>OX235262.1:124670958-127322444 GCA_944472135.2 Trichobilharzia regenti | reverse complement strand
CTGTACAACAATGTTTATAGTATATTTAATACCATTCATGTTTACAAATGCACAAATTTCATGGCACATTTGACAATGATTTTATCATCAAAAAAAGGCGACGATGGTACTTCATTTCTAGATGTTTGAATGACTGGGGAAAAATAAAAATCGACACTTGTAGAAGATCACCAAGAGCTTCACACCTTTGAAGTTCAAACACAATTAGATAAATTACTTATTTGATGGACTGTAGTAACCTGCTTGAATGACTCTTTCAGTAGTGAACCTAACATTGCCGGTGAATTAATCAGCAGATATGGATACCCATGGAGTTTGAGTCTTAATTCTTAAGACTGATCGCCGGATAAAGCTAGCGTATCAAAAGTCATAGGAAAGCCACGCTTCCTAAAATTTCGTTTTCTTGGAGACATTATTGCTGAAGCTGCAACACAACGTTTAAAAATGCTATTAAGGTAGCATTCAGTTCAATAGAGTTATACTGTCTTTTTTATAACTGAACTGATATTGAATTAGTAAACAAGCACAAAATACTCTGTTTCATCCTCCCTCATGCTCATGTGGAGGAAGTTACACTTAGCACACAATTAGACTTGTTCGTCGTTAGATTTCTAGACATTACACTACACTGCATGTTTAGAGAAGAAACAGCTTCGTTTTGTAGTTTCATTATGCAATGCGTTATCGCCACTGAACACTGATTTCATTAAACATGGTTTTAGAGTTATTTATCGCATCCATACTAGCCCTGTTCTTCGTTTACCAGTGCGTCTTTTATGTACAACCTGTTATAGAAATCCATTTAAAAAAGCCTTGACCATCCTCACGTAAACGCAAAATCAGACCACTTCTCCTTCATACTAATCATGGTTTACTACTACTACTACTAGTGCTACTACTAGTGTGGCGTGTGCTACTGATAAAACTTATCAGTATTATATAAAGGGACGTTCATCGACATACAAAACTTCAGATAGCAAGGAGAAAGATTTGATGTCGGAAAAAGTAAATCATACAGCGTTGCAGAAATACACAGGAGACGTGTAAGAAACACAGTAAGAAGGCTAAAAGTAGCACAATACGGAAAATCTGTGCGAATGGAGAGTTGAAGAAAAGGTGTGCATAACTTCGCTAAATAGGGATACCAAACTCCCAATAAACATTCCTTTGACAAGTCTCTCGTTTTCTACCGTTAAATTACTGCTATTACTTCTACTGTCTTATTAATCTACTTACTTTACCCTTCGTTGTTCTCACATATTTTTTGCTTTCTAATTGTTTGACATTATACAGGCTATAAATTATGTAACCCTATATTTTAATTATCGTGAATATGCAGTGTAGTTATTCTATACCCAAGTTAATGGCCTGATTTTCCTGGTTAATCATCACCTCTTAGATATACTCTTATTGACAAATTTTAACAGAATTATCACCACTAGATTGGTAAACTGTGTATTATATAAGTATTTGTGAGAAGATAATTGAAAAGTAAGTATTCTTGCTGTAAATGGACGTGAACATTGAACGTTTGTTTATTGGAACTGGTAGCCATTGGTGGGCAACTCGAAGCCGAGGATGGTTCAATCGTGTACAAGTTCGAAGAAGACGAAAGAATACGAATAAAAGTACATTATATTTTGTATAAAACATTTGTTTATAGACTTGTAATTGCCTTTACTTTAATAGCCGAACAATATAACTTGCAACGAGTACTGGTGTTTTGGAGTTAAAGTCGAGAAAACTAATTATCGGTTCGGAGCGTCTTCGTAACAATAGGAACTTAAGGTTAAGCTCCTTGACACCTGCATTCAAGTCGTGGTTTTTATATCTAACTAGGGATAACCATTTTATCTGAGACACTGTGACATTCTATATGTTGAACCCATACAAATTCTGCAACAATTGCAGATGAACTTGTAGAGACAATCAGGAGTGATTTCAATGAAAAAATTTTCTTTTATAGTAAGCACTGGAAGGCAAATATCCACAGAGTTAAAAAAAGGAATAATGCGTAGAAGGTTTAGTTGGCAGCTGTCTCAAGTCTTACACGTACCTGAATCATGATTTGTTCACCCTTGGAAGGTTATCTGATTAAGACAAATTTTTCCCCGTCTAAGGGGAATTTTTCTATACTCTCAAATAAAATATGTTCTCAGGCTACCCATTAACCCCTAAAACTAAATGTATATACTGCATTTTGCCAGTTAGTTTATGACTATTACAAATTTACGTGTCTCTGAAGGCTGAGATTTCAATAGCAAACTTTTTTACTTAATAGCAACAAAAATACCGAAATAAAGATATTGTTCATTCTGTTAGTGGGCTAAATATGAATTGCCTGTTCGACCCATCATTTTACCTAGTAACTGAAACGTCAAGAGTCTCAACTTATCATTTACTCAAAATTCTCTCGTTCCATATCATTGAATATTGTCCATTATATTATTTTTAGCAAATACGCGAGTTGTAACGTGACTGTAGAAAAACCACTCAATGATATTGTCTCGCAACACTAATCTTGTGAATACATAGTGCAGATTTGTTGAACGGACCCTGTTTTAAACCTCTTATTGATTAACGGTATAATAGTTACCTGTTAGTTCATGAAACTCTGTGAAGCCAAACATCTTATCATATTTTCATCAAACTCAGCATTTTACAAAGAAAAGGATTTATTTTTCACCACGAAAATGAAAGCAACACCAAAGATGTGACTCGATTCGAAAATAAAATTTAGGTTATGATATTAGTTGGATCGAAAATCTCTGAGTTCCGAGACTCGAAGCCAAAATACAGCAATAAAATTGTACTCTAAATTCCTTTTCCATCCTTAGTTATTATTCTCAGTTAATTTAATCAATGAAACCCCAAAGTGTTTATTAATTAATATATTTTATTTATAAAATAATCAAATGTATGTTGTATAGTTAACTTCAGAGAATTTCATCTCTGATGAATGTCACACATTATTCACCAAAACTTTTGAAATTAACATAACGTCTTCTTAAGTTGAAGGTGACCATGATGAAAAATAAAAATAGTCTAATTCTGTTATTCGTCTCAATGAAATATGCAAAAATTAAACAGCGATTTGAAATCAAACGATATAATCTTGGTTATGAAAGAATAGAGAAGATTTGTAGCTCATGTGGATGATTTGCAATTAGTAGTGTTCTCTCAGCTGGTTGGTTTAGTTGTGGAGCTTTTGTCGTCCTTCTGGACAACATCTTCAGCTCAATATTTTTTAGCATAAAGTGAACTGATTCAAATTTTCCATGAGTGATAGAATAGCGTCTCCCGGTAACTATCTTCACATATGTATTGATAATTTTTTATTGATTTGGTTAATTAGAAATGCTTACCATTTACATGGCCTTTGAAACACTCTTAGAGATAATATGAACAAATCTGGAACGTTCCTCACCATTCAAACGAAGATTGCAATTTTTCTCAGTAATACATACCACTGCCAGGTTTAGCAGCAAAGGCGAAGTATTCGAGGATGAGGAGTATTTTATGGACGTGGGGAAGTGAGGCAGTGTCTTCATTAGTATCATATCATAACATGCTGAACAAAAGGGATTAACTGGTAAAAACTGACTGTATATCATCCATATTTCCTATATTCGTCGATCAAGTATGGACTGTTCACCTTATGGAAAATACAAGGGTTGGGCATACAGTACATAGAGAGAGGTGGTCAATAAGTCTACATACATATTAATCTTCAATGAATTAATTAGTTCGAATATTTAATACAAATTTCGTGTCACCGTATACCAACATGCATTGTAGTGGTTCGAGAGGAGCAAGCTTAAGGAAGATAAACGATATCTAGATAAGTAAATTTTACCGCTAGCGTGTGCAATACATACCTGTTGGTTAGAGTTTGTAAGCCTTGCAAAGTGAACGACAAAAACCTTCAGACCATATTACATTGAATTACTGAGTTAAGTAAATATCCATGGCCTAGGTTCATCCAGAATTTGAAAATCTTATTTTAATAAGATATACATATTACCATTTTTGACTATTTCTTTTTGTAAACTGTTGCTTTACTGATGTGACAGATGTATGACAGCAAGCAGGATGAAACCAAAGCCCCAAACATCCTGACTATCATCCGCCTCATCCAACAGGTATAACAGATTTTCTCTCTTCCATTTGGCACAATTATACTTTTATCTATGATGAATGTTTTATAACTAGTTAATTTAATGAAGGAGTTGCTGGTCCAACCGTAGAATACCCATCGACCATGTATATAGTCTGAGTCCAACTCCGGACTGACGCGCTCCAAGATCACACCTAGTTCACTATTTGGTAGTAAACCTGAAAAGAAAGGAATGCAGGATATGAAGTTAGTTACTTTACCTCGTGAAAGCAGCACTGCTGCTACTGAAACTTCAAACCTTGAAAATCCTGAACCACTCGAAACGCAAAAGAACAGGAAAAAGTTTAATGAATAAGAAAACCATTCAGTCTATTGGTTTGTAGAAGTGAAAATAGCTGAATTGTATTCTAATTTTAAAATTAATAACTGATCGATCAGCTGCATGTGATTGTCCAAAGATTTAACAACAAAAGGTCAAGGTGACATTTCAAGTTCATCCAGTCTAAGTTTATGAATCAGTAATTCATATTCGAATTAAGTGAAAATGAATTACTACATATTGTCTGTTGCATTTTCTGTTTGACAAAAAATATTTCAATTCATGGATAATCCCCATCCAGGCATTAATGAAAACAAAACACGTAGATCAGCGAAGAGTCTCTTTTCGGCGAATTCATTTTCTTAGCTATACAATCGCAAATATATATGCATTGTTTTGTATGTATGTGTACATCCTGTCCAAGAGAATTCAAGAACATTATCCAGCATGGCTGCGAAAAGGCAATACTGGTGCAATAAGGAGTGCGATAATTGAACACCTGGTCAACACTGATCATTGCATTTCAACGAACGCCTCCTTCAAAGTAATCTACAGAGTCAAGAATAACATATCAAAGGCAATACGGTTTCGTCTCCTTTGCATCGCTGAAGCTCTGGCCATTCACATGGAAAAACCGGAGCTGTGCATACAAAAGAAGATTACTCAACCACTTCTACTCTCATGGTAACAATGTTTTGATTTGTTTTGAGCTTTTATTTTTATTTTGATGACTTAATTTTGTTTCTTTGCCTGTTCCTTAATTGCTTATAATTCTTGTATTCACTTAAATCTCTTACATAGTTTCGTATTATCTACTTTGTTTCTATGTGCATCCTGAGTAAAACTCACTCATCAAACTATTCATATTATTATTGCATAACTTCTTTTAACAACTGTTTGTGACAACTCATCACCTTTGTTACTACCCTAGCACTTAATGGTCTTGACTTAGATTACCAACCTTTACCTGTTTAGTTAAAATAACCTTAAGCAATTATAATTCTTGTATCCACTTAGATCTCTTACATAGTTTCGTATTATCTACTTTGTTTCTATGTGCATCCTGAGTAAAACTCACTATTATTATTACAACTGTTTGTGACAACTCATCATTTTTTTTACTACCCTAGTTTCATTAGCACTTAATTTTCTTGACCTGTATTACCAACTTTCACTTGTTTAGTTAAAAGTAACCTTAACCAATTGTAACTTTGTTTGACAAACTTAATGTACACATACATACAAAACAATGCATATATATTTGCGATTGTACAGCTAAGAAAATGAATTCGCCGAAAAGAGACTCTTAGCTGATCTACGTGTTTTGTTTTCAAAAAATTATTTCTTTTCAGTGGGTATATTCACTGGAATAAATGGTGTTCAAAATGGATGACAGTTCATTTCAATGAGCTGTGAACATGAGTATTCTCATTAAAAATTCATAACGAAACCGAAATCGACAAGAGAATCACTCAGAAGTAGGGAACATTTGGTGGTTCTATCGTCCTAGTTTGGAAATTTTCAGAGTCGCGCACCAACAACTCCACTAAGGATCGAACCCAGGAGACTTAGTCCCACTACGCTAGCTCGTTGAACATTCAGTCAATTTAGTCTAAGTTCAATGACCCATGAATTCTAGCTGCCTAGCTGGTTGAATGTTCAACGGCCTGGCCTGCTAACCTTGACGACATAGTTCGATCTTTGGTGGTCTCTTGGGTGTGCACTGCTCAGCAGTCCCAGACTAAGACGAAACTGTTGTCTGGTGATTTTTGCTTTTCACTGACTCCTTAAATGATATCAGGTTGTGGAAAAATCTACAGTGATTTTAATCCAGATTCCTACAAAAATTATAATCTAAAAGTATTTCAACTATCTGAATTTTGCAAAGAGATGATCTTATCAATTAAGTTGATATCGAGTTAATAAGATTCTATTCAAAACAGCTGCTCTCAATAACTTCTTCCTTAGGCTGTACAGTTGTCAGTCCATAAATGATAGCGTAAAGCAGACTCCAAAAGCTAAGTTAAGGTTATTAAACAAGTTAAATGGTTTAAGGGTTTCCAGCGTTACCTGAAGATCCTGAAGTTTACATTTAGTGGTTTTATGGTGTGCTCCGTTGGAAAGTTCCCAACTAGGACAAAACACCTTCCCAGTGTATCTCCGCTTCTACCGATTCCATAACTGATTTCAGATCCTTACGACATTTACATTAATACTGTGCAAGTAGGCAAATTAAACAATGACACTGAAAGATAATTAAGTATTCCTAAAGTTCTGGTGAAGGCTTTTGAGACTTACACTGTCACTAGAGATATGACGTTACAGGTAACCATTCATCCTAACTGTACAGTTTCCGGATTATTTTTGATAAGCTCATATTCTCTGAGCTCAATGGATTTGCATCTCTAAGGTCCAGTGTCAGACAGGACCATACTACCACTTTCAATACATCCTTATCTAAACATTTCATCTGTACCAGTATCACCTCACCCAACATAAAGTGTAGTAATTTCAATCACTACGTATAAATACGCGAATAAATTTGTCTTTGTAGTAGAATGAAACACATAATAATAACAGACTGGAAAGTGACTGGAAGACGCAAAAACTAAGATCTATCTAAGACATCATGTGAAAAAGTGGAAATACAACAACAACAACCAAATCACTGTTTGTACAGATTTTGAAAGTGTTACAGTACCAGTTGACGAGTACTTGAAAATATGCATTTGACAAAATGCGACTTAAATCAATAATATCACAGATTCATAGTCAATTTATGTGTATAAACATCAATGTATGAGTATGTTTTTTTATTACTACATGAAACGTAAACTTCATAATGAAAACAAGACTGCCAAATAGTTTACACATGATTGATAAAATATTGATTGACGTTTTCCTTTCACGTATTTCTTATGTTACTCTATATTTTAACGACTCATTCTGACAAGTGGAAATGAAAATTGCACCAACAGCTTATTAGGTAATCATGCCCACGATGTAACCATTGCTTATTTTGCGTTATTATAACTGAGTTAACTGACTAATAGTCCGACTGCACGAACTGATGGGTCAAAGTAGAATTTTGCGCTGAAGTAAACTATTTGGAACTGTCATATTTTGGAAAAAAAATGACACACAGAAATGAATTTTTTGTAGCGAATTGGTGGATTGTGACTAGCAGTGGAATCGAGGATGCGCATTTTGTCGTATTTTAGAAACTGTGGGCACTGGGTTCGAGCCTCAGTGGGGATATCTTCACTCAGTAACTGGGGAATTCAGGTACATCCCATACAGGACGAGATACGCATCTTGGATTCCACTGCTAGTCACCATCCACCAATTCACTACAAAAATTCATCACTGTGTCAATTTTTTAAATACACTTATAACTAATTTGTTGTATCCTACACTGAACAAACTTTTTACTGACATTAGGTGATTTGATTTTAAGATTTCAAAAGTTGGTCAAGTGTTGACAAAAATGTAAAAGTGCGATGATTAGGTAAACTGGGACGAATTCAAGAGATAAAACTTAAGAAGAGAACATTACTATGACCAAGGTAAGGAAGGGGACTTAAAATAAGATTTTGAATAGATAACCTAGATTTTTCTCCATGTATAGCTAGAACATAAGTGCAGAAAATGTGAACTTTTAAAATGACCTAATTAGGCTCTGTATCATGGGCAGTAGCACGAACAATCTTAGTAAATCGGTCTTATTTTTCTATTTCTACTCGCTTTCACAGTAAACTTGAAAAGATAAATGTTGAGGTTGTGAAGCTGGGTTGCTTGTTTGATTTTTGTGATAATTTTTAATCCCCTGAGATTAGTGAATGCTAAGTGTCAACACCCATGGAACGGATATCAAGCCGATCCTACCCACTGATTCCTTATCATATGCAGTAAATATTTTTATCAATTAGAGAGTCATGTTTTCTTTCCTCTTCTATGCTTTAGTTTTCAACTGTTGATTTGTAAGGACTCGATTTGTTTTTCGAATTTGACCACGGATTGATATCAGCGAATAAATGTGCCGTTGAATTGCGTCCCAGTGGCTGAATGTTATACAAGCTTGCCTTGTAACAGGAAGATCTTGGGATCGAACCCCAACTGGGCGCGTAAAACATAATACAGATATTTTCGTCTGAATCACATAGAGAGATACTGTTCGCCTAAGCGAGATCTTTTACATACCATGAATCAATGGTTCCAAACTCTTTCTGATATAACTTGAACTCTTTCATAAAGGCGAAGATGTATTAGCTTTTCGTAATCGAAACTCCTCTGAACATCGTCACTAACCTTGATTAAATAATTCTGTTTTACGTATAGGCCTTTCCAAAATATGACAGTTCCAAATAGTTTACTTCAGCGCAAAATTCTACTTTGACCCATCAGTTCGTGCAGTCGGACTATTAGTCAGTTAACTCAGTTATAATAACGCAAAATAAGCAATGGTAACATCGTGGGCATGATTACCTAATAAGCTGTTGGTGCAATTTTCATTTCCACTTGTCAGAATGAGTCGCTAAAATATAGAGTATTATTATTGCTCCCTTGGGTTCCTAGTGGAACATAGGGCTTCAACTGCACGTCTCCACTTTCTTCTGTCTTCTGCTGTACTTTTCGCCTGCATCCATGTTAGTCCATATTCTTTCAACTCCTCTTCACACGATCTCCTCCATGTCACCCTTGGACGTCCCACACACCGCTTCCCTTTCGGGTTCCACTCGAGGGCTTGGCGCGCGATGTCACCCAGCGGTCTCCTCAGCGAGTGTCCGATCCATCTCCACTTTCTCCTGCATATTTGTTGGGCGATTGGTTCTTGCTTTGTTTGTTCCCATAATTCCTTGTTGGTGATTCTTTCCGGCCATCTGATCTTCAGTATAGAGCGAAGACAGTTGTTAATAAAGGTCTGCAACAGGCTGTTGGAAATATTCTTTGTGACCCACCCGCCAAGTTTCTGATCCGTATAGAAGAACTGACTGACTTTACGTTTGTATTGAAAATCCGAATTTTGTTGTTGATGCTGAGTGACGAAGATTTCCAGATTGATTTCAGGCTGATGAATGTGTTTCTCGCCTTCCCGATTCTCGCTCGATTTGACATCCTCGTCCGCTCCTCCTGTAGTTGAGACAATGCTCCCTAGATAAGTGAGTGAATGAAGTAACCTCTTTCAAATCCCTCCCGTTGATGGTGATTGACGTTGGATGTTGTTGCTGTTGTTGGTTGGTTATTTTCATAACCTCCGTCTTGTCTATGTTTACCTGGAGTCCTGTCTTCGCCGGCTGCTTCTTCGACCAGTTTGTCGGTTTTCGCTTGTAAGTCTTCGATTGTGTGTGACATCAAACATAAATCATCCACGCGCGAAATCCAGGTCTTCTAGGTTCTTCACGTCGGTCCAGGATATTCCTGTCTTCTCGTTTCCCACAGTCTGACGCATAATCCATCAGTCCACCACAATTAGGAATATCATTGGTGATAGTAAGCACCCTTGTCTGACTCCTGTGTTTACTCCAAACGCCTCGCTGAGTCTTCCGTTGTGGATCACTTGACATGTGCCGTTGTCGTACAGCTGTTGAATAAGGTTGATGAATATTTGGGGTACGCCATAGTACTCGAGTAATTTCCAAATTACTTCACGATCAACGCTGTCGAAGGCCTTCTCAAAGTCTATAAAGTTGAGGTAGAGGTTTGATTGCCATTCCATGCTTTGTTCTGTGATGATGATGCGTAGAGTTGCAATTTGGTCAGTACATGATTTGCCTTTCCTGAATCCAGCTTGTTCTGGTCGGAGTTCTGTCTCCAGTGCGTCCTTTAATCTCTCCAGGATGATGCGACTCAGGATTTTACTTGGCGTCGATAGGAGCATGATTCCTCGCCAGTTCTTGCAGAGTCCTAAGTCGCCCTTCTTTGGTAGTTTCACGAGGTAACCTTTCCTCCAGTCAGTAGGCACCTTTCCCTCCTTCCAGACCTTTTGCAATAATGGAGTCAGCATGTCTGCTGTCGTCTCTGGGTCTGCTTTCAGTGCTTCAGGGGGTATTCCATCTGGTCCGGCTGCTTTTCCAGCTTTCAGAAGTTTGATTGCATTCAAGACTTCAGCTCTCGTTGGAGGATTGGTGTCAACTTGCAGTTGTGTGTGCGCTGTTGTTGGTATTTCTGGACGGGTTGCAGGTGATGGTCGGTTCAAGAGTCCTTTGAAGTGATCCGCCCATTGTTTAATCTGTTTTTCTTCCTTGGTAATTGGGTTCCCTTGGCTGTCTTTTATAGGTTTCGCTTGTGTTGATCTCTTCCCGGATAGAGATTTGGTTATCTGATATAGTGTCCTCAGGTCCCTTTTGCCTGCTGCCTTTTCAGCTTCAGTAGCTAGATTGTCGTAGAATCGTCTTTTGTCCTTCCTAGCACTCTTCTTCACTTCTTTGTCCAGTGCTTTGTAAGTTGAGCTCAGCGTCTCCTTCTCCTGTCCGTCCTTGCATTGAATCATTTTCTCTTTCACCATTCTCCTCTCTTCTATTAATTTCCAAGTGTCCGTTGAGAGCCATTCCTTGTCTTGTCTCTTCTTTCTTCCTAGAACCGTTGAACACGTTTCGTTGAGAATCGCCTTCAGAGACTTCCAATGTTCTTCCACGCATGATTCTTCAGTGATGTCGCGTAGTGTTTCCTGCTTTGCTCTGACAGTTGCAGTGAAGTGTCTTTTGTGGTTGTGTCCTTCAGTAATTGAGTGTTGAACTTGCATTGTGGCCTATCCCCAGCTATCCTCGAGGCTTTTAGTTTCACCTTGAAAGTCCCTTCTACTAGATAGTGGTCTGAACCCACATCTGCTCCTCTCCTTGACCTTGTGTCCAGTAGGCTCCGTCTCCACTTTCTTGAAATTGAGATGAAGTCTATTTGGTTCTTGGTGTTTCCATCTGGTGAAATCCATGTCGTCTTGTGTATATCCTTGTGTTTGAACACACTACCGCCAATCACCAAATCATTGAAGGCGCAGAAGTCTGAGAAGAGTTCACCATTGTCGTTCATTTCACCGAGGGCCTCACGACCCATGGTGAGTTCTCTTCCTGTGTTGTCTCCTCCCAGCTTCGCATTCATGTCGCCCATCAGGATTTTGATATCGCCATTTGGGACGTTGTCCATTATTGCTTGTAGTTGTCTGTAGAACGCCTCCTTCTTCTCTTGTTCTGAGACGTTTGTAGGCGCATAGCATTGAATGACTGTAACTTTCCTTCCTTTTGAGTTGAACCTGGCTGTCATTATCCTGGAGGAGATTGGTTCCCACTGCATGAGAGCTTTGGTTGCTGTTGGTGACATCATGATGGCCACTCCCTCGGTGTGCTCATGGTTGTCCTCTAGGTGGCCGGAATAGATTACTGTCTCTCCAGTAGGTAGTTGGCACCTTCCAGTTCCGTTCCATCTGCTTTCGCAGATTCCCAACACTTCTATTCTGTACCTTCTCATTTCAGCGGCTATCTGGGCAGCCTTTCCAGTTTCGTACATTGTACGAACATTCCAGGTACCCATCCTTACTTTTGCTTTCATCGAAAGAAGGCACATCGGCTGACTGGCTTCCCGAAGGCTTTCACCAGCCTGCGTCATTTCACTTCCCCGATTCCAGCGAAAAGTAAGGCTATTGCTTATGTTTTTAGAATTTTTAATATATTTATTCGTTGAAGTTTCTGTAGCGATTTGGTTGTTTTACAGGGGTGGAGTTGCTAGCACCACGCCCCAACCCTCCCTCTTTACCCGGGCTTGGGACCGGCGAGAAAACTAGTAAGCTAGTAGCCTAGCAAGCTAGTATCTGGCGAGGTTAAGCGTTATCCACTAGACCACTTGTGCCACAAACCTAGGAGTACTGGACAGCCGTTTCGTCCTAGTTTGGGACTGTTCATCAGTACGCACCCATCGGGATTCGAACCCAGGACCTTCTGGTTACAAGGCGAGCGCGTAGACCGTAGAGCCACTGCGACCCAGATATCAGGTGTGCATCGGCGTGGGCTCGAACCCCGGACCATGTGCATGGTCGGCGAGAGTCCTAACCACTGTGAGTAATATAAGAAATACGTGAAAGGAAAACGTCAATCAATATTTTATCAATCATGTGTAAACTATTTGGCAGTCTTGTTTTCATTATGAAGTTTACGTTTCATGTAGTAATAAAAAAAAACATACTCATACATTGATGTTTATACACATAAATTGACTATGAATCTGTGATATTATTGATTTAAGTCGCATTTTGTCAAATGCATATTTTCAAGTACTCGTCAACTGGTACTGTAACACTTTCAAAATCTGTACAAACAGTGATTTGGTTGTTGTTGTTGTATTTCCACTTTTTCACATGATGTCTTAGATAGATCTTAGTTTTTGCGTCTTCCAGTCACTTTCCAGTCTATTATTATGTGTTTCATTCTACCACAAAGACAAATTTATTCGCGTATTTATACGTAGTGATTGAAATTACTACACTTTATGTTGGGTGAGGTGATACTGGTACAGATGAAATGTTTAGATAAGGATGTATTGAAAGTGGTAGTATGGTCCTGTCTGACACTGGACCTTAGAGATGCAAATCCATTGAGCTCAGAGAATATGAGCTTATCAAAAATAATCCGGAAACTGTACAGTTAGGATGAATGGTTACCTGTAACGTCATATTTCTAGTGACAGTGTAAGTCTCAAAAGCCTTCACCAGAACTTTAGGAATACTTAATTATCTTTCAGTGTCATTGTTTAATTTGCCTACTTGCACAGTATTAATGTAAATGTCGTAAGGATCTGAAATCAGTTATGGAATCGGTAGAAGCGGAGGTACACTGGGAAGGTGTTTTGTCCTAGTTGGGAACTTTCCAACGGAGCACACCCATAAAACCACTAAATGTAGACTTCAGGATCTTCAGGTAACGCTGGAAACCCTTAAACCATTTAACTTGTTTAATAACCTTAACTTAGCTTTTGGAGTCTGCTTTACGCTATCATTTATGGACTGACAACTGTACAGCCTAAGGAAGAAGTTATTGAGAGCAGCTGTTTTGAATAGAATCTTATTAACTCGATATCAACTTAATTGATAAGATCATCTCTTTGCAAAATTCAGATAGTTGAAATACTTTTAGATTATAATTTTTGTAGGAATCTGGATTAAAATCACTGTAGATTTTTCCACAACCTGATATCATTTAAGGAGTCAGTGAAAAGCAAAAATCACCAGACAACAGTTTCGTCTTAGTCTGGGACTGCTGAGCAGTGCACACCCAAGAGACCACCAAAGATCGAACTATGTCGTCAAGGTTAGCAGGCCAGGCCGTTGAACATTCAACCAGCTAGGCAGCTAGAATTCATGGGTCATTGAACTTAGACTAAATTGACTGAATGTTCAACGAGCTAGCGTAGTGGGACTAAGTCTCCTGGGTTCGATCCTTAGTGGAGTTGTTGGTGCGCGACTCTGAAAATTTCCAAACTAGGACGAAATAACAGTCTAATGCTTCCTGTGTCTCAATGATTCTGTTGTCGATTTCGGTTTCGTTATGAATTTTTAATGAGAATACTCATGTTCACAGCTCATTGAAATGAACTGTCATCCATTTTGAACACCATTTATTCCAGTGAATATACCCACTGAAAAGAAATAATTTTGGGTCAAACAGAAAATGCAACAGAAAATATGTAGTAATTCATTTTAATTGAATTCGAATGTGATTTACTGATTCATAAAGTTAGACTGGATGAACTTGAAATGTCACCTTGACCTTTTGTTGTTAAATCTTTGGACAATCACATGCAGCTGATCGATCAGTTATTAATTTTAAAATTAGAATATGATTCACATCACTGAGGTATTTTCAATATTATATACTAGTAGACTGAAGGGTTTTTTTATTATTTTGCATCCCGGGTTTAACACATTTCTTTAATAAAGCATAAACGCAATTCATTCAGGTGCCTTGCATTTTGATAGAGAGTTTGATTTTCTCCGTTGATTGTTTAGAGAAGGAATTCCACTTCATCCAGAATATTCTGAGTGAAGTCGGATATCCAGAGATGTTTCGATTTAAGCAAATATATGTTTCAACAGTCATAAACATGAACTGGTAATAACGGTGTAAAAGCCATTATTTTTGCATATACAATTCAAGGGTGATACTTTTAGAGAGACTGTTGCCTAACTTCTAAACTGAGCGATGAAAATGCCTTTCTACTTTGCACATCTGTTCCTACCCTCCACTGTTCACCATGGAACTGAAAGACATCTTGAATAATCTTAACTACTCGTCATGCGTATACTATGCCAACTGTTTCTTTGGTTCAATCTATACGGGGCGTGTGATTGAGTAGGTTCATCTACGGACTGGGTAATATTTAACAGTGTGTATCAGTAAGAATGAAGTGAATGCATAAAAAGTTCAGTTCCACCACTCCTGGTGGACACATGGTATCGCTAATATAGCCTTCAAGGTTATATACCAAATTCCGAAGTCATTATCAAGCAGATTTCGCCAAACTCTTCTTGATACAAGTGAAACTGTTGCAATAAGACCGATTGAGCCAGAACTTTGTATTCACGCACCGTTACTACTGTGGTCAAAAGGGAATTAAAAATTTTCTCTCCTCCAAAAGTGTCAATCCCTCTTATCTCTCTTTCTTTCCTTATTTCTCCTTCATTTTATCTTCGTCCTAACAGTTTTAGCCCCGATGTTTTATAATTTAAACCCTTGATTCTATCATTCTTTCAGTGCTATCGAACTTTCTATTTATACTACATTCGGATTTATGATTAGTGATATTACCTCTTTTCTCAATAAATGCTTCCATTTGTTTCATTTTACATATTGCTTATTTCATGATGAACTTCACATTGTAGTCATCCTATCTCCTTCTGAATACATACTACTTTGTACTAGCCACTCACCTGACACCTATTATAACCTTGAGCTAACTTGTCAATTTTTTCCTTCCCCTGATTGTGTGAATCGGCTACGACTAATCACCACCACTGTCTCACCTTTTAAACCATTTTGTAAGTGCATTCAGCCCAGCACGTTTCTAACATAGATAGTGATTAAATATAATTATAATTTATTTGATCTAATCTACTATGTTCTAACTTTTTCAGTGACATTAGATTCTGGTAACTTTGTCACCCCATAACCAATCTGTTATTCTACTTAAAATGTTTCCATTATTTTAATGACAATAAATACTATATTGAATAATTGTAGGAACCTGAAGAGAAATTATTGAAAAGAATACTCTACATTCAAACTGACTTTTAATTCACTATACAAGAGTATTGCATGCTCTTAAATCTTGAAATTCTTTGGTCAAAATTGTGAAACACCATGAAACTAGATCTGAATTAGTGGAAAAATTTAAAGGTATATTTGCTCATCGTAAATATGTTTTCTTTATAACAGAAATACTGTTAGTAGAATTCAGCAATATTGTATATTTCTATGTTTTTACGAGTTTGACCACGGATTGATATCAGTTGGGGAACCATTGAAAACCAGCACCGGAGTTCTGGACATCTGTTTCATCCTAGTTTGGAAATCATCGGCAGCATTCACCCACTGCTAGGGTTCGAACCCAGAACCTTCCGGTTACAAGGCAAGCTCGTATACCATTCAGCCACTGGGACCCGATTCAATGGCTCATGAATTCTGACTTCTATCAATTCGTGATTTAGAGCATCCACCAACCAATATCAATGGTGGGACATCCATCCTAACAGACCAACTATTGAAAATTAATCTGATGCTCGCTAGTGACTTGCTAAAGGAAGGAATTTTCTGGATTTCTAGTGAGAAGTGGTGTACAGTGAGGTCTATCGAGTCAAGTGTGAGGATCGACGTCCCGCCGATAATATTGGTTGGTGGTTGCGCTAAATCACGAACTGGTAAAAGTTAGAATTCATGGGCTGGCCGTTGATTCGTGTTCCAGTGCCTGAATGGTATACGAGCTTGCCTTGTAACCGGAAGGTTCTGGGTTCGAACCCTAGCAGTGGGTGAATGCTGCCGATGATTTCCAAACTAGGATGAAACAGATGTCCAGAACTCCGGTGCTGGTTTTCAATGGTTCCCCAACTGATATCAATCCGTGGTCAAACTAGAAAAAAAACAAAGCTAATCCTTACAAATCGACTCTTGAAAATATTTCTGTGTATTAGAAAATCAACAGAAGATAGGAGATTCTGATTTCATAACCCAATTAATTAGTAGACAACATTCTAATCTACATCGGTCCATCTGTCAATGTGAGCTAGTTATTCACTATTCATGATAAATAAAGATATTATACATAAGTTTATTTTAGTACGTGTAAGTAAGTACGTGTTGTAAGAATAAATATTACATTATATAACTGTAGGAATCTACAGAGAATTTAGTGGAAAGAATACTCTACATTCAAACTGACTTTTAATTCACTATACAAGAGTATTGCATGCTCTTAAATCTTGAAATTCTTTGGTCAAAATTGTGAAACACCATGAAACTAGATCTGAATTAGTGGAAAAATTTAAAGGTATATTTGCTCATCGTAAATATGTTTTCTTTATAACAGAAATACTGTTAGTAGAATTCAGCAATATTGTATATTTCTATGTTTTTACGAGTTTGACCACGGATTGATATCAGTTGGGGAACCATTGAAAACCAGCACCGGAGTTCTGGACATCTGTTTCATCCTAGTTTGGAAATCATCGGCAGCATTCACCCACTGCTAGGGTTCGAACCCAGAACCTTCCGGTTACAAGGCAAGCTCGTATACCATTCAGCCACTGGGACCCGATTCAATGGCTCATGAATTCTGACTTCTATCAATTCGTGATTTAGAGCATCCACCAACCAATATCAATGGTGGGACATCCATCCTAACAGACCAACTATTGAAAATTAATCTGATGCTCGCTAGTGACTTGCTAAAGGAAGGAATTTTCTGGATTTCTAGTGAGAAGTGGTGTACAGTGAGGTCTATCGAGTCAAGTGTGAGGATCGACGTCCCGCCGATAATATTGGTTGGTGGTTGCGCTAAATCACGAACTGGTAAAAGTTAGAATTCATGGGCTGGCCGTTGATTCGTGTTCCATTGCCTGAATGGTATACGAGCTTGCCTTGTAACCGGAAGGTTCTGGGTTCGAACCCTAGCAGTGGGTGAATGCTGCCGATGATTTCCAAACTAGGATGAAACAGATGTCCAGAACTCCGGTGCTGGTTTTCAATGGTTCCCCAACTGATATCAATCCGTGGTCAAACTAGAAAAAAAACAAAGCTAATCCTTACAAATCGACTCTTGAAAATATTTCTGTGTATTAGAAAATCAACAGAAGATAGGAGATTCTGATTTCATAACCTAATTAATTAGTAGACAACATTCTAATCTACATCGGTCCATCTGTCAATGTGAGCTAGTTATTCACTATTCATGATAAATAAAGATATTATACATAAGTTTATTTTAGTACGTGTAAGTAAGTACGTGTTGTAAGAATAAATATTACATTATATAACTTTAGGAATCTACATAGAATTTAGTGGAAAGAATATACTTAGTTTGAAATGACCCTTAACTCATAATATGGAGACATTTTGCATTCTTAAATTTTATAATTCTCTAAATTAGCATGGAATAGGTTACACTTAAAATACGGCGTTTACCCCTATGAATCTTAATCACATATTGTCAGTATTATGTTGAACTATTTTGTTTTGTCTTCATCCAATTCACAGTATGATTTATCATCTTAATACCGAAAACACAACAGTTTTTATTCACAGAAGTAATTTTTTTTCACCAGCCTCATTTTCACGGTGTTCAGTCTCATGTAAACTACAGAGAAGGGGATTAATTGACACTAGAAATTGCTCAGTCAATACGCATACGATAGGCATGAAGACAATTATAACATGATATTTAAGAAGATAAACTGGAGGTGGATGTGGACAACACAAAAGATTTAATTACGCTAACCCTAACTCTGTCATTACATTAAAGTAAGCCAAGTGTATTATATAAATGAAAAAAACCCTCTTGTAACAGCATTTTCTTCATACACCAATCTAGAAGTCTAATTAAATTTGGTGGACTTCGTTTATTCCATTAACAGCACATTATTTTCTGGACTTTATATTAAAATTTTAGCCATTCAAAGTTTATCTGTTATCAGTCTGAAATTTAAGTATGTGTACATGAGTTACAAATTAACAAAATGGATTTTAGTAGTGGAGTGTTTTGTATTTGTAATGGTTTTTATCTGTTCAAGTAAGGCATGCTATAAATTTGTTGGTCATTTTTCAAATCATCAGACAATACTGTTAAATAGTGTAGAATCAGGACTAAACAGCTATCAAGTACTTTTAGGTATTCAGATGTTGACCAAACTATGCTAGTTCAATGTACCTTAAACAGCACATTCGATATCATTACACAGGTGTTGAATGAGATTGATAAAGGTTTTTGGCGCACTCCATAGAGTTGAAGTAGTTTCCAGATTACTTCATGGTCAATATCCCCGAAGGTTTTTTCAAAGTCAGTGAAGTTGGAGCAGAGATTTGACTGTAATTCTATATTCTATTCGATGGTGATGCGTAGCGTCACAATTTGACCAGAAAATTACTGGCTTTTCCTGAATCTGGCTTGTTCCGGAAGTAGTTTGGCATCAGGAGTATCTTTTAGTCTCTCCTGAATGGTAGGACGTAATGTTTTCTTGCTGTGAATCGGGGCATGATTTCATTGCAGTTTTTTCAGAGGCCTAAGTCACCGTTATTTGGTGGTTTGACAATCAGTGGTTACCTTTCCTTCCTTCTGAACTTTTTGCAATAGTAACTTCAGCATATCCTCTGAAGTCTCTGGGTCCATTTTCTGTGCTTCAGAGGAAATTCCTTTGAGTGCTGCCGCCTTCCCAGACTTCAGTAGCTTGATTGCATTGAAAACTTTTGCTTTCGTTGGAGGATTGGTGGCCACTGACAGTTCTGTGCCTGCTTTTGGCTGTATTTCTGGGCGAGTTGCAGATGATGGTCGATTCAAGAGTCCTTCACAGTGATGAGCCCATTGTTTTATTTGTTTCTCCTCCTAGCTAATTAGGTTCCCTTGAGTATCTTTTATTGGTTTCATCATCTGGGTTGATCGCTTCCCGCAAAGAGACCTGGTTATATGATATAATGTCCTCAGATCTCTTTTACCTGTGGCCCGTTCTGCTTCGGTTCCCAGTGTGTCGAAGAATTGTCTGTTGTTTTCCTAGAACTCTTCATTACTGCTTTATTCAGTGCAGTGTACAATGATCTCAGCTTCTCCTTCTGTTGTCTTAGGCCACCTTCTGTTTCAATACCCCCTCTCTTCTCTTAGCTTCCAGGTGTCATTTGAGAGCTATTCCTTGTCTCGACTCGTCTTTCTTCTTAAGGTAGCTGCAGAGTTTCCCTTCAACTTCACTTCCTAGTTTCATCCTTCAGTCTCTCAGTGTTGAATTTGAATTGCTGCTTTGAAGACTTTCTATTCGACCTTGTAGGTTCTTCGCAGTAGATAATGGTCTGAAGTCACACAGTCAGACATTATTAAAAATCTTATTTTACTTTTTCTGAACAGTTTTTTCGTATAATATGAGTAATTTAAATCATTCTCATGGTGGAATAGTTAGACAAAAGAACAAGTATCATATACACACTTTTAGTGTTACAAAATAATTAAAACGACTGAAATTACAAGTCTTTGATGTTTTAAACATTAGTATTGCAAATTAAACAAAGTGGAGAGGACTGAAAAGCAAAATAACACTCAACATCTAACGACTTATGACAACAATGATATTACATATCAGCCGGCAAATGTCTTTTTATTTACCTGAGTAACAATACTATTCAATTAATTAGCATTGAAGTAAAACGCAAAGTTTGGTTGGTTGTACGTGTCTTTTAAGCAATTTAAAAATTACTAAGTATAGACGATTAGTTTATTATTATTATTATACACTAGTACTAATACTGATGAGGTGAAATACTCACATATATATCAGAATAGGTGTTTGTGTAAATCACTTTACGATTAATCAATATCTAGCCATTAGCAGACTAAAAGTCACTAATCAGTTTTTAAGTTTCAACCTGAAATGTTGAACTGGATTTGTGAATATTGAATTAATCAAATCCACATCCATAAAACGTGTAATACTACTTGGAATTATGCTCTTCATAAGTCATAATTCATTCATACATTTATTCCCCTTAATGAATTTGAATAAAGCAAGGAGAACAGATTTTGCAGAATAAAATGGTACCATCTCCATCAAGCGCCTGAAACCTGATTTATGCGTTCAGAAAGAAGCAGTTATCAGTCTTTCTTTGCCCTGGTAACTGGATATTTTCACTTCTCTTTCATCTGAATACGTAATGCCGAAAGTTTCCATTGTGTATGATCATTATTGTTCGGGATAGTGGTTGATATATATATATATATATATATATATATATATATGTATATAAAGTTTATCGCAAGAAGTTGTGCTCGTTGGTTAAGAATGGATACTACTATAATTGAATTCGTCAGCCTGTGCCAATCATGCCAAGCTGAGGTCGAAAACCCACCATAAGTACAGCCAAAACCCTGGCCACCATTCCAAATATGGTTCCGACAACCTTGGAACATCGTTGGGCCGATGAATGGTGTCTGTTATTAGGTTCTGGTGGACGCTTATTCAAGTGGCCATATGTAGCGTTAATTAGCCTACCTTCCAGTAGTCGCACCACAGAAGCACTCACTAAAAACTTCGCATGCCACAGCATTCCGGAGAACATTGTATCTGACAACGTAGTCGGTTCACATTGCAAATATTTCAAGACTCCTGTCGAAGAAATGGCACACAACAGGTGCGGACGCCATCTTAACACCCACAGTCCAACGATCAGTCAGAAAGGTTTGTGAACACTTTTAAGAGAGACGTAGTAAAAGCAGGGGGAAGATCTATACAAAAAATTATACATCAGCCCGTTTTCGTATACCGCACGACACCAACGACAGAACAGAAGAAAAGTCCAAAAGAACATTTAATGGGACGGATGTTGCGCATCCACCACCATATAATTTTGCCGTCACCGCCAAATCATAGGAAAAGCGCTGAAGGCTGTTTCCAGAAGGGTGACGTGGTCTACACTCCAAATTATCGTCCCTGAAGAGCGAAATGTATAGAAGGTCAGATTAAGAATATACGTGGAATGATAATTTATGAAGTAGAAGTGGGGAAAGAAACATGGATGAGACACGAAAATCAGTCACGGTGGTGCTACTTGACACCCTCAAAACCTAAAATACCCCTACATCTTCTACCTGAAACATTTAAACGAACTCCATTTTATACGAAGGTAACCAAACGGGAGTCGAAGTACAGGGAGTTTCAGTCCAGAATGCAATCCGTTTGCGAAAAATCTCAGACAGTACGATTCGAAGTTGACCCAAAGAAGAGGTACTAATTTTTGTCGTACGCGTTCATTTTCTTTCTTCGACAGGGGAGGTATAATATAGACTTAATTTTTCTAAAATACTAAAGTACAGTGCTGTTTGTATTCCCACCCCAAATTTGTGACGTTGGAACCCTATTTGCTGTTGGCTGCTTTAACTTATCAATGTAATTAGTGTCTATCAAGGCCATCTAAAGCATACATATACACAATTGCTGTCAGCTCTTTTCTCTGTTGATTCGAGACAGTAAAAGCTCTCTACCTCGACGATCTGTCTCCTTGCATCACGGGCTCGGTGGTATCGTATCGTTGTTGTTGCTAATAGTGATTACAACATTAGGTTTACAAATCAAGTAAGTAGGAAACTGATGAGCACAAACTACCAAGAGTATTAAAGTTCATAACAAATAATTACACGGTCCTCTCTATTTAAAGTCTTTCTCAATGACGACAAGTTTACTGCAACTGCTGCCTAACTATTGCATTTTTGTCTTACCGAATGACATTTCCACTGACATGCAACTGGAAAACGAAACAGAATCTCATGCATATGGAAATATATTCGTGTTAGGATCTCATAAAGTTTGAAATTTGGATAATGTTGTTAGAAGATGGACACTGACTGAAAAATATTATCTATTTGCGCAATACATTTTGAACAATCTGATCACACACTGACTTGTCGAATCAGTTTATATGAAAAATAAAAGGCCAATTAGAATAAACGAAATGATAAGTGATTTAAGAGGAGGAATAATTAACATTAAAACTGGTAATATAATCAGATTACCAAGTTACATTAGTAGTAATAATCAATTTACTTTTGTATACACAGAGAGAATTTCAGTCGACGGATAGCTATCACCTCCAACTGTTTTTGTCTATGATCTGAAAAGCTGTTTTATTATTCATCCTGTGACTCATATCAATTAAGTGATTAGCTACAGACTAACTTGGTAGCCTGCCTGCATTTATCGATGTTTCACAGTTCATTTGTTTTTCTAACCACTTGGCTATATGTTCTCCCACCTTCATATGCAAAGTGCGCTCACATCTACCTGCGTAGATGTGACCTCGCATGTGTGGATTGGTATTTATTATGAGGTGTGATATATTCACTTGTGCAATGTTGAGACTGTAACAGAGCATGTTGCTGATATTTTCAATAATTACAAGCCAGACTGCATAGTAAGTTTTACCAAAGACCGAATTTAGTCTGTCTTAAGATCCTACTATTTATTTCTAAATTATATGGTAATTTGATGAAGATATTTTCTTTAGACACGCAAAAGACTGTAGGTCTTCACACTAACTGACCTCTACACCGCTTTAGAAATGTTGAAGGATATCTTTTTTCAACAAGAGTATCCGTCAATATTTTAATTTCCCGAACTTCACAAACACACCGAATTCTCTTCAATAAGCTCTCTCTCTCTCTCTCTCTCTATATATATATATATATATATATATATATATATATATATATATATATATATATATATATATATATATATGGTTTTTAAGAAATTATATCCCGGGAGGAAATTTAACCAATGGTGTGAATACATAAAGTAATAATAGTATGAAATACAGTTAGAATGTTTGTGATTATAATCATAGTTAAATATCGTGTCAAAACATATAATGCTATATACAGAATAGTTTATAGGATGCTTAGATATTGGATAAAGGTGTTTAATTATGGGATCAGTGGGCAAATATAGAAACGTTACATAAAATGGTGTGAAATTTGACAAGACAGAATTCAACATTGCTAAAACATCTTGGATTTAGAATGTCCAGTGGAACAAGTGAAATAATACTGGAAACAGTTCAGAGTGAGAATAGCCATAGTAGCAATAATAACAATGACGCCCAACCGGTTGTGATTACTCAGCTGAAGGACGAATCACTGACTTTATAGGTTCATAATACTTGAAAATTTGTTCACTTCCTTACAGTCTAAGCTTACTTTAGGTGAGAAGAAGGAATATGTCTTTTCAATGAATCTATTTCTAAGCTATGCAATCGAATTTGTACTACATAAAGAAAAATTTCAATAATATTATCTATACATCTACAGTATTAAAACTACCTAGTAAAAACAGAAAAATGATTCCAGTATTTAACAGGTTAAGGAATAAATATCTACAATACAAATAAACGAGTAAAAATTGAACGAAGAAATAATGAATGATACCGGAGGCTTTGTAGGCTACAAAACGAGATTAGAATTAAGGTGAATAAATATAGCTTCAAAGATGAACACTGTGCATTCTGACACAGTGGTAGCTACAGTTAAAGTACGTTGTTCTTTTACTTTTGAATCTTCATTATTCTGATCATGAAATTTCTCAGCGCTTTTATAGGCATTCATAGTGTTCGGTTGATCTTTAAAGGGAAATAAAATGTTCAAGTATTGGTTAGTAGGTTTTTAATTGATTGGTCACAGGATTTCATCATGAGCTGATATTGGTTAGAGAACCATTGGAAAACGTGGGAGTACTGGACAGCTGTTTCGTCCTAGTTTGGAACTCTTCATCAGTACACATATGCTCACTGGCGACTGGCCCGATTCAGGTAGGTAGTTACCTGGGGTTCTAGTAGGAAGTCGTGACCAGTAGGGTGTAACAGGTCGGGAATGAGGACAAATACTCGCCGAAGATATTGGCTAGGGGTTGCGCTATACCGTGAATTGGCAGAAGTTAGAATTCATGGGTTGGTCATTAGGTCGGGTTCCAGTGGCCTAATGGTTTACGAGCTAGCTCGCCGTGTAACCAGAAGGTCCTGGGTTCGAACCCCGGTGGGTGCGTCGGTGGCACAGTGATTAGGACTCTCGCCGACCATGCACATGGTCCGAGGTTCCATCCCCTGCAGACGCACACCTGATATCTATGGTCGGCCTGAAAAATTTGGGCTACCGATATCCATGCTGAAAATTCCATACTTGTACCAAAAATACAGTGTGGAATCAAGCTGTAATCAAAAATAAAAAAAAATCAAGAGTCCCAAACTAGAACGAAACAGCTGTCCAGTATTCCCGGGTTTTCCAATGGTTCTATAACCAATGTCAGCTCATGATGAAATCCTGGAAGAAAAATGTCTTCCTTTCATAGACACGCTATCATGGCTTAAGTACAATAGATGAGTTACTCTGAACATTATAATTAACCTATGATGCTTTCGGTAAAACGAATTAATTGACATTTTTCGAATCATGGGCACTATCGAAAGTTAAGGAGCAGGGGAAAGCTGTTTTGTCAGAAGTATACACCAATGACCTCACCACGAACTGAACACAAAACTTTCAGTTTTGTAAAGATATTTAAAGTGAAGTCAAGCAAATATCCACCAACCCAGTAATTGAAAACTATCGTCCTTCTTCATCTGTGCTAAATTATTATTATTTCATACTATGTTACTTATGAGTAATACAAATTATATACAAAAAGTTATTGTTAATATCCTATTACTTATTAATGATTTTGACATGCAGATAATGATTGGCTTGATAAACTGTGTCAAAAACATAAATTTTCGGTTACTCTTACTTATTTCAAATTCACAGCTGTCTTTTTCTTTGCAAAAGCATGATATTTTTAGTTAACTCCGGACTGCCTATATTCTGCCATACACTTTCTCACGCAAATTCATTAGATATTCTCTGAACTGTAAAGTGGTTGGCCAGACTGACAGAAATAATATGACCTAACTTATTTCTCCATACATGCCTCCTTGAAACAATTGTGGAGAGATGGCTTCCAATTCTTATGCTGATATCATATAATCTACAAATAAGATCCTGATATCAGAAATGATTTCTTGTACGACTGGTGTGTTAATAAACACTCGCTACTGATGTCTTTTTATCTACTCCACTAAACTTCCCTCAATGTAACTAGGTGTGCAGTCGTTTAGTCAAATAAATATCTTTGCGGAGGCTGAAAAATATCAAATTATGTGTTCATTGAAAAAAAAGCAAAAAGCAATGAATTCACTGCACATGTGGGTGTCAACGGATATACTGAATAATCTACTCCATCCTGGTTCAAAGCCCACTAAGGATGATACAACTGTAATGAGGTAAAAACCAGTATGATGTCACTAGATAAGTTTTTCCTCCTCTATTTCAGAAAGGAACGCTGACGTAAACCTACTGGAACAAGAATAGAACCGTTTAGCTGGACTTGTTATGAGCGATGACAAATAGCTTTGTACCCGCTCACTTTAAACTTCGTTTAGTCAAATATACACATCTCTCGCACCCTCTTCGTGTTCTTCCTTCTTCGGTTGTGACTGTTGCTATTGTGTGTTACAAATTGGTGTCGGAGGTGAGATTTCTGGAAACATCATCCTATTATGATCTTCCCAAGGTGTTTCGTGATGATAATAATAATAACAGCTTTATTCCAAACAGTATTTGTGGTACAGGTATGGAATTTTCGGCGTGCATTACAATATATTGCATCTATTTACCTCACAAAAATTTTATAAGATTTTAAAATCAAAAGGCAGCACCCATAAAAAGAAGATAAATAAAAAAATAAAAAGAACAGCTTTGCGTTTACATTTTAAACAATGCACCACAGGATATGAAATATAAAATTAGTGTGTAATAGAAGATGTGAACAACAGTGTAATAGTAACGAGGAAAGGAAAACAAAAACTAATGGAACTATTTGTTAGAGTGCTGCAGTAAGTTGATCGTGTCATACCTAACGGATTTCTCATCACGCACATAACAGCTGTGCCAGATATGGTATTGTGGAGATTTTGTACTTGGTAGTCCTAGCATATAGCCTCCTATAGCTGCTTCTAGTTCTACCAGATGAAATGCAGGGAGACAGCTGCGTATAGAGAGGATGCTTGGGGCCTGACAATATTGTATTCGCTAGTTTCTTACATGACATAATATGTCTATCGACAATAGTGTTAACCAGTTGGTTTAACGATATCCCACTTGCCCTACTAACGGATTTTAGTGCCTTTCTCAGCAAAGCAAAGTCTTTCTTAAGTAGTCCAGGAAATATGAATGGGGAACAGTAAATGGGTACCCTACCGCGCGCTGCTTGAATACGACGTGCTTTTTCCTCTCTAACCGGAAATATCCACTTTTGTGAATTATTCGTTTGGAAAACCTGATCTTCCTACCCGGCAAATTTCATCCAACCATTTCTTCTTCACCGAGCCAGTGTGTGGTGCTTCCTGCTGTCTCGAACTACTGCCAAATCTCCAGGTGCTACTTCTGAAGCAACATCCTCCTCACTCTTTCAAATATACAGGACTTGTTGGTCTGTTACGTGATTGCTGTGAAGCCGAATAACCCGAAAGTCACAGGTAAAGTCAAAAGCTTTTACTTATATACTTTGTCCTTCGGCTTTGTGCTCTCTGTTGTCTTTTGCTGTCAGCATATTGGACAAAATAACTCCACTGTCTCTTATTATTTAATCACCAGTATTAATTTAGGAGTAATATGACGATAGATTCTCACCCTAAGATAAGTAATGGGACATCATAATCCGTAGTCACCAGGGCTTCAGCCAAACTACGCATACCGGTCTTGAAGACCATGGCAAATATTCCCTGCTCGTACAGATCGCGCATGTCACCACAGTCCTACAGTGAATGTGGCTCCATCCCTGTTAACACGACTAGGTTAACAGAGCCGAGTGGGAAAATTGCACTAAGTGTGAATTGTATAACACCCATCTCCGTGGTAGGCCATGAAGCAAACAGGAAGGCCGAAAAGAAACGTTCACGACGTCGCAAGACGACAGAAACGCTCCCCCCAAGGCAGACGATTGCAAGGTCTGCGATTCTGTTGTCGAACAAGCAGACTCTGCCTTCGAATGTAACTTTTGCAAGTGATGGGTACATTGTAGATGCGACAATGGGGTACCAAAAGTATATTATGACTTTATGTGTAAGAACCCATGCCCATGGTTCTGGTACACATGCCCAAGTTGCCGTCCTGATGCAGCCTCGCGTAGTGCTTTGAAAGCTAAAGATGGCGTAGAAGTAGCGGGGAAAAACGCGAAACGTTCTACTCCCACCAACTCGGAAAATAGCACAAATGCACGTAAACCGGGGATACCAAAATCCTCACCGGTTAAACTTGCAATTCTTGCCATAACCGCTCCAGACACAGAGGCTGAAGCACCACGGGTTTCTGTCGCTGGAAAAAGACCCCTATCGTCTGCCAGTAATACTGGCCATGGCACTGAGACACACAATAATATCCAGTCGCACTAGACGAAACAAAACAGTCTTAAAGGGGATCACAAATGTGCGAGGACCGAGCCTAAGTCCACGGTTAGTAGATCAAACTGTGTAATCCTCTTTAATGTACCAGACTGTAGTAGTAGTCTGCTGGAAAATAGGGCCCTGTTTGATCAGGAACAGTGGTCCATCTTGTGTAGCACACTGGGTCTGAACATCCAACCAGTAAATCTATGCAGATTGTATAGGGCACTGCTGCACCTGAAGGCAAACCATCCCCACTGAGGGTAACATTGAGCTCTACCGAGGATGCCGAAAACGTTTTACTGGCTTCTCAAGTCCTTTCTATAGGGAGGGCCTGCAACATACGTGTTAAGCTGGACAGGCCATGGAAGGAAAGACAGATGGCGAGGGAGTCGCCAGAGCTTATTCCTTCTGCCTCCATGGTTGTTCATGGCATTCCCGAACTGGTAACTGGGAACGCCTGCGAGAAGCATAATCACGAGAGCCGGCCTCGCACCCAAAGGAGAGAACAAAGCGTTGTCAAAAATAATCCTCAACCCCTAGTCACACTACAGTGGTGCAGCACGGACGATAATAGCCAGTGTCATCCAAGTGCTCCGACTGAACTAGAAGAAAAAAACGCCAACAGGCCGGTTCCTGGGGAATCGGCCAACTAGTTCGTAGGATAACTCCTCAACCGATAGCCCACATTAAGTCAACTACGACCCAATACGGGAAGTGGTGAGACTGACTACCAGTTGCCTGTACAGTAATGTGAGAGGGCTAAGAGGCAAAATAGCTTAACTTAGATATCTACAATCACAGCTGAACTCCGAAATCATAATACTGACGGAAACCTGGCTAACTCCTACGGTGGCAGACAGCGAAGTCAGTATAAATGATATGGTCCTAGTCAGGCGAGATAGGGACCTGAAAGAAGGAGGTGGAGTCGCCATATACGTCGACAAACAGCTCAGATGTGTTCATGCAATGGACCTTCCCCTCAAAGAGCTCCCTGACTCCATATGGTGCCACTTCACCGTTGGGTACTGCAAATATCTAGTGGGCAGCATTTATCGGTCACCTTCATGTGGAGCAGACCACAAACAGGTACTGCTAAATACAATTTCAGCGACTCAAGATATGGGTTATGATCAAATTGTCATAGCTGGTGACTTCAATGCCCCATCTCTTAACTTGGTGTGGGGAAACACCCATGATAGATTTGATCGAAATCTGCTGCATACCATCAGGAAGGCTGGATTCACTGAAAATGTCAGGATGGATGCTAGATGCGGCCCAGATGGGAAGTCTTCTAGACTGGATTATGTGCTCACTAGTGACCAGCTACTAGTGGAAAACGTTCAGATCACGACTCCCATAGGTAGTAGTGACCATACGGTCATAGTATTCGACATAGTCCTCCGCGAGCGCTTACAGTGGGACAAAACACAGCCCTATCTGTGTTATAACAAAGTCAATTACACCAAAATGCTAGGACTACTGTCTGAAGCAAATTGGCCTAAAAAATGGACAGAGCTAACAGTGGAAGAACACTGGAGAGTGGTAAAGGAGATCATTCACCAGGCGGTCTCAGACACTGTTCCTTTAGTCACACCAAAAACTAGGAAGCAACATTCATGGCTAAAACGGGGGATACAACGCCTTCTGCAGGAGAAGCGAAAAGCCTGGTTTGCGTGGCGACGATTGAAGAGTCAACCCGAACATGAAGTGTACCTTGAACTCAGGAATCGATGTAACATACGAGTACGGAGCGATAGAAGGACATTTCAGGGAAACCTCGCCAATAAGCTTCTCGTGAACCCCAAAAGCCTATACAGGTTTATGTCTGAAAAAAAACCGACCAACCAGTGGGTTCTGATGGGAAATCTCTTACTAGTCTTGAAATGGCAAAGACATTCAGCCTAGCCTTTTACAGGGAACTAAACAGTAACGAGGATATTAACCCCATAGAACATCAAGACTACATTGCGAAACCAACGCGCGAAAACCTGCTGGGTACATTTTAAATTACCCCGGCTATGGTACTTGTAAAATTGGGAAAGTTAGCTTCGGGCAAGTCTTCAGGTTGTGAGGACATCAGACCATCCGTCCTGAAGCAGTGTTCAGAAAGTCTCTGCCAAACCATATGTCAATGTAGTTGAAGATTGAACGATCAATTCATGGTTGTTTGCTCAAAATCAACTTCCCCAATTTTCGCGGAGGCATCAATACGACAGTCATCGTCTCATCGGTCGCTGTTCAGAAAGAAGTTGGCAGTAAACCGTCAGAAGTAATATTGTGATTTATTATTGTAATATTTGTTCACAGACCTTAGTCATACGTAATTTATATGTTGGTGTAACAATAAAGAATCCTCGAGTCAACAATTGGTGTTTTGGTTTTTTCGTCCGTTATTACTAAGCGTTTCTGAGAAACTTCAAGCGACAGCGTGAGCCCGAGCGTAGCAAGAGCTGGGCATTAACGGTTTATGAGACGTGGCCTGATGATTAACAGTTTCTGACGGTAGAAACAGATTCTGGCGGATTCAGACAGTTGGTGAAAGTTTGGATAGTCACCGTTCATCTTTCCTGGTGCCGGTCAAGTCCTCTTTGAACAAGCAATATCTAAGACTTTCTTGGAATTGGGTCAAGTTCAACAATGCCTGGGTCAAAGAAGGGACAGAGTGTCTTGGATGCAAACAGGAAAGTAAGTCATGGTGACTTGTCTGTTACTTGTAACGATGTGTCTGATGTTAAGCATGACATGGTTGATGTTACTGTTTCGCCGTTCAGGGATAATAGGAACATCAAACTCCCTAAATTTGAACCACGGTGTTTTGATGGAAACCCGGCTGATTATTTACGATTTGTAAAGGAGTTTGAGATCATGCTGAGTAGTTTTTTATTAAATGATGAATTGAAATTGATGTATTTGATGAGGTATTGCACTGGAGATGCTGCAAGAGCTATACAGTGCTGTAAGCTCATGCCTCCTAATGAGGGATACGCTGAGGCTATGAGCATATTACGTCAAAGGTTTGGAAGACCTTCGATGATTGTAAGGAACGTATACGAAGCTGTCAAAGGTAACGGTAGTCAACTTCAAGATGACTCCAAGGCACTTACTGAGTTTTTAGATAATCTTATGACTTATAAGAATACCTTGATTTCGATGAATTGCATGAATGACCTCAACTCGAGTTTTATACTAGAAGTAATAGCAAGACGCCTACCCATTCGACTGCAAAGCAAGTGGGTGAAGATAAGCTCCCGTATGGAGGATGAGGGTATCGAGCCAAAGTTTGATGATATCCTGAAACTAGTAAAAGATAGTGTAAATCAATCTATGAGCAAGTTTGCCAGTATATTGAATCTCACCCCTAGAATAGAGCAGTCCGAGGGAAAAACGCAATCATTGATGACGAAAGGGCCTCAGAGAGGTGGATATCGAGAAGGCTCCATGATGTATAGTAATATAATATTTTCATATAAAATAAATTTACATGAAAATGCTGCCATTTAGTAATGCATATAGACCTAGTGAGTGTAACAGGTTTCGTAGTACATCCTCAACAGATAAGTTACAAGATGCAAGACAAACACGGTTGTGTTTTATACGTTTGCAAGAGGTGCATACAGAAGTGAACTGTGAATCAGTAAGCAAGTTCAGTGATAAGCTAAATGTAAACTCCAGGCCTGACTACGAATTGTGTGACGATAACAGCGCGGTCAAGAAGTCTGTAGTTGCAACTGGTAAGCCATTGTTGAATAGAGTGTCACAGAATAGAGTTGCTGCTTCAGAGTCCAGTTCTGACCCTACAAGTTTACAAGGTATTACTAGTCAGAGTGAAGATATAAAACCTTTAGGGATTTGCGAGGAGGAACCAAAATTGTCTACTTCTGTTATTAAAGAGTTTGAAAATGATGAAGTTGACGGTAAAGTGAATATTCGTGATAATGATCATGATACTTCACATTTGTCTTTGGTTGATCATGATGAAATGAGGGGAATGCCTACTACTGCTAAGTTAAATAAAGGTTCTGTAGAACTTGAACGTGAAGTAGAAATAAATGCAGATGCAGTTCCAGAAGGCATGCATACTTGTCAGACCGTCAGTGTAATTGATCAGCGTGTAGCCCACCTATCATCAGATGCTAGTGCTAAACCTGAGCTGATAGTAAAAGACAGCAGTGGTGGTGGTCTTGCAGGTAGACAAATTTCTGAAAGTCGAGCAACAACAGCTTCTGATCCACCGCTAAGTTCATCAACTTGTGTCACTCAGTCGTCGTTGGTGTTGTCATCAACAATGAAACAGTCGCCCATCAACTGAAGTATCTTGTGCAATGACTATGATAGTATTGGTGCACTTGAAAAGATGAAGGATGTTGCTCAGTTTAGAGAGGATAAGCCAGGTGTAAACGAGAGAGTAGTTGTTAAATTGACTTGCATGAATAAAGGCATTTCTAGTTTCAAGTTACTATTTGAATGCTATTACCTTTGGTGTAAATTACTTTGTGCCTACGCTTGGTTGACCAGATACGTCGTGTGTTTGTTGGTCATCTATATTCTACGATACAATGACATGGGCGTGTTACCGTTCAGATTTGAGGATATAGCTGATAGAGGGAAGTCAGCAAATGAACTCTGCAACGATATTCCAGCCTAGAGCGTCAACCTGAGAAGGGTTGTAGGCGTACTGCTGTAAGTCCTACAATTCTTCAAAGGGTAGCGCATCAATGAGCAGTCCAATGTGCTTGGTGTGTGATTTTGTACATAAGCCGGGGAGAAAGAGTATAAACGACTGAGGCTCGCATACGTCATCGTTACTAGAATTGAGGCAGAATGCGTGACAAGCGATTTCAGTGGTAATTGGTAGTGAGTAGATAAGAGGATGAGCGTAGAGTATCGTGAGGTACTGCCATAGTCACGTTGTATTCTGCAAGAGTCATTCTAGCAAGTGGCGATTGTGTTGCAAGATGTCAAGAGGATGCCTTTAACTGGAAGGCGCAGGTCGTCATTGATGTGTGAGATTGTGCTGTGAGTATGCTTGTGGTGTGTTGGCTTTTCTGTTTGATTTCCATTTCAGCTCTGTCCGAGTGACCCAGGTTCTCGAAATGGCATCCAAGTCAACGTGTATTGGTCGTGATGGAAAAAAGGTATGGATCCGTGTTTTGCCGGGGAGTGTCAATGTAGTTGAAGATTGAACAATCAATTCATGGTTGTTTGCTCAAAATCAACTTCCTCAATTTTCGCGGAGGCATCAATACGACAGTCATCGTCTCATCGGTCGCTGTTCAGAAAGAAGTTGGCAGTAAACCGTCAGAAGTAATATTGTGATTTATTATTGTAATATTTGTTCACAGACCTTAGTCATACGTAATTTATATGTTGGTGTAACAATAAAGAATCCTCGAGTCAACAATTGGTGTTTTGGTTTTTTCGTCCGTTATTACTAAGCGTTTCTGAGAAACTTCAAGCGACAGCGTGAGCCCGAGCGTAGCAAGAGCTGGGCATTAACGGTTTATGAGACGTGGCCAACAGTTTCTGATGATTAAAGCAGTTTCTGACGGTAGAAACAGATTCTGGCGGATTCAGACAGTTGGTGAAAGTTTGGATAGTCACCGTTCATCTTTCCTGGTGCCGGTCAAGTCCTCTTTGAACAAGCAATATCCAAGACTTTCTTGGAATTGGGTCAAGTTCAACAATGCCTGGGTCAAAGAAGGGACAGAGTGTCTTGGATGCAAACAGGAAAGTAAGTCATGGTGACTTGTCTGTTACTTGTAACGATGTGTCTGATGTTAAGCATGACATGGTTGATGTTACTGTTTCGCCGTTCAGGGATAATAGGAACATCAAACTCCCTAAGTTTGAACCACGGTGTTTTGATGGAAACCCGGCTGATTATTTACGATTTGTAAAGGAGTTTGAGATCATGCTGAGTAGTTTTTTATTAAATGATGAATTGAAATTGATGTATTTGATGAGATATTGCACTGGAGATGCTGCAAGAGCTATAGAGTGCTGTAAGCTCATGCCTCCTAATGAGGGATACGCTGAGGCGATGAGCATATTACGTCAAAGGTTTGGAAGACCTTCGATGATTGTAAGGAACGTATACGAAGCTGTCAAAGGTAACGGTAGTCAACTTCAAGATGACTCCAAGGCATTTACTGAGTTTTTAGATAATCTTATGACTTATAAGAATACCTTGATTTCGATGAATTGCATGAATGACCTCAACTCGAGTTTTATACTAGAAGTAATAGCAAGACGCCTACCCATTCGACTGCAAAGCAAGTGGGTGAAGATAAGCTCCCGTATGGAGGATGAGGGTATCGAGCCAAAGTTTGATGATATCCTGAAACTAGTAAAAGATAGTGTAAATCAATCTGTGAGCAAGTTTGCCAGTATATTGAATCTCACCCCTAGAATAGAGCAGTCCGAGGGAAAAACGCAATCATTGATGACGAAAGGGCCTAAGAGAGGTGGATATCGAGAAGGCTCCATGATGTATAGTAATAATAATAATAATAATATTTATTTTCATATAAACATAAATTTACATGAAAATGCATGCCAATTTTAGTAATGCATATAGACCCAGTGAGTGTAACAGGTTTCGTAGTACATCCTCAACAGATAAGTTACAAGATGCAAGACAAACACGGTTGTGTTTTATACGTTTGCAAGAGGTGCATACAGAAGTGAACTGTGAATCAGTAAGCAAGTTCAGTGATAAGCTAAATGTAAACTCCAGGCCTGACTACGAATTGTGTGACGATAACAGCGCGGTCAAGAAGTCTGTAGTTGCAACTGGTAAGCCATTGTTGAATAGAGTGTCACAGAATAGAGTTGCTGCTTCAGAGTCCAGTTCTGACCCTACAAGTTTACAAGGTATTACTAGTCAGAGTGAAGATATAAAACCTTTAGGGATTTGCGAGGAGGAACCAAAATTGTCTACTTCTGTTATTAAAGAGTTTGAAAATGATGAAGTTGACGGTAAAGTGAATATTCGTGATAATGATCATGATACTTCACATTTGTCTTTGGTTGATCATGATGAAATGAGGGGAATGCCTACTACTGCTAAGTTAAATAAAGGTTCTGTAGAACTTGAACGTGAAGTAGAAATAAATGCAGATGCAGTTCCAGAAGGCAAGCATACTTGTCAGACCGTCAGTGTAATTGATCAGCGTGTAGCCCACCTATCATCAGATGCTAGTGCTAAACCTGAGCTGATAGTAAAAGACAGCAGTGGTGGTGGTCTTGCAGGTAGACAAATTTCTGAAAGTCGAGCAACAACAGCTTCTGATCCACCGCTAAGTTCATCAACTTGTGTCACTCAGTCGTCGTTGGTGTTGTCATCAACAATGAAACAGTCGCCCATCAACTGAAGTATCTTGTGCAATGACTATGATAGTATTGGTGCACTTGAAAAGATGAAGGATGTTGCTCAGTTTAGAGAGGATAAGCCAGGTGTAAACGAGAGAGTAGTTGTTAAATTGACTTGCATGAATAAAGGCATTTCTAGTTTCAAGTTACTATTTGAATGCTATTACCTTTGGTGTAAATTACTTTGTGCCTACGCTTGGTTGACCAGATACGTCGTGTGTTTGTTGGTCATCTATATTCTACGATACAATGACATGGGCGTGTTACCGTTCAGATTTGAGGATATAGCTGATAGAGGGAAGTCAGCAAATGAACTCTGCAACGATATTCCAGCCTAGAGCGTCAACCTGAGAAGGGTTGTAGGCGTACTGCTGTAAGTCCTACAATTCTTCAAAGGGTAGCGCATCAATGAGCAGTCCAATGTGCTTGGTGTGTGATTTTGTACATAAGCCGGGGAGAAAGAGTATAAACGACTGAGGCTCGCATACGTCATCGTTACTAGAATTGAGGCAGAATGCGTGACAAGCGATTTCAGTGGTAATTGGTAGTGAGTAGATAAGAGGATGAGCGTAGAGTATCGTGAGGTACTGCCATAGTCACGTTGTATTCTGCAAGAGTCATTCTAGCAAGTGGCGATTGTGTTGCAAGATGTCAAGAGGATGCCTTTAACTGGAAGGCGCAGGTCGTCATTGATGTGTGAGATTGTGCTGTGAGTATGCTTGTGGTGTGTTGGCTTTTCTGTTTGATTTCCATTTCAGCTCTGTCCGAGTGACCCAGGTTCTCGAAATGGCATCCAAGTCAACGTGTATTGGTCGTGATGGAAAAAAGGTATGGATCCGTGTTTTGCCGGGGAGTGTCAATGTAGTTGAAGATTGAACAATCAATTCATGGTTGTTTGCTCAAAATCAACTTCCTCAATTTTCGCGGAGGCATCAATACGACAGTCATCGTCTCATCGGTCGCTGTTCAGAAAGAAGTTGGCAGTAAACCGTCAGAAGTAATATTGTGATTTATTATTGTAATATTTGTTCACAGACCTTAGTCATACGTAATTTATATGTTGGTGTAACAATAAAGAATCCTCGAGTCAACAATTGGTGTTTTGGTTTTTTCGTCCGTTATTACTAAGCGTTTCTGAGAAACTTCAAGCGACAGCGTGAGCCCGAGCGTAGCAAGAGCTGGGCATTAACGGTTTATGAGACGTGGCCAACAGTTTCTGATGATTAAAGCAGTTTCTGACGGTAGAAACAGATTCTGGCGGATTCAGACAGTTGGTGAAAGTTTGGATAGTCACCGTTCATCTTTCCTGGTGCCGGTCAAGTCCTCTTTGAACAAGCAATATCCAAGACTTTCTTGGAATTGGGTCAAGTTCAACAATGCCTGGGTCAAAGAAGGGACAGAGTGTCTTGGATGCAAACAGGAAAGTAAGTCATGGTGACTTGTCTGTTACTTGTAACGATGTGTCTGATGTTAAGCATGACATGGTTGATGTTACTGTTTCGCCGTTCAGGGATAATAGGAACATCAAACTCCCTAAGTTTGAACCACGGTGTTTTGATGGAAACCCGGCTGATTATTTACGATTTGTAAAGGAGTTTGAGATCATGCTGAGTAGTTTTTTATTAAATGATGAATTGAAATTGATGTATTTGATGAGATATTGCACTGGAGATGCTGCAAGAGCTATAGAGTGCTGTAAGCTCATGCCTCCTAATGAGGGATACGCTGAGGCGATGAGCATATTACGTCAAAGGTTTGGAAGACCTTCGATGATTGTAAGGTACGTATACGAAGCTGTCAAAGGTAACGGTAGTCAACTTCAAGATGACTCCAAGGCATTTACTGAGTTTTTAGATAATCTTATGACTTATAAGAATACCTTGATTTCGATGAATTGCATGAATGACCTCAACTCGAGTTTTATACTAGAAGTAATAGCAAGACGCCTACCCATTCGACTGCAAAGCAAGTGGGTGAAGATAAGCTCCCGTATGGAGGATGAGGGTATCGAGCCAAAGTTTGATGATATCCTGAAACTAGTAAAAGATAGTGTAAATCAATCTGTGAGCAAGTTTGCCAGTATATTGAATCTCACCCCTAGAATAGAGCAGTCCGAGGGAAAAACGCAATCATTGATGACGAAAGGGCCTAAGAGAGGTGGATATCGAGAAGGCTCCATGATGTATAGTAATAATAATAATAATAATAATTTATTTTCATATAAACATAAATTTACATGAAAATGCATGCCAATTTTAGTAATGCATATAGACCTAGTGAGTGTAACAGGTTTCGTAGTACATCCTCAACAGATAAGTTACAAGATGCAAGACAAACACGGTTGTGTTTTATACGTTTGCAAGAGGTGCATACAGAAGTGAACTGTGAATCAGTAAGCAAGTTCAGTGATAAGCTAAATGTAAACTCCAGGCCTGACTACGAATTGTGTGACGATAACAGCGCGGTCAAGAAGTCTGTAGTTGCAACTGGTAAGCCATTGTTGAATAGAGTGTCACAGAATAGAGTTGCTGCTTCAGAGTCCAGTTCTGACCCTACAAGTTTACAAGGTATTACTAGTCAGAGTGAAGATATAAAACCTTTAGGGATTTGCGAGGAGGAACCAAAATTGTCTACTTCTGTTATTAAAGAGTTTGAAAATGATGAAGTTGACGGTAAAGTGAATATTCGTGATAATGATCATGATACTTCACATTTGTCTTTGGTTGATCATGATGAAATGAGGGGAATGCCTACTACTGCTAAGTTAAATAAAGGTTCTGTAGAACTTGAACGTGAAGTAGAAATAAATGCAGATGCAGTTCCAGAAGGCAAGCATACTTGTCAGACCGTCAGTGTAATTGATCAGCGTGTAGCCCACCTATCATCAGATGCTAGTGCTAAACCTGAGCTGATAGTAAAAGACAGCAGTGGTGGTGGTCTTGCAGGTAGACAAATTTCTGAAAGTCGAGCAACAACAGCTTCTGATCCACCGCTAAGTTCATCAACTTGTGTCACTCAGTCGTCGTTGGTGTTGTCATCAACAATGAAACAGTCGCCCATCAACTGAAGTATCTTGTGCAATGACTATGATAGTATTGGTGCACTTGAAAAGATGAAGGATGTTGCTCAGTTTAGAGAGGATAAGCCAGGTGTAAACGAGAGAGTAGTTGTTAAATTGACTTGCATGAATAAAGGCATTTCTAGTTTCAAGTTACTATTTGAATGCTATTACCTTTGGTGTAAATTACTTTGTGCCTACGCTTGGTTGACCAGATACGTCGTGTGTTTGTTGGTCATCTATATTCTACGATACAATGACATGGGCGTGTTACCGTTCAGATTTGAGGATATAGCTGATAGAGGGAAGTCAGCAAATGAACTCTGCAACGATATTCCAGCCTAGAGCGTCAACCTGAGAAGGGTTGTAGGCGTACTGCTGTAAGTCCTACAATTCTTCAAAGGGTAGCGCATCAATGAGCAGTCCAATGTGCTTGGTGTGTGATTTTGTACATAAGCCGGGGAGAAAGAGTATAAACGACTGAGGCTCGCATACGTCATCGTTACTAGAATTGAGGCAGAATGCGTGACAAGCGATTTCAGTGGTAATTGGTAGTGAGTAGATAAGAGGATGAGCGTAGAGTATCGTGAGGTACTGCCATAGTCACGTTGTATTCTGCAAGAGTCATTCTAGCAAGTGGCGATTGTGTTGCAAGATGTCAAGAGGATGCCTTTAACTGGAAGGCGCAGGTCGTCATTGATGTGTGAGATTGTGCTGTGAGTATGCTTGTGGTGTGTTGGCTTTTCTGTTTGATTTCCATTTCAGCTCTGTCCGAGTGACCCAGGTTCTCGAAATGGCATCCAAGTCAACGTGTATTGGTCGTGATGGAAAAAAGGTATGGATCCGTGTTTTGCCGGGGAGTGTCAATGTAGTTGAAGATTGAACAATCAATTCATGGTTGTTTGCTCAAAATCAACTTCCTCAATTTTCGCGGAGGCATCAATACGACAGTCATCGTCTCATCGGTCGCTGTTCAGAAAGAAGTTGGCAGTAAACCGTCAGAAGTAATATTGTGATTTATTATTGTAATATTTGTTCACAGACCTTAGTCATACGTAATTTATATGTTGGTGTAACAATAAAGAATCCTCGAGTCAACAATTGGTGTTTTGGTTTTTTCGTCCGTTATTACTAAGCGTTTCTGAGAAACTTCAAGCGACAGCGTGAGCCCGAGCGTAGCAAGAGCTGGGCATTAACGGTTTATGAGACGTGGCCAACAGTTTCTGATGATTAAAGCAGTTTCTGACGGTAGAAACAGATTCTGGCGGATTCAGACAGTTGGTGAAAGTTTGGATAGTCACCGTTCATCTTTCCTGGTGCCGGTCAAGTCCTCTTTGAACAAGCAATATCCAAGACTTTCTTGGAATTGGGTCAAGTTCAACAATGCCTGGGTCAAAGAAGGGACAGAGTGTCTTGGATGCAAACAGGAAAGTAAGTCATGGTGACTTGTCTGTTACTTGTAACGATGTGTCTGATGTTAAGCATGACATGGTTGATGTTACTGTTTCGCCGTTCAGGGATAATAGGAACATCAAACTCCCTAAGTTTGAACCACGGTGTTTTGATGGAAACCCGGCTGATTATTTACGATTTGTAAAGGAGTTTGAGATCATGCTGAGTAGTTTTTTATTAAATGATGAATTGAAATTGATGTATTTGATGAGATATTGCACTGGAGATGCTGCAAGAGCTATAGAGTGCTGTAAGCTCATGCCTCCTAATGAGGGATACGCTGAGGCGATGAGCATATTACGTCAAAGGTTTGGAAGACCTTCGATGATTGTAAGGTACGTATACGAAGCTGTCAAAGGTAACGGTAGTCAACTTCAAGATGACTCCAAGGCATTTACTGAGTTTTTAGATAATCTTATGACTTATAAGAATACCTTGATTTCGATGAATTGCATGAATGACCTCAACTCGAGTTTTATACTAGAAGTAATAGCAAGACGCCTACCCATTCGACTGCAAAGCAAGTGGGTGAAGATAAGCTCCCGTATGGAGGATGAGGGTATCGAGCCAAAGTTTGATGATATCCTGAAACTAGTAAAAGATAGTGTAAATCAATCTGTGAGCAAGTTTGCCAGTATATTGAATCTCACCCCTAGAATAGAGCAGTCCGAGGGAAAAACGCAATCATTGATGACGAAAGGGCCTAAGAGAGGTGGATATCGAGAAGGCTCCATGATGTATAGTAATGCATATAGACCTAGTGAGTGTAACAGGTTTCGTAGTACATCCTCAACAGATAAGTTACAAGATGCAAGACAAACACGGTTGTGTTTTATACGTTTGCAAGAGGTGCATACAGAAGTGAACTGTGAATCAGTAAGCAAGTTCAGTGATAAGCTAAATGTAAACTCCAGGCCTGACTACGAATTGTGTGACGATAACAGCGCGGTCAAGAAGTCTGTAGTTGCAACTGGTAAGCCATTGTTGAATAGAGTGTCACAGAATAGAGTTGCTGCTTCAGAGTCCAGTTCTGACCCTACAAGTTTACAAGGTATTACTAGTCAGAGTGAAGATATAAAACCTTTAGGGATTTGCGAGGAGGAACCAAAATTGTCTACTTCTGTTATTAAAGAGTTTGAAAATGATGAAGTTGACGGTAAAGTGAATATTCGTGATAATGATCATGATACTTCACATTTGTCTTTGGTTGATCATGATGAAATGAGGGGAATGCCTACTACTGCTAAGTTAAATAAAGGTTCTGTAGAACTTGAACGTGAAGTAGAAATAAATGCAGATGCAGTTCCAGAAGGCAAGCATACTTGTCAGACCGTCAGTGTAATTGATCAGCGTGTAGCCCACCTATCATCAGATGCTAGTGCTAAACCTGAGCTGATAGTAAAAGACAGCAGTGGTGGTGGTCTTGCAGGTAGACAAATTTCTGAAAGTCGAGCAACAACAGCTTCTGATCCACCGCTAAGTTCATCAACTTGTGTCACTCAGTCGTCGTTGGTGTTGTCATCAACAATGAAACAGTCGCCCATCAACTGAAGTATCTTGTGCAATGACTATGATAGTATTGGTGCACTTGAAAAGATGAAGGATGTTGCTCAGTTTAGAGAGGATAAGCCAGGTGTAAACGAGAGAGTAGTTGTTAAATTGACTTGCATGAATAAAGGCATTTCTAGTTTCAAGTTACTACTTGAATGCTATTACCTTTGGTGTAAATTACTTTGTGCCTACGCTTGGTTGACCAGATACGTCGTGTGTTTGTTGGTCATCTATATTCTACGATACAATGACATGGGCGTGTTACCGTTCAGATTTGAGGATATAGCTGATAGAGGGAAGTCAGCAAATGAACTCTGCAACGATATTCCAGCCTAGAGCGTCAACCTGAGAAGGGTTGTAGGCGTACTGCTGTAAGTCCTACAATTCTTCAAAGGGTAGCGCATCAATGAGCAGTCCAATGTGCTTGGTGTGTGATTTTGTACATAAGCCGGGGAGAAAGAGTATAAACGACTGAGGCTCGCATACGTCATCGTTACTAGAATTGAGGCAGAATGCGTGACAAGCGATTTCAGTGGTAATTGGTAGTGAGTAGATAAGAGGATGAGCGTAGAGTATCGTGAGGTACTGCCATAGTCACGTTGTATTCTGCAAGAGTCATTCTAGCAAGTGGCGATTGTGTTGCAAGATGTCAAGAGGATGCCTTTAACTGGAAGGCGCAGGTCGTCATTGATGTGTGAGATTGTGCTGTGAGTATGCTTGTGGTGTGTTGGCTTTTCTGTTTGATTTCCATTTCAGCTCTGTCCGAGTGACCCAGGTTCTCGAAATGGCATCCAAGTCAACGTGTATTGGTCGTGATGGAAAAAAGGTATGGATCCGTGTTTTGCCGGGGAGTGTCAATGTAGTTGAAGATTGAACAATCAATTCATGGTTGTTTGCTCAAAATCAACTTCCTCAATTTTCGCGGAGGCATCAATACGACAGTCATCGTCTCATCGGTCGCTGTTCAGAAAGAAGTTGGCAGTAAACCGTCAGAAGTAATATTGTGATTTATTATTGTAATATTTGTTCACAGACCTTAGTCATACGTAATTTATATGTTGGTGTAACAATAAAGAATCCTCGAGTCAACAATTGGTGTTTTGGTTTTTTCGTCCGTTATTACTAAGCGTTTCTGAGAAACTTCAAGCGACAGCGTGAGCCCGAGCGTAGCAAGAGCTGGGCATTAACGGTTTACGAGACGTGGCTGACACCCTAAGTGATCTGTTCCAACACTCCCTTGATGTAGGTAAACTTCCATGTGAATGGAAAAGAGCAATCCTATCCCCTATCTTCAAAAGTGGTGACCGGCAGAATTCGACCAGTTACAGACCAGTTGCTCTACTTCCAGTGATATCGAAAATATTGGAAAGTCTCATTGACGATCACATGAGAAAATACTTCGACGGGACTAACCTTCTCCACGAAGCACAGCACGGTTTCAGGAGGGAAAGATCCTGCGTGACGAATCTTCTACTAGCTTGGAACGATTGGACACTATCCTGGGACGAAAAGGTACCAGCCCACGTGATCTTTCTCGACTTTGCGAAAGCCTTCGACATAGTTCTGCTCCTTCACAAAATAAGCAAGGCGGGTGTTTCTGGAGCACTTCCCGCATGACTGAAAGATTAGATTAGGCGAGAGAGAATTCCGCACCAAAGTCAACCGCATCCGATCATCCTGGCACACCTCGGCATCAGGGGTTCCTCAGGGTTCTATCCTAGGTCCGTTGATGTTTTTTATTTTTATCGACGACCTGCCCTCCAAACTGAACTTCTCTGCGCTTATTTAGCCTCACGACGTAAAGATTTGGAGAGCAATAAACTCATCGGAGGACTCAGATAGATTGCAGGCTGACCTGTAAACTCTGGGAGACTGGGCTCTGGCTAACGGAATGCCTTTCAACATAAAGAAGTGCAAAATAATGCAACTTCATTCAGGCAGATCACAGAGTGTAAATTACACCCTTGGTGGCAAGAACTTGAGTTGTGTCCCATCAGAGCGCGATCTAGGTCTTATTCTAACAGAAAAGCTAGACACAAGTGGAAATTACACGAGTGACGTCGCCAAAGCCTACGCAAATTTACACTTTATGCATAGGCAGCTGGGAGCTCTTACTCCCGAACTGTTCTTAAGGTTATATAAGACATATGCGAGGCCGCACCTTGAGGTGCATAATATCATTGCCCCTCCACTGCTCAAAAGGGATGCTAACATTCTAGAAAGTGTCCAGAGACGAGCGACAAAATGGATGATCGGCCTCCGCAACAAATCATTCGAGGAAAGACTAAAGAAATTAGGTCTTTTCACACTTAGTTACCGTAGGCACAGGGGAGACCTCATCACCGTTTACCAGATCTTAAATGACCAGGCCCACCCAAATTAAAGCATCCTGCCATTAAGTGATTATAGGCTTCCACGAGGTAACCCACTAAGGATAGCACACCAGAGGCCAAAGTCTCGAGTGCGCACACACTTCCTTTCGCTTCGAGTTTGCCGTCTCTGGAACGCCTTACCGGCGGCCGAGTCTACAGCGCCATCTGTGGAGATTTTTAAGCGGAAACTGGACAATCATACAGAAATGCAAGGTTTGTGTCTCAATGGCTTATCCTCATAAAACTTAAAACCAAACTGTCAATGGACAAGCATACAAACTAAATCCCCACGACCTGTTCTGCCTTATCTCACTGTACCGACTACTCTATCTTTTCCTTAGGTCACCTTTACTATTTCACTTATCTCAACCCATATTATCCACATTACAACCTATTATTATTATTACTTTTCTGCTTTTATGACTACACCGAATGACCAACGGGAGTTAGGTCAAACTCCATTCACGGCAGCAACACAGTCCTAACATACTGCATACTACAAACCACATCTTGACCAATCCCCGCACCACTCCACTTGGAGTCCACCAGAGCTAAAGCAGTAGGGTGGTGAGACTTACTACGCAGAAGCTCACCGAAGATCTGGAACCTCTACCTCACAATGAAGAAGCGAGCTCAAAGAAATCACTGGTTTATACTAGCTCGTAATCAGGATATTGGAACTCTGCTCTGGCATCATGCATTACGTGAGTGGATAGATATGCTGCGAAATAATACGCCGAAGAACTGAAGACACTATGTTTTATGAAGAAAAGATGACCGAAAAATCACCAGACTTATGCAACCACAGCAGGGACACGTTGGACATTGAATTTCCCGTCTCCTTAGTCTTAGCGGCTATATAAATGGCGGGCAACTTGGTGGGTTGTTCTTTTGAGGTTTACGGCAAAGTTCAAGGTAGGCAATATATAAACTGATAATTGTTAAATAGGAGTCTTCTTCCGGAAGGTCTGTCGTTTCTAAAACTAACACATGTATTTAGCATGCTTCAGAGTTCGCGAAACAGAATGGCCTTGTTGGTTGGGTTATGAATACGGAAAAAGGTACAGTAGTGGGTGAATTCCAAGGTCCCACCGGGAAGGCAGATGCATTGTAGGTTCGCGATTCATCTATCCTCAGTCAAATTGATTAGCAAACACTGGCTACGTGAAGTTGGAAGTCCGAAGTCTCACATTGAGAGATGTGAATTCAAAAATGAAAAGAAGATTTCCCAATTGCAATATCATAGTTTCGATATTCGAAAATAGATACGCCTCCACTTTATTTTTACTTCCGTTCATATATCACTTCTCGAAGTCAACTCCAATTATAATGATTGTCATTGCCATTATAATTACATTGTTATAGCTGGAATTGTTTTCTTTTGCGTTTCTAAATGATTTCACTCAAATTAACTCTACTCTCTGGGAAAACCTTCAAGTGCTTGCTGTTGACATGTGCAGACTGAGACGATAATCGAACTGTATTAGAATACTTTGTGGTTGCGATTTTGGAAAGTTTCAGTGATTTTGATGTGGTAAAAGTGTGGTTATCAGTCCAACTACACAAAGCACCGGACATAGTTGCTTCACTATTATGAAATAAATATCTCGCGAGAATTTCACTGCATAAAGTGAAGAGCATCACTTACGGCAAGTAACCATAGTCACAAGTGTTAGGTTTACCACTGCTGAACTCTGAAGTAGCAGAGTGGAATATATATTTAGAGAGTTCAAGAGTAATCTCAGTTAACTTGAGTAATTAACTTATACAAGGCTGTGTAGTCACTGTACCTTCATGAATGTAGTCGCATTTTCGCTTTTACAGAGAGATGGGCAAATCAACTTCTATGCTAGGGAAGTTTACTTGATGTAACACGCGGTGTCATTCTATCGTGTTAATGTCTGTCAAAGCGAAGGACCTCTAATCATGCGTGTATCTCATCTCATTTTACAGCTGGTCAGTATTAATGTGTATTTTCACATTTATAGCATTGATTTGAATTACATTTATATGCTGACCGAGTGCATGCATTTTCTGCATTCCCTATTCTATTTTGAGTCTTAACGTCTGCCTGGATTGTTTGTCTGTTCCAACTCAAGACTGGTGTTTTTCGAAACTATTTGATACTTCATCTCGAACGACGAATTCCCCCACGAGTTTATAAAAACAAAGGATTTCTACTACTAATTAACCTCTGGATTCTCCATTGGGTACTGACTTCCTGCTTTCAGAGGGTATTCAGTCTTGAGCAATATGATTAACCCAGTGTGATTTGTTGACACTTAGTCATACCCAGTGACTGCAAGTAGTTTTAGTTTGTATTATCAACAGATCTAATATAATACTAATAAATGTGGATTACCGCCAGGACGGTTGGCAGAAATTCATTTACTCAGACTCCCATCAAAGTATTGACATAATTCTGTTACATGACATACTTTGATTCACTAAGTTGTGATGGCTTGGACTCTTGCTACATAGTTACACATGCTGAAGTAGGGGAAGTGGGTTAATATTTACCCTAGATTAGTTACCTTCAAGATGCATGTACCTAATCCCTCTTCGTGATATCTTCAACATATAGGATGAGGTTATTATGGTATTTAGAATGTAACTATGTTCAAATAACTTGGTATAATGATAAATATTTCACTGGTCTGCAGGAGTTCGTCCTATGGTTGTTTGTACTTTATTAATCATCAGAGACTGGCACGATAGTGAATTACGGTAGTTTCCTACTAGAAGACTGCGGAAAATGTCTTGACCAGATTGTACTCTGATATGACTGTTCGAATCTTAAAGCTTCTTTTATAGCTGATACGTACTAGTGAGTATACATTCAGTCACTGCATGTGTGAGATTCTGTTGGTGTGGAATTTGTTGTGTCGTTACGTACGCTTTTTCATCTGCACCTATAAAAGCTCAAGAGCCTAAGAATTCTGGCGAAATAGGGCATGTATGGTTTAATTTGGTTAGAATTTAGATACTCGCGAGAGGCTTATGTACCAGGCCATAAATCAAATTTATGAGGAACCCTAAGCTGATGCAGGTAAAGCAGTAATCCAGGTTACTAGTTGAAAATTAAGTGCTACAGCTGGTAAACCACGTTGTGTTTGACTTTACATTAATGAAACGTAAAAAATAGAACCGTCTGGTAAGTACATTTACCTTGAACTGGAAGGATATACCAGTGAACTAATCAACTATTCCCCTTTTTCATTATAACAGGCTAACAAAAACAGGTTACATGATCTTCTGTACTAGAGAGTTACTCACACGTATTTACGTCTATTTATTGCCCGTAACATCCTCTATATACTCCGAAAGCCACAAGTACACAGTGCTTTCTTATTCATTTTATGAAGCACATTTAAGACGATTTAGATACGCGACAATATGGAGGTTTTTGTGATTCCATGGAGAGCATTTACACACTTGAAATAGCTGCAATGGGAAATATGCATTTTTGGTAAAAAAAAGTCGTTCCTAAGTTAAAGCGACAAGATGAGGATTGGCAAATATTTCATCTGATACGAAAAATAGCATGAAAATGTGGGAGTTAAGCTTATGGCTTGATTAATGAGTGTTCGACCTATTGATGAAGTCGATGTGAATACAAAACTCATTAGGTAAATATACTGTCCTCCTTGATTGTGTCAGCTTTCAATTTGTTGTTATACTTTGCAATTATTTATTTCAAACAGTCTCTTACTACATATATCCCTAGACTGTTTCATGGTAGTCAGCATTCTTCCAAGCTAAATCCTATCACTAACTGAGTCACCAGTATTACGTTTAATTCGCTGGGGGAATGGTTACTGTAATTTAAAATCTGTCTCCAGTAAGTGTAGACACAGAAATAAGATAAATAAAGTTGCAGAAACAAGGCTCATTATTAGTTTCTGAAAGCACAAGTTATAAGTTGAATGAATTCGAGTATAAGTGAGTAAAGTGTTGATTGAAAATACACACTTTTAAGGCAAGGGGCTGTACAAGTTTCCACAAGTTATGATTGACAAAAGTAATCAACACTGAAGATATTTTAAAGAAAGAACAAAGAAATAAATTAAAATTAAACACAAAATAAAGTAATAAACGAAATAAGCATTAATAAATCAGTCAGAAAGGGTTCGCTTTCCCTCAAACGTCGTCAAATTGTGTGCATTTCTGTGTTTGTAATAAATATCATTTAAAAGTATTGCAAATTATAAAAACGAACCGACCGCTCATATATTCAACGGAGGATATTTCAGTTCATTATTTATCAGCTGACCATAGTAAAGAAATGATAGCTAGTTGTTTTAAGCGCCATATTGACGAGTATAAATAATTCATATCTAAAAATACAGATGTTTGAAGTTGTGTCACTAAATACTGTGGATCAAGATGAGTCTTCATGTCCAACAAGAATGAGAAGGTTTGAGTTAGACATTGGATCATCACTTGGTCTGCTTTCAACAACGATGTTTCTGGATGGATAAAAAATAAGCCAAGATAAAAAAACAGTGAATGATATTAAAAAGTGGATAATATTCAAAGATCGAAATTATCTTCAGTTCGTAAAGTATTATACACTATTATTAACAAGAAGCACCATGTCTTACCAGGATTGTAAAGGTTGGTATTCAAACTGTATACTTAAAAACACTTAATTATTAGCACTGCATGTGGTGCTTTGGTCTATAGAGAGAGATGTTCGATTGCGATCAACAAAGGGATGACAACCACTTAGACATGAAACTTTATTTTGCACATCCACTTTGGAGTACAGTTATGCTATAATTAGTGTTTGTGAAGTTTTAAGAGTTTCACCACAAAAACAATTTAATGCTTACAGACGACAGACTTACCGATCACTTCCAAGAAGTCGGTAGACGTGTTTATCGTCATCAATATCTTGTGTAGTCTAGAAAAAGAAAGAATGAATATATAGAGAGATACAAACGCATTAGTATATTTCATCGTGACTGTTTTTTTCAGGTTATGCAATACAGCAGGACTTCCGTGATACTACTTTGTTAGACAAATGAGTAGAATTGAAATTCTGGATTTTTATTAAAACTTGATTTATCTTAACAAGACCTTGTTCGAACACTGTACGCCATTGGATTGTATGCTACCATACCACATTAAATTCTTCTTTAACTCTTAAATGTCTGTCTGTCTCTTTTCGACATAGAACTTTGCACATTTGTGCGGCAGTTCAAGTCGCCACACTCCATGTACCACACAAAGCAACAGAAGAAATGCATAATAGAGACAGTAAACACAGGTGTGAGACAAAGGAATAGTAGTAACGAAGAACAATATAGTTTTATTGGAAATTATAAGTCACAAGGAGTGTATGCATCTGCCCCATCGCCGAGAACGATTTTGAGCCAATATCACCAATTGTTTCCAACCATTGGTTTTTACCGTCCCGAGGACCCCAACCAGGAAGCCTACACCTTCCTACGTGACTTAAACTAAATGTTGTGGATTTCATTGACTGGTGCCATGTTTTGGTTTGACCGCAGCTAGCTCTTTCCAGCCTGACCAATCCTATGTCAGCTAACATTGCCCATTGTCGAGGAAAGCGATGACTAGGCGTTCGTAACACGTGTCCTAACCATCTCAGTCGATGTAATTTCACAGCCTCGTCGATTGATTTCTCCTCCTTTAATGTAATCAGCATAACTCCTCTGCTGTACTCTGTTAGACAGAAAATACGATGATAGGCAAAAAAAGAATGATAATTCAGATCTTAACAACTAACCACGGTATTCCTATTTTTGATAGGAGTAAGGGGATGCTTACTAAAGTAGTTTTGTTCAAGACATATGGAATTGATGAATGTAGCTGGAGGAGAATGTACGTTAGTATCTAAGACCATGAAGTTAAACTGATATTTAGTTTTGGTAATTTCAAAGTAAAGAAAAAAAACAGTAAAGGTTCTCTATAAAAACAACTGGCAGTCGACAGAGAATGTCGGTTTCATATAAAACCTTGACATTTAAGAAAAATCGTATTCACGTTACACTGCCTCTCTCAATTGAATACAATTCTGGAGTTTTAACAAATATGGTAATTTGAAATATGAAGTATGTGATTATTTCAAACGAGTGAGAACTGTACGGATCCCCATATATCTTTAGTAACTGTAGCACAAACATCTTCGTATAAATAAGAAATTGACAAAGCACTAAGTTATATTACATTTCTACACACGACTTCATGTATGAGGTAGATATGAGACGTGATGTTTTACTAAAGGTTGAAATGTTTGTCTACAGAAGGTTAGATAGAGAAAAAGTCCCCAGAATATCAGATGTACATGTAACCAAGGTGATATTAATGAAGTTTCAGCAAATAATTTCTGGTGGAATTTCAAATCGACGCGAATAATTTGTATTTGTCATATAATATATTAAAATTCTTTTAAGATCAAGAATACTTACCCTGCCAGCGAAATCTATTCCTCTTAAGCCATGAGTATGGAAAGCAAGTACGCTATCAGGCAGTCGAACTATGGGTGGAGAAAGAGAGGTTAAAAAAAAATAGGAAATCGAAGTCGTCAAAGAAAATATTATTGAGGTCTATATAAAAAAAGTTATCTTAAAGCAATCACAATGAAGTGTGACGTGAATGAACAAACTTGGAACTGCTAAAGTATAGTGTATTTAAAAATGTACACAAGGAATTGACTGATTTAAATATGTCATTGGACGCATGAAAAAAGCAACAGCTTCCAGCTAGATGAACTATACACAACCTATAAATCGTTTTAACGTCATATACTTTTACAACGAACATAGTAAGATTTTACAGTCTTGTGTTTAGTTATCATCAGTCATGTGGAAGTTTTAATACAAATGATAAAACAAAGCCAATCAATAAAATGGCTATAATAAAAAAAAGTGTATGGTAATTTCATTAATCTAATTTGAAGATCAGAAAAGAAGCTGTCGGTATTATTTCTATAGAATAGCAGTCATAAAGTGAATTATCAAAAGAATGGTTATTGAACAAAGAATATTCTTTTCAATAACTTCATTCATCAGCCTTGAACGGCCTTCAGTGGAGACTCTATAAATTCATGATTTTGGATTACTTTTTTCTAATTTCTCTGATGTTCAGTGTATATTGTTATGTTAATGCTATCGAACTGTAATCCATTGATATTGTTACTATTGATTCGATGTTATGTAAACATCATTCATGGTGTTAATAACGCCAAACTATTGACTATTATGTATACATAACTGTAGAATCTGATGGTCAAGAAGGCATTATCGAAAAAATATTCTATTTGTTCAGTAACCATTCTTTTGAAAATTTTAATAGGCATTTTTAAACACTTCGAAATGAACTAGTCAAATAAGCAAATCTCATACCTCAGGAGTAAGAAGAAATTAAAGTGATTAGAAAGAAAGCCAGGCAGTGATGCATACTGTTTTTACATCAGTTGGAGAAACATAAATGACGTTTATGAAATGGAATTTAAGCCCATCAGATCTAACGATTTTCAATCGTGCAATTAATTGTCATTCAATCAAAGGTGAATGTTTTTCCAAACTATTACAATCTTCATTTTACTCTGTGACAGACTCGACCATATAGGCTAGTTAGAATATTCAAAACAGTATATATTAATTTCATTAAACGCCTTGCTTTTTTAAAGATTCTGAATAAGATATCTATAAGTTACACTCCATATTTATCATGCTTGCAGACACTGGCTAACTGACGAGTTTCACCACAGGACTTTGCACAGAAGTGCAACAGTTTAAGATGTCACACACCATACAGCACACAGACGTAAAGAAAAAGAAATTCAAAGCAACTGTAAGAAGTAGGAATGTACAGGAGAAAGAAAGAAAAACTACATGGAAAAAATATGAGAGCTGAATGAGTCTGGCAGATTACAAAGCGTGAATACAGCTGTACATATGCACAGCAGTCTCAAGTCATTTTGTTCTTAGCAAAAATACTAAAGTCCTTAACCGGACAGTTTACACCTCCCTACTTAGCTCAAACCAACAGTCGAAGCCTTCGTGGATTATTATCAGGTTTTGATTCCACCGTCTTTAACTCTTTTCAAAATTAATCCTATGTCAGCTACAATTACTTAACGAGTAAAGAGGTGGCTTAATAATACGTGTGTTAGCCATCTCAATCGATGCAGTTTCACAATCATATCGATTAACTTGCCCTTCTTATCTAACACTCTACGCCTACCATTATTAATATGACTCACCATATTATACCACATAACGCTGGGGATGGAGCGCAAATAATACCTCCAGACAGCCAAGTAAGGACTTGGTAATATTCAAAAGTTGATGAGATACTTAACGAATAATACAGAGAATTCTTATATGATTTAGAGAGTGTGTATATAATTGGGAAGTAGGTTTTCCATTCTATGCTAAGGGTAATTACTTAGTGGTTTGAAACACACTTGTAGAATGTACATCACAATAGTTGTATGTGTCGCATCACATTATTTTATTTTATTTAAACGCATAAAAAACTTGGTACAATATGGCACCAAGAAGGATGCGCCACACAATAATAATAAAACAACATAGGTCAAAAAGAAAAGAAAGGAAGGAAAAGAAAAAAAATACATATAAGTAGAGAACGGATAAAGAACTTCATCTGGAAGGAAGACAGTCATGCTTAACAAGTTCAAACAGTATTCGTTAACTATCATCGTGAAGGGAAGAAAGAAGGAAATTCCAACACGTTCACCATTGATTACGATTCTTGGCCATATCCGATAATGTCTCGAGCCATCGATTCCAGCTATCTCTCGGACCCCAACCAGGGAGTCGTGACACACCAACCGATGCTAATCTACCACAAAAATCCTTCATCCCACGACGCCACGTCATGGACTGAACCTCTCCGCCTTTTCCATTCCGTCCCAAGGCTAGCGAACAGAGACCTGTACGGAAGCCTCTGGGATGACATTCGGAGCACATGTCCAAGCCACCGGAGCCGGTGTTTCCAGATGACGACACTCAATGAATGGTGATCTCCACTGTGTTCAAACACACGCCGCCGAACCTCAGAATTACTCACGCGATGATGCCATCGAACGCAAGCAATCCTGTGGAGACAGCGGTGATCGAACACGCAGAGTCGCCTCACATCCTCATCTCGGAAAGGCATATAAACTGTAAGGTAAACGACATTCTGCATAGGTAGAAAGTGACCGCAATATACGTTACATCTAGAAAAAAATACAATACATTATGGGATTCGGTACTGCAATATCAAGGCGTTTGTGAAACCTCTAGCAATCAAAGGGACATTAACATCTTAACGATTTTACTTTAATTCAATCATTACTGAATGGAGGATTTCATCATGAGCTGACATCAGTTAGAGAACCAGTGGAAAACCTGAGAGTACTGGACACCTGTTTCGTCCTAGTTTGGGACTCTTCATCAGTACACACCCACCGGGGTTCGAACCGAGGACCTGGTCACAAGGCGAGCTCGTAAACCATTGAGCCACTGTCCAAGTGATTCAATTATTATTATTATAAAAAAAGTTATATATGATATAAAAAAGAAACTGGTTTACATTAAGCATTGCATTACAACGTACCAATAGAGTCAACTGTTGTATCGAATGGAAATTTGGCTATACGACCATCTCTACTTACTAGCACACGTCCATTCATATTGACCATTGTAGCATGAGCTAAATTTTATATTAAAAAATGGAGTATAATCTAATATATGCACACATGCAGGCAATATAGCACAGAAAAAACACACCATTGAATGAATAAGATCATTAAATTTTGATTAGACAATAACACGGTATACTAATCCACATGGTGTTTTTTTTTATCATACTATTATATAATTAAACACTAGACATGGTATGAATAAACCAAATAAAACACACATACACATTCATATTATACAAAATATTAAATGTCAGTGATGGTAGGATAACGCAACGACTAATAAACACTTGACGATCTGTAGAGAAGTAGCCTAGTAAAAAGTTAATATATTTATACTCTAAAAGTCGACCTTCCAAACACGAACAACACATCAAATTGAGAATCATTGAGGCTCTGATCTGGGATGCTTTAGCAATATATTATTATTATATCCTTTCATTCTTAGAGGAACATATGGCTCCAGTCGCGTGTCTCTACTGCGATCGGTTCTCTGCCAACTTTTTCACCCCGCTCCAAGTCTTCCCACACGCTTTCATCTCCTCTTCGCATGACCTCCTCCAAGTCACCCTTGCACTGACGACCAACTCGCCGCTTCGCTTTCGGGTTCCACTCGAGCAATGGCTTGTCTAGTGATGCCACTTGATGGTTTCCTCAGACTATGGTCAACCAATCCACCTCCATTTCTTCCTGCCTATTTGTCTCACAATCGGTTCCTGGTTGGTTCGCTCATTACCAGAGATCCCTGTTGCTGATCTCTTCTGGCCGGCCATCTGATCTTGAGTATTGAGCGAAGACAACTGTTATTCAAGGTCTGTAGTTTGTTTGAGATGCTCTGTATGACGCGCTGGCCAATTCTCTGATCCGTATAGTAAGTGGCACTGACTGACTTCACATTGGTGTTGAAAATCCGGATCTTATTTTCATTTCCGTGGTGTGTAGTGCTGTTGACCTCCACACAGACTTGACGTGAGTAGTGAAAGCCTGTCTTGCTTTCCCGATCCTCGCTCCTTTGATATCCTCGTCAGTTCTGTCCGCCTGTAGTTGAAAAGATGCTCCCCAGGTAGGTAGGTGAGGGAGGTTGTTTGTTTCAGGTTCCTCCCATTTATGCTGGCTGATTGTTGTCAGTTGTTGTTGTTGCTGTTGGTGTTGACCAGGAATCTTCATCACCTCTATTTTCTCGATGTTCACCTGAAGGAAGTCCTATCTTCTCTGGATGCTTCTTCTATCGCCAACTTGTTGCTTTTCAATTGCATATCTTCCTGTTTGTGGGAAATCAGACATATATCATCATCGGCGAAGTCCAGATCCTCCAAGTTTTTTGTGTGAGTTCATTTTATGCCTGTTTCCTGATTGCCCGTTGTCTGTCACATTATCCAATCTACTGCAATAAGGAAAATCATCGGCAATAGTAGACAACCTTGCCTCACTCCCGTCCTCACTATATATATATCACATTACGATTATATAAAACAGTTTTCTTGTAATCAATAAATAAATATATTTCGATAAAGAAAGGAAAACGAAATTTGCAGTATAAAATGATATCATTCAATTTCACAGGTTCTCATCAGCTGCAGACTACATGAAATCACAATGATTATATAGATTATAATAGCATACTTTATTGTTTAAGTGGTAGTAGCGAGGAAATACTATAGAATTGACGCATTCAAAATGTAAGCATTATAATTTTTTGTCTAAGCGTATAAATTGATGATGAAAACTTAAACTAAAAATTTTAATGCTTACATTTTGAGTGCGTCTGTTCTATAGTATTTCTTCTCTACTACCACTTAAACAATAAAGTATGTTATTATCACCTATATAAATCATTGTAATTGCAGGCAGTCTGCAGCTGATGAGAATCTGTGAAATAGAATGATATCATTTTATACTGCAAATTTTTTCTTCATTTCTCTATCGAAATTTATCAAGGGAATCAACTGCATGAGATAAATATATGTAAACGAAAACGGGCTATTGACAGAAACCAATAGTTAAATACACTGCTGTATTCAACATAAGAAATTCACATGTATTACAACCATTTTTTGGCCGGTTCCCTTTATAAAGAACTTATTGAACAACTTGAATATACCGGTTTGAAAGCTTATTTATCCGGTCCCGACTCTTCTAATAACCGTACTTTTTATTTCGAAACACTGAAATATCGTGCACTTGAAATAAAATATTGCTGTTGAGAACATAGTACTATTTTTGATAGCACACTAGTCAGTAACTAGTGTCCAATCAAAAATATCCAATACAATCCTACAGGAGGTCAATCGCGAGCCTGAATAGCTCGTTGGTAACGTCTCTGACTGCAGGCGACACTGGGTGACGCGGGTTCAAATATCAAAAGGGACATGAGTTCCTTCAAGATTGCAGATACGCCTTGCTGACTAGTGAGTGCCAACTAGCACGAAACATAGGTCCATGACTTCCTGCCGATTGCCTCCAACCATCTAATAGAACATAGTGCTGAAATATTTGCTCAACTTGCAGTTTAGAAGAAGAAATATTTAAACCTGTAAACGTTGAATGACAAGGTGGACCAGAAATGACTGAGGTTCAAAGTAGAACTTTGCACAGAAGTTCAAGTTGCCTTACTCCATGTAGCATACAAAGGTAGACAAAAGAGAGAAAATAAGAGGTACAAAAGAACATATATAAGGGAAAAAGAATAGCAAACCGTGACCGTTTAGTAGATATGGGTGATCACAAAGAATGCGTCTGCATCACTGAAGGGGAAATTTTGAGCCATATCATCTCCGGACATTGGTTCTTAGCACCTCGAGGACCCCACACACAGGTAGTTTGTACCACTCTTCGTGGATCAAACCAACAGTCAAACACTTCATAGACTGATGCTAGGTTTCGGCATGATCATCCCAAAGCCTTTTCCAACCTACTCCTTATGTTAAACAACATTGCTGATCCAGTAAGGCGGTGGTTAAGTATGAGTTGTAACACGTATCGTAGCCACCTTAACTTCACAATCTGACCTACTGACTTGCCCTCCTTAGCGGATATTCTACGCCTAACCTCACTATATTATGCCACTTAACGCGGTAGATAGAGCACAAATATCTGTGCTGGAAGGCAGATAGTTCACGAATGTCAATGAAAATTCAACTTTTTTTTAAAGAGAAATCATTAAGTATTATTATTAATACCTATTTACTATAAAAAGATAAAAATATAAAGGGCTTTAGAAAAATTGTTGAAAACATTTCAACACGTCAGTCGGCTTACAAAATAAAAAAAATAATAATAGTAAACTGACTTACTTGGGAAGCAAATCAATAATGAACGTGTATCCAACTGTACAACCTTAATCACTTGTAGTTTATCTTCAGCTATAATAAAAAATAATATAGGAGAAGAAAATCATTCAGCTACGTGTGAGAAAAAAAAGTATGGTTTACATTAGTGTAATATGCATTACAACGGAACAAATGTATCAGTTAACAAAAGAATTGCAGAAAAATAAAGTGTGGGGAGTACAGCTGGTTGTTATTGTATGCTTGAGTCTCTAAAGTTTCAGTGAGTCTGAATCAGTACTCAAACAACTATTTTTTTTTTGATTTACAGCTTGATTCCACACCGTATTTTTGGTACAAGTATGGAATTTTCAGCATGGATATCGGTAGCCCAAATTTTGCAGGCCGACCATAGATATCAGGTGTGCGCCGGCGTGGGCTCGAACCCCGGACCATGTGCATGGTCGGCGAGAGTCCTAACCACTGTGCCACCGACGCACTAGTAACGTTTATTTTAGGCATAAAATACAAACTCGTAGGTAGGTGGGTTGGTGAAGCTTTAAGTACTATTACGCCAACAACCATGAGATAGGGCAAAAATGTAAGTATGTAAACGGATTGGAGTGTTATTAAAAAGCTGGGTGTAAAAAATACCAGTTAATTGCTATGTTATAGCGAAACAAACTTATCTAGAGCTGTCTGTGGTTTATGCTACCTAGGTACTCGACTTGCAACCAGTGAGTAATGAATTTGGACCAACGCCTCTTCTATCTGTTTCATTTTATCGTTTACATGTTGAATATCAGAAAAGGTCAAAAACAAAATAAAAATGATGGTGAAACTAATAATGATAACATAAATAAGAGAGGATATAAGGTATCTGCTGTTATACAATATAAGGAAGGGACATCTGAGGCCCTACGTAGGATACTTAATAAGGCAGGAATTAGGGTGCCATTCAAACCTACAAATTAACTCAGAGACAAACTCTATTATAGATAAGGTTTTATTTTATCTTATCTAGAATGGAGTTATACTCTACTACAGTGCCCAAGTTTTATTCTTATATCAAAGGACAAACTCTGTAGGCTAAAAACCCGATGGAGCCAATTAAACAAAATAACATAATTTACAAAATACCCTGCAATGAGTGTCAGTTAAGTGAACTACATAGGTCGAACTAGTAGACCAGGAGTAGTGAGATCATCAGAACATAAGCATTTAGCCAAGGTTAGAATAACTGAACCCACAAAGATAAGTAATTTAGAAAAAAAACTCAGCAATCCCACTGCATGCATTAACACACAACCACACAATAGGGTGGGACGGAGTCAAATTTCTAAGAAGTAATATAGGGAGGTGGAGAGAGAGATTGAATATTGAATCCTGCCTGGTTCATCGAGTCTACACCCAACACATGCAACAGAAACGACTCAATGCAAATACCAGAAATATGGAAGATATTATTACCACCAGTCAGTCAAATCAGAGGAGGATAATAAATAATCTTAAAATTCTATTTCAATTCAAGTACATCACAACATTCTAACAAGTTACTTATTTTGACTATCAAAACACTCGTCTTATTTCCCATCTGATTGTATTTGATCAACAACACTCATATTATTATTTATGAATGTACATTATCCTATATTGATTTTTATTCAAATGTCTAATCAATTCCGCACATGTATGTAAATGAAGTAAAAAGTTGTATGAGTAGCTTGATATGATTATGAGCAGCAGTAATTTGTGCTGGAAACGTCAAAAGTTAATATTCCTGTATAACACTGTGATTTATCAAAGTAAAATCTTATCTATAATGTGATTATATCAGATTATCAAATATACTACCCTTAATATCAAACTAGATGTGAATAAGTGAATTAACCTAGAAGATAAGAAGTGACTGAAAAATTTCCAATCAACGTGTGCATCATAATCTGCATTCACAGTGTAGATTACTTTCAAATGTAAAGAAATAAGCAATCGATTAGGAATTGAGAAAACAGCAAATGATTAGCAGTGGGTTAATTATCTTTAAAAGTTAGATTTATATAGAGCTATTAATATGAAACAATGTGCGTCACATCACAAACTGACACCAGTTGCGAAGAATTACTTAGACTGAAGCAGTCGTCAGCATATGGTGAATTAACAGGAATTAGAATTTATGTCTGAGTGGTTTTTAACCGACTAGCTAAGTGGTAAACGTGCATGATCGGCTGGTAATCTGAAGGCCTTGGGTACAGATAATTAGCGTAGTCACGAATGCGCACTACCAGAGTCGGTAAATGACTATATATATATATATATATACTTGACAATAATCATTTGAATGAAACAAACTCTAAGCATACAGTAGCAGTTATAATCTCTTTTTTATATTCGCAGTTGAACATAGGGCTTCAAGCTGGAGGCTTGAACTTTCGGTAGCAGTGGTGTTTATTTTTACTGGATGGGGTTGTTAGCCTCATGCCTAACCTTCCCTCTTTATCAGCCTTATTACTGGTTTAGGGAGGTAAAGGAGTGCGTCGGCAGGGGATCAAACGCAGGGACACATGCGTAGTCGGTGAGCATTCTACCACTGTGCCACCGAATACGCACCAGTTAATATCTAGTTACGATTAGTCAAAACAGAAAATTATACCCTAAAATATACGACAAACAAGCTTATAAACAGGAAATAAGTTTATTACAAATGTAAATACAAACGCTGAAAAATACATACAAACCTATGTCAATATACATGCAGAAGATAATGAATGATAAAATTACACAACTATCTGAATGTGAATGTCAAAATTTCTGTTGTAATTTTGAATAGATTTATACTTCTAAACTGCTTTTTCAATACAATCGATTCAGCTTTTCGAAAATTTTGATTTAACAACTACGAGCAATACTAATCACCATCAATTTTGAAGAAAGTCATTCCTTTCACTTATCTAGGCAGTATCTTTTCAACTTCAGGCAGTATGGATGAAGATGTAAGGGTTAACCTGGATCAGCAATGTAGGATAGACTTTCATTACTGTGAAATCAGTCTGGAAGTCTACTGCAATCAACATAAGGAAGAAGATTCGGATTTTCAATAGCAATGCCCAGTAAGTGATCCTGTATGGCTCAGAGACTTGATACGTCACTAAAACCATATCAGACAGGCTTAAGACTTTTTTTATCAACAGCTGGCATCACCGGCTAGAAACCGAAGATCAGATGGTCAGAAGTGATTAGCAACAAGGAAGTCTGAGAAAGAACCGTCCAAGAACACATGACTCAAAAATATGCCTAGGTAAATGGAAAAGCAACCAGTTGGAAGAAGAAGCATCCTGAGAAGATAGGATTTCTTTCAGGTGAACATCGAGAAAACAGAGGTGATGAAGATTCCTGGCCAACACCAACAGCAACAACAATGAGCCAGCATAAATGGGAGGAACCTGAAAGAAACAACCTCCTTCATCTACCCACCCAACTGGGAAACATCGTTTCAGCTACAGGCGGACGGAACTGACGAGGATATCAAAGGAGCGAGGATAGGGGAAGCAGGACAAGCTTTCATTACTCTCGTCAATTCTGTGTGGAGGTCAACAGCACTACACACCACGGAAATGAAAATAAGATCCGGATTTTCAACTCCAATGTGAAGTCAGTCAGTGCCACTTACTACACGGATCAGAGAATTGGCCAGCGCGTCATACAGAGCACCTCAAACAAACTACAGACCATCATTAACAGCTGTCTTCGCTCAATACTCAAGATCAAATGGCCGGCCAGAAGAGATCAGTAACAGGGATCTCTGGTAATGAGCGAACCAACCAGAAACCGATTGTGAGACAAATAGGCAGGAAGAAATGGAGGTGGATTGGTTGGTCATAGTCTGAGGAAACCATCAAGTGGCATCATTAGACAAGCCATTGCTCGAGTGGAACCCGAAAGCGAAGCGGCGAGTTGGTCGTCAATGCAAGGGTGACTTGGAGGAGGTGATGTGAATAGGAGATGAAAGCGTGTGGGAAGACTTGGAGCGGGGTGAAAAAGTTGGGAGAGAACCGAAGGCAATGGAGACGCGCGGCTGAAGCCCTATGTTCCTCTAGGAATTAAAGGAAATAATATAATAAGTGGAAATTGATCGGACACGAACCGAGAAAACCATCAAGTGACATCGTGAGCCAGGACATCGAGTAGTACCCTAATGGGAAAAGTAAAGGGTTGGGCATAGGTCAGAGGATGACATGGAGGAGATGAGGGTCTATTAGCAATCATGGAGCCAGCTAAAGATGACTATAGCAAACAGGATGAAATGGAGGTTTGATGTTGAAGTCCTATGTTGCGCTTGGAACCCAATATTAACATCAACACTTGATAACAATTTGAATATGAAGCGAAAGAATGTTCGCTATCAGTGTCATAATAATACAGATAAGCATTACAGTGTACCGATGTCCTGATTATTTTTATTATTACTATTATTATTGTAATGAATATTTTGATTATTATTGGCAAAAAAGGTACTTTATGATGACCTACAACAGTACAGCTAACTGACTGAATCTGGCTACATTCAACTGCACAAATCAGTTGAATACATACACCACTACTAGCGAGTGTAAACACATGTACACGAGTAAAATATGCATTCATTCATCACGTGTGCACATACACAGACAACCTACAGACATGCATATTCAAAGGCAGAACAGAATTCAATCAATACAGACTAAGCGATAATTTGTTGAAGTTATGATGGATGTAATTCACAGACTAGTTATATATATATACTATAGGACATACATACACACAAATACACACAAGTAGTCTCATCTGACAATAATGGCAATCATCAAAAGTAGCTAATATTTGAAAAGCAAATACAAAATAAGAGAAGCGGTAAGCAAAATAAAATATGAAAGTGTGTTGAATATTATTGTAAATAATAACGACAGCTTGATGATCTGTAAGAATTTATAATAGTTTTTTTTCCAGAAAAGAAAACCAACATGGGGGAAAGTTAATCAGAAATTCCTAATTCTAAAGAAAGTTAAACTATACTATTTGAAATAAACCAGATACATGTCTGCATATTATTCATAAGGACAATCAGCTACAAGGAATAAAACGTTACTTGTAGTTTAAATTCTTGGAGCCAGGTGAAAACTCTAGCAGAGAACCGAAAGCAATGGAGACGCGCGGCTGGATCCCTATTTTCCTCTAGGAATTAAAAAAAAAAATAATAATCACTCTCATGGTCCACTTTAACCAGGAATGTCATCGATGGTAGCAGGCAATCTTGTTTTATTCCTATCTCCATTTCAAAGGCTTCACTGAGTTATCTTATTGTGAATCGGTTGGTATGCGGTATCATCATATAGTTGTTGAACGAGGTTTATAAATATTTGCAGAACTGCACTCTTCAGTGTTGACGTATTTTTTTTCAATAAAAAACATTGTATATAAAAATAAATAATAGTATGCAACAAATTATTTGATAAGAGAGATTAACTTACAACGACAAGGATTTGTATACCATGAAGCGTTTGAGTCTTCATTTAAATTCACAAGATGTAATTTATAAACTAGGGGATCTGGTGTAGATGATACGCCTAAACAAACAATAGGCAAATTTTGATCTGGACTGATAAGTAAATCAAAATTCAACAATGGATTAGGCATATTTGGCACTTCAACCTGAATGGATTACAAAGAATAAAGCACTTAATTATATAACTATTATTATCATCATTCTTACTATTAAAAGAAAGAAATTATAAATAAACATTTTGATAAGAAAGGTACCAAAATTGACTTTTTAGTACTTAACATATGACTGTGACCAGTAAGTTACAGCAGGTTGAAGGTGAGGCAGTAAGTAACTCATCGAAGAAGACATTGAGAAGTGGTCGCACCATATCATGAATTGGCAGAAGTTAGAATTCATGGACTGGTCATTGGATCGAGTCCCAATGGCTTAATAGTTTACGAGCTCGCCTTTTAACCAGAAGGTACTGGGTCGAAACTCCAGCGGTGGGTACGTAATGGTGAAGAGTCCCAAACTAGGCTGACGAAACAGCTGTCCAGTACTCCCAGGTTTTCCAATGGTTCTCTAACTGATGTCAGCTCATGATAAAGCCCTCCAACCGATCAAACTACTAATCATTAGCCAGCAAGCACCTAATATGGTAATCCCAATGATAAAGGTGGTACTACCAATGGTAGAGTATCGGCAGATCACGCACGTGATCCAGGCTCGATCGCCAACCAACTCTTGCCTTCTGTCGTTACCTCATCTCGTGAAAAAAGCCGCCACAACTGAAACTTCAAAACTCAAGCTTGTAGACCTTATGTTGCATATAGAATGCAGAAGTGTTTTAAAAAAAGTACCAAAGGGGGTTTACAGTTCTCGGTGCATACTCAAATCCTTCAGTTTTCTGAAGGCTGTACACATAAACTGATGACAGATAATAACGGCCATAAGAATCACACTCAAGGCTACAAAATGACTGTCAATTTATTTTTTGTCTACCCTCCTCGTCTGTTTATTCATTTCAACACTTTTATTACTACGATCTTTCAAAGATGGTGGTTATATGAAAAAAATAAAGAATTGAATGAATTAGAAAGCACGGGCATGCATAATAATCATCGCTCTGTTCCATTCTCAGCCTATGCGCACTTAGATTAAAATAATGATAGTAAACAAATCATAAGATTATGCTTTATTTGTTGACTTAACAGACAACGTGTATTTGTTGGCTGCATAAGGAATAAAGAAGTAGACAGGACGTATTAAATACTTTACAACAGCTGACCAGGAATGTATCGAATTCCTATCATTGCGATTGCATTAGAAAAAAAATTAATTGTAAACAAAATAACTCCATAGATCTAAAAGTACAAAATAATTAAGCAGACATATACAGAAAAACCCCTAAAATGTCGATTAACCTAATACAACCTACATATAGTGATTATTCCAAATAAACAGCTTATTGAATGCTAAGACATGAATTAGCTACTGTGCATCCTTCCGGAATCTATACAACTTTTACATCCTGAATCATGATTATACACTGTGAGCCGATGACTATAACAGACCAATACAAAATACATCGTGACCAGTAGGGTGCAGCAGGTCAGGTGTGAGGACAAATAATCGCCGAAGACACTGGGTGGGGGTCGCGCTATGTCGTGAATTGGCAGAAGTTACAATGTATGGGCTGGTCATTGGATAGGGTCACACTGGCTTTACGGTCTACGAGTTAGCTCGCCTTGTAACCAGAAGGTCCTGGGTCGAAACCCTGGTCGGTGTGTGCGTACTGATGAAGAGACCCAAACTAGGACGAAACAGTTGTCCCAGGTTTTCCAATGGTTCTCTAACTGATGTCAGCTGATGATGAAATCCTGTAACCAACCAAATCCCTACAAACCAACACTTTAATAACAAAATACATCTGTTAAGGACTGTGAAAACTACTGATTTGGAAGTTTTCTCCTCTTGGATAAACTATCATGTGAAAGCGTTTTAGTCAGATGAATAATCGAGAAAGTTGTAAGAAAACTGCAACGAATTAACCTTAAACAACACAGATAAGACGAAAATTACCCCCCCTTATGTTTACAACTAATCATTTTTAAGAGTTTGTACAAGTAGTACAAGATGCCGGTGAGTAGTGCTAAGATAGGATTATAAGCTAATAGACAAGCACTAGCCAATATACTCGCCTGTGGAAAATAATAAGTGTAAGGCTTTTCTATGTGTAAACGAGTTTAGAAGGAGGATAAACGACATCAAGCAGTAGGAAAATTACAAAATCAATTAGGTTTATGTTTATATAACTTCAGACACATGGAGCGCTATAGGTTGAGAAAATGGAATGACACATATGAAAACCTATTACGATCAACCATTTTTCTTTATTCCTTCTGTACCGAGTGGAACATAGGGCTTTAGGCTTTGAAGCCTCATTAGCACTGGTGCTTTTTTTGACTGGGTGGGCTTGCAAACCTGTTTTCTCAAGGGCGTGCTATCGGTTAAGTGACGTTTAAGAGTGTGTTGGCCGGAATTTGAACCCGAACTTTCAATATGGCTGGTAAGCACTACGCCATCATCCAGCAAAAACCGCATTCAATCTTTATCTTGAGATCATAGGGCTGAAGAAGAGATTAATCTCTAGCGCTTTCTTTTTCTTACTTATATTGTTCTAGAAGATAGCAGATTCAAAGCAATGACGTAAGCTTTAGGTTATTCATCTGCTAATCACATTTAGATGACTATACCAGTGACTCTCTCTCTGTTAACGATGCCTGAAATAAAAAGGGCATAGAAAAAAAAAGATTCAAATTGACAGCATTTATAGATATATGAGACTTACTCGTTTAACTTCAATAAATGTATTCCTTGGATTATACCATTCCATGACAAAAATACTTTTTGCTATAGCACCACATAAATATTTCATGCCTTTGCATTGATTACGCACCACACTAGCTATGCAACATCCTCGTGTGTCTGGAACCTTGACAGTTGGCTGAAAACGCCTTAAGGGTAAAAAAAGGAATTTACACACGTGTATATTAATGCCATATTTCAAAATGGTTACAACTAAGAAAACTTTATGATTTGAACATCACCAAGGTATAAACCATTCATAATAATAATCATCCGTCAACCAGTTACCAAAGGTAACAGTGATCACATGTTCTGCTGGATAGTTATTATTCATTTAGTGACAAACTTGGTACAGTCTACGGGGGGGGGGATCAAAATACACAACTCAATTACCTAGTAGTTCTTGTATATGCATTAGATTATGAGTCAGGCTTTGTAACTCACGAAATCAAATACTTTAAAGAGTGAAGATGGAACTACTGGGTAAGTAAAGATAAACATAAGGAAAAAAAACAACACGAAATTGGGAAAGGAGATTGAACAGAACTCAATAAGACTTAAACAATAGCACTACTCTTTGAAGTGCTTCGTTTCCTTTTCCACATAAAACTATAGTCATGGTAAAAAATTTATTAAGAACGACACATATGTGTATTACTATGACCTTTGATAAATTAGATATTACTTTCATTAGAGTGTGATTGCTGTGCGTCGGTGGGACGCTTGCCAACTATGCACGTGACCCGGGGTTCGATCCTCGACCGACACACTCTAAAACCTTGCTCAGCCGATAGTAATCCCGTAAAGAGGGAAGGTTGGATGTGAGGTTAGCAACTCCACCCCGTAAAAAGTGAAACCACTGCCATCGAAACTTCAAAGCTGTAGCTTGAAGCCCTATTTTCCCATTGAGGACGTGAAGGAATAAAGTAACAGGAAGTTAATTGAGTGTAATTCAGTCTCTATAATTATCCCTTAACAAGCATTTTCAACTAGTGATGCCGATATGCCTAAATCCGTGTTATTCAAATTTTAACAACTTTTTAAAAATCTGTGTTGAAACAACAACAACAACGGTAACGTGTGTCTCAAAATGATAACAACATCAAATATCTTTACTGTGTATTTATCTAACCTAAAAGGTCTACATACATCTGAATCTTATTCAAAATTCTACTTCAATCATCAATAGTTATGAAAAGTAATATTCTGTTTAAAAAGGATATTAATCATGTTGAGGCTAATCCAACGGAATTATACTTAGATATGCTAGAGTTGTATCAATTAATGATATTTTATTTGGAAGAATGGATTTTACTGCACGGAATATTTTTGAAATCGAGTGTAAGAGAAAGAAAGAAGTGGGAAACTTGGTATCGGATGTTGAATTACTTGTGAATATGCTGTGCTGTGTTAACGAAACAAAGGAAAGAAAATAACCGCATGGGTTTCTATTTACTCTGTAAGATTTCTAGATAAAAAGTGGTTGATTATTACGTAAATAAATATACAATTCAACTAAAACTGTAGTGATTTAATTAGATTGGGTGACCCGAGCTTAATAAACCCGGATAACAAAAAAACTAGCTAAGAAACTGCTATACTCGACAAGATAGATATATATTGTTGTTCCCTTGGGTTCACAGTGGAACATAGGGTTTCAACTGCACATCTCACTTGCTTGTCTTCTGCTGTACTTTTCACACCTGCATCCATGTTGGTCCATACTGTTTCAACTCCTTCATGTCACCCTTGGACGTCCCACACGCCGCTTCCCTTTCGTCCTGGTTCCACTCGAGTAATGGCCTGACGCGCGCGCGATGTCACCAACCGGCCTCCTCAGCGAGTGTCCAATCCATCTCCACTTCCTCCTGCAAATTTGTTGGTTGGCGATTGGTTGTTGTTTTGTTTGTTCCCAGCCATAGTTTCTTGTTGGTGATTCTTTCCGGCCCGGCCATCTGATCTTCAGTATAGATCCAGCGAAGACAGTTGTTGATAAAGGTCTGGTCTGCAACAGGCTGTTGGAAATATTCTTTGTTACCCGCCCGCCTGCCAAGTTTCTGATCCGTATAGAACAACTGACTGACTTGACGCTGTTTGTATTGAAAATCCTACCGAATTTTGTTGTTGATGCCGAGTGACGAAGATTTCCAGATTGGTTTCAGGTTGATGAATGTGTTTCTCGCCTTCTCGATTGTCGCTCGATTTGACATCCTCGTCCGTTCCGACTGCCTGTTGTTGAGACAATGCTCCCTAGATAAGTGAGTGAATGAAGTAACCTCTTTCAAATCCCTCCCATTGATGGTGATTGACGCTGGATGTGGCTGCTGTTGTTGTTGTTGGCTGGTTATTTTCATAACCTCCGTCTTGTCTATGTTCATATATATATAAATGACCATATTAGAGATGATACGTGAAACAACCACCAGGTAAGCCCTGTTTACACAATGATGACAGCAAATCGGTCTGAATATCTGCAGTTCAAATCAATCCGTGTTTTCAACCTTTCTTCACGTTGTGTCGATGCTAGACTAGATCAGTTGTGGTAGTTTACACGGCGGCAGTCAGTGTTATATGCATTGATTTGAATAATGAAGCTTAGTCATGCATTTTCTCAGTTAAAAAAATATATGATAGAAACGATATTATGATAGAATAAAAGCACATGTATCCATCCATAAATGAAATTAGAACTGAATTTGTCTAATTTATGCTATTCTAAACAAGACATTATGTAACTGTGTGTAATGTATATATAGAGGACAAAGAATAGTGTACATTTTGTTACATTGTACATTTGACAGGGAGATGATGTTCACTATAATAATAAGTATGCACAAATACACGATACGTATACAGATTTATGAACCGAATTTGACTTTCATTGCACGGTTTATGATAAATACCGTAGAAAAAAAACGAACAAACAACAAACACAGCCAAAACATATTTTGGACTAGTTGAATGAAGAGAACTATAATACAATGCATACGTTAAAGATGATGTATAACAAAGAAAATCTAACTTGTGTGTGAATTCTGAATGAAAACAAAAAAAACGACAATAAAATTTTCAAGTGTTAGCGCTTGTAGGCATTTGAGGGATTTCAAGGTAGACTACTACACTACAAATCTGCACCCGTTTAAAAAAACCACCACCGAGTAGCTGTTACGTTCTGCTGTTTAACTCTACAGCTGTGAATAACAGTGGCTTCCTTCAGCATCGAAACCAAACATTCTGATTACTAGGCGACCGTGTTTAACTTTCAGCAAATGGATCAAAATTCATTAGCTTATGAATATTAACTTCTGCCAATTTGTAATATAACGTAACTGTAGAACTTGGGTACTATGGTAGGATATAATTCCATATTAGATAAGTTTATTTTACATATTATACAGTGATACAGTATTAACAACTGGATGACAAGGTTTCGAGCATAAATTATTACTGCCATTCATAGTCATATCAATTTAGTCACACGGTTTCATAATTTGTCTTATATATACTTTTCTCTATATTTCATCTCTCCAATTTTCCTTTGTTGTTAGGTGGAGAGAGAGGTTATTCACTGAAATTTTGTTTATCGACTCAACACCGCAAACGTGCTATTGGAATTACGTAACGCCTATACTGGATACATGGGAAGTGGCAACAAACAACAAATGGAAGTTGAAAAGACAGAAAAATATACATAAGACAAATTATGAAACCGTGTGACTAAATTGATATGACTATGAGTGGCAATAATTTATGCTCAAAACCTTGTGAAACCTGGCCTCTTCGAGCTGAGGATGTGAGGCGACTCTGCGTGTTCGATCTTCGCCGTCTCCACAAGATTGCTTGCGTTCGATGGCATCATCGCGTGAGTAATTCTGAGGTTCGGCGGCGTGTGTTTGAACACAGTGGAAATCACCATACATTGAGTGTCGTGATCTGGAAACACCGGCTCCGGTGGCTTGGACATGTGCTGTGAATGTCACCCAGAGGCTTCCGTACAGGTCTCTGTTCGCTAGCTAGCCCTGGGACGGGATGGAAAAGGCGGAGAGGTGGTCAGTCCATGATATGGCGTCGTGGGATGAAAGATGTTTGTGCTAGATTAGCATCGGTTGGTGCGTCATGACTCTCTGGTTGGGGTCCGGGAGATAGCTGGAATCGATGGCTCGAAACGTTATCGGATATGGCCAAGAATCTTAATCAATGGCGAATGTGTTGCGATTTCCTTCTTTCTTCCCTTCCCGATGATAGTTAACCAACACTGTTTCAACTTGTTAAGCATGACTGTCTTCCTTCCAGATGAAGTTCTTTATCCGTTCTCTACTTATATATTTTTTTCTTTTCTTTTGATCTATGTTGCTTTATTATTATTGTGTGGCGCATCCGTCTTGGAGCCATATTGTACCAAGATTTTATGCATTTAAATAAATAAATAATGTCATCCAGTTGTTAATACTGAATCACTGTGTGATATTTAAAATAAACTTATCTAATATGGAATTCGTAATATACTTCTGCTGTCACCGAATATCATCAGCTTGGATATATCCTTACACCTGACTTGGTGAACTTCGTCGGTCATGGCTTCTTATCAGGACTCAGGAAAGTCCGGCCCATCATTTCGTTATGAAACCTTCTTTTTGTGAAATCAATTACATCCTCATAAAACACAACATCAAATTCTTTCTAAACAGAAGTCACTTGTTATTATTTTTTCAAAGAAACTGGTTTATGCACTCAAGTTTGAGATTTAAAACCATAAAGATCTGGGTAACTAACTAGGTGAGTATTACATCAACTATGGCTAAAGTGTGCCTCAAAGATTATTATCAGAGGCACAGGTAATTGCTGAATTATTTGCATATATTAAGATGTAAAAATATGTTTACTAAGGCAGCATTTCATAATCTACTCTTGGTCACCGTCAGTACTGTATTAAGTAGGTATTTCAAAACCAAAATTCGAGTTTTTTTACTATTAACTACAGGTAATAGTTACTAAAAAGAGAAAATATGTAGGAAATCTATGAAAACGCCAAAAACAGCCATTAAGAGCGCTTATATAATATGCAAATAATATTTAGCGAAGAAAAAAGGTATTCTTCTCAACGAATAACTTCCCGCCGATTATATATGTGATGATGGTTTGTGTAGACACCATATATATGTATATATTACAAATACGGCTGACGTCCGGCTAAAATGTGAGAAAAAACTAAGATGAAAAAAATTCTAGACATGACATTTATGGAACTTATTGCGTAAGAACTGTATTCAGATATTCAAGAGGAAAAATGCTTGTTCAGCTAACATACAAAATCATGATCTGTATGGGAGAAATATTTCAAAAAAAAATAAAGAAATTTTCATAATACTTGTATACGAAGTATATACCCACTTTTATACTATTCTCTAGAATTCCCAAATGTTTCTGAATATAAACCAAAATATAATGAAATAGCAGAAAGTGATTTATAAAGTCTCAAACAGCTCTAGATCAAGACGTCAGGATCACAGACTAAGTATTATGGATTACAATAAGAAGTGATTCTAGGGTTGCTCTAAGGTATAGTAACGCAAAACGAAACTACCTAATGGCGGACTGATGACCTTGACGAATTTATGTACAGAAATTGGCTTAACCCCTGACTATGAGGACTCGCCTGTGAGAAACCGGGTTTTCTTGCAATATATACGCGAATATTATCCTATGTAATCATTTTTTAAAAAAACTGCAGTACTTGGATATAGATGTTTGTTTCAAATTACGCACTTCTACTTCGGACACATCTGATTGGTCGCTACGGGTAGTTTCGTTTTGGGCTGCTATAGTTTAGAGTCACCGATTTGAGAATTAAGCACTTATAAACAATGACTAGATACAGAAGAAAAACTGTGGATTGGACTCAATATTGGGAGAAGACACTACACTGTCAACTTGGATAGTTCATGTCCAATATTGGTGGGTCGACACGAATACTGTAAAAAGTGTGTACTTTCTTTATATGTGTAGAATACATTAAAATCTGTATACTGCACTAAGAAATGATAAAAATTCATGAAAACGAAATCCTAGAAACTGTTCAAATATTGTTAGATCTGAATAACTTGTAGAGTTTATGGAAGAAAACAGAGAGAATACCACTTTGTTTTCTAAAGACTCTGAATAATAATACAATGAAGAATAATTAGGACTTCGGGAATTCGAGATATCACAAAGAGAGAACGCATCTCTGCCCCTGAGAATAATTTCGAACCATGTCCTAGACAGTATCCAGTGATTAGACCTCAGAGTCTAGTAAACCCCGGCTAGACAGTCGACACTTCCCCTATTTGGATCACACCAACACTTAAATACTTCATAAGTTGATAACATGGTTTGGTTTGACCATCCCTAAACTTATGCCAACTAATCTATGTCCGCTAACAATGCTCGTCGATCGAAATGTCATCATTTTAGATAACTATTCTATACAACTACATGAGTTTGATGAACTTCCTTTACGGTTAAACATTGTCAAAGTGCCTTTGGATCGAAGCAGTCAAATGTTGCTTACAGGTTGTTATGGTGGAGTGATACTGGGTTGTGGATCGTCTAAACTAACTACAAAGCGCCTCCAGAACACGATATTATGACTAACTGATCACTTGAAGTTATCTTCAACATTGAGACAGACACAAAAGTCAGACTAGGAAAAACGATGACAGAAACGACAACTGTAACCCACACCTTTATTAGAAAAAGTACATAGTATATTATATTTAGAAACAGTAAGGAATTCCAGCCATAAATAAAAGGGTCGAAGTTGTCCAGTAGGCTCATTATGTCAGCACATGCATAAATCATGATTTCACGGATAAAACTGAAGCTTGACCTGTCCTAACACCTCCATTTTAGTTACAGGATTTCATCATGAGCTGACATCAGTTAGATAACGATTGAAAAGCCTGGGAGTACTGGACAGCTGTTTAGTCAGCCTAGTTTGGGACTCTTCAGCAGTACGCACCCGCCACCAGGGTTCGAACTCAGGACCTTCTGGTTACAAGGCGAGCTCGTATACCATTAAGCCACTGGGACCCGATCCAATGACCAGTCCATGAATTCTAACTTCTGCCAACTCACGATATAGCGCAACCGCTAGCCAATGTCTTCGGCGAGTATTTGTCCTCACACCCGACTGCTGCACCCTACTGGTCACGACTTCCCACTTGAATACCTCCATTTTAATTAGTTCTTAAGTGGGGACGACTGGGAGGTGCTTTGTAGGTCTGTGTACTCTCTAACCATGATACAGGTCAAGAATGCGTTGGACGACGATATGCTACATTCCAGAATTTCTTGAAGAGTGGAGACCAATACAACCCCTCCCACTTTTCAAGTCTTTTTCTTTCGACCTTTACTTACCCTGCTAGAAATTCATCAGCCTTTGTTAAAGTTAGTTGTGGTAATGGCTATTGATTCGCTAAAACTTAATGCTGAGTAGTAAATGGCTTCATTCTGAATAAAAAAATGTAGGACGTATAGGATAACAGTGTTTGTAAATACCGAAAATATTTTATTGCATAATATTTTAACATTAAATCGTTAAAACAATCCGGTAACACTTTATATACATTGTGGAACCTTAAATTTTTATCATATCCAGTTACGATTAAAAGTACTTCTGTGGTATGTGCTACTGATAAATCTTATCAGTAGTATATAAAGGGACGTCCATCGACATAAAAACATCAAACAGCAGGGAGATAAATTTGATGTCACGGAAGGCAAATGACACAAAGTTGTGGAGACACATTGGAAAAGTGAAAGGAACATAAAGAAACGCAATATGAAGGAAGGCCAGAAGTAGCCCAACACGAAAGATTTGTTCAAATGCTGCGTTGAAGATACGGTGTACATAATTTCGCTACATAGAAATACCAAATCGCAAATAAAGATTCCTTTACCAAGTGTTTCATTTTCTACCGTTACACTTCCAGGATATCAATTTTATCATAAATCTTCTTTCCTCAATTTTCCAACTTCTACTTCGTATGTTTTTCCCCTATTTCCTTAAGCATTTTTCTCATTTAATTGATCATAGAGATAAACTCTAATTCTCACCTTATTATAGACAGTTCTAACAGCTAAATGTCGATTGAACATTAATAAATAATTTGGTAAGACAAAAATCAGAACATACAATGTTCTGATAAAAATCAGAAGAAAAATAAGCAATTTGTATTCAGAAAGGAGAAAAAAATTAAAACGCTAATAATTGAGACGCTGCTGCTAACCAGTGATATTCTTATCCCCTTTTCTTTTTTTTTTGCTGTAGCAAAATGCCATCACCGATAAAGTCTTAAAATGTTACAATGCCACAAGCAAAAATAAGAAAAAAGAAATAATGATTGATAAAGTTCTTTTCTATGGTGTTTAACAAGGACTAAAAATATTAGCACTGACATTTCTATTTCATATTATAATTTAGTTAAAATAGACAGAAAGTGGATGAAAACGCTTTTTCTCGCAGACATACAAATATCAGTAAAATAGTACAAAAAAGAGTAAATTCAAACATGTTTTACTCGATTTATTTAATATTTTCTTGGTTGTAGACTGGAAAAGAATTTAGGACTGAGTGTAAGACACCTACCTACCTACCTAAGTACAATTCATTGTGCAGATTAAGCACAAATATAAATAACCTAATGAACATTTGTGCATCGGTGGCACAGCGGTCAGGACGCTCGCCGACCATGCACATGGTCTGGGGTTCGATCCCGGCCTACGCACACCTTTACGTCGCTAAGCCAGTAGTGAGACTGTTAAAGAGGAAAGGTTGGGCATGAGGCTAGCAACCCCATCCAGTAAAAATAAGCACCACTGCTACCGAAACTTCAAACCCCTAGCTTGGAGCCCTGTGTTCCACTGGGAACGTGAAGGAAAAAAAATGGACATTTAATTACAACAAAGAATATCTTCACAGTTAGAATGAAAGAGTATTCGAAAACAAAACTTCTAAGAGAGTCAAATTTATACGATTGAAAAGAAATTCTCCAGAATATACTCCACATAACATAAAACTACTCAAGAATTAGAAAAACTCTGAGTCAGTACTTATCATGAAGTGTTAGGCACTTGAGAAAGAGGATCTTGATAGTTGAAGAGGTTTGAAAGTCTTTATAACTGACTAAGAAACAAATAAATCGTCCTCCCGTCAAACAATGGACGGAAAAAATATCGGTATAGTCAGCTAATTAACATAAATGGATAATGGGATGACACTGTATAATATAATAATACCATATTTATAATATCAAAAGGTAAAGTTTTTGACTCAACTCTACTTTACTTTACCTCCGTTAATCAAAAATCACATCCTTCACAAGAAATATACGTTTGATTTACACAGGAGTATCATCAACTCCATAGAACAATAGATAATTACGGCAAAGGTAAGAAAATTTTGATGAAGATACAACACTTTAAGAGGTCTGTTTAAAGAGTATTTCTAGAAATAATAAGGGTGTTCAGGATTTAGTTAATTATGAATTTGAAAATATTGATGTGTGACTGGGTCAAGTGGCATACGAATTAGCGAAAGAAATTCTATGCGGATCCTATTAAAACGTGTTGGAGAACATTACCCAGCATGCCTGCAAAGGGAAAGCAATGGTTCAATCAAGAGCGCCATAATTGTACACCTCGTCAATACCTGTCACAGCATCTCCACTGGTTCATCATTCAGAGTCATTTACAAAGTAAACAAAAATCTACCAAAACAGTGTGTTTTCGACTTCTTTGTATTGCGGAATCCCTCGCCATATGCTTCGGAACACCGGAGCTGTGTGTTTAAAAGGAACTGGTTCAATCCCTACAGTTACCTTGGATCTAGTTCGGTTTGTCTTCTTTGGTCCCATTTTTTCATCCCCTTCATTCCCTTATTTTTCAGTTTTAAAATATTATTCTTTCAACTTATTCCAATGCTTATCCCATTCACACCTTTAGTTGTTATAAAATAAATTTTCCTAATCCTCTATGATTATGTTTCCAAGCCCTTTGTAATCTATATTCGCACCTTCCAACTTTCATATCAAGTTGAAAATTATTATGACCCTTAATCTCCTTTGTTACTATGTGGAATTAAATAAATCATAATTGCATCTTTGTAGACTTATAAACATAGATGCGATTGTACAGCTTGTGAGAATGAAATTATCGAAATGATATCTTTGCTAAACTTCTTGTTCTTTTTCCTCTAGAAATTAAGTACTCCAAAAACGTTTTGGGTTTTAAGATAAAAACTAGTTTTAGTGGCTATTTTCTCGACTTCTAATAAAAAGATGTGATTTAGAATATCAATTAGAATGATAATAATGATGACAAGAAGACAATGATAACATCCAAAGACAGTCAAAAAATTATATGGAGAGTTTAATGAATACTAATACATAACATTACCTCGCCTAGTTAACTAGCATGCTAGGACTCTTGAGTCGACCTTCACTTCCAAGTCACCCAGAAATACACCACCACCAACAGCACGCACAGAACTGCCTACTAGTGGACACCAATCCTCCAATGATATCAGAAATTTTGAATGCGATCACGCATGATCAGACGGATTTCCACCACCCCGAAGCACTGTAGGTAGACATAGAGACTGCGGCAGGTGTTCTCACACTATTATTGCAAAAGGTTTGGAAGAAAGGGGAGGTGCCTACTGACTGGAAGAAAGGCTACCTTGTCAAGCTGCCAAAGAAAGGCAACCTAGGCCTCTCCAAGAACTGGCGTGGAATCATGCTCTTGTCCACGCCAAGTAAAATATTAAGTCGCATCATACTGGAGAAGATGAAAGATGCACTGGATACAGATTTCCGCCCGCCGGAACAGGCTCGATTTAGTAAAGGTAAATCATGTGCTGATCAAATTTCAACTCTACGCATCGTCATCACAGAACAAAGCATAGAATGCCAGTCAAACCTCCACCTAAACTTCATGGACTTCGAAAAGACCCACTACAGCGTTGACCGAGAAGTAATTTGGGAATTCCTTCAACACCATGGCGTACCTCAAGTCTTTGTCAACCTTATCCAACAGCTATATGACAATGCCACCATGTGTCAGGTGATCCACAACGGATAACTCAGCGAGGCGTTCGAACTGCATACATGAGTAAGACAAGCTGGCTGGTGGACTACATTACGCGTCAAACTGTACGATGGGAGCGAGGAGATAGCAATGCGCTGAACCACCGACAAGAAGACTCGAGAAGATCTGGATTTCGCAGGTAATATATGTCTAATTTCACACAAACCCGAAGAATTACAGGAGAAAACCTACAATCTGGCAGAAGAAGTAGGCGGCGAAGATAGGACTCCAAATGAACATAGAGAAGGCGGAGGTGATGAAGATAACCAACCACCACCAACAGCAACAACAACCAGCACCAATCACTATCAACGGGAGAGATTTAACAGAGTTTGCTACCTTCACTTATTTAGGCAGCCAGCGTCGTTTTAACTATAAGCGGATGACACGGAAAGGCGAGATACGCCTTAATCAACTTGAAACCAATTTGAAAATCTTCTACACTCAGCATAAAGAACAAGATTCGGATTTTCAACACCAATGTCAAGTCGGTCCCTCTATACGGGTCAGAAACTTGGGCAGTGTGTCACGAAAAGGATTTCCAACAGCTTGATGCAGACTTTCATCAACAGCTGTCTTGGGTGGCTCCATACTGAAGATCAAATGGCCAGAAAGAATAAGCAACAAGAAACTCTGGCTGGGAACAAACCAACCAAGAGCCCATCGCTCAACAAATATGTAGGAGAAAGTGGAGATGGATCGGGCATACGTTGAGGAAACCGTCGAATGACACTGCGCAAATACAGGCCATTGCTCCAGTGAAATGCAAGTGGGAAGCGACGAGTGGGTCATCAATGCGAGGGTGACATGGAGGAGATCGTGTGGGAGGTAAGAGATGAGAGAGTTTGGGCAATCGCGGACCTACCTGAAGAGGACGGCAGAAAACAGAACAAAGTGTAGATGTGTTGTTGAAGTCCTATGTTCCACTGGGAACCCAAGGGAACAATAATAAATAATAAATACATAACATTAAAGATCAGCATAGAATATCAACATTTTAACAGAGAGACAATGAAGAGATGTGATGACTGATTCAATGAAAGTGGTAAAGGCCAAGTACTTTCGAGGAGTAGTAAAACAGAATTAAACAGCTGCTTAGCTCTCTTTGACTTAATCTGTACTACATCTACCGAAATAATGATCTATTAAAACACTGTTGATCTGTCTATCATTATCTCCAACCAGATAACTATTATAGTCTTGTGAATAAGAGTTTTCAATCTCATGACTTTGAGACAATAGCATATAAGGAAACATCAACAACAACAACAAAACTTACTTATGAAGAAATCGTGTTTGCGAAGTTCGATTTTTCATCAAGGAGATTAAATTATGACTGAACAACTGTGGATGTTGACCTGATATAGACATCATTGTGTCTTTGAAGACAAATAACCAGAGACATCGTCTTGGCACAAGCTAACAACAACGAGAACGACAAAAAAAATTATATATATATATATATATTTGTATTGAGAAAAAGGAATATATGTGATTTCAAAGCATGAACCTTCAATTCAATGGAGATTCATCTGAGGAAACACTGAAAAATCGACTGTCCCATCCACTTAAGAAAACCTTCTTTGCAGCTGAATTATAATTAACTTTCTCCACGAAACCTTTGATTCGTATGAACGTGAAGGATAAGCTACCACTGTTGGCCTCATCAATGTGTATCTACCAATTCACCTGCTCGTGTGGAGCCACATATGTCGGCCGTACCCAGCGTTCGCTTCCCAAACGTATCATCGAACACCTTCCAGCATGGTTTTACAAAAGAGAAAAGCAATGCTCCCGCAACTCTATCTTAGAACATCTGTTAGATTCCGGACACCAAGCTACACCCAAATCAAACTTCAAAGTCTCCCACAGAATACGAAGCAGTCTTCCTAAAGTGTACGAGTCAAACAGACTACTTCGAAATGCAGAAGCAATGGCGATTCACTTGCCAAGTCCTGAACCCTACATACAGAAGAAGTTCATTTAATCACTACACCTGCAATGAACATAATCTATCTTAATGCCCGATAGGCAAATTATATTTCTTTCTGTTTCTTTATTAGTATTATTTTGTCTTAACAATTGTAATATTTTACATTTTCAACTTTCTGTTCTCTATCTCCACCCGACTTAATTTCTACACCTCATTACCACTGTTACTTATTTGACCAACATTAAATTTCTAGTCGTTTTTGTTACATCATCCAATTTATTTGCTCAATTTTAGTCCTAATTTAAATGGAATTATTCTCTATCCCACCTTTACTTAGTCTTTACCTCCAATAACCTCTGTTGCTATCCTGACCTAAGTCTAAACATTTTAGTCAATTATATTACATCATCTAACTTATTAATTCAATCTTACTTTAGTTGCTGTCTAATTAACCTTGTTTCTATATTAGATCATTCTTGTATTACCTAATTAATTATCTAAACTTGACAAACCTCATGTGCACACACACACAAATAATTGTATACAAATGCGATTGTACAGCTATATGAATGAATTCGCCGAAAAGAGTCTCTTCGCTGAACGTCTTCTCTCTTTTTCATATGACTCTATGGGCATTTTTAAGCTACGAAACATAAATGCCTAAGACTGGACAATCTTATATGATAGTGTATAATCATTTTTTTTTACATAACATCAATATCGAACAATAAATAACGAAGCTCTAGGCTGTTTCTACTAAAACATATCAGGTGAACAGGCAGCCCACGTCTACTCACTTTGAAAAAAAACTGATCTTTACTAGCCCCCAATTCCAACACGAGAAGGACTGTATGAAAACGGTGCCGTGATTAATTTATCCTCCTAATCAAGTAGTAAAGGTTGTTAACTCCCACCTAAAGTGGTGAGAATTCCATTCTCATGAATAATTTATACCACAACCGACTGAAGAAGCAATTAGACGACAGTGTGTCGATATGTCGATATGCTGAAGTGTTTGGCGGATTTGGAGGATTTTCTCATTTCGAAAAAAGACTAAGTCGCCAGTATATAGACAGAAGGTTGATTTCTACGTACTTAGCAACAAGGCAACACTTTAGGTACTACTGCTAACCCTTTTAAATAAGGAGAAAACAGCATTCAATAATAAGTCTTTGAATGGTGCTCTAAATCATCATGTCGATTAGTGACAATATCTACCTGAAAAACGCTTGGGTGTTTAGTGTCATATTTATTAACAGATACATACATAGCCTTGGCTCAAGTAATTAATTTTGTCAGTAACAGTGATCTTAGTTAACCTATACCTATTAAGAAACAATTTCTGTCTATGCTTGAAAAACTTGTGACACTGATAAAAACCCAACAAAGCTGAGTAAAAAAAACCAACAAACAAACAAACACCGTGTGAACTTTGAACTGCACACACTTTAACTCGAATAGTATCCGAAATTTTTAAAAATTTGATTAAAACAAAAGTGAAGTTATCAAAAAAAGTCCACATGCATTAAAGTGACGCAGATTTATATTGACAAGAAAGTAGTAGATTATAGGATATACTGTGACTCCTGTATATACTAAATGTGTTAAACTAAGTCGGTCAGCTAATGAGAATGAACACAATCAGAATTTTTAATTAGTCGACTTTGTTTGAATTATTCAATTTATTCTTATTTTTTGTTAAGAAAAACAACAACTAGAGTTTTAGTAAGACAAGAAGTAGTTGCGAGGAATTTCTGTGGTCAACTCCCCACCCCCCCACCCCACCGCGCACCTCGACACACACGCCCACACACTGATGGTGTCAATATTTACATACAGTAATAGTAAGTAATATTACGGATATTTTTCAAGCATATGTTGTTGTTGCTTTTTCTCTCTCTCTCTCTCTCCTTTTTCTCGTGTACACAGTTGTCTGATTATCAAATTTCAATGGCTGATCGATAAGACAGCTGACTAGTTAGTTATAAGTGAAATAGATTTTTATTTTACATAATCCATTCTAGACGACAATTTCAACTGAGTAACTGTGTGAACAAATTATGTCTAAAAATAAAGTCATAAGTGTTTCAGACTACTAGTTTTTTCAGTGAAGGTCAGTAGTAAATTGTTTAGATTTGAAAAATTACGAGACACTTTTATCCACTTTATTTATATGTTAGTGAAACAGAATAAAAAAAGAGAGGAACGAGGTCACTTCTTTCACTTATCTAGGCAGCACAATTTTAACTACAGGTGACACAGTTGATGAGCGCAAAGGCAGGGTCGGAAAGGCAAGACAAACTTTCATCAATCTGAAATCTATTGCGCCACCCAACATGACGAATGAGAATCGGATTTTCAACACTTAGGGACTCACGGAAGGCATTTTCAAAAAGCTATAAGCACTCATTTATAAATATCTTCACTTCATACTGAAGATTGGATGGCCAGAATGGATTAGAAACAAGGAACTCTGAAAGTGAACTAACCAATTAACCTATTGCCCAACAAATATGCGGAAGGAACTGGATTGTACATACACTATGAAACCGTTGAGTGACGACGCTCCAGGCCTTAGAGTGAAACCCACATAGAGAACAGTGATTAGGGAATTGGTCCAAGGGTATCATGGAAGGGGAGGTGAAAGTTAATGGTCAGTCGTGAGGTCGGCTAAAAGGAACTGCAAAGAACAAGATAAAATGGAAATGTGATGTTGAAGCCCTGTGTTTCACTCGGAACTTAAAGAAATAATAAAATAATAATACATTGATGTGCTGGAGAAGAAAGATTCGAGATGGTATTTTGTTGCTTGATGCGCTGAACGCCAGAGATGATATTATTCTCAGGAAATTTTTGCACAGAACTATATACAATGAAGTAAAAGTGAAGGAAGAAAAAGCGGTGGTCTAGTGTTACAGAACACACTACACTGATATACGAGACAAAACTTTTAGATGAAAAGACTGTTTCCGAGGTACGTATTAGGCTATAGGTAGAATTCGGCATACTAATTTCGCTTTGTTTCAAAGTGATTAAATCGATAATACACTTGAAAATCGATAAGAAAAATAGCCATATTTTGACGAGGTAAAATAACTGATGTTATTAATACACGGAATACATGAATCATCTTGTGTGGTACAGTAAACTATTTTAACATGACATGGCTTAAAACTCGATCACTTAGCGAAACATCTTGGATATATTTGTTAGTTCTTACCGTCACAGGATGTTAATAGTAACCCTGGAAGACGACAATTACTACCTATCCTGAAATTAAATTTCACTATTCACTGTATAAGTGGACATAAAATATTCTCTAAATTTACGTAGATCTCACAAAGTTCTTCAGCCAATAAAAAAGGCGAAATTATTGATTCGAGATGAATGTTTACGAAAAAATTTGACTAAATTTCTTCAGGGTGGATTCTGAACGTTTCATAGTTAAATACTGACTTTGGAATAAAAGCAGGATGGATTGCATAACAGGAAAATCAGGTTTATCTCGTTAAAAGATTATGAAATATTGATTTTGAGAACAGAAATATGTATTCCTTAAGTTGCTAGGGATATTGCCTATTGCCTTGAGCACTCAATTTTCAGCCACTAAGTATCGGGTTCGAATCCAGCTTCACCTACTTCAGTCTGAACAAACCGAGAAGAAGTATTATTACAACTCACACACAATAAGTGTGAATCACAGCCTGTTACATGAGTTGAGTTCATTCCTCAAGTTAATCTCTTCCTATTGGACTGGAGTATTTTATCACGTTATGAATTAATTTCTTCCGAATGTTTTAGAAAAATTAAACACACACACACACAAAACCTACAGCATAGTTTTGTGAAATCTTGTTGAACTTCACAAATTATTTAACCCAGAAATATCCCGGATTAGAACGAATTAAACAGAAAATAGTCAATCTATCCTTACGACATCGCATTATTTAATGTGATTAGGTCAAGTGAAAACAAATACCGAAGTTTGTGCTTCAAGCAAAAATACGTCTCCTAAAAATGTACACACTTGAGAAGGTAACATGGTTAGAATAATTATGATACTCAATTACTGGAAAGTTGTTCAATTCGTATTCCTAAGCAGGCATTGAAAATGACTTTTATATGAGATGACTGGGAATAAATTTAACTTAGCTTAGAAACAAAACAATAATTCTTATTTTTTTGATTTTTAGAAAATGTATTAGTTTGAAAGCGGAAATTTTATTCTGTTTTGTATCCACAAACGACAGACAATATCTGATAAGATATTCAAAATAGTGACTCCATGCATGGATACAACAAACAAAATAAGATATTTATTTAGGTTTTATTTTGAATGTAATTTATTATCTAGTGAAAATGAAGATGTCAGGCAAAATGCGAAATCCGTCAATTAGCAATTGAGCATATCAAATGGAGAACATTTGCACACTGTATGATAATAAACATATTGACTTCCACTAGTGATAATAATGCTGAAGAATTCTAAACAACTATTTTGTTCGTATTAGATGAATGGAGACAATCGTCAGGAAGCCTTGCTCGACCTAGGTTTCGTGTTAGTTGGCACTCGTCAATTGGGCATATCCGCAACCTGGAAGGAACTCATGTCCCTTCTGAGATTCGAACCCACGTCACCCAGTGCCGCCTGCAGTCAGAGACGTTACCACTGAGCTATTGTGATTTGCGATTGAAATCCTGTAGGACTATATTGGATATTTTTGATTTGGACGCTAGTCAGTAACTAGTGTAGCGTGTTTAGTCCACTCCTGTTTTTGCTGTAGATTGAATTCCATCAGTCAGGTTTACAATGTGGCCACCATTCTAGGTTATTCACCCTCACAGTGCACTTTGAATTGCTGATATTAGTGGTAACGTCTCTGACTGCAGCACTGTGTGGCGGGGGTTCGAATCTCAAGAGGGACATGCGTTCCTTCGAGGTCGCAGATATGCCTGGCTGACGAGTGCAAACTAGCACGAAACCTAGGTCAGAGGCTTCTTGGTGATTGCCTCTAACAATCCAATACCAACAATTCACAGTGCATCGTGGCCACCTAGCATGGTGGCCACATTGCGAAATGAACTGATAGAATTCATCATGAGCTGATATTAGTTAGAGAAACACTGGAAGACCTGTAGGGAGTAATAGACAGCTGTTGCGTTCTAGTTCGGGAATATTCAGCAGTACGCACCTGCTGCCAGGGTTCGAACCCAGAACTTTTTGGTTACAAAGCGAGCTAGCTCGTAAACCATTAAGCCAATGGGACCCAATCTGCTGGCCACCCCATAAATTCTAACTTCCGCAAATTCATGACATAGCGCGACCACTTTGCAATGTCTTCTTCGATGAGTTACTGCCTCACCATAACAAGCTGATGTGCCCTACTGATCACGGCTTCCCAGTAGAAGCCCAGGTAACTACCTGAATAGGGCCAGTCGCCAGTGAGCATTAAGACTGATTTTCAGGTATGATTCAGCAGAAGTTATAATTCATGGGCTGGCCAATGGATTGGGTCTCAGTGGCTTAATGGTCTACGAGCGCGCCTTCTAAGCAGAAGGGCCTGAGTTCGAGCCCTAGCGATGGGTGCGTACTGCTGAAGAGTCTCAAACTAGGACTAGGTTTTCCAATGGTTCTCTGACTAATGTCAACTCATGATGAAATCTTCCAACCAATCAAACGAAATCCCTACAAAACTAATACTTGAAAACTGATACAATTCAGTCTGCACCAAGGGTAAGCCTAGACACATTACACTAGTTACAGACTAGTGTCCAAATCCAAATCAATTATTTATTTTGAAAATGTTCTCTTGTAAAGATAAATCCTTTAATGGACTAACACACATGCACACACACACACTTGTGTACACTAAATAGAAAACTGACATTCAATAAATAGAAAGAATGAATACAATGTAATTTCATTAAAAAAACAACAACAACAACAAAAGTACTATTAATTGTAAGTCAACGCTAGTAATACTTCAAAACTTCGGCGCATGCTTCTCATCAATTAAATCTACCGTAAAAATGCAGTTGATTGTAATGCAGTTTTGTTTAGCACAATGTTCACATTGAGAACATTACAGATAGAATTTAGTCGAAACACTAGTTGCCATTTTGTGATTGATTTGTATTGTCATCAAAGTTACACACTATCAGTTAATATTAATAATACTGGAAGAATATTGATATAAGGAAAACTATAACCGTCAGGCTGTATCACTGTGAGATGAAACATTGAAGATGACAGATACTATTGGTTTAAAAGGTTTTTGAAAGGATATTTTAATATTCTCTAACATACGAAGTAACATTACCGAGGATAGCCGTATATCAACTATCAAGACCTTATATATGCATGCAGCATTAATGGTTCACTTATTATCTAACCTTTAGCAGATATTTCCTAATCACATTATGACAGCTGTCAGGTTTAAATGTATGTAATTCATACCAAAGAGCTGGGGTCTGCATGTTCACATATGTGTCCGTATGTGCTCATGTGTGTGTGTGTGTGTGTGTGCGTATAGCACTGCATGATTTAAGCGGTTAATCGACAAGTAGACGGCAAAATGATGAATTTACACATGGCGGAAAATTATTAAAGAAGAAAAGAGAGAAAGAAGTAATGCGCTTACCAGTTCTAATGTACCATCAGCTAAATTCACTAAATCAAGGTAATAAATACCATCATTGGTGCCAAAAAGAATAATCTGACCTTCATAAAAAAGAACAGAAAAACACAATAAAACACTCATGTAAATAATCATCTATCAATGAGTATAAAGGAGAGCAGAATACAAAATCATTAAAAGTGATGATAATGAACGCGAAGACTCCTATCACATAATAAATGATAATAATAGTTATTATTATTATTGAAACTTCCACAACCGCTACACTTTCGAGTTTGATGAATGACAAATGACAAAAAATACTATTTTAGTAATTTAATGTAGCCGATGAAATGTAAATATTTTCGAGTAAATACCGAAAAACAACTCGTTAACACAGGTAAAATGTCAGTGATTTAGATTGATTAGATGACAAGTATGTATTTTATTCTATGAAATTATTTAATTTATTTATTGGTTAGTTCCAAGCAAAATACTAAGCCACATCATCCTGGAGAGAATCAAACACGCCGACCTGGATGAAAAACTTCGATCGGAACAAGCTGGATGCAGTAGAAACAAGCCATATATTGATCAAATCGCCACACTACGGATCATCATTGAACACAGCTTGGAATGGCAGTCACCTCTCTATCTCAACTTCATTGACTTTGAAAAGGCCTTCGACAGCGTCGATCGATAGGTGATTTGGCAACTACTTCGCCACTACAGGGTGCCACCGACAATTATACATCTCATCCAACAGCTATACGACAACGCTACATCCACAACGGGAAACTTACAGAAGCCTTCGAAGTGAGGACGGGAGTGAAGCAAGGCTGTCTACTATCGCCAATGACCTTCCTGATTGCAGTAGATCGGATAATGCGACAGACAACGGGCAAGGAGGAAACAGGCATAAAATGGACCCACACAAAAACACTTGAAGGTCTGGACTTCGCCGATGACATATATATTTCTGATTTCCCACAAACTGGAAGATATACAGGTGAAAAACAACAGGCTGGCAGAAGAAGCATCCAGAGAAGATAGGACTGCCTTCAGGTGAACATAGAGATAACAGAGGTGATGAAGATTCCTGGCCAACACCAACAGCCACAACAACAACAGACAACAATGAGCCAGCATAAATGGGAGGAACCTGAAAGAAACAACCTCCTTCACCTACCTACCTACCTGGGAAGCATCGTTTCAACTACAAGCGGACGGAACTGACGAGGATATCAAAGCAAGAATTATCGGGAAAGCAAGACAAGCTTTCATTACTCACGTCAAGTCTGTGTGGAGGACAACAGCACTACTCAGCATGGAAATGAAAATAAGATCCGGATTTTCAATTCCAATGTGAAGTCAGTCAGTGCCACTTACTATACGGATCAGAGACTTGGCAGCGCGTCATAAAGAGCACCTCAAACAAACTACAGACCATCATTAACAGCTGTCTTCGCTCAATACTCAAGATCAGATGACTGGCGAGAAGAGATCAGTAACAGGGATCTTGGAAATGAGCAACCAACCAGGAACAGATTGTGAGACAAATAGGCACGAAGAAATGGAGGTGGATTGGTTGACCATAGTGTGAGGAAACCATCATATGACATCACTAGACAAGCCATTGCTCGAGTGGAAACCGAAAGGGAAGCGACGATTTAGTTGTCAGTTCGAGGGTGACTTGGAGGAGGTCATGTGAAGAGGAGATGAAAGGATGTGGGAAGACTTGGAGCCAGGTGAAAACTCTAGCAGAGTACCGAAAGCAGTGGAGACGCGCGGCTGAAGCCCTATGTTCCTCTAGGAATTAAAGGATATAATAATAATAATAATAATTGCTTAGTTCCAGCGTTAAAAGATTGGTGTAAACGGAGTGATATCTTTTATTACTCTCAAATTGTCGGAAGTGTATTTGGTGTAGTACTCCGTTTAACTCTTTTTAAATGAATAATCTACACTTTACGTTAATTCTGTTATAAATGAAAGAAATAAAAGAGGCGGGTGTGGAGATAGGATTAAGCCCATAGAGTCATTCGTTCTCTAACCCCAAATTTTTTAAAATTCGTTTACGTTCCCAGTGGAATGCAGGGCTTTAAGCTAGAGAATTGAAGTTTCGGTAGTAGTGGTGTTTATTTTTACGGGATGGGGTTGCCAGCCTCATGCCCAACCTTCCCTCTTTACTAGTCTTTTATATTACTGGCTTAGCGAGGTAGAGGATTGCGTCGGCCGAGGATCGAACCCTGGACCACATGGGTGGTTGGAGAGCCTTCTACAGCTGTGCCACCGATGTTCTAACCCTACATACACTTTACTTTTGCAGCTTAAGATTTATTCAAATGAATTTATTTGACAGAAACTTCAAGGCAAGCAACAGATTTACTACATGGAAAGTTCTACTACGATTAATACAACAGGATAAGATTTTTAGTTGTTATTTTTGTAAGCATTGAAGTTATTTTGTTTTCAATAGAATAAATCATGACTGCTATATCCCATTTATCAAGATGATAAGCAGTCATATCACTGATAATGTAGTAACGTCTGACTTATTAGGTGAATTATAGTCACGTCAGTAATAATATATCCAGGGGGATATTACTGCAAAACATGTAATGTTTATATGTCTATATATTAGGAATAATAACAGAAGACAGCTAATCCCTTATATATATTTCCAATCAATTTTTCGTTTATACGATGTTTACAGTAACACACAACTTAGATTAATGCGCCGATATCCAAAACAAAATTAAATCTGATGGCTTGAAAGCACTAGGGTTCTGGGAAAACGGTATTGTTTTAAAGTTTGTCAAGCTAACACACCAATTGAATAACGCTGTAACCTATCATAAGAAAAATAGTATTTTTTAAACCTCGGCTACCTCTTTTCGAGAGGTATCTCGTTGGATTCAGCACTCGACTCTCAACCGATTATTCCCAGGTTTGCTTCATCTACTTCAGCCAGCAGAACTACATAATATAATCATACTTCATACATGAAATGTGGCTTACAACGTGGTAAATGTACAATCAGCTTCAGAATAGTCAGTTTTAATTAAACTGCTGGTTACATATTTGAATTTCCCTTAAAAGTCTACTTGTGCACTTCTGCACACCGAGTGTTACATAATTCATTGAATAAAAAGAGAAACAAAATATGTAATTATCATATTTATTTCAGTTCATCACGCTTTAGAAGGAGAATTATAACTTTTGAAAGAAACCATTGATCCAAAATGGATATTCACCGAAACTTATTGACAAGAACATCAAATAGAAAATTCAGAGACTAAAGACATTATTTTTATTCTAAAAACAAACTTTATATGGACTCTGATTTCAAGAATGACTTTGCCTGTGATGCTCTTTGAAGAATTTCAACATATTTGAGAAGAATGTTCTTCACAGCAACGCTACAAGTTGTATTCTGCAGTGATCCACTTGTCTACAAAGGTCTGTAGGACAAGACATCACATATAGTTGCTTCTGTATGCATATATCAATACACTTATTTCTATGGGGCCAGGTGTATTGATCCTTCTATACTTATTCTGTCTAAAAGGGTTCAAAACGATATCCCGAATGATTGTAGCAAGGTAGTAGCTGCTCCCTAGTGAGTGCAATAGTATTACACCTTATCGAAACTGGCCATTTTATCTGAATAACAACGTGAAGAGTAACCTGCCTTCCTTGCATTGTGAAAGCTTTAGCTACTCAGATAGAGAAACTTGAGAACTCTTCGACCACTCTTACCATCATGGTAATGACCCTATTGTTTCCAACCGATTTGTCTTTTTTGAATTCTAACTCTTCTATTCGTTTGAGCGGTTACGTAGCGTCACATTTTCTCTTGTTTTTACGTGCATCCTAATTACAACTCATTCACTAAATAATTTAACTCATCACACATATTCAACTTTTCTTATGTATTGATTAATAATCGTTTCTTCAAAAAACTGCATACAATGAAGAAGGTTAGTCTGTTCACCGTGTTACTAAGAGATAATATCAACCAATTGTGAAAAAGTCAGCTTACTTAGTGTTTCTGGATTTACCCATGTTGCTGTGGAGTTCACTTTTAGCGGACAACCTTCAAATATTTGCATAAAGCAGGCACCCATCTGTATAAAGAGAAGAGATAAATGTTTTAGAATGAATTAAAATCCCATTGTTACTTACCACTTACTAGAATCACTGAATCATAAATATAGGCTGTCTATTAGCTTCAATGAGTAGAAAAATAAGCACTAAATGCGATTATTAACAAACATACAATATGACGGACGATAGAATTCTTCTACTATTATCCGCGCTATTCAAATTTATACACTATGAAAAATAGAATGACACATTTTAAGACGAAGCTTAGTAGTATGCCGGATATAAACTTTAGAAATATAACAACTGAACTATTGTGACAACCACATATTTTATAGATGAGAAGAAGAAATGTGGAAACCAGTTAACAACTAAGTAAATATGTTTTATTAAATTCAAAACTCAAAAAAATACATAATAAACCTTTACAACAATACAAATTAGAGTTTATCCAGCTTCAACTGGTTATAGCGAAGATACAGAACCAGAAATAAAGAATTAGACGTATCCACTTAGGCAGGTTGCAGTCGGAAGCTCAAAATCAGACATCTCTATGGTCTGGTTCCTTTCAATGAATATCGTTTAAAACGAATTTGTTTATCTCAGCTTTAACACAGTTCAAGTATGAAGAATGTACAGACGAAATGAGAACGAAGTTAATCAGCAACGCCAAATCTGCAAATGACGGAGTCAGAATTTACGGGTGACTAAATTCCAGCCAAAGTGGTTGGATGATGCGAAGAACTGGTTTCGTATCCTGAAGGTCACCAGTTCGATCCCTAGTGAAGTTATAGATGAGGCACTGCCGGAGTTCTGAACTGTGACGAAACAGCATTCTAATGGTGCCTGCTTAACGAAAATTGGTTACAGGATTTCATCATGAGCTGACATCAGTTAGAGAACCACTGGAAAACCTTCAGGGAGTACTGGACAGCTGTTTCGTCAGCCTAGTTTGGGGCTCTTCAGCAGTACGCACCCACCGCCAGGGTTCGAACTCAGGACCATCTGGTTACAAGGCGAGCTCGTATACCATTTAGCCACTGGGACCCGATCCAATGCCCGGTCCATGAATTCTAACTTCTGCCAATCCACGACATAGCGCAACCGCTAGCCAATGTCTTCGGCGAGTATTTGTCCTCACACCCAACCTGCTGCACTCTACTGGTTACGACTTCTCACTAGAACCCCAGGTTACTATCTACCTGAATAGGACCAGTCAGTAGTGAGCATCAGATCAATTTTCAAGTATGATTTGGCAAAGTTAGAATTCATAGGTTGGCCAATGGATTAGGTCTCAGTGGCTTAATGGTCTACGAGCGCACTTTGTAACCAGGAGGTGGTGGGTTAGTCCTCTGAAGATGGGTGCGCACTGATGAAGAGTTCTAAACTAGGGTGACGAAATAGCTGTCCAGTACTCCCTGCATGCTTTCCAATGATTCTCTGACTGATGTCAGCTCATGATGAAATCTTCCAACCAATCAAACAAAATTCCTACAAAACCAATACTTGAAAATTGATACAATTCAGTCTGCACCAAAGATAAGACCAGATACATTACACTAGTTACTGACTGGTATCCAAATTAAAAACCAGTCGCTAGTGAGCATCTTATTGATTTTAAAGTATTGGTTTATAGGGATTTGATTAGTTGGTTACAGGATTTCATCATGACCTTAACTGATTGTCGAACTGATGTTGTTTCATGACGACATCCACACTAAAACCAATCCCTAAAATAGCTATGACCTAAATATTAATCAGTATTACCATTTCTATAAGCAGACAGATGTTATAACGAGCAAAAGAATCCTAGAAAACGTTGCCTTTTTAATCTCTTAGATTAAAAGAAATGAATCCACATCAAAACGTCTAACAGACAAGTAAGTATATTATTGATTGAATTCCATAGTTTTTCTAATCAGGGTAGCAGCTTACACTTTTAATTAGTAATATCAGTTTTTTTATGAAAAAAACCTCAGCTAAAGTTTACGTATAATACACACCTTCATAATTTCATTGTTATTTATAAAGAGAAATTAATTCATAATTTTTTTTCTGAATGTGTGTACATTGACAAAATGTTACACAATCAAAGACAAATGAATCAGTACTTGATTTTTATTGAGGAGACACTAATACTAGTGTATTTATTTTTATAACGAAATTGAAAATGGATTTGATAGAATAAAGGCAGGTGTAGAGAGTGAATGTTTAAACACATATTAGTAGGATGCATTGAGGATCAAGATAACGGTGATCAAAACACGTCAACTATTAGTAATCGTCTGAACAATCCTCAATGGGAGATTTACACTGTCTTGAAAAGTGTAAACCAGAAGTAGGTGGTTTTTCGTGTATTAGCGACACGTTTCGACTCAGTTTTCTCAATAGTTTGGTTTGTAAGGGTTAGTTTTGTTTTCACGAGTTGATCACGGACTGATATCAGTTAGAGAAACATTGAAAACCAGGAGGTACTGGACAGACAGCGGTTTCATCCTAGTTTGGGAGTCATAGGCAGTGAGGTCCATCCAGATGGATGGATGTCCCACCTACGACAATGGTTGGGGTCGCTATAAATCACGAATTGTTAGGAGTTGGAGTTCATGGGCCACTGAATCAGGTCCCAGTGACTGAATGGTATACGAGCTTGCCTTGTAACCGGAGGGTCCTGGGTTTGAACCCTGGCAGTGGGTGAGTACTGCCGATGATTCCCAAACTAGGATGAAGTAGCTGTCCAGTACTCCCTGGTTCTCAATGGTTCTCTAACTGATATCAGTTTTTAAAAAAAATTTTCTTTCGAAACTTGTAAAAATTAATTTAACAAGACATAGCAAATAGTTACAGAAACAGAGGAAAGAAAATTATCCTTTCAAAGTTAGGTGTTAAATTCTCCGAAAACGGATTCATTTTATACGTTACTTTCTTGGTTAGCTTTATTTGCAAGTATACTGTGCTGTTAAGCGGATGTATTAAAAGTAAATTTTTTAAAAAGTTATTGCGCATATGTAGCACTGATACTGTGGAAGATGAGTTATACATTTTGAGGAATATCCTAGTGGAAAATGAATTTCCACCACGTTTTATAGATAAGAATTTTCATTCAAAGCCTACAAAACGTGACTTATCAACCGTACCCAAGAAAATACTCTACATGAGCTTGGCATTCAAAGGGGAATTAGCTTCCGATATCATGGAACAAAAGATAACACAGTCCCTAGAAAGAACAATCCCTGCTGTATCCCTGAGAATAGTCTTTTACTAGCCGACCATTATTGTTCAATAACCTGAAGGACAAGATCCCGCTGTTGACCAATTCTATGCGTGTTTATCAATTCACCTGCTCGTGTGGAGCTAGGTATATTGGTCGTTCGACTCAAGTTTTGTCCAAGAGCGTGCAAAAACACTATCCTGCATGGCTACGAAAAGGTGGAAGTGGAGCAATAAGAAGCGCGATCATTGAAAATCTGGTCGATAATGATCACTCTATCTCTATAGCCTCCGCCTTTAAAGTCATCTACAAGGCAAAGAGTAATTTACCCAAATCCCTACGTACCCGACTCATCTGTATTGCTGAAGCTTTGGCTATCGAAATAGAAAAGCCAGATCTCTGTGTACAGAAAAAGTTCGTCAAGCCCTCCAACTTTCATGGTCTTAATCCCTCTATGCTGAAGTATGGTGATCCCCAATCATATTTTGGCTCTACCAATTTCTTTTTCGTTTTGTGTATTCAATCTGTATACTCTTCCTTTATTACGTCGATTGTTACTATTACTATTCTTTTTTACAACGATAAATTCTATGCTATTAAATTTCACACACATTTGTATAATCAAAAGAAACGAATTAGACAAAACGCACAACTTAATAAACAACGTCTTCAACGACATCAAATTCACAAGAGAAGAGGAATCCGAGAACAAAATACCATTTTTGGACGTCTTAGTCAGGCGAACAACTACAGGAGAATTAGAAACTCAAGTTTATAGGAAATCAACTCACACAGACCAAATACTGAATTACAACAGCAACAACCCAATAGCACACAAAAGGAACTGCATACAAACACTATTCAAGAGAGCAAGGACTCACTGCAGCACTCCCACCTTAAGAAAAATTGAAGAAAAGTATCTCATGGACGTTTTCCAAAAGAATGGATATCCACGGAATTTCATCAAGAGACATATACCCCCAGGCCAACCTACCAAAACAAAAGCCACCAAGGAAAACACAAAGAAAATCGCCTTACCATATATAAAGGATATCTCAGAAATCACTACAAGACTCTTCAAACCTTTAGGAATTGACGTCGTACACAAACCAACAAAGTCGCTGCACTCAATTCTATGTCAACCAAAAGACTCAACAGCAAAAGAAGACAAAACCAACATCATCTACAAAATAAACTGTAACAACTGTGAAAAACACTACATTGGCCAAAGTGGACGTCCCCTTCGTCTTCGTATCCACGAACATAAGCTAGCCGTCAAAAGACATGATATCCACTCCCTCATTTCACTACACACAGACAACCACGGACATCAATTCGACTGGGACAACGTTCAAATATTAGACAAAGGAAATAACAAGAATGCTAGAGAATTTTTGGAAGCTTGGTATTCCAGTGAATCATCAATCAATAGACACATCGAGATAGACAAAATTCATCAACCAATAAGAAAGAAACTTCAGACACAAAGGGTCAAAGTTCAAGTCAAAGAAACAATCAGTTCCAATACAAGTAACCTAGAAGGTGTGAAAACACACATAAACAACCAATCACGTCCAAGGTCACCAGGAGGAATGATTAATAAACTCGTGGAGAAACCTAAAAGCTCACTTCAATAGATTGAAGTATGCGCTGAAGATGTCACCCAGTAGGGCGATGAAAGCTTCTCAAACTAACCATCCAGCTCAGAGAACAAAACCAAATAAAAATTACGTAACGTTTTTGTTTTATTCGATTTGTCTACTAATCCTATAATTGCACACCCTTTTTCAATTTCTATCCATCCTATGAATTATTCTGTATATATGGCATTAATTGTTTTGCCACTTGCCACTTAACTGTAATTATAACCACAAATATTTTTATTTTAATTGCATTTCATACTATTATTATTATTATTATTTTATGTATTCGCGCCTATGATTCAATTCCCTCACCGGATATAATTTCTTAAAAACCACATATATACAACTGTACAGTTTGATAATAAATTCGTTGAAAAGAGTCTCTTCGCTCAATCACTTGTTTTGATTTTTTATATGTTACAATGGGAATTTTCCATGACTTAAAAAGTTATCGCATCAAATGCTCATGTTTGAAAAAAGAGAAACAATTTTCACGACAGAGATATACATCACAACATACAAGTAATGATAGACTTACATGAACTTTTGGAGTAGGCGGAAGACCAATACCTATTTCTAATTGTTGTTGACGTGAAACATGCTTAGAATCATCATTTTGTTTACCTTTCCAAATTGAAACTGATGTTGGTGCAGTAGTATGATTATTATCCACTTTAGGAGGTGGTGGTCTAGGTGGAGCTGGTGTCAATGTCTTATCATTTTCATTGACAATAGATATTTGACCATTATGATCTATGCTTACAGAATTGTATTTTTCTTGATTATTTGTAACATTTTCTCGTATTATTTTAATATTATAATTTAAAGATATATCACCCGAGGTTTCTTCAACATGATTTTCATGCGATGGAGCAGATAGTCCATTCATGAATAGATCATCAGCTTTGGAGATATCACTACCAATTTCTAAAGTGGAGATATCAATGATTTGATCAAATGATGAATTCGTAATGTTAACATTATTAAAAGCATTAGATGATGATTGTGGTGGAGGAGGTGGAGCACGTCTTTTAGAGCGTGAACGTGGTGCCGGAGGAATCGGTGGAGGTGTTATTCCAGCATCATTTCGTGATACATTCTTTACAAAAGAAAAATAATGATATAACATGGAAACACACAAATATAAGCATATTGATTACTGTAACTTGATATTCACATACACAAAATGTAAACATCCAATTAAAGACAATGCTTATTGCGCAATAATATCACGTGACAGTCCAAAACCTCTTAAGTAGACTGAGGTTTCATATTCTACAGATTAGCAAGAATAGAAAGTAAGCTGTGCCTAGATATATTTATAGTAAATGGAATTCTTGATCTCATGTAAACACTTTCTCAGCTTCCTATTTAGATGGATTCATTATTCACTCCGTGGAGCAGTGGCTCATGCGTCTCAGCACTCTATTTCCAACCAGTGGGTCACAGGTTGAAACCCTGTTCTACCTACCGAAGTTAAGGCAGGAAGGTAGTATTGTAACGACAGAAGATAAGAGACTTGGTAAAGGAAAGCCTATTAGGAATTTGGTATCCCTATATAGCGAAATTATGTACACCTTATCTTCGACACACCATTTGAATGTTTGGCATGCGAGTCGCTCCCGCCAAATGCAAGATGATGTTACAGGACTGGACTACATCGACGCCTAGTTTAAAAATAGAAAGTGAAGTGGTAGAGCACGTTGACCGCTTCACTTATTTGGGAAGTACCATCAGCCCCAACGGGTTGATCTCTGACGAAATCTCAGCAAGGATACAGGGGGCTCGTTTCGCATTTGCCAGTTTACGTTGTCTCTGGCATAGACGAGATATCCGACTATGGACTAAAGGGCGGGTGTACTGCTCATCATTCCGCTCCGTCCTCCTTTATGGCTGTGAGCCAGACATGGCCATTGAGAGTGGAAGACATGAAAAGCTTGGCTAGCTGTCTTTGATCATATGTGCCTGCGCTTTATCTCCCGTGTGAAGTGGTATAATAAGGTGAGCAATATTGAGGTTAGGCGTCGAGTGCTAGGTAGGGAGGGGAAATCAATCGACGAGGCTGTGAAATTACATCGACTGAGATGGTTAGGATATGTGTTACGAATGAATGCCAAGTCATCGCCTTCCACAACGGACAATGTTAGCTGACACAGGATTGGTCAGGCTGGGAAAGAGCTAGCGGTGGTCAAACCAAAACATGGCACCAGTCAATGAAATCTACAACAGTTAGTTAAAGTCACGTGAGAAGGTGTAGACTTCCTGACTGGTTGGGGTCCTCGGGACGGTAAAAACCAATGGTTGGAAACAATTAGTGATATGGCTCAAAATCGTTCTCAATGGCTAGTGCAGATGCATCCACTCCTTGTGACTTATAATTTCCAATGAAACTGTTTTGTTCTTCGTTACTACTATTCCTTTGTCTCACATCTCTGTTTACTGTCTCTATTATGCATTACTTCTACTTTCTTCTGTTGCTTTGTGTGGTACATGGAGTGTGGCGACTTGAACTGCCGCACATATGTGCAAAGTTCTATGTAAAAAAGAGACAGATTTGAACAGATCATCCGTTTTGTGCTACTTCTGGCCTTCCTTCATATTGTATGCTTTTGTGTTCCTACCACGTCCCCTATGTACCTCTGCAGTGCTGCAGCATTTGATATCCCTGACATCCAGTCTGTTTCCCCGCTATTCGATGTTTTTATGTCGATGGACGTCCCTTTATTTACTACTGATAAGTCTTATTAGTAGCACACGCCGCAGTATCGCTAACCTTCACACAACAGATGTGTCTCATTGCCGACTGCATGCTATTGCAAGTGGTTGTCGAATAACTGAGAGATCTATCATTCCTTCAGATAATTTGTCTTATACTTCTAATAATAGGCAAAAGAAGTGATTACTCACCTATTTTGAAAGCCGTAACTATTTTGATTTCGGATGTATTGCTAATATGGTTGATGCCATTGGTGTTGCCATTTCTTAATCTATTAAAGATCAATATCTTAATGACATCAAAACAGAGATAACAATTAATTTGATGTGTGCATAGCTGCTTTGTACGATTAATATTGACAAATACTTGCCTATCATATTGTATAGTGAATGATCATTACGACTTCATGTATCTTTATAGGACATACATTGATTGTGATCGCGTATTAAATTGAGTACCTGACTTAATAATACTTTCTCATTTATGAGAATGAACTTATTAACATTATTTGAGAAGTCAACTATCAAAGTACTATATATAATATAATATATTGAAAGAAACGTCATTAAAACATACTACAAGAGAAGAATCAATTGAACTCACATTGGCTTTAATTTCACCATCTGTCTGATTAGTATCCAAACTGAAAGTACAAAACACATTTTAAAGAAAACAACAACAGATGAGTGGAATATTCTCAGTAGCATTTCGTATACACACCTAATAAATGAATGAATAAAATAGAACCAGGCAATAAGATATAAGTAATGAATTTTTCTCATCCTCTGTGTCCTTGGGATCCGAAAGACACCAAAGGTCTTGAACTTGTATTCTTCTATTATTGAATAATCGAGTATTTTAAATTGTTTTACTAAACAGGTAAACGTAGCGCTAAATGCTAAATAGAAGTTAGCATGTTTTATCAGCATGAAAAAGTAATTGTTGCTTGGTAAAAAAGATCAATGATTTAGTTAATAACATTCATCAAAAACATGACACACACATAAGTCGATACAATATAGACATTTAGACCTGAGTAAGTAATAAGGACAATAGAGATGTAATAAGTCATGCAGAACGATATATATATATATATATATATATATATATATATATACTAAGTATAGTTGTATTTCGAAAATACAGAAAGTACTCAAGAAGACCTAAACATATAACTAAGTAAACCAAACAATACGCACTAAACACTTGGCCAGGAAACAATTGGCAAAGTTAACTAGTTTTTAAATAGAGTCTTAGATACGAAAGAATAAAACGCTTAAAAGAAATACACCATACTGTTTGTAAGTGGGACTTTGAAGACTAGATAATTCTCTCGACTGCTTATTTGGATGTCCTCAGGAAATCGACATTTGAAAGACAAGCGCCTAACTACTTTTTTGCAGCTGGAAAACCTAATATCAGTAGAAATACTACATCAGCATAAGTGGTTTATTATTATTATTTTCTTTCATTCCTAGAGGAACATAGGGATCCAGCCGCGCGTCGCCATTGCGTTCGGTTCTCTGCTAGAGTTTTCACCTGGCTCCAAGTCTTCCCACATGCTTTCATCTCCTCTTCACATGACGTCCTCCAAGTCACCTCACCCTTGCACTGACAACCAACTCGCTGCTTCCCTATCGGGTTCCACTCGAACAATGGCTTGTCTAGTGATGTCACTTGATGGTTTTCTCAGAGTATGGCCAACCAATCGACCTCCATTTCTTCCTGCTAATTTTTTACACAATCGGTTTCTGCTGTGTTGGTTCGCTCATTACCAGAGATCCCTGTTGCTGATCTCTTCTGGCCGGCCATCTGATCTTGAGTATTGAGCGAAGACAGCTGTTAATGAATGTCTGTGGTTTGTGTTGGGTGCTCTTTATGACGCGCTGGCCAAGTCTGTGATCCGTATAGTAAGTGGCACTGACTGACTTCACATCGGAGTTGAAAATCCAAATCTTATTTTTCATGGTGAGGAGTGGTGTTGACCTCCACATAGACTTGAGAGTAATGAAAGCTTGTCCTGCTTTCCCTATCCTCGCTTCTTTGATATCCTTGTCAGTTCCGTCCGCCTGTAGTTGAAACGATGCTTAAGTGGTTTACTCACAGATAAGACGTGTCACATTTTGTACAATATACACTCTGAATTATTATTTCATGCCTTTATTTCACTCTCGCAAAATTCCATACCTAATTCAAAAAGTCAATCGATAAACATATATATATATATATATCACTTTGCATTTTGTATTACATTATACAGTGAAAAGACAATATCACAATTTAGGCATTAGTGTATGCAATACGAACCAAATGCAAATCACACACATGAAATAGTACCCTCTCTATATTGTCCACCTAAGCTTAAATAGTTCAAATCAATTTTAAACGTTTTTTATTCACACTCTTAATAAAAGTTCAGTTAACCAAATAATCAATGGATTACAGGTATTCAGAAGACGACAACAACAACAAACACCCAGCTGACACACAAAATCCCAAATCACATGTTATTCACCTCCCCCCCCCCCAAAAGAAAACTAGAAATGTCAAAAGGAGTGAAAATGTCAGCAACTAGAATTAAACCTTAACAGTCGTCGTCTTAAAAAAATTAAAAAATAAAAGAAGAAAAGTTGTGTATGCACTACCCCACCACTAGCAAGCACTCTTACCAGTCGATAGAGTCACTTCCACGGAAATCAACACCACTTCGTCGTTTATCGAATGCATCCATTACTTCACGAAGTAAATCCTGTAAAAGAGAAATGAAAAATTAACAAACAAAAATGAGGAATTCTCAAGTGTTGGAATAAAAATATAATACATAAACTTATTTCTAGCTATAAAAAGCATGTAAATCTTAGGAGGAAAAATATACATATAACGAAATCAGATGATAATTCTCTCTGTTTAACTAAAAGAGCCAAAATAGGCTAGTTCAATAAACAGATAGAGAAAGTAAATGACCAAAGTGACAATATGAAATTGTCACGACTTAAGAGGAGGAGGAGAAGGACAGTAAGCAAAACAAGCATCTGAGTCAACAAAATAAACACAAAAATTCCTCCACAGTATAAAGTGAAAAATAAAATAAAACAAAACAGAAACGTTAGTTAATACACACTAATGTGGTTTAATCATGGTTTTAATGATCTTCAACTGAAATAAAAATTAATAACAACACTCAATACAGGTGGTTTATGATATATGTACCTGGATCTAATAATCACACCTCTATAAAGAAATTCTCGATGACAAATAAAGTAAAAACATGGTGCAAGAATAAGGCGAATAAAGTGCATACAAGTAGCATGATATGTGAAAGTTAGCACATTAAGGTAACATAAACAAGCATGGCATTAAAACACGACTTTTAGTACAAATAAACAAATACTTCGAGCATACACTTATCAATGACCCTTCCTTTCTAGGATGAAGTAATGCGTCGTTAAGTAAGGGTCACTAATGGATATCAAGCCCTATATTACATGCATGCTGATAATAAACAGTCTCTAGACGAAATAGTAGAATGCTTGATATACAAAAAAATCTATACTTAATAAATTAATAAAATGTCAAAATAGGCACTTGCCTCTGAGCTGACATGTAATAAACGATCTGCAAATATATGATTTTCAGTTAAACAACCTGTTCCCGGGGATATATCAGCAACACCGCTTACATTTGACAGACGTGATGCATTTATTGGAATTATAGGTGGACAAGGACGCCTAGGCTTTGGTTTAATATTACTAGAAGTAGTGGTTGTAACAACAGGCGATGGGATATGACTAGTCTCAACTGTTGTTGCTGTAACACCACCACCACCAGTTGTATTACTATCTTGATTTAATGCATTTTTTGAATCTACAGAATGATTACTATCATTATTAATTACAGAAGAACGTCTAGTGCTTTTCAATGGTAGTACAGGTGGAGATTTTGTCTTCGATGTATCCGACTGACATAGATCGGATAGTGAGTGTTTTAACAATCCACCATTTGTTGTAGTTGTTGTATTCTCGGATGACTGGTAGGCTTTTTTATTTAATTCATCAGTATTAGTGAGCTTTTCTTTTCCTTGCACAATATAATTTACATCTGTAGATTCAGCAGTCTCATTAGACTTCTTCGTACAATCCTGTGTGTATGAAATAAAAATTAAAACTTGAAAATAAGACATCAACACCATAACACCGATAATACTATGATATTAGAGGTACATTAGCAACGAAGTTATATGATTAATTATGGACAACAAATAAATCACCAAATAAAATTAAAATCAAACCCAATCACTAAATAATAATAATCATAATCACACTGGATCACCAAAATAAAAATAAACTTTTCGATTCGTTGAAAAACACATTAGTCTTCAAAAATTTAGTTAGATGCCAATAACTCTTAAAACTTCACTTTGAATACGAGACAATTGAGTCTTCTGGGTTATTTATTCGTGAAAACCCACCACCATGTCATGTTGCAAAAAAATCTCACAGAGGAAAATTCAACACAAAACACGCAAATGTAGCAGTAAGCGAAATAAGAATATTTTCAATAGCTACATATAGAAAATCATCAAACAGACGAGAATGTGTTAGTCAGTTATGCGTTAAGCAAATCCGTCTGATCAGGCGGACAGAATTCTAGCTTTCTAAGCTAACTAGTGATAATAAGTTGAAATATTGTGCAATCAAGAAATCTTTCGTAAGAGTGATTGCTGAACAAAGAATATTCTTTTCGATAATGCCTTCTTCACCATCAGCTTCTACAGTTATATATACATAATAGTCAATGAATTAGTGTTATTAACAACACCAATGTTGTTTAAATAGCATCGAATGAATAGTAATAATATCAATGGATTACAGTCTGATGGCATCAGCATAACAATGCACACTGAATATTAGAGAAATTAGGAAAAATAATAATTCAAAATCATGAATTTAAAGTCGCCATTGAAGGCCGACCAGGGCAGTAGTAGTGACTGGAGTTGCTTCTTCTGCACAGAAAGCACTGGTTATTTCACGCGAATCTCGGTAGCCTCGGCTGTTTGGAGTATGCAGGACCTCGATGATTTTGGATCGGATGGCGATAGGCTCCCTATTGAGTCCCCATTTTAGCAGATTTCTTTCTAAGTGAGCTAGAAAATGGACCTTTGAACAACCTTATCAGACAATCTTCATCTTATTGTCAGTATAAGGATGGCACCTTTATTCTTTGTGATAATGATTCCAATAGGAACACATTATTATTATTATTCAATTCAATGAAAATCAAGTGCAAAGAGAAATCCCAAAGTAGAACTGTCTTCCTAGTGTAGTATTAAGAGTAATTTGCGTAGCAAAAGCACATGGACGTGAGAATATACACAGTTTCATAATTTCTTTCCTCTCCAGCACAAAATAAATTTAATCATACCCCCCCCCCAGTTACAGGGTTGTAGCTAAATGCTCAGAAGAGTTAAGTGAAGATGAACTAAGGATGGTTTATGATACCTTGATTGAAAGTAGCTATCCAGAGAAATTCATCAGGAAACGTATCACTAGGAAAGTTGAAAAGGACTATTCACTATCCATGAACAAGAAGTCTTAATACATACGACTGCAATTCAAGGGCGATACACCTAGTGCAATCATTACGAAGAAGTTAAGAAAATCAGTTGAAAGAATTTTTAATGCTGACAAAATACAAGTCTTATTCTCCACACAACTGGTGATGACTGCCCAATTGAAAGATGAAGTACGTAGACTAGCCACTTCTAAGTGTATCTATCAATTTGACTGCCCTTGTCCAGCGATTTATATTGACTGTTGCTCTGGGGACTTGATTTTCCATGCTCGGAAACATCTACCATTGTGGTTTAATAAAGGTGTAGTGCGTAGCATCGACAGCTCGATATTAGAACAACTGATCCAAACCGGCCACAAAGCCAGAATTAAGGAATTCTTCTATATCATCTATCGGGTACCAAATAAATTGCCAATAACATGCAGGTATCGCATATTCCAGATAGCAGAGGTCATTTGCGATTTGCGTGAAACAACCGGTGCTCTTTGTGCAGAAGAAGCTCATCCAGCCACTACTACTGCCCTGGTCGGCCTTCAGTGGAGTTTATAAATTCATGCATTTGAATTATTTGTTTCCCTAATTTATTTGAGATTCAGTGTGTATTACTATGTTGATGCTATCGAACTGTAATCCATTGATATTATTATTATTGATTCGACGTTGTTTAAGCATCATTCATGCTGTTAATAACACTAATTCACTGACTATTATGTATATATAACTGTAGAAGCTGATGGTGAAGAAGGCATTATCGAAAAGAATATTCTATTTGTTCAGTAACCATTCTTTTGACAAAAATTTTTAATGGGCATTTCTAATCAATTAAAAAATCGATAATTTCTCTTCACATAGTCGAATCATTCCGATTATAGATAGAAATTAAATATAAGCTGATATTAGGTAATGGTAATAACTGTGATTTAATTAGAGACACTAAGCATTTAGCACGTAAAACTTGTGACGTAGCAGCAGTTACTCAGACATTGCAAAAAAATATGTGCTAAAAATGAAGCAGTGTTCTTCCTCAGCAATTTGTTTATACTACTCATGATTTGAAAAAAAGAAAACAGACTCTAAACTATGAGTATCTCAGTCGACTACTATATTGTTTAGCACGAACTTTTTGTTTATACGTTTCATATTAGCTAATGTTGCAATTATAATTAGTCACAACTTGTTGACCTAATTGATACAAAAACACGAAACTTCTATCTGCTGATAAGCAGACAAACGTTTATGGACAAGGAAAGCCATACAGAGTATAACTAAATAGGAAGCACTTCTGATGAGTAAAAATAATCGGTTAAACATCACAGCTTTCAGTAGCAAAATCAAGAACACACCAAATGAAGTTAACTTCTTCAGTGATCTGATTAAAATGATTCAATAAGAAACATTTACAAGATGAATGAGATGTTTAATTAGTACATGAATTATGTAACTTACATCATCATTCATCTAAAACAGGGCAGTTAAAACACCGATCAATGTTATGTTATACAAAGCGAGAAATGAAACTGTAGTTAAACAACGTAAAGTAAGTAAGTAAGTAACTCAGATAGCTTTTTTAAACGTCTTCAATAGCAAAAGCAAATCGTGCTTGAGTTCATTTGTTCACCAAACAATATTGAAAACGTAGAAAAATAAAATACTACGACAAAAAACAAGACTTTACGGAGGACAACAAGAGTTTTAATGTTTACTACATATATAGAGTGGAACACTCGAGCTTCATTTATAAAAGCTACAGGAACCCCATTTCAAAACACTAGGATATTCTGTTGTTCGTGGTTATTGAAACATCGCTTCGTCATAAGTTGTTTCTTATACGCATGCATAAATTTCACCATAAAACTTGCAAATTAGTAGGTTACGAGGGAAATAAAGAACTACATATTTTAAAATTCTATTTGAGCAAAATTCAAGGGTAGAAATAAGACAATAGAGCACACGCTTATGCAGGGCAATTGTTAGAATTATTAATAAAACTGACGTACTCAATAGTTAATAGCCAGTTAGAATATTCAAATGAAAACAACCTATCATCTGTCCTAATGACACTCTCAGCAAAGTCATGGAAGACGAAGGATAGTGTTATTCTCTTTCCTCATTTTAGATAGTAAAAGTTGATATGCCGTTGACAATGAAGACAACAAAATACTCACTGGTTGAATAACAAACATCTGACTGACCAGTAACTGAATGAAAACACCTTACAAAGATGGGTCATAAGGTGTGGCTGCCATTTTACAATTGTCCATATGTATTTATATATACACACATATATGCATAGATTCATATGGGGAAAAGGGCTTACATTTGCTATATCGGAGCAAGATAAACTGTTGTGGATCTGTACATTGGGGAATACGTCAGGTTTCCGTTCGAGAACAAGTTTCTGAGATGACACAAAATGTACCGGGCCACCAGCACCCACTCCACAACTAACCGCAAGATTGTTCACTACAGGAGTGTCGGCAAATTCATTCATTAGTTTTGAATTAGGTGTACCACCAGCATTCGATATTAGAGGTGCATTGTGTTGGGGCACAATATATCCAGGCGCATGATTATTAGGAGAAACGAAATTCCCCGCAGGTGCAGAAATCTTTTTCGGTGGTATAGATATTCCTGCATCGCCATGAGAATAAGCATTTTTAGCTGTAGACTCTAACTGTCGTCGATAACATAGTAGACGTTGAGTTAATAATGTAGATAAATGAGGATTTGTAACGAAATTATGCTGAAAAAAAATAAGTAAAGAATATTTAAACACAGGTATTCAACTGCAAATTGATGATGAAATTCAACAGTATTCATATAGGTACAATATGAATGTGCAAAAAAGGTATCAGCAGTACATGAAAATGCCGTATATGAACGTATTTTCAGTAAACTTTGCAAGATGCTTTAGGTTTATTTTACAAGAACTACAACAAGGTTCCTTATGAGAGCTGAAACAAACTTCCTAAAGTCAATTACGCAAACTAATAAGACGAAATCCTATGAAATGATGATGGATCTTGAACACCTTGTGATTTTATAAGAACTTAGTTCAAATTTAACTGAAGAGCACGAATATCTACAAAAAACATTAGATTTTGATAGTTGCACATTTGATCCGTTGACATCGATTTTCATCAGATAATATTGAAAAGGGATCTCGCTCATAGGTACATGATCACACAGAGAAAATACTACTTTAAATAATGACATTTCAGATATTAAACGCACTACACTTGTACTTAGCGCTGGAAATTCACAATTCAAGTGAAAATAAAGTTTGTATGTGTATCTGAGGTACTGACATCACTTTTGTGCTATATAATACAAAGGCAATGATTTAATTTATGGGAGACATTGATCAAAAAACTGCATTTTCATACAGGCTTTAAACTAAAAGCTGAAGATATTATTATATTATTATTGTTTCCTTTAATTCCTAAAGGAATATAGAGCTTCAGCCGCACATCTCTATTGCCTTCGGTTCTCTGCCGACGTTTCCACCTGGCTCTACGTCTGCCCACATGCTTTCATCTCCTCCATGTCACTCTCGGACGACTAACTCGCCGATAACCATTCGAGTCCCACTTGAGCTATCGCCTGGCGTGTGATGTCACTTGATGGTTTGTTTTCTCAGAGTATGGCCAATCCATCTCCATTTCTCCCCGCCTGTTTGTTACTCAATCGGTTCCTGCTGAGTTGGTTCGCTCTCAGAGATCTCTGTTGCTGATATTTTCTGACCATCTGATCTTGAGTAGTATTGAGCGAAGACAACTGTTGATAAAGATGTGTACATTGTTCAAAGTGGCCTTCGTGACGCTCCAAGTCTCTGATCCGTATATTAGCACTGACTTCACATTGGCGTTAAAAATCCGGATCTTATTTTCATTTCCACGCTGAGTGCTGTTGACCTTCACACAGACTTGAGAGTAATGAAAGCTTGTCCTGCTTTCCCTATCCTCACTGCTTTGATATCCTCGTCAGTTCCGTTGGCCTGTAGTTGAAACGATGTTGAAGGTAAGACTGCTGTAAAATCTAAATCGAGTAATCTAGTTTTTCTCCATTAGCCACTGCTCCAGCTGATATATATATATATATATATATATATATAGAGAGAGAGAGAGAGAGAGAGAGAAACTCGCGAAAATATACATGGGTGTGGTAGAAAGCTCTACAGTAGCACATAAGAAGAAAAGCAAAAATGCAGCAGTAATGAACGTGACTATTTTATTATTTGAGGACCTAAGCGTAAGAATTCTTATATGATTCCCCCATAAACAACTTATGTCTTTCCATAGAAAGCTTTGATATAGGAAGCCTAATTATAATCGAATTTCAGAGAAACTGAGCAGACACGAAACAAGCAATGGTCATTATAATCATTAGAAAATTATAACAGAGATAACTTCTGGGGTGTGTATGGTCAAAACGCGTTAGTTAACTAGTTAAACATACGCAGCTGAAACTTCATTTAATTTATACGGATGTAAATAATTTTTATCAAAATATCAAAAAATGTATGTGAAAAGAACTACCACTGCTGCTAGTAAGAGTAGTTAAAGCGGATACAAAGGCAATGAGAGGACTTACAGTAAGCATTGTAGCCGCATCAGGTCTCCGTCGTTCACTTTTAATTAAACAACATTTGACAAATGAATGGAATAGTGGAGACCTGAACAAAAGAAAATTGAAAAAACATTTGATGGTGCAACCTACTAATGCGTAACCTTTAATGTGTTTATTAAACTATGTAAAGTAAACTTTTAAAAAAGTGTCACAAAAATACATAATAGTGATAAGAGAAACAGCGAGGATGTGAATATGGGAATCATACAAACAATCTAACTGCACACACCTATCCTTTACTGCCTAGTGAAAATGAGTGATAATACCTTACCTGTTTAAGACAGGACTTGTAAAGGCCTATAAACCCGACCGATAGCTGCTAACTTGACGTGGTGGTCGAGCTTGCATATCGCAATGACCCAACAAGCTACACTAGTTGGAAGTAATGTTCCTGCAGGTCCTACCATGCCAGAAAGATTGTTAGGATAGCGATTAGACTAAAAGCAGTTACGGACATAGTGTAAGATTTTTTTACACAATGCTGGGAGTCTGTGGGCGAAGTCGTACTGCTGGGGAACAGGAATGTAATGGCAGTAAGGTATTTCCCTCAGATGACCAGTATGCCAGATATATTGTCTCTCCACTCTGGAGAAAGAGGGTTAGAAAACGTACATCGCAACTTACCCTACAGTGGTCCGTAACCGGTGGTCAGTTACTAATACAGAACCAATCCAAGAAACCGGTTCATACAGGCCATGTGTGACCGGCCTCAAGCACGTGTCCCCTGGGCTCTGCTGTCACGCAACACCAACTGTCCTTCTCTTCCAAGTAACTCAAGAATCAATCTACTTCCCCGGTGCAGGCAGCCGGGAAGTAACAACCACCCACACACTTCCAAAAACACGCGAAGCCCTCCTGATCATTAGTGAATTGTGACAAATCGAACTGCTGCACATCGGTGCAAAGTTCTACGCTGACACCAGTCAGTCAGTTAAAGACTTATAATAAATACCAAAATGACAGACAGAGCACGGATTGCGAGTTTTAGAAAAGTTTAGGTTAATAACTTCATACTAAAGAAAGACCTGACACAATTGTGTCTATTGACCTTGTCATACAAATCACTAACAAATTGAGATGGAAACTAACAACATCAGGAAAGCAAACAAAATGCTTTACACGATCATAAGAAGCCATGAAAAGGAGGAAAAGCAGTTCGATGTAACATTACTGTTTGGACAAAAACACCTGCCCTGGGGTGTCTGATTTCAAGAAATACCACTTGTATTTCTACGGGTCTCTGTTTCAGTTGTCTCAAGAAAATCCAACCAAGAAAAGAAGTATGTTTTATCCGACGTAACACATGAAGACTTACAAGCCTAATGATTAGGAACATACAGTTACCGAGTACTATAATCCACTAATCATGGCAGTATCATCAGAGATACTTATTCGAGGAACAGGAATCAAGTATATAAATCCTTTGCAAATATTCAAACCTAAAGACCGCTTTTTAAAATCGCATAAGAGAATCATAAATTGTTCTGCACAACATACTTCAACTAAAAAGTTGCTACAAAACAGGACTAATTTGTGAAAGCTAAATAAATGCCATATCGATCACTAACAATTTAGGGTTAATGAAAACCAAACTAGTCAGTTCTCAATCTAACCATTGAATATAGTAATAAAATACTGTTGTAATTGAAAAGATATTGGAACTAATTTCCAACTAAGAGGTTACCATGCTTTGATGTATTGTTTTGTCTGGAATGCATTACTTACAATCTGTCACTACAATTATTTTGATCAGGTCAATTAAATGACTGTCATTGAAAATGAAATGAGTTTACATTCATTTTATTTATTTTAAAATAAATATCTGACATTAGATGATAAATCACATAACATTGTATAGATAAGAAATGACAACAACTATTAAATGAAAAAGAAATGGAGAATTCGCATTCAGAAAAGGTTTATTATTCTTTCGTCTTTCTATACGCTCTCCACCACTGTTCAAGTGGTAACAGAACAGACAATATATATGCCTATAAATTGTTTTTCTGTGCAGATTTCGTCAAGAACCAAGATCAGTCAGAGAAATCATCGACAGTCAATCGGAAGGTGGAGGATAGTTTTATCACCCTATCTCTGTGCTTTTCAACAGTGCACACCAATAACCAGGGTGTTTCACGTTACGAGACCAAGCTCCCCGACCATTTAGCCCCTTGGACAAGAATTCAATGACCCGGATAGAGCACCACCAGCAACTAATGCCTTGACATAGTGAATGCTAACACTGGTCACGACTTTTCATTGCACCTTTTAAGACATCTATGCAGTAGGTGCCAATGAGCTGGAAATTGATATTCAGAGCTTGTATTAAAGACTCTGAACTACGACAAAACAGCTATCTAATGCTCCTAGGTTTTCGATGACTCGGCTAAGTGATGTTAATTTGTGATGCAGTCTACGCTGAAATTAATTCGATCCCCTAAAAAACCCATAGTCTAAATAAAATCTATTGTTTCACGTCATGAATCATAAACAGACAACCCATGTAACAATTTTACAGTTATTCTAATCCTTTTTCAGCTTAAATATCAGGAGGGTGCAGCAGGTCGGGTGTGAGGTCAAATACTCGCCGAAGACGTTGACTAATGGTAACGCTATGTCATGAATTGGCAGAAGTTAGAATTCATGGGCCGGGCATTGGATCGGGTTCCAGTGGCTTATTGGTCTACGAGTTCGCCTTTTAACCAGAAGGTCCTGGGTTCGAACTCTGTAGATGGGTGCGTGCTAATGACGAGTCCCAAACTAGGCTAACGAAACAGCTGTTCAGTACTCCCTGCAGGTTTTCCAATGGCTCTCTAACCAATGCCAGCTGATGATGAAATCCTGTAACCAATCAATCAAATCCCTACAAACCAACATTCGTATGTTTTAAATCACTGAATGAAAACAATGCGATGCGTCCAATGAATGTAGAAAGCAACAGACAAATTATCCTACCACCAGTCGAAGGTGCTAGCACAACAGAATACCTTTTACTTATAATACTTTCACACTGATCATATCAAGTGCAACCAACAAATATTATTTAATTTTAGTTAATCAATTCACTTGATTTCTCTAATCAAATGGATCAGTTTGAGAGAAGAAAGAAAAAACATACACTTAGAAGCTGAAAAACGTAATTCTACCCGCACACGCACAGTGGATAACATTTCTGGTTATACTTCATCATAAATAATCATATGACCAGTCAAAAACTAAGAAAAAAAATGGAATGCATTGCAGTTTTTCTATGATGATAGTTACATGCATAATGCTGAAAAGACTGCTTTCAAAATACTTGCAGCAATAAATATCTATGTTTAAACAAACTACACTCTAGTGTTAAAATTAAATAACCAGATTTATTTTAGTACACAATGATGACATTAATGCTTTACCTTAGATTTCTAGGACATTCTAAACACTATTTAAAGATATAATAAGTATCACTGTTAAACGCCTACGCCTACAACATCATAAGCAAAACTATTTTAAAACTGTCTTCGTTTAACAAAATACTCCTAATTATTTTCAGGTGTCAGTAAAACTTAAGAGGAAAATAATGGGAAGCAGGGGGTGAGGGTGGGGGTAACAGTCGAAACAATAGTCTGAGAATTTGTTTTCTCTACTTGGCGACATAACGATTCACCTTCAAAACGGTTATATTCAAATGTCATGTGAATGAGTGCCATAAAACCATCCATCCATCTAGCCATTATTGTCACACTAACTGCCCAGATACGTTTCTACATTAAAGTTCAGATCAATATTGTATGTCAGGTGAAATTGGAGTTTACAGTAAACAGACGTCGAATGTATTTCAGGTCAGTGTATAGTTATGGAGAATAATTTTTTTACAGAGAAGCTGAAAGGCTTAATCTCAGCTTTGTTAAAAAAATCCACTATCCTTTTCAATATCATAAATTGATCAGATTTTTAAAGAAAGTTACTTTTGATACAGATAATACACTTCATAAAACAGTTACCAATTACTACGATGAACTTTTATCTGATGCTCTACCGACTGAGCTAACCGGGTGGCATAGCGGTTAAAACACTCGCCGACCATGCACATGGTCAGGGTTCGATCCCCGGCCGATGCACTCTTTCACCTCGCTAAGACCGGAAATAATGCTGGTGGAGAGGAAAAGTTGGACATGAGGCTAGCAACCCCATCCTGTAAAAATAAACACTGCTACAGAAACTTCAAGCCACTAGCTTGAAGCCCTATGTTCCACTGGGAACGTGAAGGAAAAAAACGGTGAACTTTTATATGACTGTCTTGCAGTGTAAATTGTCGAGTCATTGTATTTTTTGTGAAAGTTTAGCACCGTTTCGTTGACGGTTATGAAGTTTATCATTGTTTTAAAGGCACTGTGTTAGTATCGCGCTGATGTTGTCCCCAAGGAACTGCATTTGTAAGAATAAGGCCTGTTTTCGAACAGTTGGTACCTTGGGCTGCTTTGATTTTAGATTCATATTCTTATCAATAAACCTTTATAGATAGCCATTTTCACTTACCAACCGTTTAATATTATTCAGTTCCTCATCAAGACATTCATCCGAGCAAATTGCTCTTGCTCTGTGAACCAAACACTTTATCAGATTGTGTTTGTATTTCAAGGGTACGAAGCTGAGAAAATGAGTATACTGACCCGTTGATGTAGGTTTTCTATATACACTTCTTCTTATTGCGCCATCCTCTTTTCTGGTCATAAGGACGTCTAGAAATGAAATACTAAACTACGCGAAGACAAGCTCTTTAATGCAGGAAAAAAGGATTTCTTCAAAAGACTAAATTAAGTAGAATAATTTTAGAAAACACTACGCAATAATCGCCAAGTGCACAGATAATGACAGTACTGAAAATAAACTGATTTCACCCTCTTTTCTTATACCTACCTACCTATTGTAGCTTATATAGCGCATACTTGAAGTTATGCAAACTCACAGTTGATGATGTAGATCAATGGATCAGCATACACTATTCTGACCAGCTAATATTTTTTTAATCATTATTATAAGGCTACTATGGACCTGAATTTTAATAAGTAATTGTTGTTAGATTTTAAATAAAATTTTTGTTTCTATAATCAGGAACTTGATGACATGCAGTAGTAACGAGAGTATAACTTCAGCAGTTTATCGATTGGTATAAACAGTAAAAATGACACATTGGCTTTCATCACAGTAGGTGAAACAACATTTGGTATGCAGAGGCTCACATGTATATACTTTCTTGTTAATAAACAATTGTGATGAAGATCGTCTGTATGATTTTCTAAAAAGATTTAGTGGATATATATAATCAAAACATTTAGCCATCATTCTACATGCGAACAACAACAACAACAGTTAGAATGAGTACAGAAAATCTAATAAATATTTGTATATGCAAAAGAATACTAATTCAAGAAGTTAATATTGAATTTAGAATAAAAAGCCATATCAAAATGTGCTTACAAATACACATATCAATGCATAGTTATATACTATCGTCGAATGCGATAGAAAACTTGAATTATTTCGTTAATTTAAACGCTAAGGGGGCTACATGTAGAGAAATTTATCATTTACATAATTAGAAAATAATTAGGTCTACATTAGTGATTCTATGCTAAACTATGGGGTTTTTTAAACATTACTGCTGTTCAATCAGAATTACTGAATATTAAATTTGTCAATAGGAGTAAATCAAAAATAGAGGATGCTAGTCCTCCAAAAAGCATAATAAAGTAATTATTAGAGGGCAGAAGTAGTTTTAAAATAAAATTGTCAAAATTACGACAGTATTGCCCTTATTATCATCACCAGTAGCATCGAAATTCAGAATTTTTGACACTACTTTAATATCCCTTTCCTTATTTTAGTCCTGATATAAGTGTGATTCTTGCTAAATTACACGTATTAATGTATCGCCTTCCTCGTCGAGTAATGACCGGTTCGAAAAGAGTTACGGGGTGGTTGGACCAAAACATGGCATTAATTCATGAGACTTCTGACGGCTAGTTAGTATCCTGTAGGGAGATGTAGAGTGCCTTACTGGGGTCATTGAAATGCTAAGAACCAATGGCTATGGAATATTGGTGACATGGCTTCTTTTCCCCGTAGATTTCTGCTCATTTCAACTTCTTTGACTTTTTTTTTCTCTACCTTTGTGTGCTGTATGAAGTATGGCAACTTGAACTGTTGCACCTTCGCGAAAAGTTCTACGTTGGAAACTTAGTCAGTCGGTATTAAAATGTCAGAAAATTAACCTTTGTACAATAAATTTAAAGAACCTAATAGGCTGGGGGAACAAATATATGTCAGGTTACAAAATATTGCTGACCTATATATACAGATTAACATAGGAAACTAAATCCGTATTTCAGGAAGAACTAGCTAAACACATATCTGTGTTCGACAGCTGTGCTCACCCTGAAGAAGCTTGGAAAAATATCCAGGCAGCCATAGATACAGCTGTAAAAGCTGTGAATAAGGTAAACCCAAAGGTGAGTAAAAACCACTGGATCTCCACCGCCTCATCCGAACTGATAGATGCTAGAAGACTTATTCCGGCGAGCTCCGAATTCAATGAGGAGCGAAAGCTGCACAAGAGGAAACTTACGAAAAGTCTCCGCAAGGACCGTGAACAGTGGTGGGCGACAAAAGCCAAAGAGATGGAGAAAGCTTCGAGGATAGGCAACACCAGGCAACTCTTTGGACTCATCAGGGAAACGGGTGGGAGAAGACAAATCATTAGTGAGACAATCTCGGAAAAAAATGGCACTATAATTAGCTCCAGGATAGACGACTGGATCGTTGGAAAGAGCATTATGAGGAGCAGTTTAATTTGCCCACAGCCACGCTCAACCTTCCGAGCATCCAACACCTCCCTGAATGGGATATAGACACAGGTCCTCCGTCACTAACTGAGGTTACTAAAGCTGTCACCAATCTGAAACTAGGCAAAGCAGCGGGACCTGATGGAATGACTCCAGAGGTATTTAAGTACGGTGGAGACAGCTTACTGTCCGGATTAACTGAGGTACTAGGCAGCGTCTGGGAATCAGAAGAAGTCCCATCGGGTTGGTGTAAGTCACTGATTATCCCCATATACAAGAAGGGAGACAAGTCTTCCTGTGATAATCACAGAGGGATTAGCTTGACTAATATAGTATCTAAAGTCTTAGGCTCAATAATCATGCGTAGACTGAGTGGTGCTCGGGAAGCACAAACACGAGAGAGCCAGGCAGGCTTTAGACCAGGAAGAGGGTGTATTGATCATATCTTCACCCTCCGACAGATTCTAGAACATAGGCATTCCTACCGGCGTCCAACAGTCATTATATTTCTTGACCTAAAGGCAGCATTCGACTCTGTCGATCGGGAAGTTCTCTGGAGATGCTTGGCTGTAAAGGGAATTCCAAGAAAATATATTGCACTGATTAAGGCACTCTACTCGTACTCATACAGCCAGGTGAGGGCTTACGGCGAGCTGTCATCTGAACTGATGACGACCAGTGGTGTCCGTCAAGGATGCCCATTATCTCCTTTTCTATTCAACTTCATCATAGATGTGTTAATGGACTTAACCCTAGGTGACTTCAGCGACTCAGGGATTGACTTGCTACCGGGAATAATCTCGTTGACTTGGAATATGCAGACGATATAGTCCTTCTAGGCGAAGACGCTGACGAAATGCAGAGTCTTCTAAACACCTTGAGCCGCAATCTACGAATGTTTGGCATGCGATTCGCTCCCGCCAAATGCAAGATGATGTTACAGGACTGGACTACATCGACGCCTAGTTTAAAAATAGGAAGTGAAGTGGTAGAGCACGTTGACCGCTTCACTTATTTGGGAAGTACCATCAGCCCCAACGGGCTGATCTCTGACGAAATCTCAGCACGAATACAAGGGGCTCGTTTCGCATTTGTTAGTTTACGCCGACTCTGGCGTAGACGAGATGTTCGACTATCGACCAAAGGGCGGGTGTACTGCTCATCAGTCCGCTCCGTCCTCCTTTATGGTTGTGAGACCTGGCCACTGAGAGTGGAAGACATGAAAAGACTAGCTGTCTTTGATCATAGGTGCCTGCGTTCTATTTCCCGTGTAAAGTGGCATAATAAGGTGAGCAACATGGAGGTTAGGCGTAGAGTTCTAGGTAAACAGGGGAAATCAATCGACGAAGTCGTGAAGCTACAAAGACTGAGATGGTTAGGACATGTGTTACGTATGCCAAGCCATCGCCTCCCTCGACGAGCTATGTTAGCGGATATAGGGTCAGGCTGGAAAAAAGCTAGCGGCGGTCAAACAAAAACTTGGCATCAGTCAATGAAATCCACAACAGTTGGTCTAAGCCACGTAGAAAGGTGTAGACTTCCAGGCTGGGGTCCTCGGGACGGTAAAAATCTATGGTTGGAAACAATTGGTGACATGGCTCAAAATCGTTCTCAGTGGCGCAGATGCATCCACTCCCTGTGACTTATGATCTTCAATGAAACTGTTTTGTATTTCTTTATTACTCCTTTGTCTCACACCTCTGCTCACTGTTTCTATTATGCTTTTCTTGTACTTTCTTCTCTTGCTTCGCGTGCTACACGGAATGTGGCGACTTGAACTTCCGCACATTTGTGCAAAGTTCTATGTCGAAAACAGACAGACAGACAAACAGATTAACATCAACATCAGACAAAATCAACAGAGAAATCGTGGTCTTGTGATTATAACAACTGTTGTAAATGAGTACAGCCAAATAATTCTATGGTCGTCATATTCATGAATACGAGAACACTAGCCTTAAGAGGTATAGCCTGGTTGTCAGTTCAATATAAAACTGAGTCTGATATAACAATGTTCACCCAACAACCAAAACAATGTATTGAAAACTCAAAATGATTGAGCGAAGAATATCCCTTTCGATAAATTTCTCTTCTGGCTCTACAATTATATATATATATATATATATGTTCATGTACATAGAATATTCTAGATTAGTAGTCAATAACAATACTAGTGTTTTTTAAATAATATCGATTTGTTAAGTAAGATCAATGGAATTACAGTTCATTAAAGATGCTTAAATAATAATAATAATAAAGATATAGCGAATAGAATATCAACTAAAATTAAGGAAATTTCTGCAGAAATTGGGGATCATTCGGACCTGGATGACCAAGGTAAGGAAAATGTCTGAGCTAACTACTTTTGGATGCACAAATTAGGCTTCCTAATGTGGATCCCAACAGCCTTAGCAATATTTAGTAGTCGAACTCTTGAGACAAAACTGAAATTTCATACATTTATTCCCCTTAATGAATTTGAACAATGCAAGAACTACAGTTTTAGCAGAATAAAATGGTACCATCTTTTATTTCGTTGCCTTCTCGTCAGCTGCTTACATGGCAAAGACATTATTAAATATATCTACAACAACAATTTTAACATACTTGCACAGAGTTAAGTTTAAACAAAAATCAATCGATCAATATACTCATACACTAAAAATATATACATATATAAATATGCAATATTAACCACTATTCCGAACAATAATAATCAAACACAATGGAAACTTTTAGCATTTCACATTCGGAGGAAAGAGAGGTGAAATTATCCAGTTACCAGGGCATGATTCCTTTGTGTTTTGAATAATGCATGGTTTTCAAGTCTGGGCTCTGAAGTTTAGTTAGCAGTGGTGACTCTGGTCTGAAAACCATCTTTCCCTTATTACCGGACACACCACAGACTAAGCGAGGTTTAAGTGTGCATTATCCAGGAATCGAACCCAAACGACGTGAGTGGTTGACGAATACCTTACTAATGAACAATCGACACAATCATAAAATGCTTTTAAGTATAATGACAGCATTTATTAAGAAACTGAGTACAAGCATTGAGTTATTACTGGAAAGATGAAAGTTCAATCAAAATATAAATAAAGAGCAGTATACAACCGTGGATAAGGACAGCAAGTTAATTAACATTACAAACAACTTAATCATTTACCTAGCCGAGTCACTTTGAACTAGGTATCCTAACATTAGAAGAGATTAGGCTTAAATACTACACTTAGACTATGGAAGTTGAGAGACTTTAAGTCAGAACGAATTTTGGATATTTAAGGCGATTTTAGAGCGTGTTGATTTCAGTATTGGTTTGTAAACTTACATATCTAACTTCATTAGTTATTGTTGCTAGTGTTAGATTTTTTTCTCAGAGGAAAAACTATTCAGTCAATCTCCTTCAATAAGGAGAAACATACACGTTTTAGGAATGCTCTCTTATCATTTGTGGAAAATACTCCTGCCTATTTTTTAACACTAAAAGCAATCTACCATTTAACACACTACTAAAATCTCTAGTATATGACTGCGATTAACAGACTTAACATCCAACAAAAACATCTGTTAACCATAACCTTGAAAAAGGATATTACATAATCAATCAATGATGGATAAATTTGGGTTTGATTTTTTTGGATTTCTTCCTCACTGTTGAAAATGAAGCAGTGTTTTGTGAAAATGTTTTATGATAAAAATTCATAGTAAATTATAAACATGTTTTTTTTTATCCAGAAAGCACTGTATGTTGACTTGAAAGATAAGATTGATTCTTACAAAAATTAATAACGGTAAAAAATGCCCGACTAGACATGAATCTTGAAAACAAAACTAAATATTTCATGTACCAACTTTATAAGCGCATGCCTCAGCAGTGAGGACGAAGTATTGTCATGGTCGTGTAAGATAATCTAATGAGTAAGAGATCACAATTCGGCCCACAAAGTACGAAACAAAATACTTCTACAATTTTATAAATTTAGATTTTCATTTAAAATTGGATTACAGTACTGTCTGAAAACGATCAATAAATAAGGAGTCATTAAGTTAGTTGTGTTCTCTGAGCTGGTTGATTTAATTGCGAAGGTCTCGTTGTCCTTGTGGAAAAAATCTTCAGCGCAGGTTTTGTATACTACTAACCAGCTCAGAGAACATAACTAATTCAATATCATCCACCTGAGCTAGAAATCTCCATTATTTTAAAAAACTTTACAAGCGTGATACGTTTCTGTTTTGTTGCAAATGACAAGACTTTGCCAAAAGGCAAGTCTCTACAGAAGAACAACTATTTTTTTTCTTCATGAATGTCTCCGCCAACAGATTCTACCAACTAGTGTCAAATATAAACCACCAATTAGCAGTCCTTTGGAGTGAAAATTGGCCAAAAAAACACAGAAAACAAATGGTGAAACTACACATCACTGATGCACACAACTGGACTAAAAATATGCCAGTATATGGTTAAATTCCAAAAAGAAAAAGTTATAGAAGAAGTCAACTGACTTAGTTATCCATAAATTTCCAACTACTTAAGTAACAACCTGATAATTACTATTTATTTTTAATATGAACACTCAGAATGAATTCGCTTTCTGTCTTCGAGTTTTAAATGGGTCTACAAAACATCTAATGACAGCATGGCATTTTAAGTCGAGTGAAAGAAATAGCAGAATTAGAATATTTATTACATGGAGTTTTAATTTTAATTTATATAAACTAAAAGATGTATTAGATACCTGGATAAACGTTCAACTTAAAACTGCTATTTCCACTTTGGATGTTTTCAACAGAAAGCAAGTACAGAAACACAAAAAATCAAACCTAGCGTGTTTAACATTTCCTAATGATGAGTTTAATACATCGGACAAAAATATTCTGAAGAAAGTTGATCAACAAAATAACACTGAAACGAACCATTTATGGCGATCTTGTAAAGAAGGAGGTTTATAATTTCGTGATCCAAGAATTTGCAATGCCCTGGAAAAGAAAACGAAATAGGAGGAAATATATTTTAGGCAGGCAAAATTTAAGAATAAATCATAATACTTCGGGGTACAAACATTGTGAAAATGCTCACTTTCTTGGATCAAGATCAAACATGGGAGGTTGTAGTTCAGCATATTCAATGGCAGTAATACCAACACCCCAAATATCACATCTCCCATCATAACCAGACCCACGTGACTCAATTGAAGCCACCTCGGGAGCCATCCTACGAAAAACAAAAAAATAATGAAGGTGAACAACAATATTTAGAACATAACTATCAATAGTATTTTATTGTCTGACACAATGACTTCGTGCCAAGTTATTCATTAACATTATAGTTAATATAGTGAGTGAACGATTTGGCAACATGTTCTAATTCAGTTATAGTATGCAAGTTACCAATTTTTTTTGCTGTACTTATTTAGCATTTATCAAATAAAAGTGTTGTAATATCAAGTATTTTATTTAGAAATTGATAGAATAAATTTAAACTCTATAGACTTCGAGTTTTTCCGTGTTTCTATTAGTATTGTCTCAAAGAGTGAATACAAGTGGAATATTTTGTTCACGAAAACAGTAAAAACTATGCGTTAAAAATGGTAAGTAAGCGACTTTTCACCATTGTGTATTGGGTTCCAATTTTGGACTGTATCTCTACTTGCGGAGGTCTGTGCAGCCGTGTTATGCAAATGTCACGAACACCGAAGTTCAATCAAATACCATGATGTCCAATCTAAGTGGTCATAATTAAGATGAATATGAACAAACACTGAGTTGGATATTCATCTATAAGTGTATCTGATTACCGATATATCCCATACTTGAGTCTCTACTTCGTGATATTCCTTTTTCAGAGTAGTTGGATATGAAATATTAAGCTACTAAGCTACATCAAAAGATAATGCATAGCTGTTCAGTTCACTTTGATCCACAATGGGTGGAACACTAGAATCTCATTAGTTTTCCACGTAACATTATGCCATGAAACTATGCTCTCCCATGCATTAAATATCATGGTAAGCTTTGTTTATACATACAAATACATGAGTAAATTTCCATGTAAGACAAACAATGAAAGCAGTTAGTTTCTGAAATAGTTCAGACACACACGGTACAGATTAAACGTTGTGTATTGAAGCCAACAAACGCTACAGATGCACCAATACTATCAGAATTATCTGATTTTTCTTACCAAGATTAAGACGAAAGGATTCTAAATGGTGTGAGGCAATCGACAGCGTTATCACAGCATTATTAGAATTGAACAATACTAAGGTATCAAATTAACATGAAGAGAATAGGACTATCTACTACCCTACATATTTGAATCCACAGTATACAACTCACCAATAGGGTGTTCCAATTAAGGTTGTTCTTTTAGCGATTGAGGTACTGAGTTGGGCGGCTACTCCGAAGTCAGCTAATTTGCAAAACGTGAACATGATAAAAATCAGGAAAGAGAATAAACTTACCCACTTTAACATGGCCATCATCGGTTAGGAGAATATTGGCACCCTAAGAAAATACCAGAGTTAGGAAAACAGCAAAATCATGTACAAACTTTAATGTCCCTGTGGATACGTCCACGATTATGCATGAAGTTTAAGCCTTGCAAAGTTTCTCTGGAAACAAATGCGATACAGTCTTCTTCTAACGGACGCCTGGTGTCTAAAAACAACATGAATCGATTGTTTATCAGAAGGGATTTTGCATACATAAATAAATATCTTGCATAGATTGTCCACCGCAATACTCCATGCATATCCATAACTTATTATTCCTAAAAAGGACAACATTTTGAATCTTTATCATGAGTGGATTAGTTACCTGAGATAACTGCCATAGAACTGTACAATATTCGGATGTCTGCATTCCCTCAAAGTGTGTATTTCCTGACAGATTGATCTTATGTCATCTTTTAGGTCAATTTTCATAACTTTAACCGCCACCAGTGTTCGCTTCTCCCGATGAACTGCCTGGAAAAAACATATTGAATTCAAGAAACGAATTAAGTATTACAAAGGAATTTTATACCATTTTACTTCGAAAAAATACTTGAAGTGCCGTTGTTGCAGATGTTTAAGTAACTAGAACTCAATGAGAATAATATTGGATTTAGCACAGAAGCAAGCACTTTCCTTCCAATACTGTACTTATTTGATAACTGATTCACAATGTTAGAGACAAGTGTTCAGAACTAGTTTATTGGTCAACAACTTGAGAACTTTTTGATTACTAACATCAGTTTAATTGAATAACATGAGCGGAAAAGCTTGTCTACTTTCAATACTGTCTTTTCCAGTTTTGGGAACCAGCTTACATCATTTTTGGCGAAGACATGATATCCGGCTATCGATCGAAGAACAAGTGTATTGAGCAGCAGTTAGCTCTGTCCTTTCTTTATGGCTGTGAAATGTGGCCATTAACAGTGGGAGATATCAAGAGGCTGGCTGTATTCGACCAGTAGTTTGGATTATACCTACCGTGTTAAGTGGAACATTATGTTGAGCAGTAAGGAGCAGACGTTAATGGATCTGCACAAATCGAGACGGCTAGGACACATGTTACTCTTGGCAAGTCAGCTCATCTCACACCGAGAGATATAAGCCAGAGAACTAGACTGGAAAAGAGCTAGGGATGGTCAAACCAAAACGTCGAATTAGTTCATGAAGTCTTAGTTAGTTTGAGCCGCGTAGGGAGGCTTTCGAGTAACTAAGAACCATCAGATGGAAACTGCTGGTGACAGCTCAAAATCGTTGTCAATAGCAGAAGTACATTCATTCTTTGAGATGTTTCAGATTCATTAGGTCCTCATCATTCTCAATATAATTATCCATTCTCTATTTATTATGGTTTCTTTGCATTTATTTTTTTTTACTTGGTACTTTTGTGCATACTTTGATGAAATGTAACAAATCGGAATGTCTCACTGTCGTACAAAGCTCTTCATTGGCAATTTAGTCCAGTTTCCTTGAACAACTATAAATATCTGGAGGTCATTTGAGTGCATAGACATTACCAACATGTAGCCCAGAAATACATACTCAGCATTTTCACATACAGTAATTGAAAATCATGAAATGCTTAAAAAGAAAATTGACAATAATTTACTGCAAGATAACGAAGCATCAATTCGATCGCTTTTAAGCTACCTAAAGTGTTTTACTATGAACATTTGAGTACCAGTAAGTCAAGTAACAGCTTGGGCCAATGATTAATTCATGGAAAGGTATTGTTTTTCCCTGGTCTATCCTTAGTTTTTCCAACGTATTCCTAGTTCCGCTAACATGATATATCGATGTGACGGTGAGTAGTGTATAATAAAATCATTGGAGGCTCAGAGAATCAATAATTTGACTGAGTAACTTAGTTATCTTAGTTAAGACTACACCTGGTCCCCACTTTATTTACGTATCCATTCTATGTATGAGCAGCCTTATGAAGACTAGTAGACAAGTACTTCGAACCTTTTCAAATACACCGTCAATGGTAGTGTTTTACAGGCAAAGAACTGGTAGGATTGTAGTGCAGCATACCGCAATTGACCTTTGAAATGTCTCCGGCACTATAATTTAACTTCAGTGGAAAGAAATGCTGAAGAAATAGTATGCATTTAATGCATTCAATCTAATCCAATGTTCGTTTATCGTAACATTATTACGTTTGTTTCTCTTTTTTGTTTGCTTTTTTGGGGTGTAGAAACTTGAAGAGCTGGGCTTTCATCGGTCAATCAGTGACAGCCAATACAATGAATACACGACTTATTTTGAAATGAGACTTATAAAAGGATTTATACGAACAGCACCTGTTTTGTGTGTGGAATGCTATGGTTGTGGCAATCTATGTTTTAAACACTAGATAATACTTTGAGCCGATGAATAATAACTGAGTCACAGGTTAATAATGCATACGTTTACGCATTTGACACTGCAAGAAATGTTATGCTCTGCTACTCATCATAAAAGCGGATGCAGATCCAGTAGTTATATATCAATCGAGTGAGGAAAACAATTTCAAAAGACCTAATGTTCATTTACAAAAAAAATTACACTACAGTCGTTTATTTGACTTATTAAGTGAAATGAAGGAAAGGTTAGGGAGAACAATAGACTATCTGTATTATCTGCGTGCTCAAGAATTAAACGTAATGTGGGCCATTTCATGCTAAATTAGAATGACTGGAGTATAGTATTTATCAAGTTTAGCTCATCATTATTATGTACGGGTGCTTACAATTCCCGCAAAGAATTATCACTGACTAAAATTGCAAAAAATTACAGCATATGACGAGAAGTAAACAATTAGGGATAAAGAGCAGTGAACGATCTTTCGTCATTTTTTACAACATTATTCTCTTGGAGTAATGTGAATCAATCATGAAATAAAATGTTGGGGTTGGAAAGCAAATGACGTATTCTAAAAACATTCTAAGTATCAAATTTCTCTGCAAGGGTATTGCATCAATCATATAATTAAACAAGGTTTGGATGTTTTAAGCAAACGATAAAATATCAACGAACGAAAAGACAGAGAGGGCGTAGTGGCTAAATACGTTTCCAATGAGCACTTTCTGCAATAATTTTCTCCATATATGTTTCTCTTGTTTTTTTTCTGAAATAAAGGACTGTCTCTCAATCTTTTAACCCGTCTTGGCGTCATTTAATTTGAAAGTAAGATAATAACACTAAATTCAAGTCACTATTAAGGCTGAATCAATTAATTTGGAAAACTGCTGTGAAACACAACTGACATTTCACGGCATTCACCAAAGGTTTAGAAAGTCTTTGATACAAAACAAAACGTCTTGACGTGTTGGTTTTTGAAAGAAACAAGAATTGTTTCACATTCAACTTTTATGACCATTAAGGGGCAAAAGTTCATGGAATAGATAACACACACAGAGTCAAAGGATATTCCACAAAATTCCGATATCGTAATTTTGAACATGTTGAACTGAAGAGTCATATATGGGTGATAATTTGTAAAACATTATTTATGCTTTTTAAATACTTCCATCTTAGTGCAGTATTAACCAAGGGATTTGCGACGACTTCCTTTAAAATATATTAGTACTTCTCGCGAGTATGACAGGTACTATCTTAGACACCTCACCCTGTGTCAGTATTTACATATGGTTTCAGACTGAAATCATGAAACTTGCCTTATCTTGGAAACTTAAGCTATACCAAACAAGACAGACCCACTGATACCAGACCTGCTTGACTAAATTTAATTGTGATAAAGAAGTGGCATACGCAGAAGTCTCTTAAGAGTGTGAAGTTACAAGAATACTGTAGAGAATACAACACTTAGAAAGGAGTTCCCTGTCTGAAATGTAACTCAAAGCCTTTAGCACTGGACGTCTACCTGGTAGGTCCCGGGTTCGAATCCCGTGTTAGTTAACCCAACCACGAGAGGGAATGGAATTACAAGCCACCCAACAATATGACTTATAAAAAATGTATTACAGGAAATTCAGATTTAGTGAATAATGAGGCTCACCGGCAGACGTATGGACAAAGGGCTTATTGGATGCCCTGGATGTCTGGCCCCATTCAAAAAGACGTATGAACTGAACTCCGGTCACCGGCTGCCAATGGATAGTGGACTGCCTACTCCACTCCTACTGCCTTGTAGGTCACACTTGGTTGTGTAAAGGCTAGAGCTGCACTCTCAAACAAAAGGCCGAGCGATGCTGGGGACATCACTCGTACCTAATTCCCATGAAACTTCATGAACTCTTGTTTATGAAGCCGGCTCATCCTCCCGTAGGAGATAGCCGAAGTAAAGTAAAGTAAGTAATAAACGGTTCCACTGTAAGTGTTTCAAAGTGTCTAAACTGTAGGATGGGTGTTATATACCTATGCAAAACTGCACCCAATATATTTTGCAATATGAAAATGTCCTACAAATTCATAAGGCAGTGAGTTGGCAAACACGCCAGTCTACGTCACTGTTCTGAGATACTTCTACATAGTGACAACAGATAATAGTATAATTACCACTTTAAGGAAGCATTTTACCATATGATGCAGGTAGTGTAAGGAGGGTTTATAATTGTCATGGTATAATCTATACGACGGTACTTGAGTCAAAAACATATGAGGACACTGGCTTTCTATACAACTCAAATTATAAATTGATATAATTCTCAAAATGGAACATGAGTGTACTTTTTTGAAGTTAACAACTGCTTTAGAGAACACTAATCTCAATATTAGTCTTTATATTACAGAAATAAATTTAGTTTATGCTGACGAAAAGGAATTTGACCTAACTAAACGATGCTTAATTGCTTTAAAACAATGGACTCGAATGAATACTCTTAAGAGCTCGTAGACTATTGGTCGTGACTTGGATTGAAGTGAAATTTTCGAATTGCTTTGGATTACGATTACCACACAATTTATTTCCAGCCCAGTTATTTCGCATGCCTGAATACCTGCACATGTTCATCTTTTGCACAACCTAGTATAAGCCCAAAAGACTTCATTGAGATGGTGCCGTGATGGTTCCTGGTCTTCAGTGAGCTTCGATCAAGTTAAATCCGACATAGTTTTAGTAGACTCTGATGTTAATAGTGCCAGGTCGGATGTAACTTGGTACCAGTAGGCGGTGTGTTAAGATCGTGGCGTTGTCTTGTCTAGAGGGAATCTCCACCTGCTGGCCACACGGTGGCTGAGATGGTGATAGTTATTGTAAAGTTTAGCGTGATCAATCCGAAAGAGACTAACAGCGCCACATCAACGAAACAAATGATTGGAACAAAAAAAGGTGAAAAAAACTCGCAAAAACTTCCTAATCACATAGAATACATGGAAAATTACTGTATATAAGTAGGAGCAGTGACACATTTTCACTGCTATTCTAACCTTGAAAACATCGCCATATGTCCCACTACCAATTGGAGCTAATATTTTATATTCCTCCTTTGGGTCATTTGGTTTAACAAACTGTCTCAGGTAATCAAGCTTAGGATGGCTCATGTATCGCTATATTCATTTCGTCCGCTGTTTGAAGAGCAAACAACATCTTATTCGCACAGATTGATTTAATAAAATTGAGATGTATAATGAAAAAAATGATCATATACTACTTTCTTAAAAATGTTTGTTTAAAATACTTCTAAAATTACTTCGACCTCGACAGCTTTCTTAGCGCGTGTTTTTGGCAATCCACTGAAGGATGGGGTTTGGCCTTGTTGCAATTGCTTACATTTTAGCTTTGGTTTTTACAATCGCCCTCATATTTTTCGTCATCTTCCAGGTATTTAATTTGCTTGAGTAATATAATTGCCTCAGATTATCTCATTTGATGAATTACGGACTGACTACAAAAATCCTGTTGACCAATGTAAATCACTCAACCCGGTAACACCCTATATCATCACATATTATTTATATCTTAGCTTGTGCTCCCTGAATATGGGCTTCATGCAACATATACACTGCTATTTCTGCTGACAGCCCAAATAGGAACTTTTCTTCTTAATATACCACTTCTGGCATATCACATCTACAGGTTAGTTAATCTGTTGGTTCATCATTTGTTAGATATAAAAACCGTCCAGTTATGTCGTGCCCTGGTTTATACGACCCCACAACTATTATAAATCAAAGCGAGCTCAGCAGGGCCATGAAAGAGGGCATGGTAAAGCTAGCTTTCTATGTTCTCTCCTTCTTCTACTATCTTTATGGGTATGTTTCTCACAATTTAATTCAACTTTGGTAGAATGATTTATGTTCTGGTCACCGACTGAGGGTTTTATCTTCTATGGAGAACCAATTACGATGGACAAGATCTCCTGATTGTAATATGTACAATGATATAATATAGATTTTTTTTCTACTACCCTTCCTTTTTTTTCCTTTGTCAAAATCCGCTTCTAATATCGACGTTTAACTTGTAGAATGTCTCTTTTGTGCGCCTTATCCAATGAGGTGCCCGAGCACCCAGTTGTTAGTCCACGGTCTGGTTACATTTTTGAAAGACGTCTGATTGAAAAGTATCTTGCCGAAAATGGGACTGACCCTATTGATCAGCAACCTTTGGCAGTCGAAGAGTTGATTGATGTGAAGGCGTCAGCTTTTGTCCGTCCGAAACCTCCGTCTGCTACATCGATTCCTGCCATTTTAAAATCGCTTCAGGTATTCTGTATAATTTCATCAATTACTTTCTGCTAGGATGAGTGGGATGCAGTTATGTTACAGTCATTCACACTGCGACAGCAGTTACAGACAGCAAGACAAGAGTTATCGCATGCTCTCTACCAGCACGATGCTGCCTGTCGTGTTATTGCTAGGTAAGCTTTATCGTATGTAGTATGTGGTATTTTACTCCTTTAACGGTTATGGTTATTGAAAACTTTTGTCTTGAACTAGAGTTATGTCTGTTGCCGGTGACTGAGTGCCTTTAAAGTTTCTCTTTTATTTCAGCAGTGAATCGAATGTGGTGCTATATTCTTTTCTTAACGGCAGCTATCTCTCAATATGGTTTGCAGACAACTACATGGTTCGAGTACTTCATTCTAGTGAAGCAGAGATTGTGTCCGTGCACTGAGAACAGCTAACGTGATATAGGTCTACTAATGATTTTAAACTATCTGTGTTCCTAAAAATTTTATCCAATAACTACTTTCAAAGCTTTGGCTGATTGAATTCAAACCTGAGTTTCCTGAATGGTAGTTTTTGACTGTTTCTAAGATGTCTTTACTTGTGATTGTTTTTTTTCTGTATCTAGCTTGACTTTCTATAGCTGCAGTTAATAGTAGCCTTGTAAGTTATCCATAGTATCAGTAGCATTTACTGAATAGGTCCCAGTAATACAAACGAAGTTTGGGGTGCTACCTTAACATGTGACTTAGAGTCAGGCCGCAGTTAAAACTAATACTTCTGCTCATGAAGTATGGTGCTATGTTTATATGCCTCTTTTTTTCTGTGTAAGCGTGTGATAACTTGGACTGCTGCTCTTCCGTGTTGAAACTCAGCCAGTTATGATTCTACGCCTCCAGACAAATAATTTCAAATGTGTATGTTGTAAAAAAGTGTACCTTGTATATGTTTTCAATGTGTAAGTCTGTACAAAATGGTTGTTATAAAGTTCTGTAGTATAACCTCTCTGTAAACATTAATTGTTAAGTGTAAACATGACATCTATTTCTGGTAGCACTTAAAGACATCTAAATCCACTGCGTCTGTTTACTTTTTTGATCTTCACTAATTGCAAATTGTAGCTTGAATATCAAATTCATGTAGTTTGCTGTCCTACCTTCCTCAAAAGATGGGTTTATTTTAACATGTACTTAATTCTACCTTATGTATATTGGATTCTTCCGACCAACTTTATTGTGCTAGATTTCTCTTACACCTTTGATTGTGAGCGCAGACTGACCCAAGAAAATTATGTGTCCCTGCTACTGCGACTGAATATCAAATTGGCAGGGCTACCTTCGATCAGCTAAGAAGGACTATCTGTTAGGTGTGTCACTAAGTGTATCAATATAATAAAAATACCTTATCTGAAGTATGTTGAGTTTTTATAGGTCACTCTTTTTAAGCATCAGTGATTTAAAAAAAGAAGTCTAATCTCTTCATTTCTATTTAAATTTACCACTGATGACGTTCAAAAGACAACTCTGAAATATGTTCATGATGGTGTATGTGTGCTTCCTGTAAAGAATTTCAACCACGTACAGATAATATTACCGTATTCTTTGGTAATGTAAACTGCCTCAGTAATCTTCCACAAGTCAGTGTTCACTGTTTACACATATGGTTTGTACTGTGATGCGGAAATGCAACTGTTGACGTCTTCGTTTAAATAGTTGCTGACCAGCAAAGTTTTGGCCTCCTGTACTTCAGTAAACAGTTTCGCTCTACGCTTGTGAAACATGGCCTAAGCTCAGAATGTACGATATCATGAGGTCAGACCATCACTGTTCTCGTAAAATCACTTGCGTCTGCTGTCGCCTGTGTATTTGGACGTGATTTCATTTCGCAATGCCGTCCCCGGTGGCTTAGATGTGTGCTACAAAAGTAACCAGCAGTTTCCCTACCATCCACTCTTTCCAGCTCTTCGTTTGGATGGAAAACGTGTTGTCGGCGAGTGACATGGCTCTGTGGAACGCAAGATTGATGTGTGTGGTTAGCGTTCCTGTGTACATCCTGACACCCTGAGTGGAGTCTAAAACATTCTGCTGTGTCTAGATGGTAACACATGATTTAGAATCTAAGTAAGTTATGATCAAGCTGCAATCCCTATCCTAACAGTATCATCTCTTAGTGACGTCTCCAAGGTGCATTTATTGCTTAACAACACCAAAAGGTGAGATAAATCAAATCATCAACGTGGTCCTAATTAGAAACAAAGGATGAAGAGGGTGATGAATATCTGAAATCCTTGCTATTCATCCAGGTTTTTAAAACCCAGTTCTTTATATACTGTTAGGTCCCACTTCTCCACAGCGTCTTCCTACCGCCGGGTATTTTATAGATTAGTATTATTTCCTGTACGGCTACATAAAGTATGAAATTAAATTGAAGTACATGAAGATGTCATTTGCACCTATACCATGTGTTATGAAGCTGCTACTGTTTCAGAATCGTTATTCCCTATTTCAAGCTTTGCTTGGTATGACGTGATATAGACAATTAAGGAGTATAGTAAAAGATCAGTGATATAAAACGGATTGTTTATTGCGTAAAATGAGGTTACTGTGAATGAAGTAAGAACTGATGTGCACATGTTTGAACCCTTGCTGTAATTTATCGGTCATCAATAATTTGGCTAAAGTTCCATTCAGTTTAATTTGTGAGGATTGTATTTGCTTTCTATATGCGGTATATCTAGTTTCAATCACTTATTTTCGGTTTTTTATATATATTCAACAGTTTAGTCTTTTTCTTAAAGACATTAGTCGGTTGAACATAAGTTGATTAGTTTTGTAGCTGTTTGCCTTACGTAACTTTTAGGCAGCATACATCATAATGCTACTTCCCATCTCAACATTTGTTCGTAGTGTCGTATGCTCTTTCGGACTTATGTTATATGGCGACTGTCACGTTATGTTTTCGTTTAATTTGCTTCCATTATGCTAGTGTGTAACAACTTTAGTTTTTAAAAAAAACCGAAATTCTCGACCGTGGTTGTCTTCCCAGGAAATTTAAAAAATTTCTCTGTGTACCGAGACTTTGATAGTTGTATGTAGATGCTTTTAATTACCTTGATCTACATTTCTCGGTGATTATACTGATATGTCCTGGTTGCCTTTCATTTGTCAATTCTGCATACCGAAACAGATGACGAGATGGTACAATACTTTTATAAAGTAACTTTCGAGCTATAAAATTAGTTTACACTTTTTGCTGGTAAATTTCTACTTTTCATTCGCTCTGACTACCCTACAGTGAGACGTTTTTAACTTGAATAAAATCTGCATTTCAGGTTAACAAAGGAAGTTACAGCTGCACGTGAAGCTTTAGCCACATTGAAGCCACAGGCTGGAATAATACAACCAGCACAAGCCAACATCCAGAATGCCACTGCTCAACAAGCTCCAGCTGTTTCAACTTCCGCAGCCCCTCAGCATCCAGAGAATTCAGTAGAAAACGCAGTTAATTCAGATTCAAATCAAGTGAGTTTGAATACAATTTCACTACTGAGTATGCATTATCAACTTCATGAATATAAATTCATTCTTCTAATTTTTGGGTATATTCATCCATTAATTCAGTTATCGTGAACATTTTTTGAGATGTGTAATTATTTGCAGATTAATAATGCCATTAACGTTTAAAAGCCACATGGTTCGACGTGGAATTTTAGTAAAGTGACCTGTAGATGAACAAAATATTGATATGTCATCTTTTGACACCATAAATAGTAGTATAAAGCAAGCGAAATGTCCAACATAATATAAGGATAGTTGGAAGGCATTCACACCAATTAGTATTGCTTAACGACTGAATCACTGTGATCCAAGCCTCAGGTAGTCTTTCCTCATTTAGAAGTGAGCTTACTATCGGTGAACACTTGCTGAAATGTAGTGGGGCCGATCCCATGTATGTAATGCAATTACCTATTCCCCCAGTATACATTCCAATGGTTTTTTCCAAAACCAAAAATGTTCAGGCAACAATGCTCTCCAACTACTCATATCAATCAGTAGTGTGTATCGTATCTATTACCACTTTTATTGTTCTGGTGAGTCAAGAAATGAGTTATAATGGTAAGTATTTTACTACCATTTCCTGAGTTCCTAGAATTTTGAAAAAAGACTCGTCTGTGATAGATTTAAATGTCGTAAGAAAAGAAACGAGATAACATGAAACGCTTGACGTGTTAGCACTGTGTTTCAAAATCTCACAGCTTTTAGCATATGTAGGATTGGTCGCACACATACAACTTCGAAACTTTCGAGGTTGTGTGGTTATAATTGATGTGATTATGAACAATAAATTGCGTCCGGAACGTTATCCATTAAATAATACTGTTTCACTGAGTGATACATCTAGTAAACAAATCAGTATGGAATTACATAATACCACAGTACCCAAGTTTTACGCATATCTATGATCAAAAGTAATCTAAATTAACAGTAGTTACATTTGTCTGATTTTCATATCAGTAAATTTAATTCAGATTGTAGGATTTTTTTATCGAATTAACCCTTCAGTTTTCGTATAAATTTCACAAATTTCGATTTTATCAGATTCTAAATATGTAGCTGTATTACACGTGTATATAGGTGAATACTTTTAAGTAAATATATATGCATGATTTCTTTGTAATCTCTCCGTCTGGTTGAACAAGTTTCTGACGTTTTACGCCTGTGGCAAGGCGGTTAGGACTCTCGCCGACCATGAACATGGTCCGAGGTTCCATCCCCTGCCGACGCACACCTGATATCAATGATTGGTCTGCAAAATTTGGGCTACCGATATCCGTGCTGAAAATTCCATACTTGTACCAAAAATACTGTGTGGAATCAAGCTGTAATCAAAATAAAATAAACCACAGACTTTTGTACCTAGGCATTCGAGTTCTTCTAAAGGTGTTTTGCTAAGATTATGCTTTGTGTTTAACGCATTAAACATTTAGATTAACTTCTCATAATTTTTTATAGAACTGTCAAACAGTAGCTTTTTCGTTTTGGCAGGTGTTAGTATTTCCTTCGTTATATGCAACAAAATAGTGAAGCCACACACAAGTCCTCTTTGTATTACCTCACTTTTACGGCTTCGTATCTCTGAAACACTGCAAAAGTAAAATATTTCTTGAACCTGTGTCTTATTAACATTGTCCTTAACAAACTACATTATTGTTTAAAATACGGCTTCCAGAACTCAGTACACCTCATTTAGGTGAACCGGTTTAGCGAAAATGTTGACGTAACAGTGTAGTTATCCAATGGTTTTATGTGACTAAGTGTATTCTATTTTATGTATTCTAAGCGTTACTTTCAGTGATTCCCATTTGTGCACTGTATATGTGGATTTTTTATCTTGATTGTGCAATATCTATATAATCTTCAGCTTGAAAATTATTTTAGTTTAAATTCTGATGAAATTGATTGATTTTCATTTACCTTAATATCATGTGAATTGCAAAGGTTACTTTTAAAACTACTAATAATCACTGTGCGGATATCAGTTAACTGTTTAATAATGACTAGCAAACATAAGTATGTTTTAATTATTTACAAATTAAGTGTAAGATTTTAACAAAATTACTGAAGTGTATGCTGCATAATTAACTGATTTTAACGTACACTAAGTCAAGCTAAGTGATCACTTGGTTATCGAGTTGATTTCTTTGTAAACTTCTCTTCAAATGCTTATTTCATCCTTAATTTCTTTTATATTTTCAGTTACAAGAAGAGATTGGTATAAGTGAAGAGGTGATAAGCACTCTACAAGAACGAGCTAGCCAACTTACTGCAGAACGAAAACGTCGTGGAAAAACAGTCCCAGAAGGTTTGGCCAAATCTCGTTCTATTTCTGAATACCAACAACTGGCGAATCATGTTGGCTTGCATTCTGCCAGCATGCCTGGTATCAATTGTTTGGACATAAGTAAGACGTCCACTGAGAGAATTGTAACAGGTGGTAATGACAAAAATGCGGTCGTATTCGATCTTTCCACGGCACAAGTAAGTTTTAGTTATTGCGGCATAATTGTTTTTTTTTTCAAAAAATATACTCACTGGAAATGTCACTAGCCTGATTCAGTTTGGGGAAAATTAGTGGGAACTAGTAGTAACTACTGATTATTGTTATAGTCGGGAGAATAATTTTCTGAATATGCTTATTTTAGTTGTAATCAGTACAGCTGCTCTTTAATTAGTCATGATTTTGTTTTTGTTCGTTTAACAGTAGTAAACATTCAATTCGGCGACCATACCACGTTGAAAGCACCGGTTCTCGTCCGATTACCGAAGTTAAGTAACGTTGGGTCCGGTTAGTACTTGCATAGGTGATCGGCTTTTGCGTCGGTGGCATAACGGTTAGGGCGCTCGCCGACCATGCACATGGTCCAGGGTTCGATCCCCGGCTGACGCGCTCGTTTACCTCGCTAAGCCAGAAATAATGCTGGTAGTAGTAATGCTACTCACCATGATTTCTCATCTTTCCTATTTAAAATCTTAATGTATTTTAACAATTTAAGTTTCTAACCTCTAGTTTTTTTGCTTTTAAAGGTAATATCTATTCTCAAGGGACATAGTAAAAAAGTTTCAAAAGTTGTGTATCATCCTTCTGAACAACTAGTGTTCACAGGTTCTCCAGATACAACTGTACGAGTCTGGGGAGTGGAACAAGGTCAGTGTGCGAGTATTATTCGCGCACACAAAGGCCCTGTAACTGGGCTAAGTATTCATGCGACTGGAGATTACCTGTTGTCCTGCAGCTCAGATGGTCAATGGGCCTTTAGCGATTTACGACATGGGTCTGTTCTGGTTCGAATTTCAGCTGCTGATAAGTCTGGCACTATACAAGGTCAGTCATTTTAATTGGTCGACTTTAAGGCTTGAATTTTCTGAATTAATTGTTGCCATGAGTGTGGGTAATCGTTTTAGAACTGTTTATTTGACGCCCTTCCATAACACAAGATAGTAATCAGTGTGATTGTTACACTGCATTTAGGTAAACATTCCTCATGTGAAGCACGCAACACACTTTGTTAGTTTTTGAATTTCACTTACTATAAGCGGTTAGAATCTATAATACCTTATACACCTGAAATATTTCAATGACTTGTTATGTAAATTTACCAACCTTAAATTGATAATGCCTTAGGTATTTCCGTTTCGATCAGTGTGCAGTGTATTTTTCTCCCTTCATGTAGAGTTTTGGAGATTTTCCCCTTATTTGGTTTTCACTCTGTCTTTCTTTATTTCATTAAGGCCGCTCACCTTTTCAGGTGGGAAGGTATTCTATGGAATATTGTTGTATTAAATGAGATCTTTTCATTTCACCATTATCTGTTAAGGTGTTTTTGAAACATAAATTGTTTCGTTGCTCCATTTCCTTGAATATCACCATAGAATTCGCACATTTCAGGTAGTAATATTCGAATACTTAATGTATAAGATGTCCTTGACAAAAACTTCAGTTTGTTTAACAAGCTGAGTTTTGGTACGTTTCACAGGAGTTTTATCTTTCCTAATTGATACCAGAAAATAAGTAAGATTAGCGTATTCGCGCACTATTTTCTCAATCCTGGATTTAAAGGGTTTTTTTATGATTTTCGATTTGCTCTGTGTAGAATCAATAGTTTAAGGTTATATCAGCGTGATAGCAGTCCTTCTAATGTAGACTAGACATATCTTCTTTGGTAAACTCTTCCAATCTTATTTCGTTAGTTAGATTGACAGCAGACTGATAGTCGTTTTTATCTCATATGTATCTATTTATTCTGATTAATGAGTAGTCCACACAAAGTTAATCATTTATGGAATGAGTGTTAGTGATATATAAATTTAAGCAGACTATAAGTTTGTGTTGCATGCAGAGATACGTGTCTGAAACTAAGTTTAATAATGGTTTTCACATATCACCGAAAATGCCATTTGTGGTTTGTTCTGATTTTTCTTTTGGATTCGTCAAGTCTCTTAAAAATTTCCTTCATTGGTCGGTTTGTTTCCCGCGACCAACCGAAGTAACTAAATAGACTCCTGTCATCATCAGTTACAGTTTCATAAGTTTTACACCTTCGTCTTATTATGTTAGTACCGCAGTTTTTTAAGCGTCTTTTAATCAGGATACTTGAATGGAAATTTTTTGTCTTACCTTTCTTTTTAATACTAAAAACTGTTTGTGTTACATTTGTAGCCCTCACTTGTGCACAGTTTCACCCAGATGGTCTCATTCTTGGTACGGGTACCGCTGATGGTGAGGTGAAGATATGGGATGTTAAAGAACGACGAAACGTTGCTAATTTTGCCCATGGCTCTGGTGCTAATCAGCCCGTAACAGCTGTGGCTTTCTCAGAGAATGGATACTACCTGGCGACAAGTGGGGCAGATAATCAAGTAAAACTTTGGGACTTACGAAAATTAAAGAACTTCAAAACCTTGGTGAGTAGTTGTTTTCAGTATCTATTTCGAATATATGTCGTTTAGCATGACGTACGCTTCATTCAAAGCACTGCATTATGACTTTTTTGAAGTGTTCTAGTTATACTGATTGTGATAGCATTTCTCACCCATTTTTTGTTTGGAAACTATAGAACTATATACTGGCGGGCTTTTGACATTTTTAGAATAACTTTCATTACTCTCTAATGTTTCTTATTTAGACTCCTGGAGAGGATCAGTCATCTTCGTACGAAATAAATGATGTAGAATTTGACCAGTCTGGTTCATATCTTGCCATTGCCGGTGCTGATGTACGCGTGTATTTATGTAAACAGTGGGACCAGCTGATTTCTTTCAACGCTCATACTGCCCCTGCAACTGGTGTTCGTTTTGGTGAGAACGCAACTACAATTATTTCAACTAGTCGTGATCGTTCAGTGAAAGTCTTCGGCACATAATGCACTCGATTCTATTCGCAGCCCACTCAGTTTGTCCTTCCTCTTGTTTTATATTCACACCACCGCAGAACTATTGAGTCATTGTATGTGTGTGTATTTTCGGTCGCATTATGTTAATTTTTACATTTTGTCTATATTTTTAACATACATATTCTGTTAATGCACTTCTGTTTTGCGTACGTATAAGCCCAGACGACAGTTACCTCATTTTTGTGTATCATAAGCTGAAATTTTCCCCTAAATCCTACTGTTACAGGGAGAAAGGATGGATGACTGTTACACTAAAAGTATTTCGTTTATAGAATGAAATTTCACTCTAACGGTGCAACAATGCAGCCATTTTGATAGCTCAGTGATTTACTTTGCCACCGAGAATAAGTGAAGGATTGGACCTGTAGAATTTCCAAGAATTTCTTGATCAATGCAATGGGTCTACATCAGATTGTTAATCAGATAAATGATATCACTGTCTTTCGATCAAAACAAGTGGACAACCAACGACTACTTGTGTGTATGGGCGTGTCCGTCATCCTCCTTTTTTTCATGTATCGATGAGTAACTGACCTTTAAGAAAGAGTTCGCCAACAGCATTGTCACCAATAATACTGAGAATCTGTTTCAAGAACCACCTCATGTAGTTCAAATCCAACAGTCAAATACTTCATGCATTTGTGCAGGTTATGAATTTGTCGATACCTAGCTCTTCCAACTTAATCTTATGACATCTAGCACTGCTTGGAGACAGATTAACGTGTTTCATACGTATCATGTTCTCCTCAGTTTGTGTGACTTCACAACCTCATCTCTTGACTTCTGTATTCCTGGCTGTGTTATACATCTTTACATGAGGGACGAAACGCAAATACCTATGAACAAAGACAGCTAACCTCTGCATATGTTTCACTCTTGAGGGTGAAGCATAGCTTCGTAGTACACACGTCCTTTGTTGTTAGAGGGTATTAATTCTTTACTGGAGATGATGTAAGAGCTGTTTGTGTCCGCGCTGGGATTTCGTCTTGAATTAGTCTATTTGGACTGATGCAACTGAGTTAGATGGTTATTGCGCTCTGCTACTTCACTCCCTGATCAGTCCTACAATATCATGTTGTTAGGGTGAAACGGTGTCTCAAATATATCAAGATTATTCCTCCTTGTGCAGGTGGGATGGTGGCAGTAAATTACCATTTGAATTTTCTCAGGTAGTGATGACTTATGATGTTGTAATACATACTTATAAAAATGCCGTAGTCATATTGAAAGTCACGTTTAGCCGTCCAAAGTTGTCTAATCAACAACTGGAATATCTGTTGTGGCATTCTCCATACTACACATCAAAACAACGATAGCTTTCGATCCTCACTTGTAATAATAAGTCACTCTCTAGATAGATAAGGGTCACATCTATTGATTCGTCTATGGAGATAATAGGTATACCTGTTGGTAGACGCTAATCCGGATGACGATTCTCCGTAAGCCCTTACACAACTTCTTGGGTTCTAGCAGACTGTTGTGATAAGTGCAATATGCTATCCTTATATACCATTATCACTGCACATTCATACAACTCCATTCGGTTGACAGTTGAATATCGCCTTTAGGTGGACAAATGTGGCAAGTTGTGGACGGCTCTACGTATACTCAGGCTCAAGAATCTTCCGAAGGGTGAAGCTATGATCAGTCACCCTCTTAGCCTAAAGCCCTCTGGTTTGCTTCTCCCGAACACCAAATATTCTGTGCATGATTACCAAACCTGGAACTCTAGGTAGTATATTAGTAGAGCTTGGCTCCTATGACTATCACAGGAAGACCTGTCTCCATTATTAACCGGAATAATCATTGACTCTCACCAGTCTAGTGGAACTAGCTCTGATTCCTTAACACAGCTTAATACTTTAGTTAAACCACACAGCATTTTGTCGTCACCATACTTAAACACACTTGGAGTCATTCCATCGGACCTTGACCTTTGCCTAGTTTCAAATAGCAGGCCTTAGTTAAACGTGAAAGGCCAGCGTCTGCATTACACTCACAAGTTGTTAGCTTCTCGGTAAATGTCTTTAGACCAGTGGAACTGCCCCTCAAATTTTTCTCTCCAGCGACTTGATTTGTTGTTCGGCGAAGTTAAATTATCATATCAAAAACCACAGTGACCTTGAACGACCAGTCAGAATTTAGGTCAGAAACGTGGCACATTCGTAGAAAAATGCTTCAAGAATATCGCAAACTTGATATTGTGCTATGTAGTTGTCACGGACGTGCTGTAAGAATGTCCCAGTCACCACACAGACGATCTGTAGAGAAATTAAACCATGGATAACAGATGCACTCAATCAGGTGACTCTAAAGTACAGAAGCCCGAAACGATACTACCTAACGAAGACCTCTGCAAATCTCTGTTGACCAATCAGAAGCGTCCGAAGCAGAAGTGCATTATTTGAAAGAGAGATATGTATACAAGGAATCAAACGTTAGAAAGTAGTTATGTATAATAACCGCCCCGTATATGTTCCAAGAAAACCTTCCTGTCTGTCATAGGAGGCCTCATTTTCAGGATAAACCAATTTTGGCGGTAAATTCGTCGAGATAACTGCAAATATCATGTTCCTTGACTCATTCACCGCTCCGGTCCTCTCTTTAGTTGGCTCCAGATCTTCTCAGTGGGTGGTTTTTTTGGGCCTGGGATATGGGGTAGTTTTCCGTTCAAATCGGGCAAGGCGGCTGTTTTTGGTTGTAACATGGGTGAATTGGGTTATTTTAGAAAATGACATGGGTAAAGTGGGAAAATTTTTTCGGGAAAAAGTGGCTAATATGGGTCAAGTGGTCAAATTATATAGCGTTTACATCATCTTTTGCCCAACTATTTGCTCATCAAAACTACCCATTTAGCTCACGTTTTGCCCAGGTGCATTCTCTGACGGTTTCAATGGAATTTGTGTGGTTCTCATCGAAAGGATTGACGTAATCGTCCGTACTACAGACCACAAGTTGAATATAGTCCACGGATGACAGTTGGCCTTACGCTTTCCCCGTTTCCATAAGCCTGTGTCTAAACAGTGCTCAAATACCAGAAATTTGCAGTGAAGTTAAAGTGTCAAAGTCTTCCAAAATTTGGCCTTCAAGAACCAATAAGAAACTGGGAATGCTTTGAAAGGCCATTCTAAATCATACTAGCTTTTCAGGGCTTTGTAGATACACAGCAAAATTAAACTTTGAGCACCAGTAAGTACCAACGGACATGTGAACTTGGACGCGCCAAACAGGTGATAAAGACAATTTTGTGTATAAAATACATATATTCGTGTGAATAATGAATGAAAAAAGCTGTCACACTGGAGACTCTCTCTGACATGTGGTAAAAACACCTCATTCGTTGACTAGAGTTTCAACCGGGTAATTTAACCACATTCTTTGCATGTAATTACCTAATATGCTGACTCTAGCAATAACCCCAATCTTCCCTTAACCTAACTCTGATGTGAAAATACCTCTAAACTAACCCTTATCTAACTCGAACCAACCCTAATATCACCCTCAGGCGAAGTTAAACTTTCGATACCACTAACTACTAATCAGCGAATTACCAATGAGATTCACGAACGATTTCGAATTATCCAATGAGGTTCACGAACGTAGTTCAATGTATGGCGCTTGATTCATTTCAAATGCATGCCCTTACAAGTTACGGTTGCAATTCGAGGGGGATAGTGTTTTCCAGTATTGCCTGGATTTAGGGTTGCTCCGAAGGAGCGAACTTCTTCGTGTGGTAGTCTTATGACTTTAAAAGGCTATAGCAGATCAATTGATGGATTTGTTCGTCGTTGTGCCACATGTTTGAAGCGTGCTAGTAACTTCACTGGCTATAAAGTCTAACATACGCTCAGATTTCAGCAGACTTTCCGGATTAGCATCATGAGTTGGGTTACAAAGAAGCAGTAGTGGCTTAATGGTGTTTATATTCTCATTTAATTCCTTCACAGAGTTTCCTAGAGATATAAGGTCCAACTTATTTTGTTCAGCAGTTGCATATACCTCTTACAACAAGTCGGGAACAATGACTTCGGGGACATTGTTGAGGCTACGCGGAACGCACAGTGATGTACGTATCTTCTTAGCTGAGTGACCCAAACTATTCTTACGTATGGAAAGTACTCGTTTATTACGTTGTGCCATTGCTGAAAACTAATCAATATGGTTTAAAGTTAAAGCCGAGCTAAATCGAAAACGGGTATATGGAAAAATAGTATATCGAGTGGATATACAGATTAAGTACTACTATGGAATTTTATTGCTTATAAATAAACAATAAATTTACAAAGTACTATAAAGTAAAATACAGAGTATATAGAAACCAATTATCCTGTAAATTGATCCTGGTATGTAAACCACAAAATGATGAACTTCTCTACAGTTTTCTTTTCTGTGACGTTGTTCTAAAGTTACAATAAGGAGGATGAGCCCTACGAAAGAGTGGATCCAAACTTGATAACTGGCGGTGATATATCTGCAGAATTGGAAGCTAGAGTAGCAGCCAATATAAGTTATAGTTGAGCAGTGGTATAATATCCACTACAATATACCAGAAATCGACAAAAATATATCCACGTTATGGGGAGAGATTGTAACGTTCGATCAGAATCGCGCGCGTATATACAGGGGGTAAGCTGATTATTTTAATATTTCGTAGAAACTTTTTTCGCTAGGTCGCATCTCTCCCTAACCCAGATTTTATATATCTGCAACTACTGGGTGTTGAAACAGCCGGTGAGAGCAGCAGCCGAGACGGAGAATAGCCTCGTTTCAACAGTTCAGTGGTACCAGCATTGCAGAGACATCGCATCATGGAAAATGGAGAAAATCACTTATTTGCTGGGTGGAGAAGACGTTATCGTGCATGTCGATGAAACAGTGCTGGTAAAAAAGAAACACAACCGTGGTTGCCAGCGAGCGAACAATATTTGGGTTATAGGTTTGTCTGACACCTCCCTCCGAAAGGGATTCGTCGAAGGGATAGCAGATAGAAGAGCAACTACTCTTATACCTATTATTACCAGACTTGTTAAGCGGGGGTCAATTATACATACGGAGGAGTGGAAAGGTTACAATTCGCTGTCATCTCTCGGATATATTCATCATAAAGTCAACCATTCAAGTGATTTTGTGGATCCCGTTACGAGGACACATACAAATTCTGTTAAAGGATTTTGGGGCAGGTTGAAAAATAGGATAAGGGCTAAAAATGGATCTCAAAAGGATCTCATTTACAGTCATTTGGATGGATATATGTACAGGATATGGTGTAACTTCTCCATTGACAGTCCCATGCTAAACTGGGAGATATGTTCGAGAAAGATATCCCATTTAACTTTTTTATTATCTACTTTATGCTTTTTTCTATAAATATACATTTCTATTCATCATATATGCCTCTTCAATGTGATTGGTCCGTTCAAGGTTGTTGGCTGATTGGTTGTTAGTGGTGTCTAAAGTTTAACTTTTCCACCCTCATTAGGTTAATCTAACCCCAACCTGGTTACTCTTAGCGAAAGCAGGCTAAACCGAAACTACGTCGAACGACCAATCAAATGCGTCGGTAGTAGAGTGTGTGTTTTTAAATAAACGTCTATACACAAGTAATGCCACGTTAAAACATGGCTACATAGGATAATATTCTTTCATATTTTCGAAAGAAGCCCAGTTTCTCACAGGAGCCCTCATAGTCAGGCTAAACGGATTTCTGTACATAAATTAGTCAGGGTCATCATTCCGTTCATTAGATAGTTTCGTTTTGGGCTGCTGTAGTTTAGAATCATCCAAGAACATTTGCAGGAAACTTCAGACCGCAATGACCTAAAATGAAATACCCATGAAGGGATGTAACGACCTGGTCAACCAAACAAATAAGTTAATAGTTAGTTCGGGTGATTTGAAAATCATAAATTTACACCGAAGTTAGTATTAAAAAACAGCTATACGGAGTGACTTTTCGTGTCTCCTTCAATAAAGCCTAATTCTCTACCGGAGGCTCCAGTGACAATTCTTACCTATATTTGTACATAAATTCATTCGGAAGACAATATGTTATTCTGTTTCGTGAGCCCTTCATTTCTCTACGGCACCCATGAGCCCAAAATCGGTACCATATACCTTCTGAAAAAGATTTTTGTATCAGTAGCCTGGAAACCCGCGAACATCCATCAACAGCGGTTGCGTATGAACATGAAAACTCTACTCTTTTGTCCACACACACTGCCTGTAAGCCTTTAGTGAACCATTTTATTACTCATCATCGTAGTATACTTTCACTATGTAATTGGACTTTGATTTATCTATCACTCTAAGGATTGCATGTTAACAATTATACATTGTTCTTGCTCAACTCTTGAATTTTGACTACTGCGATAATACACGTTCGTACTCCTTCCCAAGTGCCCTTTGATTTACGTTGTGGATGTCGAGTGATCGCAACGTTATGACACAATAATAAACTCGAAGAAGTACTAGGATATACGTGTACACTAACTTGGTCGAACAGAGCAGCACAACAATTAATGAGGGTAATTAATGACGATGAGGTTAAATAGACAGCCTATTGCATTATACAGAAGACAGCGTTGTCGCTCACACAATGTACGCAAATATAGCGTACAACAGTCTATAATCTGGTGTAATCAAAAATTTGGTGTACACGCTAAATGGTGCACACAGCCATGTGCTTTCCAGCAACCTATGGCATCGGTAAACGAAAAGGCTGGTGGTGGGTGACGACTGCGTTCGCTGGCCTACACCCATCCCACAGTCGTCTCTTCAAGGTGACAGATAGAATAACGGGAGCACAACTTCTGGTAGGTACCGGCGCAGAAGTTAGTGTAGTTCCCCCAGAACCCAGCGAACGTTGACAGCCAAATTCCGCATCAGTACTTATGGCTACGAACAACTCTCTATAAAAGCTTTTGGAACTGGAAGACAAAAACTTGATTTTGGTTGCAGTATACCACTTGAGTTGGAGTTCTTCATTGAAGATATAACCTTTCCCATTATTGAAATGGATTTTCTTCAGCACTACGAATTGCTAGTCGACCCTAGTCGCTATAGATTGATAAATAGCAGTCACAAACTATCAATTTCAGGCACCTCCACCGATGTTCAGAGTACCCACTTGACGGTAGCTACATCAGATCAATTTTCCACGTACGACATTCTGCTAAACAAATTTCCTGAATTCACACAGAGCGATTATTCCACAGCCTCTCTCAAACACAAGGTAACGCACCATATTGCAACTAAAGACCCACCTGTCGCAGCAAGGTAACGTCATTTAGATCCAACTAAAATGCAAATAGCAAAAGCAGAGTTCGACCGATTGTTGGATCTAGGAATAATAAGGCCGACAAACACATGTCAACGCAGTTAAAGATTGAACGATCAATTTACGGTTGTTTGCTCAGACCTAACTCTTTATTTTGGCGGGAGTCATCGATACTGCAGTCGTCGTTCCATTGTTCGCCGTTCGTTGGAGGACAGAGAAAAACTATCAGAAGTATTGTGGTGATTTATTGTTATGACATTTATTCTTAGACTTTGTGTACATTAACCTAATGGTTGGCTCTGTATTGGTGCAGGAATAAACGGTTCTTGAGTCAACAATTTGTTTTCTGGTTTTTCGCGTTGGTTATTGAGCATAGTCCCTGAAAGTCTTCCAAGGACAGTGTGAAGGCCGATGTAGTTAGGTCTGGACATTGACATTTTATGATAGTTTCTGATAGTTCTCCTGGAAATATTCGTATTACTTGTTGTCATTTCGTCTTTCCTCACGTCTGCAAGTCTTCTTTGGACAAGTGTTATCTGGAACTTTTCTGGATCTCTTGGTCAAGTTCAATAAGCCTGGGTCAAAGAAAGGACACAGCGTCTTGGAAGCAGGCAGGAAAGTAAGTAACCCTGAGCAGCTTGGTTATTGTAATGATATGTGTGATGCTCAGCATGACGAGTCTGTTGTTCATATTTCGCCGTCTAAGGACAATAGGAATATTAAACCGCCTAAATACGAGCATCTGTGTTTCGACGGAAACCCCGCTGACTATCCAAAGTTTGCAAAGGATTTTGAAGTCATGTTGAGTGGGTTGGCAATAAATGATGAAGTTGATGCAATTGTCGAAGTATTGTATTGGAGTTGCTTAAAGAGCTATACAGTGCTGTGAGGGTATGTCCCTAAACGAAGGATACACTGAGGCCATCAGTGTACTGCGTCAAAGATTCGGAAGACCTATGATTGTAAGGAACACATTCAAGTCTGTTAAAGGTAATGGTAGTCAATTACAGGATGACTTCAAGGCACTCTCTGAGTTTTTGAATAGTCTGATGATTCACGAGAATACGTCGATTTCGATGAGTTGCATGAGCGATCTGAACTCAAGTTTCGTCCTACAGGTAATAGCAAGACGCCTACCTACTCGACTGCAAAGGAAGTGGGTGAAGATAAGCTATCGTAGAGAGGATGAAGGTATTGAGCTAAAGTTCGATGATAATCTGAAACTGGTAAAAGATAGTGTCAATCAAGCTATGAGCAAGTTTGCCAGTATATTGCAGCCCACTTCTGGAGTGGAGAAATCAGATAGCAAAACGCAATCATTTATGACGAAAGTGTCTCAGAGAAGTGGATTTCGAGAAAATTCCATGGTGTCTAGCAATCCATATAAACTTAGTGATTATAACAGCTTTCGTGGGACATCCCCAACAGATAGGTTACAAGTTGCGATACAAGAACGGCTGTGTTTTACACGTTTGCAAGAAGTGCATACAAAGGTGAACTGTGAAGCAGTGAGCAAGTTTGGTGGTAAGCTAAATGTGAAATCAAGGTGTGACTCAGAGCAGTGTGACGGTAATGGTGCAGTGAAGAATCCTGTAGTTGCAACTGGTAAGCCACTGTTGAATGGAGTGTCACAGACGATACCGCAGTTGTGCAGGAGAAGAGAGTTACAGTTTCAGAGTTCAGTTCTGACTCCACAAGTTTACAAGTTATTACTAGTCAGAATGGAAGTTTAAAACCTTTAAGGATTTATGAGGAAGAACCCAAATTGTCTACTGCTGTTATTAAAGAGTTTGAAAATGGTGAAGTTGATCATACAAACGGCGGTAAAGTGAATATTTGTGATAACGATCATCATATTACACTTTTGTCTATGGTTGATCATGATGAAATGAGCGGAATGCCTAATACTACTACTCCCACTGAGTTGAATGAAAGTTCTGTACAACTTGAACGTGAAGCACATTTAAAGGCAGATGCAGTGGTAGAAGTTATGAACACTCATGAGACCGTCAGTGTAAATGATCAGCGTGTGGCCCACCTATCAACAGATGTCAATGCTAAACTAGAGATAATAATAAAAGATAGCAGTGGTGGTAATCTCGTAGTTGGACAACCTTGTAAATGTCGAACAACAACAGCTTCTGATGCACCGCTGAGTTCATCAACTTGTGTCGCTCAGTCGTCGTTGGTGTTGTAATCCACAATGAAAGAGACGCCCGTGAACTCACGTATCTTGTGCTATGACTATGCCAGTATCAGCCTTTTGAAAAGACGAAAGTCAATGGTCAGTTTAGTGATGATAAGCCAAGTGTGTACGAGAGGGTAACCGTCAAACGGACTTGCACGAATAAAGTCATTTCAAGTTTAATGTTACTATTTGAATGTTACTATCTTTGGTGTAAATTGCTCTGTGCCTACGCTTGGTTGGTCAGATACGTCGTAAGTTTGTTAGTCATCTATATTCTACGATACAATGACATGGGCGTGTCACTGTTCAGAGTTGAGGATATAGATGATAGAAGGTCTGGAAATGAACTGTGCGACGATTTTCCAATCTAGTGCGTCAACCTGAGAAGGGTTGTAGGCGTACTGCTGTAAGTCCTACAACTTCAAGAGTAGTACTTCCGTGCGCGGTTCATCGTACTTGATGTGTTATTTTGAACATATGTTCATGTTGAATATACTGAATTGGTATCATCTGTCATCTAGCCGTTGGTAATTCTGTTTGTTTCCGGACGACTTCCTCTTGGATTATCAACCTGAGAAGGAATGTAGGCGTACTGCTATAAGTTCTACAGTTCTTCAAGGGTGGTTCGTCAAGGCAGAGTCCACAACATTTGATGTGTAGATTGTACATATGTTTGTGTCAAGTGATTGAGTGGGTTCCGACTAATGTAACTGTTGGTCAATCTTGTTTGTGTCCGGACATTCTTCAGCTTACAATCGTCAACCTGAGAAGGGTTGCAGGCGTACTGGCGTAAGTCCTGCAATTCTCCAAAGGAATTACATCGAGACATGATCCGCGCGGTTATTTGTACTGTTTGTGTACACGTGTGGTGTGCCATATCAGTTGGTGTTTTTGTATTCACTGTGCTTACTTGTTGTCTTCGTATCTTGTTGTTATTGCATAATTCTGTTAAATTGTTCGTCGTGCTTACTTCTGAAGTTGTTTCTAGTCTTCTAAATCCGTGAATGAATTGATTGATGTTAAAGACAGCAGATGGGTCGTATACGCCGGGGAGGCTAGGCTATTGCTGAGAATGACATCCACACGGAGATAAGGATTAGCTGTGGAATCAGTGATTGAGAATGAATGTTTTTATTTAGGCAGTGGTCCCACACGCCGGGGAGCGAAAGTGTAGACGACTGAGGCTTGCATACGTCGCCGTTACTAGGACTGTGCTAGAATGAGTGACAAGTGATCGCAATGGTAATTGGTAGTGAATAGATAAGAGGGTGTGTGAGGAGTATCATGAGGTGGTGCTATGGTCACGTTGCGTTCTGCAAGAGTCATTCTAGCAAGTGGCGACTGTGTTTCAAGATGTCAAGAGGATGCCTTTAGCTGGAATTCGTAGGTAGTCGCCGACGAGTGTGATTGTGCTGTGAGTATGCCTGTGGTGTGTTGGCTTTTCTGTTTGTCTTCCATGTTAGCTTTGCCCGTGTGATCCAGGTCCTCGCACTGGCATCCAAGTCAACGTGTATTGGTCGTAATGGAAAAAGGGATGGATCCCTTTTTTGAAGGGGAGTGTCAATGTAGTCGAAGACTGAACGATCAATTCATGGTTGTTTGCTCAAACCCAACTCCTCCATATTTTTCGCGGGAGTCATAAAGCCAGCAGTCATCGTCTCACTGTTCTCTGTTTGTTGGAAGGCACAGAAAAACTATCAGAAGTATTATCGTGATTTATTGTTATGACATTGATTCTTAGACCTTGTGTGTAATAACCTTATTGTTGGTTACATATTGGTGTAAGAATAAAGGATTCTCGAGTCGCAATCTGTGTTCTGGTTTCTCGCGTTGGCTATTAAATATGGTTTCTGAAAATCTTCCAGGGACAGCGTGGGGCCCGGCGTAGTGAGAGCTGGACATTGACAGTTACTGAGAGTTGGCTGACACAATGCTTCTTATTACTGACTATTAACTGTATGTAGGTAAATAATCTATTCTGTATCTCTTGCGCAATATAAACCTCATTATTATTCTAATAATTTTTCTGGTTTTATTGTTACATTTCGCATAAATTTCTAACCATTTTGCTCCGTTTCAATGTTGTTAGCATTTTCATACACCTATATTGTCAATGCTCAGAAAGCTTAAAATCCTCAATTCGGTTTTCATAACAGAATCTCTTATATAATTTTTGTCTTCTCTTATTTTACAATAACATTCCGAATACAGGTAAACTTCATTTACCTGCATTCTATGGAGGGGCTATCTTAGTAGCCCATTATATTACTCATGTTATAACGGTAAGGAATTAAATGAGGACGTTGTCGCCTTGTTCTGTCTGCGCCTGACAATAACAAAGTGTGTGGGATCCTATCAACTCATCATCGTAGTATACTTTCACTATGTAATTGGACTTTGATTTATCTATCACTCTAAGGATTGCATGTTAACAATTATACATTGTTCTTGCTCAACTCTTGAATTTTGACTACTGCGATAATACACGTTCGTACTCCTTCCCAAGTGCCCTTTGATTTACGTTGTGGATGTCGAGTGATCGCAACGTTATGACACAATAATAAACTCGAAGAAGTACTAGGATATACGTGTACACTAACTTGGTCGAACAGAGCAATACAACAAGCCGACTACCCTGGCAGTACTCAAATGCTACCTCTCAATGGACTTTGCAAGGTAATTCTTGCACTGCATTTGTGCCTAATTACTACAAACTCATCCAGTTGGGTCATTACGTCCGCTTGTCAAAAGTTGCATTTCGGTGGCTTCACTTTGGGATTACCATCCACGAATTGCAGTTTGTATTTTCTGAGTAAAAATCTTACCAAAGCTGAAACGGTGGCTAGAACAGTGATCACAAAATTATGTAAGGTACAAAGCGATACCAATAAACTAAACGGTGTTGATGATATGATAGCCAACCTAAAGAATAGTGATCAAGGCGTGCCAACCGATACTTTCCATTGTTAATAAGTAGTATTTTTGGATTAACCGCAGAAAAATATTGTCTTTATTGTTTTTCATTAGCATGATGTGTACTTTTCTGTAAATGAATGGCTTTCTGGTGCACCACTTTAAATGGTTATTCAGTGACATCATTTGATGGAACTTGTTTTCTGTTCTCCCTAGTTAACAATCCGTCACAGAAGCCTTAACACCGTTGACGAAGGGCAAGAGCGATACAATTAGGAGTATGGATGTGCATTAAATTGATGTGTATTCGAAGGATTTTGGTCTATTCCTAGTTGTCAACTGTCAACATTGCCATTTGCCACATTGAGCAAGAAGATTGATTGAAGCAATAATTAAAATTTAAAGCTGATTGTGAGCAGGTGACCCGGGTTGTGAAGGCAATCATAGTGAAAGTAGAGCCAGATATAGAATACACACATTTCGGTAGCTAACAGTGAGGGTCAGAGGAGTGCCGTATAAGGTGTCTAATTTTTAGTTTGCTACATACCCCTTCTAACCCTTTGTACACAAAATATTTGTTCAGCAGATATGAGCAGGTCTTTGTGGTAAAACTGTTTCTAATTTCAATCTGAAGACGATTCCAGATAAAACGTATTTTACAGTGAAGGAATACGATCTGTATTTTGTATGACAGCGGGGCACCTTAAAAGATAAAGATTTATTTCTGAGGTCATATTTCTTAAGTGAACTGAAAGTAAAGTCATTGTGAGGGAAATGTATGTTCCTGTAAAATTGCTATGTCCTACATAGATAGGAATAAATATGTGTTATTATATAATCGAAGGTGCAGATTATGGTGCTATGGTCACTACCTGAAAATGGTTGGCTGACGTCTACGGTAGATAAGGCGATATCTTTCAAGAAAACTAAGTCCAGTATATTGTGGTTTTGGGTGGGCCTCAGTGTCTACTCTTATAACGCAACTGCATCTAAGAATTTGCTGCAGCAGAGAGGAGCACTAATGGGCTCCCATGAAACTTCAGTCAGCTGATATCACCTCCAATTACTTTATAAGTAAAATTTAATTTCGGAGTGTTATGAAAGGCTTTAGTTATTTCACTTAGCAGTTCACTGTCGTGGTTGGGTGGGCGATGGATGCAACCTGATAAGAGGGTTTGCTGCTTATTTATGTAGAGTATCACCCATAATGTATCGCATATATTCAGGTTGGGGTCATCATAGTGCACAGCTCTGCAGTCAGGTTTAATATAGATAATGCATCCTCTACCCATCTGAACTGATCTGTTCTTCCCGAAAAATGGGTAGCCTTTGAAGTGAAAGAAATCACCACTTATTTCACTTGTGCACCAAGATTCAGTGATCTTTAGTGCTGTACGTTGGTTAATCAATAGTGGGGATTGGATGTATGTCATCTTGTTTACAGCTGACCTGGCATTTGCAAGAACTATGCTGGATTAGCAGAGTCATATCTTAAGAATTTAGCCATGTCTTGAATTAGCTGGTGATGAGATTTGATCATTGAATCCTCAAACGACAATGAAATGTCAATGTCTGTAGACGCAGTAGGAAAGCAAGAAATGCAGAGGGGGTCAGTTATATTTTCGTGTTCCTGTAAGTTTATGCGTAAAGAAGATTGACTCTCAGAAGAAAAGGAGATAGAGGGTCATGAAAGAAAGACAAAGAAAAGAATTACCTGAGTCATGTAAGATGAGCTCCAGACAGTAATTAGGCATTGCTGTATGAGCTGTCATATCTCCATTGTGGGGGCAAAACCTGTGGTGAGTGGTGAGGATTTGTAATATGTTGGTGGTCATATTGCGAACCTGAATAAAAAAATGGTAATGTCGCTCTGGCAGAGCTGCTGATCTATGGATAGGCAGCCCCGTTGAGTGTGGACATGTAAACAGGTGCAAGTGGCCTACCAAGAAAGCTAAACTGACTCGAATTACTGAGATTTACGTTGCCACTGTTCAACGGCCTATAGTTAAGCGTCTCAACCTCTTCAATTATGGTGGCGCGAGAGCCCTTTTTCGGATAGGTAGCTACGAAGTTGGGATTCTGTTTTACGGTTTTTGTACCTGTCGGTTTTGTGAATATTTGTTTCTGAACAGAGGTGTGATATCAAGCTGTAGGAATCAGAATTATTGTGCGGTACCGCCCTTTTATTCTGCATTGGCTTTGTGAACGAATCGGTTGCCGCATTCTCCAACTTCGTGGAGATGAGACCGCTTGGATTGGTGAATACATGGTGTGATGTGCTGAAGTGTGTCACTGGGGTACAAGGATCGTCATCACAGGAGTCTAAATCTACAGTCGATCTCTTTCTTAGTGTACGGCTGTACACTGAACTATTTTTGAACTTTACATTTTCATGGAGGTTCGTTTCTAAACGTGATGTACTTTGTGGAGACAGATCCACACCCTTTTGCTCTGCCTCAAAAGAAATGTGAGTGCTGTCGGGTGCTGTGGAGGAGTTGGAATTCACGATTTTAGAATTAGTCATAGAAGTCATTCTTTGGATCGGCGTTTTGTCACGAGCTAACTTGATTGTATGGTAACGCGTATTTTTTAGTAGTGTTTGCCTACTGTAAAAGATGAAAGCATTAGAAGACGAGTCAAATTTCAACACAAGTGGATGAAATTTATTTTCTTAGACTTTCTTAGTCGATGGCAGGTGCACGAGACATTATTTATAGAGCACGCATTGAGAATAGTGCTTTTGACCTTGTTTATCTGTGCATTTTCCGGTATATCATACACAATTATGTTCTTCTTGCCTACTATACGTTGATACACTTCAGTTTCAGCGTAGTTGATCAGGTTTGAGATTTGTGGAAACGTTCTAGAAGAAGTACTACTACTGCCTAATTCACTGGGTAGTGACAGTTTTGATATCTTAACTCCAAACTCCTTAATAATAAAAAAAGTTCTTCGATATCATCTTCACAACTAGGTAGTAAATGCAGGTGAAGATTGAACGATCAATTCATGGTTGTTTGCTCAAACCAACTTCCCCAATTTTCGCGGAGGCATCAATACGACAGTCATCGTCTCATCGGTCGCTGTTCAGAAAGAAGTCAGCAGTAAACCATCAGAAGTAATATTGTGATTTATTATTGTAATATTTGTTCACAGACCTTAGTTCAAATATTATTTTTATATGTTGGTGTAACAATAAAGAAATCTCAAGCGGCCAATCGGTGTTTTGGTTTTTTCGTCCGTTATAACTAAGCGTTTCTGAAAACTTCAAGGAACAGCGTGGGCCCGAGCGTAGCAAGAGCTGGGCATTAACGGTTTACCAGACGTGACTGACAGTTTCTGACGATAGAAACAGATCTGGCGGATTCAAACAGTTGGTGAAAGTTTGGATAGTCACCGTTCATCTTTCCTGGTGCCGGTCAAGTCCTCTTTGAACAAGCAATATCTGGAACGTTTTTGGAATTGGGTCAAGTTCAACAATGCCTGGGTCAAAGAAGGGACAGAGTGTCTTGGATGCAAACAGGAAAGTAAGTCATGGTGACTTGTCTGTTAATTGTAACGATGTGTCTGATGTTAAGCATGACATGGTTGATGTTACTGTTTCGCCGTTCAGGGATAATAGGAACATCAAACTCCCTAAATTAGAACCACGGTGTTTTGATGGAAACCCAGCTGATTATTTACAATTTGTAAAGGAGTTTGAGATCATGTTGAGTGGTTTTTTATTAAATGATGAAATGAAGTTAATGTATTTGATGAGATATTGCACTGGAGATGCTGCAAGAGCTATACAGTGCTGTAAGTTTATGAAGCCAAAAGAGGGCTACTACGAGGCTATGAGCATATTACGTCAAAGGTTTGGAAGACCTTCGATGATTGTAGGGAAATTATTCGAGGCTGTTAAGGGTAATGGTGGTCAATTACAGGATGACTCCCAGGCACTCACTGAGTTTTTAGATAATTTGCTAATTTACAAGAATGGAATGATTTCGATGAATCGCATGAGTGACCTCAACTCGAGTTTTATACTAGAAGTAATAGCAAGACGTCTACCTACTCGACTGCAAAGGAAGTGGGTGAAGATGAGCTCCCGTATGGAGGATGAGGGTATCGAGCCAAAGTTTGATGATATCCTGAAACTAGTAAAAGATAGTGTCAATCAATCTATGAGCAAGTTTGCCAGTATATTGAATCTCACCCCTAGAATAGAGCAGTCTGAGGGGAAAACGCAATCATTGATGACGAATAGGCCTCAGAGAGGTGGATATCGAGAAGGCTCCATGATGTCTAGTAATGCATATAGACCTAGTGAGTGTAACAGGTTTCGTAGTACATCCTCAACAGATAAGTTGCAAGATGCAAGACAAACACGGTTGTGTTTTACACGTTTGCAAGAGGTGCATAAAAAGGTGAACTGTGAACCAGTGAGCAAGTTCAGTGATAAGCTAAATGTAAACTCCAGGTCTGACTCCGAATTGTGTGACGATAACGGTGCGGTCAAGAAGTCTGTAGTTGCAACTGGTAAGCCATTGTTGAATAGAGTGTCACAGAATAGAGTTGCTGCTTCAGAGTGCAGTTCTGACTCCAAAAGTTTACAAAGTATTACTATTCAGAGTGAAGATATAGAGCCTTTAAGGATTTGTGAGGAGGAACCAAAATTGTCTACTTCTGTTATTAAAGAGTTTGAAAATGATGAACTTGACGGTAAATTGAATATTCGTGATAATGATCATGATAGTGCAGATTTGTCTTTGGTTGACCATGATGAAATGGAGGGAATGCCTACTACCGCTAAGTTAAATAAAGCTTCTATAGAACTTGAACGTGAAGTAGAAATAAATGCAGATGCAGTTGCAGAAGGCATGCATACTTGTCAGACCGTCAGTGTGAGTTATCAGCATGTAGGCCACCTATCATCAAATGCTAGTGCTAAACCTGAGCTGATAGTGAAAGACAGCAGTGGTGGTAGTCTAGCAGTTAGACAACTACCTGAAAGCTGAACAAGAACAGCTTCTGATCCACCGCTAACTTCATCAACTGGTATCGATCAGTCGTCGTTGGTGCTGTCATCCACGATGAAACAGACGCCCATGAACTCAAGTATCTTCTGCAATGCCTATGATAGGACTGGTGTATTTGAAAGGACGAAAGATATTGCTCAGTTTAGAGAGGATAAGCCAAGTGTAAACGAGAGAGTTATTGTTAAATTGACTTGCATGAATAAAGGCATTTCTAGTTTCAAGTTACTATTTGAATGTTATTATCTTTGGTGTAAATTACTCTGTTTCTATACTTGGTTGATGAGATATGTCGTGTGTTTGTTGGTCATCTATATTCTACGATACAATGACATGGGCGTGTTGCCGTGCAGATTTGAGGATACAGCTGATAGAAGGAAGTTAGCAAATGAACTCTGCGACGATTTTCCAACCTAGGGCGTCAACCTGAGAAGGGTTGTAGGCGTACTGGTGTAAGTCCTACAATTCTTCAAAGGGTAGCGCATCGCTGAGCAGTCCAATGTGCTTGGTGTGTGATTTTGTATGTACGTGTGGTGTTTCATATCAATTGGTGTTTTTGGATTCATTGTGTTTACTTTTTGTTTTCGTATCTTGTTGTTATTGCGTAATTTTTTAAAATTTTCGTCGTGATTACTTTTGAAGTTGTTTCGAGTCTTCTACACTCGTGAATGAATTGGTTGATGTTAGAGACAGCAGATGGGTCGTATACGCCGGGGAGGCTAGGCTATTGCTGAGAATGAAATGCATACGGAGATAATTGTTAGCTGTGGTCTGACACGCCGGGGAGAAAGAGTGTAGACGACTGAGGCTCGCATGCGTCACTGCTACTAGAACTGAGGCAGAATGAGTGAAGAGCGATTTCAGTGGTAATTGGTAGTGAGTAGATAAGAGGATAAGCGTAGAGTATCATGAGTTGGTGCTATGGTCACGTTGCATTCTGCAAGAGTCATTCTAGCAAGTGGCGATTGTGTTGCAAGATGTCAAGAGGAGGTCTCTGTCTGGAGGCGCAGGTCGTCAGCGATGTGTGAGATTGTGCTGTGAGTATGCTTGTGGTGTGTTGGCTTTTCTGTTTGTTTTCCATTTCAGCTCTGTCCATGTGACCCAGGTTCTCGCAATGGCATCCAAGTCGACGTGTATTGGTCGAGAAGGAAAAAAGGGATGGATCCCTTTTTTGCCGGGGAGTGTCAATGGAGTTGAAGATTGAACGATCAATTCATGGTTGTTTGCTCAAACCAACTTCCCCGATTTTCGCGGAGGCATCAATCAGCCAGTCATCGTCTCATCGGTCGCTGTTCAGAAAGAAGTCAGCAGTAAACCATCAGAAGTAATATTGTGATTTATTATTGTAATATTTGTTCACAGACCTTAGTTCAAATATTATTTTTATATGTTGGTGTAACAATAAAGAAATCTCAAGTGGCCAATCGGTGTTTTGGTTTTTTCGTCCGTTATAACTAAGCGTTTCTGAAAAACTTCAAGGAACAGTGTGGGATCGAGCGTAGCAAGAGCTGGGCACTAACGATTTATGAGACGTGGCTGACATAGGTGTAGAACAAAAAACTGGAATATTGATATTGCAAGACGCTTTGCAGATGTCTACGAGGCCTATGTCGGTCACGTCTCGTAAACCGTTCATGCCCAGCTCTTGCTACTCTCGGGCCCACGCTGTTCCTTGAAGTTTTCAGAAACGCTTAGTTATAACGGACGAATAAAACAAAAGACCAATTTGTGACTCGTGGATACTTTATTGTTACACCAACATATAAAAAGAATAAGTGAACTAAGGTCTGTGAACAAATATTACAATAATAAATCATGGTATTACTTCTGACGATGTTTTTACTCTTCTTTCTGAACAGCGACCGATGAGACGATGACTGTCGTATTGATGCCTCCGCGAAAATTGGGAGATTTGGTTTTGAGGAAACAACAATGAATTGATCGTTCAATCTTCAACTGCATTGACAGCCTAGATCATCACATGTAGTATCAATATGTATACCATTCATTATGTTGTTTACTATACAAGAAGGTGAGTAGAGTTTAATGTCCGAACTTAACGCGTCTGCTGCAGCAAACATGTATATAGTTGTTAAATCACTGGATTTAGCGCTCTCACTTCCTACAGGTCTATTTGTTATGTTTCATTTGTGTTTTTTACTAGGATTTGAAGCAGATAATAAAGGAAGACGCTTCGTTTGGACTATTGGTATTTTTGACAGTTTAAATTCTTGAATAAAAGAGAATGAGCAAAGTGTCTGCAAGGTCCGTTTTAGAGTGTCAGAGATTTAAACTGCCTGGCTCTGTATGTATGATAATCAGAACATGGTCCGCCATTCTCAGTGGGTTTTTTGAACGCCTCGCCCCCTAGGTCTTCTTCTTATCAACTGTTTTAGCTGGCGTCTTATTCTGATTTGATGAAACTTGAGATAGAATTGGGGTCTCACGGTCCGAATCTTGGATATGTGCTTACTCTGATCTGTTTAAGTCCTGACAAGCAAATGACACAGGTATCTATATTGTCGCAATCTCCACTTGACCTGAACGACTGTCTAGAAAAGGTGTGAGTATTTTCATGCTTACAAGGACATTGCATATCCATTCTCCTGAAAAAAATTCCTACCACCAAGTGGGCTGGTCTCCACTGTCCTTAATGTTTTGTAAACAGTGAAGCGCTTGATGATTCAATCAGTGGTTAGCACACCTTTACTAGTGAAGCATTCGCTCTTCTCTGCTTGGATCAAGGCCCAACTGCAGTGTTCTTTAACGTTTTCCTCCCCATCACTGTCAACAAGACACAATAAGGCTCCAGTGGCTCTTAGACTGGCATTAGCTTCTCAGATAAAAATACCAGTTATTGAGGACGTATCTAGGAAGGCTTAATTGGTGCTGAGCATAACGAATCTTTCTATAGATAAAATCACGGTCACAATCCTCCGAAAAAGGCTATTTCTACCAGTTAACCTTGTCGAAAGCTAGCAATTTCAGTACAGCGTTTTGCAAAAGGGTGATATTATGAAGCTAATCCAGAAAACTGTTTAACTCATTTGCAGACTCTCGTTCGGGATACTTCCTAACGGCTATAATGTTTTCTGAGCCGCTTTGTATTCCTTTTGCACTGACCACGTGCTCAAATAATGTGACCACAGTTTTCAGAAGAAGACATTTAATGGACTGTACTAATACTGCTCTCTTCTTCAACCGTCTCAAGGCCATCCGCAGCATTTCAATGTGTTCCTCAACAGGTGACTAAACACCGTGATGTCGTCCGAATACACCATAAAAACTTCAAAACCGGACTCTTAAAAGCTGCATGCATCAGCTTTTGAAACGTTGCTAGTTTATCAGTCAAGCTAAAAGGAATGGTCTAGAATTCACTCAACCCTGGGGGGTATAATAAAAGCAGTTTTAAGCCGATCACGAGGATGCATTTCAGCCTGCTATTGTCTCAAATCTAAATCAAGGGTCAGGAACTAAATGGCTACTGGTAACGCTTCTAACGCTTCATCAGTCTGCGGCAACAGGTAAGCTTCTTTCCTTGCCACTGTATTTAATTTACGTGATCTACAGATAAGCGTCATAACCCGTTTTACTTTTTCACTAGGATTGTAAGGAGAACCCACGGTGAATTCGAAGGTGTAATGAGCTTTGTCTGTGGTATTTCCTCGATCTTGTTTTCAAGATGCGGGTGAAACCCAGATACCATCTAACTAGGTGGCTAACACTAGCTTGTCACCTCAAAGTTAACCTGACAACAGGGTAAGGCCTGCACAAGTGTCCACCAAGCCTGTAAGCGTTTTGCCTCGGAATTTCGCTAAAATTTCCGCAAAAGTTTAACTACACACAGGACTGGCGATATAATAATAATGTGTATTCTCATATAAACATATAAATTGACATGAAAATGCATGCCATTTTTACAGGCACGATCAAGTATGATATGATATCAAATCGTAGATTGTCTACAAGTTAATAATGTGTCAACAGTTAAATATTTGATATATAAATAAATACACATTGTCTGAACTAGGCTGTATAGTTATTGAATTGTACAGTTGTCCTCCAGGTTGAGCGGGAAAATCGACTTCGTTTCGTTTTCATCCCGTGGTTGTAGGCATACGATAACCAACCAATATTGAGGTAAGTACAACTTCTACAAGGGACTGAAAGCTGTTTTAGAAAAGTAAAAGTGCTAAGGTGAATCATTAAAGTGTAATGAAATAGGTAAGTGCAAGTATCATTAATAAATGCATTAAAAAAAGGAAACTCCCTAGGCTGACAACGTTCATTTGCAATGAATAATGCTTCCCGTATAGTTTGTAGTATCATGATGTCCACTTTTGGTTTTAATACATTCATCCTCATGCCGGTTTTGTATTTTATACCTTTTTGTGCATTTGGTGCACAACCGTACCCTACAGAGAATAGGAATAGAATAAGTCGAATCAAATAAATAAAGAGCTATAAAATGTTAGGTTTAATGGAATACAATGAGGATCAAGTAAAGACGTTATTAGAAAATGAATGAGATGAGACATTGTGAAGTGGTATTTAAAGATCCGACAATGGACAGCAAGTTAGTTTATAAGATGCCCCATAAATCTGTGCAGAGCCCATGCGGTCGCATCTCAACAGTAGGCTGAGCGAACGATATATATTTAAAGGCAGAAGCATGATCTGTCTAGGCGTTCATTATTATCTTTTTCAAGATAAAGATCTAAGCCTCCATAAAAATCAGAAAAATCTCGAGCCGTCCTATTGTATATTGCTGTTCCTGCAGAATGGGGTGATTCACCTTAGTGGCCACCACCATATCTACTGATCGGCTAGCGCCACCCTCCCTCCTTTTTTGATATTAGGCTCTGAGACTATGATTATTATGGCTACCGCAAATATATTGCTTGGTATCAGACATGTTCGTACCCCATATTCCATCTCCCTAGCTTTCTTAATGAGTGCTTCCAACAGGTCTCCGCGTATATCTTTATGAACATATTATATATGTATGCATGCGTCCTAATGAACAGATTACTTTATAAGAAGTTAAAACCTTAAAGAGTAAAAAGAATAGGTTTTGTGAATAGTGGAGCAAGATTCAGCAGAACACTATAGTTAGGGTTCAGTATAGGTAGTATGAAGTGAAGGTAAGGTCGGTTGGCAGGACTTAGTGTACTAAATTATCATGACAGTCTTATATATAGCAAACATTTGACATTGCAAACTAACTTGCCTACATATATTATAAAAAGATATTAACAGAACCAACAAAATTTCAGCATTTGGTTAACAATACTGCAGAAGGGTAGTTAGTCTTACAGGTAGCCGTAAAGTAAATCAATCTATATGTGGTAAGAGTATAATCAATGTTATAATTCGTATTATCAAAGCATACATTAGGCCCAAAAACTGAGTGTTATAAGGGAAATAAGGGTGGTAAACCAAGAGAACATTTGCTGCGTAAGTATCTTAATGACAATCTAATTTCAAGTATTGAACCTGCATAATTACTAAGTATTATTATGCTAGTCTGGGAACTAGTGTACTTTCTGTAGTTAAATATTGAAATGTCAGTTTTTCACCACTCTACCAGCAGTTGAGATCTTTAAGGCGGGCTAGGGTGGATATGTTAATATGTTTTTCTAGGCTCTTTTGAAACTGTCAGGCCTTTCACAGGATCTGATCTCAAGGGGTAGTTGGTTCCAAAGTTTGCAATATTTAATGGTGAAGAAGTTAGCTCTAGTGGTGAGTTTATGGGTGTTAACCTTGAGAAGGTAGTCATGGTTGCGTATTCCATACGATTTAGGATTAGCCCAGGTTATGGACGAGTTACTGTTACAGTGCTTTCTTATAACTTTGAATAAGAGAAATAAATTGCACTTCACTCTCCTTAACCATAAGGGTTCTAAGTCCAGTCGAATACATCTGTCAGAGTATTCTATTTGCTGATCATAGCCTAATATGCGTTTCGTGAGGAATCTCTGGACACTTTCAACTTTTTTCTGTCTGCTGATTTAAAGCTACTGTATAAGTGGGCACAGTACTCAAGTTTGGGGCGAATGCATATCTTATATATGGCTAATCTGGCTTCTGGAGTGTAAAAGTTGCATAGCACAAAGCCGGTTAGACGTTTACAGTCAGATACCACCTTATTTGCATGTTCAGTAAAGGTAAGATCTGAGTATGTTACCCCGAGATCTGTGACTGTGTTCGTGTTTGAGACAAGGTCACCGTACATGTATAGACACATGCTAGGTTTCCAACGTCCGAAGTATGTGTCAATGGAGTTGAAGATTGAACGATCGATTCATGGTTGTTTGCTCAAAATCAACTTCCCCAATTTTCGCGGAGGCATCAATACGACAATCATCGTCTCATCGGTCGCTGTTCAGAAAGAAGAGTGAAACATCGTCAGAAACCTTAGTTCGTTTATTCCTTTTATATGTTGGTGTAACAATAAAGAAATAACAAGCAGCAGATCGGTGTTTTGGTTTTTGCGTCCGTTATTACTAAGCGTTTCTGAAACTCAAAGGAACAGCGTGGGCCCGAGCGTAGCGAGAGCTGGGCATTAACGGTTTATGAGACGTGACTGACAGTTTCTGACGATAGAAACAGATCTGGCGGATTCAAACAGTTGGTGAAAGTTTGGATAGTCACCGTTCATCTTTCCTGGTGCCGGTCAAGTCCTCTTTGAACAAGCAATATCTGGAACGTTTTTGGAATTGGGTCAAGTTCAACAATGCCTGGGTCAAAGAAGGGACAGAGTGTCTTGGATGCAAACAGGAAAGTAAGTCATGGTGACTTGTCTGTTAATTGTAACGATGTGTCTGATGTTAAGCATGACATGGTTGATGTTACTGTTTCGCCGTTCAGGGATAATAGGAACATCAAACTCCCTAAATTTGAACCACGGTGTTTTGATGGAAACCCGGCTGATTATTTACAATTTGTAAAGGAGTTTGAGATCATGTTGAGTGGTTTTTATTAAATGATGAATTGAAGTTAATGTATTTGATGAGATATTGCACTGGAGATGCTGCAAGAGCTATACAGTGCTGTAAGTTTATGAAGCCAAAAGAGGGCTACTACGAGGCTATGAGCATATTACGTCAAAGGTTTGGAAGACCTTCGATGATTGCAGGGAAATTATTCGAGGCTGTTAAGGGTAATGGTGGTCAATTACAGGATGACTCCCAGGCACTCACTGAGTTTTTAGATAATTTGCTAATTTACAAGAATGGAATGATTTCGATGAATCGCATGAGTGACCTCAACTCGAGTTTTATACTAGAAGTAATAGCAAGACGTCTACCTACTCGACTGCAAAGGAAGTGGGTGAAGATGAGCTCCCGTATGGAGGATGAGGGTATCGAGCCAAAGTTTGATGATATCCTGAAACTGGTAAAAGATAGTGTCAATCAATCTATGAGCAAGTTTGCCAGTATATTGAATCTCACCCCTAGAATAGAGCAGTCTGAGGGTAAAACGCAATCATTGATGACGAATAGGCCTCAGAGAGGTGGATATCGAGAAGGCTCCATGATGTCTAGTAATGCATATAGACCTAGTGAGTGTAACAGGTTTCGTAGTACATCCTCAACAGATAAGTTACAAGATGCAAGACAAACACGGTTGTGTTTTACACGTTTGCAAGAGGTGCATACAGAAGTGAACTGTGAACCAGTGAGCAAGTTCAGTGATAAGCTAAATGTAAACTCCAGGTCTGACTCCGAATTGTGTGACGATAACGGTGCGGTGAAGAAGTCTGTAGTTGCAACTGGTAAGCCATTGTTGAATAGAGTGTCACAGAATAGAGTTACTGCTTCAGAGTGCAGTTCTGACTCCAAAAGTTTACAAAGTATAACTAGTCAGAGTGAAGATATAAAACCTTTAATGATTTGTGAGGAGGAACCAAAATTGTCTACTTCTGTTATTAAAGAGTTTGAAAATGATGAACTTGACGGTAAATTGAATATTTGTGATAATGATCATGATAGTGCAGATTTGTCTTTGGTTGATCATGATGAGATGAGGGATATGCCTACTACTGCTAAGTTAAATAAAGGTTCTGTACAACTTGAACGTGAAGTAGAAATAAATGCAGATGCAGTTGCAGAAGGCATGCATACTTGTCAAACCGTCAGTGTAATTGATCAGAGTGAAGCCCACCTATCATCAGATGCTAGTGTTAAACCTGAGCTGATAGTAAAAGACAGCAGTGGTGGTGGTCTTGCAGGTAGACAAATTTCTGAAAGCGAGCAACAACAGCTTTTGATCCACTGCTAAGTTCATCAACTGATATCAATCAGTCGTCGTTGGTGCTGTCATCCACAATGAAACAGACACCCATCAACTCAAGTATCTTGTGCAATGACTATGGTAGTATCAGTTCGTTTGAAAGGACGAATATCAATGGTCAGTTTAGTGAGGATAAGCCAAGTGTAAACGAGAGAGTAATTGTTAAATTGACTTGCACGAATAAAGGCATTTCTAGTTTCAAGTTACTATTTGAATGTTATTATCTTTGGTGTAAATTACTCTGTTTCTATACTTGGTTGATGAGATATGTCGTGTGTTTGTTGGTCATCTATATTCTACGATACAATGACATGGGCGTGTTGCCGTTCAGATTTGAGGATATAGCTGATAGAAGGAAGTTAGCAAATGAACTCTGCGACGATTTTCCAACCTAGAGCGTCAACCTGAGAAGGGTTGTAGGCGTACTGCTGTAAGTCCTACAATTCTTCAAAGGGTAGCGCATCAATGAGCAGTCCAATGTGCTTGGTGTATGATCTTGTACATATGTTCATATTGTATATACTGAATTGATATCATCTGTCATCTAGCTGTTGGTAATTCTGTTTGTGTCCGGACGACTTCCACTTGGATCATCAACCTGAGAAGGAATGTAGGCGTACTGCTGTAAGTCCTACAGTTCTTCAAGGGTAGTTTGTCGTGCCAGAATCCACAACATTTGATGTGTTGATTGTACATATGTTTGTGTTAAATAGTTGTGTGAGTTCCAATTGATGTAATTGTTGGTTAATCTTGTTTGTGTCTGGACATTCCACAACTTACAATCGTCAACCTGTGAAGGGTTGTAGGCGTACTGGTGTAAGTCCTGCAATTCTTCAAAGGAATTCCACCAAGACATGATCCGCGAGGTTATTTGTACTGTTTGTGTATACGTGTGGTGTGTCTTCGCAATTTGTGATTTTGGATTCATTGTGTTTACTCGTTGTTTTCGTGCCTTGTTTTTATTGCATAATTTTGTTAAAATTTTCGTCGTGATTACTTCTGAAGTTGTTTCGAGTCTTCTACATCCGTGAATGAATTGATTGATGTTAGAGACAGCAGATGGGTCGTATACGCCGGGGAGGCTATTGCTGAGAATGAAATGCACACGGAGATAATTGTTAGCTGCGGTCCGACACGCCGGGGAGAAAGAGTGTAAACGACTGAGGCTCGCATGCGTCACCGCTACTAGAACTGAGGCAGAATGAGTGACAAGCGATTTCAGTGGTAATTGGTAGTGAGTAGATAAGAGGATGTGCGTAGAGTATCATGAGTTGGTGCTATGGTCACGTTGCATTCTGCAAGAGTCATTCTAGCAAGTGGCGATTGTGTTGCAAGATGTCAAGAGGAGGTCTCTGTCTGGAGGCGCAGGTCGTCAGCGATGTGTGAGATTGTGCTGTGGGTATGCTTGTGGTGTGTTGGCTTTTCTGTTTGTTTTCCATTTCAGCTCTGTCCGTGTGACCCAGGTTCTCGCAATGGCATCCAAGTCAACGTGCATTGGTCGTGAAGGAAAAAAGGGTTGGATCCCTTTTTTGCCGGGGAGTGTCAATGGAGTTGAAGATTGAACGATCAATTCTTGGTTGTTTGCTCAAAATCAACTTCCCCAATTTTCGCGGAGGCATCAATACGACAGTCATCGTCTCATCGGTCGCTGTTCAGAAAGAAGTCAGTAGAAAACCATCAGAAGTAATCTTGTGATTTATTATTGTAATATTTGTTCACAGACCTTAGTAGAAATATTTTTTATATGTTGGTGTTACAATAAAGAAATCTCAAGTGGCAGATCGGTGTTTTGGTGGCATCAATACGACAATCATCGTCTCATCGGTCGCTGTTCAGAAAGAAGAGTGAAACATCGTCAGAAACCTTAGTTCGTTTATTCCTTTTATATGTTGGTGTAACAATAAAGAAATAACAAGCAGCAGATCGGTGTTTTGGTTTTTGCGTCCGTTATTACTAAGCGTTTCTGAAACTCAAAGGAACAGCGTGGGCCCGAGCGTAGCGAGAGCTGGGCATTAACGGTTTATGAGACGAGACTGACAGTATGTTATCCCAGATTTAGCTGGATTGAACGTTAACTGCCACTTTTCACTCCAATTGCATAGACTATTTAGGTCTTGTTGGATTTTACTAGCAATATTCATATCATTATAGTCGAAATCATAGACAGCTTTGAATTTATCTGCCAAAAGGTACGGCTTGCCATACTTGATGATAGAGACAATATCATTTATGAATACAATGAAGTCGCAATAATAAAAAAGCCACGCAGACGACAGTCAAGCACCAAACAATAACACAAAAAAGCATTAAGCAATGAGACTGAATAGGAAACGCATCGCTAGGATAGAGACAAAATAAGACAGGCAAGTGTCACATCGATGCGAAACAAGTCAGAAAGAATATTAATTGTGGATTTAGCAGTGACACTTAACATCAGTACGGTGGATAGATAGCTCGGAAGGAATTTTCAGACCATCAATTCCCCTTCACAACAAGTGTTCTGTGCACAGTGGAAAATAGAATGGCGATTGTAATTCATTGCAACCAGAGATGTGTACGATTAAAAGAAGCTGAAATAGTATTATCTAACTTTCTCGATACTATCTAATTATCATCTGCCTTCAAAACCAATGTGACTCTTTATGCCATCTGTACTCCTTTAGCTTAAGTCACATTATACCGTCTTAGTCGTTAGAAAACTATACGCCCACTCTGTAGCTGTTCAGCGTCTGATGTATTCGTGAAGAGTAAATCATCTATTTAAGCATTGGCAAATGGCATACTAAAAAGTAACCGTCACTGAATGTTAGAAATATATGTACCTTGGAAGTTATTCCAAAATGCATACGAACATATTGCAATAACTCAATAGGAGTGGGCGACAGGCATCATCAACTAGTGATCCACTCAAATAAAAAAATAAGATATTTATGAAGATATGACCACTGAAAATGAAGTCATTCTTTGGCATTGAATAGCATTCGGCATTAAAAGACATCTTTTGGTTTTTATAGCACATACACAACAAGCCTGAGGCTCACATTCTTCTCCGGAGACTTTGCGATTCATTGGGACCTTCATCGGTCATGCTGATCAGTAGATATGGTGGGGGTCACTAAGGTGAATCACCCCATTCTGCAGGAACAGCAATACACAAATTAAAGGCTCGAGATATTTCTGATTTTTATGAGGGCTTAGATCTTTATCTTGAAAAAGATAATAATGAACGCCTTGACAGATCATGCTTCTACCTCTAAATATATACTATTCGCCCAGCCTATTGTTGAGATGCGACCATGTGGGATGTGCACAGTTTTATGGGGCATCTTATAAACTAACTTGCTGTCCATTGACTGATCTTTAAATACCACTTCACAATGTCTTATCTCATTCATTTTCCAATAACGTCTTTACTTGATCCTCATTATATTCCATTAAACCTAACATTTTACAGCTCTTTATGACTTATTATATTCCTACTCTCTGAAGGGTACGGTTGTACATTAAATGCACAAAAAGGTATAAAACAAAAACAACTGGCACAACTGAGGATAAATGTATTAAAACCAAAATTGGACATCATGATAGTACGAGGTATATGTGTTGCATTATACATTGCAAATGAACGTTGTCAGCCTAGGGAGTTTCCTTTTTTTAATGCATTTATTAATGATGCTTGCACTTACCTATTTCATTACACTTTAATGATTCACCTTAGCACTTTTACTTTTCTAAAACAGCTTTCAATCCCTTGTAGAAGTTGTACTTACCTCAATATTGGTTGGTTATCGTATGCCTACAACCACGGGATGAAAACGAAACGAAGTCGATTTTCCCGCTCAACCTGGAGGACAACTGTACAATTCAATAACTATACAGCCTAGTTCAGACAATGTGTATTTATTTATATATCAAATATTTAACTGTTGACACATTATTAACTTGTAGACAATCTACGATTTGATATTATATCATACTTGATCGTGCCTGTAAAAATGGCATGCATTTTCATGTAAATTTATATGTTTATATGAGAATATACATTATTATTATTATTATTATTATTATTAAGAGTACCTTCGATTACTGGTGGGTCTTTAGTGCTATCATTTTCCTCACTCCCTCCTCGTGAGGTCTCTTCCTCAATACTGGGAAGATGTTGTTGGCTTACTGGAGAACGACGCAGCCATTTTTCCTACAAGAGCTAATCTTCGACCACACTATTTCCCGACTCTTGAGCCTGATACACCTAGCCTGATGGCAAGGCTTTTCTTGACAGATAGTAAGGGGAGAATATGACACTCCCGGCTGCTCGATGGTGTATTTATCGACGATGATATGCGGAGAATATACAGATATGCGATCACACCACAAATCAGTCTCCACGCTCCTGTCAACTGAAAATGGAACTATCCGCCATGCTTTTTTAATCCGCATAGATAAGCGAATCGGTCGTTAGAGGTTGGCAAGATGAGGTTCAATTGATTCGGTGAAATTATTTGATCCCCCACACTTTAGATGAAGAGAACCATAAAAGGGATATAGTGTCTAATGACAAAAACTGATACAAAGGTCTTGCAGACTTCGCCAGTATAATTACGTTAGCTTAAGTGATCCGCAGATGCTCTGGACTCGAACTGCAGTTATCTAACATTTATAGGAACACCAAAAGTACACCAAGCTTTGTGGTCAGAGATATTTCATTTCGTTACCTTAAATTCGCCCTACATTTAAATCTCTTAAACTTCTCTTGTAATCTTAATATAAACGAATACAGTGAAAAAGAGGGGATACCACATACACGTGCCATTTTCTGTAAGTAGAGGTCGCCTACATCTGGCATGTGGTCTCTACTCAAGTGATGCGTAATAGTAGATAGAAATCATTTCAAAAGAAGTTTGATATTGCCCTATAAAATAATCTTCGTAGGTTCATGGCAGGTCACACGAAGAATAATATCTCCTCCCTTAGGATGCAATGCCAGCAGAAGGAATTTCAGTATATACAGAACTAAAACGTAACTTTTCTATGAAGTCAGAATTTGTTACTCTGGACTTTATATGTAAGACTGACGACATTCGAAGTGGAGACTCAAAATTTTATACGCTTTGACATTTCGGATGTGGATGTAGGTGTATTTTTAGATTATCATACTTCATTCATTAATTCAGTGTGTTTGTTTAAATCGTCATAATGAAGGGGTCAATCGCTATCTAAAGTGTTTCTCTAGGTCACTGTTGTGACAGGTTGTCGTAAGCTGACTTCTAAGTATTACCTTACTAGTTGTTTTGGTCATCTAGTATGTATGAATTTATGTGATTTATTCTCCTTAAAACACGTTATTTAATGATGACAAATGTCAGGGATTTAGTGATAATCTATTTTCCATAGTCTGGATTGACTCAATCCATTTCGTCTTATGCGCATAATGCGAATAATAATAATAAAATAATTTTTCCTTCACGTTCCCCAGTGGAACATAGGGCTTCGAGATAGTAGCTTGAAGTTTCTGTAGTAGAGTTTGTTTTACAGGATGGGGTTGCTAGCCTCATGCCCAACCTTTGCTCTCTACCAGAATTATTTCTGGCTTAGAGAGGTAAAGGTGTGCGCCGGCCGGGGATCGAACCCCGGACCATGTGCATGGTCGGCGAGCATCCTAACCGCTATACCACCGACGCATAATGCGAAGTCGTATAGTAATGCTTATAAGTGATCTAATGGACTAGTTTTTCTGTTTCAGTCATGCTCATTATGATCAAATTGTTCAAAACTTCCATAAAATCGAGTAACAATGCATGCATTTGCCTATATATACACATATTCATGCTCAATCAGTTATGAATATTTGGGGCAATTTGAGTATTTTATGGGGGAAATTTGGGGTTTTTAGGGGAAAAGACGAGGGATTCCTTCGAGAATTCTGCATTCAGCTGCCGCTAGATTGCCCCAGAAATTTATATTTGGGCTTGAAACGCAGTGGTATAATTAGATTGACTTTCTCTCGGAACTCGAAAATTCTTTCGCAATAATAAATCGCTCCCTGAGATTTAGACTTGCTGAAGTATACTGAAGACTTTTGTCAGCACTTGTCTAAGCAATTCCTGCAGCGTACGTGAAGATTTCCAGAATTAGTGAATTCATCTGCACTACTGTAAGCGTTTTAGTGTTGTGTTGCAAATAGTTTCATATCACTTATGCTTTCCAATCATGAGAGTCGACTGTCATTTTAAAACCTTTACCAATAGTCCGTGACTCTGTGATTGACAACCGTTGGTGCTTTCTTTCCATTCACCTAGAGTGCTCGTGGAAGAAATTGGAGCAAATTCCTGCACATTATACACACCCTTTTTAATGGGTAGCTGTATATCACTGCTAATCCAAAGTTAACTCAGGTCTGCGAACCCCAAATGAGCTTCCTGTATCCATCCTGAGGTTTTCAGTGGCTGGTTCATGAAGAGTGAATCAAATTAAGTCACCTTGCAAATCTCAGTTAACAGGATCAATATTGGTGCTTAATAAGGAATTACGGTTCGCACTATCCCACGTACCGAAAACTGTTTTCTGTAACATTCATATATGGTTATCTGAATACAACATTGTATGAGATAAGTTGGAAAGTCGCAATCATATCAAATTTAGTGCGTTTTTAAGTGCACTTCCAGGGTTCGCTGACTGAAAATCCAAGAACTGTAGCTTTAGAGCCTAAAAGGTTTGGGATGTGGTTAAGACTGTAGAGTGCCAATCCCACACGATTAGTTGTGGTTATTTAATCACCAAACCTGAAGAACGGGCTTAAGGTCTCTTTATATTGAAATCTAGGATTTATTCAACGTTATCAAAGAGTAGTTTTCTTTAGTTATTTTTTAGAACATGAGGAATATTTCATTACTTTTAAAATAGTGTGCTGAGTATATGTGTACCGACAATGAAAAAACCGTTGATTATCTTTGTAAGTAAAGATGCATGTTCAACGTTCCTTATTCATTGAGATCAGGAAGAAGAAAACATCTGAACGCATATCTTAGTGATCATAGTTGCTCAAGTTCGAACAAAGCACTTAGAATCCAGCAAAGTCACCCTACGAAAGCACAACGTGAGAGGGGGTGGATGCAGATTGGTATAAACTTTTTATAACCAGAGTTTCCTAAGTTGTAACTATTTTTTTCATAAAATACTTACTGAAGCAGACTAGGCATGCACTTACGATACAATGTTACATGAAATATTTGTTTTATAGACCTCTTCATGTCTTCTGCGTTAGTTGTATCAGTAATATTAGGAGTAAATATCCTAATTAGTCTTTTTTATTTTTCAGGTTTTAAGCGAAGATCGCAATTGTGTTTCTCTAATATACGCGTAGATTATTAGGAAGTTTAATTCTTGATTTCAACTGAGCGAAGACCAGTGTCTCAATAATCGTACAACAGTCGAGATATTTGGGAAATTCAGCGATATCGTGTTGTTTTCAGTTAACTAACCAGATTGATATGAGGTAGAGAACGTCTTTATTATAGTTTTTCAGAATTTTATTTCCACAAGGATTATTTATAATACCCTATACACCCCTGGGGCTAGTACTCATAATTCTACGTCTGGTGATTTTCGCACATGCTTTCTTAGCTTCCTGGGTCTTATCACAGTTCGAATTTCTACGAAGGTTAGTGTCTGAGTAATAAATCACTGTTGTCTGCAGGCTTGTATTGCGCTCTATGTGCACTGTGCTGGGATTTGCAGTATCTATCGATGATGGATTTCGTACGGACCACAATACGTGCATGCCTCTCGTGTCCAACCATGTATCGTTATTTGACCACTTAGTATTATGTCTTTCGGAAGATTGCATCACAGTGAGTTTCATAATTCCTACTTTTATTTCGCTATGTTAACATTTATGACTACCCTTCAATGTTATTCATAACAACTGTATGTGGAAGTATAGTTGGTAGTTAATTTAATTATCCTTCTAATTCAATGACCTGATGATATCGGAGTTTGGGTGGCATATTAGCGTTTCTCATGTTATGTTTGATTTTCATCGATATAACCCTGCTGGATATTAGCCCAAAATATGGTTAGGGAAGATATCACCGGACTCAATCTTGATGATTACCAGTAGGAACCAACTAAATTGACCCCACTGTATCACACCTTCAATTTTAAACTGCTGATCCAGGGTTCGAATTCCACTCGCCAAGTTCTGGGATGCCAGATGACAACAACCCTGTAATGTAAATGTGACTAAATGCATTAGCACGCATTTATTCGTGGAGTAATCGATAAGCTCATCAACTGTGATTTTTGTAAATTTTATTCTCTTTTTTGTCCTGTTGAAAGGGGTTTGGTATTCTTATTAGTAGGCACTTAGTCATTTAAGTGCTCAGGATCTTCAGTTATTTTAACAACTGGAAGAATGAGTCTTTAAATGACAGTTTAAAAGGAATTTCGTGTGTCCACTTTTTTCTGTTTCTGCTGCAACTCTTCTGACTTTCATAGCAGAATGCGAATGAATGTTTCCTTGTAAGGAACTCCCCTCATTTAACAGCTTAGTTACAATAAAATAACGGGTTTCAACTGCGAATCCTGACTACTGGTTGTACAAGGTGTATTGTCCGTAACATTTTTAGTACATGACAGTAACTAAGTAGTGTCACTTTCTGTTTCAATCAAAATGATATTTTCAAGCGTTGGTTTGTAAGAATTAGATTTGTTTCTACGAGTTTGACCACGGATTGATATTAGTTAAAGAAGCAGTGAAAACCACGGAGTACTGGACAGCTGTTGTTTCATCCTAGTTTTGGGAATCATCGGCAGTACGCACCCACTGGGATTCGAACCCAGAATCAAAATCGTTCTCAGTGGCGCAGATGCATCCACTCCCTGTGACTTATGATCTTCAATGAAACTGTTTTGTATTTCTTTATTACTTCTTTGTCTCACACCTCTGCTCACTGTCTCTATTATGCTTTTCTTGTACTTTCTTCTCTTGCTTCGCGTGCTACACGGAATGTGGCGACTTGAACTTCCGCACATTTGTGCAAAGTTCTATGTCGAAAACAGACAGACAGAACCCAGAACCTTCCGGTTACAAGACAAGCTCGTATACCATTATATGCATATCCCTGTGTTCTATGTAGTTGCGTTAACAGCAGTGCACGATTTTGAGGTACAGTGTAAATGCAAATCCAAATAAAACTTCATAAATGTAATGTGCAACGTATTTCAACCACATGTATCTTATGTTGTTTGATATTGCTTTCAGGTGGGTAAAGTCACTAATAATAGTTCAATTATTTTCTTGGATTTCCAGAAATAATCCCCAGCAGTGTAAATCACTAATAAAAGTCTATAACTGGCACACGTGTGTTGACAACTCATTCACAATAAATATTGTTCTTCCTTTCATAGTTCAACCTTCCATTACCACATTAATTACATTATCTCCTTCTTACTCCAGCTTCGTATTCCGTGCTAACAGTTTGAGTTTTCACATTAGCACATCTGAGTAACTGAGGGTGCACCTTGGAATACGTTTCAAAACCCCCAATGTTCACATCCGATTTCAAAGTAAATAACCTTCACTAGTCATAACTGCGGTATATTGGGCCACAAGTGTATGTCGTCTGGTGTACTAAACAAGTTTTGTTACCTAGTTGATTCCACGTAGCCATGCTGACGAATTTTCAGAGGGTGGGATGTGTAGATATAATATTCAGTCGTACCAATAAACAAAACTACCTAACATTCTCACCCGTGTTATTACTTTGTGTTGCACTCAAAAAGCTTATGAAGCATGCAACGCCCGCTACCGCCTTTTTCTAGCGATCCAGAAATTGTAATTGAGACTATGTGGAATATGGTTTCTGTCATGTGTTCAAAACACTACAGAAAACAGTTCATTCAGATGTGGTCGCAACAGCGAACAATTTTATTGAACAAGTAGAAAGATTAAACTAGGACAAAAGCATTTTAGGTGGTATCTTTAAAATCAGCCTGCTTAGTATGCAACAGTGGCAATTTATTTTATAATCATATTCAGGTAGTAGTCTATTTCTAAGTAAAATCACCTTTTCAGATATCCTACTTTCCATAGTCATCGGATGGCTACCTTTCAGTGGTTGACATTCAAATAATTACTCCACATAAGATTACTTACCAGTTACTGGTGCTATCTTTATTTCTTGGTATGGTGTAGAAATGCCTGAAACTTTAATAGAAATCTAGCATAATCCACCGAGAAACACTCATTAATCTTAAGTCACCAAATCACTATCAACCATTATTCCTCAGTTATTCCACATAATTTGAATCCAATATTGCTAATGGTTTAGAAGTGATCACAGTGACAGATGTGTTCATATATTATGCTCCTTCTGTTCGTCGTACCACATCCTTTTATTTGTCGTATTTCCCATTGTTCTTGAGGCTTTCCATTACTTTTGATCATGCCTTATTTTTTTTCTTTCAGTACTTTTATCTTAATTTATGAATATAGGGTTGGATGAATTGTTTAACTGTGCATTAGTTTCTTATTTTGTGCTGATATTGTCTGTCTTTAAATGTGCCTAAACAGTATGAATAAGTGCTTAGAGCTAAGATGGAATGTTGGATATAAGAGGTATATCTATTTCTCTTACTTGACGGTTGACTCTGTCTGACATTTTTATGTTCAAATATCTCAGAATTGTTTCATTCAATGTTTCTATATTAGATAGTTTATTAACAGGCTGTATGCTTCCAGTTCACTATATATTTATACCAATATATTTTAATATAAGTGTCGTGAATGTCTATTCTGTTTATTTAAGAATATCACGAATTGTCACTGAATTTTACCCGAGTTAGTTCTTTTAAACATTCTTACTATACTTAGCTCGACGTTCACATCGCTCTTGATTTGCTATAATTAACTAAATTCTGCGCACTTGTTTAAATATACTACAATACTGACTGTTTTTCATTATTTTGATGCTAATCAACAGCCGAATACAAATGTTTTTCACTGGAAATCCTTATCTCATAATAAAGAGAAAGTACTTTCTGTTTCCGAGTTTATTCTTCGGTGTGCACGAGGTAAGTTCTGTTTTAATGCTAACTTCCATAGATCATCACCAACCTGTACATCTTTTGCCTGAAAGTGCGCCAACTGGTACTACTGATTGCCTTTTCAAGTTTGACCACAAAATGTTCGCTTATGTAGACAAAGTTCAACCTGTAAGTAACACAATTTTGCAAGTCATTAATACCGTTTTCAGGTAGCAATTAAGGTACATCGAATCTTCCCTATCAAGTTGGTAAGTAGAATTTTCCCGGCTAATATTTTGTCCATTTACATTATGATAAGCTGTACAAATAAGTTTTCAATTCACTGTTTAATAGTAAGCACGTATAAGTTGACTACAAACCTCTATTCCACAAAAAAGTTCATTGCTATGGAATACTTGAAAAGAACTATGTGTAACTATAAGAAGAAAAAGATCGAGACAGCAAGATAGATATCCTTTGAACGCTGTCTAATAAAAAAGTTTGTATTCTAATCATATCACCCCCTTCATTACGCATAACACATCTTTTTGTTTGGTTGTAGTAGGCATTTCGGGACAACCTTTGTGTCTCAGGAATACATGTTTTTAGATACTCCCTAATGCACAAAGGTATATTTTAACCATTACATCTTTAAAGAACTATTTATCTCTCGGTCATTATGGTTTTTATTGAATAGATGCTGAAATAAATGAATGATTCAAGTTTAGAACGATGAAATATTTTAAAGATTGTCTGCAAATAATCAAAAGAGATGGTATAGACGTAGAATAATAACTAGTCACAAGAAATGAAGTTATTGATTTATTTTATGTACCTATTTCACACCTAAGGATGGTCCTGGCTAAATAAAAAATATTTTATTTCTGTCGTGATTAATGTGCGACACGTATATGTATGACTTTTGTAATTGGTTTAAACGCCCAAATTAATTGTAATCAGAAGAATACAAAAATGAATGTAATGAATGAAATTTCTAACCGTATAATGAAATTATTGTGAAACATACGTCTCTGGACCGCTCTAACGCCATCGTAATATTTGTATGACTTAAAAGTCAAGTTTTCAATGCTTTACTGCTCACAGTCTCACTATACACTTGCGTATTATGGCCTGCGAGCTGAGGATATGTGACAGGCTCAACCATCACTGTCCTCATAAAATCACTTGCGTCCGGTGGTGCCAGCGCACATTTCACACCGTCCACTTTTTGCCACCCCCAGATTTGAGGGGAAAAAGTGTGGGAGTGGTCAGCCAATGACATACTGCTTTGGGATGATGGGCAGTTGTGTGTGATTACCATCCCTGTATGCATAAGTATCCAAGATATCACGGAGCTCAGTGTCTCTAGATGTTATCACATATGGCTCAGAATGTAAATAAGTCATGAGCATGTTGTAGTTCCCTTCTTTGTTTCCTTTCTAGTAGTATGTTGTTGTAATGAGCTCTCCTTTAAATTCTCTTCATGGCTATGTTCCTACCGTTCGTCAATTATTTTATCTCCCCACCTTGTATTATTTTGTCGTTGTGTATTACATCTCTTAGTGCCCATTTTCTATCAAGTTTGCTTTGATGAAATAAATTAAAAAATCTGGTAAGTTGTCGTTCTTAAAGTTTAATGAGAGAAAACTTCGTAGTTGGAGATATCGTATGTTACTTTTCCAGGATGGATCTGCTGAAGATATTAGACGGAGTACTCTTTTTTCCGATGAAGCTCATTTTTATCATCTATTCACTAACGGTGAATTGTTTTGATGATTTCCATTTATTATAGTGATGTTTGTTGACGGTGTCAGTGCTGTAAATGTCTTTACTTTATCTGTTATTTTAGCTTGTATTCTGTTGGTTCACTATCACCAATAAATTATTTAATGCTTTTTTTATTCCTCTTTATTGTGCTGTAACAAAGTGTAAGAAGTGAAATTTGTATACAACACTGATAGAGGTTATACTTTTCTGTCTGCTTGATACAGTTCATAAATACATCGCGTAGTTTAGTACAGCAGTATTATTAAATAGCATGAATAAGAAAGAGGTGGATGGAAAATAAATCAATAAGTAGTAGTTGCATGTGATGCACTCATAAAATAGATTTTTTAAACTTTGGTGCTACATTTCAGAAATGAAAAACTTAATTACAATTCAGTGTGCTCTCAACCCAATCCTCAGTATTATTCAACATGACACTGTGTTGATCAGCATCTAAACTGTTGCCTCATGAGGATTGTGATACGCCAACAAGTTCCAGTATGATACAATTATCCTGTGAACACTTTCGGATCTTATATTTTCCATGTACTCATAAGGGACACAAATAAGTTGTCTAATGGTGACCGCTTCGTCTCTCAGACCAATTAAAATCTATGTGTCATTGTCAATACGATAGCTGACCTAAAGAACGCAATCAAGTAGCATATTTTGTGTGTTAAGATTGCCCTAACATCTGATATTTTAGCACGATGTAAGATGTTCAGATGTGGTCCCTGGTCCATCGTCACCAAAACCCAGCACAACTTCAAGATTATTTTTGTAGTGTTTTTGCTGTATTATGTATAGCAGTGAAGTCCAGAACGGAGGTTTCTCTAAATATATATGGTACTCAGCTGGATTTACTTGTGTTCTAGTCAGTAATTGAATCGTCTAAATTTCAAAAAAGTCATAGGAGATATTTTTTTCAACTGATATAAGTCAACATGTTTATAATAATGCCATGCAATTAGTCGTTTCGTTCTCGTACAAGATCTGAATTTTCATCTCGAATTTTCTCTATCTATTTAGTTTTTAGTGAGGAAGTTGCTGATTGAGTTTGGGTTTTAACACAAAATGTTTGGTGTTGATGCTTTTCCTGGAGTAATAGTGTAAACAAAAAGGCCATTTTTTTGTTTTCATTGTATCTTATAATAATTTATCAACCTTTTGTTTTTAGGTTGTTCACCCTGTTTCTAAATTGACAGAGTTGTTATGGCAGTTATTCACACCTTTCACGTATTACAATATCAAATACTTACCACCTGTTTGTCGTATATCTGATGAAGTCGATGCTGATTTCTGCGAAAGAGTTCGTTGCGCTATCGCCAGATCACTTGGAGCCACTGTTAGTTCAATAAGCGCTGAGCAGCTTGTTGAGGTAAGTGTTAAGACCATTTTGAATTCCTGTCATTTCATTCGATCAGTAGTAATGAACCATTCGTTACTTAGATTAGACGTTGCGCTATGTCGTGAATTGGCAGAAGTTAGAATCCATGGGCCATTGGATCAGGCCCCGGTGGCTTAATGGTATACGAGCTCTCCTTGTAACCAGAAGGTTCTGGGTTCGAATCCCAGTGGGTACGTACTGCTGAAGGATCCCAAACTAGGACGAAACAGCTGTCCAGTACTCTCAGGTTTTCCAATGGTTCTCTAACTAATACCAGCTCATGATGAAATACTGAAACCAATCAAATCCCTACAAACCAACACTTAAATTAGCTTTATTTCGTTCTCAAACGTTGGAAGTTTTCAGTTTGTATCAGTTCCAAGTCTTTTGTTATTCGAGTTGTCTGGTTAGACAAAAACTACAAATACTTAACTGTATCCGACTGGTGATCTCTCTTCCTATCATATCCTTGTTTATTGTAATGTTTTTTTTGGTTTCACCCATTCTATGTGTTGCACTATCTCAAAAAGTGTAGTGAATTAAACTGTAATACCTTCGTATAAATCCTCTACGTAAATCACTTTTGAAATAAAATTTGTTTTGTGTGAATCGTGGATTTTAGGGATAATTCAAATTCCACCCATCACATTATTTCATAGTAGTATTATTAAAAAAGAAATATAAACTGTGTATTTGATTGAAGTTGTTGATATGTAATATGTCAATTTCCTGTTTTGAAAACAGTGCACAACAATTGTTCCTTGTAGACACAAGAATCTGTTATTTTCATTTGTAATTAGTGTTACTCGATCAGTGCTAATATTTTTTTCTGTGAATATACTTTATTTTCAGTACTCTGGAACAGAATCACAGATAACATCTCTTGCAAACGTTCGCTCTCCTTCAGTGTCCAGTGTGTCAACAACACCTCGAAGTTTATCTCTATCGAGAAAGCATTCTACCAGTTCGTCAAGTGAAGCACTCTCGTCACCAAACTCTTCACGTGATGGAGTTCGTTTCCGTGTAGTTGGTAAATCATCAAATCATGAAACCGATGAAAATTCTGATTTTGCTTTTGAACATCTGGTACCCAGAATTAGTGAGATTCTTCGTGATGTTCCTGTGTCGCGTATCCGTGAAGCTCTCGGTAAGTAAATAAGTTTTGATCAGAAGAAGAGTCTTGATAGGCATCAGTGTTGGTCACAAACTGACATCAGGTAGACACAGTGTTTTTAATAGCATTCATTTCTTTTTCGTTAAACGTAGTAACCACATGATATCTATTGAATCTGTTGGTGATTAGTGTATGCATGCTAGTATTCTTCTTTTTGCATCTGTGTAACCTTTAGGAGTATTCTGTTAACCTGAGCACTAAGTTTTCGAAGAATGGCTTCAGTGTTTGAACCTTGTTCTACAGATTAGTGCTATAATCATTCACATAGGTTCAACTCTTACTAGTATTATCACTTCATTATAATTTTAGTAGTTATTTTATAAAATTGCCAGTGAGTACAGCTACCCATCCATTTTTGTTTATGGATTCAGAAGTGTTTCAGTTGCCTCTGACAGTAATGAAACTCTATAGTCGCACATCTCTTTAATGTGATAAATTATAAGTTTCTGTACTATTAGAATCGATTATTCTTGATCTGTTTCCTAATTTGGAAATACTTAAGTCTAGTAGTAAATTAAATCAAAACAAAAACCGTAGACTTATCTAGTTGTTCATATATTGTTTATTCTGTTTTTATTTAGTGTGTACTCATGGTGACGTGGAATCAGCGATTAGTTCACTTTTAGAAAACTCAAATGAATTTGGCTCTCAACGAAATGTAAACGGCCTTGGTGGTGAAGCAGGTATTTTATCCCCAAGTAGGCTTAATGTCGCTGCTCCACAATTTCTACCAAATTCTAATGCACGTCAGTTAAGCCTAAATGAACGTCGTGAAGCCCTTTTGTCTCATGCACGTCAGTTATTTCTTACGCGTCAACAAAAATCTACTTAACCCCAAGGGGTTATAGGATATATGATTTAATCAACATTTAAGCTTACATGTGCTGTGATCCTTGTTATAACGTTTTTCAGATGAACTTGTCATGAATTTACGCGTTTATGTTGAGGCTTTTTCTTTTTTACCAATTCATAACTGTGTCTCATTGGACTTCATAGTATCAGTTTTCCTATTATCCGCCATATGTGTATATTAACAACGTGCTTTGTAGATTTAAATCATTTGATATTGTTTATTCATGGTCTACTTAGACCCACCGAAAATGAAAATAGTGTCAAGGTGTTTTAACAGTATCAGCTATCGCTGAATATATACGACGCCGACTCATACTCACTTTCGTCTTTGTTATACCAGGAAATTGGTACGAGGAGATAAAGTTACCACTTATGAGACTTAGAAATATTGCGGGTTGTGTTGTAGTCCGTTTTTCATCCTTGATTCAGTCTTATAATAATTCCTTAGGTGCCACTTAATACTTAATTGTGTCGTATTTCCTCATAGTGAAACGTGAATCATGCACTAATGAGACTTGTTATTCCAGTTTGTAGAGAACCGTTCATCCTTTGTATCGTAAACTCCTTTGTTGACCGATTTATATTCAAGATTTTATTCCTTTGCGTTCCGATCGAAACATAGAGCTTCAGGTTTGAGCTGTGAAGTTTCAGTAGCAGAAGTGTTATTTTTTACCGGGTGAAGTTGCTAGCCTCACACCCAACCTCCTTTATCTTTGTCGGGCTTACAACCGGCTGGGGGAGGTAAAGGTGTGCGTTGATAGGGAATCAAACCAAGGATCAAATGCATGGTAGGCGAGCATCCCACCTCTCAGTTGTCGACATATATATATATATATATATATATATATAGTTCAGACAGTATGTGGTCTCCAACCTAGCGACATTAACTGAATCGGTAAAGTAATCTCTAGTGTCACCAAAGAATATGGTAGGCTATTTATTTATTTTCGCTTCTCCCTGCAGATTCGAGTAATGATGAAACGCCACATCTAGAAAGAATGCAACTATAATACCTTCAAGACATGAGCATAAAAGTATTGGTCAAAAATTGCTTCAGAGTTAACAGTCACAAATTCCTTTTAGTTTTATTTATTTAAGAAATTCTGTGGATGGTCGTACATTCGAAAGTTGGTATGTTTTAAACGACGAGTCTTTTGCTTCCAAGGGGCTTTGTGCAGCTGCTGAACCAGTTATCCAGAAAAATGATAAAAGACGATCTGCACAAAATAGTAGCTGTATACCGTACTAAACTTCTCTGCCAAATAGATTTACGCAGTCACTTACATAAGTCCCACAGTGTAGTTATCATTCTTAGTTTTTCAATTTCTGTTTGCAAGTGAAGCACTGTCTGTACCTAGTGATCTTCAGTTCTCCTCATTCAACTTTTGGTTTCGTATCTTGTACTCATGTATTTTATCCAATAACTGATTCCGTTCATAAACTGAAGAGTTGCGGAGTCATAATATTAGCTAGTGGATGCATACCATGATTATCTTTAGTTGGTGTTTCCGGAAATGCCCCTCTTATTCACCTTGAATATTTCATAATACCCGCCATTACCTATTCAAAATTTAGTAGACGGTGATATTCTCGTTAGGAAAACTAATTGGTGTTCTGTGAGAATAAGTCGACTCGCCAAATGTACAACTGTCACCTAAGTGATGTTTCGCACAACGTGTGATTTCTATCAGCATGCTAAACTTATAATCACATATTTTATATCATCGTTATGAACAAAAATCAGTCTGAAGAGGCAGAACAGCTGACTTTCTTGTTAATTGCTAAATGTGAAAATATTAGTCGGTAGCTTTGTTTCTCACGTCGATAAACTTAAGAGAAAAATGATTATTGGGACTGATGAGTTGATTTAAAAAAAATCGATATTCGGCATTCAAAATAAGCCTTTGATATCAACATGAACAACTTGAATGTACGTTCCAACTTACGTACACCTATACTTAATGACCAAAGGTAAAGCGATTCAAACTTATCTAATATAAATGGATCTAAGTGCACATGAAAGTAAGTTCAATAGCAAAATGTATGTCATTTACACTCACAACTAAAAGCTCAGATTTTTTCTGAAAGTTCATTTGAAACACTAGGTAAACTGTGTTAATACATGGAAAATATTTACGCGTGATAAATGGGTTAAATTAGTCTTCGAGAACTAAGATTACTTGTGTTTTTGATCTAACAGATATGTTACACTTACCTTCTTAATTACTAAAGTGCTTATTATTACGATTATAGAATTATGATGTCACATATGCCTGGGAACATTTAGGCCAACAAAACCAGTGTCAGCAACGCACAATCGCCAACGTCCTTAGTTATGTGCCTCACGTACATTTCCATTCGACTAAGGATAAGACAAATTTCACTTACTAGACGAACATGCACTAGGGCAGTAGAATAAATGTGGTAACATCTTTTAGTTGAGCGACTAAGTATCTGAGGTCCGCACTCTTCTAAACCTGTTATCTTTACTTAAAACAATCAAGTAGCCTTAGGTATGTTATTAACAAGAACGTATGAGAATATTGTGTTTAATGATAGTTACTTTTGGTACCTATATTAACGAGTTTACTCGTCATTATTTAGATCTGAATATATTTTATCAATACACTGCACACTTCGATGGAATTTATTGATCAAACTTTATTGTCTAGTTATTTTTTCAAGTCGACCAAATATAGTCCGTAATATGTGACAACATACTCGCAAGAGTTTACATTTTTATGAAGTCTGTGACCGCATTTAGTCATAGTACACAACATATATCTACCCACGCTATTATTAAAAAATCTGACAGTTAGGACTGTCACAGCATATAAGTGCTTAGTTTTGTCAAGAAAAATATTATTTACATTTGTATAAATCAAAGGCATTTAAATACAAAAGAATATCAGTCCACAGGTCCGTCGTCCCGCCATGACTCTTCAACAATCGCCCGCACCTGGGTTTCATATTGTCGTTTGTCTTCCTCAAATAATTCTGCTGCTGCTGTGTTGGCAGGAGAGTTAGGATTTGGGTCACCCAGGAGAGACTGTAACGAAGTTAAAATAGCTCCGATATTGTACGACGGAGACCACATGTTTTGTAATATGTCTAAGCATATACTGCCATCAGTATACACATTGGGATGGAACATTTTGGATACAAATCGAACGATCGGCGGAACATTAGGATAACTTTCCGTAAACTCCATAGTTAATCTGAAAATACCATCTGCAAACGCTGTGCCATCAGGGCCCAAAATAATTGCGTGCCACTTCATTATATTATCGTCAAGTGGAACTGCATAGACTCCTGGTGGAGGATCAAGTTGGATCTTCTTGAAATCATTCATAAGTCGTCGTCTAGCTTTTGTGGACATTGCTCAGATAAGATGTTCAAAACTATGGGAAATGTATTTAAATGAGAAAAATTGAATAATTTTACATAAGCATTAACGTAGCAGATAAGGAATTTTTTCAAATGAAAACTAAACACTGAATTTTGGGAATACTTGCCTTGTTGGATATGTGTAGTTTTTATGGAATCAAACTATCACAGACTTATGGAAAAGCCAGTCTCTTAATACACTTGTTTGAAGCTGCGATCTTTATAGGCATTTAGCATAGGTAGAAACAAACCACATTGGGTCTGCGAATTTCATGCAAATAGAACTGCTATTATCTCTATACTGACCCAACGAACAAAACATTTAATCCCTATCATTATATATCCGTTGATGCCTTAGTCGTCTTCATTTTTACTCTTGACAAACTCCTACGTCAGTAACATTTCGTCGTACTATTATGGCTTGCATGAAAAACTGTACTGATTTATGTAACGTATATGTCAAAAGGATATGTACACTTTGACAATTATGTAGGTTGAACAGTGTGTTGTGTGGAGGCCGTCGGAGGATTGTCATTCATAGTCACTGACACGTAATTTACAACTTTGTTTTTACTTCTAAAGCCACTTTTGAGTAATTATATCAATTATGTCAACCCCTACTATTTAAAAATAGACAACTATACATTTTTGGTAAATATAAATACGACTGTACAACCTATGAAGATGAATTTGTCGGTAAAGAAAATTTTATTCGCCGAATTTGTCTTTTATTTTCTTCATGACCCAATGAGTATTTTCGGTGATTTGAGGAAGAGCGAGAACTTTGTGACAGTGAAAGAATTTGATGCGTCTCTTAAGTTTTATGTCAAGCTTGCCACAGAGTACACGAGAATCCGTTTTCTAAAGAGCTGCACAGACTTATTACTTGAAAATCAGGTGCTTAATTCAGTACGTCATGGAAATGATTCTTCTCGCAGAAAACGTGGGAGAATAACTCAACTGCGGCACATTCAGTTGCAGCATGAATGAGAAACTAATAAGACAGTGAACTCTTCGATTTTTAGTTCTCTGTTGCTTAAAGTCAGAAGAGACGATGAGTCTTATTGAGATACATAAAGTTAGTGACTCGAAACTTCGTTAAACTGACTGAAGTAACTATTTAGGTGCCTGGGTTTTTGTGAAGAGTGCTCTTTGTTTGTCCTAATTTAAATGAGAACAGAGTTCTGTCTTATCAAAATTTTCGAGGACATCAAGTTTTATAATTATTTGACAGCCAGGACTTATAGAGAGAAAACCTATGGGAAGCAGATTGGTTCTCGGCTTGTTCATTAGTGCGTTCAACTTCACCCTATAGCAAGGCATAGCTGAACGTATTGACAAATAATAATTGTCAATCTAAACTTTATGACGAGCAATTAAATTTTTCAGTTTCTAGCAAAAAGTTCTTCACGTGAAAACGATGTTACATAGGGTTTTTGATGAGACAAACTATGCGGTAAGGGAACCATGTGGTGTCTGATAAAGACATCACATTCAACTTACTTGACTTCAACGTAATAACGAGATTCTCAGGCTTCGTACGAAGCATTCCTTCATAACTGTGGGATACTACAAAAACAGTTCGAGCATATGAATACGCTGCAAGTTGTATTGCTTTGTAAGATGTCACAGCGTAAGATTCACATGTACAAAAGCCGAACATTCTCGTATATGTAACTACAACTTTTGACATGGATACAAGCTGTATTGTCTTTCACCACTTGGAAACAATTATTGTGTCGGTATCAACCTGATTCTAGTCATAGGATTATTGTAAACAAATATAAATTCTTTTCGGGAGTTATGTATTGCAAAACGAACTGCACGAGAAACCACTTAAGAAATGTCTGACTAATGCATTTCCTACAAATAACAGAGTAGGATATATTAAATCACATATATCGGATAAGTTTGTCATTCGTTATCATTTTGTGAAGTATCTGGTAAAATCCCAAGTTAGGTTAGTCAGTCCTGAAAGGTAACATACTTCTATTCAAATGGTATGCTTATTTTAAATAAAGTTGCTTGTGTGAATATTAGAGTTGATGAACGACTGTTCGCAAATTATAATGTCGTAAACCAGCAGGGTGTGAAGGAAATCAAGTACATGTGACATCTACTTTAGTTTTCTTCTTAACTCTACTCTAACCGCTGATTTCCATGTCAATTTCATCCAAATTATATCACTTTGGAGATAAGTCTGTCTGTCTGTTTTCGACATAGAACTTTGCACAAATGTGCGGAAGTTCAAGTCGCCACATTCCGTGTAGCACGCGAAGCAAGAGAAGAAAGTACAAGAAAAGCATAATAGAAACAGTGAGCAGAGGTGTGAGACAAAGGAGTAATAAAGAAATACAAAACAGTTTCATTGAAGATCATAAGTCACAGGGAGTGGATGCATCTGCGCCACTGAGAACGATTTTGAGCCATGTCACCAATTGTTTCCAACCATAGATTTTTACCGTCCCGAGGACCCCAGCCTGGAAGTCTACACCTTCCTACGTGGCTTAGACCAACTGTTGTGGATTTCATTGACTGATGCCAAGTTTTTGTTTGACCGCCGCTAGCTTTTTTCCAGCCTGACCCTATATCCGCTAACATAGCTCGTCGAGGGAGGCGATGGCTTGGCATACGTAACACATGTCCTAACCATCTCAGTCGATGTAGCTTCACGACTTCGTCGATTGATTTCCCCTGTTTACCTAGAACTCTACGCCTAACCTCCATGTTGCTCACCTTATTATGCCACTTTACACGGGAAATAGAACGCAGGCACCTATGATCAAAGACAGCTAGTCTTTTCATGTCTTCCACTCTCAGTGGCCAGGTCTCACAACCATAAAGGAGGACGGAGCGGACTGATGAGCAGTACACCCGCCCTTTGGTCGATAGTCGAACATCTCGTCTACGCCAGAGTCGGCGTAAACTAACAAATGCGAAACGAGCCCCTTGTATTCGTGCTGAGATTTCGTCAGAGATCAGCCCGTTGGGGCTGATGGTACTTCCCAAATAAGTGAAGCGGTCAACGTGCTCTACCACTTCACTTCCTATTTTTAAACTAGGCGTCGATGTAGTCCAGTCCTGTAACATCATCTTGCATTTGGCGGGAGCGAATCGCATGCCAAACATTCGTAGATTGCGGTTCAAGGTGTTTAGAAGACTCTGCATTTCGTCAGCGTCTTCGCCTAGAAGGACTATATCGTCTGCATATTCCAAGTCAACGAGATTATTCCCGGTAGCAAGTCAATCCCTGAGTCGCTGAAGTCACCTAGGGTTAAGTCCATTAACACATCTATGATGAAGTTGAATAGAAAAGGAGATAATGGGCATCCTTGACGGACACCACTGGTCGTCATCAGTTCAGATGACAGCTCGCCGTAAGCCCTCACCTGGCTGTATGAGTACGAGTAGAGTGCCTTAATCAGTGCAATATATTTTCTCGGAATTCCCTTTACAGCCAAGCATCTCCAGAGAACTTCCCGATCGACAGAGTCGAATGCTGCCTTTAGGTCAAGAAATATAATGACTGTTGGACGCCGGTAGGAATGCCTATGTTCTAGAATCTGTCGGAGGGTGAAGATATGATCAATACACCCTCTTCCTGGTCTAAAGCCTGCCTGGCTCTCTCGTGTTTGTGCTTCCCGAGCACCACTCAGTCTACGCATGATTATTGAGCCTAAGACTTTAGATACTATATTAGTCAAGCTAATCCCTCTGTGATTATCACAGGAAGACTTGTCTCCCTTCTTGTATATGGGGATAATCAGTGACTTACACCAACCCGATGGGACTTCTTCTGATTCCCAGACGCTGCCTAGTACCTCAGTTAATCCGGACAGTAAGCTGTCTCCACCGTACTTAAATACCTCTGGAGTCATTCCATCAGGTCCCGCTGCTTTGCCTAGTTTCAGATTGGTGACAGCTTTAGTAACCTCAGTTAGTGACGGAGGACCTGTGTTTATATCCCATTCAGGGAGGTGTTGGATGCTCGGAAGGTTGAGCGTGGCTGTGGGCAAATTAAACTGCTCCTCATAATGCTCTTTCCAACGATCCAGTCGTCTATCCTGGGAGCTAATTATAGTGCCATTTTTTTCCGAGATTGTCTCACTGATGATTTGTCTTCTCCCACCCGTTTCCCTGATGAGTCTAAAGAGTTGCCTGGTGTTGCCTATCCTCGAAGCTTTCTCCATCTCTTTGGCTTTTGTCGCCCACCACTGTTCACGGTCCTTGCGGAGACTTTTCGTAAGTTTCCTCTTGTGCAGCTTTCGCTCCTCATTGAATTCGGAGCTCGCCGGAATAAGTCTTCTAGCATCTATCAGTTCGGATGAGGCGGTGGAGATCCAGTGGTTTTTACTCACCTTTGGGTTTACCTTATTCACAGCTTTTACAGCTGTATCTATGGCTGCCTGGATATTTTTCCAAGCTTCTTCAGGGTGAGCACAGCTGTCGAACACAGATATGTGTTTAGCTAGTTCTTCCTCAAATACGGATTTAGTTTCCTGATCGAGCTGGGGACGTGATGGTTTTACCGCCAGCTGTTTCCTACGTCCGTTCAGTCGTAAGCACACCCGAGCGCGGACCAGTGCATGGTCGGTATCTACGCACGTGTTCCAGAAGGAGCGACAATCTCCTACCGACCCACGCCAACGATAGCTTATTGCTATGTGGTCTATTTGTGTCCAGCGTTGGTTTGATGAAGGGGGTCTCCAAGTCAAACAGTGTCTCTCCTTGTGTTTAAAGTTAGTGCTTACAAGAAACAAATGATTATCAGAGCAGAACTGTAGGAGACGGTCACCGTTGTCGGTTCGCTGGCACGGAGTTCCATAGGTGCCACCGACATCCTTCTCAGATTGACACAATTTCCCTACTTTGGAGATAAGAAGAATATAGATTTTTTTAAATGAGTTCTAAATCGTCAGACCTCTAAGCAAGTATTCGGATAAGTATTTTCCAAGGCTATTTTTGGATATTTAGCATTATACGTGCTACAGTAATTCGCAAACTTTTTAAAAAGGTGAACGTCTGTGTGGTGATATTTATTCCAAATGATGAAGTATACTAGTGGGAACACCAGAATACAATTAAAATCTACATTCTTGGATTTGATGCATGAATACTTGTATATATGTCTCAGTACAAACGCGGAGGCATACCTGTATCATATTTTTTTATTGGTACAAATGTTTTATGTACAGAATATTTTGTAAGAAACACATAACAGCCGTACTACCGACTTACTGCTCAGCTTGAATATGTACTTTTTAGGTGCGCGTGTCTGTTGTCTAGATTAGTATTATTAAAGCATCTAGTCAAGCCGAGTACGTCTTAGGTATAGTCACTATCTTTTTGAACACTATGCACTGGAATTCATAGCTGAGAACACTTAAATACCATAATTTTGTTTTTCTTTGCCAGTTTTAAGTGTGCTGCATCAAAGTAAAACCAAGTGGAAAATCAGTGACATTCGCAACTAACACAACAACACATAATGCTGGAGTCATTTTTAAGAAAGTGTCCAAAGGAACATCTAACAGTTTAGGAAGTTCATAGAGATTCTAACATTTACTCGTAAGATAACATATATTCACCTCTCATCTTCTTTCAGATTTTGAAGATGCTAACTGATGACGAAAGTTTTGCAATTAAATCAAGCAGCTCAGAAAACACAACTAATTCAATATCATTAACCTGATCTAGATATCTACTCCACTAACTAATATTCATCTAATTATTTTATCCTAGCTTATTTTTGTCCTTTGTATCTTTTTATACTAACTACTACGCCGACGCACACCTGATATCTATGGTCAACCTGCGAAATTAGGGCTACCGATATCACATGCTGAAAATTCCATACTTGTACCAAAAATACGGTGTGGAATCAAGCTATAATAAAAATATAAATCTCAAAGTGTAAAGTTGAATTAATGCACCTCCTTACGAACTTCTGTGCTGGTAAATCAATCAGGAAAAAAGGGTTGTCAATATTACTATTAATTCACATAATAAGAATATTTTGAGAACATGTTTAACATAGTCAGTTCCAAAACTACTAAGTATGAAATGTATGCGGTGTTCTTTTAGAAGCCTTACTGATAGTATGACTAAACTGAAATGTGTCTTCTGTTCTGGATGTGCTTAGCAACTCTAAGAAAGACCGAGTATGTGAATAATGGATTGATTGGGGTTAATAAAAGAAGTATATACAGGGTAATTTCGACAGCGTAACTGCTTTTTTTGGAGGGGTGCGTATATTAAAGAACTAAATCAGAGTACCATGATCTATAGTCAACTTTTATTGCCCCTTAATTCCATTCACTTTCTCATAGCTCTTCCTTCTTAGTGTTTAGTGCTTACAATGGTAATAAGATGAATAGGGTTATATTCCCATTAGCAAATATCACAACTTATAGAACTTTACAACTACTCTGGAAATGACGATAAAGAATTACATAGGCAACCTGGGTTGGGGATGAGTAATAAGTTTACACGAATGCCGAACAGTACAAATGAATGATACAACCGGTCTAGGCGGAAATAATCGGCGCTGTACTCGCTGTTGGAACAGTAAAATGGGGTTAAGGAAGTACTAAAGAAAATCTGTTCAATTTCCACACTCACTCAGTATACAAAAAAGCTTTATCGTCAGCTTGAGATACAGTAGAGTAATCCATAACATAGCTGAGCAACTAGACAATTTTGCTAGGATGGACTAAAACCATCCGAATATTTGAACACATTACATAGAGGCATTATTTTGAGTACAGTCCCGTAAACATATCTATACGTTTACTATATACAGTGTTCTTGGAGAAAATCATGAAGCATTACAGAATACCAGAGTTCATTTTAAATAAAGGATTCATTTTGTCATACAGAATTAGATTCAGATACTAAGGATAGTACGCCCTTGTGGCTTGTGTTAGTCCTTACAGTATGTAGCTCTGCAGAGATCTAATTTCTATTTAAGTGTTCACTGATGGAGCTTTTACCATTGAACCAGGTAGGGAGTGCAAGTCGTTGACCACTCTGTGAGACAATCTAACACTTCCACACGTATTCTATTCGTCCTCCATTTAGGCAACTATGTATGGTGACCTTGTAGATGTACCCTAAAGGGAGAGATTATGAAAGTCAGTCTCTAAATCAACCTGTAATATAAGGTATGACAAAATTAAGTCGCCTTTCCTCCTTCGGTATGATAATGCTCCATCCTGGGCAACAGTAAAGAATAGACACCAAATCCAAATGACCTTGAATCTACCAATTATATTCTTTTAGGTGAAAGTGACATTTATTTTTTTAAAGTGTATTGATGAAATAGATGTCATAAAACTGAATTATACAGGATATATATCTCTAAGATGCCGTTAAAACTGGTTCCAGTTTCCCATAGGAGTGTTTGTAGACGCATCAAACCAATGTCAATACGAAATATCTACGTGGTTGTATATCATATCATATCGAGAACCATTTACCACTTTTTTTAGATGGACCTAGAATCACCCAACAGAATTTGTATGAGTTCCACCTACAGGATCTACTAATTTAGAAGTATGATTGATTTTATGATGAATATAGTCTAATGGTAATAATTGCTGATAACCTATCCACTCAAGTGTATGAATGGTATGAATGGAGGACTAGTCATATAATGCCTAGTAAAACATCTGCGTGAAAATTGCATCGAAGATTATGAACATCCATGTGTTATGCGTAGCCATCTTATTGGTTGAGTCTACTATTTACTATTGCCCTATCTTCTCATTAGGTGTGAGATACCGATGACTCATTTGGTTCCTACCCTCTGTATTCTTTCCGAGATATGTACCCCCTTTTCGAAGCATGAACTCATCGTTTGTGTGCAGTAATCTAGGTGAGGCCTAACACATATTGCATAGGGTACTTGGAACATAGATTAGTTTAACCATTTAAAAACCCTTTGTAGTGCCCACAATATTCGAAAGCCTTGTCTGCGGCTGTATTACATTTTGCGATTGTTTCCAAGTCATGACTGAAAATAATTCCTAAGTCCTTTTGTCCCATAACAACTGGTAGTTCTGTGACCTCCAAGGAGTACGGCGTGTAATAATATAATAATAGTGATGATAATAATAATAGTATTAATAACGACACCAACAATAAGGAATGTAAATCATCAAGAACAATTCCATACAAAGAAGGAACCTCGGAGGCCTTACGCAGAATTCTTAACAAGGCAGGAATAAAAGTGGCATTCAAACCCACAAACTCAATTAGAAACAAGCTTTGTCAGTTAAAGGATCCTATAGAGCCATTAAAACAAAACAATTTAGTTTATCTAATACCCTGGCACAGATGTATTCAATCTCTGTAATCTTTCATATTCCTCTCTACCATTACCCATTCTGTTTCACTCTTATACTTGTCAAACTCTATTGATTCTCTTCACTCATCTTCTTGTCTACCTCTGTGTGCTATTTGGAACGTGGCAACTCGAACTGCTGCACTTCGGTGCCAAGTTCTATGTTGAATCCAGACAGACAGACAGACATCTAATACCCTGCAATGATTGTGAGGTCAAATACATAGGTCAAACTAGTAGAACAGGGGCAGTCAGGCTAGCCGAACATAAAAACCTAGCTAAATCTAGACTGGCTGACCCGAATAAGATAAGAAATCTAGAGAGTAGTTCAGCTATAGCACTACATGCAGTTACACACAACCATACAATAGGATGGGATAGGATGGCAGCCTTAAAATCTAATGTTACAGGGTATAGGGAGAGATTGATAACAGAAGCTTTGTTTATCGAATCAACTGCAAATACATGTAATAGGAATGATTCAACACCTGTCCCAGATATATGGAAAATTCTACTGCCCATACAACAAATAGGAGAAGACAGAAAAAACTATATAAATCAAATCTCGAAGTCGTGTGACAAAAATTGATATGATTATGAACAATAAATTGTGTTCGAAACGTCAACCAGTATAAAATACTGTTTCATTGTGTGATACATTTAATAAACAAACTAATATGGAATTACTTATTACCACAGTGCCCAAGTTTTACACATATATTATCAGGTAAGAATCATCGGTAATTTGGAATAACAGGGGGCCTAGTACAGTTCCCTGAGGTGCTCCACTCAGTACTGCTTTCCATCCTGGCAGTACACTATCAATCCTTACCTTTAGCCTTCTATCCACTAGGTAGTCTCTAGACTACTCATATACGCGTTGGTTTAATCCAAAACCGTATAGGATACTTTAACGAATGCTTTACTAAGATCGATGTAAACGACGTTTAACAAAAGGTACTTATTCCCGTCTTCGACTTAATCTTCCCTAAGCAAAAGTATGTTTGTCAGGCATGATCGTTCTGTTCCACCGTCAGTAAATCATGTTTCTCCATATGGGCTAAGAGCTGATCTCTTATTATTGTTCCAAGTACCTTTGCCATAATGCAATTTAGCCTTACAGACCGCCCAAGTTTACAATAATTCTAAACCCATTCTAACTTGTGCGTCGATAATGACCTTTGATGGTAACTGAATATATATTCATTTACCATAAAAAGGTGATTTACCTGGCTTATGTTAAGACAATAACTGGTGGACTACTGCATCCAATACAACAATTAAAGGTATTTTAATAGTGAAGGCAGTTACCTTATTATACCCTTATGTGGTTAGAACAAACGAAAGGACATCACAAAATTATTCCGAACAAGTCATTTATATAGATAAAATAGTGAGTAAAAATAAACTTACTCACTTTCAAGATATATAACGGGGGAAATTGCGTAAACACACGTATATTAGGTATAACGTCCAGTGGTAAGTAACTCCCCTATGGCAAACCCATTTCAGTCAAAGTCCATGTACGACGAAATTCAAATACCCCACTTTTCAAATACCCATTATCGTTTCTACGACCCGTGGTTAATAAACTGCAGAGCCAGGTATTTGAAAATTTAGAATCATTTTTATGATCCAGTGTAAACCAGTTTGACTTGTTTGTGCTCACTTCTTAATTGTAAAGTAAAGCTGCCTGGTCTTCGGTAAAGCACAGCGTTATTCGTCTCTCCACTCGACTCTCGTACCTTTGGTTGTGTCTGAAAGGAGCGGTGTTGTTGTTTGTAGTATGCGGTGTGTTAAGACTTTGTTACCACTGTGGATGGAGCTGATACTTTGACCAGTTAGTCCTCCGGTGTCGTGGACAAAAAAGAGATAATAATAATAATAACAGATATTATTAGTGTATGTTATTCGGAAAAAGAAAACGTAAAACCAGGCAGCTAATTATATTTTAAGTTAATATCTATGCATATATACATGTATACATTATCAATAATAATTATAAGTGTAGGTGTAGTAGTTAGAGTTGTCAGAGGGCAGTGTAAAGAAGTAAAACATTGAGTTTAGATGTCCATGCACATGGTCCGGGGTTCGACCCCGCACCGACGCACACCTGATATCTATGGTCGGCCTGCAAAATTTGGGCTACCGATATCCATGCTGAAAATTCCATACTTGTACCGAAAATACAGTGTGGAATCAAGCTGTAAATCAAAAATCAAAAATAATAAAAAAATCAAAAATATCAAAACCATTCATTAGTGGTATATAGGATCTGGAGGGGGACGGGCTGTTCGCACTCAGTCCTTATTTCGCTGCATGATTGTCCAGCATTCCTTCAAATATATTCACAGATTGTGCGGTAGCCACATCTGTCGGTAAGGAATTCCAGGGACGGCAAACCCGCGATGAAAAAATTGGGAGCGCAGCCGAGTCTTTGCCTTCTGGTGAGCACTTCTTCTAGGATTTCCACGGGGAAGCCCATGCCTACTCAATGACAGAACACATTTGTTTGGGTGATTCTGGTGATTAGTGATCTTATAGACACTACTCATATCCCACGTAAGCTGATGGCAGCTAGGTTTTAAGAGGCCTAATTTCTTTAGCCGTTCATCATACGGCTAGTTTCGGAGATTTGTCACTCCTTTCATCTTTGGGCTCTTTCTAAAAAATTCGCCTCTCTTTAAAAAAGTGGGTTTAAATGGTATTGCTGACTTCAAGTTGTGGTGTGACGTATGTCTTTTACGATCTTAGAAATAGCTCGGCAGTGAGTGAACCTGACCGTCTATTTGTAAATGTATGACCGCATATGCCCTCGCTACATCCCCTGTGTAATTTACGCCTGTGTCCGTTTTCTCCATTAGAACCAGACCTAAGTCCCGCCCCGACGTTGTGCAGGACAAGCTTTCATTGCATTCTGCAGCCTACATATGCATGATTGCACTAATTTGCACTTTTCAGGTTGAAAGTCATGCGAATGACCAGCCTACCAGAAGCTTTAGATCTGCTTGCAGCCTATCTGAGTCTTCCGGACACTTAATCGCCCTCCATATCTTTACATCATCAACGTTCAGAAGAAATGGACGGCTTAGAGTGTATGGTGGATCCGTGATAAAAATCAAAGACATCAGTGGTCCCAAGATAGAACTCCGCGACACTGCTGATGACGAGCTGTGCCAAGATGATCGGACTCGATTGAACGCAGTGAGAAATTGCCTGTAAGCTAGGTAGTCCTTTAACCATGAAAGAAGTGGCTTACTGTAATGTTGCTGCTGTTGAGTGGTTAATAGTAGTTTTCCCCGTCGCCAAGTTGTTATGTACTAGTCGACAAATTATTGTTATGGACTGGTCGAGAAACTAATAGTCCTGACACAAGAAGGCGGAAATCAGAAGACCACTAGGTTTGCGATGATACTTCTATTTCCAACACAAGGAGCAGCAATAAGTGGTATCACACCAAGGATAAGTAAGTGTAAGTCACACAAATTGTGAATGCGAAATATATATGAATGTTCCAGACAAAGGTGTGAACAATCATTAGACAGTCTTAACATGAATGGCTAATTATAATGAAGTATCGATCCATATATACATAGCGAAATGTAGCAGACATGTCAACAACCACCATATATGGATATATGTCACTAAGCAACGGACTGTCAACAAACACTCATATTATATTATATATAATATAAGGAGAATATACACTGTTAAAGGAGACAAGTTCATACAAGTGAAATGGTCACAGACTAAGAGAGCAAACAGAAAGAGAGATCACCATACACACATATATATATATATGTGGATACATATCACTTACCCATACCTGTCTAGCCTATTTTGTGTTGGAGGAATTCATGGCGAACTGTGTCAAATGCCTTCCCAAAGTCTAGAAAGACCACTTCCAACCACCCAAGCTGATAGTAAGTTAGTAACGCAGGATTAGCCTTTCCTGAAACCGTGTTGATCTTCATACAATATAATAGACCTATAGAGGTATTCCGTGATGTGGTCGTCAATAATACTTTCCTGTACTCTTTATACCACTGGGAGTAGAGCTACTGGTCTCTGACTGGCTGCAGTTCGCCTATCCCCACCCTTGAAGATCGGAGAAAGAATGGCTTTATTCCACTCTCTTGGCAGTTTCCCTCGATCCATTCACTGGCGGAACAAGTTGTATAAGGGCCCACAGAAAGCTTCGGCGCAGTGTTTCGTAGTAGATGGCCTGATGTTGTCACAACCTGGGGACCTTCCTGATCTAATTTTCTGCAGCTTCTCTAGTACTATTTACGGGTTTATTTACTAGGTAACCACTAGGTTTTCTTCCAGTAAAGTAGTAATGCCGCCATTTTTGTCCGTACCAGTAATGCCCATATAGCTGTTTAACTGTTTGGAGAAGGCCAAAATCAATCTTTAGGTCATTTTCAGACTAGTGAGGTATTAACTGTTTAGACCTGCCAAGGCACATGCCCGCTGGCTGGTTGGTCTTCCCTCCAACATGATTTGGTACAGGGTTTTGATTACGCCAGGAGTTTTTTGACAAGTTAAGCCTGAAATGAGCTCTTGTCACTCGTTGTCTCTTGTGTTGCACCGGTTTCTGAGTTCCAGGTATGCATCGTGGTCGATCTGACACTCGAATATTCGCCAGATATACCAAGCTTTCTGCTTTGCTTCCAGAATACGTTGCGTACGTCTCTTCAGACACGAGGACCTGTTTCCGGCTGTATTGTGACCAGAGGGACACTATCTGAGATTCCCGTGTGGATGATCTCCTTCACCAATCCCCACTGTTCATTCACACAAAACTCATTCCATTCTAAGGGCCATTCTGCGTTAGACAACAACCTTCTCATTCCAGCATAGTCCGCCTTGCTACAACACAGGCATGGTCGCTTAGCATCTCAAGGTAAGCACTCATGGAGAACAAGATGGAATCATATGGCTGTGTGGTCACTACTTCCTACTGGAGATTTTACCTGGAAATTTTCGACGAGTGGTTGGTCACCCGTTAGAATATAACTAAGTTTCGATGACTTTCCACTAGGGCCCCACCTAGAGTCATCTCCAACATCCCCAGTCAGTCTTGTATTTCTTATGGTTTGTAGTAGATTTAGACCAAATTTTTCCTCAGTGTACACTGGGCCAAGGTTCAGGGATGGGGCACTGAAATTTCCTAATCTGTTGATTTCGTCATAGTCAAAGTATCCGTATCCGTGTGATGGTACTGACAGTAGCTTTTTGTGTTGCGCCCTCCAGATGGGAGATCGGTAGATGCAACCCAGTAACCGCTTGGTGTGGCCTACAGGAAATGACACCATATGGAGTCGAGGAGTTTAGTCATTGATGAGTCCGTTAAACGTACATCTTTAGGTTGATTGTCAAAGTATATCACAACTGTTAATTTCGGGCAGTGTCAGAGTACAGGGGTTGGTCACTGTCAATGTAGTTGAAGGTTGAACGATCAATTCATTGTTGTTAGCTCGAACCCAACTCCATATTTTTCGCGAGAGTCATCAATACGGCAGTCATCGTCTCATCGTTCTCTGTTCGTCGGAAGAGAGAAAACTATCGGAAGTATTATTGGCTTATTGTTATAACATTTATTCTTAGACTTCATGTACAATAACTTAATGGTTGGCTCTGTATTGGTGCAAGAATACACGGTACTTGAGTCAAAAATTTGCGTTCTAGTTTTTCGTGTTAGTTATTGCGCATAGTTTTTGAAAGCCTTCCAAGGACAGCGTGAGGCCCAGTGTAGTAAGACCTGGACAGTGACAATCACAGATGTCCGAAGAACTACTACAATCGTGTTCCTAGTTATTCTTAGGAAATGTCCCTTAAGGGTAGTGATTTTACAAGTTTACTTAAAACACACGCTGATATATTAGATATGAGATGCTATAAGTCACGTCTCCTAAACCGTTAAGATTACAATCACTAGGTATATATGCATTACTAGACATCATGGAGCCTTCTCGATATCCACCTCTCTGAGGCCTATTCGTGATTAATGATTGCGTTTCACCCTCAGACTGCTCTATTCTAGGGGTGAGATTCAATATACGCTCATCCTCCTATCTACTCACTACCAATTACCGCTGCAATCGCTTGTCACGCATTCTGCCTCAACTCTAGTAACGGTGACGCATGCGAGTTCAGTCGTCCACACTTTTGTCTGTCTGGATTCAACATAGAACTTGGCACCGAAGTGCACCAGTTCGAGTTGCCACGATCCAAATAGCACACAGAGGTAGACAAGAAGATGAGTGGAGAGAATTAATAGAGTTTGACAAATATAGGAGTGAAACAGAATGGGTAATGGTAGAAAGGAATATGAAAGATTACAGAGATTGAATACATCTGCGCCATTGACAACGATTTTGAGCCATGTCACCTATTGTCTCCAGCCATTGATTCCTAGAGTCCCGAGGGCCCCAACCCGGGAGTCTGCATCTCTCTACCTGACTCAGTTTAACTGTCAAGGATTTCATGGATTGATGCCATGTTTTTGTTTGGCCACCACTGGCTCTTTTCCAACCTGAACCTATATCAGCTAACAATGCCCGTCGGGGGAGGCGGTGGTTAGGCATGCGCACCACGTGACATAGCCATCTTAGTCTATGTAACTTTATAAACTCGTCGATTGATTTTCCCTCTTTGCCCAACACTCTACGCCTAACGTCAACATTACTTATCTTGTGAAACCACCTAACGTGAGACAGAGATCCACACTTTTACTCCCCGGCGTGTCGGACCACAGCTAACAATTATCTCCGTGCGCATGTCATTCTCAGCAATAGCCTCCCCGGCGTATACGACCCATCTGCTGTCTTTAACATCAATCAATTCATTCACGGATGTAGAAGACTCGAAACAACTTCAGAAGTAATCACGACGAAAATTTTAACAAAATTATGCAATAACAGTAAGGTACGCAAACAACGAGTAAACACAATGAATCCAAAAAACACCAATTGATATGACACACCACACATATATACAAACAGTACACACAAACTCGCGGATCATGTCTTTTTGGAATTCCTTTGAAGAATTGCAGGACTTACACCAGTACGCCTACAACCCTTCTCACGTTGATGATTGTAAGTTGTGGAATGTCCGGACACAAACAAGATTAACCAACAATTACAATAATTGGAGCTCATACAATTATTTAACACAAACATATGTACAATCAACACATCAAATGTTGTGGATTCTGGCACGACAAACTACCCTTGGAGAACTGTAGGACTTACAGCAGTACGCCTACATTCCTTCTCAGGTTGATGATCCAAGTGGAGGTCGTCCGGACACAAACAGAATTACCAACAACTAGATGACAGATGATATCAATTCAGTATATACAATATGAACATATGTACAAAATCACACACCAAGCACATTGGACTGCTCAGCGATGCGCTACCCTTTGAAGAATTGTAGGACTTACAGCAGTACGCCTACAACCCTTCTCAGGTTGACGCCCTAGATTGGAAAATCGTCGCAGAGTTCATTTGCTAACTTCCTTCTATCAGCTATATCCTCAAATCTGAACGGTAACACGCCCATGTCATTGTGTCGTAGAATATAGATGACGAACAAACACACGACATATCTCATCAACCAAGTGTAGAAACAGAGTAATTTACCCCAAAGATAATAACATTCAATTAGTAACTTGAAACTAGAAATGCCTTCATTCATGCAAGTCAATTTAACAATTACTCTCTCGTTTACACTTGGCTTATTCTCACTAAACTGAGCAATATCTTTCGTCTTTTCAAGTGCACCAATACTATCATAGTCATTGCATAAGGCTCGTGACTTCATGGACGTCAATTTCACTGTGGATAAAAACACCAACGACGACTGATTGATACCAGTTGATGAACTTAGCGGTGGATCAGAAGCTCTTCCTGCTCGGCTTTGAGAAATTTGTCTACTTGCAAGACCACCACCACTGCTGTCTTTCACTACTAGTTCGGGTTTAGCACTATCATCTGATGAAAGGTGGGCTACACGCTGATCAATTACACTGACTGTCTCACAAGTATGCACACCTTCTGGAACTGCATCTGCGTTCAATTCTACTTCACGTTGTAGTTGTACAGAACCTTTATTTAACTTAGCAGTAGTAGGCATTCCCCCCATTTCATCATGATCAACCAAAGACAAATCTGTACTATCATGATCATTATCACAAATATTCAATTTACCGTCAAGTTCATCATTTTCAAACTCTTTATTAACAGCAGTAGACAATTTTGGTTCCTCCTCGCAAATCCTTAAAGGTTTTATAACTTCACTCTAACTAGTAATACCTTGTAAACTTGTAGGGTCAGAACTGGACTCTGAAGCAGCAACTCTATTCTGTGACACTCTATTCAACAATGGCTTACCAGTTGCAACTACAGACTTCTTCACCGCACCGTTATCGTCACACAATTCGTAGTCAGGCCTGGAGTTTACATTTAGCTTATCACTGAACTTGCTTACTGATTCACAGTTCACCTTTGTATGCACCTCTTGCAAACGTGTAAAACACAACCGTGCTTGTCTTGCATCTTGTAACTTATCTGTTGAGGATGTACTACGAAACTTGTTACACTCACTAGGTCTATATGCATTACTAGACATCATGGAGCCTTCTCGATATCCACCTCTCTGAGTCTTATTCGTCATCAATGAGTGCGTTTCACCCTCAGACTGCTCTATTCTAGGGGTGAGATTCAATATACTGGCAAACTTGCTCATCGATTGATTGACACTATCTTTTACTAGTTTCAGGATATCATCAAACTTTGGCTCGATACCCTCATCCTCCATACGGGAGCTTATCTTCACCCACTTCCTTTGCAGTCGAGTAGGTAGGCGTCTTGCTATTACTTCTAGTATAAAACTCGAGTTGAGGTCACTCATGCCATTCATCGAAATCAAGGTATTCTTACAAGTCATAAGATTATCTAAAAACTCAGTGAGTGCCTGGGAGTCATCCTGTAATTGACCACCATTACCCTTAACAGCCTCGAATAATTTCCCTGCAATCATAGAAGGTCTTCCAAACCTTTGACGTAATATGCTCATAGCCTCAGCGTAGCCCTATTTTGGCTTCATAGACTAACAACATTTTATAGCTCCTGCAGCATCTTCAGTGCAATACCTCAACAAATACATCAACTTCATTTCATCAGTTAATGAAAACCACTCAGCATGATCCCAAACTCCTTTACAAATCGTAAATAATCAGCCGGGTTTCCATCAAAACACCGTGGTTCTAATTTAGGGAGTTTGATGTTCCTATTATCCCTGAACGGCGAAACAGTAACATCAACCATGTCATGCTTAACATCAGACACATCGTTACAAGTAACAGACAAGTCACCATGACTTACTTTCCTGTTTGCATCCAAGACGCTCTGTCCCTTCTTTGACCCAGGCATTGTTGAATTTGACCCAATTCCAAAAACGTTCCAGATATTGCCTGTTCAAAGAGGACTTGACCGGCACCAGGAAAGATGAACGGTGACTATCCAAACTTTCACCAACTGTCTGAATCCGCCAAAGTCTGTTTCTACCATCAGAAACTGTCAGTCACTTCTCGTAAACCGTTAATGCCCAGCTCTTGCTACGCTCGAGCTCACGCTGTCCCGTGAAGTTTTTTAGAAACGCTTAGCAATAACGGACGCAAAAACCAAAACACCGATTGGCCGCTTTGGAATTCTTTATTGTAACACCAACATATAAAAAATATTTCTACTAAGGTCTGTGAACAAATATTACAATAATAAATCACAAGATTACTTCTGATGGTTTTCTACTGACTTCTTTCTGAACAGCTACCGATGAGACGATGACTGTCGTATTGATGCCTCCGCGAAAATTGGGGAAGTTGATTTTGAGCAAACAACCATGAATTGATCGTTCAATCTTCAACTACATTGACAAACAATTTCCTCTATCCATCTTCATATGCCTTCAAGTTTTACTTTTATTGCTTCTGTTATATTTATGGTCCTGTTGCTTCTTTGTTTTACTCTCATAATTGCAAACAGCCACTTATCTCCATGACGGCTGTAATCTTTGTTTTTCATCTCACCATATCATGTTTAGAGAACGTTTTATTCAATATTTTTAAACATGATAGGATTTCTTTACCGCATTGAGAATACTGTATGAAACGCCCACGGCAGTTTTCACTTGTATTATAATTACCTTAGCTATTATCATTATCATTTCCATTTTATATACTGCATTTTCTGAGATTGCCCCTATTGCAAATGTGGAAAACTTTCTGTGTGATTAATTTCATTTATAATTTGAGGATATTGGACGCAATGTTGTGAAGAATTCCGAAAATTCCATTCTGTATCACAAGTACTGATTTTAGAACAAAGTAAATCATTATTATTAGAAAAAACTAGGGTCTTCAATGTACAATTTATTGTGAAAAATGTCACAGTGGTTACTGTAATCCATACTAACTGGGTACTTTCCACAGATCATGTCAATGTAGTTGAAGATTGAACGATCAATTTGTGGTTGTTTGCTGAAACCCAATTTCCCCAATTTTTCGCAGAGGCATCGATACACCAATCATCGTCTCATCGATCGCTGTTCAAAAAGCACATACAAAACCGTCAGAAGTAATGTTGTGATTTATTATTGTAATATTTGTTCATAAACCTTAGTTGTAGAGTTGGCTATATGTTGGTGTAGAAATAAAGAATTCCAAAGCGGCCAATCGGTGTTTTGGTTTTTGCGTCCGTTATTGCTAAGCGTTTCTAAAAAACTTCACGGGACAGCGTGAGCTCGAGCGTAGCAAGAGCTGGGCATTAACGGTTTACGAGAAGTGACTGACAGTTTCTGATGGTAGAAACAGACTTTGGCGGATTCAGACAGTTGGTGAAAGTTTGGATAGTCACCGTTCATCTTTCCTGGTGCCGGTCAAGTCCTCTTTGAACAGGCAATATCTGGAACGTTTTTGGAATTGGGTCAAATTCAACAATGCCTGGGTCAAAGAAGGGACAGAGCGTCTTGGATGCAAACAGGAAAGTAAGTCATGGTGACTTGTCTGTTACTTGTAACGATGTGTCTGATGTTAAGCATGACATGGTTGATGTTACTGTTTCGCCGTTCAGGGATAATAGGAACATCAAACTCCCTAAATTAGAACCACGGTGTTTTGATGGAAACCCGGCTGATTATTTACGATTTGTAAAGGAGTTTGAGATCATGCTGAGTGGTTTTTCATTAACTGATGAAATGAAGTTGATGTATTTGTTGAGGTATTGCACTGAAGATGCTGCAGGAGCTATAAAATGTTGTTAGTCTATGAAGCCAAAATAGGGCTACGCTGAGGCTATGAGCATATTACGTCAAAGGTTTGGAAGACCTTCTATGATTGCAGGGAAATTATTCGAGGCTGTTAAGGGTAATGGTGGTCAATTACAGGATGACTCCCAGGCACTCACTGAGTTTTTAGATAATCTTATGACTTGTAAGAATACCTTGATTTCGATGAATGGCATGAGTGACCTCAACTCGAGTTTTATACTAGAAGTAATAGCAAGACGCCTACCTACTCGACTGCAAAGGAAGTGGGTGAAGATAAGCTCCCGTATGGAGGATGAGGGTATCGAGCCAAAGTTTGATGATATCCTGAAACTAGTAAAAGATAGTGTCAATCAATCGATGAGCAAGTTTGCCAGTATATTGAATCTCACCCCTAGAATAGAGCAGTCTGAGGGTAAAACGCACTCATTGATGACGAATAAGACTCAGAGAGGTGGATATCGAGAAGGCTCCATGATGTCTAGTAATGCATATAGACCTAGTGAGTGTAACAAGTTTCGTAGTACATCCTCAACAGATAAGTTACAAGATGCAAGACAAGCACGGTTGTGTTTTACACGTTTGCAAGAGGTGCATACAAAGGTGAACTGTGAATCAGTAAGCAAGTTCAGTGATAAGCTAAATGTAAACTCCAGGCCTGACTACGAATTGTGTGACGATAACGGTGCGGTGAAGAAGTCTGTAGTTGCAACTGGTAAGCCATTGTTGAATAGAGTGTCACAGAATAGAGTTGCTGCTTCAGAGTCCAGTTCTGACCCTACAAGTTTACAAGGTATTACTAGTTAGAGTGAAGTTATAAAACCTTTAAGGATTTGCGAGGAGGAACCAAAATTGTCTACTGCTGTTAATAAAGAGTTTGAAAATGATGAACTTGACGGTAAATTGAATATTTGTGATAATGATCATGATAGTACAGATTTGTCTTTGGTTGATCATGATGAAATGGGGGGAATGCCTACTACTGCTAAGTTAAATAAAGGTTCTGTACAACTACAACGTGAAGTAGAATTGAACGCAGATGCAGTTCCAGAAGGTGTGCATACTTGTGAGACAGTCAGTGTAATTGATCAGCGTGTAGCCCACCTTTCATCAGATGATAGTGCTAAACCCGAACTAGTAGTGAAAGACAGCAGTGGTGGTGGTCTTGCAAGTAGACAAATTTCTCAAAGCCGAGCAGGAAGAGCTTCTGATCCACCGCTAAGCTCATCAACTGGTATCAATCAGTCGTCGTTGGTGTTTTTATCCACAGTGAAATTGACGTCCATGAAGTCACGAGCCTTATGCAATGACTATGATAGTATTGGTGCACTTGAAAAGACGAAAGATATTGCTCAGTTTAGTGAGAATAAGCCAAGTGTAAACGAGAGAGTAATTGTTAAATTGACTTGCATGAATGAAGGCATTTCTAGTTTCAAGTTACTAATTGAATGTTATTATCTTTGGGGTAAATTACTCTGTTTCTACACTTGGTTGATGAGATATGTCGTGTGTTTGTTCGTCATCTATATTCTACGACACAATGACATGGGCGTGTTACCGTTCAGATTTGAGGATATAGCTGATAGAAGGAAGTTAGCAAATGAACTCTGCGACGATTTTCCAATCTAGGGCGTCAACCTGAGAAGGGTTGTAGGCGTACTGCTGTAAGTCCTACAATTCTTCAAAGGGTAGCGCATCGCTGAGCAGTCCAATGTGCTTGGTGTGTGATTTTGTACATATGTTCATATTGTATATACTGAATTGATATCATCTGTCATCTAGTTGTTGGTAATTCTGTTTGTGTCCGGACGACCTCCACTTGGATCATCAACCTGAGAAGGAATGTAGGCGTACTGCTGTAAGTCCTACAGTTCTCCAAGGGTAGTTTGTCGTGCCAGAATCCACAACATTTGATGTGTTGATTGTACATATGTTTGTGTTAAATAATTGTATGAGCTCCAATTATTGTAATTGTTGGTTAATCTTGTTTGTGTCCGGACATTCCACAACTTACAATCATCAACGTGAGAAGGGTTGTAGGCGTACTGGTGTAAGTCCTGCAATTCTTCAAAGGAATTCCAAAAAGACATGATCCGCGAGTTTGTGTGTACTGTTTGTATATATGTGTGGTGTGTCATATCAATTGGTGTTTTTTGGATTCATTGTGTTTACTCGTTGTTTGCGTACCTTACTGTTATTGCATAATTTTGTTAAAATTTTCGTCGTGATTACTTCTGAAGTTGTTTCGAGTCTTCTACATCCGTGAATGAATTGATTGATGTTAAAGACAGCAGATGGGTCGTATACACCGGGGAGGCTATTGCTGAGAATGACATGCGCACGGAGATAATTGTTAGCTGTGGTCCCACACGCTGGGGAGTATATCTTGTGGCAACTCAGATTTTCCTCTCAACTTCACTTATAACCTAATGCATCACAAACAGTCTGTCAACCAAGCCTCTCTCAAACACTCTAACTCCTAATAGTCTTACTTTTTCCAATAATAGTAAATGCAATAACACTAAATTAAGCGCAACGATATGGTGAAAATTCATCTTTCACATTTTGATACATACAGTACTTTGCAATAAATGCCAGAACTCATCTTGCTGCTCTCTCCTACTCAAAAGCATGCAGACAAAGAAAGCCGCATGAACATTTATAAGAGCAAATTGTTTAAACTGACGAAACCATGTTATTATTCTACACTAATAGGGTTTTGGATAAATGTTTCCATCTATTTATAATTTTTTGTGCTTTCAAGTTTCTGTAGCGATTCCCTCTTTTTCTGGGCTTAGAACCGGTTGGTAAACTAGGCAAGGGAAGGATAATGCATATTCATAATTTCCTACCTAATTAACAAGTTCGCATTAACACGATAGTTTCGTTATCAGAAGCTACGCTACTTAAATCCTACAGAGAAGACATTCTGGTTGTGACTCACCACATAAGGTAAACTTTACTGATTGCACAGGACTGTATATTACGAAAGACACAGAATATATGGTAAACCTTATGTTCTCCTAGCGGTAGTCAGTGATCGAAGAACACAATGGATTATGCGAGCAGCCAAGCATGAACCATGTCCTTTTTATCATTTGCAATCTTCTTTTTCTCCGTTGGACGGCACTGAATGATCAGTACCCTCTCCTGTGTTTGAATAGATTTCCTCATTTTAGTGGTTTATGAAAAACTTGTTTAGAAACAGCTGCTGTCCTTTTTGCTCTATATGCCACTGTCAATCACGTCTCATAAACCGTTAATGCCCAGCTCTCGCTACGCTCGGGCCCACGCTGTTCTTCGAAGATTTCTCAGAAACGCTTAGTTATAACGGACGAAAAAACCAAAACACCGATCTGCCGCTTGTTATTTGTTTATTGTTACACCAACATATAAAAGGAATAAGCGAACTAAGTTCTGAAAACAAATATTACAATAATAAATCGTTATATTACTTCTGACGATATTTTACTCTTCTTTCTGAACAGCGACCGATGAGACGATGACTGTCGTATTGATGCCTCCGCGAAAATTGGGGAAGTTGATTTTGAGCAAACAACCATGAATTGATCGTTCAATCTTCAACTACATTGACACTCCCCGGCAAAAAAGGGATCCAACCCTTTTTTTCCTTCACGATCAATGCACGTTGACTTGGATGCCATTGCGGGAACCTGGGTCACACGGACAGAGCTGAAATGGAAAACAAACAGAAAAGCCAACACACCACAAGCATACCCACAGAACAATCTCACACATCGCTGACGACCTGCGCCTCCAGATAGAGACCTCCTCTTGACATCTTCCAACACAATCGCCACTTGCTAGAATGACTCTTGCAGAATGCAACGTGACCATGGCAGCACCTCACGATGCTCTACGCTCATCCTCCTATCTACTCACTACCAATTACCGCTGCAATCGCTTGTCACGCATTCTGCCTCAACTCTAGTAACGGTGACGTATGCGAGTCTCAGTCGTCCACACTTTTACTCCCCGGCGTGTCGGACCACAGCTAACAATTATCTCCGTGCGCATGTCATTCTCAGCAATAGCCTCCCCGGCGTATACGACCCATCTGCTGTCTTTAACATCAATCAATTCATTCACGGATGTAGAAGACTCGAAACAACTTCAGAAGTAATCACGACGAAAATTTTAACAAAATTACGCAATAACAACAAGATACGAAAACAACAAGTAAACACAATGAATCCAAAAAACACCAATTGATATGACACACCACACGTATATACAAACAGTACACACAAACTCGCGGATCATGTCTTTTTGGAATTCCTTTGAAGAATTGCAGGACTTACACCAGTACGCCTACAACCCTTCACAGGTTGACGATTGTAATTTGTGGAATGTCCGGACACAAACAAGATTAACCAACAATTACAATAATTGGAACTCACACAATTATTTAACACAAACATATGTACAATCAACACATCAAATGTTGTGGATTCTGGCACGACAAACTACCCTTGAAGAACTGTAGGACTTACAGCAGTACGCCTACAACCCTTCTCAGGTTGACGCCCTAGGTTGGAAAATCGTCGCAGAGTTCATTTGCTAACTTCCTTCTATCAGCTATATCCTCAAATCTGAACGGTAACACGCCCATGTCATTGTATCGTAGAATATAGATGACGAACAAACACACGACATATCTCATCAACCAAGTGTAGAAACAGAGTAATTTACACCAAAGATAATAACATTCAATTAGTAACTTGAAACTAGAAATGCCTTTATTCATGCAAGTCAATTTAACAATTACTCTCTCGTTTACACTTGGCTTATTCTCACTAAACTGAGCAATATCTTTCGTCTTTTCAAATGCACCAATACTATCATAGTCATTGCATAAGGCTCGTGAGTTCATGGACGTCATTTCATTGTGGATAAAAACACCAACGACGACTGATTGATACCAGGTGATGAACTTAGCGGTGGATCAGAAGCTCTTCTGCTCGGCTTTCAGAAATTTGTCTACTTGCAAGACCACCACCACTGCTGTCTTTCACTACTAGTTCGGGTTTAGCACTATCATCTGATGATAGGTGGGCTACACGCTGATCAATTACACTGACTGTCTCACAAGTATGCACACCTTCTGGAACTGCATCTGCGTTCAATTCTACTTCACGTTGTAGTTGTACAGAACCTTTATTTAACTTAGCAGTAGTAGGCATATCCCCCATTTCATCATGATCAACCAAAGACAAATCTGTACTATCATGATCATTATCACAAATATTCAATTTACCGTCAAGTTCATCATTTTCAAACTCTTTAATAACAGAAGTAGACAATTTTGGTTCCTCCTCGCAAATCATTAAAGGTTTTATAACTTCACTCTGACTAGTAATACCTTGTAAACTTGTAGGGTCAGAACTGCACTCTGAAGCAGCAACTCTATTCTGTGACACTCTATTCAACAATGGCTTACCAGTTGCAACTACAGACTTCTTCACCGCACCGTTATCGTCACACAATTCGGAGTCAGGCCTGGAGTTTACATTTAGCTTATCACTGAACTTGCTCACTGGTTCACAGTTCACTTTGTATGCACCTCTTGCAAACGTGTAAAACACAACCGTGTTTGTCTTGCATCTTGTAACTTATCTGTTGAGGATGTACTACGAAACCTGTTACACTCACTAGGTCTATATGCATTACTAGACATCATGGAGCCTTCTCGATATCCACCTCTCTGAGGCCTATTCGTCATCAATGAGTGCGTTTTACCCTCAGACTGCTCTATTCTAGGGGTGAGATTCAATATACTGGCAAACTTGCTCATAGATTGATTGACACTATCTTTTACCAGTTTCAGGATATCATCAAACTTTGGCTCGATACCCTCATCCTCCATACGGGAGCTTATCTTCACCCACTTCCTTTGCAGTCGAGTAGGTAGGCGTCTTGCTATTACTTCTAGTATAAAACTCGAGTTGAGGTCACTCATGCGATTCATCGAAATCATTCTATTCTTGTAAGTCATAAGATTATCTAAAAACTCAGTGAGTGCCTGGGAGTCATCCTGTAATTGACCACCATTACCCTTAACAGCCTCGAATAATTTCCCTGCAATCATCGAAGGTCTTCCAAACCTTTGACGTAATATGCTCATAGCCTCAGCGTAGCCCTCTTTTGGCTTCATAAACTTACAACATTTATAGCTCTTGCAGCATCTCCAGTGCAATATCTCATCAAATACATTAACTTCAATTCATCATTTAATAAAAAACCACTCAACATGATCTCAAACTCCTTTACAAATTGTAAATAATCAGCCGGGTTTCCATCAAAACACCGTGGTTCAAATTTAGGGAGTTTGATGTTCCTATTATCCCTGAACGGCGAAACAGTAACATCAACCATGTCATGCTTAACATCAGACACATCGTTACAATTAACAGACAAGTCACCATGACTTACTTTCCTGTTTGCATCCAAGACACTCTGTCCCTTCTTTGACCCAGGCATTGTTGAACTTGACCCAATTCCAAAAACGTTCCAGATATTGCTTGTTCAAAGAGGACTTGACCGGCACCAGGAAAATGAACGGCGACTATCCAAACTTTCACCAACTGTTTGAATCCGCCAGATCTGTTTCTATCGTCAGAAACTGTCAATCACGTCTCATAAACCGTTAATGCCCAGCTCTCGCTACGCTCGGGCCCACGCTGTTCTTCGAAGATTTCTCAGAAACGCTTAGTTATAACGGACGAAAAACCAAAACACCGATCTGCCGCTTGTTATTTGTTTATTGTTACACCAACATATAAAAGGAATAAGCGAACTAAGTTCTGAAAACAAATATTACAATAATAAATCGTTATATTACTTCTGACGATATTTTACTCTTCTTTCTGAACAGCGACCGATGAGACGATGACTGTCGTATTGATGCCTCCGCGAAAATTGGGGAAGTTGATTTTGAGCAAACAACCATGAATTGATCGTTCAATCTCAACTCCATTGACATGCCACCGACCCGTAATATCGCTATCTTTTTATGCTGGAGTTAGTTGCTAAAGACCTTCATCTCGTAGGCTGCATAATGAAGCATTTCACCTGGAAGCAGCTCTGTATTCAACGTCAGTTTGGTGAAAATCAACTGCGTTTTCAAAATAAAGTACAGTTTTCTCAGTTAGAACCTCGTAGGTGAAAATTGATATTCGGAACTTTCAACATTGAAAATTCCTTCAGGTTAGGGTGAAGAGGTCTGTGTATCGCGTATAAAGTCACTTAAACCACAGGTTTCAACACCATTCAGTAATTTCATTTCAGGCTGTTTACTGCCACAATGTAAACGAATAGTACATGTTGATCTAAAAACACATTAGATAGCCTTTCAGAATATCATTTTAATCCAACTTTCAGGCCATGGGGAAGACTGTCTGGTGAGCTTGAAGTCTGGAAGTTGGTTGAATGTTCGAGCCATAGATTTAATGGTTTAGTATCAATGAATTAATCCTCTATTAATGCACACGTCACGTTCTTATCTTGGATTGCTGTCCAAGTTTATTCTCACAGGTAATTTGAAATTTCTACAGATTTGTTATTTCATCGCTGCATAACCAACTGTAACGAAAGTAGGAGGTGACATAATTAAGACTGGATAATATGGTTCTATTTTTGTAACAATTTGATGATGCCTGTAAACTGGCGTCCTTCATGTACTGTACTATGAGAATAAATTTATTTTTTATTTATTTAATTGATACAATTACTCATAAGTGGAAATTAAAAGTTGTAAATTACGTGGTACTTAACTAGAATGCTGTTCTCCTGCAAAGTGAATAATCCACACAAAAGTTGTTACAGCAGCTTTCAGCTACTAGTGTGTTGATTCGCTAGAGGTGTCTGAAGTTGATATCCTAGTTGCTATCGTTAGTTCAATGCCAAATGGTCGCTCAGTCATCTACTCGGGTTTAGATTAGAAATGGTCATGACAAATGATTGCGGATGCTGGGCTGAACACAATTTTATAGCAAAGATCAAAAGCTGTGACTCTTTTGCTGCATATTTCTAACGCTGCAAATTTTATATCTTTGAGAAAACTCTGTGTTAAGAATCATCAAATTCAGCTGAATTTTAACCTCTCTAGTGGAGTGTTATGTGGTTTCTACAATCTGCTTTGTTGGGTTTTCTTGAACTACAGGAAGAAGATCACTAAGTCGGATTAATTTCACGTTCTGCACATGAGTGTTTACTCACGTTACGGAGTAACATAGGAATACATAATCGCCATAATTGCAAACTTGTTCCATATATCAAGAAATATATCGAAACCTCTAGCCAACATAGTTATTACTTGGCTGCGATTAGATTGACATACCACATAAGGAAGTCATATAAAACTGAAAAACATGCCGAAAAATCGGCGTTTTTGTAAATACAACGTTTTTATATCTTCGTTTGTGCCTTACTATAATCGAATATTAGAGACTTATCTACTCTGCACTTGAATGACAACTTGTCTTGTAGAGACGCAAGCCAAATTTCATTATATTCAGGTACTAAAGACTCGAAAGTATTTGGAGCATGCTAGATGATTGATATTTGGTGCTGATAGTGTTTCAATGCACTCCTTCAAATTTGCGCGTGTACTTGAAATGTCAACTAGATGTCGTTGACTTTTTAATGAGTAAATGGTGAGAAATACTTGTTAAGATCTTCGAGCCTTACAAATTATAACTAACTAGAACTTAAGGTTGACATATCTGAAAGTCTTGGTAAGTGTAATTGGGTTTCATTTCTGCATATAATTACTCTAATTAACCATGGTTATTTAAAAGTGTAAGCAAAATTCTTATGGTTGAGCCCAACATTTTAAAGCACTACGACTGAGTTTAATCGGTTCTGCTTCATGCGATATTTGAAGTAAAATTTTTCTGATTTACTCGCAAGGACTTTTCGTAATTTCGTATATCATGATTGACATGATGGTTTAGTTAGATGTCTATTCAAAGAGGCCTGTTTAGAAATGGCTCCATATGGTATACAAAGGTCAAGAGATTCGGTCTTGTTACATGTTCCTCGTGTGATAAGTTGGTGATAGATGTAACCATCTTTCGAGCACTTAAGTGCACTTAAGTGTTGATAATTATCAACAGGTATGTGTCACTTCTCAAGCAAGTGTAACAATCAAAGCAGCAGACACACAGGTAATGAAAACAGAACAGGAGTTGTACGGGGAACGTTTATTTGATGAGAGCCAGCTTTTAAAAGGTGCGGGATTCCAGTCTTAGGGTCTAACAGTCTTACTGGTCTTCGTTAAGGTTTAGATCCTGCAATTGTTGTATCTCCTGATCCAGATATTTGACACTGGAGTTTCTTCCTGAAAGCGAAGAAAATAAAACATTGATTAGTGTTTATAATATAGGTTTATGTTTTCATTGCACATGGGCTGTCTGCTTAAGTATCATCTTTTATTTTATCTCGACAAAGACCTGTATATAGTGGTTAAAATTTCATTTGTAGCCCTGATAGGGGTTCTACATCTTTTCTAAAACGTTTCAGGCTGTCAACCTGTAAAGTGGAGAAGGCTTATCGTGGTTTTCAACTTAGAGCTTGCCTCCATGTCGCATTCACTAACTCTTGCATGTGTAATGCTCATGGATATTCACCTATAAAATTCATTTAGAGGCACTCAATATTTTAGGCAATGTAACAAATTAATGGGATAATTTCAATACATTTACATTGCTGTTATTCCTAAGATCTTACATGGCTTTTACTTCATTAACGTTGGAAACTACGGGAGATTTGGATTTCCAGCTTAAGATTCATAAGCCATAGGAGACTTCCTTGAGAATCATACTGTACAGTGAATAACAGATTTTTATTTTCAGCATAACGCAAAACACTTTTTCCAACTATTCTTTTTAGAGTTCTCATTAAGTTTACTGATAAGTGAGCAGTTTAAAGGTTATCTTTGTCCTATTCTAGGGATAGGGTTGACTATTTCAGCTTTCCATACTTTCGGTTGGAATGCAGTATTTACTACAAGGACGGAAACTGCAATGAACTTGAAAAGGAGTACTATGTGATCGCTTTGGATGGAAGGTTACACAAGAATGTTTCCTAATCACCAGAGTTAAGGAAGTATGACTGCAGCAAATTTATTGAAATGCCGAACTAGAACTGATAATTTGAAGAATTCTAGGAGTTTATGATCGAATGTATTGTCTGATGATACTGCCACTAGGTTTCTTCAAACTAATGCTTAAACAAATTACAAGACACCTACATTTTGGTGTCCACACAAATGATTTTCCCATGAATAATTTATTTACTCCACGGTCAAGACTACGACATACTACAGTTGAGTATATGTCTTGTCCTCTATACATTTATTTTACACGATTTTTTGGTATTATCATCAACTTTTTGATTGGCCTATACAGTCAAACTCGTTAGATGGTGATTTGTCTTCAGAGAAATTTGCTTAATCTAGCTTATGTTGTAGGGATGTCATCATTTCTACGCCTTTATCAAATCAAAGAGAAGAATGTTGGCGCTAGGGTTAACACGAAAGTTATATATTCTCGAATTTACTACTGATATAGCTTTTTCAGAGTTCTGCATATAACATAATGATTCCATACAGTACGAATGTTATCTGAATTATACATATATCGCACTAATGATTCTGCCTGCAGAGTTCGCTCTTTAAAGTGACAACCGATTAAAAGTTTTGGGTATCAAAATTTAAACCTGTTTACATAAAGTGGCTTAGAATTCAGTGATCATTATTGGATTATCTATGAAGATAATTCTTTGCAGATAAAAATATTTCACTTTTTCATTATGTATCTGAATAGAATCAACATACGGTGACTGTTTGATTACATATTTTTCAACCTAAACTATTTGTTTCATATTTTTTCAAGGCATATTTAAAAGGGAATAATGACTGTTTGACTTGAGACAGTATTTGCCTTACTTTGAAAGTCACACAGAATTTGTGAGTGACACTATACTAGTGGAATCCACTTCTTGTTTTGACTGTCCCTGTGAATATCATAGTTGTGTAGATAAAATAACATCTTTTTTGGACTATTTTTGTGATCCAGCTTATAAGTCGTACTATAATAACAAGTAACAAGTTTTCATTCTTAGGAAAGCTGAACTGGGTTATCTTCATCTCTAAACTACCGACTGTGTGATAAAAGTTATATTCCACGTACGGAATTCAACCTCACTTTAATTCTGAATAACGATTAAGACTAGTGGAATCTATACAATAAAAGCAAGCAGTTGCATTTTAAAATTTTATTAAGTGTACAAACAATGTTTTTAATAGCTTGGAATTCGTCTGAAGCTGAAAAAAGAAAATTTAAGACTACCTTTGTAAGGTCAACTTCATCATAAGTGGTATAAGTGATCTTAGTTTAATAATGAACTTTAATTTAGATCAAATTCTAAAAAACATATCCGCACAGTATTGTTGAGCACTAACCTAATGCTTGGTACCCAAACAGACTGATTACATAACTGAAAAAATGGTGACGTAGACTACGCAAAGACATAAGCTCTGGAGAAATAATCGCCACAAAACGGATATTTTTAAGGATTATTATCGAGTAATGTACTCATGAAAAAATCATATTTATTCATTCCTTCCAAAGCCACCTATTTGATTTTACATGCCGGTAAATAGGATACTTTTATTGCTGCTACTTTATCTGGGTTAAATAAATATACAGAGAGTTCCAGATAATTTAGAGTTTTCCATCCAGCTATGTTTGTTGACCCTCATTAGGTGTGTTCGACAACTTAGTTGTAACTTTGAACATTCACATTGATGTTCGAGGGAACTGATACAGGCGAAAAGCCAACAGGTAGTTTGAACAAGTTCAGTCTAAAGAAAATTACTTGCTTATTTTAGCAAACTTGGGAATTCCTCGCAGAGCGGACCCATTAAATTCTTAAATATGATAGTCATAAACATAAAATATCGATTCGTTTGTTTGGAATACCTATTTCATTTACCAGTTTTATTAAGCTAATTTTATTTTGTTACTGTGTTACTACTAGATGAAAGAAGTACCTAGGTGGGGTACACCTTGTCAGTATTTTAGCTATCTTCAGGTTGTAAGTGGAAGAGCCTTTTATTAGCAGTTATGATATTTTACACGCACAGTCAAAGTTCTTACTCAATGTAACCACAGGTAGTTCCAGTTGTCGTCATCATGTTATCCATCCTGATATTCTGTTCCATAAATATGATACAAATGTTGAGAAAATCTAAAAGAAAATATGCCGAAAAGGATTCCTGTACGTGTAAAGGTTTATATTAAGCTCAAAAGTTGATGTTTATAGTCTAGTTTCATATTTTCTATAACCCATCTTAAATTTCTATATCAGTACTTTTCCAATTAATTTTTTTAAATCTAAAGAATCCAAATTTTTACTGTATTTTCAGACGATTCATAATGTTCGAGTAGCACACGTCTCAAATGATGCGTATTAAAAAGAAGTGCATATCTCTTGTCCGAAATATAGGTGTATTTCTTTTAAAATATAGCAATATACAACAGCAGCAACTAAAAATAAGCACATTTCGACTGTTAGTGGAATATGTCACTTTACTTTAATTGTTGAATATATGTTGTTAAATATCTTGAATCTACCCAAAAGATGCTAAATTGCATTCGTATGAGTGCTAAATTTATGTCATTAAGTCACAATTAATTTTCAAGATTACAATAATATATACAAATGTATGAACATCTGATGAAATTCTTGTATTTTTTGAACAGTGTTCACCGTCACTTATGATAAATATTGGTGGATAAACCCTAGCATACAGACTAAACACGTCTTGTTTCTTATTTCCAATTAGTCATAGGCATTCACATGTAAGGGAAAATAAATGGTCACAGAATACTGAGGTTTTGCAGATAGAGCATTAATATTCCACCAATCTTCTCCCAGTGAACAGCTTATTATAAGCGATCTGTTTGTATCTATCGCTTACTAAATGTTGATAGTCCTCACTCTCCCTTTATTTTTGAGATGAGTACCGGCTGTAAACAGAACCAAATGACCGGTGAATGTCGCCTTAATCTATCTGTCGTACTGGTACTCAATATTTACTCCAAATATACTTTTCTGACTGGATCAACTCGTCAAAACTCTACATAAGCTCCTTACTTATGTGTGTTTTCGTAAATTTGATCTTTTTTATTCATTCAAACTACAGTCGGTGGGAGAGTAAACGGAGAATACTTAAAAACATCAATAAGTATCATGATCCCTCTTTAATAATTCAGTCAGACAGCACATAAACGGTTGGTCAGTTAGATTCAGTCTAACAGATTTCTGCAGCACAATTTGGTCTCATTACCAGACCATCAAGTTCACGGGAATTAGCCAACGAAAGTTCTCAAACCAGCAGGGTGAATTCCCTAGATTCACAATCCAAATTAGCTGGAGTTAAGTGAATAACTGCATATGAAACTTGATGTATGCCTCAAAGACAAGACATACATACAAGGCCTAAGATATCAGGATTTAAGTTGGTTAGGCCTGTTTCTGATTCGACATAAGGTTGTGACACTGAAAGCCCCAACGCCAAGTTGATAGTAGTGTTTCAAGAGATTAGGAACTGTATTTTCTTTAATCAAGCTGTCAGAAGTAGTTAGAGTTATGGGAAAGTGAAGAAATCGTGTGGAAAATTGAGTTAGCAGTAGATTGAAATGAAGTTTCAGGGAAGAGGGGAGATGAAAAGGGTTGGAGACAAACAGAAGCACTTTTTAGTTTTATAGAAGCGTTTGAACATTTACTACTTTCCAGTTGTCCACACTATAAAAATTCATTTCTTCTCAGAAAACCAGAAAGGTAAGGACAATAACTAAGGGTGATCAAAATTTCAAAAGGACAGCAGCTACTATACGGATCAGAGACTTGGCGAGTCTTAAAGAGCATCTCAAACAAACTTCAGTCCTTCATTAACAGTTGTCTTCACTCAATACTCAAGGTCAGATGGCCAGAAAAGATCAGAAACAGGGATCTCTGGCAATGAGCGAACCAACCAGGAACCGATTGTGAAACAAATAGGCAGGAAGAAATGGAGATGGATTGGCCATACGCTGAGGAAACCATCAAGTGACATTACTAGACAATCCATTGCTCGAGTGGAACCCGAAAGGGAAGCGGCGAGTTGGTCGTCAGTTTGAGGGTGACTTGGAGGAGGTCATGTGAAGAGGAGATGAAAGCATGTCGGCAGACTTGGAGCGGGGTGAAAAAGTTGGCGGAGAATCGAAGGCGATGGAGATGCGCAGCTGAAGCGCTATGTCCCTCTAGGAATTAAAGGATGCAATAATAATAATATAATGGTGTTGAGTTCAACGGTTATTCATCATACGACTCATGTCATGGTAAGGTGTATGGATGCTTGTTTTAATGTGGCTCGTAGGCCCATTGCAGTGTACAAGCTTGACCACGATGTCATAGCTGCAGACATATATTAGAGACTTAGTTCTTAGTTAGCTATAGAGTAGTCGTTTACAGAATCACAAGGGGAAAAGAAACTAGGTTCAGAAATACCTTTTATATGTACCAATTTCAACTTAATATGACTAATTAAAAACATCACATGACACTTAATAGGCCTTCAACTAATATTTACTGAGAAAAACTACTTCACTAATACACTCTGGTACAGTAACCTTCAGCGTTCGTTTTTGAAAATGTTACAGGTGTGTTCTAATCGCTATGCAAAAGTGTTTTAATCTCTGACTTAAAAGTAGTTCATGTGCATTTGGAGAGCTTATTTAAAACATACATTCTGCTATTGCGTCTTCGTTGAATTCTCTGAAATTATTACTTAGATTTGTTGTATTCAAATATTATTCTACAGTGCCATAAAACCCATTAAACAGAACTCCTAATCTCTAACAGATTTGCCTGACATAATGATGTCAGTTATATTTCTGCTCATACATAGTTTGCTTTACACCTATTCAGTATTTTTTAATTGTCGTTTGACAAAGTGACAAAAAAAATAGTAATCGACAGACGTTGTTAGAAATACTCAGTTAAAATGAATTACAAAATAAAATAATTAGTGACTAGTTTCTGAAAAGAGTCAAGTATCAGTGTATTCAATCTTATGAGATTCATTCGTTCAGGTAATCTGTTAGCTAGAACAAATAGTGATTATGCACCACACAATTTATTCAATTGAGTAATTAAAAAAACATTGTGTTTGCATATTTATATATAACCCTGGCGACTAAAAGCAGCTGAATATACTCATACTTAAAATTCAAAAAAGTGAATAAACATCAGTATGTTTAAAAAAAAATCTGATGCGATCAATAACATATGTATATACGTAAAGTGTGTAGTATACACAAATTAAGAGGTTGATTATCTCAGAATCGCATTACGGTTTTCATTTACTCATATTTTTTGAGAATTGAAAAAAGATCAATAAATTTATCTTCTTATTCTGTCATATGTTACAGAATACTTCCGTTATATGTTATAGTAATGAATACGGACATTTTGTATGAATGCATTTTGATATCCTTAAATGTGAGATAATATTTATACCTCATAAATCAATAGAATTACATGTGGTATGCATTCAAGCAGTGGTATGCCGCATTATTAATAACATCATTGATGATAGTCTAACTGAGGTCTGTTGGTTGTGCTTAGAAGACTGTTCTTGGTTATCAAGCGTTTGGATTTTGTTAGGGTAAAAAGATACTTAAAAGTATAATTGAATTTTAGATTTTCCCGTCGATTGATTGGACCGAAGTGCTCAGTCTCAGGTTGACATGTCGGCTTCTTGTTCAGATGCTTCGACGATGTCTGGGAATTTAATTAGTATTTTATTGGTGGATGGTGACTAGGGGTGGGATCCAGGATGCGGATGGGCACTGCGTTCGGGCCTCGGTGGGAACATCATCACTCACTGAGAAATGCAGGTACATCCAGACGACGAGTCCCAAATAGGATGAAATGCGCATCCTGGATTCCACTGCTAGTCACCATCCATTAATTAAATACTTAAAAACAGGTTTTTTTAACAAGTCGAAGAAAAGATGCTCTCGATAAGACGGTTAATGGTAGGTGAAGGTGTATTCAAATAGTCTGAAAATGAGTTGAAATCTGAAAACTTTATCAGAAAAGTTGTCTGAAAACCATTTTCATCGGTAACATAACTCACTAGGAAAAATGAAGCTTCAGGCCAAGGTTGAAATAGCCTTTGGGATTTTATACGATAAAAATGAGAGACACATACTGAAATATATTGCAGCAGTTGTCATTCCTAAGTTTAAACATATTTTATGCGTTTTAAAATAATTATTGTTACAATTAATTTTTATCTAGTGTCACAACCTACTTCTTGCATTATCATTCTCCTTAAGCCGAAATCTCTTCTCATCTTTTCATTTGCGTATAAACAGACTTGGCAAGTAGGTATGTGTTTACATGTTTCAAAATGTATTGGACAAATGCGTCATATTTTTCAGTTAAACATAGTCTTCTGTTAATGCTGGACATATCAGACCTTTATCAAGATCATATTATGTGAATGTAACTTCATTATCGGTAATTAGTTGTTATTTAGACATCATCGTATAAACAGAAGATCATTGCAGTAAAATAACACTAACTTAGCTTCACTTTAGAACATATTTAATATCAAGCTTGTTACTTCTAAGAGTTCCTCATAGATCTTCAGACTCTACTGTTATTTTGTAATACATGTAGCTTTTTGGAAACAGGTATCATGATGCACCAAAAATGAGCCAAGTTTCATACTTTCTAGTGCTAAGTCATACGTAAAAATAATTAGTTGGTTAATTTATACTCAAACTTATGATCTTGAAAAACTTACAGTAGTTGTGATTAGAAAGCATATATATATATATATATATATATATATATATATGCTTTGACAAACATAAGATTCTCTCTGAATCGTATTACCAGTCGTTGTTTCACACCTGTGGTAATCTTTAAAATCCACAGCGTTCTCACTTGAACATTTCAGGGTTAAAAAACAGCGAAATAAAGACTCACATGATCAACTCGCCTAAGGACGAAGTTGTTTGCTGGCTTACACCGTGATTCGAGTCTATATGTTAACGACCAGCAGCATATCGCACGAACGGTTTATTCCAGTATATTGAAAACCTGAATTCCATTAATGCTTTCAATGGGTTCATAATGTCACTTGATGTACCTCCCATGTGTAGAAGGATTCCGATTCCTGAAACTGCAAATATTATTTGTCAACATTCTGGTCTTTTCCTTCGAACAGTGTATGAATTTAAACACCTGCTACTAATGCTTACCACGGATGTGCAATTCAAATTCGATTACACTCTACCGTCAAGTAGACGGTGTAGAAACGGGCAGTCCGCTAGGCCATGAACTGACAAATATCTTCATGCTTAATCTTGAATAATCAAAGCTCAAGCGCATAATTAACGAAAGAACTTACTGATGATACACTGGTGACGCATTCATAGTAAATGAAAATGAAAGTCATGCATCCTACCCACTTATGGCATTCGGTGACACTCACGAAAATATTGAGTTTGCATAACAGATGAAAGTGCTTGGGACTCTCACTTAGTTTTAGATAGTTAAAGTCAACTGACAGAAATCCCTAGACGAAAGCTTTGTTTGTTGACACATATCAACAAGGCGTATATGCAGACTGGAAGGGACTTATATCCCCATAGAGACTCGAACCCACTTCACCCAGTGCTCCAGTCAGATATGCTACCAGTGAGATATTCGGGCTTGAGACTGACCTCCTGTAGGACATGGATGCATTGAGACATAACTAGGGGGTACCCAGTGTTATGTTTCTAGTCCTTTTGTATCCGTGCTAACTGATACTCATCAGCTAAGTTTACATTGGTGATCATCAGACTGGGTGAATCGTTGCTGACAGCACCGTGCATCACTTAGAAGATTGAAGTCTGCAAATACTCATTCACCAAAAGTCTACATGGAATGAACAATAATTAAATTTCACTAGCTTTTGTCCAGTCAGCCATAAATGAGCAGTGGCCCGAACTCTGTTATACAGAGTGAAAAAAATATTGTTAATCGAGAATGTGGAAGATTCTTGGGAAAATCTTGGAAAATAATGGGCACTGACAGGAATTTACCAATAGTTAAGGAGCATTTGAGGATGTAGACGCAAAACAAATCGCAGTGGATCAGAAACTCATCTTCAGATAACTTGATTTCAAACGTGGTATTATTCCACGGATAGTCAACAGAAGATTGAATAATTCACTAGCCAAAATCTTTTTGTCATAAAGTCGGGTCGGTTCTGGTGTACCAAATAACATTCTATCTTTTGCAATCACTACGTACTCTTCATGCGGTAGCCCTAATTGTGCGTACAGATTCACATGTTTCTGCATTTGTGACTAGATTGGATAACACAGATTCTTTGAAGATGTTCTGGAAAACCTACATCTCCAAGGAAAGAAACCGTTTCATCAGTGCTATCACCAAGCGTCTTGTAGACTGGCTTCATGAAATGCGCATATTAGAATCCTTCAAGTTAATTAATGGAAAACACGGTTCAGTCCTTCTCAAGTTTATTGAAACAATTAATATCAAGTGTTTACGACTCGAGTTACGTATTCTAAAAGAGGCAATTACAAGTCACTGTTTGCCCTAGTGACTAAATTTCTTGGCTTTTATTTTTCTTTGATTACATAGTCCTTTACTTTAGGCTTTTCTTTTGTGGTTTGTAAGAAAATTTGTCTTTCGTTTTTGTTCCATTTGGCTGAGTTGAATTCATGATGTTACTAGGCAAATTACTAGTAACGCATCATCAACTAATCTATCCCTCGCCTTTCTTGTACAGCTCCTTTTCAAAGTACCCAAACATTTTTAACCAATTTGAACCCATTGAGCATAAGATGTAGAAGTGGAGATTTTGAGCGAATCTTCTTTATTATTTACAGGATCTCATCATGAGCTGACATTGGTTAGAGAACCATTGAAAAACCTTGGAGTACCGGACAACTGTTTCACCTTAGTTTGGGACTCTTCACCAGTATGCACCCACCGGGGCTTGAACCAAGGACCTCCTGGTTACAAGGCGAGCTCGTATACCATCAAGTCACTGGGACCCGATCCAATGGCTCATGAATTCTTACTTCTGCCGATTCACAACATAGCGCGACTCCTAGCCAATCTCCTCACACCCGACCTGCTGCACCCTACTGGTTACAACTTCTCACTAGAACCCCAGGTAACCTGAATAGGGCTAGTCGCTTGAGAATCTCATTGATATTAAAGTATTGGTTTGTAGGGATTTGATTGGTTACAGGATTTCGTCATGAGCTGACATTAGTTAGTTCTTTATTATTGTTTGATTCTCCTATCAGCTCACTCACATTAGCAATACAAGTACGTTAAAAAGTTTCTCTCAATGTACACTTAGTAAAAATTTCATCGGTCATGTGTGACTAATCAGAAATCAGTGAAATCGAATAATATCATCTTATCCTACTCCAACCACTGCTTTTGTTATATTCAGGATGAATAGAAGTATGAAGTTGCTTAGATTGGTAAGTGGTAATCAGGATGTAATGGAAATTTATCAGGGCTGAATAGTTTTGATTAATACAAAAATAGTTGATAAATGATGAGTAATTTGTATAAAGAAAAGCATGGAATCGCATTGGCTGCGGCAGGACATTTCAAAGTTGAATAATTGATGTCCAAGAGATTATCAATTTTTGCACTAATTATAGATCCATTTCTCTCTTTTTACAAGTGCTCGCAACTGTGTTCTGGAATGTATTTTATGACAGCCTGTGCCACCGAAAGAGGCTAACTGGTACATTGGAGTAGAGATGTCCAAGTACACTGTCTTTTTCTTCAGGTTATTGATGGCAAAAAAAAGCTAGAGAACATTAATCTTAAAGTTACACTGAAGATTACCGTTTTTCGGGAATAAGATTTTCTTTTCTTCAGAATGCCAGAAGTTCAATCACTATTTTTATCATATCTTTTGAGAGATAGTATACCGGTTACTGTCTGTGATTCACACTGAATGATGGCATATCAAATACGTAATTTATCTTAAGAAGGGTTGCACAATCAAATAAGACCAGTGGCACTTCACTCAGTCATTAGGAATACCACTGTAAGAACGTGATTACTATTCAAACTTGATTTAATTTTCATTCCACCAGTGATAACATAGTTTATAGACTAGTTTAAAGCAGATAGATTTCATTGTGCGTTTCTGTATAAGTTAGAAAAATCGACTATGTATGTGACATATCTGTCATGCAATTTTTTTGTAGTGGTAGTATTAGTAGCAGTAGTCATTTTGAACAACCATATTTTTTTCATTATGTCTTTGCGTTGGTAATAAAAAATACCCTGGGGTATTTTAGAATATATAGTATAGCAAACACTACGACAGATACACCATCTATGCAAAATACTTAATATAGCACCTTTGAAACAGCTAAACGTAACATCTGAAATGATTACAGCGTTCACCTAAGCAAGTAATACAAAATCAACTATCTGAAGGATTTCATTTCGAAAATGACCACCTCTGTTCTACAACCATACTGAAACAAAGACGCGGCGAGTGTGATTTGCAGTAGCTCGTTTTCCCGCACAAAGGAAAGGAAAGGAAATTGTTTCATTATAAAACACTGCATATCTTGTTTTTTTGAGTGAAGTACAGTAACCATTTTTTGTTCAGAATAAACTATGATAGTTAGCGAACAGTTTATTGTGCCATTCGAAAATTCATTTAACTCACATAAAAGTTTCTTAATTTGAGCAAATAATTATCACTAAGTGGTCTATGCTTCATTATATATATATATATATATATATATATATATATATATATATATTGATTTGAGTACCTTTGGTTTCCCAAGGAGACTGTAATTGATAAACGCTCAAATAAATCAAATAACGTTTCTTTATTTTTGCTTTTATATGATTATATTATGAACAATTCTAAAACATGTGAAACGGTTTATTTAAGGTAGTTTTAATAATTTCAACTTTATTTTCCAACACTGACATTCGATACTTCATTTTAGACTACTACAAACCATTAAAGTAGCATTTCAAGTTTAAAGGAAAGTCAGTAGTTCACATGTATCCTTCCTTTATATCTGAGATACAAATCAGCTGTTTAGAAATCAAGACAGTATCACGCCTGAGTTACTTCTGATGACGGGACCACAAAACTGGTAGTTTCTTTTCAAGTAGGCAGATATATCGGTTCTGTATTAAGTTGCTGTTATTTCATTCATTCTTAGATCTACATTGACAGATTTTTTTCGTAAAGTAACTAGCTACCAAACGAGTTGAAATGTTTGTATGTCACTTTTATATTCCAGGCATCCCTATTTTGAAAAAAAGACATAACCAAGTGGGATTAAATATTTGATCAAGACTGAACACCAGATTGTTCTGTTCGTCTTATTCAGTCCTATTCAGCTACATGTGGTTGCATCTTAGTAAAGGTTGCTTTTTATACCAGACGCCCACTTTTTTAAGAGTTATCGACTCGGTGACTGAATCACAAGACCTATCTATTCCTTGCACGACGAATCAATTTGTTAGTTTTAGCGCGTGTAATTTCACGTTGATTTTACCTGACAGAAGTCATAAGTTTCTTTTGTCATATGAAACCTTCCAAAAAGGCTGTCTGAGAAATGTCTTGTGTTTATTTTAGTGTTATGGAAACATTCAAAGTAAACTACGGAATGAATTGCAACTACTGACATTTAGAGTTAAGTTTATTATTCAAGACCCGACTTTAATCTAGTAAAATATTTATTGTAGAATAAAGCGTCATGTGAAGCATCACAATGGTATATTTTGAAATGTATTTCACATTTAGGCATATTTATGGCAATGGTGCATTTGATGGAATACATTGTTCATTCACTTGTAGACAGACGGTGACAATATCCTGCACACATAAATTAAAAATTAAAGTTACATCTCCTTGTGTAAACAAGATCGATTTAAACGCATATCAATAATAAATTTTGCTGTTTCAGCAAGTAGAAAATTACCTATCATCTATATCATACGATATAAATCACAGTTTAAAATCTCAAGGTTTTTTATTATATTACCAAAGCTTTACTAATCTTTTAGGATATTTCTGCATGGTTCCCTCAAATGGCTTTACTTTTTATAGCATTACTAGATAGAAGGTGGAAATTTCGGTTTATTTACTCCTAAAATCATGATCTGTGACAGTTTAGAATAAATATGATGAACCGTATACTTTATTTCAAAAGCGTCACTGTTTTACTAGTGACAGTCTTAAACCTTATTCTTGTGCTAATATACTCATAAACTCATTTCTAATTCATTCTAAACATATAAAAAAGTGTTAAGACTCATAGTATACTGACAGCCATTGAAAACTTAGTCAGCTAAACTTGTGAGGTGTTTCTTTCATATAATTCTCTCTGTAAATCGAGTTCTAACATATGTGTTATTATATAAAAAGACCGTTAACTATACACTAAGGATGCAAACACTAAATAATTTTGAAGGAAGCACCAGATCTTTAATGAATGCAAGAGTGATAAATCATACTACTTGTCGCAGGTAAAAATACGGTTTGATTATCTCAGATGAACTAGATTTCTTATCCAGAACAAAAATGGTTAAAGAGAGAACACTTGTTTTCAATAAATTGTTCTTCAGGCTCTACAATCATAAATCCACTAATTTTTTAGCATACATTAGCACACATGGGACTTACGTCTGGTCCACCCCGTTTGTTGGTTTATATTTCTATAGTATTCATATTGTCTCACACACCACTGATACACTCACCCTTGAAACCTGTACTTTTGTGGATGAATATATATATATATATATATACATCACTGAATTATTTCATCTCATCTTCTTATTGATTGTGCATATTATAAATGATAATAAAAACTAATTGACTATTGTTTCATCCTTTGCTATACTTTTCCTATAATACATCTCCTGGTATAATTCTAATTTGCCTTTACTGTCTAATGTATATTAAAAAAAATTAATGGATTTATAATTGTAGAGCCTGAAGAAGAATGTATTGATAACAGTCGTTCGCCCCAACTATTATTATTTTGAAGAAATTATGGGGATATTCAAATTGCACTTCTTATGATTCGAAAATTAATTTGATTATTGTCAGAATCGTCTGCACTGCATGTACTGTTTGTTACCTAAGCACGTTCATAAAATTAAACCTTTTCTCGAGGTTCGACTTAAGACTGATTTTGTGCAACATCTGAGAGGTGATATGGAATGTTTAGGTGTTTGGAAACAATCGAAATATGGGCTCATTGGTAAGGTTTCTGACTAAAAAATGATGAGTGGTTAAATTCATATGATTTCCTTTTAGACTACTTAATTGATTTGTTTACACCTTACCTAGAATACTAATCATATCTTGCTATATATCATGGAATGTGGTGTACTCAGACTGATTACTATATCTTTAACAAAAAAGACAGAATCAGTCAGAAAAAAATTTTTGTTTGATTATAGCTTGATTCCACACCGTATTTTTTGGTGTGATATCGGTAGCTTAAATTTTACAGGCCGACCATAGATATCAGGTGTGCGTTGGCAGGGGATCGAACCCCGGACCATATGTATGGTCGGTGAGAGTCCTAACCGCTGTGCCACCGACGCACATTCACATAATAGTAGTTTTAGACTATTGTGCGTTCAACTGTGACTGAAACGTGAGATAGAAAGCGGAAGAGATTACTATATTGCACTATACAACACTGCTATCAAATTTGACAGCATTAAATTTAAAACTATTTTAGTTCTGGTTGCCAGAGTATGATTTATAAAATATATGTCATACTTAAAGGCGAAATACTTTCTGTTTTTAACTGTAGACGCCATTTAAAATTTCTTCAAAAAGTACATCAGGATATGACGAGTTATTTATACGCTTTTATTTTAATTTAATTATTTATCTGTAGAAATTCTAACCAATTTACTGAAACATTCGAATTATTAATTTCGGTAACGGTAAGACTTATATGTCTGGATTCCATCCACTTCTCACCCAATTTTTTTGAACTATTCGGTTAAATCTTAACCGCAGTTAATATAAAATAAATTAACATTGACTGATATATGCTTTATCTTATTTTCGGCTTTAATTCAAAAGTATATTTTAGTAAACCAATAGACAGGCAGTTTCATATCTTGATTAGTCTTGGTCACATTTTTCATCCGAAATTTCATAACCGTTGAATTCTTCTCATTTGTTCCCTTTTTGTTTAAATACTATAGGTGATGACAAAAAATTAAATAAATTTGCGCATAGGATCAAATAAATGAAAGTGGATTGTTTTGTCTTCCAAAAATGTTACTCTTTTTGTTGGTAAACTAGAAAAATAAAAACCAAGGAGCTGAAAACAGACCTTCTTTTACACACACACACACATAGAAGAACTGATGAAATGTCATAACCATTCAAGTAAGAAATTGACATTTAATTATTTTTTTAGAATTTTACCAATATCTTATTTATTGATTTTGATAGTCGAGTTTGTTTTTATAAAAGATTTATTCAAAGACTATGGCTTCCTAAACATATGTGATTCAATAAGTGTAAAATAAAGTTTGGTTGATCTCTGACGAAATCTCAGCACGGATACAGAGGGGTAGTTTCGCATATGCCAGTTTACGCCGTCTCTGGCGTAGACGTGATATCCGACTATCAACCAAAGGGCGGGTGTACTGGCCAGCAGTCCGCTGCGTCCTCCTTTATGGCTGTGAGACCTGGCCTTCGAGAGTGGAAGACATGAAAAGATTAGCTGTCTTTGATCATAGGTGCTTGCCTTCTATCTCCCGTGTGAAATGGCATAATAAGGTGAGCAATATTGAGGTTTTGCATCGGTCGAGTGCTAGGTAGGTGGGAGGGGAAATCAATCGACGAGGCTGTGAAATTACATCGACCGAGATGGTTAGGACACGTGTTACGAATAAATGCCTAGTCATTGCCTTCCGTGACGGACAGTGTTACCTGACATAGGATTCGTCAGGCTGGAAAAGAACTAGCGGCGGTCACACCAAAACATGTCTTTGTCAGTCAATGAAGTCCACAACAGTTAGTTTAAGCCACATAGGAAAGTGTAGACTTCCTGACTGGTTGGCGTCCTCGGGACGGTAAAAATCAATGGTTGAAAGCAATTGGTGATATGGCTCAAAATCCTTCTCAATGACTGGAGCAAATGCATCCACTCCCTGTGACTTATGATTTTCCAATGATTTCCAATTAAACTATGTTGTTCTTCGTTACAACTATTCCTTTGTCTCACACCTCTGTTTACTGTCTCTATTATGCCTTTCTTGTGCTTTCTTCTCTTACTTTGTGTGGTACGTGGAGTGTGGCGACTTGAACTACCGCACATATGTACAAAGTTCTATGTCGAAAACAGACAGACAGATCCCTATTTTTATATAAAGAAGGTTTAACTTAATGTAGAATAATCAGCTAAATGAATAAAAGACTGTGCTAAAAGGTATATGAAGTGTTTACTTCTCTATTTATTCTCATTTCATTGCTTTTTAATGTGCTAACTTCAGAACAGTAGAAGAGCAAAAGTGTCTGAATAATGATTTACTAATATTAAGGTACTCAGTTGGCTAAACAGTTAGTTAGGAACTTCGTTAATATGATTGAAACTAGGAATATGAGAAACTTTGAGAGACACATGAACATCGGAAACAAATTAACTTAATGTTGCATCTCAGAACATAGAAAGAATTTATAAGTCTGTACAAAGGGAAGAAATCTCTACTCTGTGTCGACATTATGAATTGACCATGAATAATGGCCTGATGTTTGGTGGTATCTTTAGCACTACTGTCAAAGGAATTTCATTTTTTATGGTTTGGATAATAAGCTTAGTCATACTGCTAACTGTTTCATGGTCATCCCACAAACTTGAAAGCTGCAGGCTTAGTTCTTATATGAACATTATTAATCACTGCCTCATTGGTTGATAAGTGACTAAGAATAATGAAATAAAACACATATCTACATCTTTAATATGTAATATAGCGAGTAATTAACTCTCCAAAAAAACACAAATTTTATGCATCTCCTTATACAATTTTCACTATTCTTAGTAAAACAAGGATATCTTCTAAGTAATATCAATAGACGTCTCAGTCGAATTCTCACTATGGTAGGCTTCATTACCTGAATATCTAGCTTATCCACTTAGAAATTTCTGCACGACTTTTTTATAATTCAAATACATGTGAGAATAAAGCTCCATTTCGAATTAGTTGTGTTCTTTGAGCTGGTTAATTTATTTGGGAAGCTTTCATCATCCTTCTGAACAACATCTTCAGCGGAGGGTTTATTATAAAATAAACTCACTCGAATTCCCCATGAATGATATACTTGTGTCTCCTGGCAACCATCTTCGTGAATGGTGGTTGATTTACATCTCTAATGATTATTTTTATTGGCTTGGAATTTGAACTTTCTTGTCACGTGATTTATTTTTTATTGGCTGGTAAATTGGTCTGCATTAATATGTTCAATAATTGCTAATTCGCTTGGGTACCAGGCTTCTAGGAATTCTCTGGCACTTTTGGTGTTTCCTCTGTTTAAAATTTCGATATTATCCAAATCAAAATAGTGTCCATAATTATCTACATGTATTGATGTGAAGGAATATATATCACGTCTTTTTACAGCTAATTTGTGTTCTTGGGTTCGGATTCGAAGGGGACGCCTATTTTGACCGATATAATGTCTGTTACAGTTCATACAATTTATTTTGTAAATGGTATTAATTTCATCTTCCTTTCCTATTGGATCTTTCGGTTTGCACAATATCGAGTGAAGTAATTGTGCTGGCTGGCTTGTGTGCTATATCTATTTCAAGCGGTCTTAATATTCTAGCTGTTATTTTGGAGATACTTTTTATACATGGTAGAATTAATTTTCCAGGAGATACAATTATATCATTCATGGAGAATTCAAATGAGTTTATTTTATGCTAGACCCTGCGCTGAAGATGTTGTCCATAAGGACGATAAAAGCTTCGCAATTATATTAACCAGCTCAGAGAATAAAACGAATTCAAAATCATCCACCTGAGCTACAAATCTCTGTTATTTCAATAAACGCCATGTTACTTCCAGTTCTGGAATGTATTAATAATAACAATAATTCTCCTACGTGTGTGTATGTGTTTAAGTGGCCTTGCAGTACTGATAATCGTACTGATGAAAAAAAGTTTCATTTTTGAAAACAAAAGATCTAGAAATATTTAAGTAATCATTCAGACTGTCATATTTAAAGGTTTTTGTTTCAAAAGAATGGTTACTGAACAAAGAACACTCCTTTAGATAACTTCATCATCAGGCTGTACAGTCATATATACATAACAGTGAATGAATTAGTGTTACTAACATTAATGTTGTTTGACTAACATCGAATCAATAATAATAATATCAGTGGATTACAGTCCGATAGCATCAACACAGTAATACACACTGAATATCAAAGAAATTAGGAAAGATAATATTACAAATTCATGAATTTATAGTCGCCACTGAAGGCGGGCCAGGGCAGTAGTAGTGCTGGCCGGACTTGCTTCTTTTGCACACAGAGCACTGGTTGTTTCAGGCGAATCGCGATAGCCTCAGCTGTCTGGAGTATGCGGTACCTGGATGTTTTTGGCGATTCATTTGGTACCCAGTAGATGATAGAAAAGGATTCTTCAATGCTAGCTTTGTGGCCGGTTTGGACCAGAAGGTTTAACATTGAACTGTTGATGGTTTTTACTGCACCTTTACTTAGCCATACTGGAAGATGTTCTCGAGCACGAACAGCCATATATAATTCACTTTTGTATGACACAATAGTCTATGCTGAAGATTCAAACCGACTTCCAGTCATCCTTGTATACGAAAGTAAGCACAAGTACACACAATATGAGCGCTGTTTCTATTATTATGATTTAGATCTGCTGCATACCTTTGACTTAAATCCATTCCGACAGTTATAACTGTATGCTTATGTGATTAAGTGATGGGGTAACTGTTTAGTAACTAAGGGATTTTCTGTGAACAATGATCATCAAAGCGATCATTTTGAGTGATTTTATAATACACTCATGTAACAACATTTTGTTTATTACCAATAATTAATTGTGTTCCATAAGTGGCCAACTAAACACTATTTGAATGCCTTGAGAAGTAAATTGTAATTTGAATAGTTCTTTCAGTATAACTCAATGTCATGAATTCAGGTGCATAGAAATAGCATTAAAATTGAATTCAGCTACCATAATACTTAGTAGTAAAACAATTTAATAATTCTAGTAGAAAGTAATATTAAACCGTAATAGTAAAATAATCTTCAGAAAGTCGACATTTATGAACAACTGTGATTAAGCTATTACTTATTTTTAGAAAGGTGACTTCACATTATCATCATCATTCGAAGCTACATTATATTGAGGTACTAACTCAATAAACGATCCCTTCAGTTTATATTTGTTATTCACTCAGTATAGTAGTTGAACTTGACTGATTTTCTATAGATCCAGTGTACATTGTCAATACTTACGTGTTGTTTAGAAATAACTAGAAGTGCTTTCGGAAATCTGATTATTACAGCACGTAAATACCACAATACCACAATTTCTTATTTTAAAAATCTATATTATTGTGAATTCAGTACTAAATATTCATATTTCAGGACAAAATTATTTTTTATTTATTAGTAGTTCACAATGGAAACGTATTAATTATTTTCATGAAATTTATTGTCATATTGATTTATAACGTGCGTCAGTGGCACAGTGGTAGAATGCTTGCCGACCACGCATGTGGTCCAGGGTTAGATCCCTGGCCGACGCACCCCTCTACCATGTTAAGCCATCAATAAGGCTGTTAAAGAGGGAAGGTTTGGGCGTGGGGCTAGCAAACCCCATCCAGTAAAAATAAAAAACACATCACTGCTACCGAAACTTCGGCGCTCTGGCTTGAAGCCTTATTTTCCACTGGGAACGTGTAAGAATAATAATATTATGATTTACAGCTTCCCTTCTATACTGCATATTGTATTGAGTATGATGTTGAGATGTTTCTTAGTAAACATTGAAGCGCATAGGATTATTCTGGTCGGAAAAATTTAAACTTGTTTATAGAACAGAATATGATTGCTCTGTAGTCAACGGAGATATTGAAAACGTCTCACTCTGACAGACTGTTCTATAATATTGTTAAGTTAAAATTACTCATTTTCCTGCCTTTTTGATTTTACGCGCTTTATCAGCTTCTTTGAGTCTATACAATGGTGTTTTTTTAAAAGTTTTCTATTCACTCTTAATATGCCACTTTCTTGGAAGACGCCTAGAATATATTGCTGAGAAAAAAATATTCGGACTATTGGTCTCTATCTCTCTCTCTCTCAGACCATTGAATCGAGTCAATGCTGTGATCCATTTGTCATCGACACAATCATTTGGGTGAAATAAATATAGATGGTATTGCATGTTAACCAAAGCATTCAGAATAACATCACGTAGTATATTACAGAACAAAGAAATTTCTAAACTGACTGTAATTTTCGATAAAGAAAGGAAGACGAAATTCGCAGTATAAAGTGATATCATTCTATTCCACAGGTTCTCATCAGCTGCAGATTACCTGAAATTACAATGGTTATATAAATGATCAAAACATACTTTCTTGTTTAAGTGGTAGTAGAGAAGTGATAAAATTGACGCATCCAAAATGAATACATTACAATTTTTAGTTTAAGCTTTCATCATCAATTTATACGCTTTTAAAGTTGAAAAGAGGCCTACCAAAAATCCATAAAGCAAATGTGCCTTTAAGACCAATCTTCTCAATGATTGGTTCACCATGCCACAAGTTATGTCTATGGTTAGCTGATTCTATAGACCCTCTTTTTAACTTTAAAAGCGTATAAATTGATGATGAAAATTTAAACTAAAAGTTGTATTGCTTACATTTTGGATGCGTCAGTTCTATAGTATTTCTTCTCTACTACCACTTAAACAAGAAAGTATGTTTTGATCATTTATATAACCATTGTAATTTCAGGTAGTCTGCAGCTGATGAGAACCTGTGAAATAGAATGATATCATTTTATACTGAGAATTTCGTCTTCCTTTCTTTATCGAAATTTATCAAGGGAACCAATAGTATGACTGTAATTTCTTCATAATTACTGCTTAAATTCAATATGGCCTAGAAATAACACTAGGTGAATATATATATTTATTCTTTCATTCATCATTAATTAATTCAATTATCACGTGTTTTTTCCACTCTTATTTTCTCTTGAAAAAAAATATAGTCACAATGTTTCCTATTGAAAAACGACAAAGACATTTATCAATGAAAGTAAGTAAGGCATTTATTTTTAACTGCACATTTTTTTCAAATATAATATTCATATTTTTGCATCTTATTTAACATGAAATGCTTTATGAAGGTATTTAACACAGCCTTAGTTACCAAATACACCTATGAGTATTATTGCCTTCAAAAGGTACTACTTTTTGTTATACTGACACGTAGAGTTTATTCACATGATATATATATATATATATATATATATATATATATATATATATCGATTTATTGAACAAAATGCTTCAAATGCTTCTTGTTTCTTCATATTATAGACTATCTTTTCGCTTGTAGACTGAGCAAAACTGCTTTTTTGTGATTACAGATACTAGGCGTAAAAACTAAAGACTAAGTATATTATTAAAGGCGCTGAATCAAAACTTGAGGAAGGAGGTTTGAGTTTGTGTTTATGAATTATAACTTCTTGTACATCATTTAGGTCTTGGAGATTGGCGTCACAAGTTTGATATTTTACTCTGTCCCTCATTCTTTTCCAAAAATAATTTATCATTATTAAAACTTTGTTATGGTTTCCTTAGTGTATTAGCCCTGCCTATTGGGTAATCGTCGGTGGCATAGCGGTTAGGACGCTCGCCGACCATGCACATGGTCCGGGCTTCGATACCCTGTCGACTCACTCCTTTACCTCTCTAAGCCAGAAATAATGCTGGTAAAGAGGAAAGGTTGAGCATGAGGCTAGCAACCCCATCCTGTAAAATCAACAATGCTACAGAAATTTCAAGCCATATGTTCCACGTGAAAGAAAAGCAGTCACAGTCTACACATATACAGTATTTATATCGTTCATTTTATTAACGCCGGTTTTAGTTAATTGCCTCTGAATAGTAAGCCGTCATTTTTTTCTTAGTACTGGTAAAATTATTTGGTGAAAAACTGTCTAGAAAACATTTGTAGTTGTCAACAAATTTATAAAATCTGAAGCTACAATATGCTTCTAGTCTCTGTGTAGGATAAACTAAGTTCAGTCTAACCTATCTACTGCTGATGTAGGGTTTCAAATTGTATTTCCTTTTAATTCTTTTTGAAAGTAGAGAGACGAATAAACATCAAGCTTCAGCTTTCTCTGGAATACAATTGTTTATTTTATTATGAGAAAGGAACATAAATGTGGGAACTTTATCAGTGTAATCAGTGTAATCGTAGGATTTGTAAAGATGGGGCACCTAGTCACCATTGTAAGATAAAAACAGTGAAGACACTAGAGAAGCTTTTGGTTAAGATTAAGGTGTGTCATTACAACTTCTGCTTTTTATCAGATTTTGTGGTGCTGATAAACTGAATAACACTCAGCGTTTGTCATGGATCTAGCGAATGACAACATTTAACAATAAATGACAAATACTGTGAATTGTTAGTATTCGATTGTTGGAGGTTATTGGTAGGAAGCCTTTGACCTAGGTTTTGTGCTAGTTGGCACTCATCAGCGAAGGATACATACAACCTCGAAGGAACTCATGTCCCTTCTGAGGTTCGAACCCGCGTTGCAGTTACGCCTTGCTGATGAGTGCCAACTAGCACGAAACCTAGGTGCAAGGCTTCCTGTGGCCGATTGCCTCCAACCATCTAATACCAACAGTTCACAGTGCACCGTGATGGTGAACCACCTAGCATGATGGCCACATTGCAAGCTTGATTGATAGAATTCAGTCTGCACCAAAGATAGAAGTAGTCTAGACACATTACACTAGTTACTGACCAGTGTCCAATCGAAACCGAGAAATACGTTGTTTATTGCTGAGAATTTCTCAGCTGAAGTCATGCAATGGTCGGGTTTCCTTTGAAGTGATTAAAACGAATGTTCCTCATTAAAAATCTAATCTGTTACGTGTGTTTCGATGAAATTGTTATTGTGAATTGGTATGCCACTTGTTTGTTTTACCTCAAGTAATAATTTTAAATGTTTGCCATGTGTTTCACAACTTTCACACAATTTTGTTTTTAAGACAGTCTGGTAACCCTAATTATTTTTGTTTTAAATAGTGAAATAACTGAATGCCAAAGATATCATTTGCTCCGTAATGTGCACAATCCCAAGTCGACAATGATATTTCAACATTTGAAATTCTTATCCAACATGATTTAGTCTATAATATTCGAAGCATGGGGGAGATATTTTATTCCTTATCGCAGAAGTAGTATAGTGTACTTCAGTCGTTTTTGATTTTCTCTGAATCACATCTGGACATGTCTAACATTAAGAAGCTGCATATATACCACAATAAGTGTATCTAAGTTATTGTTAGTATATAGTAGGACACTAAATAGGTAATTCTGAGCGTAAAAAGGTGGAATATTCTCCACCTGTTATGTTTCTCAATAATATTGAGATTGAAATAGAGACGCTGAGTTGGACACAGATGTGCTGATCACGAATACCGCTTGACTACGCCAACAACATTTATGACAGTTACCTGTTCCCCAGCCCATTCTACTTAGGCGACAATGCGCAATGACCTGAGCCGAAAAGTATATTTCGGTATCACTCACAGTATATTTTAAAAAATAATGTGCGATTGAAAGAATCACCAACGATATATCAATTAAATCAAATGAACTGTAGTCAAGATTTGACAGAATAGTTCTAAAAAATTTGGGCGCCGAGTGAGAAGTAGACATTTGTAAATAATTATATTTGTAAAATCTCAGCGATATTGAAATGAGTAATTCCAACGTTTCGTTCGGCAATCTGGTCCGAACGAAACGTTGGAATTACTCATTTCAATATCGCTGAGATTTTACAAATATAATTATTTACAGATATATCAATTAGTCTATAATCATGATCAGTGAGGTAGTGGGTGTTATTTTACGTAGCCCAATTCTGATTGGTTTATTTCCAGACTCACCTTAATCATAATATCCCCAATAAAGGATAGTCCGTTGTTTATCTGTCTGTATCTCACCTCTCACTTTAGAAAAGAGGTATTACTTGTAACCAACTGGAAATACACTGTCTTTTTTATGCACCTGGCTGATCGACATCTATGGGGTGATCTGTTGTTTGACGGAAGGTCTATAGTATTCGTGGCCTCCTCCCTATCAGAGCGTGAAAAATTGTGGCACACTTGAGAACACCTTGTTGTTCGAGACTTAAGAGTTTGGCGTCAACTTGTGGTGATGAAGCACCTGGCTCAGATCTCTTTCGTTTAGAAAAAGGCGTAGTGCCCTCTGGGAGACATAGAGTCCTAACACTCATGAATTTTGGGCTGGCAGGTGCTAACTGGGAATGGCATCTGAGGAGGTCTGTGGAGGGTAATCGTCGTGCATTGCCGGCTAAAACCATCCCTGTGTCCAACACTAGTGCAGTCTTGGCACCGCTGTTGCTTATACCGACAAGATTTGACGAAATACCGAGCACCACAATGCTAGCAGGATGACGGGGATGTCAACTTTGAGCGTCGATTGGTATTACGTGAGTAACTGGGACGTCTGAGTTAGAATCAGGTGGTATGGGACCAGAGGCTGACACAGTTTTCTAGAGGTCTGGCGGAATTCAGTGGTTTTAGGATCACCCTTACGTCAAGACTGAACTAGACTGTAGTTTTTCAGAGATTAGATAATAGGGTGACCTTGTGTCTGTTAACAAGGAAAATACAAATTAAACTATGCCAACAATAGTCCTTTGATACTGAATGACGAGAGATAAATTGCTTTTCGAAATATCTGAGTCTACCACCTCTGAGATGTTTTGAAACAATCAGTCCTGTCTAGTAAATCTGAATAAAGTTATTAGAAGACGGGATTTATCTGAAAAATGTGGAAAATGTATTTATACAATACGTTTTGAATAGTCTCATCACATATTTACTTGTCAAATCAGTTTATACGAAAAATGAAAAACCAATCATAATAAACAACAGTACGTTGAGGGTAACAAAAGTTATTTTCGTGCACACTAAGGGAGGCCTAAATTTACACATTGCTATCACCTCAGAATACTTAAGTATGAGCCAAATTCTTGACTTTGTTCGTAAACAAATAAGATTCATGACTCATGTACACCATTCGTTTCAATTTGGAATTTTTAAAAACTTATCCAGGTAAACATTCATTAATGTGATAGCTGTTTGACCTTCACCTTTACCTTTATAATCAATACAATTCACAAAAAACTCTCATGGTAAATACTATTAGCACATGGTCATACATAGGCATTTTGAAGAGGATAAAGATTACACCTACCCTACGGAATTCTAGAGCATTTTTAGGCAATTGTTTTGTGGGCCTGTTTACCCCATAATAACTTTTATAACTATTATAAGTTCATACTATAGGTTGTGAAATGGAATTTTCACTTTTTTTAGTATTAAATATACGGTGAATTTGGTAGGTAGGCATAACTAGATTGTTTTTCAAAAAATCACACCTCCACGAAATGAGTAATTTGTATAAATATGACACTGTATATAATAGCTGGTATTCGGCAGGCTACATTTCGGTGAAATAATTTTGTAACAGGCGGTTGGGCAAGATGAAAGAAACACCGTTTTCCCTATTTTATAAAGTTGTCATACTTTTGCTGTTTGTTGTTTTATTTAAATTTCATTTGTGTTCGAGTTTATTTTTACTGGGTTAGATTTTATTTGCATTTACATCTTTGAAATAACTTCTCTATCATTTTGTAACTGTACTGTTTTTGCTACTGGTACAGCCTAGCATCTGTACATTGGCATTATGCCTTCTCGTATAGAAATCGAAGTACTTAGGCTCCACAATGACAACAATTAGCTTATCTTCATATGATATAAATAATAGCAGATTCTTTTAAAATCAGGCCTTCTTGTTTTTAAGTAGGTTGAAGAATTCTAATCAAGATAAACTTAACGAAGTTTCTTCTGATTATGGTACCCTTCTAACTCATATTCAGCAGTATTAAGATGTCAACAAAATGCTGCTAACTCTTTGCTATAATACTAAACTGAAGAGATCAATACTTCATGTAACTTTTGATTGGACAATAGTTACTGACTAGTGTCCAATCAAAAATATCCAATACAGTCCTACAGGATGTCAATCGCGAGCCCTGAATAGCTCAGTGGTCACGTCTCTGACTGCAGCTTTGGGTGACGCGGGTTCAAATCTTGGAAGGGATATGAGTTCCTTCAAGGTTGCAGGTAACCTTGTTGGTGAGCGCCAACTAGCATGAAACCTACGCCCAAGGCTTCCTGCCGACCGGCTCCAACCATCTAATACGTTGTGTAGCTAGCTATCCGCAACTGCAAATACTTTTAGATTAGTACTCAGCAGAAGCGTTTTTTAAGATATAAGATTACCTTTAGTTGTCTTGTAGTCTGGTTGCTGAACAATATTTGTCTTGCTTTCCTCAGTTAAAATGTGAGGAGTCGGAGATTAAGTGTACTACAATTGCGCAATTTACTGTCAAATAATATTAATAGACAAACAATGTCTTATGGAATTCGCATGACTACTAGCAGATTAAAAAACTGTCTAAGCTATCATATAAATCAAGGCTGTTTGACTCAAATTATCACACTTTGCACCAGTGGAAAATGAATTATAATCATCAAGGAAAACTGAATATAGTTGAGAGAAACAATAGGTGTATCGTAATAAAGTACTAGAAATCCGAAGAAAATAGCACGGACTGTATTATAAGAGAAATATTCTACCTAAAGTAGTCACTGATATGTTCCTCATAACTTTTGAATTCCTCCCAGGTAAAATATACTTCCTGATACGATGCTCATCAATAATCCCAGTTGACACAGACCAATTTTTGGTTGCCACAACGTGGCATAATTTGTTTGCGTCGGTGGCACAGTGGTTAGAACTCTCTCCGACCATGCACATGGTCCGGGGTTCGATCCCCTGCCGACTCACACCTGATATCAATGGTCAGCCTGCAAAATTTTGGCTACCAAGTTGTCACAAATGAGAAACAAATAGCTTTCTTTTAACCTAAGCTTTTTGTAATTGTCATTATTCGTTGACATAAATAACAATGTAATAGGATGTCCGAGTTTCTTCAGTTTTACGCTTTAATATGCTCATCAACTGACTTGACTTCATACTGCCACTGTGCTTTATATCCCTATCCCTAATGAGTAGATTACGACTTGTAACATATATGAGTAAAACACTGAGACTAGTTGTTTCTGATTTTGGGTCATTTAACTGTAATGAATTTAATTTAGTTATTTGAGACTACCTACTAGGTATTACTTTACATGCTTTGCGAAATTTAATGAGTTTCATCACTGAAGTTCTCAGCTTCGTCAAATTTTTGAAAAATATACACTATGTAATAATCACCAGATCTTATCTCACATATATAACTCTTCCATTATTGTTGAAGGACTTCTTCATCCTTCTATCGGTTTAACAGACTTTAGTTCGTCTCAGTGAATTTTCTTGTGTGAAGTTACTGCTGTCAAGACTTTATCGTCTTTATTCATTAATAAAACTATGTGAAGTTATTGGCATTTTTCCATTGGGTGCATTCAAATGCCTTCAGGTCAGTCAAAGTTCTTGCTTTGCTTGAACTATCTAGCTTATAGTATAGGTACATGCCTGTTACCAAACGTGTAGTGATAATTAATGTCTGCAGCAATTATTAGAATGCTTATAAGATAACTGAAAGTATAATTAATTCATTGAAGTGCGTATCTTGTTTACTTAAAAGTTTACTTTGCAATAACAACGGAATATCCATTGAGAATGTAATACTCTCTACTGGAGGATAAACGTCCATGAATGACAGGTTCTTTAAAGTAGTGTACTTTTTTCATTACGAAATCATTTTTTCGTTGATGAAAAAGCTAATTTACTCAATTTCAACTTTTACTATTAGTACTCAATGAGGTAGTTAACAGGTACTATTGTTATTTTCTGGAGGTGAACAAAGTAGCCTCTAAATAATTCATATTTTCACGTATCGGTTTGTAGGGATTTGACTGATTGGTTATAGGACTTCATCATGAACTGACGTCGACTAGAAAACCATTGGGAAACCTGTAGGGAGTACTGGACAGCTGTTTCTTCCTAGTTGGGGACTCTTGATCAGTGGCACCCACTGGGGTTCGAACCCAGGACCTTCTGCTAACAAGGCGAGCCCATAGACAGGCTAACGAAACAGTTGTCCAGTGCTCCCTGCAGGTTTTCCAATGGTTCTCTAGCTGATGTCAGCTCATTATGAAATCCTGCAACCAATTCATATTTTCTTGACAATACAGATTTCAAATTTATTGGTTGAGGATAGAAGGCTTAGAGCCTGTGCTAATCCTTTTCTAGTAAATTTCTGTGCTTGTCCAAAACCTTCTCGAATGAATCAGTTGAGGTTGCAGACACCAGTTCTTCTGGTAGTCGGTTCCAAGAGTTTATGACTCGGTGTGAGATCCAGTACTCCGTAGCAGTATGGTTTCTTCTTGGCTTTTGAACTCTCCTGCTATGTGCTCTTAGGTGTTCCGACCTAGTAGGAAGGAAAAAAGAGAATGGGTGAGGTCCGTAGTCATTATTTAAAATTTTAAACACTGTGATTAAATCTCCTCTCTGCTTACGGTATGACAAGGAGAAGAGATTTAAACTGTTTAGTCTTTCCTCGCATGATAAGTTAGTCGTGCCGAGAACCATACGTGTTGCCTTCCTCTGAACCCTTTCTAGGATATGTGAGCCCCCTTTAAGAAAAGGACTGGTTACCTGGATACAGTTTTCTGGTCTTGACCCCACCAGAGAGGAGGTGAACATATCTCTGGTGATTCTGTTAAAGGCTGTTCGAATTGCCCATAAGGATCTGAAATTACGACTTAAGTAGTTATGCAAAGGTTTCCAAAAGTACTTCAGTTAGAATCCCACAATATGATCAATAAATAGTTTTCTCCATATTATTACTATTATTATTATCTATTTTCGGAATTGTCATGTGATGCACAAAGCAGAAGTGATATTGAGTGTATTTATTTCACAAAATGTGGATCTAGCTTTGTTTTGTTATTCGTCAGGTCACAGATGCCATTCTAATTAGGTTATTCGATATACAAAAGTGTACAACAATTAAACAAGTGAAGATGATTTATTTAAATAGGAGAAATTCCCCGATAACAAACTAAATTTTTCATTATTAAATTATTCCTTCCTAAAATATTTATTTAATTTTTAAAGTTTAACTTATACAGATTACTGGTTTTGCCTTAAAACACAACAATATAGCCAATAGAACAAATACCTTTCAATGTATTAACTGTCATTATTGACTAATAATCAGTCGGAAAATAATTTTTAATCCTTTAAATTTCCAATGTCTTGCTATGATTTTTCTCCTTCATAACTTTTTGTCATAGCATACTTACAAGTGATACATAATTAAGATCATTTTTTACTAGAAAAATTTACAGTTAGATGTTAAATGTTGATAACATTTTACAATGAAATCTATGATGAGTGATATAATTATATGATACTGGCTATTAGCGCGACAGTAGTATGCGTACACTCTAAGGTGTGCATACGTACTTATGCACAATGCATAATGTATGCATTTACAAACACACATATATTAATGTGTACAATCACAAAACAGAATGAAAATTAACACAGATTATCTGTATAGGATGTGTCTATTTATATGTGTATATGTTATGTGAAAGGTTGATGCAGAATAGTATTAGCGCCTGTGTCTATGCAAAACGGTAAGTGATTTTCACTCTTATTAAAATACATAGTCTACTAACTCATAGGGAGTCATGACTAAATTAATGTAATTATATGTATTAATTTTATTTTTAGCTATATTATTATAGCTTGATTTCACACATTATATTGGTACAAGTATGGAATTTTGAGCATGTGATATCGGTAGCCCAAATTTAGCAGGCTGACCATTGATATCAGGTGTACATCGGCCGGGAATCGAACCCTGAACCCTGTGCATGGTTGACGAGCGTCCTAACAGCTGTGCCACCGACGCACATAAAGTAGAAATTCATAACCAAATTTCTAAGAGATCATTTTTAGGCAAGCTATTTAACGAAATGTCTTTCACCTCCACGAGCAAAGACCTCAAAAGTGTACCATTTTCCAGTTGAATTTTACTTAGAAATTGATTGTCTAATTGTAATCCACTCCATTTTCTAGTTGTCAATTAGTCTAGTTAACGACATATTAGAATATAACCCACCTGGTGCCTAGTAGCTAAAAACAACTGGTGAAGCTATGCTGTTTTGAACTATTTATATTTTGAAGATACACCTTGTTATTATTTACCTGCGGAGAAGGCGTTATGCTTCTGTCTAGTATCTAGATTTGTATAAAAATACGATTCCATATAATCTGACTGTCACTGGATTATGATTGTTAGATGGTAGAAATTCATCTGAACTAATGGCTCCATTATATTATTATTATTATATACCCTACCGATCATCCAAATTTCTCTATATTTGATTATATGGAGATTTTATCTCTAATACAGTTCAAATTATTAATATACATTTACCCGTAATCCGCTAACAGTTTTCATATCACAGTAATTTTATGTACTTCAAATACATTAAAATTTGTCTCAATGTGTTTCTAGTAGGTTTTAAATTCTGTTTTCGAACTACCATAAAGAAATTGTTTCTTTTAACTTAGATGGTACTCTTTTGTTCATGATAAGGTATCGTCATCCATGAATTATTAATATACTGTTGTACGAAAGGACATTTTCTCGATTATTGAGAAAGTCAGTCACTGTAATAATGCTTCATGGAGGGTAGCTAACTTATCCAACTTCAGACTGCCTTATACAAGGAGATGATATGCTCTGTGGCTCTAATATTAAGTATTTTAGGCTGAAGGGTATGGTGCTAACAGGAAGTTGTCAGGCACACATCATTAATTCATAACATCAGATTACAGCGTGAAAGTTTAGGTTGCCTCATTTTGGCTTCACCTAGTAGATAAAAAAAGAAAAAAAACAACGTAGAATTAATGTAGTGTTTTCGGAAGAAGCAAAAAGGATAAAAGTGTAGAAGTGTGATAATGAAGTCAAGTTAAAGATAAGTTGTGAATGCATCAACACTATCGCTACCTACTGTGAGCAATACAGTGTTTAACGATAGATTTCCATGGTAATGTGAATCTCATAGTCAGACAATAGCTTCGTGCATCTCTACTGTATATTGGTCAAGATATATTTCAAACTGTTTCTAATTTCTGTAAAGTAGGTCACTGACGTTTACAGAAGATAAATATGTGTAACACATGTACAATTCATAATAATGAAGACTTTCAACTTTCTCGATTCAAATAGGTCGCTTAATAATAACTCAATATCTAATTTCTATGCTGTTTAAATGATAGTCTGAGAAACGTGGTTAGTGTTACATGGATTATATTGGTCAGAAAATTACACTAAACTGATACTTTTTAAATGTTTTACTGCAATAGGTCAGGAAAATGGACTCTGGCAGCAAAATGCAAACATTGTGATTCATTATTCATTCTGTATACGTGTTAGTTTACCCAAGGTTTCGAAAGCAAACAATAAATTAGGAAGTATCGCCTATGTTCCTTGATCGTTATAAACTGTCAGAGAAAAACTATATTGTTTGCCATTATTCTGATGTGTAAGATGCAGTGAATCATGTAGAAATTTTTTCCATCAAATGTTTTCCCATTAATGTTTGAAAAACTGAAATTCTGTTGCTCGAGTGCTGTTTTCGTTGTGTTTTGATCCTATTGCCATCATTAAAACAATGTTAAGTCTATAGTATAAGATCCATTTAATAAAAGAATATTTTCCTGTCCTATCCTGTCACTGACATTAACAGTAACTATTAAAATTTAATGTGAGTCAGTGGCATAGCGCAAGAGTCTCGCTAACCACGCAGGTGGTCGGGGTTCGATCCCCGGCCGACGCACTGCTTTACCCCGCTAAGCCAGTAATAAGACTGGTAAAGAGGGAAGGTTGGGCATGAGGCTAGCAACCCCATTCCATAGAAATAAACACCCTTGCTATCGAAAATTCGGCACTCTAGCCTGAAGTCCTATGTTCCACTGGGAACGTAAAAGAATAAAAATAATTAAAATTTGATGTAGCCGTTGACGGTCAATGAGCTAATAACTTCAAAAACTATGGAAAAATAATTTATCTTTGTTTTAACTGATTAAAAATGCCCATTAAAATTTCAGAAGAATGGATACTGAACAAGGAGTACTCTTTCCGATAGCTTCATCTCAGGCTCTACAGTTATATATACATTATAGTAAATGAATGAATTGGTGTTATGAACAACATTGATGTTGTTTAAATAACAGGACTCCAAGTGAACGTAGACAAGACGGAAGTGATGGAAATAACCAACCAACCAACAACAACAGCAACATCCAGCGTCAATCATCTTCAACGGGAGGGATTTGAAGGGCTCACTTCATTCACTTATCTAGGGAGCATTGTCTCAACTACATGAGAACGGACAAGGATGTCAAATCGAGAATCGGGAAGGCGAACGAGAAACACATTCATCAACCTGAAATCAATCTGGAAATCTTCGTCACTCAGCATCAACAACAAAATTCGGTAGGATTTTCAATACAAACAGCGTCAAGTCAGTCAGTTGTTCTATACGGATCAGAAACTTGGCGGCGGGCGGGTCACAAAGAATATTTCCAACAGCCTGTTGCAGACCAGACCTTTATCAACAACTGTCTTCGCTGGATCTATACTGAAGATCAGATGGCCGGGCCGGAAAGAATCACCAACAAGAAACTATGCCTGGGAACAAACAAAACAAGAACCAATTGCCCAACAAATATGCAGGAGAAAGTGGAGACAGATCGGACACTCGCTGAGGAGGCCGCTGGGTGACATCGCTTGCGCGTCAGGCCATTGCTCGAGTGGAACGCGAAAGGGAAGCGTGAGTGGGACGTCCAAGGATGACATGGAGGAGATCGTGTGAAGAGAAGTATGGACTAACATGGATGCAGGTGAAAAGTAGAGCAGAAGACAGAAGCAAGTGGAGACGTGCATTTGAAGCCCTATGTTCCACTAGGAACCCAAGGGAGCAATAATAATAAATAACATCGAATCAATAATATTGCAGCTCAATAGCATCAACATAAAATAAGCTGATTATCAGAGAAATTAGGAAATATAATAATATAAATTCATGAATTTGCAGTCTCCACTGAAGGGCCGACCAGGGCAGTAGTAGTGCTGGCTAGACTTGCTTCTTTTGCACAAAGGCACTGGTTGTTTCACGCGAATGGCGATAGCCTCTGCTGTTTGGAACATGAGGTGCTTCCATGTTTTTGGCAATTCATTTAGTACCCGGTAGATGACAGAGAAGGATTCTTCAATGCTGGCTGGCTTTGTGGTCATTTTGAACCAGATGGTCTAATATCGAACTGTTGACGGTTTTTTACTACACCTTTACTTAGCCATACTGGGAGATGTTCCCGAGTGAGCGCGAAAAATCAAGTTCCTAGAGCAACGGACAATATAACTCGCTCCACAGGCGCAGTTGAATTGGTAGATACAATTTGAAATGGCCAGTCTAGGTACTTCATCTTTCAGTCGAGGTAGCTTCATCGGTTGTGTAGAGAATAATACGTGTAATTCGCCAGCATTAAAAGTTCTTTGAGCTGATTTTCTTAATTTCTTCGTAATTATCTTGCTTGTTATATCGTCCATGAATTGTAGTCGTATATAAAGAGGCTTCATGTTTACAGATAGTGTGTAGTCCTTTTTCGCTTTCTTTGTCATGGGTTTCTTGATAAATTTTTCGGGATAGCTATTTTCGACCAAAGTCTCATATACAATGCTTAATTTATCTTCGATTACTTCTTCTGAGCATATAGCTCTTACTCTGTGGCTGAGGGTCCCTACTGAATTTCTTTTGTACTTGGTAGGAGCGAAGCTGTGAAAATGTGTATATTGTCCTGACCATATACTTTTTCTATGCAAATTTCTTTTTATGGTACCATCTGGTTTTCTTGTAAGTAGGACATCCAGGAAGGCAATTCTGTCTTGGGATTCCTCTTCGCATGTGAATTTCACAGCCGAATGTACTTCATTGAATTCAGTAATTATTGTACTTTTATCAGAACCATTATCACAAAGAATTATCCTTGTTTGTTTGTGGTACTCATTAAATTTATTATCGATTAAAGAATAACAAGGTTATTTCTAAATCTTTTAATTTCGTTTATCAAGACCATTTCATTTGATGCCAGAATAAGGCATAATATATGCTGTTTTTATTATTATTACTATTATTTCAAGCAAATCTATGTTACGTAACACTGTAAATCATGCTATGTTATATGATTGGTATGCAAAGATTTAAAATTTAGTTGGTTGGTTAAGAAATCCTTTGAATATTAACACTGGACATGTTTTGCTGACTATTTTACGTGTTTAGAGATGCACACACACACACACACACGCACACTTACACCGAACTTTTATAGTAAGAAATATGCCGTGAAATAATAAATTACTAAATTTATACCGTTTAACTAACATTTCTATTTTAGAGAACTAATCGAATTGTACTAGCACCCATTCAGTATAAAACACGTGAGTTATCTTTCGCTAATTTTACATTTAAAAAAATGATCTATTTTGTATTCATGAATCTAAGTTAAAGTCATAATTTTCAATTTGTGCTTTAATTTTTATTTTTTAAATGACACGAAACATTTTAAGAAATGCGTAATAATGTTATCTTAAAGATAGAAGCTCACTAAAAGAAGTTAGACCCTGGATATTCTAATAAGTTTATTAGTATTATTATTATTATCCAAGCTTAGGTTTTCCACTATGGAGCTTTTCATAACAATCCATTTAGAGGCAATTCTCAGTTGATTTCCTGAAAAAGTAAAAGCTAGTTTATTTGTCCTGGATACTTATAGAGTTCATAAGAGAAGAGAAGATTAACAGAGGCGCCAATGCAATAAAAATTTTTGTAAAAAAAACGTAATGTAACTAGGCAAATTATTCACGAAAGGAAGGTATTAATTACCAACCATCTAATAATAATGCAAAGTTTACCGCGATAGCCAGTCATCTAGCCTGGTCACCTACCGTATTGCAAGCATGACCGATATAATAAGTTTCTTGCCAATGAAAATTTGGCGGAGTAACATCAAAAAACTCATCAACATCGCTCACCACTGCGGGGTTCATACTCCCTATTGAGTCATAAAAAGAAGATTTGTTTGATATCCCAATGGGGAATATTAATTTGATATGATTCAGTCAGCACCCTTAAGAACTACGCATATAGTACTGTTTATATGCTAGCAACCAATAAATGGGGTTTTTTACTTTTGAAAATTTTTATTCTTTTACTTCCCAAGTGGAACATAGGGCTCTGAATTTTCATTATCCGTGGTGTTATTTTTATGGGGTGGGGTTGCTGCCTTCACCTCCAACCCTTCCTCTTCAGACTTAGTGAGAATTAGGAGTGTGTCAGTCAAGAATCGAACCCCGGATCATTTGAGGCATTGTTGGCGAGCATTTTACCGCCAAAACACTAACGCTAGTGGGATTATTTATTTTAAATACACTTTGAGAATGTGAAAAATATAACTTTCATATATACTTGCTTTTATTTAGTTGATAATTTTTGTGAAATTGCTGGACTTTGTCGAAAGCTTGTTTAAGTTATGCAGTATCACAGGATTCCAAAAGTGTACAATTAATGAAATCTGAGGATAGATTATGACTTTTTACTTCACACAGTAACATCGACATTCAGCATAATTTACTGCTTTTTTCTAGCACAACAACTCTATCATAGACTATGGGTTATAATTTCATTTGTATGTAATATATCATGGTATTATCGTGAAAAAATATAAGCACCTTAAAAACAGAAGCGTGTAGTGGATTGTGACTTAGTGCGGAGTCCACTGTATTCAATTTTTTCGAGATGTGTCATTAGGGACTATTTGTGTCTTTGTAATCCTCATTTCTCTTACAAAAATCCGTGCATTCCAACTCACGATTTATTTACAATACATGGAATATTGTAGTATACAGTAAATATCATACAATTATAAGGTCTTATAACAAACTTAACCCTCAGTTATAGCTAACTGGTCAGTCTCTTACTAACTCAACTATTTTTAGGTGTTGATTTGATTTTGTGGGATTCATTTGTTCATGAAGTAGGTTTTGATAGCAAGGGAAATCGGCCAGAGGATTATTAAAAATCAGGGAACACCCAACAGGTGTTTCGTTTCTGAATGTGGTCAAAACCCTTAGAAACTGAAAGTTTGGAAATTAATCCACGTCGTTAATAGCTGGCTACAGTTAGAACTTTTAGGAGTTGTAGAAAAAAATTATGACCAGTGAGGTATAAAGAGTTGGGTGTGATGACAAGTATTCAGAGAAAACGACCGATGGCAGTGGGGCCATACACGCATTGACAAAAGTTAAAATTCTTGTGCGAATGAATTCCAAATGAGTAGCCAGATCGTAACATGCTAGCCTCGAAACCCGAAGGTTGTGGGTTCAATCACTGGTGGCGTCATAATTGCGTACTATTGGAGAATTCCAAATTTGGGAGAAACAGCTTTCGAGTACTTCGTTGCTTCCAATCGTTCTCTGAATGATATCGCTTTATCACGGGATCTATCTTGAAAGTTATTTCTCCTAAGTATTTCAACGCTTTTTATGTAAATTGGTTTAGCTAACTGAATAGGTAGAGTGATTTCTATTTTGAATTCTGTTTTTATCATGTAAATCTATGATTCTGTTTTTACATAGAGCAGGCATGTATACTGAAACATGAGATTATAAAACACTTCCCTGACTTAAGTAAGCTGTAAGTTGTTATCACCTTTCTTCACTAAGCTGATTATCGGTGAGCTAAACTATACATTGTGCGCTTTGTGCTGATGTTATATGCATTTTACAGTATTTTGTTTGAGTAAGAACGAGTCGAGATGTCTACAATTTGTAGATCTTTGAGTTGTATTGATTCTCTCAGTGTCTCAGATATGTCAAAATATCAGTTTCGTCATCCAAAGTGGTATTTCAGACAATCACACATTCAAGGGATCACCAAATGAACGAGAACTAAATAATCGCATTGCACAGTAGATAGATATATTTCTTCTGAAAGTATCTTAGTATTTGATTAAATTCACCTCGTTCAATCACAATTGTGTAACCATCTAAAGGTGGTTGAGTGAAACTGTTTCACACCTATGATTACAATAATTCCATGAAAACCATTACATTAATAAAATTTAAGGATATAACTTGGGATGTATATAAAAATGAAACTTGGGCACTGTGGCTGAGTATAATTCCACCACTGAGTAAATTTATTTGATTTAAGCAGACAGTCATACCTTACTACTCACTACTGACATTTCTAGCAAGATTGATCGCTCATATCAAATCAAGGTTCTCACATAACTTTCCCGCCTCATTTATATAATTCCATTATTATTTAGCCTTTGATTTTATTGATAGCAACAATATTTCCCATATCTCTGGCACTAGTGTTGCACCATTCCAATTGCACGTGCTAGGTATAGATTCGAGTAAATAGGCTTCAGTGATCAACTTCTACCTCCATCTTCCTATACCACCTTTTAGAATTGTAGCTCTGTCCCGGCCTACTGTGTGATTGTGTCATTGTGATTGCTGCATTTTTCTCCAAACTAATCATCTTTGTGCGGTCAAGCATCCTTCATCTGGTTAAATTCTTACTTCCCAGTAATCTGACTAACCCCAATCCACTGGTTTGACCTATATAGTTGACTTCACAGTCATTGCAAGTTACTTCCTAGATTACATTATTTTGTCTGATTGGGGCAGTAGGGTTCCTGAGTCTACACAGCTTGTCCCTGAGTGAGTTTGTAGGTTTAAATGCTACCTTAATTTTAGACTTTGTTAAGATTGCTAAATAAAGTTTTAGATGTCTTAATATAGACCAACTTAACAACCAATGAAATATCAAATACAAACTTTCCTGACATAAAAATGGTTCAAGTTCCAGTAAGAAGAACTTCACAACTGTCAGCTTAATTATTTTTTACGCTTGAAGTATTATCCAGTTTAATAGTTAAGTTTCTTAGTTGTACTGCTTATATTATCATGGGACTCGTAGCCACAAGATTTATACGTCATTGTAACAACCTAATAGCAGTTCATAATGGGAACAATTTTTATTTTCATCACTTCGTTAATTATTCAGGCTATTTTTGACAGTTTAAATAAAATAAAGAAACAATGTGAAAATTAACAACCTCTTTATCAGAGTTGGAAAAACAACTCTTTTCAGCAGCTGTTATTGCAGCTAATATGAAGTAGCTGGCGTTACTGTTCAAAAGTACAATGTAAACAAACTTCTCATAATGTATATTTTTCTGATTTTAATTATTTTAAAAAGGTAATCACTGATAACATCTGAGTCGGCTTTTACATGCAGATACCACTATCCTTTTTGTGCTTTTACGTCAAACACAATACTAGTTACCGACGCATGGTTTTATCAAATGTAAATCTAGTACCTTGCAATAGGGGCCACGGAACTACCTGAATACATGGAATAGATTTTATAAAAATATCTGTTTTCCTCATCGAACTGTATCAGAGAAGTATATATGTGCTTGATGTATCTCTGCTCCACTTTCTTTGAAAGTTCGCTTAAATAGGAAAAAGAATAATCTCATATGCCTAAAGAACCTACAACATACCTATTTTCGATCTGCCATACCTGTCTCTTTCAAAGGTAATTAGATATGCAGAATGTTATCTTATATATGGACGTCAGCAGGATAGGTTGTTGACCATAGGTTTTGCGGTCAACCTTCTTTCCCAGAATGAGAAAGCACAGTGCGTCGGTGGCACATTGGTTAGGACTCACGCCGACCATGCGAGTAGTCCGGGGTTCGATCCCCTGCCGACGCACATCTGATATCTATGGTCGGCCTGCAAAATTTGGGCTACCGCTATCACATGCTGAAAATTCCTTACCTGTACCAAAAAATTACGGTGTGGAATAAAGTTGTAATCCAAAGAAATTGGCCGACTGGCTGTTAACCCCAGGAAAACACCTTACTTTTGTCATACCGTTAATTATACGAAGTTGACCTTAGATGCCGCCATAGTGTAAACGTCTTTGTTTCAATTCATTTAAATCTAAATAAAATCTTCAGTGTGATAAGAAAGCTTCAGCAATCATCGTTTCGGCTAGTAGGGTAACATGGAATCACGTTTTTATTTATAACTGAACATTTCCGCATATCCTTTGTTACTGTTATCTGAGGTAGAACTTTGTATCCTGACAAGTTTCGCTAATTAGTCACTGATCTCATTTTAATTCGGAAGAATTCAATAAACTTATTTATTAATACCTATAGGCTCAATAAATTCATTCTGAAGGTAGAATTTGTTTCTATAGCAGTTTACACGTTTTGATTTACACTTCATTGAGACTGTCTTGTAAATTTCGAATTCTATCAATAGGAATACATGATAAGATATGATAAAAGTATACTGATTCTATCCAGTGTATACTGCATATAGAATACAAGAATTCACTAGCTGCCAATGCTTCTAAATTTCAGTAGATATTAAGCGGATATAGTACAAGAGTTGGCTCTCGTGACCCAAGTGGTCTAGTGGATAACGGTTTGGCGTTTGAAACTATAGGCACTGGGTTTGAGCCACGGTGGGAACATCATCACTCACTGAGAAATGCAGGTACATCCAGATGAAGAGTCCCAAATAGGACAAAATGCGCATCCTGGATTCCACTGCTAGCCACCATCCATCAATTATATAGTACACATGTTAACCAAATATTAATGTAGTATCATAATCACTTAGATCTGTTTTAATGATCCCCTTGATATAGGGCGTGGCTTATTGGCATAGGCAGTTGAAATTTAGCCAATGGGTAGTATTATCAGTCCTTTGAAGACAAGTGTGGCTCTTAGCCTGGTTCGTGAAAGGTCTGTTCAACGCAACTGAGTGTAAACAGATACAAGAAACTGGCTGAACGTTTTGATACTTACTTTGGACCAACTGCTAATAAAATGTTTAACGAATAAAGCAGAAAATAAGTTTTTGTGGTTAAAGTTATTTCTATACGGAACAGTTTATATGGTTAAAGAAATAAAAGTTATTTCATGCCAAACTGTTTGAATATAAGTAGAAAATAGTTTTTAAGTTCATCGATAACTAACAGGTACTGATCGTAGTCATTGAATGTACTTGAGGACTCATCCATTCAGTGTTCTAAGTCCTTTTATAAGAGAGAAGTCAAAGAAAAAGATCTGTAACAGAAATCCAGAAATAAGCATGTTAGAAGATTCTGAAAAAGGAGGTAAAATTACTCTGTGGGTATAGAAAGGATAGATAAGAGTTTCGAGGAAACATAATGATTATCTAAATAAAATGATCAGAAACGTTCTTCAAACCCTTTCTTGACTAAATGGTTGCTAATTTAATTTGTTGTTGCCAAACATTAAAGAAGATCACAATGAAGGCTGTTGAGGTCAAATAATAAATGGGATTGAGAGGAATGAACTCTATAACTCTAACCAAGTTTGAGATAAAATTTTATGCAGTTGTAAATAAATCTGGGCTTCGTACTTCACGAAATTGGTAGTGAGGCTTCCTCTCTAGCAATCCATTTAAAGCTGAATACTAAATAAGTTTGTATTGAGCACTGGTTTAATCGGTTCTGCAACAGATTCTCTGAAAGCTTTCGAGATCTTTACATAACATGACCTTACGAATTACTTGACACTGTTTTTATCATTATCATTGTTAATTAGTCTCTTCTAATTATAAGTGAAATCTCTTTTCTCCTCTTGAGAAATTTAAACCAACTAGCAATCACTTGTCAACCAATAGTCAACCTAATTATTTCTTTTCAATACAATCATTACTTTACTATATCCTATCCTCAATGATTAAAAAGATCTTTTTTCCAGTTTTTAAAATATTCACAGATGTAGATGTTTTTACAATCGTAAAAAAATACTTCATTTGAAACAACAACTCAAGTTTAAAGGGATCTTAATTGTTTTAGTCATTCTGCTTATTCAAATTAACAAAGTGTTTTGTGAATGATGAGTGGAAAAAACCTGTGGTGTTTACACGTCTAGAGTTATTCCTGTTCTTCATAAATAGTAAATCTTCAGTTTTATTATTTGAAATAGACTTTTATCCTTCATTCACTACACCAATTGAAGTAACAATCGGCTAATCCTGTTTGTATCCTTATTTCTATGTGGTATCTTTGGAGTCGATGTTAATTGACAAAAATTAAATAGTAATATACCTACGAGTATGTATACTTCAAAAGTTGAGAAGTATGCAGTTTTCACTTAAATATTGATTACAGAGCTCGCTGACACAAGTTTTATAGCATGACGCAAAAGGAGAAAGAGAGTGAAACAAAAATCATCAACTGAATTCATATTTATTGTGAGACAAGTTATTTTTCTTCTCTTTTGAGTACCGACTGAGAAATGGGCTTTCAGCCTTCAGACCAAATACTGAATTACAACAGCAACAATCCAATAACACACAAAAAGAATTGCATACAAACACTATTCAAGAGGGTCAGGATTCATTGCAGCACTCCCACCTTAAGGAAAATTGAAGAAAAATATCTCATGGATGTCTTCCAAAAGAATGAATATCCACGGAATTTCATTAAAAAGTATATACCCACAAGCCAACCTATCGAACCAATAGCCCCCAAGGAAAGGACAAAGAAAATCGCTCTACCATATATAAAGGATTTCTCAGAAATCACTGCAAGACTCTTCAAACCTTTGAGAATTGACGTCATACCTAAACCAACGAAGTCACTTCACTCAGTTCTATGTCAACCACAAGACTCAAGAGTGAAAGAAGATAAAACCAATATCATCTACAAAATAAATTGTAACAACTGCGAAAAACACTACATTGGCCAAAGTGGACGTCCCCTTCGTCTTCGTATCCACGACCATAAGCTAGCCGTCAAAAGACATGATATTCACTCTCTCATATCACTACATACAGAAAACAACGGACATCAATTCGACTGGCACAACCAACGTTCAAATATTAGACAGAGGAAACAACAAGAATGCTAGAGAGTTTTTAGAAGCGTGGTATTCCATAAGAATCATCAATCAATAGACACATCGAGATAGACGAAATTTATCAACCGATAAGAAAGAAACCTCATACACAAAGGGTGAAAGTTCAAGTCAAAGAAACTATCAGTTATAATACAAGTAACCTAGAAGGTGTGAAAACACGAAATCAACCAATCACGGCGTTGAAGGTCACCAGGAGAGATGATTAATAAACTCGTGGAGAAACCTAAAAGCTCACTTCAAATTGAAGTATGCGCTGAAGATGTCACCTAGTAGGGTGATGAAAGCTTCGCAAATCAACTATCCAGCTCAGAGAACACAACCACGTCAAAAGCTTTGAAGTTCCAGCAGTTGTCATTTTGTTTTGTGTGTCGGTGGCACAGCGGTTATGACTCTCGTCGATCATGCACATGGTCCGAGGTTCGATCCCCTGCCAATGCACACCTGATATATATGGTCGGCCTGCAAAATTTGGGTTACCGAGATCACAAGCTGAAAATTCCATACTTGTAGCAAAAATACAGTGTGGAATCAAGCTGTAATCAAAAAATAACAAAATTTACTGGTTGAGTTTGCCAGTATCACGCTGAGCCTTCCCTTTTTTTCTAGGTTTAATACTGACTGCTAAACCGAGAGAGTTTTATGAGTACGTCGGAAGGGAATCAAACCCCGGACCACATGTGTCGTTGGTGAGCTTTCTACTACAGATCCACTGAAGCAGCTTGATGAGAATAAGATTTTATGTGTTGCATTTCAACAGCATGCCGTAATTTAAGTTCACTGCCATATGGAATAATTATTAAGCTTTAGTATCTTTAATACGTTTATTAACTTTCTAGTGGCAAAATCAGCCATTTTGAATCTTCTCAATGTAAGATTTATTCATTATTTAACTTTGAGTGACTTTACAGGTTGTAGTATCAATTTATGAAAATAATTATTTAAAATATTTTCTCTCTATTCGTCACCTATGAAATGAAATTCATAAAATGTTTCTATACACACCCATTTGTATAAAGTAGTACAAATAAAACTTAATGTCTACTGTCGTAAATCACCCCCAGGTTGTTAAAAACCTTTTGATAAATGTCGACATAAATCATGTCAGATAATCATGTATGCACATATAACTTAACTGTTAGCCGAGTACTACAGGAAGACAAACTAAGTTTCACTTTATAACTAACTATGCAGCCATTTTATGTGCGTGTATAGCGTTATATAATACAATATACAATGTAAAATTTCCTTTTCAAATTTAACCAATATGTACTTGCAGCTTTGCTTTGATAATTCTTGTCAATGAAACACAATTCTTTGCGGGTTTTTTTTTCAATTTTTGTAGTCTTGTCAGAGGAAAATCAATTTCATTGTCAAATATTTAAACCAAAACTATCTGACAGTCGAAAAACCTTACATAGAATTTCGAGCAATACCAATAATCATACATCAATGATAAGCTATCATTATAAATATGGATTCAGTTTATCGGATGAAGATGGCAGCACAAACAGTGAAGTTACTGATGACTCTGAGAAACGTGTCTTAGCAGCATTTGGTCAACGGAAGCATGTTGTAAAAGAATTAGTTAAAACACAGATAGATTTTACAACAGATATGAAAACTGTTCTATTGGTATTCAATTCTATCACAATGCAGGTAATTATCAATGATGAATTTGTGTTGTTACTTTGTGTTTGTCTTTGTTTTATTCTCATAAATGTGATTAAATTAGCCGTGAAATGATTGATACAAAGTTTAGAAGTTTCGTCTTATGCTCATCATAACACTGCATGAAGATACGACAATATTTATTCAGAGTTTTGCTGGTTGAAAACTACTGAGTAGTAGTCATATCATAGAAGTAATATTAAATAATAGTCCGAATAGCTCAGTAGTAACCTATCTGAGTGCAGCACTAGGTGACGTGGGTTCGAATCTCAGAAGGGACATGAGTTCCTTCGAGGTCGCAGATACGCTTTGCCTGTACGTCGGTGGCGCAGGGGTGGAATGCTCGCCAACAACGCATATGGTCAGGAGTTCGAACCCAGGCCAACGTACTCCCAAACGTCTCTAAGCCGGCAATAAGTGCGGTAAAGAGGGAAGGTTGGACATGAGACTAGCGACCCTATCCCGTAAAAATGACACCACTGCTACTGAAAATTCGGCGATCTAGCTTGAAACCCTATGTGTAACACTGGAAACATAAATGAATAAAACCAAAATAACCCAATATCAAATAAATTTCAATATGTCACTATTACGAACTAATTATTATTCGTCGTCTTTCGTTTCACTGGTAACGGATTTTCCTACATGCTCCATAAGGGTTTCATAGCAGTTATGACATGTGTATATGTAATCAAAATTCTTCTTATTATTATCATTATTTGCCTCGCCCCCGAGTGAAACATAAGGCTTCGGCAAAACATATCCATTCCACCTTGTTCTCTGACGTCTTTTTTATCTGGCTACGCAACTTCCCATAAACTTTCAGTGTATCCTCACATGATCTCCTCCATGTCAACTTCGATATCTCAACTCGTAGTTTCCCATTTTGGTTCCTGTCGATGGCATGGCGCACGATATCACTCGATGATTTCTTCAGAATATGCCCAGTCCACCTGCATTTTCTTCGTCGCATTTGTTGAGCAACAGGTTGTCGGTTGTTGCTGTTTATGTGTGACTGACTATCTGATCTTCTGTATAAAGCGAAGAGGAGGCAGCTTTTGATAAGGTCTAAGTCAGGCTTTTGGTAATGCTTTTTGTGACACACGAAGTCTGCAATCGCTACAGAAACTTCAAGGCCATGGAAGTGAATACACGTAGAATATCTAAATCATACAACTTAACTGTTTGGATTTGATTCCACATGCTATGATTGTGGACAGTCAGTAATGCTAAAATGTAGTATCAGGCAAATACTTCTATTTGAGAAACTTGAATAATTTCATTCATTGAATAAATTCAAATAAGGTGTTCATAAGATAAATGTATTAATAGGTCATCTAGTCTAGGGTAGGAAAAGGTTAAAAATCTAGGTTGCACGCAATCATTCAGAGCGTTCCAGTTACAAGTTAATTACATTAAACTACAGTTATGTAGAATAACTAAAGATGGCTTTCTTTTTTAAAAAAACGGTCTTGTTAACCTCTGGTTTTTCTTAACTGTTACCTGAATGAAGTTTCCAGGATACCTGTAAATTCGTAAAACTGCATGTATGCAACCACTGAAAAACCCCAAAGTGATGTAATCTATTCGGAATGCCTTATTTAGATAACTCTGTACTATATGATATAATTAAAAAACACAAAAGTCAGGAAAGAGATTTCTTTGAATAACTTTACTTCAAAGCCGTAAGTTATTTAGGTGTATACATATATAATGTTAATTGACAACAAAGGTCATAGATTATTGTAAATTAGTAACAAAACAGGTCAAAAAGTGTGATGAAAAATAACACTCTGTGAAACACAGACATCGAATAGTTTAATGTAATCCAGACGGTTGACAAACAATTAGTTAAGTGATAAATAATCACTTGGAAATAACGCATAGGAAACAAAAGAATAAAGGAATGAAAATAGGTTACTTAAATGAAAATTTTAAAAAAATCATTTGAAGGGGTGTATAGAGTTTACTATGCAGCAGTCCAGAAAAACGAAACTGAAACTAAGACCACAGTAGTAAAAGAGGCTGGATAAGACTATTCTGTACACAAAATTCCATTATTTTCTTACTGATCGCTAGAGCTTTGGCTGTGTGAAAAAGATGCAAGCGAAATACCGCTGAACGCCTCAATCTTAGTGAATTCGTCACTCCAACTGAAGTTTGTGCTGATGCTACATGGCTGTTCTGCGTTCTCCTTTCAACAGCCATGCTGGTAGGTGTTCATCAGCGCGTCTAGGCAATGTCCTGCTGGTACAGACTATGTACATAACTCCACAGAAACAAGTGAACTAGTAAATATGCGTTGAAGTTTCTAATATCATTATCTTGTCTTTGGTGTTTTGGTGAACAAGATATTGTTTAGAGAAGGTGATGAGTAGGGATGCAGCAAAAGACTTTCTTCGAATTACTGTCGACAGACAAGTTCGCAGGATTCCACTAATTACAAATCTCCTATATTTTAGATTTACAGTTAGTCGCTTCTTTATATCATCCAGGGTCTGTGAAGCATAAGTCTTTATCTTCAAGTGTTTATCGTTTCTGTCTGTCTGTCTGTTTTCGACATAGAACTTTGCACAAATGTGCGGAAGTTCAAGTCGCCACATTCCGTGTAGCACGCGAAGCAAGAGAAGAAAGTACAAGAAAAGCATAATAGAAACAGTGAGCAGAGGTGTGAGACAAAGGAGTAATAAAGAAATACAAAACAGTTTCATTGAAGATCATAAGTCACAGGGAGTGGATGCATCTACGCCACTGAGAACGATTTTGAGCCATGTCACCAATTGTTTCCAACCATAGATTTTTACCGTCCCGAGGACCCCAGCCTGGAAGTCTACACCTTCCTACGTGGCTAAGGCCAACTGTTGTGGATTTCATTGACTGATGCCAAGTTTTTGTTTGACCGCCGCTAGCTTTTTTCCAGCCTGACCCTATATCCGCTAACATAGCTCGTCGAGGGAGGCGATGACTTGGCATACGTAACACATGTCCTAACCATCTCAGTCTTTGTAACTTCACGACTTCGTCGATTGATTTCCCCAGTTTACCTAGAACTCTACGCCTAACCTCCATGTTGCTCACCTTATTATGCCACTTTAGACGGGAAATAGAACGCAGGCACCTATGATCAAAGGCAGCTAGTCTTTTCATGTCTTCCACTCTCAGTGGCCAGGTCTCACAGTTGGCCATAAAGGAGGACGGAGCGGACTGATGAGCAGTACACCCGCCCTTTGGTCGATAGTCGAACATCTCGTCTACGCCAGAGTCGGCGTAAACTGGCAAATGCCAGTTTATCGTTTCAGGAGGCTGGACATTCATTTTTGAGCAGGATGCTTCTGAAGCATTCTGTTTCCTTATTGAATTTATCTTTGTCGCATATGCGATAGATTCTCGTTACATGTGAGGAGGTGAAATTTTTTTTTCTACCAACTGGAGCTAAACTACGAAAGTTTATCAGCTGTCGATTCCATCCTAGCCTTCCTTAAATTGATCTTTGTAGGGTTTCATCTGTTCATCTTGAAACCATAGTGACTAATTTAGTTTCATTATGAAACTCTGCACAGAAGTGCACCAGTTCAAGTTGGCACACTGAATTTAGCACACAAAAGTATAAAAAATAGAAAAGAATCAAATGTAATGAACAGAAATATGAGGAAAAAAGAATAGTAACATGGAGGAACATTAGGATTTAGTGAATATGGGCGATCACAAAGAGTAAATACATCTAAGCCGTTGAGAGCGGTTTTGAGCCATGTCTAAAACAGTATCTGGTAACTGAATCTCGGTATCCTGATAACCCCAACCAAGAGGCCCACACCTCAACACTTGGCCGGCTCAAACCCACAATTAAAGACTTCATGGACTGATGTCATGTTTCGGTTTGAACACACCCAACTCCTTTCAAACCTAATCCTATGTTAAGTTAAATTACCCGTCAAGGAGGTGATGGCTTGGGATGCAAGAAACGTATCCCAGACATCTCAATCAATATGGATTCACAGTCTCATCGATTGACTTACTCTCACTTACTAACATTCTACGCATAACTTCAATATTACTCACCTACTATCCACTTAACACGGAAGACAGAATGCAAAAGTCTGTGGTCGAAACAGTCAGCCTTTTCAAATCTTCCACTTTCAATGGCTGGCTCACAGCCTTAAAGAAAAACAGAGAGAACTAGCGCGGAGTACACAGGTCTACGCCAGAGATGACGTAGGTTGGCGGACGCCAGATAAGCCTCTTATATCCATGCTGATATTTCATCATCAGTATGTCCGGTGGGGATGATAATCTTCCCATCTGTGAATTTGGAGTCGGTTCAGTCTAGTCTTGTGACTGTATCTTATATTTGACAAGGGAGAATCGCATGCCAAACATCTGAAGACTGCCGCTTGTGGTGTTCAAAAGACTCTGAATTTTATCATCTTCTTCACCTAGAAGTGCGTCATTGGTTCGGTGGTAAAACTCTAGCCAACCACGCACATGTTCTGAGGTTCGATACGCAGCCAATGCACTCCTGAATCTCGCCTGGCCATTTGTAAACTTGGTAAAGAGAGAAGGTTTGGCGTGAGGCTAACAACCCCATCCGGTAAAAAGCACCACTACTACTGAAACTTCAAGGCTTCAAGCTTGAAGTGCTATGTTCCACTTTGAACGCAAAGAAATACAATATGAAATAGATAATAACCACCTACAGTAGAATATCATCAGCTTTTTCTAGGTCTATAAGACTGCCCCCAGGGGACATGTTAATCTCTAAGTCGCTAAAGTCAGTTAATTTCAACTCCATCAGTAAAGTTATGATGAAACTAAATAAAAATGTGGGGCAGCGAGTATCCCTAATGGACGCCACTGTTTGTCATTGCTTCAGATGACCACTCTCTGAAAGCTCTTACACAGCTGCGTGAATTCGAGTAGAGTGCTTGATTAGGCTATATATCTAGGAAGGATAGTTTACCTTCCAATTCCACTTCAAACTGATAGGTTTCCAGAGTTTTACTTAACTTAATATTTTGATGGATAATGATTAATATATAATATATGTGTCGCTTGTAAACTTCGAAATGATCTCTGACTAATTAGAGGCTACTGAATTCAAGGTAGGCCATGGAGCCAACTGCAAATAGTGAACCTCATCTTTTTGTCGGCATATTTGACGGTTGAATAAAGACTGCACATCCGTTATGCTTCTCAGTATTGGCTCTTCGGTGTACTTAGTGGTTGTACCAACATTCACATTACTTTAGTCAGTAAACTCATACAGCTAACGCACGGTTTTCGTTAAGTAGACATTGGTGAACAGGGAAAAGCACAAATTGATAGTTACTTATACTTAAGTCAAACAAATATTGTTAACAATCCTTTATCTTAAGGGAATCTTACAGTCAGTTTAAAGAAGACATTTCCTACAGTAACACTGTAATTAGTTCACGTTCATTTCACCTTGTACATATTTACTCATAGTTGCGCGTTCTCAGTGATTTAAAAAAACAGTTAGAAAAAGATCTTGTCAAAACCAAATATTTGACTTCAAAGAGGTACATAAACAGACCAAGGGAGTAAATTGTATAAATTTGTATTCCATTACTATTTTGATCCCAATGACATATTCTGATACACTTTGAATTTTGACACATTTGAAAACTATCTCCATCTGAACCGTCATCAAACAAGTAAACCTTATGTAGCAAGTATGTAGACAAAATGATATTCATGACCTGAAATTTACCTTTTCTAAAATGACCACCTTTTGGATTTACAAATGAAGTCAGTTTAATATCCGGTCAGTTCTACAATGGGTACGCCGTCGACCGTATAAATCCCGTATGCCTAGCACATCTATGTTAATAGCTATCAACGGAAAACATCCTTATGGAAAGGTCAATGTCAGCATATGAATTCATTCTTAAGCTAAGTAAAATTTGACTATGTAACATTCTCTACTAGTTGAATAATTTGATTAGTTTGTGCTTTCCATAATTAGTCCATAAGGACGAATTCTTCTCTCAGGTGAAGTTTTATAAAGCCAGACTCTCTTAAATCTATGCATAACATTTTCTGAACAGTTAAGATATTTAAGTGGTAATTCCAACAAAACAAATCATAATTTCCTCATAATACACAGATCAGTAAGTTCAGGACCACTTAGGATAAGTAGTTTAGCTCCCTAATAAACTAAATTTATTAAGCGGAACGAAGCCTGTGGTACACACCCAAAATCTATGTGTTACCAGGATGAGTTTCATATATGACACTAAAAAGCCACTATAGTAATTTAAAGGATGTCAGCAATTAAAGTATAAGTATAAAATGCCGTCAAGAATTAGCTCATAATAATCGCAAATATATATATATGTGAATCAATCCCCCTTATTCTAGCGTCATAACATCAATTCAACGAATTTTCACTCAACAAATTGGTGATTTATCTCTCCACTATATGTATAAAATCAGGTAAATGAATCAGATCGATATGCATTATTGGGAAATTTGGATCAATTGGTTCGAGTTAATGATAATATATCCATGCTACTACAACAAGAAATTGATGAATATCCTGATAATCAAGTGGGCAACGCTTGTGTAGGTAAGTGATTATATCACTTGTTTTTGACAGTATCCGTTTTAGTTTTGTTCATTAATAAGATAACACTGTCTGAACACTTGTGACGTAATCCTCGCTTAAGAATCAAGGGAATTACGTGGATCAATCACTATTATTATTCCCTTGGGTTCCTAGTGGGACGTAGGGCTTCAACAACACATCTATACTTTGTTCTGTTCTCTGCCATCCTCTTCACCTGGGTCCATGATTGCCCATAATCTCTCTTCCCTTCCTCACACGATTCCCTCCATGTCGTCCTAGGACGACCCACTCGTCGCTTCCCAATGGGATCCCACTCGAGGGCCTGGAGCACGATGTCATTCAACGGCTTCCTCAGTGTACGTCCGATCCATCTCCATTTTCTCCTACACGTCGATCAATACTCATTGTATTTTTAGCAGATATTATTTAACTTCAAAGAACACAGCATGTTGTGTCTGCCACGATGCTTGCTGTTGCCAGAAGAAATTCCTACAGAATTGAAATGGTTGATGAAGACGTTCTACCTAGTGTGGTCAAATGTAGTGATATTGTAGTGAGAGATGGCTGCTAGCCAAAGTTTGTAGACAGTAATTTACGTCAATGTTTATGTCCCCAATATTGGTCGTGAGAAAAATGAGAACAAAGACTTTGCGTAGGCGGGTACAATTAGCATATAGATGACCTGACATTCAAGGAACAGTAACAAAGAGATGCAAGGTTAACTTTCTGTGAAAAACAATCAATCAGAAGACAGTGTTTTTCTGCTAACAATAATCTATAATAATGTACATGAAAATCTATAAATATGTGTTGATGTCCCTAATAAACGATCTGTTTCCTGGCCCTTGTCTTCTGTTATTACATTATTAGTGAGCATACTTTCCATTTCTTCATCTGTTTAAGTTCATGAAAAAGATTTTTTTATGATGGATCGTTTATTTTTCAGACCTTCGGAGATTAACTTCCTGAAAAGAGAAACATCTTGTTCATAACAAGCCAGCAAATAACATTTCTGTTAGGTAGAGGCTGATACAGGAGGATGAAGATACTAAGTGTGTTGGATTAAAATAGTTTGAGAATTCATCAAATGTAATCCAGTGCTTCAGAAATAGTTTGTGCCAAAAACTGCTTTATAGTTGTCGTATAAGTCAGTTGAATATTTTGAATATTTTAAGCTCTAAGGAATCCCTAAATATATATAATTATTGATGGACATCTAAGCAAGATCCCAAAATGCCTTCCTAATATATATAACGTTTCACACCAACAAAATATTTCATTCAGAAACAGTTTTCTGTTTCATTACCTGCAGTGGTAATGTATGTACTTAAAACATCTGACAATCGGTTCACATGTTTTGATGGGCTGCATACTGCCTGAAGAGAAAAGAGATGTGTTGTGAAGATACAATCAGAAATTTCTTACAACACGCCTAGAAATCAATCGCAATGGTGTTTATATTTTTGTTAAGTCTCATATAATCTGCAGGTTTTTAAGCTTCCTAGACTAATTTACTCTGCTCACATCAATATCTTTACTTTTGTTTGCCCTAACATATCTCCTATTGTTGAATTTAGATATAGCAGCTTAAATCAATGTACCTTTGTCTGTTTACCTATTTTTTTTACCCATTTGCCTCTGTTCCAAGATTATTAGTATTCGATTGTCTTAAGTGTGGTTAGAGGGAAATCATTTATTACTAAAATCTCCGACCATATATTTTGTAAATCGTTTGACCAGTCTGTTACTGAAATCTGTACACATATATAGTTGTTATTGTGGAATGTGTATATTAGTAGGAAAAAGATACGAACTGAAATAGTTGAATGTATTGATCACTTCTCTTATTTGGTAAGTTGCGTTAACACCAGCTGACAGATCCCCAATGAAATCTCAGTAAAGATATCATATAATTGCTCGATACTGATCAACTTGCATTGTCTTTAGTGTAGATGTGATGCTCAATTACTTGTCAAACAGTGTGTGTACCATGTACCAGTCCATCTCGTCCTAATTTTTGCTTGTGAGACGCTAAATGGTTGAAGATATGAGGCGGTTAGAGAGTTCTCACTAAACGACTCCTTTATTGGTTTCTGGTGTTCATTAAGTCTGTTTGCTCAGTAATAATGACTTGAGGGACGAACTAACTACATTGATGAAGTCATGAAGCTTCATGGACACTAGCTAAACTACCAAATTCCTAGATGCGCGATTTCGTTTGAAGCAAGGGTTGAGAGTGGCTAAAACAAAATATGATAACACTCGCAAAAGACCTTAACTACTGCTCCGAGTCATATAGGGAGATGTAGGTTCCCTGGCAGAGGTCATCAAAATCCTAACAACCAGCGATTGAACACTCTGCAGCAAGGTTCATTATCTATTTTGGCATTTATTCACTCTTTTCTTTCTTCTAGATTTTGACAGTGTTCATTGATTTCAGTTCTATTACTTCCATGTATCCCTCTCGAAATGTGCGAAACGTGGTATATAACATTTTGTAACCTCATACAAAAGAAGTATGAATATTAAAGAGAAGAATGCTTCGTTAGAAGCCACATCAACCATAGGAATTCGTATTACTAAAAAAACCTTATTCATCTTTCTATTCGAGAAGAGCTCAAATGACTAAACATGTTTCAGAGATGGAAAACAACCACAAAATTGAATTTAAAAAAAATCTATACTGAGTCGGTTAGCATTGAAAATTCAGTACAATTCTGTACTGCTGTTTAGAGTCCGTTTCTGTGTTTTATTCTGCAATCATAAGAAGAATATGTCAGCATTTATTATAGTGACTGTTCAATATCGTATTTCTATTATTAACCTAAATACAAATGCAACCATCTATTTAATGTAATTACTAGTTTCTGTGGAATAGTAATTAAGACTTTTCTCTCTACTCTTTCCACAGGTAAATGTATGCTTTCTTCAAAATCCTCCATAAATGAAGCACTGAAGACATATATTGTGAACTTTTCTGTTGATGCTTCTACAAAGGTTAGTCAAAGCTTACATTTTGGTTATAACTATTTGGTGATTTTTCAGAATTTGATATATGTCAAATTAAATCAAAAAATTATCTCATTGACTTGAAAAACACAAGGAGAAATAGATGATACAGCAGTTCATTACATATATTTCATCAGAAAATTTTGGTGTATCTCCGTTCTCTGAGGTGAATGCTGTAGTTGTGAAGCTTTCATTGTCTTACTAGACAACATGCCCAACTCATACTTCAATCTATAATAAGCTTTCAGAATTCTCTACGAGTTTGTAAATCATCTCTCCCATGGACGTTGAACTTGATTGGTCGTCTTTAGATATTTTTCCACTATCTAGTCCACTTTTATTTGTACAGATTATATTGTTGAGACGAAAAACTCGTGAATAATTCTAATAGCTTATTTCAAATTGAAGTATGCACTGAGGATGTTGTCTAGTAAAACAACGAAAGCTCCACAAGTAAACCACCCAGCTCAGAAAACACAACTACATGAGAATCATCCAGCTGAGCTACGAATCTCCACCACTTAAATGTTTCTTGCTTGATTTTATTAGAAAGTGTTCACCGAACGGTAATATAAGATGAATTCTACAAGAGATGTTAATGATTATTTTCCCATAAAACCATAGACTTGTTTGTCTGAAAAGTTAACAGTGGGAGGCTATCATCGTTTTTTTGAAAACTTATACGTTAACATTACGTGCAACAAATCCAAATTTGTTCACAAAGCAGGTATTATAACCGGCATTCATACATAATATAAGGGAAATATTCTGCATTTGTGACGGTTAAGCGTGAAATAGATGTCAATATTAATTAACAAAATATGTTATTGAATTGGTATGAATTTCTCAAGTTTATATATTGTAACTGCAAGAGCCATTTCAAGCATGCTGATTAGATTTCACACATGTGCATTCAAACGTCAGAATAAATTGTTGATGAAGAATATTACTTCACATTACCTCTTCAAGCTAGTAATAAGGCTGGTAAAGGGGGAAGATTGGGCATGAGGCTAGCAACCCTTTCCCGTTAAAGGAAACGCCACTGCTACCGAAACCTCAAGGCTCTAGCCTGAAGCCCTATGTTACACTGGAACGTAAAGGAATAAAAATATATTAATGATATAAGTATAAAACTTGGGCACTGTGGTAGAGTATAACTCCATTATGGATAAGATTTTATTTTGATAAATCGCACACAGTGTTGTACAGTTATATTAACTGATGACGTTTCGAGCATAAACTATTGCTCATAATCATATCAAGTATATGAGCAATAGTTTGTGCTCGAAACGTCATCAGTTAATATAACTGTACAACACTGTGTGCGATTTATCAAAATAAAATCTTATCCATAATGGAAAAATATATTAAAACGTATTGAGAAGAAAATAGAAAGTTCAACCTTTCAATCAATGTGGTGACACAATGCCTTTCTATCGTACTCAATCTTATATGTTTCCTTTATTTCTTATTAAGTAAAAACACAAGTTATTGTGAATATATGTGAGTTATTAAATAGTTTATTGATTTCAAAATTCTCCTATAGAGCCCAGAAGTTCAAAAGTTCGCAATGCTGGGATTTAAACGCTTACAAATTGAACGTCCAAATATAATGAGTTTAAATGATGAATTAATTAAACCAGTTCAACGATTGGTAAAATTAAAACAACTATTTGAATTACTCAAAGATGTAAGTATTTGTAAAAAAAAAAATTAAAAATTATACATCTTTTCCTAAACTGAACTGTTTAATTGGGTTGTGGTAGATGTGAATAACCATAATGACGAAATAGAGACTGAGTACAAATGTTGTTGAAATTGATGAACGATGGTCTAGGGAACCTTATTACCAAATCAGAGAAGCAAAGAAAACAATGAGCTGACCACATCAAAGGACTCGTGAACTGATCATCGCCTGAAATTCTTCCAGAGGTATCACTAACTGAGACAGATATTCAAGTGGACAGACTTCATCCGACAAAAGTAGAAGTTATGAATGCCATAAAGCTGCTGAAAGCCACTCAAAGAGGCAGCATGATTACGCATAATTCCTTTGGAATCACTGAAAAAGAATCCAGACGCCGTAACGGGTGTGATCACGCGAGTGTCGCAAAACGTTCGAAAAGAAGAAAAAGTACCTACTGGTTGGAAGAAAAGCTACCTTGTCAAACTGCAGAAGAATGGGGACTTAGGCCTCTGAAAGGCCTCGCAATCATGTGCTTGTCCACGTTTAGTAAAATACTAAATTACATCACAGTGCCTAGTATCACCGGTGACATTCCTAATTATAGCGGACTAGATCATGCTTCAGGCTGTAGTTAGCAACAAGACAGGAATAAGTTGGATCGACAAGATAATAGAAGATTTGAATTTCACACACAATTTATGCCCAGTGTCATACAGGCTCGAAAACATACAGGAGAAAGCCGATAGATTGGAGGAGAGGGAGGCAGGCAAGACAGGACTTCAAGTGGAAATCGAGTAGACAGAGGTGGTAAAGATAACCGAAAACCACAAAGGGAACTAATCACTGTCAATGGAATAAATCTGGAAGAATTCACTTCCTTCGCTTATCTAGACAGCATCGTTTCAACTACAGGCAATAGCACGGATGAAGATGTCAAAACCAGTCATGATCGGAAAGGCGAGGAAGACTTTCATCACTCTGAAACAAGTTTGGAAATCTTCACTTAGCAAAAAAAAACAAATTTCGTATTTTCAACACCAATGTCAAGTCAGTTTTTCTATATGGATCAGAAACTTGGCACGTCACAAGAAGTATTTCTAAATAGCTGAAGACCTCTATCAACAGCTGCCTTCCCTTTGTGTTGAAGATCACATGGCTAGAAAGAATAACCAAGAAGAAACTATGAGAACAAGCCAATCAAGAACTTATTGCTCAACAAATTTGCCGAAGAAAATGGAGATGGACTGTGTACACTCTGAGACGGCCATCGGGTGACATAATACGCCAATCCCTCGACTGGAACCTGAGTGGGAGACGAGTGGAGTGTCCGAGAGTAACATAAAGGAGATTTTTATCGATAGAGAGATCGTGGGGCCAACTGAAAAAAAACAGAAGGGAACCGGATAAAGTGTTGACATGCTTTTGAAACTCCATGTTTTATTCAGAAACCTAGGGCACAGAGGTTGAGACGCTCGCCGACCATGCACATAGTCCGGCGTTCGATCCCCGGCCGATGCACACCTGATATCAAATGGTTGGTCTGCTAAATTTGGGCTACCGATATCACATGCTGAAAATTTCATACTTGTGCCAAAATACTGCGTGGAATCAAGCTATGAATAAAATTTCAAAAAATATTAAATATTGTGAAATACAAAGTTGAAATTTAGGTGTAATTTTCTCCTAAGCAGTTAAGCAATTAACGTTCCTTGTTCACTGTTGTAAAACTCACTTTGAATTTGCTTTTCGTTCACATCTAGGTAACGCCAATCAGTCATCCAGATTGTGCCGCAACGATGGAAATGTTTGATAATTTTAATGAATTAGCCTATGATGTCAACGAAGTAAAACGATGGAAAGATTTATGTAGGTAGATAATTCCCTTTTGATACTGCTTTCACGGTCTTATAGTCTACTTAGGTTGTTAATAATACTAACTCTACTAGACTTTCATTGTTTTTATATACAATCTATTCTACCCAATATTTTCATCTATAGCATTTCAAACTGGTACACGTTTAATCATTGCATTTTGAGACTATCGACTGATCAGTAATATAAAACCGACTATCAAAAGACTTCATATGACATGTCACGTTTGGTAAACATCAATTCATTCATGCCGTTTTAATTTAAAAAAAAACTATTACTGATATATTTTATGTATATATATATATATATATATATATATATATATATATATATATAGTTAGTGAAGGGTTTTTCATTAACAGCGTTGACGTAAAATTGTAATTTAAATCAAATTCTTATTACTATTTAGTGTCTGCTTTTTATTTTGCCTTACAAAGAAACGTAGCATTATTGGAATGTCTGCGGTTTTTTTATAAAAGCAGTTTATTTTTATGCCTTTTAGTTAAGAGCTCAAAACACAATTCACTTCAGTGTAATAGATGCTTTCAGATTCACATGAAAATCAATTCTTCTGAATAATGATGTCATCATTCTAGTTGGGTTGTGTTTTGCAAACATTTATGCCAAGAATGTTTTAGAAGTATTTTTTATGAAGATAATATTTTTGCTAAAATTCAGTGGTGTTTACATTTAAGTGAAGTTTTTATTGTTCAGGAATTAGAAACGTATGGTTCCAGTGACTATTAAGTCACTTTGGAACAATATTTGGGAAGTAATCCAAACGTTGATAGGCAATGAACTGAATGTGAAACAAAAATAGTATTCATTATTACTATTATTCCTTTATGTTCCCAGTGGAACACAAGGCTTCAACAACACATCTCAATTTCATCTTGTTCTCTGAAGTTCTCTTTAGCTGGCTTCAAAAGTGCCAGTAGTCTCGATTTCCTCTTCAAACGATCCCTTCCATGTCAATCTTGGAAGCTCAACTCGTCGTTTTCCATTCCAGGTCCACTTGAGGGCCTGGCACAACATGTCATCCAACGGTTTCCTCAGTGTGTGGCTGATCGATCTTCACTTAAATTATTTAGAATATGTATTAATACGTGTACTGGTATTAACAAATTAGGGGTGCGAAAATTTATTGCAATAAATAAACTGGCAAAATGAATATTTATTATGAGAAAATATTCACGTTATCAGACAACTGCCTTACAACAGGAGTAACACAGATAGGATATATTAAATTTTCAAACAACTTATTTGTGTCAAACAAGTCTGATTCCCTGCTCTTCCTAATAATATTTAGTCTTCTGTAAATATTTTTTTTCTTCACGTCCCCCAGTGGAACATAGGCTTTCAAGCTAATGGCTTGAAGTTTCTGTAGCAATGTTTATTTCACAGGATGGGGTTGCTAGCCTCATGCCCAACCTTTCCTCTTTACCAGCATTATTTCTGGTTTAGTGAGGTAAAGTAGTGCGTCAGAAGGGATTGAACCCCAGACCATGTGCACGGTCGGCGAGCGTCCTAACCGCTGTGCCACCGACGCACTCTTCTGTGAGTATAGTCACTGAATTTTTTGCAGAAATTTTAAATGATCCACCCTGTGATTACTACTGATATTGTCTAATCTGAATGCACTTGTATACAAATGATGGATGGGTTGATAACTCTGTTCGATAGAATTCATGATAATCAGTATACAGAAAAAAATCATGGCTACTTCGGTTTTCAGCAGCCAGTGATATCAAAAGATTTCAACCTTATCTCTGTATACTCCCCTGGTAATTAGACGTCTCAACCCTGTTTTTGTGTTTGTTTTTAGATGCGTCACAATTCTTTTTCAATTACAACTCTCTAAGCTGAGCTCATTATTAATCTTCCAATTTAATTAATTGTGTATTTCATACATTTGTTCCCCTTAATGAATTTGAATAAAACAAGAACAACAGTTTTTGCAGAATAAAATGGTACCATCATTTATTTCGTTGCCTTCTCATTAGATGCTTACAGCCCAAAGTTATTATTAAGTTTATCTACAGAAACAGTTTTAACATACTTGCATAGAGTTCATTTTTAAACAAAAATCAATCAATCAATTTATGCATACAGTAATAAAAATATACAAGTGTTGGTTTGTAGGGATTTGGTTGATTGGTTACAGGATTTCATCATGAGCTGACATCGGTTAGAGAACCACTGGAAAACCTGGTATTACTGGACAGTTGTTTCGTCCTGGTTTGGGACTCCAGCAGTACGCACCCACCGGTTTCGAACCCATATATATATATATATATATATATATATATATAGTAAAATTAAATACTATTCCGAATAATAATGATCACATACAATGGAAACTTTTGACATTACGTAATCAGATGAAAGAGGGATGAAAATATCCAGTCACCAGGGCATAGAAAGACCGGTAACTTCTTCTTTCTGAACGCATAAATTGGGTTTCAGGCGCTTGATGGAGATTGCTTTGGCAAACTTGAGGAGAATTGACCTCTTTTGTCTACTGATATTTTGAACGATCTGAATATCAATGAGATGCTCACTGGCGACTGGCCCTATTCAGGTAGGTAGTTACCTGGGGTTCTAGTGGGAAGTCGTGACCAGTGGGGTGAAGCAGGTAGGATTTGAGGACAAATACTCGCCGAAGACATTGGCTAGGGGTCGTACTATGTCGTGAATTGGCAGAAGTTAGGATTCCTTGGCTATTGGATCAGGTCCCAGTGGTATACGAGCTCGCCTTGTAACCAGAAGATCCTGAGTTCGAACCCTGGCGGTGGGTACGTACTGATGAAGAGTCCCAAACTGGGCTAACGAAACAGCTGTCCAGTGCTCCCTGCAGGTTTTCCAATGGTTCTCTGGCTTACGTCAGCTCATGATGAAATCCAGTAACCGATCAACCAAATCCCTAGAAACCAATACTTGAAATCCATCAGTGATATTAAGGAGCTGTAAAAATCAAACCAAAGTAATCATCTTAAGTAATATAAGTCGTCAAATGTTTAATACACAAATCATCTTAAATTTAGTTCACCTTCTGCTTAGTATTTCTTCAAGTGTCTATTAATGGGAATAATGTTTCGCTGTAGAAATTCTATTTTTCTTCACAATGTTTATTTATTTATACCTCAAACTAAACATAATTTCAAATATAACATATCAACTTCTTAATTATTCTCATCATAGGTATTAGTGCATCTGATGAAACAAATAAAACCTCTATCATGGATATGGTTGATAAAACTACCAAAAGAATACTGACAAAAGTAGCACGTACTTGCAGTGCAGAAGTTAATCGAAAAGTAAGTTATCGTATTGCTTTGTCAGAATACTTGGAAGTGGAAGTATACTTCATCTATGACTTGTTAATTAACCGCATACATTATTAATAAGTCCTGGTTATTGACTAAATGTGCCACACACACACACAGAAACCCCTGCTACTGATTCATTCAAAGCTCTAGCTTGAAGGCCTACGTTCCAGTCGGAATGTAAAGGTTTTAGATAAATAAATAATAACTTGACTGACTATAGAGAAGAGAGTATAATACAGATGTAATTCTGTAGCCTTATGTTCTCCAGATGGAACGCATGGAACGAATAATAATAAGTATTGATTAAGGTCTACTTTTAAAGTATGCAATGAAAGGACACGGCACTTTAGTGCATATTAAGTGATATGAGTTAATTACCTATATGAAGGCATTTCGCGTCACCAAGTATTCCTTTGCAAGATGCTTATGAGGCTAAGGATACTCAAAACTGAGTTCACTACTAAAGTCAAACTGTGATAAATTGAAAGCGTCGATGGCACAGTGGTTAGGATGTTCGCCGACCATCCACATGGTCCGGGGTTCGATCCCTTGCCAGCGCATACATGATATCAATGGTCGGCCTGCAAATTATGGGCTACCGAGATCACATGCTGAAAATTCCATACTTGTACCAAAAATACGGTATGGAATGAAGCTATAATCAAAAAAAAAATCAATCACATCCCTACAAACCAATACTTGAACATTAAGTGATATTGTTTTATACACTAAGATGCCTTGATTTGTTTTGAGTGTACTTCTGACTAATTCTCAGACTTAAAAATGACAACAGACAGACATGTAATCATCATTAGTCATCATTGTGCTATTTCATAAATCTAAGCATCTGTCGTTTCAGGCGAATATCATTACTTGAATGCTCGTGGTCACGTAGTATTATGATAGTAACTCAATGGTGAATGAATTGAATCAAATTTCATTTAGTGTGCCCTAAATCTTCTACTTAAGACCTAAACTGAAAATTTGTATACAGCTTTTCCTGCTCTCTAATCTATCCTTGATTATTTTATCATTATTTCCCACCGCTTATCACACTATATCTTTAATTTTTCTTAATTTCCTTCTCTGCCACCATGAGTTTTATCCACACCTTTTCAGTATCGCTATAAAATTACTTAAAATAATTTCAGCGTGTTGAACGTATCAAAACAAGATTTTTGTAGGCGTTTTGCTTTGTAAACTACAGCTTCTTCAGCAGAATTGGCTGTGACTTATTTACACAATAAAAAGTTCAGAAGAATCTCGTTTTTGATATTCTCAACACGCTGAGATTATTTTAATTAATTTTATAAGGATCTGATCTGATTTGGCAGTCAAATTACCTCAGGAAATTCGTATCATTTATGGTTCTGCTATTGATAATCTTGTCAGCATTATATGGAATAATTTAGTTTTGTCTGGTTCAAATTTACAGCACGATTTTTCATCCTAATAATCATTTGTACCTTTGTTTGTAATAAGTAATCAGGTCGTGACCTATGTCATTTTTATTTCCATATTTACCGTTGTGTAGATGTAATAATAATGTTTTGATTATGGCACACTGAACTACATGAAATTTTAGCATTCCAAGAAGGTAGGCATTCTAAATGATATTAGATGGTTGGAGGCAATCGGCCTCAGGAAGCCTTGGACCTAGATTTCGTGCTAGTTGGCAGTCACCAGCCAGAAAGGCGTATCTACAACCTTGAAGGAACTCATGTCCCTTCTGAGATTCAAACCTGCGTCACCCAGTGAATGCTGCTGTCAGAGACGTTACCACTGAGCTATTCAGGCTCACGATTGACCTCCTGTAGGACTGTAGCGGATATTTTGATTGGACACTAGTAACTAGTGTTATGCGTCTAGTCCTTTCTTTAGTGCATACTGCAGCACTGAGTGACGCGGGTTTGAATCTCAGAAGGGACATGAGTTCCTTCAAGGTTGCAGATGCACCTTGCTAACTGCTGAGTGGCAACTAGCACGAAACCTAGGTCCAATGCTTCCTGTCGATTGTCTCCAACCATCTAATATCATCAAATCAATGTGAACTGTGATGGCGAGCTACCTAGAATGGTGGCCACATTGCAAACCTGACTGATAGAATTCAGTCTGCACCAAAGATAGAACAAGGCGCCTAACACTAATTACTAGTGTCCAGTCAAAATATTGTAAATAGATAAATTCTACACAAATTTTCAGTTTAATGCACATGTAGAAGATTTTCAACACACAAAATGAAATTGATTTCAGTTCATCCCAGAGTGTTTATTATTTTTGCCTTACAGAAATGCATAATGGAAACATTTCCTTGTATGTTATTCTAATTTTATTCATGCCTTCAGTTGTATTACTGTTCGTATTGACAAAAAATACCTTTTTTATTTATTAAACAACTATTTCATTTCCAAAACTCAGTTGCAGGTTCAGCAAAAGTTTACCGCTGAAAGAGAAACAATCAATCAATTAGAAAAATCGTGTACACTTTTACGTAATGCAGTGGAATCTCGTTATAAAAAAATGCAGGTAACATGAAAATAATGTTTAAAGTCTCGATTATATCCTGTTTCTTGATATTATAAATACATCTGTCTGTAGTTTGTGAGATTTGATCAAAAAAGTGGTCGCACTAAAATCACGAATAGGTAGAAGTTAGAATTCATGGGCCACTGGATCGGTTCCCCGTAGCTTAATGGTCTACGAGCTCACCTTGTAACCAGAAGGTCCTAGGTTCGATCCATGGCAGGGGGTGCGTACTGCCGATGAGTCCCGAACTAGGATGAAACAACTGTCCAGTACTCCGGTGCTGGTTTTCGATGGTTCTCTTAATGATATCAATCTGTGGTCTAACCTGAATTATAAATTATTATCAAAAATTACTGATATTCAGTGTTTGAAAATAACTCCGCTAGGGTTTGTTTTTTCATTTAGAATATAATGAATAGTTTTGATAGTTGCGATACTGACGATTATAAATCGTATATATATGCATTTTCGTCAAGTTAGGTCCACATAAACATGAAGGTGATACTAACTATTTACTTTTTGCCCAATCAAAATCTCTTGAACAATTTAACATAGATACATTAAGAGCAGTGAGTTAGATCTGCGAAATTCGGAAAATAATTCTTCTTCTTCTTTCTGGAAAAATTTGAACTAGCGCTACATCACTTCTTCATAATTATGTTGTCTAGTTAACTTTTAAGTATCAATTATCAATCTTAAACACTCAGTTTGAAAAGTAGCAATGTATTGTAAGAAAATATTTAAAGCATTTATGTACATTAACGTAGATATTTGACTCCAAATCATTCAATCAAACTTGATGACATCTAGTACATTGATAACCAGTACAATTAATCGTGGCATATTATGCGAGATTAATACGTCAGTGCAATATAATTCCAAGCTTCTGTACACCCTTAAAAGACAGAGAATGATGAGTATTTAGTAAGTTGTTTCAGCCAAACAATATAGCAGTTTGAATGAGTGGTAATCAAAGTTTATCCAACTTACTTAGTACTTTCTAAACTATCATTTATCAGTGTAATAGCTTATTGGTATCTTTTTTCTATTCCTTTACGTCCCCCTCCCCCAGTGGAACATAGGGCTTCAAACGAGAGCTTTAACGTTTCAGTAGTAGTAGTTTTATTTTTACAGGGCAGAGTTGCTAGCGTCACGCCAACATTCCCTGTTTAACCGGCCTTGCTACTGGCTTAGTGGGTTTGCAGCGCGTTAGTGGGGGATCGAATCCCTGATCACTTGAGCGGCTGGCGAGCATTCTACCTCTGTGCTGCCGAAACAATGCCTTATTGTGTGTATGTTCAATAATTTGATTACGTGATGTTTCGCTATATCATAAATTTTGTCATAAGAATATTGCCTATGATTTATCGATCATTTTATTTCCTTTAAGACCAAACTATACATGTTCAAACTCGTTTTTTCTAAAAAAGAAAGCGCAATGAAAATATGATAAAATTACTTAAGGATAAAACTATCTAAAATGTAGGAGGCTAATAAACACATAACATGCTTTGTTGACTAAGTGGTTTCGACATATTAGTTTGCACAGTTGTTCGAGTCACCAAACTCCATTTTGACACAAAGGAAGACAAAAAAGAGTGAAAAAAACTATTCAAAACAGCGATAATAAGCATAAATATGAAGAGGAAAGAATTAAAAGGTGGAGGAAGAATAACAGAGTTTAATGGATCTAGCACATCACAAAGAGTGAATGCATCTGCTTCGTTAGGAACAATTTGGAGCTGTATCACTAATTGTCTCCACTCATTGGTTCTTGGAATCCCGAGGATCCCAGCCTGATTATTATTACTATTATTTCCTTTATTTCCTAGAGAAACATAGGGCTTCAGCTGCGCGTCTCCATTGCGTTCGGTTTTCTGCCAACCTTTTCACCTCGCTCCAAGTCTGCCAACATGTTTTCATCTCCTCTTCACATGATCTCCTCCAAGTCACCCTCAAGCTGACGACCAACTCGCCGCTTCCCTTTCGGGTTTCACTCGAGCGATGGCTTGTCTGGTGATGTCACTTGATGGTTTCCTCAGCGTATGGCCAATCCATCTCCATTTCGTCCTGCCTATTTGTTTTACGGAATCCCAGCAGAAGCATTGAAAATGGACCCATAGATAACAGCGGACTTGATGACACCACTGCTGGAGAAGGTGTGGAAAGAGGGCAAAGTACCTCAGGATTGGAAGAAAGGATACTTATTCAAACTACCAAAGAAAGGAGACTTAAGTCAATGTAAAAACTGGCGTGGAATTATGCCGCTGTCCATCACAAGCAAAATACTAAGTCGCATCATCCTGGAGAGAATCAAACAAGCCTTGGATGTAAAACTTCGACCGGAACAGGCCGGATTCAGGAGAAACAAATCATGTATTGATCAAATCGCCACTCTACGGATCATCATTGAACAAAGCTTGGGATTGCAATCACCTCTCCACCTCACTCAACTTCAGCGACTTTGAAAAGGCCTTCGACGGCGTCGATCGATAGGTGATTTGGCAACTACTTTGCCACTACAGGGTGCCACCGACAATTATACATCTCATCCAACAGTTAGGTGTACGACAATGCTGCACGCCAAGTAATCCACAACGAGAGAATTACGGAAACCTTCGAAGTGAGGACGGGAGTGAGACAAGGCTGTCGACTATCACCAATGATTTTCCTGATTGCAGTAGATTGGATAATGCGACAGACAGTGGGCAATGAGGAAACAGGCATAAAATGGACTCACACAAAGACCTTGGAGGATCTGGGCTTCTCCGATGATATATGTCGGATTTTCCATAAACTGGAAGATATGCAAGTGAAAAGCAACAAGCTGGCAGAAGAAGCATCAAAGATAAGACTTCAAGTGAACATAGAGAAAACAGAGGTGATGAAGATTCCTGGTCAACACCAACAGCAACAACAACAGACATCAATCAGTCAGCATTAATGGGAAGAACCTGAAAGAAACAACCTCCTTTACCTACCCACCTACCTGGGAAGCATCGTTTCAACTACAGCCGACGGAACTGACGAGAATATGAAAGCAAGAATCGGAAAAGCAAGACAAGCTTTCATTACTCTCAAGTCTGTGTGGAGGTCAACACTACTCAGCATCAAAAATAAGATCCGGATTTTCAACTCCAATGCGAAGTCAGTCAGTGCTACCATACGGATCAGAGACTTGGCGCGTCATAAAGAGCATCTCAAACAAACTACAGACCTTCATTAACAGTTGTCTTCTCTCAACACTCAGGATCAGATGACTGGGCAGAAAAGATCAGCAACAGGGATCTCCGGGAGCGAACCAACCAGGAACCGATTGTGAAACAAATGGGCGGGAAGAAATGGAGATGGATTGGCCATACGCTGAGGAAACACCATCAAGTGACATTACTAGACAAGCCATTACTCCAGTGGAACCTGGCCGAAAGGGAAGCGGCGAGTTGGTGGTCAGTTCGAGGGTGACTTGGAGGAGGTCATGTGAAGAGGAGATGAAAACATGTTGGCAGACTTGGAGCGAGGTGAAAAGGTTGGCAGAAAACAGAAGGCAATGGGGATGCGCAGCTGAAACCCTATGTTCCTCTAGGAATTAAAGGATATAATAATAAGAATTTGTTTCACAATCGGTTCCTGGTTGGTTCTCTGATTGCTAGAGATTCCTGTTTCTGATCTTTTCTGGTCACCTGATCTTGAGTGTTGAGCAAAGACAACTGTAAATGAAGGTCTGTAGTTTGTTTTAGATGCTCTTAATGACGCACCAAAGAGCCTGACAATCTACACCTTCCTACATAGCTCAAACTAACTGTCATTGATTTCATGGACTAATTGCAGGTTTTTGTTTTGAACACTACTAGCTCTTTGCCAACCTAATCCTCTGTCCGGATAACATTCCATGGCAAGGATGGCGTTTACCAGGCATGCGTATCATATGTCCTAGGCATCTCAATCTATGTACCTTCACAACCTCATCACTGCTAAACTCTATTCACTTATTCATTGTTGACATCTTGCCTCATATGTTAAATATTGATGTTTTCATTGATAGTTTTTGTAAGAGAAGTACATGAACTCATATGTGTTTGTTGTTTTTTTGTTGTTGTGAGGATATACGAATTTCACACAAATCCACGTGTCTACTTATGGTTAATCATCAACTTGTTAATAAGACTTGTTAAAATTTAGAGTTCTACTTAACTTACTCTTACTATACATTCACTAAGTTATACTTGTGTTGAAAGAATATCTCAATCGATATATTTACTATGTAGAAATGATACTTTTTTCATCCATATAATAAACTAAACAAGTTTAGAATAAGGATCACAGTATTCCTAATGTCTTCATGAATTAATTCATATTTCTAATGTTTCAGTTACAAAGGTAACCTCAGAACAAAGGTCACACAATTTAAATAATATAACACTATTAAAATGGTTAAAGGATTCATTAAGCGTATTTTCATGTGTAATATAAAACATCCTATACAAATGAATGCAGAAATTTGAAATAATTGTGAGATTGAAGAATTGCTCAACAATCACAAAAGTGGAAAAAAGTTAAACAAATTCACAAAAATTAACAGCCAGGTAAAAGTAAGCATATACTAAAGCTATAATCTTCACATTTTTGTATAGAGTGTTTGAAGTGAATAATCCCAGTAGCGTCGATAATTCAGCGATAAAATACTTTCTAATAATACTTCACGTGGTTCAGGGTTCGATCCTTGGCCGACGCACTCACGAACCGGGCTAAGCCGGTAGTAATGCAAGTAAACAGGGAATGTTGGGGTGAGGCTAGCACCTCCACTCTGTAAAAGTAAAACTACTACTACTACCGAAACGTTAAAGCTGTGGTTTGAAGCCTTATGTTGCACTCAGAACGTAATAGAAACTTTCGGGTAATTCGATACTTGTAAATAGTGTAATTTACCAGTCAGTATTTATTTCACATTAAAATTTTGTGGCTATCGTTATGAAGGGGAGATATCACTGTACTGTGATGCAGGTGATTGGCTATTTAATTAGTGAGATTGAATAAGATGAATAATTTTTGTTTACTGATTGCATTTACATGTAATGTGTCTCTCTAGTTGGTAGTTGGCACCTATCACATCCGTTCCATCTGCTCTTGCAGATTCCCAACATTTCTATTCCACATCTCATTTCTGCGGCTACCTGGGCAGCCTTTCCAGTTTCGTACATTGTACGAGCATTCCACGTACCTATCCTTATTTTTCCTTTCATCGAAAGAAGGCACATCGGTTGACTGGCTTCCCGAAGGCTTTCACCAGCCTGCGTCATTTCACTTCCCTGATTCAAGTGAAAAATAGGGTTATTGTTTATATTTTTAGGATTTTTAATATATCTGTGTGTTGAATTTTCTGTAGCGATTTCGTTAAGTTTTAGGGGTGGAGTTGCTACTACCACGCCCCAACCCTCCCTATTTATCCTCTAGCGAGCTAGTAATCTGGGTGAAGTGAACATAGACAAGACGGAGGTTGTGTAAATAACCAACCAACAAGAACATCCACCAACAATCACCATCAACGGGAGGGATTTGAAAGAGGTTACTTCATTCACTTATCTAGGTGGGAGCATTGCCTCAACTACGGCAGGAACGGACGAGGATGTCAAATCGAGCGAGAATCGGGAAGGTGAGAAACACATTCATCAACCTGAAACCAATTTGGAAATCGTCGTCACTCAGCATCACCAACAAAATTCGGTAGGATTTTCAATACAAACAGCGTCAAGTCAGTCAGTTGTTCTATACGGATCAGAAACTTGGCAGGCGGGCGGGTCACAAAGAATATTTCCAACAGCCTGTTGCAGACCAGACCTTTATCAACAACTAACTGTCTTCGCTGGCTCTATACTGAAGATCAGATGGCCGGGCCGGAAAGAATCACCAACAAGAAACTATGGGAACTAACAAACAAAACAAGAACCAATCGCCCAACAAATATGCAGGAGAAAGTGGAGATGGATGGATTGGACACTCGCTGAGGAGGCCGCTGGGTGACATCGCGTGCGCGTCAGGCCATTGCTCTAGTGGAACCCGAAAGGGAAGCGGTGAGTGGGACTTCCAAGGGTGACATGGAGGAGATCGTGTGAAGAGGAGTTGAAAGAGTATAGACAAACATGGATGCAGGTGAAAAGTACAACAGAAGACAGGAGCAAGTGGAGACGTGCACTTGAAGCCCTATGTTCCACTAGGAACCCGAGGGAACAATAATAATAATAACATGTAATGTGACTAACTGAAAACTGTTCAGTTAAAACTGATATTCCTACATTATTTTCTACTAAACAGATGTCGCAGTACAGAACGTACATGTTTCACTCCACATAACTAATGAGTTATCACCTAAATAAAAGTACACTAATAGACAAAAATTAAACAGTAAGTGAAGAATATTCCGTTGGGTTTTCAGGCGCCTATAAAGCCTCCTACTAGTTATTTTAACGATGAATACCTACCCTTCCCCAGTTGTAAAGCCTATCAGTCAGAAAGCCTAATGATTTGTAGTAGAGATTTATTTAGTTCATTGGACAATAAAAAAAGACAATTCTCTTTTCAACGATTTCATTTTCATAACTGTATATGTATATGAATTACAACAGACAATAACGATCATTTGTGTGTGTGAGTGTGTGTTTACGTTTGACAGAGAATGAAAATACTAAAGTGCGATAATATTGGTGTATAGGATTGTGAGTTACAACCGATTAGATGTATGAATGAATAACTAAATAAAGAGAGGTCGACCTACAACAGCTCAATAGAAAGTGTGAAATAGATGATTAGAAAATAAAGTACATTCGGAAATGTAATATGTGAATACAATATGGTGGAGGCATGGAATGAGTGAAATGTTGTCAATATAGTATTAGGCTCGATAAAATGTTAGCATATGATAACATAAAGTGAAATGAAATAAAACAAAAATAGAACTTGGGATAAGAAAGGGTAGAAAAAATCAAGACAATGGTAACGAAAGAGATCATACAAACTGTTATGCATCACCAAAGCCTCTGCCACACAAAGCAAATGCATTCGTATCCCTTTCAGCAAACGTTGTCGGATTTTGTAGATTATATTGCAGGATGTGTCAGATGCTGCGTTGTCAGTATCTACTATATGTTCCAAAAGCGATGAATTAATACCTATACTTTCTCCCAGTTTGGCTCAGCCTTCTTTCATATATATAATCAATTATGATTCACAATCCTATACACCAATATTATCGCACTTTAATATTTCCACTCACTGTCAAACATTAACACACACACACACAAGAAAATGATCGCTATTGTCTGTTGTAACTCATGTATATATATGAAATCGTCGAAAAGAGAATTTTCTTTGCGAAATTCTTTATTTTTATGTCTTAATAAGGATTATTAATTTAATAAAATAGACTACAGTGATTTTGTCCCCGAAACTGGACATTCCAAAATGACACTAATCTCTTTTTAAACTGGAAAAATTTCAATATACATTTAGTACCCTTCTCTTTTCCTAAACATTTCAAGCTATAGAAAATATAAACGAATGAAAAGTCATTTCATTAAAATGTCCTTCCACATTCATTTTAATTTTTTTCCTTTCGCGATGTAGAGAAAATATAACCATTAAAAGGGGAATTCAAATTCGCAAAATTAAGGATGTTTGAAAGCAGTGAACAAATAATACTGTTCTTGTCATTTAGTTTATTACTGAGATTATTTGTTTGTCTGTAATAGGTTCACTCATTTTCCGTAGGATTGAAGATCTGACATACTGAGGTATGTAATTTAATAATTTCTGCCACATTAATATTTATTGACCGATAAATCAACAAAATAAAGTAGGCCGAACTATTTCCGCTTATATGGTTAAAATTACAAAATACAAAGTGCTAAAAGAATAGAAAAATAATAATTTAATATTCAAGTGTTGTTTTGTAGAGATCTGATTGGTTACAGGATTTCATCATGAGCTGAGAGAACCATTGGGAAACCTGAGAGTACTGGTCAGCTGTTTCGTCAGCCTAGTTTGGGACTCTTTATCAACAAGCACCCATCGGGGTTCGAACCCAGGATCTTGTGGTTACAGGGTGAGCTCGTAGACCATTAAGCCCCTGGGACCCGATCCAATGGCTATCCCATGAATTCTAACTTGTGCCAATTCACGATATAGCGCAACCGCTAGCCAATGTCTTCGGCGAGTATTTGTTCTCACAGCCGACCTGCTGCACCGTACTGGTCACAACTTCCCACTAGAACTTCAGGTAACTACCTACCTGACTATCAACCAAAGGGCGGGCGTACTGCTTATAAGTCCACTCCGTCCTCCTTTATGGCTGTGAGACCTGGCCATTGAGGGTGGAAGACATGAAAAGATTAGCTGTCTTTGATCATAGGTGCTTGCGTTCTATCTCCAGTGTGAAATGGCATAATAAGGTGAGCAATATTGAGGTTAGGCGTAGAGTGCTAGGTAGGTGGGAGGGGAAATCAATCGACGAAGTTGTGAAGTTACAAAGACTGAGATGGTTAGGATATGTGTTACGAATGAATGCCTAGTCATCGCCTTCCTCGACAATGGGCAATGTTAGGTGACATAGGATAGGTCAGGCTGGAAAAGAGATAGCGGCGGTCACACCAAAACATGTCTTTGTCAGTCAATGAAATCCACAACAGTTGGTCTAAGCCACGTAGGAAGGTGTAGACTTCCTGACTGGTTGGGGTCCTCGGGACGGTAAAAACCAATGGTTGGAAACAATTGGTGATATGGCTCAAAATCGTTCTCAGTGGCGCAGATGCACCCACTCCTTGTGACTTATGATTTCCAATGAAACTGTTTTGTTCTTCGTTATTACTCCTCCTTTGTCTCACCCCTCTGCTCACTGTTTCGATCATGCTTTTCTTATACTTTCTTCTCTTGCTTCGCGTGCTACACGGAGTGTGGCGACTTGAACTTCCGCACATTTGTGCAAAGTTCTATGTCGAAAACAGACAGACCGACCTGAATAGGGCCAGTCGCCAGTGAGCATCTCATTGATATTAAAGTGTTGGTTTGTAGGGATTTGATTTAATTCAATTTAATAATAATTTAGTAAAGCATTTGGAATATGTGGCAAGGTAAAACAATTACACAAATGATCATGAAATGTTCATCACTGTGTGATGAGGTTTCAACCATATGACTAAAAGTTTTCAGACCTGACGCTTACTGCCCTGAAGAGATCAAGCAATCAGTTAACATCTCTATGTGTCTCAAACAAATCACTGCATATACACGTTACCTTCATTTTATTTCCTTGGTCTTGTAACTTTTTTGAAAGATAATTCAGAGATCATTCCCCTTCCTCAGTATCAGTACACATAGAACTTCTACACAGGATAAAAACTGCATAAACCTTTATCGTTTTTTTTCCAACTCCTTTCTGAATAATAGTGCCATATTATGGAAGTGTAAGAATGAATATGGGCATCAAAAAAATGTTATTATTCTTGTCTGAAATGTTAAACTTCTTAATGTAATCCATACATAATACATAAGTAAACAAACAGTTGCATATATAAGTGAATTCATATTTTGATGTGTTTTATTTAAAAATATATTTATTTATATTTATAGAGTGTTATAATCGCTCAGAGAGATTTTGTCTCACAACTGAAAGAAATATTTACACAAAACAATAGATTACAACTTCATAGTGAAATACCAATACTCACTAATTCGCCTAATTGTTGTTTTCCTATGGAGTTAATAGAGGATTATGAAACTGCACTGAATTCCTTAATTATACATATGCAAGAAACCTATGTAAGTTTTGATTGAACTGTGTTTTCTTTTAACTTCTAAATATAATTTAAATTTGTTTGTATACTGATGTAATTCAACGTAATTAAATTCGTGTAGTCAGTTGACCAACTCACATTATTTTAAGTGTCATTCTATTGTTTGTCTCCAGTGTGAATGTTTTAAAGTTTTTTTTATGTTGTAATTATTGAAAATGGTACTTGTCAGATGACTTCTAACTTCTTTATCGTTATTATGAATAAAGCGATAACCTTATGATAGCCTCATTATCTGTTAAGTGAACTACAAATAGAAATTTGCAAATCACGCTGAAATTTTGTTTACACAACATTTGTCTTCTATCCTACTTCCACATAGTTAAAGAATATAAGCGGATGGAAGTTCATCCAACTAATACTGTTAAACATTCAATTAATGAAATCAAAACACATAGTTCACCGAAGAGTCTCTTTTCGGTGAATTCATTTTCTTAGCTGTAAAATCGCAGATATGTTTGAGTTATTTTATATGCATGTATACATTAAGTTTGCCAAACAAAAATACAATTGGTTATAGTTATTTCAACTAAACAGTGAAAATTAGTCAGTTTTGGGTAGAATTACGTAAAACAAAAACGGTCAGGAAAATTGGATGTTAATGAAAGTAGTGTAGTAACAAAGGTGATGAGTTGTCACAAACAGTTGTTAAAAAGGAGTTACATAATAATATAAATAGTTTAATGATTGAGTTATGCTCAGGATACACATTGGAACAAAGCAGAGAAGACGAAATCACGTAGCAGTTCTAAATGAATACAACAACTATAAGCACTTAAAGAAACAGACAAACGGACAAAATTAAATCATCATAAATCAAGAAAGTTGTTACCATCATAAAAGAAGTGGTTGAGTGATTCTCTTTTGTATGCACAGCTCCAGTATTTCTATGTGAATGGCCAGAGCTTAAGCGATACAAAGAAGACGAAACCGTATTGCCTTTGATAAGTTATTCTTGACTCTGTAGATTACTTTGAAGGAGGCGTTTGTTGAAATGAAATGATCAGTGTTAACCAGGTGTTCAATTACCGCACTACTTATTGCACCACTACTGCCTTTTCGGAACCATGCTGGCTGGATATTGTTCTTGAATCCTCTTGGGCAGGATGTGCGTCGAAAGGCCTATGCACCTGGTTCCACAGCAGGTGACTGATATATGCACACAGAAATGGTCAGATGCGGGATCTTGTCCTTGAGGCTTCTAAACATCAGTGGGCGACTGGAGAACACTATTCTTAGCGTTGCTGCAAAGAATGTTCTTCTTAGAGGTGATGTGATCCTTCTCTTGAGAATATCGCTTGCTAAATCTCCCTTGAAATCCAAGTTCATGTAAAGTTTCCTTTTCTGCACAAGTGAAGTTTCTTTTCTCCAAATTCTTGGTTTGATGATTTTGTCAATGAATCTTGGTGGGTATCCACTTTGGATCAAGACTTCTCTCAAAAGATCTAATTCTGTTTCTAGAACATCGGGACTACAGATGTGTTGGATTCGGGTGGCAAGCGATTTAAGTTTCGCTTTTGTTTAATGGGGTACCTAGATATAGAAGCTTGTTAGTTGACCACTGCAAGTAGCTTTTCTATGGATCGATCTTCTTAAGGCCCCATTAGTTCTTCTTGTTAGTTCCACATCAAGAAAGGGAATTTTGGATTCGTTTTCCATTTCAAGAGTGAATTTTATTGCTGGATGGCGACAGTTAAATGTCTTCAGCAGTATATTGAGGGTCCTTGTTGTTGTCACAAATAATGAATATGTCGCCTGCGTATCTTCTATACAGTCGTAAATTGTCAATGCTTGGCTTTAGTGGACATTTCTAGAGGCTTGCCGCGAAGCAATCTTATAGTAGGAGACTCAATAAAATTCCCATTACTTCTTTTAATCAACTTGCCCAGATTTATGTGTGGAATGCAAGGATAGTGATTGCATTTTAACGCTTCTATCAGAATGTTGTTTCTCAGAATAAGTATTGAAAACAAGGAAACATAAGGTAGCAGTTTGTTTTAAATTAAGGTTCTCAAATAGACTATGTTAAATTCTATATGGATTTAATTTTACAGTATACCACAAGTGTTGTTGAATCCAGTTATCAGTAGAATACTTTATTTGTAACATATGTTATTATTAATAAGCAAAGTGTTAAGAACTTTTTGTTACCAATGGTATCTTTAAATACTAGTTTATCATAAAAAGACCTATGAGTTGATTTAACCCAGTAGAACACTTAGCCATAAAAAAGCGATCACAATTTATCTCCTTCACAGCTAGTTTAATATTCTTTCCAAAAACAACTAATTTGTAGCTGAACTGTTTTGAATGTTAGTCATATTGTAGAACAGGCTGGTCTATGTTGATAAATGAAGGTAATTTGTAATCAAATTTTGATTTGATTGAACACAAATCTGTCTATTTTGGATAAAGCAATAAAAAGACGTAATTTGTCTGAATCGTGTAATGTATTTGCGCAACATATTTCGAACAATCTGATCACACATGGACTTATCATAGGAATTTTTATATATGAAGTTAATAAACAGTTAAGAGGTGAGAAAATAGACTTTTTAGGTCAAGTTAAAAGGACATATTGAAGGTTAAAATAACAATGAAGACCACTAAACCAAATAACAGAGGTAATAGTACATCTGCTATGGTATCAAAGCAAAATTTACCAAAGAAGGTATAATGTGATGACGAATTGTTTTTGAACGCGTAAAGGTGATTTAAACTTTCTAATTGCTAGTTTTGGCTTCCACAAGCTTTAGGATACGCCCCAAACACGTTTTATAGATAGGTTTAAAAGATCTGTTAACGTCAATTTTATGTCCTGTCTCTATCATAGGTTTCGCAATAGAGGAGCTAGGTTTTCTGTTCTCACCGTTAATGGGTTCTGAAGATTCCATTTGTTTCTGCAGACATTTAGGAAGCCCTGAAGCCCTTACTTGCAGAGATCGATGAGTCCTCCTCATGTATGTGTGCCTACACGTGCATTCAAATTGGTAAATACAGTGGGACGTGACATTATTTTTTGCATGTTCGAAGGGCTTAGATAGATATATTGGCTTCACATTCTCAATTATTATGATATTAGCTGCGTAAAAAGCCTTTTTAACATCAGCGTTCAATCTTTGTCTAGTTATCAAGCTGTTATGATGCCCCATATAGGGTAGCTTGAGGTACACGTCTTTCTTAGTGGAGAATTGTAGAGTGGGTCTTGGTGTTCTGACTACTTTATATCTCCTGATGAACTTGTCTGGATAATTGTTATCAACCAGAGTTTGTGTCAACTTTCTTTCTCCTTCATGAAGTATGTTTTCAACACATATTCGTTGGATTGTAATGAAGAGACACCTTACCAAAGCTCTTTTGTACCGAGCAATTTTTTGACAAGTTTGCTTCACTAAATCAGTTGCAGGTGTTGCTGTAGGCTTTTTTGTCATGTGATTACCTTAGACTTCTCTGTGTTTAACTCAACTGTATTTACTTAATCCATCAATGAAATGTCTCTATCGCAACTTTTTAAGTATCACTTATAGTATGTTTCTTATCTTAGCGATACTTTATTTTTTCTTTCTTCAAAATCGGTATAAAACAAATGAACAAATGAGTCATCCGCAAAAGCTGTAAAGGTTTGTATGTCTAATTATACTCATCATCTGCTAAAAATTCATCTTTCACTGTTAATCTTGCATAAATACCTGAGTACTTTGTTGATGTACAACAAGCACCTATCAATAACTTGGTTTTACAATAGTTCACTTTTCTATTGCAAAAATGTGATTGCATCATATACCAGATGATCACCTCAACATTCAATCACTTAGACTAAACAAAAATGGTCCCACAAAACAATTTTAACATAAATTACTGAATACATTCAACTACTAAGATTTGCAGGTATTTAAGAAATTTCGGAAAATCTGGTATCACTCAGTCTCTACTTTTACAAGGTTTTAAGTCTTGTGTTCTGCATATTCTTCTTTATTACTCCCCCTTTTATCTTTTTTTCTGGGCCACTTAACAAAAAACTTTATTGCAATGAGAAGGGCATCAAAAGCTGATAGTAAGGCGAATGGTGTGGTGTGCCTCATAAACCAACTTGCCAACATTGTTGTGTACAGACACTCGAAATAATGCAATAAATTGACAAAAATCATCTCGTCCGACTCTGAGCACCCGTTTTATTCACAACTCTCCACTTGCATATCACCAGGTAAGTTAAGAAGCAATAGTAAACAACTGTATGCTCACACCACTAAATACGGAACTCAACGATACTTTTTCAAGTGTTGGTTTGTAGCGATTCGATTGATTGGTTACAGGATTTCATCATGGGCTGACATTGGTTAGAGAACCATCGGAAAACCTGGGAGTACTGGACAACTGTTTCGTCAGCCTAGTTTGGGACTCTTTATCAGCAAGCACCCATCGGGGTTCGAACCCAGGATCTTGTGGTTACAAGGTGAGCTCGTAGACCATTAAGCCCCTGGGACCCGATCCAATGGCTATCCCATGAATTCTAACTTGTGCCAATTCACGATATAGCGCAACCGCTAGCCAATGTCTTCGGCGAGTATTTGTTCTCACAGCCGACCTGCTGCACCGTACTGGTCACAACTTCCCACTAGAACTTCAGATAACTGCCTACGTGAATAGGGCAAGTGGCCAGTGAGCATCTCATTGATATTCAAGTGTTGGTTTGTAGGGATTTGATTGGTTACAGGATTTCATCTTGGGCTGACATGGTCATTGGACCGGGTCCCAGTGGCTTAATGGTATACGAGCTGACCTTGTAATCAGAAGGTTCTGGGTTCGAATCCCGGTGGGTGCGTACTACTGAGGAGTCCCAAACGAGGAAGAAACAGCTGTCCAGTACTCCCAGGTTTTCCAATGGTTCTCTAACTAATGTCAGCTCATGATGAAATCCAGTAATCAACGATACCTTATTTGGCACTCAAATTATATCATGGTAAGAGTGTTTGGTGTGAACACATACAGCTTACTGACAATAATATATAAATTTTGCCCATTCTATTAATTTGCGAGTTTAATTTGACACCTATACTGTTACTGATATTATTATTGTGAAGGTTCTGTGAATTATTCGCCCCCCCCCCCACTTACTAATTAACGTAAGGAGAAAATAAGGTGCAACATTGTGCTACGTGCTGAAAATTCCAGACTGTATCAGATGAACTGTTTGGAATAAAGCCGTTATTATTATTATTATATACAGGCATTATTACTGTATTCTGATATTCCTTTTTTCCTTATAATTGTATATTTGAATAATTTGAGTTTAGATGAGAAGATTATCATCCAGTGTTACATCTCGTTTGGATGAATTAAATCAACTGTTAAATCATGCAAAACGCTTATTACAAAAATATGATAGCACTGAACTAGATATTTTATTACTGGATGCTTCTGTAAAACATCAGAATCAAAAAAGTTCAGTAAGTTTAACAAATGGAAATGTGACTTTTAAAAAAGGGGATTGTTTTTTTATTTTCACCATCTGTTAATTCTTATACACAAAGGTTGAATTTACTTATTATATAACTTATGTTGAATGGTTTTTAACTGGAAAACTGTTGAGAAATACTGTCTGTCTTTTAAATCAATGGCCACCCATGTAGCACGCGAAGCAAGAGAAGAAAGTATAAGAAAAGCATGATCGAAACAGTGAGCAGAGGGGTGAGACAAAGGAGGAGTAATAACGAAGAACAAAACAGTTTCATTGGAAATCATAAGTCACAAGGGTGGATACATCTGCGCCATTGAGAACGATTTTGAGCCATATCACCAATTGTTTCCAACCATTGGTTTTTACCGTCCCGAGGACCCCAACCAGTCAGGAAGTCTACACCTTCCTACGTGGCTTACTTTTAATGTTATTGCTGAGGTCAAATTCAAAGGTTACAAATGCTTTATTTTATATGGATAATTTATGGGACAATAATAATATGGGATACTCCCAAATACCCAGGTTTGAATTAGTGACACTTTAATACAAGTAAAAACGAAGTGTTTTTTTATGCAATTATTATCTTTCAAGCATTGGTTTTGTAGGAATTTTTGTTTGATTGCATAGAGGATTTCATCATGAGCTGACATTGGTTAGAGAACCACTGGAAAACCTGGGAGTACTGCTTTCTCTGCAGTTCATTTTAGTATCATATTTGCCAGTAAGCTATCTACTAAGTACAACAAGATTTTTAAAAGTTTATATTACCTTATTTATTTTAATCCTCTAACAATATCTATGCACTGAAAAAATTAATAAGCTTCTGATTTTTTTCGTCTTATCAAGCAATTTGTTGCTGCAATTCATGAACAGAAAGAAGAAAGCGTGCGAACCTTGTCTACTCTACAATCTGGCCTAGAAAACATGTTGCCTAATTTCATAAAACACTCAAATAATATTTTACAATCTGTCTGTCAATACAGCTACATCCTTCATGGGAATATTATGCAAGAATTTGGAAATTTACTTCAAAAATGTATTCAGGAGGTAAGTTATGCTAGTCTTCTTTAACTAGCTTTACTGATTATCATTAGAATAAAATGTATAACCTTTAATTTAGTATAAATTATTACAGTTTAAGGACTAGATTGATTTCAGTCTAAGGACTCGACTGCTCACTTGAAATCGTTTCATAGATTAATATGGAATTTAAAATCACAAATGCTCAAAGGCGTATACTGTCGACTGGATGACATTCCCATGTTTCCCCGGAATAGAATACAGAAAGCAAACTCATTCTTTCTGAGAAGACAAGGCCAATGAGAGAGAATGAGAGAAACCTAATTGATAAATAGAAGAAGCATGAAAACAATGGGCTGATCACTTCAAAGGAATCTTGGACCGACCACCGCCTGCAAACCATTTAGAAATAACATCACCAACCATAAAGCAGCAGTTGACACCAATCCTCCAACAAAAGCAGAGGTTTCGAATGCCATAAAACTTCTGGAGGCCACCAAAGCTGCAAGCACTGACAACGGATCCACAGACCTCAGCTGACATCCTGGTAGCATTGGTGAATAAAGTTTTAAAGAAGAGAGAAATGCTCACCGACTGGAAGAAAGACTATCTTGTTACACTACCGAAGAAGAACAACTTAGGCCTCTGCAAGAACTGGCGAGGAATCAAGTTAAATACTAAGTCGCAGCGTCCTGCAGAGAATAAAAGAGGTACTGGATGCAGAACTCCGACCAGAACAAGTAGGATTCAGGGAAAGCAAATCACGTGAGGATCAAATAGTAACTCTGGACGTCGTCATCGAACAAAGCATGGAATGGCAGTCAAACCTATACCTTAACTTCATCGACTTCAGAGATGCCTTCGACAGCTTTGGTTGCAAAGTACTTTGAAAACCACTTTGGCAATATGGCATGCCCCAAATCTCTATCAAGCTAATTTAGAAGTCGTATGACAATGGCATGTGTCAAGTGATGCACAACGGAAAATTCGGTGAGGTGTTTGAAGTGAAGACAAGAGTAAGACCCTTGACTTATCGTTATTCGGCAGGTCACCAACTGTTTTCCCTAATTCAACCAACAGTTTATTACTATGATAAGTTACCTTATGACCAATCATTACTGAAAATTAAAGGATACAAAACCAATGTTTTGGCTTTCGAAGAAAAGGGAATTCAATGTTTATTTGGAAATGCAAACCCCTGAATTTTGTCAGTAGCTACCCACACTTCACACCAGGGATCAGATGGCCAGAAAGAATTAGAGTTAGGATCTCTGATAACGAGCCAAACGATAGTCTATTGCCCAACTAATATACCGAAGAAAACGGAGAGGAGTCGGACACACGTTAAGGAGACGATTGAATGACATTTTGCGTCAATCCTTCAAGAGGAAGAGCAATGTGATACGATTGGTTTGGTAAAGATCTGAGAATGATATGAAGGAGATGGACAGTCATGGAATGAACTAAAAAGGGACCTTGGAGAGCAGGATAAAATGAAGAGTTGCTGGTGAAGCCGTATGATCCACTCGGAAGCCAAAGGAATGGTAATAATGACTCAACTTACTGAAACAATAAGGGACTAATGAAACAGCTACTGTTTGGTCAACTTTCCGCACATCAGAATGACTTTTTTCATACAAAATAAATTACTTAGGATTGCAACAAAAATTTTCACTATTCAATAAATTTTAAAATTATATTTCGTTTCTATAAAAAGAACACCATATCAAAAAAAGGAAAAGAAAATAATATGGAAATCTGGATAAACACTTCAACAGGAAATCATTTTCTGCTGCCTGGATTTCCAATCATTTTAAAAACAAATCGTGTGAATCTCATAAACAATTTGTGTGTCCAAACGTGTGAACTTTTGGTTGGAAATGAATCTAAAACATTAGGCTAGCAAATTTCTTTTGGTTACTGGTCTTTACCTGTGTGGTAACAATTAAAAGCTTTGTTTACCCTACGTTAGAAAGATAGAATATGTAATTACGGTGAACTCCTGGGTCAAAATCTGTCAAAGAGTCATTAAAAGCTATGGATTATTAAACACTAATTTTGTCTTAATTTACTACATTCTGTCTTTGTTCATTGAAAAACGAGCTTCTATCTAGACTTTTGGTGCATTTCTGAAATATTGGGATGAAACAACTAACCAGCTATTCATGATTTTAAATGCTGATAGTTTTTGACCCAATCTAACTCCAGTTAATCCTGAATCACAGAGATCAAACAAAGTGGAAAGTCAGATGGCAACAGGATTCGAAACTGTGACCATAGAGATGCTAACTCATCTGTTTATCTACCAGTCGATAAGAGCAACGAAGTAATCATTTCATCGCTATTATCCGGCATTATACCATGAGTATAGATTAGTTCTACCTTAGATATGCTCTCTAGTAAATTTTAATCTCAGAAACACCAGACTTTATTCTCTTTTCACGGCAGCTCACAATACCTGTTATTTTCTGTCTTCATGATCCAAGTGAATGAAAGAAGCTGGAAAAAAGCCTATTCTTTTTCTCACTTTAGCTTAATTACATCACAAGATTATTAAAAAAACCCTGTAAATATTTCCCTTTGGAGACAAGATTATACAGATGAGATTAGAGTAACAAGGTTGTTTAATTCCATAGAAGTTCAACGCCTACGTTGAAGTCATTTTTTTCGAAGTGTATTGTTTTACTTAAGCTTTTTCCAGATAATTTAATAATTTAATGCATTAAATATTTCATAAAACTTAAATATCAAAAGTGCACAGTGATATGTAGTTCATTGTCATAACCATCCTATAGACTATACGTGTATGCACTCAATGAAGCACTGGTTCTAAACCGTAACTTTGTGCTCATTGGTTATCTTATGTGAGGATAGACTAATTTATTGAGAGCTTTACCATATGTTTTATCTCTATTCTCTTCTTGTCAAAGCAAGATTTTGAGCGAACAGTTGTTTTCAATAACTTCTTCTTCAGTCTCTACAGTTATAAATCCGTGATTAATAGACTACATATAGCCAATAAAGGCAAATGAAAATAATATCAGAAAATGTATTGGGGTGCATGTGTAAGTTGTTGAGATGATAGTGCACTAGTTAGTATAGCCAATTAAATGTATAGTCAGAAAAATGTGATGAAGGGTGAATGAACAATTGGGTAATATTAGTGTTGTTTTATAGTCAACAGAATACAAGTGTCCTTGAGGTGAGAGAAATGCGATAACCACAAAATACATACAAATACACATTGACAAAAGAGGCACTGGATGTGAGGGCTGACCGATAATGTCTAATGATAAAATAAAGAGTCTAAATTGTAAATTGTTATAAGATGTTACAGAATTGGTAGGCTTAGTATAAAATCATAAAGAGTGACAAAAATTAAGGGTAACAATGAGGTGAAATAAACTGGGTGGAGAAATGGATAATAAAGACATGATATCACAAAATGATAATAATGATAATAATAGTACGAAAAATTATGATCCTGGTGACCTTGTAGTGGGCCAGAGTAGACAAAGAGAGTGAATAAGTTTTTTCTGTACACATAGGTGTGGTCTCTCTCCAGCTATGGCTAGGAGGCGTAATCTTGTCAAAGGTAGATCATTCACTGGAAGTTTTATTCTGAAACAATGTCTCACCCTTTATCGATATCAAAAACAGAATTGTAATCTTATGTGAGATTTGTACGAGAAATTTTGTTTTTTAAATTCTTACATAAATGGAGTCAACTTATTTCTAAGTTGTAATCAGTCAGTCAAGCAATCACTCCATTATAGTGTGTGTACTCAATGATTTTTATAATCATCTAGTACCTGAATCAATATTCGTGTCTCACACGTGTTCATGTATTCAGAAGTGTTTCAATGACTAATATTTTTAAAATAACCACGTTGTTTTGTACAATCATAAAGATTAAAATAGAATAATCATACCATTCACGTATTTATATCTTAGCGATTATAGAGATTTGCAGTCAACTCACACATTAAAAAAAAGAAAAAGATTAAACAGGTAAAGCTATCATTTCTCCTGAACTTCTTATAGAATAGTCTTTCTAGTCCGTGTTACATATTCTTGTTATCAAACTTTACGATGACCAAATAATTTCACTGAGGCAAACAACAAGAATGAGTTTCTTAGAAGACCAACTGTGATTCCACAACTGAAAGACTAACTGCTTAGACTAGCCATCTTTTCTTGTATCTGTCAATTCAGCTGCTCCTGTGGAGTCAGTTATATTTTCAGCTGCTTTAGGAACTTAGGTTTTCATGCTCGGGAACACATATTAGCGTAGCTAAATAAAGATGTAGTAAAAATCGTCAACTGTTCAATATTAGGTCATTCAGTCCAGATAGATCGTAAAGACAGTATTGAGGGATCTTTCCCTATCGTCTATCGAGAAGTGAATAGATTGTCAAAAGCCTCTTGGTGCTGAATACTCAAAACAGTAAAGGACACTGCAATCCACCTAAAACAACCAGAAATCTGGGTGGAAAAGAAACATGTGCAGCTATCACTGCTACAGTGGCATGCTGTATCATTTATGAATTCATGAATTTCGTACTATTTTTCTTAACTTATCTGATATTCAGTTTAATCTTGTATGCATACGTATTATCACTACCAGATGCTTTTCAGTTGTAATCTATTGATCTTAATAATTCGATATTGTTGAAAAACATCAATGTTATCAATACCTTGATGAACAAGTTGTCGAAAGGGATATATATTCTTTGCTCACAGATCAGTCTTTTGAAAATTTTGATGAGACTTTTGAATTAATTAAAACATCTTAGAAGATTATAAGATTTAATAGTGTGAAATATTCCCAACTCTTGAATTAAAAGTCAATCTGAACGAAGAATATTCCCAACAGGACCTATTTTCGCAGACATATATCTGGCAAAACTAGAAAATAGTTCGCTGAAATATGAAATAGCAAGAATGGAAATGTATTGTCGTTACATGGATGAAGGGTTACGTAGTGATTAGATTTTGAGAAACTGCAATGATGCTCACCCAGCAGTCCACTTCACCTACGAAGGAGAATACAACGACTCTCTGCACTTCCTCGACGTCCTACTAACGTGCTTTTGTCGAAAGAACCATATTTAGAAAGCTGGAGACTAAACCTCAGTGTACACACTTCCTTAGCTTCGTACCGAAGAAATGCAAATGTAATCTGATCAGGTGCTTAGCATTTAGAGCGAAGTCCATTTACTCCGAAGACTGTGTAGAGTAAGAACTCCAGGTCATCCGAGACATTCTAAGCGAAAAGTTGATTAAAGCCAACATAGGTTATAATAGTCGTAAACGTAAGCAGGCAACGGTGGGGAAAAAGCCTCTTTTTTACGTCTACAATTCAAGAGAGACACTCCTGCGGAGATTCTATCGCAACGTTTAACCGGGACGACAAACGAAACTTTCTGCTCTGCACATCTGTTCCTATCCTTTAGTAGTCGTCCAGTGTCCAGCCAGTAACTGAAAGATGTCTTATCTAACCTTAGCTCTTCTTCATGCATATACCATTCCAACTATTCTTGTGGAACAGTCTCTGCAGGACGTACGATTAAGCAGGTTCGTCTACGGGTTTGGGAACATTTACCAACTCGGTTCAGCATGGAGGGAAATAAGTGCATAAAAAGCTCGATTCTGTCATATTTGGTCGATACTTGACATCGCATCGACGATAACACAGCCTTCAGGGTTATATACCGAATTCAAAAGTCGTTATCACGTACAGTTCGCTTGCGTCTGCTACGCATGGCTGAAGCTGTTGCAATAAGATCAAATAAAGCGACACTTTTGTATCAAAACAGAACATATCCGGACGCTGTTCCTACCGCGGTCAAACTTGGATTAATGGTTCTTCTCGTCAAGAGTGCTTCTTTCCCTTAACCCTCTTGGCTTTTTTTCTGCTCTGTTCTTATTATTACAATTATTATTATTCGTCATAATTTATACCCTTGATGCAAACATTCTCTCAATACTATTGAATTTTCCATTTATACTATCCGGACCTATTATTAGTGATATTATCTCTTCTCTCAATATATGTCTCCACCTGTTTCATTTCACACATTCCTTATTTCATTGTGGATCTCTCATTGCAGTCTGACTATCTCCTGTTTAACACAGACCACTTTGTACTAGCCACTCACCCGCCTGACACCTTTTATAACCTTGAACTGACTTGTCAGTTTTTTCTACCGCACACTCTACGAATCTATTATGACTAATCACCACCATTGTCTTCCGTTTTATAATATTTTGTAGTCGATTTCAGCCAACCACGTTTGTCACACAAATCTATCTGTCTGTCTGTTTTCGACATAGAACTTTGCACAAATGTGCGGAAGTTCAAGTCGCCACACTCCGTGTAGCACGCGAAGCAAGAGAAGAAAGTATAAGAAAAGCATGATCGAAACAGTGAGCAGAGGTGTGAGACAAAGGAGGAGTAATAACGAAGAACAAAACAGTTTCATTGGAAATCATAAGTCACAAGGAGTGGATACATCTGCGCCACTGAGAACGATTTTGAGCCATATCACCAATTGTTTCCAACCATTGGTTTTTACCGTCCCGAGGACCCCAACCAGTCAGGAAGTCTACACCTTCCTACGTGGCTGTAGACTAACTGTTGTAGATTTCATTGACTGGTGCCAAGTTTTTGTTTGACCGCCGCTAGCTTTTTCCAGCCTGACCCTATATCCGCTAACATAGCTCGTCGAGGGAGGCGATGGCTTGGCATACGTAACACATATCCTAACCACCTCAGTCTATGTAACTTCACAGCCTCATCGATTGATTTCCCCTGTTTACCTAGAACTCTACGCCTAACCTCAATGTTGCTCACCTTATTATGCCACTTTACCCGGGAAATAGAGCGCATGCACCTATGATAAAAGACAGCTAGTCTTTTCATGTCTTCCACTCTCAGTGGCCAGGTCTCACAACCATAAAGGAGGACGGAGCGGACTGATGAGCAGTACACCCGCCCTTTGGTCGATAGTCGAACATCTCGTCTACGCCAGAGTCGGCGTAAACTAACAAATGCGAAACGAGCCCCTTGTATTCGTGCTGAGATTTCGTCAGAGATCAACCCGTTGGCACTGGCTGATGGTACTTCCCAAATAAGTGAAGCGGTCAACGTGCTCTACCACTTCACTTCCTATTTTTAAACTAGGCGTCGATGTAGTCCAGTCCTGTAACATCATCTTGCATTTGGTGGGAGCGAATCGCATGCCAAACATTCGTAGATTGCTGCTCAAGGTGTTTAGAAGACTCTGCATTTTGTCAGAGTTGTCGCCTAGAAGGACTATATCGTCTGCATATTCTAAATCAACGAGAATATTCCCTGGTAGCAAGTCAATCCCTGAGTCGCTGAAGTCACTTAGGGTTAAGTCCATTAACACATCTATGATGAAGTTGAATAGAAAAGGGGATAATGGGCATCCTTGACGGACACCACTAGTCGTCACTAGTTCGGATGACAACTAGCCGTAAGCCCTCACCTGGCTGTATGAGTACGAGTAGAGTGCCTTAATCAGTGCAATATATTTTCTCGGAATTTCCTTTACAGCCAAGCATCTCCAGAGAACTTCCCGGTCGACAGAGTCAAATGCTGCCTTTAGGTCAAGAAATATAATGACTGTTGGACGCCGGTAGGAATGCCTATGTTCTAGAATCTGTCGGAGGGTGAAGAAATGATCAATACACCCTCTTCGTGGTCTAAAGCCTGCCTGGCTCTCTCGTGTTTGTGCCTCTCGAGCACCACTCAGTCTACGCATGATTATTGAGCCTAAGAGTTTAGATACTATATTAGTCAAGCTAATCCCTCTGTGATTATCACAGGAAGACTTGTCTCCCTTCTTGTATATGAGGATAATCAGTGACTTACACCAACCCGATGGGACTTCTTCTGATTCCCAGACGCTGCCTAGTACCTCAGTTAATGCAGACAGTAAACTGTCTCCACCGTACTTAAATACCTCTGGCGTCATTCCATCAGGTCCCGCTGCTTTGCCTAATGTCACACAAATAAGATTATTTATTTTGACACCCTATAACTAATGTGTTATTCTACGTAAAGAATGTATCCGCCGCATAATTGGCCATTATTGTAACACCAATAAATATTATACTTTATAATTGTAAGAACCTGAAGAGAAATTATTGAAAAGAATACTCTTCGTTCAAATTGACTATAGACGATTATTTCTTAACTGTTTTTAAAGTTTGTCTGTTAGAAATGTCTCTACTTTTTTTTCAGACTAGTTGCATTTTCTTACCTTTCTTTTGCTTAACCAACACAAATCATTTCATGAAGTGGAAAAACGTTATTGGAATCTAAAAATAAAATAAAGTCTTGAATAAGTATTCCCTTGATTGCATACTTATGTTACAATTGTAATTTTTTTCTACAAATCCACTTTTGCATTATATGTCAAATACGTCAACTGCATTGTGTACTGAAGTACTTTTACGTAGTGAGTACGTGTTAATTTTTTTTTATGTATAAATATATATATATATATATATATATATATATATATGACTGACATTTCAGTAGTAATTTCTGCCAATCTAGGTATCTAATTTTCTTGATTTATTTCTGTCTGGGCGAGTAAATAAATACTTTTACTCTTTTGCAAAATAATTTACTAAAGTATATACCTTTCATTCAATTGCACACCTTTAAATAACACCCCTCCCCTCCAGTGAAAATTTGTGTTTTAAAACAACAAAAAGAGTTCAGAACTCATATGGTTGACACAATCCCAGTTCCTACTTCTGGTTCCTTTCACATATAATTTGAGGAATATTAACCTTGTGTCAATACAAAGTAGGAAAGAAATGACAATACTATACGTAATAAAACTATTGTCAACTTTTTTTACTAATTTTACAAGAAGTGAAGCATAATTATTTTTTTACAGTTAAATTTTATTCTGTAAGAGAATATTTTTCGTTTCAACTGGTTTTCATGGGTTGAGGGGGGGTAAAGTGTACACCTTCACTATAGGGTCTTTTAGTAATAGTAATAATGATACTATTTTCATATGAGTAGGCTATTAAGCAGTTAATTTTTTCATGTATACGAAACTTTAGGATGGTGACTGTTCAGTGCAAAGTTGGGTGAAATGTGTGTTATGTTTCCGAATTTAACAGCTTATACCTGTGTAGTGTCCGTACAGGAATTAAGAAAGTATGCTTTGACTAAGTTTCGTATGTTTTGATTGAGGCTAGCCAGTAACTAGTGTATTGTGTCGACTCCTGTCTTTGGTGCAGACTGAATTCTATCAATACCGATTCTGTTAATACTAACAATTCACAGTGCGCACCGTGATGGCGAGCCACCTAGCATAGTGGCCACATTGCAAGCTTGACTGATAGAATTCAGTCTGCACCAAAGATAGAACTAGACACACACACACACATTACACTAGTTACTGACTAGTGTCCAATCAAAAATATCCAATACAGTCCTACAGTAGGTTAATCGCGAGCCTGAATAGCCCAGTGATAACGTTTTTGACTGCACTACTCACTGGGCGATGCGGATTCGAATCCCTGAAGAGATATGAGTCCCTTCAAGGTCTAAAATACGCCTTATTGATGAGTGACAACTAGCACAAAACCTAGGTCCAAGGCTTCTTTCTGATCGCCTCCAACAATCTAATATCAATAACTCTTGTTTCTCAGAGACATCTTCGCACTTTTCGTGAATGCACCGACACATGATGTTTAATTGCTACTGTGGAGCGTACAACCAGGTGTGTTTATCGTCAGATTTCTGAACATCATCCTGTGTGATTAAGCAAGGGATAGACAAGGTTTATTCACAGCCTTATTGTAATTCATCTTTCACTTAATGAACACAAAATCTGTGTTAACAAGGCTTTTAAAGTTATCTACCGTATTCTTACTACTCCCGGTTATGCTTTTCGGGCTAAAATAGTCGGAATCCACCTTAAAAAGTCTACCTTATGTGTTCACAAGGAATTCGTTGAGACGGTTTCCATAACTTGGCCATCAGTGTCCAAACAATATTTAATTGTCTTAAAAACTTCCTAATTGATTTCATTTGATGTTAGGAATTATGTTTTTATTATAGAGAAGATTTGTAGCTCAGGTGGATGATTTTTTTTGATGTGGTTTTGTTCTCTGAGCTGGATGGTTAGTTTGCGAAGCTTTCATCACCTTACTGGGTGACATCTTCAGCGCATACTTCAATTTGAAGTATGCGCTGAAGATGTCACCCAGTAAGGTGATGAAAGCTTCGCAAACTAACCATCCAGCTCAGAGAACAAAACCACATCAAAAAAATTATGTTTTTATGCTTATTATCATGTACACATGTTTTCCTCACTGTATTTCGTTTGATCCTAACAACTCAATGTTGTTTAAAAAAATCGGTATTATTAATAACGACTGTTCTTAAATATTATGCATATATATATGTATATGTAGGGCCTAAATAGCAGAAGCTTTGTAACTCAGATGGGTGATTTTGATTTAGTTGTATTCTCTGAGATGGTTGAGAAACTTTCATTATCCTCCTAGACTGTATCTTCGTCCCATGCTTTAGTATTAAGTCAACTTGTCTGAATTCTCCATGAATGAGACAACTGTATCTCCTGACAACCATTGTCGTGATTGGTTGTAAACTGACATCTTTATTGATCATCTTCATTGACTTGGAATTTGAAATTTCTTGTCTTGTGATTTATTTTTATATTAGTTGGTAAATTGAACCTATAGTGATGTGTTTGTTAGTGGCTGATTCATCTGAATGCTAGGCTTCTAGAAATTCCCTTGGCATTTTCGGTGTTTCCACTGTTTTATATTTCTACATTTTTCCAGTCAAACTGATGTCCATAGGCATCAGGGTGCATCGATATGAAAGAATACATGTCGTGTCTTTCCACAGATAATTCATGATCTTGGTTCTGAGTCAAAGGTGATGCCTACTTTGAAGAATGTAGTGTATACTGCAGTGCATGCAATATATTTTGTAAATGATATTGTTCTTATAATCTTTTACTGTTAGATCATTTAGTCTGCACAATAATGGATGATTTTACTGGCTTGTGTGCTAAATTTATTTCGAATGGTCTTAGTATTCAGTCATTATTTCAGACACAGTCTTCAAATAAGGTAACACGAGTTTTCTTATTCTCTTTGAGGATGGTTTGTTGTTGATATTTCTATTTGACTTTAAACATATTTTGATGAAATTGTATAGGTATTGATTCTTCATGGAGACAGTTTGTAGAGAGTTCTGTCCTTCCCTTCTGTTCTCTTCAGCTTCAGAGTTCTGCAGTGTGTTTGAACTCTTTTAAACAATGTTTGCGCTCAGTTTATTTTGATAGTCATTGGGTTATTCCATATTTTATCTCTGTGTGTTGATTTTCTATGTACTTGTGTTTCTAAATTTCTTGTGTTAGTTCCCTTAATAAAAACATCTAAGAAAGAAACTTGTTGCCTGATTCTTCTTCCCTTGTTAATTTAATGTCTTCGAATTTGTTGCCGATCAGTTAGTAGGTACATTTCAAATCAACCCAGAGTTCAATGACATAAATTATCTGTGAAAAGACACGACATGTATTCTTTCATATCGATGCACCCTGATGCCTATGGACATCAGTTTGACTGGAAAAATGTAGAAATATAAAACAGTGGAAACACCGAAAATGCCAAGGGAATTTCTAGAAGCCTAGCATTCAGATGAATCAGCCACTAACAAACACATCACTATAGGTCCAATTTACCAACTAATATAAAAATAAATCACAAGACAAGAAATTTCAAATTCCAAGTCAATGAAGATGATCAATAAAGATGTCAGTTTACAACCAATCACGACAATGGTTGTCAGGAGATACAGTTGTCTCATTCATGGAGAATTCAGACAAGTTGACTTAATACTAAAGCATGGGACGAAGATACAGTCTAGGAGGATAATGAAAGTTTCTCAATTAAATCAGTGAGCTCAAAGAATACAACGACTTAAAACTGTGGAGCTTGACTAGGAGGTTTTCGAAAAGCTTATTCTTTGCTCAAACTTCCTTTTGTCGCTATAATAAGTAACATTTTCTTGGTGTCATTATATTCTCTAAGGTTGATGATTGAACTGGGAATCTTTTATTATCCTTCTAGACAATATCTTCGGTGCTCATTTTCAAAATGAAGTAAGCTTTTGAAATTCTTCGTAAATGAAGACACCACGAGTTATTTTATGGAAAAGTAAAATTTTCATCTTAGAGAACATGGTGACGCAAAAAAATCCACCTGTACAGCAAACCACCTCTATTACTTTATAATAAGAAATAATAACAGTTAAAATATAAGATTTTTGCGGAATCAAAGTCATAAAAATATAGTGGAAGTAACTAATCCAACTGGAATTGCTCATTTACCCCCCACCCTCCATGTAACAGTGTATTTTCGTCTATTACATCGAAAAAAAAACATATACTGAATTGTGTTTTGTGACAATACCAATATTCTACCCTTACAGTGATGTGAAATGTTTATTTCGAAAGATTATCTAGAATACTGTATATTTTGAATGCTGTTTACTTTTTTACACTTTGGTGCTCCTCTACAGTATGAAAGTAATCATCCTGAGAGACAAACCGATCAGAAGATATCTCCTGCAGAGTTTATTAATCGAATAGATGAGTTGAAATCCCTTCTACCTGATCGAAAAAGTCGTCGTAGCCGACGAGCAAATGAATCATCCTCCAGTATACCTAAAATTGATCAATTACAGTCAGATGAAAAAGCCAGCACACTTCTTCAAGAAATAGGTACGTTTCTATTTGCCTTTCATATTTTTATTTTCAGTTATATACTTTTCTTTATATATTTATTTATTTATTTCAGTAAAATTATTATTTTATGGGTTTTTATCACTGAGACATTTTCTGGAGAAATTTTCAAAGTGAACCAGTTATTTATTTGTGTTTTCTGAATTGTGATCATTATCTTGATGTTTATTTTCCAAAATTTTGTACTTTTCTGATTGATAATCGATCGATTGACTTGTTCTGAGGCATGGTAATACTCATTTGTAATTGTAATCTTCAGGATCCGAATACCAGTAAACCAGAGAACAACTTAGAAAGGAGAAAAGTCAGAAATTCGTTTACAATGGAGTTATTTGTATTGTATAACTTTGAAAGAAGTATTTCGTTTTATAACACAAAGTAAAAGATTCCAGTTTTAGGTTGTACTAGTTATGTTGTATTCGGTATTATTATCAATATACCTTCGGGTTTCGAGTAGAGCATACAACTTCAACAACATATCTCCATTGTGTCCTGTCCTCCATATTCCTCCTTAGCTAGCCTCACGACAGCTCATAATTTCCCATCTCCTTCTCGGATGATCACCTCCATGTCACCATGTAGCTCACGCCAACAGTCATGTCTCATTAGGCTTCCACTCAAGTGACTTACAAAAGATTTCACACGAAAATCTCCTCAGAGCGTGTCGTATCCCTTTTCATTCTCTTCAGCATATTTATTGTGAGACAGGTAATCGGTTGGTTCGTTGATATAATTCCTTATTGATAATCCTTTTTAGCCATCTGATTTTCAGTACAGTGCGAGGGTAACTGCTGATAAAAGTTTTCAGTCTACTGGGAATGCTGCTGGTGACACACCAACTCTTTGAACCATGTAGAAGTACTGACTGACTGACTCAACATTGATGTTAAAATTGAATCTTGTTTTTATGCTGATTTTCAAACTGGTTTTATATTACTGAATGTCTGTCAAGCTTTCTCGATCCTAGGTGGTTTTAACATCCTTATTTGTGCCGTCTGGAGTTGAAATAATACTGCTCAAATAAGTGAAGGAAGTGACCTCTTCCATTGATAGTGATTGGTACTTCTTGTTGTTAGCCGTTAAGTATCTTCATCACCTCTGTCTTCTTTATGTTCACTTAAAGTCTTGTCTTCGCTGCCCGCCTCTTCCTCCAACTTACTGGTTTCCCCCTGTAAGTCTTCGAATTTATATTACACTAGACATAAATCGTCCTTGAAGTCCAGATCTTCTAGAGTCTACTTATCAACCCAACATATTCGTGTCTTCTTGCTCCACATGGTGTAACACTGAATTCAGTTCACCGCAATAAGGAATATTATCGATCATAGTAGGCAGTTTTGTCTCACTCTTGTCTTCACTTTAGTGTTAATTGCTGATAAAAGTTGAGTTGGATAGAGACGTGGTTGAGAATAATCTGAAGTAATGATTAGGCGTAAGATAACTACTGTTCTTACTAATAAACTGTTGGTTGAATTAGGGAAGGCAGTTGATGACTTCCCGAATATTGTTAAACAAGTCTTTAGTAGTACATCACCTATTCTAAATTCAGACTGATAACCTATAGACACAGGAGGACTAATTATTTAGATAATAGTGAATATGATTACAAATGTTACTACACTTCCGTTACTTTGTTAGCTTTATATGTGAAAAATTTGTGGAAAAATTGTTATGACGTAATGATACACTGTAATCATTAAATAATAAATAATTGTCCAGGTATATTTTATTTCATCATTTTTCTCATTTGTTAGCTTCCGCCTTCATCAGTTGAACATTATACTGAAAATTATATTTTCTGGTGTATATAAATATTTCATTAGTATACTTCAATGTCTTACATATATATTTCCTCACTCTGAACATGCTATACTGTTAATTTGCTGAAACAGAATCATAAATACTTTCTGTGGTAAATTGCCTTTATGTTAATTATGTTTATAAAACTTTTAATTTAGCTTCACTGTCATTGTACAACCGTGATTCAAATTCAAGTACAGATTATCGTAGCAGAAAAACCAGCTCAAAAGAAAATATCAGAAGAGATACTTTAGATCCAGTCTCAACACAAAAGTTGTAGTGAGTTTCCTATTTACCTGACTAATTGTCTCTTAAGTAATTTTACTCAATCTTACATGTTATTATACCAAACCATCAGTTAAAACAACTTATTCTTCTCAATATTTCTGATGAATATTTCAAGTTCAAAGACAGAGTAGACAAACAGGCGTACATTGTGCCATCATATTCTCATATGTGCTCCTTCTTGACTGACTACTTTAGACAAGCCCAGCCTGACAACAGCAGTCAGTATATCCATTGATGAATATCTGATTGAACAATTATGAGCACAGCACTTAGACTGTTAATTAATAATGTCGTATAATTTCGTTATAAGCTGTGGGTGACTTCCACAAATCATCAACTTTTCTTCCAAAAGAATAATAATAATTTGATTTATGCCAAAACAGTACTTGTGATACAGAATGGAATTCTCAGCATTTTACTACAGTATTGCATCCAGTTAGTACATTATCAATAAATAAATTCTACATAGATTAAGGGTAATCTCAGTTAGTTTTGACAACAACATATTGGCACATCGGTAGCAAGCCAAAATTGAACAGTTTTTAGGGTGTTAGAAAAGTAGATGGTAGCATATTTACTGGTGTAAGCGGTAACAAAAAGATCGAGATATATAGAGTGTGAAAGAACGAAGAAGAATGTTTTAAATAGACTTCGTAAAGAAGAGAGAAACAAAACAGCACATAACAAAAAAAGAGGAAAGGAAAAGAAAGAAAGAAAACGTCTTACCTATAAATGATATGAGTTGGAAAGACCAGATCCGGTTATTCTACTGACTATTTAATAAGTCAAGTTTCACGCCTAATGCTTTCTTTATCGCACAGAACACGAGCTAAGTAAGGTATAGATGAGTTTTTGTACTTACTAGTGCGGGCATATAGTTTCCTATATAGGCTTCTGGTTTTCCCTGAAGAGATACAAGGGGAGAGTTGTGAATGAAGAGGGTTGTGTAAGTTAGATAAAATGGATTTTGCCCATTTTTCACACGAGTCCAAGTGCCTGTCGACCAGAATATTAACAAGCTGGTTAAATGGCACGTAGCTTACCCTGCTGACAACCTTTAACATCCTGCGTAATAAGGTATAGTCTTTCTTCAGTAGTCCTGTGAAAACCAAAGGGGAACAATAGAGATTAATAGGCAGGATGCAAGAGTTAACGAATCGTAGGAGTAGGGCTTGGGTTACACCAGAATGTCTTAACTTCTTGATGTAGAAGGTAAATATTTTCTTAGAAATCATCAAGATATAAGACGACCAGGAAAGATTAGCAGAAAGAATGACGCCTAGGTATTTAATTTCCGACTTAGTTTCAATTTCAGTGCCATCTATGTTGCACACCTCGTGAGTGCTAACCAGTTTGTTTAGGTCAGATTTATGCCTAAAAGTGAGATTGACTGTTTGGCATTTAGAGGAATTTAAGGTTAGACCGTTTTCCTTGGACCATTGGCTGATTTCTGATAAAAAGCCATTTAGTTTGGAGCAGTCACTTTGACATTTGACAGGCAAAGATACAGTCAGGTCGTCAGCATATTTGACAAAATTAATGTCATTTGAAGATGATACGTGATGTAGAAAGAAAGAAAAGAGAAGTGGGGAGAGTACAGCACTTTGGGAAACACCAGCTTCAGTGAGCACAGCAGAGTAGGATTTACTTTTGTATACAGTGTACTGCATTCTTTTTGAAAAGTAGGAATGCAAAGAGTTTAGGTATATAAGCTGCTTTTTTATTTTAAAGTACGTAAGGTGACACTAAGCATTATATATATATATATATATATATATATTATATATATATATATACGTGAATATGTGCGTATTTCAAATATCGAAATGGCAAATTTACATTAGTTGAAGTCTTAATTCTGTCAATACTAATGTCTTCGGCAAGATCTCACAAAATCAAATAATTCACTTTCGAAAGGACCAGGCAGACATGAAGGCTTCATAGGGGTAACTATCATATGCTTAACCCTATAGCAGGATTTTATAAGAAAAAAATTGATTATTTTTACTCAAAAAGCGAATACCTTTTAGGTTTTTTTTGTCTTGCGACTTTTAATCGCTAATTAGGGCTTATATATTTATATATTTTTGTATATATATATAAGCTGGTATGATGTTCACAGCATGTGATAGAGTTAATGAAGCCATTCAATAATTGGACTGAAGATTTATTAATTAGAAAACCTTATGCCTCAAACTACCATGATAATTGCAAATAATAATCACTAGAATAAACAATATTTATCTGTTTCGTAATATCCTTCATATAGTAGTGAAAAGTAAGACAAGATAATTAAAGTAATAATTTATTTTCCAAAGACTTATGAAGGCAAGTTTACTCCAATGAAGTTGGTTATAAAACAGAATGATGAGAAAATTTACTCATTATAAAGACACTGAACAATCGTTGAAGAGAAAGTTTTTTAAAGTGTTACGCGAAATTGCTTCAACACTACATAAAAATGTCGGTAAACAAATTACACGTAGAATGATTCTACTTCATTGTGAAAAGTAAGAAACATTCTATACTGGCTAAAAGCACCTCTGTTTTTGACTATTATAAACGCTGTTCAGCTTGTCTTTATTTAATAAAGATTTATTGATTTCAAGCTAACGTACAGCTAAAATTTACCTAGCGGGTAGTAAGACCAGTTAAGAGGGAAGGCTAAGAATAAAGCTATTTACCCCACCCACTAAAAAAACACTACCGTTGTAACAACAGAAGACAAGGGCCAGGCAACAGATCGTTTATTTACGAAATCAACACGTATTTATAAATTCTCATGTACATTGTTATAGATTATTGTTAGCAGAAAAACACAGTCTTCTGATTGGTTGTTTCTCACTGAAAGTTAATCTTTCATCTCTTTGTGGCTTTTCTTGAATGTCAGATCATCTATATGCTAATTGTATCCGCCTACGCAAAGTCTCTTGTGGTTGTCTGTTAAATCAGTTTTTGTTCTTATTTTTCTCACGACCAATATTGTGGACGTAAACATTGACGTAAATTGCTGTCTACCGATTTGGCTAGCAGCCAGTTCTCACCACACCGTTACTTAAACTCCCAAAGTATGAAAGCCTCTGTTCTACACAGAACGCATGGAATATTTAAAAGCAAAAGAGTATAGTAGCACTCATTAGATTTCGACTCGAAGTAGTCTTTATCTAGACAACTGTTGATTTGTTTTCGAATGGTTACCATCTAAATGACTGAAAATATCTACATTTAAACTATACCTAAAGTGAACACTTGCTAACGTTAAAATACTTCAGTCCTGAACATAAATCTTGTTCGTAAATTTTGTTAGCAAAAATGTACCCCCTTAATATAATGATTATTATACATTTATATTTCCTCTCGCCTTATATTAGCGATGTGAATCTGATCGTGGACACAGTCGAATATCCAGTGGAAATTCTTCAAATTCTGATTGCTTCAAACAAACACTTTTAAAACCAGAACAAGCTTCCACCTCTAAAGTGAATAAAATTGAAACATTTTTAAACGAAGCTACTCATAGAATAAATGAAGATTTTTGTAATCAGCATAATCTTTCTCTACCTAAAGGTCAATTAGTAACTATGATTCGCTCCTACGATTCAAACGGCAATAAAGATTGGAGTTTAGTGAAATTTTATCCATACGGTGAAATGCGATTTGTACCGAGCAATTGTCTTGAAACAGTTAAAAACTCCTAGATGTATTCCTCTTACAGATAATATTATTATTATTATTTTTGTTTTTCCCACAGATTTTTTCATCCCTTTTACTACAGGGTTATCATTTAACTGTGATAAAACCATGTGGTTATTTTGCATTTCGAATAAGATAATAACGACATTTATATATACATATATTGGTTGCGTGTCCCTTAAAACAGTTGAGTCTAACCTTTCTCTATACCTTTCTCATCTGATGTATTCATTCATACTCCCCCCACCCCTCCAAATCATGTAATAATTAAATTATATTTTCAATTCTAAATTTTTCACAGAATTTCAATTTCATATATTTTTGATGACCAACCTATAGATTTCTCGCTGTTTCATTACAACATGAGACACTCACTAGTCTTTTATACTTTCTGACTTTTTAATTGGTGTATGGTGACTAGCAGTGGAATCCAGGATGCGCATTTCGTCCTATTAGAGCACCCTTGATCCCACTGCTATTCACCATCCACCAATTAAATGCTAATTAAATGCCCAGGCATCGTCGAAGCATCTGCACAAGAAGCCGACATGTCAACCTAAAACTGAGCACTTGGGTCCAATCAATCGACGGGAAAATCAAAAATTCATTTAAATTAATGTGACCCGTTGCACAAGAGGTGGCTCTCGCGGCCAAGTGGTTTAGTGGATAACGCTTTGGCATTTGAAGCTGTGGGCACTGGGTTCGAGCCTCGGTGGGAACATCATCACTCATTGAGAAATGCAGGTACATCCAGATGACGAGTCCCAAACAGGACGAAATGCGCATCCTGGATTCCACTGCTAGTCAACATGAGACCTAGCACTTTCTGACTTTGCCAACTGTAAAGATTAAGCAGAGTCCAAATAGTTTTTTGTTCAAAACTGACCATAAACTTACTAGTAGCTGAAAATACTACTAAAATTGATTTTCACTTTAACTTCCATTGTACGATTAAGTGGGGGGGGGGGGGAATAGGTGTTATTGCAAACATTTTCTGCACATGGATGGAGAAAATTCACCATCTTCAATTTTACTATTCATTTCATCAGATTATATTTATTATTTCTCTGTTATTAGAAATAAAATTCGTTTGACAATTTCCAGCGGAGCTGATGTAATACGACAAAGGAATTCAAAAGTAATTGATTACCGTATTATTAATTGTCGTATTTTTTTAAAATATAAATGAAGTTAGAAGGTTTAAGTTTGTTTAAAGATGATATTTTAAGACCATATATTGCGAATTCAATTTTAATTCATGGATAATCCCCATCCAGGCATTAATGAAAACAAAGCACGTAGATCAGCGAAGAGTCTCTTTTCGGTGAATTCATTTTCTTAGCTGTACAGTCGCAAATATATATGTGTTACTTTGTATGTATGTGGCACAGTGGTTAGGACTCTCGCCGACCATGCACATGGTTCGAGGTTCGAGCCCACGCCGACGCACACCTGATATCTATGGTCGGCCTGCGAATTTTGGGCTACCGATATCCACGCTGAAAATTTCACACTTGTCCCAAAAATGCGGTGTGGAATCAAGCTGTAATCAAAAAAAAATTAATGAAATTAGGGTAGTAACAAAGGTGATGAGTTGTCACAAACAGTTGTTAAAAGAAGTTATGTAATAATATGTATAGTTTGATGAGTTAGGTTTACTCAGGATGCACATAGGAACAAAGTAGATATTACGAAATTACGAAGAGTTCTGAATGAATACAAAAATTATAAGCAATTAAACAACAGGCAAAGAAACAAAATTAAGTCATCAAAATCCAAAAAAATCAAATCAAAAACGTTGTTACCATGACAGTAGAAATAGTTGAGTAATCTTCCTTTGTATGCACAGCTCCGGTTTTTTATATGTGAATGGCCAGAACTTCAGCGACACAAAGAAGACGAAACCGTATTGCCTTTGATAGGTTATTCTTGACTCTGTAGATTACTTTGAAGGAGGCGTTTGTTGAAATGGAATGATCAGTGTTAACCAGGTGTTCAATTATCGCACTCCTTATTGCACCACTATTGCATTTTCGGAACCATGCTGGCTGGATATTGTTCTTGAATCCTATTGGACAGGATGTGCGTCGAAGGGCCTATGCACCTGGTTCCACAGCAGGTGGACTGATATATGCACACAGAAATGGTCAGATGCGGGATCTTGTACTTAAGGCTTCTGCAGATCAGTTGGCGACTGGAGAACACTATTCTTAGCTTTGCTGCAAAGAATGTTCTTCTTAGAGGTGATGTGATCCTTCTCTTGAGAATATCGCTTGCTAAATCTCCCTTGAAATCCAAGTTCATGTAAAGTTTCTTTTTCAGCGCAATTAAAGTTTCGTTTCTCCGATTTCTGGGTTTGATATTTATGTCAATGAATCTTGGTGGGTATCCATTTTGGATGAAGATTTTTCTTAGAATATCTGATTCTATTTCCAGAACATCGGGACTACAGATGTGTCGGATGCGGGGGGCAATTCAATTTAATTCTTAGTGGACTAATACATGGGTATAAGAACAGTGATATGAAATCGACACCTTAACTGAATACCAAATACTGTCCTACGTCAAATGCCTTCTGATTTATTCGATCAGGAGAGTTTCAAATGGCAGAGACTCGCCTGTGACTCTCAAGACAACTTCGTTAGACGAAAAAATAGAAGAATTATATATATATATATATTTTGATAGAGAAAGAAAGACCAGATTTGCAGTATAAAATGATATCATTCTATTTCACACGTTCTCATCAGCTGCAAACTACCTGAAATTACAATGGTTATAAATAATAACATTTCATACTTCATTGTTTGAAAGGTAATACGAGAAAGCACTATAAGGTGAACGCATCTGGAATATAAGTGTTATAATCTAAGTCACCATCAATTTATATACTGTCAAACTATGAAAGAAGAAAAAAGGGGTGTGTGAGAAGACAGAAAACAGAAGAATCTAATAAACAATGTCAACACAGCAACTCAAGAAGGTCAAAGTACATCAATTTGAAAACTTGCTTAGTGAGTTGAGCTCACTAGTGTGTGTGACTAATCAGTGTAATGAAAGTGATATGGTTACCAAGGGAATGAGAGATTGACTACACTCTCTTTCTGTGTGCATAAGTGTGGTCTGAGGCATTTGATTGCAATTGCTTCAGCAAATCGTAGTAGATTCGCTGTCCTTTGTATGTTTAGTATTTTGAAGGATTTGTAAATCTCGACAAAGTGACGCGTATGCAGAAGGTGTCTGGTAATTGCACTTTGTAAATATCTGCTTCCTTTTAAGCATAAGTTTCTTGGAATATGTTCTGAAAACCGGATAGAAGCCCTTCTTTCTGTCCTTCCAATGTACTTACTACCCCAGGTACACGTAAATTTATAAATGCAGTTGGAGGTAACATCAGCAGGATACTTATCCAGTTTCGATTGCCTTATAGAGCATGTAGTACTGTATAGTGTCACCAGATTGGCTGCAGGGAAGCATCTCTTTATTGCTCCCTTCATCCTCTTTTCAATCTTTTGCGATACGGTTTCTCCTTTGTATGGAAGGCAAATGAACACTTTCTTCTTCTCAACTGTTGGAGATTTCTCTTTCTCATCTCTTTCTTTGCTGTACTTTAGGATGAATCCTTTCGGATAGCCGTTTTCCTTAAGGAATTTTTCAACAAAGCTTAATTCTTCTTCTACCTTGTTAGGCGAACATAACTTCCTGGCCCTGTCGTATAATGTCCTTACTAATCCCTGCTTATAGCTCATAGGGCAGAAGCTGTTATAATGAAGGTATTGTCCGGTCCAATTTTCTTTCCTGTAGATGGACTTTTCGACCGTTCCATCGTTTCTTCTTTTTACATTTACATTTACTATATATATATATATATTAACACACACAATATACGAGGTCATTAGTTTTATAAGGTTGACGATTTAATATGAGGTTTTCTGATATGAAGCCTTCTACATGTATGGATTAAGATTGTTCCATCAGAAATGTCAAGATTATTGCTCATCTGATGTAGATGGGTCAGTGTATAATGCAATGTGACAGAATGCATAGGAAAAGTCTCTATCCATTTAGAAAATGGGTTAACACACGAAGAAGTGTAGTAAAATGAAAATGAACACAAAACCGTGGTTCGTCTGGAAAGTAGCTATGCATTTTGTTAATACTTTTCTGCTTCAGCATTCGTCATAGTGTGTCTACCCCACCAAATTCAAAAATTTGCTTATATCTGACATCAAAATTACGGCTTAGAAAAACAAGAGCCCGTTTTTGCAAACTATTTACAGTATCTATCGGACTTTTCTTCTTCCATTTAAAAATCTCCAACAGAGGGTTGTGGTTGGTAAAGAAGACAGACCACCGGCTATACAGTATTTTCTGAAGCTTTTTCACTTCCATAATAAGTGATAAATCTTCTGTCGCAGTATGGTTGGACTTTCCTTTGATCGTATTTAACATTTTAGACGCTCCATTCAGGAATTAATTAAATAAAACCGCATCAGTATTATAATCTGATGCGTCTGAATCGATGCGAATTTCCACGTTTGGATCGTAATAATTAAATATTGTACCTGACTTTATTAGCGATCTCAATTATCCAAATTTATTCTGATACTCAGTAGACTAAACTTGTTTTCATTATATTTTTAGACAACAAGAGATTTAATGGAGCATGTATGTTATGAAACCAAAACTGAGCTTAAAAATAGTTCATGTTGAATAGGCAATAAATAACCATGGTTCCCCTATTATTATTATTATTATTATTATTATTATTCAAGTGGAACATGGGGCCTCAGCAGTATATCCCCATTTCCCCTTTTTCTCGGCATATTTTTTGGGCAATACGTTTTTGATTAGTTAGGTCCCAGAGTTCGTTCCTGCTAATCTCTTATGACCATCTGATCCTCAGTAAGCAGCAAGGGAACAGTTGTGCTGGTAAAAGTCTGCAGCTTTTGGTGACACATCAAGCCTCTGAACTATGTCGAATCACTTACTTACTTTTTTACTTTACTTCGGCTATCTCCTACGGGAGGATGAGCCGGCTTCATGAACCATGAAGTCTCATGGGAATTGGGTACGAGTGATGTCCCCAGCATCGCTCGGCCTTTTGTTTGAGGGTGCAGCTCTAGCCTTTACACAACCAAGTGTGACCTACAAGGCAGTAGGAGTGGAGTAGGGAGTCCACTATCCATTGGCAGCCGGTGACCAGAGTCCGGTTCATACGCCTTTTTGAATGGGGCCAGTCATCCAGGGCATCCAATAAGCCCTTTGTCCATACGTCTGCTGGTGAGCTCCGGTGAGCTTCATACGCCAGTTGTTGGAGGTTTGGAATCAGGGTTTAGCCATCTCCCTAGACTGTCATCCAATGGACAGTCAACCCGGTGAAGAGCGCCGGGCATCCGCTTTTGCCCTCTCACTTCGGTGAAAAACACCTCCGCCACGTGAAGGCAGTGAGTAGGACTTCCTCAGGAGAGGCTATGTAAGACGCCCAGTCATATGGGAGCATTTCAAGAGGTGTACGGAGGGGTGGCCAACCCGCAGCGCAAAACACCCACCCCCGACCATCCTGAGGCTTTGGAGGCTGTCGAATCACTGAGTGGCCATCACTGTTGAAAATCCAAATCTTGTTTTACATATTGAATGTAATGAATTTTCACTATTACCTGAGATTAATGAAGGTCAGTCTTGCCTCTCGATCCTGCTTTTGACATTCTGATCCTTGCTGCCTGGGGTTGCAGATGCTGTCAAGATAAGTGGAAGTGACTTCCCTCGGATCTCTCCCGTTGATAGTGATTGAAGTTTGTTGGTTGGTGGTGTTGTCTTTATAACCTGTGTCTTCTGTATGTTTACTTAAAGTCCTGTCTTCGATGCCCACCTCTGCTTCCAAATTCTTGGATTTTGCCAGTAGATCTCTGCATTTGTGTGACATCAGACATAAATATCGGCCAAACCCAGTTCTTCTAGAGTTCTGTTGTCGGTCTAGGGTATGCCTGTCTTCTGGCTGCACATGGTTTTCCACATGAACCTATCCAACACAATCAGGAATACTATTGGTGATAGAAGGCAGTCTTGTCTCGCTCTTGTCTTCACTTCAGAACCTCTGCTGAGTTTTCTGTCGTTAAGCACTTGACATGTGGCTGGGTTCGATAAAGATGTGGGACACTCGGTAATGTTCAAGCGGTTTCCACTAGCACCACTTTCACAGATTTCCACCTAAGTCCGCTCGTTGATGCTACATAGTATCGCCGAATTTGCTGTGGTGACTTGACTGAAGGTGTCGTTTGTAGTTTCGTACTTACGTTTCTGAGTGCTGAACATGAATTGTAGTATGTCTCCGGTTTCTATGAAGGCTTTCAGCTTGACTTTGATGGTTCCTTGCACCAGAAAATCGCCTTACTCCATATCTGCTTCCCTCCTCAACTTCTTGTCCGAAGACTGAGTCTACGGTTTTCTAAGCAACATTGATATGAAGTCTACTTAGATTTTGGTGTGTCTGTCAGGGGAAATCCATTTTCATCACGAGCTGACATTAGTTAGGGGACCATTGGAAACCTGCAGGGAGTACTGGACAGCTGTTTCGTTAGCCCAGTTTGGGACTCTTCATCAGTACGTACCCACCGCCAGGGTTCGAACTCAGGACCTTCTGGTTACAAGGCGAGCTCGTATACCATTAAGCCACTGGGACCCGATCCAATGGCTAGCCCATGAATTTTAACTTGTGCCAATTCACGACATAGCGCGACCGCTAGCCAATGTCTTCGGCGAGTACTTGTCCTCACAGCCGACCTGCTGCACCCTACTGGTCACGACTTCCCACTAGAACACCAGGTAACTACCCACTTGAATGGGGCAAGCCGCTAGTGAGCATCTTATCTCGTGACCAGTAGGGTGCAGCAGGTTAGCTGTGAGGACAAATACTCGCCAAAGACATTGGCTAACGGTCGCGCTATGTCGGGAATTGGCACAAGTTAGAATTCATGGGCTAGCCATTGGATCGGATCCCAGTGGCTTAATGGTATACGAGCTCGCCTTGTAACCAGAAGGTCGTGAGTTCAAGTCCCGGTGGGTGCGTACTGCTGAAGAGTTTTAAACTAGGACGAAACAGTTTTCTAGTGCTCCCTGCAGGTTTTCCAATGGTTACCTAACTAATGTCAGCTCATGATGAAATCCTGTAACCAATCAAATCCCTACAAACCAACACTTTTAAATCCATTTCGCCTTGTGTATATCCTTGTGATTGTACATGCTACCTACAATCACCAAATCATTGAAAACGCAGAAGTCTGAAAAGGGTTTTTCACTGTCATTCATTTCGCTTAGCAGCAGCCTCTGGAATCATAATGAATTCTCTTCCTGTATTTTCTGTCTGCTCCCAGTTCAGCTGGCATTCATATCGTCCATAAGGACTTTGATGTCATCATTTTGGAAGCTATTATCTTATCTTATCTTATGTTGTCCATTACAGTTTGTAGTTGCCTATAGAAATCTTCCTTCTTCTGAGTTGTTTGTAGCATTGTGCGTAGCACTGGGTAATTGTGACGTTCATTTCTTCCTTTTGAGTTGAGCCTTCCTATCATAATCCTGAAGAAGATTGGTTCTCACTGCATAAGAGCCTTGGCTGCTATCCTAATAGCCACTCAGTGTGCTCGTGGTTGTCGTCTGGGTGACCGGAGTAGATTACTGATTCTTGTTATCTACTCGTCGCCAAATTATTGTTATGTACTGGTCGAGAATTTAATAGTCCTGACGCAAGAAAGACGGAAATCAGAAGACCACTAGGTTTGCGATGATACTTCTATTTTCCAAATTTCCAAAATGTTCACGCAGCAGCTTTATTGTATCATCGAAACACTTGTCACGTGGTTTTTGGGGTAAAATTAGGTTGCAGTACCTTTCATATTCTGCGGGATCCAATTTACGTAATAACACTCGCACCTTCCAAGTATCGTCTTGTGAGGCGAGATCAACAGTGAATAAATCCTCATAATGTTGATACCATGTGTCAAAAGTGACATTAGCATCTGGATTATAATTGAACTGTGAAATACTATTCACAATTCCGTCGACAGATGGTAGCATGGTATGATTCGGATTCCTTGAAGGTGAAGCTGGACCAGCAGTCTGTTGGTTGACGAACATTTCCATTAATTTCATTTGTCGTTCAAGTAGTAATTCCAATTTAGAAGGATCCATAGTTTTCCCCGTCGCCAAATTGTTATGTACTGGTCGAGAATTTAATAGTCCTGACGGAAGAAAGACGGAAATCAGAAGACCACTAGGTTTCCGATGATACTTCTATTTTCCAAAACACAAGGAGAACCAAAATGTCACATAAGAGTGTGCGAGCGAAAATATATATAAATGTCCGAACAAGTGTGAACAATCAATAGACAGTGTTAACATGATTGGCTAATTATAATGGAGTATCGATCCATATATACATAGCAAAATATAGCAGACATGTCAACAAACACACATATTATATGGATATATATCACCAAGGACAGACTGTCAACAAACACACATTTATATATAATATAAGGGGAATATACATTGTTAAAGGAGACAGGTTCATCAAAGTGAAATGGTCACAGACTAAGAGAGCAACAGAAAGAGAGACCACCATACACACACATATATATATATATATATATGGATACATATCAATTCTCCAGCTGACAATTCTGATGGTCCACATCCATCCCATCTGCTCTCGCAGATTCCGAGCACGTATTTGCTACATCTTCCCACCTTTTTCGTAATCTTTTCAGCCTTTCCAGTTTCAAAGATTGTTAGGATTTCAGTCCGAGGATACACGAATTTGGACGGTTTCTCTGCCCCGGGGTATATTGGTAATATTTCCAACAATTCTATTTAATTAGTTAGATCTTTCAATGCCTGTATTTTACCTCAGTGGTTAGGACTCTCGTCGATCATGCACATGGCCCAAGGTTCGATCCCCTGCCGACGCACACCTGATATTTATGGTCGGCCTGCAAAATTTCGGGCTACCGATATTCATGCTGAAAATTCCACACTTGTACCAAAAATACAGTGTGGAATCAAGCTGTAATAAAAAATAAAACAAATAGAATCTAAGATTGAGCAGATGTCTAAGACGTTTTGAGGTGAACTCATCAGTTAGCTACAAACTTCTCCTTACCATTTGTGAAAATTTACACACCAAGACACATTTGTATGCGGTGAGATTCTATCTATCCGAGTTAGAGAATAACTGGCTTTAAAAGCTGCTCCGATACATGTTCCGCATCTCTAATCCTTGTTTCCACATTACGTCACCTCACACTCGCCCTTGGTTTCAAGCGGATTCAGTTTCGTCTTTCGGATATTTCATGAAATGACTTTGAGTGATATTTTGTTTACAATAACTATCTTCATTTGATGAGACGAAGAGTTGTTTTCCCTTACTTCATCGCTTCTTCTGCCAAATACATGGTTACTTTGATATTACTATGTAGTCGTTCATATGGATTTCTGATTATTCTCCCTGAAAATATTCTGTGACTGATTTCGTCATAAAACAGGACTTAGTTTTCACTAATGATGAATGTTTCCAATTTTCATCAGAATTATGTCCTGTTTTTTATGCGCATTTATCCTCTTCACTTATTTTTAATTTTCGTCGGTTTCCGTTAAAGTTCATTGAGAGGCAGAAACTGTTGTGAAAACATGCAGACGTCATAGTTAGTACAGTTAGGCTAGTTTGTCCCACCACATATCACTCAGTGCACAGAATTACAGGCTTGGTGTCTTAACGTTTTCGAAGTTACCTTATTTGAAAGCCACTCAATTAGAAGTTAAATAATATGAAAGCGGTCAGCTGATACCACTATGTATGCAAGTTGATTTTAACGTGAAATTCTCATCAGACAACAGTAAATCAGAAGTCGAACAGTCAAAAAAGTAACTCCATTACTGATTTATTCATACCTATCTTATCTTTATCCATCTATCTGCTACATCTTTAATGTCAAGATCTTAAATTATATTGGATGAAATGATGGTGGTAACCCACTACGGCCTCATAACTTTTAGAGAGTCCTAATGTGTCCGTATATCAGAATCGAGAAAACTTTGTTTCTGTTCGGGGTGATTCATTCTGTAAAAGAAAATGTTGCTCTTTTTCTATAGGGTGTTGAATTTGTGAGAAAAAGAGACTTTTTATTGATGTGTACGTTTCTTTTTTGAAAGGTTGAAGGTGAGTAATACCAATACATTATTCTCATAAACTAGATATTTACATGATCAACATGAAGTTTCTACAGGCACGATCATACTTGGTATAATCATACAATAAATTCAGTTGTCAAAGTTTAAACTTGTTTTGAGAAGTGAATCACACTACTGATATGAAGAATGTCATGAAAATGAGCTAGGTTTAATTAATTACGTGCATGCGATATCATTGATTTCTAGCAGTTGTGATATCAAATTCTACTACAAGATTACATTTACTAATAATCTGTTAGTGGCCTGAAGAACAGAAATGTTAAAAAGAAAGATATTCATTAAACAAAAGTAGCATTAAGTTTTCTCACCAACGTATAAATTACGAATCAATTAGTTATGTCAAAATTGTGAACTTAAGAACGGCGAATACTTGTCACTTTTGAGGCGGGATTTGTACAGATTGGGTTGTAGTAGGTAACTGGTTGTACGAATTAACTACAGTAAGAAGAAACATTGGGTTAAAAAACTATACATCCATTGCTGGCCTAATAGTAATAAAATACACGCTAAGCGCGGTGGTCCTGGATTTCAAATCTAAGAAATTCTACAAATGCACAGTTACTTGTGGGTATGATCACGGGCAGTAATTTTCTTCGAAATACTACCAAAATGAAGAACTTATCATTGCGCGTAAATTACTGGAATATGATTATAATTACTGGCAGGTATATTGTGTTAGCAGTAACTTGTATCTAGTTTCCAGCTGATGAATGCAATTCGTGAAGAAGATTATCTGGTTCTTACCAAGTCACACAAACTAACTACTGAATAACGGAGGAATACAGTTTGTTCGAACTCCACACTAAAATAGGGTGAAAGAAGTATGGGAATTAGCATTACTTCCTGAGTGTCATAGTCTACAGGAAGCTGTGAAAAGGTAAAAAAGCGGATACGAGAAAACCGCAGGAGGAGTACAGAAAAAAGCGAACACTTCGTAACCTTAATGTAAAAAAATCTGTTTGCATATAACGCAAGAACATTCATTAAAGTTACGGTATTACTTACACCGAAAAGTTAAGTTATGGTGGGGAATTATTAATATATGGTAGTCCTAACGAAGAGTTAAAATGTATGGCGTTAATGAAGAGCTGTCAGCCCTTACCTACAGAGAGCTTGAAGATAATAATTTAATAAATTTTCCTTCACGTTCCCCAGTGGAACATAGGGCTTCAAGCTAGTGGCTTGAAGTTTCTGTAGCAGTGTTTATTTTACAGGATGGGGTTGCTAGCCTTATGCCCAACCTTTCCTCTTTACCAGCATTATTTCTGGCTTAGCGAGGTAAAGGAATGAGTCGGCCGGGGATCGAACCTCGGACCATGTGCGTGGTCGGCGAGCGTCCTAACCCCTATGCCACCGACGCACCTACAGAGAGTTTGAAGATACCATAGGAAAAACGTTAGACCTAAAGTCAGAGTGCAAGATTCGTGTACAACAAAAGCGAAGAGTCAGTGTGGCGCATACAGTTCTGTACGTTGGTGGCACAGTGGTTAGGACTCTCGCCGATCATGCACATGGTCCGGGGTTCGATCCCCTGCTGACGCACAACCGATACCTATGGTCGGCCTGTAAAATTTGGGCTACTGATATCACATGCTTAAAATTCCATACTTGTACTGGAAATACGGTGTGGCGTCAAGCTGTAATCAAAATAAATAAAAAATAAGCTGTCTATCTGTGTTGTAATGGAATGATTCGTTGGTTGTTGTCTATTTTGGCTCGAGTGCCCCTCCATGCACAACAATCCAACTAACTAGTGATTTGAAAAATATTCCCTCATAGTGAAACAGACACAGAAGTCAGATTTAACTGCAAAACAGCAGCATCAACAAATTTTATTTCTTCTAACACAGAGTATATATAGTTTACACATCGACGGAAACTTAAACCATAAGTAGATAATTAGCATCTGACTGATTGCATGACCTTGAGGACCTGCGAAACAAACCAGTCAAAAATTGTCTAGTCAGGTTATTGTGTGGACGCATGTGTCAGTTATAACTACTCGGCTAACAGAGATAGCTAATCCATCCTAAAAATCTCAAATACTCAGCTCATACCATATAGTAGCATTCAAAAGAGATTTTATGCTTGACTAATGACATTCAAGATTTCTTCTTTGTTTTATATGGAAGCCATTCAAACCTAGGGACCATTGCAGAAGATAGTCCTATCCCACAGAAAAAGGCAGCTAACAAATGTCTCCACTATTAAGTTCGCCGGTCAGCTATCTCCTCCCTCTGACATTTAAAGTGCTAGACCCTGATGTGATGCTTCTCTTCCATATGTCATATGGTGATTACCTGTGTCAAGTGCGTGCATTCCTTCTCACACTAAGTAAACACTCTCGTTAAAATTTGCAAAGGTGTGAATGACTAGTTTCAGTAGAAAGCCCTGTAAATTAAAGAGAGAGGAAGACAAAAAACTCGTTGAGAATCTAGATGTATTCATTTACTGTTTTTCAAACATAATGAAGTGAAGGCAAGGAGACAAAGGGAAAGGTATGAAATAGCCGTACAACATAGGCAGGTTAAGATGTATGCACTTGTAGCGGTAAATAATTTCCCAAAATTATTGACCACAGCAATCATCACTGAACATTGGATACTGACCCCCACTGTTTAAGTCGACTTGTTTAGCTGAAGGCTTCCGGTCAGGCATCCATGCCACTTGGTACTCCGTCGTGTCATGTTCGTGCACGATCACTAGCCAGCTAAGCAATCATGTCGCTCTACGATTTGGTCCCAAAACATATCTCGTAATTTGGACGATCAATTCTTGTGTTTTGATTTGCCTTTGATCTACGCAGAACGAATACTATAGAAGTTTTTGGTATTATATCTTGCATTAGTATGCTCCATTCAATCCACAAACGTCAATACTGTCAGCCTCTAAGCACTTACCGTCAGATAGTTGTAAGACTGCACTGAATGGCCTATGTGTTTCGACTATCTTCATGTGATTAGATTTACAGAACAGTAAAACAGAGCCAATAATATTCGAGAAGTGGATTAGTCTGACAAGAATTATTTGAAGTTTAAATGCAGCTAGATAACTCAGTAGGTATAACAAGAAATGAAGCGGTTATATTTTGCAGGTCATGAAATTGTTGTTTACAAAAAGATGGTTTATCTAGATTTAGCACAACTTCTGTGGCGAGGAATTTAGACTATGGATTCTACTCTATGTCTGTATGTGAGGACTATGGATATTTGGTGGGTATGGCTTGCTAAGCAGAGAAACTCAGAGCAGTATTAGCGGAACATAAATCAAGCTGAATAAATGTTACAATTCTGACTGATTCTGTTAGTGTTTCAATTGAACACAGCTATTCAGCTATGTCAAAGGAGAAGAAATGATACGACTAAATTTTTGGCTGCCGGCAAAATTTGACAAAACTATTTTTTGAGGAAGTATCTGTTTAGTACAGAATTGAATCATCTTATTGTGGTTCTGCTTTTTACTCCAGGCGACTAGAAACTTCACATTTGCCTATACTGAACGGTAAAGGTGTGAGAACGACATTTCGTACGAAAAAGTACAGGTCTAGGAGAAGGCCCATTTCTCCACTACAGAAAAGTGGAGGTTGTTATTAGGAAAATTCACTGTTTATTTTGAGAAATTTACGTAGGAGTATTAGGTCAAGCCGTCGGTGCCTCAACCAAAGGGGCTAAATCTTATGGGCTGCGTAATTTTGATTCTGGGATTCTTTTAGATTTGTTCCCGAAATTCCACTTGTAAATCCCCTTTGAATAATTTCAATCTTTAGTTTGTCTTCAATAAAGACACTAACTTAGACAAATAGACAGCACTCAAGGCAAGGAAATGTGTTCGTTTTACACAATGGTATTTTACACTCTTAGAGGGAGGGGGCAAGTTGTGAAAAAATCCTAATTGACCTCTAAAGTAAGGAAATGTTGATACTCCTAATGGGTTTAGAAAGAAGCTAATTCAGCAGGTGAATTGTCCAGGAAAACACTGAAAAATTGTTTGAAATCACTGTGGGAGGTGGTATAGATAGTTTGGTGGATGAAACAAGTTTCGGAGAGTGACACTTGTTCTATTACTTTGTCCTTTGGTTGACTGAAATTTTCATTCATGGACAAGAATATGTTGTCATAAATTAGGTAATTTGGAGGTTTGAAACGTCATCCGAGGCCACTGCCGTTGATGCTGACACTACGATCAAAAGGGCCAGCTGATAACAGAGACTGCTCGTAACTCTCGTGAATGTGACACAGTTCTTAAGGCGAGTCTTGGGACACAAAATGACTATGCAGTAATGTGAAATAACATCGTTTATAGATGTGAATTATTCTACACTTACTGATAAAGAGCCTACATTATGTTTGAATGAATTGAATGACACTGTAAACACTCCACTTAACAACCTACGAAACACGTTTAGTAGAAACAAGTCAGTGCCAACACAAAGAACTAGACACATGACATTATTTACCCTATGATAACCAATCCATATATTCACTACATTTCTCCAGGAGATTAATCATGAATCGGAATAGCTTAGTGGCAATGTCTCTGACTACAGCAATGGGTGACGCCGGTACACATCTCAGAAGAGATACGAGTTTCTCAATTTTTCGGATACATCCTGATAACGAGTGCGAACAACCACAAGACCTGGGCCCAGTACTTCCTGATGACTGTTTCTAACTATCGAACATTAATTCAGAGTGCCCCACAATTCCGATTTGCATAGCCTGGTTACCACATTGCGAATGTGATTGATGGTTTTCAGTCTGCATCAAATGAAGGACTAGTTGCGTGACATTGGTTACCGCATGAAGACCAGTCAATATAGCCTGAGAAACATCGAAACGACATCTTGTGTGTAAAAGTTTTGTAGCTCTGTGAAACGACAGACACAAAACAAAATATATTTTCTTTATTCGAAGAAATTAACAATAATACTCAAATAGTGGGCAGCTTGTGAACCAACTTGACACTATTAAAGGTTTGAGGAGTGTATTATGCGAGTGAATCGTTGGAAGCTTGATATACTGCTGGCAGATTTATCAAGGCACTCGTATACCATCTTAGCCATGGCACAAGGAAAATCTTATAAAATGAAATTTCAACTGCTGATTCGAAATACTCTCCTAGCAATATCAGAATTTATTAGTGTGCTGATTCTCCTGAACAACACTAGACGTCTTGTTTGACACTCGAATATAAAATAGTGAGTGCAAGTGCTTCTCTCCACGTACATTCTTTCTCACTGCCGTCAGTGACGCTTCAGGCTAACACTTCATTGCTTCTACTGAACAGCTGGAATATGGATTACCAGTAAAAGTGGCCGTGCGATGGATTCCAAGCGGTTCTATAAAGTGTAGGGAAAAATGACATTGAATCCGACAGTTTCATCCACGGTAATGGTGCTGTCAATGTAGTTGAAGATTGAACGATCAATTCGTGGTTGTTTGCTCAAACCCAACCCCTCCATATTTTTCGTGGGAGTCATCAATATGGCAGTCATCGTCTCATCGTTCGCTGTTCAGAGGAAGATAAAGAACTATCAGAAGCATTATCGTGATTTATTGTTATAACATTTATTCTTAGACCTTGTGTATAATAACCTTATTGTTGGTCACATATTGGAGTAGGAATAAAGGATTCTCAAGCCGCCAATCTGTGTTCTGGTTTTTCGCGTTGATTATTGCACATTGTTTCTGAAAGTCTTCCAGGGACAGCGTGAGGTCCAGCGTAGTAAGAGCTACTACTACTGAGTGGAACAAAAGATATGTACCACTTGAATCTGAAGTGGACTTAAAGGCAGATGCGGTTGCAGAAGGTACGGACACTAGTGACACCATCAGTGTAAATGATCAGCGTGTAGTCCAACTATCGACAGATGTTAATGCTAAACTGGAGCTAATCATAAAAGACAGAAGTGGTGGTAATCTTGCAGTTAAACAACCTTCTAAAAGCCGAATAACAACAACTTCTGATCCACCGCTAAGTCCATCAAGTTGTGTCACACAGTCGTCGTTGGTGTTGTCGTCCACAATGACAGAGACGTCCATGAACTCAAGTGTTTTATGCTATGGCTATGTAAGTATCAGTTCGTTTGAAAGGACTAAAGTCAGTGGTCAGCTTAGTGGGGATAAGCCAACTGTGTATGAGAGGGTAATTGTTAAATTGACTCGCACGAATAAAGGCCTTTCAGGTTTCAAGTTGCTATTGGAATGTTATTATCGTTGGTGTGAATTACTCTGTACCTACGCTTGGTTGGTCAGATACGTCGTATGTTTGATAGTCATGTACATTCCACGATACAATGACATGGGCGTGTTGCCGTTCAGAGTTGAGGATATAGATGATGGGAGGAGGTCACCAAATAAACTCTGCGACGATTTTACAACCTAGGGCGTCAACCTGAGAAGGGTTGTAGGCGTACTGCTGTAAGTCCTATAGTTCTTCAAGGGTAGTACGTCGAAGCTCAGTCCCACGTGCTTAGAGTGTTGCTTTGTACATATGTTCATATTGTATATACTGAATTGGTATCATCTCTCATCTATCTATTGGTAATCTTGTTTGTGCCCGGATGTCTTCCACTTACATCATCAACCTGAGAAGGGTTGCAGGCGTTCTGGTGTAAGTCCTGCAGTGCGAGATTATGTGCACTGTTTGTATATACGTGTGGTGTGTCGTATCAATTGGTGTTTTGGGATTCACCGTGCTTACTCTTGTCCTCGTATCTTGTTGTTATTGCATAAATATGTTAAAATTTTCGTCGTGGTTACTTCTGAAGTTGTTTCTAGTCTTCTACATCCGTGAATGAATTGATTGATGTTAAAGACAGCAGATGGGTCGTATACGCCGGGAAGGCTAGTGCTGAGAATGACATGCACACGGAGATAAGGATTAGCTGTGGAATCAGTGATTGAGAATGAATGGTTCTATTTAGGCGGTGGTCCCACACGCCGGGGAGCAAGAGTGTATACTACTACTGAGGCTTGCATACGTCACCGTTACTAGAACTGAGACAGAATAAGTGACAAGCGATCGCAATGGTAATTGATAGTGAATAGATAAGAGGATATGCTAAGAGTATCATGAGGTGCTGCTATGGTCACGTTGTATTCTGCAAGAGTCATTCTAGTAAATGGCGATTGTGTTCCAAGATGTCAAGAGGATGCTTTGACTGGAAGGCGTAGGTCGTCGTCGATGAGTGAGATTGTGCTGTGGGTGTGCCTGTGGTGTGTTGGCATTTCTGTTTGTTTTCCATTTCAGCTCTGTCCGTGTGACCCAGGTTCTCTCAATGGCATCCAAGTCAACGTGTATTGGTCGTGATGGAAAAAAGGGATGGATCCGTATTTTGCCGGGGAGTGTCAATGTAGTTGAAGATTGAACGATCAATTCATGGTTGTTCGCTCAAAATCAACTTCCCCAATTTTCGCGGAGGCATCAATACGACAGTCATCGTCTCATCGGTCGCTGTTCAGAGGAAGATAAAAAACTATCAGAAATATTATCGTGGTTCATTGTTACATCCATTATCGTTTTTAGGAGCTAGTATAAACCAATTTGATTTCTTTGTGCTCGCTTCTTGATTGTGAGGTATAGGTTCTTGATCTTCGGTAAACTTCTGCGTAGCTTGTCCCGCCACTCGACTGTCGTAGCTTTGGTTGACTCCAAAGGGAGTAGTGCTGGGATTAATTATATGTGGTTTGTAGTATGAGGTATGTTAAGACTGTTACTACTGTGATTGGAGTTGATCCTTTCGCCAGTTAGTCCTTCGGTATTGTCGACAAGAGAAAAGAGATAGTAATAATAATAATAATAATAGATATAATTAGTGAAGCTATTCAGACTAAGAGACAGAAACGAAAATAGGAAACGTAACAACAGTCAGCTCATTAAGTTTGAAGAATAATATATATATATATATATATATATATATACGGTAATAATAATAATAATAGTAATAATAATAATAAGTTGTCAGGAGAGTAAGACGGGAGAGAATGTAAAGAAGTAAAATGACGAGTTTAATTATCTACCCTGATTGGTAAATGCGATTTTAAGGAGATAGGCCATTTGGATGCAGTCCTTGTATCGCTGCATGGTTGTCCAGCCTTCGCTTAAAGGCGTCCAAAGACGGTGCCATAGCTACATCTGCCGGTAAGGAATTCCAGGGACGACAAACCCGCAGTGAAAAGAAGTGGGAGCGCACCCGGGTCCTTGCCCTCTGGTGAGCTATCCTTCTGGGATTTCCACGTGGAAGCCTATACCTACTCAATGGCAGAACACCTTTGTTTGGGTGATTCTGGTCATTTGTTATTTTGTAGGCAGTAATCAAATCCCCCCTAAGCCGACGGTAACTAAGTGTGAACAGGCCTAATTTCTTCAGCCTTTCATCATATGGTTTGTTTCGGAGACCAACCACTCCTTTTGTTGCCCGTCGTTGGACTCTTTCCAAGAGGTTGGCATCTCTTCTCAGCATTGGGGGTGCAATAATATTATGCACCTCAAGGTGTGGCCTGACGTATGTTTTGTACAACATTAGAAAGAGCTCAGGAGTGAGTGCACCTAACTGTCTATGCGTAAAGTGTATGACCGCATATGCCCTCGCTACATCCCCTGTGTAATTTACGCTTGTGTCCATTTTTTCCGTTAGAACTAGACCTAAGTCGCGTTCCGACGTTGTGCAGGACAAGCTTTCATTGCACAGGGTGTAACTTGCATTCTGCAGTCTACAGGTGCGCAACTTCACTACTTTGCACTTTTTCAAGTTGAAAGTCATGCCACTGGCCACCGCCCAGTCTTCCAGAAGGTTTAGGTCTTCCTGTAGCCTATCTGAGTCCTCCGGACACTTTATCGCCCTCCATATTTTTACGTCGTCAGCGTACAGGAGAGTCGGGCAGCTCAGACGGCGTGGTAGATCATTGATGAAAATCAAAAACATCAGTGGTCCTAGGATAGAACCCTGCGACACTCCTGATGACGATCTGTGCCAAGATGATCGGACTCGGTTAACCTTAGTGCAAAATTGCCTGTCGGCTAGGTAGTCCTTCAACCATGACAGAAGTGGCTCACCTATGCCTGCCTGGCTTATTTTATGTAGGAGAAGGTCATGGTGAACAGTGTCAAATGCCTTCTCAAAGTCTAGGAAGACCACATGGACTGGTACGTTCAAGTCCCAGCATGATGTCCAGTCGTCCCAAGCTGACAGTAGGTTAGTGACGCAGGATCTGCCTTTTCTGAAACCATGTTGGGCTTCATGTAGTATATTAGTCCTATCGAAATATTCCCTGATGTGGTCGTCAATAATACTTTCCAGTACTTTTGATACCACTGGGAGTAGAGCTACTGGTCTATAGCTAGCAGCGTTTTGCCTGTCCCCACCCTTGAAGATTGGAGAAAGGATGGCTCTTTTCCACTCCCTTGGCAGGGTCCCCGAATCCATTGAGTGTTGGAACAAGTCGCACAGGGGTCTACAGAGAGCCTCGGCGCACTGTTTCAGAACAGATGGCCTGATGTCATCACAACCTGGGGACTTCCCAGGTATGAGTCGCTGTAGCTTCCTTAGTACTATTGCGGGGTTTATTTGGGGAGTAGTCGCTAGGTCTTCCTCCTCTGAAATAGTGGTGCCACCATTTTGGTCCGTAACTGTAATATCCACATTGCTGTTTAGCTGTTTAGCGAAGGCTGAACTGAATGTTTCAGCCATCTCCAGACTAGTGAGATATTGACCGTTTGGGCCTACTAAGGCGCATGCCCCTTGGTTTGTCGGTTTTCTTTCCGACATGAATCGGTACAAGTTTTTAGGGTTTGATAGGAGTTTTTTAGCAAGGTTAGCCTGGAATGACCTTCTGTCCCTCCTGACTCTTGCATTACACCGGTTCCTGAGTTCGAGGTATGCATCATGGTCGGTCTGACTCTTAGATACACGCCACGTAAACCAAGCCTTCCGCTTTGCTTGCAGAATACGTTGCGTGCCTCTCTTCAACCATGACGTCTTTCTCTTGGGCTGTGTTGTGACTAAAGGGACGGTATCCGAGATTGCTGTATGGATAATCTTTTTTACCACTTCCCAGTGTTCATCCACAGATAGGTCGTCCCATGCTAAGGGCCAGTCTGTGCCGGACAAGAGCCTCCGCATTTCAGCATAGTCAGCCTTGCTGTAGCACAGACATGGTCGCGTAACATCCCATTGCAAACGCTCACGGAGGACAAGATCGAAACCTATGACTGCATGGTCACTGCTTCCCAGAGGAGTCATGATCTGGACCTTTTCGACGAGTAGCTGGTCACTAGTTAGAATATAATCTAGTTTTGATGACTTTCCACTAGGGCCCCACCTAGTGTCGTCTCCAACATTCTCAGTCAGTTCCGTGTTTCGAATAGTTTGCAGTAGGTTTCGGCCAAATTTTCCCTTAACATACCCCGAGCCATAGTTCAGTGATGGGGTATTGAAATCTCCAGCTATGGTGATTTGGTCGTAGCCCAAATCTCGTATCCCTGTGATAGTGCTGAGCAGTAGCTGATCGTGCTCTGCCTCATAGGTGGGAGATCGGTAGATGCCACCCAGTAAGTGCTTGGTGTGGCCTACGGTGAAATGACACCATATGGAGTCTGGGAGTTCAATAAGTGGTGGGTCCGTTGCGCGCACACATTTAAGTTGCCTATCAAAGAATATAGCAACTCCCCCTCCTTCCTTATTATCCCTGTCTCTCCTGACCAGAACCGTATCACCTATACTGATTTCATTGTCGGCGATAGTGGGGTTTAGCCACGTTTCAGTAAGAATGATCATTTTCAGTTGAAGGTGTGCTTGGAGATTTCGGAGTTCACCTACTTTTCCTCTCAGCCCCCTCACATTGCTATATGGGCAGCTGACAGTGAGTCCAACAACCTCAGAGTGTTGTGGGGTAGTTGACGTGAAACTGTATGCTGGTGGGGGACTTGATGTTGGGACTAGTTGACCGATTCCGACAGAACCGGCCCGTTGTAGTTTTCTTCAATGGATTTAGGCAGGACGCCTGGGTGACACAGACTGTCATTCTCAGAACTGCATCGCTCCAGTGTCACTGAAGCTTGGAGACGTATTAAAGCCTCAGTTTGCTGCCTCCTTATAGTCCGGGGTCTGCTTTCGCAGCATTGGATGTGTCCTCCTATTTTCCCTTGGTCTCATACCACCGTTGAAGTGCTATGGACAACTGCTCCAGGGAGTTGAATGTGACACTTAGCAGCTTTGGAGAGTTAATCGGTGTTAGATGAGCGGGGAGAGGTAGTCGGGAAATGGAGATGGCTCCAGAAGCGCCTGGGGCCATCTTAGATGACAGCCATCTCCATTGCTGTACGTCGTGCATGTGTTTTTCACAAGCAGTGCCGGTTTCTAGCTCCGGAACACCGTGTGCCACCATAGAGTTAGAAGGCATCGGTTCCGGTGACTCCCTCGCCGTTGTCTATCTTGTCCCACCCTTATGTTAGAACTTCTGTCCAGGGCTACCACCTGAGCCATTAATAGTATTTTCTCAGCCTCTTCGGCAGAGTCCAGTGTAACCCTTTGTGGGGGTGGCTTACCCTGAGGCGTGTGGACACCCCTGTACAGCCTGCACAGCCTTGCTGAGCTAATGTTCAGACCTAGTTTATTGCACAGGTTGGACCACTGTTCCTGATCAAACAGGGCCCGTTGTTCGAGCCAGCTATCCTTGCTCACAGGTACGTTGAAGAGGATGAGAGAGTTAGACCGACTAACCCCAGACTTAGGTTGGACCTTCGGCTTCTTGCATTCCTTTGCATCGTCAGCAACACTAGGCTCCATCGGTATCTGGCCAACCTTTTTTGTGTTGCCAGCCTTGCTAGTGGATACAAGTGGTGCTTTTGTAACTTTGCCTTCCCCTGATCTGGGTGAAACCTTGCGAATCTTCACCCTCTGAAAATTGGCATTTCCGGTCAGTAGGACTGGTGTGTCCTTCTTAATGTCTTTGCCAAGTTTTGGCGGTGTGATGTTAGCAGGGGGCAGCTGCATGAGACTGTGTTGGGACACAAGAGAGGTGTGTTTTTTCTGCTATCCGCAGACACACTTTGTGGGACTATGCCAGCAGTTGAGATCTTTTAGGCGGGCTAGGGTAGATATGTTGATATGTTTTTCTAGGTTTTTTTGAAACTGTCAGGCCTTTCATTGGATCTAATCTCAGAGGGTAGTTGGTTCAAAGTTTGCAATATTTATTGGTGAGGAAGTTAACTCTAGTGGTGAGTTTATGGGTGTTAACCTTGAGAGGTAGTCATGGTTGCGTAGTCCATACGATTTAGGATTAGCCCACGTTATGGATGCATTACTGTTACAGTACTTTCTTATAACTTTGAGTAAGAGAAATAAATTGCACTTCACTCTCCTTAAACATAAGGGTTCTAAGTCCAGTCGAATACATCTGTCAGAGTATTCTATTTGTTGATCATAGCCTAATATGCGCTTCGTGAGGAATCTCTGGACACTTTCAACTTTTTTTCTGTCTGCTGATTTAAAGCTACTGTATAAGTGGGCACAGTATTCAAGTTTGGGGCGAATGCATATCTTATATATAGCTAATCTGGCTTCTGGAGTGTAAAAGTTGCATAGCACAAAGCCGGTTAGACGTTTACAGTCAGATACCACCTTATTTGCATGTTCAGTAAAGGTAAGATCTGAGTATGTTACCCCGAGATCTGTGACTGTGTTCGTGTTTGAGACAAGGTCACCGTACATGTATAGACACATGCTTGGTTTCCAACGTCCGAAGTATGTTATCCCAGACTTAGCTGGATTGAACGTTAACTGCCACTTTTCACTCCAATTACATAGACTATTTAGGCCTTGTTGGATTTTACTAGCAATATTCATATCATTATAGTCGAAATCATAGACAGCTTTGAATTTATCTGCCAAAAGGTACGGCTTGCCATACTTGATGATAGAGACAATATCATTTATGAATACAATGAAGTCGCAATAATAAAAAAGCCACGCAGACGACAGTCAAGCACCAAACAATAACACAAAAAAGCATTAAGCAATGAGACTGAATAGGAAACGCATCGCTAGGGTAGAGACAAAATAAGACAGGCAAGTGTCACATCGATGCGAAACAAGTCAGAAAGAATATTAATTGTGGATTTAGTAGTGACACTTAACATCAGTACGGTGAATAGATATCTCGGAAGGAATTTTCAGACCATCAATTCTCCTTCACAACAAGTGTTCTGTGCACAGTGGAAAATAGAATGGCGATTGTAATTCATTGCAACCAGAGATGTGTACGATTAAAAGAATCTGAAATAGTATTATCTAACTTTCTCGATACTATCTAATTATCATCTGCCTTCAAAACCAATGTGACTCTTTATGCCATCTGTACTTCTTTAGCTTAAGTCACATTTTACCGTCTTAGTCGTTAGAAAACTATACGCCCACTCTGTAGCTGTTCAGCTTCTGATGTATTCGTCACACGTAAATCGTGTATTTAAGCATTGGCAAATGGCATACTAAAAGGTAACCGTCGCTGAATGTTAGAAATATATGTACCTTGGTAGTTATTCCAAAAAGCATACGAACATATTGCAATAACCTGATTGGAGTGGGCGACAGGCATCATCAACTAGTGATCCACTCAAATAAAGAATAAAATATTTATGAAGATATGACCACTGAAAATGAGGTCATTCTTTGGCATTGAATAGCATTCAGCATTCAAAGGCGTCTTTTGGGGTTGTTGGTTTTAACAGCAATTTTCGACGAAAATGTTTATGAATGAGAACAACGTGTTAAAAATTTGAGAGGCATTGTTACTTGAAATCAAGTGAAAGAGCAAAGCGTTAGGCGCTATTTACGAAGTTTTGCGGTGTAACCGTCCATCCTTACTATATAGTGGTTTTGTAGTATTTTTTATTCAGAATATTCGATAGTTGACGTGAAACTATATACGATAATTTCAGTTTATTTTGGAATTGGTGTTACAGAATAGTCTAGACACATAAAAGCCTCCTGATACATATATACTTATATGCGGAACAGGTGTTCATTTGTCATCGTTTTTCTGCTGTTTTTAGATGACTTTTTCACTGTTGTAGCAATATAAATGAGTCTAAACTACAGCAGCCCGAAACGAATTTACCTCTGGCTAATAATCTGATTCGTAAGGAGTAGAAGTGCGTAATGTGAAGTAAACGTTTTAATACAAGTAATTTGACGTTTTAAAATGGTTAAAGACGATATCATTCTTCTATATGTCCCAAAGAAACCTCCCAGCTTCTCTTAAGGGTCCTCATACCGAGGCTAAAGAAATTTGTGGACTTAAATTCGTCAATATTGACATTTGTCATCGATCCTCTCATTAGGTAGTTTCGTTTTGGGCTGCTATTGTTCCAGCACCTGAAAGCTTTCGGGTTATACTGAAAAACATAATAAGAGCAATAAAAGGGTCACGAAAATTGCTCTTCTCCAGTCACCTAGGTGAAAACATGCACAGAAACTGGTCTGGCTTATAAACTGATAATCCGGAGTTATTTTTAAGTCATGTCAGAGACACCTGTTTAATGTGCTTCCATGCATTGTCATGTACAAAAACGTCAGTTTTTGTGTGAAGATCATCTATTTTTATGATTTATCGGCTCAGGGTCACTTGTGGGTTCGTATAGCATGGGACGTGATACTTTAACTGCAATGTTTGCCTTTTAATAATTACATTCTGTCTTATTATTCTTTTGCCTTTTACACTTACCTTACCAACCCATTTGCTCTAAACTGGTGCCGAAATAGTTGGCATTTGCGAGTGAATTATATTAAGAATGTTTATAAATTCTCACGGAATATATATATGATTTCTGGCCATGTGATGTAGTAGATCAAAAACAAACGGTTTATTAGGACTGTGACTTGGGATCTCTTCTGTGACCCGAAAAGGCTTCACAACATTCACGAGAAAGCCCAGTATTAGGTGAGGTGTTCATGTGTTTGTCAGAAAGATATATATTGGGATTATAATAAGGCTCCTGTTTCTCGTCGTTTGTAAACAGAATACACACGAAAAGTACTCTTAAGTATGTGAATAAGTAAATGGTGTAGTGTGAATGTTAAATATAAAAACAGCGAAAGCTGTGACTTGTGGGTTCAGTTATTTCACTTTCAACCTATGTGTCACGCCTTAAAAGCCCACTTCACTTACTGAAGTTTGGGCATCCGGATAGTATTGTCTCTTCATTCCCTGGGTTTGGGTTGTTGCTAAGTCCTGATCTATGTAGTTTTTGGGTAACCTTTCATTTACCTTAGTATCTGAGTAAAAGGCGCTTTACTAGTTATTCGACTTATTAACTTATTCATTACTCAGAACTGCTTGTCTGAGGTCTTAACAAGGGCAATTATTGTCGTGCACACAAGGTATGGATCTAATAATTTTATGAATTTAGGTACTTGTATACTGATAAATTTGCCTATTGCTTCATATTCCACTCATACAAAATTAATTGAAACTTAAAGCGTATCAAGCAAATTTTGGCCTGCATTATCCCGTAGCATTAGTTTACTGAATTAATTCCATCTTTATTGTTACGTTTGCTCACATGAATAACTAATTATTATTCCTGACCATCATTCTTTACAAATCTAATAGTTTCATTATGTTTTATATGAATACGTACAAATTATCCTTTCGATCTTTCCTCGTCTTTTAACTTTTACCAGTAGCATTCATTAAAATAAAACTACCAGTATCTGCACTTTACATATGTTATGTTCAATTCATTTTTCTTGTAATGAAACAGAGTATCTGAGTCCACATTTCAAGTTAAAATTTTTTTTGTAGGTTAATTGTGACAACAGTCCATGATACTCAATACTTCTGTTTGGCATGTCCATAAAATCTCAAAACACGTTTTCTTCAGCTATTCAACTGAATACCATAGATGACTACATTGCTCCCACACAGGTTAGGACCAATTTTTAGAAGCTTCATTACATTAGGCGTGTATCAAACCAGTTAAGATCGACAAGTCCATTGGAAAAACTAAGTCCATCAGGATTGAAGAAGACGGTTCTTATATTGCTGTAACTGAGGTAATGTTTTTGCAAACATGATGAATTTTCTTAGGATGGTAATAAACATGTATTACAAAAAGCATCTATCAGTCTTAATGATTGTTTAGCATGTAGTGGCTGTATCACTTCTGCAGAGACCATTCTCATATCGGAACACAGCTCATCTGTATTGTTAGAAGTTTTGGCACAAAATGAAACAAAAAGGTAGTTCTATTAGCGCACTCTAGATTTATAGATTTCTGATAGGAGTATTATAGTTTTCACATTGTCTCCGCAAAGCATTACTAATTTAATGGCTTATATATCAAACTGCCCGGAAAGTAAATTAGCCAAATGTTTCAGCTGTTCCAAATTCACTTCACCTAAACCGAATGCAAATGATTTCAGAACCTTCATCACATCATGTCTTCTTGCTATGGGAGTGCATCTGGTTATAGATATTACCTGGGCTCGCGATTTATGTCTTTACGAAGCTGGATTGGAATTCATAGCTCATTCCGCAAGCGAAAAATATGGACGTACCGAGCTATGCCACTGTTTTCCAGTATTTGTCCAGGTAATAATTCCCTTACTAGAAAGTTACTCGTTTTGTCTATCTTTACGTACAGATACTTTGTCAAAACTGGCAGCTAGTAGGATTATTTACGTCAAATACGTATTAAAACCTAAAGGGAAACTTCATCCTTGATTACTGGACTGAGCTTTTGTTTTATTATTTTATATGTTATTTACTCCTTTACGTTCCCAGTGTAACATAGGGCTTTGACGTTTCGGTAGCAGTGGTATTTATTTCTACGGGATGGAGTTGATGGCCCCACGCCCAACCTTAGCTTTTTATCAGTCTTATTACTGGCTTATTGAGGTAAAGAGGCGCATCAGCCGGATATTCAACCCCAAAACACCTGCGTGGTTGGCGAGCATTCTACCGCTGTGCCACCGGTGCACAAGCTTTTGTTTTAGAATTACTTTCCATTCTTTAGTTTATTTCAAACACGTTAAATAAAACAGGTAGCCTCTTAGAGTTTGTGTAAGCTCATATTGAGTACAGTGGAGTTTGTTTTTGAACTTATTTCTTTATAAATTAAATAAAACTGGAAAATATTGTCTTGGACCATTAAAAAAAACTAAAATTTCTCAAAACGTTTTATTCCTCAGCCATAACACCCCCATTAGAATTAACTGCTAGATAATATTTAGAATATGTACAAGCGACACATTGATGGATGAGTTCCGACCTATACATTCCGTTTTACTAGTTAACGGTTATCTGGAAAACTTTATCAGTTGTCACAGTAGGGATAGACCACATCCTGAAAAGGCAGCTTCTGTAACAAAAAACTATATTAACCTACCATTCAAGAGTGACTGAATTATGCAGTTGACAGCTCAAAGACTTCGGTAAGCCATCAAACGTACATTCTACGCTGCATCTCTTTCCCTCCCATCTCGAACATTTTTGATCTCTGCACCTAAGATTAAAGGACGAAATTCTGTAAACTTTACTTCAAACTGTATCTACAAATTCACCTGCGGTTCCGGTGACACCTGTATAGGTAGAACCAATAGAATGTTGCAATGTTGTCGGAAAGAACATGTTCCAAAATGGTTATTAAAACAGAAAATCTGAATACAATTTATGTAAATAGAAATCCATTATAAAGCACTTATCAGTGTCAGGTCACAAAATCAATATTAATTACTGCTTCACAATTATTTCATATAACTGTAATTCAAGTTTATTGAAGGTGATTGAATCACTTTAGGTTAATCACATGCAGCCTAAAATATGTGTACAAAAAACAATAGACTTCAATCTTCGCCTACCATGGACTACTTGACCTATTTAAATATGATTGGTCATTAGTATGTACTTTTGTTTTATATAACTGATTGGTTGTCATGCATTTTATTTTATTGTTGTGAACCATGTTAGTTGTAAAGCGGTTGTAAGGAAACAAAGAAATGATATCATCTCGCGAAATTTGTCTTGCAAGTACTTTATTCAAATTTATGAACAATCGTTCGGGTTTTGATTTTAATTAACGGATAACTGTAGAACGAATGTCATTTACTACTGATATAAGTATAAAACTTGGGCATTGTGGTAGAGTGTAACTCTATTATGGATAAGATTTTATTTTGATTAATCACAGATGTTATACAGTAATATTAACTGATGACGTTTTGAGCACAAACTATTGCTCATAATCATATCAAGGTGCTCACACAACTTTTTTACTTCATTTACTACTGTATTCAATATCAATTTTTATATTATTTTGAGTCGTAACTAGCTTACATTTACTTATTCATACTGCACCCACCCTTTTAAACTGTAGATATGCCAAAATGAAGGATGTATTACCGACCACTGTCTCTATTATGCATTTCTTCTACTTTCTTCTGTTGCTTTATGTGCTACATGGAATGTGGCGACTTGAACTGCCGCACATATGTGTAAAGTTCTATGTCGAAAACAGACAGACAGATTACCTACCACTGTTTAACAGAATAATGCGAAGATGAAGAGTGACTGTGTCTTTTCAGTTGCTCATGACTTATGTCACACATAGACTTCTAATATATAGGAAATAAGTCGAAAGGTTTTCTTGTCAGCACTTTATTGAAATAGATAGTAAACTGTAGTGTGCATCATGCACCTTTGTTTCACATCACCAAGATTAATACAGGCTGAGTAATCAAACGGTCCATTAATGATGTTATCATATTGTTTTAATATGTTAGGTTGTACAACGCAGACAGCTGATATTGGTTTTCAGACTATTGTTTCTAGCACATTCAACTCAGTAGTTAGGGGTCATTTGTATCACTTGTGTTTTTAAATCACTGTTCGTACTAGTAGTTTTCTCGGTATAGTACAAATAAATGCTCATTCTAGAAAGTAATTTCATGTCTTCTAAAAACTAAACAGTTGTAAGTTTGAGCGTCCTTAACATAAATAACAAACTTGATTTTGTTTTGTATATGCTTCCACTTACATTTTAGGCTGGATATGTTATGCTGAGAAAAGCCCCAGTAGCTCAGTCAGTTCTACTGAGTCCACTCACAATGAATTTTCAATCCTTCCACACATATCTAAAATACGTTCTCCTCAACAGATAGCAGGCAGGATTATTAAACTTCTTGGTGAAGAAAAGTGTTTTCATGTTAGTATTATGCCATGCTTTGACAAGAAGTTAGAAGCCTCTAGAGAAGAATTCTCAGTACAGTCAAGTGTTGCTGATTGTCGTGTTCCAGATGTTGATCTAGTTTTAGCTACCAATGAGTTACTTTACTTACTGGAGTCATTTTGTCATGAATCTGATGGTTCTGTTGTCTTTTCTCCGTCTACGCACGCCGCCGAACTTGAGGAAAATAACATTTTAATATTATCAAGGTATGTATGCATTACTTTTATTTTGTGTTTCGTTTTCAACTTAAATTACACCTACTCTTAAATTTAGACTGAACAGACTTGTTTATTGTCGTTACATAAGTAGACAAAAGACAAGTAGTTCAGCGAAGAGTCTCTTTTCGGCGAATTCATTTTCATAGCTGTACAATCGCAAATAAATATGGTTATTTTGTGTGTGTGTGTGTGTATACATTAAATTTGTCAAACGAAAATACAATTAGTAAGTTCAGATGAATTGCATGTTGATAAGAGGATAGCAACAAAAGTGATGAGTTGACAAAAACGATTGTTAAAGAGGAATAATTTCAGGTGAATTGGATGTTCATATAAGAGGATAGTAATAAAAGTGATGAGTTGTCATAAATGATTGTTAAATAAGAGTTACGTAATGGCATGAATAGTTTGATGAATGTCGTTACGTTCGTACCCGATCGGCTTAAAAGGCAATAAATTATATTGATTTTGGTCATACATAGTACCCAGATAACAACATCATTCTTAGAGTTCTTTTTCTCTTAAATGTCAATAAATCTTTATCGGTGTTGTTTAGAGTATCAAGTTAATTGAGAACATTTGTAAAATCCGCATTTCCTTTGCACTAAGATGACTGATAATAAGTTAATATTAGTGGACTAAGAATTAATGAATGCCAGTTTTTGACTGTGTGTTTGATTGAACAAACAAATCAGATGTTGAGTTCTCTTTATAGTGTATGTACTTAGAGTGCTAAATTACTCAATGCAAGTATTCAAAGCATCTGCAAAATGCATATTTAGCCGAAGTAGTTTATATTATTTTATTTTTGATTACAGCTTGATTCCACACTGTATTTTGGATCAAGTATGGAATTTTCAGCATGGATATCGGTAGCCCAAAATTTTGCAGGTCGACCATAGATATCAAGTGTGCGTCGGAGGTTGCTCGAACCTCGGACCATGTGCATGGTCGGCGATAGCCATATTTCTAAGTCTGAAAGTTTATGTTGTATAATTTCTACACAAACTTTTATGTTAATTTGCCTCTGTGAGTCGACAGTTGGCCAATTATAGATATTTCCTCAGTCCAACTTATCTTTCTTCTACGAGAATACATCAACCTTACAACTTTCATCCTTTTATCTCTTTCATTTTGACTTTTCCTGATATTATAATGGATTCTAAATAGCAATTTTTGATTATCACTTCATAAAAAATGTTACTTTTTTCTCACTGTTCATTAAAGAGTATTGTTAGAATGTATCACTATTAAGCTCATTCAGCCACCGAAATAACAGGTGATTTAGAGCCTCGCGAATAGAACTTGATGTCCCAACATACAGAGCTGAATAAATCTATCTATTTGTTTTGGTTAAGTCGGACAATATACAAGGTAGTTTTGATATTATATGTAAAATATCGGTGAAAAAGGGTGAATCAGTTTATGAAGTGGTGAATCTTCATCAGCTAAGATGACTAAGTCACTTTGTACGTGAGAAAGCGAACACTTCTCAGGTGAGGTTTTGTGGATACCAAGAGTCAATGGCTGAACAATCTTAATGACATACCGTATAGTCCGACACAATATTTTCAGGATTGTAAAAGTCTTCACTATTTCTGGTTAAATTATTCTCTCTTACACTCATTTACGGCCATCAGAGTATCATTAATTCTATTTCCGAACACCTAAACTAGTGTACTTGAACACAAATGCCGCGTTAATCTACGTTTAATGTAAAGTTCTCTTTACGTGTTATATATTATCGTTTGTCCAGTTTTTCTTTAAGCCAAATAATGACTGAGTCTGTCTGTTCTCGACATAGAACTTTACACATATGTGCACCAGTTCAAGTCGCCACACTCCATGTAGCACACAAAACCAGAGGAGAAATGCATAATAGAGACAGTAAACAAAGGTGTGAGACAAAGGAATAGTAGTAACGAAGAACAAAACAGTTTCATTGGAAATCATAAGTCACAAGGAGTGGATACATCTGCGCCATTGAGAACGATTTTGAGCCATATCGCCAATTATTTCCAACCATTGGTTTTTACTGTCCTGAGGACCCCAACCAGTCAGGAAGTCTATACCTTCCTACGTGGCTTAAACTAACTGTTGTGGACTTCGTTGACTGACGAAGCCATGTTTTAGTTTGACCGCCTCTAGCTCTTTTCCAGCCTAACCAATCCTATGTCAGCTAACATTGCCCACTGTTGAGGAAGGCGATGACTAGGCATGCGTAACACATGTTGTTGGCTGATTAGTTATACGTACATGTCAAAGGAATTTTGTGTGATATTTGTCGTATATATAAAGTCTTTCAAAATTGGTTTTACAGTTCAATTTTTTCTTAATATAACTTTCTAGATAATTCATTACTAAACTTTTGATTTGTTTGTATATTATACACCTACAGGTTATGTGAAGTATTCCATGGACAGTGGAATGTTTGTAATAGGATTAACAATATGCCTTCCGAAGCCAAAGGTGTTGTTCCTATGTATAGACATAGTGGAAGTGGTTCGGGTGGGTATGCAGCATACATTTTCAGATTTGCTGCAGAAAAATTATTCTCTATAAACTTGGATCTTAATTTATCAGAAGATGAACATGTAATAGTTCGTCAGCTACAAAATCGAGACTTACAGGTCAGAGATTGTACTTCCTATTAGTGATAAAAGTAGTATTATTCTTTCAACTGATAAATGATTTATTACGATTGATAATAAAAAATTAAAAAAAAATAAAATAAATTTATTTTGTCCGAAGTGCCCATATAAAACCTCATTTTTATAGACAGGTAGACATTGTCAACATAAGACTGTACTGATCTTAGTGTTATTCATGATTTAATGATCAACATGCCACAGAAAAAAAGGACATTTACCTGTGAATAGAACTGTTGACTTCTTCTTTAATCATGTCTTATAAGTAGTTTAGCTTTATTGCTTCTATCCGCCACTGGAATTATGTTAATAGCTGTTTCTTCAACTTTATTGTATATATTTTCATTTCTTGGCCTACTTTGTTGAATTCAGAAATATGTGATTGCTACATATTTTACTCACAGCTGAAAAACCCAACATCAACCCAACAACTTCTAAAATGAATCAACGAGAACACGAAGTTCAGCAAAGATATCTTTTCGGCGATTTCATGCTCAAAAGCTGTACAATCGCATTTATATAGATTATTTTACATGGATACAATTATTATTTGTTTAATTTCACATAGTAACGAAGGTGATAATAATTTTCAACTTGATATGAAAGTTTGAAGGTACGAATATAGATTACAAGGGGCTTAGAGACAAGATTTCATAGGATTAGAAAATAGTTACAACGTATGCAAAAATTAATATTTGATAACTGGAGAAATTACAGTTATATTCTAATTCTGTGTAATTTTTTGTTTCTATGCCTCTTGTAACCTATATTCACACATCCTAACTAACATTTCAGGTTGAAAATTTTGATTTCAATTTGTTTCCATGTTCATTTTTGTTCACACCTGTAATTCGTTCTATCCCTGCGTTTCTAAGCCTCTTGTAATTCATATCAAGTTGAAAACAATTATCACCTTCCATTTGACCTAAAATTATTTCTCCAGTTATCAAATATTAATTTTTGCATACGTTGTAACTATTTTCTAATCCTATGAAATCTTGTCTCTAAGCCCCTTGTAATCTATATTCGTACCTTCAAACTTTCATATCAAGTTGAAAATTATTATCACCTTCGTTACTATGTGAAATTAAACAAATAATAATTGTATCCATGTAAAATAATCTATATAAATGCGATTGTACAGCTTTTGAGCATGAAATCGCCGAAAAGATGTCTTTGCTGAACTTCGTGTTCTCTTCTTTCTAATGTCCATATGGGTATTTTCCACGAACTAAACAACACTTTAATCCTTTCAAGCTTACTTTAGACTTGTGGGCTACTACATCTCATTCGTTGTCTTTTTATTCGCAATATTTGTCTTCATATACCTATGGTAAATCATGGTATGTTTAGCACCTAGAGTATCCTATTGGATTTATTCACTTTCGCTTTCTCCACGTCCATCTCTATATTGAGAAAGCATTCTTCTCCATTTTTTCCTTCACTTTCCCAGTGGAACATAGGGTTTCAAGCTAGAACTTTGAAGTTTCCGTAGCAGTGTTTAATTTTACAGGATGGAGTTGCTAGCCTCATGCCCAACCTTTTCTCTTTACCAGCATTATTTCTGGTTTAGCGAGGTAAAGGGGTGCATCGGCCGGGATCGAACCCCCGGACCATGCGCATGGTCGGCGAGCGTCCTAGTCGCTGTGCCACCGACGCCCTATTGTTCTCCATTACCGTCTCACAATTGTCAGCTACATGCTGTTCATCGAATTAATTAGCTGGACTTCCAACTGATAAACTTAGAATTTAAATTCCACTCGAAATATATCTAGCTAGACAAAATGTTGTCATAATGTTGATTGCGAATTATGGCGTAGTACACATAATCGAGTTACTTTATAATCATTTTCCTTTATTACTTTTCATCTATATGAAACATAACTCATACTTGATCAATTAATTCATTAATCCATTAAAGGAAATGTTGTTGTTTAATACAAAAGATGATCGTGACTTGGCAGCATCACTGCTTGCATCCCGTTCAAATCGAATTCCTTATCGGCATTTAGAAGTAGAACCAAAAGCTCTGCTAGTATTCGCAGTGGCTAATGGATTCCGTAATATTCAAACTATTGTGCAGTATTTACGGAAAATATATCAAGTTGCCAAGTATGAACGAAAAAAGCTCAAACAAACAAAATCAATCTATCCATTCGATTATGTGGAAGTGATGGCTTGTCCAAACGGTTAGTTGAATATTAAATCTATCTCTTTGCACGGAAGATCTATAATATACAATGATTTTTAAACAAAATTTTTGCTCATTCATGTTAGCTAGAGTATGCATAGAAAACGGGTATAAATATTTGTACTATGTGTACGAAATAGGAAAATTCAGTGACAGCCTAGTTACGGTTCCCGAAATTCGCTGTAAAAATATTAAATAGTAAGATAGCAGAGTATCTGTGTCAATGTTACTCCTCACATAAATATAAACTTCATTTTTATAGGACTTATTTAACACTAAACAATCCAGAAAATCCAATAAAGCTGCAAATTTACCGTAATCATAGTATATAATCCAACTTAAGGAAGGTCATACTTCATGATACAAGGATAAAACTTAGGCACTGTGGTAGATTATAACTCCATTATGGATAAAATTTTATTTTGATAAAGTCACACAGTGTTCAAATGAGCTGCCATCAAGATTTGACAGAATAGTTTTAAAATATTTGGGCGCCTAGTGAGAAGTAGACATTTGTAAAAAATTAACAAAGAAACCATGTAATTGGTACTATCATTGTGTTTTCACTCTCCGTTGCCTGCAACAGAATGCATATCCTAAATCCGTAGCTGTCGAGTCACCTGACAACTCCAGTAGGTCGAATGAAGCAGCTCAATCTTCAGAAAGAAGACAGAGTAAAAAGTTCGACAGGTGCTTCAACTAAACTCTAGTCCTAAACACCATAATTTTGGAGATACGTCTAATCATAAAATTCTGGATACTAAATGTTAACAGATATGAAGGTGTGATGTCAGCTGATGCATAGGAAATCCTGATTAATTTTCAAGTGTTGGTTTTGTAGGGATTTGGTTTGATTGTATGGAGGATTTAATCATGAGCTGACATCAGTTAGAGAACCACTGGAAAACCTAGGAGTACCGGACAGCTGTTTCGTCCTAGTTTGGGACTCCTCAGCAGTACGCGCCCACCGGGGTTCGAACCCAGGACCTTCTAATTACAAGGAATGGATATGTATCACTAATTAATAATACTTGGTCAAAGTTCCCGATTGTCTATATCTACTTATGGAGATATTAGAAATGTTTTAAAACTGTTTAATCAGACACTCTGTTTAAAGCGTTTAACAAAGGCAGACTAATATTTGTAAGTCGGAGGTCAAATTTTGATCACAGCTCATACTATTTTGTTTATTATACTTGTTTTATGACTCATGATTGGTCAATTTTTTTTAAAAACAAGAGACGTTCCTCTTATGTATAAACTTCTGTTATGTTAATTTCGATTAATTTCCCTGAAGAAGTTCGGACTAGATTGCCGAACGAAACGTTGGAATTACTCATTTCAATCTCACTGAGATTTTACAAATATATTTTTTTACAAATGTCACACAGTAATATTTACTGATGACGTTTCGAGTACAAATTATTGCTCATAATCATGTCAAGGTACTCATACAACTATCTTGCTTCGTTTATGTACATGAGTAAAAATTGATTAGACATTTGAGTAAAATCAATATAAGACTTGCGTGAAACTGAATGGAGGATAAAGTACACCCGAAAAGAGTAAAACGGTTGTCAATAAATATAATGTGATGGAAATTCAGACGAGTGTTGTTAGTCAATCTACTATGGAAGACACAACTACTAACAACACTCATCTTAATTCATTTCATCATCTAATCAGTCAATGTGTTCATTAGCTAGTGCTTGGATTTTCAAATAATGCGTCCTAATTTCAAAAATCACTCCCGTTTTTTGCCAAAACGCACTGCTGCAAGATCTCATATTCTAATTATTTGAAATCGTGTCATTTCCTTTATCTGCTTTCGCTAAATATCTTAGTTGATTCACTTACATGTTAATGGATCTAAATTTCATCTAGATGTGAATGTACTACAAGAAAGTTAAGACAAATAACTTCAGTTTGTCGATTAACTGATTAGTGTCAAAGTCACAGTTTGGTTTGTTCAACAAAAGTTATAGTCTAAGTTCAGACGTTAATTTCATCTCATAGTTGATTCGTACTTCTTCATTTCATTTCTGGTCATTCGCTAATAGAAACTCGCTTTTTTTGTGTTCTTGGACCTGAATTTATGCTTGTCCTCATTCCTTCTTCATTTTACAGGTTGTCTTAATGGTGGTGGACAAATAAAAGAATTGTTGAAAGAAACGAATGAAGTCTACGCAAGTCTTACAGTTGCTGAACCAATGTCAAACGATTTAGTACAGAGCTTGTATGCATTCATAAAATCACGAGATCCAGACCGAAAAAGTCTACATACTACATACAGACTGTTCCCAAAATTGAAATTATCAATCCCAGTGCTTTAAAATGGTGAATAACAGACTGAATCAGATTATTTGTATTTTCCCAATACAGTTATACTTTCTTGGAAACAGACTTCTTAAAAGATAATATCTCTGAAATACAAGGGATAACTATAGGGTCTTCAGGCTTCCACTCATTTTAGAAAAGAAACTAGGTGAGGCAATTCAAGATGGTCAAACGTATTATTATCCATCTATTTAGTCATGATTAGCAGCATCAACAAGAATCTGACACGCTGTTTCATTACTCTAGGATGTAATTCAAATGAGGAAAAACGTTCTGATCTTAGGAACGTAGTGAATTCTGTTATACCAGAACCAGGCATCGCGGTCATAAAGTTACTTCAAGACTGTGTCAACAGTCATAAATTACACGATTCTAAGTCTCACAGGAAATGTGAATCATGCAGCTCCATTTATGAATTTCGACCCAATTAAATAAACTATCTCAGGGAACACAATCAAATCAAATTCATCCACCTGAGCTACAAATAATCTCTGTTATAAGAAGGCGTAATTTATCTTGAATGTGTCTGTAATGTATCTGCACAACACATTCCGGACATTCTGACTATAAGTACTCACCATACATATTTACATATAAAGGATAACAGATTATAAAGAGTCAAAATGTTTGAGAATCAAGATCACAGTTAAGTAGTTGAAAGTATTACAACGCAACTGGAGGCTTAGTTGGAAAAGTTTATTTTTTTAGGAGGTATGTGGATAATGTCAAAATTATCTGTGACAAGTCGACGGTTTTCACAAAATATCTTAATCAGATGAATACAGTATAAAATAGTATATCGTAAACATATGCAGAAGAAAATAATAACTGCTTGTCACTTTTAGATGTAATCACAACTCGCCAAAAGAGTATGTCAATAAGACGATATTTCTACAGGAAGTTCACCTGGAAGGGACAGTATGCAACTTACTGTAGTTTTTGTCCATTCCAGTATAAGAGAAAGCCTTGGTTAAATACTTGTTCATGTGTGTTCAACGCATACAGAAGATACCCTTGAAAAAAACTTCACTAAATATTTTTGGTTAATAACTGTCCTCTAAAACTTACTGAACACTGTAGAAGCGCCAGATGAAAGACTCCATGAATTCAACCAGCCCTCAAAAAGAGTGTTTACATAACTTTACCTTAAAACGGTGAATTCTAAAGTCTCATAATCAAACAAAGACTTAGAGTGGCATTTAATGGTACTTGCTACACAGCTAAAATCATTAAGTGTTGGTTTGTAGGGATTTAATTGGTTACAGGATTTCATCATGAGCTGACATTTGTTAGAGAACCATTGGAAAACCTGGGAGTACTAGACAGCTGTTTCGTCCTAGTTTGGGGCTCTTCAGCAGTACGCACCTACCGAGATTCGAACCCAGGACCTTCTGGTCACAAGGCGAGCTCGTATACCATTAAACCACTGGGACCCGATCCAATGGCCCATGAATTCTAACTTGTGCCAATTCACGACATAGCGCGACCGCTAGCCAATGTCTTCGGCAAATGTTTCATAGCGAAAATGAAATTTATTTGGTTTTGCAAACCCACTTGGACGGTAGTGTCACACTCCGCTGTGTTTAGCAATTCACAAATACTTGTGTTCACGTGTATAAAGGAAGGAACTACTGACCTCTGCAAGTTAGGGCTACAGAATACCTTGTTTATTTGGCTGCAAGAGGGGATAAAATCGTAGCCGGGGAAATAGATGCCCAACGTCATCATATAAACTTATCCACAAAGTTGATTTCCCTGGTGCCTTTAAACACATATATGCATGATTGAGTCACTTACTTAAATTAGTTGGACATTTACATATGTGTTTATGTGATCAGAAATTACTTGTTACTTTGGACCTACCTTGGTAATCCAGTTTTAAAACCATGGTATATTTTACACAATATTATTTGGCCCCTTTCTTCTAATCCCTTATCTATAACCTTAAGCTGTGAACATTTCAACTCTTTATACCATTATTTTGTACATGCAAGTCCGTAGTTACAGAATGCCCGGAATGTGTTGATCAAATGCATTACATGTTTCAGATAAATTACTTCTTATTGTCTTATGAAGAAATATGTTCTTCATAAGCTTGAAAAGAGGGATAAAATACTTTAATATACGTAAAACTGGGATAGTTTATAATTCCATATTAATTTGTTTATTTGATAGATTACAGTGAAACAGGCTAACGTTTCGAACAGTTTATTGTGCATGATCACATCACAACTTCGAAATCTTACGTTTAAGGTTCGCATTCTCTATTTCTATTTGTCTTAAAAGTAGCAGAATCTTTCAAATATTCTGGTACAGGTATTCCAATCATTCCTGTTGCTCGCGTTCTCACTCGACGAATAAACCTTCAGTTATAAATCACTGAATATTTTTTTCATCGAATCAACACTAAATACAAGCAATCGAAGTGGTGCAACGTCTATACCGCGTATATGGGAAGTCGGAATAAAAAACAAGGGAGCGAAAGTATAGAAGGCAAGTTCTAAAGTCATGTGGATACAATGATACGATCATGAGTAGTAGATTGTGCCCGAAATGTCGTCATTGTTAATACTGTATCAATGTGTGTTGTATCAGATAGACTTATCTAATATGGGATTGTATTCTATCACAGTGCCCAAGTTCTAACTTACTTGTCCCAGACATCTAAAAAGGTTTTAGATCCTTACGATGAATAGGAAGAAATAAGGCGAACCATAACCATCAAGTTCCCAAGTTGTATGGTTACAGTTGATTTGATCATTAAAAATAAACTGTTTTCGAAATACCACCCAGTATATAATACTGTTTGGCTGTGATACATCTGACGAACAAACTAATATGGAAAATTTTAAGTACAGGGAACCGAGTCGATGTACTTTATCAGTTGCTCTTTTGCCAGATAAATATGGACAGCCTACATAGGAAAGCGCGATGCCAAATAGATGTTGCACGTGGGATTAGGAATCCAATATGAACGAATGGTTTGTAGACCTGTTTCGATCATTGGGGACCACCTGATGTACAGGCGTAACAGCGATGCGCAGACATGGTTACGAACTGACCCTTCAAGACTTCCGAGGTTTTTGAGATGGTGCTGGGTGTATTATACTACTAAATGCTTTACATTCGAATTTACACAGGTTTTCAAAAAGTCTTCAGAGAGAAAGAATGACATCTGCTAGTGATAATGATTACCACAATCTGATCAGAATTAAATCGTTGTCAGAAGACATATTGGAATTAATTATAGTAGTAGTTACTATTTATCATCAGGACAGTGAATTTCTGAATTCGATCTATTGATATAAGGACAAAAGTTGGGCACTGTGGTAGAGTACAACCCCATTATGGATAAAATTTTATTTTGATAAAATCACAGTAATATTTACTGATGACGTTTCGAGCACAAATTATCTCTCATAATCATATCAAGGCATTCACACAACTTTCTTGCTTCATTTATATACATGTGTAAAACATGATTAGACATTTAAATAAAAATCAATATAAGATAATGTACGTTCAGAAATAATGTTAGTGTTATCAATCTAGTACAATCAGATGGGAAATAAGACGAGTGTTTTTATAGTCAAAATAAGTAACTTGTTAGAATGTTGTAATGTACGTGAATTGAAATAGATTTCTGAGATTACTTATTATCCTCCTCTGATTTGACTGGTGGTAATAATATCTTCCATATCCCTGGTATTTGCATTGAGCCATTTGTGTTACATGTGTTGGGGGTAGACCAGATGAACCAGGATCTGCAGTTTTACCAAATAAGGAGACATCTGAAACCCTGCGTAGAATTCTTAATAAGGTAGGAATTAGGGTGCCATTCAAACCTACAAATTCACTTAGAGACAAACTCTGAAGGCTAAAAGACCCGATGGAGCCAATTAAACAAAATAACATAATTTACAAAATACCCTGCAATGAGTGTCAGTTAGGTGAACTACATAGGTCGAAATAGTAGATCAGGAGTAGTGAGATCATCAGAACATAAGCATTTAGCCAAGGTTAGAATAACTGAACCCACAAAGATAAGTAATTTAGAAAAAAACTCAGCAATCCCACTGCATGCATTAACACACAACCACACAATAGGGTGGGACGGAGTCAAATTTCTAAGAAGTAATATAGGGAGGTGGAGAGAGAGAGATTGAATACTGAATCCTGCCTGGTTCATCGAGTCTACACCCAACACATGCAACAGGAATGACTCGATGCAAATGCCAAAGATATGGAAGATATTATTACCACCAGTCAGTCAAATCAGGAGGATAATAAATAATCTCAAAAGTCCATTTAAATTCACGTACATCATAACACTCTAACAAGTTACTTATTTTGACTATAAACGCATCTTATTTCCCATCTGATTATATATATATACATATATATGGTCGGCCTGCAAAACTTGGGCTGCTGATATCACATACTGAAAATTCCATAACTGTACGAAAAAATACGGTGTGGAATCAAACTGTAATCAAAAATAAAAAACATACGTGGATATATATAACGTAACCAAGTTTTATTCGTTTTTAAGACAACTTTGTACATATTAGATATAACTTATACACATAAATGATAGTTGGGAATAAGAGACAAATTACCAACCAAAACTTTCAAAAATAGAAACCAATGTATGACAGGATGGATTGACGAGAATAGAAGAAGCTGATCAATCTAACAACATAAGACTTGACAAAGTAAGCTTAAGCGTATTTAGAATCAGCCTGTTGGATATATGACACTGGACTTTGCATTCATTGTCATTTTTTTTATTCAGAAAATAGTTAATCAATGGACTATATGCACTAGCGTTTAATATCACCAGCCATGAGAACCATAATGTCTGCACCTTTTTTAGAGTGATTTTGTTTTAACATGCTACTCAGAGTTTTCAAACGATTTAGCAGATCAGCATAATTGAATATTCCCCGTTCATCATCAAATGGATCAACCATACGCTGGCCTGACAAATGCATATTTCGTTCACAGACACCAACGTAGTAGTCGTAATAGTCTTCGAAGCTAGATTCCACCACTGCATATAAATCTGGAGGAAATGCTGTACGGCGCTCCAAAACATCACATACTGCACATCTAATGGTTTCGTGTGCAATTATCGTATTATATTGTTGTGCGTCTCCTGGATTTCGTTCAGTACTAAATCCTGGCTCATTGTAGTATGGTTTGTCAGTCATTAATGACTGAATGGATATTAAGACCGACGATAAACTTTGTGCTGGTGTCCATTCAGGACCCTGCCATGTACCAAGAACGCTTAGACACACCTAGATAAACAAAATAAAATAAAAACCGCACATGAATATATCTTACGTTTAATGGGAAGCATTACTAACGATTTAGATTACAAACAATATTGGAAGTGATACACGATAATTTGCATTAACCAAGTCATTGAGACGAAAAAATTAATCTGTGTGATATGTCACGTTGGTTAACAGTTTCAAAGTGCATGCACATATTTAAGCACAGTCCTTATTCTTCGTATATGTATGCGTGTATTCTCTCATTTCTACACAGTCGCTTCTTGTTCTACTTTATCTGAATGGGTTATGCTTCAGTAAAGTGGTAAAACATTTTAAACGATTTTGATAATATCAGTTGCTTAAGCATAACAATGTGTGGGGGAGGGTTGGTATCTCTCAAACTCTTTTAAGCTTAACTGGCATTCTTATAAATGAAATAAGAATCTTTTAGTACTGGCGTTTTATCTTGATTTTATGGTAATTTCATCCTCCGTCACACAGTTTGTGCACTTCAATTTTAAATGTACACACAGACTACTAATCTTGATAAGTTTCTCAGTTAGCACGTATTTCAATGGTCTCTGTTAAGTTCTGTATTTCATGACTGTCCTAAACAATTCAGTCACTTTTAGCATGACACTTCTAGAGTACCCAGTCAAAAATTAGATTTTTTCCAACAATGTATTTTTTTCGGATTATGGAAGCCAAATTATAATGGTGCATGAAGCCTAAAGCTTAACTGCATAATACAGGAATACAGACTCATGAACGCTTTGTTTTTGCAGTACAAAAGCTTGTACCTATTTTCCTTTGAATAACAGATTACTATTAATTAGTGTTAATTTTTAAAAGTCATACTCACCTTTCCATTGGAATAGAAATTTGGATTAAACCTCACAGTACCATTTCCAGTAGTCATCAGCTTCACTTTTGGCGGTACAAGTGGGTATTCAGGTGGAAATCGTATCATAAACAAGAAAAAACCACCTTCATAAGGTGTGTCGAAAGGCCCTGTGATTAGCGCATAGATTTTCGTCATATCATCACTATCAGGAACTACACATATCCCAGGAGCAGGATCACTATCTACGATAGAAACTTATTGAGATATCTTACTTGCATATGGAACGCAAATCCTTAGTTATCCGTAAAAGACAGTCACCACTAACAGGAAGTTCGTTCCCTCGATGTTCTGGATCCCAACTGGCAACACTCTGAGATAAATAATGCTGGAAACCTGGGGGTCCTTTTTCTTTGGCTGAGTCCATTTAAGAAAACAAACGAAGTCAGTTACAAGTAATGAGATCTAAAATTACGAATGATATAAAAAATAAATACTTTCTAGTCACTAATATTTCTGATGTTCGTACTAAGCTTTCACCCGAATGTTTTTGGACACATACCGCTTCTTATGCGTCTTATGAGAATACGACAAGGCATATATAAAAATCTATCTGAATTGTGAAAAGTTGCAACCAAACTCACTTTAGAAATAAATAGTGAAGTCTTGGGAAAACTATACCAAAATCCAACACCTGAACTACGAAATCCCTATTACATCTGAATAACTATCATACTAATCACTTTAACGCAATTCACGTGACAAATGAGCTTTGATTAGGGTGTTCAGACGGTTAGTGTACACTTACTTAAAAAGACTAAGTCATTTGTGTGCCTTGAGAAAACAGGAACTTCACTAGGTGGATAGTTAACTTATAGTGTGTCGAAGTAAGATAGAAAAGTCTGTCAGCACACCTAACACGGGTGACACTCTTGATAAGCAGCAGTGGTTATCGCCACAACGACACTCCATGGGTTTTCTCACGACTAGGTGAGTCCCAGTGTGGAACCATTCTTAAGTACTTCTGGAGTCAAAAAATAATGGTCTGCAGTTCTTCCATATATTCAACAAGAGATTGCTTCCACAACCTGAAACAAACCTAGTTAGCCGATGCTTAGTCAGCAAGTCTAGCCTGACAGCTTGAAAATCTCAAATTAAAATCCCAGCTCTCCCACAAAGACTTCTTGAAGCTCTATTTCAAGAGGACCCTTCAATTACCAAAAGCTTTCTAGAACCTGTTTTCATAATAAGCCAAAATAATCAGTCGGTATTAACTATGAGAAGAAAGTGGAAATCTGTTGGCGACTGCTTTGTCTCAGCTGCCTATACTGTGAAAATCAATTTCTCCTAGTGGTATCTCATTAAAATAAAGTTCAACTTCACGCAACTCGATATGAAACCTGTATAAAAGATAATTAAAGATATTATTTGTGGATTTTGGTCAGTATGAGTCTTACTGTTAAACATGGACTTCTGTAGAGTAACTTGGAATGAACAACAGGGGATCTTTCTTGACTCCTTTTTCCCAAAACAGGAAAGTATCAGAGTAATTAACTCACACTGCGGCATCATATTATTTAACATTAACCACTGCTTAACAGACGTTTCCGCCTTGATTTAGTCAGTTTGGCCTGTTGGGTAATTGTAATGTGTAATTCTAATCGCCATAATGTAGCGTGTCCAGTACTTACTGTAAATATTTCCGATGCTAATTGTTATAGTTGACTTCATAACCAGTTATGGACGGATGTACCTAGAATGTATGTTGGTGTCTAAACAACAGTGGACGTTAAATTCAAAGTAGAAAGCTGTTTTAGTAAGCAACAAAACACTAAGGTAAATATCCCTCAGAAAGTAGTGTTTGTTATCATTCTTGCGAGAAAAAAAACTAGAAAGACATCTACTGAGAAAAAAGTAAAGACATTTCAAGTTTGGTCGCAGACTGATATCAGTTAGAGAACCACTGAAAACCAGGGAGCACTGGACGACTGCTTTTTCCTAGTTTGCAACTCACAAACAGCACACACACTAACTGCAGATTATTTAATTGCACCGTGGAGTGAATAATGATACTGCGTCTTAGAACAATGAAAATAACGTGTCCACTCAACACGATTACTTTCTATTTTTAATCCTATCATATGAGAAAATAGAGTAGTTCTCTGACCAGGATTTTTCTGCATCGACGACCCACATAGAAATAGTGAGTTACGTGGTTGTACGGACTTTCCGGTTCATGCACTTTTAATCACACAGTAGGTAGTCACAACCGTATTGTGGTCAGTTTCATATGAAATAGTGATTGCGAAATTAATAACATATTTCTTCTCCAGATTATCGAAATCAAAATAATAGGTGCACGTCGACTGTCGAATATACACACAGAATGGCGAAATTTTCCATTAACTCAGCTAAGCGCGAACAAGCTACTTGGAGAATCAAGTTTAGATAATGGATTGTAATAATTTCGAAATTTAGCAAAGGTCCAACATAATTCCAAGGATACATACCTGTCTACAGTTTAAATGAATGCGACGACAGTTAGCAAGCAATCATAAAATGAATAAACTGCCGAAATTTCCGGTCAGACAAAACTGGTATTAAAACGGGTGAACTATGAGCATGGCCCAAAGTAAGAAAATAGACTTTACGACGAAATTTCCACTATTTCGACAATTATTTAACCAGTACTCTAACATCCTTACCATTAGCCAAAACTGCCTATTTTATCCATTAATTAATTACTCTTTTCACATTTCTGCCAGACTAGGTTACCAAAATCAATAGCGTCATTATGTTGTGGAACTTGTTAACCTGTAAACCAACTAAATGCCAACGATTTTTATAATTGCTAGTGTTGATTTTCTGTAACAGGTGGAAGAGCGACTCTTCAGTTTTAATATACGGTATAACAGCAGAGCATATGGCCTATTTCATATACACCGAAATTCGGAGAAAAAAAAAGCATACCAAACATGTTTTCCCGCAAAGTTTGGCGCAATCAACCTTCTCCACAAGTAGTTTCACAGCAGGTATACGGCGCGGTATGCAGTAATGAACGACAAATTGGAAATACGAGTGAAGTCAAAATTGTGACATAAGGCAAATGTATCGCAGTATTTATACTGAGTGGCAGAAATTCAATGTCTGTTTCGTGCATTTCTACTGAATATTTATTATCATAATTTGTTTGCAGTCTGCAAATTAACATTTTTCACGTTACCTTCTACTGTTCTAATGGCTAGTTACTGCCTCTTTTTGCACTCTGCAAAATATGCTGTGTCAATATGCATCCCAAGTCTTTTCTTTCGCCTTCTGACGTCACTTTATTGTGTACTGATATAAAACAACTTTGGACGTTTCAGAAATTGTAAAAACAGTTTAGCTTAAGTGTGCCCTGAAATATTTCGGTTTTATCAAGTGATAACTTCAAACGAGTAGTTCGGAGTCTGTGATAACCCTTCCTGTGCTTGGCCATGAATGTTTTGTAATATTTAGAACTTGTAGAGTACAGTAAAGGCCTGTGTGACCTCTCGACATAGCTCTACTCCTATCAGTGCTAAATAAAAGCAGGTTTTCAACAGGCCTCCCACAAACATTTTAATTGTCATTCGGGAGATAAGATACATCCTTGATCCAAACTTCGCCTAGTCGTAAGGTAGTCCACAGTTGACAACTTGCGAATTCCAGGCAGTAGACCTAGCGAAATACTTCGTTGCCAAAAATCACCTAAACAGAACAGGGCCAAATTTATTAAGTTGCTTTTACTTCATGTCAAAATTCTCGAAAACAGCCGTATGCCTCAAGAGTTAGGTCTCGTCCCTTCATGGTCACCGCTATGAAGAGTGGCCTACAGTTAGAGGGATCGTATCTCTTACAATTCTGTGGTCTGATTATCTACTTGTACAGTCTTTAGATCACCGTGAATGTGCATATCTTTCAGTAGCCGTAATTGCTATATTCTCCTGCTGCTAGTTGTGGTGGTGTTAAGGTCACCCTTGATACAAGTTTTTACGGTCCAGGCTAAAGAGTTGTCAATTAGTATGGTTATAGTCCAGATGTAGCACGATAGGAGGCCACGAGGCAGTCTTCTGAATTATTTCTAGTTGAGGCCAAACAAAACTGTGCAAGCAACTGGATTAAGATACTTCCTATTTTCGGCCTTACCTTTTGTTTCAACTGATACCTGGAATTCTGTAGTTTGCGACCTCACCACAGTGAATGTTTTCGTGGAACTGCGCCTTCATGCCTCACGTTTTAATAACTATCCCGACATTATCTTATGTCAGGAAACTATTCACAGTTTGAAATGAGACGGTGAAGCTTTTATATAAAACAGTGCAAAAGCTTGTGATTCTGATAACTGCGCTTGAGGCAGTGAACTCATAATAACTTCCACAGGTATTGGTAGTGTATTTCACCTGATATTGATTATTATTCTGAACAATATTACCGCGGAAACAGTTCAAATTTTGAACCAGATTCACTTCATTTACAACTCACTCGCCTAGGTTATTCCACAGAAATGTCAACTCGAACTTCTTTCTTAATACAGATGTCATAGGAACATTCCTCTTAAACACTAAGGATATTTGTTTCCATCTGGCTTTGTTTTCGTAGGTGGCGGATTAGTGAGAGCTGACTAAGAACAAGCCAAAATTGCACGCAACAATTTACGTCAGTGTTACGTTCGAAATAAGGGTCATGAGAAAAGCGATAACACAGCTTAACCTCGAGTAACTCACCAGCCAATTACAGCGGACTTAACGCGCGAAAATTGGATCCACAGATATATGGCTTAACTTTCTGAGAAACTGTCATAAGCTGTACAGAATAACCATGAGCAAAAAACAACCAATCAGAAGACGTTGATTCTCCGCTGGCGGTAATGTTAAAAAAATCTATAAATATCTCTTGATTTTCTTGGTATACAAACCGTTGCTTGGCTGCTGTCTTCTGTCATTACAATGACATAATATTCGTGTACGTCCACTGGATGATATTTTGCATTAAATGATCTGCGTGATCTAAATTCAGAATTTCCATCATCTTTCAAGATAAAATTTACGAATCTATTTCCACCGGCAGTTCCCACTATGGGTGAGGAATCTGAAGCTCAGTTACTGACTTCCCAGTTCATCGAGTGTTCCAGACCACGTTACTCAGCAAATACAACAATCAGCATAAATGGGAGGAACCTGAAAGACCTCCTTTACCTACCTAACTGGGAAGCATCGTTTCAACTACGGGTGGAACCGACGAGGATATCAAAGCCAGAATCGGAAAACCAAGACAAGCTTTCATTACTCTGAAGCCTGTGGGGAGGTCAACAGCACTCCTCAACATGAATAATAAGATCCGGATTTTCAACTCCAATGTGAAGTCAGTGCTACTCATTATACGGATCAGACACTTAGCGCGTCATAAAGAGCATCTCAAACAAACTACAGACCTTCATCAACAGTTGTCTTCTCTCAACACTCAGGATTAGATGGCTGGGCAGAAAAGATCAGCAACAGGGGTCTCCGGGAGCGAACCAACCAGGAACCGATTGTGAAACAAATGGGCGGGAAGAAATGGAGATGGATTGGCTGGCCATAGTCTGAGGAAAACCATCAAGTGACATCCTAGACAAGCCATAGCTCGAGTGGAACCCGAAAGGGAAGCGGCGAGTTGGTCGTCAGTGCAGGGGTGACTTGGAGGAGGTCATATGAAGAGGAGATGAAAGCCTGTGGGTAGACTTGGAGTGGGGTGAAAAGTTGGCAGAAAACAGAATTCAATGCCGGCGGGCGGCTGAAGCCCTATGTTCCTCTAGGAATTAAAGGATATAATAATAAATAATAATACAACTGGTTAACGCTCTGCAACCGATGGACGAAGTTGACCAAACAACTGCTAAGCACAACAGTAGCCGCAACGGAGCCACAAAGGTCAAACTAATGCGAACATAACATTGAAGCGTTGCAGCATTACGTCACGGCGTTAAGGATGAGTGACAGGAAAGACCGATGTTTTGAATGTGGTTACCCCGGGCACTGGAGTAGACACTTCTCAAAAAGGCTGAAAGGAAAAGGTTTTAGACAGTATCATATGTGTTCTTTCTCCCCTATTAAACTTGACGTAGCTATTGAGAAAGGGGCTGTGTATTTGAAGTTACAAGTAAATGATCGAGAAGTGGTATGTTTAGTAGATAGGGGGTTGGCTGTGTCGCTAATAGATAGCAACTTATGTAGGCGTGTCAGCCAATGTTCATTGACAGTGCAAACTGTAGGCGGACACGTGTTACACATCACCAGTAGATTGAACTGTAGAGTCGTTGTTGGTAGTTGCGAGGAAACGTTCCCCTTCATTGTTGCGCCTGAATTACAGCGGACGATACTTAGGGCGGATTTTCTGCGGGAAATTATTGCGATAATCGACATGCAGGCGAACGTTGTGATCAGGAAATATGGACATATCAGCATGTTTAAGATCAGCGGGATGGCAGGGGTTAAGCTGTCAAGGGTACACAATATGACAGAGTTAATTAATAAATGTGAGCATCTGTTCACTGGAGATGGGGTCCAGTACGATTATTGAGATAAGTTAGGTCATGAAATTTCGTTTAGTGGCCTGAAAGTAACGTCATTTACAACGCAGAGTCCCACGTCAATTGGAAGGCGAAGTTGAGCGACAACTGCGGGAGAAGTTAAAAGATGATATTATTAAAAGAGGCAACAGCCCGTACAACTCTCAGGTTCTGTTAGTAAAAATGCGAATGGGAACTATAGATTCTGCGTTGATTTTCAACAGTTAAACAATATGACAGAGTTCAGACCATATGCCATGCCACTGGTAGTAGAAACTTTAGACTGTCTCCAGTTTGCAAATTTGGTCTCGGTTCTCAATCTCCGCTCAGGATACTGGCAGATGCCGATAAAACAAGGTGATGGATATAAGACGGCATTCACCATGGTTCAGACACAATATCGATTTAAACGCATACCGTTTGGACTAGCAGGTGCACCGTTTACGTTCAGACGACTGATAACGCTATTACTTAAGAACTTGAAAAACGTGGAGGTGTACGGTGATGATCTCGTCATATATAGTCAAAATTAAAACGGCCATGTGAACCATGTAGAAGCCGTGGTGCGACGCGTCGAAGAGTTTGGCCTGCTTTCAACAAAACCAAGTCTCAGAGAGTCAAAAAGAATGTTAATCTATCGGGACATAAAGTGGGAAATTATGGGAATAAACGGCTGCGGGAGAAAAAATGTTGACGAAAAAGGCAATTCCGGCCTCAAATTTAAAGAAAAATTGTGACAATTCTTGGGTGGAACAGAGTTTTATAGTCGGTTCGTGAACCCTTTCTGTACAGGCTACTAGATGTATCTCAGTTTGTTTGACCGGAAGAGTCGCAGAAGACATTCGACAGAAATAAACAGCTACCCGACTGCCAAAAAGTGACGCCAAAGCTACCCGTACCCGGAAGACAGTTCACGGTGTGCACTAATGCTAGCGACTACGCTATAGGTGCGGTCCTAAGACAGGGTGAGGGAGTCGCTGAAAATTCCACACACGCACCAAAAATACGGTGTGGAATCAAGCTGCAATAAAAAATATATTGTATCAAACCGCGATTACCGAAGCACAAAGAGACCTGACCCCTTCACCAAAAGTGGGGTTTGACGAAACCGAGGGCAGAACGGAAAGAAGCAATCTGTCAGTGTAGTTGAAGATTGAACGATCAATTCATGGTTGTTTGCTCAAACCCAACTCCTCCATACTTTTCGTGAGAGTCATCAATACGGCAGCCATCGTCTCATCGTTCGCTGTTCAGAGGAAGATAAAGAACTATCAGAAGTATTATCGTGATCTATTGTTATAACATTTATTCTTAGACCTTGTGTATAATAACCTTATTGCTGGTCACATATTGGAGTAGGAATAAAGGATTCTCAAGCCGCCAATCTGTGTTCTGGTTTTTCGCGTTGGTTATTGCATATTGTTTCTGAAAGTCTTCCAGGGACAGCGTGAGGTCCAGCGTAGTAAGAGCTGGACATTGACAGTTTCTGACATTGACCTCCTTGTATCAGCTATATCCTCAACTCTCAACGGCGACACGCCCGTGACATTGTATCGCGGAATTTGGATGACTAACATATATACGACGCATCTGACCAACCAAGCGTAGACACAGAGTATTTTACACCAACGATAATAATATTCAAATAGCAGCTTGAAACTTGAAAGGCCTTTATTCGTGCAAGTCAATTTAAAATTTACCCTCCATACACAGTTGCCTTATCCTCTCTAAACTGACCATTGACTTTCGTCCTTTCAAACGGACTGATGCTAGCATAGTCACGGCACAAGCCACATGACTTCATTCACGTCACCTTCGATGTTGACGACAACACCAACGACGACTGTGTGACGCAAGTTGATGAACTTAGTGGGGGATCAGAAGCTGTTGTTTTTCGGCTTTTAGAAGGTTGTCTAACTACAAGAATAACACCACTGCCATCTTTTATTATTAGCTCCATTTCAGCTTCAACACTTGTCAATAGTTGGGCTGCATGCTGATCAATTTCACTGATGATTTCACGAGTATACATACCCTCTGCAACCGCATCTGCCTTTAATTCTACTTCACGTTCAAGTTGTACAGGACCTCTGTTCAACTCAGTGGTATTAGGGATTCCCCTCATCTCATCATTGTCAGTCAAATACAAATGTGCTCCATAATGACCATTGTCGCAAATATCCACTTTACAGCCGTTTGTATGATCGGCTTAATCATTTTCAAACTCTTTCATAACAACAGTAGATGATTTGGGTTCCTCCTCACAAATCCTTAAAGGTTTTATACCTTCACTGTGAGTAGTAATACCTTGTAAACTTATGGAGTCAGAAATGGACTCTGAAACTGTAACTATCTTCTTCTGCCTAAATTGCGGTGTCGTCACTGATACTCTATTCAACAATGGCTTTCCACTAAACTTGCTCACTGTTTCACCGGTCACTTTTATATGCAATTCTAGCGAACACAACCGTGTTTTTTTGCAGCTCGTACCCTTTCTGTTGGGGATGTCCCACGAAAGCTGTCACACTCACTAAGGTTGTACGGATTACTAGACACCATATAGCTTTCTCGATATCCGCTTCTCTGAGACCCTTCCGTCATAAATGTTTGCGCTTTACTCTCTGATTTCTCTATTCAAGGTGTGGGATGCTGTATACTAGCAAACTCGCTCAAAGCTTGGTTGAAACTGTCTTTCACCAGGCTCCCAACACCCTCCAACACGGACTCTAAACCCTCCTAATCTAGATGGGAGCTGATCTTCACGAACTTTCTTTGCAAACAAACAGGTAATCTCTTGGCAGCATTCCCAAGCACGGAACTTGAATTCAATTCGTCTACGCAATTAAGAGACACAAGAGTATTTCTAAATACCAATAAACTGTCCAAGAACTCTGCGAGTTCTTCTGAATTATCGTTTAACTGTGATCCGTTACCTTTCACTGTCTCAAAAATACTACGGGATATCATAAATGGTTTCTATACCTTTGACGTAATATACTCATAGCCTCTTTATGTCCTTCGTTCGGGGACATAAACTTGCAGCACTGTATGGCAGCAGCAACACCAGTGCAATACCTCAACAAACACATTAACCTCATTTCGTCATTTAAACAAAACCACTCAACGTGACCTCAAACTCTGACAAACTGTGGCTAGTCGGCTGGGTTTCCGGGAAAGTACCGAGGTTCAAACTCAGGAATTTTAAAACCTCTATTCTCACTAGATGGCGAAACACGGACATCAATCTTATCATGTTTAGCATCATACACAGCATTACATATAACAGGCAACTCATCATTAGTTACTTTCCTGTCAGCTTTCAAATCGTTTCGTCCTTTCTTTGACCCAGGCTTATTGAACTTGACCAAAAAATCCAGAAAAGTTCCATATAACACTTGTCCAAGGAAGACTTGCAGACGTGGGGAAAGACGAAATGACAACAAGTAATACGAATAATTCCAGTAGAACTATCAGAAACTATCATAAAATGCCAATGTCCAGGTCTAACTACCCTGGACTTCACACTGTCCTTGGAAGACTTTCAGGGACTATGCTCAATAACCAAAGCGAGAAACCAGAAAACAAATTGGTGACTCAAGAACCGTTTATTCCTGCACTATACAGAGCCAACCATTAGGTTATTGTACACAAAGTCTAAGAATAAATGTCATAACAATAAACCACAATAAAACCTCTGATAGCTTTTCTCAGTCCTCCAACGAACGGCGAACAATGGAACGATGACCGCAGTCTCGATGACTCCCGCGAAAAATATGGAGTTGGGTTTGAGCAAACAACCGTGAATTGATCGTTCAATCTTCAACTACATTGACACTTGCTCTTGGTATTTTATTAATTGTTCCTCTAAACTGGCTTCCCTCACGTACAAAATCTGAGAATATATTATTATTATAAAATATCGGAGATAAATTCTGGAACATGATCTCGCCGGCGTGACCCCTTGGATAAATACCTACCTAGAATTGAGTTCAGACAATAGTGAGTAATTTTTGGCATTTGAGAGGGATGAATTCGTGACCTCCGCCAGAGGTGACTCCTGGCTGAGCACATAGACAGAATTTCTTTACTCAATTCACCCTACCTTGTCCTTTTTACTTGCAGCATCCTCGTTGACCAGTTGTTGCATAATTGCAGTATCACATACTTCAGTTGAGGTACTTCAGGGTACCATTGAATTCTGATACCTAAGTGGGGCGATATGACGGTGCCTATATCTGCTTTGGTGAGTGTGCTTCTGGCAGACACGTTGAGGTCTAAGATTTTTATTCCTTGAAAGAAGTTTGTCAGCAGCTGGAATAAGGCGGCTTGGCTGAGGATAAACCATCGGCAATAACCTACCATATCATTAAAAATTCGAAGATGTTTCATAGCCTTTGTTCCCGGAAAGTTTAATATTATTTTGACTTTTCTGGCCAGTAGGAGGATACCTTTTCGGGTCAGTGGTACGGCCAATAAATTCATGTAATTCCACTACCAGCTGACACATTTCAATACATACGGCGTAGTCTGTAGAAGGTGATTTTACCTATTCACACCCTCTATGTATTATTCGTCTGAGTAAGCTTATACAATGTCAAGATGATGAAGTGTTGGTATACTTGTGCTGCATTATGGAGACCGAATGGCACGAGCGAGAATTCCAGCAGTATGAAAGCTGAGCTTATAGTTGTTTATGGAATGTCTTCTGGCACAAAAGGAATTCGACCGTACGGTTCAAATGAGTCTATTTTCGAAACAATCGTTGTGCCAGCATTGCTTTAGTCACGCAGTGTATGTGCATTAATAGATTGCAGTATGGAATGGTTTTCAAGCGCAGACCTTGGTAACTACCGGTAAGTTATCAATCATTGCCATTTTTGGTGCCATATGAAGTGGAGGTGCCCTTGGACTACCTGAGGGTCAAAAATGACAATAAGGAGCATATGGTTGGAAATAATTTTGGCTCGTTGAAGCTTGTCAGGATCAAATCGTCGTGATGAGGAGGTAACTTCTTTTACTGCGGTTAAGATATGTTTTTATTACAGCTTGATTCCGCACCGTATTCTAGTCAATCAAACAGCGAGGTTGTCTGCACTATTTCGAGGTCATTTCCATTTGGTTTAAACCAGAAATAACGCTCAGTATTGGTGAGTGGCCACCTATCCTGCCAGACCTCAGCTCTGGCCACACTAGTTGTGAACTCTTTAGCCTGGCACATGTAACCTAAAGTAGGTATGAACGGGATGAATTTCCGGTCCAGAATTGCGGTGTAATGATGATTGTTTAGCCAGTTGGGGTTTCACATACGAACAACCGAGGGCAACAGAACAGCGCCCCGATAGGTGTGGATGCTTAGCGGTGAAACTTCAACTTGACCATTCGAATTCAACAGTGAAGTTCAGCACCTAGTGCTGAGCGCAGAATATCGGGGAACGATGCACGATTACAGAGTCTTTGATTACCATGTTCTTGATGAGCGTTATGTGAATTGTTTGGAGAGGCGTTTACTCAAATATGAATTTATGTGCAGGTCAAAAATTATTGCGTAATACACCGCTATTCTTCTTCATAAAACTAAGTCGCTGTGAGAAATTTAGTTCCTACTTACGGCCGCTCATGTGAAGGGAGATGAAACCATGTGGGCAAACTTGGAGCCAGGTGAAGACTGTAGCAGAGAACCAAACGCAGTGGAGACGCGCGGCTGAAACCCTATGTTCCTCTAGGAATTTGAAGAAACGATAATAATAATACGGCCGCTAAGCTCAGTTATTTCGCCAACTTTGCTTGAAAGCGAGCTGCTTAATGAAACTCGCAGCTCTCCCGCTTCTGATTAGCGACTAAATTTTGAACTTTTTTATTATATCATCAATGCCTTCAGCTTACGTCATTCAAGACATTCAAATCTCTAATTACTTTTACTTTAGAGTTATTGGGAAGAAAGTATTGCAGGTTATTCGGTGGAAGAAAAATATATCCTCGTACGTTCTCCTTAAGCAAGGCCTTGTCAGAGAAGTGTATGGGGGTTGTTCTTTGAAAGGAAAATGTGGTACTTTAGGCCCACTCATCATACAAAGGGTTGTTTGTAAAGAATTATCGAGCTCATTGTCTTATAAGCTGTTTTAGGGCAATAAATATGATTCCGGATATAATGTTGTAGTATATCCAAGTTCTCACGTTTTACGATGTGCTAAACACCACACATGGCCGAAGACAAATAGCGTTGTTTTAAGAAGCAGAAGTAAAAACTTGACGAGATGTATTGTCAAAGAAACCAAATTTCCAGTAGTGCGAGTCGAATGTAAAAGGTCTGTAAACGTGCGAAATATATGTTACAAACGAAAACCAGTGTTTAGTAATACTCTAGCGAACATTTCACAAGCATATGTAAGACTATTTTCCTCACACGTATAACACAGTTAAGTGAATTAAATCTATAATCGTACGCTTAGGGTTAATATAGGGTCTGTATAGCGCCAGAGTCCTGCAAAACAAACTTATACAGCTTATCATACTGAGTTCAGGAGAGGTACAGAGGTCAGTGACACGGATGGCACTGAAACCCTTCAAAAACCTGAAAACTCTCAAAAACCAAAAGAAGAGAGCCCCAAGAAGTATAGTGTTTACACAAGTTCGTCAGAAGTAGATTGGATGTTAGGTGTCTGATATCTACCTAAAAATTTTTGTAAATCAAATTTATACATTCCCAGAATAGTATTTAGGTGGTATTCTGGTAGACTGAGCCTAACTGATTTAAAAAATTAATGCTAACATTAAAAGTACATTTTTGCTTTGTCTTGTCGAATTCATGATCCAGTATAACTAGCGCGCAAGTAGAAATATTTTCGATTGTTACATATGCTCTCAATCTAGTTATGACTGGAAATGGTGAATTTGAAGATCAAATTTGCTCAAACGGATCGTCATTTTGGGAATGTAGAGCATATCAAAGAACAGTCAAACGCGTGGACGGTGCAAACAAATTGTGTAGTGAATTATGCTTGATGATCCAGGAGCGTGCAGAATTAGAGAAAGCCTACTCATCTAATCTTAAAAAGTGGTCTGCTCGCTGGCTCAGTTTTCTGGATTCGGGTTTAGAGTATGGAACTGGATCATGTCCCTGGAGAGGACTATGTAAAGAAGCAGAGGCAATATCAAATATTCACCTAGTAATTGCTTTTGTAATGTGTAGCTTCTTAAAAGTTGTATAAAACGCTTGTTTTTTTCATGTTCACGTACATACTACAATAGTTTTGATCTGGTTTCCCGAAAATATTCATTCATTATTGTAGGATAGAGGTATATTTTGTATTGGTTAGGAGATCATGACCTCTGCTCAACTAACATACCGAACACTGTTTCATTGTTAACTACCGTGACATTGTACCATATTTTATTAAGAATTTTGGTTTTCCAGGGTGTGTTTTCATGTGTGTCAACCTGTACCCTGCACCTTACTTCCACAATGTAATAGCGAGTATCTAAGTAAACTATCTAAGTGTCGGCATAACTAACCTTCAGGGTAAGCACAATGGTTTATACGCTCGGTCTTCGTCCAGTGGGTCCCTACCCCAAAGTCGGCGAGCGGTTTCACAAGCACTCTTCGTCTAGTGTCTTAATAGGTGTGAAGCTGTGTCTCATCGTTCTAAGTGCTTGATTTCCAACCAGTCTCATGGGTTTGGACGCCGTCCCACCTGCCGAGGTTTGGGCTACTAGGTATTATCACTAGCCCTCACACACAAAGGATCAGTCATTGTCGGCTGCATGCTAGTAACGTCTTTCACTTTAAAAGACTGATTTCCACTGTAGTTATTATATTACCCCATAATAGTCTAATTTGCGTAATCAGTCTAACCTCGCATGGTATGCTTGTTTACTATTATCACTTAGACTTATAAATCTTTTCGATTGCTCAATTCATTGTTTACTGTGGTTACTTTAAGAACATTTGTATTCAGTTGCCTTAAACTTCTTCATATTCATGTTCGATTTCATCAGAGTATAGTTAAACTAGTGTACAGAATGACGTTTTTCGATGGGCGTTTTGATGCCACACTAGTTACCCAGATATAGGATGTAGTGTGATGGATAAATCTTTCATGGTAGAGTCCATTTATGCGATGAGAATAATTTGGCTTATTAAATAAATGAAATAGACAATATTCGGCAAAAAAACCTTGATATCATGTTTCATTTAATTTGTAAGGAACTCATGTTAGTTTTCATGTTCAGCAGAAGTGTGTTAGTATCACGTTTAGGTGTTAGGAATACATTTGGATACTGCAGAAGTATACCACTGTTTATTACTTACTTAACGCAGCTTGGTATTAATTGTTAAATAAATCTCGCATATCGAGTAAAAAGCTTACGTTGAATGGTGCGACTTTGAACATGTACACGTTCCTATATAACATAACGGCAAATTAACTGCTTTAACGGCGTAAAAAATCACAAGATTGGACTAATTAAAGGTTCTACACTCCCAGAAAGCACACAAAAGTTAGGACGAAAACGTAGTGAGACAATAGTGGAACATATCTAGCAGAGAATAATTACATGGGGATCAGTGAGTATTCTCAAAAGCTGGAGAACAGTAAGGAGTAAATACATCTGTGAGTAATTTTGAGCCTTGTTATTAAGAATCGTCAATCACTGGTTTCTAACATACTGAGTACCCCAGACCATGCTTTCCATTCAGATACTGGATTAATACCATCTTTGGTCTGGTCACTCTTAACTCCTTTTAGCGCAGTTTTATTTTAGCTAAAACTTCTCGTCAAGGAAGGGAGTATTTTCAGGTTCCATAACCTTATCAGTCAACATCCCTTCTTTGCCTTGCACTTTATGCCTCACGTAGTTATCACTTACCGTATTGCTCCAGTTTAAACAAATACAAAGATGCTTATGGTTGCAAGCCTCGAATCTTTCTGTTTTACTTTCAACAACTATTTCTCACAAACGTAGACTAGGAGAGACTAAACTTTGACACAATACATACACGCACTTTGATGGGTAGCTGGATGCAAAGTTGGCGCAAAATCTGGCTCCAGTTGTCGAATACCAAACGAGTCCTCTATATCTTCATTGAGATTTCGTCAAGAAATAGACCATTCGGTTTATACAACTTCCAAAACAGGCACTCGTTAAGTAATAAGTAATATCTCAAAGGTTTAGGTAAAGGTATACTGAATAAATACAGAGGACTAACTTCTCTCTTGACGAATAGCACAGAGACTGATAAGACAACTTCTGTTGATTTATGCAACTCAAACCAACAGTCGAAGTTTGTACTAGTTTCTTAGGTTGATAGCTTATATAAAACTTCTGTATACTTTGTTGGTGAAAATGGTCGTGATATACATAATGTGTAGTCATCTTGCTTTGCCTGTGAAATCTCACCAGTAGTTTCATAATATAAGCCTAAATTTTACATTTCGCATTTTTCCCAGTTGGCGTTTAAGAGACGATTACAATCAAACTGGACAGAGTTGTTTTAAATATATGAGTTGATTGGTTATTGTCTTTTCTTATTCTCATGCTAGTCATCCTATGAAGTGTGTTAAATAATTTTATTTTTCTTCTAATTATGCTTGAAGAATGTACGCAATATCCTTCTGGATGAAATACAAACAGGTCTTAAGCACTGGCAAAAGGAACACTTTCACAAGAGTTCATTACCACCACAAAATTTAAAGGAAACAAAACAATTTGATCAAGATTTCGAATTGGCACAAAAATTGTGGGCTAAACGTTTAAAGCGAGCGCATTGCACCAAGAAAGAGTATTATCAGGCATGTAAAACAGAAAGATCGCTACAAGTTCAAGTTCAAAACGCAAAAAATGACCCAAGTGGTACGGCTGAACAGGTGAATTATTGATTTTGATAATCAAACTGTGTATTATGCAATTACAGTTTCAGTAATCTAATACTAGATTATCTAATCAGCTTGCTTTGTCCGCAGGGAAAATTGATCGCAAGTAAAACTCAGCTTGTGTTAATCTATAATTTTAATGTTCTGTATTCTAAACACTCTTAACTAGTCACATTATTCATTTGATACAAAACATTTGCTAAATGAAGTGTCTGAAATGGATCGAAATGTTAGTGTGCAAGTGTAAATTTTCATTTAATGGAGATGATTTGACTTAAAGTCAGTTGAAAACTCAGGTCACGTTAGGATCGTAAACCTGCATCCTCAAGATTACTCCAGAGTGATCTACAGGAATCGTAAAGACGTACTGGTTCCATTTCATTTCACCTTTGTTAGGTTAAAATTAGTTTTCAATGGAGAAGAGGGGTTTATGTATTATCCAGGTAAGATAGCTATTCAGTTTTTTGAAACAGCAATCCTTGGAACTTGTTGGCTCTCATTGGCAGGATGTTTATGTGTTCGAAGAAAAAAGATTTTCTCAACGATCGGAACCTACATCACTCAATACTTAAGTTAGAGATGTTACCACTGAAATTTTTCAGCATGATTGAGATTGCGTAAATTCCATTGATTAGTTGCTGGAAAGTAACCAAAGTCTCGTCTCCAATGCAATTGCCTGACTGACTGTGGTCTCCATTTGGCTACCAAACTGGTATACTACTTTCGCCAACTAAATAACATGGCATTAGTTACCAGTTAAGATTTTTCGAGCTACTTAATAGTCAGTCACAGTTGAGAAAACTATGCACAGTTGTCATATTCTGTAAACCTCAAATAATATTACAGATTTTATTCAGAAGTCAATGCACTAGACGTGGCTTCTTGATTGTGTCTAGTTGAGCATTCTTATATTGCTTCCTGTCGTTGTGATATAGTAGTTTTCGACGTCTTTTTACTGTATGTGGTTTGTTCTGTGTATAGTGGGACTTTTAAATGATAGATAGGGTTGTATAGAATATTAGGCTTAATAAACTATCTCCATTATAACATACTGTTTGTGTTAAGAAGAAAGGTTTATCAAAAAGTTGATCAAACGTGGCATACACAACACTGCTCTGAACACTTGTCTAATCGTTATAACAGGAGTTTATCCTGAAACGCCCGTGTGTGTGTGTGCGTGAAGATACAGACGTGACACTACCAATCACAATTCAACCTTGTGATGTGTACGTAATTGTCATGTGAAGTAGGGAAGTTTTGGAAGACCTAACTATTACCATCATTGGATGTATTTCCTTTTGCTACAAAGCCAACAGTATCGAAAGTAACTTATTTTTGATGTTTAATTGGTAGAACGGTGATAAAAAGGTGAGTTGGCTCTGTGTGTGTGTGTGCTATTTTACTGGTGACTTTGGGATTTATGATTTCCATTTTGGTTTACTTGTTGATTGATTATCTACAGTTTCATTCCTATTACACGACTTATCAGCGCTTACTTATCTCTATGTTCATTTATGGTAAAGAGAAATCTAACTGTCCTGACCACATATTTAGTAGCATATAACTGCTCAGTGGTATAGGAAAAGACAACGTATGTGAATAAACAGAATGTTGTAAAGAATGCAGGCAGATGTGGTGAATTAACCGTTAAGCGTGACACTAAAGTTTGGTAATAATTGTTTCAGTGAAACATTTTTACTATTTGATAACCGCATGTTCATTTAGCTTACATTTTCATAAATTTCAAAATAAGACATAGATAACTATTTCCACAAAGTCATTCTTCTAAAACTGTTCGTTTTTCTCCCTAACTCTTCATAAAGTATTGGTAACTAATAGAGATGTATTCAAAAGTATGGCTTTTGATTTCACTGTCTATGGTTTACTTTATATTTTGTTTGGTTTAAATGTTTCATATCACTGTGCATCTGAACACATTTGCTGGTATTCGATTATCTCAGGTTTAGGCGTTTTTTAATTATCCTTCACCTGTAAGTTGAAGGTATGTAGTAGTGGTTGTTGGACAGTTTTAGTAATTCTTCAGATAAATAGCGTGCGTTAGAGTACTTCAGTGCATTGGGACAATTACTTTTCTCTTTGTAACACTTAGTGTGTACAACTCGTAATAACCATAGACATTTGTAGGAGAGGCGTAAGTTTCTTCACAGTCGTAACACACTCACTAGTTAGTTATGAGCAATAATAAACGCAAAATCTAAATACAAAATTTCCTAATGATTATTTGTAAAATCCATTTGTCTTTTATAAGATTAGTCTACAATAGAAAGCAGTCTCCAAGATTACTATCCTATTGGTATCATTTTAACAGATAACTGATTTACTGAATTTCTGATATATTCTAGTCATACCTAATATCCTGCGTTATGTTTTGTTTGAGTGTCAGAGTAATTGTGATGACTGCTTCCTGTGACATTTTGTTTCTTTTGTTGGTAAAATCGGTGTCTTTGTTTTAATAAAAGTTGTGTAGCATAATTTCAATCATTATGTAGTCATTAATTTTCTAATGTCTGCTTGTCCACTAGTAGCTGCTTGTCTAAGCAGTTGTGTCTCGTGTATATGACTGAATAACTCAGTCAGTAATTCCTTTGACATATAAATATGAGTCACATTATTTCGTGTTTATTTCTTCTTTTTATTATGACACTGTTACGTTTCACTGCTTGCTCTGGATTGATTGTGATCGGTTAACACGAAACATAAAGATAATTGAACGTCTCTAAGTAAAGTGTTTCTTTGCTCTAATACCCTGTTCATTATGCTGTGGTTGTTTGAAATTGATCGTTGTAAATGGACTGATATTTTTATTGTAGATTTAGTACAATCCTCCTTTTATACTAGTTTAGTTTCCGTATGGTTGGCGGGGAGGAATCTCTCTCCCTATGCATATATATATATATATATATATATATATATATAAGGCTTTATTATTTCTAAGTTTTCTAATTAGTTTGGATGAAAACCCTCCTTGTGGCTTTAAGGGCCAGTGTAACAGTTGCATGTGCCATGGTATGAATAATTAACTATAGGCCTGTTAACAAACAACACTTCATTTTTGTTGAAATAGGGCTTGCGAAAGTAAGCATATTAACTTTAGTTGGTGGATAGTGACTAGCACTTCGTCCCATTTGGGACTCGTCATATGGATGTACCTGCATTTCTCAGTGAGTGGTGATGTTCCCACCGAGGCTCGAACCCAGTACCCATAGTTTCAAACGCCAAAGCGTTATCCACTAGATCACTTGGGCCACGAGAGCCACCTCTTGGGCAACGGGTCATATTAGTTTAATTGAATTTGAGATTTTCCCGTCGACTTATTGGACCGAAGTGCTCGGTGTCAGGTTGGCATGTCAGCTTCTTGTCACCATCCACCAATGAAATACTAACTAAATGCCCAGACATCGTCGAAGCATCTGCTCAAGAAGCCGACACGTCAACCTGAGACCGAGCACTTCGGTCCAATCAATCGACGGGAAAATCTCAAATTCAATTAAACCTATTAACTGTTTGAAATGCGGCTAGTAAAGTTATCTACACAGCGCTTCTTGAAGTTGACTTGTCGGAACAATTGCAATGATACTGTAGAATGTGTAAAAGTCAACACTAAGAAATTAGTGTTGGGTTTCCCACTAGCCTGTGAATCTCTTCCAATCTCGGACCGCATTGATCAATGAAACGTTAGTGATTATTTGACCACACGGACTGGAGACATCAGCATTATCCTAATATCTGTTTTGCAAGTAAATCTTTTGTATTATTGTTTCATAAGGCATGCGGTTTTTAATTTTTCATATATCAAACTGGGGCATAATTGTTCATGGATTCAACATTACAATCAGCAAGTCGGAGATTCGAGTCCTTCTACAGTTACTAAGGCATGGAAAGGTATTTAATGTAGTCGATCTTCACTGAGTATAGGTATTTCGTATTACGTAGAGATGCAGTTCACTGACTTGATTTTCACAAAATGGATGCCTGAGAAACTGGGTAGCATCATCAACTGTCACACAATAAATTTAGCTGAACGTCTGGTATTACGTCGCCTACAATCTCAATCGTGTCAGCTGATTGTCTAAACCTTATCAGAGGGGTGTATGTAACGGGTAATGACATTTCTCTGGTAAATAATCAGACTTTACTCACTATTATTTTATAGATTGATTAGATATTTGACGAACTTTTGTCAAAGCAACTTTAGCACTTTTCTGATTGTCATATTTTTTTTTGAATTCTCCTTGGAGTACAGTCAACAAGATGTACTGGAAGTTATACGATACAACTAGAACATAAAAAGGTATGCAGATGATAGAAATTAGTAGTGAGTGTGTATGTGTATGTGTGGAAGCAACTTCGCCGTCTACTTTGCCGTGGCTTTTAAGTGTACTCACATGAATTTGTCTAAGTAGAGAGGCATTAGAGTGTACTAGTCACACACACAGACAACTCCTAGTTATGGTTTTATTAGCGTGCATAAATTTGTTACTGTGTTTTACTTCATTAAATGACATATATATACCCGTTTAAGCTGTTTCCTGTCTTTTTTTCTTGCAGTAACATAGATTAGTTCTCTTTAATGTACTAGTTTTTGGAAAATTAATAAATTTGCGTGTAGACATGTATACTTCTGACATTGCTTATATGCTAACCTCTTTTAAGGAGAATTGTTTAACTTATGTGATTAGTCATTCATGTTGTCATGTTATTTTTCCATGAACTACTTTTTATTGTTTTGGTAAACAAAATTGGGCAGACATTTAAACATTAGATTGTTTATTTAAGACCTGCGATATTTAGTGTCTGTTGTGTTACAGTGACTTTTCGCTAGTTTTTCTTGTTGTTTTTTCAATCTTCTGTGCTGAATGAATGGTTAATGTGTATAAAGTATGCACTTTTCATGACAGTCCTTGTATAATGTTGTTTGCAAATTGCTCAGTGCTAGTTGGTGGTGTCAAGGTGTGTACGTTAGTGTGCTAAGATGTATGTTGCAGAGTAGGCTGTTTGGTCATTTCAGCTGACTAGAATGGTGCAATTCAGAACCGTTTTAGGAATTGTTGTATTTTGACTTCTGGTTTTTATGAGAAGCGTTTTTCATCATGTGTGTATAAGCATAGCTGTATGGTGTAACTTGTTGATCATATACACGAACTCGACACACTTAATATAAATAATTCACAGGAAATAGATTATTCTGATGATAGCCTTAATTTTTGTGGGTTTTTAAATGCTGCAGGTCACTTAAAAGCATTTGACACTAACCAGCTTCGTTTTAGTTTGAAGCAGTTTAATATTTTAGCTGATGCATACCAGACCTGTAAGCTTTTCTAAAATGCTTACTTACATGTAGGTAAATACAGTGAAGGTGAAAGGATTTCTCAAGAAATTGATAAGTTCTCGTAAGTTTTTTTTTGGAATCATTCTAATGTGCGCACGGGACACGTCAAGTGTTTTATGAAATTCACACGAAAATTCTAATGCACAGGGTCAAGTTAAACTTTAGCCACCACCAGCTACCAATCACCGAATGACCTAGAACGCACCAATCACGTGAAGGAGGCATTTTTATGTATGGAATACACATATTTGTGAAATAATGCATAAAAACTGGGAAAGTGTTAGAGAGGATACCTTCCTCTCACATGTGAAAAAAATAGCTCTCAGTTTTAGGTTGGAGTATCAACAGAGTATAATTCCTTTGTGAGTAGAATTTATTTTGACAAAGTCTCATATATACAGTAATATTTACTAAGCAATAAATTGTGCTCGAAACGTGGTCATCAGTAAATATTACTGTGTAACACTGTGAGACATATATCAAAATAAATGTTACCTAAAATAGAATTATACTCTACCACAGTGCACAATTTCTATTCTAATATCAACAGAGTAATTTAACCACATTCTACGCATGTAATTTAGTTCTTCTAATCCTAGCAATAACTCTAGCCTCTCCTGAATCTAACTCTACCGTGAAAATATCCCCAAACTAACTCTAATCTAACTCGGACCAACCCTGATGTCACCTCATTAGGTTAACCCAACCCTAACTTTTCCTTGGCCTAAACTGTAACTTAATCTTCCTCAAATCTAAGCTGAGACCTACCAGATATCCCATTTAATGACATAACACTCCGATGAGCAGATTTTATTGATGATGACAACGTTATCTGCCAGGTTTTATCAACCTGCTCGGTGAGTGATTCAAGGTCATTGGTAGTTAGTATTGCTTAAAGTTTAACTTGGCCATACACAGTGTTGGTGATTACAGTCAACAATACGATTAAGATTTTGAGCGTTCACACAATTACATTCAAAGTAACAATCCTAGTAAAGTAATATTAGCTGAAGTACACTTTGGTTTATAAAATGCTTAGTGTGGTCAGACGAAAACACAACACAAAAGTGAGAGTTTTTGAACTGCTTTTTGTGAGCTATGAAAGGCTGTCTGGCTGCGATCCTTAAGATATTAAAAGGTAGTGACATGACTCCAAATGGTTTACACTGGCAGAGGTCTGCTCACTCATTGTCATCAGAAGTTTGATTATCATCATTATATAGTCTTAATATAAATTGTCCTTTCGAAATGCTCATGCTATTTTGTCTACTGTAATGTTTCTTTTCTGTTTACTTCGTATTTGTGTGCTACTTCAAAGTATAACAGCTTGAATCTATGCTCTGCTACTCAAGGTTTTACATTGGTTCGCCTTTCAGTATCTAACATCTTGTTTCTAATTAACAGGTATTGATTGTAGGATGACGAAAGAACTGGACACCCTTACATCTTGGTGTTTTGTGTGCTAAAATGTATAAATTCATTGGAAATAATTGAGAATAATAGTCATAAGCTAAAATATCTAAGCTCTTCTGATATAATTCGAAGATATATGTATATATATATAATACCATTGAAAATCAGAGAGTACTGGACAGTCGTTTTGTCATATTTTGAGACTCTTCAGGATTGTAGTTACACGTGAGTCCTACTGATGAGTCCAAAATTATGATGAAACGGCTATCCAGTGTTTTCTGGTTTTTACAAGAGTGAGATAATGACTAATCAATAAGCTAGAGTAGAATGGACAGGAACTAGTGGAAGGGCTATAAAGTAATTTTGTATAAAATCTCTGTGAAAAAGCAACGTTATTAATAAACAGTAATTGAGTGGTAGTGAAATGTGGATGATGGAAATAGTAATAATAATAAAAGTATTGATAGTAATAATAATAATAATAGTGAACTTATATAATAAAGGAAAGAAGCAAAATTGTAGTAAGAACTTTACTCTGACCATTGTAGGGCAAGAGAATGTATGTATCGGTTTTGAATGCAGAGGTCCGGTTTCGAATCCTGAATAGCTAATGCTTCAGCTACGTACAGATTGCGTATCCGAAGTCTCTTTGTACGATATTGAGGGACTGTGTGTACCACTGTGAAGCATTCATGTAGGGGTGCTCGATGTCCGGAGATGACAGGGTGTACGAGAGTCGAGCTGCTGCTATTCTTCTTTTCTCCTCTGGCTAACTAAGCTGGGCAGTGTTCCAGAAGACGTTTGTGGACTTGACGTCGCGTACGGTCGATATACTGGTTTTCTGTGATTATCTGGCTGATGTTGTTGTGTAGGTGTTTCTGTGTGTGTGTGTGACGAAATCTGCCTGAAAATCTACCAAAGCCCTACTACGCAACACTTTAAGAAAATTAACATACATAATAATTTGTGGTGGCAGTTTTCAATCAGCATACTTTTTGTATTTTTATTCTGCATTACAGTTCCTCACCGCGTTTTCCTCTTTTTCGTCCTCTTGTTTTTATTATATATTTTCAAATCCGTGTGTTAAATATAATTAATTTGATTGCTCTGGTGTTCCGTTCATAATTAGTGTGTCTCATATAAATTATGATGATATGGGTTAAGTGTTAAATTGATAAATTCATCCATGTGTTTTCAACTGATCAACTTCTCAGATACTTTTTTCTCTCGATTGAAGAAATGTAATAAATTTAGTGGTCATTAAGAGAAAAAAAATAAAAAAAGTGTGAAAAATTGTGGAACTGTTTTTTGTCCTATTGATTTCATGTTGTGATTTATTATTGTCTAGAATTCTTTTTCGTTTAATTTTGGAAAATTGACATAAACTCTACAACTATTAAAATCATTGGTGGGAATAAATAACTGTTTAGTTGATTTCAACCGTTTTTTTAATTGTCAGTCTTGACTGACTTATTGTCAACATTTTCTAGTTTTTAGCTTGCTGAAGTTCAGATTAACAGTAGCAGTTCATATTTTGCTATGTGTTCATGAGCAATAAATTATGCTTGAAATGTCATCCAGTTATGAATAACTGTATCAACTGTGTAATATGTTAAATAAACTTGTCTGTTATGGAACTTCAATGTGATGTCAGTGCTACTATACGGATCAGAGACTTGGCCAGCGCGTCATAAAGAGCATCTCAAACAAACTTCAGACCTTCATTAACAGTTGTCTTCGCTTAATATTCAAGATCAGATGGCCAGCCAGAAAAGATCAGAAACGGGGATCTCTGGCAATAAGCGAACCAACCAGGAACCGATTGTGAAACAAATAGGCAGGAAGAAATGAAGATGGATTGGCTGGCCATAGTCTGAGGAAACCATCAAGTGACATCACTAGACAAGCCATCGCTCGAATGGAACCCGAAAGGGAAGCGGCGAGTTGGTCGTCAGTGTGAGGGTGACTTGGAGGAGGTCATGTGAATAGGAAATGAAAGCATGTGGGCAGACTTGGAGTGGGGTGAAAAAGTTGGCAGAAAACAGAAGGCAATGGAGATGCCCAGCTGAAACCCTATGTTCCTCTAGGAATTAAAGGATATAATAATATATAATAATAATTATGGAATTATATTGTACCACAGTATCCAAATTTTTCTCTTTACGTTAGCAGTCCACAACTGCTTATTTCTCTTAATTATCAACCAGTCATCTATTGACAGTTTTTACAGTAGATTATAGGGATAAGTAAAGATTAATGCATGCTATATGTATGAAATTTTTATGTTTTGATAGTTACTTAAAACTAAACATTTCCCTCTTCTTTTGTCTACTATAGCTTAAAAAGATACAAGAAAAGCTTGCAAAAGCTGAAAAAGATGTTCAACGAACTCGTAACGCATACAAATTAGCAATAGCTGAATTGGACACTGAAAGTGCTCGATACGTTGAAGAGATGACTAAAGTGAGTTGGCTCTCCCGCACTATTTTTTTTCATTTTATGGAAATCATCTGCGTGCAGATAACGACTCTATTCATTATATGTTTATTGATATTATCTCAATAAGAATTAATTAATTTTGTTTTTCTGTTTTTTTCATGTCTCTCCTCTTGTTGATACTTTGTACTTGTTATTTGTTGTTATATATTGCAGTCCCTTTTTTGATTGGACACTAGCCAGTATTAGTGTAGTGTGTGTGTGTGCAGTTCTATCTTTGGTGCAGGCTGAGTTCTGTCAGTCAAGTTTGCAATATGGCCACCAGTCTAGGTGGCTCGTCATCACGGTGCACTGTGCATTGTTGGTATTAGGTGGTTGGAGGAGGCCACCTAGCTTGGTGGCCACATTGGAAACTTGAGTGATAGAATTTAGTCTGCATCAAAGCTAGGACTGAGCGTCGGTGGCACAGCAGTTAGGACGCTTGTCAACCATGCACATGGTCCGGGGTTCGATCCCCGGCCGGCGCACTCCTTTACCTCGTCAAGTCAGTAATAAGATTAGTAAAGAGGGAAGATTGAGCATGAGGCTAGCAACCCCATCCTGTAAAATAAACACTTTTACAGAAACTTCAAGCTTGTAGCTTGAAGCCCTATGTTCCACTGGGAACGTGAAGGAACAACTTTTCAAAGCTAGGACTAGACACACACATTACACTAGTTACTGACTAGTGTCCAATCAAAAATATCCAATACAGTCCTACAGGTGGTCAGTCGCGAGCCAGCCGTAATAGCTCAATGGCAACGTCTCTGACTGCAGGCGGCACCGGGTGACGTGGGTTCGGATTTCAGAAGGTACATTAGTTCCTCCGAGGTTTCAGATACGCTTTACTGACTAGTGAGTGCCAACCAGCACGAAACCTAGGTTCAAGGCTTCCTAGCGATTGCCTCCAACCATCTGATACAAACAATCGCTGTCTTTTCCTGTATATTATCACACAGTTAAATATTACAGGAAAAAGTCAGTGGGCATTCGAAAATCAGCACACATATATTCCTTTTTCTACGGGGATGCAGTTCATCAGTTTATTTGAGATGTGGCTGATTGGCTGGAATACTTACTTGACTTTATGCAGTAGGTTCAGAGCTGGAATCCCGGCCCACGAACACCAACTAGAGCAACTGTGTAGCATCCCCAACCGTTACACGATAACTGCTGCTGATAGTCTGGTACCTGAAAACTGTGCTCGGGGGAACTAAGTCAAAAATGACTAACTATCTAACCAATTCATTTTATTGAATCTACCTTTTCGTTAGCTTGAAATCAAATAACTGATGCAAACATTTAAGTAATTGCTTTGTAAACCATACACTCCTTAGTTTTCCTTATACAACTGAAGATATAGGCCAATGGTAATCATTGTCCTCACATTACCATTCATTATACGTGAAAGTGTGCTTTACTCATTTCAGTGACTGCAATTGTCATTGGAATATCTTATCAGCTATGAAGACTTGATTAACTTGTACACTATAGAATGCAACTCTTCTAAGAGGCAGGCATACCATACATTGGGAAGACAAAGTGTTTCTTTTCAATAGTTTTTCGTTTCAATTCGTTTTATCAACCATTATCTGTCTAATTGTCAAACAATAACAGTTAATTTATATTCCTAGGTGCACTGAAATTCATATGACAGAAAGTAGTACAACCTAAGAAGGACTCCACTGTTAAATCTGAAAGATTGAATATATATATATATATATATATATATATATATATATATGTACCGATGGAGTTATAAATTTCACACTAACGCTTTGTTTACACAACTTATTATGTTTATTGTTATCTTTGGTATAATGGGGTTAGTATATTTTTTTATTATTGTGCTACAGTCGTGGTTTAGTACTTTAGTCTTTATTGAATTGATTTATTAGGATTTTTGTATCTTCCAACATTGACATTTGTCATTTTGATTAAATTAAACAACTGATAAGCAGCTGTAGGGAATATGTGCAGAGGTGCTTATCTCTGTATCGCTTATAGACTTACACAAACATTGTATTTATGCGTCAGTTAAGTGATAATAAAAATGTTACCTAAGCAGATTTCCTATAAGGGATAGTGGAAATATTACGGTCGGTAATGCCTTTGCCTGAAATAAGTTATTATCTCTAAGCTAAGCGGAAAGTTGAAAATCTCCAAGATGCCTATGCTATCTCTCTGTATGGGGGTTTTCATTCAATATTTAAACGGATCGATCAAACCAGAATGTACCGTTTTTTTATTAAGAACATAGTCATTTATCTAAAGTTCGCTGAAACTCTCCATGTTAGTGGTAATAAAATGCAACTCAGTGACATGTTATAGGCGCATATGTAAGCTTTGTGCTGTAACTGTTCAGTTGTACTGTATATATCTGGCTGCCCAGATAAAAGTCCAGGAAGTGGAGTTTAGATCAGAAGAAATTAGGTGAAGGGAGTTGTGTGTTCAAATCGGTTCTACTTCTGACTGACTGGTTCCAAAGTAGAACGGAAGCAGTTCAAGTTACCACACTCCAGTAGCACACAAAGCAAGTGGAGAGTAAAGAAAGATTCAAAAGAGAGACAATAAAAAAGAAATATGAGGCAAAAAGAATAGTAGTATGGAAGAACAATAGAATTTGATTGAATATTATAAATTACAAAGAGTGAATACACGCGTAACACATTTTCTAACCATCTCAGTCTGTGTAACTTCACAACCTCAGTTCTACTTTGAATGTAGCAGCCGTATAATATTATAAGACTTTATATATAGTAGTAGAGATGTTAGTTATTGGCTTTGGCACTAGACTTTAAAACAATATGTATAGGGTTTGAATTTCGTTTCACCCGCTTCAACTAAGGCGATTGGTAGTATCTTCAGCCCTCACATGATAAGCCTGTGTGTGTGGCTCATAGGCTGTAGTATAAAAAAAGTTTTCTAAGTAACTGAGTTCCCACTGAGCTTACGCACAATGTTCAGCTTATTGTCAGTACATATAGGCTTGAAATGGATGAGTTAGTAATATTTATCTGTAGTTGCATACTGAATCCTCTGTTATAATAAAGAAGGTTGTCATTCTTATGGATTCAAATTTGAGAATAAGCTATAACCAAAAGTTGTCTAGTGAATAAATGAAATGAAACAATGCGTTCTGTCTAGCAAATATCACAATTCATCCATTGAGTTGTGTGTTGTTTTGTTACATAGCTCTCTGTACTACTCATTTTGTGGTAACTTGCTTAGATTCTCTTACTACCCGACCTTTCTGGTTATCTATACATAGTTTTTATATCATTAAAAATAAAATAATAGTATATTAGATAATGCATTGGGCCCATGTTCTTGTACACCTTTCTAGGTATCCACTAAATTATCTGTCATTGTGATTTGACACTAGTAACTAGTGTGATTTGTCTAATCCTGTCATTGGTGCAGACTGCATTCTATCAGTCAGGTTGTAATGTGGCCACCATTCTAGGTAGCTCGCCATCACGGTGCACGTTGATTTGATGATATTAGATGGTTGGAGGCAATCGGCAGGAAGCCTTCCTCGACCTACGTTTCGTGATAGTTGGCACTCGTCAGCAAGGAAGCGTATCTGCAACCTTGAAGGGACTCATGTTGCTTCTGAGATTCGAACCCGCGTCACCCACTGCCGCCTGCAGTCAGAGACGTTGCCACTGAGCTATTACGGCTGGCTCGCGATTGACCTCATGTAGGATTGTAGTGGATATCTGTGATTGTTTATAAGTATTATGTTCTCTAATTGCAGCATTCATTTTACGACACTTGTTTCGCTTATAATGCTTATAGTGGCTTAAAGGAGTTATTTATCATAGGATTCGTTGTGATCTTATTATAATAAATAGTTTCAGTCATAATTAAACCTTCAGAAGTGTTAGGTCAGTAAAACATTCGCATATTCTTTAATTAATCATAGATGATATAAAAGCACATGGTTATTGAAATCCCATTTCACACACAAAACACTCACACTTCAAACATACGACTTATAGCCTAGATCACTTGCCTTATTAACTGGTTATACATATAACTAGACAGAGTGAATACTTTAAACAGTGTAGTATTTTCTATATCAGTAGTTGTGAAAGTGCTAGTGAAGAAAGACTACATACAGGAACTTCCACTATGCAATAATGAATTGTGGAGTGGCCTTCAGCATCTGTCAACCGCTTCCCGCAGTATTTGTAATTAACTCTTGTTATGCCAAATGATCGTATTTCATTATGTACATATTCAGTATGTCTTACTACGATAGTTTTATTGTTAGTAAGTCATGTTGACTTTTTCTACCGACCGTTAACACAAACTTTATTCACTCACATCCAGGGTTTTTTTTAATTTCATTACAATGAAAATTTAAAATGTATACGTACGTATTTGTTTAATTATTACTCTAATGACGTGAGTGAATAGTTTGTGGGTATATTATAGTAACAATGCTGATATGAATCGTTGAACAAGTAGTGATAATTACTGAGCAAAGGATAGTCTTTTTGATAACTTAATCATCGGGTTCTACAGTTATATACATATCTATAATAGTAAATGAACTAGTATTGCATACTTCAAACACCTGAGACTTAACATTCGCTTTAAACAACCAACTCTATTTGTGCAGAAGAAAGCAGGTCCAGCCGCTACTACAGGCCTGGCTTTCAGGGGAGACTATAAATTCATGAATTTGTATTATTTATTATTTTCCTAACTTGTCTGATATTCAGTGCATTGTTATGTTGACGCTATCGGACTGTAATCCACTGATATTACTATTATTGATTCGATGTTATTTAAACAACATTAATGTTGTTAATAACACTAATTCATTCGCTATTATGTGTATATAACTGTAGAACGCGCTGAAGAAGAGGTTGTCGAACAGAATATACTTTATTCAGTGGCCATTCTTTTGGAAAAATCATAATGAACTTCACAGTCTTGGTTATGAATATAATTCCAAGAATTTCAATTGTTATTTTATTCACTTTCTTCATTTTTCATTCTCAGCTATCTTCATAATTTAATTGTAGTTATATTTCTTCGGTACTTCGTTGTAGACATTCAGTATATCTGTGACCCGTTGGTTTAAGTAATCCACCTTCAATCAGGAGGCGGGGAATTCTAATACCGCTTTAACCTACTGGTATTTGCAAAGTTAAATAATATCAGTTTTCTTTTTTGTCATGTGCATAGCCTATTGGTATTAGTGCATAGGATGATCTACACTTTGTCTGTACATAGAGAGGATCAGTTACTTTTGACTGTAAAAGTGATGTCCGATACTATCACTGGTTACATTAGTTTCTCTTTCCTGAAATATTGATTATTTGTTATTACTAATTAATCTATAATTAAATCTAATGATAAGTGTGCTGTTTGTTGTTTTCGTTTGGACACTAGTCAGTAACTAGCGTAATGTGTCTAGTCCTATCTTTGATGCAGACTGAATTCTATCAGTCAAGTTTGCAATGTAGCCAATCAAAAATATCCAATACAATCGCTAACCCAAATAACTTAGTGGTAACATCTATGAATGCAGGCGGCACTGGGTGATGCGGGTTTGAATCTCAGAAGGGACATGAGTTCCTCCGAGGTCGCAGATACGCCTTACTGAATAGTGAGTGCCAACTAGCACGAAATGTAGGTCGAGCAAGGCTTCCTGCTGATCGCCTTCAATCATCTAATGCTGTTTGTTGGTGTGTTTGTAGTAAAGTTAAAAGTTAAGTTAAAGAAAGCCATACGTATTTGTTTATGCCATTGTTTTAAAGTATTTTCACACTGACCAACATTCTTTATCAGATCTAAGAAATGATAAATTGCAAAGTTTTTTATTTCGTCAAAATATCCTAAAATATGTTAAAGTGGTATTTGTAGGAAAATATTAGCAGAAATAGACGGCGGGTAGTAATGATTGATTTCTCTGCTTATTGTAATTAGAGTCATGGCTTGTTGATTTAGGTGATAAACTCTTAGAAAGTTGATTGTGTGTTGGAACCCTGTTTGATGTGTCAAGTTTCAGAAGGTTAATTTATAGCGCACAAACATCCGCCTGTAAACTGAATTGCATTCATTTCATCATTTGAAAATATTTCTTTGTTGATCCCTTTTTTTTGAAAATATTTTTCTTTGACTTTTGGATCATCGTAAGAGACAGATTATTAAAAATCATTCTTTGCACCTTTTTAAATTTTTCTTCTAATTTCAGGTTTTTACTCGAACACAAGATTTTGAAAGGGAGCGTCTTTGCTTTTTCAAGGAGACATTTAATAATCTGCATAATGCTTTGAATGTTTGTGCTAAAGCAGAGTAAGTTGCATACTTGTGCTGTTGATTTATAACTTTCCTTTTCGGGTTTTTAATCATTTTGTTCTGCGCATAAAATTAAGACTTGATGGATAGTACTTAGCATTATTATTGTTCGATTCGGTTCCGAGTGGAGCTCATATCCACTTTGCCCTATTCTCTGCTGTCCTCTTTAGCTGACCCTACGATTGCTCATAGTCTTTGACCACCTCCTCCTCACACCGGTCTCTTTCACGTCACCCTCAGACTTCCCACTCGTCGTTTCGCAGTCAAGTTCTACTGTAGAGCCTGGACTGCGGATAGTACACTTAGCCAAGTGTAATTTTTCGTTCTATTATTGAGAAAGTGAGATACAAAGCCTTTACATAAAATACATGCGTAAATTGGCTACTAGTAGTATTTCAGCATTCTTTTTCGAGTCCATATACACAGTGATATCTACATTACACGCATGGATGGTAACGGTGCCGAAGATTTATTCCTAAACGTATAAATAATTTATTGATAGGAAATAACAGTTATAAGTTTGATTTTATTGTGCATCAAACTGCTTCTGTTATTTATTATTATTATTAAAGCTGTCTTATTTGTCCAATTGCTTAATTTTTTTAGCTATGACTCGATCTACAATGAATTAGCACACAGTATTTCACAATGTGATATTGAATCAGATTTACAGTGGTGGTCAGTAAATCATGGGGTTGATATGCCTTTTGTTTTCCCGCGTTTCGAGGTAAGTTATCCATGTGTAATTCAAAAACTGAATAGTAATAATAATAATAATCCCAGTGTCTGTTTTATCTCGAGTCGATATCAGTTAGAGAAGTATTAAAAGAATAGAGTGCATTGGATGGTTGTTTTGTCCTAGTTTTTGGAGTTTTCATCAGTATATACCTACGGCATCATTGCACAGAAGTGAGCTTTGCCCTACTTGAACTACTGTGAAATAATGCCCCCACAGATACACCGTCTGAAACCTCAGGTATATCAACATCTTTTTTTGGTGTTAGATAAAACTCTAGGTAAAGACTCAAGGTAAAAATTACATTATTTGCAATTAGTAGTGTTCTCTGAGCTGGTTGGTTTAATTGCGTAGCTTTCGTCGTCCTTCTGGACAACACCTTCAGCGCGATTTTTAGCGTAAAGGGGACTGATTTAAGTTTTCCATGAGTGATAGAATTGCGTCTCCCGTTAACCATGTTAACATATGTATTGGTCATTTTTTATTGACTTGGATTTTAAAATTTCTGGTCACATGATTTACTTTTTATTAGTTGGTATATTTGGTCTATATTAACATGTTGTTAATTGCATATTCGTTTGAGTACCTGGCTTCTAGGAATTCCCTGGCACTTTTGGTGTTTCCTCTGTCTAAAATTTCCACATTATCCCAAACAAACTGATATCCATCATTATTTATATGCATTGATATGAAAGAATATATGTCGTGTCTTTTCACAGCTGATTTGTGTTCCTGGATTCTGATTCGAAGGGGTCGGCCACTTTGGCTGATGTTATGTCTATTACAGTTCATACAATTTATTTTGTAAATGGTAATTTTATCTCCTTTTTTGGTTAGATCTTTCGTTTGCACAATATCGAATGAAGTGATTGTGTTGGCCAGCTTGTGTGCCATATCTATTTCAACGGTTTCAGTGTTCTAGCTGTTATTTCAGAGATATTTCTCATGTATGGTAGGATGAATTTTTTTGTGGTCTTTGATGATGGTTCTTTGTTGGTGTTTTGATTCGACTTTAAACACTTTTTGATAAAATTTTGTGGATAACCATTCTTCTTGAAGACCGTTTGTAGGTATGTTTCTTCCATTCTTTTCAACTCTGGAGTGCTACAGTATGTTTGAATTCTTTTAAACAATGTCTGCACACAGTTTCTTTTATGGGTAAATTGGGTTATGACTACTATAGTTGAGTGCTTGGTCTGTGTGCGTTGATTTTCTATATACTTGTGTTCCTAAATTTCCTGCGTTGGTTCTCCTGATTAAGACATTTAAAAATGGCGTTTTGTTATCTAATTCTTCTTCTCTTGTAAATATGTTGTTTATAACATATGGTGGGATAATAGATCAAAGTCTTCAATTGCACTGGATTACTGAAACTATCAAACAAACATGTTTTAAGGTGTTTATCAGGTGTATGTTAATTTGCAACAAACTTTCCATACAATGAATTAGACCAGTGGTTTGCAAGTTAGTAGATTATAACTTTTGAAACTGACTACTACACCTAATTATTGTCGGACAATTAGGATAGTTTTTTTCTCTCTTGGGGATTTGATTAGTCGCATAATTTCCAAATCTGTTTCTTGTTAAGTCATTTGCATTACTAGGCAAATATATCTCATATCTCATAAGGGAGGTTGTTATGAGTTGATTTACGCATCTTTAAAATTCCCTTCCTCATGTTCTTGATCATAATCTCTCTTGATTAACTCTATGCCTTCGTATATTTGTTTGATATTGAAGGCAGAGGAGGGATTTCTCTGTCTATCTGGAAATATGCTTCTTTATTGTCTTTTTGGTAGAGTATTGAATAATAATAAAACAGATTTGTAGCTCAGATGGATGATTTTGATATAGTTTTGTTCTCTAAGATGAGTGATTTAACTGCAAAGCCTGGACAATATTGTCAATTAAGACTTCGGTATGTAACCAAAATAGTATGAAATAGTTACATAATTATTTGACATCATTTTATTGTCTAAACTACTGTTTTCACTGTTGCAATATATATTGGGTAACGAAAACCAACCATACAGTTAACTAAACTTGTATGCCTTCATATCTTTCGTATTAGTCAGAGTAGTTTTCAGGAAGTGGAAAAGTTGTAGCTCATTTGCTTAACTACTTGACTTTCAGAAGATTACGTCTCGTTCCGTCCTAATTCAGTTTGAACAACTTAATAGTATTGCGTTCGGTTCTCTTGTAGAGTTTTCACCTGGCTCCAAGTCTGTCCACATGTTTTCATCTCCTCTTCACATGACCTCCAAGTCACCCTCACACTGACGACCAACTCGCCGCTTCCCTTTCGGGTTTCACTCGAGCAATGGCTTGTCTAGTGATGTCACTTGATGGTTTGTTTTCTCAGAGTATGGCCAATCCTTCTCCATTTCTTTCTGCATATTTCTTGCACAACTGGTTCCTGCTGGGTTGGTTCGCTCATTCCCAGAGATTCCTGTTGCTGATCTTTTCTGGCCGGCCATCTGATCTTGAGTAGTATTGAGCGAAGACAACTGTTAATGAAGGTGTGTAGTTTGTTTGAGATGCTCTTTATGACGCTCAGTGCAAGTCTCTGATCCGTATAGTAGGTAGCACTGACTTCACATTGGAGTTGAAAATTCGGGTCTTATTTTTGATTCTGAGTGCTGTTGACCTCCACACAGACTTAAGAGTAATGAAAGCTTGTCTTGCTTTTCCGATTCTTGTTTTGATATCCCCGTAGTATTATCAGCTCTATCTCAATAAGTGTGGTTTATATCCAAGGTAACTGAGTATGCAGAACGTAATAGTTCTATACTACCAAACTTCTGCTTATCGTACGTTTTACCATAGTTATACTAGCTTGTTTTCTGGTCTATGGTTTTATAAGGGACAAAAATCAATCGTCTCTTTCACTGAAATATTTTCATCTCATTTCCTGTTTATTTCTATTTGATCTTCCTACCTATAGTCATTGTGTATTCGTATATTGCTCCTTCTATCTTCTAGTTTGGTAGTTTGGGGAATACGTTTTTTCTTATTTAGTGATAATCGATCTGTTAAGCAATTGTTTCTGACATTCACAAGTATCTAACTTTAGAAAAAAAAACGCTTCGATTAGAATTTGCTTTTATTTAGAAGCACGTGAGTATCCGATTTACGTCAAATACTTGAGTTGATATGTGTCCATTATTTATATGTCCGTACTACCCCATGGGCATTTATCTTTAATGACCTTGAAATATTTTGCGTAATCATTGCCCATTTAGTATCAACTCTGCCTGTCTTAGTATAAACTAGTATATGTCAGTATACTTATACATCATGATTGCCCAATTTTCGTTTTGAACATTCCTCAATTGATCAAAACTCTGTAATATTATGGGGAAGGAAAGCGAATGCTAAAAAGACAAGCGACAATGATGTATTTCGTTTCATATTTGTCTATGTGTATGTGTATGTGTGTGTGTGTTTGTTGATTCACCTTGTTGTTGATCTCGGTTTAGGTTAATGACTTCACTGTTTTCTAATCGAGGTCACTCTATGGTCTTAAACTCAATGTGTACTGTGAAATCGAGAGAATCTGAGTTTTTTATTTTCATTGCTGGTGCTCTTAGGATCAGTTCTGCACTATTTATATTTGTCGGGGATATTGCCACCGCCGAAAAGTATTGCATTAGGTTAATGCTCATGTTCAGAAGGAGTTGGAGTCTATTGAGTCTATTGTTTTTCAATAATTCAAGGACCTGGAAACACTGGCTATAATAAATTAGCCACTTGTTTGCACTCAAGTTGCATCATTTTTAGTGTCGAATTAATTAGATGGGTATTTTCTTGAGTTAGTTTGTAGGTATTTGATTTGTTTTAAATTTGATCACGAATTGGAAACTAGGGAGTATGGGAGAGCTGTTTCGTCCCAGTTTTTGCTCCTCATCAGTAAACATCCACCGGGGTTCGAACCCAGGACCTTCTGATTATTAACAAAGTTTGGCTTTTTATAAAAGGTATAGTCTGTTACCAAAGATGTCAGTCTTCTCATGATAGCTGACTGATACTTATCTTACTGCATATAATAAGCGTATTATGAGAATCATTGAATGGCTGTGGTTTTTGACTGATAAATGAACTTTGAATACCCGATAAATATGAATATTTTATTACCTGCCAAGAATAAAACTGATTGACTGTCATATTGTCTGACTTTCATTAATTTATCTTGCAGTCTGCTTTATTCTACGATTAAACATGTGGCAAGAGAAACTTAATTGTCATCTGGAGTATTTTTATTGCGAAAATATCATACCCGCCTACATTCTTATATGTGTATGTTAAGTTGAGCATATACGTCTCAATTATTTACATGATTACTGGGTACAGCCCTTGTGAATAAAGTTTCAATCAACGACTGAGTCTTTCAGCACAATCAGTCTGTGTTTTGCTTTTCCTTGCCCTTTGATCGTGTTTTGTCAGTTTAATTTTATGTTAATGACTGTTGATTCAAGCATAGATACAAACCATATCCTCACAATCATCCTAATTCGTTTACAAAAAATGATTCTACCAAACCAGCAGGATCGCGGGATAGTCTAAGCAGAAATCAAGTGCGTCTGTGATTCAATAATAGAATGACCCACCACGAGGTAAATGGGGGTTCTATTTCTGGCTGACGCACTCCTATACCTCGCCTTGTTATTAGTAAACCCGGAATTAAAGAAAGGTTGAACATAAAGTTAGAAACTCTAACCCGCATAAACAACGCCATCGACACTGAAACCTCAAAACTTGAAGCCCCATATTTCACTCGGAATTCAAAGATATGAACCAAATTAGGCTTCTGAAATGTTTCTACTGAATAGAAACTAGAAATTTAGGTATTATTTCCTGTTTGTATCTCATTGAAAATCATTCACACTTCAATTGAGTATGTTGAAATGGAAACTCTGTTGCTTTTGCTTCTACTAATATACCATGTAATAAGTTTAAATGATTAAGTCATACTTTATTCCTCACAAATGTATTTAATCGAACATCAGTACGCGTTAATGTAAATCAAAAGTGATAACTTATTTGGTAGGTGTTTAGCTTACGATATGAAATGATCCGAAAGTTAATAATTGGTTAGTTTTACATGTACAACACAGTGTTTACTAGTGGAGTTGTGATTCATTAAATTGGGCGTTTACTTCTGAGAAGTTAATCGTACGTTTAATTCCTTTCTTACTCATCAAAGTATGAGACATCAATTTTTATCAAAAATGTACATGTTTCATTTACTGAACCTTGGGTGGATATCAACTTATTTTCAATATGTCATAAAAAGTGTGTCAAAAGACTTTTAGCATTCGAAATCAGGTTCGCCTTCATATCCAACTGAAACCATTTAGAAAAAAAGATCAGATCATTATAAATAGCTTTTCCATCTCCTCACGGATCAAATTCAGGACCTTTATGTTACAGTATAAGAATTCTAGCATTACACCTGTGTGTTGAAATCTGTTGACCCATGAATTATAAATCCTATCAATTCATGATATATCTCTAGTTAGTGAGTAACTGACATGGCACAATCCACCGGTCACAGCTTCTCATTGAAATGAAATCCACACTGAAATACATATTTCAGAGGATGTTCATCTCGCAAGAATTCTGATAATACTTTGAATTATTGCTTTTGCAGTGATTTTGTTCGATTGGTTGGAGAATTTCATCATGAGCTGACATCAGTCAGAGAACCACTGAAAAACCTGCAGGAAGGACTGGACATCTGTTCTGTCCTGGTTTGGGACACTTCATCAGTACGCACCCACCACAGGAGCTCGAACCCAGGACCTTCTGGTTAAAGGTGAGCTCGTAGATCATTAAGCTACTGAGACCCGATCCAATGGTCCGTGAATTGGCAGAAGTTAGAATTCATGCACTGGCCATTGGATCGGGTCTCAGTGGCTTAATGGCCTATGAGCTCGCCTGGTAACCAGAAGGTCCTGGGTTCGAACTTCTGTGGTGGGTGCGTACTGATGAAGAGTCCCAAACTAAGATAGAACAGATGTCCAGTACTTCCTGTAGGTTTTTCAGTGGTTCTCTGACTGATCTCAGCTCATGATGAAATTTTCCAACGAATCCTGGTGATACTTGAAGTGTTTTGAAAGTTTCTTTCACTCAGTGTTTTACAAGACGATTTTATGTATGTATGTATTGCTGTTTTGTCTCCTGCCTCCTGAATTCTTTGTATTTTATATATTGGTGACACAAACTCTATCATTTAAGGTCTAAGACTGATAGTTTTCATCAAGTGTGTCTATCTTATGTTCTATAATTGTGATCTATCCGTTATTTTTCCTTGTCATTGACCAAAGTTATTTGACTCTCAGTGTTGAAGGATCTACTATTTAGATAGATTATTCGTATTCTTATTGTCTTTGAATCAGTAGTTCGATTTCATACCTCTGATCCACGTGAATATAGTGGCATAATCCTTAAGATTGTTAAGGGAGAGTAAAAGAAAGTATGAGATTCATTGTTCCTCAGTTTCTTAAAGTAAAGAAAACTTATGAACTTTTGAATGTAACAATACTAGAAGGCCATAGATACTAATCAATTTATCGTATTCTGAATAAATAAAAGTGTTTGCAATTTTTTAAAACTATGCGATTATTTGTGTTATGCTAGTGTCATATTTTCTTTAATATACATATAATCACTCTGTTAACATAACTGTTATTATTTATGTTTATCATTATAAATAGGAATATTCACCAGAGCTTGCAGCTATGTCACATAAGAAACGTGGAACAATAATTGATCATGGCTTACCGGTAACTTTAACAAATGTCACTACGATTAGCAGTCCAGTCGACCGTCATTCTACTGTCACTTCAACAAATAATTCTGAGCACAATGATGTCAGATTGGATAATGGTGTTATTTCATCGCCTAATGGACCCCAGTCTGTGTAAGTGTGAAGATACTTACCTTAAGCTATTATAATTATTGTTAATCACTTTCTTGTATACTGACTGTTGTTTTACCTCATGACTTTGTTTTACAGAAGATATGAATTATTGCATTCTGTAGTTTTACGTCTCTCTCCCTCTCTCTTGTGTTGTGAAAGTCCAGCGTATTTCAAGTGCATTTCTTCACGTCCTGCTTACATGTAGATACACTGAGTAGTTTGGGAGGATTTAAACGGTTAAGGGGGTGATTCACTTGGCGGGCGATTACACAGTATATCTTTATGATATCTATTACATTATGGCTATATGACTTTCCTGCAGAATTATTTTAGCTGAAAAGGTCTTGTATCTTGTATCCTAATGTGTGTATCCTGCGTATTGTAGGTAACAGTTGTGCAACTTGACAGATAATTGATAAATTAATCCTGTGATTTGTGAATGTCAATCTTTTTTGCTTCCCACAATCTTAGTATTCATTTCATACGGCGACTGTTTACTTTTTGAAATGTCGATGTGTGACTTATTCGCCTGAGCACTTGACTTTCAACAAGTAAGCGGTTGCCAGATTCGAATCCCTGCAACTAGGTGGTATCACCAACTCTCATACAGTAGCTGTGGCGATACACTTTTGATTTGAGCCACGTGGGGGAAGCGTAAACTGCCGGGTTGGGGCCGGGGGGTGGGAGAAATGACTTCTGTTCATTACAGTTACTTTGAATATTTGTCTTCCACCGATATATGGTATATAGAGTGTGGCACGATGAAGTGTTGTATTCCTGTGCAAGGTTTTGCTTTTAAAAATTCAGTCTGAGTTATGCGATGAACTTGTAAAGTCCTTTGTTTGTTTGTGTGTGAAGTGTTACCAATGCATCAAAATCTATTGTATGCCTATAACAAAACGATAACAATTCTGTACAATTTTTTCCCCCTTATAAATTTTTTTAGTACAACACAAAGAAGCAGTGGGACAGAATAACCTGACTTCATTTTAATTTACACTGGTTATCATCGATTGCCTACAACATACATACAAACAATATACATTGATTACAATTCTAATGTATTAAGACTATAACCTAAAGAAATTACTTACATTAATTTAAAAAAGCGTGACACTAAACTGTTGACTTTCAAAGAGGTCTGTTGAATAAGTTTGTCTGATTTTAACACGAAAATGAAACGAAAAAACTAAAGCTCTCTATTGACTCTAACACATTATTTTGCCTAGTTTCCTAAGATGATTTCATCTAACTGTACTGCGTTTTGATAATTAAGTGAAGTAATTTTTGGCCAGCTAACCATTTAACAGGCATATATATATATATATATATATATATATATATTTGTATAACAAATATGAATTGTAATTCATATCCAGTTTGAGACTGACATATGCAATACCATGCATGCTCAAGTGTGTCTATTTGTGTTTATTTTATTTTTAGAAAATTTTATATGCCTTTTTTCAGTGTATAAAAGAATAAATACAGAACATTGAAAAGTTTAGTAAGTAAGGGTGTAATTAACTTCCCAGTTGTAGATATTACTTAGACGATCACTAGGAATAATAGTTGAGTATTGAAAGACTGTTTTGTTCATCCGTATGGAAAGACGTTAGATTTTGTGGTGGGAAGATTTTCTTTCGTCCATTGGAGGTTGGCGATGAGAGGTTTTTGTTTTGCAGCAGCTAATTTCAATTCGACTCTATAGAGTTGCTATGTGAAAAGATTCATTTATTCGTTATAAGTGGATGAAATATATCCAAAATAGTTATGTAGATTGTCAGGTGACACACACGTGACATAGTATGCTTGTAAGTGATTCAATGATTCAATGTGGTCGATTGTAATGACTTTATATATGAATATAGTTATGTTGTGTTATGAATTTTTCGGCAGTTACAGCTACATTGAGCGAGCATGGAATGTCTGTAAACGAGTTTATAGTATATATATATATATATATATATATATATAATTGTTCCCTTAGGTTCCTAGTGGAACATAGGGCTCCAACTGCACGTCTCCACTTGCTTCTGCCTTCTACCGTACTTTTCACACTGCATCCATGTTAGTCCATATTGTTTCAACTCCTCTTCACACGATCTCCATGTCACCCTTGCACTGACGTCCCACTCTCCGCCTCCCTTCCGGGTTCCACTTGAACAATGGCCTGACGCGCGGCGATGTCACCCAGTGGCCTCCTCAGTGAGCGAGCGTCCAATCCATCTCCACTTTCTCCTGCTTATTTGTCGGTTGGCGATTGGTTCTTGTTTTGTTTGTTCCCAGCCATAGTTTCTCGTTGGTGATTGTTTCCGGCCCGGCCCGGGCATCTGATCTTCACTATAGTAGATCCAGCGAAGACAGTTGTTGATAAAGGTAGCGTCTGCAACAGGCTGTTGGAAATATTGTTTGTGACCCGCCCGCCAAGTTTCTGATCCGTATAGAAAAACTGATTGACTTGACGTTTGTGTTGAAGATCCGACCGAATTTTGTTGTTGATGCTGAGTGACGAAGATTTCCAGATCGGTTTCAGTTGGTTGATGAATGTGTTTCTCGCCTTCCCGATTCTCGCTCGATTCGACATCCTCGTTCGTTCCGACTGCCTGTAGTTGAGACAATGCTCCTTAGCTGGATAAGTGAATGAAGTAACCTCTTTCAAATCCCTCCCGTTGATGGTGATTGGCGCAGGATGTTCCTGCTGTTGTTGTTGGTTGGTTATTTTCATAACATCCGTCTTGTCTATGTTCACCTGGAGTCCTGTCTTCGCCGGTTACTTCGACGAGTTTGTCGGTTTTCGCTTGTTATTCTTCGATTTTGTGTGATATCGAACATAAATCATCCACACGCGAAATCCAGGTCTTCTTGGTTCTTCACGTCGGTCCAGGATATCCCTGTCTTCTCGTTTCCCACTGAAGATCACCTTTGTAGACATTATTTCCTCAAGTGTATGAAAAAACAGTGATATGTTGACAGGTGTTCTCAGTATTTCAGGAAATGAAAGTCGGCAGATACCCTCCCAGTAGCCGAATGGTTAATTACTCACCACCACATGAAGAGTCTCAAGCTAGGACGAAACAGCTGTCCAGTACTCTCTATGGTTTTCAATGGTTCTCTAACTGATGTCAATCCGTGATCATTTCCTTACAAACTAGCTCTTGAATTTCGTTTTAGAGTTTCTTTGTCTCCAACATGAGTGGTAAATAGTTCTGTATAAAATTATTATTCACTTTTAAGCAATATGAATTACTTAAATATTCCAACTATTGTTAAGCAATGATTGATAGGCTCTCACATTGTGTGGTGTTTTAGGCTAGCTATCAAGGCATACTACTTTTGCAGACAGTTTTGAAATTCAAATACACAGGCTCAGTATATATATATGTGATGTTTTTGTTCATAGAGGCCTAACTTGGCCGTATTACCCAACGATTTATCGATATTTCTTGTATATTCTAGGAGGAAGAGAATTGTTTATTTCTCTTATCCTGTATAATAGACACGTGGAAAACAAAGAAAATTGCCTGTATTTAGTGGTTAGGTTATGTTTTTAGACTCCACACTTGGGAAATATGACTAGTTTTTCGGGAAAAATCTATGTTTTATTTTAGCAAATGAGAAATACGTGTCAAAAGTAGTTATCATGAGTGTTGTGTTAGAGAAAATGTTATTCATTTGGTGTTTTGTGTGTTACTCCAGTAATTACTGTAGAAATACAATAACAGCCTAAACTAAATTCACGCGCATCGCAAAGTGAGATAGGGTTTAACTATCACATACTCTATGTGCTGGCCTTCATTTTTAGAAAGATAATTGTCTTAGATGGTTGAAGGTAATCGGCAGGAAGGCATCACATTGCACCGTGATGGCGAGCCGCCTAGCATGGTGGCCACATTTCAAACCAAAGATAGGACTAGAAACACACAGACACATTACACTAGTTACTGACTAGTGCCCAATCAAAAAGATAATTGTCCTTCAATTATCGATAGTGTAATATGTATATTCATTCTCTAGGAATATGTGTGTGTGTGTGTGCGCGCGTAAGAGAAACACTGCTCTCTAGTATCACGGGAATTCACGTCTATTTAAGGCGAATAGAGGCAGTCTATCGCGATCCCGATTGATGGTTTCCTCTATATACACCTCCGTTCTTTCACAAAATCATCATACTGGTCTGTAAAAGTATTGCCTAGAGCAGATTTTCAGGTGTTATTTTTTGCATCACACGCTTCAGATTTTATGATACAAGGGCTAGACTAATAGCAGTGGTAGCTAGTGAAACACTTTGACAGTTGTGAAAATGAGCCTGTCAGGTTACCTACCAAAAATAATAACTTCTGCTAACTTCTCTCTCGGCTTCGTATAGCAGTTGAGCGTGGGCACGGATATTCACCTTGGATACTAAAAACATGTATAGTTTAGTTTGAAAGCAAAGTGTAATTAGTTATTTCCTCTGAAGGTGTTATCACTTTATGCTAAGTTTAGATAGAATTGTCTAGATATTGAATTACTGTATAAGCATTTGTTTCATAGCTAAAATTGATCCTTTCCTCTCCTGTTTAAGTAGTTAGATAAAATCACATGGTGTAACCACCTATTAATTGGGTTTAATGAACGAATTTCTAATTCAAGTATTGGTTTGTAGGCATTTGATCATGAGCTGACGTCGGTTGAAGAACCATTGGAAAACCTGGGAGTACTGGACAGCTGTTTCGTCCTAGTTTGGGACTCTTCATCGGTACGCACCCACTGGAGTTCGAACCCAGGACGTTCAGGTTACAAGGCCAGAGAGCTCGTAGACCGTTAAGCCACTGAGACCCGATCCAATGGCCAGTGCATGAATTCTGACTTCTGCCAATTCAAGTTTCTAATCGACTATGTTCTACCGTCACTCTTATGTTAAGCTCTGTGGTGATAACATTTTGAGATAATTATTTGACTCAGGGATTCACTGAAATAAGTAACCTGACACTGGATAAATTGATTATTCACCTATTGACTAATTGAAGTTGTTTCCGTTCGAAATATAAACAAAATTTGATAAATGGAAAAGTAGTTCAGAATAAATTATAAAAAGTAGTTAAATTTCAAGACTTTTTCATGCTTCAATGGTCAGTTTTGAGTTGGCTGTCTGATGAAAGTCAAGTAACGTTAACTAACGGTTCTGTAACTTCTTCAAACGTCTTACTCAATATTCATGAACACAGCTGCCGTCGGACTCAACGTTCTCTATAATCATTTAAAGTACTCTAGTTTAGTATTAATGGCTGTTATTTGCCATTAATGTCAAATGGTATTATTAAACGAATTAACCATGTATAGGATGCTCGCCGACCATGCACATGGCCTGGGGTTCGATCCCCGGCCGACGCACTCCTCTATCTCGCCAAGCCAGAAATAGAAGCTGGTAAAGAGGAAAGGTTGGGTATGAGGCTAGCGACCCCATCCTGTAAAAATAAACACTGTTACAGAAACTTCAAGCATCTGGCTTAAAGCCCTATGTGTTCCACTGGGAACGTGAAGGAATTAAAAAAAAATGCAAATGAGTGGTGAATATTAGTTAGAACAAGAAGTATAAGCGAACAATATTGTTTACAATTAGATCTCCAGGCTTTACTCTAATTTACATGGATTCATATAAAGAAAATCTAACCACTGACAGTGAGTTTGTGGATCAAATAATAATATTAATAATAATGTGTTAAATGTTTTGAACGTTACTAATAACGATGATTATAATGATAACAAAAATAATGATGGTTCGGAAAAGGCCAAATAACATCTATAAGAAGTTCTATTTTGTTTCATTTGATTGGTAGCGGTCATCAAGTGGATAGAAGAAGTGCCTTCAAGGTTATCTATTGCATTCCATTGAACCTTTCGAACCCGCCTCTTACACATAGCTTAAGCTATGGGAATTTAAGAGAAAAATTCTCTTCTTTGCATACAAAAGAAGTTTGTTCTACCTAGGTAAAGTCTAGTTAAAACCTTCCCACCTTTTCTTATTTCCCGTTTCCTTCTTGTTTTAATGATGTTAATTTAAACTCTGATTATCTGTTCACTTCATATTTTGTACTACATAACCTATAAAATTTGACCTAATTTATTTATCGAATCGGCTAAATATACACATATTACTATCTTCGTTGTTCATATCGCCAAGTACATAAACCTTATTACCATTGTTTTTGTTTTTAAGGGTTGATTTGCAGGGATCTTATTTGTTTTTCGAATTTGACGGATTGATATCAGTTAGATAACCATTGAAAACCAGGGAGTACTGGACAGCTGTTTCATCCTAGTTTTGAAGTATGCATCCACTGGGGTTCGAACCCAGGACCTTCCGTTTACAAGGCGAGCTCGTAAACCATTCAGCCATTGGGACCCGATTAAGTGGCCCATAAATTCTAACTTTTATCAATTTGGGATTTTAGAGCGACCAACACAATATCATCTGTGGGAAATTCATCCCTACTCCCGGCTGGATGGGCCCCACTGGTCACGACTTCTCACCAGAAATCCAGCAAACTCCATCCTGTAGCATTATAATCATCGTTTAACACATTATTATTATTATTATTATTATTATTATTACTTTATCCAAAAACTCACCGTCATTGGTTAAATTTTCTATATATGAATCTGTGTAAATTAGAGTAAAGCGTGAAGATCTAATCGAAAATCATATTGTTCGCTTATATGTCTTGATCTAATGTTAATAATGGGAATATTTAAAGAATATTAGTTAATAAAACCACCATTTGAAATAAATTGACAATATTTAATGGTCTTAAATAAGCAAGGATTACCGAAATGGTTTATAAACAAAGTTAAGTATGTTTGGTGATTCTAGGAAATGAGATACAAGTTTGTTTAGAATACTGTAAATGAGATACAGAAATAGACTAATAAAAGAGTTTTTATAGTGTTCAAGAGTAGCACTGAAAATATGTTATCCTAAATTGTAATCCACTATCACCACTCTTCGCGTTTAATGTAGTACAGTCGGGAAAAAGTGTGAATCAAATTTGTGCAGAGAATAGATGGATTTTGTTAGTAGGCCAAGATATTTTGATTTGACACTGGTAACTAGTGTGATATGTCTAGTCCTCTCATTGGTGCAGACTGAATTCTATCAGATACGCTTTGCTGACGAGTGCCAACTAGCACGAAACCTAAGTCCAAGGCTTCCTGTCGATTGCCTCCAACCATCTAATATCATCAGGCCAAGATATTATTAAATTGTTAGCATGAAGTTGTAACACTGTTGTAATCCACACTGATATATTTAATCTCATATGTAGTGAGTGAATTCATCACAAGTCGATCGGTTCCCAGTGGCTTACTGTTCTACGAGATTACCTTGTGACCAGAGAGTTCTGGGTTCGAACCTCAGTGGGTGCGTACTACTGGAGGGTTCCAAGCTGTGGTGAAACAATTGTCCTATACTCGCAGGTTTTCCAATAGTCCTCTAACTGATGTCATTTCATTTCACGATGAAATCTTGAAATTACTGAAAGAATACTCCTGAAGTTCTGAAAGAAAAGATAGTTGCGGGAAAATATTTTACGTAAGTAATTTTACACAAGTGCGTCGGTGGTACAGCGATTAGGACGCTCTGGGGTTCGATCCCGGCCGGCGCACTCCTTTACTTCGTTGAGCCAGTAGTGGGAGTGGTAAAGAGGAAAGGTAGGGCATGAGGCTAGCAACCCCATCCTGTAAAAATTAACACTGCTACAAAACTTCAAGCCTCTAGCTTGGGGCCCTATGTTCCACTGGGAACGTGAAGGAAAAAAGAATTTTACACAAGCGTATTGACAAGATGCATACCAACGTTGTACATTGAGTAATACAAGTCGGTCAGTGAGTTTGAACCATAAGGCGCAGGCATCTATCACCAAAGTTAGGGTGTTTGAATGGTTGTCATTAATAAGGAGAAGCTAAAAGAAGTGAAATATTTTGGGGCGAGTGGTTATGTTTGTTGGTATTGTACTTAACTAAATAGTATTTCAATTGTTTTCTGTTCCAATCGACTTAGCTAATTAACTATCACTAATCACGTTTAATGAGCGTGTATCTCTTTAAGGTGCACACATATAACTTCCAGGATTAGTTCTATTATGTTAAATCCTAGGTAATAATTGAGTATTTAGAATATTCCCATTAAATTTCATCATCGGCATTTTTAATGATAATGTTGGGTGTATGTGCACCAGTTGATGTATTTTTTTGGACTGGACTGCTTAGAAAAGTGTCTATTCAATTCAATTAATTTACCAAAAAAAACCGTTAGTTGGCAAATGCTAACAATTTTTTCTTGTAAGAAATGGTTTTAACGTTTAGTTAAATGTTTGGGAAAAGCATTGTGAATCTGGGGAGTGAGAAGAGAGGAGTATGTTAGACCGTTAAGACTCTAGAAGATTCGGACTTCTTGGATGGTATATGTTTAATGGCATATGAACTCGAGAATTTTTAATGAGAAAGCCAGCAAGCTGGCAGAAGAAGGAGAAAAGACAGAGGTGATGAAGATACCTAACCATTACCAACAAAAACTAGTACCAAACACTATTAACTAGAGGAATTTGAAGGAAGTCACTTTTTCACTTACCTAGTTAGTTAGGCAGCATCGTTTCAATTGCAAGCAGCACGGATAAAGACGTTAAAGCGACTATCAGAATGACAGGATGTGACCTTTATTAATCGGGAATCAGTTTGAAAATCTACTGTGCCAGGCATAAAGAAAAAGACTTGGATTTTTAGCATTAATGTCTGTTGGCTTGTTACAAAAAGCATTTTGAAGAAGCTCTAGACTTTTATCAACAGCTGTCTTCGCTGGATACTAGAGATACTAAAGATCAGATGGCCAGTCAGGAGGATTAGCAACAAGGAACTCTTGGGACGAATCAACCAAGTGCCTGTTGCCCAACAAATATATATTGAAGAAGATCAAGATGGATCGGACACACGCTGAGGGGACCGTTGCATGACATCTCGCGCCAGGTCCTCGAGTGGGGCTTTTGTGAGCAGAAACGATGAGTCGGGTGTCTAAGGGTAACATAAAAGAGGTTGTGCGTGGAGGAGATGAGAGCTTATGCACAATCGTGGAGCCAGCCAGCCAGGGCTGCAGAGAACAAGGTGAAATGAAAGTGTTGTTTTTTTGAAGCCCTACGTTCCACTCGGACCGAAGGGAATAATAATTGTGAATCTGGAACAACCTCTCTCTGTGCTAAAGAAGATTCTATACATGATAGTGGCGTTCAAAGGCGACCTTCTGGCCGACATTCTAAAGAGAAGAATATCTAACTCCCTGAAAAGAACATTCTCTGCTGCTTCATTACGATTGGTATTCTCAAACTGCCCATTGTTCTTCAACAACTCTAAAGATAAACTATCGCGTTGGACCACTTCTATGGGTATCTACCAATTTACTTGCTCATGTTGAGCGAAATATATAGGTCTAAGTATAAAACTTGGGCACTGTGGTAGAGTATAACTCCATTATAGATAAGATTTTACTTTGATAAATCGCATAGTGTTATGCAGTAATATTAACTGTTGATGATATGATTATGAGAAAATAGTTTGTGCTTGAAACGTCATCAGTTAATGTAACTGTATAACCCTGTATGACTTATCAAAATAAAATCTTATCTATAATGGAGATATATATAGGTCGTTCGATGCGCGCCTTATTTAAAAGAGCCAAGGAACATAATCTCGCTTGGCTACAAAAAGATAACAGTGGATCAATAAGGAGTCCTATAATTGAATACATATTCAACACTCTCCTCTCAATATGTAAGGAGAGTTCATTCAAAGTCATCTACAAAGCAAGAAGCCTCCTGAAAACGGTAAGCTTCCGCATACTTTGCATTACCAAAGACTTTGCTTTCCGGTTAGAAAACTCAGATTTATGTACACAGAACAACCTTTCTCCACTTTCTTCTTCTGCCTTGGGTATAATTCCAAGTTATACTATTTTGTTAGCAATGCTTATTTTCTGGATTTTTGTATGACTTTTTAGTAACATCTTTTTCTTAACCAACCCTTTTATTTACTCCTTCTGCTGATTACATAATTTATTTTGGACACGTGTTTTTGTGCTCTTTAATTAACGTCCAATTTTTTGGGTGTCTTTCATATTACGCAACTCCTGGTCAATATTTACTGACCTTCACCTCCCCTAGTTATAATTTGGAAACATTTTTTTTGACGTAAACAATAACCCTAACTAATTTTTTTTGACAATTCCAATGTACACACTCACATACACAAAATAATTAAATATAAATATGTGATTGTACAGTTAAGTGATAGAGAAAAGTGAGATAAGAGACCCCTCGCTGAATATTTTTTTAATTCTTATATTCAAATCTCGAACTGAGCACATTTTCTGATCAATTGTTTACCAACTGCATTGATCATCAAGTGCATAGCATATGTTCATATCAAGAAGACTACATTAATGCTGAAACAGTACACAAAGCATTTGAATGATGTATTTTCATTTGTTAAAGTTTTTGCTTCCTATTATTGAGTTAATTTTGATTTAATATGACTTTCTTCAGAGTATGATGGCGTTATTATTATTATTGTCTGTCATTCGAACTAGTCATATATTTATGAATTTGTTCATATTGCATATTTCAGTATACATACACCTTTTGATGATAAAGCTTCTAAGATGTCAACACCACCACCGACGACAACATCAGCTGATGGTGATGGAAATGATGAAGTAGTCAGTTCAGGTGCTTGTGATTCTGAAGTGAATGATGCGACGTATGATGATGGTCGGCCAGGTGTAAAAGTACGCGCTCTGTATGATTATGTTGGACAAGAGGACGATGAAATCAGTTTTGTTGCAGGTAGGCCGTGTATATATTCTCCGTATTAACACTATCTTTGTTGAAAATTAAGTCTAAGTTTTTTTTTATTTGGACTTTATTGAAATATAAGTTATTCTGAGCGTTGCATCTGACAGACACCTTATAGTTAAGATTCTCCCCCCATTTCTTGGAAATCACAAAGAATCGGACTGCATTGAATAGGAATTCTGTGGTGACCTTGTATTAATTGATCGCATATAGTAAGACAGACAAGTAAAAAAAACACAAAAGTGTACAGAAACGGATAAGTCCAAAAGACCAGGTATAGAGAAAGCACCCCAGAGAAAGGAATAGAAATGTCATGATATAAGAGACTCACGAAGAGTCTCCAATCAGTGAATTCTTAATTAGCATTCGGTAACTTCAAGTCCATGCCTGCATATGTAGCTCCGATCAAAAGTCAGTCACTGGTGTGACCACTCCTGATACTTTCAAATCAACTCATCAAAGAAGAAATTTCTTCGGTATATATATATATATATATATATATATATATATATATGAAACATTCTACCTACCTCTATCTTTGAAGGTACACAACCTCCGTTGACTTGCATTTATCACCGGTACTTTGTACGAGAGCTCATCATTTCACTTTGTTATTACTTCGGTAGAGCAACTGTAAAAGTTGAGAAAAGAAATACAATAAAATTACACCGGATCAAGATGCACAGAAGGAGAATAGTTAATCTAGGATTTTCATAATCTGGAAGAGAACAAGGAGTGTAAATGCATCTGTGCTACTGTGAACCATATTAGCGAAAGTAATCACTCGTTAGGATGTTTTCTTCACCTAAAGTTTATTAGTTTAACTACGGAACCTGTAATATTTATATATAATTTTCTTGTATCTCTGATTCTCAACGACTGTATATCACAGGTGCGACCATACGAACCACTGTGCTTTACACTCACCCGCCACCTTATGGGTAGACAGATATATTTTGTAGTGACTAAATTTATAACACAAGTTGGCAAATGCCAAACGAGGCTTGCATCAGTGTTGAGAGTTTGTCAATAATCGGTATATCAAAAGTGGCGGCACAACTACCCGAATAAGTAAAAGTGATCAGCATGTTGGACCAACAGATTATTGTTTATGGTGAAACATGGTGTATACTAGTCTTAAGTCTTAAGCTCAAAGTTCTTTTGTGATTGCTATGAAGTTTGGTAATTCTGATGTGTGAATTATAGGGAAGATAATGTCACAACTATTGTGAGGAGATTGTATCATGTGATTCGTTGTCTTTTCAATTTCTCTTACTTATATGCTTGTTGTTTACCTTGATGATGAAGTTTAATTTCAGCAATCTTATTGAGTTTTAAGAATAGAAGGGATTTAAGGTCAACTAATGTCTTAACATTTGAACTAATCAAGCAAATTAAGTGAATTTGTCGATCTGAAGTGGAGATGAAGAAAGGGTGGGCAGAAAAGAGGATGAATAAGGAGATCAATAGTTTTCTTTAATATATCATGCTCATTTCAAATGTATTCCTCAGTTTAATTTAGTTCAGCGTTATTCTTGTTTGTTTAGAGTACCAGCTAATGTAATGTAATCCACTGAAGTGGAATTACTTCCATACTCCCATATTGATTATAGTCTCTATCTTGTATGCTGTGTATAAACCTGTTTTCAAATGTGGTTCATATGCATTCGCTCCGTTATCGGTCTCAGTTCTTTTCAGCTGCGACTACTGAATATGTTTCTTCTGAGAAATTATTTTCAGCTTGTCCGGTCTGTAGTTTTCATCTTCTGCATGTGAAAATATCGCTTCTTACAGTTTGCTCACTTCTACTGTGGTGAAACGTTTGTTGCTTCTATACGCATCTTGATAGCAAGGCCATCCGTTGCATATTCTATCATGTTATTGCAACTTTTTATCAAGATTTATCGAGATGTTTCATTTATCCATTTATCCAATGTGGTGTGGATATCGAAATTATTGAACATCTTTTCGGGAAGTTGCTAGTATCCTACAATAATAATAGTAATAATAATTGGTTTGATTGGTGGTGATGAAGTCAGTCAGACAAACAATTTGATCCGGTCTCACTTACCTACCTTTTTGTTATGTTTACACACCCAGAAATTCGATATGCTGTATAATACGTGTATTTATCCGTAGTTCTCCTGTCAAGTTTAGATTCTCAGTAGCATATTCACTTTTTATTTAGGGGAAGGGAGGGGGTGTGGGTAAGATTTAATCTCTATGCTGCTTTTCTTTGTTTATTTTATAAAATAACCTAGGTTGTGTGTGTGTGTGTGTGTGTATGTGTGGTTTATAACTCCCTTTTCTTTACTTCCAGCTGCCGTCGATCGCGCTTATAGACTGCTACTGTGTGACAAGAGTTAATCTGCACAGATATAAACAAACGTCTATTACTGCGACCTAGTGTCAGTTTTTCCCCCTTACTGGTGATCTAATAACGCCTATGTTTGAATAAATAAGTGTGGTTTTCTAACCAAGAAGAAATGTGATGTTGACGTTTAAAAAGTGTTAATAGTTCACGTTTTACTTATAGAGTTGATTTTGATAGTTTTTTTAATTTATTTTATAGTTGACCAGAATACATAAACTGTTTGTTGCTTAATTTTTAATTTTTTTTTAAAATTCGTCCCTTTTTATTGTTTTTTATCCGTATAGGTGATGTGTTTGATAAACTTGAAGAAGCTGATGATCAAGGTTGGTGTAAAGGACGTAAAGATGGTCGAGCTGGTTTATATCCTGCAAACTATGTTGAAGTGCTACATAAAGAAGACCCTTAATCTCTCTTAAAAAAGAAGAACTATTCAGCGTATTCTTTCCATGCCGTCTTTTTTTCTTTCTTTCTTTCTTTACGTCATTTTTCTTTTCATTTCTTTTTTTCATTTTCAAGGATTTTCTTGCAATCCCACAGTATATGCTCTTTATGTTATAATACACTACTGTTTATTCCAGCCATACAAATTGTTGGAAGACACAGTAATCTAAAAGCACCGGGATTTTTTTTCTTTCTCTCTCTCTTTTTTTTAACGTACATTTTTATGCTGCATAATCATCACCCAATATACACACACACATGAATGCTAAATTCTGCCCTACTGAAATTTAAAAAAAGTAAGTGAGATAGATGAGTTATATGTCACATAAATTATTCCTTTATGTGTAAAATCACCATTTTCTTTAGCAGATTGTTTCTTTTGCTTCTCGTGGGTTCAATGACAGCCGTATCCTGTTGTTCTGTTGAACATCACTTTCTTATTTGTGTGTTTTCTTGTTAAAGAAACATTAAATGAGCTCTTTTTGGTTTGTTTATTTCTTGCCTATTCATTTTTAATAAAACAGAGGGGATGATAAAGGGGGAAAAACAGACTTTATATTTCTGTAATATTGTTGTAGAATATTGTTGTTTTTTTACCAAGCTTCTTAGTTCACTTCACTCCACTTCATCCTACTTGGCTTTCTTCTGAATCGGGTGATTATTATTATTATTTACCACTTTCATAATGGTATCTTCTCTTCTTCTTGTTGTTCTTCTTTTTTTGTCACTTAATTTGATTGTTATTCATTCATTTAATGCATTTTCATGTGTGTATCAGACGACAGACACAATAGACACAGTCTAGTTATATTCTTTGCCAATTATCCGAGGAAGAATTAAAAACAACCAAGAAATAATATATACATAAGAAGAAAGAGAAAGAATTTCTATACATTTGGTTAGCTGATCTGCACTAACGCCTAGTTTATTCATCATTATTTGACGCCTACTTATGCAATAGAGGTAGGATTTATCATTTATCGTGTATATTAAGAAGAAAAGTGTTTTTTTTCCACTATGAATTCATCTATCTCTGATCATTTTTTAAAATTTCATTTCACATTCTTTTGCGTTTGTAAGTGTGTATTTGTGTTTGCGTGTGTGTGTGTGGCAGAATTCCAAACCGATTTTCTTATATGTAACGTTACTTTCTCTTTCGTAGAGAGATGTATTTAAACCAAGCTCTTTTTATGTTTTGCTGCTTTCATCTCATATATATAATATTTCATTTATTTGAATTGAACTCTGCGAATATACATATTTATGAAAATAAACATACACGTCTTTAACATGTAAGTATTATTTGTTCTTAGCCCCCAATTTGTTTTTGATTTTTGAAAATAGAAGAACTGTGTTGATAGTGTTGAAAACGATTGATTGACTAACTGACTGGTGGGTTCTCTGTCTGTCTGTTTTCGACATAGAACTTTGCACATATGTGCGGCAGTTCAAGTCGCCACACTCCATGTAGCATACAAAGCAAGAGAAGAAAGTAGAAGAAATGCATAGTAGAGACAGTAAACATGTGTGAGACAAAGGAATAGTAATAACGAAGAACAATAAAGTTTCATTGGAAATCATAAGTCACAAGGAGTGGATGCATCTGCGTCATTGAGAACGATTTTGAGCCATATCACCAATTGTTTCCAATCATTGGTTTTTACCGTCCCGAGGACTCCAACCAGTCAGGAAGTGTACACCTTCCTATGTGGCTTAAACTAACTGTTGTGGACTTCATTGACTGACGAAGCCATGTTTTGGTTTGACCTCCACTAGCTCTTTTCCAGCCTGACCAATCCTATGTCAGCTAACATTGCCCATTGTCGAGGAAGGCGATGACTTGGCATTCATTCGTAACACATGTCCTAACCATCTCAGTCTATGCAACTTCACAACCTCGTCGATTGATTACTCGACACCTAACCTCAATATTGCTCACCTTATTATACCACTTCACACGGGAAATAGAACGCAGGCACCTATGATCAAAGACAGCTAATCTTTTCATGTCTTCCACTCTCAGTGGCCAGGTCTCACAGCCATAAAGTAGGACGAAGCGGACTGATGAGCAGTACACCCGCCCTTTGGTTGATAGTCGAATATCTCGTCTACGCCAGGGTCGACGTAAATTGGCAAATGCGAAACGAGCCCCCTGTATCCGTGCTGAGATTTCGTCAGAGATCAACCCGTTGGCACTGGCTGATGGTACTTCCCAAATAATTGAAGCGGTCAACGTGCTCTACCACTTCACTTCCTATTTTTAAACTAGGAGTCGGTGTAGTCCAGTCCTGTAACATCATCTTACATTTGGCGGGAGCGAATCGCATGCCAAACATTCGTCGATTGCAGCTCAAGGTGTTCAGAAGACTCTGCATTTTGTCAGTGTCCTCGCCTAGAAGAGCTATATTGTCTGCATATTCTAAGTCAACGAGATTATTCCCTGGTAGCAAGTCAATCCTGAGTCGCTGAAGTCACTTAGGGTTAAGTCCATTAGTACATCTATGATGAAGTTGAATAGAAATGGGGATAATGGGCATCCCTAACGGACACCACTAGTCGTCACCACTTCAAACGACAACTCGCCGTAAGCCCTCACGTGGCTGCATGAATTCTAGTAGAGTGCCTTAATCAGTGCAATGTATTTTCTCGGCATTCCCTTTACAGCCAAGCATCACCAGAGTACCTCTCGGTCAACAGAATCGAATTCCGCCTTTAGGTCAAGAAATATAATGATTGTTGGACACCGGTAGGAATTCCTATGTTCTAGAATCTGTCGGAGGGTAAAGATATGATCAATACACCTTCTTCGTGGTCTAAAGCCTGCCTGGTTTTCTCGTGTTTGTGCTTCCCGAGCACCACTTAGTCTACGCAATATTATTGAGCCTAGGACTTTAGATACTATATTAGTCAAGCTAATCCCTATGTGATTGTCACAGGAAGACTTGTCTCCCTTCTTGTATATGGGGATAATCAGTGACTTACACCAACCCGACGGGACTTCTTCTGATTCCCAGACGCTCCCTAGTATCTCAGTTAATGCAGACATTAAGCTGACTGGTGTGATAGCAGTAAACCACCACTGTAATTAATTGTAACCGTAAATTCTTAAATATTCCTTTAACTTTTCATTTAATATAGGTTTCTTTCATTATAATAAACGCTTTTTTGTATTTCCCAATGAATGAAAAAAACAAAACGATATTGTTGTTTTTACTAACGTTACGCTATTTAATGCTAATAGCTTTATCAAAGTATTTTTAACCGACTGGCCAACTTGACAATGCAAAAATGACCCCATGCTGAGAAACGACGATTAAGTTGTTATATATAAAAGCAGAGATTTTGTAAATTCTGGTTTAATAATACATCGGTAAAGCTATTAGCAGCATTAAATAGCGAAACGTCAGTACGAACAACAATATTGTTTTGTTTTTCATTCATTGGGAATTACATAAAAACCTTTATTATATATAAATATCATATATCCAATGGAGGATTTAATTATGAGGTGACATCAGTTAGAGAACCACTGGAAAACCTGCTGATGAGTCTCAAACTAGGACGAAACAGCTGTCCAGTACTCCCAGGTTTTCCAGTAGTTCTCTAACTGATGTCAGCTCATGATTAAATCCTCCATGTAATCCCTACAAAACCAATACTTGAAAATATATCCAATGCCAAAATTTTTTCAAACTGTTAAAAGTGGACTTGGTTTGGACCTATATAGTATTAGGTTTCGTGTAAGCTGTTTAAAGATATTTCTTCGTATCTTTGACTATCTGCAATGATATCAGTCAACAAAGGTATCTTTATAAATATCATATACATTTCAGCTGATTAAAAATGCCCATTAAAATTTTCAAAAGAATGGATACTGAACAAAGAGTACTCTTTTCGATAGCTTCATCATCAGGCTCTACAGTTATATAAGCATAATAGTAGTGAATGAGTTGGTGTTATGAACAACATTAATGTTTCAGTAACCACGAATCAATAATATCAGTAGATTACAGTTCAACACCATCAACATAACAATAAACTGAATGTCAGAAAAATTAGGAAAGATAATAATATAAATTCATGAATTTATAGTCTCTACTGAATGCTGGCCAGGGCACTAGTAGTGGCTAGATTTGCGTCTCTTACACACAAAGCACTGGTTGATTCATGCGAATCGCGATAGTCTCAGCTGTTTGGAGTATGCGGTACCCGGATGTTTTTGACAATTTATTTGGCACCCGGTAGATGATAGAGAAGGATTCTTCAATGCTGGCTGGCTTTGTGACCGGTTTCGATCAGATGGTCTGATATCGAATTGTTGATGGTTCTTACTATGCCTTTTACTTAGCCATAGTGGGAGATGTTCTCAAGTGAGCACGAAAAATCAAGTTCCTAGAGCAACGGCCAATATAACTCGCTCCACAAGCTCAGTTAAATTGGTAGATACAATTAGAAGTGGCTAGTCTAGTTACTTCATCTTTTAGCCGAGAAACCACCATCGGTCGTGTAGAGAATATGATGTGTAGTTTGGCAGCATTAAAAGTTCTTTGAACTGATTTTCTTAATTTCTTCGTAATTATTTCGCTGGGTATGTCTCCCTTGAATTGCAGTCGTAAATAAAGTGGCTTCTTGTTTACATATAGCGAGTAGTCCTTTTCCTCTTTCTTTGTCATGGGTTTCTTGATAAATTTTTCGGGATAGCTATTTTCGACCAAAGTATCATATACAATGCTTAATTCATCTTCAATTACTTCTTCTGAGCATATAGCTCCAACTACTCTTTGGCTGAGGGTCTTTACTAAATTTCGCTTTCCAACTTCTGTGTCTCATGCATAGTAGTGTTATATTTCATGGTTTCATCAATGTCTCTCAGTTGTCTACACTTTCTATCCACAAAACACCTTGTCATTTATAAAATTATATTCATATTTAGAAGAAAATAAGTAAACAGCGAAGAGAAAATTTCTTTTCAACGATTCATTTTCCTAATCTGTACAGTCATAATTATATTTAACAAAGAAACCATAAGACCAATCAGATTCTGGTAAAGTGTATTACATAATGTAAGTTGTAATCTAGAAGGGGGGGATGACTAGTGGGAAATTAGAAAAAAAGGAGCAGAAGTTGGAATGACATAATAAGTGTGAAGGATGACTGGTCGATATAATTGTGCGAAGTGGACAGAAACTAGTGGAAAGATGATAAGGTGCTTTTATAAAATCTGTATGCGAAATGCAATGTTATCAATAAACAGTAATAGTGATAATAAGGATAATGAGAATAATAATAATGATAGTAAACTTGCATAATAAGATGAAGCAGAATTGTGGTAAGTATATTAATCTGGCCAAGTTAGCGCGAGTGAATGTGTGTCCGGTTTCAGATCTCTAACAGTAAATAATTCGACCATATATTCGAAGTCTTTTCGGGCGATACTGAGCAAAATCTGTGATGCGGTCATATGGGGGTGCTCTATGTCCGTAGTTGACAAGTTGTTCTAAGATATAGAGCTAGGTTGTTACACGGTGTGAGCAGTCGGGACGCACACACTTCCAAAAGTCCACAAAGCTCTCCTCAGGCATAGTGAAATATTTATTTCCTGCTTCGTATATAAGCAATCAACGAATAGATGTTAATAGTAAATGACAGCAATATATTGCTAAGTGTACTAAATGAGAAGATTGAGATTTGTTGATGGTCATATTGCATCTTTTAATTTGCAAAGTGATTTATGACAGACAAGTATTTATGATCCAAGTAAAGACTGGTTTAACTTTCACTTCATGTAATAAAGTAGAGATCGTCAAGTATTCGGTCGGTAAGCTAAACAGAGAGTTAAGTCCTATATAGTTTGATTAATCTATCATAAAATGGCTGAACAATTTACCAGTTACTAAATATTTGTTTATATTGCTTAAGACAGAGTATTTTTATTCTCTTATGCTGTGTATCGCCTAAAAGTTATTCATGAAGTAGCAGTATCGGAAGAGTCTATTGCTCAGCAAATATGTGTAGGAGAAAGTGGAGATGGATGGGACATACGTTGAGGAGACCGTCAAATGAAATCGCGCCCCAGGTCATCACCCGAATAGGAAGTGACTAGTGAGTCGTCCGAGGGTGAGATCGTGCTAGGAGGAGATGAGAGATTATGGCGCCAGATGAAGAGGACAGCAGAGTATAGAACAAAGTGAGGATGTGTTGTTGAAGCCCTGTGTTCCACTTGGAACCGGGAATAATAATAATAGTGTAACAAGAGAAGACAAGAGCCAGACTACAGAGGAAATCAACACATATTTATAGATTTTTATGTACATATTATTGGTTATTGTTAGTAGAAAAACACAGTCCTCTGATTGGTTGTTTCTCACAGAAAGTTAACCTTGCAGCTCTTTATGACTGTTTCTTGAATGTCAGATCATCTATATGTCAACTGCATCTGCCTACGCAAAGTCTTTGTTCTCATTTTTCTCACGACGAATATTAAGGACATAAACATTGACGTAAATTACTGTCCACCAACCTTGGCTAACAGAAAGCTCTCACCCCAGTAGTATCGGAAGTATATGAAATATTCTTTTGAATTACGCTAGTTTTTGCTGACGTCTGGCGCTAATGTGTAAATATATGGATGCGATTTCCTGGTAAAATTAAATCTGTTTTAGGGGATAGTCAGTTCAGTTATCACTTACTACTGTAGGCAGTGTTCTAGTTGTATTCTAACATCGAATGTTTCAACCATCTGATTCCTGTCCTATTACTAATGGAAGTTAACAGATCATACATAACAAAAAGTAATCGATTACATAGAAATCTATGTGTTCTAGAGAATAGTTATGCTACGAAATGTAATCCCTGTCAGATATTCAAATGATAAGGTTGGTTTTTTCCCTACTTAACTTCTATTATCGGCTTTCAGTGCCATCATTTTGTTGAGGGTAATCTGTCATCTGCAGTAATTGAATTTCAAGAGTATTTGTACCTAAAATCTAATGATTGAAAGTATCACATTCACGTATAATTTATCAATACTATAGTCAAGCAGAATACTACAACATTGCAGTCGTAGATTTCTAATCCATATATATCATGAACACTATTTTATACATATTCCTTTACTTCATTACAAATGAGTTGCGTTTAAATAGTTAAGCTGTTGACATTTGAATAGCCTGCTAAATGATGATTTAAACAGTTAAAACACAATCAATGACGGTAATTGGAAAGATCCGTGGTAAATGTGAATATCAATCAAAATTAATGTCTGATTATACTGGGATTTTTAAAGTGATTAAAATTTCAAACAATTAACTGAATTCCAGTCATTTTTAGTTGTTTAAAAATTTCATGGTAATGATTTTTACTTTGATTGCTGAACAGTGATCCAATATATTACGTGGTTAGAAATCCACATACTTTTCTTCACACCATTAGTTTATTGTCCAACCATGGGGAATATAAGAGAAACTAGTTGTATAAATAATATACTTCAGATAGCAAAGAGATTGTATTTGTGTGAAGCAGTTACTAGGTGGACATCTGTGGCCCCTACAACATGCGTATAGTCTAAATTATCATTTAGACCTGTTTGACGATTATAACCGAACTGATAGACATGGAGGTTCACCTGAGGGTGCTGATAAACCCTGATTACCAGACCTGTAGTGCACATGAGAATCATAATGCGAAAGAATCGAATGGTGTACGAACTGGTTTTGGTTACAGGCAACCAGGGGAACTCAACTCTACAGCCTGGTGGACCAAACTTCATGTCAAAGGCTCGGTAAGTGATCTCTTTAGACAACCACTTGCTTCAGTCTCGGCGTCTGAGCGGTATCTCAGCCCTCGCATAACTAGTGGGACAACAATTAGTGGGGAGCGCTACTTACATGCTCACCATCACAGACTGCTTCTCCATTTAGAGTTCCTAGTTCACTCTCTTCAGAATTTCGGTTTCCAGTGCGGTATCTAACAGCTCTTCTGAGACCGCGTGCCACCTGAAATGTTCTCACATTTATCCAGATCGGACTTCAGGCAGGTGTCAGCGTCACACAAAGCACTAGAGCTCAACCTTCATTACTTGACTGTGCTTTTATGCTTCAGTAGGAAACATCTGGCTAGCGAAGCAGTGTTCCACTATCATTTCTGCCCATGCATTGATAGATCTCAGCTGGAACGAAGCTATTATCATGTCTATCTTCAGTAAGGACCTTCGTAATACGTAAGACAATCATGGAGGTATTAGTCTGTGACCTGTTGCATCTAAATTACTGGCTGCTCTCTTGTTACACAGTCTGTGTAAAACTCGTGAGAAATTTATTTGGGAATAGCAGTCTGGGTTCCTTTGATGTCATGGATGAATTGATGATGAGGTGACCACCTTCTGTTGGTTGCTAGAACACCACCACTCATATTGCAAGCCCACGACTGTCGTATTTCTTGATATTAGAGCTGCCTTCAATTCGTTGAACAGAATTGTTCTATAGAACTGTCTCTAACGGAGAACTGTTTCCGAATACTTTGTTAATATCTTGAAAGTCCTATACAGGATCACCTCGCGTACAGTGAGGGCACAAAACATGATGTACCGATGTTCTCAACCAGCAGTGGGATAAAACAGATTTGCCAGGTCTTTCCATTTCTCTTCAACTTTGCCATCAATGGCATTCTGGAGACAGCTCTGAAGGATGTACGTAGAGGTTTGTTACCTGAAGAAAGACTTTGATATGAGGTATGAAGACGATATCATCTCGCCACTTCATAACATAAATGCTACCCTGATTGCACTTAGTGTCTGCACGAAATGTGCTTTGCGCCATCTCAGGGCGAATTATTGTCGCAAGATTGGGAGAAGTCTTTATCTGCATGCACTTCAGCAGGTAGATTGTTAGACTTCGTCAGAAAGATATCATATATAGGTAATTCTGTGAGTGGTGGCGGAGATGTGAGAGATCACAGCGATAACCGTACAGTAATGGTCACAGCGACATACGCCAAAGTGATCCACATGTAGCGCTTTGACGACATTAACCTAGCTGTGAAAGACTGTGTTTAAAATACATTGGTGCCTACTTTCTTTCTCTATGCCCGTGAAACCTAGCCTCTCCGAGCTGTAAATGTGTCGTGACTCTGAGGGTTCGACCACTGCTTCCCCCGAGAAATCGGTAGCATCTAGTGGCATCAACATGTAAAAAATTTCAAAGTCCAGCTCCGTGTAACCCGACACAGTGAGGATGGTCTTCCTTTAAATGTTTTCATATTGTAACGCCGGCTTCAGTGAACTGTACATGTACTGCTAGTGTCATTTCAGAGATTTTCATACCATTCGCTGTTCACTAGCTGTAGGACTGGATATAATACGAGAAGGCGCGGCCAACTTATGATGGATCTCCGTGGATTGAATGATATTGTTAGGCTGACACGTATTAATACATCACGACTTCCTGGGTGGGGTCCGAAAGATCAATCGAATCACTAGCTTGAGAGGTTATCAGATATAGCTGAGAAATGTTGTCATTGGAGAACATGCTGCAGTTTCCTTCTTTCTTTTCTTCCTGGTAGCAACATGAAGCAATTAACCATCTTTTGATTGATCTTCATAAGTAAGCTAATTTGTTTTCTGGATGTTGTCCCTCATTTTCTCTATTCCTATTACCTTTACATTGTTGGTGGTTTATTATTTGTGTCACATCCATTCCTACCCACACTGTGCCAAGCTTGTGTTTAAATTAAATATGTTGTTTAAAACTGTTGATTACTTTGTAGCTGATTTTTTTTTCTTCCATCTGCAAATATTAGGGAATCAGGTTTAACTATTAAAGTTCATTTTGATTTGTCTTTGTGTATCTCATTTTGTCAACCTGTCTTCTATCTCTCTCTCTGTACTTATAACGTTTAAATATTTTATTCGATATTTTACCAGTATATATTGTAAGTTATCCGTGGCATTTGGTTATACTGAGAGATTTATGTAGACCAGATAAATTTTCCTTCTGTTATTGGAGGGATATTGTGCAACATCTAATGATAGATTAGCCGACTATGTTGATTATTCCCTTATCGCAATTAGGCATAAAATAATACCGAAATCTATATGCATAATATAACAGTTTTTCAAACACACCTGTTATAGTCACCTAACAGGTGTGAAAATTCTTCAACTGCCGAACTTCTTGAAATATTTAATGGTTCCCATCCGTCTTTGCTTTCCACGGTAGAAGAAGAGTCGAATTCCTCGTTTCACTTCCTTGACATTAAGCTAGATAGAAGAGGGAACGGAACGCTGTTAAGGTCGATTTACCGAAAGCCAACATTCACTGAGCAGTAACACTAACTTCAACAGTTGGGTAGCTTTAGGGATAAAGAGAAATATTATTCATTCCTTATGCTCCTTATGCTCTACAGAGACAATCGATAGTGAACTAGATAACCTTCGATCAAATCTCCTTTACAATGGTTATCCTACAAGGTTTATTGAACGTAACATCAAGAAAGAATCCTCCCCTAGACAAATCACAGTACCAAAGAAAAAACTGTTTATGAGTCTTGCATTCAAAGGTGACATCATTTCTGAATTGATTAAAAATCGTTTATCTAAATGTATTAAACGCACTTTTCCTGCAGCTGACTTGTAACTAGTTCTTACCAGCCGAAATATGATTAGACAATGCGTCAAGGGTAGATTACCGCTTATGTCCACATCTATGTGCATTTACTCTTTTAATTGATCCTGTGGAGCTGATTATATTGGACGTTGTAAGCGTAATCTCCGAAAACGTGTAGCTGAACACTATCCGGTTGGGTTAATGAAAGGCGAACGAAGAACTGCTAAATCATCTATTTGTGATCACCTGTTAGAGTCTGGTCATTTAGCCCCACGTGATTCATTTTTCAAAGTTATCTACATGGTAAAATTAAATCGATCCAAAAGTTTACGTTGTCTTCACTTATGCACAGCCGAAGCTTTAGCTATACATGAACAGAAACCTAAATTATGTGTTCAAAAACGTCTTCTCAGACCCCTTTGTTTACCTTGGTCATAATAATTTTCTTTCTAGTTTTTATTTTATTTTACCACTTGAATTCTTTCCACTTCACTTCACATCTTCATTCTTATCGTAATCGTACTCCTAATTTTTTGGAATTTTTAGACAACAGTTGACATTTTTCAAAAATTTTTGATATCAATTCACTTATAAAATAATTTTTAATAATTTTGTAATTTATCCACTTCAACTCTACGCCTTGTAATATTTTAATTATCGTTATTCTTATCACATATATATGTATATTGACTGAGCAATTATTTAGTGCCACTTAATAACCTTTTTCTGTAATATAAATACGACTGTACAGCTTGAAAATGAAGTCGTTGAAAAGAAATTTCTTCGCTGAACAAAAAAAACTGTGTTTTTACCTAACAGGTCATTGGCGAAGATAGTCCCAAACTTGGGGACTAACTCTCTTATTGGTTGTAATCAGAAAATAAACAAGTATTGAGTTATTTTAGTAGTCGAAATAATATACCTACTGATCGTACATAGATTGAGAGCTGTATTGGTAAAGTGACACGTTTTACAGAAACAGTATCTTGAAATTCTTCTCAGTCTTCGTCGAAGAGAGGAGAACAAAATTCACAGTATAAAACGTGCACATTGTTTCTCGAGGCACCTCTTCAGCCTAAAATATACATGTTATTATATTTTTTTTAAATATTAAGTAGACACTTGATGTAAGGCTCTTAGTTCAAGGAAACCGCAAGGTATGAAATATGATAGCATAATTGGTCAAAAATAACACGAAAAGAAAGCAGTTATTTATTGCATGAATAGAAAAAGATACGAGAAGTTTTGGTAGATGGTATAACAACAAAAACAGAACCTGATCATCAGCATACAGGAAAGCAGGTTGTGTAATGATATACCAGTAAGCATTTAGAAGTAGTTTTACAATCAGCTGAATAAGTTAGTATCAGCGGCTCGGTAATAATACTAAGTGAAAAAAGCAGAGTGCGTAATTACATGGTAATTATGTTTTTAAGAGTTGATCACGGATTGATATGAGTTAGAGAAACATTGAAAATCAGTGAGTACTGGACAGCTGCTGTTTCATCCTAGTTTGGGAATCATCGGCAGTACGCACCCACTAGGATTCGAACCCAGGACCTTCTGGTTACCAAGGCAAGCTCGTATACCTTTCAGCCACTGGGACGTGATTCAATGGCTCATGAATTCTAACTTCTACCCATTCGTGATTTATCAATCCGTGATCAACTCGTAAAAACATAACTAACCCTTACAAACCAAACTATAGTAAATTAATCTGATGCTCGCTAGTGACTTGCTACAGGATGGAGTTTCCTGGAGTTCTAGTGAGAAGCCGTGACCAGTGAGGTCCATCCAGATGTCACGTGTGAGGATGGATGTCCCACCGACGACAATGGTTGGGGTTGCGCTAAATCACCAATTGGTAGGTGTTAGAATTGATGAGCCATTGAATCGTGTCCCAGTGGCTCAATGGTATACAAGCCAGCTTTCCTTGTAACCGGAAGGTCCTGGGTTCGAATCCTAGTGGGTGCGTACTGCCGATGATTCCCAAACTAGGGTGAAACAGCAGCTGTCCAGTACTCCCTGGTTTTCAATGGTTCTCTAACTGATATCAATCCGTGGTCAACTCGTAAAAACATAACTAACCCTTACAAACCAAACTATGGTAAACATAGTAATTAGTAAAGAAATTGGTTACTAGGTTGGATTGAATTTATTCACTATTTCTTTCAGTATACACAAGTTGGGTTTGAGTATCTTGATGGCTATAGATTCAGCAAACCGAAGTAAAGTCTATAGGAGGATAAAACTCGGGCACTGTGGTAGAGTTTAACGCCATTATAGATAAGATTTTATTTTGATAAATCACACAGCATTATACAGTAATATTAACTGATGGCGTTTCGAGTACAAATTATTGCTTATAATCATACCAAGGCATTCACACAACTTTCTTGCTTCATTTATACACATAAGTAAAAATTGATTGGACATTTAAATAAAAATTAATATAAGATAATGTACATTCAGAAATAATAATAGTGTTATCAATCAAGTACAATCAGATGGGAAATAAGATGTTTTTATAGTCAAAATAAGTAACTTGTTATAATGCTATAATGTACGTGAAGTGAAATAAAATTTTAAGGTTGTTTATTATTCCCTTTGATTTGACTGGTGATAATAATGTCTTCCATATCTCTGGTATTTGCATTGAATCATTTCTGTTGCATGTGTTAGGTGTAGACTCAATGAAACAGGCAGGATTCAATAATCAATCTCTCTGTCCGCATTCCTATATTACTTCTTAGAAATTCGACTCTGTCCCACCCTATTGTGTGGTTGTGGGTTAATGTATGCAGTTTGGTTTCTTTCCTTGTTGATGATGATTAATGCAGTTAGAATATCCACTTTGCACCTTGATTCGACCATATTTCGACCAATGGCGTTAATGAGTAACTAAGACCATAGAGTCTCATGTTTTCTGGATGGATGCCCATCTTTCTGTTTCTCCAATGTACTTTCTCGTGCACATGCAAAGTTGCAGGTAACTTATCATTTGGTAAAGAGATCGACTAGTGCTGTAAAGAGAAACAAGTTCAGCTGGTGGATAAGTTGTGAAAGGGACAACTGTTGGTCCATTGTATGTTCTATGCAATATATCTTCTAGTCTGAAGCCTAGCTTAATGGATACGAAATTCTTCTCGACTGTAGCGTCGCTCTTTTCATTGATGTAGTTTCTTCTGTACTGTCTCATGGATCTCATGGGATACTCGTTTTCAGACTATATATAAATATGTAATTGTAGAAATTATCGAAATGTGTATTCTTTGTCCAATAACCTGTGTTTTAATTCTTATAAGAATCTTTATTCAACTTTTTCGATACCTTTGTTTCGGCTGTTCAATAAGCTTTTAAATCTTCTTTAAACGAACATGAAAATCATTTTACAGTGAAGGCGTCTACCTTATTCACATATGTGAAAAATAGACTTGTTTTGTATGTAGAAAAAATGCTTTAATTACAGGGAAGCGAAACAGTGATTTATCTTTGAGAGAAAAAGTTAGTCATTTCCGCCATATTGTAACAAAATACTTTGACTATTTTTAACATCTCTTCTCTGATTTTAATCTTAAAAGTGAAAATTAGCCTTAAAATAATTGTAGAAAGACAACTTAGCTAATACCGACATGTACAACTGCTTTGTATACGTTTATCAGATTAGTTCTGTTATGGAGATAAATTACATAATTATATAAAAGTCTAGTGGCCGGACTTTTGTGATGTGCTTGCACTAAATTGGATTGTCTGCAATGTTAGACAAGAAGTAACAGGTATTTCAAAGTTGTTTTCAATAAAAATCTAAAGATATGGAAAAGAAATGAAATAAAATTTAGTGAAGTTCCTTGAATTCTAGTGAGAAGTTGTCACCAGTGGGGTTCACCAAAGTGGGTGTGAGGACAAATGCTCGCCAAAGACATTGGCTAGCGGTTGTGCTATGCTGTGAACTGGCAGAAGTTGAATTTCATGGGTCATTGGATCGGGTCCCAGTGGATTAATGGTCTACGAGCCCGCCTTGTTATCAGAAGGTCCTGGGTTTGAAGTCCTGTGGTGGGTGCGTATTGATGAAGAGTTCCAAACTAGGATGGAACCGATGTTCAGTACTCTCCGCAGGCTTTCCACTGGTTCTCTAGTTGATGTCAGCACATGATAAATTCCTGTAACCAGATAAGATTAGGTTTACTAATCAATTTTTAGGGGCCTGTTATCTTTATACGCATCTTTCCGGTAGAAGTTGAGTTGTTTCAGAGATTATGACACTATTTGATTGTCCACCTTGTAGTTAATAGAACGGATTTGAAGTCTGTGATGTGATGAGTCCTGAGTCACCGTTCAACATATATTACTAGTCTATGATCTTTACCATTATATTCCCTATAAGAGCTCAAGATATCCAGTTGACACTTTTCAGAAAAATAACATCTGACGTTCTTTCAGTGAATATGTCGTTTGAAGGAGTGATAAGTGGTTTTTGCAAGTAAATGCCCTAACACACACAAACTTGAAGATTAACAGGCTAAAACCAACAAACTGGCTGATGAAGCAGCAAAGACCGGACTTCAGGGGAACATAAAGTAGACGGAGATGATGAAGATAGCTAACGAACAGCAACAACAACTAGCACCAATCGCCATCAACGGGAGACTTGTGAAAGAGATTACTTCCTTCACTCATTTAGGAAGCATTTTTGAACCACTGGCGGAACCAATGAAGATGTCTAAGCTGTTCAGAATGAGACTACAGGCAAACGTGAGGCCTGTCTAAAAGGACACTAGAAAGTAGAACAAAGTAGAAACGTGCCGTTGAAGCCCTACTTTCTACTCGCATCCCAAAGAAACTATAATGAGAATAAACTATCACCATTTAATTGACAGAGAATATTTAGGCTTTTTTAAGATAACCAAAAATCCTTTCTCTCAGGCTCTTCTAGCAACATACATAACATTACAATGGACTTAAACAATTCATCACTATGAAGCATTTAATAACTCCTTTTCATTAGTTCATGTTAGGTTATGTGTAAAAGAATAACAAAATTATTATGACAATATTATCGATTTAAAAGCGCTTTTTACAGTTTTCTTAGACCTCATAAATCACCACTGACCTTTGAAAACAGAATCGTATCTGTTAAGATGTAATGAGAACCATGAATAAAGATAATTGATGAAAATGAACAGCAACTATGCCTTGTGGGCAAAATGTACAATCTCTATTTATATCTGTAGTGAATAGGTATTAAAATGACCAACAGTAACCTTAACAGTATCCTTGATTGAAATATAAAATAGATCAGAAACGAGAAAGATACAAGTGTGCATTATGTCTAGCTTCTCAGTAATTTTAATAGTGGTGCTTTATTATGCAAAGCAGTATTCTTCAAGTTAAGCATACCTTCTAAGAAGATATCCAGTCATTTCTCACGTCTAACTTCGGTGTGGTACAAATACCAATGATATCACTGGACAGTTTCTTATGTAAATCCATTGCTTAACTATGATCTAAAATGTTTCTTCTGGAGACACCCCTCCCCTCAAATTGCCAGTTGGGTGAAAGCTTTCTCTAGAGAAATGGTAGAATTCATGTCCATTGACTAACAATCATATAACATACTAAATAGTCACTGATCCCAATACACCGACTAGAAAACTAAAAGAAATCTCTTACATCAACCATATCAGTAGAAAACTGCAATACATAAGCATGCAGTAGTATGAGTATGGAAATATTCAACCAATTAGATTAATCATTTCATTTTGCTGGCTATAACTCAGTTATCCAGAACAGATTTTACATGTGTTAATGAATACTTATTATTATGTAACTAATGCTTTGATTAGACACTGGTAACTAGTGTGAAGTGTCTAGTCTACTCCTATCTACTGAATTATATCAGTTAGGTTTGCAAGGTGGTCATCATTCTAGGTAGCTCGCCATCACGGTGCACATTGATTTGATGGGATTAGATGGTTGGAGGCAATTGGCAGGAAGCCTTACTCCACCTACGTTTTGTGCTAGTTGCCACTCACCAGTCAACAAGGCGTATCTGCAACCTCGAAGGAACTCATGTCCCTTCTGAGATTCGAACCCGCATCACCCAGTGGGTGCTGCAATCAGAGACGTGACTACTGAGCTATTCGGGCTGGCTCGCGATTGACCTCCTGTAGGACTGTACTGGATATTTTTGACTGATCACACTGCAAACCTGACTGATAGAGTTCAGTCTGAACCAAAGATAGGAGTAGACTGGACTTATTACACTAGTTACTGACTGGTGTCCAATCAAACCATCCAATATGGTTCTACAGGAGGTCAGTCGCCAGACTAAATAGCTCAGTAGTTACGTCTCTGATTGCAGCACTTACTGAGTGATGCGGGTTCAAATCTCAGAAGGGACATGAGTTCCTTCGAGGTTGCAGATACGCCTTGTTGACTGGTGAGTGGCAACTAGCCCGAAACCTAGCTCGAGCAAAGCTTTCTGCCGATTGCCTCCAGCCATCAAGCTATGATAAAAAAAGTGAATATTTTACGCATGTGTTTGAAGTTTGTTGATCAAACTATTCGATTCAGTCAATAAGTTGTGTGATCATTCTATAGTGCACTAGCAGGTTCTCTTTGTACTTAGTTAATCATTTGGCTAACATCAGTTTTACTGAGATAAGTTGGTTGAACAAAAAGGCATATCATTTTACCACCACTCCATCAATTATCACTTTTCACATTTGTCAGTTTACGAGTAATCATGCAGCACTTTTTAATTAGATGGTGATAATATAATCAATAAGAAGTTAACGTTTTTGAGAAACTGAAACACTGGTAATTAATCATGAACATACAAATCGATATTAAATAAGAAAATGATTTATACCTGGTGAAATTGAGTAAATTATAACTGGAGTTCAATATACTGATGCTCACATCAACAAAAATGATTAGGTAAGTTCAGCCATCAATAAGTTATCGCATGTAACTTAGTGGTTAATAAAAATTCTCTTGTTTCTCGTTTACAATGAATTGAAATGAGCAAAAGATTATTTTCCTGTTGAGTTTCCTTTTTTGAAATATTGAATAGATCGCCTTCATATGTCAATAATGAAGCTGAATTTACGCTTTTGAATGGTGTTCATTTAGTCTTCAACTTACAACTCGTTGAAATGAGTCAAGCAGTTGAAAATCTTCTTAACTGTCAGAAATTTTATTGAAGACAATGAAGTGTACGTTGACTGGTTCCTGGTTAATAACCAATGTCATGACTCTACTCCTTGCGTTGGTGCAGACTGAATTCTATAAGTCAAGTATGCAGTGTCGTCAGTATGCTATGTGACTTGCCATCGCGATGCACACTGAATGATGTTAGATGACTGAAGGCAATTGACAAGAAGCCTTGGACCTAGGTTTTGTGCTTGTGTGAATCTCAGAGGGAACATGATTTCCTTCAGGATTGCCCATACACCCTACTGGCAAGTGTCAACAGATACAAAATCTAGGTACAAGGCCTCCTTTCGAATACATCTAATCAGCTAGCAACGAGATACGTCTATAATCTGCTAAAGGAAATTGACTCATTCTCATTCCATATCTGCATCATTAAAATAGATCGATTAAACATGTGTGAACAAGCTGCTGTTAAACTCGGAACTTTTATTAAGTATATTCCAGTAATATGATGTACTGACCGCTTAACAGTATATTTCATCCATTATTATTATATGGCTCATCAAATAAACGTCAACCTGCTTTATTTATTTTATTTATGTCTTGTAAAGCATTTCTTCTGTTTGATATATGTGCATTCTTGTATCTTACAAGAATGACGACTGAAGCTGAAACATAACGCTGAATACAACCAAAACTATAACCAGTGATTCAGCTATTGATGTATTTTTATTTTCTTAACATTTCAAGGAGTCTGTTTGCTTATTTCATTGTTACAATTATTAGTAGGATTAGTACGAAAATGCTATGCTGTTTTGAGGATTGTAGAATTTTAAATCAATCAGTTGTTCAACAGGCAGCAGATTCTTTTGCGACTTACTCAAAATGCGTTAGCCACTTCCAGATGAGCTATAAGTCTTCTTACCAACAAAACAAAAATAAAGTATATATTTTGACATTTTTTAAATTCCTTTATGTTTCCAGCTACGGGCCTGAATTTTTTAGCAGTTGTGTTTATTTTTACGGGGTGGGTTGCTAGCCTCATGCCCAACCTGCCCTCTTTACTAGTCTTATTACTGGCTTGGCGAGGTAAAAGAGTGCGTCGGCTGGGGGTCGAACCCCAGGCCACATGTGTGGTTGGCCACCGACGCATATTTTAACACTTAGCTTCTAATATTTACAAATATCTTAAGTATGAAAATTAATCCGTGAGTCAACTCTGTGGCTGAATTCTGCCTAATGGTCTATAGACTTTGACAAGTTCTCTCAACTACCATGTGTTAAAAACTAAAATTTTGTTTGTGAACAGAATTTGGTTGTTTTCTTATTCTATAGGATCAAGATATTCAAAGAAGTTATTTTACCAGTATTGGAGTATTGATGAATGCCAACAAATACTAAATTTAGACCAAAGTATCCCTTTTGCTTGCCTTTTTTATCTAAAAAGCCTTTTCGACGGACTAACTTATTCAATTACTTAAAGACAGATTTTCAAACAGAAAATGGATATGAGATGACGTGGAAGTTAGAAAATGAGGGAAAGATCCCTTGTTAGGTCGTGTAACATTTTCAATATAAAATGAAGTAATTAGAATAGAGACTTAAATACAACCCTTTACTTGGTATTTTATCATTTATTGTTATTATCTTACACGTAAACACAACCGTAACATATCTGAAGCAAGATAATCAATTAAAAAAAACCAAGATTAGTTTCATTTTCATCACTTTAGCACCATCAACAACGTGAACATTGCCATTTACTTCCTGTAGGAGTTTTAGCTGTTTGTTGAGGATTTATTGGTGTCAAGTCAACACTTCCACATCAAAAAGAGAACCAATACTAATCCTAGAGCAGTAGAGTGATACATTTTTCTCCTATGGATGCTTAAGCACTGTTCCGAAACAAATTCACGGCAACTCTGTGCGAAAATGAGCATTTTAACCCTCAATCATTAGAATACAATTTTGTGGTCCTTGTATTCCCGTCAGTTTACAGTTCAACAGAACTGATAACTAGTGTCTTCGTTTATAGAGATCACTCTAAGCAGTGTTTGTGACTTCTTTAAATAGGTTATTGTAACCACCCTTAGGATAAGTAGATAAAATGACCAGTTGTACCTGTATTTTGCTTGCTAAATAACCATCAGTTAACTGAAATCTGTTCCCACTTTTAAAGTTGAGTGTCATTTCTGATGGTTCAAGTAATAATTTCTTAATATATCCCACACACTCGCTGAGAAGACCGCTGGGTGATATCGCGCGTGCGTCAGGCCATTGCTCAAGTGGAACCAGGCCGAAGGGAAGCGGCGAGTGGGACGTCAGTGCAAGGGTGACATGGAGGAGATCGTGTGAAGAGGAGTTGAAAGAGTATGGACTAACATGGATGCAGGTGAAAAGTACAGCAGAAGGAAGACAGAAGGAAGTGGAGACGTGCAGTTGAAGCCCACTGCCGTATGTTCCACTGGGAACCCAAAGAACAATAAAAATAATAATAGTATATCCCACTGTACAAATTAAAGCCATACAGTTAAGACATATTACTATTTTGAAATATATTCAGGAATGCTTGAATGAATGAAATAGATGATATTCACCAGATGAAAGAAGGTCAAACTGTGAGGAGCACAGTACACTGTCTACTGTTGTTGAAATCACACTCTAATTAAGTACAACTGAGAATAACAATGAATTACTTTGTTTGCCATACAGAAGCATTTTGTTACTTGTAGATGAATGAGTTCAGTGTATTTTTGTATGAAATGAATTCAGTAGTTAGAAAATGTTCTACAAAAACTTAGCTAAGCATGGGATATAAGTCTAGATGCTATCTTTAATATCACTTAACCAAGACATGAATTTAGAATATTGCTCAGCAGCATTTAACTATTACTTTGTTATCATAGGCTTTTATACTTATCATTATTTTTTTTTGATCGGTCCCTTGTTGAAGAGCTAACATTTGGACGGACTGCTCTTGGACTTGTCTTAGTGAGGTATTCACCGGCTATTCCTTGTCACTTAATATGTTGACTTCCATTTATATAAACGTCGTAGATACTGTTTTTTCTCGAAGCTGAATCAATTGTTTCTCACTTTTTATATAGGATTTATCTTGCTGCTAATTTTTTAGAGTTGGCATTTGATTATTATATATTATTATTTCGTTTAATTCTTAGAGGAACATAGAGCTTCAGCCGCGCGTCTCCATTGAGTTCGGTTCTCCGCTAGAGTTTTCACCTGGCTCCAAGTCTGCCCACATGCTTTCATCTCCTCTTCACATGACCTCCTCCAAGTCACCCTTGCACTGACAACCAACTCACCGCTTCCCTTTCGGGTTCCACTCGAGCAGTGGCTTGTCTAGTAATGTCACTTGATGGTTTATTTTCTCAGAATATGGCCATTCCATCTCCATTTCTTCCTGCGTATTTGTTGCACAATCGGTTCCTGGTTGGTTCGTTCATTGCCAGAGATCCCTGTTTCTGATCTTTTCTGGCCGGCCATCTGATCTTGAGTAGTATTGAGCGAAGACAACTGTTAATGAAGGTGTGTAGTTTGTTTGAGGTTGGCATTTGAGGTGATATAATTTCTGTATAACTTTTTATTTAATTCGTCTTGTTTGTCTATTTTTACGATAGCATGAATTTTGTGATTGATTTGATATTTTATTTGCTTCTTTGATAAGATGATCCTTGTTTTGCGTGATATTGTGTCATTTTGAAAGCCCTGTTTGTATCTCAGTTGAGTTTTGTCTCTAGAACAGCAGTTAAAGTTCTGAGTTGCTCTATGATTTTTTTTTCATCAGATAGATGCTCATTTGAATTTCAAACCTGTTTTATATGCTTAATCTCAGGCGTTAACACCTTTTCGCCTAACTCTTGAATCATTCTAATACGTTCAGTGAAATCTACAGATTACGTGGAATGTTTATTTTATTTGTTGGTTAAAGGTGATTTAATTAATCTTCTGCGATGGAGAATGAATGACATGAAGTTGGATATTTGAAGAGCGGATCTATTCTTGCTTAGACACTAAGCAATAATATATATTACTAAAGGATTTTGATCATATAGATGGGTGATACTATATTTAGTATAAACTTGTGGAATTTATCTGAAATCTCTACTTTTGTTTTATTCCTATGATTAATATTTAAACGTTTAAAAATAATTATTTAGATAATTCTGATAATTCATGCGTCTCCTAATTTTACACTGTTAAGCGTAGGCAAATCAATTTAGGTATTTTTTTTATCCATCACACGGTAAAATATGACATCATATTCTTTTGCCTAATTAATAACTTATTAAAATGGCGACTTATCTATATTTTCATTACTAACAACAATATTCAAGAGATATATTACATTGGCGTTAGTTTTGCCTCTCAACCAATGTTAATTAAATATGTCACTGTATAATAATGCTGAAAACACACACCACTAAAGTGTGTGTATACTACATCGAAAATTCATTAATCATATTCAAGAAGAATTAAAATGATGAAATGATTATTTCTACTGAGTTCAATGTTTCACGATTAATTAAAACACAAAGAAGACAATGAAAGTCATGATAAATAATTCCAAAGATTGATCCAAAAGTCTTCCTCCTTTTTTTTCTATTTGTAAAGGTTAACTTGTTAACTGAGGGAAGAAGTTTTCTTCATATTTGTATTCTGCTGTGAAGAGAAGAATAGAGTGTATTTCGATCAAATGTATTATTTAGCGAAAACTATAATGAGAAAAATTAAAATTAACTTATTAAGGTATTCTGATCTTCAAATGAGCGTTTATTCAAAGTTAGATGAAGGATTTGATCATGAGCTGACATCGGTTAGAGAACCATTAGAAAACCTGGTAGTAATGGACAGTCATCTGTTTCATCCTGTTTTGGGACTCTCAGCAAAAACAGAACCTTTTGGTTATTAGGCGGTCTCGTAGACCATTAAGTCACTGGGACCCGATCCAATGGCCCGATTCCAATGATATTTTATGATTAAATCCTCCAATCAATTAAACAAAATCCCTACAAACGAATATTTAGAAATGTTTAAAGTTAGTTTCATCTAAGGTAAAGCTGAAATTCTCTAGGTGAAAAGCAATCGATGACAGCAGTTTTTTTTAATTCAAATGTTTTGTTTTACTGGAGACCTTGTACTAACTGAATGTGCTTCTATCTAAGGTAATGGTGGTGTTTAAGACGGATGCAGCCCCGGACTGTCATGATTTCATTTCTTTTCCTACAAAAAACCGAAAGCTGTTAATTTCAACTTCTAAAAAGATCATTCAATAGACAACAACTGTTACTACAGCTTGATCGTTTTACCTTATGATCCTATTGATAAAATTAATGGATTCACGTTAACTTATTCATTAAAAAAAGGCTAAACTGTGATTGGAAGCTATCGGAACGCCAGCAAAACTTACAAAAATTTGCTTGAACATACTTATTATTGCAAGGTAGGTTTCTTGACGGCCATTACATGGAAAAATTGTACAAGAGTCTGTGATTAGATAGAAATGATGGTTTAGTACACCTTTTCCCCCTGGTTGTTTGACGGATGATGATAGTTACGCTAAACAGTCTCAGTAAAGATAGTTGTCATTTACATTTTGAGGATTTCCTACATCGAATTCATCCGAATATGATAGAATACTGTAAAATAACTACATTAATCTTTGAAAGCTTCTAAATTGCTTATCACAGTGAATAGTTATCTGATTCATACTGACATAAACTGCTGACTCACTTCACTCCTCGAACGATGTTTCAAAGTGATGAATTGGAAATAATTAAATTATGGTCCAAAATATGAAGTTATAATTAATGTGTCACTGGATTCCGTCCCAGTGGTTGAATGGTATGCAAGTTCGCTTTGTAAACTGAAGGGCATGGATTAGACAACAGGTAGGGTTAATAATAATAAATGACTTTATTCTGAACAATGTTTATATAATGTACAGAATTTTCAGCGGAGTTTATTGCTTGATATTTCCTTTTCCTACGGAATCTTCAGATAAAAGATTAATTGATAATAGATCTGACCTGAAGCTCCAAAAGCCAGTCCCTTATGAAATCTGCTTTTTTTCTCCTTCAAGAAATGCACGACAATTTGTTGAGTGCCAATTATAAAATGTTCAGGAACACATTTTGTGAACTGAGGACGCCGCTGAGGCACGATCATCTCATGTACTGGGGTGGGCTGCCATCGATTATAATACTTTTTCATATGTTTACTAGAAACTTGCAAATCAGCAAGTTATGAGCGTTTTAAATACTCGCGACAGTAAATAATACTATTAGAGATCATATTTTACTGGACTTAAACAAACTGAATAAGAGAAATTATATGCAATATGTTGAAGGAGGTTTTTTGGAAGCCTAACTTTTAAGCAGTCGCATATTTCTGATGAATACTAAACTAGGAAGAAACGATTGTCCACTAATTCCTGGTTTTTAATGGTTCTTTAATTGAAGTCAATTCGTGATCACACTTGGAATAGGTATACATCTTAAATACTGCGTTATTCATTACTTTTTTTAATAATAAGGCGGTCTTTACTTTTCTCTTATTTTTTTGACTTACTGTGTTAATTATGCCCACTGTCGTATGACTTTAGTGTATGAAATGTCGAACTAAATTAAGAACAGAAGATATTCAACAAGGAAATAATCTAACTCATTTGGTTTTTCCTAAGTACTACTCCATAGCTGCTTAAACATTTCATGAAATGAATTTCACTATTGACTCTGACTTTGTTTTAAAACTGACAAGTTAATAAAATGAAATATTTTCAAATTATCGAACATTTTAACAAAAGGATATATATATATATATATATATATATATATGAAACTGAATAGAATGAAGAATAGAAATCAGGTGCTTAAACATAAAAGTTTTCATAAGGTAGTCTCTGAAAGTTTGTCATTCAGAGTTCAGCGTTCCAGGTTTCTGTAGCAGAAGAAACAAATTTAGAATGGTAAGAGGGTTATAAATACAACCTTTTAGTGATTTCAAAAAATGTCATACGTACTAAAAGCATTATATACTACTCAGTAATAAACTGTAAGTAAATTAAAAATTCCCATAGTGTAATGAAAACAAATGATTTTGAGTGAACAATTGTTTTCGATAAATTCTTCCTCAGACTCTACAGTTTATAAATCCATGAATATTACAGTACAGTTAGCCATTAAAGGGTTGTGAAAATTATATCAGAAGCTGTGTTGGGGTGAATGTATAATATGGAGTGATAATTCGGTATTTAATATTGTCAAATAAATGTATACAAAATGTGCAGTCATTCGGAGCATAAGATAAAGTGTGAATAGGCAACGAGTGAATGTTAATGCCTTTATAGTCAGCAGAATGTAAATTTCATTGGGAGGTGGGGGAGGTGAGTTATATTCAATGGTTTGCGAGGAAAATCATTACTACAAAATGCATACAAACAAATATCAGGAAATGGGAACCCTGAATGTAAGTTCAAGGGCTGACAGATATAAAGTGTAGTGATAAAATAAAGAGGTTAAATTGTGAACTGTAATAAAATACTAGAGACATAATAAGCTTGGTGTAAATTACACATAAAGGTAATAATAAAGTGAACCAGGTAAAAATGAATAAGAAGGCATAATATGATATGAAACTATGGGTGATTATGTCTCTGTTGACCCTGTAGTAAACCAAAGTAAACAAACAGGATGTATGTGCTTCTTTTGCGCACATAGGTGAGGTTTTTTCTTATTAATCTCTATAGCTGCCGCTATAGCTAACAGACGTTATCGTGGGTCATCAGGCATATTGTTTGGTACTCGATATACAACCGTAAATGATTCATCTATTTTGATGTGTATGAGTTCCGAGTTCTGAATGACTGTACATTTTATATACGTTTATTTGACACTATTAAATATCGAACTATCGCTCCATATTAAACATTTACCCTAATACAGCTTCAACGGAAGGGATTTGAAAGAGGTTACTTCATTCACTTATCTAGGGAGTATTGTCTCAACTACTGGCAGTTGAAACGGATGAGGATGTCAAATCGAGAATCGGAAGGCGAGAAACACATTCATCAACCTGAAATCAATCTGGAAATCTTCGTCACTCAGCATCATCACAACAAAATTCGGATTTTCAATACAAACGTCAAGTCAGTCACTTCTTCTTTTGACGGGTGGGTCACAAAGAATATTTCCAACAGCCTGTTGCAGACCTTTATCAACAACTACTGTCTTCGCTGGCTCTATACTGAAGATCAGATGGCCGGGCCGGAAACAATCACCAACAAGAAACTATGGCTGGGAACAAACAAAACAAGAACCAATCGCCAACAACAAATAAGCAGGAGAAAGTGTAGATGGATTGGACACTCGCTCACTGAGGAGGTCACTGGGTGACATCACGCGCGCGTCAGGCCATTGCTCAAGAGTGGAACCGCGAAAGGGAGGCGGCGAGTGGGACGTCAGTGCAAGGGTGAAATGGAGGAGATCGTGTGAAGAGGAGTTGAAACAATATGGACATGGATGGAGGTGAAAAGTACAGCAGAAGGAAGACAGAAGGAAGTGGAGACGTGCAGTTGAAGCCCGCCGTATGTTCTACTGGGAACCCAAGGGAACAATAATAAATAATAATAATACAGCTTCCGATATAATTTTCACAAACCTTTAATGGCTATTTGTATTATAATATTCATGAATTTATATACTGTAGATTCTAAGGAAGAATTTATCGAAAACAACTTTTCGCTGCAAATCATCTTGTTTTGTAAGTAAATTGCATATCTTCACGATAATTTTCCATTTCACAAGAAAAATACGATGAGTTATCTACACTGGTTATATTCTTTTATTCGTTTTTATCTGTAGTCGTGTATTATTCAAATCACTAATTAACTCACCCGGTAGTGGTTGATCACGCTTACATTACGTCAATAGCGTAGCTTATATCAATGAAAAATATCACGCTAATCACACATTTATTATACCTGGTTATTCACATAACTCTGAAAGTTTTAAACGTTTATATAAAATCAAATCGTATGAAGCGAATGAAGGAGGATAATTATCTAACCATCAGAAATAAACACTTGAACAGACCGCATCTGACACGCATACAAACACACAAACACACACAAGCATAAATTAGGCTGGTTTATCAAAAACAAATAAATAAGATTATCTTGTTTACCAAAAGTAAATATAAACACTAGCAGTTAACAGCAATAGTACTCAAGAATACCATTCATTCATTCATTCATTACAAGATGTTTCAAATATGATAGACTGATGACAAGAAAACAATGGTGGAAAACTCATTTAAATATTGAATAGAAACAGAGGAGAAAAGAAGAGAAGGGAATTATGATTGAAAAGAAAAACTGTTTGCATGGCTTACTTTTTGTCTTTAAGTGTTCTAATTTCTGATTGGTTGAGAGTTAACCTTTTATGATTGATAAATCATTATACGGTATAAGAATAAGCAGTGAGATATGATAATGACCTGTTGTTTAAAGATAACAACAGACAAGTGAGTGGCTTTTTTGCATGTGTTTGTCTAGATGAATGATATATCTTTGTTTGTGTATATATTTGAGTAGAAGATAAACAGCAGAAGTGTCTGTTTTATGTTATATTCAATGAGAACGGTTTTTAAGTAATTTCTTTAAAACACTGATGTCAGCCGGAGAAAAAAAATGATCCAAAATGTAAGAGTAACAGAAACTTATTCTTCTATAGTATGAAGCGATTTTCAGAGTTATTCAAAACTAGACAGTCTGAGTAAAAATAGTGCTCTTGTAACTCAATAAACTAATTATTGGGAAATACAGTCATTTCTTTAAAAAAACTCTTTTAAGTGTTGGTTTGTAGGGATTTAGTTGGTTACAGGATTTCATCATGAGGTGACATCAATTAGAGAACAGGTGGAAAACCTGCGGGGAGTACTGGACATCCTAGTTTGTGACTCTTTATCAGTACTCACCCACAACAGGAGTTCGAACCTAGGACCTTCTAGTTACAAAGCGAGCTCATAGACCATTAAACCCCTGGGACCCGATCCAATGGACTATGATTTCCAACTTCTAAGTTACCTGGGGTTCTAGTGAGAAATCGTGACCAGTAGGGTGCAGAAGGTCGGGTGTGAGGACAAATACTCGCCGAAGACATTGACTAGGGGTCGCGCTATGTCATAAATTGGTAGAAGTTAGAATTCATGGGCCATTGGATCAGGTCTCAGTGGCTTAATGGTCTACGAGCTTGCCTTGTAACTAGAAGGTCCTGGGCTCGAACCTTGGCAGCGGTTAGGTACCGATGAAGAGTCCCAGACTAAGACGAAACAGCTGTCCAGTACTCCCAGGTTTTCCAATGATTCTCTAACCAATGTCAGCTCATGATGAAAAAAAACTCTTCTTGTGGACAAAAATCAAGTTAACCTTTAGGTGGTTTACTTAGAATATGAATAATGTTAGTTTTGATCAATACAACAAGGTGTTCCTTGAAATACTCAGTTCAGTATAATTACGGTGTAATTATGACTGGATTCTTGTTTGACTGCGACTTACTGTTATTCACAGTCTTGGTGACTTCAGGATTGACAGGTGCTAATATCTCTTATGAGGAGGCTCAAAGGTTATATTTAGGACAGGAATTCAGACAACATCAGAGACAAGTCTCATATGATAACAGTTGGGAGTATAATGATCAGTGAAATTTCTCTTTAGGAGTGTCGGAACTTATTCTACATTCGAATCAGACAAAGGATATCCATTTACTGAAGTTTGTAAATATACCCTTCTTGTAGGTAAATACAGCCGTACAGATTTTCATGCTGGTTTATTCTACGGCATTCTATTTCAGATTGTGTGATCAACCAGAGTGCTCTGCAGTATCGTCTTACTTTGCTTAAATATTATGCTGTACATCTAATCAACATACAATAATCGATACACTTAGGACTTAATAGCTATACTAGTAGCCTCTAAGGAACTCTTAGTAGAGCAGCATCCACTACATATCCCCCGTACATCACAAATAAATAGTTTTAAATTCATTATTTCAATGAAGTAGTAATTTTTCAAGAACAAGTAAAGGAAATTAAATACTAAGTGTTATAGACCTTCCATAAAATGATGTACACAGGAAGCCACAACTGTGAAAAACTGAAAATTTGAATATTACTGAAAGGACATATATTAATGGTTAAGTTCGTCGGGAATTGATTGATTTAAGGGTGAATTTCATCACTGACTGACAACGATTGGAGAAGCAGTTAGAACTCAAGTGGTACTAGACAACTGTTTCGTTTGAGTTTGAAATTTCCCAGTAAAACCCACCGAAGATCGTACATCAAAGCGTACTTAAAATCTTGAGATCATGGGTCAGGTTAGCTACTGATCAGATACTAGAATGAAATGTGACAGCTTATGAATTCCAACTTCAAAGCCATCTAATACTATGAATGGATAACTTTCTTCACACTCAAATCACTGAGTCCAGCGGACACAGTCATCACTAGAACTCCAGGAGGTACTAAAAATCAGCGAGGATGTAAACCATTTGTTATTGACTAAGTGGTCGAATTGTGACTTAACTTAAATGCTCAAGTGATGGCCACCGCTTACCATTTTCAAATCAATAGGAAACGGCTAGCTAGTGCTGTATGATTTTCAGTGGTTCCCTAGTTACTGTGTGCGTATGACGGCATTTAGCCTAATAAAATAATTTATCTGATCAAAGCATGTTTGGCAATGTCTTTCGTGATGTACTCCTCTGTATCATCTGAAGACAGCTGTTGATAAAAGTGTGCAGGCTGCTGAAATGCTTCAATTGACACACAAAATCTCTGATCCATATAAAGGAACTAACTTAACACTGTCGCTAAAATTTCAAATTTGTTCTTCATTCTGAATGCAGCAGATTTCCATAATGATTTTACAACGATGAATCTCTACCATACATTTTAAGTCCTGGTTTTGACATCCCTATTCTTGTGACCTGTAGCTTAATTGATGTTGACAACGAACAAATCAAGAACAAGTATACAGAAGAATATAAATATGGATTAGGCGTGCTGTGAGAAAACCGTTGGGTAACACAACAGGTTATGCCCTAGAATTAAGCCTGAATGGGAAACTGCGGGCTGTGTGTTTGTCCGAGGGTGACATGGTGGTGATATTGTGAAGAGGAAGTGAAAAGTTATGGGCAGTTGAGGAGTCACTTGAGAAAGACTGCAAAGAACAGAATGTGCTGCTGAAGCCTTGTCTTAATGATAATAATAATGATCTTATTGTTGTCAATCAACTAATAAGTTTTAAGAAAAACATCAAATAACTAGCTGTCAGTCAACGCGAATAGTCCATGCTTTCAGTTGTCTGCTTACCCTAATAAATAAATATGTTTCACCATCCTTTTTTGTGCGTAAAAATGAAAAGCATAATTGGATTACATAGGCCGTAAAATTAGGCGTGTTTCTCATTGGACTTCCGAATGTCACCCTACGTGGTTAAGTAAAGGACAAACAAAGTCCGTTCATAGTTCTATTCTATCTCATCTTGTGGATAGAGAACGCAAGATTGATGTTAAAGAGGCTTTCATAGTCATTTACCGCATTCCAACTAATCTTAACTTCATCCTAAGAGTTCGCCTACTACATATTGCTGAGGCTGTTGGGATCCACATTAAAAACCTAACTTTTATATCCAAAAGAAGCTGGTTCAGGCACTATCCTTACCTTGGTCATCAAGATTCTAATGATCCTCAATTTGTTGGGGGAATTTCCTTAATTTTATTTGATATACTATTTGTTATTACATTTTTGTGCTTATAACCAGATTATTTTATTTTCTGAAAGGATTTTGTATTGTTATCGTGACTAAGATTTATAGATATATGTACATTTTTCGCATACATATTAAAACGTTCAAGCAGAAAATGAATTGCATTCTGAAGAAAACAATCTTAGACCTAATCTTCTAAGTCCCATTGGTTTCCTGTTTATGTAAATTATACTTTACTTAAGTCGTGACCAGTAGGGTGCAGCTGGTCGGTGTGAGGACAAATACTCGCCGAAGACATTGACTAGGGGTCGCGCTATGTCGTGAATTGGCAGAAGTTAGAATTCAAGGACCATTGGATCGGGTCCCAGTGCTTAATGGTATACGAGCTCGCCTTGTAACCGAAGGTCCTGGTTCGAATCCCGGTGGTTGCGTACTGCTGAAGAGTCCCAAACTAGGACGAAACAGCTGTCCAGTACTCCCAGGTTTTCCAATGGTTCTCTAACTAATGTCAGCTCATGATGAAATCCTGAAATCAATCAAATCCCTACAAACCAACACTTGAATACCAATAAGATGCTCACTGGCGACTGGCCCTATTCAGGTAGGTAGTTACCTGGGTTCCAGTGGGAAGTCGTGACCAGTAGGGTGCAGCTGGTCGGGTGTGAGGACAAATACTCGCCGAAGACATTGGCTAGCGGTCGCGCTATGTCGTGAATTGGCAGAAGTTAGAATTCAAGGACCATTGGATCGGGTCCCAGTGGCTTAATGGTATACGAGCTCGCCTTGTAACCGGAAGGTCCTGGGTTCGAATCCCGGTGGGTGCGTACTGCTGAAGAGTCCCAAACTAGGACGAAACAGCTGTCCAGTACTCCCAGGTTTTCCAATGGTTCTCTAACTAATGTCAGCTCATGATGAAATCCTGAAATCAATCAAATCCCTACAAACCAACACTTGAATACCAATAAGATGCTCACTGGCGACTGGCCCTATTCAGGTAGGTAGTTACCTGGGTTCCAGTGGGAAGTCGTGACCAGTAGGGTGCAGCTGGTCGGGTGTGAGGACAAATACTCGCCGAAGACATTGGCTAGCGGTCGCGCTATGTCGTGAATTGGCAGAAGTTAGAATTCAAGGACCATTGGATCGGGTCCCAGTGGCTTAATGGTATACGAGCTCGCCTTGTAACCGGAAGGTCCTGGGTTCGAATCCCGGTGGGTGCGTACTGCTGAAGAGTCCCAAACTAGGACGAAACAGCTGTCCAGTACTCCCAGGTTTTCCAATGGTTCTCTAACTAATGTCAGCTCATGATGAAATCCTGAAATCAATCAAATCCCTACATACCAACACTTGTATACTTTACTTTGGTTTGGTTTCACAGAGTTGTCCTCTTTCAATGCATATTATCTTCTTTATTACACTTGTACTGGTCTTCCTCTGTAATTTGTGCAGTTTTTGTGTTGACATCATCTAGATAGCATGATAATTTACAATTTACAATTAAAAAGCTCGAGCAGCTTTCGCTAACTTACACTATCTCTGGCGTAGGCGTGACATCCGGCTATCAACCAAGGGACGTGTGTACTGCTCAGAAGTTCGCTCCGTCCTTCTCTATGGCTCTGAAACATGGCCAATACGCGTTGAAGACATGAAAAGGTTGACTGCTTTCGATCATAGATATCTGCGATCTCTTTCTCACGTTAGGTGGTTTAATAAGGTAAGTAATGTTGACGTTAGGAATTGAGTGTTGGGCAAAGAGGGAATATCAATCGACGAGGCTATAAAGTTACATAGATTGAGATGGCTAGGTCACATGCTGCGCATGCCTAACCATCGCCTCCCTTGACGGGCATTGCTAGCTGATAGGTGCAGGTTGGAAAAGAGTAAGTGGTGGCCAAACAAAAACATGGATGTCATCAGTCCATAAAATCCTTGACAGTTAAACTGAGTAAGATAGGGAGATGCAGACTTCCGGGTTGGGGCCCTCGGGACTCTAGGAATCAATGGCTGGAGACAATAGGTGACATGGGTCAAAATCGTTGTCAATGGCTCAGATGTATTCAGCCTCTTTAATCTTTCATATTCTTTTCTACCATTACCCATTCTGTTTCGCTCTTATACTTGTCAAACTCTATTGATTCTCTTCACTCATCTTCTTGTCTATCTCTGTGTGCTATTTGGAACGTGGCAACTCGAACTGCTGCACTTCAGTACCAAGTTCTATGTTGAATCCAGACAGACAGAATGTACAATTATAATGGAGATAATACGAAAGCAGAATAATTTTCGTGCATATCTATACACTATTTTTTAGTGTGATATTTATCACCTTCAGTTGTTTATTTCGATTCACGTAGTAAATATTTGAAACGTCCTACACATTCATACCTTGTTCACACTTTTCGTCTAGTAATCTTAGTGTAATTGATAAATAAAGTTTGTAGGTTATGAAACGTGCAGTTTTTTTCTTTAAATGTTGTCATATCATATGAAGTTTTATCAGTTGACAGCAAGGCTTAATTTATATCAGTATTATTTCAAACGAACATTTCAATTATTGCACTTGATTCAAAATAATAGTTGTTCGGTAAAATGAAGTACACTGATGGCAAAATATACGAAGTTCACACTGAAATTCAATTCGCCATAAGTTATTTGTATTCCACTTCTTTTTTCACTTTCTTCTTTCTGAATTGTTTCACGACGACCTTTATATCTTGTCTTTGCTATTCTGTTCATCGCTCATCTATTCAAGATTCTCTCAGAAGACACACACGCGCACAGAACATACTACTTATAAGTTATTATTGGTAGCACACTGTACAATTTTACTTTGAATAGACTGATATTATGTAATGAAGTTTATTATTGGTTTTTGGATGGTTGGAGGCAATCAGCAGGAAGCCTTGGACCCAGGGTTTCGTGCTATTCGACACCCGCCAGTCACCAATGAGTATCTGCAACCGTGAAAGAACTCATGTCCCTCTGAGATTCGAACCCACGTCACCTAGTGCTGCACGAAACCCAGGTCGAGCAAGGCTTCCTGCTGATTACCTTCAACCATCAAATTCCACCAAATCAATGTGCACCTTGATATCTAGCCACCTAGAATGATTGCCACATTGCAAACCTGACTAATAGAATTCAGTCTGCGCCAATGAGAGGACTAGACACATCACACTAGTTACTAACTATTGTCGAGTCAGAAGTGGATTATGTTACAAACAATATTTTAAATCAAACTGATCACTATTATTGTTTAAAGGTGTCTTGGTCAGGAGGTGGTTATTTTATAATGGCCTAATGACAACTACTCTTTCATCCCCTGTCTGTCTGTCTCACTGATTCAAGACATATAAGATAAAAGTTCACAGGAAGTTCGCATTTCATTGATTTTGAACAACATCTCAATTCCGTAGGATGTGTGTTTACGAATAAAAATCGTTGAATTAAGTTACACGAAAAAAAGGCTTAAACATTTCACTAACCGAATTTCGTTACCTTTTATAATCATTACTCTAATCATTTCAATGTTTCAGCATGTGACATAATATATTAGTAACTTACAGTGTTTAATGACTCACTACTGAATGCCAAATAGATTACAAATCAATATATTTATACTCATAATGCGTAGTCTTATTGTAGATTAATGCTATTAAAACAGGTCAAAGTCAGATAGTTCATCACGAGTGTAAAGGGTGAGAGATAAGCTTAATAGTGGATTGCTGATTTTCAGACTTTTCAGTAGTACCTATTTTCTTATCGCAGTAACATTGTCCAGAATCTATTCAAACGACAAAGTAATGCTAAGTAGGACAGCTAGTGTTCAGTTTTACTAGCGACTTTTGCTCATATCTGATTGCTTCCAGTTTCCAGTCAACAGGTTCACGTTAGAAATTCGAAATTATCTAGCGTCCTGATATGAAGATGCATGGTAGCATTTTTAATAATAGGGAATACAACAACGTTGGAAAATTAGTAAACTACAATTGAACTAAGGTGTTTCATGAATGCAATAACGTGTTCCCAAATGAATGCAGGAATTAACTTTTAGTGGAAATATTACTTCCAAGTACCTTTTTTATACAGAAATTTGACTGATTTCAAAATAGATCGTAAGATGAACTCAGTTAGAGAACCACTGAAAACGGAGGAGTACTGACAGCTGTTTCGTCCCTGTTTGGGATTCTTCAATGATCCCCCATCAGGGATCAAACACAGGACCTTTGAAATCCGAGGCGAGTTCGTATAATACTTATTCAGGGGGATAGGGCTCAGTGGCCTGTCAACTCTGCTTTCTGCTAATTTGTCCCAGTGGCTGATTAGTCACCTGCTTACCTTGCGATCCGAAAATTCTGGAAACGATCCTGGTGGAGTCATGAATGCGTACTCTTAGAGAGTTCCAAATAAGAATGAAATAGCTGTTCATTACTCTCTGGTTTCCAATGGTTCTCCAAATGAAGTCACTTAGTCAACAGTCTAGAATGTTCTTTTTGTAAGCATTGTGCTTACAATTAATCTTTATGAATTTTGCGTTTCTATACCTTATCAGTGGTTAAAACAACAGATACTTTTTCTTTAGAATTAGATAACTCAAAAATTGTTCCAGGCCACTTTCGATGCTGAACCAAGGCTACATTGAATACATTAGGTTACTGACCCCTTTTTCATGGTTTGATCTACATATTATTTGATCTCTTTAATATCCTCAACTGAATACGTTCATAATTTAAATGTCAATACTGTGTATGGTACGATGGTTACCGAACTATTCATGTTTAAATTAGTCATTTATGTTTAGTGTATTATGTGTTTTTTTTACTAGTACATACATTGATTGTGACGCTTAGTTAGACTGTAAAGTTTGTGTACAGAAAAGTACATTTCTTAAAATTTGTAGTCATTTGTCCCGTCTAGTCACAGAAGTTGTCTGTGAAATGCACAGTCTGTAGTAGAAGCTTTCTACGGTCAACTATGAAAACCAACTACTCAAATCCGTTAATAGTGAATAGTACATCTCCCATTATGTTTACAGTCTTGATGCTACTAACCGTGACATGTAGATAATACATGAGGAAGTTGAAGAGCATTCGGTTCTTCCAATGGTAGTTTAGGTGAAATTTTATCTGGAAATGAACCACTATGACTACATATCTGCCTATTCCAAAAGTACATACTACTACATATTGCTTAGATTGATTCAGTCTGTCTAGTGAACACTTCTAGCTGGTTCAAACAGTTACAAACTGTTTACATTAGTAATCAGTAAGTGCTGTGTAATGAATTCCTGTTGTGCTTATGTAAATTGTTATCGATGACAAAAGTACACAGTTCATACCATATGCATAAGCCTAGACCAAGTTTACCCTTCAAAAAACGTCTAACACAAAAATTATTTATAATACATACGAAAAGTTTAAATTTCAGTTAAAAAATATAAACAAACTTCTAACTTATGATTGTGTTTGAACGTTGGTTACGATCATATTTATAATAACCTAAAGTATCAGCCAACTCTTCAACGTTTATTAAATTTCATATATTCATTCCCCTTTACGAATTTGAATAAAGCAAAAACGACGTTTGTTCAGAATAAGATCGTACCGTCATTTATTTCGTCTGCTTCTGATTATCTGCTTGCAGCCTAAATAAATTATTAACTTTATGTACGTAACAAACAGGTGTGATCCCTTATGAGATAGTAAGTGTTTATGCTATTGGAAAGTTAATCATTCGTGCAAACTAGCAACCCTAGGGAGTTGATTAACAAGAACAAAAGATTTGGAGGCACAAACGCCAAACAAATCACATTCGGAAAAAGCCTGTCTTCATTCGACTCAATTTTGAAGGTGATAACATTACAGGAATAACCAACAGAAGGTTGAATAGATCACTAGCCAGAACCTGTCCTGCAGCTAAGTTGATTCCCGTCCATCGAACAGCATGCTCTTTAGTGCAGTCAAAACTCGACAGATACCCTTCTCATGTTAACCCTAAATGTATGTACAAATTTACATCTATCTATGTGAACGGTTACATTGGGAGGTCAGAAAGAAGGACACGACTTCGATTTTCTGAACATGTACCGAAAAGCCCACACTCGAAGGGAACAAACGCTTACAACAGTACCATTACCAGGCACTTGATACCACTTGGAACGGTTATGAGGTGGAAATTGCGAAATCCTTTAAAATTATCAATAGACAAAATGCTCAATTCTCCTCAAGTTTGCCGAATCAGTCTCTATCAAACGCCTGAAACTCGATTCATGTGTTCAGAAAAAAGCAGCTTTCAGTCTTTCTTTGCCCTGGTAACTGGATGTCTTCACTTCCTTGCATTTGATTACGTAGTCTTTGGCTTTAACCTCATCCTGATTTTATATAGTGTGACCACTGCTCAATACGTTTGGAAACTCCTGCCAACTGACATCATGTAAAATTTGCAAATATGTTAAAACTGTCTTGTACATTAGCTTAATAGTTTATTTAGGCTGACGAAAAGCCAACCAAACAAATGATGGTACCATCTTATTCTGCACAAACTGTTGTTAATTAAATTCTTGACACTGTATATAGACAAGCTTGTTTTAATGAGGTGTTCTGTCGGATTCCTCAGTTTCAGTGCACTTAATAACATAAACCACACTTATGTTTATGCGGGCTCACTTTACATCAACTATTAGTTATTATTCATATTTGTCCACTCACATGTTCATCTTCGCTTGTTTTCTTTATATTTAACCCTTGCTATCTTAATGAATTAGTTATTTATTCATGAATTCATTTTGTTACTTTGTGATAAAAAATGCATTAAAACATGCAATTGTAAAATACAATACCTAGTCAAAAATAGTCATCAGAAAGAGAGGCCATATTATTAATCAATAAGAATTTGAAATAATTACTAAAGTGATGGTTAAAATTAGGCTATTCAAACAAATTAGGTTGAACGTGCTCAATTATCAGCTGAGGAGGATTAAGATATACATATTATACGTATTTATAAACTGCTTAGAATAAAATATAATGATTGAATGGAATGCAGTAAATATTTTAACGATATTAAACTAATGAACTCAGTGATATATTGAATGTCTTATATTGACTAGTTTTGAACAGAATTCGATCTGTTAAGTGAGTATAAATAAAGGATAATAATACTTCATATCTAATCCAGTGATAGTTAAGGCATGTAGAAAAACCGTATTTTCGATAGATTTTAGGTATGACACATTCAACCTTTTTTTTAACATACTCTTGAATAATTAATCATCTTAGCTCTTTTAAAATAGAATTTGGTAGAATTTCTTTTATCTGAAGTTAACTCTCTACCTATTTAAAAAAAATTCCCAATGTAATCGAAGTTACATCTTCATGCACATGTATCTGTAAAACTCTGTTTAGATATGAAACTTTTTTTGTAGACATACACTGGATGTTGTTTCGTTTCAGCCTTTTTGTATTAGTCTAACACGCGAGTGTATTGATCGCAATTTTCTTACTGACCAATTACATAACCTTTGAAAATGTGGACACAATTTATAAAATTTATTGTCACTATTAAGTGTACATATTTCGTAATAATGAGATGCACACTAAATACCTGAAAGAATTTTACATGTCGCATATTTCATATACTACTTATTGTTCTCAATAAGTTCACTGAACTGGGAACTAACTCATAGAGAGGTTTGTCCTAGTTGACATATAACTTGCTATGCTTCAGTGATCCACCTGTAAATGAAATATGCTCATACAGGTGTTTGCTGTTTTTATTCCTTTGGGTTCCAAGTGGAACCATGGGGATTCAGTAGCACATCCCGTTTCACTGTCTTCTCTGCATTTTTTTTCAGATGGTTCTACGAGTGTCCATAAACTTTAATTCCCTTCTCAAACGATGTCTTCTGTGTCACCATCAAACATACAACTGATCATTCTTTATTCGGGTTCTACTCGAAGACCTGGCATGTGCTATCACTTAGTGGCCCCCTCAGCCTGTGTCCGATCCACCTCCATTTTCTTCAGGATATTTCCTGGAGACAGGTTCAAGGTTCGTTTGAGTTTAATCGCCTTCAGAAATAGGCATTATCGTTTCTTAGTGCAGCATTATATGAAATCGTATATAAATATCTGAAGAAAGCATTCTTTACACTGATTGGAGTGTAAACAGGCGTCAGACCGAAGCACATGGTTACCTGACGATTATATCTTTTCGTCTGAAAGCAAAGTGGAGATTGAAGATTATGAAGAAAAATCTATGAGAAAATTTGTTTCAGGCCTTAAACTGGTGTCTATAGCTTTCATCGTTCTTCAAGGATTTCTGGATGTATAAATGTCTTGGCTGAACAGAAAGAAATCAGTTTAATCAAACTAAATAAATTTAAAATGTTGAAACTGCTGACGAGCATTAATATTTGATGATATTAGATGATTGGAGGCAATCGACAGAAAGCCTTGCTCGACCCAGGTGTCGTGTTAGTTGACACTCACCAGTCAGAAAGGCGTATCTGCAACTTCGAAGGAACTCATGTCCCTTCTGAGTTTCGAAACCGTGTCACTCAGTGCCACCTGCAATCAGAGACTTGACCACTGAGCTATTTGATCTCGCGACTGACCTCTTGGATGCTTTGATTGAACATCAGTCAGCAACTAGTGTGATGTGTCTAGTGCTGTCTTCGGTGCAGACTAAATTCTATCAGTTAGGCTTGCAATGTGGTGGATCGAAAATATTCAATACGATTCTACAAGAGATCAGCCGCTAGCCTGAATAGCTCAGTAGTCACGTCTCTGATTGCAGCCCCCACTGGGTTACGCGAGTTCAAATCTCAGAAGGGACATGATTTCCTTTGAGGTTGCTGATACGCCTTACTGACTGGTGAGTGGCAACTAACACAAAACGTAGGTCGAGCAAGGCTTCCTGACGATTGCCTCCAACCATCTAATACCATCAAATCAATGTGCACTGTGATGGCAAGCTACCTAGAATGGTGGCCACATTGCAAACTTGACTGATAGAATTCAGTCAGCACCAAAGATAGAAGTAGACTAGACACATTACACTAGTTACTGACTAGTGTTCAATCAAAGCATTTATTCTGTTTCTACGATAAGTAATGATATATCAGGCAATGCACAGAAGAAAAAAGTGTTTATGTTCTGAGCTTAGACAGTCGACTTTATTGATTACACAATCTTCAATGACAGTAATAGCACAATTCAAAAGGGCAGAATAACGAATTGACACAAAAAAGAGAGGAAAGAAACAATAATGAGTGGAACTTTTAACTTTAAGCATGAAAATAATTATTGATGTACAATGACAGTAAAATTGAAATGATCTTATGCTGAATCAAAAGTGTCAGAGAATTTCTAGGAGTCTGGTACTCAAGTGAATCAGCAATTAACAAACATATTAATATAGACCAGATTTATCAGCTAATAAAAAGTAAATCACGTGACAAGAAAGTCCAAATTCCAAGCCAATAAAAATGAACAGTAGAGATATAAATCAACTACCAGTCACGAGGATGCTTGCCAAGACAAACAGATATATCATTCATGAAGAATTCAAATGAATTCATTTTATTATAAACCCTCCGATGAAGATGTTGTCCAGAAGGATGACGAAAGCTGCTCAATTAAATCAACCAGCCCAGAGAAGACAACTAATTCAAAATTATCCACCTGAGCTACAAATCTTCTCTATTATTCCAAGATTTTATCTAGTTTCACTGCCAAACAATACTGGCTGGCATGACATGTCCCCAACCACTCGAGTCAATCAACAGTGTGTATGGCTGTGTGTCAGGTTTTCTTCTGAGTCATCAATTATTACATACGTCAGTAAAAGCAACAAATTCTATCCAGATAGGTAGAAATTGAACTAAATTTTCACTGTGGTGCCTATCTCATGTGACAGTAATTTTGACAGTCTGTGAGACTGTTGAAAAGTTTGTGTTTGAAAGTAGGACAGCTCTTATGTTCATATATACAAGTGTATGAGTGGTCACACGAATGATGTTCTCTATACAATAACTCTGAAATCAATATCGTCAATAAAATTCAAATGTTGGAGAACAAAACAACACCACCACCAGAAAATTCACCAATTCAGATATGCATCTTCCATTTTTCATCAGTTCAATGTCGATCATATCTCATATCATATCTCAATATCACATGGTGAAATTTGAGTTGGAATTTCAGTAGGATAGCCATATGACATGATAGTTAACCCTTGGAATTTTAGATATATATATACCTAATAACCTTGAGTTTCATTGGTTCTAAGATTTTGAATATATCAGTCTTGTTTATCAATTTTTAGTTTAATTTTAAAAGCCAATCAAAAGACGTTTAGTTTATTTTAGAAAAAAATCAGTTTCATATCATCGTTAACTAATAAATTAATTGATCAAATTAACCACTAGACTGCTCTTGCTTTACGTGATACGCTTGGCATGAATATGTTCTTCTTTTCAATGCCTTACATTAAGTTACCAAAATTAAGTTGAAAGACTGTATTTCTTCGTCTGTCAGGCCGACTAATGCACAATGTAATACCTTTATTATTCCAATTAATCAAATATGTATCTGTATGGGTCAAAATAATAACTATCACACTAACCATGGCTATGGAGCTTTCGACTTAGTTTTCAATATTAAATTTATAGATTAGCAGGACGCCTTTCAAAATGAATTTAAATGTTTCTTTACTTCTTTTTTTTTCTTAATTAAGCCAACATAAACTTATAGAGGCTGTTGAAAAAAGCTACGTGTGAAACAACCATTCCGTGTATCATTTAGTACAAAAGAAATTCCATAAACGAAAGGGAAAAATCAATCAGTCGAAAATATGTCGACAGCATTTACTTTTTCTTTAACTTCAAATCGATACATAATGTATTCAGACATTATATATATATATATATATATATATATATATATATATTGGAAAGAAGACGAAAAGGCTAGTACTGATTAAAATGATACTTTGTAGTAAAATAGATGCAAATATTTATTTCATTTCATTAGAAAAAGAAGCGATAGAAACTTAGTCCTATTTGTTTAGTCCGTTTTGTATTATACAGCATTGAAATGCCTTCTGTCGTATTCTTCGTCTGTAACTAATTAGAATTAGTGTGTATACGTTCACCTAGTAAACTGATTTTTGTTAACATTCGAAGATGAATGAATCGAGGTAGCTTTTATGAACGAAATCGGAACGTGATTAATCAGTCCTTAATTGGAGAGAGAAAACACACACGCGATTGAGTGTTTTCTCTTGTTTCTATAATTTTATCCTGCTCATATGAGAATGTGACCTTTAAAAGTTGCATCACCAGAAAAGGTACCAGTCTGTTTAAGTGTTTATTATTAGATTGTTATTCTGTTGGCGAAAAATGAAGAAAAAACAAAGAACGTAGTATTACAACCATTTGTATTAGAACTCAACATGTAATTAGCCAAGGATTCTGTCTATTCAGTTAATATTAGAATAAGACATATTTTTTTCCTTCACTTCCCCCAGTAGAACATAGGGCTTCAAGCTAGTGGCTTGAAGTTTCTGTAGCAGTGTTTATTTTTGCAGGATGGGGTTGCTAGCCTCATGCCCAACCTTTCCTCTTTACCAACTTTTATTTCTGGCTTAGCGAGGTAAAGGAGGTCGAACCCCGGATCATGTGCATGGTCGGCGAGCGTCCTAAACGCTATGCCACTGACGCACTTAGAAGAAGACATATAAGTGAACAATATTGTTTTCGAATAGATCTTCATCAGGCTTTACTCTATTTTACATAGATTTGTATATAAAAATTTTTAACCAATGACGGTGATTTTGTGGATCAAACAATAAATAATAATAATGTGGTAAATGTTTTGAACGTAGTTAATAACGATGATTGTAATGATAACAAAATATTGATAATAAGGTTTATTTAATGCAGGTGGCGATAAAAATATCAGAAGTAGTAATATGTGTATATGTAGACAATTCAATAAAAAAATCAGGTCAAATCTTAAAAGTTGCGTAATACTAAAGGTGAAGTGGACAGATAAACAAAAGATTTGATCCCAACATCAGACGATGAAGTCACTAAGTTTAAAACTTCACTAGTCGACATTTGTCAGCAGTATAAAAACTGTAGTCATTCTAGTAAAAGTTTGCTGACTAAACAACATTGAGAAGCCCCAAGAAAGCTAAAGAAAGACGAAAAAATTATGATCAGTAGACCTGATAAAGGAGCCGGAGTAGTAATGATGAGTAAGTGCGATTATGTCGACAAAATCGATTCGCTTCTAACGGATGAAACGAAGTTTCAAAAGTTTAGCAACCCAATAGATCTAAACGAAAAAGCTGAAAAGCAGTTAACTAACACGCTTAAGGAGCTGAGAAAAAGTGGAGTAATCTCAGAGGCAGCCTACAACCGTCTTAAACCTACTGAAAGTAATACTTCACGATTTTATGGTCTGCTCTGAGTACATAAACCAGGATTTCCCCTTCGCCCAGTCCTAGATATGTCTAATTCCACCTACCATGGAGTGGCAAAGTGGCTAGGTGAACTCCTCCAACCGTTACTCAATATAGTAGTAAATCATAGTGTTAAAGACATTTTTGAATTCATTGCTAACTTAGATGATATCAATGTAAATGGGAAGCAAATGCTATCCTTAGATGTAGCATCACTGTTTACCAATGTACCACATATGGAGACTGTGGAATTCGTATTGCCTACAGATACTGTAAAATCAGTTTGACATCGGAATTCCAGTTATTAGTCTGAAAGAGTTGCTTATAAAAGCTGAAAAAACCAAAAACCTGACGACACTTTACAAAAGTTTCAATCACACTTAAAGCTAATTGAAAGACTGACTGATGCGGAGAATGATTATTGAAATGTTTTATAATGCGACTGTCTCATTTGTTGACGATTTTCATCTGTGTTGCAAAGATTCCTCCAACAATTCATTCTGCATGTTCAGAATTCCCACGTCAGCTAGTCTACACCTACCTTTGTCGATTATGTCCCCAGTTAGTCATGTTATTTGTCAAATAACCAGATCATAGAGATCCTTGACTTATCTCTGGTTTCAGAAGATTAACCCCAATGCACAGAACACTATGCAGCGTAACTGACGCAGAACAACAGAAAACGGTTGGGCAGCAAGATTATTTATTCTTCACACGATAACGAAACAGATTTAAAAGGGTCAATCAATGCAAAAGTTTGTAAATAAACGTTAATCTAGTGTACAGCAATACTTCCGATCAAATTCTCTATTCTCCTGCCAACGCGTATACGATTAAGCAGTGACAGCCTTCTCATGCCCCGTCAATAACCATAGCTCGAATAAACGAGTGATTCAATGTTAACCAGCATTGACACCATGTTTCGGTTTGATTATCTCTAACTATTGTGTAAAATTATACTCCTCATCCATTAAGATGATGGTTCAAAATGAGTGACACATATACAAGCTACTTGAACAGATAAAACTGTATCATCTCTTTGGTCGACCTATCTTCCTTATGTAACATTTCACAAAGTCTCTTAATTACTCATCATACTAATCCGTTTTATTCAAGCAACTGGACAAAAGAGCCTATGACTGGCAATCTCTGTTTTATCAAATTTTCTACCTTCTGTAACAACAGTTCACATTAATAAATTAGGACTGAACAAACTGGTGAACAATACACCCATTCTTTGTTAATCAGTCAGATATTACACCTTTATCAAAGATGATAGAAATTGAAGAATATAAAATGAGCCACTATTTTTTAGAATGAGATTTCATTACTTCACTTACTTATACAGATCAATTCTGTCACAGTTGATAGGGGTAAAAATAAAGGTAAAAATTACTAAGAATTCTGCTGGGGATAATCAAAAGATCCTGTCATTCTGTTAGTATCCTCACGTAAAAGGACTACGTCAATCCCACACGCGTGAGACGTCGGTGTCAGTCAAAGTCGCATACAATTAGTAAGTTCATAATAACATTAGTTATGAAGCATAGCTGCAGTGCCTAGGCAAACACCACCATATTCCATCAATTTAGATAAAGGACCTCCATTAGACCTTTTAGAACGGTTTTATTGAAGCCAAGTGCCTAAATTGGTGCATTATGTCTGCCAGTTTTTACCACAACACTTCTCGACTGATTAATTCAGATTATCTTCCGCTTAAAAAACAAGAAAATAGCTAGGAAAAATAGCTACTGGTATTTTTGTCTTCTGGAGCTTATATGGAGACAACAGCTTGATCAGTTGACTCCAAACTGATCCTAGAAATTGCCTGGTAGTCTGCATTTCCTCTTCATTATCCTCTGTCATTTTATCTTAGACACTGAAATAGTCAAACCAACCCCCCCCACCCCCGCAATTACTGTCCATATAAGGAATTATTAGTGAGATTCACATGCACAAAACAGTATCTCAGTAAATCTCACATAAAAATATATTAGACCCTATAGAAACTTTCATTTCGAACAGCACAGTTCATTGTGACATGAACTTCCGATCATCCTGTCAGGCATGTCAGCATGAAGCTAGTCAAAACAAAAATACTCACTGAGAATTCCATTATATTTTCAAATAAAGCCAATAGCTGAATACAATAGAATAAATTTTAATTTTTGGATTTCAGTCAACTGGTTGAAGAAAGAAATGTAAAATATATTTGAGTTTAAGGAAGTAAAGCTTTTTTATTTTCAGATAAACAAGGCAAACTACATGAAGCAATCTGTTTGGATTGTGAATAGAGAAGCAAGAATTATTGGATGAATATGTCCTCACAGAGTGTATTCCACCTTATTGATTTTCCCGTTGATTGACGGGACGGAAATATTCGGCCTCTCTTGACATGTTGGCTCCTTGTGTGGATGCTTAGAAGATGTCTGAGGATTGACTTCAAGTAACTTGGTGAGTGGTGAGTAGGATCCAGGATGCGCATTTCGTCCAGTCCAGGTAAATCCGGTGACGAGTGCGAAGAAGGACGAAATGCGCATCCTGGATTCTACTCACCACCTACAAAATTACTTCAAGTTAATCCCCAGACATCGTTGGAGCATCCGCACAAGGAGCCGACTTTTCACGAGAGGCCGAATATTTCGATCCGGTCAATCAACCGGAAAATCAATAAAAGTGAAATTCTCTCTGTGAGGACAAATTCATCCAATAATTCTTGCTTCTCTTTTATTTATGATGGTCAAACGTTCGTTCAAATAATTTGGCTAATTGCTGTATTTAATTTCAAAAAAATGACTTGATTCTAAAACAGTTATGTAAAAGTTTGCGTCTGTAGATTTTATCACAGCCTACGGTTTCAATTACATATTCTAGCTAAATGATTTTTCAAAATGATTACTTGGAGATAATATAAAGATATTACAGTGTGTAGAGGCTCGTTGCCATCTAAACGCAGAGAGCCGATTCTTGCGTCCTACTATATAGTTGCTCGAAACTTCCCTGAGAAACACACAGTTACAAAACTCTCCAAAGACAGAAAAAAACACGATTGTTTGTGACTGAAATCCACGCGTGGTTTTATTGGACAACAAAAACATCCAAAACTAAAAACTACCTCAACAGTGTCGTAAGACAGCTATACAGGCAGTGTAGGTTTCTAAGATCAAAAGAAGTACTGTAGGACAAAATTAGTTAACCGAAATTCAACCTAGGAATTGACTAAGTAGAATATTCCCAGAAAGGTCCGATGAAATTAATATGTTATAGAGAAATGTCTAGGAGAAAAATGGACAATAATTACAAAGTTGGTTGAAACACCCAAATAAGTATAAATATGTAATTAGACGGTTTAAGAGGGATTTTCCAAACAATTTTTCCGTTTCACAGTGATTGGTGACTAGATCTGAAATACATCGCATAATTTACTTTGGGGAACAATGCCTTTTATATGGTTCACTAAATCGTGTATGAGAACAGTTAATTTTACGAGACTTTGATTAGTGGCAGTGCTATCAATGTGAACTGAGAAAACATCGAAAACTTAAAAAATTCGATTTCCTTTCAACTGATGAATGGTAACACACCATCTGCTGGCTCTGATGCTTTTCACTTGGACGTATAGTATGCTGGAAGTTGTTCACTGTTTCATGATCCTAGAATGAGCAGGCATATTTATTCAATTCCTCATAGTTCTCAGTGGCTTTCTTCCAGGACATAACAGTTTCTAATGAAGTCAATCTTAAAATGAATCAAGTCACAACAAATCGAATTTCTGGATACGTGGAGTTTTCAGAATGAAATACCATTTTATGAAACATCAGTTGCTCACTAAATTCACAGTATATTTAAGATGTAATGACGGCGGCCTACTTGAACTGTTGAGCTACTAATTTTACACCGAACATATTGCGTCAGATTTACTTTGTTTTCAGCATACTGCTTGTCTGTTTTGAATGAACCACCATGTTGGGAGTTAGAGCATACTTCAGATAGAACGAAATTCCATCGAATGATTTACTGTAGATTACTATTATAATCAACGATTCTGAACTGAGAATAAAAAACAAGATTCCAATTTTCAACACAAATGTCAAATCAGTCGCTTCTTCCATACGGGTCAGAAACTTGCACTGCGCATCACAAGAAGCATTTCCAACAGTCTGTTGTAGGCTTTCAACAACAGCCGCCACCTTCGCTGACTCCATATTGAAGATGAAATGGCCAGCTGGCCAGAAAGAATTAGTAGCAAGAAACTATGGCTGACAACAAACCAACCAAGAGCCTATCATTCAACAAATATGTAAGAGAAATGTAAGAGAAAATGGAGATGGATCTGGCATATACTGAGGAGACCATCGAATGACATCGCACACCAGATGTCGCTTGAATAGAATCTGAACGGGAAAAGACGCGTTAGTCGTCATTGCAACGGTGACATGGAGGAGATCGTGTCAGGAGGAGATGAGAGATTATGCCCAATCCCGGGCTGAGATGAGGAGAACACCGGAAAATAGAAGTGGATATATTTAGTTGAAGCCGTATTTTTTCCCTTGGAATCCATGGGAACTATACTACTAAACATAATATAAGGATTAGATAAAACCAAGCTGAAAATTCTATACTTTGCAGAATAAAGCTATTTTAGAAAAGTCATACCTTATTTGGGAAAAAATATATCCCTAAATCAGATAAAATAAAATAATCTCCAGTGCAGTTTTATAAAACAGTATGCATAATATCTATTCTCTCTGCAAGCAAGTGGCACTCCAATAACTGCATAACAGTTGAATTTCAAGATCAGTAATAGCTGGTACAATTCATACTGAGGAGATTTCATAATATATTCATATGTATATATGTATATATATATATCTCATGGTTGCACGAAATATTTTTTTACTGACTATCTGTTTATTAATCAGGACAAGGTTACTCACCGATCGATATTCATCTTAAAGGGAAGAAATATTTAATAATATCCTAATTTGCTTCAGTATATGATTTAGACAGAATGATAACAAATCAGTCAGATAGTTTTTATCTGGAATAGAAAACTAAATATGACTTAATAAAGCTGATGCAATGAAAGTCAGTGGCTATGAATTGCTTATCTGTACATAAAGTGACAAGTTAAAGTTGATTCAATTTTCAGCAATGGCATATTAATGTTCAGGTACTGTAGTACATACGCTAGATAACCTAAGCATGTAGTTAGTTGTTATTCATAGTCCGGTCTCTTTCCTATACATATATAAAAAGTCGTTAAATGGTTAAAATTAAACCTATGCTGTACACAACGGTTCATATAAACAAATGATTCAATCTTTTACTGATCTAGAACAGATGATTCTAAGTTATTTTTGTCTAATGAAATGATATTCAAAGGCATTTTTCAAGTAAATGGTTAGATTTATAAGATTTGAGTGAATGATCAGTTTTAATCGACTTTTGCAGTGTTTTCATATCTCATTATAGAAGTGTTGCCATGAAATGAACTGACTTCACAACGACTTATTTAGGACGTTAGTATCTCTTTGAGAACACCCAAAAAGAACTAGAAATAGAGAACATTTGTGGAGTCTGTAACAACGCAAACAGTCGATACAACTTCAACACTACTATTTCTTATCCCTCCCACTTATCAGACACGCAGTGACCGGCAAGTCAGTAAACCTGCTCGTTACATTCATTTTGTGGACTGATAAAAATTACATTTTCTCCGTTTAGACAGTATTATCACGATTATTCCTATTTTTAGTTCACTTTGATGTCACTGTTACTATAAAGGATTGTTACCACTGTTATTTCTTTATTTATACATTAGCTACAGAGACAGGTATCTATATTATCGAAAACCGACCTATTTTTAATCCATGCATTTCTTTCTCACTCTCATTAATGACTATCTACATAGATATTTATGTTTTCACGGTCCGTAGCCTCTGCTAAGATAAACAAACCTCATTTAATTATCCAGACTTCTATTTCATTTATTGTTGTTTAGCTATTTGTAAATGCGTTTAAACTTTAAACTATTCAAATAGCTTTTCACTTACTTGCATATTACTATATATCCTTATTGTGACCACAAAAATTGTTATTACTACTATTATTATTTGCTTCACTAACAGTGACAGTTTCTGGTGGTCTCTGCAGGATTCTAGAGGAGGGAGGAGCTGTGTGCGTTTTGTAACAATACGACTGAACATGTTCTTTTGTTAGATGTTAAAAATAGAAAAAATCGTACGCAACTTTTTTCTTTAAAACGATTCTTGTTGAAATATACATGATTGTGGAGTACAGTCTAAAATACAGTGTGCTGCTTGACGCTTCGTCTAATCACTGATCCATACTATCTGCTCGTTTCACTACTAACCGTGTTGGACACTTTGGATTTTGCAGGGACCTCTTATTCTCATCCGAAGACTGTTCTACAACCCGTGAATAGCTTCTACCAGTAGACACAACACCGGCAGCGAACATTAATGTAGATTATATTAATAATTTGTAGCAGTGGACTTTAACTGCATAACCAAGTAACCAATTACTTTATATAACTCATTACTGTATTTTTTATAATATACAGTTACACTATGTAAATGAATTTTAGATTTTCCCGTCGACTGATTGGACCGGAGTGCTTGGTCTCAGGTTGACATGTTGGCTTCTTGTGCAGATGCTATGATGATGTCTGGGCATGTAATGAGAAATTAATTGGTGGATCGTGCCTAGTAGTGGAAACCAAGATGCGCATTTCGTTCTATTTGGGACTCGTCAACTGAATGTACCTGCATTTCAGAGTGAGTGATGATGTTCCCACTGTCATTGCATTAACTTAAATTTTTATTCTAATACTTTTTCTGTTACTCAGCTCGCTAGAAAGTTCTCTGCACAATACTCATGATTTGCGTTAAGTGTTTCATTTCGCGGTGGAGATGTACCCAGATGTTCAATAAATTACTTGTTCCACAATAATGGTAATACTCATTTCTTGGAAGATGTAAGATTTGAATTGTATTTTGGTCAGGGAACTGTTCAACATAACTTTCGAAATTGATTTTTCTGGCGACAGGTTTAGCAGGTCACTTCTCACCAGTATTATATGCCCACACCAGATAAAAGGAGCTCTATCAGGGAAGTATTCATATATGCATCTGACAGGGTGTCCGAATTCTTTGAAAATATCTGTTCCTCCAGAAGAGTTTTAATTGTTAAAGTTCCATTGCGATATTCCTTCTCCTACCAGAACTTATGAGAAATGATACACTACGAATCTCTATTTGTATGTACTGTATTTATATCCAGAACATGTTATACTGAATTACATATGTTTAGGTTAGGAAATGAATTTATTGATAAAAAAGACAGTTTGTTTTCGAAGCTACAGTTGCATAACAAAATGAATATATTACTGATACACCAAACTGTAAATGCTTTCCTAATTTCCTTGTTCAATTTATGGTTGGATTTGTACTTCGGCTCAGTTAAGTTAGTTTCCATGGTGGTTGGTCATTGTACTATTATAATCAGTGTCAAGCGGAGTTATGTGTCTTTATCATAGCCCTCGTTAAACTCAGTCGTACGGTTATTTGTGTAAGACAGATTATCAGAAACGAAGACACTAGGTTTTCTGTCTTGTAATTTGAAAAATCCAAGAAACATCTCACCCATTTTAGAATTAAAGTTAAGAAAAGAAACCGTAATCAACTTTGTACTGCAACACAACTCTCTGACGATAAAAAGGTGACTGTATTTTATAAGTTAAACAATTAATGACTGATCGCTGATATTTTGTGGTATACATTTTTCAGTTTCGTCCCCCCCTCCTGGGGAATAAAAAGGCAATTTCATGAAAGTATTTCATGAGCCCTATTATGGAGTATAACTCCATTATGGATAAAATTTTACTTTGATATTGTCATACAGTGTTATATCAAAATAGAGACTGATAACGTCTCGAGTACAACTTATTGCTCACAATCATATCAAGGCACTCACACATTTTTCAAATGAAACAAGAAAGTTGTATAACACTATGTGGCAATATCAAAATAAAATTTTATCCATAATGCACTTATCACGAGAGCCTTTTTGATGACTACTTACATATCTAAGTGAAGTCCCATTCGACCTGTTTAAACTCATCTGCCTAACTGATTGACTGACTGACCAGTTTTCCAAAATACAGAGTCATTGGAAACCAATTACTTGCAGTCTATTCAATTCCAGTATTTGACTCTAATATTAATCATAAAATGCTACTATTTTTTGTTTGAATGAATATAAATTCAGGATTTCATCATGAGCTGACATTAGTTAGAGAACCATTGGAAAACTGGCCCTATTCAGGTAGGTAGTTACCTGGGTTCCAGTGGGAAGTCGTGACCAGTAGGGTGCAGCTGGTCGGGTGTGAGGACAAATACTCGCCGAAGACATTGGCTAGTGGTCGTGCTATGTCGTGAATGGGCAGAAGTTAGAATTCATGGGCTGGCCATTGGATCGGGTCCCAGTGGCTTAATGGTATACAAGCTCGCCTTGTAACCGGAAGGTCCTGGGTTCGAATCCCGGTGGGTGCGTACTGCTGAAGAGTCCCAAACTAGGACGAAACAGCTGTCCAGTACTCCCAGGTTTTCCAATGGTTCTCTAACTAATGTCAGCTCATGATGAAATCCTGAAACCAATCAAATCCCTACAAACCAACACTTGAATATAACTTCTTAAAAATAAACTATGAATTGTTACATTTTGCACATTGTGTCGGTTATTCTATTTTAAATGAATACCCTAACGCTACGAAGTATGCCTCAGTTGACCTTATTTACATTTTATTTCATCGTCGATCCGTGTTTGAATAAGTTAAAATCAGAAATTATCGTTAATCAATAGAGGTATAAATATATATTCTGACAGCCTAATTGTAAGTGCAGAAAAATTGTTATTCGAAGGATTGAATATTTGACCTGAATCCTTTAAAATAATTAAGCCTAATTATTATTTCAGCCTCAAATCAAAATTTTATGACTCTGATTTGTTATAAAAAAAAAGTTGTTACTAAATGTGTCTCAAATAGTACATAGAAAAGTGTATGATCATTGAAATAATTAGAATTTCTGCATACTTTTAATCGATTTTCTGTCTGTAGTAATTGGGAAAAGAATTATCAAGTATTATTTCCCTTGAGTAATATTCATCTTGTTAGGGAAATGAAAATAATAAACATTATCTTAAACTGTGGGCAAACAAATAAAAATAAATAAAACAAATAAATCCTCCAACCAATCAAATAAATATCCTCCCGCGGATGATTTATTGTGTTGTTTTTAAACGGTAATATTAACTTTTTAATTGGCGGACGGTGACTAACAGTGGAATCCAGGATGCGCATTTCGTCCTATTTGGGACTCGTAATCTGGATGTACGAAATGAGCATCCTGGATTCCACTGCTAGTCACCATCCACCAATTAAATACTAAATGCCCAGAAATCGTCGAAGCATCTGCACAAGAAGCCAACATGTCAACCTGAGACCGAGCACTTCCATCCAATCAATCGACGGGAAAATCAGAAATTCAATTAAGGTAATATCAGCTGATCGATGAGTCATAATGATTTTTGTGTTTTGCAGCCTTCAGTACTGCTAAGAGTCTGCTAATCTCGTTGGAAATTCTACTTTCCACATGCTAAATGAGTTTATTTAATGTCTAATATAGTGAGAGATCACAGTAGAAATTGTTGAACAAAAGACTTGTATGTTTTATTTTGATTAATAAACATTTTTCTCAGTTTGTGAGATGGTAGCACAGCAGCAGAATGCTCGTCAACCACTCAGGTGGTTCAAGGTTCGATCCCCGTCGGATTCACTCCTCTATCTTGCTAAACTAGTAATGGGACTGGTAAAGAAGGAAGGTTGGGCTGAGGCTAGCAACTCCATCCCGTAAAACTAAACACCACTACTACCGAAACTTCAAAGCTCTAGCTTGAAGCTCTGTGTTCCACTCGGAACGTAAATGAATTTAAAATTTCTTCGCAGTTTCAAATATGAATAATATCATTTACCTCGTTAATGAATGGTTCAGTGATATTTTGAAAACCAAAGTACTGAGTCATGTTAACGCAAGATTTTGGACTTCATTGTTCCCTTGCAATGCTGCAACTAAAATATGCTGATACAAATTGATGTAAATAAGATTTACTTCTGTAATAACAAAAGTACTCTCGACTGAACACAGGAAATCAATGAATGCATCCTTCTGTATACCTTTCTGGATACTCAGTATGACGAACAGTTCAAAATTATATTTCAGCAATGTCGAAATGACTCTCTGATGTAATAGAATATGTGGAACTATTCAGCGGCAATAACTTATATCGAAAATACAAAACTGCTTCAGCAATACCATCCGACAGCCAAAAAGTTCGAAAAAATCCTCAGGTTTAATTTATTCCTGTACGTTCCCAGTGGACATGGCTTCAAGCTAGAGGCTTAAAATTTCAGCAGCAGTGGTGTTTATCTCTACGGGATAGGGTTTCTAGCCTCACGCCCAACCTTCCCTCTTTACCAGTCTAATTACTAGCTTAGTGAGGTAAAGGAGTGAGTCGACCGGGGATCGAACCCCTGATCTCATGCGTGGTTGACAAGCACTCTGCTGCCGTGCCACTGACTCACCTTATACAAATGCTAAAATAATGATATACGGATAAGGGGGAAAGTGAATTTATCACAAAATTAGTTGATATAATCAAATAAGTATCAATATTGTAATTGATTTCTCCATGAAGTGATTTTTCGATCCATTTTTCTTAACCCCAATATTAGGCTACTCAGTAGTCTGCAAGTTAACTTCTCAAAGTCTGTTTTTCTTCTAGCTTATATCTGAGCATATCAGACTTCGGAAATGTGTCGGTGGCACAGCGGTTAGGATGCTCACCGACCATGCAAATGCTTCGGGTTTCGATACCCGGCCGAACTACTTTTTACCTCGCTAAGCCAGAAATAATGCTGGTAAAGAGGAAACGTTTGGCATGAGGCTAGCAACCCCATCCTGTAAAAATAAACACCACTGCTACAGGAACTTCAAGCCACTAGCTTGAAGCTCTATGTTCCACTGGGAACGTGAAGAAAGAAAACTAGTTGGTATCACTTAAACCTGATCTTATCGCCTAATAGGTATCAAAAGTGTAAGTTTTTATTATGAAACTGACTTCAGCTGACTAGAGACTGACGTTTATCTCCTTTTGTCTTCTTTCCATGTGACTGAGAAGACATTAAAATCAGTATTGTAATATTCTGCACTGATGAAATAGAATTGTGCTCTACAAGAAAAGCCGTGCTGTAGTGCAACAAATATAAACGTCTTCATGCGTTTTAATGACTACTTTAAAGCTTTATGTATATTATTGTAGGAACGTTCAGCAAATTCATCTAGAATGGTAAATATTCAGTTTGATTTGTCTAATAGTGGCAGAGTCAGCAGTAGTTTTAATTTTTATCGTCTGACAAATTACTGAAGTCTTCAGCTGAAGAGGTAACAGGTTAAAGTAACAAGATGTTACTTAATTTTTCTAAATATTCTCCGTTGATGCTGGTCCGCAATAGGTGACACCATGGTGGCTCCAACTAAGGTTAAATTAAGCACATGAATAAAAGCAGTAATAATTGTCAATTCAGATTGCTTACAATGATTTGATTTACAGGAGACGACAGATATAAGTTGAGTTTGTTTTCTCACTTCTAAAATAATCTTTCTATTTAAAATTACTTTCATAATTAGCTGAGTGGTAGCTTAGTAGCTTCAACATGCTAAAATTTATGTGTCAACTAGTGAAAACTGAAAACGATGAAATCTGATGCTTACAAAGTTTTTAATCTGAAATGAAGCATGAGGGATAACGGTTAGTCCTATATAGTCTTACATAAATTATCAGAGATCAATAAACGGCTTTTGTGAATAGTCAGCTTTAGTACAGTATACTCCATCCTTGAATACTCAGGTTGTTTCATTAAATATGATTATTAGTAGGTAGCTGGGATTTTAAAAAATTGTTAAATAACCACCGTTATTTTCTATCACATTAATAATTCGCTTATTTTATCCGTTTATATTCTCCGTCAAAAATATTGCGTAGAAACGAATTAAAATTCACAATTGGAGACGTTAATAAACATTAGCGGAACTTAATTCTCTTTAGAAAATGTCATACTAATCTTAGACTAAAGCTACGATGAGTATTAAATTTGCGTTAAAAGCTGAAGTCCTGTCTTCATATAAGGGCAGGTACACAGAGTTATAGCTAATGATATTGTGTAGCAAGTGATACTTTTGCATGTGTTGAAACTATTCCCAGAAGACGAACATACCCTTTTTAAATAGGTATTATAAAAATTGCCAATGAGTGGGGTGGTCCATTTAAAGCATTTTAAATACAAACGCTAACTAAATTCTATATATTCCATTAAGGCAAGCGTGGTTTTATTCATCCAATTTATGGAAATAGTTCTGTGGTCAGTCAGCTGACGTAGGAAATAAATCGATTAATTACTTCTTTGATGACTATACTTTACTTGAGATTTGACAAAGGCATACACCGTTGTATTCTATCCTATTGTAGTGACAATTATTCAAAAAATTATTGATTGAGTTCATATTCGTTCTTAGGTGAATATATATGTATATATATTCAAATGGAGTAGATTGAGTTGAATTAAGAGGAAAAATTCCTTAAGTTGGAAGTCAAAGGTTTTTGTAGTGATTTTATTTTGTGACAGTGGAGTGGTTTCAACTTATTTGAAGGAATTCAATGCACGTAAGGGGAAACATGTAAAGAGATTTCGTGGTAAGTATTCTATTTGATGCTGAGAAATGATTTTTAATGCCATTTTTATCCAGAATAAGAGCTCAATGTATTCCTCATTGAAAAAACTTATAAGATGAAAAATCCCCTTTGCTGTTGAGTACAGTTTCACATCTTTAGATATTTCTATTGTTAAAATAAAAAAAAGACATAGAAGCGAACAATTATGTTTTCAATTAGATCTTCTTCAGGCCTTACTGTAATGTACTGTACATATACACGTATACATGTCGTGCACATCTGAATACCAGCACAGAACAAAGAATAGAAGTCGACAATCTGTTTGTAAAATTGTAAAAGAAGCTAAGAAGGGCACCACTTGGATTCCTCATTATATTGCTCCAAATAAGGATTGAGAATAGAGCTTAAAAGCGCCCAGTCATGTGTGGCTGGGTTTGTGAGATTTGCTTGAGATACCGTTTGTACATCTTGGGTGTTATAGAAATAAAACTAATCCAGATCCACTTTATTGGTACTGCAGATTCGTGTGTCTGCCCCACTTCACATCCAGCGGTAATAGCAAGAACAACAAACAACGTAATTGACTAACTAACTACACGTGGGAATAAGCATTCAGATTAATTTGTCAGTCATGAACTACAGAATTATCGAAGTTACATAATTGTTTCAGAGCAGATAACAGCAGAGTATATAAGATAAATTACTTTTAAGTTTAAGAAGGATAACATATTGGACAAGGTAATATTGTGAAATTTTCTGACTTAGTTAAATAATTGTTCAGTCTTTCAGAACTAAGTATTCTAACTCAATCAGCATGAGCTCCGTATTTTAAACTGATGAACTAATCATAGTGAATAACAAATGAGTGTTTCATCGATCATACGACCAACAAGACGATAATAGTGACAGCGTTGTTTTCAGACCACTGGAAATTACAACATGCAAGGAATATTGTAACAACAGAAGACAAGGGCCAGGCAACAGATCGTTTATTAAGGAAATCAACACATATTTATAGATTTTCATGTACATTATTATAGCTTATTCAAGCAAACAAACACAGTCCTCTGATTGGCTGTTTCTCCCAGGCAGTTAACCTTGCATTTCTTTGTGGCTGTTCCTTGAATGTCAGATTATCTATATGTTAACTGTATCCGTCTACGCAAAGCCTTTGTTCTCATTTTTCTCACGACCAATATGGTGCATAAACATTGACGTAAATTACTGTCCACCGATTTTGACTAACAACCAGCTCTCACCACAATATAATACCTGAACTAAGTAGCAGTGATATCTTGAGGTTTTTAAAGTGACTGGATGATACTAGAATTTACTTGACTAATAAAGCACATAGTCATTGCCTCCTTTGATAGACTGAAAGGTCCTGGGTTCGAATCCCGGTGGGTGCGTACTGCTGAAGAATCCCAAACTAGGACGAAACAGCTGTCCGGTACTCCCAGGTTTTCCAATGGTTCTCTAACTAATGTCAGCTCATGATGAAATCCTGAGACTGAAATAATATTTTACAACAGCATTACTATGTCAACAAGATAGTGGTCATATTATTTTCTCGATGTACCACTTTCTTTAATCCCGCCGTCAATGACAAGCTGGAAATCATCCACTCCAAATGTGGATTACGACTGTGAATTGTCTAGACACTACATTATGATATGATGTTTCATTTGACACCTAGTTGTATGCATAATGTTTTTCAACGTTATGCGAGTGCTTATTGTTTTTCCTCGAATGAGAGGTGAGGATCGTTTAAGCCTACAAAATCACTGGTCGACAAGATTTGTAGGCTGAAGAACCCCAGTGACCCAATTAGACAAAATAACTTAATTATAATAAAGGTTTTTGTAATTCCCAATGAATGAAAAACAAAACGATATTGTATTAAAATAATTTAATCTACAAAATACCTTGCAATGACTGTAAAATTAACTACGTAGGTCAGATCTGTAGATCGGAGTAAGTCAGATAATCGGAAGATAAGAATTTAGGTAAATATAGAATTACTGACCCTAGGAAGATGAACAACAATCTCAATGTATGCGCTAATGCACAATCATACAATCGACTGGGGTAAAGCAGCACGTAGAGTAGGAACAGAGCTATGCCAGTATCAGATATATCAAAAATATTACTGCCAATAAAATCAAAGGGTAAAAAGTTATGTGAGTGCGTTGATATGATAATGAGCGATAAATTATGCTTGAAACTGCGTCGCTGTCTGTTTTTATCATATAAGATTATTCTATGATGCGACTGAAGAACTTGAATTCCATTTATGGTGAGGCTGTCAGACAGTGTAATATCAATATTGTACAGTATGTAATCAACTGCAGCTTTTTACATTAGTGATGAGCTGATACAGGAGTTTGTACAGCTAAACAGGTAAATATACATACAATTCAACTTGGACACAGAGAATCACATGACTTCAGTATACGTAAAGACAGATTCGCAGATAGACTGCCAGGCAAAATCACGGCAAGTAGTAGTATTTACTCATACCCTTACAGTAAGAACTCTGTAACTCTGAAAATTATTACACCTGATGAATAATTCCTATAAAAGTAGCTCAAATAAGAGGCTTTTTGAAGTTTAAAATATACCCTAGAAAGACTGAAGTCCAGTTTTTAACACAACACTGATATAACCTACGTCATGCTTCCCTACATAATTGGCATTGCATATCAAAATGTGAAACTTAGCTCCACTTCCTTTTCTAGCAGTATAGCTGGGGATTTTTAGGTCATCATGATTCATTTGTGATTTTTTCAACGAATTCATCAGTATAATTGAATATTTGTTTATTAATAACAGCCTAATCTTCATGCATTAACGCTGCATTTACTAATATATGTGTAAAACCTGGGGACTATGGTAGTATGCAATTTCATATTCATTTGTTTATTAGATCCATGACACAATCGAACAGTATTATCTACTGATGACGAAGTCTCAGACACAATTCATTGTTCCTATTGACATCAATTATAATCACACAACTTCAGTTTTATAGCTTTTTATTCTTTCCCGTTTGTTATAACGGTAGTAGAACTTTCCATATGCCTGAGACAGGTGTTGAGTGTTTGTAGTTGATTCGGTAAATAACGCTTCCGTTATCCATCTCTCCATCCACCCTGATATATTAGATTTTAAAACTGTTATCTTATACCGTTCTATTTTATGGTTAAGTCGAATTGCATGTAATGCTATAGCTGAACTATTCTCCAGATTTCTTATCTCATTCGGGCCAATTAATCTAGATTTTGCTAGGTTTTCGTTCTCCGATAATCTGACTGACCCTGTACTACTATGCGACCTGATAGTCATTGCAAGATATTATATAAACTAAACTGTTTTGTCTGACTGGCTCCACGGGATCATTTAACCGATAAAGCTTATTTCTATTCAAGTGTTGGTTTGTAGGGATTTGATTGGTTTCAGGATTTCATCATGAGCTGACATCAGTTAGAGAACCATTGGAAAACCTGGGAGTACTGGACAGCTGTTTCGTCCTAGTTTGGGACTCTTCAGCAGTACGCACCCACCGGGATTCGAACTCACGAGTGTTGGTTTGTAGAGATTTGATTGGTTTCAGGATTTCATCATGATGCTCACTGGCGACTGGCTCTATTCAGGTAGGTAGTTACCTGGGTTCCAGTGGGAAGTCGTGACCAGTAGGGTGCAGCTGGTCGGGTGTGAGGACAAATACTCGCCGAAGACATTGGCTAGCGGTCGCGCTATGTCGTGAATTGGCAGAAGTTAGAATTCAAGGACCATTGGATCGGGTCCCAGTGGCTTAATGGTATACAAGCTCGCCTTGTAACCGGAAGGTCGTGAGTTCGAATCCCGGTGGGTGCGTACTGCTGAAGAGTCCCAAACTAGGACGAAACAGCTGTCCAGTACTCCCAGGTTTTCCAATGGTTCTCTAACTAATGTCAGCTCATGATGAAATCCTGAAAGCTTATTTCTAATTGAGTTTTTGGGTTTGAATGACACTTTTATTCCTGCCAGAATTGTTCAGGATTCTCCGTAAAGTTTCCTAGGTTCCTTGTTTGTATGGAAGTACTACTGATGATTTAAATTCCCTATTAATGGTGTTGTCATTATCTTGTGCCTGTTTGACATGCGTTTCATCATTAATATTATTATTATCATCATCATCACTATCACTAATATTATCATTTATTTTATTTTTATATTTTCCTACATACTTCCTGAATAATTTATTAGGGTAATTATTAAGTTTCAAAGCTTCTCTTATATGCCTCATTTCCTGTCTTAGATTTCCCTTGATACTACTTAGTTTTTGTTCACTATTACTTAAACTTTTCACCAATCCTATTTTTACTAGCATAAGATGGGATTATCCAAAATTCAAATATTGGTTTGAAAGTGTGGGTTTTCTGTAAACAAATCTGTCCTTTTTACGCTATAACCTAACATTGGAAGCTCGCATTCCTAACTTTCCAATTCATAAGTAAATCGAATTGCCTCTACCTTCGAGTTGAAATCTTAGAAAAGTCTATTTATATCACGTGTTCTAGGTACGGTGAATGTGTCATCTACATACCTCCATCATACTTTTGAGGTGGCAATGAACGTTTCAATCTTCAAGTTTTCCCACCTATCTGCCACCATGGGGATATTGGTAACCACATGACAACTCTCTCTCTCAGTTTGTTTGTACATTTTCCCTGTGAATTTAAATGCTGTGGAATTCAGTGTAGCTGTACTCCTAGTAGTGATTCAACACCCGTCCTAGATATGTGGAAAATTCTAGTACCCTATGACAAGTAGAAGAGAACAAGGAAAACTATAAAACTCAAGTTTCGAAGTCGTGTGATTATAATTGATATGATTATGAACAGTGACTTGTGTTTGAAACTTCATCATCCATTAAATAACACTGTTCCACTGTGTGATATATCCAATAAACAGATTAATATGGATCTGCATTTACTGTTTTCTAATCTGGCCCTATTCAGGCAGTTAACCTAGGGTTTAGTGGGAAGCCGTGACCAGTAGGGTACAGCAAGTTGAAGATGAGGCAGTAACTCATCGAAAAAGACATTGCGAAATGGTTGCGCTATGTCGTGAATTGGCAGAAGTTAGAATTCAAGGACCATTGGATTGGGTCCCAGTGGCTCATTGGTCTACGAGCTGGGTCCTGGGTTCGAACCCCGGTGGTGGGTGCGTACTGCTGACGAGTCCCAAACTAGGGCGAAACAGCTGTCCAGTACTCCCAGGTTTTCCAGTGGTTCTCTAACTGATGTCAGCTCATGATGAAATCCTCCATGCAATTAATCAGAAAGGTATTTGTTAGTGTCGATTTCAACAAACATGAGAAAAATGATTTCCCTCAGAATTTCTCTCAATTTGTACACAATATTTATTAATGCATTTCTCAGGAGAATGTATGAGTTATGAGTTTGTCACTCGAAGCTGAAACTTAAGGCAAGAACAAATAATGATCGACAGATATGTAACTTATTGACAATAGGGTCGATCAACTTGGGTTGATTAAACTACTGTGGAAACTACCAAAAGCCTGAATGTAAAGGGAAAGAAAATGATGTCACTGGATGTAGCATCATTATTCACCAACGTCCCACTGCTTGAAACAGTCAACTACATATGTGACCAGCTGATAGAAAGAAAAATAGACGTAGGAATCCCACCCGAAAAGGTCAAAGAATTATTATTGAAATGCACTATGAATGTTCAGTTTATGTTCAATAATGGTTTTTATAGACAAGTTGATGGAGTAGCCATGGGATCACCTCTGGGCCCTTTGCTAGCGGACATTTTCTTGGAAAAGCTTGAAAATGGTCCACTCAAAGACACGATTAAAGGGCTTGACTATTATTGTCGATACGTAGATGATACCTTTATCGTTTGTAATAGAAATCTTAATAAACAAGAGCTTCTGAATGTCGTTAATAGTGTTCACCCAACTATTCAGTTTACATGTGAAGAAGAAGACAAAGCAGTTTACCTTTCCTAGACGTCCTATTTACCATGAAGATAGACGGATATCTACAAAGGATATTATTTAGAAAGAAAACTTGAACTGGTCAGTACACCCATTTCCATAGTTTCACACCGATTCAGCATAAAAGAAACTTAGTTAAGTGTCTTAGCTACAGAATAAAACGAATATGCCCAGAGGAATGCATTAAGAAAGAAATGCATAAACTAAAACTCACACTGCAAGAAAATGGATATCCACAGAGCTTCTTAAAAAGTATATGTCAATACCTATAGACAGGGTAAAGGTGGATAACGTAGACAAGAAACCTTTGTATCTTAAGTTAAGTTACAAAGGGGAAACTGCAGCTGACATTCTAAAATGTCGACTCAATAGAGAAATAGATAGAACATTTCCTGCAGCTAAATTGGTACTAAACTTCTCAACTAAACCAGTACGCACACAGCACGTATAGGATAAATTACCAAAGATGGCCTCATCAGTGTGCATCTATGAATTCAACTGCTCATGTGGAGGCAGTTACATTGACCGTACTCAGAGGGCTTTATCCATGCGCGCGCGTGAACATGTACCTGTATGGTTGAGTAAAGGAGTAACCAAATGCATAAATAGTGCAGTCTTAGCCCACTTGGTAGATACTGGACACCCGATAAAACTTGACCAAGCGTTCTCAGTTATTTACCGCGTTCCTAGTAATTTATCTAGAGGAGCTCGACTACGTCTTCTATCAGTAGCTGAAGCAGTTGCAATTAATACCAGAAGACCATCCCTCTGCATACAGAAGAAGTATGTTCAACCTCTATGTTTACCTTGGCCTACAATAAAGCCAACAAATCCTCCATTAACACTATAAATTCCTTTCACAATTTTCTTTTCTTTTCCTTCTTCTATTCCTCTGTTTCATTGACAAACGTTCATTTTCGACTTTTATGATTTCATGACCTTTCTTATGATTTTATTACCTTAGGTTTAAGTAGTGCTTTTCTAACTTGTTATCGTATTTACAAAATCCTGTTCATTCCACTTCATTATATTCATTATTATTATTTGACAATCATTCACCAATAGTACTTTTAATTTTACACCATATCATCGTTATTATTTTACAATCATTCTTATTGTTGTTATTTTCAACCTTGAACTTATGTCTAGACCACCCCATTCGTTGGTTTATTTTCATATTGTCTCACACACCCTGATTACTCTCACTCTTGAAACCTGTATTTTCTGTTGACTATATTTACATATATATATACATCATTAAATTAAATTACTTCATCTCATTTTGTCTCATGATGTCATTGCCCATGCATATTAAAAAACTGTATGACTATATGACTATTGTTTCATCCCATCTTATACTTGTTCCACAATACACTTTCTGATATGATTCTAATTCGCCTTTACTGGCTATTGTATGCTTACATTAATGGATTTATAATTGTAGAGCCTGAAGAAGAGTTTATTGAAAACAATTGTTCGCTCTAAATATTTTGTTCTGAATAAATTATGGAAATATTTCATTTACTAAACTACTGTAATAGAATGTCGAAGGATTGACAAATACTTTGGCATGTATCTAAGTGAAATAAATTTAAGCCCACAATGAAAATGCCACATGATAGGTTTTGGTGTCAATAAACTTCTTAAACTAACTATCTCCAACAGAAAAATTATTGAGAGAGATAAATAAAAGACTTTCCAGAAAATGAATTGATTTAAATCGCTGTCTTGTTTTTGTGTGCCTCCTAACGATCGTTTAAACAGCTTTTGACGGAGAAACTTTTGAAATGCTTTATAACCAAGAATTTTTGATACATCAAATTTAATTTTTTAAAAGTAGTTTAAAATAAATGAAAAGTAACTGCTAGTAGTCTAGTTTGAAAGATATATTGATAACCTGTTAAGTTCTCATCAAATTACATGTTTGCTGATATCTGAATTTAATTGGTGGATGGTGACTAGTAGTGGAATCCAGGATGCGCATTTCGCTCTATTTGGGACTCATCAGCTGGATGTACCTGCATTTCTCACCGAGGCTGGAACCCAGGACCCATAGTTTCAAACGCCAAAGCGTTATCCACTAGACCAATTGGGCCACGAGAGCCACTTCTTGTGCAACGGGTCATGTTGATTTAATTGAATTTTAGATTTTCCCGTCGAAGCCGGCATGTCAACCTGAGACCGATCACTTCGGTCCAATCAATCGACAGAAAAATCTAAAATTCAACTATAATAAATATGGTGATATCTGTTTCACATGCCTAAATTGCAGTTGGTTAAATCATTTTATACATTATTTGTAGCGTAGCATAATAGTAATACTAATATAAAGCATTTACACTACACAACTGGGAGCAACCTTCAGTTGTTCCTGAAACCAAAATAGCTGCTTCTTGAAACTTACTAGAATGATGTGTTACCAAACACGAATATTTGAATCTGCCTCACACAGTTCAAACGAATCGGCCTTGGAAAGCTAGTTGGTAAATTTTCCTAACTTCAGCACTGAATAATGTCATTTCAGATCTTACAAACAAGCAGGATCTCAATCACGGTTGGAAATATACTTTGCGAATAAGTCACAATCACCAAATAACCTTGTATCAAGACTTCCTAACGATCGCCTCCTAGTAATGAGCATGAGAAATATAAAAGTACATAACAGCGTACGTCATGATTGGATAGTATATTTGAGAAACTGTGCTGCTCAACTGTCTCACAGGTAAGGAAAAGCATCCAGGATTAAACTGTTACACTGTTCAACATTCTGTGAATAAATCTCTTTAATGCTGTTATTTGGTGAGTTATTAATATAATGACTATCTGACAAGTACAGTTGCTGTTCCTCTGCTTAAATATTTTGCACTGTTAGATAGAGCATTATATTTTTATTCGTTCTATTACGTGTGATCAAGGGAGAAACATTGCAGATATTTTCAGTCGAATTGTTTTCCCAATTTATGTTCTGAAAGGAAATCTAAATATTCCAAAAAGAATAGAACTGGAGCACTGTGGCAAAGTAAAATTTCATCCTGGAGTAAATTTATTTGATAAAAATAAACACAATGATTCAGCATTATTTAGTGATGGCGTTTCATTCACAGTTTATTGCTCATCATCCCATCAGGTAATTCATATAACTTCTAAACATTGTTTATATCATCTGATCATACAACAGGCTGTGGATAGCTGAAAGACGGGTATACATTGCAGTGACGAGAAGATTGTAGATAATTTGAACTTCGCGGATGATTTAAGTCTACTGTCCCACAAACTCGAAGATTTACAGGCGAAACCAACAAGTTTTCAGGAGACGTAGACTAGACGGGAATTAAGTTGAACATGGAAGAGACGGATGTGACAAATTTACCTAGCTAGTAACAACAAGCATCAGTCACCATCACTGAGAAAAATTTAAATAAAGTCACCCCTTTCAAACATCTGACATGACAGTTTAGTTTAAAATATACTCCACATATAAAGACGTCAAAGGCGAGATGGCTAAGGCAAGACAGACCTAACTAATCTGAAATCAGTGTGCAAAATCTTCTACACTCAACATGAGGAACAAAATCTGAATATTCAACACTAATATCAAGTCAGTGTTTTTATATGGTTCAAAAATTAGAGAGTCATGTAAAGCATATCCAATAGCTTGATGCAAGTTTTTATCATCAACTAGCTGATTTTGGTCGATAGTCATTGCCATATGCCGGTCTGAAAGAATAAGCAACAAGGATCCCTGACAGTAACTTAACCAAGACCCTATCACCCAATAAATATGTATTGGAAACGGAGATGGGCTGAAAATACTCTGAAAAGATCTCTGAAGGATATCATGCGCCAAGTTTCACAGTACAACAGGAATAAAAAACGAAGAGTTGGACGTTGGCTTGAGAGTGACATGGGCGAGATCGTGTGAGCAGAATATTAGAACTTATGGAAAATCGTACAGTCAGCTATAATAGAATTCAGAAAAGAGAGTGAAACGGCGAAGTGCTACTGAAAACATATTTTCCACTCGGAACCCTAGGGGCAATAATTTCTTGTCCTTTGATTTTATCAGCACGCAGTATTTTCATATCTCTGTTACCAGCGCTGCACCAGTCCTATTACACGCTTCAGGTGAAGATTAGATGAACTGAGATTACATGGAGTGAAGTTAAACATCGAATCGTAATTCAGATAGTGTTATTAGAAGACGTGATTATCTGCGAAATGTGATGCATTTGCGCAATACATTTCAAAAAATCTGATCACTCAAACATTTACTTGTCAATCTTTATTCATCTGACCTGCACTGAATGCTTGCAGTAGGAATGAAGCAATGCTGGTACAACAGATATGGAAAGTATTACAGCAAATTTTTTCAAAACATGATAAATCATGGAATTACATAAACAAAGTTTGAAAGTGACGTCAGTGCCCAGACATGATCAGCAGTAAATTGTACGTGAAACGTCATCAAGAAATAATACAGCATCACTATGTTTTTATCAAATAAAATTACCCCATAATGGGACTTTAATGAAAAAAAGTGAAATTCAAGTGTTGGTTTGCAGGGATTTGACTAGTTTCAGGATTTCATCATGAACTGACATAAGTTAGAGTACCATGGGAAAACCGACAGGTAGTATTGGGCAACTATTTCGTTCTAGTTTGGGTCTCTTCAGCAGTACGCATCCACTAGGGTTCCAATCCAGAACTTTCCGGTTACAAGGCGAGCTGGTAGACTATAAAGCCACTGAGACTCGATGTTACTCAACATCCGCTCGCAACTGTATGCAGTTGTAAATGAGTTATACCAATTATTTCAGGGATACTGATATTACCTGGTTACTTAAACCCGGTAGATGTAGTGAGGTTTGGACTTGTGACCTACTGATTGCAGCTCTAGCGCCTTGATGGATCAGGTACAGCTCCCTGGGATTTAATAAGTGCTTCAACATTTCAGTGTATATGTCATATTAGACTGATTACTGATAGTTTATATGGGTTAGTACTCTGCCAACAACTGATAGTAAATTATTCTACCTTTAGCTTTAATGAATAAACAAGGAAACGATAGTGAAATTCCGATGACATGATTGTTTGTATAGTTGTTTTTGCGAATTTGTTCTCACAGTGGATGTTATAATCAGGCGGTTTCGTTTTTTAAACATTCCAAAGGAATATATGAATTCTGTTTATAGAGGGCTACTTAGAACAACACAACAGCTGGTCTGTGTAAGTTATTTTGTCTTCTACTTATTTTGAGTTAGTTAACTGAGGACCTAATAGGAATGTGATGAATTCAACTGACTTCTTCAAATTTATATATAGACTTAGTCATTGAGTATGGGACCTAGTGTAATCGAAGCATATCATAAGTGGTTTTCCGAATGTTTAACAGCGAAAACTCATTGAACTCAGTGAAATTGTCTGTCAGGACTAGATATAGTTAAATAGAGGAAATTTACTCAAATCACTCAAAAGCCAAACTTTTTATTAGTGAGACAGCCGGAGCTTCGAAAATTGGTTTTAATCAAATAAGTTAATTTCAGTACCTTTACTTTGTTACTCTATCAGAATGAGAGCCAAACGAGTATCCTATTCGAACTTTTCTATGATTTCATTCCTCTGTCCACATGAAATTATCCTTTATCACTAAATTAGTATATAGCTCTAGGCATCATTATCGAACAAAACATAGAATGGTAGTGAAACCTGTAACTTAGTAGCATCGGTAGCGTTGACCGAGATGTAATTTGGAAACTAAGTCATCACTATGGCGCGCAATGACCAAATCGTTATCAACCTCATTCAAAAGATATATGCCAGTACCACTTAACGGGTGGTCCACAACAGAAAACTGAAGGAGGTGTTTGAAGCAAAGACAGGAGTGAGACAAGGTTACCAGTTATTAATTACTCCTAAGTGTGGTGGCCTGGATTATGCGTCAGACTATGGGGAGCGAGAAGACAGAAATACGCTGGACCAATAAGAAGACTCTGGATTTCGCAGATAATTAATGTCTAATGTCACGCAGACTCGAAGACTTATAGGCGAAAACCAACAAACTGGCTGAAGAGGCTGGTTGGAAGCGAAGACAGCACTTCAGGTAAACATTGAGAAGAAGGAAGGTGATGAAGATAACCAACCAACCAACCAGCAGTAACAACAACAACCAGCACCAATAACAATCAATCATTGAAAAGTTTTTACAGAGGTTTCTTCCTTCACTTATCTAGGCGCTTAGCATGGTTTCATCCAAAGGTGGAATGGATGAAGATTTCAAAGCTGGTCAGAATCAGAAAGGCAAGATACGCCTTCATCAGAATGACACCAGTTTCGAAACCTTCAACTCTCATTCGGCCGGCAAATAGAAGAAGATTCGGACTTTACACACTATTATCAAGTAATTCAGTTCTTCCATATGGGCCAGAAACTTGCACTGCGCATCACATAAAGCATTTCAAACAGGCTGTTACAGAATTTCATCAACTGCTGCCTCCTCCCTGGCTCCATACTCAAGATCAAATAGCTAGCCGACCAGAAAAAATTAGTAACAAGAAACTTGGCTAACAACAAACCAACCAAGTACCCATCGTTCAAAAAATCTGTAGGAGAACATGGAGATGGATTGGGCATATACTGAGGAGACCGCCGAGTGGCATCGCGCACCGGGCTGTTGTTTGAGTGGAATTTGAATAGGAAAAGATGACTTGGTTGTCAATACGAGGGTGACATGGAGGAGATCGTGTCAGAGGAGGTGAGAGATTATGGGTGGTCATGGGCCCTGGTGAGGAGGACAACAGCAAATACAACAAAGTGGAGATGTGTTGTTGACGCCCTATGTTCAATCGGAACCAAAGAAAACAATAATAACGGTATATATCCATGGGAAACTGCCTGTTTTTTCAATTACCCTTTGTCTGTGGTACGATTAATTCTAAAAGAGCTTCAAGTATTGAGTGCGAAATCAATGAAAAGCCTGAGACACAAATAAGCCATGAAAGAAGGCCTATTATAAATCAGTTCTAAGTTGTGCTGACTGAATTCAGAGACGAAATGCTTCGAAATGTAAGTGTTAACCGTTTGTACCACATGAATACTTAAATCTAGGGTTAGTTCGACTAAAACTGTGATTTGTAAGATTTTATGATTACCGAGGAAGAAAGTTTGAAGTTAGCTTCAATGCGAACAATTAACGTGACATTTGTTTCATATGAAAGTTAACAAGTTTAGACGTTACGCTTTCAATAACGATGTGTTAAATTCATGGATCAATGGAAAATTTTCTATGCATATTGACGTAAACACCAACAAGCATAATTTTATCTTTCATCTAAACACTGAATGTCTCACCCATTTTGCATGAATTGATTGATAAATTTATAGCCAACTGAGATATTTTTAGTATTTGGTATTCGCACGTAATGCAGCATGTGATTAAAAGCTTGCCAGATGAATAAATTTGTAATCTCCATTTTCACACTGATTCTGTTTTTCACGGAGAAACCAAATAACGTCTCACTAATTACTCTGATTTAAAATATTCATCAACTGCAAAATAATTTCAGCTGGACTACATCAACAGAGAAATAACTGAATCAGAAATGATTATGCCACATGATTTACAAAATTTGATCAGGGATGTGGAATCTCAACTGAATTTTGAGAAGGAACAGTGGGAAAGTGACTATATGGGGAAATGACTATCAAGAGAGTAGTAGTTAGGGAGAAGTTAGATTTACATCTCTTAATGAATTTCTTCTTCAGCTTCATTTTATAAAGAAGAATTATAGAACGCTCTTCAGTTGTATTGTTTGTTTTTATATGAATCAATGATAAAAGTATGAGCGAAACTGAAGTAGTGTTCTTGCGGATTACATTCAATTTCATCTGATGGATTAGTATGAGGCGATACACCGTGACTGACAATTTGTTTATAGTTAATCCAAACAAACTATCTGTTTGGTATTTTTTAGAACGCAACTGATTATATGCATAATCTTAGGATTTTTTATTTGACATTTTGAAAGTTGTCAGTGTCTGAATTCACTGTTGCCTTTCATTCATTTTAGATTTAATTCATAATCTAAGCAGCTGAAAACATTTTTGTCTATCTCCATCTGAGATTTTTGGTTGAAGTTTACAGAAGTGAAAACATAACTAAGAGTGTAATCGATTTTGGAGGTAACTTATATTTGTCTCTTGTTCTGTTGAAACCACACGTAATTACTGTGTAATCATTTGTCTTAGTCTTTTACAGAAATTAATTAGGCCTCCATAATCTTCTCAAATGTCTCTCAAGGCTATAATTATGCTATGCATGAATGCGTGTTTTGCACAGTGGTTAAGACTCTGTTGTCCATGCACATGGTCCGGGGTCCGGTCATCGGCTGACGCACACCTGATATCAATGGTCGGCCTGTCAAATTTGGGCTACCGATATCACATGCTCGAAATTCCATACTTGTACCAAAAATACGGAGTGAAATCAAGCCATAATCAAGTCTTTAATCCTATGTAATCCAAATGGAAAATGACGGGTTGAGTGTTTGAAGTAACGTGGAGCAGATCATTTAAGAGGAGATGAAAGCTTACAAGTTATCATGGAGTCGTCTAAAAAGACCACGGGGAACAGAGTGAAATGGAAACGTTAACACGTAGAAGACACTGGTGAATAAGGTGCCCAATCAACAACAGGATTTAGTCACCAGCAGTGGAGAAGTCTGAAGGAAATCACCTCTTTCACTTATCTACTCAGTATCGTTCCAACTGCTGATGGTAAAGATGAAGACGTCGAAGACAAGACTGATAAATCAAGACAGACCTTGACTACTCTGAAATCAGTTTGGGTGTCTTATGTAATTAGCATGAAGAATATATCCTAATTCTCAAAACCAATGTAAAATGAGTCAGTGCTTCGTGGTAGTTCAGAGACTTGTTCATCATGAAAAGCATTTCTAACAGCTTTGAGACTATTTATCAACAGTTGCATTACTCAACACTGAAAATCAGATGATCGTTGAAGACAACAGACCAATAAGAAAACCTAATTTTGGTATTAGGTGGTTGAAGAAAGTCGGCAGGAAGTCTTGAACCTAGGTCTCGTCCTAGTTGATATTCACTGGTCAGTAAGGCTCATTTGTGACCCCGAAGGAACTCATGACCCTTCTGAGATCCAAACCCGCACCACTCAGTGCCGCCTGCAGTCAGAGACATTGCCACTGAGCTATTCAGGCTCGTAACTAACATCCTGTAGGACTGTATTGAATATTAGTCAGTAACTAGTGTAATGTGTCTAGTCCCTTGTTTCATGCAGACTCAACTCTGATGTAGTTGTGTTTTCTCTGCCCGATCTAGACTGAATTCTATCAGTTTACAATGTGGCCACCATGCCAGCTGGCTCGCCATCATGGTTGTGGATTGTTAGTATTAATATACTGCTATTGATAGAATTCAATCTGCACCGAAGATAGGGCTAGACACATTACACTAGTTACTGACTAGTGTGCAATCAAAAAGAACCTAATGCCTAACAAATATGCAGAAGAAAATTGAAATGGATTGAAATACTCTGAGAAGACCACTGAAGGACTTCACGCTTCAGGCTGTAGAGTGAAAAACGAATAAGAAACGAATTGGGCGTCCTAGGATGACACGGAGTAGATCGTATGAGAAACAGATGGAAGCTTATGGACAATATTGAAACCAACTAAAGAGGACTGCAGAGAACAGAGTGAAATGGCGAAGTACTCCTGAAGTTTCATACATTTGGTCTCCTTGATGATTACGACAGAGAAGAAAGATCAGATTTGCAGCATAAAATGATATCATTCTATTTGAGTAGGAGGGAGTTTATACTGCAAATGTGGTGTTTCTTACTCCTGAAGGCTTATGCCCAATTAGGAAATCAATGAACATTAAGAAATTGGTGAGTAGAAGATAAGGTTAGAAAACCCTTTAATTATGATAAAATTATGATGCCATATTTTATAAGAAATTGTTTTCTCTAATATTTATCTTGTGTAAAATACTGGAATGTATGATGACGAAAAATTAAATACTAATTTGATGGGAGAAATATATGAGTATTCTTTATCTATCAGAGATCGACAAATTACTTAAAGGTGAGGATTCAAGTACTGTGATTTGATAATTAAAGTAGTGCCATCAATATCGTTACCAAATAATTTTCAAGACTGTATTGAGGAGTATTTGTGTGTTGACTGTTTACATTACCCTGTCAAAGTGATTTCTTTCTCTCTCAACTGGAATTTTTTTGTGCGAGCAGCTCAGGCGCATGCCTAAGCCTGAAATAGCATTTCTCCTGATGTTCACTTTAAGCCTTCTCTTAAGTCCCAAGCGTACAGTCTTGCAAATTGCTGATTAATTTTTTAAGTGTCAATACAATTAGACGTATGAAGAAATACGAAGTGACAGATATCCTCAAATCTCTATCTAAGTTTAATTTATGCAGCCTATCACTAAAACTGAAAACTTTCGACTTTTGTTATTTTTTTAGGATGAATTTACCTTTTTTATGATTTCACTATGTGCTTGCCACCAGATAGTTTATTTTAATTAATTCCTAAACCTACTTTACATAATGACAGGACGAATTTCCTCTACTTGTTAGGATTTTTATTCATGAAGTTTATTGCCTTCATTTGAGGCATCATTTACAGCTGATAAACCTTTAAAGGGAAAGTCTGGTATTATAGAATAGTAGACAAATAACGAATACGTTCTTCAGCGTTGACCTACAGATAGAATGACAGGTGATTCTTCTCAGGAATCTCATTGGAGGAATTCTGGTTACTGGTATGACACTTGAGAGACTTATTGACAAAATCCTACAGCCATAAATGCCTATATATTCAATTTCAACCCCAAGATTTAAGTATAGCAATCCTCACACTTAATGCTTTTCTTACGTAGAGAAGAGCACATTCCACTATGGAAGGAAATGAAAGAAGGGAGTGAGAAGCTTTATTTTGGAAAACTTGATCGAATTCCAACAATCGACCAACTATGACCATCATTTTAAGATAATCTATCGAACTCATGATAACTTGCGGCATTTTCTTAATTTCAAGCTTTTGTAGATACATGAGATGCTGGTTTTTTTTTAAATTTAAGACAGGCTTTTGTGTACAAAAGAGGTTTATACAGTACCTATTTCTACTGTGGCCTTATAATAGAAAAAAGGGATAAGAACATTTATTTTTCGTCTTGTTTATTTAATCGGTATACATATCCCTTGTTATTACGATTGTTAATATTATTATTACTTTCACTTTGAACTGTTTCTAGTGTTATTTAATTTAGACTACTTATTATTTCAATGCAGTATATTTTCAATGTTAAACTCCAGCTTATCAAACTTCTGGATTTGTTATATGGTGTTTTTATTTGTCTATTGATCCTGTTGACTATATAGACCTTCACGAGATCTAGACATTCTACGGACTACTTTATATATTACGTAACTTGCCTTATCACTTATTAGTGAACTATGATTGTAATCACAAGTGTGCATGTATATATATATATATATGTTTGCTGCTGTCCTCTGCACCTGGGCCCATGATTTCCCATAATCTACCATTTCGCAGCATGATCCCTATATGTCACCCTAGTACCGATAACACACTCGTCGTTTCTTATTCAGATTCCACTTAAGCGACAGCCTGGTGAGCGATGTCATTCAATGGTCTCCTCAGCGTATACTCGATCCATCTCCACTTTATCCTACATATTTGTTGAACGATGAGATCTTGATTGGTTCGATGTCAGTCATAGTTTCTTGTTACTAATTGTTTCTGGCTGGCTGGCTGGTCATTTGATCTTCAATATGGAGCCACAAAGTGGGCAGCTGTTGATAAAAGTCTGAAACAGCCTATTGGAAATGTCTTCCATGACATGTGATGCAGGTTTCTGATACGTATAGAAGAACTGGCTGACTTCATCATTGTATTGAAAATCCGAATCCCTTTGTTTATGCTGACTGAATAAACAAGATCTGATAAAGTTGTATCTGATTCTGGCTCTCCGGTTTCGACATCTTCATCCGTTCCGCCTGTAGTTGGAACGATGCTTCTTATACAAGTGAAGGAAGTATTCTCTGTCAAACTTCTCCCTTTGATAGTGATTGCTGCTGATTGTTGCTGTTGTTGTTGTTAGCTGCTTATCTTCGCCACCTCCTTCTTTTCTATATTCACCTTCACTCCTGTCTCCGCTGCCAGCCAGCCTCTTCAGCCAGTTTGTTGCTTTTCGTCTGAATTAAATTGTTAATAAAATTATATGTACTTAACTAAGATTAGTGAAGTGAAGGCAAATTTTTGTAGTAGTAGGATTTGAAGCAATTTTAAATGAGATGCGTGTTAATTTAGAACTTAACTAGTAAAATGCCAAGTCATGAAATGCATTTGAAAGCGTAAGAAATAATTTAAACTCCTCACATTCATCATAAAAATAAATAAGAATCAATAAATCCATCGAGTACCTACTTTAATATTATTCCATTGAGGACGCCATCATTTTGTTTATATAGGTCAGATCCTAATCTTTGATAGCACACGCCTAACTGACTCCCACACAATAGGGTTGCAAGAAATCCCACTTAGCAAACCCTTTTGATAGTAAATAAGAAGTATAATAAATACTTCTTTTGTTCAATCACTTATGCATGCATCAGAAAGTGAATTCACATATATAATAAAGACTGAGACGAGGCCTTTCATGAAAGTGAATTTAATTTGATAGTTCTTCTGTATTATATGTTAAAATCAGTTCAACTTGGAGGAAACCTGCTATACTGATAATTTTTGACTAGTTCTGAGTTATTTGGCATACTTTGCTGGCGTAATGTGAAAGAAAGACGCTTCCGGTTGTTAATATAGTTCCATCTGTCTATATGGCTGACTCCCCTGAAAACTTGTCATTTCCCGTTCCCATCTATCAAAACACTTTTACTAATATTCAAAATTTAGTTAAATTGACAGAGAGTGACGTGAGTAACATGCTGATATCAATTTGTATAAGTAATATTTCAGTACCTGTAGACCCATAGACTCTTTTCACGAGGCATATTTAAAGGCACATACTTGGTCTTCGTGTAAAATACCAATATCCTCTGACGAATTAAAAAAGGAATTCAAGGTTCTCCATCATATATGCAACCGTAATAATAAAACAAAAATCACCCTGTCAGATTCAGGCGCTTCTGAATAAACCTGACTACTATGCATGAAAATATGTGAGGAGAATTTTTAATGAAAAGCAAAAGTATGTAGAAGAGAAGTTTTTGAAATATTAAGAAAACCGAAAAGAATCGGTCAGCCTAAAACTAGCAGAATATGAGTGGCGCAATATATAGTCTCCAAACGTTCACTATGTATATCAGGCGATATCTTATAGAATTAATTATGATAAAAGTAGGCTCCTTTTTTAAATATTTGGAAATAATAGACAAATTCTGATAATAACATTACAGACAAAGTGAAAAAAGTGGATAGAAGTAAGGCGGGGAAACAGTGGACATTTACGTAGTGGAATTATTGCTCAGAAACTTTTCCTTGCTATTTTACCCCTAATTGCAGTAAAGAGACTACTTTGATTTAAGATGCATGAAGCTGAAATGAGAGTGGTGTACACTCTAATAGTCAGATCACACATATTACAACTGGGTTGTGCAGATATGATATATGACCATAGTTTAACAATCAAAGGACAATCATCAGATGAACCTATCACGATTAGACCTGTGTTCTTTAAGTTCTGTCAAGTGTGTCACCTAGTACTAACCAAAATAATAGTTTTCTATGCTCCGTGGTGCACCTTGGTTTCCTCTAGTCCTCTCTTAGCGAGTACTACTGGTAATATTTATCAATAGTACGTAAAGAGACGTTCATCGGCATAAAAAACACCAAATAGCAGGGAGTTAGATTTGATGTGAAAGAAAGCAAATGATACAGAGCTGTGGAGATACATAGCAGACGTGAAAGGAACACAAAGAAAAACATTATGAAGTCCATGAGTACCACAGCACGAAGATCTGTGCAGATGGTGAGTTGAAAATAAGATGTATATAATTTCGCTGTATAGAAATACCGACTTCCGAATAAACATTTCTACACCAAGCCTTCCAGCTTCTACCATTTCGCTCTAGCTGTTTTTGGTTAATGAACAAAACGTTCTTTGTAGTCAATCAAGTTAGTATATCAAAATACTAGTAAATTATTCCGGTGCTAATTTGTGAATGACCACTCGGTGAACTCATCAATAGTCATGACGGATGGGGTCAGGTATGAGGACTGATACTTGCCAGTGGGATTGGGTGAATAAAAAGGAATTAGAATTCAGTGGTCAGTAGATTCCGCACCTGGTCGATGAATGGTCAACAGGTTTGGTTGGTAAGCCAAATGTTTAGGCTCGACGCCTAATATTGACATTGTGGTCAGTGACTGAAAAGTTTTCAATTAGGACAAAGCAACTCACCAGTTCTCCTTGATTCCCTAACTGATATCGGCTGATGACAGAATCAACCATAAAATATTTTATCACTAGTGTAGAAACTTTTCTGTGATTTAGACGGCAGTCATTGTTCATTCAACTTTTAAACAATTTAAATATTCCCTTCTTTTTCCAAACACTAATGGAAATTAACCCTTATATATATATATTTGTATATATATATATATATATATATATGTATATATATATGATTCTTCATTTCTTCTCCCTCACTGTTATAGTCTCTGACTTTTAAATTTCTGCTTGAACAGAGTCTCTTCATTTGAATATCATTCAGCCGGCACTTATTCTTCATTTTCAATACAAGCTGATATCATGACAAAAATATTGATTGTTACACCTGATTTATTTGTTTATTTGTTCACATGTTTTTATGCATAAATTTATGTAACGCTGATGGATTATAAAAGTTTGTTTCAATATATAATTTTTCTTTCGCAATGTTTTTTTAAAAGATCTAAAAAATATTCATTCTTTTGTAAATTCATCACACCTTGTGAAAAGAAATCAGTATAATGTAATGACTACATAATAATCAGAAGGCATACCGCGTTGTATACATCAGACGGGTTTTATACATGAACTCAAGAAATATATGTGGATTCAAGGTAGTACTCAGTTTGCTTGTTTCTGATGTTATATGACTTCTTGATTGTGAGTGAAATGTTCTCCTATTCAGGTAGGTAGTTACCTGGGATTCTAGTGAGAAGTCATGACCAGTAGGTGCAGAAGGTCGGGTGTGAGGACAAATATTCGCCGAAGACATTGGCTAGTGGTCGTGCTATGTCGTGAATGGGCAGAAGTTAGAATTCATGGGCTGGCCATTGGATCGGGTCCTAGTGGCTTAATGGTATAAGAGATCGTCCTTGTAACCAGAAGGTCCTGTATTCGAACCCTGGCAGTGGGTGTGTACTGATGAAGAGTTCCAAACTAGGACGAAACAGCTGTCTAGCACTCCCTAGAAAGTTTTCCAATGTCAGCTTTTGATGAAATCCTGTAACTTAACTTGTGATTACGCGACTCATACAGCGAATTATCTACACTCATGCTGATTGTTCATACGGTTAGCTAAAAGAATTTAGTTTGCACTTTTAGGCATCGGAAACAAGCAGTCATCTTTTGTCTCAATAAAACCTATCCTATTCAAATGAAATCTGAATAGTGGACAGTTTTGTATATATTTTTAATCGGAATGAAATTTGCCTGAATCATTCATGATTCTAATTCAAGTTCTTTCTCTATGAAGACGACAATATATCAAATTGCTAACAGTTTTTTCCCCGAAATCCTCTCTTCGTCTGTCATACTGACTGCATAATTATACTTGTACCCAGAGTAACCATCGGTGTACATTTTTGATCAAATATGGAAGCTAAAAGAACTACAGAACGATTACCATGCCAATCTTAAGCTGCAAATTTTTCCTATTACTTGAGACAATCACCTAGAGTTGTAAGATTCTTTTTAAAGTTATAGGCGAGGATGACTGTATCTAGAGTAGTTACTGTTTCCACTCGTGAGATTGTAAATCATGAATAAGCAAAGCTACACACGATTTTACTGCTAGCTGAATGTTATTTGTTTCGAATTTTGATGGAACTGCTCAAAAAAGGTCATAAATGCGAGCATGGATAAAAAAGCCATTAAAAAATAACAAGTATTATGTGAAGACTAAATAAAGACTTTAAATTCATTCAAGCGAATAAAGTATTTTCTGTATGATTACATCCTGAGAACTCTTCTAATTCATTTGATTTTAGTCAGTATGATAGTTTTTTATGGCCTAGTCAACAGATAGGCTTTTTTAACCGTTCAAATTTAGACGTTTTCAGTAGTCACACATAAGTTACAAGTTACCATATGTTTACTGAATTGATTTTAGCATTTCAAAAGAGTTTGAAGAAAGGACAGAAGCTAACAGTCAGGTTCAAAGAAAGATATCGAGGAAATTTCCATTGTTTATAACCATTACTATCTGTTCACAGATTTCTAAGGTTTTTCAAGTAATCAACATGTCAGTACCAGTAGAAATTAACGAATATATCATATCACATTCGTAAAAGACTGGCCGGTTAACCCAAATACAACAATCAGTGAATATTCGTTTTATTGGAGTCAGAGATATTTAGCAAGGATAACCACAATTGTAGAATCTCCAATGCATAAAGAGACGGTAAAAAAGCGAAGAAAATTTTTGCGTTCGCCTCAGCAAGCTTGACGGACAAACGTAGAAACTTGTTCAGTTCCTTACCGTCGAACGGTCCTTGCTCCTCTTAAATCACGGAATATACACATTGGGTCATAGGAGTAAATAAGAAGACAGTTGCAGCGAAGAAAATTTTCTTTTCGACGAAGTCATCATCTAGGCTGTACATTCGTGTATTTATATCAAATGGATGGGAAAGTTCCAGAATAATATCCGGTCAAGGGTCAAATTAATAAAAATTAAAATTGGGAATTAGAATGCCATAATAAACAGGGGGATGGATAAAACAAACAAAGTAGCATTATAATAACTAAGAAGACTGACATTGTGCAATTAGGGGTTAGAAATGTAGAAATAACAAAATAGACAGGATGTTTGGATAAAAACTAATGTGATGAATAATTGTTTATGCAATCAGGGATTAAATATGTAGAAATAGTAAAATGACAAAATAAACACTAAGTTCGGGTATGAAAATATGGTAGTGTAAACAGGGATTAAGAAAAACTTGAAATAACATGAATAAACAGGAAGTTTAGATAAGAAAGGCGATGGGATGGTGATTACTAAAAATTACCTGTTTATGATGGCCATGGCAAGGACAGGGGTTGGACGTATTTCTTTTGTATACAAAGCGTGGGTTTGAGCTTTTGTATAGCTAGCGCCTCGGCTATGCCCAGATGTCTTGATTTTACTCCCTTTGATAGGTTTGATCGAATCTTGTAAATGATTTTGAAGGATTTTTCGAGTGGCGCTGAATGTCCTGAATTCACCAGGTGTTCTGTCACCGAACTATTTACCCGTTTTCGTTCTCCTTTTACTAGCCAGGCTGGATAGTGTTCACGAGCGCGTTTTTCAAGTCGGCGCATGGTACGGCCAACGTACTCAGCTCCACAAGAGCAAGTAAACTGGTATATGCACGTTGAGGTGGCCCAATGCGACAGCTTGTCTTTCGCGTTCTGGCTGAACAGTTTCTTGCAGGAAAACGTCAGTCGTAGGCTAGCGGCGAAGTATGTTTTCCTCAGCGATTTTGAGAGGCGTCTGCGAAGGATTTCTGCTTCAATATCACCTTTGAATTCTAGATTAAGCAGAAGCATTTTCTTTGGGACGGATTGGACTTGTTCAGAAGTCTTCTTAGGTTTGAGATTCTTTTCTATGAACCTGGGCGGGAAACCGTTTTCCATCAGGGTTTTTCGAAGATTACGCAGTTCTTCTTCAACCACTTCCTCGCTGCATATCTTCCGAATCCTCGAGGAAAGAGCGTATATCAGGTTCCTCTTTTGCTCAGGGGCACGAAGCTTTGAAATTGATGAATTGTCCATTTACTTTACATTTGTATTTATAGTAAATGCATGATAAAGTTCCGTTCAAAGGTTAAATTAATAAAACTACAAAGTGTAATAAACAGGAAGACCGGGTTGAAAAGACGTAACAAGATCATGATCACTGAAAAACTTGACGGTTTGTGCAATTACTGATTATGGACAAAGTAATAGCAGAATAGATCTTCCTGCTTATTGCACTTTGTAATTTTATTAATTTAACCTTTGACCAGGAATAATTCTGAAACTCTCCCATACATTTACTATAAATACTCGGATGTACAATCTAGTTGATGACTTCGTCGAAAAAAAGTTTCTTCGCAATAACCGACTTTTAAATAATTCCTATGATCCAATGTATATAGTCTGTATTTATTATTATTGTTTCATTTACTTCCTAGAGGAACATAGAGCTTCATCCGCGCGTCTTCATTGCGTTTGGTTCTCTGCTAACGTTTCCACCTAGCTGCAAGTCTGCCCACATGCTTTCATCTCCTCTTCACATGACCTCTTCCAAGTCACCCTCGCAGTGACAAACAACTCGCCGCTTCCTATTTGCGTTCCACTCGAGCAATGGCCTGGCGTGTGATGTCACTTGATGGTTTGTTTTCTCAGAGTATGGCCAATCCACTTCTATTTCTCCCTGCATATTTGTTTCACAATAGGTTCCTAGTTGGTTTGCTCCCAGAGATCCTTTAACTATTGCTGATCTTTTCTGACCGGCCATCTGATCTCGAGTAGTATTGAGCGAAGACAGCTATTGATGAAGGTCTTTGGTTTGTTCGAAGTGCTCTTCATGATGCGCCAAGTCTCTGACCTATAAAGTAGCACTGACTTCACATTGGAGTTGAAATTCCGGATCTTTTATTTCATACTGAGTAGTGCTGTTGACCTCCACACAGATTTGAGACAGATGAAAACTTGCCTTGCTTTCTCGACCCTCACTTTGATATCCTCATCAGTTCCGTCGGTCTGTAGTTGAAACGATGCTTCTCAGGTCGGTAGGTGGGTAAAGTAGGTTGCTTCTTTGAGATTTCGCTCATTTACTCTGATTTTTGTTCATTGTTGTTGCTGTTGCTGCCAGCCAGAAATCGTCATCACCTCTGTCTTCTCTATGTTCACCTGAAGGAGGTCCTGTCTTTGATGCTTCTTCTGCCATTTATTTTACTTTTACAAGAATTTGTCCGAATGATAGCTCTTATAGTTTTGAACAACTGTTGATAAGAGAAAAAATCTACTAAGACACTGTGTTATTTACTTTGTGTCTGTTTTATTCTGCAGGTGACTTTCCTCTAGTAAAAAATAAACCACAGTTGAATAAATATGCTCACATGTTAATAGTGTGGTTATATTCTCTGAGCAAGATGGATAAATTCCTAAGCTTTGCTAGTCTTTGTTAGCTTTGCTATTGAACTATACACTGCAGAGAAAATAACTAAACCAATATCAATCACCTGAGCCATAAATCCCTTCAGACTCCTTTATAGTCATATGTATCAATTTAGGCAAAATGACTAATTAGATTAGCGTAAATAGTTGATCAGCTTGTTTTTCTCCGACGCGTCACAAATAACTTTTAATTTTCTAAAAAGATTATTCTGCTGAGTAAATTATATGTGCCTATTTGTTACATCAAATCTTTTGATCAGCGTCTGCTTCTCTCTAACTAAATAAATCTAATAAACTAGCGTCTTACTTCTGTTTTATGTCGCGTGGAATTCTCACGTCATCTGTTTGTGATTACATATAAACGGGTATATGTGTCTAGATAAATACTTTATCTGAAAAAACCTGTGGGCTGGAGAAAAAAGAAATTTTGTTATTAAGCATATAACCTGAAGATGGTACAGACAATCTCATGCATTTTTCAACAAATTCGTTAGCAACAAGCAAATTAGTTTGATGTGAGAGTAGAACATGAAGCCCTACATAGGATTCTTAATAAAGCATGAATTAGGGTAGCATTTAAACCTAGAAACTCTCTCAGCGACAAGCTCTGTGGGTTAGAGGACCCTATTGACCCAATTAAACAAAATAATAGGCAAAGTTAAACTTTAAGCACCACAAACTACAATCAGCAGATGACCTCAAACGCACCAATCACGTGAAGGAGGCATTTTTGTGTTTGGAATGCATATGTTTATAAAAAAAATGCATAAAAGCTGTAGAAAAGTGTTCGAGAGGATACCTTGTTCCCACATGTGATAAAAATAGCTCTCAGTTTTAGATTGGAGTATCAACAGAGTATAATTCCATTAAGGATAACATTTATTTTGATAAATCCTCACAGTGTTAAAGAATAATACTTACAAATGACGTTTCGAACATAATTTATTGGTCAGTAAATATCACTGTGTAATACTATGAAACTTTATCAAGATAAATTTCACACACAATGGAATTATACTCTGTTGATATTCCAACCTAAAACTGAGAGCTATTTTTATCACATGTGAGAAGAAGGTATCCTTTCTTCTTCTTGATTTATTGATTATAGCTTGATTCCACACCGTATTTCTGGTTCAAGTATGGAATTTTCAGCATGTGATATCGGTAGCCCAATTTTGCGGGTCGACAACTGATATTAGGTATGCGTCGGCAGGGGTCGAACCTTGGATCATGTGCATGATTGGCGAGAGTCCTAACCGCTGTGCCACCGACGCTTATCTACAGATTTTATGCATTTTATTACATAAATACATGTATTCCATACACAAAAATGCCTCCTTCACGTGATTTGTGCGTTCGAGGTCATTTGCTGATTGGTAGTTTGTGGAGCTTAAAGTTTAAATGGGCCAAATAATATGATTTACAAAATACATTGCAATGATTGTGAGTTAAGTCAACTACATAGGTCAAACTGGTAGATCAGGAGCAGTGAGATCATCAGAGCATAAGCATTTAGCCGAGGTAAGAACGACTGATCCCACAAAGATAAGCAATTTAGAAAAGAACTCAGCAATTGCACTGCATGCATTAACACACAACCACACAATAGGGTGGGACACCGACAAAATTCTAAGATGTAATATAGGTAGACGAACAAAAAGATTGATTACTGAATTCTGGTTCATCGAGTCTACCCCCAACACATGCAATAGAAGTGACTCAATGCAATTACCAGAGATATGGAAGATATCATTACCAATAAAATCAAAGTATAAGAATAAGGATTAAAATTTGTTTTTATTTCACTTCACATTATAACGGTCTAACACGTTATTGAATTGAATTCTTGATTTTCCCGTCGATTGATTGGACCGAAGTGACCCGTTGCACAAGAGGTGGCTCTCGTGGCCCAAGTGGTCTAGTGGATAACGCTTTGGCGTTTGAAACTATGGACACTGGGTTCGGGCCTCGGTGGGAACATCATCACTCACTGAGAAATGCAGGTACATCCAGCCGACGAGTCCCAATTAGGACGAAATGCGCATCCTGGATTCCACTGCTAGCCACCATTCACCAATTGTATACAAGTCTAACACGTTGTTTATTTATTTTACTATAAAAACATTTTATTTCATATCTTACTTACTAACAACACTTGTCTTAATTTTCATAGTACGATATTTTATTGACAACACTAATATTGTTTCCAAATTTACTTTGTCTTCCTTTCTGTTTCACGCATGTCTATTGAACTTTAACTTCACTCATATTTCTAATCAATTTTTCACTGATGTATATAAATGAAGTCAGGAAGTTGTGTGGTTGCCTTAACATTATTATAAGCAATAAATTGTGCTTGAAATGTCATCAGGAAATAATATTATACTGCATAACACTGTGTGACTTTATTAAAATAAAATTTCCTGCATAATGGAATCTAATTTCATAGTCTTGCTGAATTAATCATCATATCACATGCATAGGTGTTATCATTTACAATATAAAAGAATACAGTGTTAACCAATCAGCTGTAAACTGATTGCTGAGGACAACATTAAGATAACGGGTTTGATTCGATGTGTCGTAGACAACATTAATTTAAGACATCAAGTTATGAGATATGAAGAAAGCTGATTAATATCAGAACTTTCATAAGAGAGTCTCTTTATTGATGAAACACAATTTTTATTCGGTCTTATGAATTGAATGCTAAAATTAATTAAATTTAAGATATAATTTCTTTCTATGTGAATAATATGAGTTTCCAGTAAATATGAAGACCTAAGAAGCTAAGATTGACAAAATGATTCACAGTAAAGAAGATCGATTTAGAGAATTTAGGAGGGATACTGGTAATGAGTAATATCTTCATTGACTATTCATAAAAATAACAATGGTCAAAAATAATGAGCTTTCGACTATTTCCTAATAAATGTCCCCAACAAAGGCTAGTAATTAGGAGAACTCATGCAATGCTATTGGAATGTGTATTCCAACAGAGAGGGCGGGGATAATTAACATAAGTACAGTGATGATAATTATAATCAGATAGTATTATGTCAACGAATCGTATATTAACAATGACCAATTACTAGGAGTCTATGAATGTAGTGGATTCTGACTAGTTATTTGTCAAACTAACCGACAGATACAATTTGAATTGTGATTGATAGACGGTCTCATTAGCATATATTCCACAAAACAATGAATGAGTTCACAAGCTAAATAGGACTTGCTTAGGAGACTCATGTCCCTACTGTCGGCATATTGGAAACTCAGTAGTAAAGTAAACCACAATCGCATTTAAAAGATGCAAAATGAAAGGTTTTTGACGGCCTTTCCTATGTTTTCATACCATGAACAACATACCTTGGATACGTTTGCATGGAAAAATAATTTATTATCAATACTATTATTTTTCCTTCAGGCTAGGGATGAAACACAAGGCTTTAGCAGCTCATCTCTATTTCCCTTTGCTTTCTGCAGTCCTTTTATGCTGGTTACAGGAATGCCTACAAGATTCACACTCCTCCATGTTAGTCTTTGATAACCAAACCATTGTTTACCACTCGGGTCCCGTTCCTGTGTCTGGCGCTTGATATCCCTCGACGGCCTCCTCAGCGTGTTTCCGATGTATCTCCACCTCTTTCTGCATATTCGTTGAGTGATATATGTATATATATATGCATCGGACAAAGCTAAAATGCCCGTTGAGTGGCACTGAGCTCTAGGATCTCAAGAGGAACCTGGACTAGAAACGGTGAGTTGTATATCCGAGCGTGACTTAATTGAGATCGCACGATGTGGAAATGACATGCAGTTGAAAGGAATTGCGAAGAACAAGATGGAATGCAGATGTGTTGTTGAAACCCTGCGCTCCACTCGTAACTCAAATGAACAAACTGTTTTATCCAGTTTTACGTTATAGACTAATACCCACTATCTAGAAGTTAATAGTGCCAGGAAACGTTTAAATATTTCTACCTTTAACATGATGAAAAACTGAAGCCAATACGTGTATGGACGGGAGTTGGTGAAGCTGACATTGGGATTCAAATATTTACACAACACCAAGAAGTTTCTGAAGGATCAGTTTGTTTTCTCTTACTCATAGATACTGACATCTGACCAAGAGAAGTCATTCATTTGACAATTTGAAGAAAACGAAATCTATAAAAGACCATTAAATTAAATAGATATATTTGTTCTTTATTAAAGAGACAATTTTTTAAATGGTATTGATTACCACTGGTGGACTGGTTCAACAATGGGGAATTAACGTTATCATTTTTCTTTAGAAACGGTTAGAATAACCTATGTTTGTTGCGGATTTATTAATTTTAGGTCAGCATTTTCCACATCAAAGAGTAAAACATTAGTGATTATAAAGCGGTAAAGAGCTACATTTCCCACCACAGTTTGCTACCACTATTACATTATTTTAAATGACCTGTGCATTGCCGTTTCTGTAGGATGTTGAATGTAGATTGGCTTTTTCTCTATCTTTTCAAGATGCTGAAGAGCAATGGTTACCCTCAGAGGTTCATTAACAAGTATGGAAGATCTGAAGTCCTAAATGTATAAGAAATCACAGTGGGTAAGAAACCAATCTACATTCAACTTGATTATAAAGGTGAAAACATTGCAGCAATGGTCAACAGAAGACTGAGTTCGTCACTGGCCAGAGCCTATCCTGCAGCTAACCTCGTTCTCGTCTATCAAACAACTTGCTCTTTGGAGCAGTCAAAAATCGACAGATACCCTTCTCATGTTAACTCCAACTGTAAATAAAAATTTATATGTATCTGAGGGAACAGTTACACTGGAAGAACAGAAGGAAGGGTGTATCTACATTTTTCTGAACATGTACCAAAAAGCTTATTTTTAAAAAGAGCCAATGTTTTAAACAGTGGCATCGTCAGGCATCTCTTTGACACGAGTCATGAAGTGGACGTCACAAAATCGTTCAAAATTATCAGCAGGCAAAGGAGTTCAATTCTCCTCAAGTTTGATAAAGCCATCTCCATCAACCGCCTGAAACTTAATTTGTGAGTTCGGAAAGAAACAGTTATCAGTCTTTCTTTGCTTTGCTGACTGGATATTTTTACCTGTCTTTCATCTGAATACGTAATGCCGAAAGTTTCCATTGTGTATGATGATTATTGTTTCGGAATAGTGTTTAATATTATATATATATATATATATATATAGATAGATAGATAGATAGATAGATAGATAGATAGATAGATAGATAGATAGATAGATAGATAGATAGATAGATAGATAGATAGATAGATAGATAGATAGATAGATAGATAGATAGATAGATAGATAGATAGATAGATAGATAGATAGATAGATAGATAGATAGATAGATAGATAGATAGATAGATAGATAGATAGATTATATTTTTGTATGCGTATATTTATTGATTTCTGTTTAAAAATGAACTCTGTGCAAGTGTGTTGAAATTGTTTCTGTAGATATACTTAATAATGACTTTGGCTTTTAAGCAGCTGATGATAAGCCAACGAAATAAATGGTGGTACCATTTTATTCTGCAAAAGCTCTTGTTCTTGTTTTATTCATATATATATATCCACTTATTCTTGCAAAGTCAGTCTGCATTAAGAACGACAGTTTCATGACCGGAGGCTATAAGACATTCTGTTGATTGTATGTATTAAAAAGACTGATTCATTCGAATAGAAAGAACATTTAGGCTGATGAAGAAATAAGTTCATTTAAGTTGTTGAAATTGAGCGAGACCACTAAAACTTCAAGAAAAACAAAGACAATAAATGAACAAAACAGGTTTTTAAATCAGATTACTGTAACTGTAGACAATAAATCTATAATAAATGTGCAATGTGAAATATACAATGCAGACAAAGTGCAAATCAAAGCAAAGTAAACAGCTGCAATAATACATGTGTGGCTGTTATTGTTTATAAAGAATGAACTGTATTCAAAACATTAATGGACTTTGCATCAGAGTATTGTTCTTCATACACTTATTCCCTTTTTACGAATTTAAATAAAGCAAAAACAGATATCTGTGCAGAATAAGGTAAAGTGCGATTGTACACAGCTGAAGTCGTGACCAGTAGGGTGCAGAAGGTCGGGTGTGAGGACAAATATTCGCCGAAGACATAGGCTAGTGGTCGCGCTATGTTATGAATTGGCAGAAGTTGGAGTTCATGGGCTGGCCATTGGATCGGGTCCCAGTGGCTTTATGGTCTACGAGCTCGCTGGCCTTGTAACCAGAAGGTCCTGGGTTCGAACTGTGGTGGTGGGTGCGTATCGCTGAAGAGTCCCAAACTAGGACGAAACAGCCGTCCAGTACTCCCAGGTTTTCCAATGGCTCTCTAAATGATTTCAGCTCATGATGAAAATCCTGTAACCAATCAACCATTCCCTACAAACCAACACTTGAATAATAAAATATATGCTGGACTCATTTTATTCTGCACAAACTTTTGTTTTGGCCTTATTTAAGTATTATTTTCCTATTCTACTTTTCAAACTGCATGATCTGTTTTGTTTCATTGTTGCCACTATGAATTAAGTAGCTTCTATGATCTTCTCATCTCAAAGGAGATATATGTAGACTTAACACAACGGATTTACGTATACTTCTGATTTAAAATGAGATTAATTTTTCCTAAATATGAACAGTAAAGACATAAATCAGATCTGTAAACTGTTCAACAAAGGCACACAGTACCATAATACCATCCTACTGTTGAATGCTTATGAACACCTAATGGTACTTTATGTAACAGTGGACTGTTGAGGTGTCTTGTAAATTATATGGCGGACAAGGTCGCATGCCTGACTAACAGATTTTAACCAATACTTCGCACCAACTAGCTACAGTTTTTGTTATTCAATGAAGGGTCAGTTCATATACAACATTTCACTTTTTAACAAATCTAATAAACTAAATCTTACGCAACATCAGTATGGGTCTATTCAAAAGCGATCACATTGATTTAGTTGCTATTAGTTGAGGAATTCATTTATGTATTAATTAACACTGAAATGACTAAATTTCTTAGTCTGAAAAGTTCATTTTTAAACTTCACATTGCTCTCATCTGTTCATACAAAATTAGTTTTTTCATATGTCCAGTCACTTTGAGCTTAAAATTAAAAACATTTCACTTGATTACTGTCTAACACTTCAGTAGACGTCAACAGAGCTAATTTCATCCATTTATTGACAAGGAAAGTATGCCGATTGTGTTTTAAAACAAGTTGCTAAATGTATTCCGCCTTTCCACTTATTCAAACCTTTTATCTTAACTTGCTGGAGAATAGTTTCGCTTAAATAACATGAAGTGATTTACACGCTTCAGTTACCGATATCAACAAGGAATTCGGAATCAATAATGGAGTGGATGACTGAATAACGCTTGAAAATTAACCTGTAAATGATAATTACTATGAGAATTTAATTCATTTGAATGAATCACTATCGGTCTTCAAGTACTACACTAAACGGGATGAATATTATTTACAAAAAACGGCATATATTGCGGTGTAGCTGTCGGCAACAACGCTGAGGTTAACATTTTTTACCAACTGTTAGCAAAAATCAGTTGACAGATACAATATAATTGGGCGATGAGTCATTTATTCCGACAAGTATAATTTACTTCCTGTTGGTACCTCATTCAATCTGAAATCATCAGCAAGGTAATATTTACAAACCATGTGGTTTAAATAAATTATAGTTACAATAGGAGCTGATAAACTACTAGGGATATTTAGAAAACAGAAAGATTGAGCGAAGAAATACTTAATTTTCAATTAGATCCCTATCTCTGGCTCTACTCTAATATATATATATATATAACATTTTTATTACAATACTCAACAGTTTACCAGTCAAGTGGCACTGATATGTTTGTTAACAATAATTTGTCAGTGTCAAAATGTCAATGGGTTGATAATTAACGATGAAAATCAATATACATTTAAAAGGTAGAAATGGTTAGAATAAATTAATTTTACAAGGATAACACGTAATTAAAGATGAAGTGGTCAAAATAAATACAAAATAAAATAAAATAATTTGGACAATTATAATTTCTATAATTTTTAAAGGTTTAGGGGAGGGGGCGAAGTAGTCCTGTTTATGCATTCATGTAACGATAGTCACGGTAAGGAAAGTGGCTGTACAAATTTCTTATGAAGACACAGGATTGTCTTCTTCAGGTGGATTCCTATTACTTCAGCTGCCTGTAGAAGACGAACTCGTAGAGCAAAATTAAGATTAGTCGGAATGCGATAAATAATTTTAAACGCAGTATTAACGTCCACCTTATGCTCACTATCTACAAGGTGTGCCTAAATAGAGCTACGAATAGATCTTGTTTGTCCCTTACTTAACCATGCTGGATGATGTTCGGAAATACGATGATGAACCTGCCTAATTGTACGCCCAATGTAGCTGGCTCCACAGCTGCAGTCAAACTAGTAGATAAACATAGAAGAAGCAAATTTAGGCAGTTTATCCTTATTTCTTGAACATAGGATAATAATACGCCCTTTTAACTGCATTCTTCAGGCGCTGTGTTATTATTTCGCTGTTGTCACCGAGGAACTGCAATTTTATAAACTTCGCTTTTTTCAGAACTGTAGCCAAACTGACTCTCCTTGGTGCTGAATTCATATTTTTCTCAATGAATTTATCTGGATAACCATTTTTTATAAGTAATTCTCTAATAATCTTAAGCTCCTCATTGAGGCAGTCTTCTGAACAGATTAACCTAGCTCTATGAACCAAACACTTTACCATGTTACGTTTATATTTCAAAGGTACAAAACTCAAAAAATGAGTGTACTGACCTGTTGTTGTAGGTTTCCTATACACACTTCTTCTTAGTGTGCCATCTTCTTTCCTTGCGATGAAGACGTCTAGGAATGAGCTACTGTCATTACTTTCTTTCTCTATGGTAAAGTTTATCGCTGAATGGGGATCATTAAACTTGTCAAGGATGTTTTTTTTTTATTTACAGCTTGATTCCACACTGTATTTTCGGTATAAGTATGGAATTTTCAGCATGGATATCGGTAGCCCAAATTTTGCAGGCCGACCATAGATATCAGGTGTGCGTCGGTGCGGGCTCGAACCCCGGACCATGTGCATGGTCGGCGAGAGTCCTAACCACTGTGTCACCGACGCATCATTCTCGTCTTTCATAACCACAAATGTATCATCCATATATCGACAGTAGAAATTCATGTCATTAATTATTCCTTTTAGTGGTCCATTCTCTAACTTAGCGAGGAAAAAATCAGCTAGGAATGAACCTAATGGGAATTCATAGCTACACCATCAATTTGTCTGTAATATTCCTTATTGAATAAGAAATGAACATTCATTGTACATCTTAAAATAAGTTCCTTCAAGAGATATTTCCATACTCAAAGAAAAGCTGTGTACATATGTAACCTGAAACCTCTCATATGCAGCAGCATTTGTGAGTTTTAATTCTCCTATACTTGGTGAAATTTAAGGACTAGAGTATATCTACGAGTAATTGGTTAGTTTAATATTTTTCATACATAGTTATTAAAATACTTTATTGGATTACTCAGTTCCATTTAACTAATTTTACATTGTAGGTTCAGGGGACACAACTAACACTGACATTTCCCACTGAGGATTTTGTTTGGTCCAACACATATTATGCCGTGATAGTTTAAAATTCAACAATGATTTGTTGTATGGCGTTAGCATTACCGAGTCTGTTCCAAGCAAGAGCAGTTAAATAGGGTAAATTTTTATGCTGCTGAGTGAAGCAGTATTCGACAAGGTAACTGATTTAGTTGTCTACTCAAAGTAGAGATCAAAATATCTTTTAGTAAACTTCATCATACTAACAGTGATTGGAGTTACACACAGTCAATTTTCCTTTTATTATCCAAATGAATGTTTTTGGATTGATTAAGATTTTTATTCTAAACGGTACACAGATATCTGAAGACTGTTCAGAACATGTGCTCTGTTCATTGTATTTGTTTTCTTCAACAGAGGTTGGTAATAATTCAGCTTAATAGAAGAGTATATATACGCGTACAAGGAAAACAATCATAGTGCTCACATCAAAGCAGTTTCACGACCCCAAGACTAACTAAACAACTGGTTTTCAGTACTATTCAAATATTTCACCCGGGTAATCATGAATAACGAGGAATTCACTTTAACAATAGTTAACTAGAAAAAAGTTGATGGCGGTTATGCAATCATATGTGAGACGAAGAAAATTTCCATTACAGTCAAAAAACTTCAAATCTGGTTACTTAAATTTTTACAATTCATATGTGTAATAATGGTAAATTCTAAAGTTGAAGGGCATCTTTTCCTGGTTGAAATCAATTCATTATCTTTCACTATTCAAGTGCTGTATTCAAATTACATTCCATAAAAGTCAATGTTGCCAAAGAGGGGAAGCTTTTAGAGGAATTATACCGACAGTTGATGAACTCATAATGTGAATGTACTATCCCTCTGATATCTCAGTTTACTTCACTTTTATCTGTTTTTCTTAGTATTTCATGGACAAATTCTGTTTATATGTTAACTTAGGCACACATCAACCTACTCATTTGTGGTTATGGACTGTTATATATAGCGTACTTTATTGCCTATCTGTTCAACATTCACGCATTCATTTATTTTACTGAAATATGCCCTCTCATCCAGGATACTTCATTAGTTGTTATGAATTTTTACGATGTTACCACTTACAAAAGGTTATACTTATAATGAATAATGTCATCATAACTTCTGATCCCTTTTGTTCACATCATCTCTCCTAGTTCGTATATTTTTGTTAAGTTAGCTACGTTTGTGAAATTTGATCTCAAACTTTGATATTAAAATTATTTGTGGGCTGTATTTAGCTGAAAATATTATATTTATTTGTAGCCATTACCATTATTCCTTCTTTCCCAATAACTGGATTTTGCTCTGACTTTCAGTCTAGAGCATTTTTTAATAGACATGTAAAACTGAATAGTACGTCCGGGTTCGATCCCCGCCGACTCACTCCTTTACTTCGCTAAGCCAGAAATAATACTGGTAAAGAGGAAGGTTGGGCATGAGGCTAGCACCCTTATCCTGTAAAATAAACTCTGCTACAGAAAATTCAAGCCACTAGCTTGAAGTCCTATGTTCCACTGGGGAACGTGAAGGAAAAAAAACTGAATAAGAAGAAAGATATATATCACTAATCAGTAATGCTTAATCTAAATTCCCGATCGTCTATATCTTCTTATTGAGAGGCCAACAAATGATTTACAATTGTCGCCGCATACACACAACACCCTATTGTATACCACATATTTTTCTTATTCAGCTATCACAACCGTGAACTTTAGTTGAACGCAATCACTAAAATTCTGATGAAAAAGTGCACACCGTTTACAGAGTTTAACATGTCACTTAGGTTCAATCTATCGACGGGAAAATTAAAACTGAATTCAATTTACGAGTTCAGAATTATCGGCAGTGCACACCCAATGGGGTTCGAACTCAGGATCATCCGGTCACAAGGCAAAATCATATACCACCCAGCCACTGGGACGAGCTTACCTTGTAACCGTGAGGTCCTGGATTCGAACTCCAGAGGGTCCTTACTGCCGATTATTCCCAAACTACGATGAAACAGCTGTCCAGTACTCCAGTGCTGGTTTTTAATGCTTCTCTAACTGATACCAATCCGTGATCAACTCGTAACAACAAACTAATCCTTACAAACCAAATATAGAAAAAGTCAATTAGATTTAACAAAGTAGACTAATATTTGTCAGAATTCTGAAGTCAAATTTTGATCACAATTCATGCCGTTTTTTAAATTATATTTTGATGCTTGCTTTTTGACTCATTTGACCGTAATAAGTTTTTAAAACAACAGGTGCCGTTTATAGTAAACCTCTGGTATTTTAATTCTGATTAATTTCCCTGAAGAAGTTCGGACCAGTTTGCCGAACGAAGATTTGAAATTACTTATTTCATTTTCGCCGGAAATTTACAAATGTAAAAAAAGATATTCAAGTGTTGGTTTGTAAGGATTTGATTGTTTCAGGATTTCATCATGAGCTGACATTAGTTAGAGAACCATGGAAAACCTAGGAGTACTGGACGGCTGTTTCGTCCTAGTTTGGGACTCTTCATCAGCAAGAACCCACCACGATTTGAACCGAGGACCTTCTGATTACAAGGCGAGTTCGTATACCATTAAGCCACTGGGACCCGATCCAATGGCCCATGAATTCTAACTTCTGATAATTGACGACATAGCGCAACCCGTAGCCAGTGTCTTCGGCGACTATTTGTCCTCACACCCGACCTTCTGCACCCTACTGGTCACGACTTCTCACCAGAACCTGAAAGGGCAAGTCACTAGTGAGCATCTCATTGATATTCAAGTATTGATTTGTAGGTATTTGAGTGGTTTACAGGATTTCACCATGAGCTGACATTAGAGAACCATTGGAAAACCTTGGAGTACTGAACAGCTGTTTCATCCTAGAAACGAGGTAGTTTTGATTTTATGGGATCAGTACTGTGTAGTCTAATATGTCTGGTTATTCATATGGGTTAAGAAATTTTCATGAACCATGATAAGTTAAATAATATTCAAAATATAAATAATAATAATTTTTGTGATTTAATTTTACTGAACTCTTTGTCTGATGTCACCGTTAGCCAGAGGAACATTAAAAATCAATGAATTCTTGTCTGAAACATTTCAGGAGCGCCCTAAGTCTCAATCTTTTGCCGCATCGTTTACTATAAATTTGAATAAGAAACTTTACAATGTTTCCGTACTTTCAAATATATACTGTACCTGTTATCGATTGGTAGTGAAATCCACCTGCAGATCGATTTAATTGACTAGAGAAACAACACGTAAATCAAATTCCATTTGTCTACTGGGGTATCTGCCAAAAAGACAAAACACTGATTTACAGCAGCTGTTCTGTTTTTCTTTTATGAGTCACAATAAAATTTGAAAGGGAATGAAAAATTCAAGTGTTTCCCTGACTTTATGATCCATTTTGTATGTTTGCCTGTGTGGTCAATTTCCGTTAACTAGTCACTTATATTCACTTCACTCAGATTTGTTCTGTTATGATTCTTCACTAAGAAGCAAAGACGATTATGTCAGGCATAATGGTGGAGCTGTTTACAAACCAAACCACCAGCCTAGAAAATCTTCTTTTTGTATGTTTGAGTCAATGTAATTTCATTTCCACCTTTTGATTTAACGTAGATATTCGTGACTTTTACCACTTTATATTTTGACGTAGTAAACTGTCAAATTGTTTGCATTTATTTTAGAGAAATTCTTTTCATTTAAATTTGTCAACAACATATCTTGTAGTCTTCTGTTTCACAATCGCTCTACATCGAGTGAACAAGATATCGGATGACATAGTACGTTGCAGTTGACACTTTAATATACATTTCCTGACTGGCTTGTATGAATATCCCAGTAGTATTTCAATTAATTGTTACGTTTTATGTTTTGTCTTGTGCTGAATTATTCATTTAATAACAACTACAGTGGTTTATTGTTTACAAAAGTTATGACATAAATATATTCAAACCGCTTTAATCTTAGGGAACCGAGTATCATTGAAGACTATTTCATTATTAATTTTAACACCTCGTCAATTCACTAGGAAGGTATTCATGACTCTGTTAACAGCTCTTAATGTAGTATTCAATAATGTATGATCCCTTTAAGGTAGCCAATGCCTCCTTATTTAATTAGTAAGGGACATGAATGGACTAACGATATTTCTATCTTCTTTATCTAGTGATTTCACGGCCACTGAGAGTGGCTTAAAAGAATTTCCAGGAAAAGAAAACCAGAATGAGATTTACTGTAGTTAGAAACTGTAAGGAAACATGATAGATGTAGAATAGATGATAGCTCGGTGCCTTAGTGCTTTGTGTAAATGAAATACCACTGCTGGCATTCATTTTTTGGCTTATTTAGTGAAACGAGAACGAAATGGTGTTTTGATACAAAGTACATTCCAGCGTATTTGGTCTGAGTTTGTGTCCATTGGTGTCATAATCAATTCAAATAGTTGATGGTACCGATTACTGTGTTTTAATCGTGATGTGATGTGTGTGGCCCTTTATGAAAACCACGTCAGGCGTGCAGTTTGACTGAAACAGTGCATCTGTCAAATGGAGTTCTATGGTGAACTCAACGAGGACAGATGTCTTACACAAAGCTATGGGGGAAAAGTTTTTGATTTTCAGTACCACTGCAGAACTCAAGAGCTCAGGCTGTCCATCCTTTTGGATACTTTTTCAGCGTTACTACAGAGATGATTGGTCTGTACTCGTTAATCCATCATAGCGACATCACTTTGATCCTTCGATGTCAGTTCTTCCCTATCATTGTGAAGAGGAATTCACCAAGAGTTCGTTTTCTCACCGACTAACAGGGAACATGGGTTGGGTTTATATTGTCATGAGACAGGTTAGATTCACTCTACTAGTCAGCACGTTAATGTATATAAGTAGGATTAAATTTAAAATACGAAACTTGCAGAAATTTTTGCCAATAAAAGTTTTAGCATTGTGGAATAGATCAAATAAATCATACTTATATTTCAGTAGTTTACACACAGTGATTAGTTTTTGTTTTTGGTAATATTTCGAGCAAAATTACTGCCCGTGATCACACCAGCTGTTGGAATTGTTTGCTCTTTTTAACTGCTTTTGTTTTGTTCTTCTGAATTAAAAAAGCAAAAGAATTCCAACAGCTGGTGTGATCACGGGCAGTAATTTTGCTCGAAATATTACCAAAAACATAAACTTATTCTGTGTAAACTATTGGAATATAGGTTATATATGTCCAAACCAAGTTCACTTTTAACACTTTGAAAAAATTGGGGCACTGGGTATATGATATTCATTATAATAAAGCTTTTTGTATTTCCCAATGAATGAAAAACAAAACAAAAGGGTTGTTGTCACTGACGTTTCGCTATTTAATGCTACTGATAGCTTTATCAATGTATTATTAAACCATAATTTACAAAATCTCTGCTTATATATAACAACTTAATCATCGTTCCTCAGCATGGGGTCATTTTTGCGTTGTCGAATCGGCCAATTGGTGAAGATAACAAAACTAGGAGTAGATTATTGGATTTGATAAGTGGGTAGAATTATAAATCCAGTAATCTACAACTGGTTTTGTTATCTTATCAATTGGCCAATTTGACAACGAAAAATGACTTCGTACTGAGTAATGATGATTAAGTAGTTATATATAAGCTGAGATTTTTTAAATTCTGGTTTAATAATACGTTGTTAAAGCTATTAGCATTAAATAGAGAAACGTCAGTAAAAGCAATATGCTTTTGTTTTCTATTCACTGGGAAATACAAGAAAACCTTTATTATACTGAAATATAATTAAATTTACTTGCAGAAATTCACCAGTCTTTATGTCGTGTTTACTTCACTGGTTGGCATCTAGGCCATATATACTCAGTTATACTCCCCTGGTTTTGAAATGTCATTTAAAAATGTTATCATACCTGAAACATAACCAACTTCACTCACTCCACTTGTTATGTGATCGTGGTGTGGTTTGCTTACATAATCCTTTAGCATTAAATGAGTATTGAAGAATAAGTTCAAGGATTGCTTTAATGCCTCTTACATATATTCATCTGACATGAATTTAAAGGTTAACGGGAATAAAATTTGTGTGCATGGTAACACCTTTTTTATTACTAAAAGATAATAGTTACTCTAAGTGATACACAAAACAAATCCTGTGAATCCATTCTACATGAGAACCAAAAGAACTGATGAAAAGGCGTCTTTACTAAAGCAATTTCACTCACGAAAATATAGATTTTGTGCGCTATTTACAAAGATGCAGTGACTGAAATATTATTTCATTATTCGGGTCAGTAAGGAAAAACACCGAGGTAATATGGTTTTTTATTTCACCACTATCAAATACTTACAATCACAAGAGAAGGATGAACAAATGTTTTAATAGTGCATTGAAATATCAGAGTTAGTTTTCACTTACTCAAAATTAAAAATTATTACGGGCCAAGAAGTGAAATCATATTTCATGGGTGTAGATACTCCACAGAGAGGTCTCAGATACTCATTTGACGGCAAATTTCACACGGGACAACAACAGACAACAATCAGAACAAATGGAAGAAATATGAAAGAAGCAACCTACTTTACCTACCTACCTACCTACCTGGGAAGCATCGTTTAAACTACAGGCGGACGGAACTGATGAGGATATCAAAGCGAGGATCGGGAAAGCAAGGCAATTTTTCATCTCTCTCAAGTTTGTGTGGAGGTCAACAGCCCTACTCAGCATGAAAAATAAGATCCGGATTTTTAGCTCCAATGTACAAAGAGTGCTACTTTGTGGATCAGAGACTTGGCGTGTCATGAAGAGCACTTCGAACAAACTAAAGACCTACATCAATTGCTGTCCTCTCTCAAAACAACTCAAGATCAGATGACCGGCCAGAAAAGATCAGCAACAGTGTTCTCTGGGATTGAATCAACGAGTAACCGACTGTGCAACAAATATGCAAAAAAAAATGGAGGTAGATTGAGGAAACCATAAAGTGACATCACATGACAGGCCATCGCTTGAGTGGAACCCGCATGGAAGAGGCGAGTTGGTCGTCAATGCGACGGTGACATGGAGGAGGTCATATAAAGAGGAGGTGAAGGCGTGTCGGCAGACGTGGAGTCAGGTGAAAATGTTGACAGTGAACCGAACGCTAGGAGAGGTGCGGCTGAAGCCCTACGTTCCTCCAGGAACTAAAGGAAACAATAATAATAATAAATTCATATGGGACAAAATGATGAAAATGTTTTACTAATGAATGCAAACAAGGATAAGAGAGAGGTCCTTGATTTTTTAACCACCGACTCCCTCCAGTTTGTTCCAGCATATGTTAGTGCGTCACAATGTATAGCAGAATCAATCCTTTTTTAAGTGAACATATCTGAGACCTAATCAGTGAGTTTCCAGACAAGTTATCAAGTTCTGTAGGTCAACTACTAAACCATAGTTGCTTTTTTAAAAATATTATTATTAATCAATATTTAGCACCACATCTTGCACTATTTTAACCTGCTTATTATTATTCACTTGAATTCCAGGTAGAACATAGAGTTTCAGAAACAGATAGCCTTTGACTATGTTCTTTGCAGTCTTTTTAGCTGACTGCACTATAGCCCATAAGTTGTCATCTCCTGTTCACAAGATTTCTTCTGTTTCAGCCTTGAACACACAGATAACTCGTTGCCTTCAGTCTGAGCTACACTCGAGAGCCTGCTTTACGTTAGATGTCACTAAATGCTTTGCTCAGTGTATGTCCAACTCATCACCATTTCTTGCGGTATATTTCTGGGGAAGTAGCTGCTTAGTTAGTTCTTAGCCAGAGTTCCTTGTTGCTTATTTTTTCCGAGCGGTCAAATTGAATATATAAATTGAAGTCAAATAGAAATAAATGTAATGCATGCTGACAATAATTAATGAATTCTATTAAATCAAAAGAAGAAAATAAGAATTAAAAAAACAGAGGTAATATTAATGCCTACCAGAGAGATTCATGTGCATTATGTGGATGAAAGTTGTTTTTATCTCCATGATTTGAAATCTGATATAACCAAAACACCATGTTCGAAATCTCAAATTTCTCCCACCTGTTTTCTGCACACCTTTTCTAGATATATACTTATCTAAACAAACCAAATTAACTATGTTCAATGTCAAATTTTAAAATACCATAACTAACACTTTTATTTTGGCACAAAGCTTACATTACGCTTATTGATTAGGATATTATACTAAGAAAGGCTATAGGAAAGAAAGTATGAGACTTGATTATCATTCAACATTGAACTTGTATTCTGACTAGAAATCAGCCAATGCCTTATTGGCGTTTACGGGTTTTATAGCAGTATAACAAGTATTTCCAAAAATGTAGAAAACACCTTCAGAAGAATATATATGCATATATATGTATATAGATAATATACTAAATCATAATAAGAATAACGACGAATGATGGACAAGGCAAGCGAACTAATCATATTAGCATAAATTACCTCGTAAAAATCGATCGATATATGAAGGATTAATTTCCTTATTAATATGCCAGCCTAAGAGTGTTTAACTATATACCCTTTTATGTAAATATGGATGCATTATCTATAAACAAAAGTATATTAGAATCTGTTTTATTTATTCAAAAAGATTGTGATTCAAGAGAGTGTTTTTAAGCAAAACGGTTGTTTATTTATCCTTATCTTTTTTTACTGATTCCACGAAAAAGCAAATTATTAGGCATGCCTAATTCCTGGAATTTATTGTTTCATCATAATAGTACTTCAGGAATCTTGCTGATTGTTTAGTAACTACTGAAGTGCTGAAGAAATCTCAACGGTAACTGAATTACAGTTGGTTTTCTGTGAATTCACTTTAGCAGGTGATATGGAATGTTTTAACCTCTTATTCCTGTGGAAACGATTCACTCATCTTAAGTATTAACTGGCCAAAACATCTACTCTTTCACAGTTAGAATCGACTGCTTAATGTACCTTATAGGTGGAATATATACATATATATAATTGCATGGTTAATATTAGGATAAAGGAAAGAATTAACTCGGTCAGTAAAAGTACGAAAGGATCAATAAAGTTGCCATGGTAGAGATGAGAATACTGTTTAAAACAAAAACAAAGAATATTAGTGAAGAAGAATTTGTCAAAAAAGTCTAGTTTAATTTGTAAAGTTAGGCCAGAAGTTGCTTTCTCAGTAATGAGCAGTAATGAAATTTTGGGTCTGTGTTTCATCCTTCCCTGGACTTGATAGATCAGTATGTTTGTATCTAAGTTAATATCACCGATCCTGAGTAACTAAAATCTAAGTAGCCATCAGTTCAAACACAATAAGAATTCTAATCAGACTACTAAGCCACAAAATGGGCGAAATCCATTTTATCTGACTCACAACACCCTCTACATTCACAACTCTCCCCATGTATCTCTTCAGGGAAAACCATAAGCCCATATAGTAAGTACAAAAACTCATCCATACCCTACCTAGCTCGTGTTCTGTGCGATAAAGAAAGCATTAGGCGTGAAACCTTTAACTTATTAAATAGTCAGTAGAACAATGGATCTCGTCTTTCCAACTCACATCACTTACAGGTACAACGTTTTTTCTCTCTACCTTTTTTTTCTGTATTTATTTTTGTTATGTGCTGTTTTGTTTCTCTCTTCCTTACAAACTCTACTTAAAACATTCTTGTTCGTTCTTTCACACTCTGTATATCTCGACCATTTTGCTATCACTTACGCCAGTAAATATGCTAGTAGTATCTACTTTTCTAACACCTTCAAACACTTTGTTTAAATTTTTGGCTTTGCTACCGACATGCTAATATGTTGTTGTCAAAACTGACTGAGATAACTTTAATCTATGTAGAACTTTATTTATTGTTAACGTACTAACTGGATGCAATATTGTAGTGAAATGCTGAGAATTCCATTCTGTATCACAAGTACTGATTTGGAATAAAGCTATTATCTTATCTTATCTTCATTGTGCAATAACTCTCTTTTATGCAGGTATTTCTGTAGTTTCTAGTTTACGTGCTGGTTAACACAGATCAACTGGTTTAGCTCACAAAAATGACTAGACGGAGACACTGTAAGTACACAAAATAATATAAACCTAGGAGAAGTGTAAATGTTGAAAAAAAATCCTATTTCTCCACAACGCTTGTATTATGTTCACACTAGTAACAACTGTTTAAGGTGATAGAAATCTTAGATTGGTTAATTTAGATTCACTAGAGGATATAAGTACATTAGTACAGTACTCAGGTCAAGAGCTTTCTCTCGATTGCCAGCCACCATCTAGCCTAAGTATAAATCTCATGGTGACACATTTATCTCTGCATGCCACAGCTAACGATGACATTCCTAAGTGGCTATAAGAACAAATAAAATCACTTGAATCAATAAACCCTGGAAATAGATTTCCAATCCAACTTCGTCTATCACAACGCGCGTGACAGAGATGGATCATAAAGTTGATTTCAGAAGTAACTTTAAACTCATATTTAAAACAGCTTTGGGTAACATTCATAATTTCGATGAAGACTTAGGACTCTTGCCGACCATACATATGGTCCAGGATTCAATCCCCTGCCGACGCACACCTGATATCTATGATCGACCTGGAAAATTTGGGCTACCGATATCATATGCTGAAAATTCCATACTTGTACCAAAAATACTGTAAGATTTCAAGCTGTAATCAAAAAATGAACCCCTATATTATGTGTTCAAACATTATATATAACTATATTGAACCTGTCGTGATAATTCAATCTTATGCTTAATAATATTTTCATTCTCCTTTTTTCTTATCTTATTCACCATAAAAAACTTTGATCTATAACAATAAAATTTTGATTCTTTATTTTCTACTACCTCTTATATAAATGTGTGGTGTGTGGTCAAAATATCCGAAATGTGTTCAGCAAATGCATTATGCGTCTGAGATAAATTACGCCTTCTTATTGTTTTATCCGAATATGATTTTGCTTTAATTCCATAAGAGCGACTGACCAAGTTCCCAGAACTGAAACCTAGGATACTTATTTCAGTCAGGCTTTAAATAGATATAGTCACGCATTTTGTGTTTTAGAAAAGACCAAACATTTGCATGTGATGCCATGTAAGCAACCCACTTAGCCCTCCTACACGAATACTACAAGTTTCATGTATTGTATAGTTCGAGTAAATGCTTTTTGTTTGATAACTAACGCTTTATTTTGATATATATTCTGAAAGGTATTCTTGAATGTCAGGATTAAAAAATTCACATGATCAAAAACGTTCTCGACCCAGCATAATGTAGTTTGGTTGTATTCAAGCTTTTAAACGAATTACAAATTTTATTCAACAATTAAAAACGCTGATATTCAGAATTTCAATGGAGATTTTGTCATGAAATCACATCACTTACAGGATTACTGACTGAAAAGCTGCTTTGTTCTTGTTTGGCACTCTTCAGCAATACTTACCTGTAGCTTTATCAAAGACCAACCCAGAATTTTTGGGAATTTTTTGAGTAAAATGGAAGGCTGCACGATTAAGTCAATCATTTTTGATAATGTAACATAACCGAATTGCAGTAATCTTCAGAAATTATCAGTAAGTGACTTGAGATATCCAACATTAGCTATTTATTCATTTCGAGCTGAAAAACTGTAGGTTTATCTCTTTCGTACTTCATATTGGTTTTTAGTGCAATACCAGAGCATGTCTGCTAGTGGGGACATCCTAAATGGTCAGACCATTTAGATACAATAAAATAATGACGAGTTAAAAACGAGGGATATTTCATACAAATTAGTTGCAGAAGTACTGCTTTCGCACTGGGACTGTGCTACGAATTTATGAATAGTTAAGTATTTTATAATTCATTTTAGACTTCCCCATCGATTGACTGGACCGAAGTGATTGGCCTCAGGTTCACGTGCCGGCTCCTTGTACAGATGATTCAACTATGTCTGATTACTCAACTTGAAGGGAATTGGTGGATGGTCTATCCCAGTGGAATGCAGGATACGTATTTCGTCCATGGATATTGGGTTTGAGCCTCGGTGGGAATACCATAACTAAATGACTAGGGAGTGCATCTACATCCAGTTGACAGGTCCGCAATAAGACGAAATGCGCATCGCGGATTCCACTGACAGTCACGATCCACCAGATCACTTCAATTTAAGTATTTTGTTAATATCTCTTCATAGTGGGTTAGAATGCATAGATTTACATGGAAGGGCGAGTGAATATATATATATATATATAGTTAACCTTAGGAAAACGCTATTCTTCATGAAAACTAAGAACTTATTGATTTGATTAGTGAACTTGTTTGTCGAATGAATACGTGAGATTTCATTTCATAGTAGTTATTTCTGACTGTAATAATCTAAATATACACCCATATACTGACTGCGTTTATCTGATTGTGTGACCTCTGATCCTGCTGAAATTCTTGAGATTGTAAAATTCTCTCAAAACTGAGGACATTCCTCTTCCTCCTACGGGCATATTCTTGAATGCTCACAATTACTTATGTGACTGATTTAATATAGAACAATTTCTAATGGTCACTGTTACTATACAAATCCAGGCCACCTCAAATTGTTGTCTGAAGTTAAATTTCATCTTAATTTAAGCTGTCACAATAGAATATTCTTCATTATGACCACTTTTGTAAGCATTAATTACAGCACAGATATCGACTTCTGGAATAAAGAAGGCTTTTTTATAGTTTGGTTTACCTTTGTAAAATCTAGGCGAGGTTCTTTGTTTTACTTTCACCTCATCTGCTTTTATTACCTACATTTAAAGTTCTGGAATTTATTTTCGACATCCTGATTTCCATAGTAGACTGGTTGATAGTTATCTTTTATTAATTAGGTCACAGACAAGATATATCATTGTTATTTCTTCTGAATTCCAAAACTTTATAGTTTAAAGAGCCTTTCACTGAATAGATGGGTTCATCATAAGATATTTGTGAATCTACTTTTTTATTCTGTGCTTAGAGTCTATAGGTCTGATGGCTCGGAAACAGAGTTATGCTAAGTTATTCAACTGACATTTCAATAAATTTTATAGCCCTAAGTATGTTCTACCGGAATGAATCACCTACATTTCAGAGGAATGGATATTTCACCCAGTGGGTCATTTACTAACTGATCGTAGTAGCTAGATCATCAAGACTCAGAGTGTGTATTCAAAATTACAGCCCGATCTTGAACTGTTGTAGACAACAATATAAGTCGATAATGACTGAACTCTTTTATCATCAGATTTACAAAATTCTATGAAATCAAAATGAGCAAATCGAAGGATAAAAATAATTTCATCAAAACATTTTTAAATAATGTTAAATGAACTAATAGCTTTTACAAGTATGCAGTTATGAAATTTAGATTTTGAATTAAATCACTCTGAGACTTGAAGAATGCATTCAAAACTTGATTAGGTCATTGTCGTTTTCATAACTATTTGTCACTATTATCCAGCAAAGGAAACAGAAGCCGTGCTAAGTCACTTTAGATTACCATTATTCCAATCACCTGATACATATTGGCATGTTTCACACATAGGGAATAAGAAATTTTCTGCACCTAATATCTTTAAGCAACTAACTAACTACTTATAGTTCACCAGTTAGACAATATATATGTATCATTTTCGAAGTGTTATGTTATTCTAAACTGCTTATTGTTTTCGTGATAAAAATTGAAAAAAAATGAGCTGATTAGTTATTACAAAAGTTAGAGCTTTTCTAGTCATTCTATACTTATATCTATATTGACGTCATCTAGCAAAATATGATACCATGTGACTCTTGCATAAAATTCGTTTGGTTAACTAAGTTCTGCAAAGTGATGTTTTATAGACACTGTCATTATTTGACAGTTAAAATCTCTCTAGGAATGCAATCAAGTAGAAATATGAGAAGTTACTTATATGCAGTTGTGATTTAAATGTCTAAATTTATGACAACAATCCTTGAGTCCTTAATTTCTGACCTGAAGACATTCTGTAACAAACTGTGCTCAGAATTTCGAAGAAAACTTATGTTCGTTTCATTATTCAAACCTGCATCACTTAATGTGAAAGACTATGCTTTTAAGCCTAACTTCCATTAGTAATACATGTGTTTTTATATAAAAGACAGTGAGTTTCATTATTATACAGGGTAAAAAACCTCAAACCTAAGGCTACTTGAAGAATGTTTCATTCCTGCATAAAGTATTTGTGGTGTTCTACGCTTTTAAACACAAAATGAAATTTCGTTCTCCAGTTGCGTGATATTTATGAATGACCTTTAGTTGGATCAGCTTCTTATTTGAGATAAAGCTGATAAATTTAGACTTTTGCACAATCAAGTCACAAAATATTCTGTATACTCTGTCTGTACTTAGTAGATTAGTCGTAAGTAAATGACCTCTTAACCGCAAGGTTTTCAGAAGAGCACTAGGTTTAAACCCAATGACTTATAATTCTCAGTGTTTATCATTTACACACTGGACGAAAATAGTGTATCGGAGTCTGTCATTCACTTGTCTAACGTCCCTTGCTTTCCAGTAGTCCACATTAAAATATAACATGAAATAAGTCTCAATAAAAAGAAATAATATAAAAAGATTGATTATTGAACAAAGAATATTCTTTTCGACAACTTCATCATCAGGTTCTACAGTTATATATCCATCCATAATAATGATAGAATGATTGCCATCGACAACACTAGTCGTTTTTAAAAAGACTAACAACGAATCATTTATATCAGAATTCCAAAAGTTATTTGCACTTAGAATGTTAATAATGCTCCTTGATAAAAGTGACTATATCAAAAAGATGAATGATATATTGAAAGATACATAGAAGTTTCGGGAACTTGAGGAGAAGAAAGATTTAGATAAAGAAATAGAGAATAAATTAACCAGACGTTTGAAGAAACTAAGGGAGGAACAGATATTTTCCGAAAGTTTATATGAAGGAATCAGGCCAGCGTGCACGTACACAGCAAGATTGTATGGCCTACCTAAAGTGCATAAACTGGAGGCACCGTCCAGACCAATTCTTGATAAGTGAAATTCGCCCTACCATACTCGAGCTACATGGTTAGTAAATATTTTCAAACATTTGCATCAGCAGACAGTGAAACATAGCCTCCAAAATGTTTTTGAATTTGTAGACAAAAGCAAAGATAATAATATCAAGGTTAAAACTATGACATCTTTGGAAATAACATTTTTATTTACAAATGCACCTCTACCACAAACGGTTGAATACATGTGTGTACAAGTGTATAACCAGTCCATAAATATTGGTATCCCGACAAAAATTTTAAAAGAATTGTTAAGGTGTACCATGAATGTTAATTTGAAATTTGATAGTACAGTTTACAGACAAGGGGACGTGGTGGCAGTGTGCCCATATTGGGTGCCATGTTAGCAGATTTCTTCCTTCATCAGGCTTTACTCTAATTTACATGGATTTATTTAAAGAAAATTCGAACGGAATTCGAATCCATCTTTTACACATAGCGGAAACTGTGGGAATTCAGGAGAATAATCCTAGTCTTTGCATACAAAAGAAGTTTGTTCTGCCTTTGTCTCTCCCTTGGCCTAGATGAATTCTATTCAAAACCCTCCCACCCTTTCTTACTTTCCATCTCCTTCGTATTTTTATGATATTTATTTAAACTCTGATTATCTGCCCACTTCATCTTTAGTATTGCGTAACTTTTAAGATTTGACCTAATTTATTTATTAAATTGTCTACATACACACGTATTACTACTTATCGCCACCTGCATAAACCTTATTATCAATATTTTGTTATCACTGTGATCATCGTTACTAACTACGTTCAAACATTTACCACATTATTATTATCATTATTATTACTATTATTTGAACCACAAAATCACCGTCATTGGTTAAAAATTTTTATATATAAATCTATGTAAATTAGAGTAAAGCCTGATGAAGATCTATTCGAAAACAATATTGTTACCTTATATGTCTTGTTCAAATATTAAAAATGGGAATATTTAAAGATTTCTCCCTTAGCAAACTAGAGAATAGTCCTGTGAGCAGTCTTATCGGAAAATTCTCTTTTTATTCCCGGTATATAGATGACACCTTTATTCTTTGTGATAATCGTTCGGATAGGAACACAATAATAACTGAAATCAATGAAGTACATTCTGCTATGAAGTTTACGTGCGAAGAGGTATCCCAAAATAAAATTGCACATATAACGCACATAAATTTCAAACCCAGGAAACCCTTTTTTTCTATCCCCTTCCTTGACATGTTCACTCATCGATCTGAGATTTGAATGCAACTTAATATGATCACGACTCATGAGAATTGATTACTGTACATTTGTTGTCACTCATAGTCATTTATTTTGTAATACTGGTAGTCAATTTACTATTGCCATTTTATACAGTTTTGGTTTGTAAGGGTTAGTTATGTTTCTACGAGTTGACCAGGGAGTACTGGGCAGTAGCTGTTTCATCCTAGTTTAGGAATCATCGGCAGTACTCACCCACCGCTAGGGTTCGAACCCAGGACCATCCGGTTACAAGGCAAGCTCGTATAACATACAGACACTGGGACCCGACTCCTCAATAGCCAGTCCATGAATTCTAACTTCTACCAATTCGTGATTTAGCGCGCCCTCGACCATTGTCATTGTTGGGACATCCATCCACACACGAGACATCTAATTGCACCTCACTGGTCACGACTTCTCATTAGAATTCCAAGAAACTCCGTCCTGTAGCAAGTCACTAGCGAGCATCAGATTAGTTTTATATAGTTTTGGTTTGTAAGATAGTAGAAGTTAGAGTTAATGAGCCATTGAATTGGGTCCCAGTGGCTGAATGGTATACAAGCTTGCCTGTAACCGGAAGGTCCTGGGTTTGAACCCTGGCGGTGGGTGAGTACTGCCGATGATTTCCAAACTAGGATGAAACAGCTGTCCAGTACTCCCTGGTTTTCAATGGTTCTCTAACTGATATCAATCCGTGGTCAACTTGTATTACGATTTTGCATATTACTACATAAATATATTTTGGATTATAACCTGCTAACAATCTAAGTGCAAATAACTTGTGGAATTCTGATATAAATGATTCGTTGTTAGTCTTTTTAACAAGCACTAATGTTGTCGATGACAATCATTCTATCATTATTATTGATGGATATATAACTGTAGAACCTGATGATGAAGTTATCGAAAAGAATATTCTTTGTTCAATGATCAGTCTTTTGAAATTCTGAATGGGCATCTTTAATCAGTTAAAAAAAATAATGATAAAAACTGTTAACAGACTATTTGTACCCAACACAGAGTGTGCTTAACTTCAGATTGGCTGGTTTCGCATATACTCAGTTTAAATCACATTTTCTTTCTTTATTTGAAGTTCACCTAAACACTTCGATGGAAATCAGAATGCTTTCTTATAAAATTTACTTTTCCAACACTGAAATAAGTTAGAATCCCAGATAAACCAAATGTGAAGATACCATTGTGAATATTTTTAAAATTTACTGGTGGTATCCAAGTTTAATACTAGTTAACAGAAATTCACAGTGAATGAATCCTCTTCTACTCACTCCACATTATATTAACCTTTTTAAGCGGAAAATTTGAAATTATCGACAAAAATCAGAAACATACACACACACACACAGAGAAAGGGGTATACATATATAAAGGAATCAAGGGAAAGTCAAGTAAACTGAAATTTATTTCAAAAGAGCTGCTAGATTAATCTGTTTCACTGATCAGCATAAGGAAAAGATATATTCAGTTTTGTAAAAGCAAACTGCTTTACTAATCTTTTAGAAAAGTAGAATAAAACCAACCATAATTATAAATGCAGACTATATTTTTATTCTCAAAACATTTCCCTTCTTTGATAATTTTTTTTGATTTACAGCTTGATTCCACACTGTATTTTTGTTACAAGTATGGAATTTTCAGCATGGATATCGGTGGCCCAAATTTTGCAGGCCGACCATAGATATCAGGTGTGCGCCGGCGTGGGCTCGAACCCCGGACCATGTGCATGGTCGGCGAGAGTCCTAACCACTGTGCCACGACGCTTACCTGGAATTTTTATATCAAATTATATAGGTTATAAGGAAGATCTTTGCAGTGTAACTTCTGTTGTTTGTTTACCTTGTGACATGTGACCTGTAAAATTAGCCATTCATTCATGCATCTCTCCGAAGTTGATATGGGTGAGAGGGATGGGCAACTTTGACTACAGAAGTCAAATATATGTGCGTATATACGTTCTGTTTTCTTCTTAACCTGCAAATTTTTTCTACAGAATGGTATACTTTACTTGTGGCTAATTAAATACGCATAATTTTAGTTTTCAAAGGAAATTTTTGTTTCTCCCGCTGGTTGATTAAACTTTAATGTTCGATTTCTGCTGACATTTCATCCCCTAGAACGGACTCTTAGACAATTTCTGATGTTATCTGGTGGATGGTGGTTAGCAGTGGAATTCACAACACGCGTTTCATCCTACCAGTGAATTGTCATCTGGATGTACCTATAATCCCCGGTGAGTGATGGTGCTCGCATGGAGACTGGAATCCGGTGTGTTGGTGTGATACAGACAATGTGTTCCAACGACATTTGATTCTCACATATTCCACAGTTCAATACATCATTAGTAACAGAATACTATGTATATTTGAACATTCTGTTTCATGTCGTTTAATGTAAGCCAAAATCACACGTTCAGTGATTGGTTAACGAATATAAAATGTATATATAAACATCCATTTGATTAATGAAAAAATATTCCTTGGCTTCGTGTCTGGCTTTCTGTTGTTACACGAGTACCTTTCATTTCAAACACCAAAGCGTTATCCAATAAACCACTTAAGTCAAGAAAACCACCTCTTGTGCAACACAGATAAAATATTATTATGTTTAAGTCAATATTTGTTTTTGCCGTCGATGAACTGAACCAAAATGTTCCACTTGTGCTGGTATGTCGATGTTTGAAACGAAGGTTACTCGGTTCGAGTCTTAGTGGAAACACAAACATTTACGTGTAGCTCGCAAATCTCCAAATAAGAAGAAATGCGCATTCGGGATTTCACTGCTAGTCACCATAATCTATATAATGTTATTACATTTTGATTTTTCTAGTCTATCAGCTCTGACGTGACTGAGAATAACAATGAAAAGTTCTCCAAAACTTTCCAGGGTACAACCTAATATCTGCATAAAATCTAAAGTATTTTACCAATTTTCACCCAGTTATTTCTTATCATTTTATCAGTTTCGACGTGAGATTAACTTTAAAGCTTACCTCTGGATGATGTGTCAATCTTAGCTTATCTTGCCTTGTAAATTCTCATCCTTTAGTGACCTGGACAGTTCAGGCTTGCAACATATTTTATAATCACTAGTAAGAGAAACTCTTAATGAAGTATGATAGAATAGTGCCATAATTAATTTTCGGTGCTGCTGCTGTGGTTCGTTTCACCAGTTTCATTCACAGATATATTTTTGTGTAAATCAGAACTGCTGTTTACTGCTATTCATAATATTGTTTGTTCAAGATATTTCGCTGAATACATGTGTCCAGGAAGTGCTGTCAAAGTACAGCACTTCCGTTCTCATTAATGCATTTCCTGTAAACATATCATTGATAAAATTCTGAATGAGAGCGACAATATATTGGTCTTAGGTAACAATAAGTATGCTGTTCACGAATCTTTTTCTTTTGTTAACCAAACTTATTGTATTACTTTTCTAGTTGCAAACTTTGAAACTGAGGTCATGTTAGTAGATCCTATACTTTCTATAGAATTATATTAATGCAAACATATTTGATTTTATTTTCACTGGTCTAATTTATCTCAAAGGATTTCTCTTTTTTTTCATCATCAAAATTAGTTAGAAATATTGCAATAACGTATCACAAACTAATTCTCGAAAATTAATCTGATGCTCACTAATGACTTGCTACAGGACGAGGTTGCCTGGAGTTCTAATGAGAAGTTGTGTACAGTGGGGTCCATTCAGTTGGGAGTGAGGATGGAGTTCCCGAGGATAACATTAGTTGGTGATCACACTAAAATCACGAATTATTAAAAGTCGGAATTTATAGGCTTGCCAGTGATTGGGTTCCAGTGGCTGAATGGTATGCGAGCTTGCCTTGTAACCGGAAGGTCCTGGGTTCGAACCCTGGCGGTGGGTGAGTACTGCCGATGAGTCCCAGACTAGAACAAAACAGCTGTCCAGTACTCCTTGGTTTTCAATGGTTCTCTAACTGATATCAATCCGTGGTCTAACGTGAAACAAACAGAATTCTTACAAACTAATTCTTGAAGATAACACATCAGCATATTTGCAACTAAATTTCACTAAGCGAGAATTTTTCCTAAGTATCATACAGAAGTTATAATAATTAGAAATATTTCAGAAAAGAGTTCATTAAATGTATTTATTTTCATTTAAATGCAATATCCTATCTTTTTAAATTCCTTTACCTTTCCAGTGAAACATAGGGCTTCAAGCTGTGTGCTTGAAGTTTCGGTAGCATTGGTGTTTATATTACGGATGACGTCGCTAGCTTCATGCCTAACCAACCCTCCTTGCCAGCCCTACTACCGACTTAGAGAGGTAAAGGAGTGAGTCGACAGGGAATCGAACCTCAAACCACCTGAGTGTTTGGCTAGCATCCTACTGCTGTCCCACAGATGCACAATATCCTATGAATGAGTTAATCAGTTTAAGTACTTATTAGATTTCGTTTTATGAATAAGAAATAACGAAGGTAAGAGAAACGTTCAAGAATGAAAAAAGATACTGTGAATCAAAAAGCGTAGGACATTTGGAAGCTGTGAGTCATCTATGCACAAATACAAACTTATTGCATTCTGTGGTATGAATAATATCAGCTTTCAGTTTGTTTTGGAAGTAAACAGTCTGAACTTTATAAATTCATTTGAAATTATGTGTCATACCCACCTAGGAAAGTTAGGTGGGTCATCTTTAAATTAATTTAATTGGCATATTAGTTCTTTCTTCCTGATAATCAATCGATTTCAAACCATATGTTAAATAAACCTCAAATAATTACACGGTCAATAAGTTATCTGGATATGAAGATAGGTATAACTCCAGTGTACAGTCGACTCAACAGCAATGTTAGCCTATTCAGTGAAATTTGTGACGAATTCGTAGATAAAATAAAATTTTATATTTTCCACTGAACCACAAATGTTTTGTGTTAAATCGAAATTCTGAATATATATATATATATATATCAGTGACGGAAATACAAACTAAATGTTCCGCAGAGAATATGTACAATACCTTCGCATGCACAAACAGGTTGGATGAATACTTTTTATTGTATGGAGGATTTCATCATGAGCTGACAACAGTTAGAGAACTATTGGAAAACCAACAGGGTGTACTGGACAGCTGTTTCGTCCTAGTTTGGAACTCTTCATCAGTACACACCCGCCACAAGGGTTCGAACCCAAGACCTTCTGGTTACAAGGCGAGCTCGTATACCATTGAGCCACTGGTACCTGATACAACGGTTCTTGAATTCTAACTTCTGCCAATTCACGAGATAGCGCGACCATTTCGCAATGTCTTCTTCGATGAGTTACTGCCTCATCTTCGATATGCTGTACCCTACTGGTCACGATATCCCACCAGAACCCCAGGTTGACTGCCTGAATAGGGCCAGTCGCTAGTGAGCATCAGAATAATTTTCAAGCATTGGTTTTGCAGGTTTTCCAGTGGTTCTCTAACTGATGTCAGCTCATGATGAAATCCTCCATACAATCAAACAAAATCCCTGCAAAACCAATACTTGAGAATACTTTTTACACAAGTGGTCGCTTTTAATGCTTCATAGGACTACAGTACAACTTCCCATAAATTGACATTAAATTTCTTTTGTTTACCGGGATTTTCGCAAACCTTCAAATGGAAACATCTGATTCGGAAGCCAGTTTGTTGAATTCGATGGGTGAATAGTATTGTATATCAAGAGAAATAAATATGCCTGTGCGTGGAATCCGAAGTAAATTCCATAGTGCCGTAATTAATTCCTCTTCTTTTTGGAATAATAATTAACATATTCCTCTCCCAGTGGAGCAATCGTTGGCAACATTTAGATAGTTACAATTATTGAGTACAAAAAGAACTTACAATTTTATCTTAATCGGAAGTCACTAATACATAATACAACAATGTAGGCATCAAAGCCGTCAAATAGAATAAAGTCTAGTTAGTTATTAAAAATATTACAGAGACATCATCATGAATAATAATAATAATAATAATAATAAACTAATTTCAGTTGTTCATACGACACATTTTATCATCGTTGTCATTCGCTTACTTATCTTTGTAATATATCATTACAAAACATTATACATGCAAAATCTGAATAATATATCTTTATAGTTTCATTGACTATTTATTTACAAAAATAAATATTTTGCAAAACATTGCCTTAGAAAAACAATTCAATGCATACATTTATCGATTATTCTGTTCCTGTCTGTGTTCGTTTGTTTTGTATTAAGGCAACATTCTTTTATACAATTTTCCTGTCTTATCTTTTGACCTTTACATAATTATTATGGAGAGAAACATAATAAATACATATTGTACCTTAAATGGCATTATTGATTTGGGATAAATTGAATTAGCTGTATTCATTACATCAAACTAATGATATGAGCTAATGGGTTGTTATGCATAGTATAGGAAAGGAAGCTAATTTACAATTTAATATATGTATTGCATATGAACAAGTCAGTTGGTCAAATCATTGTAAATAATAGCAGAAATAGAAGTAATTATGAGTTGTATTTAGAATAAATCCCTGAAATGTAATCAATGGACTCCCTGGACTTCTTCATCTACCTACTAAGGGTCTATTTTCGACCATAAAGTTCATTGAAGCCTTCTAGGTTATGCATAAATCCTTAAGGTGTATGATCTTAAGTGTAAGTTCTGATCAATTATGACAGTAAGAGAAATGCAAGTTTTTAGTGATTAGCAGGGACAGCAGGTTATGACTGAAAAGCCTCAAAACACAATAACAGCATAAAAAGTTGTTAAATAGAAGTTGATAGTTTTATTATAATTATTTTTGAGTGTCCTGACTGTTAAGACTATCGACTAGACATTTATTACAGATCAGTGATTCTTTTTCGTTAAAAAGACAGTGATTATGCTATGCATTAGAGGAATTCAGAATTCATACATTTGGTTCCCTAGATAAATTTCGTCTTCCTTTCTTTATCGGAATTCAGAATTGTTCTGTTAGGCAGAAACGTGAAGTGTTTGTATTAGCAAATAAAAGTGCGTGTATCACGTTAACTTCGTTCTGCAGTTCTTCTAAGGTAAGCAGATGCAATATACGGATATAGTGGTGATTTTCCACTAAGTTCCTGTCCTGAAAGCTGAAAAATGAATATAAAATTTCTCCTCCTCAGGTAATTTAAAGTTGTTAAAGTACACTACTTATCCATAAATAAGTAGTTAAAGAGAATAGTATAAAATCGATACTTTTTTAATTTTATATCAGTTCTAGAAAACTAAAAGGTATCATAGAATACGAAAGGTATATTCTTAAAGAAGAAAAATCTACTAAAACATTAATTAACTAAAGCAAAACAATGTTTTTCGTAGGATCACAGATGATAAACAAACCTTCCATGCTCATGTCAGTTCACTACTGTCAGTCACAATATGTCATTCCGTTTCCAAAGGTATTCACTATATTACGCGACACAAAATCGCACTTCTTTCTGCCTGAGTATTCGATGACAGACTTCTAAGGATAGTGTAGTGCATTTTCAATGTTTTCAGTTCTTGTTTTAATGTGTACTTGTATATTGGCGCTACGCCCTACTTTTTCGTCTGGGAGCAATTACGTTTGCACGCTCCCTCACTGTGCTGCTTACAAGCATACTCTTGGAGCCCGCTATTTCGCATCACTTAAGATAAGCTGGACGATATTCTTATTAAATTTGACATTTCATCTATGGTAAAAAATAGAATTCTTATCAGCGCATACTAGCGAGTCACAAGCCTTTTTACTTCAAGTTCGTTAATCGATACTTACTCGTTAGGCAGAGTACTGATTAGGGTAACAAGAGGAGAAGTCTTTAGTAAGTACGGTTAACCATAGTCTACTTTAAATACAAACAGCGACATAGTGTACAGATTCGTAAATAACTTAAGTAACAGAAAGGAATCATAGTAGCACAACTTCATTGCCATTCACACAGAAGACAACAAATCAACCAATCAAATAGAAGGGAATATGTTAGCAGTTTTGAAGAATCCTCTAAATTTTTTTCACAGACGATATGGTAAATATGATCCGAATGGATTTTTGGATTAACGACTATCGTGTCGACACGCAGTTATTCTACGATTCTATATTCTTAAATCACTCAGTTGGATAGAAGAGAAAATGAATTTCCTAGTTGTGGCCCGTTTTGGTTTATTCATTAGTTATGATACTGCATGTGAAACTAACCATATATTTCAAGACCACAGTAGTTTTGTAATATCTTTATGAGTTTGTCGCCGTAAACAACTCCCCAGAAGCTTTTAATCAGTAGCCTTCTTTATTCAGCATTGAATACTGACCTTCACTGTTTAAATTGACTTGTTACTTTAGAATTTACATAATAATCCCTTGCACTTTATACAGCGTTTCTTGCACAGCTTCCAGCATTCTTCATCTCCAACAGGTTCTTTGTTTTTCAACCGCTGCATCCGGTAAAACTCTGTTAATGATACATCTGGTGCTAGAGACAGAAGCCGTTATCAAGTCAGTTTGTAGCTTAGAGCAGCATCAGTTATGGTGCATATCTTGTTTAAACGTCTTCTGAAATGACAGAATTTCTCAGGTATTCCATGAAATCTTTAAGTCAGAGGTCCTAACTATCAGCAACGAAAAATGAACTTAGGTGCCTCGTACTAAACGAATAACACTGACACTGAGTGACTCCTCAATGGACTGAACTATAATTTCGAACCTCTCCCTCATAAATAATTGTTCACCTAGCTGACAACGCTGACTCATGAAGCACTAGACATAGTTATCGAAGAAAAAGAGTAATCTGTGACTGCAAACATTTGAAAGCAATCTCATTCTAAGTTTCTGTCTGTTGATGCAACCCCGTTTATGAAATATCTTTTTATGAGCTGGTTTAAGCACAAATGCTTCTTTGATTCCTCTTCTTGGTATTGTGGAAATAGTTGTAGACAATCAGTGGGGTTATGCATTGTCATTCTCTGAACTTACTCGTCGTAAATTCGGTGGAATCTATGCGGATGACATGGAAATTAAATGTGAAGAGTAGTTTGTGATCTACATTGAAGTCAAGGGACTGCTGTGATGGACGTTAGCCATTCAGTTTGATCAAAGAGAATGAGACGCTAACCACAATAATAATAGTAATAACGACAAGGACTTTTTAATTATTACAGACGTGTAACTATAGAACCTGATGAAGAAATTATCGAAAATAACATCCTTTGTTCGCTTGTCGGTAAATGGAACATAGTAATTAGAAGAAACAGAAAGTTTTATGTTGTGTTCTTTAAGGTAGTTGGTTCAGATTTGATCCTTATATTTTCTTTAGCAACAGCTTCAAAATGAAGTGAGCCTCTAGATTCCTCGATAAGTGGAACAGGGGACTCCCCTAGGAAGCTGGTTATCATCAGTGATTTTTTAAGATTTTCTCATTATTGTATTCACTCACACTGGTACCGATCATTCTCATTACCTGCCATTTAACCTTTTGACCGTATAATACTCTTTATTGGTTGATCGCAGTAGCAGGCTATAGGTATTCTCAGGCAGTTTTCATGTTTCTCCGGCTTGATATTCCTACATTTCGTAGTAGTCCTTATGTCTGTACTATCCAAGAGCATCGTTATGTCTTATAGTTGACAAAAACGAACGTCGATGAGGATATAAGCTGTCATTGGACGTGAACACAGAACGTTTGTTATTCGAGCTGGTAGCCATTGGTGGGCAACTCAAAGGCTCTAATGGTTCGATCGTGTACAAGTTCTACGAAGACGAACAAAAACGAATAAAAGCACATAATAAATTTGTATAAAACATTTGTTTGTGGGCTTGTACTGTTCTCCACTTTAATTGCCAACCAATATAACTTCCTTCTTACAATACTGTTGTTTTGGAGTTAAAGTCGAGGAAACTACGTTGTATTTATTGGTGCGGAGCGTCTTCGTAACAATAGGAACTTAGGGATAAGTTCCCCGACATAAGCTATCCAAAATGAGCAGAGAAATCGGAGAGCGAAACTACATATTTGGACACTCTTGAGCCGGAAAGCAAAATCAGGAAAATTAGAATCATGATACAACAAATCAGGGCATATTGCATTACTTCTGCCTCGCGGAAATTATAACAAGAGCATCCTATGACGGTCTTTCGTCTCCCAGTTTATATCAACTAAACGTAAACCCCCTCCTGACTGTTTAGTGCACTTGCCACCTTTAAAGAAGGGTGTAGGAGTTAATATCTGTGTGGGTTGTATGGGAGTGACCTATTATTCCTCTGTTTGGTGCCCCCGCAGGACAGTCATTTTCCCTGAGAGCGGTAATTGTCACCCTTCTGTCTAGCTGTTTTCTAACGCTAAGCTGGAGAAATCAAACATATCAATTCTTTTTGTCTGACACGCAGGCGTTGCTGAATGCCTCTCTTAGACCTAAAGGATTATCCCTTGAAGGCAATAATAGCTAAATGGGGTGCAATCTGAGATCACTATGTGTATGAGTACCTTCACTAGTACAGTTCGTCCATTTACAATTACATTCACTTCACAAATGAAGTAGCATGGGGAAAAGGTGTCTCTCTTTTGGATACTAAGCTCTAATGTTAAACAGACAGGGGTGAAAGTTTCTCACTCATGACACTCTAGAAGTACTTCGTCAAACATTACGACTACCCTGTAACTGATGCCTGTAGGGAAGCTTATTATGATATATTTATTCCGAAATTCTCCAACAGGTTAGCGTATAATTTATTTCCGATTACATTTCGCTCTTGATGCATCAAGTGTCACCACTCAGGATCATGTCCCATGCGGGTAATCTGATGATATATACTGGATTTCGGTTTAGAAAAATCAGAGGGACTCGAATTCGAAAATGACTTTTTAAAGCTTTCGCAAGATTCTCTACAGTCATAATAGTGTGAGCAACTGCTTATAGTGTCCTCCGCTGCAATACAGTCCCACGTAGATGCCACCCAGTAGGTGCTTCGTGCAGCTGACTTTGAGACAGAGTTATATCTAATTCAGCGGGCAGCGAATCTGTTACTTGAAGGCATCTAAAAACTGGTCAATACACATGGCAACTCAGCATCCTTGTTGTTCCATCTGAAATCGGCAACCATAATTAAAGCAACTTCAGTGTCAATAGCGGGAGATTTTACGTATGCTTCCGTCATTATGATGGTATTTGGGCTTAAGGAAACTTGTAAGTACTTGGGTTCTTCCAGTTTATCTCGTATGTAACAGAGTTGTATGTTTTCACTAAGGTTATCGCTGAAATCATAATGGAATACTATGGTCACTTGCTTGACGCAGTCCAGCTTAACTGAGAGTATCGGTCGTTAGTTGATCGCTAATAAGTGAGTTGACATTATGTAGATCTATCAGACCCAACCTGGATGAATAGCCGCATCTATTATTGGAAACAGAGGGAGTTTTCCCCTCCACAGTTGCGAACTTAAACTTATGGATGTAAGAAAAAAGTAGCTCACTTTCTGTCTCCACATTCGTTTGATCAGCCATGGTATGAAGTACCTAACTCTTGTGTGGTGAATTCTCTTGAACAATAGATCCTTTTTAGGAGTTTAATGTGTCGCTCACAATGAGTTTGGGTTACTTGGCGTTGCGATTCTAACCTTGCGAAAGTTACAAACTTTGGCTAGCGGGGGCGAAGGCACAGTTAGGATGATTTTTTTGGTGAGTAAGCAACTCATTCTGGTCCCTGAAAAACTTATTGACTCGTGAGGCCAAGAGGGTGGCAGCGTCGATTTGAGGCAACTAGATTTACGGTGGGTAAGTCTCACATAAAAGGAATGATTAGCAGAAGCTCACTGTAAAACAGCTAGAGTTCCCAGTCAAATGGTTTGGAATGAGATGCTTTACATGTTTTATTGTAAATGGTTGCATTAGTAATGCGATTTATGAGCCGGCAAGTATTTCTGCTAAGGTAGTTTATAGCTATTTTCGATTCATAGTAACAAGTTGTGTTTCCTTTTTATCTTAGATGTCCTATTTTTAAACCCAAAACAATTGTTAATATGGTGTGTCTTTAATAAATTCATAAGTCAGCTTCAACCAACTACTTTTCTGTGGATATTTCTATGTCTCTTTTTTTCTTCTAAACTGAAGTGACTATAAAAAGTAACATTTTGCTAAATTAAGTTATGTGCAAAAATCCTCTGTACTACACATCATAGCAAACCATTTTAGGCACTTCACTGGGCATTCAGAAACATCGAATGACATCAAGTTTTCCAAAAAACTAGTACGTTAAAGCTTCCCTTGATAATTACCTGAAATAATGGCTATACAAACAGTCATTCACGTCACATGGAGTTGGACGACTTATTGCACACGGCATGTCACATGGCTACCCATTGAAGCGCAAATCAGAATGATTCACAAAAACTATCTTGACTTCTACGTTTGTCTCTGAAAATTTAATTTTAACGATGAAGTGTCAAATACGGCGTGAGTGGTGTTAAATTCAGTATTATTGGACAAGATCGTATAAACATTTTGATCGCTTTGAGCTTGCTTCCTGTTATTCTGAGATATTTCCAAGCCCTCAAGAGATTCCCCTTGTAGAGCATCTATCCGCTGAACCCTGATTTTTACTATTTGGCGATAATAAGGTCTAGTTCTCAAGGAATATTTTGTGTATTTGGAAAAAACTAGTATATCGTGGAGTTATGAGGGTAGTGCTTAGAACTTTCACCGGTCGCTCAAGTGAGACGGACTTCGCTGAATAATGTCAGTGCGTGATGAAAGGGCGGCTAAAAACGCTGAAATATTGGCAAGAAAAAAGTCTGTGTGTTTTGAACCAGTGGTGTAATGTAGGAAAACAGTGCTGGGTGACATGCTTCACAGAATGTCAGGTCAATGCAAAATATACCCACTATAAAAAGCATTACTTCAGGATCATCGTATTGTACGAAATTTCCAACGCGAGAAATATAGTGCTATCTTACTCTTTTTTGAATATCTTCACTAATACCAGGCCTATATCTTTCGGCATTTTTGAGGAATTATGGCGGCCTTTTCTACAAGTGTGTTTTCTACTTTTCGGTTAATTGTTATCACAGCTACAGACTCATAGTCTTCTTGATAAAACCTTTCACTTCCTTCCGATGCCCACCTACTGTTGGTGAGTGTAGCTATCAAAGCGAGAAAACCATTCCAAAAGTTTATGCCATCCATTTAAATTTAGCAGCTATGCCGGAGCGCCAGGTAGAGAAGTTCACCTTCAGTTGCAGCTCCGAAATAACTATGTGAAACTATGCTACGTCATTCGTGCCGCATATTAGCAGCTCACTTTGTATATTTGATAACTGGCTTGTGAAAAAAAGAAATTTCATGGAGTGTTCCGAAACCTTGTTTTTGTGGTTTTAGTTTTGTCTGTCTTATTTTGATGACCTTGAAACATTGGGAGTTTGTGGTAATTTAAACTTGTTATTACATGTAAATTTTGTTTATGTTACTGTTTTCAGTTTTTAAAATGTTCCTCATAAATACAAATGCTGGAAAATTGTTGCTTACAAAAATGGGAGGACAGTGAACAGTTGATACATTTTTCAGGCCTTATATATATATCTTCGTTTTCAAAATTATTCCGCAACTGCGGAAGTAGGTTCTACACCGAGTAAGCAGTCTTTCATGTTGCCTGAGTAACCAGTCATCACTGTGACTTAAACTGTGCATCGCGAGGCAAAATACTTCGTTTTGGGTAACTATTTATATTTTGCCTATTTTCGTATCTCCATATTGTATAACACATAATATGCTCCAAGTCTCACTTGTGGTTATTACTTATATTCTTACTCTAAAATATCCTCATAGAATGCGACGGTATTCTGTGGCAAAATTTTGAATATCGGCCCCCAGATGACTGAGCATACTGAAATAATTCATACGACTGTTTGTTGTACAGCATTTAGACTGAAAACTTAATTCAGTCATTCTTACATTAGACATGATGAATTTTGCATCCACCAGGATCAAAATTTAAAATACTGAAGTGGGTTCATTAGTGAATTTAGGTTATACGACATAATGTTTTCTATTTTAACCAGAACTTAACGAATATTTAACAATTTTGTCTAATATCTCACCAACATTTTACCCCTATTGGGTTAATATTTTACTATGATTTAACCAATATGTTGTCTAAATTCATTCAATATTTTCAATTACAAAACCACCACTTTCCTATTTTAATGATTATTCAAGCATTATTTTCTCATTTCGGCTTTACTTAACTAGTATTTGTCATTTATTGCATTGGGCCAAAACCTTACCAATTTTAACGACTATTTATCCATTCTTCGCCCATTTTTCTCCAACCAGGCTACTTCAAGTCACATATCAGTTTGTGTAAGGAAATAATTTGCAATTAGCGTTCTGGTGTTTTGGTCAACTGATTCATTTTGGTTTGCATTACCAGATACCAGACTGTAAAGCAACAAGCTCTGTTTGATCTTTAGCAAGTGACAAAAGGCCACTAGATAAGGCTAACGCGAATCAAACATCACTGTAATCCATCTTATTATTTTAGTCTTACTGCTGCTGAATGTCTGACACACAGGTCTGTGGTGACATATTGCTGCTAAACATGCTTATCTATTTAGATAAGGCTACAAGCAACATAATACGTCATGCATACAGGATTGTTCACTTACTGTTTCTCTTATCAGTAACCGTAACCGTGGTGTTTTAATCGCTTTTCTGGTTTTAAATCTGATTACATAAATGCCAAATGAAATCACGCTACTCTTCTGCATCTAAGAGTCTGCAACATTGCCTATATTTTTATTCACAGTAATTCATTTGCTTAATGTATCTACTCTGAGTGAATGCTTAAGCAGTGAAATTTCGGTTTTAGTTCAGTCTACGTTTGGATACGCTTTTTGAGTAGAAGTATTAGTGCTAGAGGTAATGATTAAGGACCTGTAAGTGCATGCACCTGTTTGATAATTTTATTCTTTGACTCTTTGGGGATTTTTCGGTGTTTCTAAAATTCATCATTTTTCTTCTCATTAAATATTTATCTTGCCATCATTTCTAGAGTATTTGGACTCATATTCGAATACAAGAAAGAGGAAGCTTTCAGCATTTAAGCATCGGATTTTTACATGGAGATCTTCAGACTTGGTGAGGTTGGACCACCTAAGGATGACGACTTTCAACGATTCAAGGGCATGGCAACGGATGAGACGAACTGGAAACGGCGGTACAGGAAGAAAAACGTGGAAGTTTACACCCGGTCAACCCCACATACCAGCATGAAAATGATCAAAGTGGTTGCCATTTTCCCTGATGTTCCTTCCGACGTGATATATGATATGATGCATGACAATTCTTACCGCTCATCGTGGGATAATACAATGCGCGAGTCCACGCCAATTTGTCGCATAACATGGAATTGCTACATCGAGCATTTTGGATGTAAGTTTTACTTTCCCTTGATTTCTGTAGTTAGAGCTCCATTCGCGTTTGCTAATCGTGATTTCGTTCTGCTGCGAGCCTGGAAACCATATGAACATGAGTATATAATCTACAATAGGTCTGTTTTTCATAAGGTGAGAACTAGGCATTCTTATTTTACTGCTTAGCAAGTACCTCCAAGGGCGGATTATGTACGTGCTTTAACATTTATTACTGGCTATGTGATTACTGCTCTCAGTCCTTCTTCATGTCAGTTGATATATCTAACACAAATGATCCTAGAGGTGAGAATCTTTTCTAAACTGTTAATTTATGTTCACGAACTTAAAATTTGTTATATGTTCCATAATCTTCATTGATTTCAACCCACCACACTATATTTTTTACATGCCGTATCTGAAACAGCCAGCATGTTTACTTAAAATTATTAAACCTCATTCAGTTTACCTATCTTATTGATACAGGAAATATTTCCTTCCGACCTGACAAGCAGAACTCCTCGCACGTGTCAAGTAGCTTCTTCATATTCCCGCGTGACGGAGATTTATAAAATGTCTCAACTAATTTTTAACTGCTACTTGTTCTAATTTCATTGACTATCAAACTTAAAGGAAATTGAAGGTATTTTGCAGCTACCGAGCGAAAATTTTAAAGTCTATATGGCTTTTAGCAACGATATTAAGACTTTGACATTGGGACTCGTTTATCAGTGAAAATTCAGTAGCGAATCAGAGTCTTATGATACTTTATTTCCCTTATGTAAGTATAGTACTGTCAAGCTATGATGAACGGTTTCAGTTCCAGAAATGTCATAATCTTATAGTTTTGATATGTTTGATGATTGCGCAAGAAGCGCCATTTTAATTAGCAAGATCATGAATTTTACAGAAGTGTCTAACTTTTACTTGAAGCAAGGCCAAACAGGACAATCAGACTTACATTAAAAACTCTATCCTAAAGACAAAGCTTGAAGAACCCACGAATAGCTTCGGCATCACTCTGGTCTAACCAAGTCGTAGATTAAAAGTGTTCATTATTTTCAGAGACATTAAACAGTCTTGTACATCTTTTTGGGAATCCTATGAGGGAAGTAAAAGTTTGATATTTTGGAATGCAAAGTAATGAAATGTTTGTAATTTTTAATTTGTGCGATATTGACTGAGTGATGGCAGTGCAATTCAGAATTATATGTGTTCAAAATTTTCCACTGATTTTGTTAGAATGTAATCTCTTCTCAATAAGTTTAATACTGGAGAAGTTTCAAAGATCAGACTAGCCGTAATTTATAATTAGATATAAACTATTGACGTCATTGTGTAGCAAGTAACTATGCATGACATATTCAAGTACAATGGAGTGAAAAACGTCCTGCGAAGAAAAGAAAACCTCCAAAACACCAATGTTGTTTATTTCCAGAGATATTTTATGCTTTTTAAGATTTATTATTTGGCTGGACATCTAAATTACAGTCATGTATGTGGAATAATTGAAGTTGATACAAAGCATTTCCAGAGTCAATGTTATATTCTGCTCATATATTTGTATTTTGCCAAAACATCTCTGGTCTGGGTTACGCTATTCATTTAAGATGTATTTTTGTCACCGTTTGAGAAAGTTGTTTAATTATCGAATATTTTTATTTGTTAATATACAATCTTATAACAACAGTTCTTAGCTCACCGTGATGGTGAGCCACCTAGCATGGTGGCCACATTGAAAACTTGACCGACGGAATTCAGTCTGGAGTAAAAAAAGGACTAGACAAATGACACTAGTTAATGCCCAATCAAAATACCATAGTTTCTTGAATCTGACCATCGTGCAAAGAAGCAATTTATTATAAAATGCCTTTTGTTGACGAGACCTATTTGTTAAAAAGTTAACAATGCTAAGTGCTTCAAGCGGTAATTACTTGTTTTAATATCAGTACTCATGTCATTTAACTGCATTCTTAGACCAACAACGACAAAACTAGGTTCACTGAAGACATAACGCTGCAATCTCGGCAAAGTCGCTTAGGCCTTTTATTCAAACCCTTTTAGGTAATATAGATACCGAATTCAACTATCTGACTAAAATATAACCAGGTTATTCCACTTTAAGGATGTCTTTTCCAAAAAGAGTTACTGATAAAACAGGTAACCTCAATATTAGATTGTTAAAGATACCTGTTTTGATTACTTTTAGCCACCAATTTAGATACGGCAATAGTTGGTTTGTTTTACTAGGCTGCATGCAGAAGTGTTACACATTTGATAGGCGCTAGAAAGCATTATTTTAAAGGCAGTTTTGGAACATTACTATTTGAGATGTCGCTGAATGCCACAAATAGATGAAAATTTGTCTACCTAAATTTCGGTCCTATGTGTTTTACTTAGACAAAGACAGTGGTACTAAGTTATCTAGATTCGAAAAGGCGAGAGTTTGATTGGAATATCCGGAACACTAAACCGGGAAACATATCAGCCAAGACGTGTGATTTCGATACCTCAGTGACATTATTTTTATCCCTTTGTTTGAAACAGTAGGTATATCTTTTTTGAATAAGGTTTCTTTCTTGATGATAACTGTAGAATTCATCATTATATTATGCGCTATAAATGTTATTTCACATCATGATCCAGCTAAAACTATAAGATAATAAACGCGATACAACCATGGCAAAGGAATCACTATTAACGGTTTTGACTCATAAGTCAATACTAAACAAAAAGTTCCAAAGAAGAAGTAAGGTAAAATCTCTCTATTTTATATTAGTTGTCTTCTTAGAACGTTCTGCCTTGTGTTTCAGTATTTACTTACCTACTTATTTAGTGTGTATTTTGCACGTATGCAGACTAAAAAAATTGTGATTGAAGCTGATATGTATCCATATATATATATATATATATATATATATATATATATATATATGGTGGTCTCTCTTTCTGTTGCTCTCTTAGTCTGTGACCATTTCACTTTGATGAACATGTCTCCTTTAACAATGTATATTCCCGTTATATCATATATAATATGTGTGTTTGTTGACATGTCTGCTATATTTTGCTATGTATATATGGATCGATATTCCATTATAATTAGCCAATTATGTTAAGACTGTCTATTGATTTGTTCACACACTTGTTTGGACATTCATATATATTTTGCTCTCACACTATTGTGTGATATATTTGATTCTCCTTGTGTTTGGAAAATAGAAGTATCATCGCAAACCTAGTGGTCTTCTGATTTCCGTCTTTCTTGCGTCAGGACTATTAAATTCTCGACCAGTACATAACAATAATCTGGCGACGAGTACATAACAGAAGCCTAGCCGTTCACTAAATTAATGTTTGCAGTTGATCTCACTATTTTGCGATGAAAACTACAGACTGAGATTGTAAACTTGGAATATGTACAAACCTTTTGGTCGTTTTCCATGCATGAAAATTTAAGAGGGTCACTCATCCATCACCAAACGATTAGCCGTTCCTTTAAGTTTTTACTGTTTCACAATGAGGAAGTATCAATTAATTTACTCGTCGTAACTATCGCAAAAGTTGTAAAACACCTTTGTTCTTTAGTTAACAAGGTTTTCAACGGTTTACCAGGGTTTTAGATCAGATGAAATACAGAGTAATAAATGTGGTAATATATAACAACTCACTGATCATTTTTACCTATTCCATCTTGTAGGTGACATTCCGTCATGGGCAATAAACTTGGCAACTACAAAGGTGTGTCCACGTCTTGTGAAGACGTTACATCGAGCAGCTCTCCGATATCCTGCATGGAAAGCTCAAAATCGGCCAGAATTTGCACCTTGGCGAAATCCTGAACAACAGGATAAGACAATACCTGAACTATGTCCATCAGATATACTAAAAGAACCAGATTTCCCTCTGAAGAAAGTTCATGAGAATCGTGTCACTAAGGAAGGTGCTTTGAAAGAAATCGGATTACCACCGGATACAAAGATTGATGAAGACAGCTCTTAGTTATGAGTTAAATGTGGATACTTTTTAACTAATTCGACAAAGCTACACACATATATAATTGTATTTCTACCTCTGGATGTCAAGATTTTGGTTCGGACGTCGTCAGTGTACTTAATTTAACTGCACTTAGAGGTTTCTCGCATGTAATGTGTATTGATTGGCTGTGAATCGGAATTCCGAGGCAAAGAAAGTTGTATTTGTTCCTTTTTTCACTTTCAAAGATAGTGGAAATACTTCTTTTCATTGATTTTTCTACTGTTCTAATAGAAATCTCCATAATTATTTAAATAACATACGATTATCTTCAGGATTTTCAAGCTACTATTAGTTAAGGTACCGTCTTAAAACAAAAATTAAGGCGACTAGGCGGATTCTTTGAGGATACAAATTAGAGTCACTTATAGTTTCAGTTCAGGTTGCAAGTATATATATGTATATGTATAAATTTGCTCCGAAATTATATTACTAAACGAAGCCGTACAAAGAGGTAAGGACACACCACTGATTGTTAACGCCCTTTAAACAAAGTGTGAAAGGGGAAGAACAATCTAGAAAATCAATCAGTTCTGTTATTTTTCGTAAAGCATGGTTCACGAAAATAAGCTTATGGGACATCTGTTGATGTTGAAAGCTGACAACCTCTTTGTTGTGTAACATAAACTAGAAGTTTAAAAGTCCGATTCTCCAAGAAATTAAATAAACACAATAATTTTAATTACATTCATTATTTGTCGACATAGGTCATGAGGACCTCGAGAGGTAGAGTACAACAGATAATTAAGGTAATTCTGTCGATTAAACAGATTGATATCAGTCAGAGAACCATTGAAAACAAAGGAGTACTGGACAGCTGCTGTTTCATCCTAGTTTGGGACTCATCAGCAGTACACACCCACTGGGTTTCGAATCTACAACCTACTGGTTACAGGGCAAGCTCGCATACCATTCAGCCACTGGGTTCCGATTCACTGGCAACCTGATGAATTCTAACTTCTACCAATACGCGGGCAAACTCGTAAAAACAAATTTAATTTTTACAAAACCAAGTCTTGAAAATCAACAAATATTTGTTTGTTATGATGAAATCACTCTTCAGTTGTTGCACATAAGCTTGTTTTATGAATACGTCATAAAATACAAATTCTGATAAAGTTGTATATATATACTATGAAGTTACCTGCTGATTTTTTATTGAGGTGAAATAATAATACTGTATGTACATTACAAAGACGACCTAAAATTACTGCCATACCGGAGTATTTGAAGCTTCAGTTTTAATAGAACTTTCAGCTACAAAACATTATCTGATAAGTATGAGTAGGACTTTTTTGGGATAGATATTTATGAGCATTTGTTTCATCAAATTACTCATTCTGTTTTGTTCGATTTTGCTCACAATCAGTTTTATCCTATCGAGTTAAACTCAATATTTTTAGGTAACAACCAAATATATTTCTGTTAATGAAGTGTTCGGCACAGTTAAATGATGTTACTTGTATGCCTAACTTTATTATGATAATATAAGATTCACTTTCATAGATAACAATCATTTCTCTATGTGTATGCCACCACACTTAGAGTCTCTTTTTTTTCACTACTGAAACTGCTGAAGGTTTTACAAACACTAAGGCTTTAAAGCTTAGAAATGAGGAGATGTGATTTCTTAAAAGTTGAAAGAATTTCAAGTTAAATAATAAATCCAAAAACATGTGGTAACTGACTGATAATATTTCATATGACCTCAGTATCTCTACCACCTGAGTTTTTAAAATAGCTGCTGACTTATCCTAGAAATAATTCACGTTGTTTCATCCAGCTCACTTAGAAAATGTAACCTAGCAAAAGCTTAAACACAGCCTTGTGAACAATCAGTATATGAATGAATGAAGAACAATATTTACGAGTTAAATTCTGAATTATATATATATATACGTATATTGCCTATATTGTCTTACAGAAATTATGAGTGTATATTCGGAATAAACCAGCTCAAAATACTACAGTGGTTGGTGTCTTAAAGCACTGGCATCAATGAAATATGATCATACGTGTATTAGTTAGGTGGAGATTGTTTTGGGGCATTCCAGGCTGAATGAAATGATATTGTAACAATTTTTTCTAAAGAGATTTTACTCATATCATCTGGAAGTAACATGTTAAGGTTTCCTATTGACTTTTGAATTATGTAAACATTTTCGTTGTATTACTGAGAAGGATTATATTCTGTACAACTGATTATCATTTGTTCTGAAAAAGAAATGAAAAGCAAAATGATTATAATGCAATGCTAGCAGAACTATGATTAAGTAAAACCTAATCAAGTAGATAACAAAGTACTAAATCCAAGTGTACATATGAAGATAAATCAGAAGATTCTATGAGATTTCTTTACATCCTATTCTCTATGGACATTGAATTCTATGTGACAAGATAATCAGTGAATGTAGGCATTAAGAGAATTAGAACTAGTTCCAGTCATAGTTCTTCATTTATTGCTTGGGCGAATATGCCTTTCAAGTAGTATTCACTATATTAGATAACCTATGAACAAAGCAGTCATCTGATTAAAGTTCATAAAAGTTACAATTATTTAACACTATTATTAAAATAAAACACAATTTTCAAGAATTCATTTGTAGGGATCCCTGCAATCCCTACAAACCAATACTTGAATATCAATGAGATGCTCACTGGCGATTGACCCTATTCAGGTAGGTGGTTACCAGAGGTTTTAGTGACCCAAGAAGTCATGATCAGTAGGGTACAGCAGGTCGGGCGCGAGGACAAATACTTGCCGAAGACAACGGTTACTGGTTGCGCTTTGTCATGAATTGGCTGGTCATTGGGTCGGGTCTTAGTGGCTTAATGGTCTGTAAGATCGCCTTGTTACCAAAAGTTCCAGGGTTCGAACCCTGACGGTGGTTGCGTACTAGTGAAGAGTTCAAAACTAGGACGAAACAGCTAGCTGTCCAGCGCTCCCTCTTAGTTTTCCAATAGTTCTATAACCGATATCAGCTCATTATGAAATCCTATAATCAAACACAATTTTATTCATTTTTAGTAAGACAGATTCTCAAAGGATTCTACTACTTTATAAAAATGTGTCTATACCATAAATGCACATGTATGTTAGCATACATTGATAATTACAGTTTATAAGGCAAAATAGTGTAATAGCCTTTTGAATTATTCTAATATAAGCTAAAAGTTCACATAAATTAACCTGTAAAATTTTAGCGTATATAAAAATCCTTCATAAATATTACTTATCAACATACATCTCAATAATCTTACTATAAAGACAGTCATATTAAATAGGCATATAATTCAAATTATTGATTGCTTCAGGTAGTAGTAGAAGTGCATTTTACTATGAGGTCATTTTTACCTTATAGTCTATTTTGCTTATACCATCTACTGCTCTTCTTTTTTATTCAGAATAATACAAGAAATGCCTGTTTATGCCTAGTTTTAAAAATTTAGAAATCATAGTGAAAATAAAGGAACTCAGATAAGTAGAAAATGACATTCATCACTGCAAAACATACTTTACAGCCACACGTAGAGACTACACTTACCAAGATTCTCAAGTCACAGTTTGCCCGAATATGTATCTAAATTATGTACAACTCAATCAGTATACAAAGGCAATTTCTTTGTCTGTTCATTAGTGTTATTCAGGCGCCACTGACTAGATATGTAGTGTAATAATGAAGTTATATGTCATAGTGCTGCGTTGTACTACATCATAAGACATTAGTAGAGGTTTGAAGTACTGTGTCACTTAAATTCCCGATTACATGACAATCCTAGCTGATATACTATTACCAGTAATTAAAACTAGACCAATAAATTGGTTTTCATCCAGTGAAATATTCATCAGACGTGGTATCGATTTTTATAGACATATAAAACATAAGGAACTCTATAAGTTTCATAAGCAGATGCTGACAAATCTCAGATGAAATAAACTTGTACATGTTTTGTGCACATACACATAGCACCAGCTGAAATCTTGATAGGGAACCTGAAATACATGTATATATATATTCCCACTGAGTCATATAAAAGAAAAGGTGTTCAGCAAAGAGTTACTGTTTTCGACGATAACATTCTCAAGCTACACAATCGCATGTTTATAGTAAATTTTCTTAAAAACAAAGTGAATATTTCTAAAGATTTATCATTAAAATTTTAAATTTTAGATAACAAATTTTGTTAAAGGGTTAGAAAATAAAGTAAGATTAAATGAGCTAGTTGGCTGACGCAATCTAATTGATGGGGTTCAGTAGAGCTCAACTAAAATTACAAATGAACTAAAGTCAAGTTAACAACAGCAGAAGAAAAACGAAACAAAAATTACTTATTTAGTGTTAAGATAAGTCAAGTCCATTATAATAGAGGTTTTTGTATTTCCCAATGAATGAATATCATATACCCAATGCCCAAACTTTTCAAACCGTTAAAAGAGAACTTCGTTTGGACATATATAAGTCAAGTCCGTTGTAGATTTATTGACTGAACAAGCTTCTTTTGTATGCAAAGTTCAGGTTGTAGCATGCTAACTGCCATTGATTCTGCGGTTTGAAAAAGTTTGATTCGTATATTACTAGTAAGATTCCCACATATTCTGTAGATGATTTTGAAGTTACTTTGTGGGTTTGTTCGGTGTCCTGATTCGATCAGGTATTGCAGAACAGACCTTCAGAGAGACTTTTTCTTCTTTACAGTGACAAATCTTTGGATATATTCATTCTAGTGTTAAGAAAATTTACTATAAATATGCGACTGAGAATGTTATCATCCAAAGGAGTAACTTCACTGAACGCCTTTTTTCATATATATATATATTTATATATGCTGAATCGCCATTAAACAGCATGTTTTTCGCAGGTTGAGTGTTTTATTTCAAAATCTTTTACTGTGGGATAGTATGAAAATGTAGTTGAATCATTCATTTTAGAAAAAGAAGCGAAATGGAAGAATAATAATATGAAATAAGTACAAATGTTCAACAAACTCAAGAACAGTAATGCAGTCATCTGCTTATTCTTGTTTTTTTGTAGCCAATGAAGTATACTTTCGATTCAAATATATTAGGCGTTCAACCTTGTACTGAAAATCTTTCATCATTTCAATCTAGTTTTAATTAGAAACTATTCACATAACGTTACAATAACTAAGTGGAAATAAACAGAACATTCATCTGTTTGGAGGAAAATAGTATAAACGACGAAAAATTGAAAGCAGACTTTACTACATATACTCCCTTTTTCTATGAAAAGAAATTATATATTTAAGCGTGACATTATACTGAAAGTTTTATGTGACATTATTCATATGACCATATGAGACGTTAGTTTATGTAGCTAAATTATTAAAGTACAAAACTGAGATTATTTTAAAAATTCTAAATAATAACTATACATTCACGTGAATAGTGGAAGTGCATAAGCCTTTATTTCTGTATAACTCTAGTTTATTACAAATGTTTATTCATCAAGAAATATTTCTGTTCAATAGTTATTACATTGTTAAACCTTAATTTTTTTTTAAACAGGGGAATAGACACGATTTAACCATGTGTTTCTCATTTTCCTAACTGATGACGGTGATAATAAAAAAGTACAACTAAATTAAACACTAAAATAAAATATGAGCAGAGAATATTCTTTTCGATAATTTCCTCTTCCTGCTCTACAATTATATGCATATGTATATATTTACATACACAGAATATTTTAGAATTATTATTATTCCCTTGCGTTCCGAGTGGAGTCGTGACATTATTTAGAGAACCATCGGAAAACCTGAAGGGAGTACTGGACAGCCAGCTGTTTCGCCGTAGTTTGGAACTCTTCGGCAGTGCGCAACCACCGCCAGGGTTCGAGCCTAGGATCTTCTGGTAACCAGGCGAACTCGTACATCATTAAGCCACTAGGAGTCCAATCAAACTAAATCCCTACAAAAATCAATACTTGAAGAAACATCTCCACTTTTTTCTGTTTTCTGCAATCCTCTTTAGCTGGGTCCACAATTGCCAAGACTCTCTCATCTCTTCCTCGCCCCATGATCCCCTTCATGTCAACCTCGCACCAACGATCCACTTGTCAGTTCCCATTGGGATTCCATTCGAGCAATAGCCTATATTGCGGGCGATATCATTCGACGGTCTCCTCAGTATATGCCCAATGCATCTCCATTTTCTCCTACATATTTGTTGACCGATCGGCCGTTGGTTGGTTCGTTCCCATAATTTCTAGTTGCTGATTCTTTCTGAACATTTTGTCTTCACTGTGGAACTAGAGAAGGCAGCTGTTGATGATAGTCGGCAACCTGTTGGAAATCTTTTTGGATGGAGGTCAAGTTTCTAAACCGTAAAAAAAGAATGATTTCGCATTTATGTTGAAAATCCGAATCTTGTTCTTAATGCAGGTTGAGTGCAGAAGATTTACAAACTGGTTTCAGTTTGACGAAGGTGTATCTTGTCTTCCCTATCCTGGCTTCCCTTGACATTGTCATCAGTGCCATCCGCCTTTGGTTGAAACGACGCCTCCTAGATAAGTGAAGGAGGTAACCTTTGTTAAATATCTCCCATTGATGGTGATTGGTGCTGGTTGTTGTTACGGTTCGTTGGCTATCTTCATCACCTCCATCTTCTCTGTGACCACCTGCAGTTCTGTCTTCGCCACCCGCCCCTTTTGTCAGTTTGTTGGTTTTCGCCTGCAAGTCTATGAGACGTATATTATGGGCGAAATCCAAATCTTTTTGAGTCTTCTTCTCCAAGCGTATTCCTGACAGTCTGATCCATTATCCAGTCCATCACATTTAAGAATACCATCAGTGATAGTAGACGGCCCTGTCTTACTCTTGTATTCAATTCGAATGCCTCACTGAATTTTCCACTGTGGATCACCTTGAATGAGGTTGATAAAGACTTGGACACTGCACGCCGTAGTATTGAAGTAGTTTCCAAATTACTTCTTGGTCAACGCTTTCTGGTGAAGGCCTTTACGAAGTCGATGGAGTTGAGGTAGAGGTTTGACTGCCATTCTATGTTTTTCTGTGATGATTATGCGTAAAGTCGTAGTTCGATGAGCACATAGTTCGCCTTTTCTGAATCCAGCTTGTTCTGGACTGGCGGAGTTGTGTATCCAGTACATCCTTTATTCTCTCCAGGAGGATTCACAGGCCTAAGTCACCTTTCTTTGTAGCTTCACAAGGTAGCCTTTCTACTAGTCAGTATGTACCTTTCCTTCTTTCCAAACCTTTTGCAGTAATGTCATGAGAACATCTGCCGCAGACTCTGGTCCGTTTTCAGTGCTTTGCGAGGAATTCTGTATGGTCTCACTGCCTTTCTGGACTTTATTAGCCTCATCTAATTCAGGATTTCTGATTTTTTTGGAGGATTGGTGTCCCCTGGCAGGCACTCCTGTGAGCGATGTTGGTGGCATTTCTTAGAGGTTTGCAGGTGATGGTCGACTCAGTAGTCTTCTGAAGTAATCAGCCCACCGTTTTATTTGTTTCTACTCCCTGTTAATCAGGCTCCCTCGAGCGTCTTTAATAGGTTTTATCATCTCGACTGATCTGTTCCAGGATACAGACCTGGTTATATGATACAATGTCCTTAGGTCTCTTTTACTTGCTGCCTGCCTGCTTTGCTTCAGTTACCAGCCAGTGTGTCGTAGAATCGCCTTTTGTCTTCTTCTTCACGTCTTTCTTTATTCAGTGCAATGTACACTGAACTCAACTTCTACTTCTGTTGTCCATCCTTGCATTGAGTATATTCTCTTTCACCATACTCCTCTCCCCTCTCTCTTCTCTTAGCTTCCCCGTAGGTGGCTGTTGAGAGCCGCTCCTTGTCTTGTCTCTTTTTTATTCCTACAACAGTTATACGCGTCTCCTTGAACATCGCCTTGAGAGAGTTAGTTGCAATGTTTCTCCACACAGATATCCTCAGTGACGCCACGTAGTGTGTCCGAGTTTGCTCTGATCTGATCTGCATTGAAGGCATCCCTTGTAATTTTGCCCTTCAGTCTCTGACTGCTGAACTTGAATTACAGTGGCCTGTCTTAAGTTGTTTTCATGGATTTCAGCTCCACCTTGAATGTTCCTAGAACTCAATGATGGTCTGAGCCCACATCTGCCCCCCTTCTCGACTTTGTGTCCAGAAGACTGGCTGCGTCTCCACTTCCATGTGCAACATTGAGATCAAATCTATCTGGTTTGTGGTATGTCCGTCAGCCAAGTTCATGTTACTTAAGTGTATATCCTTGTACTTGTACACGCTACCTCCAATCACCAGATCATTGAAGGTGCTGAAGTCTGCAAATAATTCTCTGTTCTCAATCATTTCTCAGAGAGCCTCTCGAGTTCTTTTCCTGAATTTATGCTCCCAGTTTGGCTTGCATGCATGTCCCCCATGAAGATTTTGATGTCGCTATTTGAAATGCTGTCCATCACTGTTTTTAGTTGTCTATAAAAGTCTTCCTTCTTCTCTTTCTCCGCGTTATTTCTAGCATTGTGCGTAGCTCTGGATAATTACCTTCCTTCCTTTCTTTTGAGTTGAATCTTGCTGTCATTATCCTGCAGGATGAATTCGGCTTCCTCTGCATTAGGGCTAAGGCTGCCACTGGTCAAATTATAATAGCCACCCACTGCCTCAGCGTGCTCATGGTCGTCGTCTAGGTGGCCAGACCTGAGTAGATTACTGGCTCTGCCGTTGACAATGTTGTCAGTCCATATCCATTCCATCTGCTTTCGCAGATACCCAGTACTTCTAAGCAATATCTTCGCATCTCTTTGGCTACCTGGGCAGCTTTTCAAATTTCAAACATTGTGCGTATATTCCACGTCTCCATTCCTATACTCTCTTCTATCGAGAGAAGACACAGTAGCTCACTGGCTTTTCGGAGGCTTTCATCAGCCTGCGTCATTTCGCCATTTCGATTCGAGCGAAGAATAAGACTGTTATTCGAATATTTTGTATTTTTAATGTGCTTTTTGTGCATTAAAGTTTCTCAAGCAGTTTGATAGGTTTAGTGGTGTGGGTTGCTAGCCTCATGCACTAACCTTCCTCTTTACCTGGGGTTGAGATCGGCTAGAAAACTAGTAAGCTAGTCATCTAGGCGAGGATAGAATTTCAGATAAAATTAAGAGGATTTCTACAACAAATTAAGTATCATTAAAACCTTGATGGTCAAAGTAAAGTGTCTGAACCAATTTCTTTTTAATGTATAGATTAGACTTCTTAATTTAGATTCCAACAGCCTCAGTTATATGTAGTAGAAGAATTCTTAAGGTAAGATTAAAATTAGTCGGTATGATGTAGGCAACTTTGGAAGTCTTGTTAACATCAACTTTGTGTTCTGTATCCATGAGATGAGATAGAATAGGATTTCGTTTGTCTCTTACTTAACCAAGCAGGATGTTTTCGAAATCCAAGTATTCATAACAAGCTTATGATTTATGCTGATTCTCCACTTAGCAAATAATTAAGAGAATAGTACTAGAAGTGTTCAACCATGCTTTTGTCGAGTGTTTAACAGGTTAAATATCATTTATTTTATACTAAACTTCTTTATTATAAGGACTGGATTATTACTACAATAAATACAGTCTCAAATCACAATTAGTTTTATTTAATAGTAATTTCCTCAAATATAATTTTTTAAGCAGTTACACTTATTACAGTAAAATATTAAATGTTTCAGCACTAACCATTATAAGCTAATTTCACTTTTTCATTTAAATGAACTCTCATCAGTATTCGGTCTAATAAATACATAAACATTGGTCAGGGGATTAATTCCCTGATCATTTTGTGCAAGGAAAGTTGGAATTATTTATTTTCAGTGTTGTTAAGGTTCCTAAAAGTCTTAATTTTTAATGTTTATCACTGTGTGACAGTTTGCCAACGACAGATGCGTACAAAATTACTTATATAAACTTTTTCTATAACAATAAGTTTTACATTACACAGATTCACTTAAAGAATTAATGACTGTTGAGTTTTCTCTATTATTCCAATGTGCTTATTAGATTAAAGTCGATTACAAAGTTAATTTTACCGTGGACCAAAATAAGTCAGATATCCATCAAAAACCTGAAAGATGGAATGATGTCTCTTATTTCACTTTCAAACTATATATATATATATATATATATATATATATAGTTACGTTAATTGGTGGATGGTAACTACCAGTGGAATCCAGGATGTGCATTTCGTCCCATTTGGGACTCGTCAGTTGGATGTACCTGCATTCCTCAGTGAGTGATAATTTTCCCACCAAGGCTCGAACCCAGTGCCCATAGTTTCAAACACCAAGGCATTACCCATTAGACCACTTAGCCACGAGAGCCACCTCTTGTGCAAAAGGTCATATTAATTATTTAATTGAATTTTAGATTTTCTCATCTGTTGATTGGACCCAAGTGCTCAGTGTTAGGTTGATGTGTCTGTCTGCTTCTTGCACAGATGCCTCGACGATGTCTGGGCATGTAATTAGAATAAATAAATCATATGTCAGGAAAAATGTCCTATGTGTGGTTGAGTAGATGACTTTTACTAAGCTTACTCTGAATTCTTTATTTCTTTCAATGTATTTGCTGGGTAGATATTAGTTTTATCCTTGGATAATTTTTTCAATGGTTGCTCATACTGTTGACATTCCCATTTCATATTCCTATTATTATTGCTGCCACCACTACCATTGGAATCATGATTTGTTGATTCTTTATTTGTAAATTTGAGTTCAGAATTTGTCATATTCATTTGAGGCGTATATTGGATATCATCCTTTAGCAGATTATCTTTCGTGTTCTGATAGTCAAAATTTAAGAACTGCCTGTAATTACTTGTTGTTATACGTGGATCGGTAGTAACAGTTATCGATGAAGTTAACTTATCTGATATTTTACTGGACAGTTTGAAATCTCTGTCTTCCTTTGGATATTTGTTTTCTTTACTTGTCTGTAAGTAATCCATATCTGGATATAAAAATTTAACAGAAGAATAATGATAAACATCTTGGTGGTGTTATTCTATATGGAATAATTAAAATACTTGACAACATTTTGGCGAAGATGTCAGTAACTTTGTGAAATTTCATACGAGTTTTTATTTGAACAAATTATGAACGTTCGCTTCTGCGTTCATCAAGTTCCATGACCAGAAAATGGAATCAGACAGGTAATTAATCTGAAATACCTGCCAAAGTCAAAGGTATTCACCATACCAGTCAGTAAGTTAGTTTCATTCCCCACATTATTAATTTCACAATTCTCTTCAATCATGATGAAATTTGTGTCCATTACAATTCCCATGAGAGATGTTCAGCTTTTTGATAAAAGGCCGAATTTTGCTTTAATTAATTGCATAAGCCTACATTTATTCTTGGTGCTACATTAGGAAACAGGATATATGGAGAAATACAGTAATACTAATACAATGTGAATGTGATAGGAAGGGAAACTATGAGATGAAATAGATGAATTTACTTGTATGTTTGAAGATAGACGATTTCGTGTCAGTTCATCAAGAGATTCCATGTACTAATATATGATATGTTCATATGTCCAGCCAGGAAAGTAACACTTCCTCATATGATTGGCATCTTGAGACAGAAATTTCATGGGTTGACGGGATGTTCTGATCTGACTAACACTTTTACTTCCTCATACCAGTTTTCATTCAGTCACTAATGTTCGGAAGATTGAAAAACTGGAATGCGTTTTAGAGTTTTAAATTGTTTCGCAGCTAATTTTGTTTCATGACGAAATCCCTCTGGATGTAAGTGAACCTGTCGCACTGCCAGTGGTATAATGGTGTATTGTATTTGTATTCAAAGATGTAAAAAATTTTTTTCTTCACGTTCCCCAGTGAAACATATGGCCTCAAGCTAGTGTGGTTTGAAATTTCTGTAGCAGTGTTTGAATTTACAGGATGGGGTAGCTAGCCTCATGCCCAACCCTTCCTCTTCACCAGCATTATTTCTGGCTTAGCGATGTAAAGGAGTGCGTCGGTGGTCGGGGATCGAACCTCGGACCATGTGCATGGTCGTCGAGCGTCCTAACCACTGTGCCAACGATGCACCGCAAAAACTTAGAAGATGAAAATCTTCGGTTTTACCTCAATGACTAGTGATTATCATCTGGCTAAACAGTCATCCAGAGTCCAATACTTAGTTCACGTTTTACATCTGAATTCGAAATAATTTAATAAAAGTATTTCAAAAACCTATGTCACAAGAGAAACTTTATTATATTTTACTACATATGATGAACATTTAATCACTCAGTAGGTTGTTTTATTTCGCTTTACTATAACAAAATATAATGAAATTTATAGACTAACAAATGTTATAAGTCATGCTTGGTAAGTATTGATATTTTTTGCAGGCCTGTGAAGTTTGTCACCTGTTATCTTCATCTTGCTACTGGAAGCTTAACTTGAAAAGTTCATTTTGCTTTCAAATACCGCTGATGTGGGCACACGCAGGACATTAACTCTTGCTTGAGTAATCCTCTTTATTCCAACAGTGTTTCGGTTTATAACTGGTTTCTCCTGATTTTGATGGTCATCAGAAACAAAGCTCTAAAAAGGTTAACGGCCTGCTTCTGTAGCCAGATATTAAACTATAGGTAAATCTTGTCAGGAACTTTCCAAAAAGTATTAACGAATAGTTGTTGAGCTTCCAAAGTGCCATTAAAGTAGTGAGTGAAGCCACTTGCAACAGCAGCGGCAAGAAGAGAAGCTTCAGTGAAACGGTCCATGAGGCTTATGATACACCGGTTATCAGCCTGCAACAATCCTTGCAACACTAGATGGATGACTTCGAAAAACAGTTCAGATAGCCCACAGCATAAGTGTTCAATGTTCTAATTTATTGTGTTCCATAGTTGTTAAACACCGAGCCGCCTAATGAATGTCTTGAGGAAAGTAGGAAAATACCATTACTTATCAATAATGTTTATTTCAGTGGTAGGATTAGAGAGGGTCGCTCAGTTTCATCATTTCTTCTTAACTTTCTCATTGATGATATTCTCAATACATTTGTGATAATAGGTGAGCGTAATGAAGTAGTAGATATACGGCCCTGACAAATACTACTCTGCTGTCACAGTTAAGATGGTACCGCTTTACAATGACATGGAGAAAAATCAATTTGTTCGGATGTAATAGTTTCGCAGTGAGTGTTAGCATGTTTGGTACATGTTTTGCATCATCTGCGCGTACAGTGCTGGCAGAAATGTGTATTTTCACACCTTCATAAATAAACCCTTAGAGATTACCGAAAAGTATATATATATATAATTATGTTATGGCTAAGATTGATTTGACGGACGAAATTTTTAAATGCATATCAAAAATTAGCCTCAGTCACAATTTATGGCGTCACTTTGGTAATTCAGCCTTTGAAGATCACGATTTCTCTGCTTGTGGCGCATGAAATCTTATTCTGTCCCTTCGAAATCAGGCATCTGGATGCTGAGGAAGTGCAGCAACTCTGTGTGTAATACCACAGCTGTTTCCATTGAACTGCTTTCATCAAGGGGTATTACCAATTAAGAAATTTCAGACTCCCACGGTACGTGCTTGAACGTGATGAAGATCGTCTTTCACTAATCGATATTATATTCTGACGCCGATCTTAGTGGTTTGGACATTTTCCATAATTATAATCTCAGTGGCCCTGTTTAACATCCGTAAGACCTGAGGTTCCATGTAAAAGAGACGTAGTCATGCTGCCACAATGTTGTGTGGAGCGTCATAACGCCTGAATGGAGAACGACTAGGTAGTTTTGAGCGTTACCATGCATGCTATGAAATGGAAATCAGTGATCCAAGTGGTTTCACCTCTCTTTTCCATCTATTTCTGAAAGATATATAGTAAAGAATGCCATTCTGAATGTTTCTAATAAATCTGTCTACCTAATTCAAATTCGTTGTTTCCTAACTTTTTAGTTTCTCTTATCAACACCTTGTTTTATTATTAAGTTTCTCGCACCTCTGAATGATCTCATTGCACCAAGTTAGTGTTGTAAATAATGAAATGTTTTTCAAACGTTAGTAATAAGATGATGTAAAGCGTTGATCAGTAGAAGCTCTACCTGACATTCTCTTTGCACTTGTTGACACATAAAAATGATGTATGTAAACAGCAAGGTCTTCATATTCCTTTTGAGGTTCAAACCAACACCACTCTATGGTGTGGCTGCCAAAATTACAGCAGACCTTTCCAAAAGTTTATAACTGTAAGTTTCATTTATCATATACTAAATTACATTTCTTTCCACGAATAAGACCAATGGTGTATGGATTCTTGAATCGATGGGATCCATACAACTTCTTATTCTTAGCTTCTTTCAAACTAGTGCTAACTCTGCTAACAAAAGGCTTAGGTGAACTGAATGTATACTCCCGTTAAGCGTCAGCCACCCTTTAAGGTTGACATACGTTTTGTATTCAACCTCTCATTCATCTCAAAGTGACTGAATCAAAGGCAACGATAATAAATTAGTTGAAACCAGTCTGGATTGTTCAGCTCTAATGGTCATGTCTGTAGTCCGGAAAGTAAACCACAGACCGATTCTGAGCATTTCATTGGACTCTATATATACAATCCAATATGCTGCGTGCATAATTAGCTAAGCTCAGCTACTCAACACATGTTTGACAGAATATTAATAAAACATGTATAAGCTGATAACCACTGATAAATAATATAAGCATTATGTGCACGTACCATTACGCCTTTGTGTGCTTTTATTCAGGTTCAGCTCACTTGATGATATATTCGACTTACTAGTTAATAATATTGCACTATCACTGACAGGAGAAAATGTTCTACCTGTATCGGACTTATAACCTTGTGTATTATGTTCAGGAGTGCAGTAGAATGATTTCATCATTCGATTCGATTGAACTGTTGACGCTGTCTCGAGTCCATGATTCACCGAGTTTGCAGAATCTCCACTATCGTATAGTCTGAAGAAAACCAAAAATGTATTTCTTTAATAAATTTGTATGTTTCAACATGCTCATATGAATAGGAGAGCTAAGAAGTCAGTGGAATAAAATTACAACCCAAATTTATTTTTCTAACTCATTAGTATTAGACTTTAATAATATGTCGTTTGGTATTTATAAAGTAAATGGTTGTTATGTTCATTTCATTTTATTGTAAGCTTAGTTTAACTAAATAGAAATATTAGGAAGGAATTCCCTCGATTAAGATGTTGAGCATGTTTAACAAGAAGTCATACCTGCTGTTAGTGCTACAAAGTCACGAAAAAATAAAAGTTACCATTCATGGGTGAATGGTACCCCGCCTAATAGCTCGGTGACGACATAATCACAAGTAGCTACCACAAAGAGTTGCAAACTGGGACAAAGTGGCTATTCAGCATTGTTTAGTTTCGATGGTTCTTCTGCTGACATCAATTAACACTGAAATTTATTGAATTATTTTATTCTTTATTCATATTTAATTCTTCGCATTTATCACAGATAAATATCTTAACAGTTCTGCATAAAATGAGATAGATCGTTTCGAAAATATAGCTGCAATTCATTTCATGACATATCAGGTATTTTGATAGCATAATACTCTGAGTAGGAAGAAAATCACACACTGTTTGAGAATATCGCAATAAATTTGTCCTTAAATCTGTATCATACAGTGAAATGAAACAAGCTAAGAATATTTTACCAAATTTGAAAATAAGCAAAGAGTTTCTTCAAGTTAGACGACTAAGAAGACTGTTAAAATCATCAATAGTGGTTAATATGTTGTCACACGCCTAGAATCTTTTGTATTTCGTAGTAGTATGTTGACCTTTGGGTATTTCTTATAAAATAACTAAGACTTTAGCACAGACAAACGGTTGGGCTCAATCTGCAGTACACAGAAAAGACATTTTTATTTTAACTAATTGGCAAAAATACCCATTAAAATTTCCAAAATATAGTTTACTGAAAAAAGAATACTCTTCTCGATAACTTCACCATCAGGTTCTACAGTTATGTGTATGCATAACAGTGAATGAATTAGCATTATGAACAAAGTTAATGTTGTTTAAATAACATCGAATCAATAATAATAATATCAGTGGATTACAGTTCAATAGCATCAACATAACAATACACACTGCACGTCAGAGAAATTAGGAAAAATAATAATATAAATTCATGAATTCAAAGTCTCCACTGAAGGCCGGCCAGGGTAGTAGTAGTGCTGGCTGAACTCGCTTCTTCTGCACAAAGATCACTGGTTGTTTCACACGGATCGCAAATGACCTTTGCTGCAACACCTGGGTGTTTTTGGCAATTAATTTGGTACTCGATATATGATAGAGAAGGATACTTTAATGCTGGCTTTGTGGCCGGTTTGAACTAGGTGGTCTAACTGTTGATGGTTTTTACTGCACTTTCGCTTAACCACACTGGTAAGTGTTCCCGAGTGAGCACGAAAAATCAAGTTCCAAGAGCAACGGCCAATATAACTCACTCCACAAGCGCAGATGAATTGGTAGATACAATTGGAAGTGGCTAGTCTAGGTACTTCATCTTTCAATCGAGTAATCACCACTGGTCGTGTAGAGAATAATTCATGTAGTTGGCTAGCATTAAAGGTTCTTCGAAATGATTTTCCTAATCTCCTCATAATTATCTCACTTGGTATATCGCCCTTGATTTGTAGTCGTATATAAAGTGGCTTCTTGTTTACAGATAGTGTGTAGTCCTTTTCCGCTTTCTTTGTCATGCGTTTTTTGATAAATTGTTCAGGATAGCCATTTCAATCAAGGTATCATATACATTGTCGAATTCATCTTCAACTACTTCTTCTGAGCATATAGCTCTAACCCTGTGGCTGCGGGTTCTTACTAAATTTCTTTAATACTGTAGAAGAGCCAAGGTATTGTCCTGTCCACGTGCCTTCGCTATGCAAATTTCTCTTTAAACTATCACCTGGTTTTCTTGTAAGAAGGATATCTAAGAAGATAATTCTGTTTTGGGTTTCTTCTTCGCACTTAGATTGCATAGCAGAATGTACTTCATTGAAATCAGTTATCATTGTGTTCCTATCCGAATCATTATTACATATATTCTGGTAACAAAATGAAAATTTTCTCATAAGTTTGTGAGAAGGACCGTTTCCTAGTTTATTTAGAAAAGAATTTGCCAACATGGGACCCGATGGGGAGCCCATCGTCAACCCGTTCACTTATCTGTGAAGAGTATCGTCAAATTTAAGATTTACATTCATGGTACACCTTAATAAAAATTCTTTTAGGATTTCTGTTGGGATGACAGTATTTATCGATTGGTTATACACTTGTTTACATTTTTATTTTATGTAGCTGAGGTGACTTTCTATAAAATTACAGTCTACTGAAAAAAAACTCTATCAGTATGTGATAAAGAGGGAAAAACATGGAACATGGTAGATGAGGATATTGAATATTTTTTTAAAAACGATTAATATATTCTAACTTTTTAACTCTTTTGTCTCCATGATCATCATCATCATCCTCTTTTAATTTTCTAATACTTTTATAATCATCTTTGAACTTCTCTTCATTCCAAATATTCTCATCATTATTCACTTTTGCTTGTTCAGGTGAATAGTACTGGGTGTTACGACTATTTTCATATGAGTTGTCAACTGTTCTTTGAAAGGGGTAATTTTGTGACCTGAATGATGTCGCAGATTCGAGTACACGAAAATCAAGTTCCTAGGAAAGTAGTGAAGTTAAACGGGAAAAAAATTATTAAGGAAATTCTTCATTGATTAATAACAATATCTGCTTAATACGAATATATATATAATATTTGACAGATTAATAACGCAAGTTCTACAAAGATGCTGAAAATAGGATCCTCATAGAAAAAAAACTTTTTCACAAAATTCTAAACGATAAAATATATTAAGATAAGATTTAAATACACTTTATTGTTGTTGTTATTAATAATATCAAAATGTTTTCATGAATAGACACAAAAATATAAAACAAAACAGTGAAATACCATCTCAACACTTGCCACTAAAGCTTCCCTTGTAGAAAGATAAACAGGTATTATTATTATCTTTAATTCCTAGAGGAACATAGGGCTTCTGCCACGCGTTTCCATTGCCTTCGGTGCTCTGCTAGAGTTTTCACCTGGCTCCAAGTCTGCCCACATGTTTTCATCTCCTCTTCACATCACCTCCTCCAATCACCCTTGCACTGACGACCAACTCGCCGCTTCCCTTTCGAGTTCCACTCGAGTGATGGCCTGGCGTGTGATGTCACTTGATGGTTTTACCAGAGTATCGCCAATCCATCTTACTCCATTTCTTCCTGCCTATTTGTTTCACAATCGGTACCTGGTTGGTTCGCTCATTGCCAGAGATCCCTGCTGCTGATCTTTTCTGGCCAGCCATCTAATCTTGAGTATTGAGCGAAAACAGCTGTTATGGAAGGTCTGTAGTTTGTTTGAGATGCTCTTTATGACGCCCCAATTCTCTGATCCGTATAGCAGCGCTAACTTCACATTGGATATGAAAATCCGGATCTAATTTTTGATGCTGAGTGCCGTTGATCTTCACACAGACTTAAGAGTAAGGAAAGCCTGTCTTGCTTTCCTATCCTCGCTTCTTTGATATCCTCGTCAGTTCCGTCAGCCTGCAGTTGAAACGATGCTTCCCAGGTAGGCAGGTGAAGGAGGTTGTTTCTTTCAGGTTCCTCTCATTTATGCTGGCTGTTACTGTTGGTATTTCCCAGGAATCTTCATCAGCAACCAGCAACTATCCTTCAGATATAACAATGCAATTATAATATGTTTTTGCGCAGTGACTCACAAGTTCACCTCAGTCAACGCGGATTATACACAAATGTGTTTCTTCGCTATCCCGTTACACCAGATCCCGGGTTCGACTGCCAGTCATTTCACTTCTAATCTTCACCCAGTTCATAGCAAATCCGGATAAGAGGGTAGGTCTGGAGTGCAACTGGGAACCCCATCCCGAAAAAAACACCACCACCGACACTGAAACTTAATAGCCCAAAACTTGAAGCACCATATACCTCACGGAATGTAAGGAAAGTACAAGAATGATTTCAATGCATTTATCCCTTATTTGGTGACTTAACCACTATAATGCATTAGGTATTTTTCGTAAACTTTTAAAGTGTACGATAAGTATGGCATGAAACATTTAATACTGGAAATGTGATAACTTGAACATAAGAAAGAACATAGTCACATAATTTCCACACAGAATATTCTGACTTATCAAAACTTTCACTACTAGTGTATAGCTATTAGCTGAATAAATTATAGTTTGTTTAATATGAATACATTATATTTAGATTACAAATGAACAATTACCTTGAAAGTCTGTATCCTAAGAGTGAACTGAAAAGTAAAAGTAACGCCTATTTTCGTTTACCAAAAAGGCTAAAAGACTATTACTCTTTTACTATTTATGTACTGATTATATCGGAAACTTTTTATCCCATTTTTTCTGTTACTCAGTATAGATTTAATTAAATCGTTAAAGTATATTTATAACAAATGAAAAAGCATATTCCAGAAAAACACTTAAAGAACATTTAATCATCTATTTCCGAAACTGAAAACTGACTAAAGTTTGGAAGCCTATCAAATTTGGTATATTACTAGGTTTTCAAACGCACCAGCTTCTAATTGAACTTGTATTTAATCCTGTGTGTTATACTTAATAACTAGTCTTTTTGATTGGGCGCTAGTAAGCAACTAGTGTAATGAGTGTGTGCTTAGTCTATGGTGCAGACCGAATTCTGTCAATCAAGTTTGCAATGTGGACACCAACAATTCACAGTGCACCGTGATGGCGAGCTACCTAGAATGGTGGCCACATTGCAAACCTGACCGATAGAATTCAGTCTGTACCAAACAAAGGACTAGACACATCACACTAGTTACTAGCGTCCAATCAAAGCATCTAATACAGTCCTACAGGAGGCAGATCGCTAGCCCGAATAGTTAAGTGGTCATGTTTGTGACTGCAGCACTCAATGGGTGATGCGAATCCGAATCTCAGAAGAGACAGGAGTTCCTTCGAGGTTGCATATACGCCTTGCTGATGAGTGCCGACCAAACACGAAACCTAGGTCGAGCAAGGCTTCCTGTCAACTACCTCCAACCATCTGATGACCAATCTGTTAAATACAGCAAATAACTTGAAAAGATGATAAAAATAGGAGGAAAAATTTGTCGTTTTTCGATAAAGAAAGGAAGACGAAATCGTTTTTCTTTAGCAGTTCACCATCCTAAATAATATTATCTCGTAAGTGACTATTTAATATAATAATGTGGATGCATTTTAAATAGGGAATACGGATGGATACATGTCAATATTTTTGATATTTTGTATAAACATAGGTAATATGGAACCATTCATGGCTTGAAGCCGAGCTTCCAAGTTTCAGCAGCGATGCTCCCTTAAGGATTGACTTTGTTAGTCACACTTCCAACCATCTCTCTTTTTCAGGTTTACTACCAGTCAAATGATGTTTGGAAATGTATTAGCAGGGAATCGAATGCGAACTGAAGACCATGAAAACACCTTATTTTTTTTAAACTGAATCCGTTTTGTACTATGAAAGTATTCCATTCTTTCTGTTTACTGAATTGTTGTAATTTTTAGAAAATAAAAACAATTTCATGATTGTCAAGTGTTGGTTTTGTAGGGATTTGGTTTGATTGTATGGAGGATTTAATCATGAGCTGACATCAGTTAGAGAACCACTGGAAAACCTGGGAGTACTGTATAAAATGATGTGATAGACATTATTACAGTTCATAAAACTAAAATTTATAATGTAAAAATTAAAGTGGATTTTCGCCGAAAGATTTTTGACAAAATAACACACAAAGATGGTTATCAATGGAAATTTTCTACTAGTAGAGGTTGTTTATTTCTTGTAAAAAATTGATGGAAGTAGGATCATCTAAGGGTCAAGTTAAACTTTAAGCACCAGTAAGTGCCAACGGACAAATAACATTGAACTCACCAACCACATAGTAAAGACGACTGTTGAGCATTAAATACACATATTCATAAAGATAATGATGAATTAAAAGGCATGAAACTGACAGACAGGAAACTTTTCTCTACCGTTTTATGATTGGAGTATTAACAGAGTAATTTAACCACATTCTGTGCGTGTAATTATCTAGCCTTCTGAGTCTAACAGTAACCCTAATCTTTCTTTGACCTAACTCTAAAGTGAAAATATCCCTATGCCAACCCAAATCTAACTCGAACCAACCTTAACGTCGACCTCATTAGGTTAACCTAACCCTAACCTGTCCTTAGCCTAAACTTCAACTTAATCTTCCCGAAACCTAACCTGAAATTTGCAAGATATTCCATTTAACAACAAAACACCTCATTAAGTACAATTAATTCATGATTACAAAATTATTTACCAGGTTCCATTAACTTGCTAACTGAACTTTTCAAGGTCATTGGTTACAGTCGCACTCCACGGGTACTTACTGTTGCTTAAAGTTCAGCTTGACCCTTTAAGAACAAATTGAACTTATAACAAATATGGCTAAATTTCTTCTAAAACTCAACATTAATTAATATTTATGGATAGATTTTTTCATGAACAGGTAACAAGTAGGTAGAAGGTTACAATCCAAGCAGCAATAGATAGCTATCTAATTTCACTTTAGAAAGCTTTACTGGTATGAATCCCGAATTTTGCGTTAGACTGAGTTCGGAGTAATGCAATTTCCTGTGGAATTACATACTAACATAGCTACTTACATGAAATAGCATATAATTCTTATTAAAAAAAGTGGCCTAGATTAGTTGTAAAGGATTAAGTGAGCAGTTAGTTGTGCAAAAATTCTTCATCAATGTCAAATTTACCTGAATTTCTTTCAGCGAATATTTGTGAAATTATTCGAAATTAACTAAAATACATGAGACTTTGTGCATTTTTAAAAGTCCAAATGGAAAAATAAAGTTCATCCCAAGATATATCAAGTAATCTTGGACATGTTTATCAACCAGAATAATTACATGAACTCATTAAGTTGAACTGTAACAGTTTCATTTGTTTTTAGGTTTATTTGCATTTACCGCTGATTGATTATGTTGTACGAAAATGCTCAGTCTTTTTGAACATCACCATGATGTTATTTTGGTCGGTAGAGAAGGGTGGCAGAATCAAAGATGAGTCTTTCACCCTTTTTAGGACTCATTATCCGGATGTGCTTGCCCCTTTAGTGGGAGATAATGTTCTTGTTGAGACTCGAACCTTGAGCCCGCCACTATAAATGCTAGTGTATTATCCTCCAGGTCAGTGAGCCGTGACAGTCACCTCTTTTGCAATGAGTATCAGCAATTATTTGCCCGGTAGGTGATGCTTTGACGTTTGCGACGATAGGTGAAGTTTTTAAGTCTAACTGGGAACATAATCTGTCACTGAAGAGGCAGATATATTCAGATGACGGGTCCTAAAGAGGACGAAACGCCCATCCTGGATTTTACCGCCGGTCATCACCGACCAAAATGCTACAGCTGTAAATTATATTCCAATGAAGACAGCAGTCTTGTCATAATCATCTGTCTCAACATTTCAAGTATCACCTAGAGGTAGAACAAAAAAACTATCTGCAGTTTAATAATTGTTATTTTTATTTGTGGCTAAGTTAGCGAATTGGAATAATTTCATGGACTTCAAATAAAAAATCTGCTTCAGTCTGTTCTGTTATCACTACTTACATGACACAGTTTACTGTTACATTTTATTCCCCTACTAACCTTCCGGAATCTAGAACTTTTTATGATACCGTGTACATGTATGTTACAAATTTTTATCACTCTGCTATTTGTTTCGCTGTGTTATTCTCCTGCGACGGTGTGATGTAAACTCACTTTGTATTCACAATCAAATGTTATTCATCCACATAACTTGATATCAAGCTATTAACAACCGAAGCTAAGTCTTTGAATACAAAAAGCTTGTTTCATTTAATAAATCTCTTTAGATTTATGTCAGTAAAAGCATGGTTATTTTTCTGAAAAACATATTTCTGTATTAAATATTATCCGTGTACATGTTCCATGGTGATAAAAGTATAAATTAAAGGCATCAACATCAAGTTCTTATACCTGTTGAGAGTATTCTGACTTCATTTATCTTATTCTACGGCTTCCTTGAAAATGATCAGGTAATAGCAGGTAAAAGATTGTGTTTATTGACCATTTTAATATTTTGAGAGAAAATAAAGAAAGGCATGGTTCCTATGCAGACATTATCACGAACGAATATCATTTAAAAAAACTGTTGAAAACTGCAGAGCAATGAAGAACTGATTAGTCCCAGTTTAAGACGGATTCCGACAAACTTAATGTTTGGTGGACTTAGTATACGTTGAAATCTTTTCTATGTGAGAATAGAGCTTCATTTCATTTGTCGATTGTTAAAATATCAAAAATTATTTTTATATTTCTACACTTTTCTTGCTTTCAGCTTCAAAAGTTGAGTCTTTTCTCAAACACTATACTACTGCATTTAAATTGTAGGGTGTAATTTTCCTCCTTTTTTTATTGCTTTACGTTCCAGTGGAACATAGGGCTTCATGCTAAAACTATGAGTTTTCGGTAGCAGTGGTGTTTATTTTTAAGGGGCGAGGTTGCTAGCTTCATGCCCTACCTTTCCTCTTTACCGCTGTTATTACCAGCTTAGCGAGGTAAACGAGAGTGTAAGCCGGGGATTGAACCCTGCACGTCATGAGTGGTTGGCGCTTACCCACTGATGCACTAATTTCACTCCTAGCACAGTTTGAATAAAAATGTACACAATCTTAAAGCATGTTAGGCAGCCCATAAGACCATATTACCTTTTGATTCTTTTAGGAGTGACAATAAAAGTATTTTTTCCTCAGTCGCATAAGTCATCAGTTTTTTCCAACGCTACGACATTAGGAAACATTCAGTCTATAATATTCGGTAGTAGAAATTAACTGTAGAAATTCAAATTAACTCTCAGTAAGTTTCAAGTCCTTTTGTTATGTCAGTGAACAAAAAAGGCACAATAGTAGTGATAATACAAAATAAAATTCAACTAAGTATTTACCTTGGTAAGGCGTTGATTTTGTTCTGTCATCCTTCTGAGTAGATCAGTCAGTTGTTCATTTTTATTCCGTAAACTTTGTTTCTCTTCACTTGCCTTGTGCATATTCATCTCTAGATGGGCTAAACGTTGTTCCAGTTTATTAATAGTACTTGAATGTGATGTACTGTTGGAGGCATTCGTGTGAATTGCATTATCTAGTTGTAAAATGTTATGAACAATTATATGAATGATTTAAAACCTCTTCTTTATATTAATCTCTCTTTCTTTTCATTTTATTATTAATAAAGTTTCTTAGGGTTACAAATGAATTTATTATTTCGGCAGTTGTTCACAACTCCAGTTGAGTGTTATAAACATGATAGTGAGTATTCTTCTAATAATAATTAAAAAACTTACTAGATTACACACGTCGGCACTTTGTCTGTTTGACTGAATATGATTTATCCTCGGTTAAGTCATTGCTTGCGATTATTGTTTATGTTGAACGAATTAAGTGTAACTTAAAAAATTTAGAGAGGAACACTTGATAAAATCTCCACAATGAGTTAGGTGAACCAATTTATCACAAAGTTGGTCAGTTATTTCATTCAACAAATAACTTTACGTTATAATCTTTAATTTGCCGAGTAATCCACAACGGGAAACTTACGGAAGCCTTCGAAGTGAGGATGGGAGTAAGACAAGGCTGTCTACTATCGCCAATGATTTTCCTGACTGCAGTAGATTCGATAATACGATAGACAACCGGCAATGAGGAAACAGGCATTAAATGGACCCACACAAAAAACTTGGAGGATCCGGATTTCGCCAATGATATATGTTTGATTTCCCAAAAACTGAAAGATATGCAAGTGAAAAGCAACAAGTTGGCAGAAGAAGCATCATAGATAGGACTTCAAGTGAACATAGATAAAACAGAGGTGATGAAGATTCCTGGCCAACAGCAACAGCAACAACAACAGACAACAATCAGCCAGCATAAATGGGAGGAACCTGAAAGAAACAACCTCCTTCACCTGCCTACCTGGGAAGCATCGTTTCAACTACAGGTGACGGAACTGACGAGGATATCAAAGAAGCGAGGATAGGAAAGCAAGACAGCTTTCCTTACTCTTAAGTCTGTGTGGAGATCAACAGCACTCAGCATCAAAAATAAGATCCGGATTTTCAACTCCAATGTGAAGTTAGTGCTGCTATACGGATCAGAGACTTCCACTGCGCGTCATAAAGAGCATCTCAAACAAACTTCAGACCTTCCATAACAGCTGTTTTCGCTCAATACTCAAGATTAGATGGCTGGCCAGAAAAGATCAGCAGCAGGGATCTCTGGCAATGAGCGAACCAACCAGGAACCGATTGTGAAACAAATAGGTGGGATTAAATGCAGGTGGATTGGCGATACTCTGGTAAAACCATCAAGTGACATCACACGCCAGGCCATCACTCGAGTGGAACTCGAAAGGGAAGTGGCGAGTTGGTCGTCAGTGCAAGGGTGACTTGGAGGAAGTGATGTGAAGAGGAGATGAAAACATGTGGGCAGACTTGGAGCCAGGTGAAAACTCTAGCAGAGCACCGAAGGCAATGGAAACGCGTGGCAGAAGCCCTATGTTCTTCTGGGAATTAAAGAAAATAATAATCTTTAATTGATGTGAAATATTTACTAGGTACTGTGACAGCAACATAGACACACCTTCTTCAATCTGGAAATGATGTGTATTCAGAATGTGTTAAGCAGTAATGACCGATCTAATCTGTTGGCTGAAATAGTGCAAACTTCAGGATTTTGGTGTCATACTGTTTAAAAATATTGATTACAATAAACCTCTCAAAAAGAAGAAAACGTTCTCAGTCTAAATTATTTTTTATATACTGTCAAACAATTCTGTACTTTCTAATCAAACTTTTATTATTGACCAAGCTGAGGCAAGCTAATCTTCGGATACAGGCTATTAGATCACGTAAAAGAAAGAGGTGTTAATTTCAAGTCTTGACCTGATAAGGGCGTTATAATCCACGCTTTCATCATGGCAGTATACCTGAATTGGTTACATTTCATTTTTATGGCTAGGGATGCATTTATGTGAAGTATTCGTTAAATATTTATCGATTCTTTGCAAATGAGACAGAATGAAAGTTCAAAGGCTGACAGATATTAAGTGTAGCGATATAATAAAGAGTTTAAATTGTGAACTGTAATAAAATACTAGAGATATAATAAGCTTAGTGAGAATTAAAAATGTTTGACACGTAATAAAGGTAATGGTGGAGCAAAGACAACTAGGTGAAGAGAAATAAGAAAGGTATTATATGACATGAAAATACGAATGATTATATCCCTGCTAACCTTATAGTAGGCCAGGTTAAACAAAGAGGATAAATGTGCTCAGAGGAGTTTAATCTTTACGCGCTCGTGAACATATTCCTGTTTGGATTGGAAAAAGTGTAGCCATCTAGTGGATAGTGAACCCTACATCAAAATAGATGGGCCATTTACGGTTATATATTGAGTACCAAACAATCTGCCTAAAGGCAAACGATAACGTCTCTTAGCTATAGCGGAAGCTACAGAGATTAATAAAAATAAACCTGACCTATGTCTACAAAAGAAGCTTATTTATCCAGTTTGTTTACTCTGGTCTATCAAAAGGTCAGCTGGGATATAACAATCCATGACACATGTCATATTATGCCTTTCTTATTTCTTTTCACTTAGTTTATTTTACTCCATCATTACCTTTATAATGTGTCAACCATTTATAGTTTACACTAACCTTAATATATGTTTAATATTCTATAAAAGTTTGCAACTTAGACAGAATGATTTTGTAAGCGACTAACAGATTTCTTGGTTCTATAATCTGCTGCCTTATTATGATTCTGATTCAAATGAAGCGTAATCACCTCAGTCTTTAAGGAATAATAAGGTTGTATGGACTGTTAATTTCTTTATGTGATAAATAGGATACATATTATTTTTTTTTTAAATAATGGAATTTTGTGCTAGCAAGGTTTAGTTGATTAGTTAACTGACAGACTAAGTAGTCACAACAAATAAAAATTATAGAAACGTTTTTATTAACGGTAAACAGTTAGAAATCAACTGACAACAATATCGCCGTTTAACATAGTGAATTATCAGTCATAAGATGTTCGTTTCAATAATTAACATATACAGGCAAAAACAAACTATCCAACAAACATTAAAAAACCAATAATCAACAATATAAAATATTCAACAGTTGGTTTGTAAGGATTTGATTTATTTTTACGAGTTTGCCCATGGATTGATATCAGTTAGAGAAGCATTAAAAACCAGCACTGGAGTACGGGACGACTGTTTCATCCTACCTAGTAAGGGAATCATCGGTAGTATCCTCCCCCACTGGGTTTTGAGCCCAGGACATTCTGGTTACAAGGCAAGCTAGTAAACCATTCGGCCATTGGGACCCGACCCAAAGGCTTATGGGTTCGAACCCCAGTGGGTACGCACTGACGATGGGTCACAAACTGGGATGGAGCAGCTGTCCAGTACTCCGGTTCTGGTTTTCAATGGTTCTCTAACTGATATCAATCCATGGTCAAACTCGTCAAAACAAATATAAAATGTATTCTCGTAGTCTTGACAAACTCTCACATCAAATGGGACAAGAAAACTACAATTCGGCTAAAAGTCTTATCTCTGAGATCCGAAACACCTTTATTCCCTACCTCCGCTGGACAAGCCCATCATGATTTTGCCTAGGTTGTATTAAAATAGTCCCCACCAGCATTAACTGCCAATTTTATAAGAGCAAATGGTTTTGAGAAACTATTCCACAATAAATGTCGCAGAATATTTTAAGATACACAATTTTTCAGTATTTTAAAGTCACTTTAAATAATATGAAGCTGTTTCATCAGCAAAAAGACGAATACAGTGCTCACTCTGGAATAAAACATGCAAAAAACCATAAAGTTAAGCATTTTAGAGAAACGCTAATCAGTAAGATTTTGTCGAAATTTGGTTCAAGAAGTTTCAGGTCAAGAATATTTTGATAATGAGGCAAACCAGTAAACTCATATGCTAACTGAAATGATATCCATTGATATTATTCGAAAAGTGTGTCTTAATTAATATTAAAACACCAAAATTACACACCTGTATAATCAATGATCCTTTGTTTTGGTATAGCATTTTGAACCATATCCAAATCTACTTTAGTTGCTAAATTTAATAAGAAAAGTAGGTAAACATTAGAATTGTATCTGGCGTTTATTAGGGTTTATCAGTTAAATGGAAATTCAAACAATAAACAGTGTTGAGCATTACCTTGTAGTAAGATATTGGCTTTTTTCAAACCTAAATAATATAAGAAGCTTGTGTCACTAAAACTGGAATTTTTCGCGTATTACACCTATTTGTCTGTCAAAATATTTGTATTTACAAAATCGACTTTAATTTGCAAATACAGTCGTTAAATTTTAAATAACAGACAGTTAGATATACTTCGTCAACACAACATCTAAAGATAATAGCCATTGGTGCTAGATACGTTAATTACTAAGGGTGCGTCGGTGGCACAGCGGTTAGGACTCTCGCCGACCATGCACATGGTCCGGGGTTCGATCCCCTACCGACTCACACCTGATATCTATGGTCGGCCTGCTGAAAATTCCATACTTGTACCAAAAATACAGTGTGGGATCAAGCTGTAATCAAAAATAAAATAAATAAATAAAAAACAGACGTTTTTAATAGTTGGGCACACTGTCTCAATCATCAGACACCTAGACAGTAATTTTAAAACTTCCAATTTAACCATTCATCATCATTTTCGTTCGAATAGACTATATTTCTCACCAAATGTAAGAAATTCATAAAACAGATGAATTATTGTATATAATTTGCAGGAAAAGTGGAATGAATGTAATAAGTCTGTTGGGACACGTAACTAACAGGCTATATTTGATAAATTGGTGAGTTTTGTTTACATGAGAACTCTGTGACAGATACAGCAATCAATTAGACTATGAAACTTAGTTGTTCAAAGTTAAGGTAGAGAATGTGTAAATGCTAGAAATAAATATTACAGGGACCCGTATCCTGATAGAACTTAAAGCTTATAATATCGCCCACAACTTCAATATTAAAAAAAATGCCGTATGCTGAAACAGCATGAAACAATGCACCTTATAACATTTGTGGAATGAAAAATTGGTAGTGATATGAAGCCTACAAGACACAGACTGTTCAAAAAGTTAGGGATTTTGAAAATTTGGCTTCTTTTAACCGGTGTTTGTTCGTTATCCGAGTTGACATAGTTAAAATCCCACAACTTTATATCGATCATTTTATGCATATATATATAATGTTCTATAAAGACAGGCTTCTTACACTTTTATTTCTCTAACTTTGAAAGAAATTTGAATTTAATTAACCGCAGTCTAGTTTGATGGATGGTGACTGGCAGTGGAATCTAGCTTGTGCATTTCGTCCTATTTTCGACTCGTCAAATGAATGTGTCTGCATTCCCAGCGAGTGATGGTGTTTCCACTGAGACTGTAACCCAATACCCTTCATCTTAACAAAGGCCGAACATATCCGTTCAATCAGTTAAAAGGGAGATCAGAATTGATTTCATTTTACTTCATTCAATAAGGCGTTTTTTTTCGTTATATATATTGCTTATACAATGAATATTGCTCTTTAAATTAAAATTATGATAACAGTTAACATACCATTTAATTTTTCTTTAAAAGTATTTAGTTTTTCATCACTTCTGTCTCCACTTGCATAATCATAACTTTCTGGCTTAGTAGTAGATTTCCCATACTTTGACTTAGATTCATTCAACTACAAGTGAAAGTTATAATAAAGTGAACAAAAAGGAAAACTAGCTGTAGTTGCTAATCGATTTGATTATTCTTTTTTAGTGTAAAAACTTTTAGAAACACATGCTAGTTGAAGGCTAAAGTTTTACCAGCAATGTATGTCTAAACATTACTCCTACTAATAAACCTGAAGTATATTTTGCATATATGATAATCATCTCTTTTCTTAGAGTATCTTTGAATGACCTCAAATTTCTGAAGTCAATGATTTGCAAAATGTTCCGACCAACCCATGATGAGTTTCCAGGTAATACATCTGAAATTAAGGCAAGTATTGTGTTGGCATTCATGAATTAATAATACTGCGAACTTTAATTCGAGCCCAAAATTTCGCCCCATATCTGACGTAAACAATAACGCTCAATGGCACCACAGCCTCAAATCGTAAAACTTCGTCATGAATCTATGGAAACTAATAAATTTTTGCAACTGAAGTTTTAAATGACGACTGTTACGTAAATATAAATTTATCTGACTGCTATTTTTGATGATTTAGTGAAATTGATCCAAGTTGTCAAAACGTCCACTTTGCCTTATCGATACTTAGCCTATCTGATATTAATGCATTCTTAAAAGTATAAACCTATACATTCCCTTACAGACACATTAAAATAATATAAAACTTTAATAAATAACAACCTGCTTTTTCATTTCTTCGATAGCACTCTCGCTAGCTTGCTTTTCGTATTCAACTGCAGCCAAACGTTGATCAGACAATAAAGAGCCTAATTCAAAATTAATTATGAAACATATTTTGATATTATTCAAAACATTAGTGACTACTTACAAATTTGTTAGTAACCAAAGTTATACAATTGAAATTCATTGGGTCACTGCTTAATGTGTTTTTGGACATGCTTTAAAATGCATTGATGTTTTAATGATGTGATAAACCTTTTATGCATCCGAAATGCTGTCTCTTGTTGGGAATGTTTGAAAGAGAGGATTGCATTTTTCATATGTGTACAACTGAAGTTAGATTTACTGCACTCTAAATATGAATTATTTATAACATTAACTTAATTATTCACAATAAAATATAAATTCAGCAGGATTAAGATTAAAGTCTTTGAAAAATTGATTACTGAACACTGAATATTCTTTTTGATAACTACATCATCAGGTCACGAAACGATTATCCAGCATCGAGCTAAAGCTAAGGGTTCGATAATGGTTCTTGTGTACACAGTACTTCTCTCATGGTGGAAATTATGTTGTGGTAAAAATATATGTTAATATACTTTCTCAAGGAATAGTTTCGTGATGTCGAAAGCCACGTTCCATAAGGAGAAAATTCACTCAGAGGTTTTGTCTCAGGCAATAGTACATTGTGTTGGTAGGGTGAGTAACAAGCTCATAAGATATCTTCATTCTGACTGAATAGTGTGAAAATTTGTCCATAAGTAAAATAGTTCAGATTATGATGACTCGAGGAAGCTTACTTAAATTAAAACGAAAATGACATGAACTTAACTCTTGATGTATTTGATTTAAATGACAATTGTTTACCTAATGCAGAACTTGAGTCAGTTTACATAAGTATACTATTTAGGCTAGCGATCGACCTATCTATCGTGCACTCATCGAATTCATTACACGCTTAATTAGTCAGAAATTAAGAGAGATGAATTTTCGCTAATGAAGATTTCTTAAAGCAACCAACTTTTTATCCATCGGTAAGGCAAGTTTGTATCCAGCCAGGTCTACACTTATGTTAATATCGAAATTCTGTCATCTGGACCCCATATACGTGGCTTCGTTTATCAAAACAAAATTTCTCTTACTAGAGCATATTTAGTAGGGTAACAAAAATTCAGGCAGTTTCATTAGTTCCCTTGAGAGACGATTCATAAAAAATATCAAAATATTTTACAAATGATATTAAAAAATGCAGTTTTTTTTAGAAACGATATAATGTTAGCATAAAAGAATCAACCAGTAAGAAATATAACTGGAACTGAAAGAGAAATAAGTACCTGTTGAAGCCGGTTTCTTTACTAATTTGCAACAAGTAATACACCTTTCATTGCTAGTTCCTTTTCTTAATTTCGACAGTGAGCATTTACAGTGGGAAAGTGACTGTGTTTTTAATGACTTTATTTGTTCCGTAGCTGTAACAAACATGTAAAAGAATATGAGATAATCTTACAGGTGAAATGGAACACTACTGTAACTTATGTAGTTAATGAAAGAAAAGTGTAAAGTATAAATTAACTGTTTAACTTTTAGTTTGCAAATATTTCGTGAAATATCAAAATGATGGCAAGTTCATTTGCGTACTGTCATGTATATCTTATAGGTTTTATCCAGCTCAAAGAATAAAGGTCAAGCATTAGTCTAGTAAGTGTATATCAGTGGCACAGCAGTAGAATGCTGGCCAACCACGCAGGCGGTTTGGTGTTCCATGCCCCTCCAACTCACTCCTAAACTCGCAAAGCTAGTAATAAGACTCGTAAAGATGAAAGCTTGGGCATGAGGCTGGCAACCTGATCCCCTAAAAATGCAACACAACTGCTACCGAAACTTTAAAGCTGTAGCTTGAAGCCCCATGTTCCATTGTGTGTTGGTGGCACAGTGGTTAGGACTCTCGCAGACCATGCACATGGTCCGAGGTTCGATCCCCTACCGACTCACACCTGATATCTATGGTCGGCCTGCAAAATTTAGGCTACCGGTATCCATGCTGAAAATTCCATACTTGTACCAAAAATACGGTGTGGGATCAAGCTGTAATCAAAAATTTAAAAAATAAAGGAATAAATTTTAAAAAAATATAAATTACTGTTGTAAACACTTTGCTCACAAGTTTTTCTGTACATCGGATAAGAATAGATCAATCTAAATATTTTCTTGATTTTTTTTAATACTATATCCATGAAACTAAACACCTGCATTTATTGATTGTAAATCATATGGCTGAGTAAAGTAGCTTAATGATCCGAGAAAAAATATTCCTTAGAAAGCTTTAAATGAATGTAATAATTTTTCCTGCTATTATTAAATACAGTCATCAGTGTAAAAGTAATTTCCTAAGTATTCGATTGGAGAATTATGCTAAGTTTAAAATGCTACAGTTACATGAAGTACTATCAAAAGCTTAAATATGATACACTGGAGTATGGTCATTCCTTTTCCCTGGAATTTAATTAGTGGATGGTGACTAGCAGTGGAATCCAGGATTCGCATTTCGTCCTATTTGGGACTCGTCATTCGGATGTGCCTGCATTCCCCAGTGAGTGATGATGCTCCCACTGAGGCTCGAACCCAGTGCCCATGGTTCCAAACACCAAAACGTTATCCATTAGACCACTTGGGCCATGAGAGCCACCTCCTGTGCAACGGATCATATTAATTTCATTTAATTTTTGATTTTCCCGTCGATTGATTGAACCGAAGTGTTCCGTCTCAGGTTTACATCCTAAATTCCACTGCTAGTCATCATCCGCCAATTAAATTCTAATTAAATGCTCAGACATCGTCGAAGCATCTACAACAGAAGCGACATGTCAACCTGAGAGCGAGCACTTCGCTCCAATCAATCGACGGGAAAAATCTAAAATTCTTTTTCTTAGGCAAAAAATATTAACATATACTTAAACAAACACTTCTAATTATCACTTAAATTCAGCTAAACTCAACTTACACTTATTCATAATAATATGAATTCCTAAGAATCCTGAATCTTCGAAATTCGGTATATAACCCTGAAAGCTGTGTTAGCGTCGATACGATGTCCAGTATCGACCAAATGTGACAGGATCGAGCTTTTTATGCACTTAATTTCCCCCCTGCCGACCAAGCTGGTAAATGTTCTCGAACCCGTAGACAAACCTGCCTAGTCGTGCGCCCCTATATAACTTGAACCACAGGAACAGTTAAAATAGTATATGCATGAAGAAGAGCTAAGGTTATGTAAGACATCTTTGAGTTGCTGGGTGAACATTGGACGGCTACTGAAGGATAAACATAGACGCGCAGAGTAGAAAGTCTTCTTGACCACCCTGGTTAAACGTTGCTATAGAATGTCTACAGGAGTATCTCCTTTGAAGTGGAGAAGTAAAGCAGAGGCTTTTCTTCAACGTCGTCAGTTCATTTTTACGACTATCGTAACCTCTGTTGGCTTTAATGAAATTCTCTGGATATCCGCCCTCGCTTAGAATGTCTCGGATGACCTGAATGTTCAATGGATGTCCAGTGTTCACCCAGCAACTCAAAGATGTCTTACATAACCTTAGCTCTTCTTCATGCATATACTATTTTAACTGTTCCTGTGGTTCAAGTTATATAGGGGCGCACGACTAGGCAGGTTTGTCTACGGGTTCGAGAACAGTTACCAGCTTGGTCGGCAGGGGGGAAATTAAGTGCATAAAAAGCTCGATCCTGTCACATTTGGTCGATACTGGACATCGTATCGATGCCAACCTAGCTTTTAGATTATATTCTGAATCCTAAATCTGTTTGCAATCTTGATGCTGTATAATAGTTAGTTTGAAAATATATTATGTGAAAAGACAAGAAACTCTATACCACTAGACCTGTCACCTTCTTCTTGACCGTAATAGAGAATGAAACAGCTACAATTCTTCTAGGTGCACTTTGTTAACTTTCATACTCATTGTGAACAAAATAAGTTCACATCAATGCCTACTAAAATAACTTTTTGTTTAAACTGCTTACTTATGTAATACATAGATCTATTAAGACGGAAAGGTAAATGTAGATAGCTTGAGTTTTCCTAAAGCACTTACCAAGTTTCACAGTCTAAAGTCTCATGTTATTAAAGGCAATATAAGTTCCACTATTATCATATTAATCTCGCAGTTAATGAAGCTAACAAAATTTGAAATCAAACAACTCACTGTAGCTGAAAATATGTCAATGAATACTTTCTTTTACAGAAAACTATTTCCCCAATATTTGAACTTACTAACCTCTTTTATTTGACGAAGGTATTCAGCTTTAGTGGTGGATAATTCTTCCGTTTGTTCATTGATTATTTGTAAATAATAATCTCTTTCTGATATAATGCTCTCGAACTCATTAACCTTGGCAGCTGAAAGAAAACATAATTGATGTAAACGAAATATTGCACTGTAGATATACATGCAACATTTTCTATCTGAATGCAGAAATCTCCTAAAAACAGCTTAAGATTAGATTGAAATCTAAATTTCAATACATTTTTAACAACCAAACTCACTACCCCCCTCCCTTGATATTGCTAATTCGAAGGCATAATTCAGTTTTAAATTAAATCTGAAGTCCGGATAACTGGACTTGTTTTTCAAGCATATGATGGAAGTCGCGTGATGTCATATCGCAGTTTGTTAAGACTTGTGTATCATTTATTAAGTCATTTATTTCTCAGTAAATTTCTTATAAAATAAAACTTTCTTCTACACTATCACCCATACTGTAACGGTAGACTAGAGGCGCCAATAACTATTAGGGTGAAATATCCCACTATCCATTAATAGGAAGCTGTATTACTATGTGTGCAGATGAAACCAGGAAGTCTGTCCGTCTGTTTGTTTTCGACATAGAACTTTGCACCGATGTGCGGCAGTTCAAGTCGCCACACTCCTTCTTTGTAACACGCAAAGCAAGAGAAGGCGATAGAAGAAATGCATAATAGAGAAGTAAACAGAGGTGTGAGACAAAGAAATAGAAGTAACGAAGAAGAATGCAGTTTCATTTGAAATCATAGATCACAAGGAGTGGATGCATCTACACCAGCCATTGAGAACGATTTTGAGCCATATTACCAATTGTTTCCAAACAATGGTACATCAGAGGAAGACTTTTCTCCCTTCTTGTATGTATATGGGGATAATCAGTGACTTACATCAACCCGACGGGACATCTTCTGATTCCCAGACGCATCCTAGTATCTCAGTTAATGCAGACAGTAAACTGTCCTCACCGTACTTAAATACCTCTAGAGTCATTCCATCAGGTCCTGCTGCTTTGCCTTGTCTCGGACTAGTGACAGCTTCGATAACCTCAGTTGAGGAAGGAGGACCTGTGTCTATATCCCATCCAGGGAGGTGTTGGATGTTCGGCAGGTTGAACGTGGCTGTAGGCCAATTAAACTGCTCCTCATAGTGTTCTTTTCAGAGTTCCAGTCGTCTATCCTGGGAGCTAATTATGGTGCCATTCTCTCAGAGATTGTTTCATTTATAATTCGCCTTTCACAACCTGTTTCTCTGATAGCCTAAATAGCTGTCTGGTGTTACCAATCGCCGATGCCTTTTCCATCTCTTTCGCTCTTGTCGCCCACCACTGTTCACAGTCGTTGCGAAACATCTTGTTAGTTTTCGTTTGAGTAGCTTTCGCTCCTCACCATAATCGGAGCTCGCCGGAATCAGTCTTCTTGCGTTACATCATGTGTGATTCCAGTGTCATTTAAAATGCTTGTGTAGCCACAATTTACCTCTACACTCTACATTAGTGAAAGTCAGAAAAGGGAAGAAGTGGGTTAAGATCTATCAGACCAATACACGGAACCATCCTTTAAAGTCTGTAGTTATTGTTCCAAGTCATACTTGAATGTAAGAACTGCCTCGATAGGAAGTAATGGCCTAAAGACACTGACAATGGTTTAGATGTATTCACGTTTAATCAGCATCAAAATACTGAACACTTATACTGCTATAAGTTAAATTACTATTACTCCTCAGTCTTTGCACTGTATTTTGAGTTCTTCTCCATTCCTCCAATCATTCGTTCAGGCTCTTTGATTTTTGCATGCATCCCTAATATTTCTTAATTTATTTTATTTGTTATTATTTAAATTTTTTATTATTATTATTTGTTTATTCATTTTCATTCTCAGGTAAACATATGGCTTCAAGTTAGAGTTTCGAAGTTTCAGTAGTTTTTTTACCCAATCTTCCCTCTATAGCGGGCTTATAACTGACTAAGTGAAGTAAAGCTGTGCATTTACCGGGGATCAAGCCATGGACCACTTGTGAGGTTGGCGAGTGTTCTACAACTAAGCCACCGATGCGCATAAGGACGTATGTGGACCGATATCATAGCACCCACAACGAACGCTATGGTTCTCTCACCACTGATCTAGGGTGCAGTCGGTGGGTTTAGACAACTGTCTTAACTACTTCCCTTCACCTACCTATAAGTAACTATTAATATTTGTTTAAAATAATACTAACCAAGAGCCTTCTTATACTCTGAAAGAGAACGTTGATTATTTTTAAAAGTTGATTTAAACTTGTCCAATTCTTCATTCAACTCTTCAACTTGTCTTCGTAATCGTTTTGTTTGAGATTTATTCTCCTTATTCATAAATGATTTCATATGCAGTTCACTGATTACTTTGATAACCTTTTAATAAAATGGAAAACGTCAGATTATATCAACACGATAGATTTGAATCACAAAAATTCATTACTTTTTAACTAGTAGTAAAATAATATCTGAGTACTGTAGTGTACTTTCTCGGCGTTCATTTATTACCTAAATGCAGTTTTTGAGTTAAATATCTGAATGATACAAAGCGGAAATCTCTGAATCCCAATTCCCTCGCTTACAATAATTCATCATCCAAAAATGTCTGATAATCTGGCTGAGATGTTGGACCTTAACACATTCGAACATTAGTTTTTCGTCATTACAAAATAAGATACTTATTTTGAGTGTTTATTGACGAATCAAAGCAAAATGTTTAAATATGGCGAGTAGGAAAGCTGAGTTAGACTAGCTTTACCACTAATTTGTATGACTGAAGTAGTAAACTGCTAAGGTTTCAATGTTTTCAGATATCAACAGAAAGTCTTGATTATGCATATATTTGACGTCCTACGGGATATATTTTTCGTTTATTATTCTCACTTGTCGTAATAAGATAAAACGAACTCCAGTGTCTGTTGAATTAATTAAAAATATAATCTCTGGTCAACACATTTTCATTGATCATGTGAAGCAATGCATAAAATATTTTCAAGGTTGATTTGTAAGGATTTGATTTATTTTTCGAATTTGATCATGGATTGATATCAGTTAGAGAAGCATTGAAAGCCAGAACTGGAGTACTGGAGAGCTGTTTCACCCTAGTTTGGGAATCGTCGGTAGTACGCACCTACTGGGGTTCAAACCCAGAAATTTCCAGTTGCCAGGCAAGCTGGTATACCATTCAGACACTGGGACAAACCTGCTTTGTAACCGGAAGCTTCTGAGTTCGAACCCTGGCGGTGAGTGCGTACTGAAGATGATTCCCAAACTAGGATGAAACAGCTGTCCAGTACTCCAGTGCTGGTTTTCAAAGGTTCTCTAGCTGATATCATTCCGTGGTCGAATTCATGAAACATTTACTGTCAATCGCGGGCCCGAATAGCTCAGTGGTAACGTCTCTGACTGACTGCAGCACTGGGTGACGTGGGTTCGAATCTCAGAAGGGACATGAATTCCTTCAAGGTTGCAGATACGCTGCCTTGCTGACGAGTGCCAACTAGTACGAAACCTAGGTCCAAGGCTTCCTGTCCATTGCCTCCAACCATCTGATACATTTACTGTCTATTTACTGATTAATATCAGCCAAAATTTACTTGTTGATTACAAATTCTGGTTCAACAATTTAACTGTGGAAAAAGATTATGTACTCAGTCTTCCCTTGAAGTTTTCAGTATATACAAACAAAACCTCTAAATCAAGAACATAAATTAAATAATAATTTGGGAGGTAGTGAATGATCGTATCTTTTAGAAATAGGTGAGGCCTCTTCATTCATAATTCTTGGGATATGAAAGCTGTCTGCATGAAATTAAAACTGGTCTAAGAATTCTACTGAAAATGCTTATAACTGTTTTTACTGATTTTATAAGGGATTTTATGAAGTTATGATTTATCGCTGAAGAGTAGCTATCACGTTCTATCCCTCTGTTATAAATGCTAATCTACACTACAGGTTTCTTTTTTGTCTAACAAGTTTTATTATTTTTTGCAAGAGTGAATAAAATAAAAGGATGTTTTACAGAATTATCGATTCCACACTAGTAATCGTAGCAACTAATGCTTGCACCAAAATACTAACCAATAGCTTTGTTTGTCGTTTACATCAGTTTTGAAATAAGGGTTCTCACTGTCATCCACACAAACTAGCAGTAGATGCGGGTAATGGCCAGTTAAGTTTTAAAAGATACCTACAAACCAGCTACGAATATAATCAATCAAATCAACTGAATAGTCAGTTTTATTTACAGTTTGCACAACTGTATTTTTAAAAGATAAGTAAATTCCAGATTTAATCGATATTCTTCAAGTACAATGAACTTTTTTTATCGCCTAAAGGGAATATCGTTACTTTATACTGCAGAGGAAAAATGATTTCACTGTAAATCCAGTAACCGAAATTGTGACAGTTTGACAGTGTCTTTTGCAACAATGCAACGCGAAGCTGAATGGCGTGTACAAATAAGACAAATGCATTTTCCCTATTCTGTGACATTTCACTTAAAGTATCTAACACAATATCAGCTTGACAAGCTGTTATTCGTTGAAAAACTGACAATTAATATTGAATAGCGTTATAAGAAGACGAAGATTATCTGAAAAATAATGTGATGTATTTGCGCCATACATTTCGAACAATCTGATCACACATTTACTTGTCAAGTGGATGTATATGAAAAAAAAATTAAAGGCAATTAAACTAAACAAAGTGAGAAAAAAAGGATTTAAGAATGATTAACACAACCTTTGGTATTCAAAAACATTTTATTATTACTCTTAACCTACCTTGGTAATCCTTATTTAATTGGATTACCAAATGTTGTGTTAATTATTCTTAAATCCTGTTTTTCTCACTTTGTTTAATTTAACTGCCTATATATCCATCCAGTTGACAAGTAAATGTGTGATCAGATTGTTCGAAATATATGGCGCAAATATATCACATTATTTTTCAGATAATCTCGTCTTCTTATAACGCTATCCAAATTTATAAAAGGGGCTAATTGTTTTAAATTAATATTGAAATAGATGTTAATGGTGACAAGATTCAAAATGGCAGTAGGATTTCCTCTGCGGTTTCTCGAATGTGCAACACATTTGGCCTAATCTATTAGAAAAGAAGATAATGTGTAATCTATTCGATGCTGTTGAAATTCAAGAGCAACCTATGTAGAAAGACTAGAAATTTTAAGTGTTATCCAGAACAATGAGTTATGCATCACAAAAGAAGACTACCACCACCTGACATCAGTGAAAATGAAAACAGTTACCATAAACATTTAGTGTAAATTTATAGTTTACTGTAAATGAAGTTTTGGTGTCTTTCCATTCTATTTAAGAAAAACTAACTGAATTTGTTCTAATACACAACTGGTTTACAGACAGATCTCTGAGTCCTTAATAAATGAACTCTCTTGTATGAACTTCCTTCAGAAAAATACTTAGAAAATCATTGAAAACCAGGGAATACTGGACACCGTTTCTTCCTAGTTTTGGACTCGTCAGTAGTGTTTACCCACAATCTAACCAAGTATATAACCTAGGACTTTCAAGTTATGTAGTGAGATCGCTGCCTATTCATACACTAGAATGGAATCCAGTGGCCCTTGAATTCTAGCGTCTGTCGATTTGCGACTGTTAACAACATCATCATGCACTGTCATCGGTGAGTGTTTGTCTTGAGACTCTACCTGGTGAACTCCACTGATCATGAATTCTCACTAGGACTTTAAGCAACTTCATCCTGCAGTCAATTGACAGTGAGCGCATTGGATTAATTTAAACAGAGAAAAAGTTAGGATCGATGGGCCACTGGATTCCATCCCAGTGGCTGAATGATCAATGGGCTGAACTCGCAACCTGGAAGTTCTAAGCTCAATTCCCGGTGTAATCATGGACGCATATTGCTGAACAGTCTTAATCCACAATGCAACAGCTGCCTAGTGCTGCGTGGTTTTCTATGGTTCCCTGGATTATGTTAATCTACGGTCTAAATTTTAAAAACTTTTACACATGTTGGCTTAATACTCAAATCTTCTATAACTCATGTGTTCTGTCATTCCAGTTGTTTAATACATTCTATAAGATTATTGATAGCGAAAATTAGGATGCACTGAATTTTCTATGAAACCCTTTATTACTACAGACTCCAACAAAATTTCATCCGGCTTATTGATATTTCAGAGAGTAGAAATACAGTAAGAGTAATAAGTTCAAATACTTACACTATCAATAAATTCATTTATTTGGTCTTCTTTAATTACTTTGCCACAATTCCAATCTGTGCATAAATTTAAATCGTTAACAATTAGATATTGTAATCTTTGTATTGATAGCTCTATTGATTTCATAGTTGATTGTAAGTGTCTGTTAAGTTTATTACTTTCATCCAATTGATTTCGTATTGTTTGATCAACTGTTGATTGCTTATTTATACGATTATCCAGATCTGTAATATAAGACTAGGGAAAAGTATAGCACTATGAATCATCTAGTCATCACACTCACCTCTTTTATACATAATTTATGAAAACAAAGTGTTTAAAAACCGTTAATAATGATAGACGAGAAGTTTTAAACGAAGAAGAAATTGTCGATTTTTAGTTAGTTCAACTCAAAACTACATCCTGTAATTAATGCTGACTGCTCATGTTGTCTGAAAAAATAGATAATTATGGGTGATCTGGCTTGGCTCGTTGGCATTCTCTGAATCAGATGTTAGAGATTCCTGGTATAATTGTAGTGGACAAACTGCTTGGAGAATCCCTAGTGGACGATCTACTTATAATATTCATAATTATTTTGAATTTCGAGATAAGTTTGTAATTATTATACGTTTCTCCACTACACTGAGTATGATTAATCTGACATCTACAGATCACATGTTGATTTTGACCTTTATTATTTGCCTTTGTCCTCATTTAATCTTTAATTACAATACTCTTCTTTGTGATTGTGTATACAATGACAATGTGTTTTTCAACGATATGAGTTTTTTCAAGTGAATAAAGTTTATTCCCATCCGGGACTGTAATCGTGAAGCGTTAAAGTGTGATTCCTGTAGACAAGACTCTTGATGCCACCTCACCAGGAATAACCCCCTCGATTCTAAGGCAATTTTTACAATTAGACTTTGGTTAATTAATTTTGTCTTATGGTACTTATTTTGTATTTAGAAAACTACACTGCCTGCATAGCTGCTTCACGGCACTATTGAGGTAAATTTAAGGTTTGATATTATCATCGTTTAATTGAACCGATAAAACATCTTCCGTGCTTTTGAAAAGTTTCGGGACAGCGCTTGTCTCAACTAAGTTTTTTCGGCTATATAGTAGAACGCAGAGACTGGTTTCTTGCGTTCAGACCATAACCGAATAAATTTGATTGTTACAATAGTAGCTAAAAGTTTTATCAATAAAGAAGATCTACCCCTTTTTTATCTCTGGTATCCTTATGGAAGTTATTCTTCCCTCTGAAACACAAATATGCATTGTATTATCACCACATTTCTGTCCCCTTCTTCTGCGTATACTTTCAAGCGATTTGATCTGTGTAAATATCCATGTTAATTTATCAGTTGGTCAGATTATTATATCTAACTGACCAGTAATCATAAGAAGGTATTTTTTAAAAGATTGACAATCCTGGAAGCAAATTTCACATAAAAAATTTTGAATGCGATCTGCAGTAACAAAACCAAAGAACTGCCTAACAGTCTTCAGGATATAATTAATATTTAGTTTCAATTTTATTTGATATTTCGACCGGACACCAACTAGTGTCATTGTGTCTAGTCCTTTGTTTACTGTGGACTGAATTCTTTCAGTCAAGTCTGCACTAAGCCAGGTGGCTTTCCATCACGCTGCATTCACAATTGTTGCTATTTGATGGTTGGAAGCAATCAGCAGAAAGTTTTGGTCCTAGGTTTCGTGCTTGTTGGCACTCATCAGCAAGGCGTTTCTGCAACCTTGAAGGAACTCATATCCCTTCCGAGATTCGAAGCCGTATCACTCAGTTTTGAAGTCAGAGACGTTACCACTGGGCTATCCTAGCGTGATGGCTAAATTGCAAACTTGACTGATAGAATTCAGTCTTCAGTAAATCAAGGACTGGACACATGATACTAGTTAGTGTCTAATAAATGTATCTCCTACAGTCTTACGGGTGGTCAATGGCAAGCCCGAATAGCTCAGTCGTAACGCCTCTGACTTCATCACTGAGTGACACGGGTTATAAACTCAGAAACGGCATGAATTCCTTCAAGACTACAGATACGTCTTGCTGACGAGTGCCGACAAACGCGAAACCTAGGCACAAAGCTTTATGCCGGTTGCCTCAAACCACCCAGTTCTATTTGATAATAATGTTTAAGCAAAATTATCATGTTTGGTAAATAATGAATTGAGATCAAAGTATTTAGAAATAATGTAAGGCATTAATCGTTTTAGTGCCACGAGGAGAACTCCTATTACGACATATTTTAAAGAATCGACCTGCAAATAGCTGACTCTATGGTCTTTGGATAAGGTTCTACAAACCAGGTAGAAGCAGGCTTTCATTTTCACTGAAACCAATAAGAGTTATTCTCCATCTATTATGTGAATAAATGTGACATGTAGGTTCGCGTTTAACATTAGTCACCCAGCCAGTTCTAAATATACTGTCATTTTTAGTCCACCAGCTCAAGGCTATCTCAGAGGATCACAAAAACCATATTGTTGTAATTACAGATAATTATGATACTAGTGAAAATACAAAATGAATGTGGGGCCGTGAAACTGAATTATTACTCATGGATTATATATACAATTTATCCGTTAAAGATAGAAAAAATTGTAAGCTAAGAGAGTAAGCGTATTATATCAGATACAGAATTACAGTTGTCAATATATAAATAAATCAAGTTAAGGACGATTAGATAGATAATACCTAGAGTGAAAAGTCACTATATATGGCTCATTAGGGTAAAGCATCAAGGCGAATTCGTTTGTAATTAACATAAAGTGGCGATAAACAAATGTTTCGTGTATTTGTATTCAATTGTTCAATAGGTTTAAAAATAAAATCATTGAGCGAATTTAAATTGTGTCCAAAGGACTTTCACTAGATTTGGAAAGAATTGTATTATTATTTCCTCTGGTTCCAAGTAGAACATAGGGCTTCAACGGCACATCTCCACTTCACTTTGTCCACTGCAGCCCTTTCTTAGCTGACTTCGCGGTTGCGTATAAGCTTTTATTCCCTCTAATGACACCCTTGTATTCTCAACTTGTCGTTTGCCATTCGGGTTTTACTCTGGGGACTAGCGCGCGATGTCAGTCAACAGTATCATCAGCGTGTGTCTAACCTTTTTCCACTTTCTTAGGTATATCTGTTGGGCGACAGGTCATCGGTTGGTTTATTGCCAAAGTTTCTTGTCACCAGTCTTTTCTAGCTCAGTGTCTGATTTCCAGTATTGAGCCAGTGAAGGTAGCTGGTGAGAAAAGTCTGCAGTCTGTCTGAAATGCCTTTGCTGGCACATTAAGTCTCTGAACTATAAAGAAACACTGACCTAACATGAGTGCTAAAAATCTGAATCCTGTCCTTTATGTTAGGTGCTTCAGATTTCCTAAATAATTTAATAAAATTCTCTCTCGCCTTTCTTATCCTCACTAGCCTAGACATCCTTAGACATGCCACCTGTAGTTAAAACGGTGCTGCTCAGATAAGTGGAAGAAGTCACCTCCTTCACATTTCTCCTGTTGATAGTGATGTGTAGTTGGTTGGGTGACTGCATAGCCTCTTCTTCACTAAGTTTACCCAAAGTCTTGTCTTCGTTGTTTTTCTGCCGACATAATGGTTTGCCCTTGTAAATCTTCGGTTGGTGTCAAAATAGACACAAATCATCCATGAAGTCAAGATGTTTTACAGACTTTTTATCGGTCCAACATATTCCTGTCTTCTCACTCCCCATTACTTGCCGAATAATCCCCCACAATTAGGAATATCACTAGTAATAGTAGGCAGCATTTTCATACTCCTGAAATCACTTTAGAGGCTTCGCTGAGTCTTCCGTTGTGGATCACATGACACTTGGCATCACCATATAGTTTTCGAATAAGGTTGATTTAGTTTGGGGCACTCCATAGCGTTGAATTAGTTTTCAAATTACTTTGCGGTCAACGCTGTTGAAGGCATTTGGAAAGTCCATGAAGTTGGGGTAGAGATTTGACTTCCATTCTACGTTTTTCTTGATCATGATGCGTCACGTTACCATTTCATCATCATATGATTTGCTTTTTGTGAATCTGGTAATTTCCTGCAGTTGCAGGTAAATCGCTGAACATCCACATGAATAGATGAAAAAGGAAGCACTGTTCCCTTGAAAATCGGCTAACACATAGAAGATATCATCATAGCAGTAAAAGTTAACTCCATGTATGTTAGAAAATTACTCATCAGGAAGATCTGGACCCAAATCTCATAACTCTCAGCACTCATCCTTGGGGCAGTTGTGAAATTTTGAAAAATGAATAATATGAAACTTAACCGGAGACAGACATTATAATTACAATTGACTGTCATAGGAAAGTGTCAGTTATTTAAAGGAAAGCTGAGTACAGGACCCCATACATATTTTTTTAGCTTGGTTGGATCAGTTCAGATAATTCCGTAGGTTTAGAAATTTACACAATATGATGATACTGAATGAATTGCCTTTATTTAAATAAATGACTATACTTATTTATTAAAATAATGGTTGAACTCAAAAGTAATTAATGCATGAAAATGAATCACACTGAAATTTCCGCAGTAATTAACTTTCGTTGAGGTTTTTTTTCTGGACTACAGGTCGCAAACGACCTTTGTACCTTTCAAACATAAAATCAATTATTTACAAGAATCTCAGAACTAAAATTAACTGTTGTTAAGCGAATATTTTGTACTTGTGACGCAGGCAAACACAGATAAAACTTAAGAGACAAATAAGTTATTTTACTATCTTTTACGCGGTTAAGGTCACACCAACATGAAAATGTTAGGGGAAAGTATTAACAATGAAGAAACCTAAATGTTTTCACAGTAACTCACTTCTGCTGCTTCTAATTTTGCATTTAAGGTAGACAGTTGACTGGTTGCAGAATCTCTTTCACACTTCATTTTAATTAATTCTTTTTGTGTTGAGTCCAAGACAGTTTCAAGTGCTTTTCTAGAGTTTAAATCTAAATCCTGAAATGTAGGACAGATGTGCCACTAACTGACATCAAAATAAGAGTTAAATGTTTCAACTAACTACTATTAATCAAAATAAATCAAATATGTGGACTTCATTTTTGAATTACAGAAGACTAGCATAACGTTTTGTTGAATAATAAATTAGAATTTAAAGAACTCTATGTTGCTTAGGAGAATATTATCTGAAGGGTATCAGATCTAATCAGTCACCCTCAACGGTTACATGCGCATTCCTAAGAGGCTTTTAAATAACATCTGGATTAATTGGAGTCCTAAAGTTAAATATTTATGTACTGAAACGCAAACAGTTATATCTTACATTTTGTTTTGACTTAAAATCCATTAATTCTTTCTCTAATTCCTGTATCCTTTCACGCTTTTCCGCTATTTCTCTCTCATAATTTGATCTCGCATTTGTCACTTCTACGCTTAAAGTTTTCGCCTCCATGGTGGCATTTTCAGCACGTACTACTGTTTTATTTAATTCTTCTTGAAGTTGGTCACATTGTCTACGGAGACTGATAGAAAAGTCGAAAGTGTGGTGAAAATTTGATTATGAAGGAAGTATAAGTGAATTTCAAATGTAAAAATAAATGTAAAAGACTGTGAATCCCGTAAATAGTTATTGCAACTCAAGACACTGCTAGCTCACCCAAGTAAATGGTAAGATTTCGACTAACTTCAGTAACTCGAGGTTTTCACAGTAAACCACAGATAACTTCATCCTTAAGCGAAGTGAGTGGCTTTGTGTTATTAATGATCTCTGGAGCTTTTTGTCTGTGCGAAGGATTCTCAACTACACCAGTTATTTAATATTTATACTATATGATTAATTCAGGCTTTAACTAATCACCCAAATACATTCTGAACAAGTTCAGTTCTGCTCAAGTAGGAAATACGCTAACAAAAATTTCCACAGTACGCTTTATCAAAAGCGACAACTGGTTAGTAATGGAAAGAATTGTCGATAGTGAGCTTAGAAATTTGCTAAAAGACATTTTTCCCGTCCATGAAAATTCTTTGGGCATAACAAACTGATATTTTTTAATACTCTGTACAAGTATCACGGTAATCTCTGATCATTTATGATTACACTACTTACTGCAAAATCCCTCTATAACCTTTTAAATATCAGTTGTTTTTCAGAGTCTCTGTAAGATTTTTAAAAATGTTAAGTGAATTTTGTTCTTATTAAAGTCTTACATTACAGATCGTAAGCGAAACTTCACTGAGGTATGGAAAAATTAGGACAGATTAGCTCTAGAAGATTTCATAAGAGAAGAGAGCATTGTCAAGATAGTTGCAGAACTAAAGTCAGCAGAGAAAGACTACGTTTTATTCCATCGTATTCGTAAGCTTTGTGTGTGTTTGTGTTATTATACGTACAAAGTGAAGACTCACTAGTTCTTGCAGGTAGTGATGATGTAACACACTTAGAATGAGCCTGAGTAGAGAAATTAATCATCTGAAATAGACCGAGGTTGTGGAGTCTAGATCAATATTTTTGTACAGTTCTATGTTAGATGTCACAAATGGGAACATTGTACATAACTTTTGTTTAAAAAGATTCACTGTAAAATCTGCATAACATTTGGGGTATAATTGAAAATATAGTGTGCTGCTCGTCACTTCGTTTTCTTGCTGGTCCCTAATGTCTACTTATTTCACTACAAACTGTGTTGAAATTTGCAGGAATCTGTCATCCTCGTCCAAAGACTATTCTACAAAGGGTTAACAGCTCCCAAAAGTTGATACGACCGGAGCAGTGAGCGTTTCTTTGGATCATATTATTAATTTGTAACACAGAAATATAACTATATTATCAAGTAACCAAGAGTTTTTATAACTTTATCTGTGTTTTTATAGTATACTGACTCCATTTGCCCACATTAACTCGAATTTTCATCCCCATAATTCGTAATGTGATTATGTCTACTGATGAGGGTTCTACAAGGTCTTTGGTCGTGAAATGTGCTGAAGGTAAGGTGAATAAAATAAAGATGTATTACTTAAACTCGCCGATGAAACCTGTTAGAGGTATTAAACAGTTGTTGAACTCTTAGGCATTAGGTTTGAGTAGTACTATTTCACTTATAGACAACGATAACACCACACTAAACGTTTACTTAAGAGTTTGATTTTGAAGATAGATTTGAGTATATTAATCTTCATCCTTAGTTTACCTTCAGTTCTGTCCTCTCACGTAATCTATTTCCATTTTTCGACCACTTACATTTCCATTATTTCTTACATAAACATCTGTAACTGGATTGTTCAGAATGTGTTTAGCGAGTAAATCACAGTATCTGCATACGAATTTTTTTACTGGGGAAATCGGTGCCATTATGCTTATCTCATGGAGACAAACATCTACCTTCATCTGTTTCTTATAAAAGTATTTAATTTCAATAACCACAGAATAGTTCTGATAATGTGTAATTATTTTCACTATACATTTTTATACACATATATGATTCAGTGAAATAGTAAAAAAAACAGGTATTAAGAAATCACTATGAGAAAAAATCAAAAACGCAACTGACGAGGATTGATGCTTTTCTTCAATTCTACAAATCTCCGCTTCATGTTGACTTTGTAAAACTTCAATTTTAGTTTTCAGTTTTTCAATTTCTATATTTTGTAAATGTTCTTTCTCTTCTAATATCTAAAATAGCAATGAATACAGTCAAGAGTATACAGAATTTTGTTAAATTTTGATTGTAAAGCATTATTAGCTACTTTGGTATCGGAAAAACAACCTAACGTAACAGTAACCTGAACTTATATTTCTGTTTTTAACAACAGGCGGCTGTTTCAAGCACTAGACTGACTATATACATGGTCAGTATTAAAATCTTTTGACATAAAGTTACCCTCTCAATGACTGTTATTACACACACATACACACACAATCCGTCGAAGAAAATTACTTTTAGATGAAAAACACCATGTAAATAGCAACGCGTTTCTGAGTTAAACCGTTATTCACAACTATAAAAGTGGTTCTAGAATCTGTTGGTCATTTATCAGCAGTTCACTCACAGTATCACTAACTTATTCATTCAAATTAAAAAGCTTAACAAGATCAGTGAACCATGAACAAGTTTTCTGAAGAATATAACCTGTTTACAGTAGGGGACTAAATTTAACTATAGATAACTTATTTTAAATTGAATTTTAGATTTTCCCGTCGATTGATTGGACCGAAGTGCTCAGTCTCAAGTTGGCATGTCGGCTTCTTGTGCAGATGCTTCAACGATGTCTGGGCATTTAATTAGTATTTAATTGGTGGATGATGACTAGCAGTGGAATCCAGGATGCACATTTCGTCCTACTTAAGACTCGTCATCTGGATGTACCTGCATTTCTCAGTGAGTGATGATGTTCCCACCGATGCAAGTGCATCCAGATGACCAGTCCCGAATAGGACGAAATGTGCATCCTGGATTCCAGTGCTATTCATCATCCACCAATTAAATACTAGAGATAACTGTGTCTTAAAAAAGTACAGTAAAAACAAAAATCAAGCTTTTTATGCATATAAACTTGAAATTTGCCACTCTTCAAATCACCAGATTAAGCACATTTGGTTAATGTTCTTTCAATCGTTAGTTATAAAAGGTCTGAATTAACTAGCACTGCTTTATAAAATATTTTCTAGAGAAATTTGTTTCCCTATCAACTTCTTACTTTTAATATCTTATCTAGACGACAGTAGGAAGATTCAGCGAAATCAGTTCGTTTGTAATCAGTTATATCGCTTAATTCGTTAGTGGAATCAAATCTTCGAAAAGTTGAGTTGATACGTTCTAAAGCTGATTTATATCTTGCCAATTCTTTATTTGACGCATCCAAGCGTTCATTCATCTCAGACATTAGCTTCAAAAGTATAAAAAAAAAATTAAACAATAAAATTTTTCTAATATTTTATAAAGATTTTAAGGAACTTTTCATTAAATGATTGGTCAGTAGATATTGTAACTAGTTTTGGAGTGATTTTCATCAAGAGTTCATACGACCTCGAGTTCACTGTCCCATTTAGTCATTCTTTTTTACCTATTAGGAGTCAAAATAGGATAAAATACGTGTCTAATGTGTTTTTCATTCATCAAAGTTTTTCAATACAATATCTATTCGGCATTAAATTTTCCAGTGATCTTCATGAGTATAAAAAGGCTGTTTCTCTGAACAATGGATGGCCAATAATCTGAATATTCAGGTAGAAGCTTTCTTAGATAACTACACGGATGCTGTGTTACACTTATTCGCAATTTAAAATCATTTGTTTGTTTGAAGCAGTCATGGCTGTTGTTTGTAATTAAATTTTAAAGTTAACGGAAGGATTAAGTTAACTCTCTACATTGTTATTATTATTATTATTATCGACACAGTAAATGATATCTCTGGCTAGTAGTACATAGCTTTCTAAGTGGATTCCAAAAGATCAGATTATTTCGTGATTAAATACTCCACAGGTTATGAGTAAAAAGTCTTCAAAATTTCCTATCACTATCTGAATGTGCACAATGATTGACTTTAAAATATAAAAGAAAGAGAATTAAATTCAACCTTATTCATAACATCATATTTAAGTGTACATAAAATTAAAAAAACAAGATTTATTAGATCTTAATACAGTTGACAATGCACACTGTTTTTGCTTATTCATTACGACAAAGATAACTAGATCAATAACCATTTCTGCTGAGAAGTGGTCACAACGAATATAAACCACAAATTAATTGCTGTTTTGTCTCTCCGAAAATAAAAATAAGCATTGCTGCATTTAAAATAACATACGCCAAAATGTATACAATATTTCAACACAATAGTTACCGAACTCTAAAAATCTACTGAAGAATTATAACCAAATTCAAAAACTAGCCTAGCGACTCAATTAAAAAACAGCTATAAAGGCAGACATGTTTAATCTAAATAACGATACCCATTTGACCATACCATTCCAAATATCGTCATCAATGAGCATTTTCTTATAGTTTCAATAAATGTATACAAGTCTATCAAAAATTATTGCTCGAATATACCTCAGATTCACTCATAATAAGTAGTTACTGAAGGCTAATTCCATTACTAAACAAGCTTGTTTAGTATAGCACACACTGATATACTGTGACTAACTGAATGTTTTCTGAGCACAACTTATTACGCATAATCATTTCAAAAATATGTGTGCGACTTTGGAACTTTTCTTTTCCACTACTTTAGTAGAATTTTCCATGAGTCCAAGATCAGTGTTTGTCATCTCAAATGGATAAGTTGATAAGAAGTTAAATGGACAAAGACTTAGTGACTAACTTTTCTTCATCTAACTATATTACTTTCATCTAATCAAAACTCAGAATAAGTAATAGGAATATTAGATAACTTGAGAAAAGTAAAAACAAAAATTATATAAAGTGAATCCCAAAGTTAATGTGAATGATGTTATACGGTTACAAGGAATAAAGTGTTCTTGATTAGGTGTCCTGTCAATAATATGACGTCATTATTTCAAATGAACTCATATAAAAATGTATTCTATGGCGATCCTTAGATATTTGAATTTAGCCTTATCAAAAAAGAAATGCTGCCTAAACATATGATGTTGTGCGTAGATTAAAGCTGCTCACGATTAGTCTTGCAGCATATAAATAGAAAAATTAAACAATTTTGTATCTCTGATGAGAAGGATAAAAGATAATGGAATAAGAAGAATTAAAAGATAGTGCTCATTTTTCTTTCTTCATTGTAAATGAAACCTACCTTCTCTTGTTCAGTATTGGTTTCCAGTAGTTGGTTAACACAATTCTTTAAATGTTCAAATTGTTTACCAGTTTGTTTTGATTCCATATTTGTTTTAGTGATTACTTGATCTCTTTCCAGTGAAACTGTTTCAAGTTGATTATGAAGTAGTTCAACAACTTTGCCAAGTTCACATTGCTCATCTATTCGTTCTTTACTTAACTGTGAATTGGTTGAAAAATAATCAGTTAGTATGATTGAAAGACTATTTGTTTCTTTTTCACTAAAAACTAAGCTGGATTTTTAAATGTTTAGTTCATTGATCAAAAGATATAAGGTCTTGGTAAAGTAACAAGTATTCGTCAGAATGATACATATGTAACAACAGAAGACAAGGGCCAGGCAACAGATCGTTTTATTATGAAAATCAACACGTATTTATACATATTTCACATACATTATTATAGCTTATGCAAGTAGACAAGCGCAGTCATCTGATTGGTTGTTTATCAGAAGTTAGGCAGACAAACGCAGGCTTCTGATTGGTTGTTTCGGGATTCCTCGACAAATAGAGTTCTCTATCTGAGAATCATACTTTGCCACGTTAACTTTGCTGTGATTGGTTGTTGAATCAGCCTTGCTCATATTTTCTCACGGCCTGCTCTCACCACACATATACCATTGTAGCGTCCCTATACTAAGCCTAACTGTACATATGCTCATAAAACTAATTCATGTACGATTTTTATATGCCTACAGAAACTAATTTTACATATGCTTGTGGAATATTTGCCATTGTGTTATTATTAACCATTGCTGTTCTTTTATTACACATATATTTTTCATGGTTTTGCACTTCCTCGTTCGCCTCTCGCCTTTTAAAATTCGATTCTTTTTTGCAATACATCTTTTCAAGTGTTCAGCTGTGCTTCTTAATACAATGTTGTTTGTCTTTGACCTTGTACAGCATTGGCACATAGTAGTGTAACGACAGAAGACAAGAGTCAGGCAACAGATCGTTGATTGAGGTAATCAACAGATATTTATACATTTCTATCTACATTATTATTCGTTATTATTAGCAGAGAGACAGAGTCTTCTGATTGGTTGTTTTCTCGCTGAAAGTAAATTCTGTCATCTCTTTGTGACCGTTTCTTTGAAGGTCAGACCTAATATCTGCAAATAGTATCCACCCACGCAAAGTCTGCCGTGACTGTTTGTTGAGTTAGTCTTTATTTTTGGGACGTAAACATTGACGTAAATTGCTGTCTACCAAGTTTGGCTAGCAGACAGCTCTCACCACAGCAGAACCTGAAAACGTGAATGTACTATAGTTTCATGATCGGAATCATAATAATTACACCATACCATTTCTAACCACTTATATGAATCAGTAGTATAAACTATCATATTATGATACTTGTTTTCTTGATAACCATTTATAATAGTAAGTAGATCACATATTTGATGTGAATACTTTTGATTTCCAAAGGAAATATTGGTGATTATTCACCTCAGAATGCGTAAGTTACAAATGAACAACTTTAATGTGTCGAATTCCTATTTCATGAAATAAAACACAACAGTTCTAATTAAAAAAATTAACACAGATACCATCAAGGGATTAGCCTTCAAAGCATTAGGAATCATCGCTGATATTAGAAATTTAGTAAATAGGCAGAATGTCAAAGACTTGCAATTTGATTACAAAATCTCAGCCTACTCTGATTCAGAACAATTCCAACATCAAATTATCAATTTTTATGAGTAAACTAAAACTAAATCAGTGCGTCGGTGGCACAGTGATAGGATGTTCGCCAACCACTCAGGTGGTCTGGGGTTCTATCCCCCGGCCAACACACTCCTTTACCTCGCTAAGCCAGTAATAAGATGGGTAAAGAGGGTAGGTTGAGCATGAGGCTAGCGACCCCAACCCGTAAAATTAAACACCACTCCTACTGAAACTTCAGGCCGCTAGCTTGAAGCCCTATGTCCTATTGGGAAGGTAAATGAATAGAAAGAAACTAAATCAGTGTTGCATTTACGTATATCTAGTTCCAAACAAAGACTTGACTTTTACAGCACATTTTGCTAAAAATGCTATATCATGGCTAAAGATTCTTACCCTAAGGAATTCTGTTCTGAAACGTTCAACTTGTGATTTAGCGTCATTCAACTGAACCTGAAGATTTTCATGACTGGCTTTGTATTCATTTGAACTTTTAATAGGTTCATAGCTTGTTTTATTCTGAATATTTTTGTTTGATAAACTGTAATCCTGAGCAACTTCTATGCCTTTACATCTTTAATGCGTATTCACATACTTTAACTTACTTTGAAAATTTAATGGAGAAGAATATCGGTACTTGTCTTCATAATCAGTCATTGGATTTATTTGAGTAGTTGATGAGTAATTAACATAAAGTTATTAACCTCCGGTCGTTCAATAACTATTTTACTATAAATGATAAATAAATCAATATGAGGTTTTTAAATAAAAAAAGAATAAACATACAAAGTCACTTAGTCAGTTTTGAACTTAAGTTAAATTTCGACTACCCTCTGAAGTTTGATTTGGTGGCTTTAAACAATTTAATCAAACAGTATTCATTCTTAGACAATTATCAAATGTTCCTCATGCTATAAACACTTCAGTCTTTAACCAATAATCTACGGCAGCGACAGATTAATATTGTACCATCTTACTTTTATAAGAATTTCGATAAAGTTCTGTAAACAACATATGTGTACATATGTCCAAACCAAGTTCCCTTTTAAACACCGTAGAGCATCTGTTCAACCACCGAGAAATCCAGTTAGTGAACTCGAAAAGCTTTAAAAAATCATTAGCCATAGGTCTATACGCCATAGAATCAGGACAAAAAATTGATTTTGACAATAATGAAATCATCATCCAGAAAAATTTCAGAAATCACAAAGTACGTCAAATATCAGAAGCACTTCATATCAAGTGGAAGCCAAATTGTCTGAACAGGAATGATGGACTAAAGCAGACTTTGACCTGGTTACAACACCTCCTTTCCCCATGAAGTGACAAAAACAACACGAATGTGATAAGCAACTTCATTGTGTAAACACAAGCTGCTTTTATAATCTTATACACTTATCAAATCCAACAATCTACACCTGGTTTTGTTATCTTTACCAATTGGCCAATTTGACAACGGAAATATGAACCCATACTGAGGAACGACGATTAAGTTGTTATATATAAGCTGAGATTTTGTAAATTCTGATTTAATAATACTTTGATTAAGCTATTAGCATTAAATAGCGAAACGTCAGTGAAAACAATATCGTTTTGTTTTCATTCAATGGGAAATACAAAAAACCGTTATTATAATGTACATATGTACACATCATTTAAAACTGATGCAGAAATTAATTACAGTAAGTGATCATTAGAAAAGAGAATTCATTTTTGAAATAACTTGTTGTTCATAGTAAATCTGTGGTTTATTGGCAGAATACTCTCCAGTTATGCCTTATGTGGTCTGAGGTTCGATTCCCGGCCGACTCGTTCCTTAAACTTCGTTAGCCGGTAGTAAGACCGGTAAACAGAGAAGGCTGAGTGTGCGACTAGTGGCTCCATTCCATAAAAACTAAAAACCACTGCTTTTGAAATTGCAAACCTTAAGTCTCAAGCCCTATGTCCCACTGGGAAGGCAAAGGAATAAAAAAATTTTATTTATGACATATAAGTACATTTTGGTGCAAATTATACAGCTTCCTGTTTTTAAATGAAGCTCTACACTCAGAAATTACTACAGTGAAGGACTGTAAAAGAAAATGTGTATTCAGTAAGCATGCTTAACAAACCTAAGAACCTTTTAACTATACAGAGTCTAATTTTCACTGAAGCAAGTATGTCAAGGCTCTCATTTTATTACCTACAAGCGATATAATCATTGTGTTATTAGGTTGACTTCGATTCAGAATTACAAAGTTTGTTTTCATACAGAGTGTATCAGTTGGGGTTGCTTATAGTTACACAGATAAGCTTTATTTTCCAAAACCGCCCTTCATTATCGAATAATTATTACTGCCTATCATCCGGACAGGTAAATAAATATAACAAGGTCAAATGATTCAAAATATTTCACAAATCTAAACTGTCACACATCATCTCCAAAAAAAAGAAATAAATAGAAGTAGCAGTACGTTGTAATAAACAAGTAATGAAGAACAATAAATTCATAGTCCTCATTTATATATGAAACAAAGATATCAGCGAAGAAAATCCTCCTTGACGTGACTTCATTTCCACACTTGCACTATCATACCTATGCATACGTAGATTAAAATAGACACTACTAAGTGTTTTCGTCATGCATATTAAATTTTCAAGTATCAGTTTTGTAAGGATTTTTGTTTGATTGCATGGAGGATTTAATCATGAGCTGACATCAGTTAGAGAACCACTGGAAAACCAGGGAGTACTGGACAGCTGTTTCATCCTAGTTTGGGACTCTTCATCAGTACGCACCCACCGGGATTCGAACCCAGAACCTTATGGTTACAAGGCGAGCTGGTCATCAGTGGCTGAATGGTCTACGAGCTCGCCTTGTCATCAGAAGGTCCTGGGTTCAAACCTTGGTGGGTGCGCGCTGATGAAGAGTCCCAAACTAGGGCGAAACAGCTGTCCAGTACTTCCAGGTTTTCCAGTGGTTCTCTAACTGATGTCAGCTCATGATGAAATCCTCCATGCATATTAAAATCCGACAGTAAGTAGAGATACTAAAGTCTATAGTATTAGTTAAGATGCTTATGAAATACAAGTTAATTAGAAATATGAATGAATAAAGACGGACCAACGCAAAGTTCAACATATATATATGATAAGGCTATTTTTTGATGCTGTAAGAAGATCAGTTACATTCCGAATTGAGAAATGTGAATATATGAATTTATTAGATCGAATGTTTTAAAATGGGAGGATAAGGTGAGTGAATAATCGCTAATAAAATCGCTAAATAAAATGGAATGTCGGCGCATGAAAACACCCAGTTAAATAACAAAAAATGAAATGATATGCTGTAGTTTCAAAAACATTATTTGTAGAAAGATAGCAAAGGTAACGAGATTCTCAAAGGTTCAAATATGAGTAGAGTAAATGTTTGGGCTTTTGCCACTAATTTTCAGTTAAATGACTAAAACTTGACAAGAAAATGCTTTAGTTATTAAAAAACTTCACTGTCTACTTAACACTGTAATTAGGTTCGTGTTGGTATTAAGGCATTACTTTATGCAGTCAAATGCATCACCTAAATACTTTCAAGTGACTCTTCAACATTGCTTTATTGCCACTTCTAATGCTGTTACATGAGCATATGTTTCATCTTTTGCTCAACTCTGGAACAGTTAGTAGCAACTTGAACTGGAAAACACTTCTATTCCCTTGGAACTACATTATGGTCTTGATATTGGGCTCTTAATTTTCCAGTGTTATGACGAATCAGACAACAAGCCTAACAAGTCTATGGGTGTATGTTGTGTTTCAAAGAAATACCTACAAGGTTGGGAATTCATTTAATTTTGCCTGACCAACACAATAAATCTAAAAACTTTACCTTAGGGATGTCAAACGATATTTTGAAGAGGTCGAGGGACTTTCTGGTGTAGGAACAGTGTAGAAATCTAGGACAGAAAACTCATTAATTGACTGGATTTCAATGAACAGCCATAAATGTGCTACCTGATTCAATCAATCCAAGACAATAAGGAAAGGTCCTGATTCCCGTCGTAACCTTTCGATAACCTTGCTTTTGCACCAACTAGCAGCAGATAAATGAAATGAAGGATGAATCTTGTTGAAAAACATTTAGTTTGCTTTTGAAAGCTGAATGCTCAGATATGATCATTTTAATGGGTTGTTTCAGCTCACAGGTAAGGAAACTGTACTAAGAAAATGTTGGTGATAACTATGGAGTCTCACACCGATAACGGTGATCCTTTTAAGATGACTACCAGTTCCTACTCAGTAATAACTTTAAACCTAAAGACAGAAACCGCTTCAACGTCTATCTCTAACATCAGATTAACGACGGATGCAAATACATCACGTCGTTATAGATGGAAGATTGCCTTCCCCTTTGGAACACCTGACCAAACTTTTGCCACTCACTAGTCCTACAACTAAGTGGACGCAGAATAAGGCAGCTTCGGAGACGCTACACCCCATTCTTCTTGATTGGAACACAAATTCCTTATTTTTGGAGGAAAAAACTAAACACAGATCCTGCAGAGGACGATTATCGTACAAAATCTGTTAAAGAAACATTGGTAAGGACTGTTGTTAGACTGCAACCAAAAGTTAGTAGATACCAGTGAATTTCTCTTGCTTAGTCTGAAGCAGCAGACTCAGGAAGACTGACTTCAGTAGGCTCCAAACACGACGAGAGGCGAGAGCTGACTAGAAGTTTCTCGAAAGAAGGTAATCACCAATGGACAACAGAAGCAAAAAGGATCGCGGTAGATAGCAGTGAGTTATACCAGATGTGTATTTAGACTCACTAGATAAAAAGGATATATAACGGCTACCGAAAAGGACAGTGCTTTAGTTACTTCCAAGGTAGGCAGCCGGAATATTGCAGAGAAAACTTTGGGAGGCAAATTAGCTGGCCTACAACCACACTAAGTTCGTCCAACACAAAACCTCACCTGAAGGGCATCTAGATGATGATCCTATGACTGCGGCGGAGGTTTAAAAAGCAGTCCGTAATCTAACACGAGAAAAAGTAGCAGGATCTGATGCCATAACTCTAGAAGTGTTTCAGGATAAAGATTATAGAATAAATGACTAGGTGAACCATTTTTGTTAATGTGTGAGAATGAGAAATAGACCCACCGGTATGATGCAAATAATTTGTAGCCCCAGTTTATAAGACAAAAGACGAATCTTCCTCCGTTAATCATAGAGGGGACAGCCTGATGAGCATAGAATCTAAAATTCCAGGTCTTGTAGTCCTGTATAGACTAAGGGATGCTCAGCAGAAGCAAACCAGTAAAAATCAAATAGACTTTAAGTCCGAATGTGGGTGTATTTCTCATTTCTTCATCCTCCAACAGGTCCTGTGACATATGCATACTTGCGGCGTCTGTAACCATAGTGGTTTGCGTCTTACTGCTCCTATCATAGGTGTGACATGATCAGTAGTTCTATAGTCAGGAGTATTGTTGGACAAGGAGGTAACGGTAATCGATTATTTTGTAAAGCTGCATTGATTGAGGTGGTTAGGAAGCGTGTTACTAGTGTGAAACCATAGTCTCACTCATCGATTAGTATTATATGGCACAGAGAAAGTCTTAAACAGATCAAGGGGTCGTCAAATAAAATCTGTCATCAATTCATGAAGTATTTTATTTCTGGTTTAAAGAGGTATAGCCTGTATACCTCATATCCTTAAGAAGCTAAAAACCGATGTCTGGAAACTCTTGGCGAAATGGCTCAAAATCTTTCTCAGTCGTAACTTAATAAACACTTATGAAAATATTCCGAACTTTGTAGGTCATAAGATGGGAACATTTCTACATAATTGGGACCGGTATAAAACATTACACTGAGATATTTTAATCACTAGTTCTCGGTATTCCAAAAATTTTGTCTATTCAGTCTACACTTTCTACAAAGCTCAAACCAACAACCAAGAATTTTATGAATTCCTGATATCTTTTGATATGTCTCACTATCTACCGCTTCGTCGCCGCCTAAATTAAAGTCTTGCACACGTTTTTCAAATCGTGGAGACTTCTAAAACTCTCTATATGAACTTAAGTAAGGAGGAAGAAAGGTAGATGATGTGCTGCATTCTGAGGAAAACGCGGTCACTAAACAGAAGTTATCAGTCAAACAGGCTAATTTTCCGTCTGACATATTCTCACTCAGTCTCTAAGAACAGAGAAGGAAGAAAAAGAACAATCTTTATTTGTTTTGTTAATTTTAATGTTAATTATTATACAACGTAATATTTGAGTTTTCAGGCAGAGAAACTCTTAAACACTATTCTAACTGCAGACTTGACTGTAAATTGGTTGACCACACGTTTATTTGTTGTCAGATCCTGTAACATACTCACCTATAGGCACTAAGCGACACCTTTATTTCCTGGTCTATAGGTGGTTCATGATACTGTTCGACAGCAGGTGTTTTGGTTATTTTTTATTAAAATGAGAGATCCACAATTACGTCTCTTCATGGAAGGCTGCATGCTCAGACACACATAGTCGCATTTCACCTTATTATAAGCAACGTTTTGAAGTGTATACAGTGAGCAGTATTTCACTGAAGTACAAGATCCTTTCATTTGCATTCAAGTTTCCAAGCTTTAATCCTACATATGTCTTCATCTCACTGTCATTGTCCATAGGTCTCTGCAGCCTTCCTAGAAATTTATATCTGAAGCGAAAACCTATTTCTAACACCTTTTTATTCAAATATTCAACGTTGCCTTTTTCGTTTGATGTAAATACACGATAAAAAGATAATTCTACTGGATATGGATCCATGATTTTTGACCGTTTCTTTGAAAATTTCAGTTTTATAGAATTATCATATGATTGATTATCTGTACTGATGGCACTTATAGTGTCCTATTAGATGGATACGTCAACAAGATGCAAAGTCATTTCAGAGCCTTAGTTTACCTTAGTTACTGACAAACGAAAAACACTATGAAATGGAACACATGCATTGATGTTTTATATAACTTTACCAAGTGAACTCCTAAATCACAATTTGCAATATGTTTTGGCAGTATCTCTTTTTCCACACTCCATATAGTCATTAGTAAATGTTTTGAACTGAATTCTAGCCGAGACAGTGCTGAAATATGGCGTGTGGTATGTGTCCATTAATTAGTACACAGTGACCATCTCATGACTTATATGTCTTCCTTGCTTTAATCTATGTGTCTGAACCCAAAATTACTTATTTATTGCTACCTAGCGTTAACATTAAAATTAGCACATCTACATCTCTGTGTTTCCATTTTAATAGCCCTTACTACGATTCATAAAGCAGGATATGGCGAACCAATCAATAGTTGTCTGATATTCGTTAGCTCAACCAAGTCAATTTCTATCCGTAAAATAGTGTCGCGATTTTTACATTTGAAAAGAGCTAAAGGCAGGTCAGAACTGTTTCATTTTGAGTTCAAACTGTTTATAAAACCCCACCGAATAGAGTTTAACAGGGTAAATATTTTGAAAGTGAAGCAACTAATTACACAGGAAAATTTAATTTGATCAGTGAATTATGTTATGAAAAATTTTGTGTAAGAGTCATCAAGTCAAAATCCTATCTTAAAAATACTTTTATGATCAATTGTGAAACTTCTAATTCTCTCCACAACCAAAATTATGTGATTTAAATGTGAAAAATTAAGTTATTCGGCAGAAACTTCCGCATACATGGTGGGAAAATACACCACAACTAGTTCAAGATAGCTTAAGACCAGAATCATGGATTTTTGAAAGGACGTGGGACAATGGTATATACTACTAATCCTCATTAATCAATCAGTGGTGTATGCCGTCAATAACAGGCCTGTTTTCTTATTTGTCATATATGATATAGAAAACACTACATTCTGAGATAAGCAGACTTCGAATCTGATTCAAGAATGTGAAATATTTCCAGCAGCTCTGTGGGTGCGCCGGTGGCACAGTGGTAAGATTCTCACCGACCATGCACATGGTCCGAGGTTCGATCCCCTACCGATGCACACCTGAAATCTATGGTCGGCCTGCAAAATTTGGGCTACCAATATCACATGCTGAAAATTCAATACTTGTACCGAAAATACGGTGTGGAATCAAGCTGTAATTAAAAAGAAATTTCAAAAATTTAGCCAGAAAATTAAGTGAGCTAGTTGACAAACGGTCGCTTTTTGGATCTATTGTCCTTAAAAGTCTGGCATTATACACGTAAATTTCCTAGTCTGATTTAACACTCAAAGAGTGTTTGCTTAAGACCCCAGTTTGTTGACAAACTCGTTGAATTTTTCGGGTATTTGAGAGAATATTGCATATTAAACTGGTCCGTATACCCTCTAAAATTTATGAGCGCAAAACGTGTGCATGCCACCATCTTTGTTGGGATAGTTGTTCGTATTCAGTGATATTTCATTAATCTCAAGTGACTGAATACTTTTTGCTGCTTCCTAGTTACGTAATCACTAGAAACTGTGCCAGCTTTTTCGTTTCATTCTACAGACAAAGGACTTAATAAGTTACGAGAAAGGCCTTACCCAAATATTCTTGATACGTACAGTAAAAGCTACCTAATTGTATGACAAAAAACGAAAATACACTTATTATGCTATGAAAAAATGTATCTGTGATATGATTTATCGATAAAACTCTTCTGCAATAAATCGAAAAAAGACCTTGGAAACATATCTTTACTTTGATATTGCGCCAAAGTGAGTACCAACATCCAACACATATATTGTTAGTTAAAACAATTTTCCATACACATGTGTATTTTAAAAATTCTGACCAGAAATTTGCCGTCAAGCATAATAGACTATCATTTCTTTTTGTGAAAAGTTCAATTAAATCTTCAGGCGTTGCTAGGAAAGAATTAATCATTTCATGTCATAACCTGTAGTACTTGGCGATAAAGTTGATCCCTGGCATTTCCTTTCAAGTGCTTCCCCCATGAATTGTTAGGATAGAGAAAAATTCAAATTAATAACCACTACCAAAAACTGTGAGTCGTGACTAGACCCTCCATTGTCATTAGTAATATATTTTTTTCCTTCACGTTCCCAGTGGAACATTGGGCTTCAAGCTAGTGGCTTGAAGTTTCTGTAGCAGTGTTTGTTTTTACAGGATGAGGTTACTAACCTCACGCCCAACCTTTCCTCTTTACCAGCATTACTTCTTACTTAGCGAGGTAAGGGAATTCATCGGCCGGGGATCGAACCACGGACCATGTGCATGGTCGGCGTGCGTCCTAACCGCTGTGCCACCGACGCACTCAGTAAAATATGATAGGGACTTCCATTCTATATCATCATTCATCCTTTGGTGGACCACTGTTCCCTGAACTCTTGTGTGTATTTGAGTTACATTTTTAGATAAAGTCTAACTGCTCGCATGTGTCAAATATGGCAGTACTGAACTTTCTGTTTATTACTCGACCTTTTTCAATGCCTTAATGAGCAACTGAGTCAAGACTCGTAAAATCTATATGCGCTACAGCTTCTGAATCAAACTTTACCAGAATTAAGAGTTACACACTTGTGTGACTTCTGTGAATTTCTGTCCACCTTTCTATTTTAATAAATATTAATATCCATACTCACTGGCTTATCAGAGTCGCAAGACCGGCTTGCGAAAATATGAAGACCACTGCACCTGATGAACACCTCGTAACTTTATGCAACGTAAGGGACTTTGGGAGAAGCAACTCATTTATACAGTCAAAAGCACATAAAAACTACAATGCTTTCTACAGTCATATAGGAAAGTTGGTGTTTACTTCATCTGTTGTCATCTGATAAAAAATAGCCTTTTCACCGAAGCAGTCTCCAGTCTTACAAGTGACATGTCCTTAGCTGTTTACCAAACTCTGGAGTAAATTGAATGATTCCTTTTCAAACCTCTCTAAAATTCCCGACACTTTCCACTGCCATGGGGATTTTTTAGACAAGAGAGTCTTTTCTAAAAACCACAATGACATTCTATTTTTTTGGAATATAATAAATAATGTTAAAAATCAAACCCCTTTTATCTGTATGATACTCTATGTGAATTTAAATAGCCGTTAAACCCTCTCCGCCAAATCATAATAATAAATATTTATTCCTATCCCTATTGGCGTATTCTAGTTTTTTGTCTCTTTGGTGCATTCCGAATCATTAGGAAGAATGGCCAGACGCCATCAGTCACGCTATTGACTTAGTAATCTCCAAGTTCTATGTTTTTCATGTGGAGCTAATGTTAATCACTTGAGAACGGTTTGTGGTGTACACAGTTTAGTTACCCTTGCTCCAAGGGACGCTACATTTTATTCATAGGCCTCCTAATGGAACTCTAGAGTTAGTGGTTATTATGCTGGCTGTTCATACATTTGGCTAGGCCATACTTTTGACTCAAAACTATACATTATGAGAAAACTGAGAGATAAGGCCAACATGACTATATTAATAATATATATTTATTCCTATCTACATACCGTGTTGCAAAGGCTATGCCACATGACTTACCTTTCCTGGATTTCAGAAGGGAATTCGGATATCATATTGAAATATTTTCTCAACCTTCAGTAAAAGATCTGGAATTTCGCAGTGCATGATGAATAGCTGTTAGGTTTTCTCATCAACCTTTGAGACAACGAATACTACGATGACCACCTAATCCTAATCCACAGATATTCCATGTTTCTGTGAAAAGTCACTTGATAAGTATTTAGGAATACTACTAATTTATTATGTTGTTCTCTACTTTGTATTCTGCTGCATACAAATTATCATGTCCGACAGCTGCCTGAATCTGTCTTAATATTACATAAAACAAGCTGTCAAGATAGGCAACAATTTCGTAATCTCTGCAGCCCAACCAATCCTGTCCATGGTTTAGTCATGCAGATATATAAAATTTTCACTAATTTCGAGATGAACCATGTTATAATAATAATAATGTATATTCTCATATAAACATATAAATTTACATGAAAATGCATGCCGTTTTTACTTGTTCCTGAGATAACGTTGGCGTTTAGGCTTTCAATATAACTCGACTGTCTAGGTCACATCACTTATAAAGAGCTCCGGTATCCTGTCTCAAGCATTTTCCCACCAGGGTTTTACAGGTCATCCCAAAACAGATCTTCTTATTCCAATCCACTAATGCCCAACAAACATGGTTTAACAGACACAGGCAAACATTACGACTCGTTATTTATGCTTCCAAAACCTCAAGGACTGCAATCGAGAATTGGTAATTAGGTTCGATCTGAGGAAACGGATTGACAACATATCCGATGCCCGGTCACTCTTAGTGTCAGCAACGTCTCATACACCGTTAATGCCCAGCTCTTGCTACGCTCGAACCCACGCTGTTCCTTGAAGTTTCTCAGAAACGCTTAGTTATAACGGACGAAAAAACCAAAACACCGATCTGCCGCTTGATATTTCTTTATTGTTACACCAACATATAAAAATAATAACTGAACTAAGGTCTGAAAACAAATATTACAGTAATAAATCATTGTATTACTTCTGACGATGTTTCACTCTTCTTTCTGAACAGCGACCGATGAGACGATGACTGTCGTATTGATGCCTCCGCGAAAATTGGGGAAGTTGGTTTTGAGCAAACAACCAAGAATTGATCGTTCAATCTTCAACTCCATTGACACTCCCCGGCAAAATACGGATCCATCCGTTTTTTCCTTCACGACCAATACACGTTGACTTGGATGCCATTGCGAGAACCTGGGCCACACGGACAGAGCTGAAATGGAAAACAAACAGAAAAGCCAACACACCACAAGCATACCCACAGCACAATCTCACACATCGCTGACGACCTGCGCCTCCAGACAGAGACCTCCTCTTGACATCTTGCAACACAATCGCCACTTGCCAGAATGACTCTTGCAGAATGCAACATGACCATAGCACCAACCCATGATACTCTACGCACATCCTCTTATCTACTCACTACCAATCACCACTGCAATCGCTTGTCACTCATTCTGCCTCAGTTCTAGTAGCGGTGACGCATGCGGGCCTCAGTCGTTTACACTCTTTCTCCCCGGTGTGTGGGACCGCAGCTAACAATTATCTCCGTATGCATGTCATTCTCAGCAATAGCCTAGCCTCCCCGGCGTATACGCCCCATCTGCTGTCTCTAACATCAATCAATTCATTCATGGATGTAGAAGACTAGAAACAACTTCAGAAGTAATCACGACGAAAATTTTAACAAAATTATGTAATAACAACAAGGTACAAAAACAACGAGTAAACACAATGAATCCAAAAAACACCAATTGATATGACACACCACACATATATACAAACAGTACACACAAACTCGCAGTTCATGTCTTGATGGAATTCCTTTGAAGAATCGCAGGACTTACACCAGTACGCCTACAACCCTTCTCACGTTGACGATTGTAAGTTGTGGAATGTCCGGACACAAACAAGATTAACCAACAATTACATCAATTGGAACTCACACAATTATTTAACACAAACATATGTACAATCAATACATAAAATGTTGTGGATTCTGACACGACAAACTACCCTTGAAGAACTGTAGGACTTACACCAGTACGCCTACATTCCTTCTCAGGTTGATGATCCAAGTGGAAGTCGTCCGGACACAAACAGAATTACCAACAGCTAGATGACAGATGATAGGAATTCAGTATATACAATATGAACATATGTACAAAATCACACACCGAGCACATTGGACTGCTCATTGATGCCTACCCTTTGAAGAATTGTAGGACTTACACCAAAACGCCTACAACCCAACTCAGGTTGACGCTCTAGGTTGGAAAATCGTCGCAGAGTTCATTAGCTGACCTCCTCCTATCAGCTATATCTTCAAATCTGAACGGCAACTCGCTCATGTCATTGTATCGTAGAATATAGATGACAAACAAACTTACGACGTATCTGGTCAACCAAGCGTAGACGCAGAGTAATTTACACCGGAGATAATAACATTCAAATAGTAACTTGAAACTAGAAATGCCTTTATTCGTGCAAGTCAATTTAACAATTACTCTCTCATTTACACTTGGCTTATCCTCACTAAACTGACCATTGATATTCGTCCTTTCAAACGAACTGATACTAGCATAGTCATTGCACAAGATACTTGAGTTGATGGGCGTCTGTTTCATTGTGGATGACAGCACCAACGACGACTGATTGATATCAGTTGATGAAGTTACCGGTGGATCAAAAGCTGTTGTTGCTCGACTTTCAGAAATTTGTCTACCTGCAAGACCACCACCACTGCTGTCTTTTACTATCAGCTCAGGTTTAGCACTAGCATCTGACGATAGGTGGGCTACATGCTGATCACTCACACTGACGGTCTGACAAGTATGCATGCCTTCTGCAACTGCTTCTGCATTTATTTCTACTTCACGTTCAACTTGTACAGAACACTTGTTCAACTTAGCAGTAGTAGGCATTCCCTCCATTTCATCATGATCAACCAAAGACAAATCTGCACTATCATGATCATTACCACAAATATTCAATTTACCGTCAAGTTCATCATTTTCAAACTCTTTAATAACAGAAGTAGACAATTTTGGTTCCTCCTCACAAATCATTAAAGGTTTTATAACTTCACTCTGACTAGTTATACCTTGTAAACTTTTGGAGTCAGAACTGCACCCTGAAGCAGCAACTCTATTCTGTGACACTCTATTAAACAATGGCTTACCAGGTGCAACTAAAGACTTCTTCACCGCACCGTTATCGTCACACAATTCGGAGTCAGACCTGGAGTTTACATTTAGCTCATCACTGAACTTGCTTACTGGTTCACAGTTCACTTCTGTATGCACTTCTTGCAAACGTGTGAAACACAACAGTGTTTGTCTTGCATCTTGCAACTTATCTGTTGAAGATGTACTACGAAACCTGTTGCACTCACTAAGTTTATATGCATTACTAGACATCATGGAACCTTCTCGATATCCACCTCTCTGAGGCCTATTCGTCATCAATGAGTGCGTTTTACCCTCAGACAGCTCCATTCTAGGGGTGAGATCTAATAGACTGGAAAACTTGCTCATAGATTGATTGACGCTATCTTTTACCAGTTTCAGGATATCATCAAACTTTGGCTCGATACCCTCATCCTCCATACGGGAGCTCATCTTCACCCACTTCCTTTGCAGTCGAGTAGGTAGACGTCTTGCTATTACTTCTAGTATAAAACTCGAGTTGAGGTTACTCATGCAATTCATAGAAATCATTCCATTCTTGTAAATTAGCAAATTATCTAAAAACCCAGTGAGTGCCTGGGAGTCATCCTGTAAACAAAACATCACATTTTGAAGATGTCTAATTTCGTCATATCAGTAGGATGATTGGGTAACTATTCGGAGTTTTGGTGGCTTGAAAGAGTTCGACTTCTTTGAGTAAATTGCTGGTCAGTTCTGTTCAAACCAGACGACACGGATGTCTACCTATCAGGCCACGGTGGTTTGCCTAAAACTGACGTCAGTTGACTTAAATGACCTGCAAACGTTCTTATCAGCTATCAGTGAGCTGCAGACTATACATATTTCAACAACTAACAAAGCCACCACGTAACCAACATACTTTATTTGGTCGTGGAGATTGAGGCTTATTACTCAAGTGAACTTTCTACTTGGAAACTGCTGATAGTTATGCAGTTGTCGGTAGGCCTACATACACCCAACAACTAAATATGGACCATGTATTGGCAAAGAGTTACCACCAATAGAACTCTAATTATGGGAGATGCAAATACAGTAAACCACCCACATGGTGTCGAAAAACGTTTTGAAGCAGTACATTAAGAGGCTGACCATTAAGACGTTTTAAAAGCTCTGCGTAAACGCTTTCCTGAATCTATAGAGATGAAGAAACAGGCTTTTCTGTCACAGCAACATGTTTATTCAAAGTTTCAACAGTTTCAACTGTAAAAACTACTTCATAGGGGGTGGGTGGACAGGTTCCATAAAAGTCACACATAAAGACGCTAAACTGACTGTCATAACTTACTAATGAGTAGGATGTAGTGCATTGCCAATCATTCCACTACAGTTAAGTTGGAGGTCGTTTTCATCAGACATTTGTAGCCCATGTTGTCAATGGAGTTGAAGATTGAACGATCAATTCATGGTTGTTTGCTCAAAACCAACTTCCCCAATTTTCGCGGAGGCATCAATACGACAGTCATCGTCTCATCGGTCGCTGTTCAGAAAGAAGAGTGAAACATCGTCAGAAGTAATACAATGATTGATTATTGTAATATTTGTTTTCAGACCTTAGTTCAGTTATTATTTTTATATGTTGGTGTAACAATAAAGAAATATCAAGCGGCAGATCGGTGTTTTGGTTTTTCGTCCGTTATAACTAAGCGTTTCTGAAAACTTCAAGGAACAGCGTGGGCCCGAGCGTAGCAAGAGCTGGACATTAACGGTTTATGAGACGTGATTGACAGTTTCTGATGGTAGAAACAGACTCTGGCGGATTCAAACAGTTGGTGAAAGTTTGGATAGTCACCGTTCATCTTTCCTGGTGCCGATCAAGTCCTCTTTGAACAAGCAGTATCTGGAACGTTTATGGAATTGGGTCAAGTTCGACAATGCCTGGGTCAGAGAAGGGACAGAGTGTCTTGGATGCAAACAGGAAAGTAAGTCATGGTGACTTGTCTGTTAATTGTAACGATGTGTCTGATGTTAAGCATGACATGGTTGATGTTACTGTTTCGCCGTTCAGGGATAATAGGAACATCAAACTCCCTAAATTATAACTACGGTGTTTTGATGGAAACCCGGCTGATTATTTACAATTTGTAAAGGAGTTTGAGATAATGTTGAGTAGTTTTCTATCAAGTGATGAATTGAAGTTAATGTATTTGATGAGATATTGTACTGGAGATGCTGCAAGAGCTATACAGTGCTGTAAGTTTATGAAGTCAAAATGGGCTACTACGAGGCTATGAGCATATTACGTCAAAGGTTTGGAAGACCTTCGATGATTGCAGGGAAATTATTCGAGGCTGTTAAGGGTAATGGTGTTCAATTACAGGATGACTCCCAGGCACTCACTGGGTTTTTAGATAATTTGCTAATTTACAAGAATGGAATGATTTCTATGAATTGCATGAGTAACCTCAACTCGAGTTTTATACTAGAAGTAATAGCAAGACGTCTACCTACTCGACTGCAAAGGAAGTGGGTGAAGATGAGCTCCCGTATGGAGGATGAGGGTATCGAGCCAAAGTTTGATGATATCCTGAAACTGGTAAAAGATAGCGTCAATCAATCTATGAGCAAGTTTTCCAGTCTATTAGATCTCACCCCTAGAATGGAGCTGTCTGAGGGTAAAACGCACTCATTGATGACGAATAGGCCTCAGAGAGGTGGATATCGAGAAGGTTCCATGATGTCTAGTAATGCATATAAACTTAGTGAGTGTAACAGGTTTCGTAGTACATCTTCAACAGATAAGTTGCAAGATGCAAGACAAACACTGTTGTGTTTCACACGTTTGCAAGAAGTGCATACAGAAGTGAACTGTGAACCAGTAAGCAAGTTCAGTGATGAGCTAAATGTTAACTTGTTATGTACTAGTTTTCCCCGTCGCCAAATTGTTATGTACTCGTCGCTAAATTATTGTTATGGTCTGGTCGAGAAATTAATAGTCCTAACGCGAGAAGGCGGAAATCAGAAGACCACTAGGTTTGCGATGATACTTCTATTGTCCAAACACAAGGAGACGAAAATAAATGGTCTCACACCAAAGTGATAAGTAAGTAAAGTAGTTGTAAAGTAAAGTAGTTCACACAAATTGTGAATGCGAATATATATAAATAATTCGGACAAGCGTGGGAAAAATCATTAGACAGTCTTAACATGAATGGCTAATTATAATGGAGTGTCGATCCAATTATACATAGCGAATATAGCAGACATGCCAACAAACATATATGGATATATGTCACCAAGCAACGGACTGTCAACAAACACTCATATTATATATAATATAATATAAGGAGAATACACATTATTAAGGGAGACAAGTTCATACAAGTGAAGTGGTGACAGACTAACCGAGCAAACAGAAAGAGAGACCAACATGCACACACACACATAAATATATATATGTGGATACATATCACCTCCCCTTTTGAGAAGATGGATGATTAGTGGGATGTTTACCTGGGGGTTTATCTGGGACCTTTTGGCTTGTTGTTGACGCCTGTCGTTTCGTCTGATTGTTGGGTTTGCGGCTTCGGCTCCGTCCGGAATTGTCTAGCATTTTATGCTTCTTGACTGTATTGCGTAGAGAATTTAGTGGGACATCAGCCAGATGCAAACGATCGAACCAATCAAGTCCCAAAACATTTAAATCATTCTTCGTGACGTAACAAATTCCTGTGAATTTGGTATTGCGGAAGGAAACAGAACATTTGAGTTCACCAATTAGTTTGAGCCGCCCACCACAGGCGCTGAGAAGAGACTGGGAAGTATTGGTGATAGGTGGTCTGCCAATATAATTCCAAAGTTTCTCTGATATAACAGTAATATCAGAGGCAGTATCTAGCTGCAGACGAGTATCATGACCATTCATCTGAAGATATTTCCGCATACCTGGCGTTGTCACTTGACGGGTTGCGCGTAGACTCAATGACTTTTTGGGGGATTTAGGACCAACATTTTGTCGAGCTTTCGCTGGATTTTGACATCTGGGTTTGCGTGGCTGACAAAAACCATTTTTGTGACCGATGATTTTGCACTTGCTGCAACGATGATTTTTGTATGGGCAAGACTTTACAAAGTGCCACGCGCCACAATGCCAGCATGGTGATGGTGGGTTCTTCTTTGCAGTATTTTGTGAATTTGGACGAGTATGTGTAGATTTCCGCGGAACATTAGGAGAAGTAGGTGGGTCAGGAGTAGATGATGAGAGATTTTTGCTCTTTCGTAATGCACGAATATCAGAGCTTCTCGAAGGTGTTGATTCGACCAGGTGTGTGTCTTTCTGCAGATTAATCAGCCGTTGATATTCATCAGCTATGTCATGTAATGTTAACTTGGGATTTTGTTCTAGCTGATTGAGCAGTCGAGTTCGGATATCTGTGAAACGAGGAGATTGAAGACTGCATATGAGAATCAAGGCTTTGAATTGATCATCTGTTAAGGACCTGAGTCGAAATCTCTCACATTCTCGGTTGACTGTGCCAACGTGAGTAAGAAAATCATCATTTTCATTCATTGCCAGCTTGAGGCAACGATAACGTATACTGAATAATGAGGAGTGGTCTCCGAAATGTTCACGCAGCAGCTTTATTGTATCATCGAAACAATTGTCACGTGGTTTCTGTGGTAAAATTAGGTTGCAGTACCGTTCATATTCTGCCGGACCCAATTTACGTAGCAAAACTCGCACCTTCCAGGCATCGTCTTGTGAGGCGAGATCAACAGTGAATAAATCCTCATAACGTTGATACCATGTGTCAAAAGTGACATTAGCCTCTGGGTCATAATTGAACTGTGAAATGCTGTTCACAATTCCGTCGACAGATGGTAGCATGGTATGATTGGGATTGCTTGAAGGTGGAGCTGGACCAGTCTTTTGGTTGACGAACATTTCCATTAATTTCATTTGTCGTTCAAACAATAATTCCAATTTAATAGGATCCATAGTAAATTGTTCTGTTGTTGCTGCTGTGTGGTTAATAGTAGTTTTCCCCGTCGCCAAATTGTTATGTTCTAGTTTTCCCCGTCGCCAAATTGTTATGTACTAGTTTCCCGTCGCCAATTATGTACTAGTTTCCCCGTCGCCAAATTGTTATGTACTCCCCGTCGCCAAATTGTTATGTACTCGTCGCTAAATTATTGTTATGGTCTGGTCGAGAAATTAATAGTCCTAACGCGAGAAGGCGGAAATCAGAAGACCACTAGGTTTGCGATGATACTTCTATTGTCCAAACACAAGGAGACGAAAATAAATGGTCTCACACCAAAGTGATAAGTAAGTAAAGTAGTTGTAAAGTAAAGTAGTTCACACAAATTGTGAATGCGAATATATATAAATAATTCGGACAAGCGTGGGAAAAATCATTAGACAGTCTTAACATGAATGGCTAATTATAATGGAGTGTCGATCCAATTATACATAGCGAATATAGCAGACATGCCAACAAACATATATGGATATATGTCACCAAGCAACGGACTGTCAACAAACACTCATATTATATATAATATAATATAAGGAGAATACACATTATTAAGGGAGACAAGTTCATACAAGTGAAGTGGTGACAGACTAACCGAGCAAACAGAAAGAGAGACCAACATGCACACACACACATAAATATATATATGTGGATACATATCAAAACTCCAGGTCTGACTCCGAATTGTGTGACGATAACGGTGCGGTGAAGAAGTCTTTAGTTGCACCTGGTAAGCCATTGTTTAATAGAGTGTCACAGAATAGAGTTGCTGCTTCAGGGTGCAGTTCTGACTCCAAAAGTTTACAAGGTATAACTAGTCAGAGTGAAGTTATAAAACCTTTAATGATTTGTGAGGAGGAACCAAAATTGTCTACTTCTGTTATTAAAGAGTTTGAAAATGATGAACTTGACGGTAAATTGAATATTTGTGGTAATGATCATGATAGTGCAGATTTGTCTTTGGTTGATCATGATGAAATGGAGGGAATGCCTACTACTGCTAAGTTGAACAAGTGTTCTGTACAAGTTGAACGTGAAGTAGAAATAAATGCAGAAGCAGTTGCAGAAGGCATGCATACTTGTCAGACCGTCAGTGTGAGTGATCAGCATGTAGCCCACCTATCGTCAGATGCTAGTGCTAAACCTGAGCTGATAGTAAAAGACAGCAGTGGTGGTGGTCTTGCAGGTAGACAAATTTCTGAAAGTCGAGCAACAACAGCTTTTGATCCACCGGTAACTTCATCAACTGATATCAATCAGTCGTCGTTGGTGCTGTCATCCACAATGAAACAGACGCCCATCAACTCAAGTATCTTGTGCAATGACTATGCTAGTATCAGTTCGTTTGAAAGGACGAATATCAATGGTCAGTTTAGTGAGGATAAGCCAAGTGTAAATGAGAGAGTAATTGTTAAATTGACTTGCACGAATAAAGGCATTTCTAGTTTCAAGTTACTATTTGAATGTTATTATCTCCGGTGTAAATTACTCTGCGTCTACGCTTGGTTGACCAGATACGTCGTAAGTTTGTTTGTCATCTATATTCTACGATACAATGACATGAGCGAGTTGCCGTTCAGATTTGAAGATATAGCTGATAGGAGGAGGTCAGCTAATGAACTCTGCGACGATTTTCCAATCTAGAGCGTCAACCTGAGTTGGGTTGTAGGCGTTTTGGTGTAAGTCCTGCAATTCTTCAAAGGAATTCCACCAGGACATGATCGGCGAGGTTGTTTGTACTATTTGTAAATACGTGTGGTTTGTCATATCAATTGGTGTTTTTTGGATTCATTGTGTTTAATTGTTGTTTTCGTGTCTTGTTATTATTGCGTAAATTTGTTAAAATTTTCGTCGTGATTTCTTCTGAAGTTGTGTCCACTCTTCTACATCCATGAATGAATTGATTGATGTTAGAGACAGCAGATGGGGCGTATACGCCGGGGAGGCTAGGCTATTGCTGAGAATGACATGCATACGGAGATAATTGTTAGCTGCGGTCCCACACACCGGGGAGAAAGAGTGTAAACGACTGAGGCCCGCATGCGTCACCGCTACTAGAACTGAGGCAGAATGAGTGACAAGCGATTGCAGTGGTGATTGGTAGTGAGTAGATAAGAGGATGTGCGTAGAGTATCATGGGTTGGTGCTATGGTCATGTTGCATTCTGCAAGAGTCATTCTGGCAAGTGGCGATTGTGTTGCAAGATGTCAAGAGGAGGTCTCTGTCTGGAGGCGCAGGTCGTCAGCGATGTGTGAGATTGTGCTGTGGGTATGCTTGTGGTGTGTTGGCTTTTCTGTTTGTTTTCCATTTCAGCTCTGTCCGTGTGGCCCAGGTTCTCGCAATGGCATCCAAGTCAACGTGTATTGGTCGTGAAGGAAAAAACGGATGGATCCGTATTTTGCCGGGGAGTGTCAATGGAGTTGAAGATTGAACGATCAATTCTTGGATGTTTGCTCAAAACCAACTTCCCCAATTTTCGCGGAGGCATCAATACGACAGTCATCGTCTCATCGGTCGCTGTTCAGAAAGAAGAGTGAAACATCGTCAGAAGTAATACAATGATTTATTACTGTAATATTTGTTTTCAGACCTTAGTTCAGTTATTATTTTTATATGTTGGTGTAACAATAAAGAAATATCAAGCGGCAGATCGGTGTTTTGGTTTTTTCGTCCGTTATAACTAAGCGTTTCTGAAAACTTCAAGGAACAGCGTGGGCCCGAGCGTAGCGAGAGCTGGACATTAACGGTTTATGAGACGTGATTGACAGTATATCTATAATATATATGCGATTTCGTTAATTTGCTTACTGAGCATATCACTCGGTTAAGCAGTCTAGGAAATCAGTTAGGCCGCTTCACTTATTTCCAACTTGTTTCCAATTGGTTTCGATTAGATATAACACTCACAGTTGATGTGTGGCTATCAATCATACCAGACCTGGGCAGGACTTACCCATCACGTTGGTTGAAATTTCGCTCCGTAAATGTTTTTCGTCAACAAGTTTTAATAAATTGGGGCCATGTGTTCTCTGGATTGATAGAAATTCCCATTTCCCGACTAGTCACGTCGGCATCTGAGTCATGTGATTTGACTACGGCACACTCTTAGCTTGTCTGCTGCAATGATTAGTGTTTCAGGGGACTGTGCCAAAATATCGCTATAATGAGCAAGATGGGATAGTTGGAGTGTACCGTTATCCTCACAAATAGTCTACTTTTTGTAGAAGCTGCACTTTTCGGCATAGTAATATGTGATGAAGACTTCACGCATCAGGAAATCAATGCAGCCTATTTTTGTGTGAAGAACAGCACTGGTTGACGAACGAATGTTATCAGTACATGGAAATCACCTAAAAATGCTAACAGAACCTTCTGTGGTAACGGAGGTTATCAAATAGATGTGTCCGCCTCCGTAGGTGTGTTTGAACAGGAATTATCGACAGCTGAAAGGTTGCATGACTCCCAGGCACTTCCTGAGTTTTTAGATAATCTTATGACTTATAAGAATACCTTGATTTCTATGAATTGCATGAGTGACCTCAACTCGATCTCAGTCCTAGAGGTAATTGCGAGACGCCTACCTACTCGGCTGCAAAGGAAGTGGGTAAAAATAAGCTCTCGTATAGAGGATGAGGGTATCGAGCCAAGGTTTGATGATATTCTGAGACTGGTGAAGGACAGTGTCAACCAGGCGATGGGCAAATTCGCCAGCATTTTGCATTCTAAGGTAGAACCTAAGGAACCAGTGAATATAAGGAAGGCATTTGTGGTGAAGTCTCAAGACACAACGAGAAAGGATGAGTGTATTGTTTGCCATAACATGCATCAATTGAGTGATTGTAATCGCTTTATCGCTATGTCACCCGTAGAAAGGTTAAAAATGGCAAAGCAGAAGCGGCTGTGTTTCAGTTGTTTAAAGATTGGGCATACAAAGTGGAATTGTAAGGCGACAAACAAAGGAAGTAGTGGTTTAACGGATATGCACCCACTTCTGAGAACAGTGAACGAACCTGGGAATTCGGTTAATTGTAATAGTATCTCTAGACCCCTTGACATCCCACAAGTTTTCTTAGGGGTATTACCAGTTAAGGTGAAAGGACCGAAATCTTCAGTAGAGACTTATGCATTGTTGGATAATGGTTCAGACGTTACATTGATAGATGCTGAACTGGCTGGTTGCTTGGGTATTAAAGGCCCAAAGCAACCCTTGGTTGTAAATACTTTCAATTCTGCGAAAACAGTAGTATGTGAGCGAGTGTCATTTCAGTTAGAATCCTTGGCTACTGGGGAGACCGTGGAAGTGGATACTGCTTACACTACCTCCAGTATGAAACTTGGCGAAGCTATAGTACCTAGTCGTGAAACGGTTGTCGGTAAGCCATACCTGTGTGACATACCTCTTCCAACACTGCAAGATGGAAGAGTGAGAGTACTCATTGGATGTAGTGTGCCAGAAGCTCACAAGGTATTAGAAGAGAGATTTGGAGGTAGAGATGATCTGTTTGCGACGAAAACACCACTGGGATGGACAGTGAGAGGACCTATACCCATAGTCCACATATCATCATTAGTTACAAACGATGGGGACAAACTAGAAACTATGATTAAAAATATGTATGACAAGGAGTTTTGTGACTGCGGTGTCCCAGGGAAGGGTCGTTCTGTAGAAGACTTAAAAGCAGTTAAAATAGCCGAGGACTCTTGTAAATACGAAAACGGGCGTTTCAGCGTTGGCCTACCATGGAGATTCAAAGATAGACAGTTGGTTTGTAATAGGAAAGTTGCTCTTAAGAGACTAATGGGTTTACAGAAGAAATTTCTGTCAGATGCAGAACTCTGGTCCAAATATAAGGAAGTCGTCGATAAACATATAATGAAGGGTTACGTTGAAAGACTAGTTGATCAGAGTGAGCCAGGGAAGTGGTATTTGCCCCATCATCCCGTCTTTAACCCGAGGAAGCCAGGTAAACTCCGTGTGGTGTTTGATTGTTCTGCGAAACATGAAGGAGTCTCTTTAAATGATAATCTGTATAGTGGCCCAGATTGCGTGAGCTCATTAGTGGGACTGCTATTGAGATTCAGAAAGTTTACAGTTGCTGTCGCGGCGGATATTGAGGAAATGTTCCTACAGGTGAAGGTGCCAGAGAGTGACAGAGATCACTTGAGGTTTTTGTGGTTTGATGACGGTCCTTGTGGTAAGGTGTCAGAATATAGGATGACAGTGCATCCATTTGGTGCCACGTCCTCCCCGTTTTGTGCTAATTTTGCTCTACGAAAGGCAGTGTCCACATTTGGTTCTAATGATTTGCTGGACGTCATAGATTGTTGCTTCTACGTGGATGATTGTTTAGCCTCCTTCGATGATGATAAGTCTGCAGTTAGATTTGCAACAAGCATTACTGAAGTGTTAGCTAAGGCCGGCTTTCGTCTAACTAAGTGGGTCTCGAACAGCCTAGACGTTTTGAAGCATATAGATCCAGAAGACAGAGCACCTACCGTACGAGATTTGCCTGTTGATACTCTACCAGTTGAACGCACATTAGGTATGCGATGGGATGTGAACTCTGATACCTTTGGATTTAGTGTTGGTGATATTGATAAGCCAGTTACTCGGAGAGGTGTGCTCTCTGTGTTGTCGTCCGTGTTTGACCCACTTGGATTAGTAGCACCTTATCTACTTCCGGCTAGGAGGTTATTTCAAGAGACATGCAGGAAAGGGTTACAGTGGGATGAACCATTAAGTGAGAGGCAGAGAGAAGAGTGGAAGGGGTGGGTTAACAGTTTAAGAATGCTGAATCTACATTCCGTCTCACGTCCACTTAAGCCGTCGAGAAATCATGATATAATTGACTTCCATGTTTTTTCTGATGCCTCTGAGGTTGGATTTGGTGCAGCCGTATACATCAGAACCACCTTAATGAATGATATAGATGTTAGCCTGGTGATGGGTAAATCTAGAGTTGCACCTCTAAAGACGGTTTCGATTCCGAGATTAGAACTTAATGCGCCTTACTAGCTGCGCAGTTATTCACAACGGTGTGTAAAGAGTTGGATTACCCCAAGCATCCCGTAACGTTTTGGACTGATTCGATGTCTGTGATATATTATATACGCAACGAGTCAGCAAGATATGCATGTTTTGTAGCTAACAGAGTATCTCAAATTCGTGAACTAACAACTGTTGAGCAGTGGAGGTACGTACCGTCTGGAAAAAATCCAGCTGATCTAGCCTCGCGAGGAGTTATTGATATGAATGTGGTTAAAAATAAGTGGTGGAAAGGTCCAGAGTTCTTGCTAAGGGCTGATAGTATGTGGCCTCGTAGAGAAGATGAACCACCGATAAACGAGTGTGCCTTGGAGTTGAAGACAAGTGTCAGTTTAACATCTACTCAAGAAAGACATTCAGGTTTACATCCACTTTTTAAATATTATTCTTCTTGGTACAAACTACTGAAAGCTGTTGCGTGGTTGACACGATATGTTACGTATTTAAAGGTCATGCATCTTGCGGGATACGAAAATATGAATGTGGGGCCTTTGAGAGTCGAAGATATTAGAAATGCAGAGTTAGCGATTTTGAGGGCTGCTCAGTGGGAAGCGTGGGGTGAGATTGCCAAGGAGGATAGTCCCGATTTCGCAGATTTCAAGGTGCGGTTAGATAGATTATCTCCGATAGTTTCCGAAGGGATCGCTAGAGTTGGTGGACGTCTACAAATGTTAGAATCGTCATATGAGACCCGTCATCCGGCTTTATTACCTTGCTACCATCCAGTCACTGATCTCATTATAAGACACTACCATGTTCTTGAAGGTCATTTGGGTACTTCGCAAGTACTATCAAGTATTCGATGTAAGTTCTGGATAGTGAAGGGAGGTACTGCTGTCCGTAAAATAATTGATAAGTGCATGGAATGTAAACTCCGAAATGCTCGTCCAGTACAGCAGATGATGGCACCACTCCCAGCGTGGCAAGCTTCTGAAGGGAATTATCCATTTGAGTACGTTGGGTGGATTTGTTCGGACCTTTTGTAGTGAAGAGAGGCAGAACCCTATGTAAAAGATATGGCTGTTTATTCACCTGTTTGAAAATGAGAGCTGTGCATATTGAGATGGTTCATTCGCTAACTACTGATTCATTCGTGCTAGCATTACATAGATTTATAAATCGCCGGGGTGTACCGAAGATGATGTTCAGCGACAGAGGGACTAATTTTGTTGGCTGTCACGCCGAGCTTAAAGAGTACTTCGAAGGTCCCAAACGAGAGTTCAGGAAGAGTTACTGAAAAGGAACATCGAGTGGCACTTCAACCCACCACATGCCAGCCATAGAGGTGGGCTATGGGAAAGACTTATAGGAATTATCAAGCGTATTTTAAGCTCCATAATTAAAAACCAGAGTTTGAATGACGAAACGCTGGAGACATTTTTTTGTGAAGCTGAACGAATATTAAATGACCGGCCGTTATCACCTGTGAGGGACGACGTCAAGGATTTTGATGTGTTAACCCCAAATAAATTATTGTTATTGAGAGGCAACCCTGGCATAGAGGACTCAAGCGGGGAAGGAATACCTACGATTAAAAGATGGAAACAAGCCAGGCACATGAAAGATATATTTTGGAAAAGATGGTTAAAGGAGTATGTTCTAACACTGCAAACCAGGACAAGTGGAAAAAGTTGTGCCGAAACTTAAAGGTTGGTGACATAGTATTAGTAGCAGATAAATGTGCCACAGGTAGGTGGCCTTTGGGAGTGGTAGTAAGGCTATCTGTAGTGGTGATGGATTGGTGAGGACGGTTGAGGTGAGAACTAGTTGTGGCATGTTGGTGCGAGATATCAGAAAACTGTGTCTCCTGGAAGGTGCTGAGAGTAGAGAGTCGGAGGATGAAACAATAGATGATTTTCCAACCTAGAGCGTCAACCTGAGAAGGGTTGTAGGCGTACTGCTGTAAGTCCTACAATTCTTCAAAGGGTAGCGCATCAATGAGCAGTCCAATGTGCTTGGTGTGTGATTTTGTACATATGTTCATATTGTATATACTGAATTGATATCATCTGTCATCTAGCTGTTGGTAATTCTGTTTGTGTCCGGACGACTTCCACTTGGATCATCAACCTGAGAAGGAATGTAGGCGTACACATTATGACATTAAATAAACTCTAAGACTTCGCATAAATACGTGAAAACGCAGATACAATATAGAAAAATGTTTACTTGAGTATAATTAAGATAAACATTTATAAATGAATCATGTATTAATGTCCTTTTCATGTTCACATACTTTCTCTTTCTGGTATTTTGCTGCTCCTATTCATCTTCTGGTCGAGGTCGAACAACCCTGCATCTAAACTGAAATGAGGATTAATTCCAAACCGTCTATCTCATAACCACTCAAATTCCATGAACAATCCAATTCTACCATTTGAAGACGCTGGCGAACACGATGTAAATGAGTATTCATGATCTGAAATGAAGAAGCAACTGGTTTCAAACAGTTTTCAACATTTTACTCAACTTACGAGTACAGTCCGCCATGCAGACACAAATGGCGCAAATGGAGAATTCTGGAAATGACATCGGCACCATTTGATGCAGTAAAACAACTTAACATGGCCTTATTTAGTTTTCGTATCCACGATCAAATTTCTTTCCTGTTATGAAACTACGATAAGACTGCTGAAAAAAATGGAATAAATATATCACTGATCTCAACATAATACATCAATAATCTTTAAGCCATGGGTGCTGCTCACAACAAAGTTATATAGGAGAATTGACTTCAAGCTTTATTTTTCCCAGATATCTGTATTACATTCATCTGATGTCTGGGTTTTTTGTTAATGCGAAGACAATATCTCTATATCTCTTTATGTGCTACACAAACAGACTTTATAGCAGACTGTTCCTACTGACTCTAATGTCAGAAAGAACAACCAAACTGTAAATTCATTATACATTAAATTGTGTGTAATTTATATAATAACTTATCCATGCCTGTACAATTGGTATGTTCCTGCATAAACAGGAAGAAATATATATATATAAATATTACTGGTGTAAGTCCTACAGTTCTTCAAGGGTAGTTTGTCGTGTCAGAATCCACAACATTTTATGTATTGATTGTACATATGTTTGTGTTAAATAATTGTGTGAGTTCCAATTGATGTAATTGTTGGTTAATCTTGTTTGTGTCCGGACATTCCACAACTTACAATCGTCAACGTGAGAAGGGTTGTAGGCGTACTGGTGTAAGTCCTGCGATTCTTCAAAGGAATTCCATCAAGACATGAACTGCGAGTTTGTGTGTACTGTTTGTATATATGTGTGGTGTGTCATATCAATTGGTGTTTTTTGGATTCATTGTGTTTACTCGTTGTTTTTGTACCTTGTTGTTATTACATAATTTTGTTAAAATTTTCGTCGTGATTACTTCTGAAGTTGTTTCTAGTCTTCTACATCCATGAATGAATTGATTGATGTTAGAGACAGCAGATGGGGCGTATACGCCGGGGAGGCTAGGCTATTGCTGAGAATGACATGCATACGGAGATAATTGTTAGCTGCGGTCCCACACACCGGGGAGAAAGAGTGTAAACGACTGAGGCCCGCATGCGTCACCGCTACTAGAACTGAGGCAGAATGAGTGACAAGCGATTGCAGTGGTGATTGGTAGTGAGTAGATAAGAGGATGTGCGTAGAGTATCATGGGTTGGTGCTATGGTCATGTTGCATTCTGCAAGAGTCATTCTGGCAAGTGGCGATTGTGTTGCAAGATGTCAAGAGGAGGTCTCTGTCTGGAGGCGCAGGTCGTCAGCGATGTGTGAGATTGTGCTGTGGGTATGCTTGTGGTGTGTTGGCTTTTCTGTTTGTTTTCCATTTCAGCTCTGTCCGTGTGGCCCAGGTTCTCGCAATGGCATCCAAGTCAACGTGTATTGGTCGTGAAGGAAAAAACGGATGGATCCGTATTTTGCCGGGGAGTGTCAATGGAGTTGAAGATTGAACGATCAATTCTTGGATGTTTGCTCAAAACCAACTTCCCCAATTTTCGCGGAGGCATCAATACGACAGTCATCGTCTCATCGGTCGCTGTTCAGAAAGAAGAGTGAAACATCGTCAGAAGTAATACAATGATTTATTACTGTAATATTTGTTTTCAGACCTTAGTTCAGTTATTATTTTTATATGTTGGTGTAACAATAAAGAAATATCAAGCGGCAGATCGGTGTTTTGGTTTTTTCGTCCGTTATAACTAAGCGTTTCTGAGAAACTTCAAGGAACAGCGTGAGCCCGAGCGTAGCAAGAGCTGGACATTGACGGTTAACGAGACGTGGCTGACACCTTCATTCCCATTACTAGGTGCAAATCCCAATAATATGGCGCAGCTTCCGTCTTTTCTCCCACCGAAACAAATTAGTGTTTTTGAACTCAGTTAAGCTAACATTAACTATGCCACCAGATCTCTCAAATGCTCCAAAGGTTTTGGCACCAACTGGATATCATCGCATTTCTGTAAATATGTTTTTCCTGAAATTTTCACACCGCTGCATAAAGTATTCATAATGTCCTTAGAAGCTCAAACTTATTCAGATAGACACAGATAAACATTTGTTATACCTTAAAACAAATGCGGCTCGAAGCCAGAAGTCAGCGACTATAGGCCAATCAATATAACGCCTAAATCCACAGCTGCTGTTGTAAACACTCAGTTGGGGTAGGATCCAACAAAGTAATCCATTCAAAGCATATGTATACTTCACATGGACGCGAAGACTCTCTGCGGAATACGTCATGATCCAAATCACTGCCTATACAGCGCCAATAAACCTGGATATCTATGATATCACGAAAACATGCGCAAAGCTGCATCTCAGATCAAGTTGATTCATTCGATGGTAATGATCTGCTCCTGCATACCTTGTTCGACATCTTGAATGGAATAGTTCGCGGTTATTCTGATACCAGATCGAAAAAAATAAAAAATTCACCGGTTGCTGAATCAAAAGTACTTCTCTGCATGTTTAACTGTATTCTAACTGCTAGGATTATTCCAAACCATTTATCTCATAATCATTCAAATTCCGGGAACGATCCAATTCTACCATTTGAAGACGCTGGCGAACATGCTGTAAATGGGTATTCATGATCTGAAATGAAGAAGCAACTGGTTTTCAAACAGGTTTTCACCATTTTACTCAACTTACGAGTACAGTCCGCCATGCAGACACAAATGGCGCAAATGGAGAATTCTGGAAATGACATCGGCACCATTTGATGCAGTAAAACAACTTAACATGACTGTCAGTCACGTCTCGTAAACCATCAATGCCCAGCCCTTGCTACGCTGGGACTCCCGCTGTTCCTTGAAGTTTCTCAGAAACGCTTAGTAATAACGGACGAAAAAACAAAAACACCGATTGGCGGCTCGAGAATTCTTTATTGTAACACTAACATATAGCCAACTTTAAAACTAAGCTTTAAAACTAAGGTCTGTGAACAAATATTACAATAATAAATCACAATATTAAAACCAAAAGACCGATTGGTGACTCGAGGATTCTTTATTGTTACATCAACATATAAAAATAATGTTTTTACTAGGGTTTCTGATGGTTTACTGCTGACTTCTTTCTGAACAGCGACCGATGAGACGATGACTGATGTATTGATGCCTCCGCGAAAATTGGGGAAGTTGGTTTTGAGCAAACAACCATGAATTGATCGTTCAATCTTCAACTACATCGACAATGACCTTATCTAGTTTTCGCCCCCACGATCAAATTTCTTTTCTGTTATGAAACTACGATAAGACTGCTGAAAAATGGAATAAATATGTTACTGATCGCAACATAATACATCAATAATCTTTAAGCCTAGGGTGCTGTTCACAACAAAGTTATATAGGAGAATTGACTTCAAGCTTTATTTTTCCCAGATATCTGTATTACATTCAAGTGATTCTGGGTTTTTTTTAATGCGAAGACAATATTTCTATATCTCTTTATGTGCTACACAAACAGACTTTATATGAGACTGTTCCGACTGACTCTAATGCCAGAAGGAACAACCAAACTGTAAACCCATTATACATCAAATTATGTGTAATTTATATAAAAACTTATCCATGCCTGTACAGTAGGTATGTTCCTGCATAAACAGGGAGAAATATGTTATTATTAAGACAATATTTATGTATGCCTATACAATTGGTGTATCCTACACAGCTAGGAAAAAAAATGTACCTTATTATGTTATCTTTACTAAATATGCTTATTAATCTTATGTGTAACTTATCGGATTGATGATGCTTGTAAACTGGCGTCCCTCATGTAAGAAATGAGAATATATATTATCATTATTATATCATCTAGAATTATGGAGAGGCCAACTGAAGACAACGTACTCAAACATTTACTTAGATGCAATATTGTGAGTACATGGATTCCTGAGGTCCAGATCATGTTCAACCCGTCAACTAGATCTCTTTGATTTAGTGACACCTAGTCATGACAGACAACAAGTGGCACTCATCACCAACTTTGACATTTTCAAAGCAATTAACCATGTGGACCATTTACTGCTTATACGCAAGCTGAATTCCTCAGGAACACTTGGTCACCGTTAACATGGCTTAAACCATTCACTGACAGCGGTTCCTAAATAGTTATGTATATATATCTTCTGCGTTCATATATCAGTTTACCTGTCACTGTGGAGCCGGGTACATCAGCCGTTCAACGCGACTCCTGCCAAAAGGGTCAAACAAACTATCCAACCTGACTGTAAAAGGAAGTAGTGGCCACGTTAAGCGTGCAATGGTCGAAGATCTCGTCACCACTGGTTATTCCGTCTCAATAAACGCCTCCTTCAAAGTAATCTACAAAGCGAAGAACAACCTGCCATAGACAATACGTTTCCGTCTTCCTCGCATTACAGAAGTTAGAAAAATCAAACTGTACATACAATAGAGAATTATTCAGCCACTTCTACTATCATGATAAGAACTCCGTTGATTTGACTTAACTAATAATTGGCTGCTTTTCTTCTAAATACTTAAAACTCTTAGGTAATTCCGTATTTCATTCTGTTTCCATGTACACCCTAGGCACAACTTTTTCATCAAACTCTTCATGTTATTATGTAATTCCTCTTTGACAATCGTTTGTGACAACTCATCACTTTTGTTACTGTCCTCATATACCAACAACCAATTCCTCTGAACGCTTTCCATATAACGTAACTCCACCAAAAATTTGCTAATTGTATTTTCGCAAGCGAATGCAAAATAGCCATATATATTTGCGATTGTACGGCTGTGAAAATGAATTCGCCAAAAAAAGAAACTTTTCGCTGAACTAATGGTCTTCTCTCTATTAACGTTCTAATTTGGATTTTTCATGAAATAAAAAGTAGCCAGCACCCCTTCTCATTGAGGGTACTCAATGGGTTTCCAGGGTACTCCGTGATACTTCCAAAATGTTGTTCAGGATGAATTAGATAAAGTGACTGCCTGGTCATCTCTATGGAATCTACAATTTAGTCCGAACAAATAAGGCTAGATCCGCTTTGGTGCACCCAAAGTCGTCATAAAACCATCCAGACCCCCTGATATTGTTGACTTAGGCCTGAGCTGATTCTATACAAAACATGTGTAAGACCACTACTAGAATACTGTTCATTTATTATTAGCAGCACTCCCATATGTGACAAGCTGAGGATGGATAGAATCCATAGATATTCCACGTCCAAACTACTTTGATATGATTCTAAGAAAGACTAAATTTCACGTTGTGTCTCTGAATCTTGACCGACTCTGAACGAGACAACTTATTATATACCTAGTATTCTCCTCTGAGGTTTTACACAAAAAGTTATTCTCAGACAGTAAGGACACACAATTCTCACCAAGGGGTTCTTACGATCCGCGTAACCAAACATTAAAAGTGACAATAAACGCTTTTATATTATCGAACCGCGTAAACCTTTTTACGTCAGTGTATTCCAAATTATGGAGCAGTTTACACCTAGAAATCAGAGTCTACACCTCGATTACAAATTTCAAACGTTCTGTATGGAGACTATCTCATTCTAGTGATTACATAATCAATAAGGATGCATCAATTTTTTCTAGGACGATTCAAGCATCAGGACACTTCCATGTCTGTGGACGCGTAACACTTCACTAATTACGCTACTTAAACGATACAGAGACTGGTCGCATATATGTGTAAAAAGACTAAGAGAATATCAATATATGTGTTTACTAGACGGCTTTGTATTCATGAATTCAAAAAACCGACAACTTCCGACGTCCTATAATAAAATTCATTTCACTGTTCTTATTCCAGGTAATGTGACCATATCTGACTGTAGAAAATAAAACAATAGTAGCAGCCTGGTTTGCGTCGCGACGATCGAAGAGTCAACTCGAACATGAAGTGTACCTTGAACTCAGGAATCGATGTAACATACGAGTCCGGAGCGATAGAAGGACATTTCAGGGAGACCTCGCCAATAAGCTTCTCGTGAACCCCAAAAGCCTATACAGGTTTATGTCCGAAAGAAAACCGACCAACCAGGGAGCATGCAATCTAGTGGGTTCTGACGGGAAATCTCTTACTAGTCTTGAAATGGCAGAGACATCCAGCCTAGCCTTTCACAGGCAACTTAACAGTAACGAGGATATTACCCCCACAGAACATCCAGATTACATCGCAAAACCAACACCCGAAAACCTCCTGGGTACATTTCAAATTACCCCGGTTACGGTACTTGCAAAATTGGGAAGGTTAGCTTCGGGAAAGTCTCCAGGTTGTGATGACATCAGACCATCTGTCCTGAAGCAGTGTTCAGAAAGTCTCTGCCAACCCCTAAGTGATCTGTTCCAGCACTCCCTTGATGTAGGGAAACTTCCATGTGAATGGAAACGAGCAATCCTATCCCCTATCTTCAAGGGTGGTAACTGGCAGAATGCGACCAGTTACAGACCAGTTGCTCTACTTCCAGTGATATCGAAGATATTGGAAAGTATCATTGACGACCATATGAGAAAATACTTCGATGGGACTAACCTTCTTCGCGAAGCACAGCACGGTTTTAGGAGGGGAAGATCCTGCGTGACGAATCTTCTACTAGCTTGGAACGATTGGACACTATCCTGGGACAAAAAGGTACCAGCCCACGTGATCTTTCTCGACTTTGCGAAAGCATTCGACACAGTTCACCATGGTCTGCTCCTTCACAAAATAAGCAAGGCGGGTGTTTCTGGAGCACTTCTCGCATGGCTGACAGATTACTTAGGCGAGAGAGAATTCTGCACCAAAGTCAACCGCATCCGATCATCCTGGCACACCTCGGCATCAGGCGTTCCTCAGGGTTCTATCCTAGGGCCGTTGATGTTTTTGATTTTTATCAACGACCTGCCCTCCCAACTAAACTGCTCTGCGCTTCTTTACGCTGACGACGTAAAGATTTGGAGAGCAATAAACTCATCGGAAGACTCAGACAGATTGCAGGCTGACCTGCAAACTCTGGGAAACTGGGCTCTGGCTAACGGAATGCCTTTCAACCTAAAGAAGTGCAAAGTAGTGCAACTTCATTCGGGCAGGTCACAGAGTGTAAATTACACCCTTGGTGGCCAGAACTTGAGTTGTGTTCAATCAGAGCGAGACCTAGGTCTTATTCTAACAGAAAAGCTAGACACCAGTGGAAATTACTCGAGGGACGTCGCCAAAGCCTACGCAACTTTACACTTTATGCATAGGCAGCTGGGAGCTCTCACTCCCGAACTGTTCTTAAGGTTATATAAGGCATATGTGAGGCCACACCTTGAGGTGCATAATATCATTGCACCTCCGCTACTCAAAAGGGATGCTAACATTCTAGAAAGTGTCCAGAGACGAGCGACAAAATGGGTGATCGGCCTCCGCAACAAATCATATGAGGAACGACTAAAGAAATTAGGTCTTTTCACACTTAGTTACCGAAGGCACAGGGGAGACCTCATCACCGTCTACCAAATCCTAAATGACCAGGCCCACCCAAATAAAAGCATCCTGCCATTAAGTGACTATAGGCTTCCACGAGGTAACCCGCTAAGGATAGCACACCAGAGACCAAAGACTCGAGTGCGATCACATTTCTTTTCGCTTCGTGTTTGCCGTCTCTGGAACGCTTTACCGGCGGCCGTGACTACAGCGCCTTCTCTGGAGATTTTTAAGCGGAAGCTAGACAATCATGCAGAAATGCAAGGTTTGTGTCTCAATGGCTTATCCCCATAAAACTTGAAACCACACTGTCAATGGATAAGCGTACAAACTAAATCCCCACGACCTATTCTGCCTTCTCTCACTCTATCTTTTCCTTAGGTCACCTTTATTATTCCACTTATCTCAACCTATATTATCTACACTACAACTCATTATTTTTATTCTATTATTATTACTACTATTCTGCTTTTATGACTACACCGAATGACCAACGGGAGTTAGGTCAAACTCCATTCACGGCAGCAATACAGTCCTAACATACTGCATACTACAAACCACATCTCGACCAATCCCCGCACCACTCCTCCTGGAGTCTACCAGAGCTAAAGCAGTCGAGTGGCGGGACTTACTACGCAGAAGCTCACCGAAGATCTGGAACCTCTATCTCACAATCAAGAAGCGAGCTCAAAGAAATCACTGGTTTATACTAGCTCGTAATCAGGATATTGGATCTTCTTTACAAAAGTTCTTCGCTCACTTGTTTATTTCTAAAAATTCTCCTTTTCTACCCAAAAAGACGTTTGAATATTGAAAAACACTGAGTCTGACTGGTTTTTAGCAGGCTTTTTGATATATTGACTTAGTATAGAATTATTTGTTTATGCTTGTCAAAATGACTATATTGGGCGCGCGAGGCTCCTTGTACGACATACTCTAAATGCGATTGACTTCATGTTGGTTCTTGTAAGTCACATGGACATGCTGTTTCAACTGGTTTTTAACATCACTTTTTCCGTTCCTGTCTAACTGCTTCTTTTTTTATTCAGCCAAATCCATATCAGCTCGATTTAAGAGCAGGGCAATGTGCTATGGCGTGTAGCAAATCCCAGACGGACTGTGGTTCCCCAGATGCCACAACAGTTATAGTTCATAGTCTTATGTGCCATCGACAAAGTGGCGAATCGGAAGAGTTTGCGAGACGTGCAATCGAGAGTTTGGTGAAGAAGCTGAAGGAAAGACAAGAGGATCTAGAGTCTCTTATAACAGCGATAACGACGAACGGTAGTCAACCTAGTAAATGTGTTACAATACAGAGGACATTAGATGGGCGTATGCAGGTGCCGGTTAATTAGTGTTCTTGACCGAATTTCTTTCAGATTGCTGGTCGTAAGTGTCTCCCGCATGTTATTTATTCACGTATATGGCGATGGCCGGATCTACATCGCAACGAGTTAAAGCATTCTAAAGATTGTTCATTCGGTTTCGACCTAAAGCAGGATTATGTTTGTATCAATCCGTATCACTATGAAAGGATTGTCTCGCCGGTTGATATGGCTGCTCTCAGTTTGAGTCCTGTTGAGGAAAAGGACGGTATGTCTATACTTTTTCTGCTAATAAGTTTATAGTATCGTCTTCAGTTTGTTGTTCACTTGTTCATATCTTTTCTGTCGTGTACAAGTAACAGCACTAAAACTTATTTTTAACTAAACTATATGGGCTAACTGCATGAATTGTGTACTTCCTCAGACTTTTTTTATCTAACATTATGCCTTCGGAATTTAGTGCAGGTTTATTTGAACAAAAGACCCAGAATCAGTTTAGATCATGGCAAGGATATTACATATTATTTCTTCACTCAAGCTCCGGAGCAAACTCCCGGATGTTTAGCGTTATCCACATTTCTTGATTTAGTCCATACGGGACTGCGAATGTCATAAGCACTGTAACAATCTCTAAGTGGATGTTGTAGAAAAATCTTATAGTTATCGAGAGACCACCGAGTTTAGTAAACAATCTTTCTTTTTTCAGACAGAATAACAGTTTTATTTTGATATGGCCTTTACACTGCTGGGTTCATAAAGGCGAAAAACCACACTTGTATGGATATGTTTTACTGTTTATGAGCCATAGAGTGTTATTTCCTCGTAAAAGTCACACTTCTGTTGTCTCACTGATGAAGTATCACGTTTTGTGTTGTCACATATGTGCTAATAACATTTCGAAAATGAATGCCAATAACAAAGTAATATACGACCACGCGAAACAGTTCGTCAGTTATCAAAATATTTATTCCACCACAAAACTCTTCAAGCACGCCAGACATAATATCTCAAGGTCTGAACTATTACTTAGCCTTTAAATTAAATAAAGTTGGTTTAAACTCATTTCGAGCGGTTGGTTAGCCAAAGATCTGTTGTGGTGTGTTTATGAAATAATATTTTTGGTTTTAAGTTCGTTGAGCTGATGAATGTGTCTGTTAATCTTTTTAATGGCTATGATTGGTGTTACCTGTAGCGGGAGTAGATGTGAGTCAGTGAGGTTTTCGGTATCATGACGATTGACTTCGTAACTATGTCATGATCGTTTTTCTGTGGTGTCTTTGGCGCAGTAAGATAATGCACACATCACGGCTTTAATGAATTACATGAAATATCCTCTTATTATTTGATGAAACTATCTTTCATGCCTAATGTATTAAGCTTATGGGGTTTATCGCATAATTCTAAAGTATCATTCTTTTGTGGATTAAATAGTTACACTGTTAATACTCAAGTTTTATTATTCACGGTTCAGGACACTAAAGTTATTTACATACTTATCAGTTTCTTTACATCCTATGTACTACAAGATATGGCGTTCATGTTTTCCCTTTGATAGTAAATCGCACTACCAATTGTTAGCACACTATTTTCTGTAATTCAGCATCTAAATACAGATCTAGATGTGACTTATTGACGTAAGCACTTGACTTACACTTAGTTGTTACGACGTTCGATTTCCTTTTCACCTACTTCATCCTGCTCAGTTTAGTGGTATCATTATTCCTCAAACAGGTGTGTCACTTATCCTGGTACTTGAAAGTTCTATCCCTGGTAATTAACTTCAAACAAACATTATTGTACAGTATTTATTCATACTGAAGTAGTTGAATAGATTGTTACGAAGGTGACTGAGTCTTAGAACGATGAGTGATGCTTGAATCTTGAAAAGACGAATGAACCAAGAATTTAGGCTTTATTCATTTTACAATGAAGCCGGAATGGCTTAAACGTATAAAGGGAAAAAAGAGTGTTAATAGCGGTAGAGATATGAATATGATTAGATACGTATTATAAGAAAAGTTCACAACATAGATTTGAAAATGTTACTACAATATTGAGTGTTTACGCTTCTGCATTGGTATTATTCTACCTACATTTAACATGTACTGTACAAATAAGTATAGCAGAGATTTGGTTAGGCTTTGTGTGCCCACAAAAGGCATGACTGGAATAAACCTTGGGTTTTCTACTAACTTGATTGTTTATCTCTATGTTAGAGAAATGTAGATTACCTGATATGCCAATTACAATTGTTTTCATCATTTTTCAGATATGTGCAGTGATACAGGGAGTGAGTCCAACTGTCCAGAGTCTTTAGTTTCTGGATTCAAAGGAACTCAAATAGGTGACATGGAGTCATGTTTGTCAAGAATTACCACCAACGAAGGAAACAGTCATATAATTTCAGAACCGTCGTCCGCTCGACCTCGCCTTACTGTTCTCGATCTGCTTGATGATCGAATGCCTCACTCAGGTATTTTTAACGCCGTTTTTCTATATTTTGTGCTATCACGACTCCTAATTCAGTCCGTTAATTGATTGAACATGTTTCGTGAATGAGTTTGAAAATTGATTCTGTTATTAGCCTCTGCATGTAGTCGTTGCTACCGTGCTTATTTATTTCCTCCTGAGTACTCTATGTAATCAGATTTTTACTCACGATAATTTAGTTAATGCACACATGTTATTGTCATGTTGCCATTAAATGTAAATTAGTTGAGGTGAAACACACGGTCCATTTTCCACAATTCTAATTTTATAAAACAACATGCAGCAAATGTAAAAATGTTATTTTTAACGGTAATCTTTTATCCAAAATTCACTAAAGCATAGGTTAATCAAAGAAATGACCACAGATATGGCTTAAGGTAGAATTAATAAACTATGAAATTGTTGATTAAGGCGTCTTTTGCCAACAATTAATTTAAACTGTTTTATTTTTTCATCAAACTGATGTTGAAGTCTATATGTTCCAGCTCATCTGAGAAAAACTGTTTTAAGTTATGTAAGAACAAACTTGTATAACGTCTCCAGTCTACATACTTGTGTTACACGACGTTTCTGTATCAAGTGTTTTAAAGGATTACAAACAAATGGTATCAACAATACTTTCACTTTTAATGCAGATTTATAATCGCGGTATATATTTTCAAATGAAACCGATCTGGAAATCTTCGTCACTCAGCGTCAACAACAAAATTTGGATCTTCAATACAAACGTCAAGTCAGTTCTCCTATACGGATCAGAAACTTGGCGGGTCACAAAGAAGATTTCCAACAGCCTGTTGCATACCTTTATCAACAACTGTCTTCGCTAGATCTATACTGAAGATCAGATGGCCGGGCCGGAAAGAATCACCAACAAGAACTTGTGGGCGATAACAAACAAAACAAGAACCAATCACCAACCAACAAATATGCAGGAGAAAGTGAAGAGATGAACTGAACACTCGCTGAGGAGGCCGGTTGGTGACATCGCGCGCGCGTCAGATCATTGCTCGAGTGGAACCAGGCTGAAAGGGAAGCAGCGATTGTGACGTCAGTGCAAGGGTGACATGGAGGAGATCGTGTGAAGAGGAGTTGAAAGAGTATGGACTAACATGGATGCAGGTGAAAAGTACAGCAGAAGGAAGACAGAAGCAAGTGAATACGTGCAGTTGAAGCCCTTTGTTCCACTAGGAACCCAAGGGAACAATAATAATAGTTTTCAAATGACTAGGAAGTTCGGTTTACAACAATGTTGAGTGCCGATGAAATTCGTCATCTTTTATGCTTCAGTTATTGTAGGGTGGAGAAAGATACGGCAGACTTTTGTGCTGATACTTGACAATCACTCTATTCGAATTTACCATTAATATAAGTTCATGAAAATCGTTAAATTGCATTTTTATGAGATTAGTCCACTGATTATCCTTAAATGCAAAAGCTGAAAACTCATTTAAAATTCTCAATGTGGAAACTCACAGTATGTTCGTGGGTGTGACATTTTCAGAGAAAAATGTGATAAGATAGTTAATTTACCCATGCAAATGGTCTGCTCCATCTTACAGATAGAGTAAAAATTGCAAGCTTAAGAAGTATACGGTGTCTAGAAATCTCTCATACCTTATTGTGTCGGTCGCTAGCACTACTTGTTACTTTTCAAGGTTATGGAAATGTACCTTAACCTTTATCCTCCTTTCTTGCTAAGATGTTCTAGCCACAAAGGTTCTTGCTGTACAAGAAATATGTCTGTTTTTCGACATAGAACTTTGCACATATGTGCGCCAGTTCAAGTCGCCACACTCCCTCCATATACCACACAAAACAAGAGAAGAAAGTACAAGAAAGGCATAATAGAGACAGTAAACAGATGTGTGAGACAAAGGAATAGTAATAACGAAGAACAATAAAGTTTCATTGGAAATCATAAGTCACAAGGAGTGGATGCATCTGCGTTAGCCATTGAGAACGATTTCGATCCATATCACCAATTGTTTCCAACCATTGGTTTTTACTGTCGCGAGGACCGCAACCTGGAAGTTCACACCTTCCTACCTGGCTTAGACTAACTGTTGTAGATTTCATTGACTGGTGCCATGTTTTGGCTTGTCTGCCACTAGCTCTTTTCCAGCCTGACCCTGTATCAGTTAACATTGCTCGTCGAAGAAGGCGATGACTAGGCATACGTAACACATCTCCTCTTTTGTTTGGTGTGCCTCAGTAGCATACTTATCACTCCTGCCCTGTGACATGGCAGCAGGAAGCGCGGTCGTTGTTAATCCGGGCCACGGCCGATCCGGCATGAAATTCTGTGATTTTGTATTGGTCATGATGTTGGATTGGGTAGCTGCTTTTTGTTTAACCGCTATCCAAACAACCTGCCTGGCATGGTAGGACCTCAAGAGACATAAGTCTCAGCCAGTATAGCTTGAGTAGATCATTGCGGTGTTCAAGTCCGACCACCACGTCAAGGTAGCAGCAGATTCTAGAACATAGGCATTCCTACCGGCGTCCAACAGTCATTATATTTCTTGACCTAAAGGCAGCATTCGACTCTGTCGATCGAGAAGTTCTCTGGAGATGCTTGGCTGTAAAGGGAATTCCGAGAAAATATATTGCACTGATTAAGGCACTCTACTCGTACTCATACAGCCAGGTGAGGGCTTACGGCGAGCTCTGGCGTAGACGAGATGTTCGACTGTTGACCAAAGGGCGGGTGTACTGCTCAGCAGTCCGCTCCGTTCTCCTTTATGGTTGTGAGACCTGGCCACTGAGAGTGGGAGACATGAAAAGACTAGCTGTCTTTGATCATAGGTGCCTGCGCTCTATTTCCCGTGTAAAGTGGCATAATAAGGTGAGCAACATTGAGGTTAGGCGTAGAGTTCTAGGTAAACAGGGGAAATCAATCGACGAAGTCGTGAAGCTACAAAGACTGAGATGGTTAGGACATGTGTTACGTATGCCAAGCCATCGCCTCCCTCGACGAGCTATGTTAGCGGATATAGGGTCAGGCTGGAAAAAAGCTAGCGGCGGTCAAACAAAAACTTGGCATCAGTCAATGAAATCCACAACAGTTGGTCTAAGCCACGTAGGAAGGTGTAGACTTCCTGATGGGTGGGGTCCTCGGGACGGTAAAAACCAATGGTTGGAAACAATTGGTGACATGGCTCGAAATCGTTCTCAGTGGCGCAGATGCATCCACTCCTTGTGACTTATGATCTCCAATGAGACTGTTTTGTTTTTCTTTATTACTCCTATGTCTCACACCTCTGCTCACTGTTTCTATTATGCTTTACTTGTACTTTCTTCTCCTGCTTCGCGTGCTACACGGAGTGTGGCGACTTGAACTTCCGCACATTTGTGCAAAGTTCTATGTCGAAAACAGACAGACAGACAACACATCTCCTAACCATCTCAGTCGATGTAATTTCACAGACTCGTCGATTGATTTCCCCTCCTTACCTAGCAGTCGACGCCTAACCTCAATATTGCTCACCTTATTATACCACTTCACACGGGAAATAGGACGCAGGCACCTATGATCAAAGACAGCTAATCTTTTCATGTCTTCCACTTTCAGTGGCCAGGTCTCACAACCATAAAGGAGGACTGAGCGAACTGCTGAGCAGTACACTCGCCCTTAGGTCTATAGCGGGATATCGCGTCTAAACCAGAGACGGTGTAAACTGATATGTGCGAAACTAGCCCTCTGTATCCATGCTGAGATTTCGTCAGAGATCAACCCGTTGGCACTGGCTGATGGTACTTCCCAAATAAGTGAAGCGGTCAACGTGCTCTACCACTTCACTTCCAATTTCTAATCTAGGAGTCGGTGTAGTCCAGTCCTGTAACATCATCTTGCATTTGGCGGGAGCGAATCGCATTGCAAACATTCGTAGATTGCAGCTCAAGGTGTTCAAAAGACTGCATTTTGTCAGCGTCCCCGCCTAGAAGGACTATATCGTCTGCATATTCTAAGTCAACGAGATTATTCCCTGGTAGCAAGTCAATCCCTGAGTCTCTGAAGTGAGTTAGGGTTAAGTCAATTAGTGCATCAATGATGAAGTTGAATAGAAATCGGGATAATGGGCATCCTTGACGGACACCACTAGTCGTCACCATTTCAGATGACAACTCGCCGTAAGTCCTCACCTACCTGCATGAGTACGAGTAAAGTGCCTTAATCAGTGCAATGTATTTTCTCGGAATTCCCTTCACGGCCAAGCATCCCCAGAGAACCTCTCGGTCGACAGAGTCGAATGCCGCCTTTAGGTCAAGAAATATAATGACTGTTGGACGCCGGTAGGAATGCCTATGTTCTAGAATCTGTCGGAGGGTTAAGATATGATCAATACACCCTCTTCCTGGTCCAAAGCCTGCCTGGTTCTCTCGTGTTTGATTTCATGTACAAGAAATAAACTTATAAAACTCTCATTAACATAAACATAATTATTTTTAGGTTCAAGAGGTCAAGAATCTGTTCCCACACAGGATCTATCATCTCCACAAAATGATTCAACCTCAGCAAATACACCAAGCATTCCAGCGTTGAGAGTTAATCCAACCCCACATTTAGATAGGGGGCAAAGTACAATGGCATGGTCAGGAGTAGCCAGTCCAAATCATCCATACGCATTTTTTCAATCTGCTAATAAATTCCCCTCCAAGGATAGTCTTTTGGGATCTGTAAGTACAGCTACATCAGGCGAAACATATGAATATTGTAACGCAGTACCGGTGACTACTCTTGGTACCGACATAATGGATACATTCACACGTAAAACCACACCACTCTCTCACTTTACACAAATTCAAGCTAACGATCCAGAGAGCAGCTATATTTCATCTGCGTTGTCATCAAACCCAACTCCAATTTGTCTATCAGGAAACACTAATGGCGGGGTTAATAACAATTCTAATAAGCGTAGTGGTGGTTCCACTGGAGCAACTGGAGGTTGTAGTACTGGTGGTTCCAGTTTTAGTGGCTCTGCACCATGTGGTGGAGCCGGTGGTGGAGGATGGGGTAACCGTAGGGGTCCTCCCGCTCCACCTTTTACTCCCTCTGGATCTCTACTTCAAGTAAGTTATTACTCTTTTCCTTTTTTCTTTGTCTTGAGAATATGCCAGGTAGATCCATCCACAGTTTTGTGGTTGATTACGGACCATATTAGTCAATATTCTGTTTATTTACACGGTTCAATCTGCAAGCATTTATATTTTAATTATTATTTCCTCTCGGCGATCCTTTTATGTTTCACCTAACCATCACTTATCTCAAGCCATAATTTTGTTAGAAAATAAGTAAATGTGTGCGTCCACAGTCGTTAGATTGAACCCATTGCCGTGTTTCTCATCAGCTTTCTCTATTCCTAATGCCACTTTGGGTCCGTATTGTTATTTAATGTTTTTTGATGGCTATGCATCATATAGCATCTTAAATCAGCACTAAATTGTGAGACATATTTGTCCACCCAGAATGTGCAATAAGTAGGCGATAAAAATGAAGGACAAAGACTCAGAAATATCAAAGATCGTACTAGTCTTTAAAAAAGAAAGTGAAGTAAATAATATGATATTACAATAAATGTGCTGTTGGGTGCATTTATCTTAGGTATTACCGTGCTCTTCGAGTTAGATGGCTCATCTGCGAAGCTTTCCTTATCCTTCTAGACATTATCTTCATAGCTAAACTCACAGTATGATTAGAGTTCCGTAAACAAAATAACCGTCTTTTTTTAATGAATTTCACTGTGATAGACTATCTTGTCATTGTGTTGATTTGTATTGACATTGATCGTCTCACTGACCAGATAATTGATATTTTCGGGCATCTGTCTTGTTAATTATTGGTTAGTAAGTTTGCTCTGTATGTCTGTTAGCTACATATTACTGGTAATACTAGGCTCATAGGAATTCTATGACAAATGGACAAACGTGTAACGCTTGGACTATTGGAAGTAAACGGCGAAAGATTTATTAAGCATTAGGTGTAGATTCGAGATTGTCCGTGAAATAAGTAATCTACATGACTGCTCATGGCTTCCTTGAATATTTCTTTCATGAAGTTATATTCATGGTTATTGTCGTACACATATTATCTCCTATGGGAATGTTCCCGATAAAATTGCTAAACAGAATTTAAAACTTAGGTTTTCAGTAGTTTACTGGCTAAACAAGCTTTATAACAAGATATATCGCTCTTGAATTGATGAAGAATGGTTATAGCTTAGAACGCCGATTTTTTAGTTACATTGAATATTATGAGTAAAATGCTATTAGAAGCTCCATTTTAAGAGAATGTATCGACTGACACTGTATTTCGAACGTCAAGTTTAACTTTAACTTTGGTTTTACCTGACAGTTTTTTCTTATATATTCAACGAGTTCATATAGCCTTTGAGTGTCGGTTTGAGCCACATAGATGTAGACTATGGGACTGGGATTGTTGAGATGTTTCGATAACCAATGACTTGAGACTAGGTGATATCTCTAGAAGTCATTCCCAATGATATAGATGCATTCACTCTTCGTAGTCTCAGATTCATGTAATTCTTTCTCCCTTCTCTGTTCATTCTAGTTCCTTTGAATTTTTTCTCTACCGGTGCGTTCTATGTGGAGTGTTGCAACTTGATCAGTTGCACTTATGTAAGGTTCTATGCTTAGAACTTAACCCAATCCAGTAAAATGAAGGCCTAACAAGTATAAAGTATTCAAAAATTTTGCGTATTACGTGCTACACGGAATGTGGCGACTTGAACTTCCGCACATTTGTGCAAAGTTCTATGTCGAAAACAGACAGACATTACGTGGTACATCATGGTTTGCATCGTTTCTATAGCTAACTAATTCTAATGGTGTTCCTGAGTTTGTGACAGATTTTGTTTTTTAAGCATTATGCTTATGTTTCTATTTTACTTTCAGCCCTTACCAGTGTTAACTACTCAACGACCCCCTGAATACTGGTGCAATATCGCCTACTTTGAGCTGGATCAACAAGTTGGGGAATTGTTTAAAGTTCCTAGCCAGTACTCCCGTGTGACTGTTGATGGGTACACAGATCCATCTAGTCCAAACCGGTTTTGTCTTGGACAACTTTCAAATGTCCACAGGTGAGTTCAATTTTATTTTTCCGAAGTTAATAGTGTGAAAAGTCAGTTGTTTTCATATTTATCGTGCAAAAAAGCTTAACAGATGTGACTTGTAGAAACGCCTAATACTACGTTGTCGATGGTTTAGTTGTATGGAGCCAGCAGGACTTCTCACTATCTGCATTTACTTTTTAAAGTTATAACTAGTGGGCTGTTTTTCGACTTAGAAGCTTTTAAGAAAGTGTATATGTATGTAGACACAGAAATCAGTCTCTAACTGTTTGGTTCAGTGATTTTGTTGCTATGCGGTTGTGTTTCACAAAATATCATGCCGGATCGGCCGTGGCCCGGATTAACAACGACCGCGCTTCCTGCTGCCGTGTCACAGGGCAGAAGTGATAAGTATGCTACTGAGACACACCAAACAAAAAGGAACAGACAAAAACAGGTCGCGTGTGACCGGCCTCAAGCAGTTGTCCCCTGGGCTCTGCGGTCACGCAACCAACTTCCACGGTGTGGGCAGCCGGGAAGTAACAAACGCCCTCAATCCAAAGACAGATACGGTTGTGTTTGGGGTTCATATATAGACATTTTGTGGGCATGTACTTAAGCAGTGGTTCGCTGACAAATGTATTAATTCTTGTGTACTAATTACGGTTTACATGTATCGCTCTACAGTGTCAAACTTCTTGGCATCACATCGATAACAATGGGCAAGTATGACATCAGGGAAATTCGTCATTCCTTTATTTCTACTAGTTCTAACTTGCGGTTGTAATCGTTTTCTTAAGATACCAGTATGATATAGAGTGGCTTTTCATTCATATTTTTAATGCTATGTTATCCACCAGGCTTTGAGATTATAGATGTTAACGGTTGTAACACTTCTCTTATATATCAGTGGTGGTCAAATCAAAACAGCATCAATCAATGAAATCCACAACAGTTAGTTTGAGCCATGTGGGAAGGTGTATACTTCGTGGTTGGGGCTCTCGGGACGGCAAATACCAATGGCTGGAGACAATCGGTAATATGGCTCAAAATCGTTCTCGATAGATAGCCTGGTGCAGATGCATCCACTCCTTGTGACCTATAACACCCAATACAAACTATATTGTTCTTCGATATTACTATTCTTTTTGTCTCATGTCTCTGTTTGCTGTCTCTACTTTGCATTTTTTTACTTCCTTCTCTTGCTTTGTGTGGTACAAGGAGTGTGGTGACTCGAACTGCTGCACATCGGTGCAAAGTTCTATGCTGAAACCAGTCACTCAGTCAGTCGTATACATCAGAAGTATTATGTAAACTGCAGAAGTTTGGTGCGGACACATGATGAAGTGTGGAGGTATATTTACGATGGCTTTTAGGTTGTTATGTTATTTTTCTATTCTAATCAAATATGCAATCTCCGACCAAATAGAATGGAATTAGGAAAGAGCCTGAAGTTATCAAGTGAACGTATGGTATCAGTCACAAAGCCTTGAATTTCGGTCTGAGTCGCCTTGACCTTTTTGGTCGAGTTTCGCGACATAACCGTGGTAGATACCAAATAGTGTGACTCAAAATATAACCAGGATGCAAGTCCATTTACATCTTAATTTAACCATAATATCATATACCTTTTTCCCGCTTGGCTTTTTAAAATTTCTGATTTTATTGACTTTATTTTTTCTCGGTATTTAAAAATCTAGTCTTATACAGTTGTGCAAGATTTGAGTACAATACCGTCATATTGTACACTTGAAATGACACCATTTTCTAAATCGATTGAGTGAATGGTTTCTGTATGACTCGCTGGTGGAGATGTAGTATGTTGGCTTTAACACTTGACTTTCAACCAGTATGTCTGAGTTTTGAATTCTGTCTCATCTTCAATCCGAGAAACTGTGTCGTATCATCAACTCTCACACAATATATAGAGATCATAGCTTGCAACATGGAAAATCTATCCAAATTTCTAACTAACTGTGAGGGACTCGTTTGAAATCGCCAGTTTTATTACTAGTTTGTAAACTTAAGTACAATGTCACTGTTGAGTCCTGCGTTCCTCCGCTTTTTTCATTTATCTTTTTATGTGAAGGTATTATTTTAAAACCGTCTTAGGTTTACCGCGATTTCCATCTTTATGTTACTTGTTTGATTTTGGCTCGCACCAGACTTTCATCGCCATACATTATCGAACTGATAATTCGTAGAAATACTCAGTTTTTTCAGCGAATCAAGAATGTTAGTTTACACACTTCAAGCAGCTTATATTTCCTTCTAAATTCACCACAGGATTATTGTGTAGTCGCTTCTTGTTCCTCAAATGAATATGTAAAGTGTCCCATGTTAGCGGAATAACCGCATGGTTAGAATTCAGTCAGCGCAACACAATATTGGCTAATCAGCAGTAATGAGTTAATATTTGTGTATGTAAAGAAATTGTTTCCTTCATTTAGGTTTCATTTGTTTTTGAGATGAATTCATCGAAGATGAGACGTATGAATGCTATACGACAGGGAAACGTTTTATAGAAATAAAGTAGGATTTACCATACTCACATGGCATGAAGATAAGCTGTGATTATCAGAATCTTACCGTAAGTAGTCCAGTTAAGGATTCTAAACAGTAGTCTGCATGTGAGAGTCAGTGATATGAACCTAGGTGGCATTCTAGTTCAATTCGTGGGCTAATTTACAAATAATTCCCCATACTCTACAGAGTATATTTCACCATATACGTTGATTCAGTTTTGTACCCTGTTCAAATGTATGCTGGACAATTCAGGATATTTCCAACTGATACATATTTTGTGACGGATTTTATTGGATGACTTTAGATATGCTGTTACTATAAAAAATTTTTATAATATTGTTATGTTCAGGTCAGAACAATCTGAAAAGTCTCGACTTTATATTGGCAAAGGTGTGGAGTTGGATAATGTTGGAGAAGGTGATGTGTGGATTCGCTGTCTTTCAGAATTCTCTGTGTTTGTCCAGAGCTACTATTTAGATCGTGAAGCTGGCCGTGCTCCTGGAGACGCTGTTCATAAGATATACCCGGGTGCATATATCAAAGTAAGTTGTCAGGTAAAAATGGTTTATTTAAAATCTGTATCGTTCAGTGTACACTCCCCTAATAAATGTGATTGTATTTAGTAGATTTAACATTCAAAATACCTTCTAATGCGTTAGAATATTTTTTACATTTCGATATAATACAAGCAAATTTGCAAGCATTGTCGACAGTTTGTATGTATTGTGTAGTTTTGAATTGATCTCTACGAGTATTGAAACGGCTGTGAGATTGCCTTGATGTTTTGAATTTGTTTTAAACACATCCCCTTATTCATATTTGATGTAGATTGCTCCTCTTACATCATATAACTTTTTCCTCTTCGGCCCTAGGTTTTCGATATTCGACAGTGTCATGAAGAAATGAAGTCTCTTGCTCAGTCTTCTCATGCTGCTGCTGTACGTCAAGCTGCAGCTGTTGTTGGATCACCAACAACAAGCGATCTGTTATCTCAGCTCCCAGGGGCACTACCTCTAGGTTCTGGTCAGTCAACTCCAAGTTCTGTACCCGGTATATTAGGTACAGGAGCGTCAATCATGGCCACTGCTGGTGTAGGTGTAGATGATCTGAGGCGTCTTTGTATGCTTCGATTGAGTTTCGTGAAAGGATGGGGACCTGATTATCCTCGACGTAGTATCAAAGAAACACCATGCTGGATAGAAATACAGTTGCACAGGTGAGATTAACTGAATTGTTTACTTTAAATGCTTTCTTAAAATACTTTTCTGTTATAAGGAAAGTCAAGCTCTTAGATTCAAATGAAGGTTGTTTAAGTAGTTGATGGGTAGTAGACCGAATGAATTCAAATAAGTTCCATACCACTACTAACAGTTTCTTTCTATATACTTTATTTTATTCGAAGTATGATTCTGGTAGATCAATTAACAATTGTGTTATTGTTAGAAAACAGATGCTATTTGCCTAACTCTGATCACATTTAAATATGCTCATTGTGAATTTAGGTTGCTCGAAATTAGTTTCATCGGCTTTAAATAAGTTAACGCCTTCATCAAACTATGTGCATCTACAGGGCTTTAACTCCAGGCAAGTGTAGGATAGTTGGCTCAAATTGGCATAAATTAACACTGGCGGTTAGCATTCTTCGGAATCATTTCGTGACACTTCTGTGCTTGCAAAATAAGTTTTTATGATACAGTTAACACATTAAAGGTTACTTCTGCAGTGATTTAATATTCCTAATTTTTTCCTTTCAGACCCTTGCAATTACTGGATGAAGTCTTGCAGGCTATGCCTCTTAACGACCTGAAACCAACCAGACATTTCTTCTCCTATTTCCCACAGCCGTCTGGTTGTAATACAGTGAGACCAGCAGCAGCAAAACGCGTATAGAGATAAAGACAGGATTAATTAATCTTCCTTTCTTTCTCTTTTTAATGCAAGATTCACACCTTTATTTTAATTAATGTAATTCTTTGTATTTTTAAGCCCCCCTCCCTTGTCGATGGTTTGTTGCATATTTTTCAGTCAATGCATCGGTCCCAATCATTTCATCATCCACTCTTCAATCCTAAGTCAACTGTTTACTTCGTAACTCTGCAAACAACAAAACATCAGGTATCTTATAATATTTTTTTCTTTCCTTTTTTGTATGTACCCGCTAGAATAAGTTTAATATCTGCTCAACATATTTCCAACTGTAATTCTTTTCTCATTTTTACATACACACACACACACTCATTGTTTATAAATATCATCTGTGCGCCTTTTATCAGGTAATTTTAATATTGTTTTTTTTAATTTTAAAAAGTCTGTTATGTGTATCTTCATTTAAGTTATTGCCCTTGTCGACGTTGTTGATTTCGTCTACAGCTGACTAGTGATCGCTTTATGGGTAGTTTATTATTTGTAAGATGATATGAGACGATTATCTTGTTTTGTGACGCATTGAGTGAAAGAAATAATTTTTTTTAAAAAAGCTTTGAACCAGTTTATCTTTAAAAATTTCTTTATACGATTTTAAGTTTTCCACTTATTGGAGATCCTTGTAAATCAAAAGTTTATCATCCCTTGTTGTTTTATTATTTGGTTTTTACTTCGTTTTGCTTTATTTTTCTCTACTTTAATTATTGATTTTTAGGCATACAAATACGTTTAGACGCTTGTCTCTACTACTAATATTTCTCTTAATTACTTGACTTATGCATCTGTGTACTCCAATAAATTTTCAATGATATTCTGAAGAAATTCAGTAACTAGTCAGCAGTAGTCAGCCTTACTCAACAAATATGTAAGAGAAAATGGAGATGGATCGGGCATACATTGAGGAGACCGTCGAATGACATCGCGCGCCACACCCCTCGTGTGGAATCCCAGTGGAAGGCGACGAGTGGGTCGTCCTGGGATGACATGGAGGAGATGAGAGATTGTGGGCAATCGTGGTCCAAGTTGAAGAGGATGGCAGAAGATAGGATAAAGCGATGTGTTATTGAAGCCCTATGTTCCACTTTGAACTCAAGGGAATAATAATAACAGTTAGCTCCAGCGTGCTCTAGCTTTTTGTGAACCTATGGCTGTCTGTCTGTTTTCGACATAGAACTCTGCACATATGTGCGCCAGTTCAAGTCACCACACTCCCTCCATGTACCACACAAAGCAAGAGAAGAAAGTACAAGAAAGGCATAATAGAGACAGTAAACAGATGTGTGAGACAAAGGAATAGTAATAATGAAGAACAATAAAGTTTCATTGGAAATCATAAGTCACAAGGAGTGGATGCATCTGCGTTAGCCATTGAGAACGATTTCGAGCCATATCACCAATTGTTTCCAACCATTGGTTTTTACTGTCGCGAGGACTGCAACCTGGAAGTCCACACCTTCCTACCTGGCTTAGACTAACTGTTGTAGATTTCATTGACTGGTGCCATGTTTTAGTTTGTCTGCCACTAGCTCTTTTCCATCCTGACCCTATATGCGCTAACATTGCCCATTGTCGAGGAAGGCGATGACTAGGCATACGTAACACATCTCCTAACCACCTCAGTCTTTGTAACTTCACAACTTCGTCGATTGATTTCCCCTGTTTACCTAGAACTCTTATGGGCGAAAGTCTGCGTGTTATTTTGAAAAAAGTGTATCGTACAAGTAAACATACTTAATCATTCACAATCACTATTGCATTTAAGTGTGGATCACACCTGGATTCTTTCTATGTTTGCGTTTACCTAGCGAAAGGTTTGCGATACTAAGCGGCTAAAGTTGGGGTCAGGGTCTTAGGTCACCGTCTAAATAGACATATGGTTTTGTGTGTATCATGGTACAGCGTGGTTATTGGAATAAGTCCATTCACTAATAGTAGAATTAAACTGATTAGTTCCTACCGCGTTTTGGTGTTCCTCAATAGACAGATGTATTGCTGTTTCTTCTAGTGTCCCAGTCATACAAGTAGGAGTAGAGCTGAGTCAGTGTGGCAGAACTTAATCGCATAGTACACATGGTGAAGCACACAGTGATGTGGTACTAATCATCTGGTGAAGGAAGTATTGACCAATTGTTTTAGTAAGGTAGTGAAAATTTTCAACTGTTGGTTTATATTGTTGAATAACAACTTTGGATTTTATGAGGAATCATTTTATGTTTCCACAACTAATAATGCATTGTGTAAACCGAGGTTTTTTGTAGCATATCGTGTATATACAGCGATAGGTGGTAAGAGGGAATTCAGACATACGGTGCAGTGGTTGGTGCTTATCCCACAAAAGCACGTCGGTGTGTGAAGGCGTGTAAATTGTAGCACCCAAAGGTGTGTTTATCAAAGTATGATTTATGGCATAATTCACACCAGGGTTAAAATCTCACATACATTGTATTTCTCAGTCATAGGTCTTACCTTATCAGCACTATTTTCTACTTAGAAGGCAGTGGAAATATCTTACGATTTCTGGCGCATAAACGACCTATGAGGAAAAGGACATTTTTTGTCCAGTGAAGAAATATTGCTTTCCAACAACTTCATTTTCAAGCTGTACAGTCGTATTTACATCACGGAAAAAGGTATTAAGTTGCCCCAAAAAACTGATCAGTCAATGTACATATGATAAGAATAAAGATAATTGAAATGGTGTATTAAAGGGGTAGGTAGAGTTGAAGTGGGTGAATTACGAAACTTTTATAGATTATTAAATAAGTGAATTGTTCTATTAAATATTTTAAACCAGGTCAAATTTTGTCTAAAAGTCAAGAGTACAATGGTGATAACAATAAATAAAGCGAAAATGAAGTGAATTAGAATGAATTCGAGTTGGAAAATAGAATAAAATTAAAGAACAAGGTATAAATGTTAATAGAAGCTTAAAACTTGGGCACTCTGGTAGTAAGCAATTCCATATTAGTTTGTTTATTGGATGTATCACACAGTGAAACAGTATTGTTATGTACTGACCGAGAATTTAATAGTCCTGACGCAAGAAAGACGGAAATCAGAAGACCACTAGGTTTGCGATGATACTTCTATTTTCCAAAACACAAGGAGAATCAATGTCACACAAGTGTGTGAGAGCAAAATATAAATGTCCGAATGTGTGAACACAAGTGTGTGAGCGAATATTCAAAATGAACAAATCAATAGACAGTCTTAACATGGTTGGCTAATTATAATGGAATATCGATCCATATATACATAGCAAAATATATCAGACTGTCAAACCAAACACACATATTATGTGGATATATATCACCAAGGACAGACTGTCAAACAAAACACACATATTATATGGATATATATCACCTCCCCTTTTGAGAAGATTGATGATTAGTAGGGTGTTTTCTTGGGGGTTTATCTGGAACCGTTGAGCTTGTTGTTGACGTCCTTCGCTACGTCTGTCTGTTGGGTTCGCGGCTTCGTCTTCCTCCGGAATTGTCTGACATTTTATGCTTCTTGACTGCATTGCATAGAGAATTTAGTGGGACATCAGCCAGATGCAAACGATCGAACCAATCAAGTCCCAAAAGATTTAAATCACTCTTGGTGACGTAGCAAATTCCTGTGAATTTAATGTTACGGAATGAAACAGAACATTTGAGTTCACCAATTAGTTTGAGCCGCCCACCACAGGCGCTGACAAGAGTCTGGGAAGTATTTGTGATAGGTGGTCTGCCAATATTATTCCAAAGTTTCTCTGATATAACAGTAATATCAGAGGCGGTATCTAGCTGCAGACGTGTATCATGACCATTCATCTGAAGATCAAGATATTTCCGCATACCTGGTGTTGTGACTTGACAGGTTGCGACTAGACTCATTGACTTTTTGGGGATTTAGGACCAACAGTTTGTCGAGCTTTCGCTGGATTATGATATCTGGGTTTGCGTGGCTGACAAAAACCATTTTTATGACCGATGATTTTGCACTTGCTGCAACGATGATTTTTGTATGGGCAAGACTTTACAAAGTGCCACGCGCCACAATGCCAGCATGGTGATGGTGGGGTCTTCTTTGCAGTATTTTGTGAAGTTGGACGAGTATGTGTAGATTTCCGCGGAACATTAGGAGAAGGTGGGTCAGGAGTGGATGATGAGAGATTTTTGCTCTTTCGTAATGCATGAATATCAGAGCTTCTCGAAGGTGTTGATTCGACCAGGTGTGTGTCTTTCTGCAGATTAATCAGCCGTTGATATTCATCAGCTATGTCATGTAATGTTAACTTAGGATTTTGTTCTAGCTGATTGAGCAGTCGAGTTCGGATATCTGTGAAACGAGGAGATTGAAGACTGCATATGAGAATCAAGGCTTTGAATTGATCATCTGTTAAGGACCTGAGTCGAAATCTCTCACATTCTCGGTTGACTGTGCCAACGTGAGTAAGAAAATCATCATTTTCATTCATTGTCAGCTTGAGGAAACGATAACGTATGCTGAATAATGAGGAGTGGTCTCCAAAATGTTCACGCAGCAGCTTTATTGTATCATCGAAACACTTGTCACGTGGTTTTTGGGGTAAAATTAGGTTGCAGTACCTTTCATATTCTGCGGGACCCAATTTACGTAATAACACTCGCACCTTCCAAGCATCGTCTTGTGAGGCGAGATCAACAGTGAATAAATCCTCATAACGTTGATACCATGTGTCAAAAGTGACATTAGCATCTGGGTCATAATTGAACTGTGAAATACTATTCACAATGCCGTCGACAGATGGTAGCATGGTATGATTGGGATTGCTTGAAGGTGAAGCTGGACCAGTCTGTTGGTTGACGAACATTTCCATTAATTTCATTTGTCGTTCAAATAGTAATTCCAATTTAGTCGCTAATTAGCCAAGATAGAGCGTCGGCTTGACCAAATTCGTTAGTTCGGTTGTATTTAATATCGAAATCGTATCCAAGTAATATTATTGCCCAGCGTTGTAGTCAGTTAGCTGCATGTACAGGGATACCTGATTTAGATCCGAAAATGGAAAGTAACGGTTTATGATCTGTCAGCAAGGTAAATCGGCGGCCGTAGATCATATTATGGAAACGTCGTACGGCGAAAACTAAAGCTAAGGCTTCTTTTTCAATTTGTGCATATTTCTTTTCTGCCGCAGTTAGTGTTCGAGATGCATGCATTATTGTTTTTTGTGAACCATCTGGGAAGACATGTAAAATGACAGCTTCCACTCCGCTTGCTGAAGCGTCCGCTGCAACTATAATTGGAAGTGTTGGACTATAATGTGTCAGAAGCAATTCAGAAGTTAACATAGACTTCAACTTTTCTAAAGCTGATCTGCAAGCTTCGGACCATTTCCAGGTTGCATTCTTTTCGAGTAGTCGATTGAGAGGGTGTCGAACATTATACAGCGCAGGGAGAAAAGCCGAGTAATAGCTAATTAATCCCAAGAAAGAGCGTAAGGAAGGCACGTCAGTAGGTGCGGGCATCTCTTTTATAGCACGTATGTTGTCAGGATCTGGACGCCTACCCGATGCATCAAATATAAATCCAAGGTATTTGACAGATCTCAAGGAGAACTGACACTTCTCTGAGCGTAGTCGTAGACCGTTGTCCTGCATGCGTGACAAGACAGATTCTGTCCTGCTGTAAAGTTCGTTTATAGAATTCGCTACCAAAGACTATGCAGTTAACCTCATCGACAATGCTGTTTGATCTCTGCCAGTAACGTTTGCAGAAATCCAGCGAACTACAAGCACCGATGCCACCTTACGACGTGCTACACAGTATGTATCCAGTAATTGGCCAAAGATTAAATATAGTGGAGACCTAAAACACCTGTTTGCCCATCGTGATTCCTTATGTGTTGTAAAAGATTGCTTGATGTTTGGAGAACGCGTAGTGATACCTGAAGCATTACGAAATAAACTCCTGAAACAGTTTCACATGGGACATCCTGGTATTCAGCGAATGAAGAGTATTGCTCGCAGCTACGCATACTGGCTTAATATGGATAAGCATATTATCGACTTTGTTCAACGATGTTCAAAATGTCAACAATCAGCAAAGCTACCCCGCCAGCTACCTCCCGTACCGTGGCCTCCAGCATCCCATCCCCGTCGCCAAATTATTGTTATGTACTCGTCGCCAAATTATTGTTATGTACTGACCGAGAATTTAATAGTCCTGACGCAAGAAAGACGGAAATCAGAAGACCACTAGGTTTGCGATGATACTTCTATTTTCCAAACACAAGGAGAATCAATGTCACACAAGTGTGTGAGAGCAAAATATAAATGTCCGAACAAGTGTGTGAGCGAATATTCAAAATGAACAAATCAATAGACAGTCTTAACATGGTTGGCTAATTATAATGGAATATCGATCCATATATACATAGCAAAATATATCAGACTGTCAAACAAACACACATATTATGTGGATATATATCACCAAGGACAGACTGTGAAACAAAACACGCATATTATATGGATATATATCAAGTATTATTTACTGGATGACGAGGTTTCAAACAAAATTTATTGCTGTTCATAATCATATCAGTTATAATCACACGACTTCGATGATAGGATAATAATAATGACGACCTGCATGTGAAACATACGCGGATATGGACAACACCAACAATAAGGAATCTAAATCACGGTAGTAATTCCATACAAGGAAGGACCTCGGAAACATAACGCAGAATTTTTAAATAAGTTAGGAATAAAAGTGGCATTCAAACCCACAAACTCAATTAGAAACAAGCTTTGTTGGTTAAGGGATCCTGTGGAGGCTTCAAAACAAAACAATTTAGTTTATCAAATACCCTGATTGTCAGGTCAAAGTAGGAGAACAACGGCAGTTAGACTAGTGGAGCTTAAAAACCTAGCAAAATCTAGATTAGTTGACCCAAATAAGATAAGAAATCTAGAGAATAGTTCAGCTATAGCACTACATGCAATTACACATAACCATAAAATAGGATGGGATAAGATCTGATCTAAATCTAATGTCACAATTTGGGAGTAGAGATTGATAACGGGAGCTTTTTTATCGAATTAACAGGAAAATACGTGAAATAGGAATGATCCAACACCTGTCCATCCAGATATCTGGAAAATTCTACTACCCCTACGACTAATAGGAGAGAACAAAGAAAACTATTAAAACTCCAGTTTTGAAGTCACGTGATTATAGTTGATATGATTATGAACAGCAGTAAATTTTGTTTGAAACCTCGTCATCTAGTAAATAATATTGTTTCACTGACTGTGTGATACATCTAATAAACAAACTAATATGGAAGGCATAAATGATCTGCCTATTTAAATAAACAAAATATAATGTAGCAAGTTGATTTTCGTTGCTCTGCTCCAAGAAGTCTGTAGGCCTATTGCTGGTTGTGTCGCTAACATATATGTTAGACCTGTGAGTCTTAATCATAGATGCTCTTCCTAGCAATATTGTATTCTGAATATTTATGATTTGTTTAGCATAAGTATAATCAAAGAGTATTTAACTGAATTTTAGATTTTCCTATCGATTGATTGGACCGAAGTGCTCGGTCTCAGGTTGACATATCGGCTTCTTGTGCAGATGCTTCGACGATGTCTGGGCATTTAATTATAATTTGACTGGTGGATGGTGACTAGAAGTGGAATCCAGGATGCACATTTAGTCTCATTCGGGACCCGTCATCTGGATGTACCTGCATTTCTCAGTGAGTCATGATGTTCCCACCGAGGCTGGAACCCAGTGCCGAATCAATCTACGGGAAAACCTAAAATTCAATTAAATTAATATGACCCGTTGCACAAGAGGTGGCTCTTGTGGCCCAAGTGGTCTAGGGGATAACTCTTTGGCGTTTGAAACTATGGGTGGTGATTTCGAGCCTTGGTGGTAACATCACCACTCACTGAGAAATGCAGGTACATCCTGACGACGAGTCCCGAATAGGACGAAACGGGCATCCTGGATTCCACTGCTGGTCACCATCCGTCACTTATAATCAAAGAGTGTCTGAGTATCACATAGACAAGTATGTTTTACATTCCTTGTGATAGTCTGTAGCTACAGCGTTATGTTCAGTAGTTTGCTTGATGTAGTTCATTGTTAATTTCTCTAAATCCTGTCCACTGGTCAACTGGTGATTTCAGTTACACTGATTTGTGAACCCAAAAAAATGTGAAACATAGTCTAGGCTAGCGTGGGTTTTCGTGGTACTAGACATCTGAATATTTTTACTCTTTTTTGTCGGAGTATGCAGCCTTGAATAAATATTGATGTTTACATGGGATTATAGATCTTTGTTTTCCAAAATTCATATACATGTATAACCCTTGCATGTCTGAATCAATAATTTCACCCTTGTAAACCGTAACTAATGAAAACAAAAGTTCTATTCTACAAGAAGAATTTTGAAAATGCACATGAGAATAGGCACATTTCCATAACTTTCTCTAAATGCTTTTGTGTGTGTGCGTATATACCTGCTTCTTCTTCGTCAACAAACTAGGTCAGAGATTAAATAGCTTAATTTCATTGGTTTATTGATTTAATTCTGATTTGTAATAAAGATATTTTGAATAGAAAGAGTCCCGTTATTGAGATCTATTGATTTCCAAGTAGCGTCCTAGCGACATGTTATTTTTATTTATTTTATTAGTCTTTTCAATTATTTAACCAAATGCCATTTCATTCACAGGATTTTGTTAATGCAAAGTAGGTTATTCTTTGTATTTTTATCAGTGAATAGTGTCGTCCAGTACATAAAATAATACCAAAGTCTTATTTGCGATTTGGATGTCAGGTTTATAGGGATTTCATTGATGTGCAGGTAGATCTTAGTTGTTTGTTGACAAAAGCCTGAAAACCCTTGGAAATAAATAGTTGCTGAACAGATGCTTTGTCTTAATTTGGGGCCCCTTAGCAATGTGCATCTTTGTCGGTTTAACAAGTCAAGCCCAGGAAATTTTGGGTTTTGCTGTGAATGCATTACTATTTACCTTAGAAGACCTTGTGAGTCGCGAATTCCCTGAAGAACTTTGGCAGTCCACATCGAAGCTGTTTGTCTCAGAGGACTGGATGAAATTTAAGTGGTTGGAAGGACCAATATCTCTCGACATTTTGGTAAATCTTCACGCTTAACTGAAACAGCTGCTGGAAATTAGATAATCGATTCTAAACATCTACGAGTTTGTATTTTGAGTAGGTATAAATACCATTAAATATTGATTCGACAGTATTTATGAGGACGGTGTATATGTAGGTTGAACAAATGTCATTTTCACCCAGCATATTTTTATTGTAGCTAAGACTCTGGCACATAGAGCTTGGCTGTGATGCGAACTTTACCGAGTAAACTATTTGGCTTTGTTTTTCAAGAATGTTAACAATGCATTTCTTCTGTACAGTAAGATAGTTGTATAGTCTAGGATACCAGTGTTGTTCCTTTAGTGAACCAATGGTTGATTGTACGTGGATGCGGATTCGTTTGTCATATATTGGGACAGCCAGTTGGCGTTGTTGACCGCACTTACTACATCTGTCGCACACCTGTTTGTTTTCAAAAATATATAGTGTTTATATGCTCTCTTTAGATATGATTTTAGAGTGATCAGTATTCTGTTTGGTTCAAGGTTATCGTAGAATTGTAAATAAATTCCCATACCGCTTAAATGGTCTTTACTTCTTTGATTAAAACAAAATAATCGAGCAAAGAATATCCTCTTCGATAAATACCTGTTCTGGCTCTACAATTATATGTATACATTTATATACATAGAATATTCTAGAATAGTAGTCAGTAACGATATTAGTGTTTTTTTTAATAGTATCGATCAGTGGAATTACAGTTCATTAAAGATGCATAAATTATAATAATAATAAAAATATAATAGCGAATAGAATACCAACTAAAATGAGGGAAATTTCTACAAAAACTGAGGATCATTCGAACCTAGATGGCAAAGGTAAGGACAGTGTCTGAACTAGCTTCTTTCGGAGGCATAAATTAGGCTTCTTAATGTGGATCCCAACAGCCTCAGCAATATTTAATAAACAAACTCATAAGGTGAAGTTAAGATTTGTTGGTATGCGGTAAATGACTTTGAAAGCCTGGTTAACATCAATCTTGTGTTCTGTATCCACAAGATGAGATAGAATAGCACTACGAATAGATTTTGTTTGTCCTTTACTTAGTGACACAGGAGGATGCTCGGAAATCCGACGAGAAAAACACCCAATTACTATTCTAGAATATTCTATGTATATAAATGTATACATATAATTGTAGAGCCAGAACAGGAATTTATCGAAGAGGATATTCTTCGCTCAATTATTTTGTATACTTTGATTAAATCAAGCTCCTTCACTCTAACCGCCAGTGTTTTCTAGATTGTCCAGTAATTCATTAACTCTCATTTCGCTACTGGCAGGTTTCTATGGATATCGATTTAATTTCGTTTTGTCAATATAATCTGTATTTTGTTATTGAATAAGTCTTAAATTATAAGACACTTATGTCTACTTGCTGTCCATTGTACATTTACCATTGACTTGAGTAGGTGTATTATGACAACCAGATTGTTTCATTTTTAAGTAGTTTTAAAATCTACTGGAAAATAACTTGATCGCTATGTGCATACTTGATAGAAAGACGTGGCTTATTGATTTAGGGATTCAACTTCTTTAAACCAACAGTTCCAGTGTTCCAATTGCCCCCTCCCTATCCACTTCATTTTGCGGAACTGGATAATGCCATTAGCTCTCTCACGATAATTGTATGAGTTATTTCCTGATGCGTGGAAGACCTACTCCAATTAATTGATTTCAAGCTGAATCCACATAATTGGAATCGTCGTTGTATCAGTCTGTCTGTCTGGATTCAGCATAGAAGTTGGCACCGAAGTGCAGCAGTTCGAGTTGCCATTTTCCAAGTAGCACACAAAGGTAGACAAGGAGATGAGTGAAGAGAATCAATGGAGTTTGTCAGATATAAGAGCGAAACAGAATGGGTATTGTTAGAAAGAAATATGAAAGATTACAGAGACTGAATACATCTGCGCCATTGTCAACGATTTTGAGCCACCTGTTGTCTCCAGCCATTGATTCCTAGAGTCCCAAGAGCCCCAACCCGGAAGTCTGCATCTCCCTTCCTGACTCAGTTTAACTGTCAAGGATTTCATGGATTGATGCCATGTTTTTGTTTGGCCACCACTCACTCTTTTCCAACCTGCACCTATATCAGCTTGTAATGCCCGTCGGGGTAGGCGATGGTTAGGCATGAGCAGCACGTGACCTAGCCATCTCAATTGATTTTCCGTCTTTGCCCAACACTCTACGCCTAACGTCAACATTACTTATCTTGTGAAACCACCTAACGTGAGAAAGAGATCGTAGACATCTATGATCGAAAGCAGTCAACCTTTTCATATCTTCAACTAGTATTGGCCATGTTTCAGAGCCATAGAGAAGGACGGAGCCAACTAATGAGCGGTACACACGTCCCTTGGTTGATAGCCGGATGTCACGCCTACGCCAGTTGTATCAGTTCAAAGCCTCGCGGAAAACAGTTCACATCAAGTAAAGTTATCAAGGATTTTTCGAAGAAAGCTTTTAATAAAGTAGAGCAAAAGAAATCATAAAGCAAATATTTTCAACATTAGTCAGTTGGATACAATTTCATGAATTTCTATATTATCACCTGGCGTTCGTTATCGAAAGTTTCCACGTGGTAGGTAGTTTACCAGTTTTATCATCCCGTTTCAGTTTGCATGTCATTAGAATGTTTTGTCTCTGGAAGATGCTAAGAATCGGCGGTTGAAGATCCAGTATGTTAACTCAGCATAGTTCATAATGACTTAGATATGTGTACGAATTATGGCTTTTGAGAATATGAACAATTTGTTATATTTTCACTTAGGTTATTTTCAAAAGCTCTAATTCATTTTGAATTCTGCTTACTTTTCATATGCTCACCTGAAATTTATCATCTTAATAAGTAGTTCATTAATTTAGACTGTCAAACAGAAATAAATGGAAGTTTAGAAGATTACACAAATATTTCATATACTGTGTGTTATCACCACTACAGAATTGTTTCTTTACTGCAAAAACTTTCTGGGAAATAAACAGGAAGAATTTAATTCAATTTAGTTTTCCGGTCGATTGATTGGACCGAAGTGCTTGGTCTCAGGTTGACATGTCAGCTACTTGTGCAGACGCCTCGACGATTTCTAGTCATGTAACTTGAAGACAATTGGTGGATGGCGACTAGCACTGGAATCTATGATGCGGGTTTCGTCCTGTTTAGGACTCGTCGTCTGGATGTACCTGCATTCCTCAATAAGTGATGGTGTTCTCACCGAGGCTCAAACCCAGTACCCGTAGTCTCAAACACCAAAGCGTTATCCACTAGACCACTTGGACCATGAGAGCCACCTCTTGTGAAACGAGTCTTATTAATTATTTCATTCAATTGAGATTTTCCTGCTGATTCTACTGCTAGTCAACATCCACTAATTGGCTTCAAGGTAAATGACCAGACATCGTCGAGGCGTCTGCACAATGATCCGACATGTCAACCTGAGACCGAGCACTTCAGTTCAATCAATTGACGATAAAATGTAAATTGAATGAAATAATTAATAAGACTCGTTTCACAAGAGGTGGCTATCATGGTCCAAGTGGTCTAGTGGATAACGCTTTGGAGTTTGAGACTGTGGGTACTGGTGATATGTATCCACATATATATATTTATGTGTGTGTGTGCATGTTGGTCTCTCTTTCTGTTTGCTCGGTTAGTCTGTGACCACTTCACTTGTATGGACTTGTCTCCTTTAATAATGTGTATTCTCCTTATATTATATTATATATAATATGAGTGTTTGTTGACAGTCCGTTGCTTGGTGACATATATCCATATATGTTTGTTGGCATGTCTGCTATATTCGCTATGTATAATTGGATCGACACTCCATTATAATTAGCCATTCATGTTAAGACTGTCTAATGATTTTTCCCACGCTTGTCTGAATTATTTATATATATTCGCATTCACAATTTGTGTGAACTACTTTACTTTACAACTACTTTACTTACTTACCACTTTGGTGTGAGACCATTTATTTTCGTCTCCTTGTGTTTGGACAATAGAAGTATCATCGCAAACCTAGTGGTCTTCTGATTTCCGCCTTCTCGCGTCAGGACTATTAGTTTCTCGACCAGTCCATAACAATAATTCAGCGACGAGTACATAACAATTTGGCGACGGGAAAACTAGTACATAACAATTTGGCGACGGGAAAACTAGTACATAACAATTTGGCGACGGGAAAAACATAACAATTTGGCGACGGGGAAAACTACTATTAACCACACAGCAGCAACAACATAACAATTTACTATGGATCCTATTAAATTGGAATTATTGTTTGAACGACAAATGAAATTAATGGAAATGTTCGTCAACCAACAGACTGGTCCAGCTCCACCTTCAAGCAATCCCAATCATACCATGCTACCATCTGTCGACGGAATTGTGAACAGCATTTCACAGTTCAATTATGACCCAGAGGCTAATGTCACTTTTGACACATGGTATCAACGTTATGAGGATTTATTCACTGTTGATCTCGCCTCACAAGACGATGCCTGGAAGGTGCGAGTTTTGCTACGTAAATTGGGTCCGGCAGAATATGAACGGTACTGCAACCTAATTTTACCACAGAAACCACGTGACAATTGTTTCGATGATACAATAAAGTTGCTGCGTGAACATTTCGGAGACCACTCCTCATTATTCAGTATACGTTATCGTTGCCTCAAGCTGGCAATGAATGAAAATGATGATTTTCTTACTCACGTTGGCACAGTCAACCGAGAATGTGAGAGATTTCGACTCAGGTCCTTAACAGATGATCAGTTCAAAGCCTTGATTCTCATATGCAGTCTCCAATCTCCTCGTTTCACAGATATCCGAACTCGACTGCTCAATCAGCTAGAACAAAATCCCAAGTTAACATTACATGACATAGCTGATGAATATCAACGGCTGATTAATCTGCAGAAAGACACACACCTGGTCGAATCAACACCTTCGAGAAGCTCTGATATTCGTGCATTACGAAAGAGCAAAAATCTCTCATCATCCAGTCCTGACCCACCTTCTCTTAATGTCCCGCGGAAATCTACACATACTCGTCCAACTTCACAAAATACTGCAAAGAAGACCCCACCATCACCATGCTGGCATTGTGGCGCGTGGCACTTTGTAAAGTCTTGCCCATACAAAAATCATCGTTGCAGCAAGTGCAAATCATCGGTCACAAAAATGGTTTTTGTCAGCCACGCAACCCAGATATCAAAATCCAGCAAAAGCTCAACAAAATGTTGGTCCTAAATCCCCCAAAAAGTCATTGAGTCTACGCGCAACCCGTCAAGTCACAACACCAGCTATGCGGAAATATCTTGATCTTCAGATGAATGGTCATGATGCACGTCTGCAGCTAGATACCGCCTCTGATATTACTGTTATATCAGAGAAACTTTGGAATTATATTGGCAGACCACCTATCACCAATACTTCCCAGTCTCTTGTCAGCGCCTGTGGTGGGCGGCTCAAACTAATTGGTGAACTCAAATGTTCTGTTTCCTTCCGCAATACCAAATTCACAGGAATTTGTTACGTCACGAAGAATGATTTAAATGTTTTGGGACTTGATTGGTTCGATCGTTTGCATCTGGCTGATGTCCCACTAAATTCTCTACGCAATACAGTGAAGAAGCATAAAATGCTAGACAATTCCGGACGGAGCCGAAGCCGCAAACCCAACAATCAGACGAAACGACAGGCGTCAACAACAAGCCCAAAGGTCCCAGATAAACCCCCAGGTAAACATCCTACTAATCATTCATCTTCTCAAAAGGGGAGGTGATATGTATCCACATATATATATTTATGTGTGTGTGTGCATGTTGGTCTCTCTTTCTGTTTGCTCGGTTAGTCTGTGACCACTTCACTTGTATGGACTTGTCTCCTTTAATAATGTGTATTCTCCTTATATTATATTATATATAATATGAGTGTTTGTTGACAGTCCGTTGCTTGGTGACATATATCCATATATGTTTGTTGGCATGTCTGCTATATTCGCTATGTATAATTGGATCGACACTCCATTATAATTAGCCATTCATGTTAAGACTGTCTAATGATTTTTCCCACGCTTGTCTGAATTATTTATATATATTCGCATTCACAATTTGTGTGAACTACTTTACTTTACAACTACTTTACTTACTTACCACTTTGGTGTGAGACCATTTATTTTCGTCTCCTTGTGTTTGGACAATAGAAGTATCATCGCAAACCTAGTGGTCTTCTGATTTCCGCCTTCTCGCGTCAGGACTATTAGTTTCTCGACCAGTCCATAACAATAATTCAGCGACGAGTACATAACATTTTGAGACTATGGGTACGGCGTTTGAGCCTCGGTGGGAATACCGTCACTGATTGACTGGGGAATGCAGGTACATCCAGATAACGAGTCCCAAATAGGAGGAAATGAGCATCCTGAATTCCACTGCTAGTCACCACCTACCAATTAAACTGAAAGAACTCTATACTATTGCATTAATTCTATTTTCTGGATAAATGATTCCACCAAACAACATAATGTTCACTGGCTGAGATCACTATTTCAAATTAAACTGACTGTTTACCTCGATGAGTGATTTCTTTTCGTCCTGGTAAAAAGGAGGTCTTCATGTCATTGGATTAATTAAAATGGATGTGCTTGATGCCTTCACTTTCTTCTAAACGTTTTATTGTTTTAGTAAACTATACGTGATTCTATGTAATAGATTCAGAATTCAAATGCATCATTACATAATTTTCAATGTATATATATGTGTGTATGTAATTATTAACATCTAAAATCAGTGTAGAAATTTGCTGTGCTCGCTGTAAGGACGACATTCGTATTTTCAGCATCAATGTCAAATCACTGCTTCTATATGGTTCAAAGACTTGATGTGTCACCTAAAGCATTTCCAACAGACTACTGGAAACTTTTGTTAATAGCTGCCCTCTCTAGAATATCAGTTGGCTGGTTGGGAAAAATTAGCACCACACAACTCTAGCAACGAGTCGACCGAGAATCTACTGTCCAACAAACATGCCGAAAAAATTGGAGGTAGATCGGACACACACACACACACACTAAGAAGACCTTTGAGTGACACTGCACTTCAGATAGGCCATCCAGTTGAAACTTGATGGGAAATGACAAGTTGGGCATGGTCTCAAAGATAGCATGAAGGAGGTGGTGTCAGCTAAACACGATTAAGTGGATATGGGCTGCTGAAACACTATGTTCCACTAGTAATAATAACAGTAATAATTTTAATCGGGACAATATTCTTGATGCTTAAAAACTTATTGTGTGTTTTACTACAGCCTGATATTGTTCAAAGTTTGAAGGCAAGAATTTGACACTACTGTTGACTCAGTGAATATTTTGTTTATTTTCAAGTTCAGTCAATAAACAATGCAGTAATATTATCATAACCATCTAACTTAGATGATAAGTGTTTGTTTCTACTGTTGTCTACCTCATTCTTTTGAAAAAAGTTATTTGTACATCAAACAAGTCACTAGCACATACACTATTCAGATTTTTATGCAAAGATATTTAAAAAAATAATTCAATAATATTTAGAAGTGACTTCCACTGTTTTGTGTGGACATTAACTCCTTCCATAATCAGTACCATATTGTTTCGATTTTTATTTATTTATTATTTATTGTTCCCTTGGGTTCCGAGTGGCAAACAGGGCTTCAACAACACACCTCCACTTTGTTCTATTTTCTGCTATCCTCTTCACTTGGGTCCACGACTGACCATAATCTCTCATCTCTTCTTCACACGATCTCCACCATGTCATCCTCGCATTGATGACCCACTCGATGCATCCCATTGGGATTCCACTCGAGCAGTGACCTGCATTGCGTGCAATGTCATCCGACAGCCGCCTCAACGTAGGCCCAATCCATCTCCATTTTGTCCTACATATTTGTTGATCCATCGGCTCTTGGTTGGTTTGTCGCCAGAGTTTCTTGTTACATATTCTTTGTGGACAATTGATCTTCACTATGGAGCCAGAGAAGGCGGCTATTGATAAAAGCCTGTAACTTGTTGGAAATCCTTTTCGTGACAAACAGTGTAAGTTTCTTATCCGTATAGAAGGACCGACTTGACTTTGGTGTTGGAAATCCGAATCTTGTTCTTTATGGAGGCCGAATGTGAAAGATTTCCGAACTGTTTTCAGGTTGTTAAAGGCGTATCTTGCCTTTCTGATTCTGGCTGGCCTCGATATCTTCATCCGTTCCGATTGCCTGTGGGTGAAACAATGCTTCCTAGATAAGTGAATTAGGTAGCCTCTTTCAAATCTCTCCCGTTGATGGTGATTGGTGCTAGTTGTTGTTGCTGGTCGGTAGTTATCATCATCACCTCCATCTTCTTTATATTCACCTAAAGTCCTGTCTTCGCCGCTGGCCAGCCTCTTCAGCCAGTTTTTCGGTTTTCGCCTGTAAGTATTCGAGTTTTTGTGGCATTCGATATATCATCTGAGAAATCCAGATCTCATAGAGTCTCTTATCGGTCATCTAGCGTATTCCTGTCTTCTCGATCGACCGGTGCACAGTCTGACGCACAGTCCAGTCCACCATAATTCATAATATCATTCATGGCGATAATAGGCAGCTGTATTCACTTCGAACGCCTCGCTGAGCTTTCCGTTGTGGATCACTTGACGCGTGGGGTTGTCATATAGCCAGCTGTTGAACGAGGTTGATAAAGACTTCGGTACTGCACGCCGTAGTGTTGAAGTAGCTTCCAAATTACTTCTCGGTCAACGCTGTCGAAGGTTGTATCGTAGTCGACGAAGTTAAGTTACAGGTTTGATTGCCATTCTGTTCTTTATTCTATGACTATGATGCTTAAAGTTGCAATCTGAACAGCATATGCTTTGGCTTTTCTGAATCCAGCTGGTTCCGGACTAACGGAGTTATGCATCCATTTCATCTTTTATTCTCTCTCCGGGATGACGGGATTTAGTACTTTACTTGGAGTAGACAAGAGCATGATTCCACACCAGTTGTTGCAGAGGCGTAAGTCACACTCCTTGCAATCGGTAGGCATTTTTGCTTCCTTCCAAAACTTTTGCAGTAATGGTGTGAGCATACCTGCTGCTGTTTCGGGGTCCGTTTTCAGTGCTTTGGAGTGTGGGAATTCCACCTGGTCCTGCTGCCTTTACTGAAGTCTGGAAAGGCGGCAATTCGATTAACAAACAATAAATGTTTTAGCTCTTCTACTATTAACAGCTATTTTAACGTAAAATGCACAAATAATGTCACATTGTTTTCAGTCACTTAACATATAAGTCTTCTCTGTAAACTATTTTACACTGTTTTGTTTTATTAAGATTTGTATTTGTTAACATGGTGATAATAGGGAATAAAATATTCAGTTAAACATACAGTTTAAACAAACTTAAATGAATTCAAACAAAAAATGATATTGTGTTATTATAATTTATAGAAAAAAGGTAATTCGTGTATAAAGTATCCACCACTACTCCATTGAAGAGTCCAGTAAAAAACGATTGGAAGCATTTGTACATTTTATTTATATTAAATTTGATGTTTATCTATTTCAATGTATTCTAGGACAAAAAATACTTAGAAATATAATTTTCGTTTACTTTTTTTTTACAATTTCATTACATCAGTAAACATAATTTAAGTGAGTGGTATTACAACAGAATGTTTTGACGTCAGGCATATTATAAAACTGTCGACATTGATTTTATCATTTAAAAATTGTTATATTATAGAGTTTCCTCACTTTCAATACAAATAATTAATTCAGTGAAACTACAGATTACTGTAGATTGAACATTGAATTTGACCAGGTGTACAACTGATGCGTCGGTTACGTTTAGGATAAAACTGAAGATCACTTATAGAATAAAAATTAACATGGTTTCCTGAACCTATTATTTTTTTTTCAGATTATGATGAATATTTAGAAGCTAAGGAATTCAGAATTACGCGATGAATTGGTGAATGATTTCCATTGCAGTGGACAAACTGACGCCACTATTAGAGAAGTTGTAAATTCAAAGAAAGATTCCTGTGAAGTGGAAGAAAGACTACTTTGTTAAACTGAAAAAGAAAGGTGATTTAAGTATTCATTATGGATAAGATTTTATTTTGATAAATCACACAGTGTTGTACAGTTATATTAACTGATATAACTGTACAACACTGTGTGATTTACCAAAATAAAATCTTATCCGTAATGGAGTTATACTCTACCACAGGGCCTAAGTTTTATACTTATATGACTTAAGTATTTACAAAAAACTGGTGTGGCATTATGCTCTTGTGGCCTGGATGGAATAAAGTACACCGAACAACCTCGATTCAGGGAAAAGAAATCATGCGTGGATCCAATTGCAGCACTATGTGTCATTATCGAACACAGCCTGGAATGGTAGATATACTCCTGAAGACCAACGTCCCACTGGGAATGCAAGGAATGAAAAAACATTAATAAAATCACAGTGTTCTTTTTAGAAAGGCAGAGCTTCGTTATTCATTTACAAGTTTTTGAGATAATGGGATTTGGATTCATTTAATTTCAATTGATTTCGTCATGAACGATAATTCACGTATCAGTCTTCCGCTCATTGATGACTACTGGATGGATGTTTTAAAGCAGCAGTGAGAGGTCGTGACTAGTGCGGTCCACTATGTTAAGATGAAGTGGATTTTCATTAAGGCATTGGTGAGGGTAACGTTGTATCACGATTTAACTAGTTTAGAATCTACGGGTTACTGTATTTTTATCCAAGTGGCTGAATACCTAACGAGCTTGGTCTTGTTATCTGAAGGTCCCAGTTTCAATTGCTATTGGGGTTGTGGGTGGCCACTGTGAAGAGTCCTAAAGCAGGACGAAACGGTTGTCGAATGCTGCCTGATTTTCAGTGATCTCTCTAACTGATTTTAGTTCGTGGTAAAATCTAACAGTTGGAATTGAAGGTTTTTCCATTACAAAGCGCGTTGGTGACACAGCTGCAGAATGCTCACCAACCACGTTTGTGGTTTAGGGTTCGATCCCTGGCCAACACACTCCTTTACCTAGCTAAGCCAGGAATAATGCTGGTAGAGAGGAAAGGCTGGGCATGAGGCTAGCAACTCCATCCCATAAAAGTAAACATCACTGCCACTGAAACTTCAAGCTTGTAGCTCGAAAGTGCTCTATATTCCACTGGGAACTTAAGTGAATAAAATAAATAGTTAAAAAAATAGACATTACAAAGAATTAAGTCACAAAAATGAAGATAATGAATAATACGATTTACGGAATTCAGTGTAATAAACAGTTACAACTGGTGACGAAATTATAAGTAGCTAATCATTATTATTGCACTTTATATGCTGAAATCAAGGTGGCCTCATATCATTTCCATTTCCTCTTTGTGTTTAACTGACAATCATATCTCTGGAAGAGATCTATGCAGGGAAGGTATTAGAATTCTGTCACTCAGCTGAAACGTCTCCATTTTATTGCATACGTTGAAGTGATTTCATTTTTTCATATTAGCTTATATGGTATGTGAATTTTGAAGTAACGAGAACTACTATAAGTTTCGAGAAAAATTTTGATATTCACGCAATATGAATGTATTACAATAAAATAATCATGCAACCTAACTCTTTCGTGAAATTCCCATCACCAGGTATTGAGTTAAACTCTCCAGGCTTATAATACTTCACTAGTGTTCATAGGTTGCTACGTGAAGCTGGTTTTTAAACAGTAGTACAGCAGCTGAAAATTGATACATTCTTCTCAATACAAATTAAGTGATAATTGTATAGAGTGACAAAAAGCGTCTAGAACTTGATCAATACGACCCATGCTTAAATTAATTCGGACAAATTAAACTACTGTTCCGAGGCAGAATGTTTATTACAATATGACTGGATAACCTAGAAGCCTGAATTCATGAAACCAATATAATTGGTTATTTGCTGCATTAACTTTCCGAGGTACGTAATATTTGTATATGTATTTTTGTGTAATAAATTAAATTGTTCTCACAGGCACAGACCAGTCCGCACTCACTCACGTTGGCTCTAGGTGTAGGAAGTAATTAATCATAAGTGTTAGTATTGAACACACAAATCAGCAGAATTATTATATCATCACCGGGATAACATTAATTTTGAATGAAATAAGAAAATTATTCGTAATCGAGGTAGTCCGACAGGAAGTAGGAATCATTTGACATACATTGATAAAAGTCTTCAATTATACTTAGGTTGTATTACAATTCATTATAAATCTGACAAGATAAATTTGGTCTTACTGAGTCGTACTACAAAGCAGGAATACAAAAATAGAAGTTGGCTAAGCGCTGCTTCACAAACTGGCGATTGCAGTCAATCATACAGTTGAAAAGCAAAGTTTTCTTCAACTATGTAATCAGTTTCACGTCACAACCACAAAAATGATTTAGAAGTTATGCGTACATATGACTTTAGTTTTGTACCTTCTTTTACGGAGCGTTGGAGGGTGACATGAAGGAGATCGTGCAACGACGAGATGAGAGACTATGAGCAATTGTGGGACCGACTAAATAGGACAGCAGAGAATTGGGCAAAGTGCAGATGTGGTGTTGAAGCTCTATGTTCTACTTGGAACCCAGTGGAGCGAACTGGCTGTATATATATATATATATATCTGCCAGCCATAAGGGACTCCGGCTTAGACTCTCCGCCTACATACTCAGTAACCGCGAGCACCAGGTAGTAAGTTTGAAAAAGAGGGGAGGTTGGGAGTGAGGCTGACATCCCAACCTCAGGAAAACAACACCGCTTCTACTGAAAATTCACAAAATTGAAGGCTTATGTTCCACATGCATTCTAAGGAATGGAAAAAAATTACTATTATTATTATAATGAAAAACAGCATGATTAAACAAACAAGTTTTTAGGAAGAAGTAGTCGATAAAGGCTAAGAGAAACAAATGAACTGATTAAGTTATGCTAGTTTGTAAGGGAATTAAGTGAAAAAAACGTTTTTAAAGATGTGATAATATTAAAGGATGATAAGAGAGGGGTTGAAAATATAAGTAAGGGGTGGTGTAGAAGTCATCAGTTGGTTATGTCTTAATAGGCCAAGAGAGGGATAATGGCTGTACGAACTTCTTTTGAATGCACAGTTTAGGTTTAATAGTTCAATGTCTATCGCCTCAGCTGTGTGTGTGCAGTAGACGAATACGAAGTCTATTGGAAAGATTCGGTGGGATACGATGAATTTGTAAAAAATTATATTGGTAAAATCTCAGCGATATTGAAACGAGTAATTCCAACGTTTCGTTCGGCACACACACACACATACACACTGTGTTTAAAGTGTTTAACAAAGGTAGATCAATATTTGTAAGACTGAGGTCAAATTTTGATCACAACTCGTACAATTTTGTTTATTATACTTGTTAATATTTGTTTTATGAATCATGATTGGACAAAGTTTTTAAAAACAAAAGATGTTCCTTTTATGTATAAACCTCTGTTATGTTAATTTCGATTAATTTCCCTGAAGAAGTTCGGACCAGATTGCCGAACGAAACGTTGGAATTACTCATTTCAATATCGCTGAGATTTTACAAATATAATTTTTTACAAATGTCTACTTCTCACTCGGCGTCCAAATATTATAGAACTATTCTCTCAAATCTTGACTACAGTTCATTTGATACGATGAATTAATTTGAAATCTCTCGTTTTCCCAATCTACAATCTAGCATTACTTTAGCGGTTCATTTGTTTTTATTGGCCTTTATCGACTACTTCCACCTGACCATTTTTTGTTTTTCATTATTCGAATTATTAATACTCACTGTATTTATTTGCTTCATTTGCCTTGTAAGTATGCTGTAGACCTAAGTGAATGTTCAGTATGCTTATTAGACTTATCATCTGACATGTGAGGCTATAGCTGAGAAATGTTTTCCTAAAATAATGGAATGCTTTAACATCTATAATGTCATTCACATTAAAAACATCATATTCTTCCAGAAAAATTCATTTGAAAATTACTTATTACTTAATAAAAATTTTTTCAAAGTGTCACAATGTGATCACTGAAGAACTTGACCCGCGGAAAAGACTAACATATTTCTGGTGACGACATAGAAAGTAAAACCCTCATCAAATTCGACAAGACTCAGTGAAATATTTAATTTTTTGTATCAAATAATTAATGTTAGATCTGTTTGTAGCTCTTAAGTACTTCGTTGAGCTAAAATGACTAGGTCTCAGTGGCTCAATGGTATACGAGCTCGCCTTGTAACCAGACGGTCCTGGGTTCGAGCCCCGGTGGGTGTGTACAATACCAGCTCATTGTGCATCGGTGGCACAGCGGTTATCACTCTCGTCGATCATGTACATGGTCCGGGGTTCGATCCCCTGCTGACGCATACCTGATATCTATGGTCGGCCTGCAAAATTTGGGCTACCGATGTCACATGCTGTAAATTCCATACTGTACCAAAAATACAGTGTGGAATCAAGCTGCAATCAAAAATAAAAAAAAACTTGTTTCACTATTTAGCTGCACGAGTTAAAATCCCTAATGCAAGATGTATACAGTAACTCCAATTGCTACATAACAAAATGAAGTACGGCCATAAGTAATGTATTGAGCAGGCGCCTAATTGAATTACATGAGTAGTTTATGAAGAAGTAACGTTGTCGTTTTCCTGAGCTGTCAACAGTACAGTGCGCTTTTCACAGTATTTTAAGAGTTTTATTTATATTTATATTATCAGTTTGTTTTCTCTGAGATTTTGTAGATTTGAGTTTTAAAAAGGCTATAAAAACATTTCATCTGCAAAGTAACATACGCCTGTGTGAATTCAGAATGCTGTTAATATGTATGTCAAGTTTTCCTTAAACTACTAATCAAGTATTACATAAATTAAATAACAAGTCATTATCTATATTAAGAAATCATTTGTCAACATTTAACTAACGTTCCTCTACAGAACAACATTCCATTATGGATAAAATTTTGTTTTGATAAAATCACATACGTGATATTTATTGATGACGTTTCGAACACAATTTATTGCTCATATCATATCAAGGTACTCACTCACACAACTTTCTTGCTTCGTTTATATACATGAGTAAAAATTGATTAGACATTTAAATAAAATCAATATAAGACTGATGTGAAGCAGAAAGGAAGATGAAGTACATTCGGAACGAATATTAGAGTTATCAATAAAATACAATAGGATGGGAAATAAGATGTTTTTATAGTAAAATAAATAAGTAACTTGTTAGAATGTTATAATGTGAATTGAATACATTTTAACATTATTTATGATACTCTGATTCGACTGGTAATAATATCTTCCATAACTTTGGTATTTGCGTTGAGCCACTTCTTTTGCATGTGTTGGATGTAGACTCGATTAACCAGAATTCAGCAATCAATCTCTCTCTCCACCTACCTATATTACTTCTCAGAATTTTGACTTTGTCCCATTCTATTGTGTCGTTGTGTGCTAATACATGCAGTGCGATTTCTGAGTTTTACACAGGATTGTTTCCTAATTTAAAGACGTACAGTTCTAAAGAGTATTCATCAAACAGCTAACTAAATATTTGCGATCTACTCACAATGAATCACCTGGAATTATGTACTCGAATGTAAAGCCACGGAAAAGATGAACCATGTGTTACTAAAATCAAGGACAACAAAATTAATGTGCTAAACAACTATCAAATGAATACCACTACTTGAATATATTAGCTGGATTAGACTAGTCAAGGAAGAGAAATACAGCTCCCGAGGTACAATTTATAGTATATGTTATTCATATAAACATTCTATCTTATTTCCCAATATAGTCCTTGTAATAGTGTGAATTCAATCGGTGTGCACTAATATCACCCTTAGATACTAAACCAACGATTATTTCCATATATATATATATATATATATATAGACGATTGAAGATCTGGATTTCGCGGATGATTTATGTTTGATGTCACACAAAATCGAAGACTTACAAGCGTAAACCGACAAACTGGTCGAAGAAGCAGTAGTGAAGACAGGACTCCAGGTGAACATAAACAAGACGGAGGTTATGAAAATAACCAACCAACCAACTAACAATAACAGCAGCAACATCAAGTGCGAATCACCTCAACTGGAGGGATTTGAAAAAGGTTACTTCATTCATTCACTTATCTAGGGAGCATTGTCTCAACTACACGCAGTCGGAACGGACGAGGATGTCAAACCAAGCGAGAATCGGGAAGGCGAGTGAGAAACACATTCATCAACCTGAAACCAATCTGGAAATCTTCCACTGTCACTCAGCCAGCATCAAAAACAAAATTCGGTAGGATTTTCAATACAAACAACGTCAAGTCAGTCAGTTCTTCTATGCGGATCAGAAACCTGGCGGGTGGGTCACAAAGAATATTTCCAACCAACAGCCTGTTGCAGACCTTTATCAACCAACAACTGTCTTCGCTGGCTCTATACTGAAGACCAGATGGTCGGACCGGAAAGCATCACAAACAAGAACTTGTGGGTGATAACAAACAAAACAAGAACGAATCGCCAGCCAACAAATATGCAGGAGGAAGTGGAGATGGATTGGACACTCGCTCGCTGAGGAGGCCGTGGGTGACATCGCGCAGGCGTCATACATTGCTGGAGTGGAACCAGGCCGAAAGGGAGGCGGCGAGTGGACGTCAGTGCAAGGGTGACATGGAGGAGATTGTGTGAAGAGGAGTTGAAACAGTCAGTATTGACTAACATGGATGCAGGTGAAAAGTACAGCAGAAGGAAGGCAGAAGTAAGTGGAGAAGTGCAGTTGAAGCCCACTGCCGTATGTTCCACTAGGAACCCAAGGGAACAATAATAAATATAAAATAATATTAATATATATATGTGTTATGCTGATAGGAAAGTATAAGTAGTACACACAATCGGAATAATCAAGTTTCCATTTCTTTTATTCTATTTCCTACTGAGTTGTATATTGTTACAACTTTTATCCTACAACTGTCAAAAGTATCCATAATGATAGTTCTTGTTTGTTATATATCTTTACATAAGACTCCGTATTATCTGTTATTTGTTTCACTGGGAATCCACGTCAACAATGAGCATTCAAAGCTACTTGTTTTACTTTTTTCCCTACAACCTTTATTAGCCGACAGAATTCACGAAAGACACGAAAAAATTGGGAAGATAGAATTTTGTTTACCTGTCCATTATATAGGTCTATATGTGTATGCAAAAAAGACTTATTCTTCCCTCTTCTTCTCTAAATTATTGATTGAAAAAAATTTGGTTTATTTGAAGAAAAAAAATTGTAAACATTCTTTCATATTGACTAGAAACGTAGTAAGCTTCTGCACGCAGCTATGATTGGGTGATTAAAAAAGTCTATGTCACTGAATTGTGAGCAGAGCGGTAGTTTTCAATTATCAGCTAGTATCAGGTTAATACATGGTGATGAGCTGAAACGCTGACAGTCGTTAATCCTAATATTTTCCAGATCATGTACTGGGTTATCTACAATCCACGAAAATAGAGAATAATTAAAAGATGGTTATAATAGTTATAGTTAATAAAATCTATTCAAAGCTTTCAAAATATAATTGTTGAGAGTTCTGATTGCACACGGTTTTGATTGCATTCATAACTGTATAAAATGATACTTCATTACGAACTTACATAGGATCTTCACGTAGATAACCTTCAAAGATTAAGAAAAGTCATCATGAAACTAATGCTTCGAAAAAATATTACTCATTCCTTTCTAAAGAACAAGTTGCTTGTGGAAGACAAAACATCTAGTCTAAATGTGTAGTACAGAGTGAATATTAATGTATTATGTAACATTTTATATTCGTCTACTGGTCCTATAATTATGTACCCCTTTCCAAAATCTATACACTTTATGTATTATTCTATATATGACATTAGTTATTTTGCCACTTGACATTAAACTATGATTATAATCACAAATATTATAGTTGTATTTCATACTATTATTATTTCATGTACTCAAACCTTTGACCTAATTCCCTCACCGGATATAATTTCCTTTAAAACCATATATATACGATTGTACAGCTTGATAATAAATTCGTTGAAAAGAGTCTCTTTGCTGAATATTGTGTTCTTAATGCAACAACGAGAATTATTAAATTATCGAATATTAATCATCCAAGTGATTTCTGTCTCCTTTAATTTGACTGGGTTGAGGGTTGGGTCATAGTTCATAAGTATTAGCATAGATTTTACAATTAGTAATCAACAGGTAAACAGGAATTAGTTCTACTAGACTTGTATTCAGGTTAAGGACATTTATTGGTTACAGGATTTCATCATGAGCTGACAGTGGTTAGAGAACCATTGGAAAACTTGCAGGGAGTACTGGACAACTGTTTCGTCCTAGTTTGGGACTCTTCATCAGTACGCACCCACCCACGGGGTTTCAAACCCAGGACCCTAATGGTCTACGAGCTCGCCTTGCAACCAGAAGGTCCTGGCTTCGAACCCCTGTGGGTGGGTGCGTACTGATGAAGAGTCCCAAACTAGGACGAAACAGCTATCCAGTAATCCCAGGTTTTTCGATGGTTCTCTAACCACTGTCAGCTCACGATGAAATCCTGTAACCAATCAACCATATCCATACAAATCAATAATTGAATATTAAGGACATTTAGTTTAGTACTCTTATGGCAACATGTTCTTGCCAACTGAAGTGAACAGTTCGGCCATTTCTAATTATAAATATTTTATGCGTCGGTGGCACAGTGGTTAGGACTCTCGCCGACCATGCACATGGTTCGGGGTTCGATCCCCTGCCGACGCACACCTAATATCTATGGTCGACCTGCAAAATTTGGGCTACCGATATCACATGCTGTAAATTCCATACTTGTACCAAAAATACTGTTTGGAATCAAGCTGTAATAAAAGAAATGAAGCATCTGGCAGAATACGTGAACAGAAATATTGTAAGTACAAAGTGTATTGAAATATCTGATCTGTTAATTGTTTTATTTTGTAAATTTCAATTAGAAATAAGTTTAAGCCAGTTTCCTCCGGTACAGTAACTGCTTAAGGGTCAGTTAGTTTCGTTTTCAATGTAGATTTCATCAATAACTGATATGATTCAGGGAATTATTGAAAACTATGGAGCAGTGAAAGCTAGTTCCGTCCAAATTCGGAACTCTTTGGTGGAGTACACTACCACAACCCTAAAATCCACTCTTTAGTGGCTACAAGACGGATGTCATGAACTTCTTATGAGAATTCATAGCCAATGAGGCCGCCACTATGCCTCTGTGTCGCTAATCGACAAAAACTGAAATTCACAGGTCATTAAATTCCAGACCACTCGTAACCTTGAAGTAGTGCATTTGTTTCATGGTGCAATCACTGATGGTCGCTGTCGAAGAGTCCCAAAGTATAATAAAACACCTATATGGTGCCCGTTGGTTTTCAATACTTCTCAAACTGATGTCTTTTCGTAAATGATATCTTCAGGGAAATCGGTTAAATTGCTGTGAATCTCAAATATCTCGACTCGTTTCATTTTATATATTATCAGACTTATTGCAATATAGTGGACAGTTTTTAAAACGAATAACGCCAATTTTAATGTCTATATAGTTAAATCATGAAATGATTCAACCTTTTGTTGCTTATTTTCCGCTTACCTTATCATCGTCCTCTTCAAAGGTAAGTGTAACTTTCGCCATGAAGTAATCATTGAATAAATCATCAAAGTACAGAAGATTTTTTGTGTAAGATACTCTCAGTGTTGTAATTAAAATGTTAAAAAGTCTGTGTAATTTTTGTTTTCTTTTTACTGTTTTTGTTATTTTCTTTCCTAGTACATAATTGTATTGAATGCAAAAAGCAGAAATATTTCCTTTGAAATGAAACGTATATATATATATATATATATATGTATTTTTTCAAAGGCTAGACAGAAAAATTATACAGAAACTTACGTTTTTATGTTTCTTAAGCCAAAAAGAATGCAATAATAAGGAAAAGTACTGGAATTGTAATTTATGCACGACTGGACAAATACACATTAGAAGAATAAAGGTCAACTATACCTGGAAAATACTTAAAAATTTCCTACATAGATAGTAGTGTGTATGTAGTTCTGGCGAATTCTCTTTTAGTCATGGTTGAAAAAAATAATAACTAATGAAAGTATGACGTAAGCATTCGGAAATTACAATGTTATGCTTTTCATCAAAGGTTTCGTAAAAATGAGTTTTTGAAAATTGCATGATTTTATCGTACCTCTCTCTTTCTATATATATATATATATATATATATATATATATATATATATTATATCATATAATGATGACTATCAGCCTATGAGGAAGCGTTTATCTCTTTGTTCTTTAGCTAATCCCGATGAATGCAGAAAGTCAGCAAGTCAGTCAGTTGTTGGCGGCCTGATTAAAAGTTGACTTATCAAAAACCTCCATCTCTCTGTTGCATATATATTTTCTCTCGGTCTGCTTGTTTTGATCGCTTAAGATATGACCTCTAGTATAGTATTGTCTACTCTTGTGTATATTTAAAATGTTTACAAGCTCCTGATTCGGAAGTTCATATTAAACTTGAGGAATGGCCTAATTTTGGGCGGCAACGTGTTCTAATACATGAGATAACTTTTCTTCAATTGTGTCCTTGGGTCTCAGAATGTACTTCTGAACATCTAACAATTGGCTTTCAAGCAAATATTCTGGTTTTCTTCAAGGAGACAAAGCAGATAGATATATCATGATGGAATGGATTCTGCTTCAGCTCAGAGACCATTTTATACTGTCAATTAATATTTTACTTGAAGATGTGGTACGAAGGGAATATATCGTGCAATAAACTTCTCTGAAAATTCTGTACATTTTATAAATACTGTCCGGAATAAAGGCGTTATTATTAAAAAATAAAAACAAATTTATCTACTTTCTCATTTTCAATATGGTTGTCTTTTACAGCTGACAAATACACAAACATCAAAATCAAGTTAATCTAAATTCTTACACACTATGAAGATAGTGATGAATAGTGGTATTTGTACTCGTTTGATTGTTACCTTTTATGCTTGACGTGACAGAGGATAAATGCTGAATAGGTGTGCGTAACGCTAACTGACCTTATAACTGATTTCAGTTCACAGGTAAAACTCTTTTGATGAACTATTTCATTTTCAAAACCGAGATCACCCTTTTGCCTTTTCACTTGTTAACTTGTAGGAATTTGATTGGTCTCATGTTAGATCACGAAATGACATCAGTTAGAGAACCACTAAACATCCGAAAGTGCTGCACAGATGTTTCATCCTAGTTAAGAGCTCGCTAGCAGTATGCACTCATGGTCCCACTGGAGGTCGAACTCAAGACCACTAGGTTACAAGTCGATACTGTTGACCATTCAGCCACTGGGGCCCGATCCAGTGGCTTGTGAATTCTAACTCTTGACAACTGGTGACACAGAGCTACTTCCAGTCAACATCACTGGAAAGTATTTGTCTTGATAATTGACTTCTCACAAAAACTACAGGCAACTTTAACCTGTAGTCACTATCCGTGAGCATAAGAATCATCTTCAAGTGTTGGTTTGCACAGGTTTGACTGGCGTCATGTTAGATCACAAGCTGACATCAGTCAGAGATCCATTGATAAATATTGCACATTAATAAGTCCTCGTAAAGTTGAAACTAGTATAAATCTTTAGTATTGTTACGAAAAGTATTTCTGTGTTTAATCAAATGGCTCTTTTGTATTAAACAGTTTCTCATAAGTGTTAAATAATCTAAATTTATAACAAAGTTTAGAACTAACTGTTAAGTCAATTCATAATGAATACTTCACAATGACCTTATAATAACTGAAATAATGAAAATGAATGAGAAACAGTTAACACTTTTGACATGATGAATCATTTTTAGCCATGGTTCTTGCTCTAATGGCATTCCACAGTAAAAAATTCTTAAGGGGAACAATCTTCAACAAAATCATCCAAATGAAAATTTAATAACTGATAAATATAACCACAGATTTTTTTCCCGCATTATTTTTTCTGACTTTTCTTGGTTTCATACATGTAACCTCAGTCTTGAAAGTGATAGTTTCTTACTAGTTACCTTCTAAATCTCACCTTCACAATTTTTCTTCAGAAACAAATGCTGTTTTGCAAATACAGTTAATTATTTTGCTTTCTATATCCTCCTGTTAACTGACTGTTTGAGGTGTTTTGTGAATACTAACTTATGTTTAAAGTATCTAATAAACGCTGTGTTATTTCGAAAATATTGGTGTTTTTTGCCAAGAATTACTCGAACTTAGTAGTGTCATATTGTCACATGTTTGCTTTCTGAGACTATCATCTCCAAATTCAGTTGGTTGTTGCACGTTACCACCAGATGAATCTTAACAATAATGTAAGTGTGGAACTTGTGCACTGTGGTAAGATGTAATTCCACATTAGATAAGTTAATTTTAATAATCACACAGTGATGCAGTTTTAACAAATGGATGACGTTTCGAGCCTAAATTATTGCCACTCATAATCATATCAATTTAGTCACACCTTTTAACATTTTGTCATATATATATATATATATATATATATATATATATCTGTCTCTCCAACTTCCCTTTGTTGGTTATCGGTACTTTCCATATCTCCTGTATAGGCGTTGCGTCATTCCCATTGCACGTGTGCGGTGTTGACGTGACGACAAACAAAGGTTTAGTGATTAACCTCTCTATCTCTCCACATAACTATATTACTTTGTAATTCTCTCACCCTGTCTCACCCTATCATAGTGTGGTTACATGCACGTGAATACAGTGCAATGGCTGAGCTTTTTTCTAAGTTACTTAACTTAATCGGGTCAATTATTGTAAGTCTAGCTCAATTTTTATGTTCCAATAATCTAGTCGACTCTGACCTACCAGTTTGACCTATGTGTAATTGACTGTACAGTCACTACATGGTATTTGGTAAATTATATTATTTTTCCTAATTGGATCTATTGGGTCCTTAAGCTGACAAAGTTTATCGCTTAGAGAGTTGGTTGGTTGGTTGGTTTAAATGCCACCCTAATTCCAGAGTCATTGAGAATTATACGTAAGACCTTTGATATCTCTTCGTTATACGGCACTACTACAGAGGCTTTGAATTCTACATTATTCTCGTTATTTCCGTCACTCTTATTGCTAGTCTTCATTTTTCTACGGTTCTTCATATATTTTTGAATAAATTTTGGTGTGTAGTTATTCACCAGTAATATTCCCTTTATTTGTTTGATTTTGCTATATAAATCTTTTGGCCTACTAGTTAGGCTCTTGGCCTGATTATAATGACATTTAACTAAACCTATCCTTACCGATTCTGGATGGGATAAACTAAAGTCTAAGCATTTATTAGGGTGCTTCGGTTTCCTATAAATGCTAGTATCTAACCATCATCTTGTTTTGTTTTATTCTACAGTCAGTCTTGGATGGCCAAGTCACCCTGTTCGTTTTCTAACTCAGAAGTTAATTGGATTCCGTGTATTATTGAGGCGGCCTGCTTAAATCATTGGACTACCGAAATCACTTTCCTCCAAAATGCTTAATTTCATCAAGATTTATCATTGTTTTAATCGTCTAGTTATATCAAATGACCTATACATAAACTTGCGCGATGATTTAACTTGCTCCCAAGTAAACGCTGAACAATTCTTCAACGAAATGAAGATATACTTCAGATTGTTACTTTACATGTGAATCCCATGTGAAGAAAAAAGTACTTTGGAACTGAATACACTGAAAATTTTTGTACCGTAAATTCTGATACTGTCTTAAATAAAGCTTTACCATAATTATTATTAAAAAAAGTTCATGTGTGTGAAAAAATGAGGGATATGTTCAGATTTAAACATGGTGAATGTGTCATCCAATCTATCATTTATTTCTCTACTGTAATATCCAACTGCTTTTAAACTGATTATATACAGACTTAAATAACTTAACAAATGAATGATGAAAAGCGAAAACTGATAAACTGGTCGAAGAAGCAGGTAGTGAAGACAGGACTCCAGGTGAACATAAACAAGACGGAGGTTATGAAAATAACCAACCAACCAACAACAATAACAGCAGCAAATCAAGCGTCAATCACCCTCAACTAGAGGGATTTGAAAAAGGTTACTTCATTCATTCACTTATCTAGGGAGCATTGTCTCAACTACACGCAGTCGGAACGGACGAGGATGTCAAACCAAGCGAGAATCGGGAAGGCGAGTGAGAAACACATTCATCAACCTGAAACCAATCTGGAAATCTTCCACTGTCACTCAGCCAGCATCAAAAACGAAATTCGGTAGGATTTCCAATACAAACGTCAAGTCAGTCAGTTCTTCTATGCGGATCAGAAACCTGGCGGGTGGGTCACAAAGAATATTTCCAACCAACAGCCTGTTGCAGACCTTTATCAACCAACAACTGTCTTCACTGGCTCTATACTGAAGATCAGATGGCCGGACCGGAAAGTATCACAAACAAGAACTTGTGGGCGATAACAAACAAAACAAGAACGAATCGCCAGCCAACAAATATGCAGGAGGAAGTGGAGATGGATTGGACACTCGCTCGCTGAGGAGGCCGATTGGGTGACATCGCGCAGGCGTCATACCATTGGTGGAGTGGAACCAGGCCGAAAGGGAGGCGGCGAGTGGGATGTCAGTGCAAGGATGACATGGAGGAAATTGTGTGAAGAGGAGTTGAAACAGTCAGTATGGACTAACATGGATGCAGGTGAAAAGTACATCAGAAGGAAGACAGAAGTAAGTGGATACGTGCAGTTGAAGCCCACTGCCGTATGTTCCACTAGGAACCCAAGGGAACAATAATAATAATAGTCGAAAGAATCACTTACCGACTGTTGATTTTGCTGACGTTACAGTTTTAAGAAGTCACCTTTTAGAGCATTTCTAGTCTTACTTCGAACCAGATTCACTCAAATCTATCTATTCTATCACTTCTTTCATTTTTAAATGAAAATCTCCATTTTCCACCATTTTTTCTTTATTGAAGTAAGTATTTTTAAAATGCCTTTAGAAAAATTATTCTAAGCCTTAAATTCTGTGCTCGGTAGACTGTGAATAAAATGATAACGATAATGAGAAATTTCATTCATCCGTCATATTAATATATATATATATTTCCGAAAAATTGAAAAATGAACCTGAAAAGAAATGAAAAGGAATATTAGTTATTCAATGACCAATTTTTTTAAAAAGCCTAAACCCGGTTCGATTATCTGTTTACTGATAATGCTTTCATGAAATTGATGAATGTATAACACTGGAAGATTTATACTGTTTATTATGAATAGGGAATTTAAGCCGTATCTTTCTTATTGATGAACAGAAGTTTTTTCTCTTACGAAATGTGAGTCATTCACTATTGAAAGAGGCATTCCGCTGACTTTCATTTCAAATATTACACAATTGTCTCAAATCCCTGAAACTTACGCAGTTCTTGGGTCCAGATGACATACTTGCTATTATCCTCAAAAATGTGCTGAAATTTGATGTTATCCTCTCACTGGTATTTCCAATGAAACATTTTCCTCTAAGATTGTGTCTGCTTCTTCGAGGGACGTTGAAATTTTTCCTTTGCCTAAATCATCAAGTGGACCAAGTGTTAAGTTTAGACCTATTGCCACTACTTCACCTTTTTTTAAAAAAAATAATGGGAGTACTGCTTTCACTTAATCTCGAACCTTCATTGAAGGCTTTTAACGACACTAATTAAGTTGCTTATATACATAGTAGGTGTACGTCAGATGCCACTGTCATCTTATATCATAATATTGTCTCTAGTTTAGACAGAGGTGCCAAATATGCTCGATGTGCCTTCCTAGATTAAACACCTGCCTTTGACTCTGTACCTTGCCCTCTTTTGTGAAACAAGCTTGCTGCGACACAAGCAGGATACTGGATTAATAAAAGGCTACTTTCCCACTTTTCTGATAGGAGGCGGTACACTGTACATAATAGGAAGTCCTCCATCGCTTTGTCTACTCTAATTGGTGTTCTTCAAGGTGTAGTTCTTACTCCTTTTCTCTTTTCGTCCTTCTTACATGACGTACCCTATTCTGATGAATTCGATTTCGTTAAGTATGCCGATGATCTGACCGTTTCTATGCTGGTTACTTCTCGATCAGATTATTCCAAAATAAATGACTTTTTATTAGTCAGTGGTCGTTGTTGACAAATGGTCTTAAGCTAAATCCCTCCAAATGTCAGGTTGGTGATTTCACTTTAAGACGTGAAATTGTGACTTATGTCAACTGGTTCGTTCGTTGAATTTGGTACTAAGTCGAATGTTAAATACTTGGATTGTGCATTTCCTCTGATCTTTTATGGTCTTCTTACACCACATTAGTCTATAGAAAGAAATTTCGTCTAACTCTCTACGTGAGTAAGTTAAGACAATGTGGTTTCACTCAGTTAGTCTCTGGAAGTACGTTTTGTTAATTCATGTATCGTACCTATTCTTCATTATTGTCCCTTCCACCTTAATCTTTCCTGTGCTACTTAAGAAAGACTTTAATACACTATGAAGAGCACTAAGAGGTGTCAGTAGGGCGACTTCAGTATCGCTAACCCAACTTGTTAATATTGTTGTAGATTGTGGATACATGTGCTTATTCAAGGAATTAGCGAATATTATCTTGTCGAACATTCAGCCTCCTTTCTATACACAACTCTCTCCTTGCATTTCATCGGATAGAACTAAAAGCAACTATAGAAAACTGTATGCTCAGTCGAGTGAGTACAAAAACTCTACAGTACCTTATTTGGGATGCATTTTATGTGATGAGAATAGTGGAAAACAGAAAATTAATAACTTACTTCTGAACTCTAGGTAAGTGACTCCATTTTTTATCATTGTTAAATTGTTGTTAATATTTCCACTAAGTTTAACTTTATATTCATTTTCTTAATGAACAGTGTTGTCAATGTAAATGCCATTTTTTAATTATTACTCCTGTAATGAGAAGGTTATATATAGTACTGTACTACATGCTGGAAATTCCATATCTGTACCAAAAGAACTGTTTGGAATAAGATTATTATTATTACTTAAAAAAGCATTTCATTTACTCACTGTTGTTGTTTATTCATGAATTAGACTGCAGCCTAATTCTTGGTAGACTTAATGAAATTAGGTTTACCATAAATGAAAAGATATTTACAACATGGGCTGAATGATAATATTTAGAAAAGATAAGGGTTTAAAACAACATGTATTTTTCTTAAAGCCTCATCAAGCTCATCTCAGTGAATACATGAAGCATTTCTTGACAATTGGCTGTTGCAAACACCTTATTAAAAGCAAAGACATCAAGTGTACTCAAATACACATTTTTTAGTTGTCTATCAAAATTGACTCCATTTTGGTCACCTTACAAGTGTAACATGTTTTCGTTTAGCCTTACCAAAATTTCCTGTGTTATGAGTCGGTGGTTTAATCATAGAACAGTCACTAGGCACGCGGGAAGTCTGGAAAATGAATTCCTAAAACTCATCTAGTTTACTAGGCTGTACCAAGCGAAGGAAGGAGAGAAAGAATGTTATGCATGAAGCTAGCGACCACATCCCCTTGAAAAACAACACTACACTTGGCTCTGTAGGTTAAAGGACCCAGTTGACCCAATTAGACAAAAAATATTATTTACAAAATACCATGCAATGACTGTGAGGTCAACTACATAGGTCAAACTAGTAGGTCAGGGGTAGTCAGATTGTCAGAGCATAAAAATTTAGCTAAGGTAAGAATGGTTGACCCCGAGAAGATAAGTAATTTAGAAAAAAGCTCAGCAATTGCAATGCATGCGCTAACACACAACCACACAATAGGGTGGGAGAGGGTTAAAATTCTAAAAAGTAATCTAGGTAGGTGGAGAGAGAGGTTGATTACTGAATCCTTGTTCATCGAGTCTACACCCAACACATGCAATAGGAATGACTCGTCACTCATACCTGAAATATGGAAAATACTATTACCAATCAAATCAAGTGAAAATCAAGAAAAAAACAATGGAACTATATAAATGAATTTAGGAAGTCGTGTGATTACCTTGATATGATTATGAGCAATAAATTGTGCTCGAAACGTCATCAGTAAACATTACTGTATAACGCTGTGAGACTTTATCAAACAAAATTTACCCATAATGGAATAACTCTGAAACTCCAAAACAAGAAGCTTTACTTTCTACCTGGATCGCAAATGAATGGAAAACATTTCATGTGTTCATAACACTGAATCGCTGTATGATTTTTGCATTTTCTTTTTATAAGGTCAAGTCAGTTAACTATCAAGGTTTATTTGCATAATCTGATCGGTCTCTGACAATTAGTTCTTTTTTCCAGAGTGTTTAAGTTTTGCCATTCTTATCATTTGTTTATTTGTTAACGTGTTTATCAGTTTCATTAGTTTTGTGTCACAACAGAAACCACAACACGTATGGTAATAACTTTATGCAAAATAGACATCAAATCAGAGTTTCGTGCATATATATATATATACTGTGATCTATTAGAACTTCACCTACATAGACTGTGACCGTTGAGAAAATATTTATCCGCTCGAATGCTCATTTTCTCATAAGCAAAGAGCTTTCAATTAAAACAAAATATTCCAGTCCATATTACACTTTGGTAGGAAGTAATTCATTCAAACTGATGAAACAGTTTATGAGTAAACTATCTTTAAGTTTTATATTTTCAAATTTTGTCAGATAGACAGTAGCATAATCAGTTTCAATTTAAAAGGTCTCCATGGTTTCAAATAAAAATTAGGCATTAAAATTATTATTGTTTTTCTAAGCTTTCCTCTAATTTGGTTTTTGTATCTTTTTCATTGTGTCGTTAGGCTATCGCTACTTTATTGTCTGACCTTCATAGTGATTTGCATAAATAGAAACAGTTTTTTTGTTATGTTACTATGAGACAATTATTCAAATTTTAGTCGATTATGCAGAATAATTCCTCACAGATCTTGATTCTTATCAAGAAGGTGTATTGTGTTACCTTGCCTGTTAAATACTCATTAAAGTATGCCGTCCTGTGTGAAAAATATAGAGTTCCTTTAGTGCTAAGTGTCAGTTGACAGGTGGCACCAGTTTCACTTTTCCCGCACGTTAAAATACACCAGAGAGGCGCGTATGTTAAGTATCTGTGTGTTAAATTAAAGCAGTGAATTTGAACTCACTGACATTTTTATTGGATAAATTGTGGGTAAAAAGGAGTAGAGAAAAAGTGACAGAATAGGGAACAAAAAGTTTTCTTAGTGAAAAGCATCAATCGGCAAAAAAAATACTGAGAGGAACCCTACCGACTTCTTATGTAGGGGTTAGACTGTATTGATTAATTCAGTGAAGGCTTTTCATTAGAAAACTAACTAGTCTGCATGGGGTGTTTTTGATGACTTGATAAACTAACTCACCTGTTTGTTTTCCTCAGGATTTATTTGGAAAGGATTTGATCTGTTTCAAGCTTGATCGCGGGTTGAAAACCTGAGGATACTGGAAATAAGTTCCATCTTGGTTTGGGACTCTTCATCGGTACCTACCCACTAGGGTTCGAACCCGCAACCTTTCCGCCACATGAAAAGCCACTGGGAAAGGATCTAATGGCCCATGGACTCCAACTTCTACCAATTCATGATTTTAGCGTGAACACCAGTCAGTGTCATTGGTGAGTAGTTTTCCTCACGCCCAAAAAGGAGCACCCATTGATCACGACTTCACACTTGAACTTCAAACAAATTCGCCTTGTAGCTAGTCACTATGAAACACTGGACTGTGTCCAAGTGGCTGAATGGTCTATAAGATTGTCATGTAACTTATTGGTCCTGGATTCGAAAACAAATGAGCTCATAATGATGAAGAATTTCAAACTAGGACGAAACAGCTGTCTAGTAATCCCCAATTTCCAGTGGTTCTCTAACCTATATCAATCTGTGATCACTTAAATGTGCTCATTCTTCACAAACTAAGTAGAACGCACACCATATTTTTCTTGCTAATTACTTTTTTGTATTCTGATCTGGATTTATACTTGTGAACTGTAAGGTCTTGCTTGACTGATAATCCATAATTCATCATCCACAAGGAACATGGTAGGTAAGTGAAATTCAGTAGTGATTTTCAGCATGTATTTTGTTAACAAGTAAAAGGCTTTTGTTTTTTCGAAATCGTTTTTGTATGAATGATAAATTAATTCAAAAATAATAGGTATATGGATGTGTGTTCTTCTGAAGGTTTGACTGTACACCTACTCATCATAAGACATTCTAATTACAGTGTCTTTGACATGATGAACAGGCGTATCAATGCCATTTATGCTTTCTAAAAATCGTTATAGTAAATACGGTAAAATTGGTGCTGTAGTATTTCATCTTTTTCATCTGTTAGCTTATATTCCCAGGAATGACACTGCTAGTTTCAGAATTATGCTTGATATAATTAAAACATTCATTTCCCTACTGTTTTTATATTGCAGTGCTTCACTGCACTAACAAGCTTGTTTGCTGAAAGACGCTTTGAGCATCTTTCTTAATCTTGTTAATTGAATGCTTGTTTACTCTAAGGTAAAAAAAGACATCTGTTTAGTAAAACACTTCTTCTGTGGTATGTCTGTATTTTTGTAGGATTCTCGTTTCTGTCAGTAGGTTGGAAAAGTCGTTGTCAAATATCAAGCAATAATTAAACATAGCAATTTATGTAGGTGCCAGCCACCAGACCAGGCTGCTTCTTCGAGATTTAGCTGCTGATCGAATTGAAAGCTCGACAAAATACTCTTTCTTGAGCAAGCTATCCTACCAATATATATATATATATATATATATATATATATATATATATATATATATATAAATGAATAATGAAAAAGGTACAATGGAGATTATTAGAAAGAAACAGCTTTCTTAAAAAAGTGAGACAAGATTTGTAATTCATATCGCAGTTATGAGTGGAGATTCTTCTGTAATTCTTTTAAGACTGTATCATATAGAAACTGAAAACTGTCGTGTGATGTCACTTGATGGTTTCCTCATAGTATGGCCAATCCATCCAACTCCATTTCTTCCTGCCTATTTGTTTCACAATCGGTTCCTGGTTGGTTTGCTCATTGCCAGAGATCCCTGTTGCTAATCTATTCTAGCCGGCCATCTGATCTTGAGTATTGAGCGAGGACAACTGTTAATGAAGGTCTGTAGTTTGTTTGAGATTCTCTCTATGACGTGCCGGCCAGATCTCTGATCTGTATAGTAGCAGTGACTAACTTCACATTGGAGTTGAAAATCTGGATCGGACAAGTCGCTTAACCTTGAGCCAATTGTCAACCAATCAAAACGATTTTTTTCTTCTGGCCTAGTCTGACTTTAATGTGACTGAAAACGTATATGATGTATCTTTCCTTAAGAAAAAGCCTGTTCCCAATAATCGTATCTTCTCCTTTTTACAGTAGTAATAATAGTCATCAGTGGTATTATGTAACTGTTAATACATTAATTTCGTCGGTTTAATTTTTCATACTCGTGAATGGCACATTTAACACAGACCGCTATTCTCCATCAGTTCATTTCATTCTGCATGATTTCATATTCTTCCATTCGCTTTATAATTTGACCTTAGAAGGAAGTGAAGATACCTGAGACGACTAACATACACAAATTGGAGTAAGAGATTGGATAATGCGACAGACAACGGGCAATCAGGAAACAGGCATAAAATGAACCCCCACGAAAAACTTGGAGGATCTGGACTTTGCCGATGATATATGCCTGATTTCCCACAAACTGGAAGATATGCAAGTGAAAATCAACAAGTTGGCAGAAGAAGGATCCAGAGAGAATAGGACTTCAGGTGAACATAGAGAAAACAGAGGTGATGAAGATTCCTGGTCAACACCAACAGCAACGACAACAACAGACAACAATCAGCCAGCATAAATGGAAGGAACCTGAAAGAAACAATCTCCTTTACCTACCAACATGGGAAGCATCGTTTCAACTACAGGCCAACGGAACTGACGAGGATATCAAAGCCAGAATCGGAAAGCAAGACAGGCTTTCATTACTCTCAAGTCTGTGTGGAGGTCAACAGCACTCCTCACCATGAAAAATAAGATCCAGATTTTCAACTCCAATGTGAAGTTAGTCACTGCTACTATACAGATCAGAGATCTGGCCGGCACGTCATAGAGAGAATCTCAAACAAACTACAGACCTTCATTAACAGTTGTCCTCGCTCAATACTCAAGATCAGATGGCCGGCTAGAATAGATTAGCAACAGGGATCTCTGGCAATGAGCAAACCAACCAGGAACCGATTGTGAAACAAATAGGCAGGAAGAAATGGAGTTGGATGGATTGGCCATACTCTGAGGAAACCATCAAGTGACATCACACGACAGGCCATCGCTCGAGTGGAACCGGATGGTAAGCGGCCAGCTGATCGTCAGTGCGATTGTGACATGGAGATGGTCATGTGAAGAGGAGATGAAAGCATGTGGGCAGTCGTGGAGCGGAGTGAAAAAGTTGACAGAAAACCGAATGCAACTGAGAGGCGCGGCTCAAGCCCTATGTTCCTCTAGGAATTAAAGGATATAATAAATAAGAATAATAAATAGTCTTTTCATTTAGTCTTTTTATTAGGATGTGTAATTTTCTACAGGTGCTTGCTCATTAAAAGTTAGCTGAATGTTATCCTGATGTCTTTTATAGAAACAAACTTATAACCACTCCTCATATATTTAGATAAGTTCTGTCTTTAGGAAAGATTTTGTCCAGCTTTCTCTTCACATAGGCACACAGACATTGAGAAGAAGAAAGAAATGGACAGAGCAATTATGATGGCGTCATCTTATCACACATGAATACGCCTAAACCAAAGTTTTAAGCTCATAAGTGTTCACCTTACATGTTTATTCATGTTAAATTGCTAGCGATACTTGAAGTAATTAATGTCTTATTTCCAGTCTTATCAGTAATTGTAATAGTAGTAATAATAATACTAGAGAGAAAACAATCACGTGACTCAAAAAAAGTATCATTATGAAATTCCATGCGCAGAAATCATATGTGATTATTTATATAGATACCGATTATGCTGCTGAATTAAGTTGTTTTTATTTTAATTTTTGAGTCCTGTCAAATAGTTCCGCTCGCTGTTTCTAATAGCAAATGGCTTAGAAATAGCCTTGTCGAGACGATGCAGACTGAATTATGATTTCACGCTCCAATTTCCTTTTTTTATGAACTGGAAAAAAGACAAAGATGACAACAAGTTGAGGCGTTGATAAGGCGGTTTTTTAGTTCATTTTGTTAATGTCTTTTCGACTGCTTACAATCAAAGTAAAGTCAACATACTGTAGGATATATAATATGTCGGAAAAGCCGACATTGGTTGCAGTAAGGTATTTGTGGGATGCTTATTAGCTGTAACTATTTCAAGACATTACTATGGTACTATTAAAGTATTGCCAGTTATTCTAAGTATAATCCTCTGATGTAGATTGATATAAATAATTAATTCCGCCTTACAATTATGCGGAGAAACGACAAATTAAGTTTAACTTATACTTGTGGTTTAAAAACAGATCGGTCGATTCACCTCTTTTGCTAATATCTTTGCTAAATGTCAACAATACAATTGAAAATTTTTCTGAGTATCAAGTGATGTGTAGTTTCTTTCTCACCTATAGGTGACTGGTGCTGATGAAAACTAGGCTTTAGAAATTTTGTTTCAGGGATTTTTTTTATTGGTAAGTTGCATACTTTCATATGGTTACACGCGTCAAACAGAACACAAAATAAGTTTTCCTTGTTTCATTTTCTTATAAATAACTTGTTGCTTGCACATTGTGTGCTTTGTTAAAGGATTTGTGTAACTCTGAAGGCAAACCAGAGTGGGGGAAAATAGCAGCTGAAGGTCATTTCTAAAATTGTTTGGTAATAATGAAGTTAGTGTATAATTCAGTATTAGGGACGTATATTTATCATCTTTTCATTTTTGTGTTTCGTTTGCTTCCCAGGAAAAAGCGACTTGTGTTTAGATGGGGTTTTTTCTGGTTTAAATTAATCATTCCTCTGTTCGAATTTCAAGCAAATAGGATTTGAAAAATTTGGATGTAAATCTCTTCATGAATCGGTATCAGCTAGAGAATCCTTGCAAACAAAGAAGCTCTAGGGAACCGGTTAGTTGGGCTGATTTAATGATTTTGAACTCGTTTCCAGCTGGTTTCGTCTAGATATAAGGCTCACGATTGATGCGGGGCTATCAATCCTACTAGACCTGAGCTCTAGTCACCCTACCTGCTGGTAATGCTGCTCTTAACACTGCCCCAACCATTGGGGGGGGGAAATGTAACGCTTACGGCCAATGAAACATGCATTTATTGACGATTTTTTGGAAAGACTGTACAATAGGATAATCACACCACAACGAAGCTGCCGAGTTACTGTTCCTCAAAAATTGTATTGATAACTATGCCTTTTAATCTGCACTGATAAACAAACTGATCGTTGATGGTGAAGCGGTTGAGTTTTGGTTGAGTTGACGTACGTCTTTGGTCCCCTGGAATGCAGTAGACAGTAATTCCTACCTACATTGCAGCCTTTCAGTATCGCTCACCCATATTCTTAAATAAGACGAAACATGTGCTCGATGCTCCCTTGTTTTTAGTTTATTTCGTGATTAAATCTACTTTGGAATAATGTTTATATTCATTTATATTTGAGTTGTAGTGTGACATGATATTATAAGGTTTAGGGTGCAATTCACGTTGCTATATCACATAATAAGCCAGAGAACAAAATGCTATGTAAAGAGTGTAACTTCAGAGGTGAATGATGCAGGTTTGAATGTTAAAAGTTCCATTAAGTTTGAGATAAGTTACACGGATGTGTTTCATTTGGTTTGCAACCTTAAACTAGATAGGACTTCATAAAAAAGAACTCCGATAATTAAATACACTAACTGGTATCGGACAAAACATTGGTTGCCGACCCTCACTGTTTAAGTTGGCTTGTTTGGGTGAAGGCTTACGATCAAGCATCCACACTATTCCGCACGCCGTCGTGTTACGTTCGCTCGCTCGTTTGTGCACGATCCTTAGCTAGTTAAGCAGTCATCTCGCACTCCAATTTTATCCCGAAATACACTTCGTAATCTAGCTGATCAGTTTTAGTGTTTTGCTCTGCCTTTGATCTACGCGGAAGGTATACTATAGAAGTTGTGGGTATTAGATCTTGCGTTAGTATAAATCAGAATATCCGTGAATGTCAACACCCTCAGCCTCTTAACTACCACAGACTTTGAATCTTATCGGTCCCTTACGCGAAACCCATAAACACAACAAAATTTAATCAGTGTTCATCACCAGATTAGCTACGTTTTCTACTTTTGTCTGATGAAAATTTTACTCTCATACTTGTCAACCTTTGTATAAGTTGTAGTTTAGTTACAATTTGAACGCGATTACGATGCATAAAACTCTAAAGGTCACAAAGTAAGTTTTTGCACTAATTATGCATAACACACTGAAACGACCAACCAAACACTCATTCACTTTTCAACTTTTCTAAGTAATATTTGAATGTATTCATTTCTTCGTAAATATCAATCATTTCATATAATGATTGAATAGAATATGGAAATTACCCACATCTTAACCAATGTAAAAGGTTATTATGGAAAAAAGAAAGTATTTTTATTGTGGATACGGAACATATCGTATATATATATATATATATATATATATATATATATTATTTGAATGAGCGAATTACCTACTGATAAAAGGGAATGCATTACACTGTATATACAATAAATGGCGTCTTTTTCACACTGTAATGAAATGACTTCTCTTTGAAATGGGCTGCACCCACCGATACATATACAAACAAATAGATAGATAGACAGACAGACAGACATGCACAGCAGAGCATGCTTACATGCAAATGTAGTGAACACGCAATGGGAAATGCTAAGCAGCATTGATATGTTGTGTAAAAATGTAAAGCAGAAGACATGAGAGAAAATCAAAAAGGAAAATAGAAGATAAAAGAATGTATCCATCTGTGTACGTGAATACTACAAAGAGAAAGATTGAGTGAGAGAGATTAGTGGAATAAACAGAGTGACTAGAAGTTTATCAACCTTAATAAGAGAATTGACTATAAAAAGCCTTTGTTTATCTAAAAGCCCTTAGCAAGTACCAACAGTGAAAATAATAGTAATAGTAATAATAACGATTATCATTGTAAAAAAACAAAACAAAGAGAGGAGGTTTCTATCAGTTTTTTCTTATCTTGCTTAAACTAATAAGAACAATGTGATTAGTGACCAATATGTTTATTTACTCTCTCTCTCTCTGCTTTGTTGTATTTATTTGATACATTTTAGTGAGGTTTTTGGAGTATGTGTATGCATGCACCTATGAACGTATATGGACGTTTACCTTCGTATGCATATGGATGTACGTATGAATGTTGACCAGCTAAATAAGTTCAGACAGTTGGATAGCACTTTCTCAGTAATGATCAAATATTATGATCAAATAATAGAAGCCGACTAACAGTGTCAGCAAAAAATTTGACCTCATTTATATTATGTCCCCTGTAGACATGAAAATATAATTACAATCACATATATTTAAAAATAATAATAATAACAAACTGACATTGGTATTGTTGAATACGTTATGTGATACTTTAAAAATAAACTTTATATTTACTGAATACAAAGTTAATAAGGTTGTAAATTAACAGACAACCATTTCATTTAAATTCAATACAACTTATTATCACTCATTTGTGATTCACTTTTGAAGACAATTTCCAGGTATTCTGGGCGATTGTTTCAAGTCTGATCTCAGATTGATATCAGTTAGAGAACTATTCGAAACCAAAGAGTACTGGACAGCTGCCACTAGGACTCGGCTCATTAGTGGTCGCGCTAAAATCCCTAATTGGTAGCACTTAGAATTCATGGGTCACTGTGTTGGGTCTCAGTGGTTGAATGGTCGACGACCTTGCCCTGTAACCGGAAGGTTCTGGATTCGAAATCCAGTGAATGTTTACTGATGATGAGTCCCAAACTGGGACGAAACAACTATCCAGTAGTCTCTGGTTTTCAATGGTTCTTTAGCTGATATCAGTCTGTGATCAAACTTAAAGAAAGTAAAACCCCTACAAAGAAAATCATGAAAAGCCCGAGAGATGTGAATTTAGCACTAAGCACTTCTTACAACCAACAAGTTTACGAAATAAGTGTTACTGTTTCCGTAAATCTAATTTAACAAAAATATTCATTCAGACATCTATAAAACACAGATAAATTTCGATAAATTCCTCCTCAAGCTCTACAATTATATATATGTTTATATAATAATAATAATAGCTTTATTCCAAAAACAGTACTAATGATACGGCAAGGAATTTTCAGCATTCAGTACAATATTGCATCTAATTTACTCAAAAACGACAAAAAAAATTATAAATACACAATACATAATAGTAATAAAACGATTGTTACAGCAGCTACATAGCAAAATACTGTGTGCAATACGGTGAAAAATATGCATAAAGTATAAAATTGTAGTAATAATAGTAATACCAACTAAAATAAAATAGCAGAGTAATAATTAAACGATAGAAAGTGTGACACCATAAAATACAGAAAGATGAACTATGAAAGGGTCGATTCACTGTGCTAATTACATAGTAACTTGTAAGTTTCACGTCTAACAGAGTCTTCGTCACATAAAGTACGCGCTAAATAGGGTATTGTAGAATTTCTGTACTTAGTGGTACGAGCATATACCTTTTTATATTGACTTCTCGTCCTACCTGATGAGATACAAGGGGACAGGTGTGAATAAAGGGGGTGCAGAGGGTCTGACAGTATAGCCTTTGCCCATTTTGTACAGGAATTTATATGCCTCTCGACTATAGTATTAGCGAGCTCATGCAGTGGCAGACCACAAGCCCTACTCACAGCATTTAATACTCTTCGTAATATGATATAATCTTTTTTGAGAAGCCCAGGAAAGATTAATGGAGAGCAATAGAGTACAATAGGTAAAATACAGGAGTTTAAAAATTGCAAAACTAAAGGTTGGTTGATACCTGATTGTCTTAACTTTTTAATGTAGAAGGTAAGACGAAACATTTTCTTAGAGATAGATAAGATGTGGGATGACCATGAAAGGTCAGAGGAAAGAACTAATCCAAGGTATTTAATGCTTGACTTGGTTTCAATTTCCGTGCCATCTATGCTACAGGGATCATGCGAACTAACTAGTTCAAGTAAGTCACGTCGATGCTTGAAAGTAAAGTCAACTGCCTGACATTTGGAAGGATTTAATATAAGACCATTTGACTTGGACCAGTTGTTGATGTCCAACAGAAAGCTATTAAGTTTGGAGCTGTCAGACTCGGAAGTGATAGGCAGTGATACAGTCAGATCATCTGCATATTTGACAAAGTTAGTTTCGTTTGAATGAGGCAGGTCATGTAGGAAGAAAGAAAAAAGAAAAGGAGAGAGGACAGCACCTTGTGGAACACCGGATTTTGTAAGCGAGGTAGAAGATTTGCCGTTATATACAGTATACTGCATTCTATCAGAAAAATAGGAATGCAACCAACTCTTAGCCCAGGATCCTGTTTGTGTCAACGATAGCTTATTTAATAAAAGGCCCCTAGGTACAGAGTCAAAAGCAGATGTGTAGTCTAAGAAAGCACTACGAACATATTTAGCACCTTTGTCTAAACAAGAAACAACATTGTGATATAAGACAACCGCAGCATCCAAGGTACTTCTACCATGTTTGTATGCAAATTGTTTAGGATCATTAAAAGGTTTCAATGAGAGTTCAAGACGAAGTAAAAGTAATTTTTCCATCAATTTTAAAAAGGGGGAAGTAATTGCAATAGGCCGAAATTTAATATCAGTACCAGAAGATGGTTTTGGTATGGGGATAATTTTAATGTTTTTCCATGCAAAAGGTAGAACGTTACCGGAAAAAGAAGCATTAAAAATGTTAGTAAGAGGGTAACACAAAATATCAGCACAATTCCTGAGGACAATGGCAGGTATGCCGTCAGGACCAAGGCTTTGAGAAGGCTTAAGAGACCGGAGACATTTAAGCACATCAAGGGTATTAAAACCACTAAAATTATTGTCAATATGATTTGTATCATTAGGAAGGATATCAACAGAAGAGCGTATGAAAGATTTATTAAGAGTGTCGACATTAAGAGATGGGACAGAAGTACATCGCTTACCGTTAGTAATTTCTTTGAAAAGTTTCCACAAATTAGAAGGGGTTTTACATGACAAAAATCTTTGATTATATAAAACATTTAGTCTTTTCATTTCGAGTTTTATCAGAATATTTAACTTTTTTACACCAGGTTTATCATTTGTTTTGAATATTCTGGATTAGTAGACAATAAAAGTATTAGTTTTTTTAAAATAATATTGATTTGTAAAGTAAGATCACTTGAATTACAAGTTCATTAAAGATGCTTAAATAATAATAATAATAAAGATATAGTAATACCAAATAGAATATCAGTAAACACTACTGAATAACACTGTGAGACTTTATCATAACAAAATTTACCCATAATGGAATTACACTCTACCACAGTGCACAAGTTTTATTCTTATATCAAATAGAATATCAACTAAAATTAGGAAAATTCCACAAAAATTCAGGATCATCCAAAACTATATGGCCAAGGTAAAGAAAATGTCTGAACTAGCTTATTTTTGATGCATAAATAGGCTTCTTAATGTGGATCCCAACAGCCTCAGCAATATTTAATAAACAAACTCATAAGGCGAAGTTAAGATTTGTTGATATGCAGTAAATGATTTTGAAAGCCTGGTTAAACATCAATCTCGTGTTCTGTATCCACAAGATTAGATAGAATAGCACTACGAATGGATTATGTTTATCCTTTACTTAATGACACAGGGTGATGTTTGGATATCCGACGAGAAACACGCCAATTATACGGCGTATGTAATTGGCTCCACAGGAGCAGTTAAATTGGTAGATACACATGGAAGAGGCGAAATTAGCAGTTTGTTTTTTACTCCCGAACGCCAGAGAGGGGTAGTCTTGAAGATACGGCGTAAATCAGCAGCGGGGAATGCTTTTTTTACCGCATTTCTAAGGCGTTGTGTTGGTATCTCGCTGATGTTGTCCCCGAAAAATGAATTTGTCAGAATAAGGCCTCTTTAGGAACTGTTGGTACCTCGGGCTGCTTTGATCTTAGATTCATACCCTTATCAATAAACGTTTCTGGATAGCCATTTTCACTTAGCAACCGTTTATTATTACTTAGTTCCTCAACATATTGTTATTGTCTACTAATCTAGAATATTCTACGTATATATATAATTGTAAAGCCAGAAGAGGAATTTGTCGAAAAGGATATGCTTTGCTCAATCATTCAGTGTTTTATAAATCTAATTTAATGTATTTTTATTCGTAATAAGTAAACTTATCAGACTATACCTTTTTCGTTAGAAAACCTAATGCTCCATTTTTACTGATGAAAAAAACAACAGCTTTATTCTGACAAAAATATTTACACCATGTTCAGAATTCTTTGCGTAATTTATTGCATAATATTTTCCCTTCATCTAGGATCGTCAAGTGAAATAGAAATATACAGTACATCATTTGATGCAGTGGTGTTCAGTCTGAAGCACAGACTAATCCCTTAAGATCTTTCTCCTTCTTGTCCAAAAAACGCTCACCAACAGTTTGAAAGTCAATTTAAAACCAGTATGAGTACATTCTGCTACTGAAGGACATAATTGAATGGTTAAAAAGAAGAATTAGAGAAAATATTATACATTGTGGTGGATGGAAATTCAGGTAGCCGAGTGATTCAAGAAAGCCGCCGAGGAATAGTTTTTTTCCTAAAAAGCAATCAACACAAATTTATAGTAGGAGCGTGGTGAGGGCTTGTCAGTCTTTCCTACCTTACATTAGCTTTACATAAAGTTACTAAAATAAGGGAAATATAGTCAGTTGGAGGGTTCTTTGAAATTGACAGAATATAGAGTATACGGGCGATGGTGGTCTTATTGATAAATAACGTATTCCCATGCTTCTCTAATGTGCTCTATTGTAAAGCATCATTTACTGCAGCTAATTAGATGAATTTACGTTTATAAATTCAACTACTGATCTAGAGGTAATATGTAAGTTCTTCATTAAGGTCTGTATTCACAAAACCTCATATCGTGGTGTAGTAAATCACTTCATCCGATGTAATTCGTGAGACTCAGCCCAACTTTGCCCAAATGATTAGAGCACATTTGCCACACTAATGAATCCTTAATATTCGGAAAGTTGGTCTGTGAATCTTAAAACAGTTTGTTAGGTTTCTGAATCTGCCAACAGTTATACGAAAATGCTGCATGCCAAGTAATCCACAATAGGAAGCTCACAGAATCCTTCGAAGTGAAGACGGGAGAAAGAGAAGCTGGCTGCGTATTATCTCCAGTAAATTTCTTGATTGCGGTAAACTGGATAATGTGACAGACAGCAGGTTTCGAGGAGACAGGCATAAAATGAAACCATACAAAAAACTTGGAGGATATGTATTTTGTCAATTATATATTTGTGATTTCCCAAACACTGGAAGATATCCAAGTGAAAAGCAACAAGTTAGCAGAAAAAAGAATCCGGAGAAGATAGGACTTCTGGTTAACATAGAGGAGACAGAGGTGATGAAGATTCCTGGTCAACACCAACAGCAACAACAACAAACAACAATCAGCACAAAGAGGAGAAATCTGAAAGAAGCAACCTCCCTTACCTACCTACACGGGAAGCATCGTTTGAACTGCAGGTGGACGGAACTGGGGAGGATATCAAGGCTAGGACTGGTAAAGTGAGGCAAACTTTCATTTTTCTCAGATATGTGAGGAGATCAACAGCGTGAGAAATAGGATCGAAATTTTCAACTCCATTGTGAAGTCAGCACTACTCACTATATACGGATCAGAGACCTGGCGCCTCCTCACGAAGGGCACTTCGAAGAAACTACAGACTTTCATCAATAATTGTCTTCACTCAATACTACTCAAGATCAGATGGCCGAAGGAGATCAGAGATTGTGAGGGATCTCTGTGAGCGAACCAACTTAGCAGGAACAGGCTGTTCAGCAAAACTGCAGGAAGAAATGGAGGTAGATTGTCCACACTCTGAGAAAACCATCAAGTGACTTCATACACCAGGCAATCACTCGAGTGGAACCCGAATGGTAAGCGGCCAGCTGGTCGTCAGTGCGATTGTGACATGGAGATGGTCATGTGGGGAGGAGATGAAAGCATGTGGGCAAACGTGGAGCCAGATGAAAACGTTGTCAGAGAACCGAACGCAATGGAGACATGTGGCTGAAGCCCCATGTTCCTTTGGGAACTAACGGAAACAATAATAATAATCTACCCCTTCGTATTAGGATATTATAGTTTCACAAATTCTTCTGACATATTTCTTACACCTACCATACTGTCAAGACTGTTTGTCAGTTTTATGGTCACTACTTATCATAATAACATTTCCACACACAGAGTACATCGTTTCAGAATGAATATTTAATATTTAAACATTTATTCATCTTCCAAAAATGAATTTATTAAGAGATACTGCCTTTGCTGACCTTCTTATTCTGCATATAAATAAACTTACCTTGATAATACAAAGTGTGTATTTCATGTTAACGAAAATATTCTGTATTTTGACAAATTGTCAAAATGTTCCACATAGAGTGAATTCGACAGAGATACTTAAAAATTCAGTGTTTCAGACTAGAAAATGTTTATAAAGTCAGCAAGGTACAGGTTAAGGTATAATTAAATGAATACAGCTTCTTTAACTGCATATTCTTGTTTATTTTACGGCGCCAAAGTATGATTTCCTTACTACCGCATCTAATTCTATCAAATATTTGACTTTACACTTCTAGAAAACTGTCTGTTTTAGTGGTGTAAACGCAATCTATTCTGCTTATAATAAACAATGATAATTCATAATACGTTTATTTTTCACATTAGAGGACTACAGTATGTCTGTGAACGCAGTGAACTTTTTAACTTCATACACAACTTGACTGTCGAAGAAAATAAGTGTACCGTAAATGTAAGAATCTGACTATGTGTCCTTCAGAGTATATAATAATTAGTAAAAATACATTTAATATTTTAAAAAAGCCTAGTAAATTACTTCATGGGATAAGAAACTTTACCTAAATGACTAAGTCAGTTAACTTTGGGATATGTCGTTGACTAGTTTACTATATGGTAGACAATATAGACGTCATTTACAAAACATATCCAATTCATTAGTTAGGAGATGAAACTGACATAGTTATCCTTGAGGTTCATTTGTAAAAAAATATCAGATCTTTAGGAATTTCCCTAAACCTTAACATTGGAGTACAGAATACTGCATCGTTACTTCGCTCTACTTTGGAAATCTTTAGGAGCTAGTATTCATAATCTCGGTAGCTTTCAGAAACATTTCATCCAGGTTCGATACTCACTATGTAAATATTCGGGGTTTCAAATGAGTAATAGTAGTAATAAAAAGACACTGTGGGTCAAAAGCTGACCATGAAATGCATTTCACAAAAGTTTAACGGAGTAAGAAATGAGAAAGGATGTTTCTCAACGGTACAATTGCCTTATTTTATTTCACTCTGATAAAGGGATACGCAAATTATTGAATTTTGGCTCAAAAATCAATTAGTTACTGTTCCATAACATGTGATTGCTTGCATGCCGATAATCTGGTTTCACAAATCTAAACAAAGCAGCTTCTTGGTCTAGTTGTGTTCTCTGAGCTGGATGGCTTATTTGAGAAGCTTTCATTTTCCAGAAAGATTATTAATGATGCCATGTAGTCAAATACTTTGATTAGTCGAATGAGTGGGAAACCTGTATCCTCTGTATTGGACTAATTTTAGCCCAGAAACAATGCGCTGTTCTGAAATTTATAATATTCTACTATCTCTGGAGTTGATAAGGTATCTGGCTAAATTTAAGAGGCCTACAGTCTCTCTTGCGTCGATGACACAGAGGTAAAATGCTCGCAAATCATGCATGTGGTCCGGAGTTCGATCCCTGGCCGACGCACTTCTTTACCTCACTAAGCCGGTAATAGGACTGACTGGTTAAGAGGTAAGTTAGAGCCCATGGCTAGCAACCCGGTCCCGTATAGCTGAACACCGCTGCTACCGAATATTTAAACCTCTAGCTTGAAGCCCTATGTTCCACTAGGAACGTAAAGGAATCGAAGAAATATTTCTCAGTGCTCTGCTGCTGTTTGGTTTAAGACACAGGACAAATATCTGTGATTTTGGTTGCCGATTCTTATTTGATACAACATTGAGCTATTAATTAGAAACCAGGAAAAGTGTCCTAGGTGGAGGAAGCAATTGGACATTTACTAAGTATGTTCGGTGTATATCGTTTGAATTCTATTTGGAGATTTTGTATACCCCACTACCATTTAGTTAGTAAAGGTTATTCATAGAGCATACAGCAGTTAATTCGAATACAAGTTTCTTCAAATCTTGTTAACAATAACAGGCGTCTAAATTCATTTCTACGAGTGCCACCGACAATTATACATCTCATCCAACAGTTGTGCGACAATGCTGCGTGCTAAGCAATCCACAACAGGAAACTTAAGGAGTCCTTCAAAGTGATGACGGGAGTAAGGCAAGGCCGCCTTACTATCGCCAATGGTTTCCCTGATTGCAGTAGACCGGATAATGCGACAGACAGTGGACAGCGAGGAAACAGGCATAAGAAGGACCCAGACAAAAACTTGGAGGATCTGGACTTCCTCAATGATATATGTCTGATTTCCCACGAACTGGAAGATATACAAGTCAAAAGCAACAATTTGATAGAAGAAGCATCAAAGATATGACTTCAGATGAATATAGAGAAGACAGAGTTGATCAAGATTCCTAGTTAACAGCAACAGCAACAACAACAGACAACAATCAGCCAGCATACATAGGAGGAACCTGAAAGAAGCGACCTCCTTCACCTGCCTACCTGGAAAGCATCGTTTCAACTACAGGCGGAACTGACGAGGATATCAAAGCGAGGTTCGTGGAAGCAAAACAAGCTTTCATTACTCTCAAGTCTGTGTGGAGATCAGCAGCACTCAGCATGGAGATGAAAAAAAGATTCGGATTTTCAACTCCAATGTGAAGTCATTGCTATTATACGGATGAGAGACTTGCACTGCGCATCATACAGAGCATCTCAAACAAACGCCAGACCTTCATCAACAGCTGCCTTCGCTCAATACTCAAGATCAGATGGCCGGCTAGAAAACATCAGCAACAGGGATCTCTGGCAATGAGCGAACCAACCAGGTACCGATTGTGCAACAAGTATGTGGGAAAAAACGGAGGTGGATTGGCCATACTCTGAGGAAACCATCAAGTGACATCACACGACAGGCTATCACTCGTGTGGAACCCAAATGGTAAGCTGCGCGTTGATCGTCAGAGATAGGGTGACATGGAGGAGGTCAGGTGAAGAGGAGATGAAAACATGTGGGCAGACTTGGAGCCAGGTGAAAACTCCAGCAAAGTACCGAATGCAATGGAGACGCGCGGCTGAACCCCTATGTTCCTCAAGGAGTTTAAGGAATTAATAATAGTAATGATAATAATAGCCATAATAATAATAATGATAAATTCATTTCTTATGCCGAAGAAATAAAACTACTGATGAACCATTCAGTAGTAGGAAATTCCAATGCACACAATATTTTGCAAACACAAACACTGAAACCAAGTAATTGGTTATATATTATTCGACCAAATTTCTTCGTTCTCATGTTGCGTAGAAGTTACTTGTTCCAAACAACGCTACACTTCATCAATAAATCATCTCTTAACATGCATAATATCAGTAACAATAAATTAGAATTAATTGTACATGTTTCATTCCTGTCACATAAATTATTATTATTATTATTATAGACTGATTGCTTAGTTGAGGATAAATGGTATAATCTTTTGCTGAAGTAGGTTTAAATGCTTTACAAAGCGTACTTTTCCGTAATATTCCAACAGCTTAATAATACCAATATATCACATCGTTTTGTTTTGTATAGGAAATACTATTTGCATGTTTATAAGTGCGAGACACTTCATCAAACGCTGAATACTATAAAGTTAACAGACGTATTACTATTATTTATAAAAATGAAAGCACTATTTTGGCTTAACAAGAGAAAGCATAAAGTTGTTAAACGTTTAATACTGATAATCATGAAATTTCATAATCTACGACAAATTATATGCTTAATTAATTACCCGAATCAGTGAATCAGCTTTCAGATAAATGATAAGAAATAATTAGGAAAAGGAAATACTTATTGTTAAAAGTAATTACTATCAACTATTTAGATTATTATTAAATTAGTCGTGTCAGATTTCCTAACACCAACCTGCGTGGTTAAGCAAAGGACAAACAAAGTCCATTTTAGAGCTCTTCTATCTCACCTTATGGATACAAAACATAAGAGTGATGTTAAAGAGGCTTTCAAAGTCATTTACCACATACTAACTAATTTTAACTTTACCTTAAGAGTTCGTCTACTGCATATTACTGGGGCCGTTGGGATCCACATTAAGAAGCCTAACTCATATATCTAAAAGAAGTTCGTTGGAGGTTCTAATGATCCTCATTTTGTTATGAAAATTTCCTTAGTTTTATTTGATATTTTAATCGCTACTATATTTTTATGCTTATTATAATTTATGCATCTTTAGTGAACTGTAATTTCATTGATCTTAACAAATCGATAGTATTTAAAAAACACAAATATTGTTAATGACGACTATTCTAGAATATTCTGTGTATATAAACATATGTATATATATAATTGTAGAGCCAGAAGAGAAAATTATGGAAAAGAATATTCTTCGCTCAATTTTTTCTTTTTTCTATATGTCTGAGTGAATATTTTCGCTATATTATAAAATTATTTGAAAACAACTTAAATAATGTTTATTTCAAGTCACAGTTAGTTTTTGTTACATATTTTAGATTTGTTTTTATGAGTTAATCACAAATTGATATCAGTTAGAGAACCATTGAAAACCAGCTACCTCAACCTAGTTAGGGAATCATCGGCAGTACGCAGCTTTGATAAACTGTAAGCAGATCGTATAACACTTACAACGCAAAGGACTGCTCATAAGCATACACTAGAAATTATCTAATACTGTGTCATCTTTTAAAAACAGTTTGTGTAACGAGTACTATCATCGATGGGCACTGGAGTTTAAGGTATTTGAAGTGTAGTCAGTCTAGTAGTTTGGTGTACGCATTCCACACTTGACTGAGAGAAATAAATTACCAACAAGGACTGAACAAAATAAAAATTATTACTTGTAAATTACCGGTCATTGGATCTATTAAAAAACTATTGGAACTGGGCTACTTAGCCAAGTGTCATCATTTTTGATTGCAGTACTGGATTGCAAAGGTTTTAATAGCAAAATAAGACACTAAATCTTATGGCGTTGCAGGTACACCCTGATAATAAATCTCAATAAGCGCTAAACCTACGCTCAGAATTTCCTTCTGATCTCCACCAACCATGTAACACCAATTTAGGCTAGTTGAAAATTGTTTGTTAGCGTCTAAAATTCAAAATGTAGTAACAAGATCAGCCTAAAAAAGATGGAATTGAGTGGCAAACAAATTAAAGCCTCTCACTTGGGGAACAGGTAATGATTAGCTGTATGATTGATTGTCCGCAATACTTCAGGTAGTTTCATTGCATACTTTTCTGGAATCAAATATAGTATAGAGTATAGTTCTGCATATGCATTTTTCTGTCCATTACAGTACACACTGTTAGAGTATTAATACACTGATGTTATACTTTATCACGGTATTACATAAAATACTCATTTCTTTTATGGAAGGTTGTCATTCTAGTATCATTATATCAAAACCTGCTTTACCTCTAGTTATTACTTGATACAGGTTTTAGACAGCGAAGAAAACTTACACTTGACAACTAATGTAAATTCATTTGTTGTTTACGTATATAGGCTGCATATTGAATTATTTGTGTTCCCTGAGCTGGATGATTTAATTGTGAAGCTTTCGTCGTCCTTTTGGACAACTTCTTCAGAGTAGGTTTTAGTATAAAATGAACTCATTCGAATTCTCCATGATTGATATCATTGTATCTTCCGGCAACCACCGTAATGACTACTTGTTAATTTAAATCTCTATTGTTCACTTTTTATTGACTTGGCATTCAAATTTTTTGTCATCCAAGAACAAAATTGGCTGTAAAAAAATATGATATATTCTCTCTATCAATGCATGTGGATAATTATGGACACCAATTCGATTGGGATAATGCGGAAATTTTAATAGAGGAACACCAAAAACACAACCAGGGAGTTTCTAGAAGCCTGGTTCTCAAGTGAATTAGTAATTAACAAACACATCATTATTGATCAGACTTGCCAGCTTATAAAAAGTAAATTACATTGCAAGAAAGTTCGACCTCCAAGCCAATAAAAATGATGAATAGAGAAGTAAATTAACAACCAGTCATTACAGTGGTTGCCAGGAGATACGATGATATCATCCATGGAGAATTCTAATGAGTTTATTTAATACTAAAACCTGCAGTGATTTTGTCTAGAAGGATGACAAAGGCTTCGCAGTTAAATCAATCAGCTCAGAGAACGCAATTAAACCAAAATCATTCGCCCCAGCTTCCTACCTTCTCTACATAGATTGCATTGCTCATCCTCAGAATCACCACATTCTGTGGAATCGTTATTGGTAAAATCGTCGATAGAGATAAGCGAAGCTTGCTATCCATTATGTTTTACTGAATGCAGGCAAAACAGTAAGACATTTATGGGAGATATGGTATTAATATAAACATTAAGTGAAAATAAGTGTATATTTGAATGATTTTGTAACACAATAGACCATAAGTTCATAAAGCAAGCTGATGTGTTTCGTGATTGTTCAAAACTTTTATTCATTCCTTTGCGTTTCCAGCTAAACATAGGGCTTCAAACTTTAGCTTTGAAGTTTCAGTAGCAGTGGAGCATCCACAGGATAGGGTTACTAGCCCCACGTCCAACCTTCCCTCTTTATCGCAGTGTAACCGTCTAAGGGAGGTAAAGGTGTGAGCCAGCCGGGACTCCAAGCCCGGATCACTTGCTTGGCTGGCCAGCGCTCTTCCGCTGAACTACCGACGCACCTGTTCAAAACTGAAACTGTTAAAATCACTAACAGATGACTAATCTTTTATATTAAAAATTAAGCAGTTAAAATCGAATATTAAAAAAACATTATCTGTCATAAATCATATCCAATAATCCTTAATGTTCTACACATGCTAAATCTCAGCATATAATGTGGGATCACACTGAGAAAAGAACTTATAAGTAACACATTTTATGGGTCCCTTCTGCACGAATACTGAACATCGGTATTTTTTTCCTGTAGCAGTGTTTAATTTTACAGGATGGGGTTGCTAGCCTCATGCCCAACCTTTCCACTTTACCAGCATTATTTCTGGCTTAGCGAGGTTTGGGGGTGCGTCGACCGGGGATCGAACCCCAGACCATGTTCATGGTCGGCGAGTGTCCTAATCGCTGTGCCACCAACGCACGAACAGCGGTATGACGCATAAGTTTGCGAAGAGAAATAATAAATCTTTCTGAAACAAAATAGAAAGCATGAAAGGAATACAAAAGAAGCACAATAAGAAAAACGTGAAAAAATAGAGATTTCATTGTAACGTTTCTGCATTTCGCAATAACTGTACATCAATTAGCTAAATAATAGTGTTTTCTGCCATCTCATTAGTAGTGCAGTAAAATATCATCTTTGAAGCTCTGGGAATATGATGAAATAATTAGTCAAAAATGAAAATAACTGTACACAAAATTAGCGCCTAAAAGAAGGAAAAAAGCTGGAAGTTGGGGAGGGGCCTCAACTGTCTCTTTCTTACTGACATTCAAGTCAGTATAAGCTATTTTTTCAGAATAGTTCCCATAGCAAAACTGTTATAGTCAGCAAAAGTTCCATTAATTTTAAATGCAGTTCAGTAAACAGCAAACTACAATTAATTGGCATACATAAAATTAGGCGTCAGATAGTAAACTAGTAATACAAAAAGAAATCTGTCTGTCAATTGGTATTTTTAAAGTAAGAGAAAGTAAATACTTTTTTTTTCTTTCTGTAATCACTTAACTGACCCATTCACTAATTCATTATTCATAAAAATGCAAGTTTTGTTAAGGTAGTCTGTACGAAGCATAGGTGAATGCTAAAATAATAATGCTATGTGCTATTTTACATATTAGTTGTAAAGCATTACTGTTAGTTACTAAGCTATAAGTCTTATATGCGTATGTGTTTATGCTGAACCCTAGTAGTTGGAATATTTCAATATTCTGGCATTTTAAGGAGTTACATTAACATAATATGTTTATATCTGTGGAGTGTTTTTTTCATATACTTATTCCCTAAAAGTGAAAAGAAAACAAATCCTAACTTACAGTGATTGATTACTAGGAAGTAATCAGTGCCAGGTGTTTAGCCCTTGGGTGCTGATGCAGTTTAGTTTGACAATATGCTCATCAGACTAGGCGCCTCATCATTGCGGTGTACTTTGAATCGATGTTAGGTAGTTCGAGACGATCTGCAGGAATCCCTGGACATAATTTTCGTGCCGCTGATATATCTGCAACGTTGAAGGGATTTTTGTCCCCGCTGAGATTAGAACCCGCATCACCTAATTCTAGGGGTCAGAGGAGTTACCACTGAACTATTTGGGTTCATGATCGACCTTCTGTAGAAATGTAATGGATACATTGATTGGTCAGTAGGAAGCGACTAATGTCACGTGTCCAGTGATTTGTTTTGGTGTATACTGAATTCGCAGTATAGTCACATAAGTTCCTTCAGTATTGCAGATACACCATGCTGAAGACTGTTAGCAAGCACAAAACATGGGCTTCCAACAGATTGCCTCTAAGCATCTACATCTTAACCTCTTGGTCACATTAAAGATAATGTATTTGACTATGGACTTCTTTCTGGTCTGTTGTTATCTCCACCAGAAAGATCAATCCGGTAAGCGAGTGAGTTAAATGATCACGAAAAAGTTATTCACTTATGTGATAAAAAGGACTGAAAAGTTTTCATAACTAAATAAATACGAAATGGAGTACCTTCTATAACATTTCATCATCTTTCTCAATCATGAATAGTTCTAAATTAGGTTTGTGTAAAATCTATGATTTCAGGGAGGAATCGGTCACGAATCAACACCATTTTGAAGAATCACAAAGAACTAAAAGTTGCTTACATGCCATTTTCCTCTAGTAAGAAAGTTTTGAACTCCTTTGATTTTAAGAAATTCAGCAACTAGTCAGGAAAAATCCGTGTTTTCTATTATAGACTGATTCATGATGTAGCGTGATAACGGATAAAACAGCTATTCAGTGCTGCTAACATCCGAATAGTTCTAAGAATAAAATCCTTTTGTAAGGAAATTGTTAACACGTCTAAAAACCTAAATATTGAACCTCAGTTTATTTATTCACTTGTTACTGGCCTTAAGATGCATTACTTGAAATTATAATTAGATATTCTGTTGAACTGAAGCTACTCCGTTAAATATGAAGAAATTTCTTTCACAAATGGCATTGTATTACAGTGGCGGAGATGCTGATCTCTGAGTCGCAACTCAGTAAATGAAGGATTATATCCTTAATTCTAAAGCTGAAAATCGTCAACAGGGTCTCTTGTAAAGCTTAATTGTAATAGTAGCCGCAAAAAGTTGCAGTTGTCAGTCTTCAGTTGCACTTGTGATTAAATTGTGATCTCCAACTCTCTTTCGACCATAGTGATGCTGACTAAATTCTTTCTTAAGTACTAAAAGTTTCATTTCTTTTCAAGAAAGTTATCTTTCCTTAAATCAGAAATCTATCTGTTGGTTGAAATAACCTTAGATTCCCAAAACTAAATAATACAACACTTTGGCAGTATTCACATAGATTTCCATTCTCCTTCGTTTGTGTAGGACATTTCAATACCATGAATCACAAATAAATTATGAAAAAAACTTAACATTATAAAAGAAGTCTTATCTTATTTCTTTCAAACTGTCATTATCTATGCATTCGAATTCATCAGCGATAGGTAATTATTCATTAGAATTGAATAAAATTAAGAAACGAATCTGTTCTTCACCTACTAGATAAATGCTAATAGTATTGTAACTTACCGGTTACTATAAATTATGAGCAATCGAATACGGTTCTCATTAATCAGTAATTTAGATCGCTTCGATTTAACCAACAAGCCCACCAGCTGATGTGAGTGGTATTCAACTGCTCATATCAATCAATAAGTGGCATATAGCATCACATGTCAATAAAAGTCTCCCAATTCAAGACCATCTCAGACAGCCATAACAACATTGTGCGTCGGTGGCACAGTGATTAGGACTCTTGCCAATCATGCACATGGTCCGAGGTTCGATCCCCTGCCGACTCACACCTGATATCTATGGTTGGCCTGCAAAATTTGGGCTACCGATATCCATGCAGAAAATTCCATACTTGTACCAAAAATACGGTGTGGAATCAAGCTGTAATCAAAAATAAAAAAAATAAAATAAAATTGGATTAATTCAGACAGAATTAACTGCAAGCGTGATGTTTGCATTGGAAATGTTATAACTAGTAGGATATCAAAATGAGTGAGTTCTTCCAAACACAGTAGAGATCTAAATGTGCATTATAAAAAAGACGAAAACAATATTATTTGCTGATCTATGTCTTTTCGATTCGGGTATTTCTCATACTTTCAAAGAGGAGCACCTTCATCTTTATATTATCTGTTTCATTTTACAATGACAGTAACATATTTCTTATTTTTATCTGAGGCAATTAAAAATCTAAGCGAAAGACAAGAACACTTAACATACTTGTTATTAAACTGATGTTAAGTCTGTGATTGGAGGTGATATTTTTGTAAGGGAACAGATTTGTTATAGGCAGTTCTAATTGTTGAATGTATATTGACCGGTCACAAGCTGAGAAATCCCTTCTGAACGATCCATTTATAATACTTGTACTTACCTGTATGTTTTAACTAACCTTGTAATTACTTTCCTCTTTTCTCCCAGGCTATGTCATTTTTCTGATGTTGACTTGATCCTTGTTGTTTGTCTTTGTTTCTGTGTAATCTCTAATGTTTATGCTTCCGTTTGTAGTTGTGTAATGATATTGATAATGTATCTTTTGAAGTCTGAGGTTTTGATTGAGTGAGTCTAGGTTATTATGACCTTGGATTGTCTTCCGGAAGTGTTTGGTGAATGATTCGTGCTCACAAAATTTTGATCCCACTGAGGGTTACTTCGGTTTCCAAGCTACCTAACGGCACTGTTGAGGTAATTTTGCATTTTGTTAGATAGTACCGTAGATTTTAACGTAAATATCTGTGTTTTTGTTGCCGTTGGGGCATTTTGTAACTGTGAGTAACTCAAGGAATTCTACATCAGCTACAGAGTAGGACTCAAAGATTGGTTTTCGGAGTTCAGATATGTGGGTTTCGGTCACTACACAATGAAAAGTAGCCAAAGGTGGATTAAAGATTAATTGTTTATATAAGAAATCGTAAACATTTAAATGTATTTTGTTCAAATATCTTGGCTTTTTGAAGAATATGCCACGCATCTTGTTATGTGATAGAATTAATTAAAATTAAACATTGCAAGTTTAAGTTTTAAAAACAAGATAACAGAAACGTTTGTGCGATTCTGCCTTAAATCTTTAACTAACTCCGTCCTTATAGGATTTCAAAGTAAATATACTTTCAAGTGTTGGTTTGTAGGGATTTGATTGGCTACAGGATTTCATCATGGGCTGACATTTGTTAGAGAGCCATTGGAAAACCTGCAGGGAGTACTGGACATCTGTTTCGTCTTAGTTTGGGATTTCGCCCAGCAATACGCACCCACGGGGTTCGAACCCAGGATCTTCTGGTTACATGGCGAGCACGAGCCACTGGGACCCTATTCAATAGCCAGTCCATGTATTCTAACTTCTGCCAATTCACGACATAGCGCGACCTCTAGCCAATGTCTTCGGCGAGTATTTGTCCTCACACGACGACGTCGTAGTTTAATTCAATTTGAACTTTCCCGTTGATTGATTGAACTGAAGTGCTTGGCCTAAGGTTGACATGTCGGCTCCTTTTGCAGATATTCGACGATGTCTGATTATTAAACTTGAAGTGAATTGGTGAGTGTTGAAAGGAAAGTCCAAATTTAATTAAATAGTTACTGATGCCTGTTACATAAGATATGGCTCCGTGGCCAAATTAGTCTAGCGTGTAACGCTTAGGCGTTTGAAACTGTGAGTAATTGGTTCGAGCCTCAGTGGTAACACTATCACCTTCGAGAATGAAGCCATGTCCAGTGAGGAGTCCCAAACAGAATGAAATGAGCATCCTAGATCCCACTACAAGTCATCACCCACCAATTTACATAAATTCCAGTTTATTATTACGTGTAAACTCAGTCGCTCCTTTGACTTAGGATGGCAACTGTGTGTTAATGGTAACATTTATGAGTAGAGTGTCATCTTCAGCAAACACGGAAGGGATTAGGCGATTCTCTGTCCCAATGTTTTCCCCTACAGAGAAAATTAAAACTTTGGTCATTCAGGGAGTGAAGGTGAGCGGAGGTAGAAAGTGCCATGTAGAGACTCAACCTAATGACAAATACATGCACATAAAAACTAGTTTTTATTATGATTATAGGGAAATAGTTATTTATGTGATATCTGTGTTGCGCTGCACGTAATTTTAGCAACATTTTGGTTTTTTTTCAATTATAGAAAGCTTATGAAAAAGTTATACTTAATTTAACGCTTTGAGATATACTACTTGTAAGTAGTTAAATTATTATTGAAAAATTCCAACTTAGCAGCTAGATAATAGTACGGATAATTATGATAAGTTGTCCCAAAAAGTAGGGGTAACCTCGCACATCCATTCATTTTGGTGATATCTGTTCTTGTTCACCGTTAACGGCTTTTTACTTAAAAAATATGGTAATCGATTTAATGTTAATTCTGAGGTTTAACTTACCAATGTAAATCCAATTTGTCAATAGTTCTTGTTCTTAAATACCCCTTGTAAATATATGATCTTTTGGTTCCATGTAATTTCAGTTAGATGTTTCAATAAATTTTAATTATTTCGAGCAGCAGACTAGCAGACTAGTAAAAAAGACGGAACCTTCTACATCCTTATTCAACCTTCCGTTACTAAAACGGATAAGTGAACTGCAAGCGCAAATGAAATTTTCTTCAGTAATCTTAATAACGTTCATATCTCCAAGTGAAGTGCTTATGAGTGCTATTGAATATATTCAACCGATTGACCAGTGATAACTGGTCTTGAAATGACAGGTATGATGCTCATTAAATTCATTCGTTTTTATTTTTGAACACAGTCATCCGCATTACTGTCACATTCTTGTTATGCTAAGAATGACATGGAGATTTATATAATGGGGATTTTATTTAGTTATCCGAAAATATACGAAGAACTAAGAATCTACAGTATGCATTTTCGCAGCATTTTGTTGCATGGGTGAAAACAGTTAACCGCTGTTATGAGCAGTAAAATTATTTAAAACACTATGACTTCTGATGATATAATCAAATCAACAAAGTTTTCCTCTAATAATTACAATACAGTTGAAGCTATGGTCTGTCGTTCCCTTACTGAAGTATTGATTTGGAAGTACATACGAATGACAATCTAAGAAGTACTTATTTACGTGAGTTTATTGGCGTTAATAGCACCAAATATATACAGTCAGAATGACGTTATACCTATCGGTATTATATGAAGGATTTCCGCAACAAACACGAGGGATTAAAGCTATATAAGGCACGTTAGGAAGACTTGTTGATACATCAATATTATTTATGAACAGTCAATTGTGCTTGAGACGTCATCCAGTTACTAACACTGTCACATTGCTTCTTTGTATCAGATAAACGTATCTAGTGTGGAATCATATTCTACCACAGAGCTTAAATTCTACTCTCACACTGTCTAAGCCATGTTGACTATTTTTCATCCAAATTATGTCTAGTTGATTTGTTTCATGAAGGATTCTCATGTGTTTAAAAAAGATTTGTTAGTTTTGTGTATGAAGTGCATTGGATAATTGATTTGTCTGAGTGTTTTTATTGACATAACTGTTATTTTTTCTGATGGGGACTTCAAATAATAGTTTTTTCAAATAACAGCGCACAACCACTGGCCTAATGCATTTGTCATTTGAAACGATGGAAGCCAGGTTATAGGTAGATTCACCTAAAGAGTCATAAATGGGATGGAAAGTGCATCCTTAATTCTACTGCAAAACCACTAACAAACAAATAATACCATTGTTATTTTATGAATAAATTGGCAGCATTATGCATAAAATTTTTATTCCTACGATAGATTCAACATTTTAAATAAACAATGCGGGAAGAAATTATCGGGCAAACATAATTCAAGAATATTCTAGTCATGGTTACTCTATGCATTTTTAACAAACAATCAATTTCTTTTATAGTGTTTTCCTTGTTAACTACTACTAATACTGACTTGTGTAAGGGTCATATTTTGATTGACATCTTAGAACATAAGCCATACATAATTAAAACAACTGAAAATTTAGTAGCTTGACTTCATACAGTATACATATATATATATATATATATATATATATGTATAGTACTTGATAGATGACGAAACTCTTACTTATATGATAGGCAATTCTTCAACACACTATACAAACAGAAGAGAGCTAAATGATTGTCATAACTATCTGTTTTCTTTCAAAAATGAAGAGACAGAGAAAAATGGGTTAAACGTTCGGTTTCACCTTCTTCTAATTCAAACTTATTACCCACAAATTACACGAAGGTGTTCTGATAATTATCGTGTGTGTAGAGGACACTTAAGGACCTTATCGTCATTGTTTTTATCTTCTACACAAATTAGCTCATAGTTTATTCAATAGATGATGTTTGCATGAGGCAGTGAAAATATCACTACCTCTTTCTGATAATATAACAAAGTTCTGTTAGAAAAAGGTAAATAAAACAAGTTAGATGACTTATCAAATAACGTTTTTCCAATCAGTGTATTCATGTATTGTGCAGCATAATCAAAGCTCATAGAATAGTTGCTGTCATTCGTATACCTATTTTCATTATATCGTGATAGCATTGAGGACAGAGTGAGTATTATGAGAAAAGATATCGTATCAGTAGTTAAATATTTCATTGTTGTTAACAGAATATCGTACAGTTAACTAATATTTAATATTTAAGAGTTGATTTGTCAGGATTTGATTTGTTTTTCGAGTTAGATCACGAATTGATATCAGTTATAGAACCATTGAAATCCAGGAGTACTGGATAGCTGTTTCATCCAAGTTTGAGAGTACGGCAGTAGGCACCCACTGGATTTGGAATCTAGGACCTTCAGGTTGTAAGGTGAGCTCGTCGAACATTCGGCCACTGGAACCCAATTCGAAGGTCAACCAATGAATTCTCACTTCTACGCATTCGTGATTTTAGCGCAATCACCAACCATCTTTAACTGATATCAGTCTGTGGTCTTACTTGAAAAACACGTCAAATCCTTACAAATCAACTCTTGAAAATAAATCTGATGGTCGCTAGTGTCTTGCTACAGGACGAAGTTGTCTGGAATTCGAGTGAGAAGTTTTGACCAGTGAGGTCCATCCAGTGAAGTGTTAGGATGGATTTCCTGCCGATGACATTGGTTGGTGGTCGTGCTGAAATCACAAATTGGTAGAAGTGAGAATTCATCGGCTGACCTTCGAATTGGGTCCCAGTGGCTGAATGGTCGAAAAGCTCACCTTATAACCTGAAAGTCATTGATTCAAAACACAGAAGGTGCGCACTGCCGATGAGTCCCAAACTTGGAAGAAACAACTCTTCCGTACTCCCTGGATTTTAATGGTTCTATAACTGATATTTACTTGTTTACGTAATGTTTGAGCTTATTGTAGGGCATGTCAGGTCAAACTATGCAGAAAGTGAAGCACTTATAATGTCTTAAAATTAAGAAGTTTTGAGTTAACAAAGGCACATTTAGAGTGGTGTAAAAGTGATAGAAATTTTAAAATGCATTCGTAGTGGCCTCATACCTAGATTTATTCAAATTATTCTCAACTTCTGTAATGTTTAGTTATGACAATATTAATAGGAAAAATAGATCTGTAGTTTGTTTACTACTGACACCGAACAACAACTGATTAAAATAGTTATTAGTTAATTGACAAGAAATCGTGCACATAACTTCCGTACTTGACAAGACTTATCAGGAAGGTTCATTTAGAACTGTCTGTCTGATATTTTTGAAATGCAGCACTCAGTTTTGAAGTCAGTAACTTTATCACTCAGCTGTTCAACCCCTTTTCAACAAACTTAAAGCGTAGGTTTTATCACAGTATACCACAATGTACAAAGCGTAAATATGTTATTCGTAAAATTTATTACAGTTTGAATGACGTATCAGGGCAAATTAGTGCTGCTTTGGAATACATCACTGTGACTTTAATTCCATAAAATCTAAATTGTAATTAAGAATACTTTATCTGTTGTATAATATTTGTGATCCATACTTTACATAGATGGAACACACATACAAGGAAAAGTCACAAATAGAAATCTCGTGGTGTTAATACAAATTGTATGACAAGTATTTGTTTAAGATAGAAAATATTTGCAATTGACGAAAATATCAGTTTCCGACTGTGAACCATTCTTTACATAAACTACAAATCTAAAATCCAAAATTCCCGCATATTTGAGTCATATAAACAAAGCAATATTTGTTTGTAATCCGTATAATATATGAAGCAAGTTTACAGGACGTGAAATACTCTTTTAATTCGCTTAAATAATTTTTGTCAGCCTACATGATTTCACCCCTCATGTACAAATATTTGTATGCTTTTATCTATTTTGTATAAATCAAACTGTCGGTAAAGCTGATTAGGAATGCTGTATGAATGTGGAGTGATCATCAAGGTAAATTAGTGAAAATGTCGGGATTTTCAGCTAGCTAATTGATAAAATACAACAGACAAACAGATCTTGGCACCACACCGACAACACCACATCAGATACAAGAGATAATTATAGATTTACTTTTAACCGTCATAAACCTTTTGTTAACACTGAGTTAGTTAGTTGTCATTGTATGCATTGAGAGAATACATGAAACCACCGCAGTTGTAGAAATTCTGCTATATATATATATATATATATATATCTTTAAACAGAAGAGCTGCTATAATTAGAATTTAAGAACGGTATTTTATTAACAGTAATAATAATAACTCTGTGGATTAGACGACTTTAAATAGTCTACTATTGGGTAAAATAACGCCTTTCTTCTGACTGGATGATTCTTGAGCATAGCAAATTTATTATGAAAATTCCTTCGAATAAAGTCAATCAAACACAAAACGGTAGACTGTGGCAGATTTTTAGATGGTTTCATTTCAAGAACATCCAAAATTGACTTGTCTGGAGACTTAGTAGTAAAATACTTAGACAAGCGGTAAAATAATCTAGGCGTTGTCATCGTGGCACACAAGAATCTAAAGGAAATTTGAAATGCTAGTATTTTTAAAATATGGAGACTTATTTTGTCTCCACTTAGTAGTAGTAGGCCAAATTTTTAATTACTCCCTGTCGCTAGTTTCCTAATGTGTTTTCCCCTGTGTATTTAAGTGCTTTTTTCTTTAAAGGATATAATATCACATTCCATATTAGTGTAAACACATTAGGTCACAGATAATGTCTTTCACTTTGCCAAATAGTTTGTACAAAGCACCAGCATATTAAAAATGTTTGTGCTTTTCTAGTAGGGCCTGGTCCGCGGGAAGCATAATCACCATATATTCACAAACACAGAATTCTCGTATCTGAGATTTACTCAGTAAGATATTCAGCATGTGTCGAATATAACAGTTTATTCTGTTTCTAATACCTAGGTCATTATTATTATTATTATTATTATTATTATCGTCATCATATTTCTTGATTTCATTCTACTGATTACTGTGTATACAGTAAGCCAGAAGTATGTTCCCACGTTCGGTGACACTGGTCTCTATTCAAGACTCAACAGCTTTATAGACACCCCATATAAGTGATATAAGGTTAAACTTAACCTGATTAAGGAGAGATAAGGAGCACCCAAGGCCAGCTTAAACCAATCCGGACAAATCAGACTATTGGGCCGAAACAGGATGCAGCTGGATAGCTCAGAAGCCTGACCTTATTCAGCCAATATAATTTATTATTTGATGGCTTAAATTTCTGAGGTTTATAATATATATATGTAATGCATTTTTGTTTAATAAGTTGAATTATCTCACTGGCATGGACCAGTCTGTCTGTTGTCTTCATTTTTCTGTGCTTAGAGAGCTAGATTGATTGGTAGTCAGTATCTGGTCTTCAGTCGAGTTGCCTATTGCAATCAGTATCTAGCATAAAGATCATCGGTACTATCGTCAAAGACACAACAACATGCTTGAAAATCAACTTTTCATATATTTTCGAATCTGGTTGTAATTGCCTTGTGCAAACAAACATGAGAACTACATCCGAAACTCTGTGTTTCTACGAATGGATGTCAAGTATATTTTCTACATAAGATATAACAGTTATTAATATATTTGGCGTTTGAAACTTTTGGCACCTGCCGAAACCTACTGACCGATTAGCAGCACTAGTTTGGTTCTAATGTGTCCGCCTAGCGAATATATTCTTTTGTAATCTTTTATCATATCGATCAGAATGTGAAAGATGCTGCTCAATGGACATAACATTTCCCATGGTCACGTGCTGTCAAAACATCTATCTTCAAAGTTTAGAACTTCCTCTCGGTCAATTATGTTATTCCATATTTTAGCTGAAAATTTAACTTCAAAATTAATTTTTTTTTCACAGTGGTAATAATGCATGAAAATCACTGGATTTTGAAAAGTAAAATTAGGTGTCGTGGACAATTATTATAAGCTGAAACTACTCGTATTGTTTCTAATCAATACTTAAGGTGAAAAAGACCAGAAGAGTAGGAATCCTTAGGCAGACTGCATCTTACGTCATTCAGTTTTCAATTTAAACTTGGACGCATATATATATATATATATATATATATATATATATATATTCTAATGAAAATGCCGCAGGCTAAATTAATCCATTTAATGGATATAAATGAATTGTGGGTGGCTTTTGGTCAAATCAGGCAATCATCAAATATCTTATGGTACAGAAGCTTCATAAAATACTTTTGAAAAATGGAAAGCATTCCACAGATTCACATATAATTGCGCGAAATTGATAAGGCTATTAGAAAGTATCTAATTTATTTCTAGACTTTTGAAATAGCAGTTTCATAAACAGATTACTTGTAATATTTATACTACTTAAAGTAGGTGATACGTAGAAGCCGAAGTTTTACCAGGGAGTTATCACCGCATCTGATGTCCGTTAATCACATAATGGATAACTTTTCTCCATTTAAATCTTACAAAATATCGGGAAAATTGATATTTTATTCACTAAGCCTTTCACGAACTATAAATAATGCACATATTTTTTGGTTATAGGATTTTATTATGAGCTGACATCGTTCAGAGAACCATTGGAAAATCTGCAGGCAGTACCAAATTACTGTTTCGTCCAAGTTCGGGACTCTTTACCATTGCGTATCCACCGGGGTTCGAACGCAGAACCTTCTGGTTACAAGGTGAGGTCATAGACAACTAAGCCACTGGGACCCGATCCAATGGCCAGTCCATGAATTCCAACTTCTGCCAGTTCACGACATAGTATGACTACTGGCGAGTGTTTGTCCTCACTCCCGAACTCTTGTACCCTACTGGTCACGACTTGCCACTAGTACCTCAGGTAACTACCTACCTGGATAGGGCCAGTCACCTCATGATGAAATCCTGTAACCTACAAACCAATACTTGAATACCATATATTTCAAATAGATCCTTTCATCTTTATTGGTTCTTTTGGGTTTTACGAGTGTAAGGTGTTCAAAACCAAACATCGTGTTGGACATTCCTTGGTACAACTCACCAATGTATAAGTAGTCCAATTAAGTATGGTGTACATAATTCTATTTTTCATACTACCACAAAAGAAAACCACAGTGCTTTCTCAGGAAAAACTCCCAGAATAAAATTCAGCAAAGAAATATTTGCCTTTCATTTGGCAATAATTATATCAATTAATATAATTATGAGGAATAATATGCGGTCGAAACGTCATCAGTATGCATCACTGTATAACACTGTGAGACTTTATCAAAATAAATTTTACCTATAATGGAATTATACTCTACCGCAGTGCACAAGTTCTATTCTTATATCACTGTGGAATTATCCTTCTTGTATTTGGAATCTTATTGTTAGGCCATTAGTTATGATGGAGGAATACTGACATAAATTAGCACAACTGTCAGTTCTTGAGATTTAGAATGTATTTTTGCACAGGAACCATGGAGTTTTATATTTAATTTCTCAGATTTTGAGTAAAATTCAGTAGAATCTTACTGAAATTTACCACTTGCTATTCTAACTTCAAATTAGGATTTGTCTCTACTTTCCTCCACTATAATCAACCGTTGGCACAACAACGCACCCTCCTTAGGGTTTCTATAAACTCATTAAGGGATTCGCAAAAGTACAGCCTAAAATCTTTCTTCAAAAGAAAAACATGAAGTCAACTTACTTGAACTATTGTGGTAGGTGAAATGCCACTGTGAAATTATCCTTATATTATGTAAGCTCCTTAAAATTGAAGAAGCCTTTCATCCTGACGGAATTCAAAGAATTCACAACTTACCATTCTGATATATAATAACCCATTCATTAATAAGAACTGCAAACAATATACTTATTCAATTTTTTTTGAAAAATATCTTCTACTTCATTTAACACAACAAAAATCTGGATAGAATGATGTCGTTCTTTAGACATCATATCATTATGTATCATGTATTTATAAATTACGCATTGATAACTATTGGAAGATACAAACCAAACAGTGAGTTGTCTTCATAAACAATGCAAAGTTTCTCAAACAGACTAACGTTCTGTTAATTTCCATATAAATAAGTTTTAAAAATGTATTCTAATTCTAACGGCACAGATTATAGAATATGATAAAATATATCTAATAACTTTCCTAATAAAAAATGTCGTATGAATAGGTAGAATAGAAGAAAATTCATCTTTCAAATATCTAGAAATAAAGGACCCTCAATGATTAACTGGTGATTTCCAACCGCTGACATTTAATCAAGCACAACGGATCTCTACAAATAGTACTCCCTAACGAAGTTCATTTTCATGTGAAATGAACATTTGAAACAGCATTTAGTCTCTTAACTGGACAGAAGCCATTTTGTGCACTAATGGAAATCATAGAATTAGAAATAAAATCACTCAAATTTAATACCTCTAATTATAAGAAGACAAATGAATACACACTCCAGTTTCACAATAGGAAATGAATCAACTTCAGGATATTCTTATAAAAATTAAAATTTGGCCTGACGCTTTCATCTCTTATGACTCTTGGAAGTCAAATAAGTTAGCAAATACTTTAAACATGTGCAAATAATCATTAAGAATTAGGCTACGCAGTAGATTTTGTAAGTACTATTAGACACTTTGATTGGACACTAGTAACTAGTGTGACGTGTCTAGTCCTTTCTTTGGTGCAGACTGAATTCTATCAGTCAGGTTTTGCAATGTGGCCATCATTCTAGGTAGCTCGCCATCATGGTGCACTTTGATTTGATGATATTAGATAGTTGGAGGTAATCGGTAGGGTTTGAACCTCAGAAGGTAGATGAGTTCCTTCAAGGTTGCGGATATGCCTTACTGATGAGTTCCAACCTCGATCCAACGCTTCCTGCCGATTGCCTGTCTAATACCATTATTAAACATTTCAAAAATTGTACTTTGCCGAAGATTGCTACTTTCAGAAAAAGATAAATTATTGAGTTTTGAGATAGTAATCCAAAATTAACCAGTGTGAATATCACTGCCGCTTATACCTGCCCTCTATCTTCAGTTATCGCCTGGTAGAAACAGCGCGATTTCTTATACACTGTTACGATATGCTTTCGAATACAGTATATGCTAAATGATTTAGCGGAAAGTACCAAGTAAATAATCCACATCATAGATTCGGTTTCAGTATCAAAATTTCTAGAGCTTCAGTAATGCACTGAAGAGGAAACAGGACTGCCTTTAACGGTAGCGCTATGGGTAGCATTCTCCAGTTTTCAGCTGGTCTTCAGAAGCCTGAAAGACATGATCTCACATGTGACCACTTCTATGTGTACATATTTCAATTCACCTGTTCTTGCAGAGCCAGATATTAATATATGTGTAAATGTGTTTGGCACGTATCCTATTTAAAAAGGTTCAGAAGCATTATCACACATGGTTGCAGAAAGGCAGCTTTATAAGGAGTACGAAAATTAAACACCTTGTCCTTATCAGACATTCTATCTCAATAAATTCCATCCCCCCCCCCTCAGAGTTGTCTGAAAAGTGAGGAGAAACCTGCCAAAGACAATACACTTTCGTTTTCTTTGCACTGCAGAAGCTCTAGCTATTCAGATATTGAAACTGGATATCTGCATACAAAAGCGAATCATCCGACTACTTATACTTTAGTGGTGATGACTCTGTTGTTTCCCACCAACTTGAATTTTGGTCTCTTTAGCTCAATCCAAATATTCTGTTTCTTCCAAACTCTTACAGAATATCATATTTTCTGTCGTTCCTGTTTGTATCCTGATTATAACTCATTTAATAAATTATTTATCTCATTACGTAACACTGACACTCTTGTTCAACTATTATTGTGACAACTCATCTCATTTATTACTATCCTCTTTTGTGAAAAAGTAAATAAATGTGATTGTATAGCTAAGGAATGTGAAACTGCTGAAAAGAGCCATTTTGTTGAACTATTTGTTTTGCTTTTTTAATATATTTATTCGTTGAAGTTTCTGTAGCGATTTGGTTGTTTTACAGGGGTGGAGTTGCTAGCACCATGCCCCAACCCTCCCTCTTTACCCGGGCTTGGGACCGGCGGGTGCTTACTATCACCAATGATATTCCTAATTGCGGTGGACTTGATCATGCGTCAGACAGTGGGAAACGAGAAGACAGGAATATCCTGGACCGACGTGAAGAGCCTAGAAGACCTGGATTTCGCTTTTGGGTGATTTGTGTTTGATGTCACACACAATCGAAGACTTACAAGCGAAAACCGACAAACTGGTCGAAGAAGCAGCCGGCGAAGACAGGACTCCAGGTGAACATAGACAAGACGGAGGTTATGAAAATAACCAACCAACAACAGCAACAGCATCCAACGTCAATCACCATCAACGGGAGGGATTTGAAAGAGGTTACTTTATTCACTCACTTATCTAGGGAGCATTGTCTCAACTACACGCAGTCGGAACGGACGAGGATGTCAAACCAAGCGACAATCGGGAAGGCGAGTGAGAAACACATTCATCAACCAACTGAAACCAATCTGGAAATCTTCCACTGTCACTCAGCATCAAAAACAAAATTCGGTCTGATTTCCAATACAAACAACGTCAAGTCAGTCAGTTCTTCTATGCGGATCAGAAACCTGGTGGGTGGGTCACAAAGAATATTTCCAACCAACAGCCTGTTGCAGACCTTTATCAACCAACAACTGTCTTTGCTGGCTCTATACTAAAGACCAGATAGCCGGACCGGAAAGAATCACCAACAAGGAATTATGGGGACAAACAATGCAAGAACCAATCGCCAGCCAACAAATATGCAGGAAAAAGTGGAGATGGATCGGACACTCTCTGAGGAGACCACTAGGTGACATCGCGCGCGAAGCCCTCGAGTAGAACCCGAAAGGGAAGCGGCGTGTGGGACGTTCAAGGGTGACATGGAGGAGATCGTGTGAAGAGGAGTTGAAAGAATATGGACTAACATGGATGCAGGCGAAAAGTACAGCAGAAGACAGAAGCAAATGGAGACGTGCAGCTGTAGCCCTATGTTCCACTAAGAACCTAAGGGAGCAATAATAATAAATTTGTTTTGCTTTTACACTGTTAGAAGTGAGTCATCTTTTTGATTAGGTAACTATTGTAAAACCAGCCAATACATCCGTAACAGTCAATAATTAATTCTTTGAATTCTCACTTTTTGCACAAATGAACAGAGTCAATCTCTTAGTTTACTTGACTATGTATCACAGTGCTCCAAGTGACCGACAAAGCGAGTAAACCACACCCATTTAGGATACTACCATTATTACCATATTAATTAATTATTTAATTCAATAATCTAAATAAAAGTCAAATAACATGAAATGAACTCACATGAGAAAATAATTTATTCTATACAAGATTATAAGTAGGTAAGAAAGTGGTTCTATGAGGAAGTCGAATGGTGAGGACATGTGTATTCATATGACTTCTCTTGTGTGTTCATACTGAACCTCTTCATTGCTTGTCTGCATGTTTGTTTCTTAATGTATATACGAGTGAACAGAAATATATATACTAAAGCTAGAACTTATCACTGACTACATTTCAGTGAAGTGAATGGACGATCTTATACTCACCTTGAAATTCAAAAGTTCTGAATTTGTGCTGTAGTGGTATTGGGAATACTTACTACTGAATAATTTAAAACCAAGAAGATAAAGTTGTTCAATGCCCTCTGCCCTTCAATATCTCTATAACCAATTCCAATTCGTAACGGGTTTCTAATTAAACTGATCTAATCACTGCAAAATGCGGCAACTTAGTAGTCTGTTGTTCCACGTATAGAGAGAGGGGGTGTTATATTGATTGACAAATCCCAGTCTATTAGGAAACTGACTAACCTACACTATGAAGGAACTCTAAATTCATTGAACATATCCTAGTGTCTTTGTGAATACTGCACAGCTGATAAGAGAAGCTCAGACCAAGTATTTTCTATACTATTTATTATCTCTCTCCTTAAGTTTGCTGAAGCAATCTCCTTCAGGCGCCTGAAACTCAACTTATGCGTTTCACACATTTTCACAGCTTCGTTCCTGTCAAATACAAAAGAAATTTACTAATGACACTCAGCCACAGAGTTAGAGCTATATGCTCAGAAGAAGTAATTGAAGATGAACTAAGCATTGTATATGATACTTTGATCGAAAATAGCCATCCCTACAAATTTATCAAGAAACACATGACAAAGAAAGTGGAAAAGGAATATTCACTATCCGTAAACAAGAAGCCTCTTTATATACGACTGGAATTCAACAGCGATATACAAATTGAGATAATTACGAGGAAATTGAGAAAATCAGTTCAAAGAACTTTCGATGTTGATAAACTACACGTTTTATTTTCTACGCCACCGGTGATGACTCCCCAATTGAAAGACGAAGTACCTATACTAGCCACTTCTAATTGTATCTAGCAATTCAACTGCGCCTATAGAGTGGGTTTTATTAGCCGTTTTTCAAGGAACCTGATTTTTCGCGATCGCTCGAGAACATCTCCCCCTATGGCTAAGTAAAGGTGTAGTGAAAACCATTAACATTTCGATATTGGACCATCTGGTGCAAACCGACCACAAAGCCAGCGTGGAAGAATCTTTCTCTCTAAGAAACTGCGAAAATGATCGAAGCACCGCATGTTCCAAACAGTGGGGGCTTTTGCGATTCGCCTCAAACAACCAGTGCTCTGTGTTCAAAAGAAGCAAGTCCAGCCAGCAGTACTTCTGCCCTGGCCTTCAGTAGAGACTATAAACTCATCAATTTGTCATATTATCTTTCCTAATTTTTCTGACATTTCGCTTATTTTGTGTCGATGCTACTGAATGGCAATCTATTGATATTATTGATTCGATTTTATTTAAGCAACATTAATGTTGTTCATAACACTAATTCATTCATTCATTCACTATAATGTATATATATAACTGTAGAGCCTGATGATGAATTTATCGAAAAGAGTATTCTTTGTTCAGTATTCTTTCTTTTGAGAATTCGTTATCAGTCTTCCGTTGCCCTAGTAACTGGATGTTTTCATCCTCTCTTACGTCTGATTACGTAACACCGATAGATTTCGTTGTGTATGATCGTTATTGTTTAGGATAAAGTGTTTTTTATTATTTTTGCGTTCTATGCATACATTGATTGATTTTTTGTTTAAAAATGAGCTCTGTGCAAGTATGTTAAAATTTTTTCTGTAGATATACTCAATAATGTCTAGGAGTTGTAAGCAGCTGATGAGAAGCCAATGAAATAAATGATGATACCACTTTATTCTTCAAAAACTGTTGTTTCTGCTTCATTCATATTATCTTTCCATTGTATTACCGTCTTTTTTCAACGTGTCCTCAGGTTTCCCGTGCAACCAACTAATACTTAAAATACAAAATGAATCTTCAAAATTTCATTCAAACTTCACTGAAGTGTTGGAGAACACAAAAGCACCTAAATGTATCCTGAGAAAAAAAATGTTTTTTTCTGTGATGAATATTAGTTGTGCTAATTATAACTGTGTTCTGTGTTTATAGTTAAACTGTATGGAGGGAAAAACAGCTTTTCTCTAATGCCCATATAAAGAAAAATGATATCTAAAAATATGTATTTTATGTTTCAAATAATTAAATCCAATCGCATAATACACAGGATGTTAGTAACAAGTGATGATTGAAAAACAAACCCAGCCTTAGTTAACACACACAGTAAATAGCAAACCAACAAAAAAAAACCTACAGACAAATCACTTCTGAGCTGCTGCTCACATATATTCTTCACATATACTTAGTGTGTGTGTGAAGGTTCACATACAATAGTACACATACAGAGAAGATACTAGTAATTGTCACTTATTAATTAAATAACCCAACTTATTGTATTACTCAGATACGTGCATCAGATGTGTTGAAAACAAGGTAAAAAGGGAATTGTTTTACGTCACCACTAGCAGTTTTATGAAGTGAAAGTAAGTAAGAATAATAGTGGAAACTACTACCTTTCCAGCTAAAACTAATGCTTTGTTTTTTAAACATATGTGATTTTTAAATTGTATAAGTTATACTTTCTACAATATTACCAGCTAAATGAGTACGAAGAATCTTTTCTTAGAAGGTTTCTTCAGCGTCAGTAGAATTGATTAACTTCAGATTATTAATAAACCAGTGAATGAGTATGCATCTAATGTCTATCATCACTTGTCTGAAGGATAAACAATTGAAAAAAAATAACTTCTAGCATCCAATAACAGTCTGTATGATTGCTTAAAGTTTATTACCAATTATAGTAATAACTAGGTTGAGTTACAATAATACTGGACTATTATACATTCATAATCAACGAAATATGGTCTTCTTAATTAACACATGTGATTCTGGTGTGAAAATAAAACCACAATATTAAGTTTAACAGTAAATTCAATCCTGAATATTTTACGTTCTGTCATCTTCTGCTGAAATTTCTATCAAGTCCCTTATGAAGGGAATTTTTAAATGATTGCCACTTCAGTTATCTCATTTCTATGTAACCTCAGTTTTATATTTTAATGCAAACTTCTCCATGAATCAAAATGATTTAGAGAACCATTGAAAATCGGAGAGTGTTGCGTAGCAGTTCCGTTGTGGTTTGAGTTTTTTCCAAGAGTTCACCTAGAATTAAACATATCGTTAACTATTCAATACTCTCTGATTCGTCAGTTTGTGAACAAAACCTATATTTCCAAATATTGGTTTTGTATGGAATTTTGTTTGACTGATTGTAGGATTTCATCATGAGCTGATATCAGTTAGAGAACCATTGGAAAACCTGCGACTACTGAACAGCTGTTTCATCTTAGTTTGGGACTTCTCATCAGTATGCACCCATCATCGAAGGAGACATTGCGAAGTTGTCGCGCTGTCTCATGAGTCAGTAGAAGCTGGAATTCATGAACTTGCCACTGAACCGAGTCCCAGTGATTCAATGGTATACGACCTTGCTTTTTAGCCGGGATATCCTGGGTTCAAATCCTGTTGATTGGTGTGTACTGATGAAGAGTCCCAAACTAGGCTGACGAAACAGTTGTCCAGTACTCCCTGCAGGTTTTCAAATGGTTCTCTGACTGATGTCAGCTCATGATGAAATCCTGCGAAAAATCTACATTGACGTAAATCAACATTCGCACAAAACCGAAATGTAAATACAGGATAAGAATCAAATTTAATTATCACAAACATGAATTATAAACCTGTAGTTTCTTATTAAAACAGCCCAGCAGTATGTTTAGTTTGGTTACTATAGTGATGAGTAGGAATAAACTATCATTAGCTTTCACTTAGTCTGTAATTCATTCATTTTAATTTTAAGGATAAAATATAATTATTTTTTGTGAAAGTACTTTTTCTTCAAATAGGAATGAATTTGCATCTTCTTCTTTAGTATTACTGTCACTAATATGATGAACAACACTTTCATAAGTTTTATTTTGAAGAAAAAGTCAAAAGTGTTTACCCGGTGGACCCAATTAAACAAAATAATATAATTTAAAAAATACCCTATAATGACTGAGAGGTCAACTATATAGGTCAAACTAGTAGATCGGGGGTAATCAGATTGGCGTAACATAAAAATTTGGCAAAGGTAAGAATGGTTAACACAGAGAAGATATTTTCTATAGTTTGGTTTGTAAGGATTAGCCATGTTTTACGAGTTGATCAAGGATTGATATCAGTTAGAGAAGCACTGAAAACCAGGGAGTACTGGACAGCTGCTGTTTCATCCTAGTTTGGGAATCATCGGCAGTATGCACCCACCGCCAGGTTTCGAACTCAGGCCCTTCCGGTTACAAGGCAAGCTCGTAGAATTCACGAGCCATTGAATCGGGTCCCAGTGGCTGAATGGTATACGAGCCTGCCTTGTAACCGGAAGGGCCTGGGTTCGAAACCTGGCGGTGGGTGCGTACTGCCGATGATTCCTAAACTAGGATGAAACAGCAGCTGTCCAGTACTCCGTGGTTTTCAGTGCTTCTCTAACTGATATCAATCCTTGATCAACTCGTAAAACAGAGAAGATAAGTGATTTAGAAAAAGGCTCATCAATTGCACTGCATGCATTAACACACAACCACACAATAGGGTGGGACAGAGTCAAATTTCTAAGAAGCAATATAGGGAGGTGGAGAGCGTGAGAGATTGATTTCTGAATCCTGGTTCATTGAGTCTTCACCCAACACATGCAACAGAAATGAGTCAATGCAAATATCAGAAATATGGCAGATATTATTACCGCCAGTCATATCAGAAGAGGATAATAAATAATCTCAAAATTCTATTTCAATTCAAGCATATCATGACTTTCTAACAAGTTACTTATTATGACTATAAAACACTCATCTGGTTGTAATTGATCAAAAACACTCATATTATTATTTCTGAATGTACATTATCTCATATTTAATTTTATTCCAATATTTGGTCAATTCCACACATGTATATAAATGAAGGAAAAAGTTGTGTAAGTAGCTTGATATGATTATGAGCGGCAATAATTTGTGCTCGAAACGTGGTCATTAGTTAATATTACTGTGTAACGCTGTGTGACTTATCAAAATAAAATCTTATTCATAATGAAGTTATACTCTACCACAGTACCCAAGTTTTGTCCTTATTTCAACGATTGTATGTTGTTCAACTCTCGTTCCTATTATGGATATATTTAGCCATTTGTAGTACTTTTCAGTTTACAGGCAAATGTTCAGCAATAATTTGGTGCGTTGGTGGTATAGTGGTTAGGACTCTCGCCGGTCATGAACATGGTCCGGGGTTTGATCCCCTGCCGACGCACACCCGATATCTATGGTCGGCCTGCAAAATTTGGGCTACCGATATCACATGCTGAAAATCCCATACCTATACCAAAAATAAGGTGTGGAATCAAGCTGTAATAAAAAAAAATAAATAGTATATGTACTTTTGGTGGGTGGTGGCTAGCAGTGGAATCCAGGATGCGCATTTCGTCCTAATTGGGACTCGTCATCTGGATGTACTGCATTTCTCAGTGAGTGATGATGTTCCCACCGAGGCTCGAACCCAGTACCCATAGTTTCGAACGCCAAAGCGTTATCCACTAGACCACTTGGGCCACGAGAGCCACCTCTTGTGCAACGGGTCAGACATCGTCGAAGCATCTGCACAAGAAGCCGACATATCAACCTGAGACCGAGCACTTCGGTCCAATCAATCGACGGTAAAATCAAAAATTCAATTCAATAATATATATACTGACTAAATTCCAGTTTTTATTTTATTCGTAATTTATAATAATTACTATTTCGTATTTAGCAGAGAGTAAGTAAATTGTGATAATGCTGTCGATAAGACAATCAAGGTAGAATTAGTAAAATAGCTGTGTTTTCATTCTTTCTTCTGTCTATTTCCACAACTAATATTGGAAATCAGATAGAGATGGTAAATAACAAATCATCTCTGTGTATATAATTAATCTGATTCAAAGCCTATCAACACTTTCCATTCAAATTATCCTCATATGCTTGTTACAAACATCATGCATTAATCAATACTATTTGCGAAACGATAATGTCTATAAAATCGTTCACTCTTGAAACGACTGGAGGATATCAGCTTTCTAACTTGAAACCTTACAGATGTGAATTGATTTCTCTTAAGATATTAAAATGATTGTAGAACGAGGTCAAAATGTTGCAAACAATAAGGATAAAATATATTGACTGAGATCTAGAAACTAATAGTTCGAACTTTGTGGTGAAGAATATAGAAAACAGGTGTAAAGAAACTAAACCATATCGAATAAGAGGAAAAACGACTGAATTTTTTTTAGCCATTGAATTTTGGACAGTTAAGTGAAGAGCAAGGGGTTTATTCCTATACCTGATAGTTCTTTTATTTTTGACAAAGCTTTTAGTTCCGTTTTCCGGTGGGTTTGAATATGGAAAAACACAATCTTTTCTTAGTGCTTCTCCCTATTTGATAGGTCTATGGTTGATATTGACTTATCTCACCACATTATCCACATACTTTATAATCAGCTGAAGCAATCCAGCTTGTAACTGAAGAGAGATAATTTGGAAATACTCCACGTTCGAGGGCCTAGTGACAAGTAAAACAAGTAATTTGAATCATGAAATTAATTGTGAATCCAACTAGAGGAAAGTAGTGCGAAGACAAATATTTCTCCTAGATCGCCTTATTTTTTCCAGTTGCTGTAGTGTTTTTGGTTAGGTTAATTCTTTTTTAGTTCCGAATATTGTTGATAACAGGTCTAATCTAATACTTTGCAAATTTATGCTTTTTCTCTATAGATTTTTGTTGCTCACTTTACATGAATATATGTAATGGTCTCTCCGTTATACAAATCGATCTTTTAGTGTATTTTTAGGTAGATATAGGAAGATAAATCCCGACATTTGAAGCCAGAGGTAAATTTGTTTACCAGTATCCTAATATGTTCAGTATTACGTGAAATAGGATTGGCCTATTCAGTCTGTGGACTTTAGTCTGACTTATTTGTCATTCCTTAAACTCATCTCCATTACAAAGAGGCATCACTTATAAAAGCAATGAAAGTCCAACAGTAATTAATGACTATTTCGTTTTGTTTTAAATAAACATGACAAAATGTTTCATGAAGGTCACTGCCATCTAATTTCGTGTCAAACAAATCACCATCACATTTGTGGAATGGTTATAAAATTAAATGTAAAGCCATAAATCTCTTTAAAACTTCTCAGATCTCACGCTAATCTATATGAATGCCTTGACGAAAATAATCTATTCTACACAAGATTCTTTATTTTAGTCACATTCAAGTATGTATAGCTACCTTATTTTTCAGTGAAAATCGTGACTGCAATGGAAACAGCAGCGGCCTGCTAAAATGAAATTTATCTACATTTTAACCAGTAAAGTGAATTATATTTTCGTTATATTTTATAATAATGAAGCTTTACTTCATACACTATGTTAGCATATAATAGAGAAATTCTGAGTATTTAATTACAAAACATTTTCTGTTCTTACAATACCTACAAATAAATAAACCACAGTGTGTGATTTGACGCAATGTTCTGTATGAAGAAAAATCCAATTCCCCACGATGTTTTTCCTTGATTTCATTCAACAACTATCGAGGGCTAATTAAAAGCCTGCGTGAGTTCATGCAGTGATCAATGGATATAACTGAATGATTAAATCAATAAGCAATACAGGATAGTCACAGGATTTAATCATGAGTTGATACCAGTTAGAGAACCATTGGAAAACCTGCAGGGAGTACTGGACAGCTGTTTCGTACTAGTTTGGGACTCTTCACAGTACGCACCCATCGCCAGGGTTCGAACCCAGGACCTTCTGGTTACATGGCTAGCGAGCTCGTATACCATTAAGCCACTGAAAATCGATCCAATGGCCAGTCCATGAATTCTAACTTCTTCCAATTCACGATATAGCGCAAACGCTATCCAATGTCTTTGCGAGTTTTTTTCCTCACACCCGACTGCTGCACCCTACTGGTCACGACTTCCCATTGGAACCCCAGGTAACTACCTACCTGAATAGGGCTAGTCTCCAGTGAGCATCTCATTGGTATTCAAGTATTGGTTTGTAGGGATTTCTTTGAGAAGGTAACCAGAAGGTCCTGGGTTCGAACCTCGGTGGGTGCGTACTGCTGAAGAGTCCCAAACTAGGGCGAAACAGCTGTTCAGTACTCCCTGCAGGTTTTCCAATGGTTCTCTAAATGATGTCAGCTCATGATGAAATCCTGCAACCAATCAACCAAATCCCTTTAAAGCAATACTTGAATACAGGATAGTTTTGGCATTATATTGGATGGAAGATTTTGGTGCCTCAGTGATTTAAGTAAGCCGCTATGTTGTTTACATAATGAAATCACATTCTTGAATTGCAATTTGTACTCAAGCATGTTTTGAACAAGTTTTAGCCTGCTACTGTATGTTTTCCCAATAAAATGAAACAAAAACATCATCGGGGATTAAGATAATCTGCTGAGTGGACAATATTGCTTTGAATCGTATGTTATTGATCATTGGTTGTTTTGCTTTAAGTATACAATGTAGACATTCTGCAATAAATTACACTGGACTATATCCAGAAGGAAATGTGTTTGAGCATAAAGCAAGTTTAAACGTAAAGTCTTTCTCAGATTGTTTATTCTAACTGTAGTCATCATGAACAACTGATACTACTTGATTAGTCTTCAGAAATCAAGCTTCCTAGTCAGTTACTTTATCGTTACACATTGCATCTTCAACTGGATGTACCTGTGTCTGTTATAAGGGAATAGAGATTTATGTCAAAGATGGATAAGTAAACAAACTGAGTTCACATTCAAGTAAGCACCAAAGATATTGTCTAGTATGATAATGAAAGCATCATAATTATACCACCCAGCTCACAGAATAAATTCACATCAAAATAAGTCACATGAGCTACAAATTTAGACCACTGTCTTTAAAGAGATATAAGTGCTAATGAGGAGAAATGAAAAACCTTCCAACAGATTCACGAAGCTCTCTGGAATTCAATTAGTGTTACAGTACCTTTCATTCTTGTCAAATAAGAAATATAAAATCGAAGAAAGCTGATAAGTTATGAGCAGCCATTTTGTCACAGTTAAGAACTGTTTCCCAGTACACACCCAGGAATATTAGGTTCTGAATCAACTAATTCAAAATATAAATTTGGAAGATTCAAATCTAAATGTTGGATAGTAGGCTTGTATTTTTGAATTTCTGATATAGACCCTTCATGAAGAATTCAACATACAGTGCTGAAGAGTCCCAAGTTAAAGCAGAACAGCTGTCTGGTGCTTCTTATTTACAATGGTTTTTTGATTCATATGATGTCTTGACAACACGATTAGTTTGAATAAAGCAAGAACAGCAGTGGCTTGTGCAGAATAATATGGTGCCATCACTTATTTATTTGGCTTCCCATCAGCTGCTTACAGCCTAAATAAATTATGAGGTTTAAGTACATAAACGTTTTAACACACTTGCAAATTTTACATGTTGTCAGTTGACAGAAAGTTCCACAATTAGTAAACAGTGCTCAGAAAATTGCGCTTATATGGTTTTTACACAGGTAGTTCAAGTTTAAACAAAATAAATGTATGCATATAATTGTAAGGGAGGTACGTGATAAAGATGAGATGTGCGTTGGATGCAGAGTGTCTAATAAATTAGGTAACAGTGTACTGGGTTGTATTTAAATCATAGAAACAAGAGACAAGCAAAACTACGGATTATAAAAAGAGGGTGAGATTAAAGACAAAGGTTACGTAATCAAATGTAAGGATAAAGATGTCGAGTTACCAGGGGAAGGAAAGACTAATAACTGCTTCTTCCTGAACACATAAATCTGCTTTCAAGCGTTTGATAGAAATTGCTTTGGCAAACTTGAGGAAAAATCGAGCTCCATTGTCTATTAGTAATTTTGAAGGATTTCTCGATTTCCACCTCATGACCCGTGTCGAGGAGATGTCTGGTAATAGCACCGAAATAAGAGTTTGATCCTTTGAGACGTAGGCTTTTTGGCACATGTTTAGAAAACCGGAGGTGTGCTCTTCTTTCTGTTTTCCCAATGTAACTGCCCCCGGAGATACACGTAAATTTGTATACACAGTTGAAGTTAACATGAGAAGGGCACCTATCGGCTTTTGACTGCACCAAAGAGCATGTTGATCGACGGACGGGAACCAACTTAGCTCCAGGACAGGCTCTGGCTAGCGACGGGCTCAATCTTTTGTTGAATATTACTGCAATATTTTCACCTTTAAAATATAGTTGAATGAAGACATGTTTTTTTCCACTGTGATTTGTTTGATGTTTGGGCTTTCACGTCTTCCAAATTTGTTCATGAATCTTTGAGGATAGCCGTTGTGTTTCAGCATCTTTTCGAGAATCGTAAGTTCTTCCTCTAATTTCTCTGTAGAGCATATTCTCCTCGCTCTATAGTACAGATTCTTGGCTAGTGCTAGTTTATAGCTATTTGAACAATAACTATTAAAATGTAAGTATTTTTCATTCCATGTGGGCTTTCAGTAAATTGACCTCTGGAGACTACCATCTTCTAAGCGTTGCATGGCGACGTCAAGGAAGTGGAACTTTCCATCATTTTCATGTTCCATAGTAAATACAATAGTTGTATGTGCGTTGTTGAATAGTCTGAGTAGGTAGGAGACATGACTTGCGTTGTTGCACACTACAAATATGTCATCGATATATCGACAATATGAAGTTGTTTGATCAGTTGCATGCTTCAACTTTGTTTTCTCAAGGTTTGACATGAAGATATCTGCTAAAACAGGATTAAGTAGACTACCCATAGCTACACCAACTATTTGTCGGTAAAGAGTGTTGTCAAACTGGAATTGCACACCCATGGTAGACGTTAGCAGTAGGCGTTTGAATTCTGGCTCTGGTAGTGGGAGAAGATCAGACTGTTGACAAATGATCCCAATGGTTTCATTGATTGGGATCACTGTGAACAAGGAGGTTGCATCAAATGAATCCATGAACTTATTTGAAACGTTCAACACGATTTATTGATTTCGAGTCAGTATTCATGATTACTAACAGTGGATGTCACTTCCCGAGTTTTGAGTTACCAATTACATTTATCTTAATAATTATTATCTCACAGAATTCTTAGATGAGCTCCCATTTGTTAACTTTTCATTAATTCCGCAATGGACTTTGGCAGAGGTTTTCTTTAATAAGTAGTATTCATATTCCATCTTAAGAATACTTTCAAGATATTAGTTGTACATACACATTTTAAGACATTTCAGTATTCTGCATGAACAAAGCTGGTAGGTCTTGTTGGACAGATAACTTTTTAAAATCAAGTGTTAGTCAGTGGTTCAGCAGTAGAATACTCGCTAACCACGCATGGGGTGTGGGGTTGTCTCCCCGGTCCACGTACTCCTGAACCACGCTAATCCAGCAGTAAGGCGCGTGAAAAGGGAAGGTTAGGCGTGAGTCTAGCAATCCCACCCCGTAAAAATAAAACCACTGCTGTGAAGAATTCAAAGCTCTAACTGGACTTTCTATGTTCTTCTCAGAAAGTAAAGAAGTAAAATAAAGTAAAAATAAGTAACGCAAGTTACTTTCGACAAGAGTGATGTTAAGAATAAAATAACGAGTCATCAGTAAGATAGTTAAAAAGCACACAATAAAAATGCGAAGGAAATAAGTTCTTTTTGAATGAGGGAAGATATGTAAAATTATATTATTTTATTCCTTTACAATCCCAGTGGAACACAGGGGGTTCAAGCTAGATCACCAAAGTTTCGGCAGCAGTGGAACTTACTTTTACGAGATAAGGTTGCTAGCCTCATGCCCAATCTTCACTCTTTACAAGTCTTATAACTGACTTACCGAGGTAAAGAGGTGCGTCGGCCGGGGATGGAACCCCGAACCGCCTACGTGGTTTGCGGGAATTCTACTGCTATGCCGCTTACTCTAATATATGGCAAAGTATAACAGATATTTTCTAATTTTTTTTCAATTGTGTCTCATTTAATATCATTTTGTAAGCGAAACTAGTTTTACACTGAGCAGTTTGATATAAATCATTCAGCTATGATAACATTTTCTTGCATATAAATGAACTGTTTTGAAATATGTACCTAAAATAGATTATGGAGTAATAAAACCCACAAGATGTGTGGTATAATAAGTTTGAAAGGATGTCCATTATGTGTGTGTGTAGTTGGAAAGCACTGGACAGTCAGGGAGTGAGTGATACAGTGTTACTTCATGATATTTGAAAAGCCGTATACTCCAGTGACTGTGCTAGTCTGATGTAACAAATGAAGCGAACTACAAGTATTTAGCTTGAACCACTCCTCGATGGTAACAATTTCTAAATCGTAATTCAGACTGTCAGCATGTTAGAGAATTAAACTGACCTTATTGTTTCCAACAACGTGCTGTTTTATTCATTGTATTGTAAAGTTTATTGTTTGATTTCTGAAATTTGCAAGTTTTGGCCACTGATATACGGATATTTTGCGTTTTACACAAAGAATTGTACAGCATAGAACAGTTAACATTATTTACTATATCTTGCATCACTGTGTTCCATTACTTGGTTTATAATATAAACACAGAAATACACACAATTTGTGCTTTCTGTCTCTTCACACAAACTTACTCCATATATATTTATTATCTTGTATAAAGTAGATTCAAGTCTGGTGAGAATTCACTCAGTGTTGTTTGATTGTTTTAATTTCACTTGTTCAAACAAATGAAAAATAAACATGGTGTTAGTGATTGTTTGTCAGCTTACTTATGCTTTTGTTCTTTCTGTTGATCACTTTAGACAGTCTGTTGCGCAGGCATATGAGTCAGTGAATCGATTGTGTATTGGTAGAGACTAAGAAACTGTAAGAGTCGCTTATTTCTACCTCTTTGTACAAAATTAGTATCAATCAACGCTGGAATTCACTTGATAGCGAAACACAGACACCGTGGTTAAGTATAACCACCATTTAGATATGAGATTTGACCCAATTTATTAACTGATAAATAATACGTTGAAAAATACAATGAAATGAAAATTTCTAAAGTATAAAGCAAGAGAAAGGTTTTGAGAATTTGCAGCCATCTTGTGCTTTACAGGGAAAAGAGTAGTGTGCTGAATGTCATTTAAATGAGGTAGGCGGATTGAGTGAGAATTAAACTGAGTTTAAATTCTAGTTGTAGTTGTACACTGTCTCTCTAAATTTTAACCACAAAATCCGGTTATTTAGTATTAAATTGACAAATAACCCAAATCAATTATTATTATTATTATTTATTATTGTATCCTTTAGTTCCTAGAGGAACATAGGGCTTCAGCTGCGCAACACCATTGCCTTCGGTTTTCTGACAACTTTTTCACCCTGCTCCAGGTATGTCCACATGCTTTCATCTCCTCTTCGCATGACCTCCTCCAAGTCACCCTTGGACGACCAACTCGCCGCCTGCTTTTTGGGTTCCACTCGAGCGATGGCTTGTCTAGTGATGTCATTTGATGGTTTCCTCAGCGTATGGCCAATCCATCTCCATTTCTTTCTGCCTATTTGTTTCACAATCGGTTCCTGCTGAGTTGGTTCGCTCCCAGAGATCCCTGTTGCTGATCTTTTCTGGCCGGCCATCTGATCTTGAGTATTGAGCGAAGACAGCTGTTAATGAAGGTTTGAAGTTTGTTTGAGATGCTCTTTATGACTCGCCAAGTCTCTGATCCGTATAATAGCATTGATTTCACATTGGAGTTGAAAATCTGGATCTTATTTTTGATGCTGAGTGCTGTTGACCTCCACACAGATTTGAGAGTAATGAAAGCTTGTCTTGCTTTCCGATTCTGGCTTTGATGTCCTCATCAGTTCCACCTGTAGTTGAGACGATGCTTCCCAGGTAGGTGAAGGAGGTTGTTTCTTTCAGGTTCTTCCCACTTATGCTGATTGTTGTCTGTTGTTGTTGTTGCTGTTGATGTTGGCTAGGAATCTTCATCACCTCTGTTTTATCTATGTTCACGTGAAGTCCTATCTTTGATGCTTCTTCTGCCAACTTGTTACTTTTCACTTGCATATCTTCCAGTTTATGGGAAATCAGACATATATCATCGGCGAAATCCAGCTCGTCCAAGTCTTTTGTGTGAGTCCATTTTATGCCTGTTCCCTCGTTGGTTGCCGTTGTCTGTCAGAATCGAAAATACAAGATACGCCTTCATCAACCTGAAATGAGTTTGGAAATTTTCTGCACTCAATCTGCATAAAGAACAAGATTCGGATTTTCAATACAAACGTGAAGTCAATCAGTTTTTCTAAACAGGTCAGAAACTTGCCCTGCGTGTCACAAAGAGAATTTCCAACTAGTTACAGATTTTTACCAACATCTGCCTTCTCTGGCTCCATACTAAAGATCAAATAGCCAGTGGAAATAAATGGCAACAAGGAACTCTGGCTGGCGATGAACCAACCAAGAACCGATTATTCAACAAATATATAGGAGAAAATGCATTTGGATAGGACATTCGTTGTGGAGGCCGTCAAATGATGTCACACTCAGTAAATGCCATTTCTCGAGTGGAATCCCAATGGAAAGCGACAAGTGGTTTGTCACTTCGAGGCTGACATGCAGGAGATCGTGTAAGTTAGAGGATGAGATGAGAGACTATGGTCAGTCATGGACCTAGCTAAAGAGGACAGAAGAAAACAGAAGAAAGTGGAGATGTGTTGCTGAAGTGGTATGTACCGCTCGGAACCCAAGGGAATAGTAAATAAATTATAAACCACAAATCTCCTTCATAATTTGATCAGTTTTTTGCCTTTTATTTTTTCCCTATTTATTTTTTCCATCATATTGTAGTGGACCTTTTATTGAATATCTTTAAAATTGGTCAGATAGAAGTTTATTACGACTGCTGTTATTTTCATAAATCTAAGGATCTTCTTTTTGTGTTTTCGTATCTGGAAACTTTTATATTTGATCGACTGAAAAAACTACCTTCTAAATTAATCATCTTTTATACATTGAACTGAACACATGACTTAATGTGCTCAATGTGATGAAAACGATAAATATGAAAACTCTTGCTTTCATTGATCATTGTCATTATGTTTACAAAAGATTCACTTTCCAGCTATCAAAACACATTCATTTCAGGTTTTCAATTTCTTGTTTATCGCCTGTACATTCTTCTTTTAAATAAATAACATTTTTATAGGAGTATTTGTAGTCGATGTTTATGCAATGACATCGACGGGAATTTAAAATTAGAAAAAAATAAATAAAACACTTAAAAAGTGAATGTGTTTCCTTTCCTTGCATTCTGAGTGGAACATGAATCTTCAAGTGTTGAAGTTTCAGTAGTGGTTAACAACAGAAGACAAGGGCTGGCAACAGATCGTTTTATTATGAAAATCAACACGTATTATACATATTTCACATATTTATTATAGCTTATGCAAGTAGACAAGCGCAGTCATCTGATTGGTTGTTTATCAGAAGTTAGGCAGACAAACGCAGGCTTCTGATTGGTTGTTTCGGGATTCCTCGACAAATAGAGTTCTCTACCTGCGAATCATATTTTGCCACGTTAACTTTGCTGTGATTGGTTGTCGAATCAGCCTTGCACATATTTTCTCACGGCCTGCTCTCACCACAGTGGTAGCGTTACTCTGTTTTTACTAGATGGGTTGCTAGCCTCACAATTAATCTTCCGTCTTTTCCACAATTACCACTGACCAGGTGAGTTTTAAGAGTGTCTCGAACAGGACTTGAACCTCAACCTGTCACGTACCTGAATAGCATAATAACAGAGAACTGCCAACTCATTTAAATAAGCTAGACAAACATTATTTACAACTTCATATCTTAGAAATGAAGAGTGGGAAACAATGACTGGGTGGGTACGTTGAAAGAGAATTCATTTTGTCTGAATTCAGTACATAGGAGGCTACAGAAAGATATTCATCATATATATATATATATATTTCTTAGTCATGGAAATAATTCCAGTCTCAATTTGTCTATCAACAATATGTGGTTCACTCGGTTCAGATAAAAAGATGTGTATGCTAATTTTGATACATTGACTGAAACGTATTTTTAACTGAGTCTTTTCTACGTTTCTTATTTGGTGACCTTGTGCGCATTCATACTTTTAAACCTTACGTGCAATATCTATCTCTTTCCAGTATTTAAATTCTCATGTATTGGCACACATAGATTTTGCTATTAATGTCAACCGTTCCTTAATACTTCACATAAGAGTTTCTTTCGTTCATCGTCGAATAAATATTAGCGTTTGTTTAGCAAAGTTAAACTGCCATAGAGAAAACCACAGTAACCTTGAACAACCAATCAGAATTCATATGCAATAAAGTCGCTAGCCTTATACCCAACCTTTCCTCTTTACCAGCATTATTTCTGGCTCAGCGAGGTAAAGGAGTGCGTCGGCCGGGGATCAAACCCCGGACCATGTGCATGGTCGGTGAGCGTCCGAACCACTAAACCCCCGACGCACACGAAACCAGACAATTAGAAAAATTAATTAGACAGATGTGCACATACTGATAAGAAATACAAATTTATGTAAAATTGTAGATTTTAAGAGTAAATTTCACCGCTGAATAAATGACAGTAGTACTTTATGATAAGTGAATCCGCTAGCTGCGTAAACAAGTTTGTCTTATTATCTTGATACGTGCATGCTGATTATTATTTATCATTATTCCCTTGGGTTCCAAGTGGAACATAGGGCTTCAACTACACATCTCCACTTCCTTCCGTTTTCTTCTGTCCTCTTTATCTGGGTCCACGAATGAGCATAATCTCTCATCTCCTCCTCTAACTCACACGATCTCCTGCATGTCAGCCTCGAAGTGACGACCCACTTGTCGCTTTCCATTGGGATTCCTCTAGAACGATAGCCTGTATTGCGAGTGATGTCATTTGACAGCCTCTACAACGACTGTCCGATCCATCTCCATTTTCTTCGAAAATTTAGTTGAATAATCGGCTCTTGGTTGGTTTGTTCTACTGCAGAGTTTCTTGTTGCTAAGTCTTGCTCCCCGGCTGTCTTTTTTACCTTCAGTGTTGTGGCAACATTCTTAGTGCACATTGCCAATAAATATCAACCTACAGGGAAATGGCTGTTCAATGAGATGAAATTTCTAATTATTTATTCTATAGCTGTTGCTGAGATCCAACACAAACAATTACTTCATCTACTCAACCTCTGGAATTGAAGATCAAATCCTTTTCAAAACCAAGTCATTTTCTTTTCTATCACTCATTATGAAAGCCTTATGTTCATAAAAGTCTTTGAGTAAAGGTTTTCAGTAGGCTGTTGATATAAGAAATGTTGCTACGATACTTAAATACATTAGAATAAATATGTCCAAATTCTAGTTCTCTCTTAATCTTTTACGATTTAATAACTAACCAACATATTTTGTACTGTCAGTCTTGTTATTATTGAAATACAAAAGCTTTTGATCAACAATCCTAATAAACTAGTAAAAGTAGAGCTGATTGTGTCTATCATTTTGTTTGACTACTGTAATAAGCACAATTCAGGCATAGTTAACTAAATGCCTATGAACAACTTAAAGTTCCGCTAGGCATTTCTGATCAAAAGAAAATACTTTTGATTGTTACAGATAAACACTGGTCATTTTCAAGCCAAACTGGTGAATGTTATTTCATAAGCAATAATTCAGGCAAGAACATAAATCTTATGAACTCCTTTAGCATGCTTAATAAGGCTTAACCGATTCAGTATTAGGCTGAGTAAAATCATTAAAGATTTCAGTCACACTATTATAAGTATAACTGCGTTCAACCTACACTTCAGAATCATAAACAAAGAGATCTACAACACGTTAACTACGCCTACTATGTCAAAACAGTACCACATAGAGATGTGGGCATTTTAGCAAAGTACAATTAATTACATAATGGAATAATCTAGCTTTACTTAACACAGTGATAGAGTAATAACTGTTTAGAGAGAACGTGTATCGTTCATATTATCGTTAATGTATTTATGAAAAGCTAGTTGTTTTGATTGCTAAAATGATGTGATAAGTGTAGTTATACAAGACCTAGATTACACAAAGGTAGACAAAAGATGAGTGAAGAGAATCAATAGAGTTTGACAAGTAAAAGTGAAAAATGGGTAATGGTAGAAAGGAATATGAAAGATTACAGAACTGAATACATCTGCACCATTGACAACGATTTTGAGCCATGTCACCTATTGTCTCCAGCCAGTGATTCCTAGAGTCCCGAGGGTCCAACCCGAAGTCTGCATCTCCCTACCTGACTCAGTTAACTGTGAAGGATTTCATGGATTGATGCCATGTTTTTGTTTGGCCACCACTGCTCTTTCCACCTGCACCTATATCAGCTAGCAATGCCCGGGGGCGGTGGTTAGGCATGCGCAGCACGTGACCTAGCCATCTTTCTATGTATATAGCCTCGTCGATTGATTTTCCCCCTTTGCCAACACTCTACGCCTAACGTCAACATTACTTACCTTAAACCACCTAACGTGAGACAGAGATCGCAGACATCTGTGATCGAAGCAGTAAACCTTTTCATGTCTTAAACTCGTATGGGCCATGTTTCAGAGCCATAGACAAGACGGAGCGAACTCTGAGCAGTACCCCCTTCCTTTGGTTGATAACCGGATGTCACGCCTACGCAGAGATGGTGTAAGTCAGCGAAAGCAGCTCGAGCTTTTTGGATCCTTGCTGAGATTTCGTCGCCAATCAGTCCGTGGTGCTAATACAACTTCCAAAAGGTGAAGTGGTCAACATGTTCTTCACTTCACTCCTATCACTAAGTAGGAGTTGATGTGGTCCAGTCCTGTGGCAGCTTGCATTTTGCAGGGGCGAATCGCATGCCAAACATACGAAGATTGCTGCTAAGTTTCAGAAGACCTTTGTCGCATCCTCCCCTAACAGGACTAGTCATCTGCATATTCTAAGTCCAGACTATTCCCTGGTAACAAGTCGATTCTAAGTCTAGTTCAGTTAAGGATACTTCCATCAGCATATCTTTGATGAAGCATAAACGGCTTATCTTTAAAACAAGAATATATCGACAAAGTTAATTTTTTTAAAATCAGAATATTCAAACAAATCTGTGAATTTTCAACTGGTTTTACGTCATATAGGTTGTTTAAAGTGACAAATTTTTTTTATTAATTCAACATATTGACATTATTTATCATCTCTGTCATAATATCTACTTATTTCTACAATCAGTTTACTTAGAAAAAGAACAATTTGATTGCAAATGATACATGTTTTACAAAAATATTGATCAATGTTTATTGACTAAGTGTGGAGTAGAATCATTTGTTGTTAAATGCTGGTTGTTACGTTGCCTTCACATATTCCAGGTTTTTTGTCTTATTAGTACATTTCAAGTAGGTGTGTCTTCTATCTCAATGGGAATTAGCTGCATTCAAAGTGGTTGGTCTCTTTTGAAGTAAATGAGTCTTGGTTTAAGCTTTTAGATTCAGAGTGTTCTGATGATTACCCACTTGACATCAATGTATACATGTTTGTTTGTTTTTCATTCCTTTCGTTTCGAGTCAAAAATCGGGGCTTCAGGTCTCACTAACAGTGGGGTTGATTTTCAGGTGATGTTGCTGGCATCACACCCAATGTTCCCTTATTTTCTTTCTAGTGAACTACGTGAGGTTAACGGGTACGCTGACTAGGATCCAAAATATGAGTCTCCCTCATGGTTAACGCACATTCTGCTATTGGACTACTGACGCATTAAGTCCCTTTGATAATAGAAAATTATCATTAGGCACAAGGAATACATTGATTAAAAGTGGTTACAATCATTATGAAATGTTCATAATTAATGTTTTCAGATAAACCGCTGTGGAAAAAAATTATAAGTTACTAATTCTGTACCCCAGAATCATGCTGAGTTCATTCATATGAATTAATTTTACGACTTTCACGCAGCAAGATATGAAGTCTTTTTTCCAATGATTTTAATTTATACATTATATTAGATATGTTTATTTGATTTAATTTACAGTGATGCAGTGTTACTGACTGGGTGATGTTTCAAGCTCAGAAAATCGGCAAAGATAGGTTTAAAGAAACCATACCCTGCAATATTTAAGTAATCGAGTCAGCAGACTGACTAGTAAGTCAGAAGGTTTAAATGATGAATTGAAACAAATGAAGCAAGCCTTACTCGTGAATAAGTATCCGCCAGCTTTTATTAAAAAATGCATATAGACCCATCAGAAAAATACGAGTAATCACGTGAATAATCAAAATAATATCAGTAATAAGGAAATTAAAGCTTTGATAGTATTGTCATACAATGAAGGAACATCACAGCACTTAAGGATGTTCTTTATAAAGGCTGGAAACAGGATAGGATTCAAATCACTAGAAGAGAAACTTTGAACTTTCCTATTAAGAACTGTAATATTATTTACCTAACACCAAGGAACGACCATAAGATTAACTACATAGGTAAAACTAGATTTGGGCCAGTTAAGTTATTGTAACATAGAGATACACCTTAATCTAGAATGATGGACTGACACTGACCGGGGAATATACGAAAAGGCTTGGTCATTGCAATGAATTCACCGACATGTAGCCACACAACAATGTGAGAGAGGATAAAAGTACTGAAAAGTAATGTAATTAGGTAGAATGACAGCGATTGTTCTCAAAGTCTTTGTTTATCGAATCGACATGAGACACGTGCTGTCGAAATGATGCAACACCTATCCTAGATATATGGGATGTCGCAATGAAAAAACAGGAAGAATTAAGACTATGTAAGGCAAGTTAGGAAGTCATGTGTATACACTGATATGATTATGAGCAATAGTTTTTGATTGCGTATGTGTGTGTTGGTTGGGCGATTGGGCGCGCTTTTCGACTACTGCGCTACATTTCCCTAATTTATAAAAATTCCCGTTTCTGTAAACTTTCATGCCAAGAGTTTGTGGAAACTATCACAATTATTTACCTTTCGAACACTAAATCCAAGGATAAAACCTTATTAACAGATAATACATATAATAACTATTTGGATTTGTGAAATTTTTAAACATAAACACATCTATAATTGTATATATTGTTGGATTTATATGTTCAAGTTGCTCCAAGTCAGTGAGTTTATGGTTAAGATATCATTTTAGTTAACTGTGCTGAACTATATTGCATGTTGTTTTATTGTATAGTTGTTGTCGCTTTTTGCCCTTTTTTCTGTGAACTGTTTCCCTTTTTGGTGTTGTTCTCATTGTTTGTCCGTTATTTTCTGATTTTGAGGGGAGCAACCCAAAAAGTTGCTTCTCTCTAAACTTTATCTTAATGTAATCATTCTTTTCTCAGGCGTGAGGCTAGCAACCCCACCCTGTAAACAAAAATTGCTACAGAAACTTCAGCATGAACCTCCTTGCACCAAAAGAAAAAGTCTGTGTGGGAACATGGAACGTCCGAACTATGTACGAGACTGGAAAGCTGCCCAGATCGCCAACGAGATGAAAAGATACGGAATACAAGTGCTGGGAATATGTGAAAGCAGATGGAATGGGAGTGGACTCACCAAATTGTCAACAGGTGAGTCAGTGATCTACTCCGGTCACCCAGAAGATAACCACACGCACACCGAGGGCGTGGCTATCATGATGTCACCAACGGCAACGAAAGCCCTGATACAATGGGAGGCGATTTCGTCCAGGATAATGACCGCCAGGTTCAACTCCAAAGGAAGGAAAGTGTCAATCATACAATGTTATGCACCCACAAACAACGCAGACCTCGAGAAGAAAGAAGAATTCTACAGGCAACTACAGGCAACAATGGACAATACTCCAGCTGGCGACATGAAAATACTAATGGGAGACATGAACGCCAAACTGGGACCAGACAATACAGGAAGGGAACTCATCATGGGTAGAGAAGCTCTAGGAGAAATGAATGAAAACGGAGAACTCTTCGCCGACTTCTGCGCCTTCAACGAACTGGTGATTGGTGGCAGTGTATACAAGCACAAAGATATCCACAAGGCTACATGGGTGTCACCAGACGGGCAAACCAAAAACCAAATCGACTTCATCTCAATCTCAAGGAAGTGGAGGCGCAGCCTACTGGACACAAAAGCAAGAAGAGGAGCAGACGTTGGCTCAGACCACTATCTCGTACAAGGGACAATCCAAATCAAATTAAAAGCTTTCAGGGAATCAGGAGCTGCAGATAGACCACAAGCCAAGTTCAACACTCAAAAGCTGAAGGACCAGGCTACAAAGGACATCTTCATTGCAAGCATAAAGGACAAAGCCGAGACACAAATCAACACCAGCGAAAAGGTCAGCGTCGAAAAGCACTGGAACAACTTGAAAACGGTGTGGAGCCAAACCTGCATAGAAATTCTAGGCAGAAAAAAGAGACAGGACAAACAGTGGCTCACTACGGACACTTGGAAACTAATAGAAGAGAGAAGGACAGTGAAGCAAAAGATTATCCAGTGCACCGACGAGCAACAAAAACAGGAGCTGAATGCAAGCTACAATACACTGAACAAAAGAGTGAAGAAGAGTGCCAGGGAAGACAAAAGAAAATATTATGAAACCATGGCAAACGAAGCAGAACAAGCTGCAGGCAAAGGAGACCTCGCCACACTCTACCAAACAACTAGGAACCTTTCGGGCAAACGTTCGACACAGATTAAGCCAATAAAGGACGACAATGGAAAGTCAATCACCAAAGAGGTGGAACAGAGAAAGCACTGGGTTGAACACTTCAAAAGACTTCTAAATCGTCCGCCACCTACAACACGTCCAGCAATACCAACAACGGAAGCAGAACTACCAGTGAACACTGACCCCCCGACGAAATCAGAAGTCCTGAATGCAATCAAGATGCTTAAAGCTGGGAAAACACCGGGACCAGATGGAATCCCAGCAGAGGCTTTGAAAATAGACCCAGAGACAACAGCGGACTTGATGACACCACTGCTGGAGAAGGTGTGGAAAGAGGGCAAAGTACCCGAGGATTGGAAGAACGGATACTTATTCAAACTTCCAAAGAAAGGAGACTTAAGTCAATGTAAAAACTGGCGTGGAATTATGCTTCTGTCCATTCCAAGCAAGATACTAAGTCGCATCATCCTGGAGAGAATCAAACAAGCCCTAGATGAAAAACTTCGTCCGGAACAGGCTGGATTCAGGAGAAACAAATCATGTATTGATCAAATCGCCACTCTACGGATCATCATTGAACAAAGCTTGGAATGGCAGTCACCTCTCTATCTCAACTTCATCGACTTTGAAAAGGCCTTCGACAGCGTCGATCGAGAGGTCATTTGGAAACTACTTCGCTACTACGGGGTCCCATCGACAATTATACACCTCATCCAACAGTTATACGACAATGCTGCATGCCAAGTAATCCACAACGGGAAACTTACGGAAGCCTTCGAAGTGAGGACGGGAGTGAGGCAAGGCTGTCTACTATCACCAATGATCTTCCTGATTGCAATTGATTGGATAATGCGACAGACAACGGCAACCAACGAGGGAACAGGCATAAAATGGACTGACACAAAAGACTTGGAGGATCTGGATTTCGCCGATGATATATGTCTGATTTCCCATAAACTGGAAGATATGCAAGTGAAAAGTAACAAGTTGGCAGAAGAAGCATCAAAGATAGGACTTCACGTGAACATAGATAAAACAGAGATGATGAAGATTCCTAGCCAACATCAACAACAACAACAGACAACAATCAGCATAAATGGGAAGAACCTGAAAGAAACAACCTCCTTCACCTACCTGGGAAGCATCGTCTCAACTACAGGCGGAACTGACGAGGACATCAAAGCCAGAATCGGAAAAGCAAGACAAGCTTTCATTACTCTCAAATCTGTGTGGAGGTCAACAGCACTCAGCATCAAAAATAAGATCCGGATTTTCAACTCCAATGTGAAGTCAGTGCTACTATACGGATCAGAGACTTGGCGAGTCATAAAGAGCATCTCAAACAAACTTCAAACCTTCATTAACAGCTGTCTCCGCTCAATACTCAAGATCAGATGGCCAGAAAAGATCAGCAACAGGGATCTCTGGGAGCGAACCAATCAGGAACCGATTGTGAAACAAATAGGCAGAAAGAAATGGAGATGGATTGGCCATACGCTGAGGAAACCATCAAGTGACATCACTAGACAAGCCCTCGAGTGGAACCCGAAAGGGAGGCGGCGAGTTGGTCGTCAGAGGGTGACTTGGAGGAGGTCATGTGTAGAGGAGATGAAAGCATGTGGACAGACCTGGAGCAGGGTGAAAAAGTTGTCAGAAAACCGAAGGCAATGGAGGTGCGCAGCTGAAGCCCTATGTTCCTCTAGGAACTAAAGGATACAATAATAATAATAATGTGTGTGTAAATCAGTGGAAATGCCTTTAGTGTTTCGATTCAATATTCGCATTAAAGATGACATATTTAATTCACTGAAGTTGGATGTTATTCAGAAAAAACAACAGCCTTGCTATTTATACACTTTTGGATCGAGAATTCATAAATTTACGGGCACGCAAAAGCCGAGTGTATTTCTAGTTAAAAATTCTTAATTAAGATTGTGTTACACTTTATAAGGGGATAAATGATTTTGTTTTCATTCAAACTATCATCAGACTGTACTTTTCTTTGGTTAGATATACATAAAAATATAAAATCCTGGAGGCTTGTCAATAGGATTTTAACAAATGAGGTAATTATAACCACAATATTGATGAGAATAATGTTAATACTTATTTATGGCCGTCTTAAGTGTGATGATATGAGCGTTCAAAAGATCTTTAGGCAGATATCCTAGGCTAGGACTTGAAAAATTATTTAGGATACAACGAACTGCATAAATAAGATCTAAGTAGAGACGATGCAAAATTGGAGAGAGTATGATGAACAGAGTCTTCGCCAAAAAAATCAATACCTATCCAAAACATAAACTAAATATCGATCTCCATTCTACTGATGCTACTGGATGGATTTCCTGAAGCTGTATTGAGAAGTCTTGGCCAGTGTAGTCCATCATGCAAAGATGAAACGGATACTCGTGTAAGGCACTGGTTGGTGATGGCAGGAATTGACAAAATTTAGAATTCACTGGCTACGGAATTCCAACTCGAGCTGCTTAGTGGACAAAGGGCTTGACCTTCAAACCTGAAAGCTCCCAATGTGATTCATGAGAGTGTCGTTACGAGGTTCTCATGAAGAGTCCTAACCTGGGACGAAACAGCTGTCCAGTGCTCCTTGGTTATCAGCAACCTATAAATAATGTTAGTCCACGACCAAATTTACACTGAAACCTAGCCAGTCATCATTAGTTAAAGCATCAGCAAAAGCTTTAACAGCTTTATCGAATGAAAATATTTAGACTGTATGTTTGAATTCCTATTATTTATATTTAAGAAACAGAAATAGATTGTGGTGAAAGAGTGTGATAAGATGCTCCTATTTTGTCAGGAACAGACTTTGAAAATACCGTTTCTTTTCTAACCACTCAGTAACAAATGACAGTAACAATCTAACCCTCGTTAACGGTGACTGCACCAATCAGTTGGTCTGTTTAAAACCACAAAGAAGAAATTTTGAAGTTAATGAATATTCATAACAGTGATTTATTCCCGGTACTTCAGACAATATTGACAGATAAAATAATCCCTACATAGAAAATACCTAAGGTGGTGAAATCTTAAATTACGTAAATAATACTAAGAGAGACAGAAAGTTTCTGCTATGCATATCTGTTTCGAAGTTGTAAAGTTGTTTCACACACGTAGCTTGATGCTGCTTAATGACGACATGTGCATATGGTAACTAGACATTACGAATAAGTTAAATTATCTATGCTTTTTCAAATACGCTGAAAACAAACGTATAAACTGAATTTGCTTCCCATTTCATTTAGTTGATGTATGAATAATAGTAGAAGGAATAGGGCAGCTGACGTTATACTCCGGCTTTAGGTAACAACAAAAATGGAGAGTTCTAGGAGTGATATAGTCCAGGAGTGAAGTCATTTATAGAATCAGGGAAAACCATAAATAATAAGACAGCCATCCCGTCGCAATTCTTGATCCTTTATTAGTGAGTATCACCATGAACTGAACATTGTCCCACGTAGCGCTTTGCTCTTAATCAACAGAAGTTGGAAAGAGTATTAGACTCCCAAGATGAAGACGGTGAAGTAGATCCCTTGAAAGGTGATTTGTGCACACAGCTTAAAATTTTTGAAGTGGGAAGAAACTATTACCCATGGCTCCCTATTTCCTTAACTTACATCACTTTTCGAGGAAGTATACATGGAAATTAGTAGAATCCCCAAATACTAATTTAAATCATCAATCAACATCAGTAAGAAAGCATTAGGAAACAAGAAACACTGGACAACCATTTCGTTCTATTTCAGGAATCATTCACAACAATAAATCTCACACTTCTTCTTACTCTGCTTTCAGTATTCTAGTAAATGAAAATAATTAAAACAATGTCGTTTTGTTTACAGCATTTAGATAAATCACTTAAAGACTAATGGTGCATGGGCGTCGGTGGCGCAGTGGTTAGGACTCTCGCCGACCATGTACATGGTCCGAGGTTCGATCCCTGCCGACGCACAGCCGATATCTATGGTCGGCTTGCAAAATTTGGGCTACCGATATCACATGCTGAAAATTCCATACTTGTACTAAAAATACGCTGTGGAATCAAGCTGTAATCAAAAATAAAAAAAAAATAAAAATCCAACGCCGACAGAGTGCCTCGCAAGTTTAGAAATCTAAAATTTGAAGCCAAGAGAATAAATAATCTCAGTTATTAAAATTGTGCATTTTTAATGCAAACAGTTGACAAGTTACTTAATAAGCTATTAACCTGTGAACGCTTGCAGTAATCTTGATATGAGTGTACCAGATTGCATCTTTCACTTCGCTCTACAAAGTGGTAATGATTCTATCTGTCAACTTCAGTACGACTTCAACTTTCAAGTACTGTAGACGAACTAGTAACCAGAAAACATGTGAATAATTTTTATTTATTTATAAGTATTACTAGTATTTGAGCAAAAGTTGTTGATGACTACAGTATCATGGTAGAATGTCGGCACTAGTAGTTTTTCAGGTTTTCTCAACGGTGTTTTACAGCATAACATTTTACGCAGTAGTTATACATGCTTTGATCCAAGGACCATTATCTTGGAGTCTTTCGGTTATGATTTTGTACAACTACGGGATGTTTAGACACTTAGAATATTGCGAATACAGACTTTTTATGCCCCTCAATATAATTTCACAAAATCACTAAATTTATTATCCATTAACTAATTGAGTAGTTGTTACCAATAGTAACCATAGTATTTTTAACAAAAAAATAAAATTTTGCAAAGACCTCCATAAATCACCAGTTATTCTGCATTTTCCGACCAAACTTTAAGCATTTGTTGGTGAGAAGGACGAAATAATTGATATGACCACCGTGGTCCTATCCCCGGCCGACGCACTCTTAAATGTTGCTAAGCCAGTGGTAAATCAGACAAAGAGAAAAGGTTGGACATGAGGATGTATCCCCCCCAACCCGTAAAAGTGAACGCTACTATTATTGAAAATTTAAAGCTCCAGAGTAAAACTCTATGTTCCATTCGGAAAGTAAAGAAATCAACCAAAAAATAACAATATTCAATTTTGCTTTTATTACTATCACTGTCGGTAATCAACTTATCGATGGAATTTTTTTATTGGAAATCACATGATGCTCCTAAATCGCATCAAATTTTGTCCACTTCTTCTATTTCTCTAGTTGCTAACATCAATAGAAATACACCTAACGTTATCTGAAGTGAACAGAAATTATTTGATCAGTGGATGCGAAAATTTGTTTGTTTATGAATTTAACTTCCATGACAAATGTTTATTTTACATGAAAAGATGTTTAAGATTACGGATCTTTAGGTTCCTACTTATTTTGTTACCTCTTCAGTCTGATCAGCATTTATGCTGTTGATTTTAATATTCCAAATCATTAGTATACAACCACTTCTGTGTGTCTATTGAGGCGTCAGATGAGTGAAGTATAACATTTCAAATATTATTACATCAAGAAATCAAAATCATCTTCGAACCTCTGTACAACTGTTTCACTATAGTCTGAAATTCTTCAGTAATGTTGATCCGTAATCCAACTCAGGACTTCCTAAATTTACGAGCAGTCAGTTACTAGGACATCAGTCAGTGGTCTAAACTAAATGGCCTCATGCTGAATCTCTCAAAATGCCAGACTATTCACTTTCCCATTAGGCATACACGAAATCTACAAACACCAGGAAGTACTCATGAAGCCTTTTGCATTGAGGGGACTAAAATTGAAACTAATTCTAATGCAAAATACCTCAGACTAGTTCTATCTTCCGACCTTATATGGTCATCTCAAATCCTAACGATTTCTAAGAAAGTGTTTCGTCTAACCTACTACATTAAGAAACTCAGACTAACTGGAATCACTCAACCTCTGCTTTCACAATTTGTTAACTCTCGTATCCTACTTATTCTACTTTATTCCCCATTAGTCTTTCCTGGGCTACTGGAAAAGGACTATACCATCCTGAGAAGGATGTTGAAGGTAGTTAGTAGGACTAGCGGTGTAAAACTCAGTCAGCTTGTCACTACATTAGCGGATAAGCATCTGAATACATGCGAGAAATGGTCTAAAACCATACTGTCTGACCCACAACATCCCCTCTATTCCCAACTCTCTCCTTGCATCCCATCAGGTAGAACCAGAAATCAGTACAAAATAATATATGCTCGTACAACCAAGTATAGGAACTCAACGATACCATATTTGGCTCGTGTTCTAAGTGACAGGGACAATGTTAAGCGTGAAACTTATGACTTGCTTTGTTGTTAATAACATAATTTTGGCCCTTGTTATTTCCCCCTTATACTCTCTTATTTGTACTCTACAGTGAACAACCTTCTTAAGCATACTTAGCTACCTAAATCATTAACATTGGCTTACTTTTTTTGTACTTTACTCTATTCCTTCTTTTGTGCATCTACTGGTTCCGACTACATTAGCACTATGAGTATTACAAAATTCTCCTGTTATTAACCTTCACGTAATATTAGTTTTGTAGTTGTTGTTTGTTCGGCAATATTAACTGACAATCTTGGTTGTGAACGCCATTATCACCATCCTAAAAATTTTGTATTATGCAGGATTACTCACACTACCTCTACAAACACCGGTGACAATAAAAAACCCTGAAATGTTTATTTTATGATTGTTTAGTGTTGTTCAATCAAATTAACTGATCATGCGAAAAAAACATTTCATAACTTCTTGAATGATTATAGCTGTTACTGTTCACCACGCATAAACATATCATAGCTTCCACTACCCAATACTGAGATATTATTTATTATGTTGTTTAATTTCCATTCTACTTCTTGGTATTTTTTCGCATTTTTTTGGCTATTTTGTGTTTTTTTTGTTGTTGTTGTTTTTTATATTTACTTTTCGAATTACTCCTTTTAAATGTTTGATAAAATTGGATGCAATATTGTAGATAAGTGCTGAAAATTCCACACTGTACCACTAGTACTGTTTTTGGAATGAAGTAAACTATTATTAGAAATAACATGTGCTTCTGAAGTGACAGTACATAGAAATCAGCATCATATATAGACTTCAAAAAGTTTTTCCCATGGACAGAATAATGCTTGACTTGGAATTCCTCCCAACTGGGTGGGCTTAGGAATCAACACACTGACTTCTCACACCAAAAAATTATTTGATGTATGATGACAGACAGCCTGTCACAAAAAAGATGACTACAGTGTTGCCAAAGAATTTCCTTAATTTTTAGCCTAAACTAATCTAGTTATCAGTAACATTGAGTTCTTGACAATTAACATGTTAAAGAGAGAATAGTTGCGTCACAATTAATTACACTAAGAAAAAGGAGGCCATGCATGCTTGTCACTGCAAACAAATAAAAGCTGGAAGACACGAAACATAACCCATAGACAATACAGTGTGATTCTCCTAAAACAGTATAGCCTTATTTTTAGTCAGACATGGAATGTAATGTGCATATTGCTGTCATATGTTAGACTAGAAAGGACTAGATCTTCATTTGTCTTTAGCTTCGAGTAGACTTTAAATGATCGTCGCTGTAACCATTATTTTCAGTCTGTTGCTTCATTTATTTCAAAATGCAGAGTTGCAGGATACTTAAAGTACAATATTTAATGTTAAGAAAAATCTGAATATTCAGTCTAATGAGATTCGTTCATCTAAAATGGAAAATGCTGTTATCGAAATTCAGATCATTGAGATATATCCTGATTTTTGAGTGTAACACTACTGGTAATCTTGAAGTTGGTTAGAAAAATTATCGAAACAAATCCTTCTTTAACTAATTCATTTCTAACATTATTGTCGTTTTTACTTTTGCATTGTAGGTCCTCAGGGAAACAATTTAACGCGACGATTAGTGCAGCTGGACATAGAGAAATTTTGTCAGAATCCGTCTTCTCTTATACGCCTTTTACAAGTTTGAATTCATGAACAATGGAAACGCGTAATTCGTCCACCAAAAAGGAGTAAATTTCAATTTTTTTTAGTTTTGTATGAATCCACACATATGCAAAAATCTTAAATAATTCATTTGAGTTCTGGTTTTCTCATAACTGGATATCACTTACATACTGTCTGTCTGTCTGTTTTTGACATAGAACTTTGCACAAATGTGCGGAAGTTCAAGTTGCCACACTCCGTGTAGCACGCGAAGCAAGAGAAGAAAGTACAAGAAAAGCATAATAGAAACAGTGAGCAGAGGTGTGAGACAAAGGAGTAATAAAGAAAACAAAACAGTTTCATTGGAGATCATAAGTCACAGGGAGTGGATGCATCTGCGCCACTGAGAACGATTTTGAGCCATGTCACCAATTGTTTCCAACCATAGATTTTTACCGTCCCGAGGACCCCAGCCTGGAAGTCTACACCTTCCTACGTGGCTTAGACCAACTGTTGTGGATTTCATTGACTGGTGCCAAGTTTTTGTTTGACCGCCGCTAGCTTTTTTCCAGCATGACCCTATATCCGCTAACATTGCTCGTCGAGGGAGGCGATGGCTTGGCATAAGTAACACATGTCCTAACCATCTCAGTCTTTGTAGCTTCACGACTTCGTCGATTGATTTCCCCTGTTTACCTAGAACTCTACGCCTAACCTCCATGTTGCTCACCTTATTATGCCACTTTACACGGGAAATAGAACACAGGCACCTATGATCAAAGACAGCTAGTCTTTTCATGTCTTCCACTCTCAGTGGCCAGGTCTCACAACCATAAAGGAGAACGGAGCGGACTGATGAGCAGTACACCTGCCCTTTGGTCGATAGTCGAACATCTCGTCTACGCCAGAGACGGCGTAAACTGGCAAATGCGAAACGAGCCCCTGTATTCGTGCTGAGATTTCGTCAGAAATCAACCCGTTGGCACTGGCTGATGGTACTTCCCAAATAAGTGAAGCGGTCAACGTGCTCTACCACTTCACTTCCTATTTTTAAACTAGGCGTCGATGTAGTCCAGTCCTGTAACATCATCTTGCATTTGGCGGGAGCGAATCGCATGCCAAACATTCGTAGATTGCGGCTCAAGGTGTTTAGAAGACTCTGCATTTTGTCAGCGTCTTCGCCTAGAAGGACTATATCGTCTGCATATTCCAAGTCAACGAGATTATTCCCCGGTAGCAAGTCAATCCCTGAGTCTCTGAAGTCAGTTAGGGTTAAGTCAATTAGTACATCTATGATGAAGTTGAATAGAAAAGGGGATAATGGGCATCCTTGACGGACACCACTGGTCGTCACCATTTCAGATGACAGCTCGCCGTAAGCCCTCACCTGGCTGTATGAGTACTTACATACTACTGAACAATCGATAGGTATTGGGCATTATTTTAGAAACTATCAGCAGCACACATCCAAAACTCAATCAGGCGTCGGAGCAAGCAGCTTCGTGCTTTGAGGTCAGCATGTTTCACTCGAACCACTTATTTAAAACCCAATGAATTATCAGTAACGAACTGTCTTGATATTCGACACTCTTTGAAAATTCGTAAAGTTAGTCTTGAAGTTGGTCATTAATGAGAAGTCCATCATTATTCAAAAGTTATACCCTCAGGGATTCAAACTATTTCAAAATAGACTTTGTTATATACCTTACATAACTTTTGCTTTCCTAGTCATTAAGAATACATGAACTTAAAAATTTCTAGCATTCAGACTTCTTAAAAATATTAACAGCTCTTTGGAAAAACACAGTTTTATTTACTTTCTTGAATTGGTCTTCAGTATGACAGCTTTCCTTCATATATATGTATCTGCATTGAGCATGGATATCAAATGAGTCAATAGTTGAAAAGATTTTCTTTCTTTCAGCAGAACTTGCCAGTTGAATACTCTATTTACTTGATTACTGACGTAAAAGTGAATGGTTAGTAAACACACGACTAACAATCAACATAATGACAAAAAATAGCCAGTGAGCTTAACAAACTCATGAATGACACGAAGTGTGTTGTGATTTTCCAATGTAAGAAGTTATGACATTTGTAAAATGTGTAGAACGAAGTCTTCATAGTAGGAATAGTACAAATTATGAATAACCACAGAATAAAAATATTAATTTAAAGGGAAACGTCATCGACTTTGAATACACAAACCAGAGAAAAGAGAAAAAAACAGTGGACAGCGTGGTGGTCGACAGTATGTTGCCAAGTAAGCTTATATTTCCTTTCTATACACAAAGATCTGGTTTTTCAAAACATGTATTTACTTCATTATTACTTGTGCTTTTTCACTCATGTCACTACCACAGTAACTTTAAATCTAGTCGGTGACCTGCTTAAATCATTGGGCTACCGCAGTTGCTTTCCACAAAAATGCTTAATTTTATACGGATTTATCATTGCTTTAATCGCTCAGTTATATCAAATGAGCGAAACATGAACTTGCGCGCTGATTTAACTTGCTTCCAAGTAAACGCTGTGCAATACTTCAACCAAATGAAGACATCCTTCAGACTTTTTTTTAACACGTAAATCATGTATAAAGAAAGAGGTATTTTGGAACTAAATACACTGAAAAGTTTTGCACTACATGTTCGCATACTGTCCGAAATAAAGCTTGATTATTTTTATCATTATTTCATTATCGCCACTATGGGTAATAATAAAGTCTCTTTTTGAGTCTAATCGATGGCTTGTTTAGAAGGTTTTTTACAATAGCATGGTTGTAGTTGTATACTTAAAGTTAATGAACAAGCCTGAAGGCATTCATCATGCTGTTAGGCTATTCAACACCCCATCCCATTCTGTCAGGAAAGTGTTCAACTGATAAATCCTGCTGAATATGAAAAACAATTCGTCATCATACTAAACCTTCCTTGGTAAACTTTGTTTTGATACCACAGCAGATGTACTATTACCTCTGTTATTTGGTTTAATTATCTTCATTGTTATTTTGGCCTTCAATATATCCTTTAAACTTGACCCAACTCTATTTTCTCACCTCTTAATTGATTATTAATTTAGACAACAGAAAGTTTGAGCGAAGAAATACTTACTTTTCAAGAAGATCCTCATTTCTCGCTCTACTCTAAAATATATAACATTTTTATTACAAAACATGAGTAATTAATGATTTAGATTTCTACTGTCGATATATGGATGATACATTTCTGGTTATGAAAAACGAGAATGATGCAATGAGCATCCTTGACAAGTTCGGTGATGCCCAATCAGCAATAAAGTTTACCATAGAGATAGAAAGTAATGACAGTAGCTCATTCCTAGACGTATTCATCGCAAGGAAAAAAGATGGCACACTAAGAAGAAGTGTGTATAGGAAACCTACAACAACAGGTCAGTACACTCATTTTTTGAGTTTTGTACCTTTGAAATATAAACGTAACACGGTAAAGTGTCTGGTTCATAGAGCTAGGTTAATCTGTTCAGAAGACTGCCTCAATGAGGAGCTTAAGATTATTAGAGAATTCCTTAGAAAAAAATTATTGTCCAGTTCAGTTCATTGAGCAAAATATGAATTCAGCGCTTAGGAGAGTCAGTATGGCAACAGTTCCGAAAAAACCAATGTTCATAAAACTACAGCTCCTTGGTGACAACATCAGCGAAAATTTAACACAGCGCCTGAAAAATGCAGTTAAAAGAGCTTATTATGCAGCAGAGGTACATTTTCTCTTCACAACCACCCCTATTCTACATCCGAGAAATAAGGATAAACTACCTGAATTCGCCTCCTTTATGTGTATCTACGGAGCCAGCTACATCGGGCGTACAATTAGGCAGGTTCACCATTGTATTTTCGAACATCATCCAGCATGGTTACGCAAGGAACAAACAAGATCTATTCGTAGCTCTATTTAGGCACACCTTGTAGGTAGTGAGCATAAGGTTGATGTTAATACTGCATTTAAAATTATTTATCGCATTCCTACTAATCTTAATTTTGCTCTGCGAGTTCGTCTTCTACAGGCAGCTGAAGCAATAGGAATCCACCTGAAGAGGCCAAACCTGTGTCTTCGGAAGAAATTTGTACAGCCACTTTCGTTACCTTGGCCACTGTTACATGAATGTATAAACCGGACTACTTCGATCCCCTCCCCCTAAATCTTTAAAAATTATAAAATTATAATTATCCAAATTATTTTATTTTTCTGACTACTTCATCTTTAGTTACATTTTATCCTTGTAAAATTTTTTATTCTTATGACCACTTCACCCTTAGTTACAAGTTATCATTGTTCAAATCGTTTTCTTTTCTTTAACAATCTGTTCCGTAATCAACCTGTCCACACGTTTATTCCTTAATTACTCTTCATTTTTCCAAAATTATGCATTATGCAATCGACTTGTTGTAACCATTTCTACCTTTAAATTGTGAATATTAAATTTTCTTCGTTAATTATCACCCCATTGACATTTTGACAATGACTAATTATTGTTAACAAACATATTGCCACTTGACTGGTAAATTGTTGTGTATTGTAATAAAAATGCTATATATATAAATATTAGAGTAGAACCAGAGATGAGGATCTAATTGAAAAGTAAATATTTCTTCGCTCAATCTTTCTGTTTTCTAAATCCCTAAATAGGGATTTTTTTTCATTATTAATTTTATGTGTATTCCTATGACAAGTCCATGTGTGATCTGATTGTCCCAAATGTGTTGAGCAAATACATTACATGATTCAGACAAATTACGTCTTCTTATTGCTTTATCTATTATCACTCAATTAAATCCTTTTTTTCACATTTTTCAAGTTGTTATTGTTGTTATTGTTCGTTTATTTTTTTTTCTTTATTATTATAAGGGTTAAGTCTAACTAATAAATTGCTATACAACCAGCATATAACCTAGTGACTTTCAGTTTATTAAAATCAATCATCTTTACACTTTTAAGTCAGTCTGTGTTCACTAAGACAGAACTTCGATGTTTATATGTATATTACTGACACACATATGACCTTTACACGAATAAAGTGTTGAAGTTAGACAAACATCAGTTGTACTTAGCGTGAATAATAAATAGGGTGCAACCAATATCAGTAAAAACTGATGATCCGACAGATGATACAAAATGTTAACTGTTTTGTTTAAAAACTAATCTTTAGTATGCAAACAGAAAAAGCAATAAATTATATTTAGGAAAATGTCTGAATCAACTTTCTACTCAGGTAGTATACAAAGTTCCCACCGGTTTAAGCAGATTGCTTTGGATTCACCACCTAGTAGCTTTAGACAGGTTATTCGCTACAGAACAGATAAAGAAAAGATTTCTTCTGTGACAACATTACCGTTTATTTTGACCAGGTGGTTTAATATCGAATTATTGATGGTTTTCAGTACACTTTTATTTAGTTGCTTTGGTGGGTGTTCCAGCCTAGTGAAAATTAAGCTGCTGAAGCAACCATCATTATAACTGGCTCCATAGCAGCAGCAGGATTTAATAGATTTGAGAATAAGTAGTTAGACTAGGTACTTCGTCTTTCAGCTTTGTAATCACATCCGGTAACTTTTTAATGAAAGTTTATTTAGACCCTCAATTGTTTCATATGAAATATTAAAATGAATAGAAAACAGTGAAATCAGAATATTATTAGACAGTGTCGTTTTCAATCTTTTTTCCATACATCCGCAAAACTTACTAGGGGTCAGGTTGTTTGAAGGCTGAAATTTAAGCAAGACGGGTTGGTGAAAAATATTGTTTTAAAATAGATGTTAGATAATAACTCATCTGTGGTGACCTTTAAGTCACAGATAAAATGGTGGTATTGCAATAACTTAGTAACTATCAGGACAGTAATGAAAGTCATGTTAACTGTAACAATAATGACAAAGCAAACATTGAATATAACACGGTTATGTAGACATCTTTGACAGTTAAATCATTTCTACACCTGATTAACATTAATGACAGAAGTTTAAACTCATGGATGTGTATGGAAAATAAAAAGGATAGTTGGAAAAAATAAGAATGCTGCTCATTAGTATTTTGATCAGACTAGAAGTGAAATGTATGCGTACTTCATTTGAACTTAAAAGAGAAAGTTATTTATTCATGTACATATTAATTTGAGTGTATTTAAAAGACGTGTACGAACAGCATTTAAAACTTTGCGTGGAACACATTAAATACCATCGACCAAATGTAAGCAAATGTATTTCAGTGTTAGCAGGCGATGCAATTGAAAAGGTGTATATTAACATGCTCTGTGTGGCTGCTTACGTATAAGCACCCGAATTCCTAAATACACACGGGTATAAAACTATATAGTAGTTTATCTGTCATCTAGACAACAACAGTCGGTTAGGTTGACAAAAATATCTTTGAATGATCCACTTAAAGCTTTATTGAAAAACATTCTGCACAAATTATATATAAAGATGAACTCACTCTAATTCTATCGGTTTTTCTGTGGTATATATAGTCAGGGAGTAAAAATATATATTAGAGTATTCCCGCTTAATACGTCTCTGCAAAACGATGCCCACGCAACGCTATCTTAGAACATCTGATAGATTCCTGACACCAAGCTACGCCCCAAACAAACTTCAAAGTCATCTACAGAATACGAAGAAGTCTTCCCAAATGTGTATGAATCAAAATTCTTCAAACTGCAGAAGCAATGGCAATCCACTTACTAAGTCCTAACTCTGCGTGCAGAAGAAGCTCGTTCGATAACTACAGTTGCAATGAACATAATGTGTCTTAATATCCGACCGGTAAATTCTATTTCTTTCTATCTCTTCATTAGTATTATTTTGTCTTTTCAATTTTAATGCTTTACATTTTCAACTTTCCTGTTCTCCATTCCCATCCAGTTTAATTTCTACACTTTATTACCACTGTTACTGACTTGACTAACGCTCAATTTCTAGTCATTTATGTTACATCATCCAACTTAATTAGTCAATTTAAATGGCATTATTCTCTACCCCACCTCTATTTAGTCTCTACCTATAATTACCTCTGTTGTTATCCTGACCTAAGTTGAAACATTTTAGTCAATTATATTATGTCATCTAACTTACTAACTCAATCTTACTTTAGTTGCTGTCTAATTAATCTTGTTTCTGTATGAGTTCATTCTTGTATTACCTAATTAATTATCTAAACTTGAAAAACCTCATGTACACACACAAATAATTAAATATAAATGCGATTGTACAGCTATGTGAATGAATTCGCTGAAAAGAGTCTCTTCGCTGGACGTCTTCTCTTTTTCATGTGATTCAACGGGGATTTTTAAGCTACTTAAATACAGTACTGTCATTGCTTTTGCAAATCGAATCGTAAACGAGTTTGATCGTCACACGGTGTGGTACACACTTAAGAAAAATGATAGCATGTCTCATTTTCAGCCCAGAAATGAAGTCAAAGTCATTTTTAGAATTACTCTTCACGGTTTCCTTGGATCGACTTTCTGGGATCCTAATCATTGTACTATTTTATGACTTAAAAAATCAGATATCTTCGAAAGCGGATGAACAGAATGTTGTGATCAGTACACTCTATACAGACCTTGTGAGATAGAAGTATATTAGTTTGTTTGCTGAAGAACACATTGATATTACAGTCCTTCACTTCGGCTCTTTTGGAGAGTTTGTTAGTCGTTTTTTCGCCTTCCAAGTTAGGTGAATAGAGTTTCACAGATTCTGGAAACCTTTTTGAACGTTAAATAAACTAAAGTCCCCAGTTAAAGGGACATACTTCTCTCATTCTGTTTTGCTTTCAAATTACTGTTCATACTCCTTGACAGTCTTGAATTTTTCGATCAGTTGAATAACAGTTTGTTATGTAATCATAATATTCAAAAAGCCTTTCTCTGTTTATCCGAAATGGATTTTCAGTTTTTGTTTCATAAACAAATCGTTGCAGCTCTTCTATGGGGAAGTTTGAATTTGTGGTTCTGAGACTTTCTTTATAAATTCCAATGACACTAGGATTTGTCATTCATAAAGATCTCCATGTAACTCTCATTTCGGTGTAAGTTTGGAAATAGCATATAAAAAAATCTGCATAAATCTATTGTTTTCAAATTTAACTTCTTTTCCCTACAATATTTAAATAGGAAACAGCTATTATGCAAATTGTTAGGTTTACGATATCTCATGAAAGCTGTGTTTCACCAAACGTATCGTTGTTTATGAATTTCGAATAAGGAAAGCGATGTTTTGATCATAACAGAAATAATTCTTTAAAGTCAAATATATGCTGGAGGTTAGACTACGATTTGATATCAGTTAGAGAACCATTTAAAGCCAGGAAGTACTTGATAACTGTTTCGTCTTAGTTTGTGACTCATCGGCAGTACGCACCCACTGGGCTTCAAACTCAAGAACTTCCGGTTACAAGGCAAGCGTGTATACCATTCAGCCACTGGGACCCGATATAATGGCCCAGAAATTCTCACTTCTATCATTTCGTGATTTGTAGCACGACTAATTAGGATCACTGTGGATGAATCGTCGATGAGCTCGCATTGTAACACAAAGGTCATGGGTTTGAACCCCAGTAGGTGTGTACCGCAAATGAAACACAAACTGTGATGAAGCAACTGTCCAGTACTCCCTGGTTTTCATTGGTTCTCTAACTGATATTAGTCTGTGGTCTAACCTGAAATAAATACAAACCCTACAAATCAATTCTTGAAAAGTAAAATATTTTTTAAATGCACGTTTTTCGAAATATTTACAATTAGATCCTTATGATTCGGGCAACAACTTAACTGACAGGTTTATTTTCAGGCGTCGTTTGGAAAAACTGTTTATTGAGATTTATGAGCTCCTACACGTCAGTTAGGTTTGTTGTTATTAAACGTGCCAATAAATGTCGTACAGTTTCTTTCTAAACTGATAGCTGAATGAGTCACTTAAAAGAATATAAATTACGATAAGCTGATGACGATAGGTAAACCAATAATTTCTAAGCTCAACTTACACTCCACTTCTGATTACATACATAAGTTCGCGTTCACTTAAAGCTGAAGGCTTTTGTGGAATGAAGACTAGAAAATTCGCATTTAAGCCGAAGAAATAAATATATTCAGGTGCTGGTTTGCAGGGATTTGATTGGCCCCAGGATTTTACCATGAGTTCCCAGTAGTCCTCTAGTCGACTTCAGCTTATGGTGAAATCCTAAAATCAGTCACATCCCTGCAAACCAGCGCTTAAATATCAATCTGATGCCCAGTAGTGACTAGCCTTATTCATGTAACTAGTTACCTGGGTTCTAGTGGGAAGTCGTGACCAGTGGGGTAGAGCAGGTTGGACGTGAGGATAAATACTCGTCAGTGGTTGGATCATATCATGGATTGGCAGAAGTTGGAATTGATGAACTGGCCACTGGATCGGGTCCCAGTGGCTTAATGGTCTACTACCTCACCTTGTAACTAGAAAGATCCGGCTTCGAACATCGGTGGGTACATACTGTGAACAGTCCCAAACTAGAACGAATCAGCTGTTCGGTACTCCCAGGTTTTCCAATGTCTTTCTAACCGATGTCATTTAATGATGAATTCCTGAAACAAATATATATTCTCTAGTGATTTTCTGATATTATCTCAAAACTTCAAGTAACAAAATTTTCAAAACTGCTAGCGAAACAGCAATACAACGTATTCACCCACTTGTCAGAAGATAAAAAACTAATAGGCAAATCTAGACATTGCTTTCACTTAGATCAAAAAAAAGTGTTTCACATTCATATTCACATAAAATTCCCAATTCTCTGAATAACAAACATTTATATTCCAATTAATAATCAAAGCAAATAAATAAAACAGATAATTTGAATATAAATAAATTGTCAACCGGATAAAAAAGTATGTGATACGCTCACTATCTCTCCTTTATGTAGGTTTAAAATTACAAATGACAAGCGGCGGTTTTAAAACAAAATTATGATCATTGCATTTAAAAAAGATTTCCTTTGACTTGCTGAATAGCTGATATGTAATTTTAATAACGAAATACTTTAGTAATCAACTGGAAAATAGTTTTCAATGAATCATTTACTAAACAAGGACACTTCAATAGATTTTATTGCTGATAAGTCGATAGTTAATCAGGTAATGTTAATGTGAATAACGCATACTATTGTGTTTACTGTTATTTGTTAATGGTAGTTGGACGTCACTTATAAAAATCAACATCCCCATAACATTTGTTAGTAGTCTTGTGCTTTTGCGACAAAAGTCATCATTGTTATGCGTTAGTTGCTGTCCTGTCACCTCGAGAATTAGTGTTAATGGAGTCAAATGAAGTGTTTGCAAAACGCAACACTTCGTGAAAATTAACCATGATTTTATTTCACAAATCAAATATAATCTGATTACACTATGCGCATCTCTGAACAACATAAGTGGCCTAAAACTTTTAGGTGTTTCATAGACTTCTATGCTGACTATATGCAGACTAGCTGACGAAGGATGCTCGATAGGATGAAGTGACTTAGAAGCGTCTCGGTGCCTGATCCGAAATGATTGTGATAGACCACTGATAAGTTCGGCTGCTAATAATTGAGAAGACTATTCGGCATTTACATCACCTCTGTGAGTAGTTTAGACATGGTAGTAATAAATATTAAGATATGCCATATTGCTTTGTAGCTCGTAATCTTGTCATTATTCCTAAGTTCAGGCATTCCGCATATAATACATCATGATAACAAATGGAAACTATTTCGGAATCCTCCTTCATTGTCTAAATTTCGTCTACACCTGAACTATCATAGCATACTCTGTTTTCCTGCAAAATATAGTTACCACAATACCTTGAGGAAATATTTCTTTTACCCTATATGTCCCATAATATGGAACAGAAAGGTGGCTATTTCCCAGAAGGGGTGTTATTTTGTCTACGGTAACACCTGCCAACAAAGCTGTAAAGCCAGCTAAACTTGTAATTGCTTCATGCTTATGTTTGCTGTGCTTAACTGTCGCATAGACAGCTTTTGAGTTATCTAGATGGCTAAAGATTTTCATGGTAAGCAGTGGATCGTTGCATAACCACGAAATACGAGAACAGAAAATGTAGCATTGGAATGACACTAAAGAGAAGCTGTTTCAGAAAAATAAATAGGTAATCTAACTGGGGAATTTTCTTCAAATTTTTGACAATTAATCAAACAAAAATTCTGCAAGTTAGAAAAATAGTTACAGATATACTTTATGCAGAAAAAGAGGAACAAACCTTTTTAATGAAGACTCACGAATTATTACCTTGCGTCACGTCCTTGAATATATTAGCATTATTATGTATGCAGATATTTATTCAGCCTTAACACTTCATTTGATTACAGTCGAAACCTCAACAGAAACTGAAGGATTTGAATAATTAATTACATGTAAGCATTCTATTCAAATACTCGGCTAGGAATACAATTAATGAGTCAGAGTATATTTCGATTCTTTAATATCTTCAACTTAATCTAAACTACTACTACTACACTACATCAACTACAGGCGGAGCTGACGAGGATATCAAAGCCAGAATCGGAAAAGCGAGACAAGCTTTCATTACTCTCAAGTCTTTGTGGAGGTCAACAGCACTCACATCAAAAATTACATCCGGAGATTCAACTCAAATGTGAAGTCAGTGCTACTATATGGATCAGAGACTTAACGCGTCATAAAAGCATCTCAAACAAACTACAGACCTTCATTAACAGTTGACCTCGCTCAATACTACTCAAGATTAGATGGCCGGCCAGAAAAGATCAGCAACAGGGATGGATCTCTGGCAATGAGCGAACCAACTCAGCAGGAACCGATTGTGCACCAAATCTGCAGGAAGAAATGGTGATGGATTGGCCATACGCTTAGGAAACCATCAAGTGACATCACTAGACAAGCCATTGCTCGAATGGAAACCGAAAGGGAAGCGGTGAGTTGGTCGTCAGTGTGAGGGTGACTTGGAGGAGGTCATGTGAAGAGGAGATGAAAGCATGTGAGCAAACGTGGATCCAGGTGAAATCGTTGGCAGAGAAACTAATGCAATGGAGACGCGCGCTGAAGCCCTATGTTCCTCTAGGAATTAAAGGAAATAATAATATCTTCAGCTTTAATGAGAAAATTGCTGTACATTAAGTAAAGTAAATTTATGATCAGAAGGCCTATTCATATCACATTAATTTGTCTGACACATTAATACTATGTCTGAGTTGACCAGGCAGAAAATTCCTCAATGAGACTGGATTTGTTCTGTAGAATCGCTTAATTATGAGTGCTCACAGTGAAATGAGATAGATATTCAGGTCTGTGGAACTGGTTAAGAGTGAGACATTTGCTGGGTGTTAACCTAAACGTATAATCCAATTGGATGTGACAGGGGGAATCATCGCTTAACTTCTGCTGAACCCTTACTCGGAAACACCTAAACTCCATAAGCAATACAGCCATGATGAAATCCTCCATACAATCAAACAGAATCCCTACAAAACCAATACTTGAAAATTAATCTGATGCCCACTAGCGACTGGCTCTATTCAGTCAGTCAACCTTGGGTTCTAGTGGGAAGCTGACCAGTAGGGTACAGCAGGTCGAAGATGAGGCAGTAACTCATCGAAGAAGATATTGAGAAATATTCGCGCTATCGCGTGAATTGGCAAAAGTTGGAATTCATGAACTGGCCATTGGATCAGGTCCCAGTGGCTTAATGGCATACGAGCTCGCCTTGTAACCAGAAGGTCCTGGGTTCGAATCCCGGTGGGTGCGCACTGCTGAAGAGTCTCAAACTAGGACGAAACAGCTGTCCAGTACTCCCAGGTTTTCCAGTGGCTCTCTAACTGACGTCAGCTCAGTTCCCGATCCAATGGTCAGTCCATGAATTCCAACTTCTGCCAATTCACGACATGGCGCGTCCCCTAGCCAATGTCTCCGGCGAGTATTTGTCCTCAAACCCCACCTGTCCTGGACAACCCAGATACTTAGTTTCACCTGAGCCCAGAAGACAGAACCCTTTTTCACTTTCTTGAATTCACGCAAAGAATTATTGGGATCAGAAACACGTGAAGGCCTTTGTAATTGCTAATCCCTTCGACTTCTGCATCATCGTTCTTAATTTGAGGTAACTACTTATTTTTAACCGACAGCTACTTGATAGAAATAATATCAGACCAAATAAATAACAACAAATATATATGTCACTGTTAAGCAGTCAGCAAACCAAAGGAGCTAGTTTTCAACTAATTTAAGATTTATTAATTCAAAGCCTTGATTCAAAGTCTTCAAATCTTTACAAGATAAGGAAATAATTAACTGGGGAGGAAGTTTTTCGGGCCCTTGAGTAGCAGGAAAGTTAAACGGAAATATCGCGTCACTACCAGTGGATCTTCGGCAGATGATTGACAAGTAGACGAGGTGATTAAAAATTGTTTCACAGAAAGAAAGCCGGGATTCTTCCACTGAAACAATACATTCCGTTTCTTCTTCATAATCCTTAATCATGAATAAGCAGCTCTACCAAATACCGATGGAACCACTGCCAACATAAATCACAAATGTCTACTAGAATAGATAATATATTACTTAGTAAAGAAAAACATTTGGTCTAGAATCTATAAAATGGAGGTTAGTTTCAATTCCAAACAAGTGTGAGTTTAACTAGAAGTTACTTGTTTGATAGTGGGGGAGTCTAAGACACGAGTTCCGTCCTATTTGAAAAACTCCAGTTGGATTAACGTGTTCGCCACAGAGTATTGGCGTATCCACTGAATTTCCAACCCGCCGATATCACTTCAAATGCCGTAGCCTTATTAACTAGGTCAGTGGGTGATGGTAGCTGACAAATGCAGTAAGATATGTCAAAGGAAATCATAAAGATAATTATGTAACTTCAAATCACATCCATTTCAGAAAAGTTGATGCTCATAGGTTGGTTGCCCAGCTATTAAAACGTTGACGTTCAAAATAATGGATAATAGTATGTATGATATGCAATTCTTCATCCATATATATATATATCTTGGTGTATATTGCACACACATTTTGAAATATATAAATCCGCTTACTACATACCATGTCACCCTCATCTTTATTCTAACACATTCATTAAAGGTCAGTGTAAAAGTACATATACAGCTACAATGTTTACAGTGTATAAACTGACTGATAATAAGTTATTGGAACTATTCGGTCGAATCTTTATTAGAGTTCATACAATTTTTATTTATTTGGCTTCGTTTTCATTTTGTTTTGATAACTATTCACGATTCCGACATAACTGAACTAGAATTTAAAATACCAGAGGTAGCCTACCATTTACAAACATACTTTTGATACTGTAATTTCGATTCTTTCCTTACAGAATTTCGAACTCTATGTGTAGAATCTTCAGGTAATTTTATTATAGGTAATATTTCATCCAAAGCGGTATTTTTTTGTCTAAAGCACGCTCTGATGACCCATCCAATATCCTTCGGAAACATTCATAGTAGTAGACTAAACGCTATTTGAAAAATGGCGTAAGTAAGGAGTAAGATAGAGAGATGTAATTGGATAACCTAAACTATATAAAGTGGAGTACATAAGATACTTTTTGAAACGGAAATTTGGATAACCCATTGATTTAAGCAGGCCACCGAACCAGGCCATATGTATACCGGTGAATCCCAAAAGTTTGAACAGATATGACAATGTGATAACCATTGAAAACCAAGGAGTTCTAGATAGCCGCTTCTTCATTATTCGAGACTCTTCTTCAGTACTCACATATGACCCCACTGGGTTCGAACTCACGACCTTCAGGTTTGAAGGCAGCTCGTCAACCATTCAGTCACTGAGGTGAAAACCAATCACCAATCAATTCTAGGTTCTTTCAATTCTCAATGAATTTATTTTTGGTTTGAAGACTTCATGACTCGGAGATGACTGGGCGAGGATTCAGAAGATATCTCATGCAATTTGACTCTCTCCTTGAAGAAGTTTGGACAAGTTTGCCAGACGAAGCATTAAAAACTTCATGCAATCCTTCTCATTAATAAACTTGAACAAAGCAAGAACAACAATTGTATCAGGATAATATGAGCTCATCTTTTATTATTTCGAGGATTCTTCTCAACTGGTTACAACCTGAACGTTAAAATTATGCATTTCAGTTTCGCTGAGATTTATTCAAATATAATTTTTACAAACTGTACCGAACAAAACCGATGTGTTGTGATCTGAACGCAGGTGACTGATCTTTGTGTTCGACTTTGCGATCTACTGACCAGAACGTGCTTGAGTTACTCACAATCCCAAAATGCCCCAATGACTGCAAAAGGTCAGTTATTTGCAATGAAATCTGCGGTACTAATTAACAAGAGCAAAATTAGCTGAAAAGTGCCCTTAGGCAGCTATATACATTCATTCCTTTCTTAAGCACAAAACAAGTACTGAGAAACAAGGAGAATATTCCCAAAAAGATGGGACCAAAACTCTGTCAGCAATAGCCATTCACCAACAATTGTCATAGACAGTCTAAGGTCGGAAAGACCTTAATTCACTCAAACAATATTGCGTCGTAATACAACATATTATCAATGCCCTCACACAACCGCATAGAGAAGCATCAACACTAGACGTTAAACAGGGACAAAGACAAATAACAAGGATTAAGTCAATAGATGATATGCAAACGTCAGAAAAATGATACACAGCCTAGAAAACAAGAGTAAAATAACTGGGGAAAATAAGCAAATAGGGTTTTCCTTGTTTCTTTTATTTTTCTAAACTAGTTATTAAAAAAATCACATGTCGCACCTGTTCACTTATATTTAAGTAATCTCGAAGTAATTGAAAGCCTGGATAAGTATCTCTGCATTGAAGTGAGCTATGTCAAATTATTGCATGATTTATCAATGATAATGGCTGCATAAATACAGTTTGATTATGTCGAGGAGGAGAATGTCAAATGAAGATTTAGTAAGGTGCATCCTAAAAGAGTCATCATGAGCAGATAATCTGCAATTGTTACTTTAAATTGCTATCATAAAGGTTCAGAAAAAGTCAGTAATGGGTCTTTCTGACATCTCCTGAGCTCAGTCATAGTTTTGATTTAAAAACCCCGGAAGACTTTAAGTAATATTACCATGGTTGTGGTAGATAACCTTATCCTTGTATTCACACTATGTAGGATCCTATGCCCAACTTTCACAACAGTGGGGGGGGGATTTTTGAGTTTCTTCAACAGGTCGAAAGAATTGAAATATTTTCAATCTATAAGGTGAAAACTACACAAATCTCTATATCATAAAGTTTTTTTCCAAGTGAGATCAGATTTCAATGGAACAGGTTTCGGTACTTGATTAAAATGAGATTTAGTCACAGAAATAAAATCGTTATCATAATAGAGTATATTAACCAAAACAGACATGTTTTAAACTTGTCCTTTAAGTGTTACAATCTTTTTTTTTACTGAGGGTTTTATTCACCTGGCCGTCTCCAATTTCTGCTAAACTGATTATCCCAGCAATTTATTCCTATAATGTTGAAAAAACAACTTCAACTTTTACCTAGTTAACAGAAATATGCTACAGTTCAGTAAAGGACAAACAAAATCTCTTTGTAGCGCTATTCTATCTCATCTTGTGGATACAGAACACAAGACTGATGTTAACCAGGCTTTCAAAGTCATTTGCCGCATTCTGACAAACATTAACTTCGCCTTAAGAGTTCGAATACTAAATATTGCTGAAGCTGTTGGGATCCACATTAAGAAGCCTAATTTATGCGCCCAAAAGAAGCTAGTTCAGACACTGTCCTTACCTATCTTATCTATCTAGCTTTGAATGATCCATAATTTCTATAGAAATTTCCCTAATTTCAGTTGATATTCTATTTGCTACTATATCTTCATTATTATTATTGAAGCATCTTTAATAAACTGTAATTCTATTGATCTGACTTTACAAATCAATATTGTTTAAAAAACACTATTGTAGAATATTCTGTTTTTTATTCCTTTAGGTTCCCAGTGGAACACAGGGATTCAAGCCGGAGCGCCGAAATTTCGGTAGCGGTGGTGATTTTTTACAGGATTGAGTTGCTAGCCTCATGCCCAACCTTCCCTCTTTACCAGTCTTATTACTGGCTTAGCGAGTTACATAAGTGCGCTGGCCGGAGATCAAACCCTGGACCACCTGTGTGGTCGGCGAGCACGCTACCGCTGTACCACCGACACACGAAGTGCGTGATGGAGGTTGGTTTCGAACCCACGCCCTTTCGGACTGTATATGTATGTATGTATTCTATGCATATAAACATATATATATATAATCGTAGAGCCAGAAGAGCAAATTATCGAAAAGGACATTCTTTGCTCAATTATTTTGTTTTATAGATGTCTGAGAGAATATTTTCTCTATATTCCAGTTTCATTGATTTCACTAAATGTCGATAGGTTTTAATATGTCTTCCAAGACATTTTTGTGGGACATCGACTAAAAGGAGGAAAGTTATTAAAGCTTTTTCTGGTTGGTTATCTGTATTGTTGGTGACTACACATGAATGATTTTACCTCACTGATTATTATTTCTATTATTTCTTTTAATTCCTAGAGGAACATAGGGCTTCAGCTGCCCGTCTCCATAGCCTTTGGTTTTCTGCCAACGTCTTCACCCCACTCCAAGTCTGCCCACACGCTTTCATCTTCTCTTCACATGACCTCCTCCAAGTCACCCTCACACTGACGACCAACTCGCCGCTTCCCTTTCGATTTCCACTCGAGGGATTTTCTAGTGATGTCACTCACTTGATGGTTTGTTTCCTCAGAGTATGGCCAATCCACCTCCATTTCTTCCTGCCTATTTAGTGCACAATCGGTTCCTGCTGAGTTGGTTCGCTCATTGCCAGAGATCCATCCCTGTTGCTGATCTTTTCTGGCCGGCCATCTAATCTTGAGTAGTATTGAGCGAGGACAACTGTTAATGAAGGTCTGTAGTTTGTTTGGGGTGCTTTTATGACGCGCAGTGCAAGTCTCTGATCCATCCGTATAGTAACATTGACTTCACATTGGAGTTGAAAATGTGGACCTTATTTTCATTTTCGCGCTGTTGACCTCCACACAGACTTGAGAGTAATGAAAGCTTGTCTTGCTTTTCCGATTCTGGCTTTGATATCCTAGTCAGTTCCGTCGGCCTGTAGTTGAAACGATGCTTCCCAGGTAGGTGGGTGTACAGGTGAAGGAGGTTGTTTCTTTCAGGTTCCTCCGATTTATGCTGACTGATTGTTGTCTGTTGTTGTTACTGCTGTTGCAGTTGGCCAGGAATCTTCATCACTTCTGTTTTTCTATGCTCATCTGCAGACCTATCTTCTCTGATGTTTCTTCTGCGAACTTGTTGCTTTTCCCTTGGATACCTTCCAGTTTGTGAGAAATCAGACATATATCATCGGTGAAGTCCAGATCCTCCAAATGGTTTTGTGTGGGTCCGTTTTTGCCTGTTTCCTCATTGCCCGCTGTTTATCGCATTACCCAGTCCACTGCAGTCAGGAAAATCATTGGTGATGGTAGACAACCTTGCCTCACTCCCTTCCTCACTTCGAAGGATTCCGTAAATTTCTTCTTGTGGATTACTTGGCATGCAGCATTGTCGTACAACTGTTAGATGAGATGTATAATTGTCGATTGGACCCCGTAGCAGCGAAGTAGTTTCCAAATGACCTCTTGATCGACGCTGTCGAAGACTTTTTTAAAGTCGATGAAGTTGAGATATAGAGGTGACTGCCATTCCAAGATTTGTTCAATGATGATCCGTAGTGTGGCGATTTGATCAATGCATGACTTGTTTCTCCTGAATCCAGCTTGTTCCGGTCGGAGTTTTTCATCCAGGGCTTGTTTGATTTTCTCTCTAGGATGATGCGGCTTAATAATTTGCTTGGGATGGATAGCAGCATAATTCATCACTGCAGATGTGTTCATTTTTATCCTATTTTCAGTAATTTGTGTTTTTTGGTCTCTAATTACGTACGAATCCCATCAGCAACCACGGTCACAGTTCCCTGAAGTTGGAAAATCATTAAAGTATAGGTGTATTCTGTCAAATTATTAGGGTCATTTCAAAGTAGCTATTATCGTTAACGAAATTACCTATATTTCCACTGTAAACTAAGGAGCACTAGACAGTAGGTCAGTCTCAGTATGAGACTATTCAACAGTTCAAACCCATGACTTCACCAAGAATCAAAATTAAGATCTTCCATTCACAAGGTATGCGCGCCGCCATTCAGCTACCGAACTGGAATTATAAATAGACCGTGAATTCAACTTCTGTTAATAAGGAATATAGCACCACCGGCAGATCTTTACCGACGTCATGATTCACACCACTGGATAAGACTTGTCATTATAACTCCAGGAATTTCTTTGAAATCTTTGGCATCTGTGGACTAAAAGCCATTTCATGTACCACTGCAATTTAAGTGTAAAACGCTTAGTAAAGTAGTAACCAACATGTTAGGAAAATCGACTTAGAAAATCTTTTATTTCCAGTAAATCGTCTCTCCTACTTTCCATACATCCGGTTGTGATTCCAAAACTCAAAGACAAAAGCTCAGGCTATCAATTAAACTGCTTCTATGAAGCCAATTACATAGGCCATTGCATTAGGAACCTGATTTTCTGTGCTCGGGAACACTTACGAATGTGGCTAAATAAATGCGTACAGGAAACTATCAACAATTCGATATCAGACCATCTGGTCCAAACAGACTTTTAGGATATGGAATTAACTTCGTGAGGTTACTAGGTACAGGATACTTCAAACGGAAGAATACATGCCAATTCACCTAATTAGTTATCCTTAGTTTCACACATGAACTTCTTCGTTTTCAGTAAATGCCTCATTCCTTGTCGCTCACATAGTTAATACTACTGGAAATGTGATCATTTTATCTTACTATTTATTGTCTCATCTAACTTTGATTATGCGAATAATTTTAAATTTGTTATTTCTGTTTAATCGACTATTCAAACAATTGTCTATCCAACCAGCCTACACAATTTTGATTAATCATTTAACTATCTGCATCTCATTTTCTCTTCTTATATACTTAATTTACAAGAATTAAGTGTGTAGACACATCATCCGACTTTGTATTTATTTCACTTATACATTAACTGAAAGTAATTTCAAAACGTCTCTCAGTATAAAAGCATACGTGGATCGATTTTTTCTGATGATTATTATATGGACCATATGATGATTATCTCTATTAGTATAACACTATCGTCTTCATTAACAAGCTGTACAGAGTGAAATCAGACTGGTTGAAATAAATTGCTGAATGATCTCTCTTACATGTGAAAAGAACTTCATCTGTGCGCTTCTCAGATAAATAAAATTTCTCATTTAGACTTGGCGAATGAAACCATTTTATTACTTAAAATTTTAGGTCACGACAAAAGCAGGCAAGGAAATTGTTTATGCAATGACTAATAGACTCCTTAAAGTAAAAGTGGAAATAAAAATTAAGCAGGAGATAACATCTAACTCGTGGAAAAGAGAGATTGGATTGCTGAGGAATAAATTACTTAGTTAACTTTCAAATGGTATAATCAACAAATTAGAAAAACCACTAGTATATGTGGTCTTTGTGTCTAAATTACCTTAGAGAATAGCTCAGGTCTTGAGCTGCCAGTAGTAATCAAGTAATATGCTAGCTGTCTAGTAGAATGTTCCATTTTGTCTAAGAGTTCGAGCAGAGAATGAACAAACATTGATGGCACAGCGGTTATGACTGAAAAATTTAGGCTACAGATATCACATGCTGAAGATTCCATACTTGTACCAAAAATAAGGTGTGGAATCAATCTGTAATCAAAAAAGGTTTTTAAATTAGACCCATTTTATTTTGCTGGTTCTCCTCAGCTGCATATAACCTGAAATTCTTAATAAATAAAAGTCAGAGTAAAATTTAACCTACTTTTACCTATCAACGAGCATATTATAAGTGTCACGGTGAGATAAGACATCAGGGTGACAAGGTAGCGGAAATGTATATATATATATATCTTGTTATAAGAATTTTCTAGAAAGTCACTTCACAAGTTTGTTGTTAGGGTGGTAACAAAAAATCAGTAATAGTAGTTAGATAAGGGAAGATTTAAATTCGGTGTGCAAGAAGTCAAATGAAAAAATGATAGTGCAATATCGTAAGGCTAGGAAGAATTATCTCTTATGGGATTCATACCGAAAAAAGAGGAGGGGAAGAGTTGAATATGTGAGTTACTGAAATTAGAAAACAAAGAATTATTTCAGGATGAGTCACCAGGGTAACTGAAGTTCAACAACGGATTCTTTTTGGACACACAGGTCAGGTTTCAGTCGTTTTACTGCGATAGCCTCAGTTAATTATTTTGATTGACGCCAGCGCGTCTACTCGCTGTCCAGTGTCCATCAGGTGTTTGGTATTTGAAGAGCTTAAACTACTCGGCCACATTAACCGGGAGCTCCTTGGAACACGTTCAAAAAATCTGACGTAGGCTCCTCTTTCTGTTCTTCAACTGTATCTGCGGGAGCAGTTGCAGGTGAATTGGTATACGCAGTTGGAGGTAACATATGAGGAGTACTCGTAGATCATTGAGTGCACCGTCTAAGAGGATGTTTGGAGCATAAAGACTAGATTTGCTGCAGGATGCGTCGTAAATTCGGCTACGCTTAATTTTTTGTTTTTGACTCTTATATTGGCATCACCTTTGAACTCCAGTTTGATGAAAAGTGCGTTCTTGCTGACCGTAGCAACATGAGGTTTCTGGGGGTCATTCTCGCCATATTTTTTTAGTGAAGCCTTGTATGTAAGCATTTGCTTGTAGAAATTTCTCAAGCACTATTAGTTCAATGTCTAATTTTTCAGTTGTACGTATCCTTTTAGCTCTGGACAAAAGCGTTTTCACCTGCGTTCGCCTGTAACTGAATGGGCAGAAGCTGTGGAAGTTTAAATAGAGACCGCCTTTAGTGTCTTTACGATGTCCCATCCGTTCTTCTATCCAAGTTTATACCTGAGAAATGTAAATTATCAGCGTTTTCGCGCTCCGTCGTAAAAGTGATACTCTTATTTATTTATTGTATTGTTGAATAAGCCTAATAGAGATAAAGCGTGACTCAAATCGTTGCATACAATGAATGTGTTATCTACGTATCTAGAGTAGAATATTGTTCCATTAATTACACACCTGAGTTTTGTTTGTTCCAGATTATCGAGTAAATTTTAGCTAATGCGGGACCCAGTGAACTCCCCATTGTCACTCTTTCAAATTGACGATGCATTTTGTTGTCAAACTGGAGTTTTATATCCATGGTACATGACATGAGAAGCTGACTAAATTACAGTTGTGGCAGAGGAAACAGGTCGATGTGTTAACAGATGATGTCTAACGTCTCGTGTAGTGGGATCTGTGTCAATATAGAAGTCATATCGAAGGAGGCCATGAGTTTATCACGTAATTTAAGTACACTCACTTCTTCAACGAACTGGAATGAGTCTTTCAGAGCATGTTTGACCAGTTGTTGTCTAATAGGTTCCAAACATTAGGCTAACTAACCAGCAACCCTGTGGAGCGGCGAATTCACCATTTAAAGTATCGATCTCATTGGGCAGTTGTTTTTATGTATTTGGGTAGACCATACACATATGGTAGATGAAACCCCTTAGGCTTTAATTCACTGTATGAGTGGCTGCCCATCATTTTCTTTTGTAACAGCTCCCGGATTGCTTTTGTAACTCTCTCTTCTGTCAAGTCTGTCATATCTTTCTTTTGGTTATCAATTTTTAGCCCGACATGTCATTAAGAATGAACTACATTTTTTGGATATAGTCAGATTTGTTCATCACTATCAAGCCTGAACCTTTATCTGGTCGCAGTATGATGATATCTTCATTGCTTAACAAACGTTCAATTGGTTTTTGGCGGTCTCACGTACTGATTCTAGACTGTTGGCGGTGGCTAGCCATGGATTCCTGAATGCACACTTCATCCTGTTGCGACTGGTCAGCTGGATTCTGTACTAGAAGCCAACATGTCAACACAGACCGAGCATTTCGGCTCAGAATAATCAGTCAACGGGAAATTAAAACTAACTTAAATAGTTAGTAAACGTTCTGATGGAAACATGATATAGACGACCAAGGATGCCTGCTTGAGTCACTGAGCTAACTGAATTTCTTCCCAACACAAGTCATCGTACTTTCTCAAACGCTATACAATATATCACTATTTTATTGTTTATCCTGACTGAAGAGAAAATATTATGTAGTGAATTACGCTGAGAATTCTGTACATTGTGTAAGTATTTTGGTTCAGAATAAAGCTGCCGTCAAGGAACCTAACCTTAAGTTTATTATTTGCGAAGGCGCTCCGAACCGATAATTTTCTATGATTGTTTCTCAACTTTAACTCCAAAACACTAGTACATGTAAGAAAGTTGTATTTTTTGGCAATTAAAATCAAGGTAACTACAAGTCTGTAAACAAATGTTTTACGATAAATATAATGTACTTTTATTCGTATTCTTTCGTCTTCTTCTAACTTGTACACGATTGAACCATTTGCGCCTTCGAGTTTCCCGCCAATGGCTAACAGTTCCAATAAACAAACGTTTAATTTCGCGTCTATTTACAGCTGTTATTATTATTATCAATATCAAAATATTAATAACAGTCTGTAATAAAAATCGACTTCAGTGTTTACTCAATGGGAATGTTAAATGTAAAAATGCTCACAGTGTATAGTATTTTGAAAATAAATGGAATCTATGAGATCAAACAACATGTTTCAACTGAGAAGTGTTTATTTATGTACGCGAAATTGAAAAAGTTGTTCAATCTACTCTAGGAAACAACTATGTGTAATTTCAACCTGAAGAAGTGACAAAAAGAGAATGAATTTGTGTAAATGTGTTCCCCAGTAGCCTAAGTTAAAAAATTGTTTAAAACGGTGCGACAGTTAGTGAAAATTTAATAGAAATGTAAACATTCCATTCACTGCCCCATAAAAATCAATAATAGACAGAAGACCAGTAGTTCAGCGAAAAGCTTCTTTTCAGCGAATTCACTTTCATAGCTGTACAATCACAGATATATATGGTTGTTTTGTATGTGTGTGTACATTAAATTTGTCAAACAAAATAGAATTAGTACGTTCAGATGGATTGGATGTTGATATAAGAGGGTAGTAACAAAAGTGATGAGTTGTCCCAAACGATTGTTAAAGAAGAGTTACGTGATGGTGTGATTAGTTTGATGAAAGAGTTGTGCTCAGGGTGTACATGGAAACCAAATAATATACGGAATTACTCAAGGGTTTTAAGTAGTTAAAAAAATAAGCATACAAACATAAGTCAAATCAAGCAAACAAACAAAAGTTAAGTAAAGTCAACGGAGTTGTCACCATGAGAGTAGAAGTGGTTGAATAATTTTATTTTGTATGCACAGTTCTGGTTCTCCAACTGAATGGCTAGGGCTTCTGCAATGCAAAGAAGACGGAATCATACTGTTTTTGGAAGGTTGTTCTTCACATTGTAGATTACTTTGAAGAAGTTTGTTGAGATGGAATGACCATTGTTGATGAGATGTTCGATGATTGCACTCCTTATACGGCCACTATTTCCTTTCTGCAGCACGCTGGATAGTGTTCTTTGATCCTTCTTGACAGGATGTGCGTTGAACGACTGATGTACCTGGCTCCACAGCAAGAAGTGAACTGATATATACACATAGAAGTGGTAAGGTGCGGATCTTGTCCTTTGGGCTTCTGTAGATCAGTGGGCGACTGGAGAACACTACTCCATCCATCCATTCATTTTTCATAAACAGTACTGGCATCCTTTTGATTTTCAAAGTCAAAGTGTTTACGCTCTAAATTTACTCGTGTTTCATGAATATTAAGTCGGATTTATCTTACTAATTCATGGATGATTACAGTTATGTTAAATAATTAATCTAGAAATTTCGCGATTGTAACCTTTTCGGCTTTGCAATGATGCATGTAAATGTAAGAGAAACACTAGGCATTGGTTCATAATAAATTAACTTTGTCAAAGAGCATTTTAAGTGACTTTTGACAGATACAGTTTAATTTGCAGATATGTGGACGTCTTTATGACATTTCCATGCAACATCTTCTAGGAAAGTCTGACTGAGGATTCCACTATGGTACAAAGAATGATTTACGTCAAAAAATGCTGCTGACGTGTTAAACCCACCCAGAAAGCTTTTGGTTTTACTATTTTTTACGAGTATATTATAACGTGACCAAAACAGCGTGAGAATCTAAACAAATGTTGAGGTGGAAACTGGAATATGGAACGTAAAATATTTGTACCACCACCATGAAATGACATAATCTATAGAACTGACAAAATCTTGACAGTTGACCTTGAAAATTAGCGGTCACTTTGAAAAATTCAAAAAGAAGGTGTAATTTAAACTCACCTGAAGGAATTCGAGGTGAGGAACTATGAGCTATAGATCTAAGCTTCATGCTTAGTCACTACTACCAATTTACCATTCCGTGTGTCCAGTCTTAAAGTCTCAGACGAGGTTATGTCATTTCCCCGATTGACTAGTGGTAATGTCTCTGAATATGCGAATGAGTCATGCAAATTTCAAATATGAAAACATATTAGTTACGTCAGGCTTGTGGATGCACTTTATTTACAAGTGCCATCTGAAATTATCTACGTAACAATATGATTGTACACTCTTTTGTTAGATGTTGAAATTAGAGACATTGTGCATCACTTTTGTTTAAAACGACTTATGTTGGAATATAGATAGCCTCCAAGTATAATCTAAAATACGATGTGCTGCTGGCCGTTTCGTCTTCTCATTAATCTATACTGTCTACTTGCTTCACTCATTATAGTGTTGCACACTTTGGAGTTTTGCATGAACCTTTTATCCTTATTCGAAGACTATTCTACAACTGGTACACAACTTCTACCAGTAGACACGACTCCATCAGTGAACTCTTCTGTGGATTATATTAATAATTTGAAGCCGTGGACTTTAACTGTGTATCCAAGTAACCATTTAATTATTATAATTCATTACTGTATTTTTATAATATACTGTTACCCTATCATCTCTTCAACTTGTATTTTTACTCACATACTTGTTTTGTTATTTAGCTCGCCAGAAAGTCCCCTACAAATATAATTGTACAATCATATTGTTTCTTACTCCACGATTATGCCTCTTCTCAAGATTTCGGGATGGGGGACACAGAACGTCCGCACCATGTACGAGACTGGAAAAGCTGCCCAAATCGCCAACGAGATGAAAAGATACGGAATCCAAGTACTGGGAATATGTGAAAGCAGATGGAACGGGAATGGACTCACCAAATTGTCAACGGGTGAGTCAGTGATCTACTCCGGTCACCCAGAAGATAACCACACGCACACCGAGGGCGTGGCTATCATGATGTCACCAACGGTAACAAAGGCCCTGATGCAATGGGAAGCGATCTCGTCCAGGATAATGACCGCCAGATTCAACTCCAAAGGAAGGAAAGTGTCAATTATACAATGTTATGCACTCACAAACAATGCAGACCTCGAAAAGAAAGAAGAATTCCACAGACAACTACAGGCAACAATGGACAATACTCCAGCTGGTGACATGAAAATACTAATGGGAGACATGAACGCCAAACTGGGACCAGACAACACAGGAAGGGTACTCATCATGGGTAGAGAAGCTCTCGGAGAAATAAATGAAAATGGAGAACTCTTCGCCGACTTCTGCGCCTTCAACGAACTAGTGATTGGTGGCAGTGTATACAAACACAAAGATATCCACAAGGCTACATCGGTGTCACCAGATGGGCAAACCAAAAACCAAATCGACTTCATCTCAATCTGAAGGAAGTGGAGGTGCAGTCTACTGGACACAAAAGCAAGAAGAGGAGCAGACGTTGGCTCAGACCACTATCTCGTACAAGGGACAATCCAAATCAAATTAAAAGCTTTCAGGGAATCAGGAGCTGCAGATAGACCACAAGCCAAGTTCAACACTCAAAAGCTGAAGGACCAGGCTACAAAGGACATCTTCATTGCAAGCATAAAGGACAAAGCCGAGACACAAATCAACACCAGCGAAAAGGTCAGCGTCGAAAAGCACTGGAACAACTTGAAAACGGTGTGGAGCCAAACCTGCATAGAAATTCTAGGCAGAAAAAAGAGACAGGACAAACAGTGGCTCACTACGGACACTTGGAAACTAATAGAAGAGAGAAGGACAGTGAAACAAAAGATTATCCAGTGCACTGACGAGCAACAAAAACAGGAGCTGAATGCAAGCTACAATACACTGAACAAAAGAGTGAAGAAAAGTGCCAGGGAAGACAAAAGAAAATATTATGAAACCATGGCAAACGAAGCAGAACAAGCTGCAGGCAAAGGAGACCTCGCCACACTCTACCAAACAACTAGGCACCTTTCGGGCAAACGTTCGACACAGATTAAGCCAATAAAGGACGACAATGGAAAGTCAATCACCAAAGAGGTGGAACAGAGAAAGCACTGGGCTGAACACTTCAAAAGACTTCTAAATCGTCCGCCACCTACAACACGCCCAACAATACCAACAACGGAAGCAGAACTACCAGTGAACACTGACCCCCCGACGAAATCAGAAGTCCTGAATGCAATCAAGATGCTAAAAGCTGGGAAAACACCGGAACCAGATGGAATCCCAGCAGAAGCTTTGAAAATAGACCCAGAGACAACAGCGGACTTGATGACACCACTGCTGGAGAAGGTGTGGAAAGAGGGCAAAGTACCCGAGGATTGGAAGAACAGATACTTATTCAAACTTCCAAAGAAAGGAGACTTAAGTCAATGTAAAAACTGGCGTGGAATTATGCTTCTGTCCATTCCAAGCAAGATACTAAGTCGCATCATCCTGGAGAGAATCAAACAAGCCCTAGATGAAAAACTTCGTCCGGAACAGGCTGGATTCAGGAGAAACAAATCATGTATTGATCAAATCGCCACTCTACGGATCATCATTGAACAAAGCTTGGAATGGCAGTCACCTCTCTATCTCAACTTCATCGACTTTGAAAAGGCCTTCGACAGCGTCGATCGAGAGGTCATTTGGAAACTACTTCGCTACTACGGGGTCCCATCGACAATTATACATCTCATCCAACAGTTATACGACAATGCTGCATGCCAAGTAATCCACAACGGGAAACTTACGGAAGCCTTCGAAGTGAGGACGGGAGTGAGGCAAGGCTGTCTACTATCACCAATGATCTTCCTGATTGCAATTGATTGGATAATGCGACAGACAACGGCAACCAACGAGGGAACAGGCATAAAATGGACTGACACAAAAGACTTGGAGGATCTGGATTTCGCCGATGATATATGTCTGATTTCCCACAAACTGGAAGATATGCAAGTGAAAAGCAACAAGTTCGCAGAAGAAGCATCAAGAGAAGATAGGACTTCAGCTGAACATAGAGAAAACAGAGGTGATGAAGATTCCTGGCCAACTGCAACAGCAGTAACAACAACAGACAACAATCAGCAGCATAAATCGGAGGAACCTGAAAGAAACAACCTCCTTCACCTCCCACCTACCTGGGAAGCATCGTTTCAACTACAGGCCGGAACTGACGAGGATATCAAAGCCAGAATCGGAAAAGCAAGACAAGCTTTCATTACTCTCAAGTCTGTGTGGATGTCAACAGCACTCAGCTTGAAAATGAAAATAAGATCCGGATTTTCAACTCCAATGTGAAGTCAGTGCTATTATACGGATGGATCAGAGACTTGCGCGCGTCATAAAGAGCACCTCAAACAAACTACAGACCTTCATTAACAGTTGTCCTCGCTCAATACTACTCAAGATTAGATGGCCGGCCAGAAAAGATCAGCAACAGGGATGGATCTCTGGCAATGAGCGAACCAACTCAGCAGGAACCGATTGTGCACCAAATAGGAAAATGGAGGTGGATTGGATTGGCCATATCCTGAGGAAACAAACCATCAAGTGAGTGACATCACTAGACAAGCCATTGCTCGAGTAGAACCTGGCCGAAATAGAAGCGGCGAGTTGGTCGTCAGTGTGAGGCTGACTTGGAGGAGGTCATGTGAAGAGGAGATGAAAGCATGTGGACAGACTTGGATCGGGGTGAAAAAGTTGGCAGAAAACCAAAGGCTGTGGAGACGCGCGGCTGAAGCCCTATGTTCCTCTAGGAATCAAAGGATAAAATAATAATATTATACAAAACTTCGGCCATTTTTCTCCAAGAGGAATCTGAGAGTCTTCGCAAGTCTATGTTACAAAACATTTTTCTAGATAACGAAACATCTAAACAAGTTTGTATCAGCTAAACTGCTTAATATTGATCATTTAACCTGTCACAAATACGTTAATGGATGTTAACTTTTAAAATATACGGCTTTCAAGTTACACTAATGAGAAAGTCATTATATTATGAACCAGAAAGTTAAATAGAGCATCTCCATTATCTTTCTTCTCCAAAATTATATTACAATCCAAATTACCAAAATGGAAATCAAACAAACCCTCATCACATGTTCTCATTGTTTGTGTACATTTTGGAAATTGAAATCCATTCGATTGATCAGTATTCAAATATGTAACAACTAACCACTGAAACATTTAAACATATCGACTGAAATTTATTCGCCCCTACAAAATTCTGCGCAACTTTCATTCCCTATCTGAAAAAGAAAGTATCGATTGAGTATTCTTACATTACGAGTACAGAATGATGGAAGAGTGTGGTACAGTAGTTTCATATTTTGAAGCTTCTCTGAGTATTGTTCATAAGTGCTGGCCAACAAGAAACCAGTGTCAATCAATCCCACAACTATGAGACAAATAACTTTGTAACTGATTAAAAATGCCCATTAAAATTTTTAAAAAATGAATAGATACTGAACAAAGAATACTCTTTTCGATAAATTCATCATCAGGCTCTACAGTTATATATATACATTATAGTGAATGAATGAATGAATTAGTGTTATGAACAACATTAATGTTGCTTAAATAACATCGAATCAATAATATCAATAGATTACCATTCAGTAGCACCGACACAAAATAAGCGAAATGTCAGAAAAATTAGGAAAGATAATATGACAAATTGATGAGTTTATAGTTTCTACTGAAGGCCAGGGCAGAAGTACTGCTGGCTGGACTTGCTTCTTTTGAACACAGAGCACTGGTTGTTTGAGGCGAATCGCAATAGCCCCCACTGTTTGGAACATGCGGTGCTTCGATGATTTTGGCAGTTTATTAGGTACCCGGTAGATTATAGAGCAAGATTCTTCCACGCTGGCTCTGTGGCAAGTTTGCACCAGATGGTCCAATATCGAACTGTTAATGCTTTTCACTACACCTTTACTTAGCCAGAGTAGGAAAAGTTCTCGAGCACGAAAAATCAAGTTCCTAGAGCAACGGCCGATATAACTCGCTCCACAAGCGCAGTTGAATTGCTAGATACAATTAGAAGTGGCTAGTATAGGTACTTCATCTTTCAATTAGGGAGTCATCACCGGTGGCGTAGAAAATAAAACTTGTAGTTTGTCAGCATCGAAAGTTCTTTGAACTGATTTTCTCAACTTCTTCGTCATTATTTCTCTTGGTATATTGCTCTTGAATTCCAGTCGTATATAAAGAGGCTTCTTGTTTACGGATAGTGATTAGTCCTTTTCCGCTTTCTTTGTCATGTGTTTCTTGATAAATTTGTCTGGAAAGCTATTTTCAATCAGAGTATCGTATACAATGCTTAGTTCATCTTCAATTACTTCTTCTGAGCATATAGCTGTAACTCTGTAACTGAGGATCTTTAGTTAATTTCTTCGTACTTGGGAGGAACGAAGTTGTGAAATGTGTGTATATTGTCGTGTTCAAGTACTTTTTCTATGCAAATTTCTTTTTATGCTACTATCTGGTTTTCTTGTAGGGAGGACATCCAGGAAGGCAATTCCGTTTTAGGATTCCTATTAGCACATGAATTTCTCTACAATCAAAGCTATATGTTGGATGTTAGGAATTCCAGTACACTTAAAGACATAGTTCAGATTTTATTGGCACGAAAAGTTGACAAGCCATATCGAAGACATGATACAGAAAAACATTATTGCAAAACTTATTCAGGCAGTAAATTTTGGGAACAGATAAAACAAAACACAGGTGGATTTCGTCTAAACGTAAAATAATGGTAGATAAAATTAGTCTTGTATGTTGAATTAAACTGAAGGCAGAATCATCCAAATCTTCTAGACATTGTTTTACATAACAAACAGGAATTTAAATAGCTACAAGCAGTTTATAAAGTTTTCATTGGCGCGTGTGTTTCATAATATCACTGGTTTGATTACTTTTTGTGCTACATACTTTTCCTGATCTTCTTTTTTCCCCAGGATTATCAGTCTATCGTCTTCAATAATTATCCTAGTAAACCTTTAATCCCCTAGTTACAATGTGAAATATGTGAACAGTTAACCAAAACGGTATTCGTAGGTCGTAGCTTTTAACTCCGTTTTGAAATTGCCTTTTCCGGTTACGTTAATTACCACCTTAAGACGGGTGGAAGGTTGGAACTAAGATGTGTACAGTCAAATGAACAACAGGAGAGAATGATAAGCTGAATGCCATTACCTATAAATTTTGTTCAGATAGTTAACTTTGAATATTCTGCTTCTCAATCAGATTGTTGTGAAAATACTTTGTATATCGAAGGATGAATAAACGTACAATGCTTAATTAATCTCAATTATTAATCAACTATAACGCAGCATGCATTATCTTACAACCACACAATAGGATGTGAGTAGGCTAAAATTCTAAAATGTAATATATGTAGGTGGAGAGCGTGAGAGATTGATTACTGAATTCTGGTTCATCGAGTCTACGCCCAACACATGCAACAGAAATGACGCAATGCAAATACCAGAGATATGGAAGATATTATTACCATCAGTCAAATTAGAGGAGGATAATAAATAATCTTAAAATGTATTTAATTCACATTATAGTATTCTAACATGTTACTTATTTTTACTGTAAAAGACATGTTATTTCTCATCTGATTGTACTTGATTGATAACACTAATATTATTTCTGAATGTACTTCATCTTATGTTGATTTTATTCAAGTGTCTAATCAGTTCCACACATGTATTTAGATGAAGGAAAAAGTTGTGTGAGTAGCTTGATATGATTACGATCAATAATTTGTGCTCGAAACGTGGTCATCAGTTAATATTACTGTGTAACACTGTGTGACTTATCAAAATAAAATCTTATCCATTATGGAGTTATACTCTAACATAGTGCCGAAGTTTTAAACTTATAATAATCAATGTGGTTTATTGATAATTAGTGAATAATCCCCATCACGACATTAATGAAAACAAAACACATAGTTCAGTGAAGAGTCTCTTTTCGGCGGATTCATTCACTTCGCCGTACAATCGCAATTATATAAACTTATTATTATATTACTTATTATTCGTCGATGATATATGTCTGATTTCCCACAAACTGGAAGGTATCCAAGGGAAAAGCAACAAGTTCGCAGAAGAAACAACAAGAGAAGATAGAACTTCAGCTGGACACAGAGTAAATAGAGGTGATGAAGATTCCTGGCCAACTGCAACAGCAGTAACAACAACAGACAACAAACAGCCAGCATAAATCGGAGGAACCTGAAAGAAACAACCTCCTTCACCTGTACACCCACCTACCTGGGAAGCATCGTTTCAACTACAGGCCGACGGAACTGACGAGGATATCAAAGCCAGAATCGGAAAAGCAAGACAAGCTTTCATTACTCTCAAGTCTGTGTGGATGTCAACAGCAATCAGCTTGAAAATGAAAATAAGATCCGGATTTTCAACTCCAATGTGAAGTCGGCGCTACTATATGGATCAGAGACTTAACGCGTCATAAAGAGCACGTCAAACAAACTACAGACCTTCATTAACAGCTGTCCTCGCTCAATACTACTCAAGATTAGATGGCCGGCCAGAAAAGATCAGCAACAGGGATGGATCTCTGGCAATGAGCGAACCAACTCAGCAGGAACCGATTGTGAAACAAATAGCAGGAAGAAATGGAGGTGGATTGGATTGGCCATATCCTGAGGAAACAAACCATCAAGTGAGTGACATCACTAGACAAGCCATTGCTCGAGTAGAACCTGGCCGAAATAGAAGCGGCGAGTTGGTCGTCAGTGTGAGGCTGACTTGGAGGGGGTCATGTGAAGAGGAGATGAAAGCATGTGGACAGACTTGGATCGGGGTGAAAAAGTTGGCAGAAAACCAAAGGCTATGGAGACGCGCAACTGAAGCCCTATTTTCCTCCATGAATTAAAGGACATAATAATGATATTTTATCCGTGTGTGCATTAGGTTTGTATGATAAGAATAAAATTAAGTCAGGACTATTATTGTCAAGATACTTCAGAAATATGATGTGTAATCAAACTGCAACTTCTGAGGTGCGGGTGAAGATTGGCAAGAGGGCAGTGGTGACATGTAGCCAAAAAAGCCATAGTTATTAATGTTAATCGACGTATAAAAGATGTTGAATAAGCGTAATACAGCTACGCAACAAGATGAATGGTCTAACTAGTGAGTTGTCATTATAATGCACATAGAAACATAAGGAAATATGGAATTGTGTAAGACTTCTAAAAATTACAAATGTTTTAAGTAAATAAATTCGCCGAAAAGTGACTCTTCACTGAACTACGTGTTTTGTTTTCGTTTATTGATTATTTGAACACTGAACACTTATGCTATCAGAAAAAGAGACAGTATTTCTTAAAAACTGTTAAAATCGAAAATGCACTAAACATCTGAAACTTAACATTTAAGAATTCGTCAGCATTGAGAGTATAGCTGTGCACGAGACATTTGCATGCCGGTAACATATCGAAAAGTTCAGGATTTTGATTCGTTTGCTTAAAAATATTGACTACTAACAACAAGAAACACTCAGTTGTGCTAATCTAAGATAGTAAATCTTAATTATAACACCTCCTAGAATAAACAAACGCAGTAATGGTCTTTTTGTATTGAGAATACAGCTCAATATTATCCTTTACATATATGCGTTATAAGGTATAAGAACATTATCAGTTGTTTATACATAAAAGAGGGAAACATAACACCAGTCAGTTTCTCAAACTATGTTTCATCATGATCTCAGTGTATGAGAACAAAACTGAGCTAGAAATATTAAAAATATTTTAAGAAAAATAAGTTGGAAGGTTTTAATCCTATTTAAATCGTTCATCTTCTGTTTGGCGCAATTTTAGAACTGCATAATGCAGAATAGATAAGTTTTAAAAATAATTCAAGTTTCCTTAGGAAATGCACAGTGTATATAAGTCGCTGATTAAGACAGCGTACATCGAATCTTAATCAATGTCATTCAATAGCTGGCTATATGACAATACCACATGTCAGGTGATCTACAAAGGGAAACTCCGCTAGGCGTTTAAAGTGAATACAAGGGGTAAGACAAGGCTAGCTGTCTATTATCACCGATGCTATTCTTAACTAAGGTGGACTAGATTATGTGCCAGACTGTGCTTGGGAGCGAAGAATGATGAACACGCTAGACCATGGATAAGAAAACTCTAGAAGATCTGAATTTCGAGCATAAATGACTTATGTCTAATGTCACACAAACTTGAAGACTTGCTAGCGAAAACCGACAACTAGCAGAAGAGGTGGTCAGCAAAGACAGCACGCAGGTGAACAGAGAAGGCAGAGGATGATAAACCCCTGAACACTATAACAACTAGCACCAATCACCATCAATGGTAGAGATTTGAAATAGATTACCTCCTTCACTTATCTAGGAAGCATTGTTTCATTCACAGGCGGATGGCACGGATGAAAATGTCGAAGCCAGCCAGCCAAAATCAGGAAGGCAAGATACGCCCTCATCAAACTGAAACCAGTTTGAAAATCTTCTGCACTCAGCCTGCATAAACACCAGATTCGGATTTTCAACACAAATGTGAAGTTAGTCAGTCAGTTATTCTATACTGGTCAGAAACTTGCAATGCATGTTACGAAAAGGATTTACGACAGACCACTGCTGACTTTTACCAACAACTGCCCACTTTGCTGGCTTCATAATGGAGATCAAGTGGCCAGTCAGAAAGAATGAGCAACAAGAAACTTCGGCTGGTGACGAACCAACCAAGAGCCGATTATTGAACAGATATTTAGGAGAAAATGGAGATGGATCGAATATACACCACTGAGGAGGCCGATGAATAAAATCGCGTGCAATGTAGAACCTCGCTCAAGTGGTAACCCAGAAGGAAGTGATGAGTGGGTGGTTGGATCAAGGGTGACATTGAGGAAATCGTGTGAGGAAGAGATGAGAGATTATGGACAACTGTGAACCCAGCTGAAGAGGAGTGCAAAAAATAGAAGAATGTAGAGATGTGCAGTTAAAGTCGTATGCTCCACTCGGAACTTCGGGGAACATTAAATGAATACAAATAGTTTTGGTTTTAGTAATTTGTATTATATTATTAAATATCCTTCGTAATGGATTCAGAATTCAATCATCGGTTTACAGGGAAATAGAAATAAAAATATGCTTCCCGAAGCTTTTCATTGCTAATAAACATTGTATCAATATCCAGTGGTAACTGCTGGGGTTTCTTATTCTTCGCAGAATACTGTTTAGTCATCTGACTAATTACTTGTGCAGACTGGCTTCAAATTCTCTTCATTTAGAAAATGTCTGTACTTATTCGTTTCGAGTTGACGTGCAGGTGACTGCAGAAATAATGAAAAATAATGCTTCCATATTCCTTGAATTAATCTAGGAACATTTAAAACAAGAGAAATGTATGTTATTTAGAATTGAAGATGAGACAGGATAAGATACTTAGCAATTTCAATAACCTTCACACTGATGATATTTGTGAAAACACACTTAAGGAATAGAGAAAAACATAACAAACATTGAGACTTAAAGTTAAAAACATCAAGAAGAACAAATAATTATAGATAAGAGGGATGAGTGTGACAGAAAAGTGATTGACGAATAGGTTGTGAATAAGAAAATATCTGCTTATCATCTTATTCAAAATGACTGAAAGTTATTCGTCTAGCAAAAAACACCTAGACCAAGAACGTTTATTACTTTTTTGCCTTTTTAATAGTTAAAATACAGGTAAATTACATTTCAGGGTGCGTTACTTTTATATTTTCCTTATATTTATTTACTTGATAATAAATCATACTACTTGTATGATCACAGTGATCAGAGATCGAGAAAGAACAAACAATGAGGTAGAGGGATTTATGTATTTACATATATGTCGCTTAGTAAATAATAATAGTAATGGAGTGATTAAAAACCATACAGAATCAATCGATAGAATAAATATAGATCGCCATATCAGATATTATATTTCTTCTGTATGTATTTTAACGTCAAGTTATACTTTTATTTATTAGTGTGCGACAAATCATTCGAATATTCATGTGTCCTAATAAGAAATAATTCTAAAGCTTTTATTTTTCAGATTAAGAATAAATAATGAGAATGATAATTTAAAGATTCTGTATATGGACTGTGAAATTCGAGTGAGTAATACTTAACATTAGCTGAATGAGCAGTCTCCCGAAGCATCATCATCAGATTAATCACTTTGGTTCACTTTGAAAGCAGACGGGCTACTTTTCAAGGTTTTATCGTAATAATTCACCTATTACAAACACTTCTTAAACAGTAGTCTATTATTATATCCTTTAATTCCTAGAGGAACATAGGGCTTCAGCCGCGCGTCTCCATAGCCTTTGGTTTTCTGCCAACGTCTTCACCCCAATCCAAGTCTGTCCACATGCTTCCATCTCCTCTTCACATGACCTCCTCCAAGTCACCCTCACACTGACGACCAACTCGCCGCTTCTATTTCGGCCAGGTTCTACTCGAGCAATGGCTTGTCTAGTGATGTCACTCACTTGATGGTTTGTTTCCTCAGAGTATGGCCAATCCACCTCCATTTCTTCCTGCCTATTTGGTGCACAATCGGTTCCTGCTGAGTTGGTTCGCTCATTGCCAGAGATCCATCCCTGTTGCTGATCTTTTCTGGCCGGCCATCTAATCTTGAGTAGTATTGAGCGAGGACAACTGTTAATGAAGGTCTGTAGTTTGTTTGAGATGCTCTTTATGACGCGCAGTGCAAGTCTCTGATCCATCCGTATAATAGCATTGACTTCACATTGGAGTTGAAAATCCGGATCTTATTTTCATTTTCAGCTGAGTGGTGTTGACCTCCACACAGACTTGAGAGTAATGAAAGCTTGTCTTGCTTTTCCGATTCTGGCTTTCATATCCTGGTCAGTTCCGTCGGCCTGTAGTTGAAACGATGCTTCCCAGGTAGGTGGGTGTACAGGTAAAGGAGGTTGTTTCTTTCAGGTTCCTCCGATTTATGCTGACTGATTGTTGTCTGTTGTTGTTACTGTTGTTGCAGTTGGCCAGGAATCTTCATCATCTCTGCCTTCTCTATGTTGGTCTGAAGTCTTATTTTCTCTGGATGCTTCTTCTGCCAACATGTTACTTTTCATCTGCTTATCTTCCAGTTTGTGGGAAATCAGACATATATCATCGGCGAAGTCCAGATCCTCCACTACTCTATTAGTGAATAAATATAAAAAGCTTAGACGATTGTCACATATATACTAAGAATTACATTGTAAACGAGAATATGTATACCCTTAACTAAATAAAAGCGCTAGTGCTACATTACAGGAGTGGTTCGAAAACTGAATCCATTAGTTAACTAATGCAACTGTAGAACTTGGGCACTGTAGTAGAATATAATTCCATATTAGATTGTAACGACAGAAGACAAGAGTCAGGCAACAGATCATTTATTGAAAAAATCAAGAGATATTTATAGATTTTTATGTATATTATTATCAGCATTATTGTTAGCAGAGAAGCAACGCCTTCTGATCGGTTGTTTTCTTGCTGAAGATTATTCTGTCATCTATTTGTGGCCGTTTCTTAGAAAGCTAGGCCGTATATCTGCGAATCGTATTTGCACACGTTAAGTCTGCTGTAATTGGCTGGTGACCTCCTGAAGGTTAAGCTTTGTTATTCTTTCTTCCCATGATTTCGATTCGGGACGTAAACATTGACGTAAATTCTTGTCTACAGTTTCTGCTTCCAGACAGATCTCACCACAAGATAAGTTTATACAGTATCAGTTAATTAGCTATGGTATAGTAAACAGAGTGAGTGATTGTATATGGACGACTTGCTGCTGGTAAAAATGAAAAAAATTATCTCAGTGACGTTTTCAGTTATCGATGATAATTATTTTTTGAAGCTGATATCTAATGATATTTACAAATCTCCTTAGGTTAATAAACAGTTTTGTACCCTTTTTTAATTCACTGAAAATACCCATTGAGTCATGAAGAAAATAAGAGGCGAATTTAGCGAAGAAAATTCCTTTTATCGGTGAAATCATCTCCAGAGGCTGTACAGTCGTATTTATATTTACCAAAAATATACAGCAGTCTATTACACTACTATATGAGTAAAAAACAAGTTAGAGAAGGAAAAAGAGAAAATTTCTAGAAGCCGTCACGATTGCACAAACTTTCATCATAGTTGTCTGTGTCATTCATTTCCTATTTTTTACATCTTCTTCTATTTCTGTCTATCACGTAGTTTGTTTATTTTGCTTTTGAAGTTAATTGCCTCTCCAACTAAGATTAACGTAATAAAAAGTTCCACCTAGACATTGATAATTGATAACACTGTTGTCAGGCTGTCTGTATGTCTTGTCTTGGCTTAGCGCACTTTTTTATAACGAAAGATGAACTTAACACAAATTCGTCTGAAATAGTAGTGCGGAACACTTCAAAGTAATATTACTTGACCTCTATTTTGATGACGTAATACAAGAGTGAAGAAAAATATTTTCACTCAATAAAAGTTTTCTAAGATTTGAAGGTCTGCTTGAAAGGGTGAAATATAACTTTAGTGTCTAAAGACAGGTACCCTCAAGAGTAATTGATGTCTACGTAATTCTCAGCGAGACCACACAAAATCGAAAATCGAATAGTTTCTAAAGGACTAAATTAAATGAAGTCGTTTACGAAGGCTTTAACCCGACACAAGGCATTTATGGAAACTATTTTTGAACAAATGATTAATAAATTCAGACAATTATTAATATTTACAAGTAGTGGTTTTGTAGGGATTTCGATTGATTGGTTGGAGGATTTCGTCATGAGCTGACATCAGTTAGAGAACCATTGGAAAACTTGGGAGTACTGGACAGCCGTTTTGTCTTAGTATGGGACTCTTCACCAGTGCACATTCACCTCCAGGGTTCAAGCCTAGGACATTCTGGTTACAAGACCAATACAATGGCCAGTTCATGAATTCCAACTTCTGCCAATCCACAACATAGAGCGACTAATAGCCAATATCTTAGGAGAGTATTTGTCCTCACTTCCGAACTGCTGTACCCTACTGGTCGCTCTATCTCGTGAATTGGCAGGAGTTGAAATCCATTTGTCACTGGATCGGTCCCCATCGGCTTAATGGTCTATGAGCTTGCTAGCCTTTTAACCAGAAGGTGCCTGGCTTCGAACCCTGTTGCAGATACGTACTGATAAGGAGTCCCGGGTGTACGACGAGACGGCTGTCCAACACTCCCTGAAGGTTTTCCAGTGGTTCTCTAATCGATGTCGGCTCATACTGAAATCCTCCAACTTAATGATATGTCTAATTAGTCATTTACTGACTTCAAGTAAACTCAGAACACCGTTTTAGCTGATTGTATGAAAATCCACCTTGAGTACCGTGTCATGCAAATTACTCTTTTTTATCTGTATAAAGAAACACCTGTGAGCTCACCAAACACATTTTCCCATCTCTGAAGAAATCCTTAGGAAAAGTCAGTCTCTCCAGATAACAACCATTTCTTCGAAAAATTTCTCACATACAGTAAGATTGGTTTGTTCTTATTTCAGAAAGCAAATACAAAGTATTCGCTTTGCTTTTATTATGCGTGACTATCGGTTTATTTCTATTTGTCAGGCTAGGTTCATGAAAAGTAGTTTAATCATTGCAGTTCTTTCAGCTGATAAGCTTTAAAAAAAAAAACTAAACCGCATTCAGCGAAGAGATTCAAAATCACAATAAGTGAAAGGTACCAGAACTGACCTATCACTTATCACAAAAATGACCGATATAACTGAAATCGGGCTTTTCAGTGTAATTATTTATTTTTTTTAATTGTATGATTATCGATACGTCATGAAAATGAAATTTGCAATAATGATTTATGGAGAATAAAGTATAAAACAAAATCTAGTTTATTCGTCATATCCATTTATCTTTCAGTATTTTATTCAATAAATGAATGTCTGTAAAAAACGTAATTGTAGTAGAATGCATATAGAGCACTTTACCTTTTTTTTTCACTTCGCTATGTATGTTGCTATTAATGCATAAATGGCGTTTACGCCATATTACATTCTCGAATCGCTAAAGAAAATAGTAAATAAATAAATAAAGGTGAAATAAGGAATTGAATCTTTGAAAATCGTGGAACCTAAGCTTTACACACACCACCTGTGTACTAATACTATGAAAGAAATATGTACGTATCACAGTGGGAAGCAGGAAAAATAGGCAAAGTCATTCAACTGGTGTTCCAAATTGGTCATTCCCAGACAAAACAGATATGCCATTTTTTTATTTAGAAGTATTTTTAAAAGCGCAGAAATCACTTTTACAAAATTCACAGGAAGTTTAACGGATATGTAGAGGCTTAGGTTGACAGAAAGAGTAGTGTGCACGTTAAGCGAAGTTAAACTAGACTGAAATATTCAAGACGCTATCAAGAATGTCAGTTACTTTCTATTTTTGTTGACTCATAATAATTGTAACTCCTGATATTCACGAAAGCCGTATTACTAAAGTTATTCCTGAGACAACCTGAGGTGTTTTTGTGAGTTTTTTCCACAAAAATCAAATAAGTTTATTAATAGGTATCGTTGAATAATTTTGATTCACTAATTAATAAACATGATTCTCTTTAAGTCATCTATATTCTCATTCTTCTGAGCCATCAAAAATATAGAATTAAGTTTTACGAGTAGTTATCGGCTCGTACCCTTGATTAGTCCTGAATTAAGATGAAGTACCATTAAGACCAATACTTGATATGCAAAACTCGCCCTGCCATGCTTTAGCTAGGTGATCAGTGACTATTCTCAAACTCTGACATGAACAAATAGTGTAATACAGCGTCTAAGATGCATCTGCATTCATAGACAAAATCAAAGATATTCAAGTATTGATCGTGAATTGATAGAAGTTGGAATTCATGGACTGCCTATTGGATCAGGTCCCAATGGCTAAATGGTCAACAAGCTCGCCTTGCAACCCTGGAGTTGGGTGCGCACTGTGAAGAGTCGCGACGTAGGACGAAACAGTTATCCAGTACTCCCTGCAGGTTTTCCAATGGTTATCTAACCAATGTCAGTTCATGAAGAAATCCTGTAACCAAAATCAAAGATATTAATATCAAGGATAAAACTATGGTATCTTTGGACATAGCATCTTTATATTTACAAACATACCTTTATTTGAAATGGTTAACTACATGTGTAAACAAGTGTATAACCAGCAATAAATATTGGCATCTTAACATAAATCCTAAAAGAGTTGTTATTAAGGTGCACCAATAATGTAAATTTCAAATCTGATGGTGCACTTTACAAAGGAGTGGACGAGGTGGAAATGGGCTCCCAAATGGGTCAATGTTAACAGATTTATTTCTGAGCGAACCAGGAAATGGCCCTTTGAACAAACTTATCAGAAAATTCTCATTTTATTCCCGGTATATAGATGACGCCTTCATTCTTTGTGATGACGATTCGAATAAGAACACAATAATAACTGAATTCAATGAAGTACATTCTGCTATGCAGTCAAAGTGTGAAGAGGAATCCCCAATTACAATTACCCTACTAGATGTCCTCCTTACAAGAAAACCAGATGGTAGTACAAAGAGAAATTTGCATAGGAAGGGCACATGGACAGGGCAACACACACATTTCACAGCTTCGTTCCTCCCAAGTACAAAGAAATTAAATAAAGACCCTTAGCCACAGAGTTACAGCTATTCATCCTTCGATATACAAAGTATTTTCACAACAATCTGAGTGAGAAGCAGAATATTCAAAGTTAACTATCTGAACAAAATTATAGGTAATGGCATTCAGCTTATCATTCTCTCCTGTTGTTCATTTGACTGTACACATCTTAGTTCCAACCTTCCACCCGTCTTAAGGTGGTAATTAACGTAACTGGAAAAGGCAATTTCAAAAGAGAGTTAAAAGCTACGACCTACGACTACCGTTTTGGTTAACTGTTCACATATTTCACATTGTAACTAGGGGATTAAAGGTTTACTAGGATAATTATTGAAGACGACAGACTGATAATCCTGGGAAAAAAAGAAGATCAGGAAAAGTATGTAGCACAAAAAGTAATCAAATCAGTGATATTATGAAACACACGCGCCAATGAAAACTTTATAAACTGCTTGTAGCTATTTAAATTCCTGTTTGTTATGTAAAACAATGTCTAGAAGATTTGCATGATTCTGCCTTCAGTTTAATTCAACATACAGGACTAATTTCATCGAACATTATTTTACGAAATCCACCTGTGTTTTGTTTTATCTGTTCCAAAATTTACTGCCTGAATAAGTTTTGCAATAATGTTTTTCTGTATCATGTCTTCGATATGGCTTGTCAACTTTTCGTGCCAATAAAATCTGAACTATGTCTTTAAGTGTACTGGAATTCCTAACATCCAATATATAGCTTTGATTGTAGAGAAATTCATGTGCTAATAGGAATCCTAAAACAGAATTGCCTTCCTGGATGTCTTCCCTACAAGAAAACCAGATAGTAGCATAAAAAGAAATTTGCATAGAAAAAGTACTTGGACACGACAATATACACACATTTCACAGCTTCGTTCCTCCCAAGTACAAAGAAATTAATTAAAGACCCTCAGCCACAGAGTTACAGCTATATGCTCAGAAGAAGTAATTGAAGATGAACTAAGCATTGCATATAAAACCCTGATTAAAAATAGCTTTCCAGACAAATTTATCAAGAAACACATGACAAAGAAAGCGGAAAAGGACTAATCACTATCCGTAAACAAGAAGCCTCTTTATATACGACTGGAATTCAAGAGCAATATACCAAGCGAAATAATGACGAAGAAGTTGAGAAAATCAGTTCAAAGAACTTTCGATGCTGACAAACTACAAGTTTTATTTTCTACGCCACGGTGATGACTCCCCAATTGAAAGATGAAGTACCTATACTAGCCACTTCTAATTGTATCTACCGATTCAACTGCGCCTCTGGAGTGAGTTTTATTAGCCGTTTCTCAAGGAACTGATTTTTCGTGCTCGAGAACATCTCCCCCTTATGGCTAATTAAAGGTGTAGTGAAAACCATTAACATTTCGATATTGGACCATCTGGTGCAAACCAGCCACAGATCAAGTATTGAAAAGTCGTTTTCTATCATCTACCCTGTACTAAACAAACTACCAAAAGCATTTAGGTATCGCATACTCCAAACAGCAGACACTATCACGATTCGCCAAGAAGAAGCAAGTTCAGCCACTACTTCTGCTATGGCCGGCCTTCAGTTGAGACTATAAATTCATGAATTTTTATTATTATCTTTCCTAGTTTCTCTGACATTCATTGTATTGTTATGTTGATACTCTCGAACTGTAGTCCATTGATATTATCATTGTTATTGATTCGATGTTATTTTAAACAACATTTATGTTATTAATAACACTAATTCATTGACTATTATGTATATATAACTGTAGAACCTGACGAAGAAGCGGTTATCGAAATGAATATTCCTTGTTCATCAATCAGTCTTTTGGAATTTCTAATAGGCATCTTTAATCAGTTTTAACGAAGTAGCCATCTGCTGTTCTTCGATGATCTCTCCAAAATCACTTCGTGATCAGATCTACCAATAAAGTACAATTTGCGTTTTAGGACTACAATTTTCAGGAATTTAAAAGTAATAATTTTACATAAGCTTCGTCTGTCTAAATCGTTATCCCATTCACTCGTTTACTGACGTACTTACCCGACCACATACTCTCATTTTCTCTTATCAACTGATAAAAATCAGTATGATTATTTATTCTTATTCTAGAGTTGTATGAATTAAATAAATGTTCATAAATATGCCTTCAATATATTTACATTCTGATATGAAAATACTGACAGTTGCTATGACCAGTTATCGTATATAATCATCGGTCACATACATTTCGAAACATACATTCAAAATAGTATAAAGTAAACATGATACAAATTAAGAAAATTAGAAGATTTAGGGTTCAGAATGGCATCTGTCATGATAAAATTGGATGGAATGATTTTTTTAGTGTCAAGATAACCTACGAGTCCTGATTAAAATAATGGAACATTCTAATTAAAAATACCTTCTAAACAAAATGTAAATTAAGGTGCCATTTGAACATGAATGTGACATTATGATAAGGTGAATTTTAACATTAAATATGAGTATATCCTGATACATTTTTACAAGACTTAAAACTCGCTGATAGACCGGTTTATTTTGCTCCTTAACAGTGCATTCTGACAATAGTCATTGATAAAAAATAGAAATATATAACTTGCTGTTGGTAGATTATCCAAGAAACGATTATGTAATGCCTCCAAATGCATTGACTTGCGGAAAGTAACTATCTGTTGAAGACTGCTGAGAAGACCATTCTCCTTCTAAATGTTTTGCTTACCATCTAAGTAGACATAATAAGGCAAATATTCCTCAGCTTCCAGATGACTCATCATGTAGGTTTCACTAGAGCTTGATTTTGAGATGATGGATAGATTGGGTTGCATATAAACTGTACAGCTTGTCTCATTTTAAATAAATGTTACTCTGGAATTACTGATGATTTTGAAACTGTATCCACGGGATTTTTGTACTGATTGTTACACAGACAGGTTGGCAGATAATTTCCTTTAGATGTTGTGTAGCGAATATAACGTCAAAAAACTTACACATCCAATATCTTTGTAATCGTCTTAAACTTGAGTGACATAACCTGAGTGACAGAATTGAGTAGGGCTCAACAGAAACTAAAGATCAGTGTCATAATAAAAAATAATTGATAAAAAAAAATTAGGATTTGTCTCAACACCTGATATGTAATTTTTGTCAATCCTACTTTTTTCTAGTTTTACTAATTTTTCTCCCCTCCCAATGCTATATTTCTTCTCTTCATGACACCGTCTTAAACTGACCCTCTTTTAATGTTAGCTGAACTCTGCTCAGTCTTCTCAATAATGTTTAAGTAACTCAAATTATTCACTTTGATTTAGTTTCTACCTTATTCAATGATTTCAGTGTCACATAACTGCCATATAAATATTACATTTTTTTAATGTCACATCTTTAGGAAATGTTCTGTGTGCAGTTGTACAGCTTGAAAATGATTTCTCAGAAAAAAATTAACTCTTCGCGGAAAAATTAAAAAAAATTTTTCAAAGCGTAAATATTGGTAGTTGTCGTTTAGCAGCTACGATGTATAGTTAACAACGAAAGATGGGTAATGTTACTTGTAGATAAAAAAAATTTTATTATAACTTCCACTTCCGAAAAACTCGTTGAAGAGGGTAATATTAAATATACATTATAGTCTAACCTATTTTCTCGGTCAATTTTATTTCATTCCTTCACGTTCACAGTGGAACATAGGGCTTCAATCTAGAGGCCTAAAGTTTCTGTAGCAGTGGTGTTTATTTTTACAGTTGGGGCTGCTAGCCTCATTCCCAACCTTCCTTTTTTACCAGTCTTATTATTGGCTTAAAGAGGTAAAGGAGTGAAACGGCCGGAGATCGAACCCGAACCACCTGCGTGACTGGCTAGCATTCTACCGCTGTGCCACCAACGCACTTTTCTTGGCCAATAGAATAACGTAATCTAGAGTTGTTTTGGTGTATACAACAACAAGACACGTGCATCTAGTTAGTACATTCCTAATCATCGATTCAATGTAAACTAGAGATCACGTCAGCAATTGATACTGCTTACAATACTTACGAAACAGGGGTAGGCCGTATATTATTACAGTTTAAGAATGTTTTTAGTCTTAAGATTTTCACAAGTTTGTAATGAAGATATATAAAAGGTCTTTTTCGTTTTGAGTATTTGTATCTCCTTGACAATTATTAAGCCATTCCAACTAACTTTTTAAACCATACACTGGTTTACACTTGCTTCTAAATCTCCGTTTACTTCGTTTACTCTTACCAGTGAAAAGTCAAATCGTGGAGAGAACGACTAATCACCTAGTCACAGACAGACCATGACGTTTAGATGTGATTCACATGGTTCACGTGGCTATTTCCATAAATGTGACATAATTAGATAATAAGTTGCGTTTCACGTTTGACCCTATTTGATATCAGTCAGAGAATCACTGGAAGCTGAGGAGTACTAGATGGCTGTTCGATCTCAGTTTATGACTCTTCAGAATAAGGCGCCCACCGAGGTTTGAATCCAGGGACTTCAGGTTGAAAGTGGTGAGTTAAAAAACGCAAATGAATATTAAATTAAAATACACTTAAAAGATGTCGTCTTTTCCTCATAAGATGAGCATCTTATTCATACACTGTTAAAATTTAAGTATAAAAAATATAAATGTGAAGATAAAAACAGGCGGTTACTTTTCAAAATTTAGACATAGGTATGTATCATGAAAGATATACTTAATTTCCTGAGGCAGGAAGATAGTTACTCATCCGTGACATGGGCTGGTGGTTGCGCTAAATGTATTACGAACCAGCGGAAGCTGCAGGCAAAGTTGAATTATAGGCACCAGTGAGTACCAATAGACAAATAACCTTGAGCGCACCAAAGATAAGATAAAGATGATTTTTGCGTTTAAAATACATACATTCATGAAAATAATGAATTAAAAGGCATGAAACCGTCACTCAGGATACCTTTCTTTGACGTGTGATAAAGATACCTCTTAGTTTTGGGATTGGAGTATTAATGGAGTAATTTAACCACGTTTTATGCATATAATTACCTAGGTCTTCTAACTATATCAATAACCTTAATCTTTCTTTAACTTAACTTCGACGTAAAAATATCCCTAAACTAACCCTATTCAAACTCAAACCAACCCTAATATTGCCCTCATTAAGTTAACTTAACCCTAACCCGTCCCTAGCCTAAGCCTTAATGTAATCTTTTTCACAATTAACCTGAAACTTCGTAGATATACAACTTAATAATATAATACTTAATTAAGCATATTTTATTCATGATTACGATATTCTTTACCAGGTTTCACTAACTTGCTTACTGAGCGTTTCAAAGTGATTGGTGTGGTCGCACTCCACTGAAACTTACTGGTGCTTAAAGTTCAACTAGTCCGAATTGGAATCCATGGACCGGCTATCGGATCAGGTCTCAACGGCTTAATCGCCTACGAACTCGACTGGCAACCAGGACGTCCTGGGTTCGAAACCCAGTGGATGCGTATTGATAAGGAATCCCAAACGAGGATGAAACAGGTGTGCAGTACCCCTGCAGGTTTTCGAATGGTTCTCTAACTGATGTTACCTCATGATCAGTCCTGTAAGCGAATTATTATAAAATTTTCTGCTGTAGAAATCTGAAGCGATTTCGAGCATTCAGACTCCTTTTATTGCATTTTAGATGTAAGGTATGCTAAGATAAAGTTATGTAATAATAATCTTCAATGTGAATAGAATCATTGATAGATGCGTTATTAATCGTGAATAATTTTATCCTTTCCGCTATGATATAACTACTTCCTTTGAAATGTACCACAGGATGTTACACAAGAAACAGGTATCACAGGACAGTAGAAATCAATTAAACAGACCAACAAATTTAAAGAAATAAAAGTCACGAATATTTTAGAAACAAAGTCTTTATTCTCTGTGTTCTGTCATTGAAATTTCCGTGATTTGCGTTGTAAACTATTCTGCGTTACGACGATAGAAATTCCCTGTAAAACGATGATTAATTAAGTCTCGACAAACTTTTACAAAGTATTACTGATTTGATTGCTAACCTCCTACTTTTTCAGCTTATTTTCTTCTCTGGCAAAATTGATATTCGTCACCAAAGTATGTCTTGTAAGTTGTGTCACTATTTTATTGTTACATCAAATTGTAGGATAATTTTATTTTCCGCTTTCTCACTCTTCTCCCATGTGTGATATTTGAGAAAATATTCACCATCCAGGTACTTTTACTATTTCGATGTATCACTTTTTTTATAATTTGTTACATTTGATTTCATTTAGCTGTTGACTACGTCTTCCTGGACATATGGCGAAATTGACTACCTTTCTGCGTCAGTTTTTCAAAGTAAAAATGAATCAATTTAATTATACAACTCACCAAGCAAATAATATTAGACTACTTACACATTCTTTGTCTGCAACTTCTCCTCTGAAGATAAACTGTCACTTGCATGAAGATCTCGGTAACAGACTAGATTTAAAAGACCAACTTGTAATGTAATGTTTTTTTTCAACATCTCTGCCTCCAGAAAATTTATTCTATGCGATGTGTAGGAGTCTGATTTATTTGTCGATTTACTGATATATGGGTAATGACTAAATTCATTAGGTTTTCTAGATGAGTTGACTTATATTTACTTTTAGCTAATGAATTTTAAGTGACAAAAATACTCAACTTTCAACTTGTTTTTTTTTAATATTTTAGTTGCAGAGGCTGATAAGCTTGTAAGACAGTGGAGGTTAATTTACTACTAGACTTCTTTTTCTGAGTACCAGAATATTATCAAAACTATGAAGTAAATGTATAAAATATTCGTCAAATTCTATAGTTGTAAGTGATGACAAATTTGTCAAGCAGATTTATTGTAAATATGTTTAACACGAAACATGAAACCGAAAATATAAAAGTCACTGAGCGATTGCTCACAAAATTTGAAGTGCATATCAAAAGTAGTTGGTACCGCTCCATTAATACTCATATGAAGTAATATTTTTAAAATAGAAATTCTATTGCTTACTCGTTATTATTTTTTCTTTAATTCCTAGAGGAACATAGGGGTTCAGCCGCGCGCCTCCACTGCGTTCGGTTCTCTGCCAACGTTCTCACCTGGCTGCACGTCTGCCCACATACTTTCATCTCCTTTTCACATGACCTCCTCCATCTCACCCTTGGATGACCAACTCACCGCTTCCCTTCCGGGTTCCACTCGAGCGATGGCCTGTCGTGTAATGTCACTTGATGGTTTCTTTCAGAGTATGGCCAATCCATCCAAATCCATTTCTTCCTGCCTATTTGGTGCACAGTCGGTTCCTGGTTGATTCGCTCATTGCCAGAGATCCATCCCTGTTGCTGATCGTTTCTAGCCGGCCATCTAATCTTGAGTATTGAGCAAAGACAACTGTTAATGAAGGTCTGTAAATTGTTCGAGGTGCTCTTCGTGACGAGGCGCCAAGTCTCTGAACCGTATAGTGAGTAGCGCTGACTTCATATTGGAGTTGAAAATCCGGATCTTATTTTCATTTTCAAGCTGAGTGCTGTTGACCTCCACACAGACTTGAGAGTAATGAAAGCTTGTCTTGTTTTCCGATTCTGGCTTTGATATCCTAGTCAGTTCCGTCGGCCTGTAGTTGAAACGATGCTTCCCATGTTGGTAGGTAAAGAAGGTTGCTACTTTCAAATTTCTCTCATTTATGCTGATTGTTGTCTGTTGTTGTTGTTGCTGTTTGTGTTGGCCAGGAATCTTCGTCACCTTGGTTTTCTCTATGTTCACCTGAAGTCCTATCTTTGATGCATCTTCGTTACAGACAGTAAAATGTGCGATGTTTGATTCATAGTTCGAAGGGCTCATCAAATGGGCTAAAATATTTCCAAATTTATTTATTACATATTCTGTTATTAGTGGACGCCAGGTTTATAAAGTATGTTGACTTAATTAATCTAGAAGGCTCGATACATCAAAGACGTATAGATTACAACTAACGAAAACTAAGTATTCCTCAGAGAAAGTTCTAATCAAATGTTGAAGATTTAAATGTAACATGTTAGTTGAATCACTCAGAATCTGTTTTACAAATTACACCGAATGACCTTACGACCGGTATACCTTGTAAAGTGATTTCACACTTGAACAGTAGTATGTGGGAGATAATGCTGCATGTGATATTTCAAGTATTTATTAAACTGAAGTATGTTAAGGAATCTCTCAATAAACTCATTAGTGAACTCTGCCCTATATAGTTGTTAGAATCTGGAAAAACCTAAGTGTCACCTAAGCGTACCTATAGAGAACTGTGCATATCGTTTCAGTCTAATTGTTCCTATACTGCAGGCACCACTGCTACAAAATCTTATCTTTAATAAGGTGCTCATACCAGACTAATTTTTACCTTTACCTGTCTCAATGATTTCTAGAAATTTCTTTCATTTCAGATATTATTCAAGGAATCTACAGGATTCTAGTTTGTAATTTCACCATATTTGGTTATTCTCCCTTTTTAGTTTGTCTTTATTCTCTCTTGATTTCTTTGGATAATGCTTTATAGTTAACAAGACTAGCAATACACCTGTGACTGTATTAAAGAACACCGTCGTGAACAGAAATGCAGATCGATTCAGGCATTTTGCAAAAGACTTTTTCAACTATGGATGTGGGTTTTCAACTTCGACCTCTACGTTTCTTTTTCACATAAAGACATATTGCACAGTAAGAGTCTAGAAGTCTATTCAGACCTAACTCTGCCCATGTCTTACGTTACCATAGGAGAGGGCGGTGGTTACAAAGAAAAACAGTAGTAACTTTTGTCACAGTGAAATAACTTCCAGTCTTGAGTCTGCCCTAACAACTGCATTATTATTATCATAATCAGTACCCTTAATTCCAAAGTATGTATTCATGTTCTAAGACCTTGTAGATAAAGTATGTTCTAGCAATGTCTATTGAGATTATCAGAGTGTATATTCCACAGGATAAAGTTCTTGTTGTTGCTGATTTTAATAGCACAAGGCTTTTAGTTCTGTTATCGCGTAAAGCCTAAAATAGGAGGTAATACTGGTTGGTAAGAAATCAAATATTTGCCTGTTTACAGTTGATACAGTGCGATCTGATCATTTCTCTTCCATTTATACTATGTGTACATGTTTACAAGTTGGTAATGAACTTTAATATTATTATTATCATTTTCTTGACGAAGTCTATTCTCAACTTCCTTCATGATAATCATTCAACATGGACTGTGTAATTTTGAACAATTTATCATTCGCAATCTTTAGAATAAATGCTTACAGGACTTCATCATGAGCTGATATCGGTAAGAAAATCACTGTAAAACGTGGGAGTATTGAACAGCTGCCTTGCTCTAGTTTGGAACTCACAATCAGCACTAACTTGTCGAGGTTCGAACCCCCAACGTTCTAGTTAGAAGGTGAGCTTGTAGACCATTAAGCCACTGGGACTACTAGTTGTACACTACTGCAGGATACTTTCGTTACACAGGTATTTGTATCGCTGATATGACGACTGCATATCTCAAATGATACTTTCATTGTCAAAGGTTTCACAGGAATAATGACATCGTTATTTGGCATTGTAAACGTTTTCATTCCAACTACTTTCCTTATTTCTGTTGTATGCTTAAATATGCTTTTCATTTATTCAACATAAAACGACAACGTCTTGAATGAGAGCATATTATCTACAGCTTTCATCCAAAACAGTTTTTTTAGCTTCATTCCTTGAGAAAAGCAAAATCACAGTGAGTAGTTTGATAAATATCACACATCTCTGTAAAAAATATTCTTTCTTTCAAAGTAAGTTTCACGTGAGATTGAGTGTCTTGCGTTAAACATTTTATACATTAGAAAGTTGTTTGTTTTGATTTCATTCTCCGCTGAATTGCTATATACTTTCTTGGCTGTTTTATAATGCAGTCGCTTAGTTTTATTCAACACATCTGGCGGCCTGCTTAAAACTTGAGCTACCGGAAACTTCCATCTCTCTATTGCATATATTTTCTCTCGTTTGGTTTTTGTTTTGATCGATTAGGATATAACCTCTAGTGGTATTGTCTAATCTTGTGTGTATTTAAAATGTTCACAAACTCCTGATTCGCAAGTTCCTACTAAACTTGAGGAATGGCCTGATTTTGTGTAGCGACGTGTTCCAGTACATGAGATAACTGTTCTTCACTTGTGTTCCGAGGTCTCAAAATGTACATCTGAACATCTTACAATCGGCCTTCAACTAGATTTTTCGTGGATTTCTTGAAGCAGACAAAGCAGATATATCATAATGGATTGGTCTCTACTTGAGCTTAGAGACCATTTTGTCATAGTATATACTGTCAGTTAATGTTTTCCTTCGAGATATGTGTACGAAGGGAAAATTTCATGCAATCGACTCCTCTGGAAGTTCTATACGTATTATTAATACTAGCCAGAATAAGGATATTATTATTATTATTAACAGAATAAGAGACTGATAAAACTGTGACGATCAAGTTATGTTAAACCCCGTATTGTATTGTCATAGTGTGTACTTTTCTAATGAATGACAAAAAATACGACAAAGTGGACATTATTTTTTCTCGAATACATGTACTTTTAGTTGTCTAGTACATTACACATTGTTAAGCTTTTTTTCAAAACTGTTCAAGACATAATACTTAAAATAGTTAAAAATAGTCGAGATGTATAAATTAAGAAAGTGAGTTCATAGTCTGTAACTAAAACTTTTCAAGAATCATGTAATATTCATTTAACAGTTTTAAATTTTCTCTTTCTAAATATAAATATGCTTTGGAATATAAGTTTTAAAAACCATCTTAGAGTGTGTGTATTTTTAATAGACTGTATTATTTGTCATTAAAAACAAATCGATATTAATATGGCTGACATATGTTTGAATGTGAGTATATATGTGAAACAAAAATATTGAAAGCAATACATCGAGGAACGGATAATACAAACATTTATCGAAAGAAGGAGAAGCATTAGCCAAATTAAAAAAAAAATTCATCACGAAAAGTCCATTTAGTACAGAATAAAAAAAGGATAACAAAATAACTCATTTAAAACTATAAATAAAGCGATTCGATTACAGTAGCAATTCAATTTGCTAGCCTTGTACAACATTAAAACGTTTTATAATCTTATTATATAGGTGAAATTATGCTCATAATCATTCTTTTTATGCTTTAGAGTTAGGCTTATCTTTTCTGAGCTCCAAGATACATTGATATTACAGCTTACATGAATGCCAAAGCAAAAAACTTTATAAGTTCAGACAAATCAAACCATTTGTTCAATTATTTAGATAATGTCTATATATATATATATAGTCTCGATAACGACAGTTGCTAAGTGTATAACTTAACGAATATTTTTGATTACAAAATCCATGGTAAAACACGACTAAATAGCAGATGTTTTATTGAAACTAATAAAATCTTATTGACTGTCGTAAATCTTACTGATAAAAAAATGTCACATCTGCATGATTGTTTCCATCGAGAGAAATTGAAGAAATAATCGTATTGTATTTCCTTTGCTGGTTACTAGTAAATGATTGCTGGACAATACTAGAATTTCGCGTAGTGTTACCATTTAAGTAGATAATTCACTAATATATAATTGAATATATATGAATCAGAATGGCTGAGTGGTTACTAATAAGTGAGTGGAAGAAATGTATTTGTCAACAGTCAATTTCCTCGATTTTATTTCAAGATTCAATCAAATCTATCAAAAAGGGAGTAAAATGAAGACATCTGGGCATAGTCAAGGCACTAACCATCCAAAAACTCTAACCCACGTTATGTATCCAAAAGAAATACATCCGACCCTTGTCCCTGTCATGGCCATCATAAACAGATAATTCTTTTAATAGCGACTATCTCATTGACTTTCTTATCCAAACTTCTTGTTTATTCATGTTATTTTAAGTTTTTCTCAGTCCCTATTTACGCTACCGTATTTTCATATCTGAACATCCTATCTATTTTGTCATTTTATTATTTATACATATTTAATCCCTGATTGCATAAACAGTTATTTGTCATTCTAGTTATGATTTTTATCCAACCATCCTGTCTATTGTCATTTCTACATTCCTAACCCCTATTACATAATATGTCAATCTTCTCAGTAATTATGATACTACTTTGTTTGAGTTTTATCCATCCTCCATGTTAATTATGGCATTTTAATTCCTGATTGTAATTTTATTAGTTTGACCCTTGACCGGAAATTATTCTGGAATTTTTTTTAATAATATTAATGATTTACTTTATGGAGGCAATGTTATGAGATAAACGGCAGCTGCATTAAAGTGCTTCTACCGTGCGTATAGGCGATTGTTTAGGGTCATTAAAGGATTAAAGTGAAGGTACAAGACTAAGTAAAAGTAATTTCTCCATAATAAATTATTTAAATTAATCCCAGCGTTTTAAGAAAATAAAAACAAGATTTTTCTGTACGTTTCGCTGTGTAAGCCACAGCTTCTTCAGCAGATTTATTCGGATTTTTATTAATCATCCAATCATCAGTCTGACTCGGCGCTCAAATTACTCCAGGAAGTTCGTAACACCTACGGTCTGGAAACCTATAATTTCTACATAGTTTTCAAAAAACGAGAGGTAATAGCAATGGGTCTAAATTTGACACATGCTGCAGTAGATGATTTAGGTATAGGTATAACTTTAATGTCCTTCCAAATGGCACGAACAATATTACTGGAAAAAGATTAGTTAAATAGATCAGTGAGAGGGTGACACAGAATATCAGAACATTTTTTTAAAATAATACTAGGTACAGAATCTGGACCTAAACTCTGGGAAGGGTTCAGAGACTTGATGCACTTTTGAACACCATTTGTATTAAAACCTGGAAAGGGGTATTATTAACGCTAGTGATGCTGGGAAGCATGGCATTTGAGGGAGAATAAATAAGAGATCTACTAACAGTACATACATCAAGAGAATACGGAATATTGTTTATCTGCTTACCACCAGTGATTTTCTTAAACAGTTTCCACATATTAGAAGCATTTTTGCAGGATATGAATTTCTAGTTATATATTACATTCAACTCTGCATTTAAGACTTGATTAAGAAGTTAGTTCTTTTTATACCACTTTTATCTTTCATTTTACTAAGTTTTTCCTTCTCTCTACGAAGCTTTTTAACTTGAGAGGAGGAGAAACGGTCATATTTGACGAATAGTGTTTATTTTAGACAGCAGATTTCAAAACAGAATTTCATATAAGATGTAATATTAGAGATAGTGTCATCAAGTGAATCATCATTAAAAAGATCCCATCTTGTGTCAATGAGCATGTTTCTAAGATGATGTACGTTCTCATTTGAGTAACATCTGTGAACAACTTTCTTGGACAAGTTTGAGAAGGCTTTACTGTGTAACTTTCCGTGAATGTACACGAATGTAAAGCCTATATGACTTCGTCGAAAAAAAAAATTTTCTTCGCTGCAATGGTCTTTTTATTATTCCCTGTGATCAAATGTGAATATTCGAAGGATTTGAGATCAGTATATAAACGGTGTATAAAAATCCATTCAACTTTAGCGACCTCCTTAAACCATTGGGCTACCTAAATTTCTATCCACTATATTGCATATACTTTTATTCGTTTTTTGTTCTAATCCTCCTACTATGTTCTTGGATAACAACATTAACTTATCCAAATTTTTCATTGGCTTTAATCCACCACTATGCTATTCAAGACGAAAATGAAGAAAAAAATGGCAAAGTTAAACTTTAAGCACCACTAACTAACTACCAATCACCAAATGACCTCGAACACACCAATCATGTGAATGAGGCACCTTTGTGTAAGGAATACAGATGTATTTATGAAAAAGATGCATAAAAATTTTAGAAAAGTGTTACAGAGGATACCTTTCTCTGACATGTAATACAAAATAGCTCTCAGTTTTAGTTTCGAGTATCAACAGAGTATAATTCCACTGCGGTTAAAATTTATTTTGATAAAGTCTCACATCGTGTTATACCGAAATATTCACTGAGCAATAAATTGTGTTCGAAACGTGGTCATCAGTAAATATTACTGTACAACACGATGTGAGACTTTAGCAAAATAAATTTTACCCACAATGGAATTATACTCTACCCCCACAGTGCACAAGTTCTATTCTTATAACAACAGAGTAATCTTACCACATTCTATGCATGTAATTATTTAGGTACTCTAAGCTAAATCTTTCCTGAGTCTAACCCTAACTGTAATCTAACTTGAACCAACCCTAATGTCGCCTTTAATAAGTTAACCCTAACTTGTCCTTGGCTAAAAGAGTAACTTAATCTTTCCCAAACACCTAATCTGTAACTTGCTAGATATCCTATTTAATAACCTAACACCTCGGTGAGTATATTTCATAGGTGATGGCAACATAATTTGTCAGGTTTCAACAACCTGCTCTGGTAGCGTTTCGTGGTAATTGGTGCGGTCACTCTCCATTGGTAGTTTAGTTAGTGGTGCTTAAAGTTTAACCTGGCCAAAAAAATTTCGTACAGGAGTGAGTCTTATTTCAGACAGAATGACGCTATGTCATTTGGTGAACCGTGATGAATATTTTCTTGAAAATTCCATAATAGGAGTAAATATTTTGTAAGGAACTGTAATGAGAATTCTGTATTGCGTGTAAAGACAAGTTTTTTTAAATAGAGTGGATATTATTTTATTGTTTTTTTAACAAGTTTGACTATGGATTGATATCAGTTAGAGAACCGATGAAAACCAGAAAGTACTGGACAGCTGTTTCGTCCTATTTCGGGAATCATCGGCACTACCCACACACTGAGGTTCGAACGCTGAACCTTCCGGTTACAAGAAAAGCTCGTCAACCATTCAACCACTGGGATCTGATTGATTTAAAGTAGCTAAAACTCTCAAATCATCTGCAAACTGAAGAATTATTTGTCTTTTCAAGAAGGCAAGATTCAAATCGCACCACAGACTAAAGGTTTTGCAAAGAGTTTGACATTTGTTCGACTTGTTCCAATGGTCTGAAGTGTAACAAACCTCTCTCTTATAATTATTTGAATAACAGTTTTGATTCCTTACTACATAAATTTCAGCTCATATCCATTTTGTTCAAACATTTCTCTTTTACATTTTCACATCTACTGAAGTTTCCGTATACTTATATAGATATGACGTAACACTTTCTATTTCCTCGATTTACATCTTTTCATACTTTAAGTTCATCTTGACAAAACGACAATAGAAAATGTAAAAAATCAGCAATACTTTTTTATTCAAGTGTTGGTTTGCAGGGATTTGATTGGTTTCAGGATTTCATCATGAGCTGACATTAGTTAGAGAACCATTGGAAAACCTGGGAGTACTGGACAGCTGTTTCGTCCTAGTTTGGAACTCTTCACAGTACGCACCCCCGTCACGGTTCGAACCCAGGACCTTCCAATTACAAGGCGAGCTCGTATACCATTAAGCCACTGGGACCCGATCCAATGGTCCTTGAATTCTAACTTCTGCCAATTCACGACATAGCGCGACCGCTAGCCAATGTCTTCGGCGAGTATTTGTCCTCACACCTGACCAGCTGCACCTACTGGTCACGACTTCCCACCGGAACCCAGGTAACTACCTACCTGAATAGGGTCAGTCGCCAGTGAGCATCTCATTGGTATTCAAGTGTTGGTTTGCAGGGATTTGATTGGTTTCAGGATTTCATCATGAGCTGACATTAGTTAGAGAACCATTGGAAAACCTGGAAGTACTGGACAGCTGTTTCGTCCTAGTTTGGGACTCTTCAACAGTACGCACCCGCCGTCACGGTTCGAACCCAGGACCTTCCGGTTACAAGGCGAGCTCGTATACCATTAGGCCACTGGGATTGTTTTATGTGGACAGTTACATGAATATTATTTGCTAAGTTCTTGAAATTCATTCGGTATCTTCAAAGAGACTAGTAGAAAACAAATGCCCAGCACTTTTCAGCTAATATCTCAATGCAAGGTTTCAAACAACGCAAAGTATTTCTATGAAGATAGAAAGGAGACAAAAAGACCGAACAGTCATAAACTATAAATAATGTCATTGTTTCTAAAGCATCTGTTTCAATTCTTTGATAAATATTTCTTCTCACTTGTTCGCTGAGTAATATGATAATTCTAATCAATAGTTTGTAAAATATATTTTTTGAGGCATTTGGTACGGTAAATGTGAACTCATCAATGTTTTACATTTTCCGTCTAAGTTGAATGCACGTTAGCGGAAGAACTGAATCAACGTAATGGTAAAATTATCAAGCAAGGAGGTATTTCTGGGTTTCATTACAGTCAACCTGCTGGCTAATCCACAGTCACTTGTGACTGTTCACAATGAGAAAACTAATGGTATTGTCAAATCAGTGTAAACTTCAGTTGGCGTTTGTTCTCTATTCGGTTAAACTTGCCATAAATGATTGGTGTGCTGATTAGGTACAGCAGAACTGATAATAATCAAACATCAAATGAGTAATTTTCTGAGTGCGTCGGTGGCACAGCGGTTAGGATGTGCGCCGACCATGCACATGGTCCGAGGTTCGACCTCCGGCTGACGCACTCCTTTACCTCGCTAAGCCAGAAATAATGCTGGTAAACAGGAAAGGTTGAACATGAGGCTAGCAACCTCATCCTGTAAAAATTAAACATTACTACAGAAACTTCAAGCCAGTAGCTTGAGGCCCTATATTCCACTGGGAACGTGAAGGGAAAAAATTTTTTCTCAGTATCCTCGTGCATTTAAAAGTATGCGTTTCACGACAGATTTTTTTGAATGGTGTTAATAATAAAGATTTATTTTAGACAGTATGCGAACATATAGTACGAAACTTTTCAAAATCTTTTTTTCTTCATATAGAACCTATATGTAAAGTAATAACCTAAAGTATTTCTTCATTTCGTCGAAGAATTGCACAGTGTTTACTTGGAAGTAAGTTAAATCAGCACGCAAGTTTATGTATAGGTCATCTGATAAAATTGGAAGATTAAAACAATGATAAATCCAGATGAAATTAAGCATTTTGGTAAGCAGCAACTTCGGTAGCGCAGTGATTTAAGCAGGGCGCCATTTTACTGATACTATTAACCGCATGTTCAAGATTTTTATTAGGAAGTGAAAAGTCAACTGAGTAGGAAGCATCTTTTCCTCAAATACATTTAATTTAGTCTCCTACATTCAGTCTTTTGTTCCTTCTCTGTTCAGTGTCAACTGATATCGATGAGTAGTACCGGGGGTACGGAAAAGCATATGATATGACCATAACTGAAAGACACTGTTCCCGGAACCTCATTAAAAATGTTGAGCAAGTCCTTATAACCATCAACACTTCTCAGACTAACTATCATTTCAGATGATATAAACTTTGCAAATGTTAATTTCATGTTTATTTGATATACATATCCTAATTAAAATAATTGCTTAAAAGCAACTATAGTGCCTAAAAGCAATTATATTGCCTAAAGAAGAGGAACATTTTGTTAAAAATGAATTACTCATGTTTCAGCGTCATTCTAATTATCTGAAAACTTGTTTGCTGAAACGATTGGCCTGAAAACATAATTCTATATATAAATATGTCCTTAGGCAAAGATAAACTATCTTAAAAATCGTAACAAGTATACTTAAAATTTATACCTTCAGACGGATTATGAGGAAACCAAAACTTGAAGTGGCACTGGTGCTAAAAAATGCAGGATGTGATTCATTCCTGTGCATCTCACCAACGACATTTCAATCAAACTTAAGCTTTGTATTCAAAATATCATTTATATATATATATATATATATATATATATATATATATATATATATTGTCATATTAAACTTCACATGATATCATCATACGACTCTCTTTGTGTCTTTCATTTTTATTTTCCAATCCATTTTAGAATTTACTTTTTTTTGCTTATATTACTCCACAAACTAATGTAGATCTGTCAGTTTTACATTTTTCCCACATAACTCCATAATGTTAGATTTTGCTAAGCCTAATTGATTCGAAAGCATTCTCAAGATTTTTGTTTTGCGTTCCGAAGAATAAAACATTGATCATTCTGTTGAACAGCTGACCTTATTTTACCCACTTCTGATTGTTCTATTCACCCTAGATGTGTGTTATCTTTTATTACACTAGTTTCTTGTAATTCTGATATAGCATAAGCATATACTTCTCAATAAATAGTGCATATTTTCAAGTATTGGTTTTGCAGGGATTTTGTTTGATCGTATGGAGGATTTCACCATTAGCTGACATCAGTTAGAGAATCACTGGAAAACCTGGGAGTACTGGACAGCTGTTTCATTAGCCTAGTTTGGGACTCTTCAGCAGCACATGGTGAAATCCTCGATAAAATAGTGCAGATTTGAGTTTCCTTTGTTCGGACATAAGTCAGTACCTAGTGTAATGCATCTAGTCTCTTCTTCAGTGCAGACTGACTGGAGTACTAGGTGATGTGGGTTTGACTCTCAGAAAGGATATTGTAACAACAGAAGTCAAGACACGGAAGCCAAAGTATACTTTATCACTAATCAAACCGCTGTTTATATATCCACAGTTTATATTCGTTAATTAATCACTAAACTTATGATTTTGGTTTACATCAAGGAACAAGAAATAGAAAGTTCAAATATACATAGTATTCTGTTGCCAATGCAATGCTGAACTGTGGAAAAGTGTTCTGTCTCTCACATCAAACAGAACGTTCAAATAGATATATCATATTCTGTTGTTAATGCCGAATTAAATTGTGGTAACATGTGAGAATAACATTCCACTAGTACACATAGTCTGTATCACACCACCACAATATGAATTCCTTCAAGATTGTAGATATGCCTTGCTGATGAATGCCAGCAAGCAGGAAACCTAGGTCTAAGGCATCCTGCTGACAACCTCTAACCATCTAATATATATTCGAGTTTGAAATTAGTTGGAGTTCAGACTACTCTGCTGCATGACGTCGCCTTTCACTCCATTCAAATACTTAGAAGAGGAAAAGTCTGCAAAATTGTAAAAACAAAATGGAACGCTGTTTATCACATCATGACACTTTCTTTTATCATACTGATTTGCCGATAAATGGATTGGAAGTTTTTTCGAGATAAATATTACACCCACGCATATATCAACTTAAGTGTTTACTTGACAATTTAACTTCACTTCACTTAAGTTAACACCAGAAATACACGTGAATTGATCGCTAGGCGATTCACTTTCTCTACAATCTACTAAACCTCTACAACATTATTAGTTTGAGTTTCTTTGCATGCAATGGAATACACTACCGCCTCACAACAATTATTACCTTGTAACCAGCCAACACATGAATAACAAAGAAATTCAAAGCTTATTATATTCAATTCTTCGAATTAAAAAAAAAGAATGTTTCTCTATTTTAACAAAATGCACACACACACACACCATTTAATCCTAATCAAAAATTACCTTTTTGGTGGATAGTCTTTTCAGACTGGTAATTTATCATTGTTCGCTTATACACTTCAAAGCAGGAGAGTAATTAGATGGATGAATTTAGCCGAAAAAGAATCTCCTCATCCGTATCGACTAACACTGCATTTGTGACGTAATATCGTGGAAAATAATGATGATTGAAAATTAAAATTATTTTGATAAATTTTTTTCACTTGGCTTTTATTGGATTCTAGAAATAGTAACAGTTTTATGCGTTATTCTTTTTTTTGATTAGCAAAAGTATTTGTAGAAGAGGTACAAAAATAGTAACTTGTCTCACTTGAAAAGTATCTTACGATATATGTGATTCATGTTTGAAATAAGCAAATGGAATCTGATTTACTGGTTATGTCAACACCTTAATTCAAATATTTTAAAAATACCATTAAGAAACTTTGTGAAATAAGATACAGACGTGATGAACTATGAGTCATTAGTCTGAATTCTTCAAGTATTCTGGTTGCAGAAATCGGTCACGTTATTGACTGAATTATTCAATTATTATTATATTCTTGTCTGATTAACTTTTGTTATTTGTGTAAACTGCATTGGATTCCATTAGGATAGCGGAACACAAGCTATTGCTTAAATGATATAAGAAGACATAAGCCAGCTGTAACTGGATTATCGAATTCAGTGATCAGGTCAATAACGAACCGTTTTTACTGCATTTATTCAAAACTGCTGATAACGACTCATAATATTTCACTTCTAAACAGGTTCATGCTGTTGGTATCAGCTCTCATCAACCATCTATGACGTGTCGAGAACTATTCATTTCATCGACTGAACTGTGATTTGACTTTCAAATATTTATGCAAGCCCTATTGGTCATCTGCTTACTTTCAGATTTTTCTGTTGATGTTCTATTCTGAGCTGGAGAGGTTAGTATTGTTTGTCATAGCAGTTTTGCAAAGTGACAACATTTGAGGTGAACGCTAACACAGAACTCAATGGGGTAGCCTTCATTACATTTCAGACAAGTTTACCAGGTGTATCTGTGTCATACTTATTGATGGTCCACCCAATAAAGTGTTAACGCAGCATCCACCATTTGAGGCACGCAATTGTTATCCACTAGCCTGCTAAACGCATGTTTTATATTCACATTATCTATATGAAGTTTGAATAATATATGTTCTAGTAAAGAGACAGTCATTTAAATATTCATTATGATTCATCTATTTTCTGAACAATAATTTTTAAAACTAGTGGTTGTGTTCAGCTGTTGTTGTTTTTTTGTAAATATTATCAGCAGTATAATTTGTATCTTTAAGGTGAAAGTGACTCAAGAAATGTTGTACTTTCCTGGTAAAGGAATGTTTTCATGAGAGAACCTTAAAATGGCCTTGTAATTTAACCAATAAATTAACAGGCTCAGAGCTAAAATACAGAAGTAAGCTAAACGTGATGCTATTTTTGAAAACACTCTTAGCTGAGTGAGACGATATAATATTTGAATTTTTAGTCCAGCATACTTATTGATTATTGGAATAATATCATCGCAGTTCTAAAATGTTGATCAGAATGTCTGAATAAGGCAGACAAAATTAATTTCTGAGGTAAAACTAAACTATCGAATTCGCAATACAAATCCATGACGTAGTCAGTAGCCTATCACCTGACTTCAGGGCAAGAAAAACTTAATTCTTATGACAGTATGAACTTTAATAGTCGTATAAATGGTACTAAAACCAAACACGATAAACTGCAAATCTACCAATACAGAATTCTCTAAGAAATTACAAAAGCTTTATAAATCGAATCACCATCCAATTTATTTTCTTATACCACTCTAAAGGTTTTCTTAGGAACAGCATAAGTCATATTTATACATCTGGAAATAAATGACTCCTTGACAGAAATGTATGATTACTGGTCCGTACAATCATTCAAACCCAAACCAACATAATAAAGGAACAGAATGACATCAAATGATACATATTTGTGTAAACGTAGTTTGAATTGTTGTTATTAGATGGTTGGAGGCAGTCTGAAAGAAGTCCTGGACCTAGGTCCCGTGCAAGTTGACACTCGTCAGCACGACGTATCTGCAACCTTGGGGGAACTCATTTCCCTGGTTAGATTCGAGCCGGCGTCACCGTGTGCTACAGTCAGAGACGTTACCCATTGGCCTGAGTATCTCAGTGGTAACGTCTCTGACTGTAGCACACGGTGACGCCGGCTCGAATCTAACCAGGGAAATGAGTTCCCCCAAGGTTGCAGATACGTCGTGCTGACGAGTGTCAACTTGCACGGGACCTAGGTCCAGGACTTTTTTCAGACTGCATCAAACCATCTGATATCAACAATTTACAGTGTACCATGATGTCAAGCCTCCCACAATGGTGGACTCATTGCAAACTTGACTAATAGAATTCAGTCTGTACCAAAATGAGAACCAGATACATTACACTGACTATCAGCTAGTTTCCAATTAAAAGGCAGTCTTAATATAAATAACATGTCCCAAGGTGAAGCAGATCAATCAGAGGAATTTTATCTGCTGATAACAAAGTATATGAAACTATATATCTAGAAGAAAGGAATAATTACGAAAACTAGTTAAGTAGTCTTACGTAAGCTAAACACACTGAATGATGAATATCGCTCGGAAAAAAATTATCATTAAAAACTGCGAGTACCTGGAAACAGTAATATTGCTCAAAAAAGCAAAATATTCATACATTTATAAAGTATACAATAAAGGTAGAATTAGAGAAGAAAAAACAAATGGATGTGAATTACATACATAAGCTCTAGGAACAAAAGATGGAGCTGAAAAACCTTCAGACGACTTGGCTTTACCTTGCATATCACTTCCAGAGATTTTTCTATTGTTGCGAAGTTATATGTAAGAAAAAGATGCTCAAGAATTGAGTTATTGGTATGTCTAATTGCTCCTTTCGACAGCACTATATAACTGTAAAGCTTGAAAGTCAATTTAAAAAAAGAATGTCGTTTGCTGACTTGTGTTTTTTCAGTTCATCTCACGTGGGTATTTTTCATATTTTAAAGAAATTGCCTCATTAAAATACGCAAACTGTCATATAACTTCTCAGTATACTATTTAAATCGCTACTACTGGCCGGGGAATCATAAAAACAACCTCTCACCTGAGTCTTTAGAGGCTAAGGGTGTTGACGTTCACGAATAGTACGAAGTACACTGACACAAGATTGTATAACCACAACTTTTATAGTATTCATTCCGCGTAGACCAAAGGCAAAGCAAAACATCAGAATTGATCGTCCAAATTACAAGATATATTTCGGGACCGAATCGGAGTGTCAGATGATTGCTTAACTAGCTAAGGATCGTGAAAGAACGAACGTGACACGACGGTGTGTCAAATGGCATGGATTCTTGACCGGAAGCCTTCAGCTAAACAAATCGACTAAAACAGTAAGGGTCAACATCCAATGTTCAGTGATGAATGCTGTGGCTATTAATTCTGGGAAATCACCTACCACTACAAGTTCATTCAACAGAAAATTATACGGTTACACTGAAAATTTACAGTTTAATTATCATCATCCACCCAATTTCTTCATATTTAAAGATTTCTGTACTAAATTGCATTTTTAATCTAATGCTGTTAAAGAGATAAAAATATGATTTTCAACTTTCACCACGGATTGATACCAGTTAGTGAACCACTGGAACCCAGGAGGTACTGGACAACTGTTTCATCCTAGTTTGAGAATCATTGGCAGTACGCACCCAACAAAAGGGTTCGAAGCCTGGATCTTCCAGTTACAAGACAAGTTCGTATACCATTCAGTAACTGGAATCCGATTCAAGAGCCAGGCCACGAATTCTAACTTCTAACATTTCGTGATTTAGTGCAATCACCAAGCAATGTCATTGGCATAAAATCCATCTTCACTCCTGACTGGATGAACCTCAGTGGTCACGATTTCCCACTAGAACTCCAGGAAACTCCGTCCAATATCAAGTAAATAGAGAGCATCAGATTAATTTTCAACAGCTGGTTTGTAAAGGTTCAATTTATTTTTCTAGTTTGACCCGTAGACTGATGTCACTTAGAGAACCATTGAAAAGCTGGGAGTACTGGACAGCTATTTCATCCTAATTTGGGAATCATCAGCAGTACGCCAACAGTTCTCTAACTGATATCAGTCCGCGGTCAAACTCGAAAAGAAAATCTAATCCTTACAAACCAGCGGTTGAAAATCAAAGTATGTTCCACATTTTTATTTTTTGATTACAGCTTGATTCCACACTGTATTTTTGGTACAAGTATGGAATTTTCAGCGTGGATATCGGTAGCCCGAAATTCGCAGGCCGACCATAGATATGAGGTGTGCGTCGGCGTGGGCTCGAACCCCGGACCATGTGCATGGTCGGCGAGAGTCCTAACCACTGTGCCACCGACGCATCAAGTTAGCTTTGAAACACTTAAGCTTTTGTAAAAATAGAATGATTACGATATCATGAAAGCGTTTAAGACAGCATAAAACATTAAAATTGAATTATAAGACATTAACTTCTGAAAAAACCACATTTAAAAAGTTTAACTTGGATTAGTACTTTATTCTACACCATAGTCAAGAATTATTGTAATCATATAATCAGAAGAGATAAAATAAATATTTATTAAGTATAACTTATCATAGTGAAATATTCTTCAAAACAAACTAATCTCATCTTTGTTCTGATGACTTCAGTTGCCAGACTATACTTAACAGTAATTCTTATTTAGTTGGGCAACTAAAATGCAGAAAATATGTCCATTAAACAAGAACACAGTAGTTTACTCTGCTTCTTTTTTTGGAGACAAAACAGTTAAATGTGATGCTATCGAATTTGGCAATGAGATGTAGACTTAGTGATTGGTGGGAATGATAATTTTCTCTAGACTGTCTATCTTGTCACCTGATACTCGCACACACACACACACACACATAAAATGTCATGATGTTGATCAACCTGTTAAGCAAGCTAAAACAATAACGAAATATATTAGGCTTTAATGTAAAGATATAGTAACACAGTGTGATTTAGGGAGTGTAGCTATAGAATAGAATAGAAACCTGAGTCAACACAAGACTCGAACTATCAGCATGCACCACTCATGATTACCCAACTACTTGTCGAGCGGACCTAGTTAGTAATATAACCATACATATATATAGTAGTATGGAAGTATGCAAGTAATTTACCCACCTGTTCTAATCACGATGGGAAGATTTGTGTTTGCATTCTAAGCCGTTATCCTGCTCATGTGGGGCATTATAGTTTTTAAACACACTAAAAATAAACACAAGATATTAGAAAATAAGCAATGTAACAGTAAAATAAAATAAGCAGATGCTACTGATAACGAAAAATAATACAGTGGACTGAATCAGTAAACACCCACTTTAACAGACAACACGGTTTACTAAGCAGACTAAAATATTTTAGACAGCAGAGAACACTTTATCAATCTTTCTGTTCAGACCACTTTTGTAACATATGAACAACGTGAAAGATGACACAAGTGCACTCGTTGAACAGATGAGAAGATTAGTTGATCACAATGAAAGTAATGAGGAAACACAACCACTCTATGTCAGTCGATAAATCATGTGTTTTGTATTTAGGGATTTTATCACTCTCTGATCTTGAGTATTGGGGTACTACTTTCAAATTTTAAAATGATCTACGATAAACACTATTTACACTACTGGTGCAAAAGTATACATATTTTAAATCCAGAGAGGTCTGTAAACACCATACTTTATCCCTATAAATTCAAACAAGGTGCCTATAATGACTGTAAATGGACGGCTAATTACGAGGGTGTACATAATTTAACAATAAAGTGTAGATTGATAGACACTTTAGAACACCTTAGAACCTAAAACTTGCAAAACTACAGTTTTAGCCCTTGTACAAATCCAGTCCAAACAAGTCCAAATAACTGATACTTTCCATCTGTTGGTTTTTTTGTTTGATTTTTCCGCCTGATAACACATTTTGATAAAACATGACTTTATTCAAAACAACCATCTAGGTTGAAAGAAACAAGAATACTATCGTTTTTAGACATTCATCAAAAGAAGCAAAGCAAACGAAGCATATGTGAAGCAGGAAGACTGAAGAAAAACCGTCATTGTATATGAGAAGTATGGTGAGATGTCAGTGAATAATAACCACCATGGAAGATATGAAAGAAAACAACAAATGTGCACAGTTCAACTCGTCAAAATATACATTAGTTTATAGATAACAATCTTTTGCAATTAAAACTACAATACAAAGGTAAATTTAAAAGTCTTTAGTTTAGAAATGAGGTTATCATTAAGTTAATTAAGAAGTAATAAATCAAACTGAATTTTCAAGGGATTCGATTGGTGGGTTACAGGAATTCATCATGAGCTGACATCGGTCAAAGCCTGAAGAGAGTACTGGACGGCTGTTTCGTCCTAGTTTCGGACTCGTCATAGTACGCACCCACCAGCGGGGTTCGAACCCAAAACCTTCTGGTTACAAGTTCAGCTCGCAGACCATTAGGCCGTTTTGACCCGATCCAATGACTAGCCCATGAATTCCAACTTCTGCCAATTCATGACATGGTGCGATCACTAGCCAGTGTCCTCGGTGAGTATTTGTCTCATACCCGACTTGCTGCTCCCTACTGGTCACGACTTCCCATGAGAACTCCAGTGGGCACGTACTGTGAAGAGTCCCAAACTAAGACGAAACAGCCTTCCATTACTTCCTGCAGGTTTTCCAGTGGTTCTCTGACCGGTGTTAGTTCATGATGAAACACTGAAACCAATCAAACTGAATTATTTAAAGGGTAAACTCTATCTCTGAATTCTTTGATGTATATCCACTTTGGTGATATAGAGCTGATTCGCAGAAAGACCTATCTATTCATACCAGTGGTTTTTGCTTAAACTCAAATTATCATTCGGGCATTTCATTTGAATTATACTGAAAAAGTTCATGAGTTACATAACATCTTAAATGGCTGAAAATCTAAAAATTAAATTACTTTAACAGTTTTTCCCACTGCCTTTTCGGTACTCTTTCCCTTAACACTGTGTGTTTTGTGTAAGGTGTTTGCAGTTCATATTCTCATTGAGAGAGCTGCCTCCCAAAATCATAAGCTGAAAATACTGAAAGCTCTTCACATGAGGTAAATACTCCGAAATTACAAATGTATTGATGAGAGTTTTCATGCTATAAACAAACTATGCCGTCTCTAGGCAACGAATGCTAACTACATAATCTTGACGCCGAGAGGAAATATATAATTTATCAGTTTATACAAATTGTATTTACATTAATACTTTTTGTATGAATTTAATCATGAAGTATGAAATAGAAACTAGTAATAAGGTTTAAACAAAATGTGTAATAGTTTATTCATATATAACAAGTTTTGTTGTTGAGATTATCTAGACCGATTCAACTTTCAGAGCTGAGTAACTGCATATACATAGCTGATCAGATGGGTTTCAAGCGAACGAAGAAGACATCCAGTGTTTGAATCAGTTTGATTTTGAACAATTTCGTAATGTTTTTAGAAACTTTCACTGTATCAAAGTAACTTTGAAGAAAAGCATTTTATTCATGAAGTAAAGTGTAAAGTTTACAGCATATTTTTTCATCCAACACACACTTCATTCACATTATATTTGTGAATTTTGAACTTTTCATTAACATTTAATCAGGATTCACTTTCCTAGCATTGTAAATGACTAAGAAGGTTATTCTCATCGAAAAATGCAGTCTAAAACTATGACACTTGTTATTTACTTTCCTTATTTGTGATTTGTATACATTTTCCACTGTACTCAGTGTATGGTGTAGACACAAACGTTGCACAAAACTTCTAATCCTGTATATGAATGAACAATCTGTGTCATCTTGAGATCTTTTCGAAACCAAACAGTACTGATGAAATTTTTACAGCATTTTGGCTAAACATAATATTTATTGTTCATTCATAACCAACACAACATATAGTTTAGAAAATTCAGTCTTATGGTGAATTTGTTAGCATGTAATTATTAGGTTGAATTACGGCAATCTTTACTTGCAGTTTCCATCAATTAGCACTTCTATTCAGTTATTAAAAAAACTTAACTACAGTGAATGTTCTAAATCTTCAAGTCAAACAGCTCGGAATTAATTACACATGGAAACAATTTGTTTTATCATTCACTGATCCATTTAATTCTCCAAACATACTCCAAAATGCCTAAAGCCTTAAATTCCCCCTTCCCTTACAAAAACAATCAGCTTACATCTAATCAAATCAGGATTTATCTTGAATTTACTGAGTCAATTGTTGTCAAGTAACTCGAATCCATTCTGTATAAAAAGAAAAATTGTCATTAATCTCATTTCTGCTGGAATGAAGACATAAATGACAGTAAGTGATTTTCCTGATTGCGGTAGACTGGACAATACAACAGACAACGGGTAAAGCAACGAGGAGACACGTATAAAATGAAACCACACAAAAAACTTTGAGGATCTGGATTTCGCCGTCAATATATGTTTGATTTCCCACAAACTGGAAGATATGCGAATGAAAAGCGACAAGTTAGCAGAAGAAGCATCTAGAGAAGATAGGACTTCAGGTGAACATAGAGAAGACAGAATTGATGAAGATTCATGGCAAACAGCAACAACAACAACAGACAGTTATCAGCATAAATTGGAGAAATCTGAAAGAAGAAACCTCCCTTACCTACCAACACGGGAAGCATCGTTTCAACTACAGGCGGACGGAACTGACGAGTATATCAAGGCTAGGATTGGGAAAGCGAGGCAAACTTTCATTACTCTCAAATCTGTGAGGAGATCAATAGCACTCATCAGCGTGAAAAATAAGATCCAGATTTTCAACTCCAATGTGAAGTCAGCACTATTCACTATACGGATCAGAGACTTCGAAGAAACTACAGACCTTCACCAACAACTGTCTTCTCCCAGTACTACTCAAGATCAGATGGCCGGAGAAAATCAGCGATAGTGAAGGATCTCCGCATGCGAATCAACCTCACAAGAACCGGCTGTGCAGCAAATCTGCAGGAAGAAATGGAGATGGATTGACCATACTCTGAGAAAAAAACCATCAAGTGAGTGACATCACACGCCAGGCTATCACTCAAGTGGAACCCAAAAGGGAAGTGCGAGTTGGTCATCAACTCGAGGGTGAAATGGAGGAGGTCATATGAAGATGAGACGAAAGCATGTGGACAGACGTGGAGCCAGGTGGGAAAAAGTTGGCAGAGAACCGAACGCAATAGAGACCTGTGGCTGAAGCCCTATGTTCCTCTAAGAATTAAAGGAAACAATAATAATAATACTGTCTTCATTATTATCATCATCATATTATCATTTTTTGACCTGCTAATCTTAACTCATCTAGCTGATTTCAAGCAATTTCCAAATTGCTTTCTTCTGTCTGATTACGGTGTCTTTCTTTCGTACTTTGCTGACAAATAACATTGTCCATATGAACCCTTAAACAGCTGTACAAGTTCAAAAGAGAAGTAACAAAAATAAATTTCTTTGCTGACTTAATTGGTGTGATTAATTAGTGTTAAGTCAACTACCAAAACTTCTACAACCTTCTTTCAAAATTATAATAAATAAAGTAGTTTGTTTCCATATTGTTTGTGATATGTTGTGATATTCCACCCACTGTTGTCTTATTAAACTGCAATCTTCATGTCAAACTTTTGTTGGATATAATAGAAAATGTAAGTTCTTTAATCTTTAATATTATGTATATTTTAGGCTGTCCATAGCTCAAGTGAGATATTTCTAAAGGAATTGTGCCTACTTTACGCTTCAAATCTTTTTCTTCTTGCTCTGATGAAAGTGTTCAGTGAATACAAGTTAACCAACTGATTTTGAAATGTATCCGAATAGTTAGATTACCAATAAAAACCAAAATAAACGCTAAAAATTCAATGCACAATACTTGAACACCAGTTATTGGTTCAAATCAATCCCTCATTATGAGTAAAATCACTAGTATGATGTGCGGCCTGAAGGGTTTTGCAGTTACTTCTTATGGACAAAGATAAATTAGAATTGAACATTTTCTAGCCAGAATATCGAAAATATTTTTTTCTTTTGGTGAACTAGTAATAGAGAAATGCAGAAGCTGATAGTTCTAGTGTACCTCAGGTTTTTGTTTCTACTTCCATAATAACTCAGTTACATTATTAAAATCGCAAAGATGTGTGGACCTTCACAGTTATTTTGGCCCAGACAAACCATTAGGAGCTTATTACTGGGAGAATAAATAGTTTATTTGATTAGAAAGCTGTATTCAATTCAGTATTTTTTGCATGCTAGAAAAGAAGAACACAAAATGTGACAATTTAATCTAGGCGGACAAATTTTTCACATTTAATTCGTCCAAAAAGTAATTTATTTAAGTCAAAACTTATCCCTACTGTATTGCCATTATTATTATTCTTTTGGGTTCCACGTGGAGCATAGGGCTTCAAGCTAGAGCCCTGAAGTTTCAGAAGCAGTGTTATTTATTTTCGCAGGTTGCTAGTCTCATATCCAATCTTACATCTTTACCAGTCTAATTACTGGACTGGCTAGGTAAGGAAGCGTGTCGGCCGGGGATCGAACCCCGAATCACATGCGTGGCTAGCGAGCATTCTACATCTGTGCCACTGACGCACTCAGCTGAGTCCACGACTACACATGTCATTCTCGAAGCGATGACCTACTCGTCACTTCCTTTTGGGATTCCACTAGAGCGATGACCTGCATTGAGCGCAATATCATTTGACGGCTTCTTCAACGTATGCCCAATTCATCTCCATTTTCTCCCAAATATTTCTGATCAGTCGGCTCGTAGTTGGTTTGTTCCACCGCAAAGTTTCTTGCTGCTAATCCTTTCTGAATAGCCGGCCGGCCATTTGATCTTCAGTATGGAGCCAGCGAAGGCAGCTGTTGATAAATGCCTGTAACTTGTTGGAAATCCTTTTCATGACACGCTGGCCAAGTTTCTGACCCATATAGAAGAACTGACTGACTGACTTCACATTTGTGTTGAAAATCCGAATTTTGTTCCTTATGTTGAGGCTGAAGGCAGAAGATTTTCAAACTGGTTTCAGGTTGGTGAAGGCGTATCTTGCCTTTCCGATTCTGGCGTTGACGTCTTCGTCAGTACTTTGGCAGTATCTAAGTCTAAATTCGGTAAACAATAATATTTCATTTGAATAGAATAACAAAGCATTGAAATTGTTTGTATCCGTAAGCATTTGTCTCATTTTAGCAAATAAGACTTCTCACAGATAAAGACAAAATTAATAGTTATATTTGCACTAACAACTGTGTTTGTCTAAGATGAACATATTAATGAACAATTATATATTCTAGACTTAATTATAGTAGTATTGTAGTCTAGCTGACGACTAAAGTGTTTTTATTCGAATATTGCATATTCCGACTACACCCTGTAAGGTTACACTGTTTGTCTTTACTGATTTCCTATGGTTACTACATTCTGAATACATAGCAACGTCTCATATTACAACAGTGTTTTTATTTGAAATGTAGTTCATCTATTTTTGTATTGATCCATTGTAAACATTACTTACACCAAGAGCCAATGATAAGATTTTCACTATCAGGATGCAATAATCATGCCTGAAATTATTCCCAAATTATCGAACCTACAAGAAAAGGTGTACAGAACATTCTGAAAAATATGTACGTTACAACTATATGTCACCACATGTTATTTATGTGTAAATGCATTTTCTGTATCGTTAAGTCTGAAATTTCGTAAATATGATTACTCATTTTCTACACAACTAGCTATAAAATGCATTTGCGTCGGTGGCGCAGTGCTTAGGACTCTCGCCAACCATGCACATGGTCCGAGGTTCGATCCCCTGCCTGCACACATCTGATATGTATGGTCGGCCTGCAAAATTGGGCTACCAATACTTGTACCAAAAAGAAAATACAGTGTGGAATCAAGCCGTAATAAAAAAAAATCAAAGGAATTTGATTGATCATATCATTTGAAGAAAATAAATATGAAAAACCCAGTACTGTTTAACTGAAGACTAATTATAGCGACTCAGCGTTCCGTTATGAGTATAGGTTTGACGGTGCTTAACTAAAAGGAATATTTGAATAAGTTGAGGGATACATCACTGCACTAAGCACAAATTTCGAAATGTCATAGAAGAAGTCCGAATTCTGGAATGATCTACTAAAAGATTAGATTTCTTTATTCCTTTACGTCTCCAGAGGAACATAGGGGTTCAGGTTAGAGGCCTAAAGTTTCGGTAACAGTGATATTTATTTTTACAGGATGGGGTTGCCTGCCTCATATCCAAACTTCCCTCTTTACCAGTCTAATTACTGGTTTGGCGAGGTAAAGGAGCGTGCCGACCGAGGATCGAACCCGGGAGGAAATGCGTAGCTGGCGAACATTCTACCTCTGTGCCACTGACGCACTGAAAGACTAGGTAGTTACTCGCTATATATCAAGCTCTACTTATGACTCATTTACTAACTAGTTCATTCAGATATTAGAATCATTTTGTATATAAATCGGACAGCATTCTGTATATGGTGTACTTCAATATTTTTTGGAACGTTAACCCTCTAAATGTTTGAGACATGAAGTTGATATTGCTCAATGTAAATTTATTTGTCTAAACCTACATCACTTACAGAAACTACACACAATGGGTATTACTGCATAAACACTGATAGAGTATCTGTCATCCTTTTAGAACGGTTTCTTCTCAGGTGACAGTGTAACAGGATTAACGTTCCCGAGTGACAAGGACAGTAGTAGTTTTAACCAACGACTCTTTAAGTTCATTTAGATAAAAATTACTTAAGAGTCAAACACGATAAATTCTAAAGCGATTAACAGATGCCATCTGCCACTAGATGTGAAAATCTAGTAACCAATACCCTTTGCAAAAGCGATGGCTCAGCATGGCGTTTATTTAAGACGATAGGTGCTGAGTTCGAATCCCAACGGAGACACTATCACACTGGATACTCATCCATCCGCCTAGTGAACCACGCATAGATAAGACGAAATGCGTGTCATGGATTCCACTTTCAGCTAGTACCAACTTTACTCAAAAAAGAAATAGCTTGAAAGTTCCTTTTTTGGATTTTTTACAAATTCAAAGAAGCAGTCAAGCGTCAATGACACTTTCATATAATAAATTGAAATATATGGAGTAGGCGGCGAAAGAAGTCGTCTCACATTTTAGTTCTAATAATTATAAATAAAATAAAATGTCATTCATCCGCTGTGTTTGCATTTCAGTGAAATATTTCCATAGATCGCATACAGAATAATTGAAATCGATTAAAATTCAGTCTTTTGGAAAAAAAGAAGACATAATTCATAATCAGCTGTAATCAAAATATTGAATTGAGCGTTTAAAATTCATTCATTATTTGTCAACAGCAAAAACACAGAAGTCTGTGTACCAAATTTGTTAGTCAGTCGACACAAACAGAGGTTTGATACACATAAATAATCAAGTTGTCGGATAGAAATTGATTTATAAAATGCTACTCTGTAAAGTGTAATACAAGCTAGGACAAGTTTATTCACGATCATAGTCAGTCTATCTATAAACAAGACAGAAAGTTTTGTATTGACTCGCCTACGTCTTTTATAACAATTGACATATATATACAATAATTTTGTAATAGGCATGATATCTGATGGTTTACGTGTACAATTGTTATTATACCTTTCAGCAACGTACATAGGCTGGATTTTTTTCCAATTATAATAATAATAACAATAATTTCTGTAGGTTATAGACAAGTATAAGTTAGTATATGGCATGTTTATTCAAACAAATGGTGAGAAATGTTTTTATTAATAGTTTATTAAAAGTAAATAAACTTTAGATCGATACTTAGACGGCATAGAATGTTGTACAACGTACGAGAGTTTCATTTTCCATCCTTGAGGCAAGTGACTTTAATCAAAAGTTGGATTTTTAAGTCCATGGGCAGAAAATATACCGTCAGGCTTTTTCACATAAGATTAACTATGATGACAACAAGAAAACAAATATTTTCGAATTCAATACAATAAAACTGATATATATATATATATATATATATATATATATATATATATATATATTCTCATTCAACAGTTATACGACAATGCTGCATGCCAAGTAATCCACAACGGGAAACTTACAGAAGCCTTCAATGTGAGGACGAAAATGAGGCAAGCTGGCTGTCTGCTATCGCCAATGATCTTCCTGATTGCAGTAGATTGGATAATGCGACAGACAACGGGTAGGGCAACGAAGAGAGGGATAAAATGGACTCTCACAAAAACTTGGAGGATCTGAACTTCACCGATGATATATGTCTGATTTCCCACAAACTGGAAGATATGCAAGTCAGAAGCAACAAGCTGGCAGAAGAAGCATCAAAGATAGGAATTCAGATGGACATACAGAAAACAGAGGTGATGAAGATTCCTGGCCAACAACAACAGACAACAGTCAGCCAGCATAAATGGGAAGAACCTGAAAGAAACAACCTCCTTTATCTACAAACATGGGAAGCATCGTTTCAACTACAGGCCGACGGAACTGACGAGGATATCAAAGCCAGAATCGGAAAAGCAAGACAAGCTTTCATTACTCTCAAGTTTGTGTGGTCTGTCTGTTTTCGACACAGAACTTTGCACCGATGTGAGGCAGTTCAAGTCGCTACACTCCACGTAGCACACAGAGCAGGAGAAGAAAGAAGAAGAAATGCATAACAGAGACAGTAAACAGAGGTGTGAGACGAAGGAATAGTCACAGCGAAGAACCATATAGTTCCTTTGGAAATCATAAGTCACAAGGAGTGGATGCATCTGCGTCAGCCAGCCATTGAAAACGATTTTGAGTCATATCAGCAATTGTCTTCAACAATTGGGTTTTACCGTCCTGAGGACCCCAACCAGGAAGTCAACACCTTCCTACGTGGCTGGATGGCTTAAACTAACTGTTGTAGATTTCATTGACTGGTGCCATGTTTTGGTTTGACTGCCGCTAGCTCTTTTCCAGCCTAACCCTATATCCACTAACATTGCTCATCGAGGAAGGCGACGACTAGACATACGTAACACATATCCTAACCATCTCAGTCTACGTAACTTCACAGCCATGTCGATTGATTTCCCCTCCTTACCTAGTACTCGACCACCGTTGTTTGTGGTCACAGAGTGAAGATGATTCACTAGCCTGCAGGATAGTACTAACTGTAGTAGAGAAGCAAGATGAGGAGGGTGATGTGAGTAAAGGAGAGTGATGCTCAGGAAGGCTTCGTGTGCTTTTGGAAGTGTGTGGGCGGTTGTTACTTCCCGGCTGCCCACACCGTGGAAGTTGAATAATTCTTCGGGTACCTGAAACAGAGAGAGAGTCTGTGTGGAGGTCAACAGCACTCAACATCAAAAATAAGATCCGAATTTTCAACCCCAATGTGAAGTCAGTGCTACTATGTGGATCAGAGACTTGGCGCCTCATCATGAAGGGCACTTCGAGCAAACTACAGACCTTCATTAACAGTTGTCTTCGCTCAGTACTCAAGATCAGATGACCGGCCATAAAAGATCAGCAACAGGGATCTCTGGGAGCGAACCAACCAGGAACCGAGTGTGCAACAAATATGCAGGAAGAAATGGTGATGGAATGGCCAAACCATCAAGTGAGTGACATCACTAGAGAAGCCCTCGAGTGGAACCCTAAAGGGAAGCAGCGAGTTGGTTGTCAGTGCAAGGGTGACGTCAAGGAGGTCATGTGAAGAGGAGATGAAAGCATGTGGGCAGACTTGGAGCGGAGTGAAAAAGTTGGCAGAAAACCGAAGGCACTGGAGACGCGCAGCTGAAGCCATATGTTCCTCTAGGAATTAAAGGATATAATAATAAATAATATATAGTATGATAAAGTGACAAAAAGTTTAAAATTTTAGGCGGGTATTCCAAAGATAATGCTCAGACTTTTCACCCTTTCATTTTGTAGAGGTTGATAGCATATATTCTGAAGAACATGAGAATTATTTAGTGAAAGTGTATTACAGTTTTTTGAGATAAACTCTTTAGTCAAGTTTTTCGTTAAATGCACGCAAAAAGACATGAAATTCCATCATTTAAAGTATATTATTTAAACCATAGTGATTATTCTACCCGATAATGTGTATGCGTAACAAGATAGCTGGTCGATGAATAATACAGCTTGATCTGAATGCCTTCTAATCTCTGCAGTATCAATCACATTTTTACTTCACTTTTTCATTACAAAGACTCATCAGCGTATATTGATGATTTTATACAAATTCAAACTGAATTTGTAATCTAAAGTGAACAAAAGAGAAAGTTGCAATAATATTTTAGTTTTTAAACAGAGTTTTAAATCTTTTGTCTTTTTGCGTTTTGTAGGTATCACGTGATAACTTACTGCACAGTCTTAATCACCTGTTCATTCATATCAATACTTTTAAGTGAATTTATGTCATATGCATTATTTGCTTATTTTCATTTGTATCTATATTTACATTAGCGCTGTCATGTCATTTGCTTGGTCTGTGTATGCTATTTAGTAGTGACAGACTTTTTATAGTGTTAATTTGTAGATATTTGTCTTTGTTACAAATTTAGGTAGAGATTCAAGCAACAAGACAGTCAAAATAATTAAGTAATTTAACTTCGAATTAACTAATTGTCACAGCATAGATCTAATTAATAACCCTCATCAGTTACAGAATTGCTGAAAATCGAGGAGCTGTTTTGTTCTCTTTTTGGGAAACTTTAGAAGTGTGTGTGACCCCACTACAACACCAAACATTGAACTCAAGACCTTCAGATTATGTAGTTGTGTTATTCGCCGTTCAATCTCTCGGTGGGAATCCATTGAATTCCCGCATTTATGGAAACCCAAAAAATATAAGCAAATAATTGGATCTTGTCAAAAGTCATTGCCGAAATAGATTAACAGTGGAAATACCTATTCCTACAAACTGGTCCTTGTATAGTTTAATCATGGTAACTATTTTATTATTATTGTTCCGATGGATTCCTAGTAGGACACAGGGCTTCAACTGCACGTCTCCACTTGCCACTTCTGTTTTCCTTCCGCTGTACTTTTCACCTGCATCCATGTTACTCCATACTCTTTCAACTCTCTTCACACAATCTCCTCCATGTCACCCTTGCACTGACGTCCCACTCGCCGCCTCCCTTTCGGCCTGGTTCCACCCGAGAAATGGCCTGACGCGCGTGCGATGTCACCCAGCGGTCCGATGCATCTTCACTTTCCCCTGCATATTTGTTGGTTGGCGATTGGTTCTTGTTTTGTTTGTTCCCTTAGTTTCTTGTTGGTGATTCTTTCCGGCCCGGCCATCTGACTGATCTTCAGTATAGATCCAACGAAAACAGTTGTTGGTTGATAAAGGTCTGCAACAGGCTGTTGGAAATATTCTTTGTGACCCGCCCGCCAAGTTCCTGATCCGTATAGAAGAGCTGACTGACTTGACGTTTGTATTGAAAATTCGACCGAATTTTGTTGTTGATGCTGATTAACGAAGATTTCCAGATTAGTTTCAGGTTGATGGATGTGTTTCTCGCCTTTCCGATTCTCGATTTGATATCCCCGGTAACTATTTTAGCGCACCATATTTAGTGTTACATAACAGACGGTTGGGGCTCAACAATAAGTGTGTCTTCCATCTATCTTTAGGGAACATTTTCCCTGGTACTTAATTCCATATCACTCAATTTCTCAATTCAGAAACATTCCTGCTAAGCTATTCACGTTATGTAGCAATCCCTATAGATATGGTCACGGGATGACAATCACTTCAGTTGCCTGCACTAATTGAAATCTACATACCAAGTCTGTGACGTAATAACCAGGGAAAGTGACTCAACACCTACATAAAACCATTAACTTCAACTGAAATAAGGGTAGTTTTAAGGTAGCAATTTTAAAAAGGTTACGCTTCCAACTTTATTTGTTTATGGGATACATCACACAGTGAAAACATGTTATTAACTGGACTACGTGTAGAATACAATTTATTGTTCATAATTATATCAGTCGTAAAACTACACTACTTCAAAACTTCGTTTTGCATAGTTAGATTGACTAACTCTTAACGGATATAACACTCAAATTTTAAACATTCATTTGTCGATTCTAGACTTAAATGCCGATATTTTAATTTAACAATCTTCATCAGATTATCTCCATCCAGCTTCATCCAACTCAGTGGAATTATGTAAATTATTCCAGTAGATGTGTATATTATATTCATTTCAACTGAAATCATTGAGGTATGAAAGTGAATTTAAAACTTGTGGATGAATAATCATCGGTAAGACTAACTAGTAGAGAAATTTCTTTCGAGGTCTAGTTTTCTTCTTCTCTCTTATAAGATTTTTTCACCATCTCTTTTCGGTAGAAGAAAATGTATCAGACATACGAGTAAATTCCTTCCTTTTAAAACAACTTTCCAGCATCTGATGTTTATGCTATCAAAGATAGACATAGAAATAACGAATTTTTCGAAGCGAATACAGAATTTGAGCTCTATGAGCTTTCGATTGAATTGAAAGTCTATCACATGGACTAAAGACCTCGTGAATGATTTACATAAGATTGAAAGCTAATAACTATCTTTACATCTGTTCATTCATAAATATATAGTGATTTCTTCGAATAATTTCCCAACTTGTTCACTTACTTTGATTTTTTCCCCGATTTAGCTGCCAAACTGACAATTAGCCAAGCATATATAATAATTAAAAATCTTAAATTTCTTTAGTAGTTATATGAAGGAATCGCATTTTCATTGTGTGTTAAAGTAGTTTCCTGGATATTTAGCGTGTATGTTAATAGTCCTTAGAACTCTGTGTACTTATTTCAGTTTAAGTTAAATTACTCAGTATCACCCGAGAATAATCGATAAAATAAGATGATTTTATAAACTTTTACTTGAAAAACAAAATATATGTATTAAACGAGTGAGTGAACATTTTTACACTAGATCTTTTTCAAATTATACTCTTAACCAGTCAATTAATTTAAGTGGTCATTTTATTGAATAAAACTAATCTGAAGACAACATTTTTTGTTCCTTTGCGTTTCGAGTAAATCGAAATTCAACTCCGGAGTTTTAGATCTTGGAGAGCATCTATATTGACATTAGAAAGAAGAGAACACGAAGTCCAGCAAAGATGTCTATCTTTTCGGCGATTTCATTTTCAAAAGCTTTACAATCGCATTTAAATACATAATTTTACATGGATACAATTCTTGTTTGATTCCACATAATTACGATGGCTAATAAAAGGTGATAATTTTTTTCAACTAGATATGGTTTAAGAGAGGCTTAGAAACAAAATTACACAGGATTGGAACGGATAACAAGTGTGTAAAAATGAGCGTGGAAACAAAATTGAAATAATAATTTTCAACTTGAGGTGGGAGTTAGGAGGTATGAATATAGATTACAAGGGCCTTAGAAACACGGAAATTGCACAGGATTAAGATATAATTGTAAAATAGTTATTTTAAACGAATTATAAATGGGAAATGGAAAAGCATGGAAACTAACTTAAAATAACTGCTTTTATAACTGCAAAAATGGGGTGAATCGAATGAAAACAGAGGGAGTAAGAATCACACACACACAGCGAACGAAAAAAGATCAAAAAGGAAAACGAGAACGAAAGAAGAAAAAAACGGAAGCGAAGAGAACATACCGAACTAGATCCATGGTAGTTGTAAAGGTTGGACTAATTTCTTTTGAACACACAGCTCCGGCTTCTCGATGCATATCACGAGGGCTCTTGCAGTACAGAGAAGTCGGAAACATACTGCTTTTGGTAAGTTTCTGTTGACTTTGTAAATCACTTTGAAAGAATCAGTTGAGATGTTGTGGGAGGTGTTGATCAGATGTTCAATAATGGCACTTCTGATTGAACCGGTGCCTCCTCTTTGCAGCCACGCTGGGTAATGTTCTCTAACACGTTTTGAAAGGATGTGCATACAACGACATATGTACCTAGCTCCGTACGAGCAGGTGAACTGGTATATGCACATTGAATTGGTCATATGCGACAGTTTGTTTTTCACGTTGTTTCGAAGTATTGGACGGCTAGAGAATGTCACTCTTAGTGTTGCTGCAGGGAAAGTCTTCTTTAAAGAGCTGGATATTCTCCTCTTCAGGATTTCGACTGCCGAATCTCCCCTGAAATTCAGATTCAGATACAGCGTTTTCTTTGGCGCTGAATTGCATTCTTCTCTTTTTGATTTAGGTTTCATGTTCTTTTCAACAAAGCGTGTCGGGTAGCCATTTTGAACCCCAATACTTTTGAGGAATAGGAGCTCCTCTTCCATGCAATCGCTGCTGCACATTTTTATAGTGGGATTAGTTAATGCTATGATGAGAGCTCGTTTTCGGCTCAAAGGTATCCAACTGTAGAAATGCGTTAGTTGGCTGTTCCATATAGGTTTTCTGTGGATGGACCTCTATAGGGTTCCATCATCTCTTTTTCTTAATTCCACGTCCAGAAATGGAATCTTTGAATCGTTTTCTAATTCCATTGTGAATTTAATCGAAGGATGGGAATTATTAAATTCTTGTAAGATGCAGTTGAGGTCTGAGTTATCGTAGCAGACTATAAAGATATCGTCAACGTACCTTTTGTACATTAGTAACTTTTTTATTGTTAATTTTAAAACTCCACTCTCCAAACTGGCCATAAAGCAGTCTGCTAAAAGCGGGCCAAGAGGAGATCCCATTGCAATGCCGTCTTTCTGTCTGTAGATGTCGCCGTTGAAGGTGAATTGTACATTCAGCGTGCATCTCAGCAACAATTCCTTCAGATATGATATTGGTACTCCGACGCTTATATTAGATTTCTCCATATAATTGCAGCAGTGATTTTATCTAGGCGTGGAATTATTAGTCCCACGCTCAGCCTTTCCTTTTAGAGTTTATTGCTCCCGAGGCAAGTTTTAGGAGTAAGTAGGCTTGAAATTAAACCCAGTCCAAATGGTTAGTCATCAATCATTTTAACACTGAACCACCAAAGCACCGATACTTTGTAGTGGACTCAATATCTCAGGCAAATTTCGTTTATCTGAACTTCTTCAGCGTATCTAATTCATTGAACTCTGACAATCAAAATTTACCTTTAGTAATTAATTTCAGCATCTAACACCTCTAGTACAAGACCTAAATTTGAGTAGAAGTTATTTACTATCATACGACCCACGTCTTCGATTATTCTACCTAATACAGAGTATTTATTGATATAAACTTTCTTTTACAGGTATTTACACTATACTTAAAAAGCATGAAAGGCTCACTCACCAATTTTTCCACTTCAAACTTCGTCTGTAAGTAATAACTACCTAAACTGTAGTCAAGATTTGACAGAATAGTTCTATAATATTTGGGCGCCTAGTGAGAAGTAGACATTTGTAAAAAATTATATTTGTAAAAGCTCAGCGATATTGAAATGAGTAATTCCAACGTTTCGTTCGGCAATCTGGTCCGAACTTCTTCAGGGAAATTAATCGAAATTAACATAACAGGTTTATATATAAAAGGAACATCTTTTGTTTTTAAAAACTTGTCCAATCATGATTCATAAAACAAATATTAACAAGTATAATAAACAAAATTGTACGAGTTGTGATCAAAATTTGACCTCAAACTTATAAATATTGATCTACCTTTGTTAAACACTTAAACACAGTGTATATGTGTGTGTGTTTGCGGATAAACAGTTGTAAAACAATGTCTTAACGTCTCCATAAGTAGATGTAGACAGTCGGGAAACTTTGACCAAGTATTATTAGTTAGTGATACATATCCATTCTTATTTATTATCAGGATTTCCTATGCGTCATCTAGCATCACACCTTCATGTCTGTTCAAACTGTTAGTATCTAGAATTTTATGATTAGACGTATTTTCAAAATTATGGTGTTTAGGATTAGAGTTTAGTTGAACAACCCCGTCAAACTTATTACTTTGTCTTCTTTCTGAAAGTTGAGCTGCTTTATTCGACCTACTGAAGTTGTCAGGTGACTGGACAGCTACGAATTTAGGATACGCATTCTGTTGCAGACAACGGAGAGTGGAAAACGATGATTGTGCCAATTACATAGTTTCTTTGTTAATTTAATTCGATTACAAAATAAATCAAATGAACTGTAGTCAAGATTTGACAGAATAGTTCTATAATATTTGGGCGCCGAGTGAGAAGTAGACATTTGTGCGTCGGTGGCACAGTGGTTAGGACTCTCGCCGACCATGCACATGGTCCGGGGTTCGAGACCTCGCCGACGCACACCTGATATCTATGGTCGGCCTGTTAAATTTGGGCTACCGATATCCATGATGAAAATTCCATACTTGTACCAAAAATACAGTGCGGAATCAAGCTGTAATCAAAAATAAAAAAAATAAATAAAATAAATAAAAAAATAAAAAAAATAAAAAGAAATTATATTTGTAAAATCTCAGCGATATTGAAATGAGAATGAATAATGAGAAATAAGAATGGATATGTATCACTAACTAATAATACTTGGTCAAAGTTTCCCGACTGTCTACATCTACTTATGGAGACGTTAAGACATTGTTTTACAACTGTTTATCCGCAAACACACACACATATACACTGTGTTTAAAGTGTTTAACAAAGGTAGATCAATATTTATAAGTTTGAGGTCAAATTTTGATCACAACTCGTACAATTTTGTTTATTATACTTGTTAATATTTGTTTTATGAATCATGATTGGACAAAGTTTTTAAAAACAAAAGATGTTCCTTTTATATATAAACCTGTTATGTTAATTTCGATTAATTTCCCTGAAGAAGTTCGGACCAGATTGCCGAACGAAACGTTGGAATTACTCATTTCAATATCGCTGAGATTTTACAAATATAATTTTTTACAAATAACTATCTGATTCATCTTTTTCATTTGATCCGTGTAAGTGTTTGTGGAATTAATAAAAGCAGTCTACTAGAATTATTATCTTTCTTTTAGAATTGTTTTTCATGGTTATCTATGTTTTCATTTGCGTTGTACAATAAATACTTCATTTCTTAAATCGTGTGGTTTGAAAATTAGTGACTTCAAACAGTGAGTTCAGTAATCCATACTTTATGGTCACTATGTGTAAGTAATGTTGACGAAAATCACTAAATTGCTTTCAAACAGTTTTTTGTTGATAAAATTTTGTTTTAAAAGTTAATTGATGGATGATGACTAGCAGAGGAATCCAGGATGCGCATTTCGTCCTGTTTAGGACTCGTCATATGGATGTACCTGCATCCCACAGTGATGATGTTCCCACCGAGGCTTGAACCCAGTGCCCATAATTTCCAACGGCAAAGCGTTATCCACTAGGCCAACTGGGATACGAGAGCCACCTCTTTTGCAACGGGTCATATTAATTTAATTTAATTTTAGATTTCCCCGTCCATTGACTGGACCGAAGTGCTCGGTCCCAGGTACATCCAGCTGACGAGTCCTGAATAGGACGAAATGTGCATGCTGGATTCCACTGCTAGTCATAATCCACCAATTAACTTCTGATTACATGCCCAGGCATTGTCGAAGCATTGCACAAGAAGCTGACATATCAACCTGAGACCGAGCACTTCGGTCCGATCAATCGACGGGAATATCTAAAATTCAGTTAAAATAAAATTTTGTTTTGTTACCATGATCTAGTTAATACAAGAATCCATTCATCACTGAAGTAAAGGTTCGACTGCTGTCAAAGTAATCGTGTTCAGTCTGAGAGGAACAGGGGTTTCGACAAGTGATCAAAAGATAAACAGCACAGTGCCATCTGAAAGACTAGCGTTGAACACCCCCATACATTCATTATCTCATAAATGGGTGGACGAGCTTCCTTTTAGTGTCAGAACCAGATTAAGTATTCTGTTATGCCTGGTGTTCAGCGAGTATGATGACCATAAACTTTGTCTGGATAGCGAGGGGTAAACACGATACCCAATGGAGTATGAAAGTGAAGATAGCCAATTCTTCTTAGTTGATCAAATATGTTATCCGTGAGACGCAAGTGCTTGAACAACTACCTTACCGTGAAACATTGAGTCCGACTCCTGAATGACATAATAATGTATTCACCATTTAGTGTTACTATACTTTAATGAGTGAATTTAGGTGAAAACCCGGACTACACTCATATTCGGGTTTGTAACATACTGACTACAGAACAAAGCCTTCAACAACTATCAAAATGAATTACTAGATAATAATTTATGAAGTTTTTCAGAAAGACTCGAGCTGAAAGGATTATACACTGGCCTGCTGATAAATAATCATAAAATTTTCAACGAATATTGATCAGTTTAATGTGTAGGCAGAAGATTTGAAGTATACAAAGTGAAATGAATTCACTTCAATCCAGAATATTTATTGTTTTTGTTTTGTAGAAAGTTATAAAAGGAGCCAATGAATGAAATATTTTTCATTTAAGGAAACTTGTCGTTCCTTGTCAATTCCAAGTGATAAATGGTAGTTAGTCATCATGTCCCAATGTTTATGTTATTCCATCTTATGTATCACATTTTCACGGCAGCTAAAATTAAACGATTAGTGACTGTTTGTCTAGTCACCAAATAAATGCAAAATACAGAATATTATGACTGTAAGGTGTGGGATTCAGTAGACTATTTGAAATCAGATACAATTCCTTACAGAGGTTACAAATGAGTTATTAGATGACTTGAAAAACTTAGACTGTTTGAAAGGCGGATAATTATCATTTACCTTAGACTAATTAAAGTAAAGACTTGAGCGTCATGAACAGCACTTCGAACAAACTACTGACCCTCATAAACAGCTGTCTTCACTCAATACTGCTGAAGATTAGATACCTGGCCAGAAAAGATCAGCAATAGAGACGGATCTTTGTCAGCGAACTAACCTATCTGGAACCAATTATGCAACAAATATGCAGGAAGAAATGGAGATGGATTGACCATACTCTTAGAAAAAAGCCATCAAGTGAGCGTCATCACACTCCAGGCCATCGCTCGAGTGGAACCCGAGTGGGAAGCGGCAAGTTAGTTGGTCGTCAGTGAGAGGGTGATATGGAGGAGGTTATGTGAAGAGGAGATGAAAACATGTCAGCAGACTTGGAGCCAGGTAAAAGCGTTGTCAGAGAACCTAAGCAATGGCAACGTGCGGTTGAAGCCATATTTTCCTCTAGGAACTAAAGGAAACAATAATAATTTAAGTAAACTGCGTATGAGTTACTGATGGCATATTATCTGGTTATCACAACAGTGACGTCAGCTATTCGAGTCAAATAAAAAATCACTCAGCAAAGTTCACGATCTTAAATGTAACACAGTCTGAAAATATCTCCTGAGCAACAACAGGACTCTGAAATCCCTTAGATGATAGTGAAGTAATTCCATAAGTGAATAAGAATAAGAGAAAATGTACTGCAAGTAACGGATAAAACGGAAATTAGAACCACAAGATGATAAGTGTTTTATCGCAAAATCAATATTCCAGTCACACTGGTATAAATCTGCCAACACCTTTATGCTCCCTGTCAATTACTACCAGTTTCGACAGTGACAATTAAATATTTACCTTTACTAAACTATTTACAATAATTACTTTCAGTCAATTTACCAAAGATATACATTACCACAACTTTTTCTCAGAGAACTTATTTTGCTATACATCAGTTGTGTGATCCACGCCCTTCATTACCTAACTCTGTAGATTATGGCTGATAGGAAACTACTTTAATTCATTCTGTTCCTTTCTATGTTTCATTCAGTAAATGAAACATTAATATACGCCCTGTGTCAAATATCCAGTTTAAAACAAAATGCATTTTTGTTAAAAGTTAACTAGTCAATATTTCGTAATAGTTAAATCTAATCATTATGGAGCAATAGTAAGTTGTAAAATGAAATCGGTGAAATTCAAGTATTGGTTTATACGGATTTGATTGATTTGTTACAAGATTTCATCATGAGCTGACATCAGTTAAAGAACCATTGGAAAACCTGCAGGGGTACTGGACAGCTGTTTCGTCAGCGTAGTTTGGGACTCTTCACCAGTACCTACCCGCCTAAGAGGCTTCAAACTCCGGACATTCCGGTTACAAGGCTAGCAACCTCATAGACCATTAAGCCACTGGGACTCAAACCAGTTGACAGTCCATGAACTCCAATTTCTGCTAATTCAAGATATTGTGCAACCGCTAGCCAATGTCTTCGGCAAGTATTTATCCTCAGCCAATCAATGTAATCCCTACAAACCAATATTTGAGTATCAATGATTTAGTGACTACCAAATGACCCTGTTCAGATAGGTACCTACCTGAGGTTCTAGCTGGAAGTCGTGACCAGTAGGATGCAGCAGGTGGGGTGTGAGGACAAATACTCTCCGAAGATATTGGCTAGAAGTCGCACTATGTCGTAAATTGGCGGAAGTTGGAATACATGAACCGGTCATTGGATCGGGTCTCAGTGGCTTAATGGTCTACGAGCTCACCTTGTCACCAGAATGTCCTGGTTCGAGCCACGGTGGGTGGGTACTGATGATAAGTCCCAAACTAGGCTGACAAAATAGCTACCCAGTACTCCCTGCAGGTTTTCCAATGGTTCTCTAACTGATGTCAGCTCATGATGAAATCCTGTAACAAATTTATGAAAGTCGTCTCTAGTATGAATTCGACGAAGCCTAATGTTTGATTCCCACTGAATTATTATCTCTCATAACTTGTGAAAATATTAATCACGCAGAACAATAAACTGAAAAATAGAATATCTGTGTACAAGTTAAATATTAAAGCTGACACACCTTTCTTTGCCTGTTCTGACTGCATGATTTTGTTCTTGTCTACATAAGTAACTTCTTTCACGTTTATGTACGTATGTTCACATGTAACTTACAAAGTTTAAAAAGTCTTTCTTTAAATGTGTCAAATATTGATAGTGTTTGAGACAATGAGTACAACAAATGACATGGTAAAAACGTATACATAACAAAAGCTAGATTCCATACGACACCTACAGTCCTGTTTTTTAATTATTTGTTAGTTGCAATACAAATATACCAGAGTAAAGCTATTTAATTACTGTTTACAGCTAAAAACTCCATTTGTTGGTAAAAAAACATTTAAGTATTAGATGGTTGCAGGCAATCGGTCACAGGAAGCCCTACCTGACCTAGGTTTCGTGCTAGTTAGTACTCACCAGTCAGCAAGGCATATCTGCAACCTTGAAGGAGCTCGTGTCTCTTCTGAGATTAAAACGTGTGACACCCAGTGCTGCAGTCAGAGGCGCTACCACTGAGCTATTAGGCCTCGCGACTGACCTCCTGTAGGACTGTATTGGATACTTTGATTGGACTCAGAAGGGACATGTGATCCTTCAGGGTTGCATATACGCCTTGCTGACGAGTGCCAACTAGCACGAAACCTAGGTCAGGTAGAGCTTCCTGCCGATTGCCTGCAACCATCTAATATTATCAGATCAATGTGCACCATGGTGGCGAGCTGCCTAGAATGGTGGTCACACTGCAAACCTGACTGATAGAATTCAGTCTGCACCAAAGACAGGACTAGAAGCATCACACTAGTTGCTAGTGTCCAATCATAGTGAACGTTTAAGTATACTGTCATTTAGTTGTTTGATGTTGTCTTGTTAACACTTCTCCCTGAAATCAGCTGTCACAATTAATTATTTGCTTTGATTATTCATATAAACACTATATACACAATGCCCAAATTTTTATAAAACATTAGATTCGAACTTCGTTTGTACATATATAAAATGAAATTTATACAAGTCACATACCCAAAATATGCGGAAAACTGTAAGCATTTAGTACCCTCAGGAGATATATTGATTGTATTGTTAAATACTACCATCATGAATACTATAACTTCTTCCACTATTGGTAATACCATAGATTTCATCAATACTGTAAATACTTCACACACTATTATTATTTATAGTGAAATCGTACGTCCACAGTTTACTTAGTATTTTAGCCTCAGTCTGAATTAATTCACTCAATTATAAATATGCACACCCACCAATCGAAAAATGAACTTAGAAACTTAAACGAACACTGAATCTCTGTTTCCATAATGTCAAGGCAAAACTTACTGTTATGACAGTGTAGATATTATTTCTCCAATTCACAACCAATTAAACAAAGAAATTGGGTTAGTAAATTTCTGAATGAAGTCCATTGAGTGTAGATTTGATGTCAGAAGTTATAGTGAATGATTAATTGAAGCATTAGAACTTTGACAACAATAACCTGAGTATTCCTTATAAGTATTGATCACAAGCTGACATTAGTTATAAAAACACTGGATAGCCGTTAAGTCCTACTTTTGGACTCTTCATCAGAACGCAGTCACCGGGGTTCGAGCCCAGGAACTTCCGGTTACGAGGCGAGACTGTAGACCGTTAAGCCACTGGGGCCCTAACCAATCGTCTACGAATACCAACTCCTACCAATTCCTGATATATATTTGGCGCAACTGCTAGCCACTGTCACAGGTGAGTAACTGTCCTCTTGCCTTATGAGTACAACGCTATCATTTAGAATAAAAGCTTTCTGAAAGCCTCATTCGGTACTCTTTACTGGATGGCATCCTTACAAATTTGGCTTTAGACAGAAGTTTAACAGAGCTAGATTCAAAGTAAGTTATCTTTTTTCACTTAAAACAACTATTTAACATCAATGTGACAAGTTAAAAATTACACAAATGGGACAACGAAATGTTATTAAATATGCCCCCGAATAAGTATGAACCAAAATGATGACTTTATTCTTCAAGCTTGTACAGATTGCTTAACTGCCGATACCATTAAAATACTACTGTTAAGGTAAAGAACTCGAACAAGTTAGTTTAATACTACACTGAAGGTAACCATTCCAATAAAAGTTTATTACCGAGTAGGTAAGTTCACAACTTTAACAGCCTGTACGAAATACTACTCATCTAATAGACCTTTTGACTGATAATAAGTCCATATTTTGTCAACTAAATATTTCTATTCATTTCTTATTACACATGCATCACAATAAACTTAAACAGCTTAGTTTTAAACGACTAGAATCACAGACCTACTGACATTACTAATGAAACATTTAACCCCACATTTATAGAAGTCAACCACATGTTTAAATTTTAACTATCAAAAATAACAGTTAAATATATTTATCACGTTTAAATGAAAGAAGTAAAATTCAGTTTATGTAGCTATCAATTTATTTTTATTTTATTCCTATGATTTCGCAGTGGAACATAGGGCTTCAAGCTAAAGCATGTAAGTTTCGGTAGCAATGGTGTTTACTTTCACTGGATGGCTTTCCTAGCTTCATGCCTAACCTTCCCTCTTCACCAGTTTTATAACTGGTTTAGCGAGGTAAAGACGTGTGCTGGCCTGGCGTCGAACCCCAGACCACATGCGTGATTGGCGAGCATTCTACTGCTAAGCCAACGACGCATGTAGTCTGGAGTAAGCGAAAATACATCTAAATTCTCCAGTATAACGGCAGAAAAATTTTAGAATATAAATGTCAATTCATGAATAGTCTCCATCCAAGCTTTAGTCTAAAAATTTAGAACGAAGGAGAACCTTTTTCAGTGACTCTATTTCCTTTAGGTGTAAAATCGCATTCTAATACAACCAGCTCTTTATAGAGAGCAACGAAAAGGACTAACTGGTCATAGGTATAATTCCTAGTATTAATCAATACAAGAGAGGAGTTGGATAGGCGTAACAAGAGTTACGTAACAAATTAGATTTTTTCATGAGTGACTTGTAATCAGGGGCACATAGAAGGGAGGGGCAATGTGACACTGTGAAAGAGTTAGAATGAATTTAAAAATAAGTTTTAAATAAAAGAGTGTGAGGGGCGGAAGGATTCACTTTCGTACACAGAGCTCAGGTTTCTCTGTCTAGATGACTAGAGCTTCAACAGTGTAAGACAGATGAAAATCTATTGTCTTTGATAAGTTGATTTTGACTTTGTAGATCACAGTGAAGGAGGGACTTGTTGAGACAGAGTGACCAGTATCGACGAGGTGTTCATTTATCGCGCTCCTCATACAGCTGCTGCAACCTCTCTGCAACCATGCGGGAAAGAATTCCATTTAGACAGAATACAAGTTGAACCAATGTATGCACATGCAAGTGGTCAAATGAGATCGTTTTTTAAGGCTTCTTTGGAATGGTGGGCGACTGAATGACACTGCTCCATTACAACTAGAGTTCAATGCATTCGCGGTGGTGACGCTCTAGAAAAAGAACTAGACCTTTGAGAGAGATCATTATTCAAAATGATATCCATCAAGAATTGTTAACAAAAAATCAAACCGAAAGTTCAAAGATATGAGAAATAATTTGTAACAAAAAAGGAGCTTTACACGAACCTTGATTTGAAGGGTGATCCGACCTGTGATATCCTGAATAGAACAAACTCAACAATAGAACAATCTTTGAAGCAGCGCCAACAGTAGTGTTGTATAGTCTGTCCTACGAAATTTTGAATGTAAACGTAATCAAACTAAACATGTGGCCGAAATTCCTCTGAAAAGTAAAACAATTAGTTCCAAGAAGAGACTTTTTTCGACAGTTTCACCTGCCTTATCTGTACAATCGCATTTATTGATTGATTTTCGAGCAGTTGTCCTAATAATCCGACATCACACTGGAGAGTCAGTGAAACCCAAGGAGATTAAAAAACTAATTCACTCTATTTTGTCCCTATTAAACAGTGCACCTTAGTAATCCTGCAGTGAACTAATGCAAAAATTCTTAGTTTTGTTGACTTTTTGAATGCGGCGAATGACAAGCTAACGCTTCAGTTGATTTTCAGAAGAATACTCTGCTTGCTTCTCTTAAGCTGACTGATTGGTTATGGTAGTGTAGTTTAACTGTTACCTGTCATCGCTGTTCATTACTCGAACCAACTAGTAGCAACTAAGGCACGTTTATCGAAGCACTTTTGAAGTTATACTTAATTCCTGACGACACTCATCATTAAACAGAAAATTATTACTCTTTTTTATACATTCCATAGGAAATATATGACTCAGAGCTAGGCACTGAAGAAAGTATTTGGAGATATTTACGTACTCAGTATTCTTCTTCAAAAGTTATTGTTACTTATAACTGAATAAACTGTACAGTACTCAGTTTGGAATTTTTACCAGCTGATAGATTAGGAGATATCAGGCTGACATGTTAACCTATGAATACGGATAAATGGGTATTTTTAATACTAGTGAGATGGGCATAAAACAATAATCGGGAAATGGGATTTATTGTAATCACACTTTATTTTTCTAGCCATGATGACTATGATAACTTAACACACAAATATAATTTAGTATTTGATTGTTCATCTTTACTATGCATCACAAAGTTGAAACAAGGACAAGTTGTTCATTTATTTAATGTTTGCATCCCATACAAATTATACGCCGTCAAAATCGTATTCATCAAAAAAGAAGATCACTGGGGTTCAAACCAAGAACCTTCCAGTCATAAGGCGAGCTCGAGTCTCAGTCGCTTAATGGTCTACGAGCTCGCCTCGTAACCATAAGGTTCTGGATTCGAATCTCAGCGGGCGCGTACTGATGAAGATTACCAAATGAGGACGAAACAGCTGTCCAGTACTCCCTGGTATTCCATTACTTCTCTAACCGATGTCAAATCATGCTGAAATCCTGAAACTGATCAAATCTCTGCAAGCCAACACTTGAATAAAAAAAGAGAAGATTGGTCGCAAGATTTTTTCATAACAGCAAAGTTTTACCACGAAGTTTTTATTGTACAAATCCTACATACGAGTGAATTTACTAACTGGGTTTCCACTGTACTTTTTGACCACCCAACTCTGTTCTAAAACAAGTATTTTATAATCCAATTTTCTTATAATATACGTAACGCTATCACAGTTATACACTTATATCTCAAACAACAACCTGTAATTTTGATTTGACGAGCCATTTTTACATTTCTATTTCTTGTTTATAAAAACTAATTTCCATTGAAATAAAGGTGTACAGTTTTAACAACACACTTCACCAAAATAAAATATATTTTATTTTAGATTTTGTTGTGAACCGATATTGGTTAGAGAATCATCCGAGACTAAGCAGCACTAAACAGCCATTTTCATCTTAGTCTGGGATTCTTCAGCATTGCGTGAGCACGATAGCATTAGTGACTGATGGTACTACATCGTGGATTTACAGGAGCTAGAACTCACGGGTTACTGAATTTTAACTCAGTAACTGATTAGTTAGTGGATTCACCTTGTAATCTGGAGATATTGAGTTAGATCACTCGTGTGGTTGCAGCAGAATATTGTTGAAAAGTTCAACAAGTCGCTTAGTAAAATTAAGTGATGTGATGACAACTGTGCTGCAATTTGCAACCAATTATAGGCACTTTCTTGCTCACTACAGTGTCTCATCGTTTCTTATGTAGATGAATGATAGTGAATATCACAGTTTGATAAATGATGCTTAGTACATCCGACTATTAATAGAAAGATTACGTTTTCCAAAACAAAATCTTCATTGAATGCTGCTCTCTCACTTACCTACTGATGTCTTATAGTCACACATTTTAATCATATACACTTGGTTTTGCGAAACAGATAACAATTAATGCGGTAAACCAGCTTTTTCTTTTTAAAGCGAAAATTTATAGTGCAGAGTTCGAGTCTCAGTCTCTGGGAACACCCTAACTGACTGGGTATGCGGGCATATTCAGTTGATGAGTCCCGAATAGGACGAGATACACAACCCAAATTCCACTGCTAGTCACCATCACGCAAGATAGTATAAGCCATTAAATATTCTTATATGCTATGAATAACTATCATTACAAATACTAAAGATAAAAATTATTTCTTGTTAAAGGCTTTTTATGCATGCTATGTTTAGTAAATTTCCATTTATTTACGAAATTGATTATCGACATATTTTCAATTATCAATAGATCAAAATCGAAAGAAGAAAATCAGTAATCAATGAACGCCTACGTAAAACGTTTAAAAAGACGGAAAAAATTCCAAATAAGTTTTTGTTCTCAAAAAATATTCCATACTTCCAGTTAACCCAAGTAAATTGTAAAAAAAGGCTAATGTACTTTTCCCTTACTATTAGCTAAATTGCTATATATCTCAAATCCATAATGGCACGTTAATAATACACAAAAATACTATCATTATTCTCTGATGGAATGACTCCACCGGGATGGCGTAAGTCATTGATTATTCCGGTACACAAGAAAGGAGATCACAAAGGGACTAGCTTGACCAAGATGTTATATAAAAATCTAGGCTCAATAATTGTTCACAGGCTAAGCGGTTCTCAGGAGGAACAAACACGAGCGAACCAGGCAGGCGTTAGACCAGGAATAGGGTGTATTGATCATATTTTCACTCTTCAACAGATTATAGAACATATGCATACTTACTGGCGTCTAACAATCGTCGGCATTCGATTCTATCGACTGAGGGGTACTATGGCGATGTTGGGCTGTGATAAGAATGCCCAGAAAATACATCGCACTGATCAAGGCACTCTGTTTGAACTCGTGCAACCAGCCAGGTAAGAGCCCACGCAGAGTTTTCATGTGAAGTGGTGACAACCAGTGGTGTCCGTCGGGGGGGGGGCGCACTGTCCCCACTTCGGTTTCATTTCATCATAGATGTACTAATTAACTTAATCCTAACTGACTTCAGCGACTCAGAGATTGACTATTTACCAGAGAATAACGTCGTTGACTTAGAATATGCGGATGACATAGTTCTTCTAGCTGAAGACCCTGACAGAATTCAGCAGAGTCTTCTCAACGCCTTGAGCAGAAATATTCGAATGTTTGGCATGCGGCCCGCTCCCTTTTTCAAATGTAAGATGATGCTGCAGGACTGAACTACATCGACTCCCAGCCTAAAGATAGGGAGTGAAATGGTAGAGCATGTTGATTACTTCACTTATTTGGAAAGTGGCATCAGCCCCAACGGGATGATCGCTGACGAAATTTCAGTACGGATACAGAAGGCTGGTTTCGTATATGCAAGTTTATACCGTCTCTGGCGTAGATATGATATCCGGCTGGCTGTTGACCAAACAGCGTATGTACTGCTCAGCAGTCCACTTCGCCCTCCTTTATGGCTGTGAGACCTGGCCATTGAGAGTGGAAGACATGAACAGTTTGGCTAGTTGTCTTTCATCATAGGCGCCTACATTCTGTCTCCCGTGTTAGGGCGTATCATAAGGTGAGAAATATTGAGGTTAGGCGTCGGTTGAGTGGTAGGTAAGGAGGAGAAATCAATCGACAAGGTTGTGCAGCTACATCGACTGAGATGGTTGGGACATTTGTTACGCGCGCTTAGCCATCACCTTCCTCGATGGGCAATGTTAGCTGACGTAGGATCAGGTTGGAAAACAGCCAGTGGTGTTCAAACCGAAACATGGCAACAGTCACTGAAATCCACAACAATTAGTTTAAGCCGACCACATAGGGAGTTGTCAGTTTCCTCGGTGGGGTCATCGGGACTCTAAGAACCAGTGGCTGGAGAAAATTGGTATTATGGTCCAAAATAGTTCTCAACAGCTGGCGTATATGCATTTACTCTTTATGATTTGTAATATCCAATAAAATTCTGTTTTCCTTCTATATTACTATTCTTTTCGCCCTACACTTCTGTTTATTATCTGTATGTTAAACAAAACAAGTCCAACAGCTGGTGTGAACACACAGGCAGTAATTTTGCTTGAAATACTACAAGAAACAAAAGCTTATCATTGTGTGTAAACCATTGAAATATAACTATACTTTATTTAAACTATTCCGTAATGCTTAAACTTTTTACTGACATTGATCCCTTTCTTATCTTGTTTTATGTGCTACATGGAGTGTGGCAAGTCAAACTGCTGCACATCTGTGCAAAGTTCTACGTTGAAACCAGTCAGTCAGTCTCTTGGATTACGAGTCAAACATTGAACCTCAGCAGAGGATTTGTAGCTCAGGGGGATGATATTGGACCAGTTGTCTTCTCTGAGAAGGTTGATTTAATTGGGAAGCTTTCATCGTCCTTCTAGAAAATACCTTCAGCGCAGGTTTTACACTAAAGGACAATGAAAGCTTCGCGACCAAATCAACCAATTCACAGGACACAACTAATTTAACAGCTCAATTTCACTCTGTACTCTGTAATCTCTTTTAGCTGGTTCCACATTTGCCCAAAAGCTTCCATTTTTTTCCACACGATCTCCTCCATGTCACCCTCGAATCCATGCTTAACTCATCGCTTCTCATTCCGGATTCACTCGAGCGTCTGTATGCGTGGTTGGAAAGCATCTTACCCCTAAACTACCTAACCTTCAGTATCAGATGACACCTACAACTATTAATGAAAGTCTTCAGCCTGTTCAGAACACTTTTCGTGAATTATCTCTGTCCATTCACCTATATATTAGATGTCTTCAGTAAGAATACGAAAGTCAAAATTGTTAAGTGAAGCAGCTAGTATGATCAATAGTAGCAATATGAACATGTCAATTAGGGCAAGGTACAATGCATATAAATGAATTCTAACTGACTCAAATCTCCAGTTTTACCAGTTTTATAAAATGTACTCATAAAAGAATAAGTGAAAGACTCTGGCTAGACTTTACTTTCGAATACCACACAAATAGGTAATAATTCCCTTCAGCAGTACTGCTGAAAAGTCCCAAACTAGGACGAAACAGCTGTCCAATACACCCAGGTTTTCCAATGGTTCTCTAACCAATGTCAGCTCATGTTGAAATCCTGTAACCAATCAACCAAATCCCTACAAACCAATACTTGAATTCCTTGTGAGTTTAAATAAACACAAGTACGAAAATAAAACTCTCAAAGAATGTTTACTAAGTCAACTTGCATTCACTGCAAACAAGATAAAGACATCAAATGTTTGAGATTTAAAATTCTGATCACCAGTTTTTTTTTCTTAATTTTCAGGCAGACATTTGTAACCTCGCACAGTTTCTTTTAGCTATCTATTCCTAGAAAGCAATTTAACTTCGAGTGTCAAAGTTCACAAGAAAAAAGGCTTAGATGTAAGAATTTATCTGAACAACCTTCTATTACATTATTTTACACATGCTTTTCATATAAACTCAAAAATGTTAATAAGTTAGAGAGACCAACAATAGATTAGAAGTTGATATAATAAATTATGACAATCTATTGTCATATGCCATAATTTTAAGTCTTAAATAATCATTACTTTTGTGTCACACCTATACTGACTAACGATTTGATCATAGTTAAGAAAAAATGCAGTGCAAATGACGAATGAGATGTTAACTATAGATTGATTTGAATGTCGACTAGATTAAGGTTTATTTCACATAAATTAGCTTCTTCCTACCTAGGAGATATGAAGAGATATTTGTTGTGTTTTCTTTCGGCAAACGATTTTTTTATGAATTTAAATATTATTACTATTAGCAATTTAATCTTAAAAATGTCAGAATAAGAAAAAAATTGTCAGCAGATGATGGTACCAGTGGCGTGATCAAAATGTAAGGATTAATAACTATATATATATAATGTTTGTAATGCAAACCAGGCTTGTAGATATCACTTATAAAATAAAGGTTACAAAATGTCTATTTGGCAGTAGAAAGATGTCAATTGACAATGATCCAAGCAATTTGTCAGAAAAAAAAACAAGAACATTCTGCCAATGTCAATCTATTAAGCATGTTTTAACGCATGGATTTCGTGCTAAAAATTGAATTTGTATTATGCGCCGTTAACGGTGTTTAAATCAACTCTCTTGAATATACGTTAATCTTTATCCGAAGGAATCTACCTGAATTTTCAGTTTCTGAATGACATTCTTTAGAAAATAACACGAGCATGAACAATAAATGTGACCTAAATTAATGTACGATATTTATGTTTGACTACGCTGTGTTTTCACCGTTACTTAAACTAACAAATAATCTAAGAAAACATCAAGTACGTGACTTGCGTCATGTAAAAATTGGGACATGATTCAATGATTAAAAGCGGAACCTGATAATATCGCTTGTGACTAGAATCCGTAGAATCTTTAGCCTCGAATCAGTTGAAGAAGACATTACTCTTTTGATGAAGACACTACTTAAGAATGGCTATCCACCATGCTTATAGACAGACTAAAAAAGCCCAAGATGCTATACATGAATGTGGAGTTTAAAGGCGACCTTCTGACCGATATCCTAAGGAAAAGAATATCTAAAGCCCTGAAAAGAGCATTCACTGCTGCTATATTACGACTGCTTTTCTCGTGCCGCCCACAGTGTATTTTTGGTACAAGTATGGAATTTTCAGCATGGATATCGATAGCCCAAATTTAACAGGCCGACCATAGATATCAGGTGTGAGTCGGCAGGGGATCGAACCTCGGACCATGTACATGGTCGGCGAGAGTCCTAACTACTGTGCCACATTAGTGAACAGTGATCAGAAAATTGCGCTTATGTAGTTTTTAAACAGACACTTCAAGTTTAAACACAATAAATGTACGCATATAATGGTAAGGGAGTTACGTAATAAAGACGAGAGATGCGTAAGATGCAGAGTGACTAATAAATTAGGTAACAATCTGTTGAGCTCAACTCAAATCATCTGTGTTTTTTTTTTCAATTAGTCAGTGATCGGGAAGGTACACTCTCCTGAATACACTCAACTATTGAACGCAATGTATTTGATTCCTGAATTGTGATTTTGTGTTCCTCAATCTTTTTGGAAGTCTTCCAATGACTAAAACGACTACTGACACTAAATGTATTCAGTCTTCTTTACTCTAAAATAAATTATCAGACAGCTGGGTAAACTGGTGAATTATATATATATATATATCAAAAATCAATACAATAAATCTTCGATTTGACAGTGTAGTACAAATCTCTCTTCATTCAATAAAACGCAAATGGAGATTTAAATGTATGATAACTTCATAAAATTATAGTACGTCTAAAAATGCTTTAGTATAATAAATGAGTAATAATCAACTCTAGAACAAATAAGTGAATGAGTTCTCCTCCTTGAATTAGACTGTTTTACCCGAGAAAATTACACAATCATATACTATCAACACATTCGTGTGTATAAAGACTTTTAGGAAATAAATATTATGTTCATTTCTGGGTAGTTAGTCACTAGATGTTGTGATGAAGTGCTTATTTATCATCAAGATTAAATACGTTGTCTCATTTCATTAGGCAGATTGAAAACTTATATTTTATGGTAATTTTTCTCCAATTTTCGATCGAGAAAGAAAGACCAGATTTGCGGTATAAAATGATACCATTCAATTTCACAGGTAATCATCAGCTGCAAACTACCTGAAATTACAACCGTTATAAATAATGACACATCATACTTTAATGTTTGAAAGGGAATGGAGAAAACAGTATACGATGAACTCATCCGAAATATAAGCATTACAATTTTTAGTTAAAGTCACCATCAATTTATATACTATCAAACTATGAAAAAGTAAAAGCAGGGGTGAGAGAAAACAGCAGAACAGAAAAATCTAATAAACAGTGTCAAAATGGCAACTCAAGAAGGTCAAAGTTCATCAATTTGAAAACTTGCTTAGTGAGCTGAGCTCACTAGTGTGTATGACTAGTCAGTATAATCAAAGTATTACGTTTATCAAGGGAGTGAGAGAGTGACTACACTCTCATTCTGTGTGCATAAGTTTGGTCTAAAATGCTTGATTACAATCGTTTCAGCAAATCGTAATAAATTCACCGTCCTTTGTATGTTTAATATTTTAAAGAATTTATAAATCTCTATGAAATGACCCGTATCCACAAGGTGTCTGGTGATTGCAGTTGTATTTAAGCATTTCAGACCAAACTTATGCACACAGAATGAGAGTGTAGTCACTCTCTCACTCCCTTGATAAACGTAATACTTTGATTACACTGACTAGTCATACACACTAGTGAGCTCAGCTCACTAAGCAAGTTTTCAAATTGATGAACTTTGACCTTCTTGAGTTGCCATTTTGACACTGTTTATTAGATTTTTCTGTTCTGCTGTTTTCTCTCACCCCTGCTTTTACTTTTTCATAGTTTGATAGTATATAAATTGATGGTGACTTTAACTAAAAATTGTAATGCTTATATTTCGGATGAGTTCATCGTATACTGTTTTCTCCATTCCCTTTCAAACATTAAAGTATGATGTGTCATTATTTATAACGGTTGTAATTTCAGGTAGTTTGCAGCTGATGATTACCTGTGAAATTGAATGGTATCATTTTATACCGCAAATCTGGTCTTTCTTTCTCTATCGGAATTTATCAAGGGAACCAAATGTGTGAAATTTTCTCCAATTCCTGATGGTAGTGGAATTTAAGAAAATGGTACTGTGTAAGAACATCTGTGCTGTTATATATTTAGGAGTCCTTAAAATCTGCGTATCCAGAAATATTTCAAATCCCTTTTCATGATTTAAACCAAGTTATTTTAAATGTATGTATATTTACTGTTAAACACACAACAATTAGACGAATATTAGGAAGAAAACTCTTCGTTTACTGTGTGTTTGAAAGGATGCATGATACTAATCAGAACGACACTACAGTAATTAACACATTATTCCATATCATTGGAGTGTTTCAAATGTAAACAGCTTAATATTCCCAATTACCTCAACTCTTTGACGTCTAGAGAAATTATTAAATGATGAAAGCTAATTTTTTATGTTACCACTTTCATACATGAATGTTCCAGAAGCATAAAATCAATAATTACTTCTTTATGAAAGAGCTGTGTAATAATCTGGCTATTGTGAACTTATTTCGACTCATTCATAGATCTGTAAAATAGGGCATGGTTCGTCAGTAGGGTTCTCTCAGTCACTTTATCGTTATACTCGTAGAAAAATTTACAGAAACAGGTTACTGGGAATACAAAATTGAACTATCATATCTTACACTGTCAAAAATTTGTGCACAGTGTACTCATATTACTGAAGTAATTATTGTAAAATAAACGTTATTTGGAATGCTCAACTATTTTGTCTAGAACCGAAAAATTTTGCTCTTTATATCATAGGGTTAGTAATAGAGAATTCTTGAAACTATCAACTAAAAGAATTAATATGTACAGAATAATAATATGCAAGTAAATAGTGTAAGGATTTGTGTACTACCTAGACTAAAAGAATATACAAGCCAGATAATTCAGTTACTTGGACTGGATTATGTTTCCACTGATCTGCACGTATAACGAACGGTCGTAAGTAAAAGGGATATCATAAACGGTAGTGGTTCACCCACAGTAAAAACCAGACATTATGAAGTATACATTAGCAGGAAACTCTGATCCTATGCTCCATTCTTACCAGCACGGACTAAAGGGGCGCATCTCCTACAAAGAGGAAATACATTTGCCTTCTCAATTGGAACCTGTGTCCTTCAATATCGAAGATACTAATTTAACCACTAAGGTATTCAGGCCACTACCAACTCCCTGTAGGATTGCATCACGTCAGCGGATTTGTCACTAAAAGGCTACAAATTTGGAAATTTAGTCTTAGCAACAGAATTCCAGGATCTCTCGAAGAACCGTATTAACTTCTAGCACCACTTTACAGTAGGGAGTGATATCGCATCACTCAACATAATAACAATAGTGTTCACGTAACCGACAGGTTTTAGTCAGCATTTAAAAACTTATGGGTGCACCACATACCATCAGGTGATCATTTTATTTGGACATAACATTCTCACAAAAAAACAACAGCATGAACCAATGCAATCTAGAATTGATAGAATTGGCAGTGAGGAAACATAAATAACTATTATGGAAGCATTTACATTGGTTCCTCACTGTTTCATTCAGAACTTTCACACTGTGACACCTAAAATTTGAAAATTTCTGATCAGATTACACTCAAATGCACACCAATTTTTTTTAATTTAATTGATAACAAATGAAATAATATGAACCAGTGACACGTCCTAAATATATAGGCTTGACTAAGATGTCTCAGAACTCCTAGCTTTTCTTCAATCCCTCATGTTTAAAAAGACCCACTACATCAAAACCCATTGCCTTTCACATAGAACTGTGTATCGAGCACTCAAAAATAGTAACTTCAAGTATATGATAATACAGTGTCAAGCATGTGAACGCCAGCTAAAAATTATACATAAAGGATTTAAATAGATTCAATCGCCAATTATTTATGAAAGAAACTAGAAAATAAACACGTAGATAAAAAAAGTGTCTTTATTTCCTTACAATTGATATCTAGTTCTAAGGCAAATGCTATTAACCAAAATTGAATGATCACAGACATTATAACGGCAACAATGGACAAGTTATCCAAATAGCTGGTTCAACAATTACTGAAGTAGACATCAGACCCTTTGTAGATAAAAAAGCAATATTTTATAAAGAAAGGCAATTTGTTACGGAAAAATATTTTCATCTGGAACATTTTGTAAAAGACAGTAATTACAAATATTAACAAAATGTCATAATTATATGTGAATGGTTTAAGGATAACTCCTACTAGCATTCACAATCATGATCCACAACTGAAGTGTACAAAGACAGAGATGATAGTTTGAAGCAATAAATAATGTAGGTGAAAAAAAACAGCATTTACATAAGATGAAAATAAGTATTTTATTGGCACTGAGGTTTTAGTCGACAATTCTTGTAAAGTAAGACTAAGAAAGCACTTGGTAAACCTTCCAAAAGACAACAGCTGATTTACTGTTATATGTATAAATATGTAACCAATATGGCAATAGCAGTGTAACACTTCGACAAACGTAATCAAAACAACACTTTAGAAATTAAGCACATGAAAAAATCCATGATGAAATGGCTGGTTTATAGCTGTTAAATGAGCAGGTTTTTGACAAAAAGCGGACATTTAATTTGTCTGTTGGAGTATTCTTTATAGTTCCGACGGATGAGGTTGATGAAATCTACCACCGGTGAAACCATTTAACTCATATGTTAAACTGTAAGCAGACGTTTTCCTTTTATCTGAAGAATAATCGGTCAAATTCGTGCCATTAGAAATACAATGGGTTTTATCTTCTTTACGCGGAAGTAAGAAATCGTTGCGTAAGAGAATATAGAACAAAATAGGATTTAAAACGTTCATGATGATCATACTCGTCATCAGTAAAGCTGTGTAAAACGGCGACATTTTATCAGGCGTCATGTACATGCCATACGTAATACGAAATAGGGCGAAACCCCGACATCCCGCGAATGTGATAAGATTCACTACAGCAGTTAAACGACGAGGTGTGCTCATTGGATGTAGCTTATGCATTTGCATCAGCTTGCGAGTATGTAGAAATATGCTGTTGACTTCAGCAAGTAGAGCGATAACCGTATAGGCTATATAGCGAACCGTTAGTACATTATATGTAAAGGCACCCAGAACCTATAGTATAAACACATCAACATTTTTAAAAATAATTTATTTTGACGGTAAAATATACGCCTATAATGTTTTTAAAGTTAACGTACAGGTTCAAACCTCACCCCAACAGACACCCAACACAGTGCAAACAATAGTGTAGTGGCATTGCCTACATAATATAAACAGATACAGAGTCAGAGGAGCTCATTTTGACAAGATCTGTCGGTGAACAACTGGTAGACTCCATAGTAATTATTTTAAATCTCATAAGATTGCAAGTTTTTGAACAGTTAAATATGCAAATAAAATTTCTCAACCACAATACGTACTTAAATGCTGTACACCTCTTGGCACATACATAGAATATATCAGTGACAGACTAAGGTATCCGCTGCTGCTTAAAACAATCAGTTTGATACTTCATTAAAATGGGACAATAACAATAAACCTACGAAAACCCTTAACAATATACTTTTGGGACACAGTAGGAATTTTTATTTGCTACATTAGATCTACGATTACTCTAATTTAGTGAACGACTGAAAACATAATTATTTATGAGATTATAACTACATATACAATATGCATCACTAAAATATAGAACTCCAAGGAGATTTACAATATGATCTTGAAGGGAATCCAGATACTTCATAAGAAAGGTGGAGAGCCTTTTTTAAGTCAATACCAACACATACTCTTATATCTGATTTAAGCTTTTACCTAGGATTCTAACTTATCTAGGTAACGACAGACCTAATACTTCTGACACAACACTATATTTGAAGATATGAGAAACAACCTTGGGGGATAAATCAAAGTAAAACGCAATAGTGATGAACTACTGATCTTCTAATTAAAACCAGAAGTACCGATTACATTGTATTGTAAATAAGCAACAGTCTACTATCTGGATTCTCTTATTAAATTTTATCAGAAGCGTGACAATAAACTTCACCGATCCGATTTATAAGCTATGCCACCTCATTTTTATGCACACAAACCAAAATAAAATTCTTACTTATTACAATGCATGATTAAATTCAAATTATTTTTCAACTTACTGAGATATGATGCAAAGTCAACTCCCACATTTTGAACACTTGCCTATGTGCGATCATGTCCAAAAAATCATAGTAGAAGTAACCTACTCAAAAATATAGGATGCATTTGTATACAGTACCTGTCGAAAGAGCAACCATAAAATATGTGAAAGGTACGACATGATCCACAGGGTTATCCAGAAGTTCAGGATAGTAATAAAAGCTAAAAACTCTAAGACAAGATATCTACAAACCACAGTATATCCCATGTTCCTATCACAACAGCATGAAACCACGAAATTATCATATTGCGCCATTTCCACACAGCCAAAGCACCTTTACATTCAACAACTATTGGTGGATGTACTCCTCTTAACACATAGTCCAGAAAGCTGAAGAAAATAATGGAGAATCCTATGGAAGCAATACCACACCAAACGCCTGGAAGTGGTAGAAGTGCATGCCAGCTCATCGACAACCTAGTGTCACCGTGACCACTGATCACGCCAATTTAACCTTGAGAAATTTTAATGCACGCGCTGATTTTCAGCATACAATCTAATATCCAATATCGTTTATACGAGCTAGTGTTAAGCAATTTGATTCCTTTGTGCTCGTTTCTAGATTTTGATGTGCAGGTTCCTGTTTTTTAGTAAACGTCTGCGTAGTTTGACTGTCGTTGCCTTGGTTGACTACAAAAAGCGTGGTGTTGGGATTAATTATATGTGGTTTGTAGTATGCGGTGTGTTAAGACTTTGTTACTACTGTGAATAGAGGTGATCCTTTCACCAGTTAGTCCTTCGATGACGTCGTCAAAAGAAAAGAGATAATAATAACAGATACAATTAGTACAGATTATTCAGACCAAAAGGCAGAAAAATAAATAAAGAAAACGCATAAGCTAATGAAATTTGAAGTTGAAATAATTTGAAGAAGTAATACGATGTCTACCCTTTAATAATGTATGAGATTTTAGGGGGATATGCCGTTTGGACTCAGTCCTTGCGTCGATCCATGATTTTCCAGGCTTCGCTTAAATCTGTCCACGGACGGCAACGCGGCTACATCTGCTAGTGAAGAGTTACAGGGACATGAGTAAGTGCACCGAACTGTCTATGTGTGAAGTGTATGACTGCGTATGCCCTCATCACATCACCCGTGTAATTTACGCTTTTGTCCCTTAGAACTGGACCTAAGTCACACTCCAGTGTTGTGCAGGACAAGCTTTCGTTGCACAAGTTGTAACTTGCATTCTGCAGTCTACAAGTGAGTAATTTCAATACCTTACACTTTTCAGTTTGGACGTCGTACCATCGACCGCCGTCCAATCTTCTAGAAGATTTAGGTCTGCCTGCGGCCTATCTTAGTCTTCTAAACAATTTATTGCTCTAAAAATGTCTAGGTTGACAGTGTAAAGAAGAGTTGGGCAAAAAATGTGGCGTGGTAGGTCATTCATAAATATCAAAAACATCACTTGCCCCAGGATAAAGTCCCGTCACACTCTTGATGACGAGCCGTGCCAGGATGATCGAACTTGATCGACCTTACTGCAGAATTTTCTGTCATCTAGGTAGTCCCTCAACTATGACAGAAGCGGCTCACCTATATCTGCTTGACTTATTTTGCGTAGGAGAAAGTCATCCGGAACTGTGTTGAATGTCCTCTCAAAGTATAGGAAGACCACATGGATCGGAATATTTATATCCCGACATCATGTCCAATCGTCCCAAGCTGACAGTAGGTTTTTTCACACAGGATCTGCCTTTCCTGAGACTATGTTCTGCTTCGTGGAGTCTATTGGTCCTATTCAAGTGCTCCCTGATGGGATCATCAGTTATACTTTCCACCACTTTTGATGCCACTGGAAATAGCGCTACTGTTCTGTAACTTGCGGTATTTCGCTTGTTCTGAAAATCGTAGAAAGGGTGGACCTGTTCCACTCCATTGACAGTTCCCTGAATTCACTGAGTTCTGGAACAAGTTGCATTAGGGCCTACGCAGAGTTTCGGGGCACCGTCTCAGAACGGATGGCCTGATGTCGTCACAACCTGGGGACTTTCCGAGCGCGAATCTCTGTAGCTTCCCTAGTGCTATTGCTGGGTTTATTAGGAGAGTAGCCACTAGGATTTCTTTTAGTCATATAGTATTGTGTCCGTTCTGGTCTGTACAAGTGATACCAACATTCTTATTTGACTGTTAAGTGAACGCTAAACTCAATGTTTCGAATGTTTCCACACTGGTGAGATACTGACCGTTTGCACGTTCCAAGTTGAGTGCCCTTGGTTGGTTGGTTATCTTTACAACATGAGTCTTTCGTGGTTCGTCATGAAACTTTTGGAAAGGTCAGTCTGAAAACACCTCCTGCCACTTCCGACTCTTGTGTTGCGCCGTTTCATGAGTTCCACATATGAGCACTCGATGGTTTAAATATTCGACATTCACAATGTAAAACAAGTTTTCCGTTTCCATTGCGGAATAATTTGCATAAAACTCTAAAGACATTTGCGCATTTTTGGGCTATATTGTGACAAAAAGGACGGTTGACAGGAATTGCATAGAAGTCCGAATGTGGGAGTGGTGGCAATGAGAATAATGAAGACTGCTGCCCCTTCTGCGCACTCATCATACCATAGAAATGCAGGATTTATCATGTGATCGTGGTGTTTTTGAAAAAAATGATCACTAAATATAAGTCACAAGTACTCAATAGCATTTATGGAAATGACAGTATAACATTCTAGAAATCATATTTATACGCAGTACATAATTCTTACAGTAGTTTCCTACAAAAGACTTGCTCCTCATCTAGAATCTTTGAGTTAATAATTATTGGTAGTGCATCATATGGCACAATAGTATTCTGTCTGGAACAGAATTCAGTTTCCCATGACGCTCTCTCTTCATTTACTTCTTGAAGTCCACAGCAGTGGGCTTAAGCCAATTAAAAATTTGTGTGAGTTCATTTTATGATGCAAGGATATAGGTATAACATTAGAAAGATTAAATGCGGACAAAGCTGTCTGCAAAATGAGAGGTGGAAATCTGGGTAGCCGAGTTGTTTAGGCTACCTGCTAGCGTTGGTTTCGTCGAATCGGATATCAGAAAAGACAGTGTTTACAAGTCTGAAGCAAAGGACATAGCCAACCGATAAAAAGCGTATCCATTCTGATGGCTAGAGAGAGGGCGAGAATAAACGCTACTGCCTCCTAAATTTACCTCGCCTCTGTCCTGATCGTCTTACTTTAGCTAGAACTGTGGTGGTCAATTGGATGTATTTGCCATGGGTGGATACAATCTCGTATAGTTTAATTATGCACGGTTCGCAAGCAACTGTGCCGATTATAAATGTGATGTTTGACTATCCTAAAGTTGTTTCGCCGTTTTCCATATAATAATAATGTATATTCTCATATAAACATAAATTTACATGAAAATGCATGCCATTTTTACAGGCACGATCAAGTATGATATAATATCAAATCGTAGATTGTCTACAAGTTAATAATGTTTCAACAGTTAAATATTTGATATATATATAAATACACATTGTCTGAACTAGGCTGTATAGTTATTGAATTGTACAGTTGTCCTCCAGGTTGAGCGGGAAAATCGACTTCGTTTCGTTTTCATCCCGTGGTTGTCGGCATACGATAACCAACCAATATTGAGGTAAGTACAAATTCTACAAGGGATTCAAAGCTGTTTTAGAAAAGTAAAAGTGCTGAGGTGAATCATTAAATTGTAATGAAATAGGTAAGTGCAAGTATCATTAATAAATGCATTAATAAAGAAAAACTCCCTAGGCTGACAACGTTCATTTGCAATGTATAATGCTACACGTATACCTAGTACTATCATGATGTCCACTTTTGGTTTTAATACATTTATCCTCAGTTGTGCCAGTTGTTTTTGTTTTATACCTTTTTGTGCATTTAATGTACAACCGTACCCTTCAGAGAGTAGGAATATAATAAGTAATAAAGAGCTGTAAAATGATAGGTTTAATGGGATATAATGAGGATCAAGTAAAGACGTTATTGGAAAATGAATGAGATAAGACATTGTGAAGTGGTATTTAAAGATCCGACAATGGACAGCAAGTTAGTTTATAAGATGCCCCATAAAACTGTGCACATCCCACATGGTCGCATCTCAGCAATAGGCTGGGCGAATAGTATATATTTAGAGGTAGAAGCATGATCTGTCAAGGCGTTCATTATTATCTTTTTCAAGATAAAGATCTAAGCCCTCATAAAAATCAGAAATATCTCGAGCCTTTAATTTGTGTATTGCTGTTCCTGCAGAATGGGGCGATTCACCTTAGTGACCCCCACCATATCTACTGATCAGCTAACGCCACCCTCCCTCCTTTATACCTACAAATCATGTTGTGATTGACTAGCCGTTTTGATGTCTATCGACGTGTGCCACCTCGTTGGGTCCCTATTTAATTTTGTTGTTGTGTTCATACGTACAACATTTTTTTGTTTATGTAGACTGATATTCTGAGTTTCTTGTGAATTAACCTGGCAAGCTGAGGCATCAACGAGCACTAATCGACGAAGGCTTTTTTTAAGTTCATCGTAGGTCATCAGTGCGAGTGAAAGCAGCACAGACGTAATTGAAAGTTTTCATGAGGTAACACTAAGAAAACAGTTTTTCAGCTGACAGGAGATCGAAGATGCAAAAAGCAGGAAAGTAATAAAAATGATAGTGCAGTTGTCAGCCACGTCTCGTAAACCGTTAATGCCCAGCTCTTGCTACGCTCGGGCTCACGCTGTTCCTTGAAGTTTTTCAGAAACGCTTAGTAATAACGGACGCAAAAACCAAAACACCAATTGGCCGCTTGGGAATTCTTTATTGTAACACCAACATATAAAAAATATTTCTACTAAGGTCTGTGAACAAATATTACAATAATAAATCACAAGATTACTTCTAATGGTTTACTGCTGACTTCTTTCTCAACAGCGACCGATGAGACGATGACTGTCGTATTGATGCCTCCGCGAAAATTGGGGAAGTTGGTTTTGAGCAAACAACCATGAATTGATCGTTCAATCTTCAACTCCATTGACACTCCCCGGCAAAAAAGGATCTATTCCTTTTTTCCATCACGACCAATACACGTTGACTTGGATGCCATTGCGAGAACCTGGGTCACTAGGACAGAGCTGAAATGGAAAACAAACAGAAAAGCCAACACACCACAAGCATACCCACAGCACAATCTCACACATCAATGACGACCTGCGCCTTCCAGTTAAAGGCATCCTCTTGACACTCTTGCAGTACAATCGCCACTTGCTAGAATGACTCTTGCAGAATGCAACGTGACTATGGCAGTACCTCACGATACTCTACGCACATCCTCTTATCTACTCACTACCAATTACCACTGCAATCGCTTGTCACTCATTCTGCCTCAGTTCTAGTAACGGTGACGTATGCGAGCCTCAGTCGTTTACACTCTTACTCCCTGGCGTGTGGGACCGCAGCTAATAATTATCTCCGTGTGCATTTCATTCTCAGCAATAGCCTAGCCTCCCCGTCGTATACGACCCATCTGCTGTCTCTAACATCAATCAATTCATTCACGGATGTAGAAGACTCGAAACAACTTCAGAAGTAATCACGACGAAAATTTTAACAAAATTATGCAATAACAACAAGGTACGAAAACAACGAGTAAACACAATGAATCCAAAATCACCAATTGATATGACACACCACAAGTATACACAAACAGTACAAAAAACCTCGCGGATCATGTCTTTGTGGAATTCCTTTGAAGAATTGCAGGACTTACACCAGTACGCCTACAACCCTTCTCACGTTGACGATTGTAAGTTGTGGAATGTCCGGACACAAACAAGATTAACCAACAATTACAATAATTGGAACTCACACAATTATTTAACACAAACATATGTACAATCAACACATCAAATGTTGTGGATTCTGCCACGACAAACTACCCTTGAAGAACTGTAGGACTTACAGCAGTACGCCTACATTCCTTCTCAGGTTGATGATCCAAGTGGAAGTCGTCCGGACACAAACAGAATTACCAACAGCTAGATGACAGATGATATCAATTCAGTATATACAATATGAACATATGTACAAAATCACACACCAAGCACATTGGACTGCTCATTGATGCGCTACCCTTTGAAGAATTGTAGGACTTACAGCAGTACGCCTACAACCCTTCTCAGGTTGACGCTCTAGGTTGGAAAATCGTCTAGTGTTTCATCCTCCGACTCTCGACTCTCAGCACCTTCCAGTAGACACAGTTTTCTAATATCTCGCACCAACATGCCACAACTTGTTCTCACCTCAACCGTCCTCACCAATCCATCACCACTACAGATTAGCCTTACTACCACTCCCAAAGGCCACCTACCTGTGGCACATTTATCTGCTACTAATACTATGTCACCAACCTTTAAGTTTCGGCACAACTTTTTCCACTTGTCTCTGGTTTGCAGTGTTAGAACATACTCCTTTAACCATCTTTTCCAAAATATATCTTTCATGTGCCTGGCTTGTTTCCATCTTTTAATCGTAGGTATTCCTTCCCCGCTTGAGTCCTCTATGCCAGGGTTGCCTCTCAATAACAATAATTTATTTGGGGTTAACACATCAAAATCCTTGACGTCGTCCCTCACAGGTGATAACGGCCGGTCATTTAATATTCGTTCAGCTTCACAAAAAAATGTCTCCAGCGTTTCGTCATTCAAACTCTGGTTTTTAATTATGGAGCTTAAAATACGCTTGATAATTCCTATAAGTCTTTCCCATAGCCCGCCTCTATGGCTGGCATGTGGTGGGTTGAAGTGCCACTCGATGTTCCTTTTCAGTAACTCTTCCTGAACTCTCGTTTGGGACCTTCGAAGTACTCTTTAAGCTCGGCGTGACAGCCAACAAAATTAGTCCCTCTGTCGCTGAACATCATCTTCGGTACACCCCGGCGATTTATAAATCTATGTAATGCTAGCACGAATGAATCAGTAGTTAGCGAATGAACCATCTCAATATGCACAGCTCTCATTTTCAAACAGGTGAATAAACAGCCATATCTTTTACATAGGGTTCTGCCTCTCTTCACTACAAAAGGTCCGAACAAATCCACCCCAACGTACTCAAATGGATAATTCCCTTCAGAAGCTTGCCACGCTGGGAGTGGTGCCATCATCTGCTGTACTGGACGAGCATTTCGGAGTTTACATTCCATGCACTTATCAATTATTTTACGGACAGCGGTACCTCCCTTCACTATCCAGAACTTACATCGAATACTTGATAGTACTTGCGAAGTACCCAAATGACCTTCAAGAACATGGTAGTGTCTTATAATGAGATCAGTGACTGGATGGTAGCAAGGTAATAAAGCCGGATGACGGGTCTCATATGACGATTCTAACATTTGTAGACGTCCACCAACTCTAGCGATCCCTTCGGAAACTATCGGAGATAATCTATCTAACCGCACCTTGAAATCTGCGAAATCGGGACTATCCTCCTTGGCAATCTCACCCCACGCTTCCCACTGAGCAGCCCTCAAAATCGCTAACTCTGCATTTCTAATATCTTCGACTCTCAAAGGCCCCACATTCATATTTTCGTATCCCGCAAGATGCATGACCTTTAAATACGTAACATATCGTGTCAACCACGCAACAGCTTTCAGTAGTTTGTACCAAGAAGAATAATATTTAAAAAGTGGATGTAAACCTGAATGTCTTTCTTGAGTAGATGTTAAACTGACACTTGTCTTCAACTCCAAGGCACACTCGTTTATCGGTGGTTCATCTTCTCTACGAGGCCACATACTATCAGCCCTTAGCAAGAACTCTGGACCTTTCCACCACTTATTTTTAACCACATTCATATCAATAACTCCTCGCGAGGCTAGATCAGCTGGATTTTTTCCAGACGGTACGTACCTCCACTGCTCAACAGTTGTTAGTTCACGAATTTGAGATACTCTGTTAGCTACAAAACATGCATATCTTGCTGACTCGTTGCGTATATAATATATCACAGACATCGAATCAGTCCAAAACGTTACGGGATGCTTGGGGTAATCCAACTCTTTACACACCGTTGTGAATAACTGCGCAGCTAGTAAGGCTGCAGTAAGTTCTAATCTCGGAATCGAAACCGTCTTTAGAGGTGCAACTCTAGATTTACCCATCACCAGGCTAACATCTATATCATTCCTTAAGGTGGTTCTGATGTATACGGCTGCACCAAATCCAACCTCAGAGGCATCAGAAAAAACATGGAAGTCAATTATATCATGATTTCTCGACGGCTTAAGTGGACGTGAGACGGAATGTAGATTCAGCATTCTTAAACTGTTAACCCACCCCTTCCACTCTTCTCTCTGCCTCTCACTTAATGGTTCATCCCACTGTAACCCTTTCCTGCATGTCTCTTGAAATAACCTCCTAGCCGGAAGTAGATAAGGTGCTACTAATCCAAGTGGGTCAAACACGGACGACAACACAGAGAGCACACCTCTCCGAGTAACTGGCTTATCAATATCACCAACACTAAATCCAAAGGTATCAGAGTTCACATCCCATCGCATACCTAATGTGCGTTCAACTGGTAGAGTATCAACAGGCAAATCTCGTACGGTAGGTGCTCTGTCTTCTGGATCTATATGCTTCAAAACGTCTAGGCTGTTCGAGACCCACTTAGTTAGACGAAAGCCGGCCTTAGCTAACACTTCAGTAATGCTTGTTGCAAATCTAACTGCAGACTTATCATCATCGAAGGAGGCTAAACAATCATCCACGTAGAAGCAACAATCTATGACGTCCAGCAAATCATTAGAACCAAATGTGGACACTGCCTTTCGTAGAGCAAAATTAGCACAAAACGGGGAGGACGTGGCACCAAATGGATGCACTGTCATCCTATATTCTGACACCTTACCACAAGGACCGTCATCAAACCACAAAAACCTCAAGTGATCTCTGTCACTCTCTGGCACCTTCACCTGTAGGAACATTTCCTCAATATCCGCCGCGACAGCAACTGTAAACTTTCTGAATCTTAATAGCAGTCCCACTAATGAGCTCACGCAATCTGGGCCACTATACAGATTATCATTTAAAGAGACTCCTTCATGTTTCGCAGAACAATCAAACACCACACGGAGTTTACCTGGCTTCCTCGGGTTAAAGACGGGATGATGGGGCAAATACCACTTCCCTGGCTCACTTTGATCAACTACGTAACCCTTCATTATATGTTTATCGACGACATCCTTATATTTGGACCAGAGTTCTGCATCTGACAGAAATTTCTTCTGTAAACCCATTAGTCTCTTAAGAGCAACTTTCCTATTACAAACCAACTGTCTATCTTTGAATCTCCATGGTAGGCCAACTGTAGTAATTTATTGTAATTGGAATATTAGTATTTCGAGATGACTGAATTACAAGAATCCAAACAAAACACAGAGAGGGCAGAACTCAGGAATTTGTATTTAGCGGAATTATTATGCAATTCATATATGAAAATATTAACAATCAACAGTAAGTATTTAAACAATACAAAGATAGAAATAGTCAATCACCACATCCGCCACACACTGAATGTCTCCTTGCGTATTTATAATGATATCGCGGTTTGCTTGCCAGTCTCTGCGATCTTCTAACTGATTCTGTGATATTATTTCCATCAGTATCATCTAGACTTATTTCTGAATTATCTACAAAGTCAGGATTAGTAGCGGAGTCATTATAATCATAATCGGAACGACCTACCTCATTTATTCTCACTTGATCCAAGTGTCTGTTATGAACTGAATTATCTTCGATGTCTAATATCTTCACCATTCGATTTCCCATTCTTTGTAGTATGATACCAATAGAAGGTCTATAATCATTCCCTCTGTAATAATGTACATCAGAAGTCGTGGACATCAGATGCTTTCTGAGAATTCGGGATTTGAATAGTTTTGCAGGACTTTCACGGGTACTTGTATGCTCCGCATTGCGATATTGAAGTAAGAAGTTATCCACACATCTCTCTAGCTCATCAAAATTTTGAGGACTCATTGATGCTATAGCACTCTTTAATGTTCGTACAAAATTTTCTGCCAACCCGTTTGACTGAGGATGACGTGGTGCTGTGTACAAATGACGACAACCTATATGTTTGAGCCAATCATTGAAGTTCTTCTCCGTAAAATGAGTACCATTGTCAGTAACTAAGACATCTGGAATTCCTTCTCGACTAAAAACCTTTCTCAACGCTCTGTGAGTGAATTTGGCATTAGGACTATCTGTAATGATGACTTCTGGCCATCTAGAATAAGAATCCACAATAACTAAAGCATAATATGAATTTAAGAATGGACCACAGTAATCTGCATGAATACGCTGCCAAACCTCACAAGATGCAGGCCACGGTGTCCACGATGACTTCCCATAGGACATTTTATGTAAACAGCTAGAACAGCTCTTTGATCTTTTGTTAATGTCAGCATCAATTTCCGGCCACCAGCATGTTAGGCGTGCTAATGATTTCATCTTATCAGCTCCTAGATGAGCAGAATGTAGATCATCCAAAATCGCAGATCTTAATGTTGGAGGAATAATAATTCTGTCATTCAGACATAGAAATCCTTCAGGATGGACTGAAATCTCATCTCTTCGCTTATAAAAGTCTGGAAATCTTCGCTTACACTGAACATTCCAACCTCTTTTTGTTGCATTTATAACGCATCCGTAATATTTCCGAGTATCATTTATAAGTCGAACTCGATCCACCGGTAACGGCTGGACTAATAAGCAATCAGTATCATTAGCAGTATTTTCAAATAATGAATAACGAGATAAGAAGTCTGCATGAGGTATATCCTTTGCCGATCTATGTTCAATAGTGTAATCATATGCACTTAGTTCTAAACTCCATCTTTGAACCATAGCAGCAGATGATTTATTCAAAGATTTTTCTGGATTGTAAATGAATTTCAAAGCTTGATGATCAGTAACTATGTGAAACTTAGTACCAAAGAGATACTTGTGCAAGCGTCTTATTGCCCATACAACTGCTAAAGCTTCTTTCTGGGTTTGTGAGTACCCTTGTTCACTCTTACTTAGACGTCTTGAAATACAAATAACAGGTTGTCCATTTTGCTCAAGTACTGCAGCTATACCCATAGGAGAAGCATCTGTAGTGAGAACAGACTTATCTTTCGATGAAAAAGGTCTTAAGAAAGCTTGTTTATTAAGAAACTCCAAAGTTTTTCGCAAGATATTCTCATGTTGTTGTTCCCACTTAAACTGTTTACTGGAGACAATCTCAAAAAGTGGAGATAACCGTTGAGTGAAGTTGGGAATGAATCTGGAGTAAAACTGAAGAGTACCTATCCATGATCTCAACGATGACATATTATTAGGTGACGGTGCTTGAATTAGAGGTGCCAAACGACTAGCATCAGGTCTGAAACCTTCGGAGTCTACTGTGTATCCCAAGCATGATACAGACGACAAAGTGAAATGGCATTTAGATGGATTAACAAGAACATTATTCTCACATAAACGCCTGAACAGTTTTAAAAGACGTTCATTATGCAATTCGATATTAGGACCATGAACTATAATGTCGTCTTGGTATGACTCAACACCATCTAATCCATCTATCATCTGATTTATTACATTTTGAAATATTGCAGGTGAAACCTTTAAACCAAAAGGCAAGAACTTATACTTGAACAATCCAAATGGAGTATTAATGGTTGTTAATGCACTAGACGCCTCATCAAGAGGAATTTGCAAATAGGCATCTTTTAGATCTATTTTGGAAAAGTATCTTGAGCCATGTAGCTTGTAGAGAATGTCTTCAGTTTCTAGAGTAGTGCAACTTTGCTGTAGTAGACGACTATTGAGTGTAAGGCGGTAGTCACCACAAATTCTAGGTGTTTTTCCATCAGCCTTTAGTGGCGTAACAATAGGAGTAGCCCAATTTGAAGACTCAACTGGCATAAGTATGCCTTGCTCAACCAACTTGTCTAACTCTTTCTTAACTGCATCTCGCAATCCATATGGAATTAATCGGCGTTTCAGGAAGATAGGATCACCCTCTATTTCAAGATGGATGGGCTGAATCTTCATACCACCTACACTCTTTGAACATTGGAGAAGTAATTCTCTGAACAAAGATTCATCAAACAACTCAGTACAAAGTGAGATTTCGACATTTAACAATCTAAGGGCTTTTAATCCCAATAAAGATGGACCATATTCACTAACAAGAAAGGGAATATTTACAAAATTACCACTGTCTGATTTCAAAGAAATGTTAGTAGCACCGATAAGAGGTAATTTATGACCAGTTATGCCTGTAATTGAACTAGTAGTAGGGTCTATCTGGACATTCTTACAAATCGATTGTAAATCTTTCTTAGAAATTATAGATTCAGTACTCCCAGTATCAATTATAAAACAATGGGACTTGCCTGAACTTGTAGTGAAGGTTCTCATTAGATGAGATTGAGTATTGGGAAAAGTTGAAAGAGACATCGACTGCATTTTACCAGATAAATTGGAAGAATTATCAGGATTCTGAGTAACATAAGTATTCGAACTTCTGCAAACAGTCTTGATGTGTCCAACTTTACCACATTTGTGACACTTAGCACCCCGAAAACGGCAAGTGCTTCGTAGATGTAACTTTCCACAGGATAAACACGGTTTAATGTTTTTGATCTCTGGCTGCATTCTATTACCTGTGGACGGCAGTTTGGATTGCTTTCCATGACCACTTGTATTTTCGACTTTAGAAAGCATGACATCAGATACTGACGTAGTGGGAGCAGAGTATTCATTATTGACATCTTCATATGTAATACATAAATCTTTAGCAGTTTGAAAAGTACAAGAAGGAATCTGAATTAACTCTTTCTCTAATTTAGGAATATTGATTCCAGCAATTAGACGATCACGTAGTTGAGTATGCAGCTGATCTCCAAAGTTACACTTTGAAGCTTGTATTTGGAGTTGCAGAATAAAGTCTCGAATCTTCTGGTTGGGAGCACGAACCAGTTTATTGAACTGAGCCCTCTCTCGCGTCTCAAAAGTAGTTATATGGAAGTGATCTATAAGAAGTTCACGGAGCTTAGCATATGGCAGAGAAATGGGTTTATCTGGAAACGCCAGATTCTTCACTAGGCTATATGCATCAAGCCCAATAGCAGTGATGAAATGTGCTGGTATTTTGTCATCCCGAACATTCTTTGAAATGCACCACGCATCGAAGCATTCCAAATAATCAGCAATCTCCCGCGGAGACCCATTAATGGGGAATTTTCCCAGGTTATTTAGCTCCATCGCGACGCCAATTTGTAGTAATTTATTGTAATTGGAATATTAGTATTTCGAGATGACCGAATTACAAGAATCCAAACAAAACACAGAGAGGGCGGAACTCAGGAATTTGTATTTAGCGGAATTATTATGCAATTCATATATGAAAATATTAACAATCAACAGTAAGTATTTAAACAATACAAAGATAGAAATAGTCAATCACCACACCAACGCTGAAACGCCCGTTTTCGTATTTACAAGACTCCTCAACTATTTTAACTGCTTTTAAGTCTTCTACAGAACGACCTGTCTCAGGGACACCACAGTCGCAAAACTCCCTGTCATACATATTTTTAATCATAGTTTCTAGTTTGTCCCCATCGTTTGCAACTAATGATGATATGTGGACTATGGGTATAGGTCCTCTCACTGTCCATCCCAGGGGTGTTTTCGTCGCGAACAGATCATCTCTACCTCCGAATCTCTCTTCTAATACCTTGTGAGCTTCTGGCACACTACATCCAATGAGTACTCTCACTCTTCCATCTTGCAGTGTTGGAAGAGGTATGTCACACAGGTATGGCTTACCGACAACCGTTTCACGACTAGGTACTATAGCTTCGCCAAGTTTCATACTGGAGGTGGTGTAAGCAGTATCCACTTCCACGGTTTCCCCAGTAGCCAAGGATTCTAACTGAAATGACGCTCGTTCACATACTACTGTTTTCGCAGAATTGAAAGTATTTATAACCAAGGGTTGCTTTGGGCCTTTAATACCCAAGCAACCAGCCAGTTTAGCATCTATCAATGTAACTTCTCAACCATTATCCAAAAATGCATAAGTCTCTACTGAAGATTTCGGTCCTTTCACCTTAACTGGTAATACCCCTAAGAAAACTTGTGGGGTGTCAAGGGGTTTAGAGATACTATTACAGTTAACCGAATTCCCAGGTTCGTTCACTGTCCTCAGAAGTGGGTGCATATCCGTTAAACCACTACTTCCTTTGTTTGTCTCCTTACTATTCCACTTTGTATGCCCAATCTCTAAACAACTGAAACACAGCCGCTTCTGCTTTGCTTTTTTTAACCTTTCTACGGGTGACATAGCGTTAAAGCGATCACAATCACTCTATTGATGCATGTTATGGCAAACAATACACTCATCCTTTCTCGTTGTGTCTTGAGACTTCACCACAAATGCCTTCCTTATATTCACTGGTTCCTTAGGTTCTACCTTAGAATGCAAAATGCTGGCAAATTTGCCCATCGCCTGGTCGACACTGTCCTTCACCAGTCTCAGAATATCATCAAACCTTGGCTCGATACCCTCATCCTCTATACGAGAGCTTATCTTCACCCACTTCCTTTGCAGCCGAGTAGGTAGGCGTCTCGCAATTACCTCTAGGACTGAGCTCGAGTTGAGGTCACTCACACACTTCATAGAAATCAAGGTATTCTTATAAGTCATAAAATTATCCATAAACTCAGTAAGTGCATTGAAGTCATCTTGAAGTTGACTGCCGTTACCTTTGACAGCTTCGTATACGTTCCTTACAATCATTGAAGGTCTTCCAAACCTTTGACGTAATATGCTCATAGCCTCAGCGTATCCCCCATTAGGGGGCATGAGCTTACAGCACTGTATAGCTCTTGAAGCATCTCCAGTGCAATATCTCATCAAATACATTAACTTCATTTCATCACTTAATAAAAAACTACTCAGCATGATCTCAAACTCCTTTACAAATTGTAAATAATCAGCCGGGTTTCCACCGAAACACCGCGGTTCAAATTTAGGGAGTTTGATGTTCCTATTATCCCTGAACGGCGAAACAGTAACATCAACCATGTCATGCTTAACATCAGACACATCGTTACAGTTAACAGACAAGTCACCATGACTTACTTTCCTGTTTGCATCCAAGACGCTCTGTCCCTTCTTTGACCCAGGCATTGTTGAACTTGACCCAATTCCTAAAACGTTCCAGATATTGCTTGTTCAAAGAGGACTTGACCGGCACCAGGAAAAATGAACGGCGACTATCCGAACTTTCACCAACTGTCTGAATCCGCCAGAATTTGTTTCTACCGTCAGAAACTGTCAGCCACGTCTCGTAAACCGTTAATGCCCAGCTCTTGCTACGTTCGGGCTCACGCTGTTCCTTGAAGTTTTTCAGAAACGCTTAGTAATAACGGACGCAAAAACCAAAACACCAATTGGCCGCTTGGGAATTCTTTATTGTAACACCAACATATAAAAAATATTTCTACTAAGGTCTGTGAACAAATATTACAATAATAAATCACAATATTACTTCTGACGGTTTACTGCTGACTTCTTTCTGAACAGCGACCGATGAGACGATGACTGTCGTATTGATGCCTCCGCGAAAATTGGGGAAGTTGGTTTGAGCAAACAACCATGAATTGATCGTTCAATCTTCAACTGCGTTGACAGCAGTTGTCTTGGGCAAAATAATAGCGGGTGAGAGATTTAAGTGCATATTTGTCAGCCCTAAGTGCACTTTTGGAGAGAAACGTTTGAAATAAGGCTCAATATTAAAAAATACGTCTTAAGACCTAATAATATTAACTTTTATTTCGTGTAGACGGCTTAGTCTACAAGACATTTATGTCATTTTACAGGCACGATCAGTTATGTTATAAATTAAAGTCATGAAGTTTCATAAATTATCACATTTTCAAAAGTTTGAATTGTTGGATTATAGTACTAGCAGTCAGAACAGTTTCGTGCAAATGTTAAATTATAAACCCTTCACGAAGGTCACCATCAAGGCTGGGTGCCGACCCAAACTTCGTTCCACTTCCATTTCGGGTCGGTTCCATCGGAATAGGCCAACTGGTCCCAACATTAGGTCCCCTACCAGCAGACAGCTTCACGTCAGCTACCACACAACACGCCGAGGTTTTTAGACTCACTGTCATTTGCCTATATAGGAATGTGAGGGAGCTGAAAGGAAAAGTAGGTGAACTCCGAAATCTCCAAGCACACCTACAACTGAAAATTATCACTCTCAGTGAAACCTGGCTAACCCCCACTATCGCTGACAACGATATCAGCACAAGTGATATGGTTCTGGTCAGGAGAGACAGGTAGGATAAAGAAGGAAGGGTTTGCCATATACTTTAATAGGCAACGGACCCACCACTTATTGAACTCCCAGACTCCATATGGTGTCCTTTCACCGTAGGCCACACCAAGCATTTGCTGGGTGGCATCTACCGATCTCCCACCTGTGGGGCAGAGCACAATCAGCTACTGCTCAGCACTACCACAGGGATATGAGACTTGGGCTATGACCAAATCACCATAGCTGGAGATTTCAGTGCCCTATCACTGAACCATGGCTCGGGGTATGCTAAGGAAAAATTCGGCCGAAATCTACTGCAAACTAATCGAATCACAGGACTGGTTGAAAATGTTGGAGACGACACTAGGTGGGGCCCTAGTGGAAAGTCATCAAAACTAGACTGCATTCTAACTAGTGACCAACTACTCGTCGAAAAGGTCCAGATCATGACTCCTCTAGGAAGTAGTGACCATGCAGTCATGGGTTTCGATCTCGTTCTCCTTGAGCATTCGCAGTGGGACGTTACGCGATCATGTCTGTGTCACAGCAGGGCTGACTATGCTGAAATGCTGAGTCTCCTGACCGACGCAGACTGGCCCTTAGCATGGGATGAGCTATCTGTGGATGAACACTGGGAGGTGGTACAAAGATTATTCATACAGTAATCTCGGATACCGTCATTTTAGTCACAACACTCTCCAAAAGAAAGTCATCATGGCTGAAGAGAGGCACGTAACGTATTCTGCAAGCAAAGCGGAACGTGGTGCGTATCTAAGAGTCAGATCTACCACGATGCATAACTGGAACTCAGGAACCGGTGAAATGCAAGAGTCAGGAGGGACAGGAGGTCATTCCAGGCTAACCTTGCCAAAAACTAGCAAACCCCAGAAACTTGTACCGATTCATGTCGGAAAGAAAAACAACCAACCAAGGGGCATGCGGTTTAGTAGGCTCAAACGGTCGAGCGACTTTATTGCATATCCCCGCAGTGACGCTTGTTGCTATTGGTTTTGGGGAAAGATTCGACTAATGTAATATTGCGATTTCATAGACATAACTCAGGCTAATACGTGAAAGAAAGTTATAATCCTGGAATAAGGACAAGTTGTTCAGAAGGTAAGGAGGACATTATTTTTCAGTTTATTTGAGTCTATACTATTGTGCATCGAGCTGCACTGAGATCCCAGTGCAACTGTATGTAACTGCATTTACATAAACTAAAACATTACGAATGCTCCGGCTTTTTGAATAAAAAACAGGATTCTTTTAATTAAGTTTAGTAATGAAGAATGGAATTTCTTCCACATCAGTGTTATTTAATTGAAGTTTTAATCTGTGTAGGCCCTTAAAGGAATAAATTCGGCATGGAGAACTGCTACGTAAACCGAAAGTACTTTTAGTTTACTAAATCCTACTGACTTCCTGCATAGGTTTGATATTTTTCAAGTATTTATTTAAAATATGCTGGAGTATTCAGTAAAGTAAAAGTTGTAGCGCATAATTCCTAGACTTGTTGTTGTCACTGATATTGCTAAGATACCACTTTCTCGTTTTATGCAGCAAAAATATACATATCTCGCTTTATTGAGGAAACACTCTAATGCCTGCAGAATTAGTGCGTCAGTTTATGAGTTTCATAAAGTCTACAGAATGTATTCTATTCAGTGATTACTTTCTGCGAATTATCCGAGAAAACACATTTCCGGGTGGGATGTAACACCAGGATGAATTCTTAAACTGTCATCCTTATATCAGTTCAATTCAATCACACATATATTAGTAGGATAGTCTGTAATTGACTTTAAAGACTTATCAGGGAATAGTTTCATCAACTTGTAGTTTGCTAATGATATCGTCCACCTAGACTATGAGAAGTAACCTCTGATGCTGTAAAATATGAAAATAATACCGGTATTTGATTATAGGTGTCTGCGTTCTATCTCATGAGTAAAGCAGTATAATATGGCTAGTGCTGTTGAGGTTACACATAAATGTTTAGGTGGGGAGGGTAAGTTAGTCTTCAAGATAGGGAAGCTGAATAGGTTGAGATGGCTAGTACACGTGATGGCATACCAAGCCATCGCCTTCCTCCAGGGACAATGCTAGCCAGCACATGTTAAGGTTTAAAATGTGTTTGGATTGGTCAAATGAAAAACTGGTATTGGTTCATAAAATCGTTCACAGTCAACTGGAAGAACTGCTAGAGATATGACTGCGAATCTTTGTTACTGGTACAGATGCATTCACTCTGTGTAATCTCATGTATCTATTCAACTCATGTTTCTCCTTGTCACTATTTATTCTCCCTCATATTTTCGCTCGTTAGACTTCTATTTAGTTCTATGTCTCTACCTTTGTGTGCTACATAGAATGTGGTAAATTAAACACGTGGACTTCTCTGCAAACTCATACTGAAAGCTAGTCAGAATGACATAGTCTAGGCATAACTAAATGCGAAACATTGATAAATGACCTCCAAAATTTCAACAAATGATAAGTGTGGTTCCTAATCTTGTTCTCTTCTTCCACATGGGACTCGTCTCCTACTTGAGAGTGTTTTTTGGGCTTTGTCACTGTTGTGCTAAGCTTTCAGTCAATCAGCATATGCCGTTGTTGTTGACTCAGGACCTAGATGAATTTAGTTGAATAAGGTTTCGATCGTGCAAACACGGGTCCTGGGCAGTTGATTGGTTGCATTATCGTTTCTCAAATGGAATGCAGCGTACTGTATATTAGGATAAATCTTCCACCTTGCTTGCTGAAGCTGGTGTTCCTCAGGGTACTGCTATCTCTCCTTTTCTTTTTTCTCTCTCGTCTTACATGACTTTTCTCTTTCTAATGAGAGCAACTTCGTCAAATACGCTGGTGATCGGACCGTCTCATTTCCTGTCATGTTGCAATGTGACTGCAGCAAACTTAACTGCTTCCTGTCTGTAGTCTAAGGTACATGGTCTTACGTTAAGTCCCTCTAAATGTCAGGCAGTTAACTTTCCCCTCACTCATAAGCGTGAACTACAAGAACTGTGTCGTTCACAAGATGCTTGTGTCAAAGAGGGCACTGAAACAGAAACTAAGTCTAACATAAAATACCTTGGAATAGATCTATCCTCTGGTCTTTCTTATCATTCTATATCTTGTCGATTTCTAAGAAAACCTTCAGTCTAGCTTATACGTTATGTAGCCAAGACAGACAGGAATCATTCAACCTGTCTTTTTGCAATTTGTTTACTTTTGCGTTGGTCTTTACTGCTCCCCCTTATTCTTTCCTGAATTACTCAAAAACGACTATGTCGTATTGTGTAGGGTATTAAGGTTGTCATAAGGGCAAGTGGTGTACCATTTCGTCAACTCGTTAATGCATTAGTTAAAAGACATCTAAACTCATGCGAGAAATGGTCTAAATCTATACTGTCTAACCCTCAACACCCCCTCTATTCTCAGCTCTTCCCTTTAATTTCATCTTATGGAACCAGAAGTCAGTATAAAAGATTATATGATCGTTTTTGGAATTACGCAGTTTCAAAAATTGTTGTCGTTTTCATTGGCAGCAAGTCACAGCCTATTTAGTTTACGCAAGTAAAATGCCCAGTTTTCTCTCTACTGAGGAGATATTAACAAGGATTCTGGTGAAGTAGTGCGCCGGTATGGGAATTTTATGAATCTGTGGACTGCATTCCATTTACCTAATACTGAAACTAAACTATGAGGGAACTGATATTTCCAAGAAGGATATAATACAAGGCTCATTTCCACAACTGTCGTCCTTATTTTAGTTCACTTTTATCATATATGTATTAACCGAATTGTTTGTCACTCACTTTAGGGACTTACCAGGGAACAGTCTTGTCAACTCAGTGTATGCTGATGTTATTGTCCACTTAGGCTGCGAGAAGTGACCATTGAAGCCGGAAAATATGTAAAGACTACTGGTTTTTGATCGCAGTGTCTGTACCCCTTCTTCTGTGTTAAGTAGTCTAATAAGGTGAGTAATATTGGGGTTAAGCTTAGTGTTAAGTAGAAATGTGATTCCAAATGTTGTTAATGATACAGATGCATTCACTCTGTGTAATGTCACATATGTGAGCAACCCTTATATTTTTTTTCCATGTGACTGTTCGTTTTTCATCACATTTATGCTCATTAGAGTTCCATTTATTTTTTTTTTCCTCTACCTTTGTGTGCTACATGGAATATGATAACTTAAACGGGTGCACTTGTGTGCAAGCTTCTATGTTGAAAGTCAGTCTGTCAGAACGATCTATAGTCCAGTTATAATGAAATTTTAAAACGTGGATAAAAATAGGCGAAATGTCAACAAATGATAATAGTATTTTTTCATTAGGATTTTGTCTAACTGAAAAAATCTTACAATAATTTCTCCTCTTACCCGAGATAACTCTCCCACTCTGTTTCGTTAGATCTCATGAGTTAGTTAATTTTATCGCGTAGCCCAAATGCGAAGTCGGAACACATCTGATGAAATACGTTTTGCTTATTACCAACTAAATATAATATTTTTCAAGTGTGGAATGTCACAAATCGAACCACTGCACTTCAGTTCTGAGTTCTATGTTAAAACTCAGTCAGTCAGCTTTGTCATTTCAGATGCGTAGTGTCACAACTCACTACAATGTTAATTGGCTTAAACAATTATTACTGCCATTTCTCAAGTACTCTATGCTTTCCCAGTTCCTTAAATTGTCCAAATAAAGTGCACCGAAGAGGAAAACACAAACCAGGATTCAGTAACACGGACATAAGAAATATTGTAAACAGAATTGAATAAGATGAGTGATTTTTTATGCCTGTAGTACGCTCAACTAAAATACTCATGTATATGAGTGAATCAAAATTTGTGTGAGTGACTTGATATGATTATGAGCAATAATTTGTGCTTGAAACGTCATCAGATTATATTGTTGTACAACACTGTGTGATTTATCAAAATGAAATCGTATCCATAATGGAGTCATACTCTACCACAGTGCCCAAGTTTTATACTTATATCAAAAATACTTATCCTGTGCGTTATGTGTCTCCTAATTGTTTCACTTCTGTCTTCCTCATTGCAGGTTGTCAGTCTTCGTAGACATTCCACTAGATGTCTCATACATAGTGTCTGCAAGCAGTCTTCCAAAACATCTACCTCCCGCAAAGTTATTGTTACGATGCCTTTAAATCATTTACACTTGGCCGTAATACAATTAGTGTGCTAATATTACTGATGCAATGGCATACAAGACTTGTACATGTTACTGTGAAGTTTGCTGTAATAACATTCCCTCCATAGTAAATACAATGCTTGTGATAACAATTCGTCATTATCTTTAGATTGCGTTGATAGGTGCGTATATATTAGAAAAAAGCTAACCTTGTCGTATTAGTTCTCTAAATTACAATCACTAAGTGCCCATACCTCTGCTGAATACCAAGTGCTACTTGTGGCCCATGAAATACTTATTACTGCATTCGTAAATAACAATCAAACTATTATTACATGGAGTAGTGAGACAGAAGGCGTATGAAATTTAGATAGTAATGTGTATCTGAAGTTACTGACACAATAAATATGTACATGTTTTATTTCCAAACAAGAAAATTTTATAGGGTAATGTAGGGCTGAGCGCAGTGAGTTAATAATGTATTCTTTACTGTACACGTCTGGTATGAGTGAAATGCTTCTATTCAATTTTCAGCGAAGCTGCAATATCACCCTGCAGAGTTTCTTCAATTCACTCTCATAAGGAATAATACTTGGTACTGAGGAATCCAGCCAAAAGCATCTGTGACACAGTTGAATGACTTTTTCAACTAAAAGAGGTAATACTGATATTAAGTGTGATTTACCTGTAAACTGAGGGACTCTAGTATAACAGCACCATATCCCGGCAAGGTATTCTTTGTGTTTTACATGCACAAGTAGAATTCATGGACTGAGCATTTGTTAAGGATGTTCATTGAGTCACTTAGACGAAAGGCTGACGAAATGCGATACCTTACACACGCAACTTCAGATGTAGGCATGCGTCACTTCACATGAACTCTGGACCATATCGAGTAGGCATTCCTTTAAATCTACGGTACTTTTTACGCTCAATTATTGTTCGTATATGTGTACTGACTTGGTAAATTTCCTAGTTTGCCTATAATTACGGAATGTACATTATTTTAAGGAACACAAATGGATTTTGTGAAAACCAGCGGTGTTCCTTCTCTAGTCTTAACTGATGTCACATTGATTGACACGATTAAAGGAATAGATTGTAACGTGGTGTTTTCTGTAGCTGCGAAATGTAGATACCTAGTTTCGAATTGACATCATGCGTCTAATCCTATTAACCTATGGATATAGTTCTTCCTTCACATTATCTAGAAGTCAGGAGCAGACTGTCTTTGACAGATCTAGTTTTACTTGGTGAATAATTGGTGAGTCACCTGGTGTTGTGGTAGTAGAAAAAACAACTCCAAACCTAAGTATGTTCTAGATATGAACATATTTACTTACTTTGGCGACAATTTAATCTTTGTATCTAGAAGCTCTTAGGGATATTAACCTTTACTTAGTAATTTGGATCCGAAAGTAAACGCCATGTTACTAAGTTATTCAAAAGACAGAATGATGAGTGATATAGTACTCGAACACTTATTCTAACGAAACCGAATAATAATCGTTTAGCCTACCAATATGCTGTTTACTTTCAGTCTTAATTCAAAGAAAATTTAGTTACTCACTAAATTAATAGTTTCAGAAGACTGCTCTACTCCTGTCTTCGAAATACTTTGCCCAATCGTGTTTCACTTCAAAATATTTGTTTACTGGCCAGTTGATGTTGCTTATCCAGTTATACTGTTTTTCAGTTACAATGTCCCACCTATTTTCTATCAAACAAAACATCCCTTAAACCATCAACAAGTTACTATCATTTCTTAATAAATAACCTTAACTATTCGCATGTGAACGATGCTATAAACTTTATCACCTACGTGATGTTTCAACTTTCGATTAACCAGTTTTTCCTTACATGAGCACCTGTTTCATTTTTAACGGATAGTTCTAATCTTTGACTACTGAATTAGTACGTTTCGTTATATACCATCCTTACGAAATATAGGCACTGATAATAATTACTGCTAACAGATTTATCACGAGAACGAGAATGTACTCCATATTGGCGGCAATATACATCAGGGGCGAACCTATCTTCTAAACGCACTACTCAATACAACACATGACACTAACCCCCCTAACTCTGTAGCTCACAACATCCTATAAAGTTAGTAGTGACTATTAACAAGTAGAATGTCTATTTGAGGTATAGAGAATACATTTATTAGTGATTCAACACGAAATACAAAATCAACGATACTGGAAACCACTTTCTTCAGCAACGAATCCCACGATGTCACTGGAGCCACAGATTACCTAAAAAAGAAAACAAGGGTTCACAGGATGTATACATGAATATAACTACCAATATAATATTAACGAGATAGCACAGTAAGAATCAATGAAAGTTTATATCAATGTGCGATTACATCAGTCACTATTTTTGACACAAGTGGATATTTAGACGAAGTAATAAGAAGACGTAATTTGTCTGAATCGTGTAGTGTTGTACTTGTGCAACACATTTTGGACAATCTGGTCACGCACGGAATTGTCATAGGAATATATATGAAATTAATACAGTTAAGAGGTTAGAAAATAAACGTAGGTGGAATCAAAATCACATATTGAAAGTCAAAATAACAATGAAGATCACTAAACCAAATAACAGAGGTATTAGTACATCTACCCTGATTGGTATCAAAACGAATTTTAACAAAGAAGGTTTCGTGTGATGACGAATAGTCTTGGAACTCACAAAGATGGTTCAAACTTCCTAATCACACTTGGGCTTCCACAGACTTTAGGATGCAATCCAAACACGTTTTACAGATAGGTTTAAAAATGTACAAACGTCAGTTTTATGTCCTGTCACTATAATATGTTTCGCAATAGAGGAGCTGGGGCTCCTGTTCTCACCATTAATAGCTTCTGAAGATTCTGTTCGCTTTTGGAGGCATTTAGGAATATGATGCGTAGCCCTTACTTGCGGAAATTGATGAGTCCTCCCTAGATGGATACAGCAACCACTTCTAAAACTTCCGTCCATAGCTTTAAGAGATGTCGGACAATACCTCTACGCGATTTCAAAATAATTTTGCGAATTAATTTTGAACAAACGCAAATGATATGGCGCCAGGACAATAACAAAAATCGGAAGTTCATGAAACCAAAATCAATAATGGGACAAAATGACGTACACCTCAGATGTCTTTACGTACCTGATCACGAGGATGGTATTCAAATTCATCAAACTACTAAAATGTTGCAGTGTGCATTAAACTCATTTAAAAATTTTGGCAGAAAACAGTGACTGTTGTAAGTGATCACAAAACATATTGCAGGTTCTGCCATTTGTGAACACTAACTTTCGCTTGTATCTATGCATTCCATTGACTTTTAGCTGTCAAAACAGCACACAAAAGTTTGGAAGGATGCATGAATTCGATATCAACCATATTCCTCGGTTCCTGCAACAGTAATAGGTACTGATAGTGAAATTTGCAATCGGGTAAAGGTTTCCGCCAGGCTTCAAAGAAATTCATCGGATGACAGTAGTCGAAATGTACGCGAAGAGTAATCGATGTGCCAAATAATCATCGCATGAGCCACGTATTTAAGCGTCCTGTCACACAAGTAATCAGTAAATGCTCAACAACAATATCGCACAAAAATTTTCATATAAATTTATCCAACAATAGCAAAATAAGCACATAAATCGCGTCTAATGCGTTTGCCTGGACGAATAGCTCCAACTCGAATCAACGAAACCGCGCAAATGCCGTCAAGGTTAAACCAGAGGCGCCACTTCAAATAGGGGATATGCCATATTAACGCCCAAAGAACGTCATTTATAAGTTGTAGTAGGCCCCATTTATCGCAGATGCACCGCGTAGCTGCTGGTAGATCACGTAGTTCTTTGGACGTCGGTTTATCGTTCCCATGATGTTGGCGTAAGTAAATGGGCTGTATTGCTTTGTCCTCCGCCTGCAGGGAGGCCCAGTCTTTGTCAGCTGCAGCACCGAGTAACACACTCAATGTGTTTTCGTAATCTGTCAGGCGAGAGACAGTGTCGGCGTTACCATGTCGTTTTCCGGGTCGGTATTCACAAGTAAAGAATACCGGGTTTCTCTTTTGTCCAGCATTCGGCTAGCATACGCTATCACCCGTATTTGTCCGTCCGGGGTTGTCTGTGAGAGGACGGCTTATATTGCGTATGCACTGACATCAGTATCCAGGATAAAGGGGCCTCTGTCGGCCAATGTGTCTGGAAACGATAGAACAGGGGGAGAGGTTAGACATCTTTTAAGCGCGTCAAAGGATACCTGGCACTCGTTCGTCCAAATGAATCTCCGGCCTTTTTCTGTCAATCGATGAAGGGGAGCTGCCACATTGGCGAAGTTTTTAACGAAACGCTAGTAGTAGGAGGCAAGCCCCATGAAACTGCGTACATCACCTGTCGATTTAGGGGTCGGCCAGTTAACAGTTGCTTGGATTTTGCTTCTATCTGTGCTCACTCCTTGCGGAGTAATCGCATGACCAAGGAAAGTAACAGATTTCTGCAGGAAATGGCATTTTGACGCTTTCAGCTTAAAATTACTTTTGCATAACCGTTGAAATACGACTCGAAGGTTGGCATGGTGTTCTTCGAGAGACTGGTCGAACACGATGATATCGTCCAGATAGATGAGGCACTGTTTGGGGACTAGCCCTGCAAGTACTGTTTGCGTAAGCCGCTGAAACGTAGCAGAGGCGTTAGACAGACCAAATGGCATGGTTTCGAATTCGTACAACCCCGTAGGCACAACAAACGCAGTTTCTGGCCGATCTGCCGGGCGGATTTCAACTTGCCATTAGCCAGAAGCTAGATCTAATGTGGACAACCACTGTGCTAGTAGCGTCTATGCGGGGCAAGGGGAAAGAATCTCGTTGTGTGGTTGTATTTAGGCGACGATAGTCTACGCAGAGACAGGGAGAGCCATCTTTTTTTCACGAGAACAATTGGAGATGCCCACGGTGATGTAGACGGTTTTATTACCTTCTTTCGTGACATGTCTGTTATCATGTTGTCCAACTGCTGTTGGTAGTAAATGGGTGCCCGTCGCGGCGGCGTTCTAATGGGCAAGTTATCACCTGCCTTGATCTCATGTTGTACGATATTAGTCCGCCCCATCACATGTCCATCGTCAATCACATCACTATACTCTTGTAACAGGGACAAAGTGTCAGCACGGTCTTTAAGACTGAGGTGGGGGTTATCATGGATGTTCACTATTGTCATCTGTGGTAAAGCACAAGCATCAGCACACTGATTGCGGCTGGATGGTCGGCCAATTGCGAGATTATGTGTCCCCAGCCGGATTCGAAGGCGACTCAGATCAATGACAGCGTTTTGCCCGGTTAAGAAGTCCACGCCCAGTATGGCGTCCCAATGTAAAGCATCACAAGCGACGAACGACTGGGCAAAAGTAAAACCTTGGAGTGTCACGTAAAGAGTGGCAGCATCAGTTACCTTAATAGGGGCTTCATTGGCAGTAATTAGCTGGAGCTGATTGGGGAGAGGTTTAGGTTTGACTCCAAGTCTCTGAACCAATGCTCTGCGAACAACAGAGGACGATGCCCCAGAGCCAACCAGAAAAGTTACGTCTGTGACTTGAAGTTTGACCTCAAGGAGAAGGGGAGGTTTCGAATATTTACCATACAAAGGCACATTAGAGGATAGCTCGCCTTGTGGTTTTCTGTTGTGTCCACATTTCCATGCTCGGCGCCCAAACCGACGACAGTAATACCCCTTACTGGGGTCATCATGCCGTTTAGGAGGAACTGTGGTTGACGTTGTAGGTTGATTGGATGATGGAGCATTAGACCGGCGTTGGCGTGGTGCTGGGACGGTTGTAAGTGCAGCTGCAGATGATGCCGTTGGGATTGGGCAGAGGGAGCTGCTGGCTGATACTGTAGTATCTCGCTGGGCGTCCATAAATAGCAGAATGATCCTCTGTAAGCCCATTGTTTTCGTGGAGGGTGTCGCATCAGGTCTGTTCGGAGGTCACTGGTCAAGACCCCGTCGATAAAACGTGTCCGCACCATGCTGTCTCTGTAGTCGGGGTCTGCGTTATTGCCCACACCTGCCGCCATTAGCTGTAGGGCATGGAAATGATCGAGGGGACTCTCCCGGGGCAGTTGTCTACGATTGAAGAACTTTAGTAGGGCGTGTTCGTAGCCCAATTGGAGGTCGAAACAATTATCCACAATTTTCCAATTTTCGATCATGGACTTTGTGCTGCTGAACTTGGAAGCATCGGCACGTGCGAAGGCATCCTCAGATAGGGCATTGAGGATATGGAGGAAGTGGTGGGCTGGTGGAGAGATGCTAAGGAATGCCTGAATGCGTTCCTTCCATCTGAGGTAATCTGATGACAGCTGCAACGTTGAGGGACGAGGCAGCGCGGGCACAATCGGCGTGATGATTCCACTTTCTTCTGGAAACAGCTTAGGGAGACCGTAATCTGATAAATTTTCCATGTTGAGCGCAGAAGAACTACCTCCAACACCAATTGCAGCACTCAGAAGCAACAGGCACATCCAGTGAAGGAAGAAGACGAAGATGTGGAAGAAAAGGTCTTTTATTCCACCACGCAAGGTTTAAATTGTCCGGTTACAGGCTAAATATCGTCATTTATAACAAGCTTTGACAACGAGTCCTCTTCTTGCCCTAATAGAGCCGGGCCCGCCTTTCTTTCTGAAAAAGAGGAAGTAAGCAATTCATTTGGTGGTATCACGCTAGTTTTTATCTCAATACAGGACGACTATCTCCAACTCGAATCAACGAAACCGCGCAAATGCCGTCAAGGTTAAACCAGAGGCGCTACTTCAATTATGCCACATCCACGCCAGTGGGTATTTCAGTTACGGCCCAAAATGGTGGCACCCCTATTTCGCAGGAGGAAGACCTAGTGGCTACTCCCCAAATAAATCCCACAATAGTACTCATGATGCTATAGCGACTCACAACTTGGAAGACCCTAGGTTGTGACGACATCGGGCCATCTGTTCCGAAACAGTGCGCCGAAACTCTCTGCAGGCCTTCACGCGACTTGTTCCGGAAGCCAATGGATTCAGCGGACTGCCAATGCAGTGAAACAGAGCCATCCTTTGAAATAATAGAGAAGATTTTTAAATCAGGCAGGTGATTTGCAATTAATAGTGTTCTCTGATCTGGTTGTTTTAGCTGCGGAGCTTTCGTCCACTTACTGGACGACATCTTCAGCGCAGTATTTAGGATAAAGTGAAATTATTTAAATTTCATGAGTGACATATTTGCGTCTCCCGGTAACCGTCTTTAGATATGTATTGACCATTTTCTATCGATTGGGATTTTAAACTTTCTGGTCACATGATTTACTTTTTATTAGTTGGTATATGTCAATGGAGTTGAAGATTGAACGATCAATTCATGGTTGTTTGCTCAAACCAACTTCCCCAATTTTCGCGGAGGCATCAATACGACAGTCATCGTCTCATCGGTCGCTGTTCAGAAAGAAGTCAGGAGACAACCGTCAGAAGTAATATTGTGATTTATTATTGTAATATTTGTTCACAGACCTTAGTAGAAACATTTTTTATATGTTGGTGTTACAATAAAGAATTCCCAAGCGGCCAATTGGTGTTTTGGTTTTTGCGTCCGTTATTACTAAGCGTTTCTGAAAAACTTCAAGGAACAGCGTGAGCCCGAACGTAGCAAGAGCTGGGCATTAACGGTTTACGAGACGTGACTGACAGTATATTTCGTCCATATTAACTTGTTTATTAATTGCGTTTTCGTTTGAGTGCCAGGCTTCAAGGAATTCCCTGGCACTTTTGGTGTTTCCTCTGTCTAAGGTTTTGACATTACCCCAATCAAATTGATGCCCATAATTGTCTGTATGCATTGATACTAAAGAATTAATATCATGTCTTTTTACGGCTGATTTGTGTTCTTGGATTCTTATTCGAAGGGGACGCCCACTTTGGCCGATGTAATCCTTGTTACAGTTCATGCAATTTATTTTGTGAATGGTGTTAATTTTACCCACTTTTTCTGTTGGATCTTTTGGTTTGCATAAGGTAGAATTAAGCGATTCGACTGGTTTGTGTGCTACATCTATATCAAACGGTTTCATTATTCTAGCCGTTATTTCAGAGATATTTCTGATGTATGGTAGGATGAATTTCATTTTGGTCTTTATGCTAAATATCGCGCTGTAGATGTTTTCCAGAAGGACGACGAAAGCTCCGCAACTAAACCAACCAGCTCAGAGAACACTCTTGATTAAGAACTCTAAAAGCTCACTTCAACAAATGAAAGTTTGCGCTTAAAATGTTGCCTGATAGGGTAACGAAAGCTTCGCAAATAAACTGTCCAGCTCAGAGAAAACAACTACAACACAACCACCAAAGACCAAAAAGAAATTCATCCTACCATACATTCACACTAAGGTCAATTGAGTCCGATCATCTAGACACAGCTCGTCATCAGGAGTGCCGCAGGGTTCTATCCTAGGACCGCCGATGTTCTTGATTTTTATCACTGATCTACCATGCCATCTAAGCTGCTCGACTCTTCTATACGCTGACGACGTAAATATATGGAGGGCGATAAAGTGTCCGGAGGACTCAGATAGGCTACAGGAAGATCCAAACCTTCTGGAAGACTGGGCGTTGGCCAGTAGCATGACTTTCAACCTGAAAAAGTGCAAAGTAGTGAAGTTACGCACCTGTAGACTGAAGAATGAAAGTTACACCCTGTGCAATGAAAGCATGTCCTGCAAAACGTCGGAACGCAACTTAGGTTTAATTCTAACGGAAATAATGGACACAAGCATAAATTACTCGGGGGATGTAGCGAGGGCATATGCGGTCATGCAATTTACACATAGACGGTTAGGTGCACTCACTCCTGAGCTCTTTCTAAGGTTGTACAAAACATACGTCAGAACACACCTTAAAGCGCATAATATTATCGCACCCCTACTGCTTAGAACAGGCGCCAAGCTCTTGGAAAGAGTCCAACGATGGGCAAAAATAAGGCTGAAGAAATTAAACGTATTCACACTTAGCTACCGTCGTCTTAGTGGGGATTTAATTGCTGCCTACAAAATAACAAATGACCAGAATTACCCAAGCAAAGGTGTTCTGCCATTCAGTAGGTATGGGCTCCCTCGTGGAAATCCCAGAAGGATATCTCACAAAAGGGCAACGACCTGGATGCGCTCCCACTTATTTTCACTGTGTGTTTGCCGTCCCTAGAATTCCTTATCAGCAGATGTAGCCATGGAACCGTCTTTGGACGCATTTAAGCGAAGGCTGGGCAACCATGCATAGACACAAGGATTGCATCCTAATGGCCTATCGCCTTAAAATCGCATACACCATTCAGTGGAAGACAATTAAACTTGTCGTTTTACTTCTTTAGATTTTTTAACTACACCTATTATTATTATCATTATAACATATATATATACAGATTATCCATATTATTTTTCAAATTTAATCAGCTGACTCTGTAAGGGACTAATATTAGAGTTCACTAACATTCCAAATATAAAAGTAATAATCCAAGTCAGTGGAGTGTTAAATCACAATATATTACCAAAAATACAGTGACGAGTTATAGCAACAAAAAGGATTACTTGGATATAAAGTCTAAGTCCTCGGCTACAAATTAATTATATAATCCACGGGCATGTTAATTGTTTGGACTGCGTCTGCTGTGTTCCGGTTGTAGAAATGTCTTCGGTTGAGAGTAGTAGGCTCCTACAATAAATCCGAAGTATACAACATGGTGTGAGTGGAGCAAGTAAGCAGAAGTGACCAGGGAGAAGACGAAGTCTCCAACAGCAGAGTGTATTTTTCAATTGTACCAGGAAGTTATGTATATTTCAACAAGAAGCGTTTTAAACAAAAATTATGTACAATATCTCGAATTTATACAAGTAACCAAAAAGTGTACAATCACATTGTTACGTACTCAACACGGCCCCCCCTCTAGAGGTCCGGAGAGACAATCGGAAAATGATAAGTAAAACTATGAAGTAAATAATAATAGTAATAGCAATTTTTGGTTAAAAATAGGGATATATTACAACATGCATAAACGCTAGAAGTTATGTGAATCATGTAGAGTCTGAAAGCATATACAATAAGTTCAGCAATAAAAATTGAAATAGAAAGTCATGTCACTTAAATTTGCACTAACCATGAACATAGATTTTTAATGTATAAAGAAAAATATGTAAATACACAGTAATTAAGGAGGGGAAAGAAACATTAAAAAAATGGATTAAAGATCAATAGTTTTTGGAAAGGACAATACCTGTTTTTTAGGTGAGGTACATATAAATAAATAATAGTGATAGTAACATCAAAGTTTACGACGAAATACTAACCGTCATGATGATAATGTCTAAACGAAAAAGATAATAATAATTTTTAATTATTTTTCTTTTGTTAGTCCTCAAAATGAACGTAGCGAGCCGGTTTACTGATTTGCCGACCACTACGTGTGTGATATGGAGGGAGGATAAGACTTGGTGCCGGTGGAGTTGAGTCGGATGTTTGATTATTTGATTGCGCAGCTGCCGATGTAGATTCGAAGTCGTTGTCGGTGTATGCGGGTTTGATTCGATCAATTGAAACAGTCTCTCGTCTTCCATTCTTGTTCACTGTAAAGTGTTTGTCTGAACGTTTATTAACTTGAAAGGGTCCTTCGTATGGAGGTTGCAATCCTTTTCTGATGGCGTCGACTCGAATGAAGACGAATTTGCAAGTTTGTAGGTGTTTGTTGATCTGATCTCTTCGGGGAGATTGTCGTGGTGCTGTTGGTTGAAGTTGAAGCATTTGTCTAGTTAATCGGTTAGTGAAGTCGGCAATGTTCACGTCTGTGGAATCGGCTGAGGGGACTAGCTGTCCAGGCAAGGTTAGGTTGGTGCCATAGACAAGTTGAGCCGGTGTACATCCTAAATCTTCTTTGATAGTAGAACGGATACCAAGTAAAATCAAAGGTAAGTATTCACTCCACTTAGATGTATCATTCTGCGCCATCAGGGAGCTTTTCAGTTGTCTGTGGAATCTTTCCACTAGACCATTCGCTGCCGGATGATAGGCTGTTGTGGAGATATGTTTCACTCCCAGAAGTCTCGTCAGTTCGCGAAAGAGTGTCGATTGAAATTGAGGACCACGGTCGGATATAATAGTAGTTGGTACACCGTAGTTTGACACCCAACGGTCGAGAAAAACTAAAGCAACGTTTTCAGCAGATACGTCGTTTAAGGGGCATGCAATAGCCCAACGAGTAAATCTATCAATCGCTGTCAGGATATGTGTATATCCCCTTGATGTTGGCAATGGTCCCACGATATCTATATGGATATGCTGAAATCTCCTTTCGGGTAATTCAAACGTCTTCGGGGTTGTAATAGTGTGGCGGTGTACTTTGGAGCATTGGCATTGGAGACATTCTCGTGCCCATCTCCGAATGTCAGAGTTCATTTTAGGCCACACGAAGCGTTCGCTGATCAGTCTGACCGTGGCGCGTACTCCAGGGTGAGAAAGCGAATGTAAATGTTCGAACAATGCTTTTTGGCAACTGAGAGGGACAAATGGACGATTAGTGCCGGTAGATACATCGCAGACTATGGTTGCATCTGATGAGGGGAAAGGCACATCTTTGAGCTGTAAGGAAGAGTTTCTGCGGCAGGTTTGGAGTTCAACGTCATCTCTTATAATAATAATAATATATATTCTCATTTTTTACATGAGGGACGGCAGTTTACAGGCATCATCAATTCGATAATTTACACGTAATAATAATAAGCATATTTAGTAAAGATAATATAATAAGGTACATTTTTTCCCTACCTATGTAGGGTATACCAACTGTATAGGCATGCATAAATATTGTTTTAATGATAATAATATATTCCTTCCTGTTTATGCAGGAACATACCTATTGTACAGGCATGGATAAGTTATTATATAAATTACACATAATTTGATGTATAATGGACTTACAGTTTGGTTGTTCCTTCTGGCATTAGAGTCAGTCGGAAAAGTCTGCTATAAAGTCTGTTTGTGTAGCACATAAAGAGATATAGAAATATTGTCTTCGCATTAACAAAAAACCCAGACATCACATGAATGTAATACAAATACCTGGGAAAAATAAAGCTTGAAGTCAATTCTCCTATATAACTCTGTTGTGAACAGCACCGTTGGCTTAAAGATTATTGATGTATTATGTTGAGATCAGTGATATATTTATTCCATTTTTCAGCAGTCTTATCGTAGTTTCATAACAGGAAAGAAATTTGATCGTGGAGGCGAAAATTAGATAAGGTCATGTTAAGTTGTTTTACTGCATGAAATGGTACCGAGGTCGATTCCAGAATTCCCCATTTGCGCCATTTGTGTCTGCATGGCGGACTGTACTCGTAAGTTGAGTAAAATGTTGAAAACTGTTTGAAAACCAGTTGCTTCTTCATTTCAGATCATGAATACTCATTTACATCGTGTTCGCCAGCTTCTTTAAATGGTAGAATTGGATCGTTCATGGAATTTGAGTGATTATGGGATAAATGGTTTGGAATTAATCATAGCAGTTAGAATACAGTTAAACATGCAGAGAAGTACTTATGATTCAGCAACCGGTGAGTTTTTTATTCTTTTCTATCTAGTACCAGAATAACTGCGAACCATTCCATTCAATATGTCGAATAAGGCACGCATGCGTGCCTGAGAACCGAGTATAATTAGCAGGGGTATACACTATTTGGTTAAGAAGCTTATAGAAGAGTAACAGATTTAGTCGCAGTCGCCTTAACCATAATGTTTCTAGTCCCAGGATTTCACATCTGGTAGAGTAGTTTGTGCCGTTATCGGTTCCGAGTACTTTTCGCGTGAAGTACCTCTGTACTCCTTCTACTTTCAGTTTGTCTTCTATGCGTGTACTACTGAATATGAATGAGCAGTAATCTAGGAGTGGGCGCACACATACCTTGTACAGTAGTATTCTGGATTCGTTTCTGTAGAAGTTCCTGAGTAGGAAACCAATAAGCCTTCGTGATTTCGACACTTGATTCGAGATATGCTCTGAAAATGATAGATTGTGTGAATATTTCAGTCCTAGGTCTAGTACAGATTTGAGTCTGGGGATTTTGTGGCCCTGAATTGCTAGGTTGAGGTCAAGGTTGGAACAGCCTATGCAGAGCCATCCACACTTTTCAACATTAAACTCAAGTCTCCAGGTGTCACACCATCTATCCATTTTTGCTAATTCTTCATGTATGGAGTTCATAGTTGGGCCGATATCTGTATTTGTGCAGGTATATGTCACCTTCAAGTCATCTGCATACAGTATTGGCTTGCCTATACTAAAACATTCACATATACTGTTTATGTATATAATGAAAAGAAGGGGTCCCAATACACTCCCCTGGATGACACCACTGCTGATTGGTCTAGGTCTGGAGGTCATTGAGCCAACTTTAGTTGTCTGATTCCTGTCATACAGAAATGATTTTATCCAATTGTAGAGGGGGTTGCGTATCCCTAGTGAGCATAGCCTACCGACTAGCAGACTATGTGGGACTCTGTCGAAGGCTTTCCTTATATCGAAATAGAGGATAATTACTAGCTCTCTCCTATCTCTTCTATAGGTGACTTCGTTGAAAAAGTCTATATGGCAAGTGACGCAAGATCTTTTCTTGAGGAATCCGTGTTGTGACAGGTTGATGAGTTTATGTTTTAGAAAGTAGTCTGACATTTGGTCCTTGATTACTTTCTCCATGATCCTTGATATGACTGGTGTTATATTGATAGGCCTATAATTACATGCACTAGTTTTGGCCCCTCCTTTATGCTTAGGTAATATATATGTGTTTTTCCAAGTTTCAGGGTAGGTTTCGGTCACTAGTGAGATATTAAATATTCTAAGTAATAATACAATCATATCCGTACCACCGTTTTTGTATATGACGGATGGTATATCGTCTATCCCACAACTACTGTTAGCTTTTAATGTCCTTACCGCCGATGCTATATTTTGTATATTAAAGTTTATTTCACCTAACTTGTAGTTATTTTTGCAGGTTATGTCGAGAATTGGGGACGGATGTGCTTTGGTGTTATTGGAGAACCACTCACTCAGGAGTTCACTAATGATCTGGGGATCATCGTAAATTATACCTTCGTGTTCTAAATGACTGATATTGTTTTCTTCACCCTTCTTCAGCCGTTTTTGCAAGATTTTGCAGAGTTCCTGGGTTTTAGAGGTGCCCTCTAGGGCTTTATTTTCCTCGACTTGTGCTTTCATTTTATGTCTCTCATCTAAATTTTTAAATATTTCGTGTATCAGGTGTAATGCATTAAATTCTTTGTATAAATAAAATCTCCTTTTTAGTTTCCTTAGTTTTATTCGCGTTTTGCGATCTATGAACAGAGTTGGTGTCTTTAGGGCAGATTTCAGGGGTGCGATTGTGTCTCTTACCGAACTGATTGTCTTGTAGAAGGTATTTAGTATTACTTCTAAGTTATTATTGGTGAAGTATTCACCCCAGTCTGAGCTTCTCAAGAGCGTTGGTAGGAATTCCCAGTCGGCATTTCGATAGTCCCTATATTGATAGTAAACCGGGGAACTCTTAGGTGTGTGTTTAGTTGTTAGTTGTAAGGGTAGGGTGCAGTACAGTATGTTGTGGTCACTGTTGTCGAGTTTATCCCTCACCTCTATCGAGATCGGCTCTATTTTGTGGCAGAGGATTAAGTCGAGAATATTGTTGTGTCGTGTTGGGAGGCGTACGCACTGCTTCCATCCTCCTACATCTATGGCTTCTAGGATCACCTCGTAGGTTCTCGGTCCAGTGCAGGTATCCCAGTTCACTCCAGGGAGGTTGAAATCGCCACAAACTAGTTTGTAGTCGAATTCCAGCTTAGGTACAACCTCTAGTATTTCTCCGATAACCGTATCAGTCGTTATAGGGCTGTTAGGGGCTCTGTATATACATCCCACAAGAATGTTATTTTCATTCGTGTGGATGCTTATCCACTTGGATTCTGGGAGTTTGTCGATAGTTAGGTTTGTAAAGGTATTGGAGTTAGTGGATTTAGAGGCATATATTAGACAGCCGCCTCCTCTCTTGTCTACTCTGTCATTCCTGTGGATGTTATAGTTATCAATTATCAGCTTTGTGTCAGGTATATCAGTAGTAAGCCAAGTTTCAGTTACCAGAATCAGTGTTGGCCGCTCCATGTATACCAAGCTGCGAAGGGAAGTTATTTTGTTAAGGAGAGATCGAGCATTTAAAAGCATAATTTTCAGAAAACCAGGGTTGTTGGGATAGTTAGTAGGTTTTCTTGTTACTATCCCTAACTCCTGGTTGCCTATGTTATGTTCGGAGGGATCCTCATATGAGACATTGTCAGCGTGTTTACTATTCCCTGGACAAATTGTGCTGCGAGGGGGGCTATTGTTTGCTGCAACCGAAAATAATCCTGTTGCATATAATCGTTTCTGGCCTCATTACGTGGGTATCTAGGATCATTTCTCTGCATAAAATAGTCTGTTTCACTGTTCACATTGTAATTTACAGGGCCATAGTACCCTGTTTTTAGGTTGTTTTGAGGATAGTGCGTGCTAGGTCTTACGTAGTTGTACATTTGCTGACTCATCTCGTGAGTGTACCTAGAAGGACCAGGGGCCAATCTATACCCGTTATGCCGAGGGTTCGAGTATACATTTCCGTTGATATGGTACCTAGTGGTGTCCCGTCTAGTAGCCCATGTGTTTTCATTATTGATTATGGGTCCCGTCCTCAGGTTATATGTGCCTACAGGCATATTACAACCTCGGCTATTGCGGAAATCGTGGGTATCACTCTGCTGTTTGATCAGCTCGGTGCCCCTTGCATATCTGCTGGCGTGTGATTTTGTGTGGGTAGAGCTATTTTTGCCGTTAGTTCTCACCTTGTGCAGTCTGTCGTCCTCAATTCGTCTACTACTCTTAGTTCGACGAGGAGCTCTTCCATTCACGTCTTCCGTCTCCTTTATGGGACCTGCCGCAATGCGTGCATAGTTATTTTTTAGGCTTATATGCTGCTTGTTGGGCTTGTCACAAGGGAGGTATATGGATGCATGAGGAGAAACCTTGGTTTTAGGGGACTTCTTTACGGCTTTTACAGTGGGATTATCTTGTTTGGCCCTGGGTGCAGTGTGATCTGCCGATATTTGCAGGTTATCGGTAGTAGGAGCATCTACATCTACTTCATGGGTGTGGTCAGTAGATTTACTAGGAGTGTTCTCACGAACTTCGAGACCAATTACAGTGTTACTGCTCTTTTTGGGTTTCCCTTCGCCTTCTCGTGTCGTTTGTTCACCTACTACAGTGCAAGTGTCACTTTGTGCTACAGTGTTCTTTGACACTTCGATGCTGACGCTATTCACGATTTGTGGTATAATCGTGTTTGTATCTATGGTGTTCTTAGCTACTTGTCGTTGGTTGGGGGTTTTGTCCGGGACTATTTTAAGATTTTTGAATTTTGTAGTGGAAGCCAAAATATCCTCAGATTTCCTGAATTGTTCGGCTATAATACAGCTGTCAAACCTGAAAAGTATGGGACATGTGCGGTTTGTCTCTTTTTTATTTAGTCTAATACACTGACAGGGTGTACTTAGAAGGTTGGCAGCTCTTAACAAGGAGTGCTGAACCGATTTTATGGGCTCTTTGTCAGGTATGTTGTACACTATGGCGTTCTGTTTAGAAGCAAGTCTCTTAACAACTTCGCTCGACAAATAGTCCATAACGTTTTCTAGCTCCTTAGCATGTTCCAATTCAGCATCGGTTGGTTTAGTCCTGAGCTTAAAGAGTTTTAGGAAAGTGAGATCCCCCAGTTCCCTTTTAAGATGGAGGATTGTTTCTGGTACCAGGTCAAGTTGATTTAGTTTCGTCCTGAGTTCATTTAGTTGTAGCTGCATGTCATTTATGATGCAGGCTAAGTTAGTAATCTCTCCCTTTTGTGACAGGATATCTTCCACCTGAATTACAGGGGTTAGCATTATGTTGGAACCGTTTATATTGGGTGAACTACTAACTGCAGCTGATTTAAGGGGTGTTAATGTGTTACTCGATAAGCTTAAGCTATTTTCTAAGTTACTAGTGTTCCTAAGAACACGTTTTTTATTGCTTTTGCCCATTATTATTGTTGATAATATAGCAGAACAGAAAAATGAATATCAGCGAAAACACGTGCAAAAGTTTCACCAGATTCGAACGTACCGCAACTTTCTTTGCAATTGAGCCATACGATCAAGACTGATGTCTACCGACGTTTGGAGCTGGTTAATGTCACTTCTTGAAAGAGAATCGGCTACCACGTTCGCATCCCCTTTGATGTACTGGATGTTGGTTGAAAATTGGGAGATATAATCCAACTGTCTGGCTTCTCTAGGGGAGTGTTTATCGAGTGAAGTAGTGAAAGCGTGACACAGGGGCTTGTGGTCAGTAAAAATAGTGAAATGCCGGCCCTGTAGTAAGTAACTGAAATGCTTCACTGCAAGATATACGGCCAGCAATTCTCTCCCAAAAGTGCTGTATCGTGTCTGAGCCGGTTCCAACTTCTTAGAAAAGAATGCGAGTGGGGTGACTTCGCCCTTCATCTTTTGTTGTAATACTGCCCCTACAGCTACTTGGGAGGCATCTGTGCACAAAATAAGCGACGCTTCGGGGTTGATATGGGATAGCATAGTGACTCTGGATAAGGCATCTTTCGCGTTGCAAAATGATTCGCGTGCTTCAGCTGACCACTGAAACTTTTTAGGATCATTTTTAAGGAGGTCGGTTAACGGCTGGACGAAGGAGGCACACGAAGGAATGAAACGCCGATAGAAATTAAACATCCCAAAAAAACGTCTGACCTTCTTGAGAGAATCTGGTTCGGGGAAGTTTTTGATGGACTCTATCTTTTCCTCCGTAGGCGTAATACCATTCGCGGTTATGTGGTGTCCCAGAAACGGTATAGAGGAGACACCGAATATGCACTTTTTGGGGTTAATGACGACTCCATATTGCTTAAATCGTTGAAATAAGATGGTGAGGTGATCAGTATGTTCTTCGGGCGACGAGCTAGCAACTAAAACGTCATCGATATATACAAATACAAAGTCCAAACCTTGTGTGACCTGATCCATGAATAGCGTCCCAGGTGTTCGAACGCACGAGTGACCTTCAGCTGACCAATCATAAAAATGAGGAATGTTTGCTCAAAAAATAATGTATAATGATAAGAAAATGCTTGAAAACGCACTAATCAGGTTCTCTTTCTCTGACATGATTGAAAAATACGTCCTAGTTATACCGAGGATTATCAGTTGCTAAGTTAGACTAGTTTCTGTACACGTATTCACTGAGATGACTATAGATAAACTGTTTTTATGAATCGTTTATCTCTCTCATCCTGCTTGTAATCCTCCGAAACAGCCATCGGTTGAATTATTATGGTTTCCAGGAAAAGGATAGACGACTGCTTAGCAGGAAAACATGGATAATGAAATAAACTAAAATAAATGACACCAACTATAAATGTATCCCTAATCCTGACCTTAACCCTAACCTTTAATCCTTACCCTAGTCATAACCCTTATCCAAATCGTAATTCTAACCTTAATGAGCTATTAAAGCATTGTCCAAACAGTACTTAAAAACGCGATCTGGGTGAAATTTACAGCTAAGCTGGTGAATAGCGTTGATATTAGAGCCAGGATAATGACAGGTGCCGTTAGCCAACGATTAGCTTGCGTTCAAGGTCACTGGAGCGTTCCCACTAGTGGGACGCTATTGCTGAACTTCGCCAAAGCCTTTAAAATTCAGTGGCTAATGAATTTAAGAAAAACCCATTATGACTGATTCTGAATACACCGTCTTTCTAAACCATCCAGTTGAAAACATTTTAAATAGTCGTGAGAGTAATACGATTTGGACACGTAATTGAATAATTAAAACAAAATAAATCCAAGTAATCGAATGCAATATACATGATGGAAAATTTCGGTAGCCCAGGGTTTAAGCATCTGGGCTCACTGGTTTATGAGATGAATGGTGTCGAAGTGTGCGCGAAGTATTCTGTATACAACTCAGGTTCTTATCCACCAACTCCAATAGTATTTGTTCTGCCTAGACTGAAGACAAATGAAAACAACAAATTCATCACTCAGAATAAGAGATGTATTTCGGTATCAGAATCACAGTGCAATGATGATTGCTTAGCTAGTTGAACATTGGGCATGAGCGACCGAGCATACTTCGTACTATCCGCGAACGTCAATATCCTCAGCCTCTGGAAGGTCAGGAAACTATATTATTTCTTATAGAAACCCTAATTTATTATTTTTTTTTATTATTATTGCTCCCTTGGGTTCCTAGTGGAACATAGGGCTTCAACTGAACGTCTCCACTTGCCACTTCTGTCTTCCTTCTGCTGTACTTTTCACCTCCATCCATGTTAGTTAGTCCATACTCTTTCAAATCCTCTTCACACGATCTCCTCCATGTCACCCTTGCACTGACGTCCCACTCGCCGCTTCCCTTTCGGCTTGGTTCCACTCGAGCAATGGCCTCACGCGGGCGCGATGTCACCCAGAAGCCTCCTCAGCTAGTAAGTGTCCAATCCATCTCCACTTTCTCCTGCATATTTGTTGGTTGGCGATTGGTTCTTGTTTTGTTTGTTCCCAGCCATAGTTTCTTGTTGGTGATTCTTTCTGGCCCGGCCATCTGATCTTCAATATAGAGTGAAGACAGTTAGTTTTTGGTAAAGGTCTGCAACAGGCTGTTGGAAATATTCTCTGTGACCCGCCAGCCAAGTTCCTCATCCGTATAGAAGAATTGACTGACTTTACGTTTGTATTGAAAATCCGACCGAATTTTGTTGTTGATGCTGGCTGAGTGACGAAGACTTCCAGATTGGTTTCAGGTTGATGAATGTTTTTCTCGCCTTCCCGATTCTCGCTTGATTTGACATCCTCGTCCGTTCCGACTGCGTGTAGTTGAGACAATGCTCCCTTGATAAGTGAATGAAGTGACCTCTTTCATATCCCTCCCGTTGACGGTGATTGGCGGTGGATGTTGCTGTTGTTGTTGTTGTTGGTTGGTTATTTTCATAACCTTCGTTTTGTCTATGTTCACTTGGAGTCCTGTCTTCGCCGGCTGCTTCTTCGACCAGTTTGTCAGTTTTCGCTTGTAAGTCTTCGATTTTGTGTGACATCTGGCATAAGTCATCCACGCGTGAAATCCAGGTCTTCTAGGTTATTCGCGTCGGTCCAGGATATCCCTGTCTTCTCGCTCATTTCCCACTGTCTGATGCATAATCCAGTCAGTTCACCACAATTAGGAATATCATTGGTGATAATAAGCACCCTTGTCTGACTGACTCCTGTGTTCATTCCAAACGCCTCGCTGAGTTTTCCGTTGTGGATCACTTGACATGTGCCGTTGTCGTACAGCTGTTGAATAAGGTTGATGAATATTTGGGGTACACCGTAGTACTCGAGTAGTTTCCAAATTACTTCTCGGCCAACGCTGTCGAAGGCCTTGTCAAAGTCTATAAAGTTGGGGTAGAGGTTTGATTGCCATTCCATGCTTTGTTCTATGATGATGATGCGTAGAGTTGCAATTTGTCTATTTTTTATACTTTCTCTAAATGAACCTACACAAAATTACTGAGGTGTTTCATTTCATCTATAAAATTATGCCATCGTCAATAATGGTGTGAATATCACCGAGATATTCGGCCGAACATTTCCACACCCATACACCTATGATGCTGCCTTCATTAACTTCAAATCCTAGATAGATAAAACGTATTTTAGAAGATAAAGGGTGTTGATAGTTACTGAAGATATGCTATATGGAAACACAAGCATGTAAATATCAACTAATGTACTTGACCTATATACACGACAACAAAACTAAAACAGTACACTGGTAGTACAGTATATGAGGCATAATTTTGGTCGGATAAGAGATGTAAAGTAATGGATACTGTTTAACTAGCTAGGGTTCGCGAACGAACTGACTAATGTGGCACAACAACATGACAAACGTCTTGAATGCCTGACCACAGTGAAGATGAGCAACCATTGTTAGAGGATGGATGCTGTAGATTAATTATTCTGTGGAGTGATTTTCTGCAACAGCTCTTAAGGTTAAACCCTTTGGTCAATTTGTTAAAGACTTAATTCCATTCTCATTTTAAAATTCCTACAAGCATAAAATACTTTACCAGTGATGAATTTCGATTTACTTGTTCATCCTATAGTCTACATAGCAATGAATCCTTTCTCAGTGTTTTTTTCTCTATAGTGGGAAAATAGTTGGGTGAATTTGCCTCAAGCTAGAATTCTAACATGTCACTAGTCTCCATAAATACTGAGCTCAATAGCTTTTCTTAATCTACATGCAGGCAAACATAATCCTCATTTTCATGCTGACTGACATAAAATCAATGTAGTTTGTATACTGAGCTGTTTGTTTTCCGTCGTTCTGTGAACAACATGGCTTCCATCCAAATAAAATCAGATAATATCACCTTTGATTACCGAATATGAATCATATCTCCTCATATACTCCTGGCTTTGCAGTTCATCTCCTTATTCTCTTTTCACTTGCATGAACCTACTTCATAATTATCCTTCAGAAGTCTGAACCAACCTAATCCATAAAAAGGCTTGACCATTCTTACGACGATTCGTGTCATTCTGTAACATGATACGGTGATACACCAGAGAAATCTATTTCTCATGTTACAAGGACTAAGACAAAACTAATTTTAATTTCATTGTTCTCAGACAGTTACGTTTCGTGAAATATGTTGACACTTTTGTGGGAGATAGCAACCCAAAAATACCTGATTCTAAGTACTTTCTTGGGTGTAACGTTTACCTAAATTGGTAACCATTCATTTCAGTATACTTGAGTCATTGGAGTCATAAATATTATTAGTAGCAGGAAATAAGGCACTGGAGGACTCTTTGCAAAAGAAGCTGACATTTCAGTCATTTGTGAGGCTCACTTAAACCATTACGAGCATCAGATGTACTTTGATTCCTAAAAACAAGAGTTGCTTTCAAAAAAACAATCTTGTTTTTGTGTTTTGAAGCTTATTTATAGGTAGTACGATCATTCGTCTACTTTTGAGATTACTAAGACGTCAAGCTTGAATAGTACGTCATACTGAACGTCGTTTATATGTTCAATGAATAAACAGCCAATCATATCTTGTTTTTATTAGAATTTAATTGTTGGATGGTGACTAGCAGTGGAATCCAGGATGCGCATTTCGTCCTATTTGGGACTCGTCATCTGGATGTACCTGTATTTCTCAAATAGGACGAAATGCGCATCCTGGATTCCACTGCCAGTCACCATCCACCAATTAAATTCTAATTCAATGCCCAGACATCGTCGAAGTATCTGCACAAGAAGGCAATATGTCAACCTGAGACTGGGCACTTCTGCCCAATCAATCGACGGGAAAATCTAAAATTCAATTAAACGTATCTTGTTTGGCATAATTTGTGAAAATAATCTTTCAGATAGTGTCCTAAGTGATATGTATCCATATATATATATATATATATATATATATATATATATATATGGTGGTCTCTCTTTCTGTTGCTCTCTTAGTCTGTGACCATTTCACTTTGATGAACCTGTCTCCTTAACAATGTATATTCCCCTTATATATAATATGTGTGTTTGTTGACATTTCTGTTACATTTTGCTATGCATATATGGATCGATACTCTATTATAATTAGCCAATCATGTTAAGACTGTCTATTGATTTGTTCACACACTTGTTCGGACATTCATATATATTTTGCTCTCACACTTGTGTGGATTGATTCTCCTTGTGTTTGGAAAATAGAAGTATCATCGCAAACCTAGTGGTCTTCTGATTTCCGTCTTTCTTGCGTCAGGACTATTAAATTCTCGACCAGTACATAACAATAATTTGGCGACGGGAAAACTACTATTAACCACTCAGCAGCAGCAACATAACACTAAACACTAAAACATCCCAAATTTCGCTTGATTATAAAATGTTTTGCGGTATCCATTCTGCCTATTCAAGTATCCTAAAACGAAGGCACGATAAATAGGTTTTGCGATAACTTACATCCCTATTTGCAGTAAAATTTCTTTTGTCGATGGTTTGTCTTCTCCGATTATGATGTAGTTAACACAGGCCATTAGTAGTTTTAGTTGTCATTAGTCAATATTATAAAATGATTTCTGCAAACTGGTTTATTAAGATCGAAATAAACATGGGACCACGCTGTAGGTATGTATGATAAGTGGTGGTCGTAAGGGATTTCAATACGTACGTCCATACGCAAAATCTACTGTACACTGGTCTATACAGATTTAGTGAGAGAGCAACAGAGGTTGAAAATACATCTAATGTCAAGTACCTTGGGCTGAGTTTTTCCACCGATCTTTCCTAGTCCTCCCACATCTTGCTAGTTACTAGAAAGATGTTTCGCTTAACGTTCTACATTAGGAAATTTAAGCAGTCTGGCATAAAGCAATCTTTGCTTTCTCAGTTTGTAAATTCTTGTATTCTACCCATCCCCCTTTACTGCTTCCCATTAATCTTTCCTGGACTACTTAAGAAAGACTTTGCTTTGCCGAGAAGGGCACTAAAAGCGGTTAGTAGGGAAAATGGGATATCGTTAAACCAACTGGTTAACACTATTGTGGATAGACATATAATGTCATGTAAGAAACTAGCGAATACAATATTGTCAGACCCCGAGCATTCTCTCTCTATACGCAGCTGTCTCCCTGCATTTCATCTGGTAGAACTAGAAGCAGCTATAGGAGGCTTTATGCTAGGACTGCCAAATACAAAAACTCCACAATGCCATATCTGGCACAGCTGTTATGTGATGAGAAATCCGTTAGGTATGACACGATAAACTTACTGCGGCACTCTAACAAATAGTCCCATTAGTTTTTGTTTTCTTTTCCTCGTTACTATTACACTGCTGTTCTCATCTTCTATCACACATCAACTTTATATTTCATATCCTGTGGTGCATTGTTTGATATGTAAACGCTACGCTGTTTTTTTTTAAATTTTTATTTATCTTTTATTTTTTCTGGCGTTGGTTTTTTTAATTAATTGATTAATTTTTTTGATTTTAAAAATCTTATAAAATTTATGAGGTAATTAGATGCAATATATTGTAATGCACGCTGAAAATTCCATACCTGTACCACAAATACCGTATGGAATAAAGCTGTTAATATTATTATTATTACTAAAAAAAACTACGAGCAATTTTTTTCACGCCTTCGGAATGTGATATTAACAGAGCCTTTATACAACCTGACTCTGAGTTGCTGGTGTTGAAGAGGTTCTGTGCTCAAAACTGAATCATTCATTTACTATATCAAGACAGGTTTGTCAACAGGAACTCTGTTCCAGTTTCTAGTGGCCAATTTGTATCGCATTGTAGGTGCTTTTATTGAACTGCAGTTAAGTTAATTTTGTTTGATATAGTCGAAAGTTCTCTGGAAGTCTTGATGAGATAGTGGGAGAAAAGATAATATGTAGATTTCGTTGCAATGATTAAATCTTGACTAGACTTGGAATAACCGATTACTGATAGATAGATAATATATCTGCCTGATTACACACTGATACAGTCTGAAATTCTCAAACTAACCAATATTCAGGATATGGTATTTGACGTCCACAAGATAAACTCGGGCAATCATACTTTAGGCTTTACCTCACGACTTAGTTTATTGATTACTAGAAAGGGATACTGGCTATATGACTTTCTGACAAAGTAGTAGGTTTTCATTTGCATCAACAGCCTTATATTATTATGGATCACTTTCCTCTAAACACAAGTTTGAGTTTCCTATTACGGTATATAAGTGCAAACTGGTATACTACTGTTATTACTTCTAATTCATCTTATTATAATTTTCCTATGAATAAACACTTGTGCATTGTAGCAGAGTAAGTAATTTAATTAAGATAAGACGAATAAAGTGTATTCACTCATTAATAGAATTTCTGTAGAAGACTCAGTCAATAACTAAGTATGATGTTTTCATACATTTTCAGTTTTTTCCGCTATCTTCACTAATATCACCACTTAAAGTGTGAGCACTTAGTCAGTTAGACTGGTGGACTTGAAATCTCTTTAGAATGGTGGATTCTTTGATCTTTTATCGTATATTAACCGGAATTCTCTTCTAAGAAATATTAATAGCGGAGATAAACCATAGCACCCCCTCCCACTGGTGCACAACCTTCAACCAACCAAATAGAATTATAGTTGGTATAACCAGATCAAGTGATGCCTTCTGTTTTGGATTTACTTGATGAGTTCCAGAAAAACTGAGTGTTTGATTACTGTTGGAATAACGAATTAATTAGAGTTACTAAAACACACATATGCAAGGGAGCTTGACAGGATAAGTGGTCTTTTGAATGGCTTAGGATTTCAGAGTAGATTAAAGAACAGAATCAGGTATATAGATGGATTCCAGAACACCATGATCTATAGTCATTTTTTAAAAAACAATTTTGCGTTTTTTTATTACTCATTAAGTTTAATTAGTTACTCAAGATCACTGGTATGGTTGATCGGGGTGGCTGCCATATTTTAACTTCTCCTGATTAATATACAACATGTAGAGAAAGAATCTATGGTATCAGTTTGAAGTTTATCACCTAATACACAAGAACTTATCATCTGCAGCTACCACCTAAAGTCAAGTTTCAACTTGAAGCATCGTTCAACCAAGAGAAAAGATGAATTTCTTCCCTTATCTCCGATTAACAAATTGCTCAGCATCCTTAAAAAAACAATAAAATGTATTTTCTTTTATTTTGTACAAATTAATCTCATATTTTCTGGAAAAATTATTTTGCTCGAGGGAAAGGAAACAAAATTAAGTGAACAATACATTTTTCAGCATAGATCAATAATGATTGTCAATTAGAATTTGTTTTTGTAATCATTCTCCATGTTTATTTCGTTTAAATACAGGCACATGTTACAAAAAAGCACTCGATTTAAATGGATTTCGTAACAAACTATCTTCAAGAAATATTTTAAGAGATTTTTAGAATTAGAAAAACAACAGCTTTGTAGTGTTCAAAATTCAAGGGAAGTGATTCTTTTCCTTCGTCGCATATAAAAGATAGTAGAACAGCTTAATTGCTGAAAAAACGAAATCAGTGGGTACATGTGTAAACAGACAGATGGTTGACAGCAAAACAAAGAAAAGTATCTTAGAGAAAAATCTTACAGGTTATGTAATATTTTAAGTGAAAATTCTGAGACAAAATGCCTTGAAAGCATATTTTCTGTTTAGTGGGTGATAATTTATTAATAATAATGAATTCTTAGTTTATGGTACATTGGAGCCAAGGACTGGAGATCCGTGCTTTCCAGACGATGCCTTTGGTGACTTTTTATGCTTTTTACTGCCAAGACCGAATACACCAGCAACAGCTGATTTAAAGAACATACCTTTCACATCATCAGGATAGAATCCATCATTAGCATTTGGAATACTCTGATGTTGAGGGATTTGTCGAGATTTAGAGGAACTTGGACCACCGAAACACTCTAGTCTGCTAGAAATTAGCTTCCTGTGCTTTAATGAAGCTTCTTTATTAGAATTCTGTGTGTGTTTGAATTGTGTGGGTTGTCCACTAGGACTTGTCGCATTCTGAGCGGGGAGTTTAGTTTATTATCATTTGGTTGTGTATTCTCCCATATCAAGTGTTTAGATACCTGTTCACCAGAAGCCCCTGACTTTATTAATGGAACTTCATGATTTCGATTTGTTGGAATAATTACTGATGTATGTTGAGGAATTTGGTTTGAAACAGGATAACGATCTTCTCCACAGTAGCCTGTAGCTGGTAACATAACTTGATTATATCGAATGAAGTTAGCGCCTAAAAAGACATAAATAATATATGTCATTTTCTTGCTGAGAAAATGAGTTTCATTCGATGTGTTATTATTGCAACAAATCTTTAAGTAAGGCTAGAATGTAGACTGCAAGAAAAAACACTTTATTCATGATATCAATGACTCAAGTAAATAAAACAAAATTAACAAAAGTTACTGCCAGCTGTCTTCAACCACTTTATACCAAATAAACACGCTACAGTGACAAGTTATTTAGTTTACTAATCAAAACTATTTGGTCACCACTCAAAAGTAAACGGTTACTTTTCAGTGACCACTTTATGTGATTAAACAATAAACTGCTTAGAAATGCTCTTCATCATTGTATATGGTGATTAAATATTTTCTACAATTAAGGTATGTATCTAATACACATACTTCAGTCAGCACAAGCTTCCTGCCGATTGCCTCCAACTGTGGTGAGAGCTGGCTGCTAGCCAAATTGGTAGACATTAATTTACGTCAATGTTTACTTCCTCAATATTTTTTTCCCTTCACGTTCCCCAGTGGAACATAGGGCTCCAAGTTATTGGCTTGAAGTTTCTGAAGCAGTGTTTATTTTACAGGATGGGTTGCTAGCCTCATGCCCAACCTTTCCTCTTTACCAGCAGTATTTCTGGCTTAGCGAGGTAAAGGAGTGCGTCTGTGGCCGCGGATCTAACCGCGAACCATGTGCATGGTCGGTGAGCGTCCCAACCACTATGCCACTGACGCACAAAAAACTAGGGAGTACTGGGCAGCTGTTTCATCCTAGTTTGGGAATCATCGGCAGTACACACCCACTGGATTCGAACCCAGGACCTTCCGGCTACAAGGCAAGCTCTTATACCATTCAGCCACTGGGACAATATTGGTTGTGAGAAAATATGAACAAAGACTGATTCAACAACCAAACACAGCAGACTTCGCGTAGGCGGATACAGTTAGCATATGGATGATCTGACATTCAAGAAACAGCCACAAAGAAATGAAAGATTAACTTTCAGTGAGAAACAACCAATCAGAAGACTGTGTTTGTCTGCTAACGATAATCTTTAATAATGTGCATGAAAATATATAAATGTGTTGATTTCCTTAATAAACGATCTGTTGCCTGGCCCTTGTCTTCTGTTGTTACACAACTATCTAACATAACATATGTACCAAATATAACAATTTGGTTGATGGTGACTGGCAGTGGAATCCACGATGCTCACTTCATCCTACTTGGAATTCATTGGCTGGATGCACCTACAACGCCAGTGGCCAGTAGTGCTTCCACCGATACTCGAACCGTGCACCAGTCATTTGTTTTTAGGCTAGTTTCCATTTCACCCAGATGACGAGTCCTAAAAAGACGAAATGCATATCCTGAATTCCAATGCTAGCCATCGCCAGCCAAAATAACATCACGTTAGTCCTCGGACATCGTCGAGATGTCCGTACAAGGAGGCAAAATGTAAGCAGACACTGAGCATTTCGTCCCAGCATAACCAATCAACAGGGAATGGAAATTAACCTCAAAACAGAATAACAAGTAGTATTTATTTAACTACCAGTCTCTTTATTTAAGCTAACAATAAAGTGGTTCAGACACAGTACAGCCAGCTTAGAAGTAAGTTATGTGAATTTACTAGCCATTAAGAAATGTTCATAATATTCAAGAAATATGCCTTATTCAATGGTTACATACACAAATAGCTGATTATTACTAGTTAGCAATAAAATCACATTAAGGCCCACTGGCGATTTACTAGTTTCTAGAGTAATCAATATTTTTTCTTCTCAACAGTATTTATGCATCATAATATCCCTTGTTTAGTTTTGATGAGTAACCCATGCAAAAATCAAGCTACATTTTATCACAAATGAAAATCAATTAAAGTACTACTGAAAGACGGAGAACTCGGAAATATGAATGCAGTGAGCACCACGACACCATCAGAGATAGGATCGGAAACTTTCAGGTTACAAAGTGATTCCATTGACTGAATAGCGTGTGAGGGAAGATACTCGCTGATGGTACTCGGTATTAGTGGGTTTGTGTGGTGAATTGGCTTAGGTTGGAATTCATAGGTCACTCGATCCAAGCCACGTAATTTTACAGTTAAGCAGCTTTCCTGATAACCTGAAAGTCCACCTCTGGTAAAACTATGGGTGCATTATGCTGCAGAGATCCAAACTAAAACGAAACAGCTGTACAACTCTCCTTAGTTTTCAGCGACTCACCTCTAAAACTTAACGACTGACAAGATACATATGCTAATAGGAAGTTGGTTGTTGAATGCCCCTTCACTCTTGACATCAGTGATAGGATGGTGCTCAGTTTTTGTGATAAGTGTGTTAGCTTAATAATTAAAGACTTATTAGATCAGCAAATTATAATTTGCTAGTCGTCATGATAGACAAAGGCTTTTAGAAACACTCTTTATTGTTTATATGAGAAATTAGTGAAGTACCATAATGAAAAAGTTGGTCTGTGAAAAAGGTCGCCAATTAATTAGTCCTTAATTATCAGAAAATAATCTGTAAAGGCAGTATGTTTTTTCAGGTATTAGTTTTGTAGGGGTTTTTCTGTTTGATTGGTTGACGGATTTCACCATGAGCTGACATAAGTCAGAGAATCAAAACCTAGGAGTTTGGGATTCTTCAGCATAATGCACCCACTGGGGTTCAAACCCAGGACCTTCTGGTTACCAGCTCATGATGAAACCCTCCAGCAAATCAAAGGTAGTATGTGTTTAAGCTTCAGATAAGTGTTAAAATATACATATGAATCAAACATTTTGTAGCTCATGTAAAAAATCTAAGATAGTACGTAGTTTAGTGTGAGTAGGATATTTTCTGGTAGAATTTTTAAAAATTATGCGGACGATGATACTGGATGCTTGACCACAGCACTCCGCAGCAGGTTTTTATGCGGCTGTTAGTACTCTGAACAATTACCCAAACTGAAGTAAATGTGTAGAGATTCGAATTCTAGAAACACTGACTGAAGGCCAAGTCTTTATCCTAATGAAACACGCTTCCTTGGAAGTTGACACTAATTAACATGTAATGCTTATATAGTGTGAAAATAATGATTTTGATTGAATTTCCAGATCAACATTTTAAATTTACAATAATCAGTGCTAAATCATAATACAATACCTTTTTTTAACTACAGAACACAATCAGCAATGTTTATTACTCCTCACAGTATGCAAACAACACATCAGCTCTTAATATCCCTCCAAAATCTCAGTTTTTATCAGCTCACATAAAACTATATACTACTGAATGATTGAGATAAGTAGTTGTGTACCACTCATATGAACTAGTAGTGCTTGCTAGTCAGGTGAGGGTGATCTAAACACTGGACTACCTTTTCGCCAATTTAGAGCCGAGCTCACCAGAGGGGTACCGAAACTGACTCAGCTCAGACAGTTGAATAATTTGGTTTCCACAGGAAACCGTGGTGAAATTTCACCTCCTTGAACTGTCTGAGTTGCAATTGTGATCTGATTTTCAAGTTACAAATTCGATTTTTCTCTTTCCATGTAGAACTACATAGAATTAGCATAACATAAGACTAAGAATCTGAAACCTTATCTATGATAAATGAGACATTCTTGGTTTACTCAATTGTTTCCTAATCTTTCATGATCAAAGGCTAATCATTCACATTTAATATGTGAAAAAGAACATTTAATGGTTACTCATCAGTGACCAATCAATGTATCCACTTCAGTCCTACAGGAAATCAATCGTGATCCCGAAAAACACAATAGCAACGTTCATGAATGGAGCACTGGATGACGCGAGTTCGAATCTCAGAGAGGACATGAGTTCCTCCACTCCTTGCTGATGAGTGCCAACAGGCACGAAGCCTAGATCTAACATATTTAAAAGAGGACATGAATAGCGAAGTTCATCAGTTTTTTTTAAAACATCTTACATACACTTCATATTAATTTTTTTCAGTAATTCAGTGTCTTAGAATATTTTGCTTTTTGTAGCACCATTTTGAAACATAAGACAATCAATATACAGTTTGATTTTCATTCAGTGTCATGTAATTTAACACCAGAATATTATTTTGCATAAATAATGACTAACTTCATACTGTCACCCCTTTTAAAATAGGGGAACGAGGAGTTACTAAGTCCAAAGTATAAAATATTGGAATACGCTTTCTACGATTGAAAGTCACAAATTAAATTACAGCAAAACAAATAAGGAAAGCAGAAAAAAATGTATTTATATGAAAAAGAAGTTTGTATTAGTCACATAAACCATAAATCATTTGACTGGAGTATATGTGGGAAAATTCACGATAGTAGATCCAATGATGGCAACAAAAAAGGAAATCAAAAAACTCCAAGTCTATTCTTAAATGTATCATTTTTAAATATCAAAGTTGAACAGGAGCAATTAAAGCATTTTAAGATATTATGAATGAAACAAACCATCCATACATCTTGGAAATCAGTCAGTAATAGGTAGAAAATATCTTAATCAATAGATTCCGTGTCAATAAATCTTCGGTAAATAATATCAAAAGAAAAGTAAATGAAAGTCTGAATGTACGTATTTTCACTTTTGCGGCATTCATATTGATTTAATCCAAATGGATCATTTTAGATACTGTGGGGGAATTGAGATAATGTAACTGAGGAAATTCTATAAAATATTATTTTCTTATTAGAAGTCATCCATCATCGGCCAAGTAATTGGTAAATAACTTCATCAAGTGACATCATGACATTTTCATTTTATTGGCTCACAAAGAATATCTGCTAGCCAACCACACATCTGGTCCAGGTTCCATTCCCGGTTAAGTCACTTCTAAACCTCACCTAACCGGTGGTTGGCTGGAGAGAGAGAGAGTGGAGGTTGGGCTTGAGACTAGCAACCCCACTCCGTAAATAAAACCACTGTTACTAAGACTTCAAAGCTCAAGTTTGAAGCCCTATGCTACACTACTTCTACTCGTAGTAGTAGTTGCGGTGGTTAAAAATCCCAAAGTGTTATAACGTTAGTTAACAAAGTTATTTTCCAACTTAGTTGTGAACTAAACGATTACGGCTAGTTATGTTGTTTTGTAATAATTTACAAAAATGCAGATGCATAGGGACGATATACATTCCTATAGCATAACATCTATTTTATTCAAATATTCCGGAAAATTATAACTTAGAAGACAACCAAAATTGTAATTAGTTTCGGATCAGCCACTCCTGGATTACCAGCCTGAAAGACTATGGATATAACTACATGACCTTGATATTGTTTGAGTCACCACTTTACAGTCTTCAAAAGAAATAGGATTTTAAATGGATTCCTAAGACAAAACAAGCTAAGCATCCAGTGTGACGATGATTGTGAACAGACAGCTATACAAACTTCACTTATATAACAAGTATAAAAAAGTTCATCCACTTATATGAAGCTAGACATCGCCAGCCAGGCCATAGGGTACACCTTGAATGGGGAACGACGAGTAAGGCGTCTGAAAGTAACACGGAAGAAACTGTGAGGAAGACGTCAGAGTTTATGGGTAGTTTGGGACCCAGGTAAAGAGGACTGTAGACGGCAATATGAGATAGAGATGTACTCTTGATGGTCTATGTTTCACAGGGAACGTATAACTAGGGAAGAAACTGGGTCTTGTAGCCCAATCGGAAATGATCTGGGTTAGTAAACCAGAGGTTACTGATTTGAATTTGTCATCCATTTCAATCTTGAAGTAATTGATTTTGGCAATAGATTAGGAAAGTATATTTTTAGTGAAACAGATTAATCATATACTTGAAAATGAAGCAATTAATTTATCTAAACTGTTTTGCAGAAAACTGGGGAATATAGTCTGCAAGTATTGGTTTTTTGTAGGGATTTTGTTTGATTGATCGGAGGATTCCATCATGAGCTGACATCAGTTAGAGAACGATTGGAAAACCTAATATAGTCTCCACAGGTGAATTCGTTTAGTAAATTCTCATCAGCACTTAAATTGGTAAACTTAAAGTAATCAAAGGCAGCAGCTTTTTCTCACATTCTTTAATAGATGGTTTAGATTTCGTGATCCTGTCAACCGACCTTGAAGTATGGTAATTTTCAACAGGCACGTTTCTAAGTAATTCCAAATCCTCACTTACTAAACAAACTGTGAGAATTTTTCCCACCTTTTCGGCCTGTTGATAGTGAGCCTTCAAAATATGCACGTTTTTTCTCTTGTAAGTTGACTTTCTTAAGGAACTATCGTGCTTTCGTCTAGACAGTACCTCCAGGAAAATGAGATTCTCAGTTGTTTGTAGTCTTTATCTTGAATATAAGTGACTAAAGATATTTACCAGACTTTCATAATGTAGCCCGAAAGGAGATGACAACTATTGAGCTACGGCTGTTTCATTTTTGTTCATAACAGAAGGTCCCTTTGACTTCGGTTCAGATAACAGCGACTCGCTCTAGAAACCTGTAAATTGTTGTGCATCTGAATTCCAAATGGTTACATCTTTGGCTTTTATTAGATTAGACATTTCTAAATTACATCTTGAAGCTTTTGCTATCACAAGTGTAACACATTAAAAAGTATATAATTTAATTATTAATAGTTATACTTTATGTATATATCAAAAGCTTATGATTACAATAAAGCCCTTTACTAACCTGGTAAGTGGTTTTGATCAAATTTACCATGAATATGTACACCTTCACTGGGAATTATCATGTGCAATGGATAACCAGAATTCAGATTACAAGATACCGGAGTATGATTTGTTTCTGTAGAAGTAGGCTGTGATTGATAACATACTGGAGTATTCCACCAATTTTCATGTGTATGATTCTTTTGTTCCAGGGGAATATAATAACCAGATTTTGGAATGCAATTCTGATTATGAACAGTTTTCATATCTTCTACGATATGATGACTACCATGTGAAATGGATGTTTGAGATGGTTGCCCACAATGAGTAACACTTTTCTTTGTTGGTACAAAACGTGTTGTAAATAATTCAGGTGGTCTTGCATATGGATTATCATCATCATAATAAACTAAAATGTAAAGAAACAAAGCAGAAGACACTTTAGAAGCTTCTACACTTATCAGAAAGCCAAATAAATGAGTGGAGTTTTCTCAAATAATTTAAAACCAACTAGATATTTTATTTACATAATGGAAAAGAATTTAAGCCCTGTGTAGTTTAGATAGTTCTGTTACACAGATACACAACACTGTTTACCAGGCTATTCTTTAAACAGATAATATGTAAGTTGATTATTTCAAATCCTAATTAATCTTTGACTTCAGTTTTGGCTGGTAGTGATGAAAAATGAGCGATTACTTTTTCCTTATAGCTTAAAAATTTAAGTACACGTACCAAAAACGAAAAGGTAGAATTTTTTTTAAAAAAATGCATAAAACCAAATTTTAAGGTTGTGAGATCACATTTGATTTGACTACACTTATCTAGGCAGTATCACTTCAACTACAAGCGGTACAAATGAGGATGTCGAAGCCAGGATTGGAAAGGCAAGACAGGCCTTCATTACTCTGAAATCCCTTTGGGAATCTACTACACAAACAATAATGTCACATCAGTGCTTCTGTATGATTTAGAGACTTGGCACGTCATGGAAATCATTTCCAACAGTTTCCTTTATTGGATCGGTAATGAAGACTGAATCGCCTGTCTGAAAGGATAAATATTAATGAACCATAGCAATGAATCAACCAAGAACTTGTCACCCAATAAATATGCAGAAGTAAGTAGAGATGTTTTTCTCACGACCTAAGAGAATAATAACAATAAAAGACGTGATAAACCGGGTTCTTAGATGCCACTAAGTAAAAATATTGTTACACTGTGTGATGTATGAACCCATACAGGCGTATACGTTTAGAAACTTCATAACAGTTCGAGAAAACTGTCTAATTTTGAAAATAAACACAAATGGGCAACTGTTTTCAATGTAGCACTCTGCACAAAAGTTGCAGCAGTTCAAGTTATCACACTTCATAAAAGCTCATATAACGGTGGAGAAAAGAAATTCAACGAAACTATTGTAAGCGAAATATGCAACAGAAAGTATAATTACTTGGAGAATAATAAAGATTAAACGAATTTACGACTTTACGAAAGTTGAATCCATTTACCTATTGAGAACGATTTCATAGAAAGATGTCATAGATAGTCACAAACTCATCGACTAACTTTCCTTCGTTACCTAACAATCTACGCTTACCTTCAATATTGCTGACCATATTATACCTAGAAAATAAATGATGATACCTCTGGAACATGTAATATGAAATGTAAGTGGTTAGTCTTTCTCAAAATATTTCATGCACAAACAGCTAGAAGATCACTAATCTGGGTTTATGATTATGAAACCCAAGTGAGGTAACGAAGTGAGTGACTTGCAATAAGTTATGGTAGTATGTAACAATAAATTTCCTGTTTGACACAAATAGACCATTCATCCAGTGTTCATCTATCAGCTTAACATCCATTCCTATTAATGTTGAGTAAATACACCACACACTAGGAAAAAAGTATTTCGTTCATACACACTAATATAACTGACTGACTGGTTTCAACGTAGAACTTTGCACCCAGGTGTAGCAGTTCGAGTCTCTACACTTCACTCAGCACACAAAACAAGAGAAGAAAGTAAAAAGAAATGTAAAACAGAGGCAGTAAACAGGGATATGAGGCAAGAAGAATAGTAGTACCGAAGAACAATGTAGTTTTATTGGGTGTTAAAAGTTATGAGGAGTATATGCATCTGCGCCATTGAGAACGATTTTCAGCCATATCACCAACTGTCTCCAGCCATTTGTGTTTACCGTCACTAGGACCCCAACTAGGAAGTCTACACCTTCCTACGTGGCTTAAACTAACTGTTGTGGATTTCACTGACTGATGAAGTCATGTTTTCGTTTGACCACCACTGGCTCTTTTCCAACCTGACCCTGTGTCAGCTTACACTACCCGTCGAGGAAGGCGATTGATTGGTATGCACAACACATGTCTTAAACATCTCCATCGATATAACTGCACCGCCTCGTCTATTGATTCATCCTCTTCACCCAGTACTCAAAACCTTATCTCAATATTGCTCATACACTAATATAAGAACTGAGCACTGAACAAAATGAAACTGGGTGAATGTTTTTCATTACTAATTTTTTTCATGATACCGATTACTTCGACAGTTGATTACAAAAGGAAGATATTAGGTTCCATATAGGTAGGATTACTTAGTCATTACAATATGAGTAAAATATTCAATAACTTTCTTTACAGACATGAGTGATTTGATGAGTTGTGGAAAAATAACTAATAAAAACGATACAAATATTCCAGAGACTTGGCATATCACAAAAACCATTTAGAAAAGTCTACTGCAGAATTCCACCAACAGCTGCCTTCATTATCTCGATAATGAGGACCAAGTGGCCGTCCGGGAAGGATAAGCAACAGGAAACTCTGGCAATGAATCACCCAAGAACCTAACATCCAACAAATATGCAGAAAGATATGGAGAGGGATTAGACATACGCCGAGAAGACCGTGGGTGATGTCACGCACCAGACCTTCGAGTCGAATCCAAATAGGAAACAAGGAGTTTGGCATCTGAGGGTGACATGAAGAGGATCATGTGAGGAAGAGATGAAAGCCTATGGGCAATCGCGTGAGTAGCTTAAAAGGACTGGAGAGAGCAGAATAGAATGAAAACGTGTTACTGAAGCCCTACGTTTCATTCGGGAACCAAAAGATTAAATAATGATAATAAACCAAGTATTTATAGTAAAAAGCACAGACTTCAATTCAGAGTTAGAACAGGATAAGTGGAAAGCATCTATTAGCCTTTAAGCGTCATTGCGCTAAAAATCCAAAATATCACACGTTATCCGAAGGTGAAGTCAAAAAGATAATAGTAACAAAAGTATTCAATTAGTGAATTATAAGAACCAAAATAGGAAAAGCATTCACCTGTCAATTAAATATTACAACCAATAAGCTTCAAGTAAACAGAATGAATGGACTATTTTTTCCTACAGTAAAATCAATATGGGAAAAGAAGACAAGACAAGCCCTAAGACCAAAAATCAAATATAAGTTATTCTTTCCCTAAGAATACCAGTGATTTCTATGTTGTACAAGAAACTGACAAAAGAAATAATAGGAAAAAAATCTACCTGAAACCTCTAAATAAAAATTTAATTAAAATTTAATTTTTTAATAATTAGTAGGAATAAGCAAACTTCACATTTATGTGTAGCTACAATAAAACAGGTTTCCAGATTTTAAATGCAAACTTGATTTATCAGAAAAGAAGGCTGATGAGAATTAAATCTAACACAAAATAATGTCGGTGGCACAGCGGTAGAATGCTCGCCGATCACGCATGTGGTCCAGGGTTCGACCCCCGGCTGACACACTCCTTCACCTCGCTAGTCCAGTAATAAGACTGGTAAAGAGGAAAGTTGAGCATGAGGCCAGCAGCCCATCCCGTGGAAATAACCACTGCTGCTACCGAAATTCTAAGCCTCTAGCTTGAAGCCCTATGTTCCATTGGGAACGTACAGGAATTAAAAAACAAACAAAATAATAAATTCATCTATTATTTTAATAAAGAATACAAATTTGTTTAAAGTAATAATGATATTGTTCGTGGAAGAATACTCCCATTTAACTACCACACAAAGTTAATTGAACTGGTCTCCAGATATGAGTGCATTTCAACAGTTTTATAAGCAGAAAATAAACTATTATTAATGTAAGTGGAGAATATGGGTACTGTGGTAGAATATAAGTCCATATCAGATAAGTCTATTTGACAAATAACAAATAGCAATACAGTATTAACAGCTGTATGATGTTTCCAGCACAATTTACTGGTCATATCACATGGTTTAATAACTTGCTTTATATAGTTCTACTCCCTGTTTCTTCTTTATTGCAATCTTTTATATTAAGAACACAATATTTAGCGAAGAGACTCTTTTCAAGAGAGGTTTTCCACACGGATACGAGAACATATCCCAGCATGGATTTACAAGTTAGAAAGGAAGTGTGTGAGAAGCTCTATTCTGGAACACCTGATCGACTTCTGTCACTCTGCCAACCCTGACCATGACCATATATAGAATCCATGCTGACTTCCAGCGTTTTCTTCGTTACAGACCTCTAAAGACAGCTGAGGACTTGGCAATTCATGACTTTAAGCCAAACCTTTGTGTACAAAAGAAGTACGTACAAATCCCTACTTCTGCCTTGGCTGTAGAGGGATAGACATCTATTTATGTAGTTATTCTATGTACCTTTTCCTTATTACTACGATTATTATTATTACTATTCTCACTCTGCATCCTTTCCACTTGACATACTTGTCATTCTAAACCCAAAATCATTAATTTTTATATTTTTATTTTTACAATATTAAATTCTATCTTATGAAATTTCACACCATGTTATGTACCATTTTATATTCGCCTACTAATCTCATAATTATGTACCCCTTTCCAAAATCTATGCACCCATCTTATATATTATTCTATATATGACATTAATTATTTTGCCACTTGACATTAAACTATGATTATAATCATAAATGTGCGTGGGTGGCACAGCGGTAAGGACGCTCACCATGTACATGGTCTGGGGTTCAATCCCCGGCCGACTCCCTCCTTTACCTCGCTAAACCAGTAATAAGACTGGTAAAGAGGAAAGGTTGGGCATAAGGCTAGCAACCCCACCCTGTAAAATTAAATACTGCTACAGAAACTTCAAGCCACTAGCTTGAATCCCTATGTTCCACTGGGAACGCGAAGGAAATAAAAAAATAATAAACACAAATGTTTTAATGGCATTTCATACTATTATTATTTCATGTATTCACAGCATTTGACCTAATCCCCTCACCGGATATAATTTCTTAAAAACCATATATACACGATTGATAATAAATTCGTTGAAAAGAGTCCCTTCGCTGAATATTGTGTTCTTGATGCTACAATGGGAATTATTAAATCTTTTATATAATTGGGATGGGTGTTACATCATTTTTACTACACGTGTTTTATGCTGGAATTTGGGTGACATTTAAACCAACTAACTCATTCAGAGACAAACTTTGTAGATTTAGCTAGTTTTATTCTGAGAGAGACAATATCTGTCAGCTTAATTAAGAAAAACAAAAAAATTTACCAAGTATCATATAATGACTGTCAGGTCAGTTACACAAGTCGAACTAGTAAATTGAGGCTAACTGGATTATTGGAACATAGAAATTTAGCCAAATCTAGAATGATTGACCCTGCTAAGTTAAATAATATTGAAGAAAGCGGGACTACCTCAATGCATTCGGTTGCATGTAGTCACACAACAGGGTGGTATAGGATGAAATTATTAAAATGTTTTTATTCCTTTACGTTCCCAATGGAACATAGGGCTTCAAGCTAGAGCGCCGAAGTTTCGGTAGCAGTGGTGTTTATTTTTACAGGATGGCATTGTTAGCCTCATGCCCAACCTTCCCTCTTTACCAGTCTTAACATTGGCTTAGCGAGGTGAAGGAGTGCGTCGGCCGGGGATCGAACCCCGGGCCACATGCATGGTTGGTGAGCATTTTGCCTCCATGCCACGCACGCACAACTATATTACTAAAATAAAATATGTATATAGTTGGAGACTGAGTCTTTATTCATTAAATCAACACCGAAGGTGTGAAATCGAAACAACGCAATACCTATCCGAAATATATGGAAGATTGCAATCAAAAAGCATCAGTCAGGGGAGCCGTCTAAAGCAAATTATCAAGTCTTTCGATTACATTCATATGATAATGAGCAATTAGTTGTGCTCTAAAAGTCATCTAGTTATTAAAACTGTTTTGCTGTGTGCTATATTCAATAAACTTATCTAATCGTGGAGCGAAGGGGAGTTGGCGGAATAAACTAACAAGTCTGTTATCAAGATTGATTGAATATAAGATATCTCAATAAACACAACTATCTTCGCTTTTATTTAGTAATTAGGAAACCTATCTCGTGTATTTTATATCATTTTAAAGTAGTACTTATTCTAAATGACCTCAAAAGTTCTTGTATTCTTAAGACAAACAAAACTGATCAAAAATAAATCAGTTGAAATTAGTATTATCACTCATTGAGAATTATTGAAAAGCCTTTGTGTTAAACGTTTGCTATTTAGAGATAGTATGTCTGTTACTCCAGACTGACCATAAGGCTAATCATCAATCAGTCATTCTCTAGCATTTACAATGTTCCTATCAACTTATCAAAAGGCGTCTAGACTTTGAATTGCACAAACAACAGAAGTGGTAGCAATTCAAATAAAACAGAAGGCCCAAATTCAGCATCCAGAAGAAACAAGAAACTGCAAAAAGCCATGTGAATAAAAGGCGTTTGATTCTAATAATCAACAAGTTATGCACATATAAAAGACGAATTCAGCGAAGAAAATTTTCTTTATCGACGAAATCACCTCCAGAGGCTGTACAGTCGTATTTATACTTACAAAAAATATATAGTGGTCTATTATTCAGTAATAGGGGATGACATAATTGATATAATTACTCAGAAGTGGCTTTAGAAGTAAAAAATAAAAGTTGTAAATTACGTAGTACTCAACGGTGAAAAAGTTAGAAATTTGATAAGGCTAAAATTGCTATTGAGTGAGAATAAACGTAGTTCAGTGTCAATTTAACAAGTGTGAAGAGGGTGTGAAAATGTACGAAAGGAACATTTGAGTGATAATAGTGAATCAATTAATAAAGCAAAAACAAACAAAAAGTAAAATTAGAAATTAAAAAAGGAAAAGAAAAATCAAAAATTTTTTTAAAGGGAACAACTAGTGAAGAGGTTAACAGCAAGGTAGAATAAGAGACTGGACAAACTTTTTCTGTATACAGAGTTCAAGGTTGTATTGACAAATTGCCAGCGCCTCCGCCATACACAAAAGTCGAACCCTGACCCCCTTTGTACCATTTGGCTTCACTTTGTAGATGATGTTGAAAAATGACTCTGGTGGAGCTACGTGACCTGAATTCACCAAATGCTCGAGAATTGAGCTAATAATTGTCTTGCATTGTCCTTTTGCTAACCATGCTGGATAATGTTCAGAGATGCGTTTGGAAAGTGTGCGTTCTATGTGGCCAATATAACTAGCTCCACACGATCAGGTGAATTTATAATCACACATTGAGGTGAACCAAAGCTGCAGTTTATCCTTCACACATCCATTGATCATTTGTCGGCTGTAGAAATTGATACGTAGCTCAGCCATAAAGAAGGCTCTCCTCAGGAATCTGCATAAGAGATTCTTCAGGATCTCAGCTGAGATATACGACTGTACAGCCTCTGAAGATGATTTCGTCGATAAAGGAAATTTTCTTAGCTGAATTTTTATTTTATTTTCTTCAAGACTCAATGGGTATTTTCAGTGATTTATGCACATATCTTTCTAGTCCATATTAACGTAAATTATTTATATCGTGTTCATTGAATTTTATGCCCACACATATATACAGTTAATTTGGAACTATAATCTCTCTTATTATCTGTATTCATTCAAATTTATGTAAACATGCACGTAAGTACGTACGCGAGCATGGACAATCCTATCCTCTGTTCATGTAATCTAATCTTTTTTGACTTTCATTCACCTTCAATTCATAATCTGACGGAAGATAGCTTACTTAATAACTCTAATCACAATCATTTGTTCACATGATCCTCACCATCGCTAAAATTATACTAATTTACTTTGAATAAAAACTCTGAGATAATTCATCTTGACAGAGGAACTTAATGCCATATATATGTTTAACTGTACAGCCTGAAGAGGAAGTTATCTTAAGCAATATTCTTTATTCAATTATCTGTGTTTGAAGTGCTTTTTAGATTTGACATATATATATATATATATATATACTTGGAAAAACCTTTAGTACATATACATTTCAAATGAAAGGAAATATATTTTGGAATGTAATTGACACAGAATAATATGATGGTATAACAATAAATAAATGTAAACACAGTTCCCAAATTTATATGCACTTTTGATGTTTTCCAACGAAGTAAACGTTTAAAGCACCATATGTGTAGCATATAAGTTTCCGAAAAACATTATAAACGGTAATTATTTTGCAACCATTAAGATGGGAAAAATGTTAATGTGATACTTTTGCTCTTTAATCTGATACAGAAATATCATTCCAATTCATTCGCTAATTATTTAAGTCATTGTAGAACACCATGTAGTGTAAGTGTTTGTACTTTACAAAACAACGTTGCTTCCTATCCATTTAACTATAATATGATTGTGAGATTTGACAGAATCGTCATCAGTTTAATGAACATTGTCAAGGTCTCCCCTTGACGGTGTCACTAAGAAAATTAAATAGTATGCAGGGAACTATTATTTTTTCAGCTTAAATAGTCATGCTATTGTACCTCTGGTATAACTGCTGATATATGTATATTTCTTTCTGTTCCCTGCAGACCATAGGGCTTCAAGCTAGGGCTTTGCAGTTTCGGTAGCAGGGGTCTTATTTATACATCCAGTCTTCCATCTTCACCGCCTTTACCATGGGCTCAGTGATGTTGAGGAGTACGTTGGCCGAGATCTGAGCCCCTGATCACGTATGTGTTTGATGAACGTGTCCTACCGCTGAACCTCCAACGCATAACTGCCGATATATTGTATTGTTATTGTTCCTTTGGGTTCCTAGTGGAACATAGGGCTTCAACTGAACGTCTCCACTTGCCACTTCTGTCTTCCTTCTGCTGTACTTTTCACCTCCATCCATGTTAGTTAGTCCATACTCTTTCAACTCCTCTTCACACCATCTCCTCCATGTCACCCTTGCACTGACGTCCCACTCGCCGCTTCACTTTCGGCTTGGTTCCACTCGAGCAATGGCCTGATGCGCGATGTCACCCAGAAGCCTCCTCAGCTAGTAAGTGTCCAATCCATCTCCACTTTCTCCTGCATATTTGTTGGTTGGCGATTGGTTCTTGTTTTGTTTGTTCCCAGCCATAGTTTCCTGTTGGTGATTCTTCCCGGCCCGGTCATCTGATCTTCAGTATAGAGCCAGCGACGACAGTTGTTGATAAAGGTAGCGTCTGCAACAGGCTCTTTCTGATCCGTATAGAAGAACTAACTGACTTGATGTTGTTTGTATTGAAAATCCGACCGAATTTTGTTGTTGATGCTGGCTGAGTGACGAAGACTTCCAAATTGGTTTCAGGCTGATGAATGTTTTTCTCACCTGCCTTCCCGATTCTCGATTTGACATCCTCGTCCGTTTCGACTGCGTGTAGTTGAGACATTGCTCCCTAGATGAGTAAGTGAATGAACTAACCTCTTTCAAATCCCTCTCGTTGACGGTGATTGGCGCTGGATGGTGTTGTTGTTGTTGGTATGTTATTTTCATAACCTCCGTCCTGTCTATGTTCACTTGCAGTCCTGTCTTCACTACCTGCTTCTTCGACCAGTTTGTCGGTTTTCGCTTGTAAGTCCTCAATTTTGTGTGGCATAACTGCCGATATACAGATGTAAAGCTTTCGTTTCGCAGGAATTCTGATAGGTTTTTATTTAAAATGCTTGGGAGATATGATATTTAAAGTGGTACGACTATACACATGGATACAACAAGATGAAGAAGTTTATCATATATTTGTAAACTAAGAGTAAATTTCGGAAACACTGGAAAAGAAAACAGTAAACTATCCACAGAACGGGAAATTATCTAAAGGAGTGCAGAAAAATTTCATTGAAATCAGAAGAAACAACAGGTGAAATGAAGAATTTGTAACAATGGCGAATTAATGCATTATGTACATCGCTTCTGTACACAGCTTAGACGTGAACTAATGAGTTACACAAATAGAAACTTCTCATTTCTTTCTATCAACACTGACTTTATATCTAAGCAACAGTAAGTGAATAAACCCGTAAAACTGTATAACCATAGCAGAATGGACACAGTTTTTTTTCCATTCAAGTGAAAACCATTATAAATAAAATTTAGTGCTAACCTTTAGACGGTTGATTATGTTGACGGGGTGAAATATTCTGGTTCAAATTTTCAGTTCTGACCACTTGAAATTCTTTACTGTTAATCTTAGCGGGACTATCTGATACAATAGGTGTATTATTCACTGCATATTTCTGTTGTGAAGATACTGGGAATTGAGGAACTTTGTCAGAATCACGTCTAGTCTTCATATCTTTTACATGTTTATTTTGAAATGGATCATTATTGATACTTTGCCACTGTCCATTAATCATTGTAAAATCTGGTTGACTTAACTCTAAAAGTTTGCATATTTCTAAATGTCCAGCTTTTAAGGCTACACGATATGGTGTTCGTCCATGGGAATCAGTTTGTAAGGGATTTGCATTGGCCTAACAAAAAAAAGGAATGAAAAATACACAAGTTATGGAATTTATTCTTTTGTGGTATATTTTCAACTACTGAAATTCAACAAGTAGTAAAAGTAGTGGTCAAAATGACTGCTGAAAATGTCTATTGGTAAGGGAAATTAATTACAAAATTGATTTCAAAAATGCACACAGAGGAAGCTGCAAATCCCCATAATGATAAACTCCTATTAGAATGATTTTATTTCGTTTAGGTGTATATTTCGATTGCCAGTAGTTTTTAAATGTCTTGGTTTGTCTACATGTGAAACCAAACATACAGTGTCCTCAATTTAATGTACAGAACAGACTGTGATCCACTAACGCGCTAAGGTTAGAAAGTTTGAGATATGCATAATTTCTTAAAAGCCTTAAACCCAATTTTTAACCCCAAGTTTGTAAACACATTTTTTAAAAAATGTGAAAACTTAAAAAGAACTGATTACGGCACTTTCTTGAGCATGTAACACAACATCAGATAAGTTCGACTACTTCAGGGAATTTAAGCCGTAATTGACTATCCCTGGTGAAACGAAAGCGTAGCAAGTTTGTTTTGCTGTAACTTGTATACATACTCCTTAAATTTTGTATCCATCTAAATGTATCGTATCCCTTCGATTTCATGTTTTTCTAATAATCCAATTAAGTCCAACAACCACAATCTGTACTCATGCACATATTCAAAAAGGAATCAGCCTACTGCTATGAATTCTTTTGAAGAAAACAGAGACATTTAGTGAAATATTGGAGTATGGTTCAGATTATATATTGTCGATTATTATATTACTTGGAGATTCTGTTTAAGGGATAAATGGAAATTCTTTATTATATGCAGACGTATTTTCAGAATAGAACTATTACTATTATTTTTAGTATAGTTAAAATTTCGTCTTTCCTTTTCTTTGTAGTAAGTTCGAATTTAACTACTGAAGGTGTTAATGACTGAAAATAAGAAGCGGCTAACAACAGAGACCGCTCGATGACACTATGCGTCAGGCCATTGCTCGAGTGGAACCGAATAGAATGGGAAGCGGCGAGTGGGACATTAGTGCAAGGGTGACATGGAGGAGATGGTGTGAAGAGGAGTTGAAAGAGTATGGACTAACTAACATGGATGCAGGTGAAAAGTACAGCAGAAGGAAGACAGAAGTGGCAAGTGGAGACGTTCAGTTGAAGCCCTATGTTCCACTAAGAACAAAAGGAAACAATAATAATAACAACAGAGAAGACTTGGGAATGTAGGATAACTTTATAATAAGAAAATAGGCGGAAAAAACTTACTTGAAGTAGTACTTTACAAACATCTAAATGACCTTCTTGTGCAGCAATGCATAATGCAGTAGCACCTTGACTACAAACCGCATCTACTCGAGCGTTGCCTTCATTCAACAATATATGGCATATTTCAGCATGACCTTGCCAAGCAGCTAACTGTAAAGGTGTTCTACCCTCACGATCACGAATATCAACCGGTGTACCAGCCTGTAAAAAGAAGAAAGGAGGTTTAGATTTATTATACCGAACTGGATGTAATTCATCAAAAAGGTTAAAAAGAAATTCTTCATGGAAAGAGCTACAATGTTTTTTCACAAAATAAATAGTATTTTATTAAGACGTATATTCTTCACGTTACCACTGTGCACTTTAATAACATTTTTAAAAGGAACGGATGAGGGAAATTATTTCATGACAAAATACATTGTGGATTTAAGTCTGATGAAGTTAACTAAGATGTATCAGCCGAAAACAGGACTAATGTTTTACGCCCAAATCATTTCTTGTCAGCTGACTTTCAAATATGCAACAAATATTCAGGAATAAATGGAGGTGGATTGGCTGTACTCTGAAAAAACCATCAATTAACATCACACTCTAGGCCATCACTCAAGTGGACCCCGAATGGGAAGCGCGGGTCGGTCGTCCGAGAGTGACATGGAAGAAGGCATGTGAATAGGAGATAAAAGCCTGTGGGTAGACGTGGAACCAGGTGAAAATGTTGGCGGAGAACCGAACGCAATTTAGACGTGCGGCTGAAGCCATATATTCCTCTAGGAATTACAAGAGACAATAATAATGACTTTCATCCACTTCCTCTTGGTGATATGCAAAACTACTTTTATAGAAAGTGTTTTATTCAGTATGATAATGGAGCTTGTTAGTTATAGTCTGGTTTGGATTTTTTTTCAATAAAATAACATTCACCTAGTGATTTTTAAATTTGATGTCAGCATGTACAAAGCTAAGCAAATGTGACCCCAAATCTAAAACAGTTGTCAATAAATTGTCCATGTGATTACGGTTTACAAGGTCTTCCACCATTAATATATGTGTAAAACTTGGGCACTGTGGTAGTAAGTAATTCCATATTAGTTTGTTTATTAGATGTATCACACAGTCAGTGAAACAGTATTATTTACTGGATGACACAGTTTCGAACATAATTTATTGTTCAAAATCATATCAATTATAACCACATGACTTCGAAACTTGAGTTTTATAGTTTACTTTTTTCTCTCCTATTTGTCGTAGGGGTAGTAGGAATGATTCAACACCTGTCCCAGGTATCTGAAAAATTCTACTACGCCTACGACAAATAGGAGAGAGAAAAGAAAACTATAAAACTCAAGTTTCGAAGTCATGTGGTTATAATTGATATTATGAACAATAAATTATGTTCGAAACTGTCATCCAGTAAATAATACTGTTTCACTGTGTGATTCATCTAATAAAGAAACTAATGTGGAAGGTCTTCCATCGACTGGTAATTGGTTCATCTAAGACAGCCCTAGTTAGTAGAATTAAATTAGCGTAAAAATATGATGGGTAAAGTTAGAAATTAAGTAATGGGAAGACAACCAATTATCTTGAATTAAAATCAGTACTAGTTAAGATTCATAAAGACTACAGCTAAACTGAGATCCTACTCATTCAATAAACTGTTGTTGATAGAAAAATTCAGAGGACACTGGCATAAATCAGTCTGGTTTACTCTTCATTTTTGGTTGACTCTGATTGTTAACTTATGCAAGAGTGAACAATAAACCATGCCCAGTCTATTTTTCTGCGCCATTACTCCATATTTAGGAAACAGGCTTATGTTGAATAGAAAGAAATTATTATTTACGGCCTTGTGACCTTCACATTTATTATTGATTTACTATAGATTTTTGAACAATGAATATATAATCATATTAAGGATGATTTTCACCTATGTATCGACTTAATTGCATTGTTTTCCTAATGGACAGAGACGAGAAAATAAACTATAACATTGATGTATTTGTTTAAGTTAATTTTGCAATTTGTTCCATGTTGGACTGGAATGATCCATGCGGTTAATTAAGGTGATACTTTTTTCGGTTGATAATGACTAGCAGTGGAATCCAGGAGGTGCATTACGTCCTATTTGTGACTTATCGGGGATTGTGTACCGACTGAGAGTAGATGCCCGCACCCATTGTTTCAGACGCCTAAGACATTGTCGAAACATTTCTAGTAGGCACAGATAAGTCACCTAAGACTGAACATTTCGTTACAGTACAATAAAGTTCGCAGGAAATGCAGAATAAACCTAAACGAGTAATGGCTTAACCCGAGTGGCCTAGTGAATAACGCTTTGGTGTTAGAAGCTATGGCTACTAGGTTCGAGTGTCAGTAAGAACGCCATCCCTCACTGAGGTTTATAGGCATATCCAACTTTTAAGTCCTAAATAGGACGAGAAACGCATCCTGTATCTCACCGCTAGTCACAGTCCACTAAGTAACACTTTTTGAAGACCAGTCAGTTGGGTCTAAGGATGTTCATACATAAAGGCACGCAACATCTATTCAAACGCTGTCATGTTATTGTGGCTGATCCATTCATTGACCAAGATTCCGATATTCTAGTCAATTCATATAAAGTATTGCTTTAGGAAATCAGAACAACTAAAATTTAATGGTTATTTACCCCTATTCGACACCGAAAAACTGGAGACACTTATTTGGATGGAGCTCTGAGAAGTCATTACGTCATTCTTCTTGAAATCCTCAGGTTTGAAGTTAATGTGTATGAACACCATATAATTTATGTTGTACAAAGCCGAATTATCCGTAATCCTTATGCAATAATCACGAGTCACGATATATAATAATGCAGAAATAGACAAAAGAAAATGACTTTGAAACCTAACCTTCATTCAGATATACTTTTAAGTGAAATATGCGTTCATATGATTTATGTGTTTTGTTACCTAACTATCACTAGGATTCAGTTGAATTGTTAAAAGCAATACAACTTAGGATAGAAAAAAAGAGTTTATGAACTGTCAAATATTACAACCAATATTACGTCATGTGTTTATATTTATATTACCACTAGTAATTTGTGTTCATACATGCATTTGCTTATCAACTAAAAACGTAATCTCTCAGATTACAACTGTAAATCAACGAATGTAATGTGCCGATTAGTTAACCAGATGTGCAATAAACACTTTCAAAGTAACCAGTGAAATACTGACTTGCGTACAATTACGCATACAATCACAACGTAAGACTAAGGAAACTAGTAATAATAATAATCAGCTGATTTGGTGGCATAAACATAGAATTTTTCTGACCTCGGGAACAAAATACTATTGATTCTGTTTCACATTGTATATATTACAATTATATGTCTAAATACACATAGAAGAAACAACACAATTTGATCCTTTTGAAAAATCTTTTTTTATAAATTAAGGCTATGCATACAAAAACCAGTCGGAATAAAAACTTCGAATCACTTGCAATCAAATAATTAACGAAAAATGAAAACAGTTGTATTGGCTTCTGGTCAACTATATATTACCCTGCTTTAATGCGTTTATTTAAAGACAATGCAGGTATTTTGAAATAATTAACTTTGCTAACAGTTTGTATTTTGAAATATAATGAGCTTATTATCAGATGGTTGAAGGCAATCGTCAGGAAGCCGCGGGCCTAGGTTTCGTGCTTGTTAACACTTCCCATTCAGTAAGGCGTATCTCAAATATTGAAGGAATTTATGTCCCTTCTGCGATTCGAACCTGCATCAACCAGTGCCACCTTCAGTCAGAGACGTTACATCTGAGCTTTTCGGTCTCGCGATTGACCTCCTGTAGGACTGCATTGGATACTTTGACTGAACACTGGTTAGTAATTAGTGCTGTGTGTCTAGTTCTTTGTTTGGTGCAGACTGAATTCTATCAGTCAGGTTTGCAATATGGCCACCTGCTGATTGGCTCTAAGTATCTAATATCAACAATTCAAAGTGCACCATGATGGCGAGTCACGTAGCATGATGGTCACGTTACAAACTTGACTGATACAATACAGTCTGTACCTAACAGAGAACTGGATGCATGTCGTTATTTATTACCAAGTGTCCAATCAAATTACGTATTAAATCGGTCTACTCTTGATTATTTGACCTATTTTGAAGAGCCAGTTATCGGTGCCTCCTTATACATCTCTTAAGTATATTGTGAAATACTTTACTGACATTCATTCATTGTATTCATTGTAACATGAAATGATTTCATTTTTAAAAACGATACTTTTTTTTAAATTCAGCACTGACATGTGATTAACCCTTGAACACCATTTCATTGTTTATCCTTGCCCATTAATACGGTAGTGTAAAATACCTCACTTAAATTAATATAATTTTCAAGGGCCTACTTAACAAAACATGAAGTTGAATAATAACAGTGCCATAAGTGGTAATATTATTTAAAATTTCTATTGCAACTGCAGACAGATGTTATCCTTTTTTCATGCTGTAGCAAAAACCTGACGAATTTTCGCTAACTGGAAAAAATGCAACTTAACTAGTAGACTTCTTATGAAAGGATCTAAACGTATACTAATATTCAAGTATTGGTTTGTAGGAATTTGGTTGATTGATCACAGGAATTGATCATGAGCTGGATCGGGTCCCAGTAGCTTAATGACATACGAGCTCGCCTTGTAACCAGAAGGTCCTGGGTTCGAACCCAGGACCAAACAGCTGTCCAGTACTTTCAGGCTTTCCAATGGTTCTCTAACCAATATCATCTCATGATAAAATCTTGTATACTGTTATTATTTGAAAAAGATAAAGATGTATATATTCAAACATTGTGACTACTTTCCAAATAGTGAAATACACACATGCGATCAGCACACCGACAGTTTATTTGAACTGTAATATTCAAACTAAAAGGAAAATATCTGTTGAGTCAGTATCTGTTTTCTATACAAATCAGTGGCGGCAAGCGAATACCCAAAGAATTATTTTTCGACATTTAATAGTGGTCCAATGTTAATTTTACGAGTGCTCTCAAGTCTGCATGTTACGGTTTTATCTATTGCACTAAATCTAATTGTCACTTGTTGTTATAGTGTCCTAATTTTTATCCAATCTTAAAATAACCATATTTTTCAGCTCTTTTTGAAGGCTAAAACTGGCTTAGATCGGATTAAAGAAGAGTTGGCAATTTAAGTCATTGGCTACAGAGACAGATTACGTAATTATCTGACTGAGGAGCCTTCGACCTTATACTACCAATCAAATTAGATATTTAATCACTAAGACTGGCTTGATTATACGAGAATTGGTAGTAAGTATATATTTACAATATATTTTTTGTTCTATAAAGTTGTCGTTTTTACCAGTACAGGTCAATCTAATCTTCTAATTTTTCCATGAGCTCAGTATAGCAGAAGAAATCTAAGATAGAATCGTCACATCCAGTCGAATTGGCCATAGTTTTTCACTATCACTCTGCCTTTCACAGACTCCACATATGACAATGAAACAAAGTCCCAATATTATCATTACTCTCAGTAATAACGGTTGTGGAAGTTGTCATGCTTAGTTAGAGTGGTTTGAACAGTTTACTGTGATATTAAAAATTCCCATAATAAAATATGTTTTTCTAAAGTTTACGTTAAGTCAACTTTGAAACTAAGTTACTCACACTGGGATCTCGAAGTGAAGATGATATTCATTTAGACTGCATACACGTCTTACCTGTGGATATCATAAACATGAAACCCAAGTCTACAGGTTCTTAAATGACTGTAAGCTAATTACAAAGTATAAAAGAGAACAACAGCATGAAGATAACTCGTTTAGCTATTGCACTGAATCTTTGTCTGGAAGATTTTAACTAGATATTTACATTTCACCATTCATTGATCGATCAATGTACTAATAAAGTTAAGCGGTAAAATATTTGTGGTTACTCACTGTTGACATTTTCTAACACACTGTGGATTATCACAATCAATCCAGATTGAAATTTGAAATATTTATTCATTAACACAATTTGAACTTTGTATACCATATTTAGAAACTAAAATAGTAGTTATTCCCATGGTGCTTTATGTGAAGCTGTAAGTTTGTCCCTATTTGTATGCATATATATACTTTAAAAAATGCCTAAAATAATAGGCCAACAAAGCATTAAATGTATTAAACTGGCATTGGAAGCTATCTTAGACACAAACTATACGTAAGAATAAGACAACAGCTGACGGTATAGTTGTATATTGTTATGCATGCATAGACTTGGTGATTTTTTCACGTCAAATGTTGTCCTGTATTATTTATCTGTCAATAAGACTGTAATTTATTTCTATGATTCATTACTCTGTATTGACTTTCCGTCTAGGATATGCGGTTATTCACTCTGAAATCAGTTTCATTTAGTGCGATATCTGAATAGCTTAGGAAAAAAAAACGAGAAGTTAACAAGTCTAACATGTGCTTTGAAAAGGAGCAGTTACCCATAGGGGATACTCGAAGAAACCTTCGTTTCTGGTTTTCAGCTGTGTTATGTAAATCTACTGAATAAGTGATGCATATGAACATTTAAAATCATAGAGAAACTTTACAGGTCAGGATAAGGGTGAAAATTGTTTGAGGTTTTCACAGTCTTGATATTTATTTGTGGATGTTTTGTCACGCGACTTTCTTTGATTTTAATTTTTGTGATGATCGATATTTCAGATATGTAAATATTTGTTACCAGAAGTTATATGATGCTCCTTTTGAGACCTTGTATTCCCCTGGAATTCTTGAACAATCAATGAATTGTTGCCTCTTCTGATAGCCTATTAACAACCTTGATCTGTTGACTTTAATCAGTACTTAGAAGCTACAAGTAACTTACTTAAATGTGCATTTCTGTTTAGCAGTTTGTCATTTGCATCAATAAATTCGCTGTTATGTTATCAGACTTGCTTTTAAGTAATACTGTAACAACAGAAGACAAGGGCCAGGCAACAGATCGTTTATTAAGGAAATCAACACGTATTTATATATTTTCATGTACATTATTATAGCTTATTCAAGCAAACAAACACAGTTTTCTGATTGGTTGTTTCTCACAAAAATTTAACCTTGCATCTTTTTGTGACTGTTTCTTGAATGTCAGATCATCTATATGTTAACTGTATCCGCCTACGCAAAATCTACTGTGGTTGGTTGTTGAATCAGTCTTTGTTCGTATTTTCTCACGACCAAAATTTGGGACATAAACACTGACGTAAATTAATGTCTACCAATTTGGCTAGCTGCCTGCTCTCACCACAATACAACTTACTAGTTTATTTTACAGATAAGAATCAGAAAGGAAGATATATTATATTTAAACAAGTGTGTATCTGTGTGCTGGTGGCACAGCGGTACCATGCTCGCCAACCACGCATGTGGTCCGGGATTCAGTCCCTGTCCGACGCACTCCTTCACCTCGGTAAGCCAGTAATGAGAATGATAAAGAGGGAAAGTTGAGCATAAGGCTAGCAACCCCATTCCCTAAATATAAACACTACTGTTACTGAAACTTCAAGTCTTTAGCTTGGATCCCCATGTTCCACTGGGAACGTAAAGAAATAAAAAATGTGTATCTTCGACATAACATCTTATATAAAAATAACCTTTCTCCCCGGAGGTGCTTTATGGATGCCTAAAAAATATAAAGTGACCTACCTGCAACAATAAACGGACGAAATCAACATGTCCAAGCCATGTGACTACATGCAGGGGAAAACGTCCTTCATCATCTGATAACACTGGATTGGCGCCAATCAGTCTACTAGATCCAGGACGAGGTAATACGCCAGGAGCTGGACAGTGAAGAAGTAAATCAGCCATATCAAGTTGACCTTCTAATGCCAGCATATAAAGCGTAGTACGACCATAAGCATCCTTTATTATTTTTTAGGGGGAAAGGCAAACACAAATTCACAAAATTGTCAAAGTTATAAAAAATGTTTACTGCATGAATTTATCACACTGATGAATGTTATTTATGTAAATAAACATGACTGGCCAAAGATTTATTACTGAGAATTACATGAAACTCAGATGTTAAGAGTGTGTGATTGTCTTTTTTTTCTCTCAAACTTCTTTCATTCTGAAAAAATTGATACAGATAGAAAATGACGTCCGTATTTATGTACGATTAATCCATGAAAATGTATATAACATTTTAAGATCGATAAATGTTATGTAAGTTTAAAGATTCAGATGTGTTTTGGAAACTCCTAGAAATTTGCATATAAAGGCAGAACAGAAATTATCCTCTTGATTAGGCTTCTTGGTCTGAATCTGTTATGCGTCGCCTTCTTCATTCACAACTCTCCCCTTGTATCTCATCAGGCAGAACCAGAAGCCTATATAGAAAACTATATGCTCGCACTAACAAGTACAAAAACTCAACCATACCCTACTTAGCTCGTGTTCCGTGCGATAAAGAAAGCATTAAGCGTGATACCTATAACTTATTAAATAGTCAGTAGAACAACTCGATCTCGTCTTTCCAACTCATATCATTTAAAGGTACAACGTTTTTCTTTCTTTCTTTTCCTTTTCTCTCTCTTTTTCTGTTATGCGCTGCTTTGTTTCTTTCTTCCTTACTAACTCTATTAAAACATTCTGCGTTCTCTCACACTCTGCATATCTCGACATTTTGTTACCACTTACGCCAGTAAATACGCTAGAAACTACTCTTCTAACACCTTCAAACACTCTGTTCAATTTTGGCTTTGCTATCGACATGCCAATATGTTGTTGTCAAAACTAACTGAGATTCCCCATAATCTATGTAGAATTTTATTTATTGTTAATGTACCAACTGGACACAATACTGTAGTAGAATGTTGAGAATTCCATTCTGTATCACAAGTAATGTTTTGGAATAAGGCAAATTATTATTAATTATTCTCAGGGGAGGTTGTTTATACTTATAAACGTGGAATAGATCTTTCGTGTATCAAACAAAGAGCCACACTTATAGTATGAGTGTTACATAGGTTGGAGTAGGTGGAGTGGGACTCGAGCCAGTGGTCATTGGCTGAAAACTGAGCTCTTAAACTTATATGCCTTACCTCCAAAAATGAGGTTATTAAAGTTATTTCTATTCAGTCAGACGTCGACGGTTAATGATTTCCATTTTCAGCCGCAACCTAATGTCAAAGGTGAGTAATATTTGACAAATACAATTTGGTTGAAGCTTATTGTGTGTCATGTGAGAAACGATATGAATAAATTCATTAAGAAAAGGGTATTTAAAGTTTTATATGATTATCAAAGATAAGATGTGTTCGAAACATCATGCAGTGTATAATACTGTTTCACTATGTGATCTCTCTGCCAAACTAATTTGACATTTAAAATTGTCTTTTCTTATACATAAAAATCCAACTAAACTGCTTTCGTATAAACTTATGTCTGTTTCTCCTAATCTTGTGCATTTTCACACGCCTCGGTTGTCTCGTATTTATTAAGGTGAAATATTGTTCGTAGGGAAAACATTAGATATTTAAATGTAAAACGTCATTGGTTATAGTCTCTGCAAATGAGTAATTGGTAGAGTTATGATCTAACCACCATATATTTATAATGAAATCAAATGAGATATACAAAGTGGCTGGGTGAAAAAAATCATAACAATTCAGATATGGTATCTGAATGCAAACTAATGCAAATAAAGCAGTATGCATCCAACACACATGAATCATATGATTTATATCCACACTACTAGCTTATACAGCAGAGTTCGAAAGCATCATTATGGTTAGTAACATCACTGAATACCAAAAAATCTGTTAAAACTTTTATTCTCTTCCTTTCAGAATATTTCTTTTCACTTTGTAACATACTCTCCAAGAATTTAAAAGTGAAGAAGACATCCTAACTCACTGTCTCTTTGATACTTATGTCGGTGATTTTGAGAAGTATAATGTAATAAGTGTCACCAGTTTGATAGCTGGTTCTACCTGTCTCTCTGCTTTCAACATGGAACTTTGCACCGATGTGCAGCAGTTCAAGTTGCCACACTCCATGTAGGACACAAATCAAGGGAAGAAAGTAGAAGAAATGCAAAAAGAGACAGTAAACAGGGATATGAGATAAAAGGAATAGTAGTATAGAAGAACAATATAGTTTCATTGGAGGCATATCACAAATTGTCTTCAGCCATTTGTGTTTACCGTCCCGAAGACCCCAACCAGGAAGTCTACATCTTCACATGTGGCTTAGACTAACTGTTGTGGATTTCGTTGACTGATGAAGCCATGTCTTGGTTTGGTCGCCGCTAGCTATGTCTGCTAACATTACCCGTCGATGAAGGTGACGGATAGTCATGCATGCGCAACACATGTCCTAACCATCTGAGTCGATGTAAGCTGCTTACGTCAAAAGCATAAATAAGTGTTTGAGCTAGGTGTTGAAAAGTCGATGGTGAATTGTGTACAAAGTCAGGATAATTAGATATTTGAAATACTTGTGGAAATTAACTTGGAGAAAATACTATTCTCATAAAATATAGAGAATGACAAGAAAACCACTAACAAGTAGTTGTGTTTCGTTCACAAGTATTGTATAACTCCTTTAAGAGTCTAATTGGTGTCAGCTCTTGACTACTAACCAACTGTTCATATGGGAATCCTCAACAATCCCGGTTACTGACTCCTATAGCAAAATTATTCCACTAGTTTAAGTCTCAGTCTTGAAGTGAAACGGACAGATGGAAATAACAATGTAAAGTTCTGGACTATGATGTTAAAAATAACTGTTATTTTTGAAACCAGAGAGCAAACAAGAAGAGAACAGGTATGAAAATCATACTACAATAATAAAAATAGATTGTGAACATAAAGATAGTCATAAAATAAATACTGGAAAAGATACTAGTTACTATCGGTTGATAGATATGAGCATTTGGTTACCACTCATAACAACCAGTGGTTCCTGAAAGACAGGTCAAAGTATTCTAAACATTAGACGACCTTTTCACTCTTTTTTTGGGGAGCGAGTTAATTGGCGGCGTACATGGTTTAACTCAGTGTAGACAGCTAAATCAGTTCAAGCCACCTGAATTCTGGCCAACTGTTTGTAAAAACTGGTTACTGTCAGATAGGGAATTTTGTAAATTAATTTGTGACTTGCAAGTGACACAGTTCTATGCAAAAATTCCTTCCACTTTCCTTTGGAAACCGGTGTTTAATTCACTTCAATCTGGATAGCAGTCAATACTAGATGGTGTAAATAGAATCCAACTACTCATAACAGTCAATCAGCAGTATAAAGCATCACACGTGTATGTTTGCTTTCTTGTTTACTACTTACGATATAAACTAGATCGCATAATGTGTGTCATGAATAATTTCCGTTCCCGAAAGAAACGGTGGTAAAAGTCCCCCTCGAATTGTTCAAAAAGTAAATCGCAAATTTGATTTACTAGAAAATACGTCTAGGATTTCTATCAGGAAAAGGAGTGCATCATTAGCGAAAATTCCTAAACATTTTCTCTCAGCACACTTAACCTTGTACTCTTAAGACAAGTGGTCACATCCACTTTTTTTTTAGATATTATCAGAATTTTCAGAAATAAAACCATTTGGGCAACTGATTTAATTATTTCGTAAACTGCTAAATCCTTCATATCTTACATATCTTACAAAATTACTCAGTTTTCCACAACTGAATCCACAAAATACTTCTGCCGTTGTTCTTTTTATCTTTATTTCACTCAGTAGTTTTCATCCTTAAGATGGATTTTGATAAATTAAGTAGATCCACGTTATTATTCATCTATCGGAGTAGCAAGCGACTCCGTTTTGAAGAAGTTTTATATGCTAAATATACATTCAGTCCTCGCCGTGACGAATGGACCATATTTAGATCCCTTCAACCTAGCAAGCAAGTAACAGTGAGTTTTTTAAGTGTAGTAAGAAGCTTAACATCTCCAGGTTGATTTAGTGGACCCACAAGTTCTTTGTGGACTTGTTGGAGTAGGTTTAGCATTTTTCTCGACAGCAAAATAACCTATTTTATTGAATGGATTCTAATGCACAGTCGTCTTTGTGATGTCAGGCTGATTGTATTCATAAGGAAAAATTGGGATACTCGCAGATCCGTTTTCCCAATCTCCATCCAATCACTTACTGAATGAAACACGGACAAATTAAATGATACTATTAGTCAGAAACTGAGTGGTTCACTGTAAAATAAAATATAATCCTCCGATACAATCCTACTATCGGATAGGGGAACTAGTTCATCCGGGAAGGCATATTGGAATTATCTTAAAGGACCTGATACTAACGAAATGACAGAGGTGTGCAAGCTTTGGTATCTAATACATCTAACTGCAAAAAGATCTCAACGTACTCTAGTTTATGTAATAAAAATAGCTTCGAAGACAGTTATGATTTCAGCTCACATTTAATTTAGACGCCTTATACGTTAAAAATATAGAATGGAGTAATTAACCATACTTCACAAAAATCTTCATAAAGTGACAAAAGATATGTTTTCTGCCTTTTTTTCAATTATAAATTATTTAAAATAATCCCAGTGTGTTTCAGAAAAACCCCAAAATGAATTGTACTTCCTGTCAAAACGTAAATATGACGGTAAGAAACAGTTACCTGATGATCTGGATCGGCTCCGTAGGACAATAAAAGCTTCACCATATCTTGATTTCCATTAAATGCTGCTGCTCTCAACGGCGTTTGACCATCATACGAGGCTATATTTATACATGGATGTACATAGTGCGGCAGATGACCATGAGAAGAATTCGGATTTAATTGTTGTCGAGATTCAGATGATCCAGAGTGAGTCGGACTTCTACAGCTTAATGGATCATTAGTTGAATAATTAAGAAGAATATGTACAGCGTTTATGTTGTTCGCTTGACACGCCACAAGTAAGGATGTACGACCTGCGTTATCGGTTTCTTCCAGACTAGCTCCAGCATCTAACAATAAGCTGTAAAATAACATTTCAAAGGTTCATTAGTATGATAAATCAACCAGAAAAGTTGGATTACATTAAGATTAGGCACATTGCTTCCTTACCAAGAAGAAACGTTACTTAGTATAAAATTTCACTTTTAAGAGGAAAAGAACGAAAAATAAAAGCTGTTGAAGAGAAATTTATGTGGACATTTAGAAGCAACCTCAGTAGGGCTTCTAAGCAATTAGTCGTTATGAAAACAATTTCTGCAAACTAATAATAAAACTTGATTAATGAGAGGTAGTAGTAAAATCTAGAATGAGTGTTTCTTCTCTTTCAAACCGTGTCAGCTCAATTTTTCTTCTGCAACCGCAAAAATAGCACTCATTATGTCAAACGCTAAACCATTTTCCACTAGGTTACTTAGCAGTAACCTGATTGTAATCAATTATTACTCACTAGACTTATGAATTTCTACATTAGTTAGAAGTCAGTTTCATTGATACCCGTCTATGAATTACACCAGTTGTATGAGGGCTAATATTAGTATCCAGCCACTCACGCTGAAGTAGATAGAAGAGGGTTCAAAGGCCCCGATAGACAACTGTCCAATCAATTAAGTAGAAGTAACTGGAATCTCCTGGCAATAAATGCTAAATCTCGGCTAATTAAAAAACAGGTGATTATCTATGCCTTTAAAGTTTTCTTTATTTTCACTGCTTTTTTATAAACTCAGTCATCCCCCCCCCTTCTAATAAGTGTAAATCCCTTCATAATTGCAGATGGATTTAAAAATTTTTCAGTTAAATGAAGTCAAACTGCTAAATAATGCATTCCCTTTAAGAAGAAAGAGGTAATTTGGTTGCTAAAGCATTTAATACAACTTTCATTCCTTAATTGGTCAAAATATTCCCTCTACCTTTCGATTAACACATGGTTTGAATATCTTTATTTACATATAAAAACCAGCAGCTGGACATTAAAATAAAGCCTGCTTAGTTATGTCAATCTTACCTGAAACAAAAAGGTTCAAGAACACTGAATGCGATTTTACACTGACACCGTCAGATAAAACATCTAGAAAACGATGAGTTGGCCTGAAAAATCTAGTCACTTCCTGAAAGCATGGAGGATTTAATCATGAGCTGACACACAGTACCCATTCATTGATGAATTACCTCAGTCGGAATTAGGAGTATCGCTGATTGGTACAGCTAATTAAACTAATGAGTAATATGCACTCGTTTGTTGACAGATTAGCAACAGAACACTGTAGTATCTGGTAGCTAAACTGTTTATTGGTAAATTGATGTACAGTATTGTGGCATGTGCTACTGATAAGATTTATCAGTAGTACATATATACATATAAAGATGTTCATTGGCATAAAACATCAAATAGCAGGGAGATGGATTTCATATCAAATAAAGCAAATGATACAGTGTTGCGGAGATACATGGACGACATGAAAGGAACACAAAGAAACACAGTATGAATTCCAGAAGTAGCACAACACATGGAAGATCTGTGCAAATGATGCGTTGTCAAATTGTAAATACACATTCCTTACCAAGTCTTTCGTCTTCTACGGTTAAGTTATGAGAAGAAACATATATCTTACATTGGAATATCCTTTTCAACCTGTTCTCAATATTGTGTTTCTTTTGTTTTCTTTGCATCCTTCCTCTATTGTTTCACAGGGATGTTTCATTCTCGCCCCCCCACCTTCGCAACTTAATTCGTCCTACTCTATCCAATACTCTTTTAGAAGATATCGAATACAATACACTACTTACGAAATCTTGTCAGTAGCACATGCCACAGAATGGTTTTCTGCCACAAGATTTTATCAGTGTATTTTACTCTCTTAATCCTTCAGAATATGTGTCGGTGGCATAGCGGTTAGGACGCTCGCCGACCATGCATATGGTCCGGGGTTCGATCCCCAGCCGACGCAGCCCTTTACCTCGCTAAGCCAGAAATAATGTTGGTAAAGAGGAAAGGTTGGGCATGAGGCTAGCAACTCCATCCTGTAAAAATAAACACTGCTACAGAAACTTCAAGCCACTAGCTTGAAGCCCTATGTTCCACTGGGAACGTGAAGGAAAAAAACCCTTCAGAATAGTTCATCTTTAGCATTTGATCATAGTATTATTTTCGTCATACTGCAATATTAAATTATTTTAAGCTAAACTAATCTATGTTTGTAAAGGACATAGTTAATTATGCAATATAACTATACATCGGTAGTACAGTAGCCTAATTCAAATGCACTTCTGCTAATAGCATTTACATATTTTTTTGTAGTTAATTTATAGGTGTATCAGCTGGTAACATTTGTATTCACTCATTTACATGATAAAAACAAGTCGTAACAAGTTACATGAATTTAAATAAGAATTATACAGAGAAAGTGTCACCTCTTTTATTAACAACTATAAATTTTCCATCTTTCACGTGGTCACCCAGTCTCTGCTATTTATACCTTCTATTTGACCCTGATAACATATTATCAAATCAAATTTTAGTGTCATGTTATATGAAACGACAGCAGAACTCTCATTTTGTTTTATTCCTTCACATCTCCAGTAGAACATAGGGCTTCAAGCTAGAGGCTTGAAGTTTCGGTAGTAGTACTGTTTATTTTTATAGGATGAGGTTGCTAGGCTCATCCCCAACCTTTCCTCTTTACCAGCTTTATTACTGGCTTAGTGAGGTGAAGGAAATCGGCTGCCGGGACCGAACCCTGGACCTCATGCATGGTTGGAGAGCATTCCACCGCTGTGCCACTGATGCACTGAACTCTCATTTATTTAATGCTAAACTTCTAGATACATCTAACTAAAATTACACAGTATAGGAGGTTTATTTATACACATTTATAAGGACAAATTATAGTTAATTATCAGCCAAAAAAATACTTACCGAATCACTTCTTCACAACATTCATCTTGATTGTTTTCATGCTCTAGAGACAATTCACTATCACAGGAATTTTCCAAAGTTAAATGTAGAGGTGTGCAACCTGAATGATCTTTATGAGCTTCATCCAAACCACGTGCTAGTAATTCTTGTACAATTTGTGCATTTTTAATCTGTGCAGCAATGCTTAACAAAGAACGTCCTGCATAATCCATAATATCCACCGTAGCACCCCAAAATAATAATAAGCGTACAATATGAGTGTAACCGCCAAGAACAGCTAGCATAACAGGAGTACGTCCAGATCTAATATTAAATAAAATTTTGAAAAAAAATATAATAAAAATAAACAAAGTTATATCAAACAACAGATAATCATTTGAACACTATACAGCTGATAAAACAATTTACCGATAAACAGTTTATTATCACTGCCTATTATCAATGAAAAGAAGAATGAAAACAAAAACAATAGTAATCAAAGAACAGTTGCTGTGTTTCAAGGAAATAATGTCACGATGCTTCCCTTGAAACAGAAAAGCTGCAAAAGTACATCAAGGGATGTATGCAATATTTTCAAAAGCCGTTATATCAATACGTAGACTAACATCAGTTTGACTTAAGATATATCTTTTACTCTATGTTTATTATTATTATCACTATTCCCTTGGGTTCCTAGTGAAACATAGGGCTTCAACTGAACGTCTCCACTTGCCACTTCTGTCTTCCTTCTGCTACACTTTTCACCTCCATCCATGTTAGTTAGTCCATACTCTTTCAACTCCTCTTCACTCGATCTCCCCCATGTCACCCTTGCACCGACGTCCCACTCGCCGCTTCCCTTTAGGCCTGGTTCCACTCGAGCAATGGCCTGATGCGCGATGTCACCCAGAAGCCTCCTCAGCTAGTAAGTGTCCAATCCATCTCCAATTTCTCCTGCATATTTTTAGGTTGGCGATTAGTTCTTGTTTTGTTTGTTTCCAGCCATAGTTTCTTTTTGGTGATTCTTTCCGGCCCGGCCGGCCATCTGATCTTCAGTGTAGATCCAGCGAAGACAGTTGTTGGTTGATAAAGGTCTGCAAAAGGCTGTTGGAAATATTTTTTTGACCCGCCCGCCAAGTTTCTGATCCGTATAGAAGAACTGACTGACTTGACGTTGTTTGCATTGAAAATCCGACCGAATTTTGTTGTTGTTGCAGGCTGAGTGACGAAGATTTCCAGATTGGTTTCAGGTTGATGAATGTGTTTCTCACCTTCCCGATTCTCGCTCGATTTGACATCCTCGTCCGTTCCGACTGCGTGTAGTTGAGACAATGCTCCCTAGATAAGTGAATGTTTCATTATTGCTTGAATAATGAACGGTCATGTTACCTTACAATTTTCTGTTGTTACAGAGAATGGTGTTCTGCGCATTACGCTTAGTCTTCTGAAACCAGCAGTAGGTCCAGGATCTCTGAGATCTGGATATTTGACACAAATCTTGTACATATTTGCAAATAAACGACATGTGAAGGGGGTAAAATATAAAAAAAACAGGTTGTTTACTCCCTTCCACTGATAAAAATGTTTCCAAAACTATCATTTCTGTAGTTTTCTTTAGCTGCATAATTCATGAAGACCATGGAGTGACTATGTCTGTCAGTAATGCATTCAGTGTTATGATAATAGCGACATTTTATGCTTAACCTCATACTCAAATATAGGTACCAGGACCAAATCCTATCATTAGTTTCTATTACCACTTTATAACATCCCTTTAACCTAATGTACTGTTAAAGCTCAATTCTAGGTAAAATTAATCTGATGCTCACTAGAAACGATTCAGGCAGTTAACCTAGGGTTCTTGTGGGAAGCCATGACCAGTAGGGTGCAGCGGGTTGATGGTGAGGATATTTACTCTTCGAAGAAGACATTGCGAAGTGTTCGTGTTATGCCATAAATAGGCAGAAGCTAGAATTCATGGACTGGCCATTGAATCGGGTCCCGGTGGCTTAATAGTCTTCAAGCTCGCCTTGTAACCAGAAGATCTTGGGTTCAAACCTCGTCAGTGGGTGCGTACTGTGAGGGGTACCAAACTAGGACAAAACAGCTGTCCAGTACTCCCTGCAGGTCTTTCAATCGTTCTCTAAATGAGGATGAAATCGTCAAATCAATCAAGCAAAATCCCTACTGTTGTTATGAAGTTCACTTTTAGACAATGGTAGTTAATATGTGCTCAGATTATGTGTAGCAAAAGAATGTGAAGGTACTTGTAAAACAGGCAGAAAAACAAAATGTCCCGTAACTCCTTAAAATATAGGATAAATACATGCACCTTTCTTGCTAACACTGCTAACCTAGATAATCAATAATAGAAGCCTAGTACATGTTCTGTAATTTGCAGTGTCAGCTAAATGATACCAGTAAAGTTTACAGTGTGAATATTAAACTGTGGTGAATGAATGTTAGGGTTTTCCATTCTTTGACATTTTTAGCGAATGTTTTTCATTCATTATCAATGAATATTTCTATCGATTAATATACTTATATTCTTTCCATATTATAGTTCCTATATTATTCTTTGTTGCCTCGCTAAACGTCATCATATAAACAGTATCTATTTTTCATTGATCTGCATAGTGCATATGAAATGGTATTCACACAGGAGTCATACTTTGCATATGACCAAAACAGGATACACAGTGGCAGTAAATGATTCATATATAACACTAAAAGTATATCACCCACAAAAGTTAAAATACTACAGTGTCAATCTTAATAATACATTCCATCCCTGCAGAGAGTAAAGGAGAGAGAGAGAGAATAAAAAGGATTCAGAGTCTAGATATCTTGGCGCTAACCCGTCTTACTACGATATATGCTAGTGAAGATTTGTTTACCTAAGCTGGTACCAGTTTCTAGAACGTTTCTCCAGTGCTTTGCTAATGAGGGATAAAAATGTACGGAAGAAACATTTCTGGCTTCCTGCTGATAATTCCTAAACACACACACACACTATTGATAGTTTATCCTCGGTATGAACACTAAACAGACAAACGATACGCCTACTGAATTTGTTTAAAACTACAAAAAATTGAAGTGTTATAACGGCTGCAATTTTCGAATGGCGGATTTAGATGAAACAACTGACAATTCGACTTCAGAAAGTCTTAGTTAACAAAATGCATCACTGCAGACCAGAATGAAAAGTATTTGAGAAAAAATTGAACACATGGTAAAAAAAACAAAAACGTTTCAGATGAAAACTGATATTTCCTAAGTGACTGTTCTGTTTCACTTAAAGTTTTCTGTGAACAACAAAAGTAACCCCCTTTTAAATTGATTTAAACGTAAGACATTTAGAGAGGATACCATTCAATTTAGTGAGATTAACTAGTCATGCATGGGTATATTTCATTCACCGAGGGAATAAATATGTCGTAAATCTCAGTTAACTTAAAAAATTTTGATTCCTCATAGAATAACCAAAGAATTCGAGCTTGTGACTATAAAGCTATCGAAAAAATTGGAGATTTGTAGCTCAGGCGGATGATACTGAATTAGTTATGTTCTTTGAGTTGGTTGATTTATTTATGAAGCTTTCGTCGTCCCTTCAGACAACATCTTTAGAGAAGGCTTTAGCATAAAATGAACTCATCTGAATTCTCCATGAAAGATAGAATTGTGTCTCCTATCAAAAATCATCGTGATTGCTTGTTAATGCACGTCTATATTGATCATTTTTATTCACTTGGAATTCAGACTTTATAGTCACTTGATTTATTTTTTATTAGCTGAAAAATTTGGTCTGTATTAATATAATTGTTGATTCGCCAGAGTAGTAGGTTTCTGGGAATTCCGTGGCAGTACTTTTGGTGTTTCCTCTGTTCAAAATTTCTACATTATCCCAATCAAATAGGTATCCATAATTATCCAGATGCATTGATTAATATGAAAGAATATATATCATAACTTTTTACAGTCAGTTTGTGTTCTTGGATTTGGATTTGAAGGGGACGTCCACTTTGACCGACATAATGTCTGTTACAGTTCATACATGCAATTTATTTTCTAAATGGTATTAAATTTGTCTTCTTTTTCTGTTGGATCTTTTGGATTCCACAATAGTGAATGAAGTGATTGAACTGGCTTATGTGCTATAACTATTTCAAATCGTCTTAATATTCTAGTTGTTATTTCAGAGATATTTGTTATATATTGTAGAATGAATTTTCTTGTGGTCTATGATGTTGGGTTGTTGTTGGTGTTGTAACTCAATTTTAAACACTTTTTAATGGAATTGTGAGGATATCCATTCTTTCTGAAGACGGTTAGTAAGCCACTTTTCCTCCGTTCTCTCCAAAGCCAGAGTGTTTCAGTGTGTTTGAACTCTTTTGAACATTGTCTGCATACAGTTTCTTTTGTGAGTAATTGGGTTATTACTATTATAGTTGAGTAATTTGTCTGTGTGTGTGTTGATTTTCTGCATTTTTTGTTTCTAAATTTCCTATGTTAGTTCTCTTGATTAAGGAAGACACCTAAGAATGGAATATTTTGTCAAATTCTTCTCTTGTGAATTTAATGTCTTCAAATATGTTCTTTATTAATTTGTGAGTATATCCCAAATAATTTCTTTTACTATTATTAAATCTATCATCAACGTAACGTACCAGATTTTCTGGTTTAATTATAGGTAGAACTATTAATTCTAATCTTTGCATAACAGCTTCAGCTGCTAATCCTGATATCAGCGATCCCATTGGTGGTCCTTTTATCTATTGGTACATTTGATTATTAAATTAGAAGTGTGTTGTAAGACATAATTCTGTGAGTTCCATCCAAGTAAAATATTGTTTTATTTTTTTGTGGCTACAGAATAGTTGTGGCATAGTTTTTTGCGCTAGTTTTAAACCATTTGAAGAATATAATCCTGTGACATCAAAGTACACCATTATTTCATTGTCATCTGCTTGAAAGTTTTTAATTTTCTCTTTAGAAACTTTTCGAGCTTGTAACTATAAGTCTATCCTAACTATCTGTATATAAGTTCTGATGCAGGATTAAAACTTTGGATATTTATGGGTTAAATAAACGTTTAGAATATCCAATATCAAGCAGAATAATACCATCCAATATTTTGAGACGAATGAGTATAAAGTATTTCTTTTTAAACCTATTTAATCACACAAAAAATCTATAAATGAACAGACAGTTTCTATGACAATGTACTTTCTGTAAGCTGTATTCTCTAAATATCGTTTTTCCGCTTTTATTATTGGAAATCATTGTGACAGGCAACTTAAAAGGTACAGAAAAGTGTCTGTCAAAATATTCTGCCGTCTCATTTATATGTGTGAGAAATTCAAACAGCATTAGCTAGACTCACAAACACTTCAGCTTTTTATCTACAGCAGTGAAAATAAATAAACTTGACTAAAAGTAACTTGGAAAGTAAGTTAATCATTTTAACCTTAGCTAAATTCTTATGTTCTGACAATCTGACTACTCCCGATCTACTAGTTTGACCTATGTAGTTGACCTTATAGTCATTGCAATGTACAAAATACTACCATACCAATCAAATCAAGTGGTGAAAAATAATGGAATTATATAAACGAAGTTAGAAAGTTGTGTGAGTAGTGCTTTGATATGATTATCAGCAGTAATTAATTGTGCTCGAAACGTGATCATCAGTAAACATTACTGTATAACACTGTGAGACTTTATCAAAATAAATTTAACCCAGAATAGAATTATACTCTACCACAGTTCACAAGTTCTATTCTTACATCAAAAATTGGATTTTCAGATGAAAGTGTTAATTTTGAATTCAGGCACTCATCCAGTCAGGCTGTTACATTTTAAAATTACTTTCCAAGTTACTTTTAGTCAAGTTAATCCATTTTCATTGCTGTAGATAAAAAGCTGAAGTGTTTGTGAGTTTAGCTAATGCTGTTTGAATTTCTCACACATATAAATGAGACTGGATAAAATTTTGATAAACACTTTTTTAAAACCTTTCAAGTTGCCTGTCACAATTTCCTAAAATTCTATTGTAAAAACAGAAAACAAGGGCCAGGCAACAGATCGTTTTATTACGAAAATAAACACGTATTTACATATATTTCACATACATTAATATAGCTTATGCAAGTAGACAAGCGCAGTCTTCTGATTGGTTGTTTATCAGAAGTTAAGCAGACAAACGCAGGCTTCTGATTGGTTGTTTCGGGATCCCTCGACAAATAGAGTTCTCTATCTGCGAATCATATTTTGCCGCGTTAAGTCTGCTATGATTGGTTGTTGAATCAGCCTTGTACATATTTTCTCACGGCCTGCTCTCACCACACTATAATGAATACTGATAAATGGCTTAATAACCTACACTATTGGTTAAGCTTCTCTCTCAAGCTTATCCTTCGAATATTTACTAGAATGGCAATAAAAGCCAACAGATTAAATTATGCAGCCCAAACAACTCAAAGGTGTGATAAAAAAAATAGTACTTAGAACTACCACATATATCACTGAGACCTAAATATTTTAAAGAATACTTGTGTTCATGAAGAATTCAAATAAGTTTACTTCATTTTCGAGTTTGTATTGAAAATGTCGTCTATTAGGACAATAAAAGCTTCAAAATTTATTCAGTCAGCTAAGAGAACACATTCAAATAAGAAGAAAAACTCTTAGGTTATAAATGCATTTCCATTTTATCACATGGAACTGAAACACACATGATAAGCAAGGGTCATTTCATTCAGGGCTTTTTAGAGTCTAATTTGTATACAACAGCCTCGTAAAAATGTAGAATCAGGGATCCCGTATCAATGAAGATATCACGAAGCTAAATAAAAAAACAGGTCTCTCAATGGTCATCTAACCGATGTCAGTTCATGATGAAATCCTGAAACTAATCAAATCCCTGCAATCCAACACTTGAATATCAATCTCATGCTCACTAGTGACTGGCCCTATCCAGCTAGGTAGTTACTTAGGTTCTAGTGGGAAGTCGTGATCAGTAGGGTTCAGCAGATAGGGAGTGTGAACTAATACTCGCCGGCGATGACATTCGCTAATAGTCGCACCATATGATAAACTGGTAAAAGTTGGAATTCTCGGACTGACCACTGGATTGGGTCCCAGTGGCTTAATGGTCTACGATCGAGCTATCCTTGTAACCAGAAGGTCCTGGGTTCGAACCTTGTTGATGGGTACATACTGCCGAAGAGCCCTAAACTAGGCTGACGAAACAGCTGTCCAGTACTTCCTGCAGGTTTTCAAATGGTCTTCTAACAGATGTAAGTCAGTTCATCATGAAATCGTAAAACCAATCAAATCCCTATAGACCAACACTTGAAAACAAACAGTATTAAGTATACTTAAATTTACGTAAACACTAATTCTGTTCGTTTTTGCCGCATTCCTGGAAAAAAATGTTGAGTCTGTATACATATACATACAAGTATACACAACGATTTACTTTCACAGTCAAATTTGAACCTTATCAAACATTATTTTTATAGACACACGGATAACTTTACTTCATACGAATTTTGTTAAGCTTTATCAGTAATCATTTTCCAGTGAATTATATACATACAAATCAATAAATAAATATGCATTACCTGAAGATAGAAAATTGGTTGAAACACTAAATTTCGATAGAGAAAATTTTTAAAACAACAGTAAGTCTTTACTTAGTACAGCAAGTCTGAATAATTGTAAAAAGCAAATCTATAAATACACCCACATTAGTGTTATCATTCATTATAATAATAATAATTTTCTCCTTCACGTTCCCAGTGGAACATAGGGCTCCAAGCTAGTGGCTTGAAGTTTCTGTAGCAGTGTTCATTTTTAACAGGATGGGGTTGCTAGCCTCATGCCCAACTTTTCCTCTTTACCAGCATTATTTTTGGTTCAGTGAGGTAAAGGAGTGCGCCGGCCGTGGATCGAACCCCGGACCATATGCATGGTCGGCGAGCGTCCTAACCGCTATACCACCGATGCATCATTCATTATAACACTGTTGATATCAGTGAGGCAAATAATTTCAAGTAATACTGTCTATTCCATATCACTGTTTTAACTAGAAGAGATTTTTATGCAATTCATCTGAACAAATTTAGGTTGATTCATTCTCTGCTATTACAACTACTCATGTATCTATCGGAACGATGATCAGAGTTACTCCTGAACTGGTCATATTTCTCTGGGATGGAAATAAACAGAACTCATACGGAATAAGTATAAAATATTTGTGTGGTGCGAAGCTTTTTTTGATTACAGCTTGATTCCACACTGTATTTTTGTTACAAGTATGGAATTTTCAGCATGTGATATCGGTAGCCCAAATTTTGCGGGGCCGACCATAGATATCAGGTGTGCGTCGGCAGGGTATCGAACCTCGAACCATGTGCATGGTCGGTGAGAGTTCTTACCTCTCTGCCACCGACGCTGGAAAGAAACACAACCAGATCAGCGCCGGTCCTTCCCTAGTTCCGACTCATGTTATGTCAACTTACAACAACTGGAAATCGTAAGTTTTTCTCTAATTTCAAACATACTACAAATAAACTACAATTACAGTTTTAGCAGAATAAAATGGTACCATCTTTTATTTCGTTGCCTTCTCGTCAGCTGCTTACATGGCAAAGACATTAATAAATATATCTACAACAACAATTTTAACATACTTGCACAGAGTTCAGTTTAAACAAAAATCAATCGATCAATATACGCATACACTAAAAATATATACATATATAAATATGCAATATTAACCACTATTCCGAACAATAATAATCAGACACAATGGAAACTTTTAGCATTTCACATTCGGAGGAAAGAGAGGTGAAATTATCCAGTTACCAGAGCAAAGAAAGGCTGATAACCGCTTCTTTCTGGACGCATAAATCAGGTTTCATGCGCTTGATGGAAATGGCTTCAGCAAACTTAAGGAGAATTGAGCTATTTTGCTTATTGATAATTTTGAACGACTTTTCAACGTCCACCTCATGACCCGTGTCGAGAAGATGCCTGGTGATGGCACTATTTAAAGCATTTGTTCCCTTTAGACGTAAGCTTTTTGGTACATGTTCAGAAAATCGTAGATATGCCCTTCTTTCTGTCCTTCCAATGTAACTGCTCCCGCAGATACATGTAAATTTGTATACACAGTTGGAGGTAACATGAGAAGGATATCTATCGATTTTCGATTGCACCAAAGAGTAAGTTGTTCGATAGACGGGAACGAGCTTAGCTGCAGGATACGCTATGGCTAGTGATGTACTCAGCCTTCTGTTGATCATCGTTGCAATATTTTCACCTTTGTAATCAAGCTGAAGGTAGACTGGCTTTTTTTCCACTGTGATTTGTTTTACTCTTTTGACTTCAGATCTTCCATACTTGTTGATGAACCTTTGAGGATACCCATTTCTCTTCAATATATTTTCAAGTAACTCAAACTCCTCTTCTAGTTTCTCTGTAGAGCATATTCTCCTCGCTCTATAGTACAAAGTTTTGACCAGACCACGTTTAGAGCTATGTGGACAAAAGCTATTAAAATGTAAGTATTGTCCTTTCCATGTGGGCTTTCGATAAATTGACTTTTGAAGACCACCGTCTTCTAGGCGTTCCATGGCTATGTCGAGGAAATGAAATTTTCCGTCACTTTCGTGTTCCATAGTTCCATGTATCTGCGGGAGCAGTTACATTGGAAGGACAGAAAGAAGGGCATATCTACGATTTTCTGAACATGTACCAAAAAGCTTACGTCTAAAGGGAACAAATGCTTTAAATAGTGCCATCACCAGGCATCTTCTCGACACGGGTCATGAGGTGGACGTTGAAAAGTCGTTCAAAATTATCAATAAGCAAAATAGCTCAATTCTCCTTAAGTTTGCTGAAGCCATTTCCATCAAGCGCATGAAACCTGATTTATGCGTCCAGAAAGAAGCGGTTATCAGCCTTTCTTTGCTCTGGTAACTGGATAATTTCACCTCTCTTTCCTCCGAATGTGAAATGCTAAAAGTTTCCATTGTGTCTGATTATTATTGTTCGGAATAGTGGTTAATATTGCATATTTATATATGTATATATTTTTAGTGTATGCGTATATTGATCGATTGATTTTTGTTTAAACTGAACTCTGTGCAAGTATGTTAAAATTGTTGTTGTAGATATATTTATTAATGTCTTTGCCATGTAAGCAGCTGACGAGAAGGCAACGAAATAAAAGATGGTACCATTTTATTCTGCTAAAACTGTAGTTCTTGCATTGTTCAAATTCATTAAGGGGAATAAATGTATGAAACTACAATTAACTAGACAGAGAAACAACATTTCGAATAATTTGAATGTAAATTTCGCCACGAATCAAAAATAGTTAGAGGTCAGTGAGCACCAATAATCTAAGCATCAATCTCCAGCTCACTAATGGCCAGTGAATGGATGTCCCGAAGCTGTACTGAAAGGTTGGGTCCACCATGTCCAGCTGAGTTGAATACTCACCGAGGTATTGTCTGAAAGTGCCGCTGTATTACAAACTGACAGAGTTGTAATTCATAGGTCGCTGAATTCCGACCCAAGTAGCTAAATGGTCAACAAGTTTAGTCTCACGACCTTAATGTCTTAGGTTTGATGCCTGTTAAGGTCTTGGGTGTGCACTGCCAAACAATCCCAAAATATGACGAAATGACTGCCCATTTCTCCCTAGCTTTCACTGACCTCTAACTGATGTTGATCCGTCGCGAAATCAAAATTGAAATTACTATTTCAAATCCCTACAAAAACCCATTATCTGAACTAGTGATTCTTGTGCTTCAACTTAAAAGTATATAATTTATAATACAAGAATTGTAATCGATAAAAAAGAGATTTTCTTTGCTTTCTAAGTCATTTGGTATCCACTTAAGTTTGAGTAAATTCGTGTTGTTCACTAATAAATTAAAAACGTCACTATCTTACATCATCTCAAGTTTCCCTTAAAACTCTACAGTTGATTATCGCACAGAGTATTCGGAAAATGTAAAAAGAACATAAATTTTATTTATGATTCGACATACAACACGTGATAGGCAATATTTCCTTCATATATTTCTATTTTTCAATAATAATAAACAAAATACGTGTTTACATCACAACATCAAATTCGTCGGCATTTCGGGTTAACATTAGCAGCATAAGGTGTAAAGTAATAGTAATTCAGCGCATACCAATACATCGAAATTCTTTTATGAGCATTTTTTGATTTAGTTGTTAAACTGTTACAATAAACAATTCGAAGGTTCTATTGGAGTGGCAACCTAATGCGCGATTTGTTATTTTACGCTTATACCCAAACCGTGCTTCAGATATCTGACATAATAGTCAGTAAAATACCGTATCAGTTTCTTATTGGATCTTGAAATTTCACACTAGAACAAACTAGGGGAGAATTAATGTGGAAGAATCATTTAAAAGTATGCCTAACCCAGTAAAAAAAGACACACGTTAATAGATGGTTACCAGTAACTCACTTAAATAATAGACTTAGCAGAATTAACAGCTTGAAGAGAGAAAAAAAGACAACTGCTTTAATTATTGATGATGAAAACTTTGATAGTCAAATGATGCACTAATTTTTCTAATAAAGTAATTCATATAATTAATTCAGACTATTTTAAGAACTGTAAACATCTAATTCTTCCAGAAATGATAGATAGACTTGTTAGTTCATTTGGATGATTGTGATGTGGTTGTGTTCATTGAGCTAGTTGGTTCAATTGCTAAGATTTCCTTGTCTGTCTAGTCAACAGCTTTGCAGTAAACTTCTTCATGGTGTAATAATTAACCGACAAAACACACAGTCCCTAATGTAATACCTAATCACCTATTTAAGTTCAACTTAGATTGACTTTACACGACGAAATATTATCTGTGAGATTCAGGATATCTACAAGAGAGTAACAGAAGCTTTTGTTACAGGATTTCATCATGAGTTGATATTGGTTAGAGAACCATTGGAAAACCTGAGAGTACTGGACAGCTGTTTCGTCCTAGTTTGGGACCCTTCATCAGCACGCACCCACCGGGGTTCGAAACCAGGACCAATACTTGAATATCAATGAGATGCTCACTGGCGACTGGCCCTATTCAGGTAGGTAGTTACCTGAAGTTCCAGTGGGAAGTCGTGACCAGTAGGGTGCAGAAGGTCGGGTGTGAGGACAAATACTCGCCGAAAACATTGGCTAGGGGTCGCGCTATATCGTGAATGGGCCAATGGATCGGGTCCCAGTGGCTTAATGGTATACGAGCCTTGTAATCAGAGGGTCTTGGGTTCGAAACTTGGTGAAGGCGTACTGATGAAGAGTCCCAAACAAGGACGAAACAACTGTCCAGTACTCCCTGTAGGTCCCAATGGTTCTCTAACCAACGTCAGCTCAAGATGAAATCCTGTAACCAATCAACCAAATCCCTACAAACCAACATTTGAACAGAAGGTTTCATTTGACATTTTGAAGGATTTTTTCTCCACGTCAAAAAATTATGTCTACACACTAATCATCAGTCGAACAACACAGGGAGAAGCACTCACAATATATAATATTGAAATCTGATTGGCTTTATATCTTATTTTTGAGTAGAGTGATATCAACACAAAAGGTATATCTGTTAATCACTGTAAGTATAATGAAGATGGATGACTTTTAAAGCCATTTCTGATTTCCGAAGCATATTTGCAAGCATCCCTCTTAATCACGCCTAGATCTCTAGACAACCTGTAGTAGTTCACAATTTATAGGTAAAAGTACATCTTAATAGCTAGAGGGGATCAATCCTAATTATATATAATTTCTCATAAAGCAAAACTAACAATAAAAACTAACTTGTCTGTAATATTCACATCTGCATCAGCTTCAAGGCATAATTCACAGACCACACAATTACCAGTATTGGAAGCACCTAGTAAAGGTGTAATACCTTCACTATCTGATAAGTTAGGATTGGCACCATGATTTAAAAGCGATGCAACAATATCAGCATGTGCATCTGACTTTTGTACACAGAATGCAGCAACATGTAGTGCTGTACGACCATCTGAATCAGAATGATTAACATCAGCCCCTTTAAAAGATAAAAAGACACAAGAAATAACAATACAATGGAGATATATATATATATCATTGCTTTATAACGTCAACAACATGATGTAATGATATTCAGAGTCAATAATTTCAACTCAATATGTTCTCTATATCATAATATATATTTTCTTAAAATCGTAAGAAAATTATACGCAATTTGATGTAAGACAGTGTATATCAGAAAATACCAGTCTTATTGTTTCAAGTTAATAAATAATTTAACGATTAACTTGTCACTGCATTTAGATTTAATAAATGTGGTGGATTGAATTATGCCTCAGACTGTGCGCTGGGATCGAGGAAACAGGAGTACGCTGAACCAACGGTGAGAAGACTCTAGAGGATCCGGATTTCTCAAATGACATTTGTCTAACGTCATACAACTCGAAGACTTACAGGCGAAAACTAACAAACTGGCAAAAGAGGCTGGAAGCGAAGACAGGACTCCAAGTGAACATAGAGAAGACAGGAGTTATGAAGATAACTAACCAACCAATACCAACAACAACCAGCACCAATCACCATCAAAGAGAGAGATTTAACAGAGGTCGCCTCCTTCAATTATCTGACAAGAAGCATCATTTCAACTACTTAAGGAAAGGATGAAGATGTTAACACCAGAGTCGGAAAAGCAAGATACGCCTTCATCATCCTGAAACCAGTTTTGAAATCATTTGCACTGCAATCAGCCAGCATAAAGAACAAGATTAGCATTTTCAGCATCAATGTCAAGTCAATTACTTCTTGGCGTATCACGAAGCGCATTTTGAACAGCCAGTTGTAGATCTTCCAACCAACCAAGAGCCGAACGCTCAACAAATATGTAGGAGAAAATGAGATGGATTGGGCACACTCTGAGGAGGTCATTGAATGATATCACATGCCAGGCCAGTTTCCGAGTGGAATCTCAATGGGATGGGTTATCAGTGCAAGGATTACATGGAGGGGATCGTTTGGGGAGGAGGAGATAAGAGATTATGGGCAAACGTGGACCCAGTAAAAGAGGACATAGGAAAATAGAACAAAAAGGAGAAGTGTCGATGAAGGCCTATTTTCCACTTGGAACCCAACAAAGTAGTAATAATAATTATTATTATTACATCGAAAATAGATCTTTTGACTGCTGATAGCAAAGTGAGCATAAAGGTTAAAGATTCTGGGTGACATGTCTCAGTAATTTAATTTAAAAACAGGCTTTTTTAAAATATTCTTCACAGCGACTTTTGTAACTGTTTTCTGGCCATCAAGAATGAGTATTATAATCAAACAGATTTCGTTTCGCTACTCATCCCAATCAAAAGTCGCATAACTTGCAGATAATGGGTGTAGTTGGTGATGACTGCAGCTGAAACGAAAACACTACCTACAATACAATTCATACCAGTGATCTGAAGATTACTAACCCTGAAATTTATCATCAAGGCTGTGAAACCCAGCCACTTTCCAGACCACCACTCAATTATTTGTTTTTTATATTTTTGATTGCAGCTTGATTCCACACTGTATTTTTGGTACAAGTATGGAATTTTCAGCATGGATATCGGTAGCCCAAATTTTGCAGGCAGACCATTGATATCGGGTGTGCGTCGCCAGGGGTTCGAACCCCGGACCATGTGAAAGGTCGACCAGAGTTCTAACCACTGTGCCACCGACGCGCAAAATCATTACACTATGTGATCAGTTGTTATGTGAGAAAATGACGCGTAACTGTCGATTCAACACAATAATACCAGTGGCTTACTTACTTTTTTACCTGTAATAAATAGTAAAAACGGGATCAGGTTGTTACCTCTTGGTAAGAATATGGGAAGCTGCCCGTAACATCAGAATCGATTTGTCAGCTCAAGGCATTCTCAGGTAGTCTCATCAACAATTGTACGATAGTGATAAAAGTACACGAAATTGAAATACGTAGACTTAGAATAATATGGTAATATAAATATAAGAATAAATCTTTTTTTACCAAGTTGTATGCAGTATTAACTCTTATTCGCCAAGAGATATGACATAAGCCAGATACTTAAACGCTTTAACTATTCAGATTGTGATAGGCCAAATTTAGATCTGGGCCGCACAGAGGTAAAATTAGCTCAACATTCAGATAAATAAATAAACTGAGTATACTCTTAATGAGTCCACATTACTCTCCAACCTAAATGGATTGTTGTCGGAGAATAACTTAGCTGGGTGCAATGCAGTGGATATTTTAAAATGAAGTTATGCACTGTTACCCTAAATTACAATAGTTGCTTCAAACACCTTCAGTAAACTGGGCTATTATGGCAACCAGCGTAACAAAATAGATAGCTAAGCATAAACAGTTTATAGTTTGACAACGGACTGTCAGCTCATGATGAAATCCTGAACCAATCAAATCTCTACAAACCAACACTTGAATTACAGAACCATTAGAAAGCAGGATGTACTGGACAGCTGTTTCTTTCTAGTGTGGGACTTGTCGGCAGTACCCATGAACCAGGGTGTAAGATCGATTCAATTCCCATCCTTGAATCAAGTCAACCTGTCCCGGATCAGCCTAGCGTTGTTGCAACCCAATTATCCATGCCTAACGTGTCTATCCCCCCTTGTTTAATGAACTGTGTGTATGTGTTTTTACCTCAATCCGTTTAGTTAGATAGTTGAACTCATGACCCAATCAGAGTATTTTGTGAACTGTTATTTTGCTGACCCATGTCTTACTTTGTATTGTTCTGTCGAGTTTATCTTATTTATTAATCTTCATCTGTATCTTCCTACCTGGTTAAGTAGCCAATTAAATTCTATCTTTGTGCCTATGCTCGGTCTATCTGTTAACCACTCTCTGCTTTATGCCATGCCTTACTTGGGTTCATTCTTCTACTGACTGCTTACCTGAACGGTCATGTCTGGTTCCGGCTAGTTCGTAATTTTGGCTTTAACGTTATTCCGCTCTGATAGCGGTACCTTGCTTTCTGTTAAGCTTTGTACTTTGTACTCTTGAAACCGTTTAGGTTTGTTGTATATATAATTATTGATTTGTTTATTAATAGTACCGGAGAGACAGTGACCGGCTTCTTGTTTGTTCTGGACCGGGATAGCCTTTATCTACGCGTGACTTAATTTCAAGCGATATTGCGCTTACACGGGGTTTGAACCTTCCGTTAACAGATCAAGCTCATAGACCATTCAGCCACTGGAATCCGACTCAATGACTTATAAGTTCCAAGTTCTAACGATTCATGAGCTTAGCGCGACTCCCAACCAATATCATCGCGAACTAAGTGTCCCCTTATCCAATTTTGTGGAGCCCACTGGTGACTACTTCTCATCAGAACTTCAGGAAACTCCTTCCTGTAGCCAATCACTAGAGAGCAACAGATTAATTTTTGGAAGTTATTTTGTAGGCATTTGATTTGTTTCAAGTTTGACTGATATCGATTCGTAATCAAACTTGGAACAAATCAGATCCCCACACATTAACTGTTGAAAATAAACAGTTTAATAGACTAAGAGATGTATTCTATGATTTCAAATCCTGAGAAAAACAATCACTCATGAAACCTCAATGAACAGTAAAAACAAAAGCGAATTATTACATACATAACACGCTATTATTCTACCTTGCATTTCCAATTTTAAAAACACTAAAAAAGTCGTGAGGTGAACCAATAAATTCTGAGTGCCGTTTGTTAAACATTCCAGTTGACTATGCAACTAAAAATGCCTTGCGTAGACTTATTTTTCGTTTGGCTATAGATTTTTGTACAAATACAGCATTTTTTTTGTTTGTGATTGTCTATCTTGTGCCAAATTTCTGTCCCATATTAAGAAAATAGTATTATTTGTAGTACAGAATGTTTGGCTATGATTCTTAGTGTATTTTCAAACAGTGTGGCACGGTTATTAAATACAGACAGGTATAATATCAGTTGCACACCTGCCTCCAAATAAAATAAAAATAAATGGCTTTATCGAAAACAAAAAAATAAACTTCATAATCTAAATTATCCTGGTATGCATACTATTGCACTGTAACAGGTATCCTATTCTAGCAAGCTGGGTATGACATAAAGCTGAGAGGATTTAAATCCTACTTAAATAACTTATTTAATCGATAGCCAATAAGATTATGTTTTCAAAATAAACTTTAAAATATATAATTGTAGATTTCATCTTCCAATAGATGATTTTTGAGGGTTGATAGATATTCACAATGTAGAAGGTGTAACTGGAGTCTGGACGATTATTTAACTCATATTGATTGGACAGTACAAGATATATATATATAATGATTTCAGTGATAATTTACAAAAATGAACTGAATGCAACAACAGAATAGTTATTTTGCCCCAGTTAATCATGCTAATTCACACCTTATTAATCATTGAAAGTAGGGCAATCAAATATATTGAAAAGCCGGTTCCATTACACAACGCTGTTAAATTTCCTATGGCTTATTTCGCAGAATAAAAGCTTTCTTTAATTTCTGTTTATCACAAGTAAGATAGTAAATGTGAAAGAATTTTTTGATAGATTTTCAATGAAGTTCCTTGCAAAACCAAGTAATCATGCAATACTGGTCTATGAAGAGTAGTGATAGAATTCAGGAGGCTGATTTCGTCCCATTTTGGGTTCTTCAATCGAACACAGCTGTATTTCAAGTGAGTGACAGTGTTTTTAATGGCAATCAAACCCTCCACCCACAGTTTCAAACCTACTAGGAGCCAATATGTCAACAAAGACCGGGCATTTTGACTCAGAAACGCAGACCACAATATTAGTTGACTATTGATTCCTTGTGACTGGTTGGTTCCTAACTAACAAAGACTCGTTATTCACTTATGGTACTTTAACAGCTGTACATAACTGACAGCTCGAATGCTGTTTCCACACCAAGAAAACAGAAGGTAGACTGGGGAGATAGGAATTATTCTTCCATTAAAAAGGCCAGTAACCAGATATGACAGCTTTTTATATCGTTTTTTTTTGCATGTAGAGTAGCTTATAAGTTTATTGAACAAAAATTGTACTGTGATTGGTTAACAAAATACCGGTAAAAATCCGGCAACGTAACCTTTGATTTAGGTTAAGGTTGAGTGTTTAGTCTGTAGCTTACATAGAAGACACTAAATTACTTCTTAATGGTCATTCGCACACCAAGTTTATAATATTTAAGCAAATAGAGTTTTAGAAGAAACATCATATCAAGCAACGAAATGTATTTCTTTTTAATTAGTTACTCATTTCTTTCCAGAAAAACTGAAGAATGGCACTCTGAAATATGCAATAAATCGCCGTCATTTGGATGATACGTTTATAATGTTAAGCAGTAAAAGTTAGACGAAGTGCATATTAGAGAAATTTAACAAACCTTATCCAGGTGTAATTTCCACTAAAGATGAAGAGTAGAATATTTCTTTCCCGTTTTCTGATATTCTACTAACAAAATGAGTAGATGGGACAATAAGTAGAAGCATACACTGTAAACTTAAATCACCCGGACAATATACTCACTTTTTGAATCCCATCCCATCCCTCTACAATACAAGCGAAACCTGTTTGAATGCTTAGTTCACTTTCCAGGAGCTATCTGTATACATGAAACACTAAAGTAAGAACTCCATAATATCTTTGATGTGCTAAGCAAATGCAGATATCTGGTGAAATGTTTGAATAAATATATGGATTTAGAAAGCAATGAACTCAGGGTATCTAAATTTCCAAAAGCATCAGTGTTCCTGAGACTGTAGTTCATAAAATATGTCAACAGTAAAGTTGTATCAGAACGTCTGAGAAAAGTTTCGGAAAAGACTTTTTAATGCACCTGGGTTATTCTCTTCATTTTACCAGTCAGCCAATGCTTAGTTCGCGAAATAAAAACAAACTACCTAATTTCACCTCCTCCATTTGTATTTTCTCACAAAACTTCTCCAGTAGAACTAGTTACAGTTCGTTTGCGAGTAAGTAAGCTCATTATCAGATTTATGAACACCACCCATCATGTGTATGAAAAGAACAAATATAGTGATACCTAGTCCAAAATAACTCATTTTACTTAGTAGAAAACATCAAGTCGACAGTAAGAGGGCTTTTAGAGTTATCCATCGTATTTCATTCAGCCTTTCCTAAGCTCTACGAGAATGATTGTTACATACCGCAAGGGTGATTAGAATTGACCTAAATGAGCCAAATCTGTATTTAAAAGAAATTCTATGCGGGTCTTATCAAAACGTGTTAGAGAACATCATCCAGCGTGGCTGCAAAGAGGAGGCACTGGTTCAATCAGAAGCGCAATAACTGAACATCTCGTCAATAACTGTCACAGAATCTCAACTGACTCATCATTTAGAGTCACTTACAAAGTAAACCAAAATTTACTAAAGCAGTGTGTTTCCGACTTCTTCGTACTGCAGAAGCTCTCGCCATATGCATCGAAAAGCCGGAGCTATGTATTCATAAGAAACTAGCCCAGCCTTTACAACTATCATGGACCTAGTTCGTTGTGTTCCCTTATCCTTCTTTTTTTTGTTTTGTTATCTGTGTGTGTAATTTTCTCTCTTTGCCTTCTTTCAATTCATCCAATTTTTCCAGTTATAAAATCAGTTATTTTAAGTTTGTTTCCATGATCCTCCTGATCACACTTGTAATCCGTTTAGAATAACCATTTTACAATTATATTTTAATCCTGTGTAATATTTTGTTTCTATGCCTCTTTTAATCTATATTCACACCTCCTAACTTACATTTCAAGTTGAAAATTTTGATTTCAATTTGTTTCCACGCTCATTTTGTTCACACCTGTAATTCATTCTATCCCTGTGTCTCTAAGCCTCTTGTAATTCTTTTCAAGTTGAAAAAAAATTATCACCTTTTATTCGCCTTTAAAATTTTTTCTCCAGTCATCAAATATTAATTTTTCCATACGTTGTAACTATTTTCTAATCCTATGCAATCTTGCCTCTAAACCCCTTTTAATCTCTATTCCTACCTTCAAACTTTCATATCAAGTTGAAAATTATTATCACCTTTGTTACTATGTGGAATTAAACAAATAATAATTTTATCCATGTAAACTAATCTATATAAATGCGATTGTACAGCTGCTTTTGAGAATGAAATCGCCGAAAAGATCGCCATCTTTGCTGAACTTCTTGTTCTTTTCTTTGCCGTGGTCATCCATCTTACATATATATATTATATATATATATATATATATATTGACGAGTTGATCACGTACTGATGTCAGTTAGAGAACCATTGGAAACCAGAGATTGCTGGACAGCTGTTTCATCGGCAGTACGCATCCTCAGGTTTCGAGCCCAGGATTTTCCATTTACAAGGTATACGAGTAACGAGGTATAGAGGAACTATTGATAAAGGAATGTATTTCTTCGGTCAGTTTGTTATTTTTGAGAAATTTTTAAATGACAATTTTTTGAGAGCAACGAAGTATGCTGAGCAGTTTCACTTAAAGCACAACTTTCAGTCCGATAAGGAGAAAAAATGCAATGCTAAATGCAATATTTATTTGTCTATTTCTCTTATTTCAACGGAAATATTTTCTCTTTCTTTTTCTTTCAAATAATTACTCCTTTTTTCGCCTGCCTTGATTGTTGCGTTTATTTAAAGTGAGCAAAGCTTTCAGGCAGTAGCGACTGTCGTTTCTTTTTTAGCAGACTAAATATTTTACCTTATCTTTCTTTCTTGGTTTGCCTAAATTTGAGTAACAAAAAAATAAGACACTAACTAATAAGCTTATGAACTATTCTACTATTTGAGGATAGTAAAAAACAAAGAGGGTAAGGCGCAAAATCTAAGTCAAACAATCTAGTGCAAAATTGTGAATAGCTTCACTCAGTGTAAGAATTTGTTATATAATGAGCAGCTGGTTTTTCATATACATAATTTTAAAAATCTAAAGCTAGTCAATAAAGAATATTACTGAAATACAAACTGAATATCTCGTCTACATAAAACTCATAAATAACACTATCAGTGTAGTGTATTTTTATATTTATTATAACCCCCATTGATATGTTCAACTAAATGCATTTTATAACTAAGAACACGATTTTCTGCCTACAAATTTTTCAACGAATTTATTATCAAACTGTACTATCGTATGAATATTAAATTTTAAGAAACTAAACGCGGCGGCGTCACAGAGGTTAGGACGCTCGCCGGCCATGCACACAGTCCAGGGTTCGATCCTCGGCAGACGAACTCCTTTACCTCGCTAAGTCGGTAATAAGACTGGTAAAGAGGGAAGGCTGGGAATGAGGCTAGCAACCCCATCCTGTAAAAATAACCACCACTGCTACAGAAACTTCAAGCCACTAGCTTGAGGCCCTATTTTCCACTGGGAACGTGAAGGAATAAAAACTAAAAATAAAATAAAAACACGGCGGAGAAATGTAAACAGAATGTGTAAACATTTATAATAATGTGAACCACGACGACATATTAGTGATTTTAATCGTAGTTTACTCTAAAACGGTATAGCAGGTTATGTAATGGTCAAAATGGTTCATCAGATGTCTAGATCACTCCCCTTAATATTTTACTCCTTTCCTGAAAATACTTGATGTATCGCGGTTTATGCTTCCATCAGACAGTATCAGAAATCTTAGCAAATCTGACGTTATCCCTAATGTGTTAAACTTCGGTCACTCAATGTCTCAGTTAGAAATTTAATCTGCAAGCTATCTATATCAATTCGATTCCAGTATGGTTACACATACTCTTTGATGATGAATGATAGCAACGTATGATGTGAAGACTACATCATGTGAGGATTCCTAATGGTGAACTTTTAGCACTTGACACTTAAATTGAACGTACTTCTCTGAATGACGCACTTCGACTAGAGAATAAAACTACACAAGTAAACTCAGTGTCATTCGGTGGTCTGCACACAGAAAGTTTAGAAATAAAAAAATCGAACAAACAATTAAAGTAAACTTGGCGAAAATTTGAAATGGTAAAAGAAGCTTATAAGATATTTTCATTCATTTCTGCTGAATACAACACTGTGATAACCCCGCCTAGATTACTAGCTCGCTAGTTTTCTAGCCGATCCTAAGCCTGGATAAAGAGGGAGGGTTGGGACATGGTGCTAGCAACTCCACCCATAAAACCTAACCAAATTCTTACAAAAACTTCAACGCATAACGGTTGCACACCTTTATCAACAACTGTCTTCTCTCTATACTGAAGATCAGATGGCCGGGCCGGAAACAATCACCAACAAGAAACTATGGGAACAAACAAAACAAGAACCGACCAACAGATATGCAGGAGAAAGTGGAGGTCGATGCATTGGACACTCGCCGAGGAGACCGCTGGATGACATCGCGCGCGCGTCAGGCCATTGATCGAGTGGAACCAGGCCGTAAGGAAAGCGGCGAGTGGGTCGTCAGTGCAAGGGTGACATGGAAGAGATCGCGTGAAGAGGAGTTGAAACAGTATGGAATAACATGGATGCAGGTGAAAAATACAGCAGAAGGAAGACAGAAGTGGCAAGTGGAGACGTGCAGTTGAAGCCCTATGTTCCACTAGGAACCCAAGGGAACAGTAATAAATAATAATAACAAAAATTCAAAGATTCAGAGGTATTTTCAAAACTACTAGAAATTTGCATATATAGAAAGAACTGAAATTATCTACTTGATTAGGCTTCTTGTTCTGAATCTGTTATGTAACACCATAATATTATGTAATTATTCTCAGGGGAGATTGTTTATAGTCATTAACGCGGAACAGATCTTTCATGTATCAGGCTAAGAGCCACACTTATCGTATGAGGGTTAATGATACTGCTTAGTTACTCAGGTTGGAGTAGGTGGAGTGGGACTCGAGCCAGTGGTCATTGGCTGAAAACTGAGCTCTTAAACTAATACTCCTTACCTCCACAAATGAGGTTATTAAAGTTATTCCTATTCACTCAGACATCGACGTCTAATGATTTCCATTTTCAGCCACAATCTATTGTCGAAGGTGAGTAATAATTGACACATAATTTGGTTGAACCTTATTGTGTTTCAAGTGAGACACGATATGAATAAATTCATTGAGAAAATAGTATTCAAAGTTTCATGTGATTATGAATGATAACTTATGTTCGAAATGTAATTCAGTAAATAATACTGTTTCACTGTGTGATCTCTCTGCCAAACTAATTTGACATTTAAAATTGTCTTTTCTTACACATAAAAATCCAACTAAACTGCTTTTGTACATAGTTATGTCTGTTTTCCTAATCTTGTGCATTTTCACACACCTTGGTTGTCTCGTATTTATTAAGGTGAAATATTGTTCGTAGGGCAAACATTAGATATTTAAATGCAAAACGTCATTGGTTATAGTCTCTGCAAATGAGTAATTGGTAGAGTTATAATCTAACCACCATATATTTATAATGAAATCAAATGAGATATACAAAGTGGCTAGGTGAAAAAAATAACAATTCAGACATGGTATCTGAATGCAAACTAATGCAAATAAAGCAGTATGCATCCAACACACATGAATCATATGATTTATATCCACATTACTAGCTTATACAGCAGAGTTCGAAAGCGTTATTATGGTTAGTAACATCACTGAATACCAAAAAACCTGTTAAAACCTTTATTCTCTTCCTTTCAGAATATTTCTTTTCACTTTGTAATATACTCTCCAAGAATTTAAAAGTGAAGAAGACATCCTAACTCACTGTCTCTTTGAAACTTATGTCGGTGATTTTGAGAAGTATAATGTAATAAGTGTCACCAGTTTGATAGCTGGTTCTACCTGTCTCTCTGCTTTCAACATGGAACTTTGCACCGATGTGCAGCAGTTCAAGTCGCCACACTCCATGTAGCATACAAATCAAGGGAAGAAAGTAGAAGAAATGCAAAAAGAGATAGTAAACAGGGATATGAGACAAAAGGCATAGTAGTATAGAAGAACAATATAGTTTCATTGGAAATTACAAATCACAAGGAGCGGATGCATCTGCGCCAGCCTTTGAGAACGATTTTAAGCCATATCACCAATTGTCTTCAGCCATTGGTGTTCACCATCCCGAAGACCCCAACCAGGAAGTCCACATCTTCCCACTTGGCTTAGACTAACTATTGTGGATTTCGTTGACTGATGAAGCCGTGTTTTTGTTTGACCGGCGCTAGCTCTTTTCCAGTCTCACCCTATGTCAGCTAACATTGCCCGTCGAGGAAAGCGATGACTAGGCATGCACAACACATGTCCTAACCATCTGAGTCGATGTAAGCTACTTACGTCAAAAGCATAAATAAGTGTTTGAGCTAAGTGTTGAAAAGTCGATAGTGAAGTGAGTACAAAGTCAGGATAATTAGACATTTGAAATACTTGTGGGAATTAACTTGGCGAAAATACTATTCTCTTAAAATATAGAGAATAGCAAGAAAACCATTAACAAGTAGTTGCGTTTCGTTCACAAGTATTGTATTACTCCTTTAAGAGCCTAAATTAAAATGACAAAATATTGCATAATAAGCTTTTAAAAGTAGTATCACATGGAACAACTGTTCCATTATTGATTGAATTTTTTTTCATTTTTAGCTAAATATTAAATTCCTGAAAATCTTTGATTTTATGCTGCAGACGACGACTTGAATAAACCAAACAGCTGATGGCTGGAATGGCTGTTTAGAGAAAAACGTAGCATTTCATCAGAATAAGCTGATTACTTAATTAAGTCCTCCACTCATGTCACTCCATAATCCTAGAAATGTTTGAAATAACACCTGCCGAAATACAGCTTCAAGGCTCGGGTGACTATTGGTCATTGTGAAAATTACGTCTTACTCCTAAGATGGACTTAACGCGCAATAATCCTGTTCTACTGAATGCATATGTGTCCTTATTTATCAAAGTAACACTCTTACATAATACAAATTTTCATTAAAGCCTAATAACGGTGTTTATTAAATGAATTTCATCACGAACCTATATCCATAACAGAACCACTTAAAACCAGGGAGTACTGGACAACGGTTTCGTTTTACTTTGGGATTGCTTAGCACGATGCACCCATGATGCTAGTGAGGAACTAGAACTTTCAAGTCACCAGGCGAGTACTTTACCATTCAACCAGCAGGAAAGAATCTAACAGCCCCTCAGTTCAAAATTCTGCTCCCCAACAATATTTGTTACCTTAGCTAACGTATAATCTTACCTAAAATGTTGTCATAACCACTATCAAATTAAAGTCCACTTATCTAAAACCTAACCGAACAACCCTGTGTTGACACATTTGAACTTTGACGTTATAGTTAGCAAGCACTGAAACTAGCTGACAATATTTCAAGTGTAGTTTCCTGGATTTCAGCCTCAGAAACACTTTAATCATTAAGACCTATAGCTAATTTATTTTTTTGCTGTCAAATGTATCAAACAGAATAGTCAGTTTGTAGTCTAAAGTGTGCATAGTGTTCAGAAGCTAAATTTCAGAGGATCAGCTGCCCCACATTGTTCTATTCTAATCAAATTCAAATTGTTTATACCATGTTAGGTATTTGACAAAATTCATGGAAAGTTCTGCTCCATCTTGTCTTGTCTAAAGCTACTTCAGAGGAATCACGTACAGACGATGTGTTTGTTGTATATGGTAGTGATTATTATGAATAGTTAAAAACCATAAAATCATTTTTAAAAATACGGAGCACAGTGATATACTGTCTATGGGATAATTAGAAATTGGGTCTAGATACATCAGTTGAAACCATCATCTACCAAGTGCTGTTAATGCTTATGAATAATGCCCGCCAAACTAAAATCATCTCTGATTATTTGAATTGACTGAAGTGATTAGAATTAACCCAAGACGAGTCATTTCTTCTGCGCCTTAAACGCTAAGGAATACGATATTATCTCATAAGAATTTGCTAAGCTATATGCGAAACTCAATACTGATTTATTTGAACATCCTAGAAACAATAACTGTCTGCTCTTTACACATCAAATATGTGATATTATGAAAAATATACCATCTATTTCCATCTTTTGAAGAAAAGAATACTGAGTTTCTACTAATCGATTTGTATTATCCTGTGGATTAGAGAAATTCAATTTCCTCATAAAAGTAGTCAAATGATTCATTAATTTTATAGCCTTATTGCATTCCGTCATCTGACTACCTGGAATAGGAACAGCTCGAGAGACAAACAGTATAATAGTGAACTGACACGACTCAAAATAGTATGTATGAAACGCTATCGAAAATTACTTCATGAGACTTTTGAAATAAAAGTATTATTAAGTGTCAGAATAACTAAGATTAGAGGTATCATAGAAAGTCGGCATTTCTGTATAGTTATAGCTAACTTTTATTAACACCACTTAAGTTAATAGAATGGTTAAATTTCTGCAATAGATTTGACGTCACAGCATCACTGACTGTGGTCTATTGGTGCACGTGATTAATTTCCAGTCAATGAGTATTCATGGAATTGAATCTCACCCTATATACCTACTAAAGTTTAGGCAGACAGTTAGTCCTCCACACACAGAATGGGTGTGGCTCGTTACCAACTACCTGGAAAGGAAAATAGCTTTTGAGGGAGTAACATTTCCAATATTCTCACTAGACAATGTTATTTATTTTAAAATAAATCTGATACAGTATGGGAACCAACATCAATTGGTGGTATGGGGGTAGAATGCTCTTCAGCCTCACTGAAGGTCAGGGCTTTATCTCCTGTCAACCCACAGTTAAGTCCACAAAACGAGGAAGATTGGGTGTGTGTTTAGTAATCCGACCCTGCAGAAAAATTAACATCAAAGCTACTGTAATTTTAAAAACGTCTGAAGACCTTTGTTACACTCAGAATGCAAGAAATCAAAAATTTTCACCACTTAAGATCCACAACCTCTTTGGAATGTATCTTAAAAATACCAAAAGTGACAGATGCGGACTGTAAAGGACAAATTTAAGTTACATTTTGGTTAATTTTCTCAAAATCTTCAAATAATATGATACATAAATAAACATGATAGATTACCATGTCTAACGTTTACGTAAGTTGATATAGCTGACAAATTTCACAGACATAACATTAATATTCATCGAAAATTCTGCACACTCATGTCCTATAACTAGTTCATATAGTATTCGTTCATTACGTGCATATTTGAATGCTTATTCGTTAACAAATGCAGTTTTTGCTGAATAGTATTGATTTACTTTGACCATAATTTATCGTGTATATTATAATAAAAATAATAATTAATTAAATAGTTTTGTTTGTCCTTAGTACACCTTAAGACTTGTAAAAGCAGCTCTTATGCACCACCTGTCTTCTTTTCTCCTAACAGAACTGATAGTCAAGACGACTTTTAATGAATTAAGAGAAGCGAAATCATTCTATGTGAAGAGAAGATAACCAACGAACATCAACAACAGCTACAACAACCAGAAGCAATCACCATCAACGTGAGTGATTTAACAGAGGTTACTTCCCACCTTCCCGTTAGATAGGAAGCGCGGTTTCAATCACAGGCAGTGGGAACGGATGAAGATGTCAAAGGCAGCTAGAATCGGAATATCAAGATACGTCTTCATCAAACTAAAACCAGTTCGGAAATCCTCTGCACTCAGCCACAGCATAAGGAACAAAATTCGGATTTTCAACGCAAATGGGAAGTCACTTCTTCTTTACGGGTCAGAAACTGGCACTGAGCATCATCAACAGCTGCAACCTTCGCTGGCTCCATACTGAAGATCAAATGACCAGTCGATCAGTAAGAATTAGTCAGAAGGAACGCTGGCTGGGGACAAACCAGCTGAAAGCCGATTGTTCAGCAAATATTTAGGAGAAAAAAGAGATGGATCGGGAATACATTGAGGAGGCTGTCGAATGACATCATGCGCCATATCATTACCCGAGTGGAATCCAAATGGGAAGCGACGAATGGGTCATCAGTGCGAATGTGACATGGAGGAGATCATGTGAGGAGAAGATTAGAGATGGTGGGAAACTGTGGTCCAAGTTAGAGTGGACGGCAGAAGATAGGACAAAGTGGAGTTGTGTTGTTGAAGCCCTATGTTCCACTCGGAACCCAATGGAATACTAATAATAGTGACTTAAATTCTTGTATAAAGATGAATATTCTCTAATTGGTGGATGGTGGTTAGCAGTGGAATCCAGGATGCGCATTTCGTCCTATTTGGGACTCGTCAGCTGGATGTATCTGCATTTCTCAGTGAGTGATGATGTTCCCACCGAGGCTCGAACCCTGTACCCATAGTTTCAAACGCCAAAGCGTTATCCACTAGACCACTTGGGCCACGAGAGCCGCCTCTTGTGCAACGGGTCATATTAATTATTGAAATGAATTTTTTGATCTGCACAAGAAGCCGACATGTCAACCTGAGACCGAGCACTTCGGTCCAATCAATCGACGGGAAAATCAAAAAATTCAATTCAATGAATATTCTTCAGCTAAACATTATTACAGCTTAAAAAGTATCAATTTTAGTTCATATTATTAAATAACTTTCTTGCAAAAACAGTAAATCAAAGTAACTGAAAAGCAGAACCTTTTTACTTTATTGCAAAAACAAATCGCAAAGTAGTTTTTAAAATTTTACAGCTAAAACAGTCAAGCATTCATCATACAGTGGCTATTTTTGTTGGACAAAGATATTTCTTTTGTATTTCGTTTTATTTTTAATCCCTTCAGCAAAAAAAAGTGCCCACTCATGTTAAGTGCCTAATTTTAACAACAACAGAAAAAGGCCATTGGTGACAGAAAATAACAAATCGTGATGATAATAATAATTTTTCAAACATTTTAAGTGGAGCACAAAATTGACAAAAATTCAGCTTTTACAATTTTACACAGGGTACCACTTCAACTCCCTACGTTGCTACGTCTTCGGTTGCTAAGCTTAGCTGAGGCAGTTGGCATAAAGATTTCTCAACGCAATCTCAGTGTTCAGAAAAAGTTTGCTCAGTCCCTCTTCCTCCCTTGGTCGTCATCCCCAAATATAAATTAGTTATCTCTCCCAGTGACACGGGATAATTGTAGGTATTATCTTATTATGTTCTTATTTTATTTTAATTGTAATGCTAACTGTATTATCAATATCATTCTGTGCTCTAGTTGGACATTTCATTTTTGGTTTTCCCACTTAATCATTGTCATTATTACATTATTATAAACAATTGAATGAATTTACCTTGTTATCATTATTATAATCACCTTGATTGTTATCCATTAACTCACATTCCTGAACTTCGATACTATATCCTATTAACCGAGTTAATTCAAATGCCTATGACTAATATTTCATTATGTAAATGTAAAGCCTGATGAGAATTTACCAAATATACGTATTTGCTTGCTTAAATCGTGTTCTGTAATTATCAAAATGGAATCTTTAAAATATTTTTTCTAAAAAATGTCACACTTTATTGTATCGGACCCGTTGAATAGCTTCTTTAGTCAACAATTTGAAATTAGACTTTTTCGTTCTTCAGAGTATATGCGTTATTTACGTTTGATTATCTTCCGGAAGTTTAGACAAGGTAAGAAACTCACAAATTCATCCATGTCATGCACAGGACATTTACATTTATGTGTCTACGCAAGAACTTGAAAAAATTGTAGTTGTTAAAATCCATGAGCTGTTGGATTCTTTCTTAGTGGTTAAATGGTAAATTACTTGCCTAGTGGCCTGAAGGTCCTGGGTTCAAACCCCGATGGGATCATGGAAGCACACCACGGAAGAGTCCCGAACTAGGATGAGTCAGCTGTCAAATACTTCCATGTTTTCTTTAAATACTTTCATTTCGTGATCTGACTCATAAAATACCACTTACAGATGTCAGGTTTAAAGCTGAAATGATCCAGTCACTATTAAACCTCACTTGACCTGAACAACAAACTACGAAAGAAAATATTAACAGTTGTGATTAGTAACTAACCTGCTTCAAGTAGGACTTCCAGAACATCTTTATGGCCCATGTAAGCTGCAGCAATCAATGCCGTACGTTTCTCAGAATCTGATTTGTTAACATCAGCACCAGCGTTAAGTAAACATTTCACAGTACCAACATTTCCAGCCCATGCAGCAGCACGCAGAGCAGTTCTACCATCTGGTCCCGATAAATTTACATCAGCACCATAGTAGATCAATAACTGTACTATATCTGTAAGGATGAAAATAATTACAATAGTTAAGTGGAAATGTGATAAATGGTTTTAACGAAAAAGATGTTTGGTACAAAAGGTTTAAAATTGTTTCTGTATTTCACGCACTTAATTTCTATTTTCTTTTCTTAGGAAACCATAAGAAGACATAGCGCACAACAGATTGCGTGTACATATTTCATTCAGATGTTTTTTTATTCCTTCACGTTCCCAGTGGAACACACGGCTTCAAGGTATTGGCTTGAAGTTTCTGTAGCAGTGTTTAATTTTTTACAGGATAGGGTTGCCAGACTCATGCCCAACCTTCCTCTTTACCAGCATTATTTCTGGCTTAGTGAGGTAAAGGAGTGCGTCTGCCGGTGATCGAACACCGGACCATGTGCATGGTTGGCGACCGTCCTAACCGCTGTGCCACCGACGCACACATGTTTTAGCCCTAGCATAAATCTAGGCTAATCAGAATTCATATGTAGTTTGTAAGAATAAATTTTAAATCTAAAGTCAGTTAAGTCTTTGTATAACTTCTGAAATTATTGCTTTGCTAATAAGACCATCTGTGATACTTATAAGTGGCCTATGAATTCTAACTTCTATCAATTCCTGATTTTGATGATATTAGATGGTTGGAGGCAATCAGTGGGAAGTCTTGAACCTAGGTTTCGTGCTAGTTGGCGCTTACCAGTCAGCAAGGCGTATCCGCAATCTTGAAGGAACTCATCTCCGTTCTGAGATTCGAACCTGCGTAACCCAGTGACGCCTGCACTCAGAGTTGTTACCACTGAGCGATTCGGGCTCGTGATTGACCTTCTGTAGGACTTCATTGGCTACTTTGATTGGAAACTAGTTACTAGTGGGTGACGTGGGTGCCAGTTGCCTCACACCATCTAACATCATCAAATCAGTGTACACCGTGATGGTGAGCTACCTAGAATGGTGGCCACATTGCAAACCTGACTGAGAGAATTCAGTCTGCGCCAAAGAAAGGACTAGACACATCACACTAGCTACTACTGTCCAATCAAAGAATGCGTGATTTTAGCGTGACCACTAGCCAGTGTCACCGGCCAGCATTTGTCTGTGGACAAACCTGAGAAACAAATCAAAGTCCTACAAACCAACTCTTGAAAATACTTATAAAAATGCTCATCGATGTCACTGTTGTGCAACTGCAAACACGATAATAGATTACAGTCAGTATAAATCGTTACTTTTCATTCATTTCACATGACATTACAAGTATGTGTAAATAAATTGATAAAGTGTGCTTTTTAAATGACTAAACATTTGGGATAAAATGAAATACATACTATAGATGTATCAGTAACTATAGACCACCGATGACAAACAAGTTTTCCTCTAGATGATTGAAGGCAATCGGCAGGAAGCTCTGGACCTAGGTTTTTGCTTGTTGGCACTCATCAGTAAGATTTATTATCAATCTTGGTGGAACTCATGTCCTCTCCGATTACCTCAAGCCATCTGACACCAATTCAGTTTATACCACAATGACTCGTCACCCGGTATTGCGACTACATTGCAAAGCCTGCACCAACCCAATGTCTAACCGCTTGACATTAGTTACTACCTAGTGACCAATCGAATTAAGTCATCCTTTGTTTGATATGAAAATCTTAACTGACAACCAACGAAATGAATGGAGAAAAGGCAATGTTTTGAATGGTTCCACTGGCCTTTAAATAAATTCAACTAAAAGGTACCTCATTCTACAGTTGTACATCATTTGACCACTTTATCTATTGAGTAACTCGAATAACTTAAATTTAATTTTCCTTTTTAGTCGTAAAGTTTCACAAATTTTTTTATAACTTTTCGGAAGATAGATAACAATTCTCTTCATACTGATCAAAATGTAATTTCGTGATCAGTAGAAATTAAATTTGCCTCAGTTAATTTAAATTCCCCCTCCCCTTTATTGATTTGGTCTCTGTTGACAGTATAAACTAAATTTTTTAATGTATTGGTGATATTTTTGAAAATGAATTCTGAAAAGCATGAAAGATCATTAAATATGAAGCACAAATTTCTTTTCACTGTGGTACATCATGAAAAACCTGAATTAAATAATACCAAATTGACTGATAAACTAAACTTTCATCAATAAACATGTTTTGGGAGTTTAAGAAGTGAAATACACTAGTGTTTATCAAGTAAAATTACATCATTTTTTTTGTAATATAGAAAAGATAACTACCGTTTTTTTGCATATATGTATTAACAAAACATCAGACTGATAGGAAATGCTAATTTCCCCCCCCCTTTTTTTTTCTTCGTCTTTTACGAGATTTTTGATTGACATTCACTGATGACGAGAGTGTCTAGTTAAATTTGAGGCATTTTTCCTTCAGACACACATATTTAGTTAAATTTCTTTCATCACAATTTCACATTTTTGATTTCCCACAATCATCACTACCATGCATCTACAAGAATAATTTATTAGGTTTTAGATCGTTAACATTCATTAAAATATGGTGAAATATATAGAAGACAAGATATGTCAGACACTATTTTAGTTGTTGTTGTTGTTGTTGTTGTGTAAGTCGCCTTCTCATTTGCTCATACATAATAAATGCATTTATTTTTAAACAGACAGAAGTATTAAACGTAACGCCTACTTGAAACAGAGAATAGAAAGACAGAATTTTATATCATCTACTGCCTTTCTACACAGGATATTATGGTAGTATTACATTGCAGAGTGTAAATATGACTGTGAGTATATGAACAATCTGTAGTACAAATTTACCCCCTTATGGTTTCTGCCTCCTTGATAAGACAAAGCAGAGAGGGTTGATTACGATTAGAGTTCCACTTTAGACAGTAGGTCTTATTTGATTTTGTATTATGTACATAAAGGAATACTGTAATCATATCATCACACTTTACGTTTGGCTGATTTTGAAGGTGTTTTGCCGATTTTTCAACAGCTGCGATATCGGTTGTGGCGTTCTCTGTACCCCTAAACTATATGTAAAAGGAGTCGAATTCGAATTGTATTATTTATTCATATCATTCTTAATTAATCTTTGTTTTCAGACTAACGGTATTATCTCAGTCTTATGAACCATTTCATATCAATAAAAACTTTTCAATTATTTTTACATATCAAATATGGTAATTACAAAATAAAGTGAGTAACAGTGCTACATATTATATGCACATTTACATATAGTCTGGTATTTTTCCACTAAAATGTGATTTCTATAAGTTCCTACATAAATATAATTAACCAAAGAACATGTTAAACTGAAAATAAAATTATTAAGTAAAGAATGGTGCTGAATGACATTCACTAGTCGAAACTAAAGTGTGTTTGTTCTGTCTGAATTAATCTGATGTGCTCACTAGTGAGTGACCATAGAATGAAGCTGTCTGAAGTCCTTGTGGGAATACATGACCACTGGGGTCATCCAAGTCAAGTGTGAGGACATATAATACGCACAAAAGAAGTCGGCTAGTGATGTCTTTACAATATGTGCGTCGGTGGCACAGCGGTTAGGACTCTCGCCAACCATGGATATGGTCCGGGGTTCGATCCCTTGCCGACGCACACCTGACATCAATGGTCGGCCTGCAAAATTTGGGCTACCAATATCACATGCTGAAAATTCCATACTTGTACCAAAAATACAGTGTGGAATCAAGCTGTAATCAAAATAATAAAGTAATATAAAATAATATATATCGCGGACTAATAGAAGTCAGAATTTATAATCTGATGGATTCTGACCCCGGGGATGAACCGTTAGAGGGCCACCTCTTGACTTGGGGGTCTTAGATTTAATCTCCAGTGGGATCACTGACGCATCCTGATGAAGAGCCCTAAACTGGAACAAAACAACTCTCCAGTGCTTCTTGACCTTCAGTAGCCTTCCAAATGATTTCACTCCATCAACTATCTCTAAACCATTGGAGTCCAAACACTCCAACACATGAAATTAAGACCAACTTTTTTAATATATTCACATCTTGACGTTGTATACCTCATGGTGGTTTGAATTCAGGATCTATCGCATGAAGTGCTGGACAGCCACCTATAATGTTAATAAAACTTCATTAGACATTTTATTACGTTTGATCTTCCAATAACAACAGGAAAGTAAAAGCTAAAACAATAAGCAGTTCTTTTCACATAAAAAGTGCCGACTGTCAGAGAAGTTATCCGGACTGAAATTTTCGAACAAACAACTAAACGAAATCAATTCGATTTAATTAGATATTCCTGAACTAAAGAAGGTGGGTGCTTTAATTTCTCACCACCAAAAGCCAAATCGAATATCAGAATTAAACTATTGGGATTATGATTGACATTGAAACGAAAATATGGGGTAGTGATGGAACTGAAGGTGAAGACCTGTGCGTTACAGACTCACCACTATATCGACTAAACAGCACCTGAGACCATAGCTACATTTTCATCTTAATAGTCATGTCTGTGAATAAATGATATGTAAATGTCAATCTAAGTTTATCTAAGGTGATTCCACTAAAAAGGCTGGTTGAATGCAGCAATCAGTCCTCAGCGTAAGAAAATTGTATTCAAATAATCCTCCTCAACAAATAGACAATAACATCTCGTAGTCTGCAACGCCCTTCTCTGTAATCATATACGATCTTTAGGCCGAAAGGTTCATACAAAGATAAATGGAAATTGGACGGTCGGATAAAATATTTATTACAGTTTGTGGACTAATTTGTATCCTATTATGATCCAAGATTTCTTTTAAGCCTTCAGTTGTCTCATAGATCTTTTTGGTCAGCTGTAAAGATCCTGGATGCCTTTATTGGAGGGAACAGTAATTTGCTACAAAGTGAACCACTTAACACAACAAATTATAACTTTGAAAGTAATTGATAACGCCACTGGATTGTCAGTTCAATGACTTCAACATATCTCGCTCTTACATTTTGAAATAGATGTATTCAGTATCCAGTGAATAATCAGTAACTTTTTCTTCCAGGTGGAGTATACTATGAAATGCATCAAGAAGATCTAAGGCGGTAAAGTATGTTGGCTATATATATATATATATATATATATATATATATATATATCATTAACTGGACACTTCGTTCAGTCACTAGATGAGTGGCTGAAACAAACCTCCAATATACTTTGCTACACAGTTAGGTTGGTCTGTAAAATCGGTTTCAGTCTCACTGGAGAACTTGATTCAGACTATTTAGTTACTCGTGCTTTCTTCAAAATTAAATTTTCATTCAACATTAATCTCTTTTTCTTGTCATACCATATCGATCCTGACAACATAGGTTAATTCAGCATTATCTAATCATTTAAGATGAACACCCACTGCTCTAGAGCATAAATATACTATTTGTGGAACGTATTTAGTGAAAACGGTAGACAGGATATAGTTTGAAATAGGCTGATGTCTAATTTAATAAAATCAGTTGGAAAATCAAGGGGATTTTGTAAAGTAATTTCTCCCTTGAAGTCACATATTTCATGAAAACACACTTAAATTATAGACATTATATCAGATCCGCTTTGTATTTACAAATACAAACCTTAGTGACAGAGTGTGATTCACCTTTTTTTGTAGGCGGCCGAAAATAGCCTCCCAGGTGTGTTTCTGCTGCGGTACTAGGGCGCTTTGTTTGGTTTTACAAAATTAAATCCTGCAAAGAGATCTAAAATTTAGTTTTTTTTTTAATTTTTTTATTTTATTCCTTACGTTCCCAGTGGAACACATGGGCTTCAAGCTAGAGGCTTGAAGTTTCGGTAGCAGTGGTGTTTATTTTTACGGGATGGGGTTGCTAGCCTCATGGTCAACCTTCCCTCTTTATCAGACTTACTACTGGCTTTATGAGGTAAAGGAGTGCGTCGGTCGGGGCTCTAACCCCTGAACACATGCGTCGTTGGTGAGGATACTACCGCTGTGCCACCGACGCACTTTCCGGCTAAGCTGTAGTTCGTAATCGACCTTCCCATCTGTTAGCTGATATCTGAAGTGGAATGCTTTAACAAGGTAAAGCTCTTTACTAGCCTCACCTATGTTTAGTACACTATGATAACACCATGAAACAAATCACAGGTAATAACTTTTAGTAAACGACAGAAGATATATTGTAATTATTTAACTTTCAGGTTTAATAACTGAATTACACAACTGATGCAAACACACTCGATGCGTTATAGTATTGCGCCATTGCAGCGGCGTCAAACCACAGCGAAAAAAAAACACTATACATTTTTCACCTGACAACTAAGGCATACCTCTATTTTACAAACTGCTCATATTTTTACACCATTCTGTATCTTGTAAATATTGGCCTGATACGGTAATGACTGAATTTAATGGCAAATCAGAGTTGTGAAAAGTCCACATCCGATTGTTACTAGTTCGAATGCCGCTACAACTAAATTTCTCTTTCAAATCCAGTCAATACCTCATTCATTATTATTATTATTAGGCATAACGTCCAAACACTGACTGACAAATAGGGATCTTTTTTTCGAATAACAAGAGCCATAGAAATAACTCTATGTTGACAAATGATCAAATATAATCATTTTGTTGTCTAACAGTAAAAATTCTAATAATGTATAATTTCAAAGTTATTAGTATTATTACGAATGAAATATAAGTGAATTCGGTGTATACAGTTAACAAAAATTTAAATACTGATGGATGAAATTTTTTTCTGTTAGGGTATGCATTCCAATACAATAAAAAGGATTCTAACCTAACGGTGAATTTTTAGAAAATTCACTCATCATTCAAACGCACTGGTGTTTAGGCCTTAACGACAACGTGATACCATATTATATTCATAATAGTATTAATAAGAGTAGTATAGGTAGGAACAATAATGAAATAAAAAGTGTTTGTGAATTTTATTATTCACCGTTCAACTTCTGTATTCGGAATTGTCATAGTATGCTCGTTTATTAGGCCAAAAATATCACATTTCAAAGGCATACTAACAACAACAGATACATATACACAAACACTTGCCTATTTTGATTCTAATGTCAAAATGCAAAAATTGCGGAACTTTGTTTAACTTTTCTGTGCCGTTTTGTCAAGCAGTTAGATAGTAGAGTTATCAATATAACTTTGTGTATAAGTTTAATTTAATATTTGAAAATAATTGGTTAGTTAGTTAGTTAAGAGGCATTTATATCATTTGACTTTGACTAAAAGGGTCTAACTGAGATTTAATTATATCGGTCTTCAGCTTGTTTCTCTATTTCAAGCATAAATTGTAGGTGTTAATGATTGTATAGGTGGCGCAGAGGTTAGGACGCTCCACGACCACGCACATGGTCGGGAGATCGATCTATAGCCGACGCATACCCAATATCAATGACCAGCGTGCTAAATTTGGGCTATCGATACCACATACTGAAAATTTCATACTTTTACCAAAATAATGTGTGGAATCAGGTTGTAATAAAAATATAAAAATAAAATAAAATGCATTCTGATTAATCCTGTTTGATTTTCTCACAGTGAGGTTTCATTTGAGGACACATTCATTTGTAATTTATGCAGGACTTAGCCATCAGCGTATTAAAATTTCTCTGCTGAAGAGTTACAAGTTACAGTGCCTTACTAGCTAATATTGTGGTGAGAGCTGGTTGCAAGCCGAAATTGTAGACAACAATTTACGTCAATGTTACGTTCTGAATCGGGGTCATGAGAAGAACAATAAAAACACTTAACTTTGAGGAACTCAACAACCAATCACAGCAAACTTAGCGTGAGCATATACAATTCGCAGATATGTGGCTTAACTTTCTGAGAAACGGCCACAAGCAGTACAGAATAATCTTCAGCAAGAAAACAATCAGTCAGAAGATGTTGCTTCTCCTCTGACAATAATGTACATAAAAATGTATAAATATCTGTTGATTTTCTGAATAAACGATCTGTCGCCTGACCCTTGTTTTCTGTCAATACAATGTTGTTTTATGAAAGTTTTCAAATGAAAAATAAGCAAAGCAACGAAATGCTGATTGAAACTGAACTGAAAACTTAAAATCATTAAAATTTCCACATGTATGTGACAGATATGAAAGCTTATGTTCACTGTCACTAATTGATTATTCAACTCGGTTTTCTCACAATAATTCCAAATGAAGAGATTTAGTGAGACTAACATCAAGTCAGTATGGATAGAGGTAATGCAGGAAAACTGGCAACTAGTATTGAGATAATGATGATGAGAAATCCCTGGGTATTCAGAGTGAATATGATACTTGCTAGCGTTTCAGTCTCGAAGTTCAGCAGGTATGCAGCCTTCCAGTCATTTACATACACCCATAGAAGAGATGAAAGGCAAAGCTTCTCGTTGCTATGACACGGAGGTTGTTTGTATATTTGAGCAGCACTTTTTTAATTCCCTTAAGTCCTGGGTGGAACATAAGGTTTCAAGCTTGAGCTTTGCAGTTTCAGTAATGACAATGTTGTTTCATCATGAGGTGGGATTGTTAGCCTCACGATCAATCTTCCCTTTTTAGCAAGCTCACTACCGGACTTAATCGGCAGGGAATGGAACCCAAACCACGTGAGGGACTGGCAAGAGTTCTGCCATTGAATATTCTACACTATGAACAATGCTTAATGTAACTTGTATGTGATAATGGTGAAATATACCTTTACACCGACCCTCCAATGAAAGCAGAAATCTTAAATGCGATCAAGCTACTGAAGTCCGTAAAGGAAGCAGGACCAGACGGAATTTACCCTAAGCACTGAAAACGGACACAGAGACTGTGGCAGATGTGCTCACTCCATTACTGCAACAGATTTGGAAAGAAGGAAAGGTACCCATCGATTGGAAGGAAATCTGGCTACCTCATCGAGCTGCCAAAGAAGGGCGACTTAGGCCTCTGCAAGAACTGGCATGGAATCATGCTCTTGTCCACGCCATGTAAAATACTATATCGCATCATCCTGGAGAGAATAAAGGATGTACTGGATACAGAACTCCGCCACCCACCAGAAAAAGCTGGATTCAGGAAAGGCGAATCATGTGCCGATCAGCTCGAAACTCTACGCATCATCATCACAGAACAATGCATAGAATGGCAGTCGAACCTCTACATCAACTTCATCGACTTCGAAAAGGCCTTCACTGGACAGCGTTGACTTAGAAGTAATTTCGAAACTGCTTCAACACAATGGCGTGCAGTGCCTGAGTCTTTATCAACCTCATAAAACAGCTACATAGCAGTGGCACATGTCAAGTGATCCACAACTGAAAACTCAGCAATACGCCCGAAGTGAACACAGGAGTAAAACGGGCTGGCTACCTGTCTATTATCACCGATGATATTCTTAATTTCGGTGGACTAGATTATGCGTCAGAGTGTAGGAAGCGAGGAGTCAGGAGTACGATGGACGACCGATAAGAAGACCCTAGAAGATATGGATTTCGCAAATGATATGTGTCTAATGTCACAAAAACTCGAAGACTTGCAGGCGAAAACCAGCAAACTGGCTGAAGAAGCAGCCAACGAAGACTGGACTCCAGGTGAACACAGAGATGTGAGTGATGAAAATAACGAACCACCACCAACAGCACCAACAACCAGCACTAATCCCCATTGACGGAAGAGATTTGAGAGGTTACCTGCTTCACTTATCTAGGAAGCATCGTTTCAACTGCAGGCATGCCAAACAGATGAAGATGCCAAAGTCAGAACCGGAAAGGCAAGATACTTCTTTATCAACCTGAAAACAGTTCGGAAATCTTCTTTACTCAATATAAGAAACAAGAATCGGATTTCCAACACCAATATCAAGTCGTCCTTCTATACGGGTTAGAAACTTGGCAGTGTGTCACGAAAAGGATTTCCATTAGCTTGTTGCAGAACATCACCAACAACTGCCACCTTCGTTGGCTCCATACTGAAGATCAAATGGCTAGCCGACCAGAAGGAATTAGTAAGAAGAAACTCTGAGAGCAAACCAACCAAGAGCTGACCACCCAGCAAATATGTAGGAGAAAATAGAGATGGATTGGATATACGCCACTGCGGTGACCATTCAGTGACATCGCACGCAATGCAGATCATTGCCCAAGTGAAATCCCAATGGGAATTGAAGAGTGGGTCGTCGCTCCGAAACCGACATGGAGGAGATCGTATGAGGAAAAGATGAGAAAGTTTGGGCAATCGTTGACCCAACTGAAGAGGATGGCATAAAAGAGAGGAGAGTGCAGATGCGTAGTTGAAGCCCTATGCCACACTCGGAACCCAAGGAAACTATATTAATAATAGTACCTTTAAATGTAGACTGGCATAACAGAACACTTGATCATACCATTGTATCGGTTCAGTACCAAAGGGTAACTTTAGAGGTTAAAATTTATATTTTACCCATGCATTAAAAGCTAAGTAATAATGATGTAAGCGTGTATAGACTCGAGGTATCTGGTGTATTTGCTTGTTTCTCCTTGTCTTCAGTTTTAAATAGTGATTTCTGACAAAGTAAAATATGAAAACAGATTCAAAGGAGTCCAAACAACTTAAGATAGTAGAATGTTTCGGACAATGTGGAAAATGTTTGATTCGACATTATCAATTTTAAAGATGGCAGAAGTTACACCTACTTATACAGTTTGATTCCATTTAAAACTGGTGATTTTATACCGTGGAGATCCTATAGCGTTATATGCTATACGCAATATTCTAATTTTATTAATCTTAATTTCGTCACTGTTAATATTTAAATATTTTTCGAAACATACAGAAAAAACGATACATTATCTCAACAGATTTTACATTGTTACAGTCAACCAATCACCCACAGTCTTCTTAAAATATCCTACAGGATTTCCGAGTATCCTGTGACTTAAAACAATATTTTACCTACATTATTTAGTTGCTTCGGCTTTTCAGTTTTAAATTTACATACATATTCTGAGTGATCTTTATCCGCTGAATTTAGGTATAAAGCCACTGAGAATAAAAGTGTATTTCATGACTGTTTTGTCTAAGTTAAGAAATATTCAGCAGTTTTCAATCAAGACTCACTAAATAGTCGAAATTGAGCCATAAAGTTTCAAGAAAAGCAGATAATTTAATTATGGAAGTTAGGACGTTTGTGCCTTAGGTTTGTACCTCCAGTTGGTTCCAGACTAGAACAGAACAGATATATAGCTCTCCATATTTTCCAATGGTTCCTCTGATTTTGCCAGTTTGTGATAAAACTTGCTCATAAATTAATGTAGCTATCAACACAGCTCAAATTACATATCTACTTAAGTTAGTTTTTGTAAGGAATGTAGGCAGTTTATTTACAGTAGACAACTGAATGGCGGGTGAATACAAGTGTTACTATTGTCAACGAACTGACTAGTTAGTTAAATGACTGTAGTAAACCGTCACAAGTACTGTGACTAACAGTGTTGTAACTAAGTGCTGCAGCTAAGAGTGTTCACTTATTTAGTCTCCTCTATCAAGCTAACTAACGCTTCAAGGCCATATTTCTACAGACCTGTCGACAAATGCAATCTCAAAAAGAAGACATTTTCTAAACTCATTAATTTTTCCATTTAAAATAAGTGAATTAAGTACTTATCTTTAATTCAGTTTTGATTTTTCCCCTTGAATGTTTGGACTGAAATGTTCAGCCTCTGTTGATATGTCAGCTATTTCTGTGGATGTTGTGACGACGTCTGAGGATTAACTTGAAGTATTTTGATAGATTGCACTGCTAGTCACCATCTATCAAATTACTTTCAGTGAATTAAAGTATATCATTAGGCATCTCAACTCTTAACGAATAAAATTTTCATTGAATGAGTAGATCTTTTTTTTCTGGCTATTAAACTTGAAATGGTTCATGTTTATCACTATTATTCTGTTTTTTAAGACAAAAAACCATTCGCGTACATTAGAGCTGATCATTTATTTTACTATTTCAAACAAATGCTTGTAGATTAGTTGAAGGATTCCATCAAGAGCTGACATCAGTGAGAGAAACATTGGAAACCTGGGAGTACTGGACAGCTGATGAAATTCTCCAACTAAGCAAACGAAGTTTCGTACAAAACCAATACTTGAAAGTTAATCTGATACCTAGCCCTATTCAAGCAGTTAACCTGGGGTTCTAGTGGGAAGCCATGACCAGTAGGGTGCGGCAGATTGAAGGTGAGGCAGTAACTAATCGAAAAAGACATTGTGAAGTGGTCGTGCTATGTCATGAATTAGCAGAAGTTAAAATTAATGCACTGGCCAATGGACCGGATCCCAGTGGCTTAGTGGTCTACGAGCTCGCATTGTAGCAAGAAGGTCCTAGGTTTGAACCCTAGTGAGTGAGTACTGATGAAAAGTCCCAAACTAGGACGGAACAGCTGTCCAGTACTCCCTGCAGGTTTTCCAATGGTTCTATAACTGATGTCAGCTGATGGTGAAGGCCTCCAACCAATCAAACCAAATCCCTACAGAACCAATACTTGAAAATCCTTGTAGAGTTTCATATTTTAATTTGCATTTAATGGTGTTATTCTTTACAATGCAACTTTGCTAACACCTCTAATCGTAACGAACTAAAAAGAACAGAATCATTGAAATGAAGTTTACGATTTCAAGACCAATAATAATACATCTATTTACATTACAGTTTAACACAATAATGACTTCGACAAAGGTGAGTCATTAATAAATGTAAGGCACAGTACCAAAGGTTAGTCTTTCATAAATATTTATTCAGAATTGTGATATTTCTTTGGATTTTATGTAACGGTCATCATGGTATAATAAATGTCAACAACAAAAAATAAATAAAACACTTTCACATTTGATAAAGCAATTCTGATGCTGTCAGTGTCTTCTGTATATTTTTTATCTTATTCATTTCACCTAGTAGTAGGAATCATTTCATTTGGCCTGTCACTTGAATGTAACTGCAATGTAGTGAGTTTTGGTATTTCTATTACCACAAAACCGTTCTATATTTCATATCTGAGGACTAGCAAATCAATAACATTAAAACAAAGTCAGTACAGTACCGAGTTACACGTTTTTCATGACCTTTGGTTTGTATATAATCACTCTAGTAAGACAACTCATTATAAAAATGTGTACACCTCGGAAAAATTCTCTAGGTTCTAAAGCAAGTCACACATTGATTAAGAATCTCAGAGAATCACTGTACAATACATTTTTGAACTTGATTTATTAATAAATTTTACAGTTTGCCTTGCGACTGGCTGAAAGGTCGACAGTCATTTGAAAAGGAAAACGTTTAGAAATAGCTCTGTAAACTGTGACAACAGAAGAAACAAGTATAATTACTACATTCATTTTAAGTATATCTTTCTCAAGAAATTTATTAAAATCCTGAAACCACAAATAGTGAATTAATTATTCATTTCCCTTGATTGAATATGTGAATTACCATATCCTGGAATATTTATGGTAAAAATATCATACGATTTATTTCCTGTAGTTGGTTTGTAAGGATTAGTTTTGTTTTTACGAGTTGATCACGGATTGATATCAGTTAGAGAACCATTGAAAATCAGGGAGTACTGGACAGCTGCTGTTTCATCCTAGTTTGGGAATCATCGGCATTACGCACCCAGTGGGGTTCGAGCCCAGTACCTTCCGGTTACAAGGCAAGCTCGTACACAATACATTGTAGTCGATAGATTCAGAGGTTTTTTGGCTAAACTATGACTGCATACTTCTTTCAAAGTGATCAGCGTTTAAATAACAACATATTCCAGGTTTATGAAGAAAGAAAGAAATGGATATTCACCTTTTAATTTTGGTATGATAAATCTAATTTTTAATTAGTCTACTGATCTAGTAAGACTTTCAAACGAATTATCATTACTAGCGTAGAACAGGGTTCTCTTGGATTCAACAGCTTGAAAATGATTGCATATTAAAACAAATACATCTTCCTTTGTATATGGCAGAAATGAATTTTCAAAGTAACACTTTACATGAAAGCGTAGTGGTCCCACTTGCTAAACTTCATTAATCCACACACAAAAGTAGAGAAAAGAAAATATGCAAAGAAAGTATGATAGACGAAAATGTATAGCAGAAAGAATAGCTAAATGGAGAATAATGAAAATTAAATGAGATCAGCAGTCCATAAAGAATGAGAGCACCAGTTAGAATGTTTTGATACATATTATAACGACAGAAGACAAGGGCCAGGTAACAGATCCTGTATTGAGAAAATCAATAGATATTTATACATTTTTGTGTGCATTATTGTCAGTGGGGAAGCAACGTCTTCGGACTGGTTGTTTTCTTGCTGAAGATTATCCTGTACTGCTTGTGGCCGTTTCTCAGAAAGTTAAGCCATATATCTGTGAATCGTATTTGCACACGTTAAGTCTTCTGTGATTGGTTGTTGAATTCCTCAAGGTTAAACGTTGTTATTGTTCTTTTCATGACCCCGATTTGGGACATAACATTGACGTAAACTGTAGTCAACAATTTTGGCTTGCAGCCAGCTCTCATCACAATATAACTAACGGTGTCAAGGCATCGGACCTTAGCGACTCGTGAACCCTAGCTAAGCAATTTACATAACCAACTCAGACCAACAACCAAAAACCTCATGGACTGGTCATAGGCTTTGATTCGACTACTCCTAATTCTTTTGCAACCTGATTCTATGTCAGCTAACATCAGTCATAAATGAATTCGACAGCTGATCACGCATAATGCTTATCCTAAGCATCTCAACTGACGCAGCTTCACAATTTCATCAGCTGACTTTACCCGCTTACCTCAATATTACTCATAATGTTATACGACTTAACACGAAAAGCAAAATGTTAACACCGCCTAGATGACTACTCAAAGTCATGAAAAATAAGGCAATTTTCATTCGATGCATAATGCTTTATAATCCAGAACTGTAGTTTAGCTGACAAAATATAAAATAAATCATTATTTCGCAGTAAATCTACATCTTACAACTGTCCTGTTGTCAGATACTGTATTGATAAATTACTTTGAAAAAATGTAACAGCCACTAGTATAAACAGACAACTAGTATAAGTAGACATTTGGCGCGTCCGGAAATAAGAAAGACATATGGTGTTTTGTTAAGATATTCAAATCAATTCAACTACCACTTATAAGCTGTCGATATGCAATAAACTTATCTTCTCGTACAAAATATCTTTTTTCATCAACAATTTAATGATCAACCTGTAGAGAATCATATTTATTTTGATACAAATTCACTTAAAAAGGAAGGCTTAATCAAGCAAGGTACACCAAATAAAAACTGAATAGACAGAGGGAAAACAAAGTAATTCAAAAACAAGACTGTATATTGCCTAGGCAAAACCTGATCTTAATGCGTCGGTGGCATAGCGGCTAGAACGCTTTCCGCCCATGCACATGGTCCAGGGTTCGATCCCTGACCGACGAACTCCTTTACCCCGCTAAGCCGGTAATAAAGCTGGTTAAGAGAGAAGATTAGGCATGAGGCTAACAAATCCATCCTGTAAAAATAAACACGGCTACAGAAACTTCAAGACTTCTAGCTTGAAGCCTTATGTTCCACTGGAATTGTGAAGGGAAAAATAATAATAATAATAAAAACTGATCATAAGAGGCGTAAAGTGTTTCAAGTGCCATCAAAAAATATGAAATGATGAAAAAGACTTTACTATTGATAAAATGAATAAGTGAAATGAAATAACAATAACTTGACAGGACATTGTTACATTAAGATAAAGACAATGTTTTTGAACACAGTTTAAACTTGCATTCATACATATATAGTCAGTGTCATAGCTAAACATACATAGAAAGATTTGTTAAGTTTAATCTGCTAAATTATTTAGAAAAATGAAGAAATAAAAGTTGGGTGGTCCTACTCCAGATGGTGTTCAATAATACATGATATTGTTGTTCTACATTAACTTTTAGCCAAAAAGACGTACAGGTGTACATAAGATAAACTTCATCTACTCATATAGAACTTTATACTTCTGTTTAGAGCTGGATATAGCTTTTTTCTATGAATATGAACAAATCAAACAGAGGCTCAAAAAATCCGGCGTAAACCATTATAGTATAATTGTCATTCATTATAATTAAACTACTGACTCTTTACCATTCTGACTTCTGCTTTCCTTTCGAATCCTGAATGTGTGATGTGTTTACGAAGGAATTATGTTTGTGTGAAGAGTTTACCTGTTTCCTTAAATTATTATCTATAAACTTCGTGCCAGTGCGCCGGTAGCACAGCGATTAGGACGCTTGCCGACCATGCGCATGGTCCGGCCAACGCAAACCTTCACCTCGCTAAGCTGGTTGTAGGGCCGGCAAAGAGGGAAGGTTGGGCATGAGGCTATCAACACCATCCTGAAAAATAAACATTGCTACAGAAACTTCAAACCTCTACCTTGGAGCCCTATGCTCCACTAGGAACGTGAGGGAATATAAAAAGCTTCGTAGGACGGTCATCACTTGAGAATGTATTTCGCAAAGCTTCAGTTCCCTCATCGACTGTATATTTAGATCTCCAAAACTTTAAACGATTGGTGAATTCACTGTTCTGTTGGATTAGACTTGCTCAGAAATAGTCTTGTACAACGAATCATAATCCTTGATGTTAGATGCAGTAGTTTATCTTTGTTTAACTATGACTTTTTTAGGGCGGGGACCGTCGCTGAACTGTTTCAGAATTTCATCCATAAGGAGTATATATATATACACTTTCAATCAGAATTTTTTCCTTCACGTTCCAAGTGGAACATAGGGCTCCAAGCTAGCGCTTGAAGTTTCTGTAGCAGTGTTGATTTTTACAGGATGGGGTTGCTAGCCTCATCCCCAACCTTTCCGCTTTACCAGTCTCACTACCACCTTAGCGAGGCAAAGGAGTTCATCGGCCGAGGATCAAACCCTGGACCATGTACATGGTCGGCGAGCGTCATAACCGCTGTGCCACCGACGCAGTCCAACGGGAATAATCGTTACATATTACCTTTAGTAGAGTCTAACTTTTACATGATAATTGATATAAGTATAAAACTTGAGCACTGTGGTAGAGTATAACTCCACTATAGATAAAATTTTATTTTGATAAATCACACAGTGTTATACAGTAATATTATTACCGTCTAACACTGTGTGGAGTTGTACATGATAAGAATTAGTGAGAATTAATCATCTTGTTGAAACTTCTCTTAACGAGTTAAACCTACTTTTCTAGTGTCGCTACTAAAACTACTATTAATCACATCACGTTTTTTGAAACAATTTTGATTAATTAATCAACAATTATTTATTTTTAGATTAATTGGCATTTTGCGTTGATTAATTACTCTGGACAGAAGGGGCTTGGTCTCTGCTGATATGTCGGCTGTTAGTATGGATGCACAGACGACGTCTGAATGTGAACATGGTGTCTTTGTGTTTGACGATGATTGACAATGAAGTGCAGGATACCCATTTTTCCTGTTTAGGACTCGTCAGATAAATATACCATTATCTTCAGTGAGTGATGGTATTTTCCCTGATACTCGAGCCTGCGCCTTTTGTTTCAAATTCAAAGCATCATTCAACAATGGTTCCCAAATAGGAGGAAGTTAGTAGATTGTATTCCACGGCTAATTACCACTAACTAAAATAACTATTCAACCACTAGAAATATGAAAACTTCTCATGAATTGCATGCACAGTATGGTCTAGGGAGATTCTTGTTACCACCCAGAACGTGAGATATAGTGAGTGCAATGAAGAAACTGAACATTATATTTACTAACTGTATAATTGTATATTAACAAAATGAGATGCATTTAATATCATAAGCAAGTAGGTAGTTATTCCATCTGAGCTCACAGTTGGAAAGCACTGCAAACCACTGAATGCATCCATTATCTCACCCAAAACCAAATGAATACATCTCCTTACAAACAACATAAGATAACGATTATTTTTTATTTTTGACTACAGCTTGATTCCACACTGTATTTTTGATGCAAGTATGGAATTTTCAGCATGGATATCGGTAGCCCAAATTTTTGCAGGCTGACCATAGATATCAGGTGTGCGTCGGCGGGGGATCGAACCTCGGACCATGTGCATGGTAGGCGAGAGTCCTAACCACTGTGCCACCAACGCACAAACAAACATTTTTGTTCAAAGAAGCCAGTAATAAGTGGTAGGTTGTTGTTCAGTTAACTCTTCTGTATTACTGACTTGCCTCACATTTTCTTCCAGTCAATACATAAATAGTTGGTTACAGGATTTCATCATGAGCTGACATTGGTTAGAGAACCATCGGAAAACCTGACAGTACTGAACAGCTGTTTCGCCAACCCAGTCCTAGGACTCTTCATCAGCACGCACCCGCCGGGATTCGAACCTAGGACCTTCTGGTTACAAGGTGAGCTCGTATACCATTAAGCCACTGGGACCCCATCCTATGGCCCATGAATTCTAACTTCTGCCGATTCACGATACCCGCTACCCAATGTCTTCGGCGAGTATTTGTCCTCACACCCGACCTTCTGCACCCTACTGGTCACGATTTCCCACTTGAACCCTGGGTAACTACCTACCTGAATGGTTCTCTAACCGATGATATCAGCTCATGATGAAATCCTGTAACCAATCAACCAAATCCCTACAAACCAATACTTGAACATATATCCCTGATATAACGTTTCGTTGGGTCTTTTCAATACAATGTCAAACTATCACGTAGCCTTAAAATAATGACTCCATAGAGGAAATTTTTTGGCGGACCATAGATATTTTCTGCTGCTGGTTGATAATGCCGTATGAAACTTGAAAATGCAAATAATATTTTGCTACTGACTTATTCAAAAAGTATGACAAAGCCTAAGAATAAGTCACAACACTGAACAAACTTGTCTCTTATTAAATTATTAACAAAATGAAGCACTTTTTCCCCCTTTAAAATGCAGTAGTAGAAGTAGTAACAAATTGTAAACATTCGTCTGAACACCTAATCACATTTGTTATTGTGTCTAAGCCTGCTTTTTTGTTTTTTTAATTCTTTTGGTTCAATATTAAATGTATGTGCAAGTGTATCTATATGCCATAAGGATAAATAAGCACACGTACGAACACACACACACGTGTTAATGTGTTTGTGTGCTAACACAGTGGTGTTCATTTCTGTCTGTCAAACCTTGGAATGAAAAATGAAAATGGCCTTTAACGAATTTTTACACTACTGTATTCCTTTCTTCCTTCCTTCTTTCTTTTCCCACTTCTAAAACTATAGCACCATATACGAAATAATAATAATATTAATAATAATCGTATAAAGCTACAAAAAAAATTTGGCATCGATCTGCATCTTTATCTTTAAATTACCTGTGTGACGTGATGTTTATATGTGTTTCTGTGGCTGATTGAGTGGGTGAATGAGTGTGTGCGTACGTGTATGTATGTTAGTATATCGATGTGTAGCGATGTGTTCAGCGGAAAATGCATCTGCTTTGTACAAAATACATAGATGAGATCAGTAAATTGTAGACGACATGCATTTCACCTTTTTTTGCTATTCCTACTATTAACTGAGAGATAATCGTATCATCTTAACTCTAATAATTAGCTTAGAACGAAGTTACTTTTTATGTGATTATGTGCTTCTAACTTCATAAGACTGGAATAAACAAGAATATGGGAACAAGTTGCCTAAACGGGAAGAAATGAGAGATTTGTTAAGTGTGTTTATTACAATATTAAAAAAGAAATTTGTTGAAGCAATAGGATGTTCTCATGTACGTGTTCCAAGGATATATATTTATATATACAGGTATAAATTGACAAGAGGAAACAAAATTAGTTCATGATATTGTGTAGAATGACAAAAGAGTAGCTGAATACCGATTACTTTTACACAACCTTCGTGTACTCACAATCCACACTGATATGATGCAAGGTAATTATGAATCTTTCCTATCATGCAAACTTGAAGATACAACAGTGAGAAATACCAATTTGAAAGGAAAGGAAAAACAGCTTTCAATCGTCTAAATCCCCTTTTAATCTGACTAAATTTTGCAGCTAGTAGACGTCTCTTACTCATACCACTTAATATTATTATTATTGTCTCCTTTAATTCCTAGAGGAAAATAGGGCTTCAGCCAGACGTCTTCATTGCATTCGGCTGGCTCCACATCTGCCCACATGCTTTCATCTCCTCTTCACATCACCTCCTCCATGTCATCCTCGCACTGACAACCAACTCGCCGTTTCCCATTTTCGGGTTCCACTCGAGCATGTGTGTCACCTGATGGTTTTCTCAAAGTATGACTAATCTGCTCACACTTCTTCCTGCATATTTGTTGCACAACTGGTTCCTGATGGATTGGTTCGTTCATTGCCATAGAATGCCTGCTGCTGATCTTTTCTGGTCGGCCATCTGATTTTGAGTAGTATTGAGCGTACATAGCTGTTGATGAAGGTCTGTAGTTTGTTCAAAGTAGGTTCTTGTGACGCGGCGCCAAGTCTCTAATCCGTATAGTAGCACTGATTTCACAATGGAGGTGAAAATCTGGATCTTATTTTTCACGTTGAGTGCTGTTGACCTCCACACAGACTTGAGAGTAATAAAAGCTTGTCTTGCTTTCCCGATCCTCGCTTTGATATCCTCGTCAGTTCCGCCTGCACTTGAAACGATAGGTAGGTAGGCAAAGGAAATTGCTTCTTTCAGACTTCTCCTATCTTTGCTGATTGTTGTCTGTTGTTGTCGCTGTTGCTGTTGACCAAGAATTTTCATCACCTCTGTTTCCCCTATGTTCACCTGAAGTCCTACCTTTGATAGTTCTTCTGCCAACTTGTTGATTTCCACTTGGATACCTTCCAGTTTGTGAGAAATCAGACATATATCGACGGCAAAGTCCAGATCCTCCAAGTATTTCGTGTGGGTCCGTTTTATGCCTATCTTCTCATTGCCCGATGTCTGTCGCATTATCCAGTCTACCACAATCAGGAAGATCATTGGTGATATTAGACAGCCTTGCCTCACTCCCGTCCTCACTTCGAAGGATTCCGTAAGTTTCCCGTTGTGGATTACTTGGCATGTATCATTATCGTGCAACTGTTGGATGAGGTGTATAATTATTGTCGGCACCACGTAGCGGAGAAGTAGTTTCCAAATCAACTCTCAATCGACGCTGTAGAAGGCCTTTTCAAAGCCAATGAAGTTGAGGTAGAGAGCTGACTGTCATTCCAAGATGTATTCAATGATGATCCGTAGAGTGGCGATTTGATCAATACTTGACTTGTTTCTCCCGAATCCAGCTTGTTCCGGTCGGAGTTTTTCATCCAGGGCTTATTTGATTCTCTCCAGGATGGTATTTTGCTTGGGATGGACAGGAGTATAATACTCCGCCAGTTTTTGCATTGACTTAAGTCTTCTTTCTTTGGTAGTTTGAATAAGTATCCTTTTTTCCAATCCTCGGGTAATTTGCCCTCTTTCCACACATTCTCCAGTAGTGGTGTCATCAAGTCCGCTGTTGTCTCTGGGTCCATTTTCAATGCCTCTGCTGGGATTCCGTCTGATCATGCTGCTTTTCCAGTTTTTAGCATCATGATTGCCTTCAGGATTTCTGTTCTCGTTGGAACGTTGATGTCCACTGGTAGTTCTGCTTCCTTTGCTGGTATTATTGGGTGCGTTGTAGGTGGCGGTCGATTTAGAAGTCTTGTGAAGTGTTAATCCCAGTTTTTCCTTTGCTCCACTTTTGTGATTGACTTCCAATTGTCATCTTCCACTGGCTTAATTTGTGCTGATCTTTTCCCCGACAGGAACCTAGTTGTTTGGTAGAGTGTTGCGAGGTCTCTTTTACCTGCAGCGTGTTCTGCTTCACTTGTCATAGCTTCATAATATTTTCTTCTGTCTTCCCTGGCACTCTTCTTTAATCTTTTGTTCAGTGTATTGTAGCTTGCATCGAACTCCTGTTTTTGTTGCTTGTCGATGCACTGGATGATCTTATGATTCACCATTCTCCTCTCTTTTATTAGTCTCTATGTGTCTGTGGTGAGCCACTGTTTGTTCTGTCTCCTCTTTCTGCATAGAACTTTCATGCATGTTTAACTCCACACCGCCTTCAGGTTGTTCCAGTGATTTTTAACGCCGGTGTCTTCGCTAGTGTTGATTTGCGTCTCCGTCTTTTTCCTTATGAATGCAGTAAAAATGTCCTTTATGACCTGATCTTTCAGTTTTTGAATATTGAACTGGGCTTGTGGTCTATCTGCAGCTCCTGTTTCCTTGAAATTTTTAATTTGATTTGGAGTGCCCCTCACGAGATAGAGTTCTGAGCGTACATCATGCTCCTTTTCTTAATTTTGTGTCCAGTAAGCTGCGTCTCCACTTCCTTGAGCAGCATTGAGATGAAGTCAATTCGGTGTTTGGTTCGCCGTCTGGTGACACCCATGTAGCCTTGCGGATATCCTTGTGCTTGTATACGCTTCCGCTAAACACTAGTTCATTGAAGGCACAGAAGTCTACGAAGAGTTCTCCATTTTCATTCATCTCTCCCAATACTTCTTGACCCATAATGAGTACTCTTCCTGTGTTGTCTGACCCCAGTTTGGTGTTCATTTCACCCATAAATATTTTAATGTCACCAACTGGAGTATTGTCCATTTTTGCCTGTAGAACTCTTTTTTATTTTTTAGGTCTGCGTTTTTTGTGGGTGCATAGCATTGTATAATTGTCGCTCTCCGTCCTTTTGAGTTGAATCTGGCGATCATCATCCTGAGTGAGATCACCTCCCAATGTATCAGGGCTTTTGTTGCCGTTGGTGACATCATGATAGCCACACCCTCGGTTTGCTCATGATACCACTTAATAAGTAGCGCTTATATTGGTTTCTTTTTGTTCAAGATGTTTTAATAATGAGTTGAAAAATTCACTTATCATAACAAGAGGTCATAATGTTGATATCCTTTCAGTTTAACTACTACCATTGTACATTTTAAAATATCCAGGGATTAGATTACAACATACAATGCACGGGTGATTCAGTGATAGGACACTCGCAATTTATGCGTGAGATCCGAGTTTGATCCCCTGCCAATGCATTTCCCAATCTAGGTCGACTGACAACAAGCCCATTAAAGAAGGGGGAGACTGGGTGTCAGGCTATCAATGCCACCCTGTAAGAGAGGAAAGCCACACCTCTGCTACTGAAATTTCACAGCTCAATCTTGAGGCCGTGTGTTTCACTGGGAAAGCAAAGGAAGGAATGGAAAAAAGAATACAGAATTCATGATTTAATAGACTGTCAGCATAGAGAACGATTGAACTGCCAATAATTAATAAAAGAATTAAATTCATTTTTATAACTTAACTTCATTTAGCAAATACTAAAAAGTATACACTAGTGATATTCCATACCAACATCAATTATACTATCGTTGTCTACTGGAGGGCTTAAACAAATTATTTGCGATATGCTTGGTTGAATGATAGTGAGCTTTAAATGAAATCCACAAAATTAGAAAAGACATGCATCAGTGCTTTCATCAGACAGATCACTAATGGAATATAATCACGATAAATGCCAGGAAAATAATTATTTTCATTTTTATCTTTTGTTATGTACAATACTTGATTTCTTTTTAAATTAATAATATTTATTAACAGAGTAAATTAAAACATAACTAAATTTGTCTTTCCTGCCCAAATTATTAACCTTAAAATATCACTTAAATTTTCATACCCAACTACTGGAAAACCTCAATACACAAGACCACAACTTAGGCGATATATATATATATCGTTTACAGAGATCATGGTTTATTTTTCAGATATGAAGAGCAATGATAAATTATCCTGCTTCCATATATGCTTAAATAAAGATTTCGTATCCAGAGCATAAATTATCTTTAGTATTCACAGTCATTAGCAGTCTATATTTGTAGCACGCCTTCATTCATATTCTCACTTTACACTAGGCAGGTAGTCAGCGTATGAGAACGTCAGTCTGTGATGTTTTGGGTTACATTCTACACTGAATTTTTGTATTTACCTTACTCTTCAGTAGTTTGAATGAGAAGCAGCTAACGATATCAATCAAAGCACAATTTTCAAAAACTATTCCAAAACGCTAAAGCTAGGTAAAAGACGAAACTATTAGAAAATTAACTACTCGATGCTAAAATGCTTACTGATTAGCGTATCATTGGAGGAAAAGTGTTTGTTAAGGAGATTTATTCGGCTACTTATATACAAGATGTGTTTGATACAGTCACACTTTTCATTATCGTCGCTGAATTGATGAATTATACTATAGTTAATACACCAGCAGCTGGTAAATTGAAATGGTACTATCTTGTGGGTGATTTTCTTGTATTATTGGACAATATAATCTTTGTATTTGTTACAGGATTTGATCACGAGCTGACATCGATTAAAGAACCATCGGAAAACCTGCAGAAAGTATTGGACAGCCGTTTTGTTCTATTTTGAAACTCTTCATCAGTAATCACTCACCGCCATGGTTCCAAACCAAGACCTTGTGGTTACAAGGCCAGTGAGCTCGTCGACCATTAAGCTACTGAGATCCGATCCAATGGCCAGTCCACTAATTCCAACTTCTACAATTCACAATATAGTGCTAATTTAATCTAATAAATGAATTCTTTATTCAATAGTGTTGTTTCTAATAATGCTATAAGATTGTTGACCACTAAAAGGACCAGCCTGTACAAAAACCCACTTGAAACACAAGTTGCCAGTGTGATTAGAATTCGTATCACAAACAAATGTTACACGTATTCAAAAATAATGCTTTAGTAAAAGCAAAGTATATAAACAGAAGATACCACAAGTCCAAGTACATTTCTTTAAATAAATACTAGTGCCTAAAATTAAATTTGCCAGGTAGATGTTTTAAAGTTTAAAATGCCTAGACTCCCTACATGCTTGCTTAGTTCATTAAGGGCTAGATATTTATACGATTCATAACCACACCTAAATGATAGTAGGTTAGCTTACTTGTGTAATTAGCACGTTTAATATCACTCTTAAAACTCATGATGATGCAGATACTTTTTCCAGGTCTCTAATCAACAGATCACTACATATTATATTGTATTTATTCCGTCAGTAGAGCTTAAATTATAATTTTCATTGACATTTGCCTAAAAGAATACTAATAGTACAAGTGAAATGGTTATTCTGATGATCAAAGAAATCCGTAAGCAATTACATCAGACTTAGGGGAAACTAGAGTTAAATTTGAAGGAATAACTAATAGTACAGATACATTCTTTCCCCAGTTTCTGTTCATATGAAAAAAGTTGCCATTTGAATGACCTTAAGAGCACTTAATGGACACTTAATAGACAAATGGATATTCAGATAAAGTCAAGAAGTACGGAAAGGTAGACAGTTCGTTTAAGAAAATGTTGATAATAACTGAGTGTGAAATTCATGGAAATTGGAAGATATCATAAACGTAATGGTTAGATGTAAACGGAAGATTGTGAAGAGTCAACTTACGATTTAGAAAAATGGTTCTGCAATCACCGCTTAGGACTTACAATCAATAACTTTGAAATCCCGCGAATTCTACTACACTTCTTTGAACTATCATACAATATATACATCAGTACTTAGTTGAATAGGGGTTCAAAGTTCCAGTCATTTTTGAAAAGACCAGTTATAAGTGAAATTGATTTCCAGTCATTTTTGACAAGGATAGTGGTCATAACTAATTATAAGTTATGAATAGGGGCTGTGAGGATGATTAAGATTACAGCTGATTCTTTGTTTATCAACAAAAATACAACATAAATAAACTTGTGATTGTTTTGAAGCCTGATGCAAACGCCTGTCACTTCTACGACTGAACTGATAAACATCCCAGAAACAAAATCACTAACCGCTTGAAAATAGTGGAAAGTTTCTAAATCATATATTTCACTAATTATATATATATGCCTATTAAATCTTTGCAGAACTCACCCGTTTACTAAATTAATTCCTCAAAATTACAGAAGTGTACATTTCCCCTATAGCAATACAGATAGGTATACAATTCAAAAACAAATGAACGTATGACTTTTATATAAGATAAACCAAACTCATTTCTACTTTTAACACCAAACTGTTAAATTTCGGTCATCCACCTGAACATATGTTTCCTGATTTGATGTCGCAATATGCTTGTCTACGGAAGAGTTTCATAAAGACTCTTCTGTATATTTCAACTTGACCAACTTTCCAAAGTGAAGATACAGTATTCACTTCAAACATTTCACTGGAACAGTCCAGTAATACTCAATCTTATCCCTTTTTATTACTTTATACGATATTTTCAATCATTTGATAAACTCTGTGGAAATATGAATTTTCAAAAGAATGGTCGCTGAACAAAAAACATTCTTTTCGATAACTTCATCATCAAGTTCTACAGTTATATAAACATAATAGTGGATGAATTAGTGTTATTAACAACATTAATGTCATTTAAATAACATCGAATAAATAATAAATGAAGGTGTAGTTAAAACCACCAACAGTTCGATATGAGATCACCTGGTCCAAACCGGCCACAAAGCTAATACTAAAGAATCATTCTCCACAATCTACTGGGTACCGAACTAATTATTAAAAACAACCAGGTATTGTATACTCCTGAAAAAAGAGACTATCGCGATTCGCCTTAAACAACCAGTGCTCTATGTACAAAAGAAGCAAGTTCAGCCATAACTACTACTGCCCTGGCTGGCCTTCAGAGAAGATCATAAATTCATGAATTCGTAGTATTATTTTTCGAATAAAGCAAGAACAACAGTGGTTTGTGCAGAATAATATGGTACCATCATTTATTTCGTTGGCTTCTCATCATTTGCTTACAGCCTAAATAAATTATGAGGTTTAAGTACAGAAACGTTTTAACATACTTGCAAATTTCACATGCTGTCAGTTGACAGAAAGTTCCACAAGTAGCAAACAGTGCTCAGAAAATTGCACTTATATAGTTTTACACAGGCAGTTCAAGTTAAAACAAAATAAATGTATGCAGAAAATGGTAAAGGAGTTACATAATAAAGAGGAGATGTGTGTTAGATGCATAGTGACTAATAAGTTAGGTAACAATGTACTGAGTTGAACTCAAATCATAGAAACAAGAGACAAGCAAAATTACAGATTATAGAAGGAGGGTGAGGTTAAAGACAAGGATTGCGTAATCAGATGAGAGAAAGAAAGACATCCAGTTGCTAAGGCCAGGAAAGACTAATAACTGCTTCTTTCTGAACACACAAATCTGGTTTCAAGCGTTTGATAGGAATTGCTTCGGCGAACTTGAGGAGAATCGAGCTCCTTTGTCTATTGATAATTTTGAAGGATTTCGCGATTTCCACCTCATGACCCGTGTCGAGGAGATGTCTGGTAATAGCGCTACTATAAGAATTTGTTCCCTTGAGACGTAGGCTTTTCGGCACATGTTCGAAAAATCGCAGGTGTGCCCTTCTTTCTGTCCTCTCAATGTAACTGCTCCCGCAAATACACGTAAATTTGTATATACAGTTGGACTTAACATGAGAAGGGTATCTATCGACTTTTGACTGCTCCAAAGTGCATGTTGTTCGATGGATGGGAACCAACTTAGCTGCAGGATAGGCACTGGGCTAGTCTCCTCAGTCTTCTGTTGACCATTTCTGCAATGCCTTCACCTTTAAAATCTAGTCGAATTTAGACAGGCTTTTTTTCAACTATGATTTGTTTGGTATTTGAGCCTTCATATCTTCCATATTTGTTAATGAATCTTTGACGATAGCCGTTGTTTGTTATTCTGCACAAACCACTGCTGTTCTTGCTTTATTCAAATTCATCAAGGGGAATAAATGCATGAAGTTTATTATTTTTCCTAAGTTTCCTGATATTCAGTGTATTTTTAAGTTGGTGCTATCGGACTGTAATCCATTTATATTAGTATCATTATTGATTCGATATTATTTAAACAACAATAATGTTGTTAGTAACACTAATTCATTGACTATTATGTGTATATAACTGTAGAAGCTGATAAAGAAGGGGTTTTCGGAAAGAATATTCTGTGTTCAGTAACTATTCTCTTGACAAAAATTTTAATGGACATTTCTAATCATTTGAAATATGAATTGTTAGGCTCGATTTAAAAAAATTCATAGTAGTAAATAGTATTAGCAATTCTGAAAACTTTGGTAACAATAAGACTTATATTAATTCGACCACTACGTTATATTACAGTTCAATGAGGAAAGGGTATGAGCTCACTTATAAGAAGTGTTATGATTTCCCAGGACTACAACACAACATCACGTATAAATTCCTTTATCTTTATTGAAAAAATCTCATATTCTCAGTTAAATTACTGTTCAAATAACAAGATTTTATCACCTTCTTTATTCGTACATACTGTCTTCATGTACACCATTACACATAAAATATGAACCTGATCAGTGCTAAAATTGACTGTTTTGATGATTCTGGAATAGCTCACCTATAGCCTTAGTGAAATTGCTTGAAAGGAATTGATTTTGGACATATTTTTTACCTGCTTTACTGAAACAATATACTGACTGAATGTTAACGCTCCACATATCTGAGATTGAGTAAACTGCTTAAAAGATTAACGTTTATATAAAAACTAACTACACATGCCTTCCTCCTACCGTCGGAACAAGGATACATTCTAAGAAATACTAAAACAAACTATTTTTAGAATAGGTGACTTATTTAGAAGTGTTTGAAATATGATATTTAAAGGGCAAGGATATAAGTTGTTGCAAATCAAACTTGCCGCGCTTTCGTTTCAGAATAGTTGTATAGACTGATTGTTTCACTAAGTGCCTAAGGAAATTCTCTAATCAAATAAAATGTTACGTTTGACTATTTCAGAGATGTTATATCAAACTTTTAACCCAGCTGGAATATCTGCTGTAGCGTTTGTCATACTGTGCGCTAAAATACCTGGTGATAGCTTTTCTCTTCACTCTGTTTAGGCATTATGTAGAGTCATCCTGCCCACCATTAATTTTTCGAGAAAGATTGCCATAGAGTTGAGAAAAGAACGAAAATATTGCCGAAATAGCTAAATGGGTTCCTTTTAATACAATGCATTCTTCCAGTAAGCCCTAAACTTACTTATTATTAATTCAAATAAATACATGTGGGTTCATTCTCTTAATTTTAGTTCATCAACAGCTCCAAGTAACAAAAACATATCAGTAATGTAGTGAGTGCAACCAAGATATTTTGATCCTGTATAAAATTTCGATACACAGATCGCATCAGGAAGTAAAGGTCGATTTTGTATTTAGTTCCGTTTATCAATATGATTTCTTTTTATTTCGTAGCCTCATGTTCTTTACAAAAGATCTTATCAGCCTGTGCAAGACAATATTCGAAATATAACGGGGTTAAACTTATGGACAGATGGTGAAAAAATTGTTGGCGTTTGAAAGTGTCATAGTCATGAACTAATCAAGGCCCTAATGCATCAGATTATGGTTTCGGATACAGTATAATACTTCTCAGATAATGAAACAAAATTCAATATTCAGAAATCATCACGAGCTAATAACTATCGATCGTAAATATAGTAAAAATACTCACCTGAATACCCTCCCCATGCCGCAGTCCTTAAGGCTGACCAACCATCCTGATCAATAGTATTAGGGTCCGCATCTGATTCAAGTAATAATTTAATATTTTCATACTGTCCCAGTCGAATAGCTGATATTAATTCATGACAAATTGATGTTTTCTGCCTTAACTGTTCAGCTGTACCATATTCCTCATCACGCTCCTTCATCGAGTATGTTGAATAATCATATCCTATCCGATTATGATCAACATCAGATAGTTGGTTAGTTTGGGGATAAATTACATGATTACTATCAGGAACTACATTAGGATCAGATGAAAGTGTTGTACAATCCAACGTATTTGCCATATAACGCGAATCTGTCTGGTCAGCTGATTTGCTCTTTTTGATTAGCATACTTGCTTTGCACAAATCAAGAGTGACGTCATTGTCATTTGATTTTCGAACAATTAGACCAGGATATTCTTCTGAGGACAAAAGTAGTAAGTTCCTGTCATAACTATCATTGTCCTTATTACGTGAAATATATGATGAATCATATTTTGTGTTATTAACAAGTGCCTTCTCGATAAGGAACTGACCGTCTGTTATGTTACACAGATAAGTCGAGGTGCAATGCTTCACATCAATTAACCATTCAGCGAATACCTCATGCAAGAAATGTACAATTAATGAGTCCATAAAGCCACTGGTATTTGTTTTATTAATTATATAATCCGATGATTCATAATTGAGAGATATTATTGGCTTTAGCTGATGAAGTTGCTGATAAAAAGTAGACTTGGCTAGATCCGGTTTTGAGACAAGTAAAACTGAATAAAGTGACTGTACAGACAATGGCTCACAAGATGCCAGCATAATATTTAACAATGGTTTCACTGATACAAATGTTGATTCACTATCGAATTCACTCGTTAGAGGAAATAAATGTTGACACAACCATAGAAATAAACCATTTAGTGTGCCTGGAATAAAAGCTACATCCTGTAAATTTATTCTTCCATCTCTTATCAAATCTAGAACTGTTTCCAGATAAAGCATACATGCACTACTTTTAATTCGAAGCAGATGCATCATTTCTAATCGAACTTCGTTTGAACACTGGATGGACTCTTCATTAAATCTACATGTCATATACTCCTGAATATCTTGGGCAATCATTGGTTTACGTAAATCGTCTATGGCTATTGTTTTGATCCCAGGAAACATGTGTTTTATGATTGATCGATATTTGCGTCTGCAAGTAACTATCAGCAGCAGCCAATCCGGCAGAAGGTGAGAATGGTTTGCCAGCATTTCTAATATACTTCCATTAGGTACTCGATTATTCTCACTCTCACTGTTGGTATTGACAAATAAGGCTTTATCATCCATAGACCTGAATTTAGCCAAAATATTGTATATTTCATCTACCCCATCGATTAGAATAAAAAAACGCAAATTGTAGGTATCCGGTATACCCGATAATGGGTTGTTTTCCGGATGCTTGGAAAAATGTGAGATATTTATCCTTCTTAAAGGTTCTATTATATCATAGTAAAAGGCATCACTAGATGAATAAACGTCGCTAGATTGGTTATAGTCACCACTGCCTTTACCAAACGCTTCCTTAAAGCAGTTACTAAAAGGATTTTCATCCGACACAAGCTGATCGTGTAAAGATCTTACAAAATGTTCAGGTTGTAGTGATGTTTTACTTCGTGCATCACAAAAGTGATAAGCCAGCAAACGCGTAGCTACATATTCACATATAGTAGAAGTTTGAATACAGTTTCTTTTAGCTTTTAATTTTTTAGCGACATTTCTTTTTGTCTGAACTAGTTTTCTACAAATGCTGGTTTTTCCAGATCCCGACTCACCACAAATAACTAATCTACCGGCCAGTTCTTTATGAGTTTCTTTATTTATGCAAACTTCTTTACAGTTTTGTCGAGTGTTAGATTCACAATCGTCTACCAGATGCTTTAGTAACTTCTCCCATAGCCACTCACGGCAATAAAATTGTCTGTCTGCATCAAACGTTATAGAACTTGATGTATCATGAATGGAATTTGGCTGAAAAGGACTTCATCTACTGTGGATACATTCCGATCATTTCCACTGCCCACATGATAATAGGTTGTTGGATTAGAACTCGAATTAGTACTTAATTCACATCCATTATTAGCTTCGGTCTTATCATTAAATAAATCCATTTCCCGTGCATTTGTTTGTTTACAATTGCTCATGCTAATGTTCTCTCGATTATAATTAGCATCAAAATCATCTGTTGTTAGACAGGTATTCGACAATTTTGTCTGTTGTACACATGAAAGATTGGTCAAACTTCTAGAACTAAACTTGTGTGTTTTATTCAAAGACTGAAGGATGGATGATAATGAAAGTGATCTTACTATATAGATGCTGTTGTTACTGTTATACATTTCATTCATACACATCTTCTCTACTTGTCTAACTGTGTGTAATATGTACTATCATCTATTCATTGTTTAAATGAAGTTTATTTCCGAGATATCTTGCAAGGTGTTTGGTAAACACATTGAGTTATTTCCAGACAAAATTCTCAAGCCGATAAATCTTCTCATGTGTAAAATATTATCATAAGACATAACTATTTCTCATTGCTAAGATTAAAGGATCTGGAAACAGATCTGAAAAGAACAGAAATTGCAACAAATAATGAAAATGCGCAGGAAATTCTAACTGTTTATGAGTAAAATTCAAGGTGCTTAAGTAAAAATTAAACCTGTGATCAAAAATTACACAATCACAAAGCTGAACAACCTTAAGCATATCTCCCAGAGTTAGGCGAATTCCAGCGGATATTTTGACACTAAAACTAATATATTGAGAACAAAAAACTATTTCAACCTACCCAGAAGCTCTTTAGCAGCAGGTACATTCTCAGCAAGAGTCAAACTTAGAACCTTTCAATTACAAATCAAGCATTTTCATGAAACACCAAATAACGCAGAAGCTAAAGACTTGTAAATAAGACATTCCGTCAATTCGATGTATACATACGCTTTCAGCTAATCTCTAAAACGTAAAATAGCAAAATGTGAACTAACGATAACTACTGACAATTTGCGGCATTATACGACAGTGAACCGGATTGTTCATCAATGAAAAGAAGCTTATCCAGTCACCTAAAAGTTACTTAACGTCATCACTTGTATGATGTCTGGGTACAAACTCAACAGGAGCCGTATGAAATTCTGTAGGTAAAAACATTGATCATTATCGAAATGATGGAACTTAACAAGCTACAAATTAGATATAACATTAAATACTTTATGAAATTGAAGTAATCATCTTATATTATTAGGATTAGAACTTCATATTCATACATGATTTCAACTGGTAACTAGATTTTAATAATAGAACTACTTATATTCAGTCTATAAAACTGCCAGTCATAAACACTGGCTTCAAAATCTAGTTAAATTAACATGGTAAGAGGTTTTAGAGCCCAGAGTGATGGTTTTGTACGTTTTTATATCCAATATCAAAGATGACACATTCCGTTTATATCTCGTTTCAGCCAACTTCTCCGTTTAAGAACACATCTTTTCGCTACTTTGTATATACTCTCCTGGTTTTTGCTGAGTCATAGTACTTTCTGAAACTGTATGTGCGCCAATACTTATTCTTCGGTACTTCGGCATTTGCAGGAACCGTTATATACTCACCCAAAACCTAATTAATCACCACTCTGGCAACGTCTGGAGTCGGGTAACATATCATCGAAGCCTACCCATTTGCCGTACGACTGCATAATATAATTTGAATTATTGAAGTTGAAATTAGACCTAACCGTAAGTAACCATAACTTCATAAGACGTATTTACTTTGACAATTGTTGTATACTGCCTGTATGTCATAAATAATTTGCTCTTCTTATTTTAATACTTTATATGACAGCTGCGTTTAGTGTCTCGTTCACCTAAAGGTGGCAAGCTTACTTAAGAGACTAGGTTGCTGAAGCAATTATAGGTGAAGATAAACGTCAAGCTACAAATATATGCATATATATATATATTCTGATAAAAATTGTAATCAGCAACTTAAGTTTAGAAAAAAAGTAAAACTGGTTTAATAAACTTTCGAAAGACTTCAGAAGCTTATAAATTCATAAAATATTTATAATTAGGCTAAAATGTAGAGGTTTACACTGATCGCCAAAGTTTCTGACGAATCTCAAGACCATTCCCATTCGCGTTAGTCGGTAACGACTTTAATTAGACTTTTCTTGCCTACAATTCTCAGTAGATTTTTTCCAAAATAAATTTAAGAAAATAGGAATATCTCATGGAGATCAACAGGTCTATGACATCTCTCCCAAAATGTTCTGTTATGATTTGTTCTTTATGTGTGCAAATTTGTTTGACGTAAATTGGTCTGAAAATCACCATAAACAATAATAAAAACAACTAAAATTCCGTAAATAGTGATCCGTTTTCTCACAGTATAATGAAATGATAACAGTGATATAGCTTTTCGAAAATTCTCACTTTCCTTGATTGCTTGATGACCAAAATGTCTATTGCAACTATAGAAGCAGACCTGTGGTGATGAATATGGTTTCATGTATGCAGCAATAAACCTTAATACAGTTAATGTGTATTTTTAATACTGGTTATAACAATACTCCTTTGACTGTATCGAATATTTCCAGTTTCTAATTGTGTTGGGAGTGTGACAGAGACTTTCTAAAATTATGTGAGACAACTTCTGTATTCACTTCGCACAACCCATATGAAATTGCCATATTAACATGTATCTGACTCATCATGTATGCTCAGGACAATAAAAGTATAACCAAGCTTATGCAATCATTGTAATCGGTAAATTTTAATGGAGATATCTGAAGATATATATCATCCGAAACAAACCTGTCAATTACTCATAAGACTTTCAAAATGCGCACATCACCTTGAACATCGAAGGCATACAACTTAGTTTTGTAAAACTACAGAAAAGATTGCTGTCACGTGCTATGGAACTTTCTACACTGTACAGCATCTGCGGTGAAAAAACACTTTCACTTGAAACAGATAACTTCCGTTGTGACAGTACTCATTGTATTCAACGGAAGTTTCGTTGAAATTCTAACATTTTGGTCACTCATCTTGAGAAAAATACTACCTAGACAAAGTATCGAAAGCAATCATTTACTAATTTTTCATTCAACTCCAGTGTCACCAATTATGAGCATCGCACAAACTGTAAGCTCATCGTGTTTGCCACTATTTATAATGCGAAGTCATTATGACTATAAATCCAGAAAGGATTTTGTGGTTGTCGCAATGTATTCTATGATTATCGTTGTTGATAGAGTGCCTGAGGACTGTCAACATCAACTACAGTTCTGGAATCAGATCTCTTTACAAATGATCCACCACTCTACTTTAAATGCCACTGCACCTAAAAATATTACTAATCTAACAGACCGCGAAAAGCAGCTAAAGAATAAATGACACTATTTCAACTACCCTGGGTATTCCAGAACAGGATGAAAATTATTGAGCTTCATGGTTACCGCCTGAGACTAAAAGTGGCCACACTTCGTAAAAGCACCTCAAAAATATTGAAAAACTACACCGAAGCATATATGAAAAAGTCTTGGTCCCACTGTCTACTATAAGGTGAATAGGCTTCCGGCTGTATAAATCCATCTTCCCTATCATTAACATCCAATTTAAAATAAGTAGGCGAATTGAAAAACGTCTATTAAATGAAATATGGGTAGGATGAATAATATAATTACCATTGACTTGTTTCTCCTGTACTTCCATCATTTATTTTCCGGAAGATTTTGAATTGTACCAAAAGCCTCGAACACTTGCTAGCATCTGGAAGTACCATGTACCCTGTCAGTGGTGACTTCACCTTGCGTATACTTAAACAGGTTCTATTGTATCACTGCTGCGACTAGATGGATCCATGGCTTTGGGCACCACGATTCACTCAAGAAATTCTCAGATTAGTAACTTTTAAGCCTAATGATTGGGTGAAAAGTTAAATAATGCACACCGATGGCTTGAGAAACAAGCTGCGGTACATAATTACCTATACGATTCTTACTGGTGGAACTTCCGGTATTATTTTTCCATTAACATACGTATTGCGATTCGACAACCTATGATTTAAATGTTCCTTGATCCTGCCTAAAGATAAAAGTCACGCTGTCAATGTAGTTTAAGGTTGAACGATCGATTCATGTTTGTTCGCTAAAACCCAACTTCCCCATATTTTTCGCGGGAGTCATCAAACCACCAGTCATCTTCTCATCGTTCGCCGTTCAGAGGGAAGATTAAAAACTACCAGAAGTAATATCGTGGTTTATTGTTATAACGTTTGTTTGTAAACCTTCTTATGTAATAACATTATCGCTGGTTATATGTTGGCGTAAGAATAAAGAATTCTTGAGTCGCCAATCAGTGTTCTGGTTTTCGCGTTGGTTAATACAAAGTGTTGATGAAAGTCTTCGATGGACAGTGTGAGGTCCAGCGTAGCAAGAGCTCGACATTGACAGATTGTGAGAGCTGGCTGGCAGTTTCTGATAGTTTTTGGATAGTTTCATGGTGCTTGGCAGTCTTATTTGGACAAGAATTATCTGGAATTTTTCTGGAATTTTTGGTCAAGCTCAATGATGCTTGGGTCAAAGAAAGGACAGAGCGTCTTGGAAGCAGACAGGAAAGGAAGTTATGATGAGTTGCTTCTTAACTGCAGTGATATGTATGAGGTTCAGCATGATAAGACTGTTGTTCACGTTTGGCAGTCTAGGGATAATCGGCCTCAATTTGAACCTCGGTGTTTCGACAGAAACCCAGCTGACTATTTACAGTTTATATCAAATGGGTGGGAAAGTTCCAGAATAATTCCGGTTAAGGGTCAAATTAATAAAAATAAAAATTAGGAATTAGAATGCCATAATAAACAGGGGGATGGATAAAAAACAAAGTAGCATCATAATAACTATGAAGATTGACATTTTGCAATTGGGGGTTAGAAATTTAGAAATAACAAAACAGACAGGATGTTTGGATAAAAACTAATGTGATGAAAAATTGTTTGTGCGATCAGGGATTAAATATGTAGAAATAGTAAAATGACAAAATAAACACTAAGTTCGGGTACGAAAATATGGTAGTGTCAATAGGGATTAAGAAAAACTTAAAATAACATGAATAAACAGGAAGTTTAGATAAGAAAGGAGATGGGATGGTCATTACTAAAAATTACCTGTTTATGATGGCCATGGCAGGGACAGGGGTTGGACGTATTTCTTTTGTATACAAAGCGTGGGTTTGAGCTTTTGGATAGCTAGCGCCTCGGCTATGCCCAGATGTCTTGATTTTACTCCCTTTGATAGGTTCGATCGAATCTTGTACATGATTTTGAAGGATTTTTCGAGTGGCGCTGAATGTCCTGAATAACCCATGTTCTGTCACCGAACTATTTACCTGTTTTCGTTCTCCTTTTCACAATCCAGGCTGGATTGTAAAAGGAGAACGAAAACAGGTAAATAGTTCGGTGACAGAACATGGGTTATTCAGGACATTCAGCGCCACTCGAAAAATCCTTCAAAATCATGTACAAGTTTCGATCGAACCTATCAAAGGGAGTAAAATCAAGACATCTGGGCATAGCCGAGGCGCTAGCTATCCAAAAGCTCAAACCCACGCTTTATTTACAGTTTGTAAAGGAGTTTAAAGTCATGTTGTGTAGTTTTTTATTAAATGATGAGATGAAGTTGGTGTATTTGATGAGGTATTGCACTGGAGTTTCCTCAAGAGCTATGCAGTGCTGTAAGTTTATGCCCCCTAACGAAGGATACTCTGAGGCTATGAGTATACTGCGTCAAACATTCGGAAGACCTTCGATGATTGTAAGGGACGTATTCGATGCTGTTAAAGGTGATGGTAGTCATTTACAAGATGACTCCAAGGCACTCACTGAGTTTTTGGATAATCTGATGACTTACAAGAATACATTGATTTCGATGAATTGCATGAGTGATCCGAACTCAAGATCATTCCTAGAGGTAATAGCGAGACGCCTACCTACTCGACTGCAAAGAAAGTGGGTGAAGATAAGCTCTCGTATACAGGATGTACGTACTCAGCCAAAGTTTGATGATATTCTGAAACTGGTAAAAGATAGTGTGAATAAAGCTATGAGCAAGTTTGCCGGTATGTTGCAACCCACTCCTAGAATACAGCAGTCTGAGGGCAAATCGCAATCATTTACCATGAAAGGGTCTCAGAGAAGCGGATATCGAGAAAGCTTGATGGTGTCTAGTAATCCATATAAACTTAGTGAGTGTAACAGCTTTCGTGGGACATCCCCAACAGATAGGTTACAAGTTGCGAGACAAACACAGTTGTGTTTTACACGTTCGTAAGAAGTACATACAAAGGCGAACTATGAAGAAGTGACGAAGTTTAGTGGTAAGCTAAATGTGAAAGCAAATTCTGACTACGAATCGTGTGACGATAATGGTGCAGTGAAGAAGCCTGTAGTTGTAACTGGTAAGCCATTGTTGAATAGAGTGTCACAGACGACACCGCAGTTCGTGCAGGAGACGAGAGTTACAGTTTCAGAGTCCAGTTCTGTCTCCACAAGTTTTCAAGGTATTTCTAGTCAGAGTAAAGGCATAAAACCTCTAAAGATTTATAAGGAAGAACCCAAATCATCTACTGCTGCTATTAAAGAGTTTGAAAGTGAAGTCGACCAGGTAGACAACGGTAAAGTGAATATTTGTGATAATGATCACTATAGAGCACATTTGTCTTTGGTTGACCACGATGAGATGAGCAGAGTGCCTACTACTATTGAGTTGAACAAAGGTTCTGTACAGCTTGAACGTGAAGTAGAATTAAAGGCAGATGCAGCCGCAGAAGGTATGGATACTTGTGAGACCGCCAGTGTAAATGATCAGCGTGTAGCCCATCTGTCGACAGATGCTAGTGCTAAACTGGAGCTAATAATAAAAGACAACATCGGTGGTATTCTTGCAGTTAGACAACCTTCTAAGTTTCGAAAAACAACAGCTCCTGATGCACAGCTACGTTCATCATCTTGTATCACTCAGTCGTCTTTGGTGTTGTCGTCCACAATGGCAGAGACGTCCATGAACTCAGGTGTCTTGTGCTGTGACTATGCTTTTGAACAGACGAAAGATACTGGTCAGTTTAATGTGGATAAGCCAACTGTGTATGAGAGTGTAACCGTTAAACTGACTTGCACGAATAAAGGCATTTCAAGTTTCAAATTACTATGTTATTAATATTAACTTTGGTGTAAACTACTCTGCACCAAGCTTGGTTGGTCAGATATGTCATATGTTTGTTAGTCTTCTATATTCTGCGATACAATGACATGGGCGTGTTACCATTCAGAGTTGATGATATAGATGATAGAAGGGGGTCAACAAATGAACTCTGCGACTATTTTCCAACCTAGGGAGTCAACCTGAGAAGAACTGTAGGCGCACAGCTGTAAGTCCTACAGTTCTTCAAGGGTAGTACGTCGGTGCGCATTCCGTCGTACTTGGTGTGTTATATTGAACTTATGTACATGTTGTATATGCCGAATCCAGAACACTGATTGGCGACTCGAGAATCCTTTATTCTTACGCAAACGTGTAACCAACAATAAGGTTATTACACAAAATCTAGGAATAAATGTTATAACAATAAATCACCATATTATTTTTGATAGTTTTCTCTCTTCCGCCGAACAGCGAACGATGAAACGATGACTCCTGCAAAAAATATGGAGAAGTTGGATTTGAGCAAACAACCATGAATTGATCGTTCAATCTTCAACTACATTGACACTAATATTATATGCGCATTAATGCTTAGAACTGCTTTGATGTACATATGATTTGTGACAATAAGGGAGTGCGCTAAACGAAGTCACGAATAGAGATGACTTTTACTTTTGTTTGGGTCCCTTACAGGCTTTTATTTTGTGAAACATTTGCGATTTAATGGTCGTTAATTGACCACTGAAAGGATTAATGTTATGATAGCCTCTGAAGTTCTGACCTTCGAAGAAAACTAATTTACAGGCTCAATTTAGATATCTATTCTGGTTAGTATATGAGGTATGTGGGCTATTTAATGTCATCGAAGTAAAGTCGTCCATGGCTGGATTTTTGGGTGATTATGTCCATTTTGATGGAGCGCATAGTGAAATTTTTCAGTTCAGGATGTTATAAAAGTGAAATTCGAATTGTCACGTGGATCGCAGGGGGACCGTAACTGCTTACCACACCAAACAGCAACAAATTCAAATCACTATGCACTGCTACGAGAAGAACACTACGCATGGTCCTTCTAAAGTATAACGTTGTTTACAATTAGTACTACTTTCTGTCGAAAAGTGTCCCAAAGGTGCATCCTATCATCAGTACATATGTCACATGTGTCGTTTCATTTCATCTGTTTTCAGATTAGCAAGGCATTCTGAGCCCCTTCAAGAATTATCTGAGACTCTGAAGGGTATGGAAGTTGCACTTATGACCCATGTTTATAAACTTTTATTATTAAACAACTCATCTAGAGAGACTTAGCGATGTTCAGGCTAAAATGCTTAAGCATGTGCAGTCACTGAATGCTATTAGCCATAAAAAGACAGTTGATGAGAGTGAGCATGAAACCAAGCTTCCTGTCAAATCACTAGAAATACTGAAAATTTTTGACAAGAAAATCCATCAAAGGAAACACCCTGAACAGATGGAAACAAGTGTTACTCCAGTTTCCATAATTACTGTCTTTTAGATGTGTGAACCATCTTTCAAAGTTCAGAACGACACCGCAACATGTAGTCAATGTTTGTTTAGTGCCTTACTTTAGAAAAGAACGGTGTATATGATAGTGACGATGGCAGAACAATGCTGTCATGACCGGTGGATAAGAAAGATGAATGAAATGTTGTCACGAAATGTAATCAAACACGAAGCGTTTTACTTTTGTATTACTTTCATCTAATTGCAACACATTAAGGAATACACTTCAATAATTCATTCACAGAAGCCCGACAATGTCATTCCAACTACTAAAAACCATTCAGCACCACTGGAATAATTACGACAAACAGTTCCGTAAAGACATTGGCAAGTTACTTTTGTTCGTCTAATATACCTCACATCCTGTTCACTGACCTTCTCTCTTTCTGTTTCGAGTGAAATAAATTTGTTATCATGACGAGATTATGGCTTGACTTATAAATGAAACCTGAGAAAGTAATCGGTGGCATAATTGAAAATAAGTGTCAAAGTCGTGACCAGTAGGGCGTAGCTGGTCGGGTGTGAGGACAAATACTCGCCGAAGACATTGGCTAGCGGTCGCGCGATGTCGTGAATTGGCAGAAGTTAGAATTGAAGGACCATTGGATCGGGTCCCAGTGGCTTAATGGTATGTCAGGTAATGACGAAATCCTGAAACCAATCAAATCCCTATAAACCAACACTTAAAAATAAGTGTCATTGCACTGGGAGTGCCACAGTTCCACGTAATCAATTATTTGTCCATCCAAGCATCATAGACTACATATCAAGACCCGCAATCATATAGGCTGATATCACGCTTTAAATGAAATAATGGTATTGAGCTATGTCAATGTAGTTGAAGATTGAACGATCAATTCATGGTTGTTTGCTCAAAACCAACTTCCCCAATTTTCGCGGAGGCATCAATACGACAGTCATCGTCTCATCGGTCGCTGTTCAGAAAGAAGATTAAAAAACCGTCAGAAGTAATATTGTGATTTATTATTGTAATATTTGTTCACAGACCTTAGTTATAACATTGTTTATATGTTGGTGTAACAATAAAGAATCCTCGAGTCAACAATTGGTGTTTTGGTTTTTTCGTCCGTTATTACTAAGCGTTTCTGAGAAACTTCAAGCGACAGTGTGAGCCCGAGCGTAGCAAGAGCTGGGCATTAACGGTTTACGAGACGTGGCTGACAGTTTCTGACGGAGAAGTCAGTTTTCGACGGGTTTGGACCGTTGGTAACAGATTGGATAGTTACCGTTCATCTTTCCTGGTGCCGGTCAAGTCCTCTTTGAACAAGCAATATCTGGAACGTTTTTGGAATTGGGTCAAGTTCAACAATGCCTGGGTCAAAGAAGGGACAGAGTGTCTTGGATGCAAACAGGAAAGTAAGTCATGGTGACTTGTCTGTTAATTGTAACGATGTGTCTGATGTTAAGCATGACATGGTTGATGTTACTGTTTCGCCGTTCAGGGATAATAGGAACATCAAACTCCCTAAATTTGAACCACGATGTTTTGATGGAAACCCAGCTGATTATTTACAATTTGTAAAGGAGTTTGAGATCATGCTGAGTAGTTTTCTATTAAGTGATGAATTGAAATTGATGTATTTGATGAGGTATTGCACTGGAGATGCTGCAAGAGCTATACAGTGCTGTAGGCTCATTCCCCCTAATGAGGGATACGCTGAGGCTATGAGCATATTACGTCAAAGGTTTGGAAGACCTTCAATGATTGTAAGGAACGTAAACGAAGCTGTCAAAGGTAATGGCGGTCAACTTCAAGATGACTCCAAGGCACTTACTGAGTTTTTGGATAATCTTATGACTTATAAGAATACCTTGATTTCTATGAATTGCATGAGTGACCTCAACTCGAGTTTTATACTAGAAGTAATAGCAAGACGCCTACCTACTCGACTGCAAAGGAAGTGGGTGAAGATAAGCTCCCGTATGGAGGATGAGGGTATCGAGCCAAAATTTGATGATATCCTGAAACTAGTAAAAGATAGTGTCAATCAATCGATGAGCAAGTTTGCCAGTATATTGAATCTCACCCCTAGAATAGAGCAGTCTGAGGGTAAAACGCAATCATTGATGACGAATAGGCCTCAGAGAGGTGGATATCGAGAAGGCTCCATGATGTCTAGTAATGCATATAGACCTAGTGAGTGTAACAGGTTTCGTAGTACATCCTCAACAGATAAGTTACAAGATGCAAGACAAACACGGTTGTGTTTTACACGTTTGCAAGAGGTGCATACAAAGGTGAACTGTGAACCAGTGAGCAAGTTCAGTGATAAGCTAAATGTAAACTCCAGGCCTGACTCCGAATCGTGTGACGATAACGGTGCGGTGAAGAAGTCTGTAGTTGCAACTGGTAAGCCATTGTTGAATAGAGTGTCACAGAATAGAGTTGCTGCTTCAGAGTCCAGTTCTGACCCTACAAGTTTACAAGGTATTACTAGTCAGAGTGAAGTTATAAAACCTTTTAGGATTTGCGAGGAGGAACCAAAATTGTCTACTTCTGTTATTAAAGAGTTTGAAAATGATGAACTTGACGGTAAAGTGAATATTCGTGATAATGATCATGATACTTCACAGTTGTCTTTGGTTGATAATGATGAGATGATAGATATGCCTACTACTGCTGAGTTGAACAAAAGTTCTGTACAACTTGAACGTGAAGTAGAAATAAATGCAGATGCAGTTGCAGAAGGCATGCATACTTGTGAGACCGTCAGTGTAATTGATCAGCATGTAGCCCACCTATCATCAGATGCTAGTGCTAAACCTGAGCTGATAGTAAAAGACAGCAGTGGTGGTGGTCTTGCAGGTAGACAACTTTATGAAAGTCGAGCAACAACAGCTTCTGATCCACCGCTAACTTCATCAACTGGTATCAATCGGTCATCGTTGGTGTTGTCATCCACAATGAAACAGTCGCCCATCAACTCAAGTATCTTGTGCAATGACTATGATAGTATTGGTTCGTTTGAAAGGACGAAAGATATTGCTCAGTTTAGTGAGGATAAGCCAAGTGTAAACGAGAGAGTAATTGTTAAATTGACTTGCACGAATAAAGGCATTTCTAGTTTCAAGTTACTATTTGAATGTTATTATCTTTGGTGTAAATTACTCTGTTCCTACGCTTGGTTGACCAGATACGTCGTGTGTTTGTTCGTCATCTATATTCTACGATACAATGACATGAGCGTGTTGCCGTTCAGATTTGAGGATATAGCTGATAGAAGGAAGTCAGCAAATGAACTCTGCACGATTTTCCAACCTAGAGCGTCAACCTGAGAAGGAATGTAGGCGTACTGCTGTAAGTCCTACAGTTCTTCAAGGGTAGTTTTTCGTGCCAGAATCCACAACATTTGATGTGTTGATTGTACACATGTTTGTGTTAAATAATTGTGTGAGTTCCAATTATTGTAATTGTTGGTTAATCTTGTTTGTGTCCGGACATTCCACAACTTACAATCGTCAACCTGAGAAGGGTTGTAGGCGTACTGGTGTAAGTCCTGCAATTCTTCAAAGGAATTCCGTCAAGATATGAACTGCGAGTTTGTGTGTACTGTTTGTATATACGTGTGGTGTGTCATATCAATTGGTGTTTTTTGGATTCATTGTGTTTACTCGTTGTTTTCGTACCTTGTTGTTATTGCGTAATTTTGTTAAAATTTTCGTCGTGATTACTTCTGAAGTTGTTTCTTGTCTTCTACATCCGTGAATGAATTGATTGATGTTAAGGACAGCAGATGGGTCGTATACGCCGGGAGGCTAGGCTATTGCTGAGAATGAAATGCACACGGAAATAATTGTTAGCTGCGGTCCGACACGCCGGGGAGAAAGAGTGTAAACGACTGAGGCTCGCATGCGTCACCGCTACTAGAACTGAGGCAGAATGAGTGACAAGCGATTTCAGTGGTAATTGGTAATGAGTAGATAAGAGGATGTGCGTAGAGTATCGTGAGGTGCTGCCATGGTCACGTTGCATTCTGCAAGAGTCATTCTAGCAAGTGGCGATTGTGTTGCAAGAGGATGCCTTTAACTGGAAGGCGCAGGTCGTCATTGATGTGTGAGATTGTGCTGTGAGTATGCTTGTGGTGTGTTGGCTTTTCTGTTTGTTTTCCATTTCAGCTCTGTCCGTGTGACCCAGGTTCTCGCAATGGCATCCAAGTCAACGTGTATTGGTCGTGATGGAAAAAGGTATGGATTCCTGTTTTGCCGGGGAGTGTGAATGTAGTTGAAGATTGAACGATCAATTCATGGTTGTTTGCTCAAAATCAACTTCCCCAATTTTCGCGGAGGCATCAATACGACAGTCATCGTCTCATCGGTCGCTGTTCAGAAAGAAGATTAAAAAACCGTCAGAAGTAATATTGTGATTTATTATTGTAATATTTGTTCACAGACCTTAGTTATAACATTGTTTATATGTTGGTGAAACAATAAAGAATCCTCGAGTCAACAATTGGTGTTTTGGTTTTTTCGTCCGTTATTACTAAGCGTTTCTGAGAAACTTCAAGCGACAGTGTGAGCCCGAGCGTAGCAAGAGCTGGGCATTAACGGTTTACGAGACGTGCCTGACAAGCTACTTTCCAATACATTTAATTTATAACATAATCATGCTCTGCTGTTGTGCTTAAGTTCTATTTAAATGTTTTGAATACACATGTTGGTCTACACTGTTTATGCTTCATAAGGTTCTTACTTTTTGAAAGCATTTTAGTGCATTCTCAACTTCGTCTCACGGTAGGAACGTTTTCCTGCACCTGCAATGTTTGGAATCGCACAACCAGTGAACTTCTAAAAAAGACTTCGTTAACGAAGCAAATTACTGCTACATCCCGTCACAGTTAATTCTTAAGAAACACAGAATATGGGACAACCTGAATGAGAAACATCGACGGGGAAAATCTCACATGCATAAACACGATTCATGAAGTGCATTGGGACCCAAAGGGATCATAGTTATTGATAACTGCCGAAAAACGGCTAACCAATCTAACTGAAGTACAAGCGAAGTCAATTTAAGACGTGATAGCATTTATCATACACATTGAAATATCTTCGGAAAACAGTTACTCGTTCAAAAATGTATGAAAGCACTTTTATCCAAAGGCTTTAAATCGTGGAGAAACGCTCGAATTTTCTAGAATTTCGGCTTATTCTCGCGACTGATGTCACTCAGCACTGTGAATTAAGATTCTTTTTAGGTGGTCTTATTAAGTGGTCATTTACTGGCCTAGACTATAGCATACATACAAATTACAATCACTTTGTGTTTTAGTGAATGAACACTGTTCATTGCATCCAGCCGTAATTTTGAGTTCAAGGTTACCCTTCAGATTTTTGGTCAGTCGGATTATACTTGATGTACGGAGCTAAATATTTCTGGATTCTGCTGACTCTTTGTGCAAACATTCTCGCACAAGAAGACGCGGTATCTGGCAGTTGCTTCACTCAGGTAAATTAAAAAGACATACGACTTATGTATGTAGTTGACCGGATTGGTAGGTGATATTAATGCAGAAGTTCAAAATATAACAAACTTCAACAATCTTAAAATTCTACCTCGTATTAAAAACATTATCCAGAAGGATTTCTTTCACTATTTCGAGGTAAGTATTGGTAATCCTTATCTCAAGTAAACGCAAGGTCACGTAATTGCTTAACTTCAAAACATTTTGTAAGATTACATCAAAAAGAACTTAAATATATTTTGCCTGTTCTAATATTTTTAAGTGCTATTATTGAACGGTGTGTTAAGTCGTCCAATCCCCTAAAACATTTGTCCCACACTTTTCGTTCAAAAAATAGTCACATTCGGCTGCCTATTATATTCGTCAGAATCACTTCATTTACCTATATAGTGACTTTCACTTAGCTTTTTGAGGAAGAATGATACTCTTGGATATATTTAAACTTGCCTAATCTTTCAAACAGAATGGTAGTCATTAAGTTTGTGATCTTGGTATTCCTACTTTTCATCAGATACTATGGGTCGACGACTAGAACTTACTTCAAGTGTCCAGTAATCGAATTGGAATCACTGGGTAAATACTATATATATGTATGTATGCGTAGTATTTACATAGAAATCACTCCCTTTCTTCATTCGTTGAGCATATAACAAATATCTTCTGTGTAGATGTAATGAACCATTACTGTCGCATAACCTTTTTTTCCCTTCACGTTCCCCAGTGGAACATAAGGCTTAATTCAAGCTAGTGGCTTGAAGTTTCTGTAGCAGTGTTTATTTTTACAGGATGGGGTTGCTAGTCCCGTGCCCAACCTTTCCTCTTTATCAGCATTATTTCTGACTTGGCTAGGTTATGGAGTGCGTCGGCCGGGGATCGAACCTCAGACCATGTGCCAGGTCGGCGAGCGTCCTAACCTCTATACCACCGACACACTCGCATAATCTACTTACTGTTCACTAATGTGACTTAAAGCAGCTATAAAAGTCAGTTATTGAGTATAGGTGTGTACGTTCAGTTAGTTTTAATAGGTGGAGCAATTTGGTAAATAGAAGTGACTGTACTGTCAGGTAGGAAAATTATATCAACTGCCCAGGAATGAATACTAATTGATTTTTGTGGCCGAGATATGTACCACGTATGCTGGATCATCGCCTTTCTCAACAAACAGGTCACCTGACAGAAACTTAGTAGTTGCTCATTGGTCTGTCTGTCTGACTGGATTCAACATAGAACTTGGCACCGAAGTGCACCAGTTCGAGTTGCCACGTTCCAAATAGCACACAGAAGTATGCAAAAAGATGAGTGAAGAGAATCAATAGAGTTTGACAAGTATAAGAGTGAAACAGAATGGGTAATGGTAGAAAGGAATATGAAAGATTACAGAGACTGAATACATCTGCGCTGGCCATTGACAACGATTTTGAGCCATGTCACCTATTGTCTCCAGCCATTGATTCCTAGAGTCTCGAGGGCCCCAACCCGGGAGTCTGCATCTCCCTACCTGACTCAGTTTAACTGTCAAGGATTTCATGGATTGATGAGGCCATGTTTTTGTTTGGCCACCACTGGCTCTTTTCCAACCTGAACCTATATCAGCTAGCAATGCCCGTCGAGGGAGGCGATGGTTAGGCATGCGCAGCACGTGACCTAGCCATCTTAGTCTATGTAACTTTATAACCTCGTCGATTGATTTTCCCTCTTTGCCCAACATTTGCTCATTGGTCTAAGCTCCATAAGGTTATCGGAGCCTTCAAAGTCAGGGGTTGGTGTCATGGCTCAAAGCGTTTCACGAAGAAGCATACATATTCGTTTCTTGCGGTCTTTTGCATTTGTCTCATCCACGTTTCTTGTATTGTAATATTTTATTCCTGTTTACCATCATGAATGCCTTTACGAAATCTAACAACTCTAACTGACAAATTTTCTACGTAGTTCTATATGCCTCTATCAGTCACCGTGTTATAGATTTAACTCTTTTTGTGTTTATTATATTTTTATTGGTTGCTGGTGTTCTTTAACCTACTTTGCTTTACAAATGTTTGGTGTAGGACGTTTTTAATAACTGAATCCTAAAGTACTATTCATATAGTGTTGTTGTGTGGCATTGCTGTAGCACGTCATTCAGTCAGCAAGTTATGGGTTCGAGTCCCAGTGTGTCTGCTTCAGCCTAAGTAACGGGCTAGTATCTTCAACCCCCATATTAATAAATGTACCTCAGCTTGGTAAATGACAAACCTGTTCTAGTCAGCTGTGTCAGCCTTGACCAGGGATTGAACTAGCGAAGTGAATTTTCGATGCTATGGGCGAATTCAAAAGATACAGTTAACAATTTACAACACAGCATTATTGTTTAGTAACTTTGAGCTCGTTGCAAATAAAGTAATATTAAAGAAAGCAACCAGTAAAGAAGTACGATACTGTGATATCGTTTTTGAAGTTTTCAGAGTGATATATTCTTTGCCACTCCTCATTTCATATACTTTTGTTTGTTGAATTGAACTTCCCACATGTAGTTTACATTATTAGATAAGTGGCACGTTATATAAGTTGACGGGATATCTAAACACCTGGTTTTTATTTATTTATTGCCCTACAACCAGTTGTATTTACATCTATTTGGCAATGAGCTATCTAGCACTATCTAGTATTTCATTTGTCATCAACACAAGTCTTGACTTTCTGTGTCACCGGATCACGTGTTATTCTGTGAGATTCCGCGTTATTTCGATGCAAATACAAGTGAAACTGCATCTGTCTGTGCTACATCTATTTTGTTTGGCCTATTGGTCTAAGCTCTGGATCTCCATCGGTGTGTCTTAGGTTCGAGTCCCATTCCACCCTACTTCAACCTAAGCAACTGCGTAATACCACTAGCCTTCACACACATGATAAGTGTGGTTCTCAGCCTGGTACATGAAAAATTTGTCCCAGATAACTAAGCTCAAACAAAAAAGATAATAAACAGATTTTTTAAAACTTATACTGTATTACATCAAATGTCATCTTTTTTCAGTAAATGACAATCAATATATATCATAGAAACATGTGAACAGTGGTTTGTCATAACACTCGTAATTTACTGAATATACATTGTAGATATGGTACATTCCTTCTGTTTCTCATCTGGTGTTTCATCTGTGTCACCCAAGTTGGTACTACTGTGTATATGCAACTTTGAAACTTGTAATCTACCGAAATCCATGAATACAAATAAGTTACAAAGTCTACACATCGTTACCTTGATGGCATGTCTTGACAATCTGATTTTCATTTGAATTCAGTCTAGTTGGGGCGAGAACGACCATTATCCTCAGATTAGAGACTTTCCAGTTGTCAAAATTAGAAGTTAAAAAGTCTATAAACTAGTGTGTTGAATTTAGACGGACGATCATTTTGGAATTCTATGCAGTAAAAAGTCAAAATTGTTTATTGGCATCCTACGTGTTTTATCATTCTTAAGTTCAATATCGACGCATTATCTACATTCTCTTTTTGCTTCTGAACTGGTTATTTACCAAAAATAAACTTATCACCATGAATATAAAATTAATTCTAGTGTGGAATGCAAAGTTGTTCGAGATAGTATATAATATATGTAGCAGGGATCAATGTTCATTGGTGGCATATTCTAGTCACACACTTTTATTTCTCTCAACTAATTGTGGTAACTTTTTTTTCGATTTATATCATATTTCAGGTTAATCTAAAACGCAAATGTCCATTTTTCGAAGATGATAAACGGTGTCCCTCATCTGACTGTCGTGTCAACGACTGTCCAGCTGAAGAAATTCCTCTGGGCTTGCGTGAAGATTCTCTAAAGTCTTCACCCCATTATAAAGTTAGACTATTTTTAATTTTTATTTGAAAGTATTCTCAAGAAGCTAACATGTATCCTGAAGGAGAAATCGATTGCGGGCTAGGTCAGCTGGATAGTTCTTTAAGGTATGGAATTTAGTTAATGGAGTTCCAACTACTTCCATATTAGTACGACTGGTTTTTTATTCATATTGTTAACATAAATGTTCTTTTCTAAATCATTTTTAAAGTGAATTACTTTCTTTAAAAACAATATTTTGTACAGAAATATCAATCTGTTTGTGTGTTCATAAGGAAAGATAGTACATATAAAAGTTGTTTAAATGTATCATAGTCATGTAGCATTTTGTTTCTATGGGAAAGTTTGTTAGTGAATTGTAGGTTTGTATTTTTACGGCATGTAGCTTCATGCTATTTAAAAAAACATCAAGTATAAAATTGACTCATTACTTGGCTTAAAAACCTTTTCTTTAATTAATGACTGTTGCACTATCTCGTAGGAAATAAGTGATTTGGTAAATTCCACTTACGTAAAACTCTCATACCATTCATTTAACGATCCCAATTGAAGTGAGGCTGTGTAAAGTACTGATGATAAAGCATTTAAAATTTCTAATTTTTCAATTCTTGGTACAAGGTTTTCAAACTTCTACCGTACTTTCAGTGGGGCAAATGTGGAAATGTGTATCAGTCTTTAATTATTAGGCTTAGGTCGCATATACGAACAGAACAGTTACCCAAGACAAACTATAATAAATGTTTTATACAATATCTTTTATCGAAGCAACAGATCTGTGTTTACTCGCTAAAATAAATTAGTCTTATTTCAAAGCATCTTTTCAATCATCATTATTTTTCACAGGTGTTAGTCTGTTTGTAGATTAACTGGGATTTAGCTAAAACATGAAGAGTAGAGCTATCAACACAATTCATGGTATTGAATTTCTTATTATGTTTTTGAGATGTGATTACTAAAAAAGGAGTTACGCAACAGCTAGGTCCATACGTTGAGCATTTGTATTAAGCTAATAACTGTTTCTTTGAGGATTTCAGCAGAAGTAGATGACAGGAATAATTCTTGGTTACGTCAGTGTAGATGAATCTAATCATCAGTTTGCTAAATATGAAATAACTAATGTAATACTAATTGTTTCTTATTGTTTTCTTGATTTTCTCCTTTCTTAATCAAACAAATATTAGTGAAGAACGTAAAACTATAATTGCCAACTGGGCTCGTCATGACACTGAAGATGAACTTACATTTTGTGAACCTGATGGTAAATTACTTATGATATTTTCTTCTATCTGAAAAATAGCTGAGTTTTTAATTATTTATTCAACAATCTTCCAAGTGATCCTTACAGCATATTCAATTAAAGGTTGTTTAACATAACTACGTTATCCTCAACATATTAAATACTAATGTATCATTCTGCATCTAAGGGAATGTTAACTACATTACTTTAAAATACGTTTATATGACTACACCAAGTCAAAAACCAGGAAAACCAGTATTGATTTCCATCAAATGGCCATCAGTATATTGCTGGTCTAGTCAATGATTAGATCCCGAGTAATAAGGCGATATTCGAGATAATTCCAATATATCAGATGGTTACGAACTTAGTTTTTATCTAAGTTTTGGGATTTTGGAAATTGCATTGCTTTCGAAGTGGATTTCTATGCTGATGGTCATCAATCGCGTACGTCTACACCCCCGTGCGGTAACTAGGGAGATCAACTGAGAGTGTAACCACAACGAATCTGCTATGATGCTGGGTTCAGTGATAAGTACGTACTAACTCGCTTTGTTTTGGTTACTCTTAGATCCGATATCTTGAGTGGTTGTATGAACGAACTACGGAGGTGTCTCAGTTTGGACGAAATATCTGTTAAATACTTCTTGTTTATCAGTTTATTTTAGTATATATATCGGTTAGTAGTGAGATTTGCTTACACTTCTTATCTATTCATCTGCTACTGGCTCTTAGTCTTAAAATCTATTTCATGCTTAACAAAGACATTCTTGTATCCAGGTGGACATATTGGACGTGATATTGTTGACCGAAAACCATCAGCTGTCTTGCGTACATGAATCAGAAATATCATAAGATTAAACTAATTTTAATTGAACAACTGACTTTTTATTAATACGTTTCTGTATTCTTAGTGTTATTAACTAGTTAGTAGGTAGTGTGTGAACCTCCATCATTGAAACGAATGTATTTTACTTGGAATCAATCTAAACAGGGAATGGCTGTAAAAATTAGTAATCATTCATAATGCCATTTTATTATTTTATAGATGATACCAATACTTTTAGGGCTAATAGTCCCAATGAACTCACTGAATAAATTTAATTTCATTGATAGAGTAATTTAACTGTTGAACTACAGAACTACATATCACCCTGCATAGCTGGATATCTAGGCGCACGTCTCCAAGATGTCCATTGACAGTTGCAAACATACATATCTGGAAAAATAACATAGCATTCACTTTTTGTTTATTTTACAGATGACAGTTCCGGCAAAATGATCTATGTGGATTTACTTAAAAATCCGGAACGTTATACAGGCTACAAAGGACCTGCTTCGAACAGAATTTGGTATATGATATATAACGAAAATTGTTTCAAGTAAATTCCAATCTATCTTCAATAGAACTTTCTATCTAAACTTTTATTTTCCAGTGAAGATTCCACAAATTATGGTCCAGGATTCCTCAGTGCAAGTAAGTAGTGAAATTTATCTGTATTTCAATTGGCTTTTATCATTACTCTGTCTAATCGTATATGCGCATATATATATATATATATATATATATATATATATATATATATATGGATTTCCAATGATCCAGTGTCTAGAATGCAGAGACTCATCTGTCATTAACTAGCTTTCATTTACTTCGACACTGGGCACATATCTGAATTCCAACCGATGATGTTTATCCGATGATGATTGACGTCGGATTGATCTATGGAGGAGTTGGAGGTCGGGGTAAGACATTACTCCAATCCATGAATTCATCAGCTGTTAATATGAGGAGAGTAGAAAGGTGTGTACTGTTTTTCTTAAGTCCTCAGCATGCTAAGAATCAATGATTGGGACGAACTTGGTAAAATTTCTGAAAACTGTAAACAGTGGTTTGAAATTCTGAACACCTCTGAATCTTTAATTTATTTATTCATAGTCACATTTATCTTTGCCCATTCTTTGATCGGATTATTAAAATTTATTCGTTGGTGAGATTAGATACTTATTTTAGATTTAGTTGTGCTATCGTTAGGATTTATTTTACTGTTAAATGAGTGACAACTGCTCTTATTGTATTCCTTGTTATCGAAAAGAAGTTGACGTGTTTTAACAAACTGCACTGATAGTTCTAAAGTATTAGTTTCTTGTGTAAAACTACCAGTGGCGTTTTTTACTGCTTTCTTCAAGTAACCTGCCTAGATTGAGCTTTTACAGTTGTTCGTTCTAATGCCCCTAGACACATTTGTCTTTTGTACATTTATGGGTGTGACTGAATGATCATAAAAATAGTCGGTGTATTCATCGGATTTTCGTCGTGGTAATTAGTTACACAGATTATTATTTTTGCCATTGTTTTTCGGCACAGTTTCATTTTTTGTTTTATTTTACTTCCTCGCACATCGTACAGTTATGTCAAAAAAAAAATCGCTCATTTTTCACTTTCTAATAAGAGTGTTACAGACATACAAAATATCAAAGTGAACGTGTAACTTCCTCATTGGTTAATTAAGGCTGATCGATTTTTTATGGTGTGTAGACCTGTGACGATTTCTAGCTGCTATTTATACAGAGAAAATTTTCACTCATGTCATTTTTATGACTCTGCTGCGTTTTTACAGTTCAGGCAATATTTTTCTATTAACCTTCATAACGAACCATTGTCAGTTTAGATGGTTGTGGCAGGAATAAGAACATTTATTTGACTTTGACATACAACGTGGTCCAGTGTGATAGACTGTTAGTCACATATATTTTATATGTGATATAACTCCTTAGCCTAGACTTTCGACTCCTGGGTTTCAACTTTGCTTTATATGCCATGTTTACAGTAGTCGGACGGTATCATCAATTTGCAGGCATATCTGGTTGTTGAGTAACTCTGAGTAGGATGTGTTCAAAATTTGATCAAACTGAGCATCAAGATCTACAGTTAATGATCAGCCGGGGTTCAATCCCCGGCCGACGCACATCTGATATCAATGGTTGGCCTGCTAAATTTGGGATATCGATATCACATGCAAAAATTCCTTTGCCATGTAAGTCTTATTCATCACTGCCTTCACGTGACTGAGTGTCCCTCACAGTAGTGAAAGAATGAATGCGAGTGTTTGGCACTTACAACCGTAGTGGTGGACATACAGGTCTACTTAGGGGGGGGCTGGAAGACCCTGATTCCAAACCTGTGGTGTACATGGGGTCCAGAATCCGAACGGGTCGAGTGGCTTATGTTCGCCAGCAGCTACGGGAGCGTAGTTTCTGAGTTCGCTGTTCCGCCGTCTTGTAGATCAGACTTTAACTTGAAGGCAGGGCAACCACCTACTTTGGTATATGCACCCGGGCAGTATCCCAGCTCCCTCACAAACTGTGAGATTTTGTGTGGCGTATCTCTTGGTGCTCATATTTACCAAGTTTGTGTTTGAATAGTAGTAATAATAAATTAAACCATCCAGTTCAGAAAATACAATAACATCACAGAAACTTAACTGAGCTACAAACGTTCCCACCATAATTTCATCTCAAACTCTAAATTTTACAGGTTTGTTAACTTTGGGAGTCATCGCATAGTAGATTTCCATTTACGGATTTACTTCATTTTGTTTATGATAAAGGAGATTTAGTTTATAACAGTTACTACTATAACGGTAGAAAACAAGAGACTTGGTAAAGGAATGTTTATTTGGAATTCAATATCTCTATGTTGCGAAATTATGTACACCTTATCTGCAAATCGTCATTTTCACACATCTCCCGTGTTGTGCTACTTCTTGCCTTCCTTCATATTGTGTTTCTTTGTCTTCTTTTTGTGTCTCCCATGTTTTTTTCGCAACGCTTAATCATTCGCTCTCTGTGAAATCGAATCTATCTCTCCGCTATTCGGTATTTTTTATGCCGATGAACGTCTCTTTATATACTACTGATAAATCGTATCAGTAGCACATGCCGCACTAATTCTTTTACTAATTCACTTAATTTTTTCCCTTAATTGTTTAGATTGTCAGAATAAATGGGACAATGGTATATGAGTGTCTTTGATGTGTTGTTTTACAAAATTTCGTATTACTGGTTATGACTATTGTTTATATTTTAAGTTTAATCAAAGTTATTCATGTTTATTGCTCGCTCACCAAAGAGTTCTTTTAGTCACTTTGTAGTTGTTTTCTTGTTCACAGTGTTAAAAAAATTGTTTGTGGGTTTTATTTTATGCTTTTGCGTTTGATTATCTGGTATTCGTTCTTTCTTCTATCCTTTGTTTCTGTATTTATTTTGTTATGACGTTCGTTTCCCTTATATCTATTGATCTTATAGCTGAAATTGAGAGCTACTCTATGCGAGTTGTTTGTTGAATTCAAGGACATATTTTCATATATTTACCTGCGCCTCACTCTTCGTAAAACTAAAAACTCATAAGGCCATATCTAGTGTAACAGTTTGTTTTATGATAGTGGAATCCATATAGGAAATCCACATCTCCTTTCCTCCGTATGTTAAACAGTGTGATTTGACTTAGAAATTTCCACTTTCTTTCATCCTCGTTAACTGAATTTCCAACATAGAACTTTTGTACAAAGGTGCAGCAGTTTAAGTTGTCACACCTCATGAATCGCATAAATTTAGTAATAAAAGGGAATACAAAGAAATTATAACAAATAGAAATGTATTGGAGAGAGAATAAGTGCATAGGGAATAAAAAGAATTTGATGAGTTATTAAGAAGACAGTTGCAGCGCAGAAAATTTTCTTTTCGACGAAGCCATCAACTAGGCTGTACATTTGTCTATTTATAATAAATGGGTGGGAAATTTCCAGAATAATTTCCGGTTAAGGGTCAAATTAACAAAATTACAATTAGGAATTAAAATGCCATAATAAACAGGGGGACGGATAAAACCTAAACAAAGTAGCATTATAATTACTGAGAAGATTGACATATTGTTCAATTGGGGGTTAGAAATGTAGAAATAACAACAATAGACAGGATGTTTGGATAAAAAATCTAGTAGGATCAAAACTAATGTGACGAATAATTGTTTATGAAATCAAGGATTAAATGTGTAGAAATAATGAAATGACAAAATAAACAGGAAGTTCGCATATGAAAATATGGTAGTGTAAATAGGGATTAAGAAAAACTTAAAAATAGCATTAGTTAACAGAAAGTTTAGTAAAGAAAGGCAATGGGATGGTCATTACTAAAAGAATTACCTGTTTTCAAGTATTGGTTTTGTAGGGATTTTGTTTGATCGCATGGAGGATTTCATCATGAGCTGACAACAGTTAGAGAACCACTAGAAAACCTGGGAGTACTGGACAACTGTTTCGTCCTAGTTTGGGATTCTTCATCAGTACACACCCACCGGGGTTCGGACCCAGGATCCTCTGGTTACAAGGCGAGCTCGTAGACCATTGAGTCACCGGGTCCCAGTGGATAGCTAGTGCCTCGGCTATGTCCAGATGTCTTAATTTCACTCCCTTTGATAGGTTTGATCGAATCTTATATATTACTTTGAAGGATTTTTCGAAAGGCACTGAATGTCCTGTTCTGTCACTGAATTATATATATATATATATATATATATATATATATATATATGTACTTTTGCGGTCTCCTTTTATTAGCCGGACTGGATAGTGTTCATAAGCGCGTTTTTTCAGTTGGCGCATAATGAATCTTGCATCATAAATTAGTAGGCTTAAATGAGCTTGTTTTGTTGAAATCATTCAACAAAACGTAGCTGAGTTAATAATTAAACCAATAACATTTGTGGTTTACATAACATAAGGCATGTAATAGAGATACAGTTTTGTTGTATTTCGGAAATATCTTTATTTTATTTCAGATAAATGTTACTACTTATATAGAATATACATCAAAACTTTGTTATATCTCATACAAAAGATTGACTCATACAAATCTAAACTAATTTCTCCTTAGGATAGGTTGAGTATCCCTGCCTTCCTTTGTTTAGTGTAGACTGAATTCTGTCAGTCAAGTTTTCAATTTGGTTACCATACTAAGTGACTTGCCATTATGGTGCACTTTAAACAGAGATTATAGATGGTTGGAGGGAATCAGCCTGAAACCCTGGACTTATGTTTCGTGCTTGTTAGTACTCGTCAGCAAAGCGTATCTGCAAACTTGAAGTAACTAATGTCCCTTCTGAGCTTCGAACCAGCGTCACCCAGTACTGCAGTCAGAGACGTTATCACTGAGCTATTCGGGCACGCGATTGACTCAGATTGATTGAATCGCAGAAGGGACATGAGTTCCTTCAAGGTTGCAGATACGCCTTGTCGACTGGTGAGTGGCAACTAGCGCGAAACCTAGGTCGAGCAAGGCTTCCTACCGATTGCCTGCAACTATCTAATATCATCAAGTCAATGTGCACCGTAATGGCGAGCTACCTAGAATGAAGGCCACATTGCAAAGCTGATTGACAGAATTCAGTCTGCACCAAACAGAGGACGACTAGACACGTCACATTAGTTACTAGTGTGCAATCAAAACATAATCCTTTTCAGAAATTTCATATGTGCCTATACACGAATCTCTTCTATGTATCGTAATGTCACTGTCCAATTACTGGAATTAAAGCGGATGGACAAAATACACTGAGTCTTTAATTCATGTAACATTGTTACACTATTGGCGTAAGTACTTAAGTTTCGATGCACCAGATAGTGCGTTACACCTGTTCGAAGAAAACTGAAGTCGAAAATGATGAGAAAAGTGAAGATGACTGCGGTGAGCAGGATCTTGACAAGGATGAAGCTGGAGTAGTGGATGTCTAAAGATGATTTCATTTCAAAGAAGAATAGTGGTTTTCAGGGAAAGAAGCAATCGTTTAAAGTTCAGACCCAGGACAATTTATTCTGCTGATTCAAAGGTTAGTCTTCAGTATTCGGTGATAAGTTGGATAAGGTACTAAAACAAACGATATCTAATCCAATCTTTTGTAATTTAGCATCTCACTATATTCAAGAGACACTATACAGTATACTACTTGTCAATTCTCAGCAGCAAACGGCACACACCTGTCTTATAAACCTACAAATTATAATTCTTGAACATATTTTCAATGCACTTTTTTATATTTTTATTTGATTGTCAATTTTAAACACCTACCCTTGAATATTATAAACTAATTTCACGTGTATTCTGTGTTATCTGCACTGTTTGTTACTAAAGTTCTTGCTTAAAAGTTGATTGTAATGATCATACTAAACTGTTTTACATTTCCGTTCCGTATGTATTGTTTTCAAAGACGAAAATACTTCTTCAATTCGACGTCTACAGCTGTTTCAAAGAACTTGTTGACTTCCCTCTCTCTTTGAAATATTATTTTTACTGTAGTCCATCATAATCAATAGGGATAGAGATTCTGCCGATAGTGTTCTTAGATAACATCACATGAACACTATTCTTAGCTGTGGATTCATTATCGTTAGTCTTCTTTCGAATTTTCTATAGTTTGGTTTGTAAGGGTTAGTTAGGTTTTTACGAGTTGATCACGGATTAATATTAGTTAGAGAACCATTGAAAACCAGGGGGTACTGGACAGCTTCTGTTTCATCCTAGTCTGGGAATCATCGGCAGTACGCACTCACCAACAGGGTTCGAACCAAGGGCCTTCCGGTTACAAGGCAAGCTCGAATTGAATAGTTTTCATTAATTATTCACTGGTTTGTTAGTGACTGGGCGCTTGCTGTACTTTTTTACATGGTTGTTTCGTAATCTATGTTTACGATTATATGTTTATAAGAAGGAGTGATTGAATATGTAATTCTAAATATCCTTACAACTCATACTTTATTGTATCATGTTGTTGGAATAAGATATTAGGATTACAATCAGTAGTAAAGCCTATGAAAATTTGGAAAATAAAAAAAAACAAATGCATAGATTTAATAACTGTTGGTGTAAATCGCCTGTGAAGTTTTATTGAGGCTCTATGACTAGGATTCTTGAATTTTCGGGCTCAGAGAAATAACTCTTCAGAGATTTATGCATAATGTTGCCACTTATATTAGTTCTGTTTCTTACAATATTCTTATTTCTACGATAATTTGTGGGTTTTTTTTCAAATCTTTCTTTCTTTTCACGTAATGTTGCATTATGATGAAATAAACCACAGTATTATCATTTTAAAAAAATCTAGGTCAACGGCTGTATAAGAACTCTTGTGTGTTTAATATTTAGCAACTACTTGCGTAGTGATCGATTTTCAGTTATCTGTTTATTATTATTATTTTTAAATTACAAGTACCTTGACTTTTCTGCACACTAGCACTTTGTTTAATTAATATTAACTTAGTTTTGTGTTGACAAAAATATGCGTAACAGTAAGATTTGCGTGTCTGTCCACACTTTAAACATTAGCTTATATTTACATTGAACTTTGTGTATGACACTCGTGAAAAAAAAATAAATCTAAGTATTCAATGAGCTACTGCCGCTGTTGCTGATGCTAATTTTTGCAAATATATTAGAATCATGTTGAAATGAATGACAGACACTTGTTTTAGCGTTATCTACTAAACGTCGGTGACACAGAGGTAGAGTGCTCGCCTACCACTCAGGTGGTTCGGTCTCCGGCCGACGCACTTCCTTACCTCGTTAAGCCAGTAGTAAGACTAGCAAAGAGGATAAGGTTAGGCATGAGGCTAGCAATCTCATCCTGTAAAAATAATCACCACTGCTACAGAAACTTCAAGCCTCTATCTTGAAGGTGCTCTATGTTCCACTGGGAACGTGAAGGAATACAAAAAAAATTCTACTAAACCTGTTGACTAGTGGTGGCTACTGGCTTTGTTTATAGGGGCCTATTGTCACTATAGCGTCGCTGTGCTTGCTACTTTTGCGTATAATAATACGTTTGGTTAGTCTTGTATGCGAGGTGAGTTCTATTGGGCTTGTCTATGCAGTGCATAATTGATTGACGCAATCAATGATCGGCGTAACAGTGCTTACCTATGCATTACTATGTATACAAACGGTGTGAATGGTCCACTGAGGGAGAGGGCTCTCGAGTAGTTGCGCCACAAGATGACTCTGCATGCCGGTCTCGTCTCGCAAGAGGCAGGGATGGGTGTGTTTGGTTCTCTGAAAACCAATACCCAGTAAATGGGTGTATCACTGTGTGAATAAACTGGTTGATCCTGCCAGTACTCATATGCGTGTCTCAGAGATTAAGCCATGCATGTTTAAGTACATACCTTAAAACGTTGAAACCGCTCATTAAATCATCTATGGTTCCTTAGATCATATATACTACATGGATAACTGCAGTAATTCTAGAGCTAATACATGCAATTATGCCCTGACCGCAAGGGAACGGGTGCATTTATTAGAACAGAACCAACCGAAGTGAGTTTCAGCTGTCTCTGTTGAGTTCCGTGATGACTTTGGATAACTTTAATGATCGCAGTCGGCCTTGTGTCGGTGACGGATCTTTCAAATGTCTGCCCTATCAATTTGTTGGTAGGTGATCTACTTACCGTGATAATAACGGGTAATGGGGAATTAGGGTTCGATTCCGCCTGCGTCAGTGGCACTGCTGTTAGGACGCATGTCGACCATGCACATGGTTCGGGGTTCGATCCCCGGCCGCCAACGCACTCCTTCACCTCGCTAAGCGAGAAATAAAGGTGGTATAGAGGTAAGGTTGGGCATGAGGCGAGCAACCTCATCCTATAAAAATAATCTCCACTGCTACAGAAACTTCAAGCCTCTAGTTTGAAACCCTATGTTCCACTGAGAACGTGAAGGAATAAAAACAACCTGTTGACAGGATTCTTACAGTTAATAGCTGTGACTTCATTTATCTGCTTCTTCAGCAATATTAATAGGAGGTGAATACCATGTTCAACTAGGCCTACACATTAGGTGTCTGTCCACATCTGCTAAAATATGTCAATAAAAGCAGTTTATTTGAAAAATTAAGTTTTCCTCAGCAGTCATATTTTAATTTTCTTATCAAACCAAATCAATACAATCAGTTACAATTGTGCACTTGTTCCCCCTTTTTTCTTTTTACTCACAATCTAATTTTTAATTAGGTCAGTCTTCGTGTTTTGAGAAACGTGCATTTTATCGAATGATATCTGGATTACACAGCAGCATTAGTATTCATTTGTCTTATCGATATCCATTGAGTCGTAAGTCTCTTCTATTTTGATAAGGATAATATATATTATGGGAGTTTTATATTACATCTTTTATTTGATTGGCATAGAGTATGGAACTATTGTACTAGATTAGTTAATAAATTTGAATTATCAACCTTTGGATTACTGAAGTTATATTCTAAGAAGCTATATCAATTAGCAGTGTAATTATCTTCTCGATTTTAAGGATCTATTCAGCATATAAAATATCCATCTACAGGTCTACCCTAACATCATTGTATAAATTTTAGAAAAATTCTTTCATATGCAGAGCATATGTTGAAAGTTATTGAATAATGAAAAAGGTCTATTATATTTTTACGAGTTGATCACGGGTTGATATCAGTTAGAGAACCTTTGAAAACCATCACTGGAGTACTGGAGAGCTGTTTCGTTAACCTAGTTTGGGTATCATCGGCGGTATGCACCCAGCGTTCGAACCCAGGGCCTTCCGGTTACAAGGCAAACTCGTATACCATTCAGTCACTGGGACCCAATTCAATGGCTTATGAATTCTAACTTCTGCTGATTCGTGATTTAGCGCGACCCCAACCAGTGTCTTCAATGGGTTAGAATTCATGAGCCATTGAATCGGGTCCCAGTGGCTGAATGGTATACGAACTCGCCTTGCAACTGGAGGGTCCTGGGTTCGAACCCCATTTGGCGCGTATTGCTGGTGATTCCAAAACTAGGATGAAACAGCTGTCCGGTACTCCGTGGTTCTCAATGGTTCTCCAACTGATATCAATCCGTGATCAACTCGTAAAAACAAAACTAATCCTTAAAAACCAACTATAGAATATATTTTTTTTAAATGCTCGTAAGTACCACTTAACACCTGACTGCATGGAACATTTAATCAGCTAGTAATTCATTAACATTGAATTAAAATTCCAATTTTCAGTGACCGCAAACTTTTTCGTAGGCCACTACTATCACTACTTGGTTGTTTACGCCTTAGTAGGTAAAGCACTAGTAGCAGACTGAAAGGATTTCGTACTCGTAAAAACACATCGTGAAGTGGTTAGGGGAAGTCAGTCTCGTGCTTGTCGGCAGTCGTCATTAAGGTGTTTGTGATCTGCAGTCTTGGAGGGACTTACGCCTCCTCTGAGAATTGAATCTGCATCACCTAATTCTGCAATCAGGAACGTTACTGCCGACCTATTCGGGTTAACAGCTAACCTGTTGTAGAACTTTGATAGATGTATAGAGTGATTAACTCAGAGTACACTGCGATGGCGAGTCACTCAACTTTGTTACCGCATTGCAAACCTTACTCACCCTGCACCAACACCAAAGACTGAACGCTTGACATTAATTACACCCTATTGACAGGTGTTCTTGGTTGAGGGTTTTCTCTAGTTTTTCTTTTTTGACATCTATTATTTGTTGATCCGATAATGTGCGTCTGTAATCACCAATTTGACCATTCGTCTTCCACAATGTCAACGCTGATCACCGCAATTACATTGTCAAGTAGAAAGCACAGAGAACAAAGACGAAGAGTCCTCAAAACCAAGCTAGCCAAGATCAGAAAACAACAACCAGACAATCCACCTATAGACTGCGTAGTCAACCTATCAAAACAACCACTATCAAAAATGGAACAACAACTACTACAAAAATGATTAAACTACAACACCGGAGATGCTTCAAAAACTGATTTCTTCGCCTAAATCATTATTCAAATCATCAAACTTGAATGAGGAAACACAGGAAGAGATACACCAAACAATTGTACCAATAGTCAAACAGAAAGAACAACACATACAACTCAACTATCAAGAACTAAAGGCCCTCAAAAAGCTGAAAAACAGGAAAGACATCGTCATTCTGCCAGCCGACAAAGGAAGATTAACAGTAGTCATGGACAGAGGAGAATACACCAAGAAAGCTTAAGAACTACTCAAAAACGAGGATGTATATCAGCAACTCCCAACAAATCCCATACAAACATTGAACAACCGCATCCAATGGACCTTAAACAAGCTCATCAAAACTGGACAGATCACAAAACAAGACCAATGGCGAATGAAATTCAATGAACCAGTCCTATCCCGATTCTACGGCAGGCCCAAAATACACAAGCCAATTATCCCGTTACGACCAATTGTATCACTCCCAGGAACACCAACATATAATTTATCCAAAGAATTATACAGAAAACTAAAACATCTAACGGAATCTTGTGATCACTCCATAAACTCTGCTATCCAATTCCTAGAGAAAATCAGAGGCATCCAAATAGATAAACATGAAATGATGACATCCTTAGACGTCACAGCATTATTATATACCTCAATCGGACAAATACTAGCAAAAGAAACCATGGAGCGATTACTTAGCAACGACGAACACCTCCCACAACAATCAAAAATGCAACACAGAAGCTGGATGGAATGCAGAAACTCATGCCTGACAACGCACTTCCAATTTAACGGCCAAATATATGAACAAGTCAGAGGTACACCCATGGGATCGCCAATATCAGGTTTGATTGCAGAAGCAGTGATGCAAAGGCTCGAAAACATAATTCTACCAAAGATCAAACCCAAGATTTGGATACGCTACGTCGACAACACATTTGTAATAATCAAAAGAAACGAGTTAGATAAAACTCACAACTTAGTAAACAATGTCTTCAACGACATCAAATTCACAAGAGAGGAGGAATCCGAAAACCAAATACCATTTTTGGACGTCTTAGTCAGGCGAACACTACATTGGCCAAAGTGGACGTCCCTTTCGTCTTCGTATCCAAGATCATAAGCTAGCCGTCAAAAGACATGATATCCACTCCCTCATATCACTACATACAGACAACCACGGACATCATTTCGACTGGGACAACGTTTAAATACTAGACAGAGGAAACAACAAGAATGCTAGAGAATTTTTAGAAGCTTAGCATTCCAGTGAATCATCAATCAATACACACATAAAGATAGACAAAATTTATCAACCGATAAGAAATAATCTTCACACACAAAGGGTCAAAGTTCAAGTCAAAGAAACAATCAGTTCCAATACAAGTAGCCTAGATGGTGTGAAAACACACAAAAACAACCAATCACGTCCAAGGTCACCAGGAGGGAAGAATAATAAACTCGTGGAGAAATCTAAAAGCTCACTTCAAATTGAAGTATGCGCTGAAGATGTCACCTAGTAGGGCGATGAAAGCTCCGCAAATAAACTATCCAGCTCAGAGAACACAACCACATCAAATCATCCACCTGAGCTACAAATCTTCTCTATCATATATATATATATATATATATAACAAAGGTTTATTGGTACCTCATATTGCATATTCAATGTGTGGTCAAATCATGAATTCCTGTCTCAATAGTTTTGTTTGCTTTTTATATGAACCTGTCACAAAGTAAGCATAGTTCGTACGTGCGATCCCGATCGTAGTCATCTAACTGCCACTGAAGTTATTATTATTATAAGCTTTATTCCAAATCAGTACTTGTGATACAGAATGGAATTCTCAGCATTTTACTACAATATTGCATCCAGTTTTTTGTTTACATTAACAATAAATAAAGTTCTACATAGTTTAAAGATTATCTCAACAACATATTAGTATGTCGGTAGCAAAGCCAAAATTAAAATGTTTGAAGGTGTTACAAAAGTAGATACTACTAGCATATTTACTGGCGTAAGCGATAGCAAAATGGTCGAGATATACAGAGTGTAAAAGAACGAACAAGAATGTTTTAAGTAGAGTTTGCAAGGAAGAGAGAAACAAAACAGCACATAACAAAAATAAATACAGAATGAAGAGAGAGAAAACGTTGTACCTATAAATGATGTGAGTTGGAAAGACGAGATTCATTGGTTCTAGTGACTATTTAATAAGTTAAAGGTTTCATGCCTGATGCATTCTTTATCACACAGAACACGGGCTAGGTAGGGTATGGATGAGTTTTTGTACTTACTAGTGCGGGCATATAGTTTCCTATATAGACTTCTTGTTTTCCCTGAAGAGATACATGGGGAGAGTTGTGAGTGTAGAGGGTGTTGTGAGTCAGATAAAATGGACTTCGCCCATTTTTCACATGAGTCCATGTGCCTGTCCACCAGAATGTTAACAAGCTGGCTAAGTGGCAAGCTGCTTACCCTGCTGACAACCTTTAACATCCTACGTAATAAGGTATAGTCTTTCTTCAATAGCCCAGGAAAGACTAAGGGGGAGCAATAGAGAATTATAGGCAGAATACGGGAGTTAACAAATTGTAGTAGTAAGGGTTGGGTTACACCAGAATGTCTTAACTTCTTGATGTAGAAGGTAAGACGGTATATTTTCTTGGAAATCGTCAAGATATGAGACGACCAGGAAAGATCAGAAGATAGAGTGACGCCTAGGTATTTAATTTCCGACTTAGTTTCTATTTCAGTGCCATCTATGTTGCACACCTCGTGAGCGCTAACCAGTTTGTTTAGGTCAGATTTATGCCTAAAGGTGAAATTAACTGTTTGGCATTTGGAGGGGTTTAAGGTTAGACCGTTTTCCTTGGACCATTGGCTAATTTCTGATAAGAAGCCATTTAGTTTAGAGCAGTCATTTTGACATTTGACAGGTAAAGATACAGTTAGGTCATCAGCATATTTGACAAAGTTAATATCATTTGAAGACGGTAGGTCATGTAGGAAGAATGAAAAGAGAAGTGGGGAGAGTACAGCACCTTGGGGGACACCAGATTCAGTGAGCACAGCAGAGGAGGATTGACCTTTGTATACGGTGTACTGCATTCTGTTTGAAAAGTAGGAATGCAACCACTTAGTGACCCAAGACTCGGTTTGTGTCGTGGAGAGCTTATTTAGCAAGAGACTTCTAGGTACAGAGTCGAAAGCAGAAGTGAAGTCAAGAAACGTGCAGCGGACATATTTGGCACCTTTGTCTAATGATGAGACAATACTGTTGTGTAAGACGGCTGCAGCGTCTAAAGTACTCCTACCCTGTCTGTAGGCAAATTGTTTGGGGTCTTCGAAGCTTTTAAGGGAGGGTTCGAGTTTAAGAAGTATTAGTTTTTCCATGAGCTTTAGAAACGGGGAAGTGATGGCGATGGGTCTGAACTTTACGTTCTTGCTATTTCCAGGTTTAGGGACAGGGACTATTTTAATGTCTTTCCATGGAACAGGTACAACGTTTTCGGAGAAAGAAGCATTTAGTATATTAGTTAGAGGAGAACATAAAGCATCTGCACATTGTTTTAGGACATATGCAGGTATGCCATCAGGGCCAAGACTATGTGAGGGCTTAAGAGTTTTAAGACATTTCAAAACATCGAGAGTATTGAAGTCCTGGAAGTTATCAGCTACAAGATTGGTAACATTAGAAGTGGTTATGGTAGAAGGAGAGCGTATAAAAGACAGATTAAGAGCATTAACATCACAAGAGGGAAAAACATTACATCGCTTACTATTGCCAGTAATTTCATTGAAAAGTTTCCACATGCTGTTTGGAGATTTGCATGATAAAAGTGTTTGGTTATAGATAGCATTAAGATTTTTGATTTCAGATTTGATTTGAGCATTTATCTTTTTAAGTCCTAACTTGTCTTTGCATTTATATAACATTTCTTTTTGCCTGCGAAGTTGTTTGAGATGGGGTGACGAGAAGCGGTCGAGGCGTTTGAACAGTGTTTGTTTGGGACAGCATATGTCAAGGCAGAACTTAAGATAATCCATTATATTGGTGATTGAGTCATCTAATGTACTTTCATAGAATAGATCCCAGTTGGTATCTTTTAACATGCATCTTAGATTGAGTAAGTTGTCAGATGTGTAGCTTCTTTGTTGTGCCTTCGTGGACAGGTGTGAGAAGATTTTAATATGTGTTTTGCTGTATATTTTTGGCAAAACGCGGACAATGCAGTGATCGGAGTTATGTATCGGTGAACGTCTACGTGTTTCATATACTCCTTCATCATTGGTAAAAACCAAGTCAAGGGTTTTGTCAAGTCGAGTGGGAAATTTGACTATATTTGTGTGACCAAGAGCTTCAAGAAAGGAGCAATCTGATGTGTTGAAGTCTCCAGTAATAACGGATAGAGAGTTGTCGAAGTTGGCAGCAGCAAACATGGTGAATTCATCAGCAAAATTAGATAGATCAGATGGAGAGCAACTAGGAGAAATGTACATGTTTGTAATATAGAATTGTTTGTATTTGGGGATATGTTTGGGGCGACATTTGACAGTAATACAGTCAATGAAGTCATTTGAGAAGGTGAAGCAGATGTTATTTGAGACAGACCATTTGGAGTGAATAAAAGTTGCAACGCCACCACCATTTTTCTTATTACAACAGTGACGGTCTTGTCGAAATAAAATAAAGTCCTTTAGTGAGATAAGGTTGTCATCATACAGTTCATGCAACCACGTTTCTTGTAATGCGATTATGGCAGTGTTATGATACGTATCAGTTGACATCAGGGATTGTAGATACATTATCTTATTTGGTAGAGAGCGACAGTTTGAGTTCATTATGACGGGGACCGTAGTTAAGTGTATTGGTGTACGTTTGAGAGCTCTCTGCCAACCACTACGATGTTTCCTCCTTGGTTTCTTTGGAATATGAAAGTCATTTGGTCGTAAATTATTAATAAAGTTACGAGAGTAAATGATTCTGCTAGAATTCATATTTAAGTGATAAGTGTATGCTGGTAAACGGGAAACTGGATGCAAAATGTAGATATTTTGTTAGCAGGCCCAAAAATTCAACAGGCCGCCAAGGTCAAGGTCGTACAGAGTTAACACAAGAGACGAACACATTTAATCGCCTTATTTTTATTTGCTCTTCAATTTCAACATGTCATTATATATTCGCCTGAATATAGTCAATATTGTTTAAGCATTACGATTGTATAAAAATAACAATACTATCCTCACAACCTTCAGGTGGTTATGAATTCTCTAATCAGAAAGGCTTTTTGATCTTTTTGTTCTGATGAACCCCTTGACCTTTTTATATCTTATAGCAGTAGTCAAGTGAATTATAATCTCACTTGATTTTTTCATTTTCCAGTTTTTTCAAGGAATCAACCTATTTCTCGTGATTACGATAAAAATAATCCAGGTTGGGGTCCGAATTTAGAAGAATTCCGTCGTCGCTTTGATCCATCTATTGTACCTGATGGTCCTATTCGATTGCGTAACCTATACTTCACTTATTTAGTAGAACTACGCGCTTTGGCTAAAGCGGCACCATATTTACTGAAACAAAATTATTTCACAGGGGATAGTGAAATGGACAGGGAGACTAGAACTGCTGTTAAAGATTTTCTACACATTATTCAGTAAGTTTTGATGGATGTGGTTTTCTTCCCTCCAGTCATATTTAGAGTTATGTGCAAATATATATATCCATATTATTTATTTCCTTCACGTTCCCAGTGGAACATAGGGCTTCAAGCTAGAGGCTCGAAGTTTCTGTAGCAGTGTTTATTTTTACAGGATGGGGCTGCTAGCCTCATGCCCAACCTTCCTCTTAACCAGTCTTATTACTGGCTTAGCGAGGTAAAGGAGTGCGTTGGCGGCCGGGGATCGAACCCCGAACCATGTGCATGCTCAGCGAGCAAGCTAACCGCTGTACCACCGACGCATATATATATATATATATATACGTTGATGGTTTAGTGGTAGAATGTTTGCTAATCACGCACATGACCCTGGTTCGATCTCTGGTTGATGTACTCCTAAACGTCACTTTTCTGACAGTATGTTCGGTAAAGAGGGAAGTTTGGGCATGAGGCCAGCAGCTTCACTCTGTAAAAACAACACCCTGCGCTATTGAAAATTCAAGAGTCATGCTTGAAACCCTATGTGCCATTTGGAACGCAATGGAAGTAAGATATATATATATATATATATATATGTATATATATCCTTTACGTATCGATTTTTCAGGTCTAGGATAGTTCTCAGTTGATTAGTCACTATACTCTCTTGTTTCAAGTGTATCTTTCAAAACCATATTCATCAATATCGAAAGTGTTACTGTTTGATAGAGAGGGGTTACTAGTCTTCCTTGCAATCTAGTGATTACCCTAGTCAAGTTTAGATAATACCGTTGTGGCCAAGACTACAAGGGATGTAACAGGATTCCTCCAGCCTAAAGGGTTTAATTACTCAAATTAATAAAATTATGGCTAACTGTGAAAAATAGATATAACACAATCAAATCAAATTTCTGCAGGTCATACACTTCATTTCTTCAGTCATAGCTCCATTTATGAATAATAATAATAATAATAGTCATGCGCTGTTTAAACACTGGTTCCAGGAGGAAAACTATAGTGAGATTTCACTATCAGTTTCACCAGTACATAATTGCCGAAATATACATGTAATGAATCTCTTTATCAGATGACTGATAGACTTTGTTCTAGAAACGAATATATTTTCGCTTGCGTTATGGTGTCACGTACATTTTGAAGACAATAACTCATCACATTTGAATGACTAAAAATGCACACCTTTATTTCAGCCAAAACCTCTATGATTTCCTGCAAACAAAAAATCACAGTCTTTCTTAAAATGAGTTCAGGGGAACATGGCTAGCTGGTCATAGTCTGTAGGACTGTAGAGTAAATCTATTAAACACTGAGGAGTTGCAGTCAAGCTTGAAATCCGAACACAGAGTGACTATAAACACTATCCTAGTAAGTACTACACGAGCAACTAACGATAGTTTACATGTAACTAGAACATCAAGTAATCCACCCATAATTCTGACACCTGAAGGATGTACAAAAAGACTTGTGTTTAATGAATAGCACTGTTAACACCAATGGAGTGGGCCTGTAACATGCACTAACAACTACGCTTAATATAGCGTTGCGTTATGTTCATGTAATAACATAAGTAATATATTATAAAAATAAATTATGAAGTGAAGTATTTATTTGGACGGTTTCAGATGACCTGCTTGTCTGTCACAGTAAATACTGCTTCATCATATAATTATATCTACACTTTAGGCTTTGGAGTTAAACATCCGACATTACATTTTCATGATTTTATACTACAAAATACGTCCTACTGTATTAGGAATGCTTCGTTTTTTATTGTGTCTAAGTGGCAGTCATTTATGCTAAAGTATTTAGGACTTTCTCAAATCGCCAGCCATACCAGTGGGATATACCATGTCAGATCATGATGAAATCCTGAAACTAATCAAATCCTTGCAAACCAACACTTGAATATCAATTTGATGTTCACTAGTAACTGGCCCTATTCGGGAAAGTAGTTACCTAGGTTCTAGTGGGAAGTCGTGACCACTGGGGGGTACAGCAGGTCGGGTGTGAGGACAAATACTCATCAGCGGCGATATTTACTAGTGGTTGCGCCATATCGTGAATTAGCAGAAGTAAGGATTCATGAGGTTGTCATTGGTTTGGGTCCCAGTGACTTAATGATCTACGAGCTCGCTAGCCTTGTAACCAGAAGGTCCTGGATTCGACGTCTATTGTGGGTGCATACTGATGAAGAGTCCCAAACTCGGCTGACGAAACAGCTGTCCGGTACTCCCTGCAGTTTTTCCAATGGTTCTCTAACTGATTTCGATTCATGATAAAATCCTGAAACTAATAAAATCCCTGCAAACCAACACTTGGATGTATATTATAGTTGTGAAAAGTTTAGTAACTCCGAGATTTTTTAAACCTACTTGAAACCAACAAAAGGTGAATAATCCTCAGATATTTTTGGCTTAACCCAATAACTATTCTTAGAAAATTGTATAACATTAATAATAATTGGTAAATTCATGCATAAGTAATTATAACTTTATAAAAAAACAACCACTTATTATTAATTAAAAGAAATTCTCTTAAAAAAACAGTTTTATATGCAAATGTGTGATTATATTAAGTGATCTGTAATGACACTTTATCGAAGTTAAATGAAGGCACAAATCACACCATAAATATGAGGGTTTATTATACTAAGGGTTTTACGGGTTAGAGTTGATGAATTGGCATTCATTCACTACTTATTGATTGATTGATGGGTTGTCTAAATGATAGTTTATTAATAATAATAACAATAATAATAATTTTCTCTTCCTATCACTGGATATTTTTGAGGATTCATGTACAAATTAGTAACTGGATTATGATTGGTTACATAGCACTCACTCCCTGTAATCCATTTTCATTTGCACGTACTCTTTCCATGTGATACAAATTTAACAAATTTTGGTTCTAGGCGAAATGCACTGAAAGTGTCACGCTGTTGTAAGCTACTGTTGTATACTTCAATACTTGGCTTGGCACTATGGTGGTGTGACAAATCAAGTGCTAACACACACCCTCTCTCTCTCCCTCTCTCTCTCTCTCTTTATATATATATATATATATATATATATATATATATAATTTTTCCTTCACGTCCCCAGTGGAACATAGGGCTTCAAGCTAGTGGCTTGAAGTTTCTGTAGCAGTGTTTATTTTTACAGGATGGGGTTGCTAACCCCATGCCCAACCTTCCCTCTTTACCAGCATTATTTCTGGCTAAGAGAGGTAAAGGAGTGCGTTGGCTGGGGATCGAACCCCGGACCATATGCACGGTCGGCGAGCGTCCTAACCGCTGTGCCACCGGAGCGCAATATATATATATATATATAAGGCTTTATTTATAACCCTTTCTCATTTTCATGCGCCTTGATCTGTTGTTACTGCTGTCATCTATGCAATTTCTCAATCAAGTCTGTTTTTATTAAACCGTGTCAAGTGCACATCTTTTATTGGTTTTTCTATATGTATAAAAAATGAAATAATTGAGCGCATAATATCCATTTCGATAATTTCCTCTTTTGGCTTTACTATTATATATGTTTGTATACACAGAATATTCTAGAATATTCGTCATTAACAATATTGGTGTTTTTTAATAATATCGATTTGTAAAGTAAGATCAATGGAATTACAGTACATTAAATATGCTTAAATTATAATAATAATAATAAAAATATAATAGGGAATAGAATATCAACTAAAATTAAGGAAATTTCTACAAAAAATTGAAGATCATTCGATCGTAGATGGCCAAGGTAAGGACAATGTCAGAAATAGCTTCTTCTGGATACATGAGTTAGGCTTCTTAATGTAGATCCTAACGGCCTCATCAATATTTAGTAGTCGAACTCTTAAGGCAAAGTCAAGATTTGTTGGTTATGCGGTAAATGACTTTGAAAGCCACCGCGTTGACAACAATCTTGTGTTCTTTATCCGCAAGATGAGATAGAATAGCACTATGAATAGATTTTGTTTGTCCTCTGCTTATGTTATTTTGTGACTGCTTATGTGGGAAACTTGTACTGATCGAACACAAACAGCATACACAGATTCAGAATTAATTCCGATAAACACACAAAAATACAGATCAAATTAGGACTTTTTGCAGAAAGCGCTTCAAATTAAGTCGGCAAACGTCATGGAAATTCTTATCAGTCTATTTTGAATCTGTAAGTATTGTCTAATATTAGCTTGTTAAGCAATATTAAAAGTCGTATTCAATCTCTAAGTGATGACCTTTCACTATATTACGTGTAATATAAGTTAGGATAACCTTGATCTACTATTGTGTGGTAACAATTAGTTGTAATGCTAATATTGTTGCTGTTCCCTTCGGAATGTGCTAATGGTTTCGAACTTAAATGATTTCCGGGAATACAAAATGAAGGTCAATTCAAAGTTTATTCATCTCTGCGTCTTCAAATATAGACGCAATTTTTTTTTCTGTATAGTGGATTTTACTGCTGTTATTCGAGTTTCGCTTAGGTGAACTAGGGATTGTTTATGATACCTTAATTGAAAATAGCTATCCAGACTAATTTATCAGGAAACGAATGACTAAGAAAGTTGAAAAAGACTTCACTGTCCGTAAACAATAAGCCATTATACATAAAACTGCAATTCGAACACAACGAAGAGTTCAATTTCCTGGACCTAAATGTAAAAAGAAGAAACGATGGAATGGTCGAAAAGTCCATCTACAGAAAAGAAACTTGGACCGGACAATACCTTCACTACAACAGCTTCTTCCCTATGACCTATAAGCGGGGATTAGTAAGGACATTCTACGACAGGGCCAGGAAGTTATGTTCGCCTAACAAGGTAGAAGAAGAATTAAGCTTTGTTGAAAAATGCCTTAAGGAAAACGGGTATCCAAAAGGATTTATCCTAAAGTACAGCAAAGAAAGAGATGAGAAAGAGAAGTATCCAACAGTTGAAAAGAAGAAAGTGTTCATTTGCCTCTCATACAAAGGAGAAACAGTGTCTTCATAGTTTGGTAGTATATAAATTATTGATAACTTCAACTATAAATTGTAATACTTGTATTCCGGGCACGTTCACATTACAATGTTTTCTTTATTACCTTTCAAACAATCAAGTATGAAATGTTGTTATTTATAACCATTGTAATTTCAGGTAGTTTGCAGCTGATGATTACCTGTGAAATAGAATGATATCATTTTATACTGCAAATCTGGTCTTCCTTTCTCTATCGAAAATTAAAAAAAAATTGTTTATAGTATATGAAGGGGGTCAGAGACTTGAATTGTAACCTCATTTACTCCTGAAAGCAAAAAACAGGCTAGGAAAAGTGATATTTTTGTTATCTAATGCAACATAATCAACTAAACAATGCACAAAAATAATATGTGTAAAACTTGGATACTGTGGTAGTATGTAATTCTGTAGTAATTTGTTTCTTGGACATATTACATAGCGAAACAGTATTATCCACTGGATGTTACTGCCAACATAATTTATTGTTCATAATCATATCAGAATTGCGATGCCAAATCGGCTTCAAAACTTGATTTTTATAGTTCCTTCTCTTCCTTCCATTTTGTTGTAAAGTTAGTAGAATTATTACCAAGGTGTGGCGTTCAAACCCACAAACTAACTTATAAGCAAATTATATTGGTTAAATAACTTAGTTTATCTAATACTCTGCAATAATTGTGAGGTCATAGGTCAAGGTTGTAGACCGAGGTCAATTCGATTAGAGGTGCACAAGGATGTGAAATTTAGATGAGAAATCTAGAAAATAACTCAGCTATATCACTGCTTGTGGTGGTTACACACAAACATACAATAGGTTGAGACAAGGTGGTGGTAGCCTTAAAATCTGATGTAGAAGTGTGGAGGAAGAGATTAATAAATGCGGCTTTATTTATCAAACCAACTGAAAATACTTGGAATAGGAATAATTCAACAACACCTGTCCCGACATCTGGGAAATTCTACTACTCTTACGATAAACGGAAAGGTTAAACAAGAAATATAGAAGTCAAGTTTTGAAGTTGTTTAGATACGTTAACATCTTATTGAAGAGTTGATTAGTCTGCTGGACAGATAAATTTCAGCATGGAAGCAATTTTTATAATGGATTGTCAATAGGGATATCGATTAGCTATTTAACTAAACAATCTTTTCAATGCTGGATAAGTTTTGAATACATTTTCTTAATAAACAATCAGGATGTGTTATAATAGAAAAACAAACAGTGATTGGTTAAGCATTCTAGTTAACACGCCAAAGTGCATTCATTCTGAAAACATTAAGTTTGGTTATTTTTATATATCCACTTAGTTTCAGTTGAGTCATAATAGAGATTTAGCAAGCAGTTGAATGGCCACAGATAAGTAATAGGAACGACTTACTTTTTAAATCATAATAAATCAGTAATCATGCATTTGGAGCTTTGCACTTTGTGATACTACATACGATGTTATTCCTGATTGTAGTAGACTGGATATACAACAGACTGTAGGAAGCAAGAAGGCGGGCATACTTTGGACTGATGTGAAGGTAGATATAAACTTTTCCAGTGACTTATGACTAATGCCCACACAAACTCAAAAATTGGCAGGAGAAAATGAACAAGTTGACATAGGAGGTAGCAAATATAGGACTTCAAGTGGACATAGAGACGGCAGAGGTGGTAAAAATACCTAACTCACACCAACAAGCACCAATCACCATCAATGCGAGAAAATTGACGGTAGTCACCTCTTTCACTTGCCTAAACAGCATGATTTCAACCACATGTAGCAAGAATGAGGATGTCATATGGCAGGATCGGAAAATCTGTTGCACACAGCATAAGGAAGAAGATCCGAATTTTCAACACTAATGTTAATTCGATCCTTCCATATGGTTCAGAGGCTTGATGCATCATGAATAGCATGTTCAACAGGCTGGAGACTTCCAACAGCAGATATCTTTGCTATCTCGATAGTGAAGATCGGATGTGCGGCCGGAAAAGGTAAACAACAAGGAACCCTGTGAACGAACCAACCGAGAAACCACCAGCAATCAAATATGCATAAAAATTGGTAGCGGGTTAGACATACTCTGAGAAGACAGTTAAGTGTCATTGCGCGCCAACCCCCAGAGTGGAATCCGAATGGGGAACAACGAGTAGAGCATGGATCCGGTGGTGACATGAAGGAGCTCGTGTGAGGAGGGAGTGAATGCTTAGAGTCAATTGGAGAGACAGCTAAAAGGGACTGGAGACAACATTTTGAAATGCTGATATGCTACTGAAACCTTATGTCCTCTCGGAACCCTAGGAAAAGACTGTTGATTTTATTTGTATTTTTTAGAATTTTGATGTATTTCTCTAAGCACTGAAAGTTAATGCCCGAGGTTCCAGGTCTGAATCCACTTTCATTCACCAAGAGATCAAAGAAGCCTAGAGAGTATCGCTGTTTCAAACACAATAGGTATTGTTGACAGTATTATTTGCTCGACGATAGACGAAATGATTATTCATATATTTATCTTTCATTTTTATTTTTTCCCGTCTAAAGAAATGAAGGTAGTATATTCAATGAACACCTTCTATTCACTGGAAATATTACCGAGGCGAATATACTGAAGAAACAGTTTCGAGAGCATTTTCTCAATATTTCACGTATAATGGATTGTGTTGGTTGTGAAAAGTGCAGATTATGGGGAAAACTTCAAGTAAGTAAACGTAAGGAACTTTTTTTGCACTTTAAATGTCTAGTAGTACTACCTAACGATTCAAGTGGCTCCACCTGCGCATACAAATAAAAAGTAGTGAAAAGAATGACGGCGAAATTAAAGCAGTGCTTATAAAAGTACTAGATAGGCAGATACTAGAAAATGGAGTTGAAACAGATTAACCTGTGCTGTAATACGATTTAAATAGAGAGATACATCATGAAGTGACTTGAATAATTTTTTCAATTTCCTATCCCTGGTGTCCTGATTCATAAAACATCGGTTTCAGCTGTTTCGAATATCCTAGTAATCCCCTTGTTCAAAGTGTGTTAAGTTTCATCTCAGTCAGCTCCAATCTAATTGTGAGCCTGATATAATACATATAAGGATACGAGACACGTAGCATAAGTCCTACCCTCATCTAGTTAACCTTTACTGAGATTCTACATCTTTACATTTGCCGTGCTGGGGTCTTGCTACTCCCGGGCGATGACCTAGAGGCAAACGTGCTGAAATATCTGTGACCTACTTAACTCCTCTACACATCCACGTGTTTCACAACCATATGCGAAGATGCGACGGTTTGTTGAATAGTACATTGAACGTTTTACAGCCATGTATTTTTGTGAAAACCACTTTAAGGTATGTCATCAGTTCTAAGATCGGACTAATGGACTAGGTCCCGTGAGGTTATAACAGACGAGGGAAAATAGCCAGTGCGCCTAATTACTTCATTTCCTACTGTCAAACCGGACACAGATGTACAGTCGTAGTAAAGCTATATTTTTAGTTTTAGAAGCAGCGGTGTTCTCACTTAACATGGCTGAAATTGCATACTATGTTAAAGAAATAATATTATTGTTGTTCCGTTGGGTTCCTAGTAGGACATAGGGCTTCAACTGCACGTCTCCACTTGCTTCTGTCTTCCTTCTGCTGTACTTTTCACCTGCATCCATGTTAGCCCATACTGTTTCAACTCCTATTCACACGATCTCCTCCATGTGCGTCGGTGGCACAGTGGTTAGGACTCCCACCGACCATGGTCCGGGGTTCTAGCCCATGCCGACGCACACCTGATATCTATGGTCGGCCTGAGAAATTTGAGCTACCGATATCCACGCTGAAAATTCCATACTTGTACCAAAAATACGGTGTGGAATCAAGCTGTAATCAAAAATAGAATAAAATAATAAAATGTCACCCTTGCACTGACGTCCCACTCGCCACTTCCCTTTCGGGTTCCACTCGAGCAATGGCCTGACGCGCGCGCCATGTCACCCAGCGGCCTCCTCAGCGAGCGAGTGTCCAATCCATCTCCACTTTCTCCTGCATATTTGTTGGTTGGCGACTCCTTCTTGTTTTGTTTGTTCCCAGCCAAAGTTTCTTGTTGGTGATTCTTTCCGGCCCGGCCGGCCGGCCATCTGATCTTCAGTATAGATCCAGCGAAGACAGTTGTTGGTTGATGAAGGTCTGTAACAGGCTGTTGGAAATATTCTTTGTGACCCGCCCGCCAAGTTTCTGGTCCGTATAGAAGAACTGACTGACTTGATGTTGTTTGTATTGAAAATCCGACTGAATTTCGCTGTTGATGCTGGCTGAGTGACGAAGATTTCCAGATTGATTTCAGGTTGATGAATGTGTGTGTTTCTCGCCTTCCTGATTCTCGTTCGATTTGACATCCTCATCCGTTCCGACTTCCTGTAGTTGAGACAATGCTCCCTAGATAAGTGAGTGAATGAAGTAACCTCTTTCAAATCTCTCCCGTTGATGGTGATTGACGCTCGATGTTGCTGCTGTTGTTGTTGTTGTTGACTGGTTATTTTCATAACCTCCGTCTTGTCTATGTTCACCTGGAGTCTTGTCTTCACAGGCTGCTTCTTCGACCAGTTTGTCGGTTTTCGCTTGTAAGTCTTCGATTTTGTGACAGTGACATCAAACATAAATCATCCACGCGTGAAATCCAGGTCTTCTAGGTTCTTCACGTAGGTTAAGGATATCCCTGTCTTCTCGTTCGTTTCCCACTGTCTGACGCATAATCCAGTCAGTTCACCACAATTAGGAATATCATTGGTGATAATAAGCCACCCTTGTCTGACTGACCCTGTGTTTACTCCAAACGCCTTGCTGAGTTTTCCCTTGTGGATGACTTGACATGTTCCGTTGTCGTACAGCTGTTGAATAAGGCTGATGAATATTTGGAGTACGCCGTAGTACTCGAGTAGTTTCCAAATTACTTCGCGGTCAACACTGTCGAAGGCCTTGTCAAAAGAAATAATATAATATTGGCTTATGCACTAATAAGTAGCATACATTTATTGCAAGTATTCAATACCTTTTAGTGTGATATCATTCACTGAGCAATAAATTACATACACACGCATACACGTGAATCGATTACCCAAAAGACAGTAGATGCCTAGCCTTGTTATCCACTATTGACTGAAGCTAATCCGAGATTTTCTATGATTTACTAGACTTTATCAACAATGTTTTAGACCGAAGTTCAATGACGTTTGCATATGAACTTCATTCGTTTTTAAAATAGTGTTACTGTCTAATAAATGCCTTGAAAACACAAAAAATTAGAGATAAGAAAGACATTGTGAAAATTCAATTTATCTCTTCAGATACATTCCTTAAAGATTGTGAACTAGTTAGTCACTAATTAAAGATACTCATTATAAATTTCAAAAGACTAACTAATGAACGAAAAATTTTCTTTATCAATAACTTCTTCATCAGACGCCGAAATTATATATCCATAATAGTTAAAGAATAGATGTCATTGCCAACATTCATGTTTTAAAAAAATTAACATGGAACCACTAACATCAAAGTTCCAAGAGGTTTATGTGAACGGATTGTGGATAGATTATAGTTCAAAACATGGGTATGTGATAATACGCATAAATGTGGGGTGAGGATAAATGTTACCATGAGGTTAAAGGCTTGGTCAGGAACTGAAACCAGTTGAGGAACCATTGGAAAACCAAGGAGTACTGGATAATTACTTAGTCCTACTTGGGGACTCCTTAGAATTAGACTCCCACCAAGTTTCAACCCCGAAACTCCTGGTTACAAGGAGAGCTCGTAAACCACTCACTCATTGGGATCCGATCGAATGACCCATAGATCCTAGTTTCTGTGAATTTCCGATATACCGAGCAACCACCAGTCGTCAGTGTCATCGACGAGTAACTGTTCTCCGTCTTACCTGACTTGGTGTACTTAGCTGGTTACAACTTCTCACTAGAACTCGCATACACCCAGTCAGTGGAGTGAGCATCAGATTAATTATGGGGTGTTAGTTTCCAGGGATTTCATTGGCTATTGGTTTGATCACGTGCTGACACCAGCTGGAGGAACCATTGGAAGAGAACTAGTGGTTGCCTGCTGATGAAGAGTTCCAGCTGTCCAGTACTCCCTGGTGTTTCACTGGCTTACTAACTGATGTCATCTCATGATCAAAGCTATAACTAACCAAAATTCCTGCAAATAAACACTTAATAGTTAATTGAGAGTTATTTTAATGCTCAGTGTAGCGAACGCCACAATAGATATTTTAGTTTCGTATAAAAGTCGATAAAACACCTTTAAAACAGCTAAACGTAACATCTGATGTGGTTACAGCATTCGCCTAAGCAACTCATACAAAATCAGACCTATTGGTTAATAATTTGCTAAGGATTTAATACTTTAGAAGCAGTAGAGAAGCCTGTTTTTACTCGAAATGCGTTAGTAGGTCGAAAAAGAAATTGTTATCTTAACCTAAGTTGATTGAAAGATAAACGCTTATTTTGATCCAAACTCTGACATTAAACTACTTTGAAATTGATCAACTTTTTATTACTATCCTAAATGAATGACTTTCTCTAACAGTGATGAATGGTAACCTACTTCGAGATCTCTTTCAAAAGTTCTAATAAGATATGGCAATAGTCAATCATTAATGAAACTGGATAGTAGTTTCGATATATCGTGAGTTAAAAAGTGTGTACCATTCAGTTTCAACATATCAGCTGTTCGGTGCACATGCTCGCCAATACTTCTGATGATTCTTGTATGCGTAATGGCTCGTACATTGTCATTTTTCCAAAAGTCCCAAAATATTGGTATTATATGGTTGGAGTCAATTTTCAGGAAGCCTCTGACCTTGGTTTCGTGCTATTTGGCACTCATCAGCAAGGCGTATCTGCAACGAAGATAGGACTAGACACATTACTCTAGTTACTGAGTAGTCTGCAATCAAAAATATCCAATACAGTCCTACAGAAGGTCGATTACGAGCCTGAGTAGCTCAGTGGTAACGTCTGACTGCAGCACTGGGTGACGCGGGTTTGAATCTCAGAAGGACATGAGTCCCTTCGGGGTTTCAGATACGCTTTGTTGACTGGTGAATGCCAACTAGCACGAAACCTGGGTCCAAGGCTTCCTGAGGATTGCCTCTAACCATCTAATACCAACAATTCATAGTGCACAGTGATGGTGAGCCACCTAGTATGGTGGCCACATTGCAAGCTTGACTGATAGAATTCAATCTGCACCGAAGATAGAAGTAGACTAGACACGTTACACTAGTTACTGACCAGTGTCCAATCAAAATGTCCCAAAATATGTTGAAACAGATATCCAGCACTCTTTGTTTTTTTTTCTTACTGGCTTATTGCGTAATTACTACCTGTGATAAGAAGTATAAAATCATAAAATTATGACTGGAGAATTTCACTTCTCTATGTAGTTCAAAATGGCTAATACAACCTCTTGATTATACTACAATTTAAAATATACACAATGATTTCTCTTTGTAGACTCAAGGTATGGGTACTGCTTTGAAAATCCTATTCTCTGACACTGTACGAAAAGAAAATCCTCTCGATCAATCAAGCACTGTGGAACCAAACTTTCAATTAAGGCGTACTGAAATAATTTCTTTATTCAATGCATTCGGTCGGTAAGTACAACTCTTTCATTATATATATAGATTTAACATAAACCCACGTATTATGGTGGTTATGTTCATGGTTAATAAGCAACTCTTAGTGCATCTTTTCTAACTACCCGATTAACTATACATTACAGTCTATTCTATTATTATAATGCTTAACTCATTTGATTGATTTAGCTGAAGTCAGATTCAAAAACGTGGCTCTATAATCCGTAGATAACCTCTGAAATCACTGATTCTTATAGATGACTGTTTAAAGTTGCTGGTTTTACTTCAAAATATTAGCTACGACAAGTTGGCGGTCAGTCACGTTTTGCAACTAAAGGAAAACAAGATATGTGGCCAAGTAAAAGAGCTGATTGCATATATATATATATATATATATATATATATATATATATATATATATGTACTGACCAAATTGCAACCCTACGCATCATCATCACAGAACAAAGCATGGAATGGCAATCAAACCTCTACCTCAACTTTATAGACTTTGACAAGGCCTTCGACAGTGTTGACCGCGAAGTAATTTGGAAACTACTCGAGTACTACGGCGTACTCCAAATATTCATCAGCCTTATTCAACAGCTGAACGACAACGGAACATGTCAAGTGATCCACAACAGAAAACTCAGCGAGGCGTTTGGAGTAAACACAGGAGTCAGACAAGGGTGCTTATTATCACCAATGATATTCCTAATTGTGGTGAACTGACTGGATTATGCGTCAGACAGTGGGAAACGAGCGAGAAGACAGGGATATCCTTAACCTACGTGAAGAACCTAGAAGACCTGGATTTCACGCGTGGATGATTTATGTTTGATGTCACTGTCACAAAATCGAAGACTTACGAGCGAAAACCGACAAACTTGTCGAAGAAGCAGCCTGTGAAGACAAGACTCCAGGTGAACATAGACAAGACGGAGGTTATGAAAATAACCAACCAACGACATCAATAGCAGCAGCAACATCGAGCGTCAATCACCATCAACGGGAAGGATTTGAAAGAGGTTACTTTATTCACTCACTTATCTAGAGAGCATTGTCTCAACTACAGGAAGTCGGAACGGACGAGGATGTCAAATCGAACGAGAATCAGGAAGGCGAGAAACACACACATTCATCAACCTGAAATCAATCTGGAAATCTTCGTCACTCAGCCAGCATCAACAACAAAATTCGGTTGGATTTTCAATACAAACAACGTCAAGTCAGTCAGTTCTTCTATACGGACCAGAAACTTGGCGGGCGGGTCACAAAGAATATTTCCAACAGCCTGTTACAGACCTTCATCAACCAACAACTGTCTTCGCTGGATCTATACTGAAGATCAGATGGCCGGCCGGGCCGGGCCGGAAAGAATCACCAACAAGAAACTTTGGCTGGGAACAAACAAAACAAGAAGGAGTCGCCAACCAACAAATATGCAGGAGAAAGTGGAGATGGATTGGACACTCGCTCGCTGAGGAGGCCGCTGGGTGACATGGCGCGCGCGTCAGGCCATTGCTCGAGTGGAACCAGGCCTAAAGGGAAGTGGCGAGTGGGACGTCAGTGCAAGGGTGACATGGAGGAGATCGTGTGAAGAGGAGTTGCAACAGTATGGACTAAGATGGATGCAGGTGAAAATACAGCAGAAGGAAGACAGAAGTGGCAAGTGGAGACGTGCAGTTGAAGCCCTATGTCCTACTAGGAACCCAAGGGAATAATAATAATAATTATTATTATATAAATAAATATGTATATATATAATTTGAAGGGATAATTATAGTATAATAATATAAGCGATAGTTAACTACACACCTCTGTTGAATTCATGTACTGTGACTAAATGTAGAAAATGGAGGACTAACGGGATTACAACTGAGATAGAGACAAGTCAGTATTTCACTTTTAGGAGTAGAAGTGGAGCGAGAAAAGTAAGTTAATTGACAGGGACATGGAAGTTAAGCATATTCATCCCGTTGGCTAGTCCGAATCACCGGTTGTCTCAGTCTCTAAGCAAGAGAAAAAATGGTTTATGGATTAATAATTAGTGATTAGCCTTACCAATGTTATATTTGAATTTCTTTGCTTTATACTTATGTAGCATCTAATGTCATTTGGGTGCGTCAGTGGCACAGCGGTACAATGCTCGCCAACCACGCCTCATGTGGTTCGGGGTTCGATCCCCAGCCTACGAACTCCTTTAACTGGCTAAGCCAGTAATAAGACTGGCAAATAGGGAAGGTTGGTACGAGGCTAGCGACCCCACCCCACTAAAATAAACACTACTGCTACTGAAACTTCAAGCCCATAGCTTGAATCCCTATGTCCCACTGGGAAAGTAAAGGATTTAAAAAAAAATCTTATCTGGGAGGTAAGAAGTTCGGGCTTCTTTCGGGCCTAGTTACGAGTATATGGACTGCTTATTTGTCCTGTCAAATGAAAATTTACTAGCTTTCAATATAGGCTCCATTTCTTTTCAGTTTTTGGAACACATTTGTCACACGTCTTGGTAGTTTGCATGCTGTTCACTCCTCTGAAATTTGAGATAATGCTGTAGGTCTGGATTACATCGATTCCTAATTAAGAGGGAGAAAGGGCGAGAGGGTGAAGTGGTTGAGCCTGTTCACCGTTACACTTATTTGGGAACTGAATACTGATGAAATGTCATGGAAACAAAAGGATAGTGTCGCATTTACCAACTTGCATTCGTTCTTTCGTTGACATGATATCCAGCTATCAGTCGAAAGGCGCGTGCACAATGCAGCGGTTTGCTCTGTCCTTCTTTATGACTATGATACGTGACCATTGGATATGGAAGATATGGAGAGGGTAGCTGTCTTCGACTATAGGTGTTTAAGTAATATATCTCGTGTCAAATGCATAATACAGTGAGTAATATCAAGTTTAGAGTTTTAGGTAAGGGTGCAAAGTCAATTGATGAGGTTGTAAGGCTGCATCGACTGAGATAACTAGGATACGTATTACGCATACTAAGCTATTGCATTCCCCGTCGAACATTGTTAACTGCCATAGGACTAGAGGTTGGAAAAGAGTTAGGGGTGGTGAAATGCAAACCTAGTATCAATCCATGAATTCTTTGATTGTTAGTTTAAGCCCAACCACATAGGAAAGTGTAGACTGTCAGGTTGGGGTTCTCGTGATGCTAAGAAGTATTGTCTTAAGACTGTTGATGATATGGCTCAAAATCTTTCTCAGCGGCGTCGAAATATTCGCCTCATTCCTCATTATTTTCCATATATTTACTTTTTCTCCCACACATTTCCGTTTATTATCGCTGAGTTTTACTTCTACTTTTTTGTCGGTATATAAAGTGTGGCAGCTTTAACAACTGCACTTCTGTGCAAACTCACTTGTGTAGAGCGTAAAATTTAGACATACTGTCTCAGGTGGCATTGGTTAGTCAGCTGAATAAACCACTAACTTCTAGCCCCTAAAGGAATTCATATGTATTATGCTTGATATGTTAAAGGAATTAGAATTAGCTAAAGGTGATCAACCTATGTAGTCATCGACTGTTAGTCTGAACTGTGTATCTGATTGTAAGTTACTGTAAAGATTTATGTGACTGTCTGGCCATCTGGGTAGTTACTTAGTATGACAGTCGATTTCGTTGACGCCGATACAACTGCAATTTATCATCCTCTTAACTGTTAATTTTGGTTTATCTGCTTGGTAAACAAGTTTTTCAAAGTGTTCATATGCTAATTCTGTTATCATGAATTCTCAGTATTCTGACTTGCGAATTCTTTTCACATGTTTGTTATATTTTGATGGGTTCTATTGCGTATCACATGATTTGCATGTTGTTGCTTTTTTGTGTAGCCTTTCTACAAGTATTGGAGCACTAGATGACTTCTGTCAAATGATTCATGAATCTGAGAAAAGAAAACGATTTACATCATCTGGATAAGATCAGTTTGTACTGCTTTGTTATTGATAATCACTATACTTCTACTTTGTCATTTCATTCCTATTGATTTATTTCATTTTTATCTTTTGTCCACGTGTATACTTCTTCTTCTTCTTCTTGTTCTTCCCAACTTTGAGCAATTTTGTTTTTAGTGACTATAACTGTACTACTTCTCAGTGTCTGTCTTTCAGTTTTATACTACATACGTACATTCATGTATTCGACAAATAACTTAGTGTGATATATTTTCGTGTACAACTTTGTTGTTCATAGCCATTCTTTGCTCGGATATGTTTGTGTCCAAGTGATATACTTGTGTCTCTTCGACTATCAATTCTCTTTTTTATAGTCTTTGTAGGTTTATCCGTCTTAATTTATTATTTATCATTGTAAACTAGTGTATACATGTATATGCCTTGTGTGTGTGTGTGTGTGTTTATTACTTTCCGATTCTTTGATGTCCGTTTCACTGTGCGTTGTTGTAACAGTGTTACTTCTCTTGTAATTGTTTTTCAGCTGGTTTCACCAATCATCGAAAAAAACTTCATTTCCCTTTTTGATACCTTCATTTCCATTTATTCATCATCCGAACCATTTACTACTTTTTCTTCTCTCTTGATAAGATGACTGAATTGCATAGAATATTGTAAAACCTGATTCTTACTGTGTACTAGGAACCTTCTGCTGAAGAAACTGTGTAATACAAACTTGTTATTTCTCACTCTCTCTCTGTCTATCTGTCTCCTTGTTTATGTATATGATTTAGTTATTATGACAACTATCCATCTGATGTGTCTAGTATTGAAGCATCTCTTGAAAACTTTGTAAAAAGAAAAAAATTAATGTAATTGGTGAGCGTGTAAACAACAAGTAGTAGGACAGTTAGTAGAAATTCTTCATCATCTTGTCAACAACTATACTCCATCGTATTATAAACTTGTCTTCTATCCTGTCCTATTCACATAAACGTGTTTTTTTGCCCTCTTAAATGATGAAGTGTATGTATTCCCCTTGGGAACTATACACGTTTTTGTATACAGACAGTTTTATCTTCCTAGTGTATATGCCACTTTTTTTTCTCTCCTTGTAAAACCTACAATCCATCTTGATTCTTGTCTTCATTGTTTTATTTCTCCTTGCTGCTATTAATCATCCTTTTTCTGGTTTGTATGAATTCTCTTTTTGTTAAAGAAGTACTGAAATACATAAATATATATTTGTCGTATGTTTCTCGAGTTGTTATTTCTTCTTCCCTGGATTTGGGGTATGCTAGACGAAAAGTGTGAGCAGGTCGACATTTATCGTATTATGTATATATATATAGTTATAAGTATGGTTGGATGATTGATTGACTTTTCAAGCATGAATTTGCTGCACCATATTTACAACGGGTATTTACTTTTGGGCAAAAGTTGTTTCAGAATACGTATGTTCTGGTATACACGGTTCATCTGTTTAAGTATAAATCTGCTAAGTTATATGTAGGTATTGTCAGAGTGGGGAAATTACAAGAATTAATGGAATCACAGGTAGTAAGTAATATTGCTTGAAATGTTATTGAAGCTAATACTTATCATTGTGTAGCTGGTAGCTGGTGTGACGTGTCTAGTCCTTTCTTTGATGCAGACTGAATTCTATCAGTTAGGTTTACAATGTGGCCAGCATTCTAGGTAGCTCGCCAACACTTTGCACATTGATTTGATGATATTAGATAGTTGGAGGCAATCAGTGGCACTGGGTGACGCGGGTTCGAATCTCAGGAGGGACATGAGTTCCTTCAAGGTTACAAATAAGCCTTGATGACGAGTGCTAACTAGCACGAAACCTAGGTCCAAGGTTTCCTGTGGCCAATTGCCTCCAACTATCTAATATCATCAAATCAATATATATTTACTGTAAATGTATCTATTCTACAGTGCACGGACTCTGCATAGGAATCATTCATGTAGGCAGTGAAACCTAACATAAATTGACATAAGCCTACTAACTGGTTGTTGAGCATTGACCGTCAACGAAAATTTTCGATCACTTGTTTCAGTTGAAGACGATAATGGCAAAGTTAAACTTTAGGCACCACTAACTGCTAATCGGTGAATGATCTTGAACGCACAAGTCACATAAATGAGGCGTTTTTGATTAAGGAAAACCAATTTTTGCAATAAAATACATCAAAATGTTTCATAGGATACCTTTCTATGGCATGTGGTAAAAACATCTCCCAGTTGAGCATAGGAGTATAAATTGGAATATTACACCACATTCTGTACATATAGTCATCTAAATGACTATAGATGACGTACTTCTTAGATCGATTTATGGCCCTAATCCTGTTTTCAACCTGTCCCAAAAGCCTTCTATAGAACTGATGTGTGTCCCTGTAATGGGATCCACAAAATCATTAGAATGGTTCACTCTGTGATGAGTATACCCAAGGTATGACATGTAGCTTTTAACCTTTCCACTCATACACGTGTACGATAATACCTTCTCCTCTTAAGAACGAAGTAATTCTCTCCACTTTCCACGACACGATACCTGTACACTGCTGGCACCCCTGAACTGTTGATAGGAGACTATTTTCTCTGTTTAGACCTGGAAAAAATGTTCCTACGAAATATTAGAATCATCAGCTTACCTTCCCTGACATTTGACTCGAATCAAGCGGAATAGGACCTTCAAATCATGCGGATGAAACTCATTGGGCCATTCAAAGTCAATCACTGATTGGTAGTCAATAGTGCCTAAAGTTTAACTTCACCGCGATAATAAAAGAATGTTGTTATGTACCGTAGTATGTAGGGTCCTACTCGATGTTAGGTCCATTAGTAATAATAATAATAATAACTTTATTCTGCACAGAGTGTTTACACAATATACAAAATTTTCAGCGTAGTTTATTCCATCCAGGATCTTCAAGTAAAATAACAATCTAAATTACATAATTTGATACATTACTGTTAGATGTAAAGCATAAAATAACCCCTTATGGTACTATTCTTTCGTTGCCGAAACTGACTGGTTTCAACATAGAACTTTACACAGAAATGCAACAGTTCAAGTTGCCACTTACCCTCCATGTAGCATACATATCAAGAGAAGAGAACTTTAAAAGAGACATAATAATAACAAACAGAAATTTAAGGGAAAAAGAAGAGTGTGAACATGACTAATCACAAAGAGGGAATGCATTTACACCACTGAGAAGGATTTTGAGCCATATCACCATTTCAGTGACCATATCACTTTGAAAACACCGGTTCTTGTTGCCGACATATACTTGGGAGTAGATTAAAAGTCAATTAAAAATCTTCATGAGTATGTTTGGTGACCCAGAGAAATAACTGAATGATTAAAACAAGGAGCAACAGAGAAAATTGTATGCATTGTGTTGGATGAAGACTTACACAGCCGATTGATTCAAACATGTCGCTGTAGATGATGAAATACGACTACTACACGCTACATTCAACATATTCACCAGTGTGAACTTACTGCATGCTTTACTGACTCAGCCAGTCTAGACATTATTATTTTTGATCGTTGATTGTGGTATACATACTACTGATTGTTTTGAGTAGTTAAAAACCACTCCCTTTAACCAGTAATACTCTCTAGCAAGACCGAAGTGATCTAAACCCTTAACACCTAGTCTCATCAGTGGTTTACCCGTTTCGGTCCAGCTGAGAGAGCCAAAAGTGTCTAAACCTCCATAACTAGTTCTTCTTTGTTAGGAGGGGCAGTCATCAGCTTAATACATCGATTGTATAACTGTCAAGGTTATAAGAAAAGGTGTTGATTTCACCATTTAGGCCTACTGCTCATCTAATTATTTACAAACATAGGGATATTGATTAAAAGTTGTTTGTAGAAAAGTGCATTGTTTGTCCTACCAAACTGACGTCATTAGTTCCAATCCTTGTCTCGCTAATTGGAAGTTGAATACTTACATCTCTATATATTTTCATAATACAACCTACTATTAGGTTAGCATTATTAAATTTTAGAAAAACTTATAAATATATATAAATTTGCATGCGTGAGAAATGAAGTAGTTAAAAATATGCTTGTACAATCATTGATGAAGTAATTGTCAATTTCCAATGTTAATGAATTATGGATATAAATGACAAATTATTCACTTGTATTATGTTTTGACAACTGGTGAATACTTCAGATAATCTATAACTTTTGAATGATCATGTGAGTTGGTTTCAATGTTCAATAACAGTAACACGATTGTTAATTCAGGTAGTCAGTTGTAGTTTAAATAGTTAGATAGTAAAGTTTCTAACATCAGAATTGAGTGAAGTTAGTTAAAGTCTCACCAGAAACAAAAGTTTTGTCATGTATGTCAATATGTCTTCTTAGAAGCATGAGATCTTGATCCAAGGTGTACCCCTAAATAATTTCTTTGCTTTAATACAGGGTATTATGAATACATGGGGTCGGAAAGCTACACTGATTCACTATTTGACAACTTAATGTCATACTGTTCAGTCAATCATCAGAACTTCCAGAATTTCATGAAGATCAACAGAAAATGCCCACCGGAAGTGTCTTATTTGACCTACAACAAATCATGCTATTATTAGGAGTAGTGATATATTCAGTCTTAATCGCAATAGCAGTATAAGCATTAGTAATCGTGTTAGTATTCACAATAATATTTCTACACATGGTAATGACTATTTGGAAAACGCTACACACTTATGCGCAAGTCAATTATTTAATTTTACGACAATCTAAACAATTATATCCGAATAACTATGGTAAATTAATTGGTCTAATATCTCATCAAAATGAAATCAATTAGCAAAAATAAATGCATACAATAATCATTTATTTTTATACGTCAAAATCGTAAGCGAAGATGTAATAAATAGAAAATGTATACTGAGATTGCTTAGAAAAATCATGCACTTCAGTGATATGAAGATAGTTCAGAATCACTGTAACAAAATCTCTTTGTTCAGTCATGCAGAATATTTTGCTGTGTATATACATTGTCAGGGAAGGATTACTTACAAGTATGAATTCATGCAGTTTTCAACTACTTTTTGTCTAATTCGATCACGGATTGATGTCACGTGAAGAGTCATTGAAAACCAGGTTGTCATACACAGTCTGGGGCTGTTCATCAGCACTACCCTACCGGGTATCGAACCCAGCACTTTTAGGTTACGAGGCCAAGTCCGTTGACTATTCAGCCACATGGTATGGAATCGGCGAGTATTTTTCCTCACACCTGACCTGGTGAATCCCACTGGTCACAACTTCTCACTGGAACTCCAGGTAACGTCGTCCTATAACCACTCGCTAGTGAGAATCAGATTAATTTTTAAGAGTTGGTTTGTAGGGAGTTGATTTGCTTCGAGTTTTGATCGCGCATTGATGTCACTTAGGGAACTATTGGAAATCAGGGAGTATTGGACATCTGTTCTGTCCTAGTTTTAGACTTTTCGACTGTGCACACGCATAACCCCACTGGAATCTGAACATGAACCTTTTATCCCGCTGATTGTAAGTGCACTTGGTTTTTTTTTTAAAAAAAAGAATTTTCGGCTTACAGAGAAACTATCCATATTGAATTTTGGGTAAGTCGTAAGTAGTGCACCATGATTTGGACTTCATTGTAGGAAACTTATTGCAAACAATTTCTATGACTACTCGTAGTCATCAAACAAATACGCGTGTAACTCCTGCTAGATATGAGTTGTGAGCCTTCATTACTTTGCCTCCTACCTACCGAGAGTGAGTGTCAACTTTTCTTATGGGAAATCTCTGACTCTGACATTGGATCAGTGACGTGTATAAATTAAAGTGAATACTTCATATGAACTATGATCAAGATTTGACTGAATGGTTCCAAAGTAACTATGGCCAAGAATCTGATTAATAGAGCCAAACGTCTAGTTACTGAGGGGGAAGAGATCATCAGGGAATTAAAATTGGTTCACTCCACTCTTGAGTCAAATAATTATCCCAAAGCCTTCAGAAAAGGATATTTAGAGTGTGAAGATAAGGATGGATCGAAACCTGCTGCTAAGAATTGTGTTAGTACAGTGGTGATTCCTTACCATAAAGTACCATCGGATGAAATAAAGCGAATCGTTAACGATCATGATAGAAGAGTGTATTTTCGTGCAACGAACATTTTACGCTCATCACTGGTGAAGGTTAAGGATGAAATAGAGGAAGATGACCAACAGAATTGTGTGTACCAGGTCAATTATGGGGACTGTGACGCTGTATATGTAGAACTTTCCAGACAGATAAATAGAAGAGTGAAAGAGCAAAAACAGTGTCTAAAGGCGGTTCTGAAGTCCTCTGCAGACTTAAAGAAGTTAGAAAACAAATCAGCTATCGCACTGAATTCGATAGAAATGGGACACAAAATTGACTTTGACAAGACTAAGGTTCTACAGAAAGGTTTTGGTTCGTATAAAGAAAGACTGACTGCTGTAGCTTTGCATATATGGGTGAATCCAATCATGGAGGTGTGATGTTAGCTGATGCATAGTAAATCCTGATTAATAAATAAAAAGCGGATATGTATGACTAATTAATCATACTTGGTCTAAATTCCCGATTGTCTATATCTTATTATGGGGAAGTTAACAAATGTTTTACAGTTGTTTACCCATATACACATGCACACACCATTGTACACCGCATATACACATGTATTTTTATATTCAGTTATAAACGACCATGAACTTTGAGTCGAACATAATCACTAAAATTCCGATGAAAAGTACAATCTAATTGAATGTTAGATTTTCCCATCGACTGATTGAACCGGATTGCTCGTTCTCAGGTTGACACGTCGGCTTCTTGTGCAAATTCTTTGACGATGTCTGGCTATGTAATTAAAATTTAACTGGTGGATGGTGACTAGCAGTGGAATCCAGGATGCGCATTTCGAGCCTCTATGGGAACATCATCGTTCACTGGGAATTGCAGGCACATCCAGATGACGAGTCTCAAATAGGACGAAATGCGCATCCTGGATTCCACTGCTAGTCACCATCCACCAATGAAAATTACAATCGTTTTAAAGAGTTTAACAAAATAGACTGGTATCTGCAAATCTGAGGTCAGCTCATACAATTCTTTTTACGCGTTTGACAACGGATCGATAACAGTTAGAGAACTATTGAAAACCAGGAAGTACTGGACAGCTATTTCATCCTAGTTTGGGAATAATCAGCAGTACGCCAGGGTTCGAACACAGAACCATCCCGTTTACAAGGCTAGCTCGTATATCGATCAGCAACTTGAACCCAATTCAGTGGCCAGCCCATGAATTCGAACTTCCACCAATCCGTGATTTTAGTGCAACCACCAACCAATGTCATTGGCAGGAAATCCATCCTCACTCCCGACTGGATAGATCTCACTGGTAATGACTTCTCGTCAGAACTCCAGGAAACTCCAACCTGTAGCATGTCACTAAAGTGAATCAGATTAATTTTAAAGAGTTAATTTGTAAGGATTAGGTTTGAGATGTCCTTTGTGTATATAAACATCTGTTATGTTAATTTCGATTAATTTCCCTGAAGAAGTTCGGACAAGTTTGCTGAATGCAACGTTGGAATTACTCATTTCAATTTCACTGAGATCTTACAAATATAATTTTTACAAAGTGAATACTATCCATTCACCAAACAATCCAAAATTCATACCAGTAACTGCTGTTTCTCCAGCAAAAACTAAGATAGCTGAAAGAACTTGCTAATCAACTGTCAAGAGCTCTTCCTGAAATGAGTCAGTATGACCTACCATAAGATGATGATAAGTTTAAAATTTAAATACTAAATAATCCCTTAATACTGATTGGATAAACACTTAGATGAGTGATTTCAATGCATCAACAGTCCAAATATTTCTTCAAAATGCTTTGGTTATGTAATCAGTCAGAATGAAAGGGTGAAATCCGTGTTCTATCTTCAAAAACATGAGTTTAAGTGATATGTGTGACAAGACAATATATAGAACATCTGGTCGAAAATGATCACCCTATCTCTATAGCCTCCGCCTTTAAAGTCATCTACAAGGCAAAGAGCAATTTACCTAAATCCCTACGTACCCGACTCATCTGTATTGCTGAAGCTTTGGCTATCTAAACAGAAAAGCCATATCTCTGTGTACAGAAAAAGTTCGTTCAACCCCTCCAACTCTCATGGTCTTAATCCCTCTATGCTAAAATATGATAACCCCAATCATATTTTAGCTCTACCAATTTTTCATTTTGTCTATTCAATTTGCATACTCTTCCTTATTAAGTCAATTGTTATTATTACTATTCTCACTTTGAACTGTCCCCGGTATTATTTCACTTGTTCCACTTGTCATTCTAAATCAATTGTTTTTACAAAGACAATATTTCACCATTGATACTTTGAAAATACAAAACTCATTTTGCAAAAATGAGTGTTCAAATTTCTTTAATCCCCATATCCTGCAGTGCCCGGACTCTTCTTTTAACCAAATTAGAATACGCCTAGTTGGTCGCAGTAAAATTAAAAAAAAGGTGGCTGCATTGTAGAATAATCTTGCTTCTCAATGAAGTCACTCACTTAACTATACATTCGTAAAGGTTTATTTTAAAATGTGAAGCATTCCAGAAGTGATTCTTATTAGGGCCGCTTAATCCACCGAAGGATTTAGAACAGGAGAATAAACGATAGACTGACAAACTATAACTACACTATTGGAGTTCTATGCGGGAGGGTGTATGTTTTTGGTGATTATAACGAAAACGAAAGTTGTACATTTTTGTTATAATAAAGGTTTTTTGTATTTCCCAATGAATGAGAAACAAAACGATATTGTTTTTACTGACGTTTCGCTGTTTAATGCTAATAGCTTTATCAAAGTATTATTAAACCAGAATTTTTACAAAATCCACTCAGCATATATATAACAACTTAATCATCGTTACACAGACAAGGGGCCATTTTTCGTTGTCAAATTGGCTAATTGATAAAGATAAAAAAACCACGTGTAGATTGTTGGATTTGATAAATGTGTACAATTATAAAAGCAGCGTGTATTTGCATAATGAAATTGCTTGTCACATTCGTGTTGATTTTGTCACTTCATGGGGGAGGGAGGTATTATAACAAGGTGAAATTCTGTTTTAGTCCATCATTCATATTCAAACAATTTGGATTCCACTTGATGTGAAGTGCTTCTGATATTAGACGTTCCTTGTGATTTCTGAATTTTTCTGAATGATGATTTCAATATTGTCAAAATCAATTTTGTGGCCTGATTCTGTAGCATGTAGACCTATGGCTGATGGTTTTTTAAGCTTTTCTAGTTCAACTCGATTTCTCGGTGATCGAACAGATACTTTACGGTGTTCATTTCTTCTGATTTTCATTTTTCGAGATGTTTGTCCGATGTATATCGCATCACATTACGAGCATTTTATTTTATAGATACAGTTAGATAGAGAATATTTAGGAATTTGGTCTTTTATATGGACAAGGTTCCTTTGAAGTGTGTCCGATGTTTTGAAGAAAACTCTGATGTCGAGCTAATTGAGTACTCTTCTGATATCGTCTGACGTCTCCGCCCTATATGGAATGATAACTGTTGAGGTCCATGTTTTTGGAATATGCTTTCGACCATACTTAATGACAGTGTTGGTTTTGCTGATGAAGTTCTTTGTGTAGTTGTTTTGCTTGAGAGTCTCAGTAATGTTCGATATTTCTTCTCCTTTTTATTCCTCATCCGTTATCAGAGAGTGTGCTCGTCTAAGAAGACTTGAAACAGCTGATACCTTTGCGCTGATGGGGTGTGATGATCCGTAGTCTAAATATTTATTGGAGTGGGTTTTCTCCCTGAATACAGATTACTAAATTCCTGGTTTAGTAATACTTTGATAGAGCTATTAGCATTAAATGGCGAAACGTCAGTAAAAACGATATCGTTTTGTTTTTCATTCATTGGGAAATACAAAAACCTTTATTATAATGAATACAATATACTCAATGCCCAAATTTTTTCAAACTGTTAAAAATGAACTTGGTTTGGACATACACAGATTGCACGTTTTCGGTTTAAACTTCTAGATCACTAGTGATGCAAGTATGTCTAGATGCATTCATCTCACTCCTTTTGAGCTGATTTATCGAACAGTGTATAAGATTTCCAGGAAGAAGCATTATATACATTGAGATCATGAAGTATTCTGATATCAAGATGAAAATTCGTTTCTGTTTTCCCTTAATTAATCAGTGTGAGGAGTGATCATAGACTCGGTTATCAGTGAACTGCCCAAAAAAGAGAAAACAAATGACCTATTTTACATAAAGCTTCCTAATAACTGAACCCCGAGGAAATAACAATTTCTTTCCTCATTCTTCCACCCTGACACCTTGATATGCTTGAAGTGTGTCCAAGTGTGAAAAGGTAGTCTGTAAGTCTATTTGAGACATTCTGTTGACTGATATTGTTGCCAAAACCTGACTGAAAGTGAGGTCTTAACCAGTAACCTGACCTGAAGTTTGATTCTTATCAGATGTCAGTTTTGTTTCACCACGAATCACCACCCGATTTCCAGACGATCATGTGGGAGCTCTGTGAATAAAATTCAAGAAATAAATAGAAGGTAATAACTTGTGTCATGCGTCTACCTAGTAAGTAGTGTCCAATCACAGTATCTAATACAGTGCTACAGGAGGTCAACCGCCAACCCGAATAGCTCATTGGTAACATCTTTCACCTCAGTACTGACCGACGCCTGTTCGACATGAGTTCTTTCAAAATGTCAGATACGCCTTACTTATGAGTGCCGAAAACCATGAAACCTAACTCCAAGGCTTCCTGTGGATGGTCTATCTTGATGGCGAGTCGCCTAACATGAAGACTACATTGTAAACTTGACTGACAGAATTCTGCATACACTGAACAAAGGACTGGATGCACTACAGTGATTACTACCTAGTGTCCAGCTAAAGTAAGATTTTACTTTATGCACATCTTTTATTTTTTTATATTTTTGATTACAGCTTGATTCCACATTGTATTTTTGGTACTAGTATGGAATTTTCAGCATGGATATCGGTAGCCCAAATTTTGCAGGCCGACCATAGATATCAGGCGTGCACCGGCAGGGGATCGAACCTCAAACCATGTGCATGGTCGGCGAGAGTCCTAACCACTTTGCAACCGACGCACAAAGAGACTGCTGTAATCTTTATCAGCATTATTCATAAAATAAAGCTTTTGTTCAAGTTTGATTAGAAGAAAGGAAGATTATCATTTCTAAAACTGATAAGAAACCTAATTCACCTACAAAAACAATACACTTCAGTATTCTTTTTATATAATATAAGGTTCTAGGTCAATTAATACAATTAGTTTCCACTACGAGAAGCTAAAATATGCTACTGATTTCTTATACACATTAAATTATTGACTGTTAAGTGACTCTTCAAATTCTGTGTACTCGGTTATGGCAACTAAACATAAGGTGACAAGAAATTTTCAGAGATTTGGAGCTAAGAAGCTAATCCATATAAAGGTATGCGATACACACTATGTTCATTAGTGTTATTTATAATATTCTGTGATAATTATTGTTAGTGTAGAAACCCTACGGAAGTTTTAAATCAATAACACTTACGTAATGTATTAATCACGAAACTAAAATCTATCAGGCATTTATTGAAATTCACTAGAAATTTATGATAATGAGGCGTTTTTTTGCCTTCCGAGGGAAACATAGGGCATCAAGCTTTGAAGTTTCAGTAGTTGCGTTGTTTCCACAACCTTTCTTCTTTTCCAGACTTACTACCATCTATGCGAGATTTACGAGAGTGTCGACAGGGAATCAAACCCAGAGGGTTGCCATACGTGGCTGGTCAGCTATCTACACCATCTGATCTCACTGCCTTTCATAATTTTAGCAGCTTGGCTGCCTTCAAAATTTTCGCTTTTGTTGCAGGACTGGTGTCCAGTGGTAATCCCGTAGCTATTGGTGGTATTTCTGGACGAGTTGTGGGTAATTGGCGGTTTGGGTGTCCTTTGAAGTGATGAGCCTGTTGTTTTGTTTGTATCTTCTCTTTCGTAATTCGGTTCTCTTGACTATCTTCCACTGGTTTTACTTGTTTTGATCTCTCCCACCCCGTTGATAGCAACCTGGTTATCTGGTAAAGTGATCTGAGGTCTCTCTTACCTGCAGCCTGTTCTGCTTCAGTTGCCAGTTTCATGTAGTCGACACACGTCTTCTTTTATTCTTTTTGCTTACAGATGCCTGATAGCAGCGAAGTAGTTGAAAAATTTTCATTTGTGTTACCATGTCTATTTATTCAAGTTTTTAAATGTTGTCATTTTTAGGTCACAATGTTATGATTATAAAACTTTGTTTTCGTGAAGTCAGAGAGAGATTTGATTTCCCAAATTACAGTAATTAAATTTTAAAATTTCTGACTAAACAATTAATAAAAATTCTTTCCGTTAACAAATCCGATTATAAATTACATCTTATATAAAAAAATACAATAAAAGTGTCATCTAAACGCTACAACAAACTGGTGTTCACATAAAAAATATTATAGTTTTCAAAAGAATGGTTACTGAACAAAGAATATTCTTTGTGATAACCCCTTCTTCGTCAACTTCGACAGTTATATACGCATAATAGTCGATGAATAAGTGTTACTAACAGCATTAATGTTGTTTAAATAACATCGAATCAATAATGATATTAATATCAATGGATTACAGTTCAACAGCATCAACATAACAATGCACACTGAATATCAGAGAAGAGTTAGGAAAGATAATAATACAAATCCATGAATTTGTTGTCTTCACTGAAGGTCGGCCACGGCAGTAGTAGTGCTGGCCAGACATGCTTCTTGCTCACACAGAGCACCGGTTGTTTCAGACTAGTAGCGATAGCCTCAGATGTTTGGAGTATGCGTTACCTGGATACTTTCGGCAGTTGGTTTGGTACCTGATAGATGATGGAGAAGGCCTCTTCAATATTAGCTTTGTGACCGGTTTGGACCAGGTTGTTTAATATCGAACTGCTGATGGTTTTTGTTACACATTTACTCAGCCATACTAGATGTTCCCGAGTGAGCACGAAAAATCAAATTCCTGGAGCAACGATCAATATAACTCGCTCCATAAGTGCAGTTTAATTGATACATACCATTGAAAGTGGCTAGTCTACGTACTTCATCTTTCAATCAAACAATCACCTTCTGTCGTGTAGAAAACATGACTTGTAGTTTACCAGCAACAAAAATTCTTTGAATAGATTTTCTTGTTAGCAATTATTTAATTATGTGTGTCACCCTTGAATTGCAGTTGCATATATAAAGGTTTCTTGTTTACGGATGGTGAATAGTCCTTTTCTGCTTTCGTTGTCATATGTATCTTGATAAATCTGTTAGGACAGCTATTTTCAATCAAGGTATCATACACAATCCTTAGTTCACCTTCCATTACCTATTCTGAGCATATGGCTCTAACGTTGTGACTGAGAGTCTTTACTTAATCTCTTTTGCACTGGAGAGGAACGAAGCTATGAAATGTGTATATTGTCCTGTCCAAGTACTTTTTCTATGCAAGTTTCTCTTCATACTACCATCTGGTTTTCTTGTATGAAGGACATCTAGAAAGCCAATTCTATTTTTGAATTCCTCTTCGCAGATGAATTTCATAGCAGAATGTATTTCATTGGATTCAGTTATTACTGTGTTCCTGTCAAACCATTATTACAAAGAATGAAGGTGTTATCCATATACAGGGAATAAAGTGGGAATTTTATGATAGGCTTGTTCAAAGGACCATTTCCTAGTTCGCTTAAAAAGTAATCTGTTAACATGGAACCCAATGGTGAGCCCATTGCACCTAGTCCACTTGTCTGTAAAGTGCGCCATCAAATTTGGAATTTACATTCATGGTACACCTTAACAACAATTCTTTTAGGATTTCCTTTGGGATGACAATATTTATTGACTGGTTATGCCCTTGATCACACATATAGTTAACCGTATCTGTTAGAGATACATTTGTGAATAAAGATGTAATTTCCAAAGTAGAAGCAAGTCCAGCCACTACTACTGCTCTGAACAGCCTTCAGTGGAGACTAAAAATTCATGAATTTGTATTATTATCTTTCCTAACTCTTCTCTGATATTCAGTGTGCATTGTTATGTTGATGCTGTTGAACTGTAATTCATTGATATTAATATCATTATTGATTCGATGTTATTTAAATAACATTAATGCTGTTAGTAACACTTATTCATTGACTATTATGCGTATATAACTGTCGAAGTTGACGAAGAAGGGGTTATCACAAAGAATATTCTTTGTTCAGTAACCATTCTTTCGAGTATTTTAATAGGCATTTTTATTCAGTTAAAATATTTTTGTTTTTTTCAAAATCACGCATATTTGTCATACCCTAGATAGATATTTTAATACGTGTATAATATTTTAAATACTAATCCATAAGTCGAATAGCTCGCATCTTGCACTGAATAAAAGTTATGACTAGCTACTTATGGATGCGTACGTGTTAAATGAATTTACGAGACATATTCTGTGTGTTTGATTTCAAGTCAGTTGAATTCACTAATTCTCATGGATTAGATTACTTTAATCATACAACCTTAATAACAATTTGACTAACAATTTGAGTAATCTGTTTTTTCACATATTTCACAGTTGGTATCAAGGACAAGGAATTCTAAGTCTCATCAGAATCATATGAAAAAGTAATAAAAGGAAAGTAATCACTCATATGCGCATGTAACACTAATTCCATGAAATAATTCAATCTTCTACCAGTGACTGGTGTGCTGGGAAAATTAAATTTTGTGCATTTGATCAATAGTTCATCATAAAATGCAATATCCATGATATAATCATAGTATGAAATGTAATTAAAAGAGGGCACGATACTTACTGATTGGAAGAAAGGCTACCTATTCAAACTGCGAAAGCAAGAAGACTTAGGTCAATACAAGAACTGGCGTGGCATTATACTTCTGCCTATTCTAAGCAAAATACTAAGCCGCATCATCCTGTAGAGAATCAAACACTCTCTGGGTGAAAAAATTTGACCTGAAACAAGTCATGCATCGATCATATCGCAACACTACGAATCAGCATTGAACAAAACTTGGAATGGCAGTTAGCTGTCTACCTATACTTCATTGTCCTTGAAAAGGCCTTTGATAGCGTCTGTCAGGAAGTGATTTGAAAACTACTTCGCTTCAACAATTATACGCCTCATCCAAAAGTTGTACGATCATGATGCATGTCAAGCAATCCACAACGGTAAACTCGCAGAACCCTTCGAAGTCAAGATGGAGTAAGACAAGCTGGCTGCCCAATATCTCCAATGATTTTCTTGATTGTGGCAGACTGGATAATGTGAGAGACAGCGGTTCGGGCAACGAGGAGACATATGTAAAACGGACCCACACAAAAACTTGGAGGATATGGACTTCACCGTTGATATATGTCCGATTTCTCACAGACTGGAAGATATGCAAGTGAAAAGCAACAAGTTGGCGGAAGAAGCATTCAGAAAAGATAGGACTTCAAGTGAACATAGAGAAAAGAGAGGTGATGAAGATTCCTGGCCAACAGCAACGGACAACAGTCAGCCAGCATTAATGGGTGAATTCTGAGAGCAACCTAATTTACCTGCCTGAAAATGATATCAAAGCAAGGATCGGGGAAGCAAGGCAAGCTTTCATTACTCTCAAGTTTGTGTGTAGATCAACAGCACTACTCAGCATGAAAAATCATATCCGGATTTTCAACTCCAATGTAAAGTCAGTGCTACTTTATGGATCAGAGACTTGGTGCCGCGTTACGAAAGCCACTTTGAAAAAACTACAGACCTTCGTCAACAGCTATCTTTGCTCAATGCTACTCTGGATCAGATAACCAGAAAAGATCAGCAGCAGGGATCTCTGGCAATGAACGAACCAACCCATTAGGAACCAGTTTTGCAAAACATATTCAGCAATAAGTGGAGGTGGATTGGCCATACTCTGAGAAAACAAACCATCAAGTTAGCGACATCACACGCCAGCCCATCGCTCGAGTGGAACCCTAATAGGAAGCGGCGAGTTGGTCGTCAGTACGAGGGTGACATGGAGGAGGTCATGTGAAGAGGAGATGAAAGAAAGCATGTGGACGGACGTGGAGGCAGGTGGGAAACGTTGTCAGAGAATGCACTGGAGACTTGCAGCTGAAGCCCTTTGTTACTCTATGAATTAAAGGAAACACTAATAACAATTAAATGTGATTAAAATATTTGTGATTATAATCGTGGTTAAATGTCAAGTTGCAAATTAATTAGTGTCACTTTATGAACTCATAAGCTGTATAGATGTTGGAAAGGGTGCATAATTATAGGATTTGTGAGCTAATATAAAATGTTATGTAGCAGGTGCGAAATTCGATAAGATGGAATTCAGTATTGTAAAAAAACATTTTAGATTTAGAATGACAAGTGGAATAAGCGGAAACAATTCAGAATGAGAATAGCTATAATAGTAATAGTAATAATAATCGTAGTGATAAGGGAAAGGTACATAGAATAACTTAACAAACAAAATAAATAAATAAATGTCTGTCCCTCTACGGCTAAGACAGAAGCAGGCATTGTACATACTTCTTTTGTACAAAAAGGTCTGGCTTAAAGTCCTGAATTGCCAGGTCCCCCGGTGTCTTTAGAAGTCTGGAACGAAGGAAACGTGGGAAGTTAGGATGGACTCGGTAGATGATCTTAAAATCATGGTCAGGGTTTACAGAGTGACAGAAGTCGATCAGGTGTTCTAGAATAAGACTTCGCACACACTTCCTTTCTTCCTTGTAAAACCATGCTGGAAAATGTTCTCGTATCCGTGTGGAAGGCGTCCTCTGGCTACGGCCAATGTACCTTGCTCCACAAGAGCAGGTGGACTGATAGATGCACATGGAGGCGACCAGACGGGGAGGGTTATCTTTCACAGAGGTAGAGAAAAACTCGCGGCTGGTGAACGTCATATGTAATTTTGCTGCAAAGAACGTCTTATTGACAGCTTCAGAGGGACGATTTTTGAGCATATCTGAAACTTGATCACTTTTGAATTCCAAGTTCATGAATAAGGTTTTCTTTGGAGGTGAGTCGGTTACCAGTTTAGGCTGCTTATCTTTCATGTTGCTGTCAATAAATCAGTTAGGGTAACCGTTTTCTGCGAGCATGGCTTTAAAGAATTCAAATTCTGAGTCAACGCAGTCAGAAATGCAAATATTCCTTATCCTAAAGCAGAGCGAATGAATTAGGTTCCTTTTCCTGGAGATAGGCACCCAGCTATAAAAATTAGCTAGTTGTCCATTCTATGTACGTTTCCGATGGATAAATGTTTTGAGAGATCCGTCATTACGTCTACTAAGGCACACATCAAGAAACGGAATACTTAGTTTTGATTCCTTTTCTATGGTGAATTGTAAAGAAGGATGGCAGTTGTTTTGATCATAATCTTTCTTTCATTGTTTGAATATCCCCTTTTTTAGTAAATGTATTACTATAATTGTAATTAATTTCAAAAGGTAACTATGAATCCATAATTGCTTTTATTATGAATCCTATTAATTTGTTCATTTTATTCAAAGACCATAAATCATTTTCATCGCTATAATAAAAGGAACCATTTCAAATTCTAGAAACAATTTAACACATCTCAGAAAGCTTTTTTACGAATTTTTGCGCTGACATATTGGTTAGCAGTGAATTTTATCGTTTGTTATACTCATAAACTCAATTTTAAAGCTTTTGAAAACTTTCCAATGCAAAATTGTCTTCAACGAAGTAACAACTTTTGAAAAATAAACGTTAATAAGTCTTAGAGTTTTATTTTTACTTAAGAATGAGTTCTAGATCTGCGTTTCATGCTTGTTGACACTCATTAACAAAAATCCCGCTTGATATTTAGCCCAATAGTAGTGAGGTCTCTAGCTGGTGACTTCAACACCATGTTACTTCAAGTTATGAATATTTGACGCTATATATCCCTCTGAAGAATACATTAGCATACCTGTTAGAGAGAATTAAGTGCAATTTTGAGAAAGTCACCACTTCTTTACAGGCTGGAATCCATCTCTTTATGAGGAAATTAGAAACTTTAACTCTAACAGTATTATAAATGAGTAAAATGTAATTATATTATACAGAAAGTATAATTGTTCTTGAGTATTCAAATAACTCTTTCTAATAAGAGCCATAAAGGATAAAATTAAAGAAAAAAACAGAACTACTTGTAACATACTCCTTATATCCAAATGATTATACTGTGCATCTTTGCAGTCATATTACAGAGTTGATAAACCACTAATTAATTAGATTGATGAATCAGTTAATGTAAACCCTAACTGTACTGTTTTAATTGTGTATTTCTTTTAACTTAATTAATGTACATAAATTCACTGTGAGTTGTGCTACTTTTTAAAATTCCACACCTTTCAGAAATAATGTCTTCAATTCTACAACTTTAAATATACACCAGTTAAACAAGTAAGTATACATGCCTATACAAAACAGAGTTGGAAGGAATAAAAATTAAACAAAAAGGAAAGAGAGAATTGATCAAAAACGATGTGCAAACTTCGTGAAGTTTAATTAATGTTAAAATAGTTGAAAGTTTCTGTATCGATTAAGACGCCGAAAATGAAATTACTAGAAACAAATTTAAACAAACTCGTTTCTTATCTCATTGCAAACTATCTACAATGATAATAAGAATCTAGAGATTACAGTAAACGTGTGGTGTTATTTAGTCACAAAGTTTAGATAAAAAAATGATTTTTTTTAAAACTTAGTATCCTCCGTAGAAAAATCATTCAGCAGTAGTATATTGTTTTGTAATTGATAACTTGAATAATTTTCTCATTAAACACTTATTACACGTGAGTTGGTGGTCCAGTGATAGAATACTTGTGAACCACGCAAGTGGTCTAAGGTTCGATTCCGGCCGACATGCTCTCAGACCTCACTTGGCCGGTAGTAACCTAGTTAAAGAGGGAAGGTTGAGCAAGAGGCTAGCAAATCGCCTATGTAGAAAAGCAACACTGCTACTGAGACATATAAACTCTGTGTTCCACTCGAAACTAAAGTGAATGGACAAAACTGAGCACACCTTTTACTCTGGATCATACAAGAACAAAAAAGATTGTAGTGGTAATAGTACGGTTATAGTATCACAGTAATCGAAATTCAAACAGCCGTTAAACAGACAGTAGTAGTGTTGTATCATTAAAAGTACTGTTGTAACGACAGAAGACAAGAGCCAGGCAACAGATCGTTTTTTGAGGAAATTAAGAGATATTTATATATTTCTATGTACATTATTATTCGTTATTATCAGTAGAGAAACAGCGTCTTCCAATTGGTTGTTTTCTCGCTGCAAGTTATTCTATCATCTCTTTATGGCCGCTCCTTTGAAGGTCAGAGCATATATTTGCACACTCTAAGTCTACTGTGATTGGTTATTGAATTCCTCAGGGTTAGGCTTTGTTCATGTTTTTTATCATGATCAAGATTTGGAACGTAAACACTGACGTAAATTGGTGTCTACAATTTTGTCTTACAGAAAGCTGTCAACACACTGTATCTGACCTCACAATGTAGTTAGTTTACGTATTCATTGAGCAAACCCAGAATTACAGCATAAACAAAAATACAATAAGAAAATTTCAGCCAAATAGGAATAACTAAGGGGAAATGCAATAATTGGCTAGGCCTAATAAATAAGCCCAAATTACCCAGTGTCTCACGAGCGCATTAGATGTTTGAATGAAAGAATACCTACAAATTAGCCCAAGTAAAATGACTACAAGTGCTTCTAGGTGATATCACTTAACCACAGATGTTAATTGGTAGATAGGACAGGCCTCACAAAAGCATGAAAATAAACTAAACATATCATCATTCTAGAACTGATGAACAGGATAGATCTAAAATAAAAGTTAGTCGATTGCTTGTCAAATAGAATATTAAGGTTGTGAGAACTCCTGAAGGTATTTGAAAATCTCGCTATCTAAAGACTAACAAACAATCCAAAATTATTGATATTTCTTAAGTGTACTAATACAAAATGCTGTCCTGATTCAGAGCACTTTTCCCACAGTAATTACTGCTTTAGTGAAATATATTTATAAGCATGTATATTAGTACAATGTACTCCAGAGAAATATACATAACCTCAGAGTACTGATTGTTCTTTAGAAGGCATTGTGATTAAAAATGTAAAGAAGAATACAGGCTGAAAATAAGAATGGTGAAGCATTTCGCGAATTCTGACCTCTACATAAGGTCTTACCATTACCCAAAGTAACTTCATGTCAAATATCAGGATGTATTCAACATTGTTCTCTTCATTTTCTACCTCTGTCGATCGACCTGATGAAGACACTGTCTCCAAATGCATTCAAGAAGATGATAAATATCGAAATGCTGCAGAGAAATATTGTGATATAAGTGTTTCTCCCGGGAACCCAATGAAATACAACTTAAAAGACATAGTGTGGCGATATGACAGATACACGGGATAAACCAAAATGACCGTGGTTGGATTTGATTCCATACATGAGCTCTAGCTGTTCAGATATCTCCTCTAGACTCAACAGGTACAAGGATATTGCATTACTTCCCATTTGTTTCTCAATTTTACCCTCACATATTCTTTGTCTGAAATTCTGGAATTCTTCAACTTCAACGACATTATTTTCCATAAAACAACCGGTTTGTGGAATGTGATCTTCCCATAAAACAGTGTATGGTGAAATTCATCAGAAACGCTTAGCACATCAGTGCAACATATTTGGAGTAACCTGGTCAGGTAATTATTTGTTAACCTCTACATACATGTGCATCACAAGTACACGCACTATTAAATATCTCGCACTACCACATCTGAATATGTTGCAAGTTTCAGAGTGATCACGTCCTCTCCGTCTTTAGTGAAAATATTTTAGAAAATAGATGAAGGTTTATGAGTATTGATTTCATATTCTCTTAACCACATAGAAATGTACCTTTGGAATCTTATATGAAATCCAACGATCATTATTTTTAATCTGTTTGTGATATTTCTGGTTGGATGCTGAAAAGACAGTTATGTGTTTCATGGAACCTCATAGAGCATATGTATTCTTTCCAAGATAATTTCCGTATAACTGTATATTTTACAATATGCATTTTATTCCTACACTTCATTCACTCTAACCATAACTGTTCTCAGTATACCCACATCTCTGTTAAAATAACTCTAATTGTTTCGAAACAGAGTTCATAAATAATAAATTAATCAGATATTGAAGTGTATGAGAATTATGACTGATTTCAGTATAATTTCTTCATTAACTGACAGTGATTAGAAAAGCATCGAAAATAAAGGTGTTCTGGACAGCTACTTCTTCCTAGTTCAGGGTGATTCGCTGTTAGTACGAACACAGTAGGAAGTGAACTTACGAAATTGATAGCTCCGTCAGCTGAAGACTCAACAGGAGGGTTAAAACTCAGTGATCGCTAAGTTTTAGCCTATGTCAACTGACAATATGACGTCAACAACAAGCCTCCATGATACGGTAGCGAGTCTACAATCCTGATCCAGCCCAAAGGAGGGTGAAACAGATGTCCTCTACTATTTAGTTCTCAGTGGTTCTCGAATATCCCCTCGTTTATCAATAAATCCACACTGAAATTAATAAATTATTGTCGTGTGTTTCCTTCCTTTACTGAAAATGAACATTCTCAGATAAATTGACAATCAGTCTGTATCCATGATTACTTCATGTTAGTTAAATACCAATCATGGAATTTCGAATCACCGGGTTGTCTCAACAAAACACATGAAGAAGAACTTTCACAGAATGCGAGAAATTCACCATTATGGATAAGATTTTACTTTGATAAATCACACAGTGTTGTACAATTACATTAACTGATGACGTTTCGAGCACAAACTATTGCTCATAATCATATCAAGTTGATACTTGATGAAGTTATACTCTACCACAAAGCCCAAGTTTTATACTTATATCAATGCGAGAAATTCAATATAAAATTCTCTTTACTTTGATCAACCAGGCATGTGTTGCTAAATAAAACCCAGTAAAAACAATACTGCCTTGACTTGTACTAAAACATGTTGGCTCACAGTTTACTCAACAATATCAAAACACTGAAAGTTTATATTTGGTAGGAGAGTGGATAAAACGCTGCAGCCGGAGTATCGCCTTTCTAACTGAGATAAAATTAAATTCCTCAAGAGGAGTTTACGGCTCTAGCAACGTTAAGAATAGTGTGAAGATATAAAAGCGAGATCAGTCTGTGTGTTGAATTGAGGTGAAGGAAATATTAAGCAGAATAATCATAAAACAATGGTATTATTCATGACAGTACTCGCATATATTTACGGAATCATTCAGAATGCAAGGTTCCAACTTCAAACAGTCGACTGCATTGATTTCTACAAGACACACCAAACTTCAGCCATTTCGCTTATCAAATGCAATGAGGAGTATTTATGCCTGAAAACTAACGAGACAGGAGAAAACGTGATTGTCCAACTGCTACTTCTATCTGATCTCCATTTCTCGAATAGTACTTCAACTCGCGAAATACTCTGAAATGCTCCATTAGCGACTAGCATACTCCAGCTCATAATTCACTTATTCTTAGAAAGCATAATCGATTATCGTCAGGTTTATCTCCCGTTTTCGTTCACCCACGGCAACAGACACGACGTATATTAGAATCTGAGACATTTACATTTCTTATAGCATAGTTTCAGCATTCTGTAAGTAGAATCAATATCACTTAAACCACCCTAATGTACCATTCCTTGTTTCTGTTTGTAATAAATTTTATAGGCCATCATTCCAATAAGAATTAGATTAATTGTACTGGGTGGTGAGAAAGACACAATCAGTATAAGGAATGAAATATAACAAAGTCAACACCAATTAGATATTGCCTCTGATTTAGTTGTTCTAACAAGTTTGTCAGCATAAATGCAGTTTAAAAAATAACATCATATTAGTTTCATCTTCGAATTTGAGGATCCTTTGAAATCTACCTGGATGTTATTGTTTAAAACATATTCTATTCAGAAGAATTTTTTCGATTTTATTGCCTCTACTCAAATAAGACGTCAGGTAATCAGTCAACACAAATGAACACCATGTATCAAGCTGATGCAAAAATCACCATCAACTGAAACCTTTTGAAAGTATGATTTTCGCATGTGTGAGTGCATCCTGCATAAAATATTGAAAGCGGTCATGTGGAGTGTTGTTCATTAAGATTGAAGTTAGTTGAATGAAGTGCATAAATATTGTTTATGTGATAAGAAATTGTTATATGTAGCAAAGATTTATTAGTGTTTCGTTGATACATTTTCGGAAATACGAAGGCTCAATTGGAGAGAAAAATACAAGTAATGTTCACCTGTGGATAGCAACAGATAATAATCTCTCAAAATGAGCAGCTCACAGAAACACAGTATTCAACACGCTGTGATAAAGTTACAGTTCCAGCAGATCCGTTTCGCTGGAAGATTTCAGTGAGGGATTGCTGTCATCCTATAGCCACTGCGTTGCATTAATTGACCTAGTAATTACCTCTGTGTCTACCTAGATTGCTGTTTCTTGTTTCCTAAAAGTGATGCAAAAATACACTTATAGATCATCGCCTCTGTCTTGTATTTCGTATAATGTTTATGTTCTTCCACAACGGAATAAAAGTCAACAAGCAGATACTTCATGCAGAATTTTCCACAAAGATGAATCACTTCGAGCTGTTACAGTGAGATCAAGAAGACACAAAAGAAGGTAACACTAGCATGATGATACTACAAGCAGCCAACCTTAGACTACAAGACTAAGATTAAACTGACGATTCATAAGACACTTTGGAACTCCAAACAGAATGAATAGTAAATACATCTAGATCACTGTTAACAATATCGCAACATATCACTAATATTCTACAATCATCGAATTGAAGACTACAGAAACATAACACCTACATTCTTAATCATTTCCAAACCTGCTGCCAAGAATTCATAGATTGATGTCGTGTTGCATATAACCACCTCCAACTCTTTCTCAGCTTAATTGTGATTTGGTAATTATCACTCAACAAGAAGAGGGGTGGCTGGAAGGAGAAGGTCCATGTTTTTGGAATATGCTTTCGACCATACTTAATGACAGTGTTGGTTTTGCTGATGAAGTTCTTTGTGTAGTTGTTTTGCTTGAGAGTCTCAGTAATGTTCGATATTTCTTCTCCTTTTTATTCCTCATCCGTTATCAGAGAGTGTGCTCGTCTAAGAAGACTTGAAACAGCTGATACCTTTGCGCTGATGGGGTGTGATGATCCGTAGTCTAAATATTTATTGGAGTGAGTTTTCTCCCTGAATACAGATTACTAAATTCCTGGTTTAGTAATACTTTGATAGAGCTATTAGCATTAAATGGCGAAACGTCAGTAAAAACGATATCGTTTTGTTTTTCATTCATTGGGAAATACAAAAACCTTTATTATAATGAATACAATATACTCAATGCCCAAATTTTTTCAAACTGTTAAAAATGAACTTGGTTTGGACATACACAGATTGCACGTTTTCGGTTTAAACTTCTAGATCACTAGTGATGCAAGTATGTCTAGATGCATTCATCTCACTCCTTTTGAGCTGATTTATCGAACAGTGTATAAGATTTCCAGGAAGAAGCATTATATACATTGAGATCATGAAGTATTCTGATATCAAGATGAAAATTCGTTTCTGTTTTCCCTTAATTAATCAGTGTGAGGAGTGATCATAGACTCGGTTATCAGTGAACTGCCCAAAAAAGAGAAAACAAATGACCTATTTTACATAAAGCTTCCTAATAACTGAACCCCGAGGAAATAACAATTTCTTTCCTCATTCTTCCACCCTGACACCTTGATATGCTTGAAGTGTGTCCAAGTGTGAAAAGGTAGTCTGTAAGTCTATTTGAGACATTCTGTTGACTGATATTGTTGCCAAAACCTGACTGAAAGTGAGGTCTTAACCAGTAACCTGACCTGAAGTTTGATTCTTATCAGATGTCAGTTTTGTTTCACCACAAATCACCACCCGATTTCCAGACGATCATGTGGGAGCTCTGTGAATAAAATTCAAGAAATAAATAGAAGGTAATAACTTGTGTCATGCGTCTACCTAGTAAGTAGTGTCCAATCACAGTATCTAATACAGTGCTACAGGAGGTCAACCGCCAACCCGAATAGCTCATTGGTAACATCTTTCACCTCAGTACTGACCGACGCCTGTTTGACATGAGTTCTTTCAAAATGTCAGATACGCCTTACTTATGAGTGCCGAAAACCATGAAACCTAACTCCAAGGCTTCCTGTGGATGGTCTATCTTGATGGCGAGTCGCCTAACATGAAGACTACATTGTAAACTTGACTGACAGAATTCTGCATACACTGAACAAAGGACTGGATGCACTACAGTGATTACTACCTAGTGTCCAGCTAAAGTAAGATTTTACTTTATGCACATCTTTTATTTTTTTTATTTTTGATTACAGCTTGATTCCACATTGTATTTTTGGTACTAGTATGGAATTTTCAGCATGGATATCGGTAGCCCAAATTTTGCAGGCCGACCCTAGATATCAGGCGTGCACCGGCAGGGGATCGAACCTCAAACCATGTGCATGGTCGGCGAGAGTCCTAACCACTTTGCAACCGACGCACAAAGAGACTGCTGTAATCTTTATCAGCATTATTCATAAAATAAAGCTTTTGTTCAAGTTTGATTAGAAGAAAGGAAGATTATCATTTCTAAAACTGATAAGAAACCTAATTCACCTACAAAAACAATACACTTCAGTATTCTTTTTATATAATATAAGGTTCTAGGTCAATTAATACAATTAGTTTCCACTACGAGAAGCTAAAATATGCTACTGATTTCTTATACACATTAAATTATTGACTGTTAAGTGACTCTTCAAATTCTGTGTACTCGGTTATGGCAACTAAACATAAGGTGACAAGAAATTTTCAGAGATTTGGAGCTAAGAAGCTAATCCATATAAAGGTATGCGATACACACTATGTTCATTAGTGTTATTTATAATATTCTGTGATAATTATTGTTAGTGTAGAAACCCTACGGAAGTTTTAAATCAATAACACTTACGTAATGTATTAATCACGAAACTAAAATCTATCAGGCATTTATTGAAATTCACTAGAAATTTATGATAATGAGGCGTTTTTTTTGCCTTCCGAGGGAAACATAGGGCATCAAGCTTTGAAGTTTCAGTAGTTGCGTTGTTTCCACAACCTTTCTTCTTTTCCAGACTTACTACCATCTATGCGAGATTTACGAGAGTGTCGACAGGGAATCAAACCCAGAGGGTTGCCATACGTGGCTGGTCAGCTATCTACACCATCTGATCTCACTGCCTTTCATAATTTTAGCAGCTTGGCTGCCTTCAAAATTTTCGCTTTTGTTGCAGGACTGGTGTCCAGTGGTAATCCCGTAGCTATTGGTGGTATTTCTGGACGAGTTGTGGGTAATTGGCGGTTTGGGTGTCCTTTGAAGTGATGAGCCTGTTGTTTTGTTTGTATCTTCTCTTTCGTAATTCGGTTCTCTTGACTATCTTCCACTGGTTTTACTTGTTTTGATCTCTCCCACCCCGTTGATAGCAACCTGGTTATCTGGTAAAGTGATCTGAGGTCTCTCTTACCTGCAGCCTGTTCTGCTTCAGTTGCCAGTTTCATGTAGTCGACACACGTCTTCTTTTATTCTTTTTGCTTACAGATGCCTGATAGCAGCGAAGTAGTTGAAAAATTTTCATTTGTGTTACCATGTCTATTTATTCAAGTTTTTTAAATGTTGTCATTTTTAGGTCACAATGTTATGATTATAAAACTTTGTTTTCGTGAAGTCAGAGAGAGATTTGATTTCCCAAATTACAGTAATTAAATTTTAAAATTTCTGACTAAACAATTAATAAAAATTCTTTCCGTTAACAAATCCGATTATAAATTACATCTTATATAAAAAAATACAATAAAAGTGTCATCTAAACGCTACAACAAACTGGTGTTCACATAAAAAATATTATAGTTTTCAAAAGAATGGTTACTGAACAAAGAATATTCTTTGTGATAACCCCTTCTTCGTCAACTTCGACAGTTATATACGCATAATAGTCGATGAATAAGTGTTACTAACAGCATTAATGTTGTTTAAATAACATCGAATCAATAATGATATTAATATCAATGGATTACAGTTCAACAGCATCAACATAACAATGCACACTGAATATCAGAGAAGAGTTAGGAAAGATAATAATACAAATCCATGAATTTGTTGTCTTCACTGAAGGTCGGCCACGGCAGTAGTAGTGCTGGCCAGACATGCTTCTTGCTCACACAGAGCACCGGTTGTTTCAGACTAGTAGCGATAGCCTCAGATGTTTGGAGTATGCGTTACCTGGATACTTTCGGCAGTTGGTTTGGTACCTGATAGATGATGGAGAAGGCCTCTTCAATATTAGCTTTGTGACCGGTTTGGACCAGGTTGTTTAATATCGAACTGCTGATGGTTTTTGTTACACATTTACTCAGCCATACTAGATGTTCCCGAGTGAGCACGAAAAATCAAATTCCTGGAGCAACGATCAATATAACTCGCTCCATAAGTGCAGTTTAATTAATTAGTGTCACTTTATGAACTCATAAGCTGTATAGATGTTGGAAAGGGTGCATAATTATAGGATTTGTGAGCTAATATAAAATGTTATGTAGCAGGTGCGAAATTCGATAAGATGGAATTCAGTATTGTAAAAAAACATTTTAGATTTAGAATGACAAGTGGAATAAGCGGAAACAATTCAGAATGAGAATAGCTATAATAGTAATAGTAATAATAATCGTAGTGATAAGGGAAAGGTACATAGAATAACTTAACAAACAAAATAAATAAATAAATGTCTGTCCCTCTACGGCTAAGACAGAAGCAGGCATTGTACATACTTCTTTTGTACAAAAAGGTCTGGCTTAAAGTCCTGAATTGCCAGGTCCCCCGGTGTCTTTAGAAGTCTGGAACGAAGGAAACGTGGGAAGTTAGGATGGACTCGGTAGATGATCTTAAAATCATGGTCAGGGTTTACAGAGTGACAGAAGTCGATCAGGTGTTCTAGAATAAGACTTCGCACACACTTCCTTTCTTCCTTGTAAAACCATGCTGGAAAATGTTCTCGTATCCGTGTGGAAGGCGTCCTCTGGCTACGGCCAATGTACCTTGCTCCACAAGAGCAGGTGGACTGATAGATGCACATGGAGGCGACCAGACGTGGAGGGTTATCTTTCACAGAGGTAGAGAAAAACTCGCGGCTGGTGAACGTCATATGTAATTTTGCTGCAAAGAACGTCTTATTGACAGCTTCAGAGGGACGATTTTTGAGCATATCTGAAACTTGATCACTTTTGAATTCCAAGTTCATGAATAAGGTTTTCTTTGGAGGTGAGTCGGTTACCAGTTTAGGCTGCTTATCTTTCATGTTGCTGTCAATAAATCAGTTAGGGTAACCGTTTTCTGCGAGCATGGCTTTAAAGAATTCAAATTCTGAGTCAACGCAGTCAGAAATGCAAATATTCCTTATCCTAAAGCAGAGCGAATGAATTAGGTTCCTTTTCCTGGAGATAGGCACCCAGCTATAAAAATTAGCTAGTTGTCCATTCTATGTACGTTTCCGATGGATAAATGTTTTGAGAGATCCGTCATTACGTCTACTAAGGCACACATCAAGAAACGGAATACTTAGTTTTGATTCCTTTTCTATGGTAAATTGTAAAGAAGGATGGCAGTTGTTTTGATCATAATCTTTCTTTCATTGTTTGAATATCCCCTTTTTTAGTAAATGTATTACTATAATTGTAATTAATTTCAAAAGGTAACTATGAATCCATAATTGCTTTTATTATGAATCCTATTAATTTGTTCATTTTATTCAAAGACCATAAATCATTTTCATCGCTATAATAAAAGGAACCATTTCAAATTCTAGAAACAATTTAACACATCTCAGAAAGCTTTTTTACGAATTTTTGCGCTGACATATTGGTTAGCAGTGAATTTTATCGTTTGTTATACTCATAAACTCAATTTTAAAGCTTTTGAAAACTTTCCAATGCAAAATTGTCTTCAACGAAGTAACAACTTTTGAAAAATAAACGTTAATAAGTCTTAGAGTTTTATTTTTACTTAAGAATGAGTTCTAGATCTGCGTTTCATGCTTGTTGACACTCATTAACAAAAATCCCGCTTGATATTTAGCCCAATAGTAGTGAGGTCTCTAGCTGGTGACTTCAACACCATGTTACTTCAAGTTATGAATATTTGACGCTATATATCCCTCTGAAGAATACATTAGCATACCTGTTAGAGAGAATTAAGTGCAATTTTGAGAAAGTCACCACTTCTTTACAGGCTGGAATCCATCTCTTTATGAGGAAATTAGAGACTTTAACTCTAACAGTATTATAAATGAGTAAAATGTAATTATATTACACAGAAAGTATAATTGTTCTTGAGTATTCAAATAACTCTTTCTAATAAGAGCCATAAAGGATAAAATTAAAGAAAAAAACAGAACTACTTGTAACATACTCCTTATATCCAAATGATTATACTGTGCATCTTTGCAGTCATATTACAGAGTTGATAAACCACTAATTAATTAGATTGATGAATCAGTTAATGTAAACCCTAACTGTACTGTTTTAATTGTGTATTTCTTTTAACTTAATTAATGTACATAAATTCACTGTGAGTTGTGCTACTTTTTTAAAATTCCACACCTTTCAGAAATAATGTCTTCAATTCTACAACTTTAAATATACACCAGTTAAACAAGTAAGTATACATGCCTATACAAAACAGAGTTGGAAGGAATAAAAATTAAACAAAAAGGAAAGAGAGAATTGATCAAAAACGATGTGCAAACTTCGTGAAGTTTAATTAATGTTAAAATAGTTGAAAGTTTCTGTATCGATTAAGACGCCGAAAATGAAATTACTAGAAACAAATTTAAACAAACTCGTTTCTTATCTCATTGCAAACTATCTACAATGATAATAAGAATCTAGAGATTACAGTAAACGTGTGGTGTTATTTAGTCACAAAGTTTAGATAAAAAAATGATTTTTTTTAAAACTTAGTATCCTCCGTAGAAAAATCATTCAGCAGTAGTGTATTGTTTTGTAATTGATAACTTGAATAATTTTCTCATTAAACACTTATTACACGTGAGTTGGTGGTCCAGTGATAGAATACTTGTGAACCACGCAAGTGGTCTAAGGTTCGATTCTCGGCCGACATGCTCTCAGACCTCACTTGGCCGGTAGTAACCTAGTTAAAGAGGGAAGGTTGAGCAAGAGGCTAGCAAATCGCCTGTGTAGAAAAGCAACACTGCTACTGAGACATATAAACTCTGTGTTCCACTCGAAACTAAAGTGAATGGACAAAACTGAGCACACCTTTTACTCTGGATCATACAAGAACAAAAAAGATTGTAGTGGTAATAGTACGGTTATAGTATCACAGTAATCGAAATTCAAACAGCCGTTAAACAGACAGTAGTAGTGTTGTATCATTAAAAGTACTGTTGTAACGACAGAAGACAAGAGCCAGGCAACAGATCGTTTTTTGAGGAAATTAAGAGATATTTATATATTTCTATGTACATTATTATTCGTTATTATCAGTAGAGAAACAGCGTCTTCCAATTGGTTGTTTTCTCGCTGCAAGTTATTCTATCATCTCTTTATGGCCGCTCCTTTGAAGGTCAGAGCATATATTTGCACACTCTAAGTCTACTGTGATTGGTTATTGAATTCCTCAGGGTTAGGCTTTGTTCATGTTTTTTATCATGATCAAGATTTGGAACGTAAACACTGACGTAAATTGGTGTCTACAATTTTGTCTTACAGAAAGCTGTCAACACACTGTATCTGACCTCACAATGTAGTTAGTTTACGTATTCATTGAGCAAACCCAGAATTACAGCATAAACAAAAATACAATAAGAAATTTCAGCCAAATAGGAATAACTAAGGGGAAATGCAATAATTGGCTAGGCCTAATAAATAAGCCCAAATTACCCAGGGTCTCACGAGCGCATTAGATGTTTGAATGAAAGAATACCTACAAATTAGCCCAAGTAAAATGACTACAAGTGCTTCTAGGTGATATCACTTAACCACAGATGTTAATTGGTAGATAGGACAGGCCTCACAAAAGCATGAAAATAAACTAAACATATCATCATTCTAGAACTGATGAACAGGATAGATCTAAAATAAAAGTTAGTCGATTGCTTGTCAAATAGAATATTAAGGTTGTGAGAACTCCTGAAGGTATTTGAAAATCTCGCTATCTAAAGACTAACAAACAATCCAAAATTATTGATATTTCTTAAGTGTACTAATACAAAATGCTGTCCTGATTCAGAGCACTTTTCCCACAGTAATTACTGCTTTAGTGAAATATATTTATAAGCATGTATATTAGTACAATGTACTCCAGAGAAATATACATAACCTCAGAGTACTGATTGTTCTTTAGAAGGCATTGTGATTAAAAATGTAAAGAAGAATACAGGCTGAAAATAAGAATGGTGAAGCATTTCGCGAATTCTGACCTCTACATAAGGTCTTACCATTACCCAAAGTAACTTCATGTCAAATATCAGGATGTATTCAACATTGCTCTCTTCATTTTCTACCTCTGTCGATCGACCTGATGAAGACACTGTCTCCAAATGCATTCAAGAAGATGATAAATATCGAAATGCTGCAGAGAAATATTGTGATATAAGTGTTTCTCCCGGGAACCCAATGAAATACAACTTAAAAGACATAGTGTGGCGATATGACAGATACACGGGATAAACCAAAATGACCGTGGTTGGATTTGATTCCATACATGAGCTCTAGCTGTTCAGATATCTCCTCTAGACTCAACAGGTACAAGGATATTGCATTACTTCCCATTTGTTTCTCAATTTTACCCTCACATATTCTTTGTCTGAAATTCTGGAATTCTTCAACTTCAACGACATTATTTTCCATAAAACAACCGGTTTGTGGAATGTGATCTTCCCATAAAACAGTGTATGGTGAAATTCATCAGAAACGCTTAGCACATCAGTGCAACATATTTGGAGTAACCTGGTCAGGTAATTATTTGTTAACCTCTACATACATGTGCATCACAAGTACACGCACTATTAAATATCTCGCACTACCACATCTGAATATGTTGCAAGTTTCAGAGTGATCACGTCCTCTCCGTCTTTAGTGAAAATATTTTAGAAAATAGACGAAGGTTTATGAGTATTGATTTCATATTCTCTTAACCACATAGAAATGTACCTTTGGAATCTTATATGAAATCCAACGATCATTATTTTTAATCTGTTTGTGATATTTCTGGTTGGATGCTGAAAAGACAGTTATGTGTTTCATGGAACCTCATAGAGCATATGTATTCTTTCCAAGATAATTTCCGTATAACTGTATATTTTACAATATGCATTTTATTCCTACACTTCATTCACTCTAACCATAACTGTTCTCAGTATACCCACATCTCTGTTAAAATAACTCTAATTGTTTCGAAACAGAGTTCATAAATAATAAATTAATCAGATATTGAAGTGTATGAGAATTATGACTGATTTCAGTATAATTTCTTCATTAACTGACAGTGATTAGAAAAGCATCGAAAATAAAGGTGTTCTGGACAGCTACTTCTTCCTAGTTCAGGGTGATTCGCTGTTAGTACGAACACAGTAGGAACTGAACTTACGAAATTGATAGCTCCGTCAGCTGAAGACTCAACAGGAGGGTTAAAACTCAGTGATCGCTAAGTTTTAGCCTATGTCAACTGACAATATGACGTCAACAACAAGCCTCCATGATACGGTAGCGAGTCTACAATCCTGATCCAGCCCAAAGGAGGGTGAAACAGATGTCCTCTACTATTTAGTTCTCAGTGGTTCTCGAATATCCCCTCGTTTATCAATAAATCCACACTGAAATTAATAAATTATTGTCGTGTGTTTCCTTCCTTTACTGAAAATGAACATTCTCAGATAAATTGACAATCAGTCTGTATCCATGATTACTTCATGTTAGTTAAATACCAATCATGGAATTTCGAATCACCGGGTTGTCTCAACAAAACACATGAAGAAGAACTTTCACAGAATGCGAGAAATTCACCATTATGTATAAGATTTTACTTTGATAAATCACACAGTGTTGTACAATTATATTAACTGATGACGTTTCGAGCACAAACTATTGCTCATAATCATATCAAGTTGATACTTGATGAAGTTATACTCTACCACAAAGCCCAAGTTTTATACTTATATCAATGCGAGAAATTCAATATAAAATTCTCTTTACTTTGATCAACCAGGCATGTGTTGCTAAATAAAACCCAGTAAAAACAATACTGCCTTGACTTGTACTAAAACATGTTGGCTCACAGTTTACTCAACAATATCAAAACACTGAAAGTTTATATTTGGTAGGAGAGTGGATAAAACGCTGCAGCCGGAGTATCGCCTTTCTAACTGAGATAAAATTAAATTCCTCAAGAGGAGTTTACGGCTCTAGCAACGTTAAGAATAGTGTGAAGATATAAAAGCGAGATCAGTCTGTGTGTTGAATTGAGGTGAAGGAAATATTAAGCAGAATAATCATAAAACAATGGTATTATTCATGACAGTACTCGCATATATTTACGGAATCATTCAGAATGCAAGGTTCCAACTTCAAACAGTCGACTGCATTGATTTCTACAAGACACACCAAACTTCAGCCATTTCGCTTATCAAATGCAATGAGGAGTATTTATGCCTGAAAACTAACGAGACAGGAGAAAACGTGATTGTCCAACTGCTACTTCTATCTGATCTCCATTTCTCGAATAGTACTTCAACTCGCGAAATACTCTGAAATGCTCCATTAGCGACTAGCATACTCCAGCTCATAATTCACTTATTCTTAGAAAGCATAATCGATTATCGTCAGGTTTATCTCCCGTTTTCGTTCACCCACGGCAACAGACACGACGTATATTAGAATCTGAGACATTTACATTTCTTATAGCATAGTTTCAGCATTCTGTAAGTAGAATCAATATCACTTAAACCACCCTAATGTACCATTCCTTGTTTCTGTTTGTAATAAATTTTATAGGCCATCATTCCAATAAGAATTAGATTAATTGTACTGGGTGGTGAGAAAGACACAATCAGTATAAGGAATGAAATATAACAAAGTCAACACCAATTAGATATTGCCTCTGATTTAGTTGTTCTAACAAGTTCGTCAGCATAAATGCAGTTTAAAAAATAACATCATATTAGTTTCATCTTCGAATTTGAGGATCCTTTGAAATCTACCTGGATGTTATTGTTTGATACATATTCTATTCAGAAGAATTTTTTCGATTTTATTGCCTCTACTCAAATAAGACGTCAGGTAATCAGTCAACACAAATGAACACCATGTATCAAGCTGATGCAAAAATCACCATCAACTGAAACCTTTTGAAAGTATGATTTTCGCATGTGTGAGTGCATCCTGCATAAAATATTGAAAGCGGTCATGTGGAGTGTTGTTCATTAAGATAGAAGTTAGTTGAATGAAGTGCATAAATATTGTTTATGTGATAAGAAATTGTTATGTGTTGCAAAGATTTATTAGTGTTTCGTTGATACATTTTCGGAAATACGAAGGCTCAATTGGAGAGAAAAACACAAGTAATGTTCACCTGTGGATAGCAACAGATAATAATCTCTCAAAATGAGCAGCTCACAGAAACACAGTATTCAACACGCTGTGATAAAGTTACAGTTCCAGCAGATCCGTTTCGCTGGAAGATTTCAGTGAGGGATTGCTGTCATCCTATAGCCACTGCGTTGCATTAATTGACCTAGTAATTACCTCTGTGTCTACCTAGATTGCTGTTTCTTGTTTCCTAAAAGTGATGCAAAAATACACTTATAGATCATCGCCTCTGTCTTGTATTTCGTATAATGTTTATGTTCTTCCACAACGGAATAAAAGTCAACAAGCAGATACTTCATGCAGAAATTTCCACAAAGATGAATCACTTCGAGCTGTTACAGTGAGATCAAGAAGACACAAAAGAAGGTAACACTAGCATGATGATACTACAAGCAGCCAACCTTAGACTACAAGACTAAGATTAAATTGACGATTCATAAGACACTTTGGAACTCCAAACAGAATGAATAGTAAATACATCTAGATCACTGTTAACAATATCGCAACATATCACTAATATTCTACAATCATCGAATTGAAGACTACAGAAACATAACACCTACATTCTTAATCATTTCCAAACCTGCTGCCAAGAATTCATAGATTGATGTCGTGTTGCATATAACCACCTCCAACTCTTTCTCAGCTTAATTGTGATTTGGTAATTATCACTCAACAAGAAGAGGGGTGGCTGGAAGGAGAGCGAAAGGAGAGAGATAGACAGAGAGAAAGTACACAAATTCCATTTATTGGTTGGAGGATGTCATTATGAGATGACATCATTCAGAGAACCATTGGAAAACCTGGGAGTACTAGACAGCTGTTTCGTCCTAGTTTTCCAATGGTTCTCCAAATGATGTCATATCATCATGAAATCCTCCAACCAATCAGACTAAATCCATGCAAAAAACCTATACTTAAAAATTCCATTTATGTTTATTGATAAACATTAGTGATCGAATCGGTCGGCTCCACATCCCTACCTAACATGCAATATTTAAAATAGTTTTCGATTTGACAGACTTAAATACGATTTTCAAGACTCAGACATTGACAGATAGTATCATTCCACGTTGAAAATAGAATTACTGACAGAATAAAGTGTAATTCATTGTTGAGGTTTGTGGTATTTCCATCGATTTCAAGCTTGCACTCACCACACACACACACACATCAGACAGTTAACTATCGAAAACAAGAAAGCACTGGATAGTCGCTTCGTACTAGTTTGGGTTGTGTGTTTGGGACTTGGACAAAGAGAAATCAGCTCTTCGATCCTCTCAAGTTTTCTGACTGATGTTGGTTCATGATGAAATCTGCAATGAGATAAATTACCTCAAAATATTTAATAATATGAGATACAGAGACACTAATCACAAATGATACTTTGATAGATTAATTAGTCCAAAGTAGGCAAACGTTGAAGTTCACTAATCTTTATTGATATAGTTTGATAAACGCGTGATTATTGAGAAAAGCTCATATGACCTAAAACAATTTGGATAGGAATTATGTGGGTGGGCAAGAAAGTAGTCGCTATCACTTACATTTAGTTTGAATTGTGATAACCATATCTCAATCGATGATGCTAAACTTTATGAGTATTCAGTACATTTGGAGTTTTTGTGTGATTGGATAACCATTTTGGAATAGGTATTCTACTGGTAATATTCGAAGGCTCCTAGTTCTACCTATGTATTCCTTTGATATAAGAATAAAACTTGTGCACTATGGTAGAGTATAATACTATTATGGTACCCATAATGGTATGTATTCCTTTTTATCACTTTGTTCCTTTACGTTCCGAGTGGAACATCAGGCTTCAAACTAGAGCTTTGAAGTTTCTGCATCAATAGGTTTCTTTTCACGATGTGAGGTTGTTAGCATCAAGCCCAACATTCTGTCCTTACTATCTCTGCTACCATCACAGTGAGGTCTAGGAAGGTATCTGCCTGCAGTTGAAAACATGATTGGTCAGAGAGTGTTCTATTGCTGAACCACTCTATCGATATACGCATATCTGTTAACAAAATGCAGTCAGGCTGTCACACACGATAAACAGAAGTATTTGCAGGGAAAGTACGTGGAACATCCACTTTCACAGTTTCATATCAATATATTATGAGCGGAATTCAATTCATTGTCTCAGTCATAAAATTGTTCCAGTGACTGAATTAAAAATTGAACACAGAATCTAAGAAGTACCATGTTTTGTAAAGAAGTGTCTTAGATATAATAGAGAAGATTTGTAGCTCAGGTGGATGATTTGATGTGGTTGTGTTCTCTGAGCTGGATAGTTTATTTGCGCAGCTATCATCGCCCTACTAGGTGACATCTTCAGCGCATACTTCAATTTGAAGTGAGCTTTTAGATTTCTCCACGAGTTTATTATTCTTCTCTCCTGGTGACCTTGGACGTGATTGGTTGTTTTTGTGTGTTTTCACACCTTCTAGGTTACTTGTATTGGAACTGATTGATTCTTTGACTTGAACTTTGACCTTTTGTCTGTGAGGTTTCTTTCTTATCAGCTGATCAATTTTGTCTATCTTTATGTGTCTATTGATTGATGATTCACTGGAATGCCAGGTAGGCTTCTAAAAATTCTCTATCATTCTTTCTGTTTCCTCTGTCTAATATCTGAACGTTGGTTGTCCCAGTCGAATTGATCTCTGTGGTTAACTGTGAGTGTGAAAAAGCTTCGCTTAAGAGTACAATTCAAGTGATAGATTAAGTTGCAGACTGAACAGATCTGTTGAAGGTACATCCACTGCTACAGAAGCACACATCAGTTACCCAAACAAACCTAAGCAGACACGGTCCATTGAAGACAAGATACCATTGATGAGATCTTCAGTGTACGTATACAAATTGAGCTGCAGCTTTGCAGCTACTTAAATAGGCTGCACTCAGAGCAATTCAACTCTATGCATTCGTAATTATGTACCAGTCTGGTTTGAAAAAAGAATAGCCTAGTCAATAATCAGTGACACTCCATCGAAAGTATAGTAAACATCCCATCAAAAGAGAAGAGATATTTAAGGTAATATATCGGATGCGGGAAAATATTCCTCATTGTGCTGGAAATTGCCTCCTAGCCATATACTCGCCAATACTATAGTCGAGAGGCATATAAATTCCTGTACGAAATGGGCAAACGCTATACTGTCAGACCCTCTGCACCCCTTTATTCACACCTGTCCCCTTGTATCTCATCAGGTAGGACGAGAAGTCAATATAAAAAGTTATATGCTCGTACCACTGAGTATAGAAATTCTACAATACCCTATTTAGTCCGTACTTTAAGTGACGAAGACTCTGTTAGACGTGAAACTTACAAGTTACTATGTTATTAGCACAGTAAATCGACCCTTTCATCGTTCATCTTTCTGTCTTTTATGGTGTCACACTTTCTATCGTTTAATTGTTACTCTGCTATTTTATTTTAGTTGGTATTACTATTATTACTACAATTTTGTACTTTATGCATATTTTTCTCCGTATGGCATACAGTATTTTGCTATGTAGCTGCTATAACAATCGTTTTATTACTGTTATGTAATGAGTATTTTTAATTTTTTTTTCGCGTTTTTAAGTAGATTAGATGCAATATTGTACTGAATGATGAAAATTCCTTGCTGTATCATTAGTACTGTTTTTGGAATAAAGCAAAAACTTATTTTATTTTATTTATTATTTTTAGAAGCTAAAGGGATTAATGAAAAAAAGCAACTTATGCGTGCAAAAAGTACATTCATCCTCTGTGTTCACTCTGGCTTACCATGATATCACACTGGAGGCAATCACCTTAAACTTCCCTACTCCATTTCACCTTGTGTACTTCACACCTTTATTACCACTATCATCTGTCCTTCTTTGGATTTACACTAAGCTTATCTTGTTGCCATTATTACACTTTATCGTGTGACCATTATGAATGTTCAGTGTGTTATTTATCATCCCTCAAGTTTACATTCTGTGTACTCCAGTAACTTGTTTATATCGTTTGAGTATCATTGATTTCTCTCACACTACTGATAATAAATACTTAAATAAAATAGGCGAATTGTTGTTGTCTTATGTCCTCAATGACTGTACGTTTCATATGCATTTAAATGACAGTCAATAACCATCGTATCATCATTCCATCTTGTACTTATATCACAATACACTTTCTGATATAATTTTAATTTGCTTTGACTAACTTCTGCATTTGACATTTATGGATTTATATCTGTTTAGCTTGTAGGAGAATGTATTGAAAATGATTCTTCGCTGAAACTACTTTTGTTCTGCATACGATTTGGTGATATTTTAACTACTAAGTAAACCTGGATCAAATTCGCAATTTAAGAATTAATTTGTCTAATGTATAACCAGTTCACCCAAGTAACTAGGCAAAATTACGGTGGTTTGAACAGATTTGGCTTTCTGAACTGCTTTGAATCGGGTACACTGTCTATGAACTCGGTCCCAGAGGAGTGAAACGGCTGTCTTGTAATCAGACAACTTCTCTATATTCAACAAGTATACTGGTTGGTGTGATTAGCATCCAACTACTGATATTAGTCGACCAGTAGTATGCAACATCATACTGAACGACTTAAATTTAATTAAAAAATGTTACAAAGATTCCTCTCTTTGAGACAGGAAATTAATTTTTTATAAAGAATATTTATGTTCTCAGCCGATATGAATGAAACTGGAAAAACAACACTTTGCAACAGAAACCTTAAAATCGTTCAATCTTTAACACGTGAAATTCCACAAATGGAAATATCACTTCACAACGAGGGCTTATTTTCCCTTATCTTCTTAACTTTTGTTGGATAGAGCTGTTTTATATTTGCAGTCTGCTGACTCTTAATTGTCAAGAGTAGAAGGGAAGACATTACCACCAAATAGATTGTATGATTTGTAAATTTTTTATCACAAACAAATAAGTCACATCACTAGCGTCAAACTCACACGATTATTTATTAATACGTAAACAAAGTCAACAAACGTAAACATCAATTTTATCTCCAGTCTCTATAGTATGTTTCGCAATAGAGGAGCTAGGTCGTCTCTTCTCACCATTAATGGGTTCTGAAGATTCTATTTGCTTCTGTATGTGTGGCTACACATACTTAAGGAGAGCTCATCGATCTCTTCAAGTAAGGGCTTCAGAGCATATTCCTAAGTGGCTTCAGAAGCAAATAGAGTCCTCAGAACCCACCAATGGTGAGAACAGACGACCTAGCTCCTCTATTGCGAAACATACTATAGAGACGGAGATAAAATTGATGTTTACGTTTTTTAAACCTATCTATAAAACGTATTTGGGGCGTATCCTAAAGTTTGTGGAATCCATAGCCAGCAATTAGGAAGTTTAAATCACCTTCATGCATTCAAAAACAATTCGTCATCACACTAAACCTACCTTCTTTGGTAAACTTTGTTTTCATACTATAGCAGATGTACTATTACCTCTCTCTTATTTGGTTTAGTGATCTTCATTGTTATTGTCACCTTCAATATGCCCTTTTAACTTGACCTACGTTTATTTTCTCACCTCTTAACTCTTTATTAATTGCATATATATTCCTATGACAAGTCTGTGAGTGATCAGATTGTTTGAAATGTGATGTGCGCAAATACATTACACGATTCAGACAAATATCTAACACAACTAAATGATTATTTGTCTACTTAGTCTAGTTCTCTAGTTATTTATATCAGACTGTATGTTCTGATGATTTGATAAGTCAGTCGATGACATTTAAACCAGCACTCTACAGGACTGAAGTCACCTAAACACCATAAGTTAGCCACATGCATCTGAATTCAGGTCTATTAAATGTATCTTTGGGCTGGGAACTGTTCATTCCACCGAAATTATCATTGACTAATTTGCCAGATTGACAGTACATGAAGGGAGATCAAGTACTTGCAAAAAAACAAAACGTCCCACGTGAAATTTCGCCAGACATACTTTAAGGGGCTGAATGTTTGTTTCAGTGAAGAGGATCTTTCTGGCGGATTCATTTTCATTAACTGTGCAGTCGCAATTATATACAACGTTTTTACAAAAGAGGACAGTAACAAAAGTGGTGACTTATCATAGTTGCTAATATTGGTCAATATACAGCGGGAGTTGAATAGAGATATTAGAGTTACGTGGTAGGATAAACCATCTAGTTAGTGAGTTGTAATCAGGATGTGCATAGAAACGAAGGAAATTGTGTTACCACGCAATAATTCGAAATTATTACAAAATTATAAAGGGTTAATAATAATCAACGAAACTCAAGTTGGTTGAAAACGACAAGGCTGTAACAGGATAGTAGAAGTGGGTGAATGATTCTCTTTTTTGTACGGCGTTCAGGTTTTTTTCCCTATTAATGTTCAGATTAGGATTATTCATGTAATATGTTTGAAACCACATATGGTATGAAGGCTGATAACACAGGCAAAGTAACATTCCCATCTGAGTGGCAATCGTTGTAATAAGAAATTACATCTAGATTTCCTGTTAACCTCACTTGTAACAGTTTAGCCTTTCTCAGGACGCAAACAAAGCTACTGGTTACAGAATGAGCTAGCAGAAACTTCGTGATACTAATTCAAAGCCTAGAAAACCTCTTCTGAGGTCAAAATGCATGATGGATTGAAAAAAGACCATACCCAAGCTGATGTGTCCAGACAAATCAATATTTTTTTCCGTGATTCTTGGCGAAATAATTTAGTTCTCACTTTCCACACAAAATGTTCTAGTGTTCTCGTCAATTTTCAAAGTAAACTCCAACATTTTTTTACTGCATTTGCATTATCGCCTATAATGTGTTCTTGTTCATTGGTTTAACTTCTTGTTAAAGATTTTACAATTATACAAACCAGAATAACGGTACAGAAATTAGCTCAGATGTACGTCGATGGAATTTACATGAACCACAGCACCATGGGAAGAAATTATCGAAAGAATCGGGAAGATATGAATCCTAGAAGGTGGAGAACTATCCAAAAGAGGCAGATGATTCTGTGGTGTGACGATGAGACTGGAGAAAGAATAAAAGAAAACGAGCAGAAACCGATTGCATAAGCTCTTTCTAATTTCTTAATTATCACAGAAAAGCACATAATCCCATTTAACCAATGTTATTGTAAAATATATCAAGTAAGAAGAACGGATTGAGTCAGATAGATCCGTGTCACATTGTTCTGAGGCTGCTTAGAATACTAATTCTAATCCGTGTGTTTGAGAAACACTGGTATTTTCTAACAACACCCTGAACATACCCAGATTTATGCACTGTACTGTAATCGAGATAACTATATTTTCCAGTTGGTGACATTGAAAGAGTTAGCTGACATTTAAAGATTTAAATTAAAAGACTGAATCTGAAAATATATATATATATTAAAACTTCAACAGCAACTTTTTATGCATGAAGAATAGCCAACAATAACCACTAACATTGAAACTTATGAAGATCGGTTGGATGCAGACGTGAGACTGTGATTATCGAAAAGCTACTTAAGCTAATTTCTTCCACACTTACCATTCAAATTGTGTGATAGATATCAAATCTGACAGAGTAGAAGTATTTTTTCAAAACACATCAAAGTTATTCAGTTTAAAGCCTGAATCATTCGGAATAAATAAATACTTCCGTGATAGAATATGCTTATGACCTATATAAGCGGTTAGAAATCACTCACATCAACTAGTAATGCACTTACTAGTCACGTTGAAGTCATCATGCTTGCTTGATGATTCCTGTTTATAGCATCAAGTAGATCATATACTGTAATCTGAATGTTCTAGGTTTCCAAAGGAAAACATGATGAATTTTCATCTCGAACTGTATAAATTGTAAACTGCGCGAGTTATATTGGCCGTTGCTCTAGGAACTTGATTTTTCGTGTCCACTCGGGAACATCTCCCACTATGGCTAAGTAAAGGTGTAAAAAAAACCATTACCAGTTCGATATTGGGATATCTGGTGCAAATCGGCCAAAAAGCCAGCGTGGAAGAATCCTTCTCTATAATCTACCCGGTGCGTAATAAATTGCCAAAATCATCGTTGCACCGCATGCTCCAAACAGCAGAGGCTATTGCAATTCGCCCAAAACAACCAGTGCTCTGTGTTCAAAAGAAGCAAATCCAGCCCCTACTACTGCCCTGGCCTTCAGTAGAAACTATGAACTCATGAATTTATGATATTATCTTTCCTGATTTTTCTGACATTCAGGTTATTTTATGTTGATGCGATTCAGCTGTAATCTATCAATATTATTGATTTGATGTTATTTAAACAACGTTTATGTTGTTCATAACACTAATTCATTCATTCACTATAATGTATATATAACTGTAGAGCCTGATGATGAATTTATCAAAAAGAGTAGTCTTTGTTCAGTATCCATTCTTTTGAAAAAAATTTTGATTTCAAAGATAAATGCTATTTTTCAGATATGTAAAAATGTATGATATTGTTTGTTATTTTATTAATTATTCTCTTGGATTCCATGTGGAACATAGAGCTTTAGCAACTCATCTCCACTTTGTTCTGTTTGGTGTTATCTTCTTCCGCTGGTTCCATGATTATATTGTTAGCAAAAGCTTGTTTAGTAAAGACTGGTGGCAAAATTCGATGCAGTAGTTTTAGGTTTCTATCCTGGATACATTGTCGGTGGCTCAGTGGTATACTCGTCAAACAAGCACACACACAGTCCGATATCGATTTACCGTCAACGATTCCCTGAATCTCGCCTAATTTACTAGCCTGAGAAAAGAGAGAAGTTGGGATTTGAGTCTAGCAACCCATCCCGCAAACAGGACACCATTTCTATGCAACCTCAGAAGCCTAAAGCCATGTGTTTTACTCTGACTGTAAAGAATGAAGAACAAAGTTTGGAACCTCGTAAAAGAAATGACTGATTTCAAAGAAATTTAAGCTACAAACCGACCACCTACAGAACTAACAAAGACCAAACCCTACTGATAAATACAATCCGAAGACAGGACAAAATGAGTATTCAATGCTCCCTAGTTTCCAGTGATCCGAAATAGCCGGTACCGTCATCTGACTAAAAGACTCCGGCTTCATCCAAACTAATTCTTATTTCATTTTGTTGAATGGAGATTAAAAAATGAAATCTGCTCACTACAGTCAGAAGACCAATAAATTAGGTAGTGAAAAACCTCTGTAAGAAATTAATAAGAAAATTGAAATTTCGTTTTTCTGGATTTTCCATTCATTTTCATATCAGCAGCTTGTTAGATAAAGAAAAAATCATTTGAACTGGATAAAAAGCAAGTAGTGCATATTGCATTATGTAGTAATTTGTACTCATTTTGAAAATGTGTAATATATATTTGTATATATAATCAGATGATCGATTAATATGGCAGCATCTCGTCTTTACAACTCACATCATTTACAGTACAACGTTTTTCTCTGCTTTTTTCATTCTGTATTTATTTTTGTTATGTGCTGTTTTGTTTCTCTCTTCCTTACAAACTCTACTTAAAACATTCTTGTTCGTTCTTTCACACTCTGTAAATCTCGACCATTACGCCATCGCTTACGCCAGTAAATATGCTAGTAGTATGTACTTTTCTAACACCTTCAAACACTCTGTTTAAATTTTGGCTTTGCTACCGACATGCTAATATGTTCAAAACTGACTGAGATAACCTTAATCTATGTAGAACCATATTTATTGTTAATGTATTGACTGGATGCAATATTGTAGTAAAATGCTGAGAATTCCATTCTGTATCACAAGTACTGATTTGGTATAAAGCTTATCTTATCTTGTCTTATCTTTAAGTCTTCATTGTGTAAAATGTACTAAACCCAATTTAATTATCATATCTAAGAGATAAAACACAATAATTGTTGAAAGTTTACTAATGATGAATTTAATATTCGATGGGATAGATAGACAGATAAATATAATTTTTATTAAATAAATAGGCCAGCAAGCAGATAAACAGGCGAAACACAAATCGAAGCAAATCTCTGAATTTTACTCTTTTATTATTAAATTCTCAATAAATGATAATTTGATGGTGAGAATATCTCTGGAAAATATTGAGTTGAGAGAATATTGTGAATACAGTGGTAATGACTGAAGGTGAAATGAGAATCTATGTCTCAGGACGGATTAGAACCAGCCACTCGAGAATTAAAACTGTGGTGTTCTATCAGTTGATCTAACAGACTCACCTGCTAACCAGGTCATCATGACTCTAACATTGTGGTGACAGCTGGCTGGAAACCGAAAATTGTAGACAACAATTTACGTCAATGTTACCTCCCGAATTGGAGTCATGAGAAAAAACAATAACAAAGCCTAACCTTGAGGAACTCACCAGCCAACCAAAATGGACATAACGTGTGCAAATGGGATTCGCAGATATATGGCTTAAATTTGTGAGAAACAGTCACAAGCAGTACAAAATAATCCTCAGTAAGAAAACAACCAGTCAAAAGACGTTGCTTCTCCACTGACAATAAAGTACATAGAAATCTATAAATACCTCTTGATTTTCTCAATACAGCATCTGTCTCCTGGCCCTTGTCTCCTGTCGTTACACTATCTTTACTCGTTATACACAGTTTTTTTATAAACGAATGAATGATACCTGTTAGATGGTTGGAGCCAATCGGCAAGAAGCCATAGATCTATGTTTTGTAGTGTTGGCACTCATCAGCAGGTCGTGTCCGCAAACTTGGAGGGAATTGAGACTCTACTGAGATTCGAAGCCAGGTCATCCAGTTCTAAATTACTACCTGTTTATCACTGCATCAACTGACCAGATATGTCTTCTCCTGTTGAACCGAATAGAATACAAACAGAAGGAGAAGAGAGTGACCGAATCATGGGATTCACTAAAATAAATGTAGGTGGGTCTGACTGCATACATGAGCTCTAGCTGTTAAGCTATATCCCCTAAACTCAACAGGTAAAAGGCTATTGCATTACTTCCCGTTTGTACCACAACTTAACTGAGTTTCAATATTCTGTAAATAGAATCAATATCACTTAAACCACCCTAATGTACCATTCCTTGTTTCTGTTTGTAATAAATTTTATTAGGCCATCATTCCAATAAGAATTAGATTAATTGTACTGGGTGGTGAGAAAGACACAATCAGTATAAGGAATGAAATATAACAAAGTCAACACCAATTAGATATTGCCTCTGATTTAGTTGTTCTAACAAGTTTGTCAGTATAAATGCAGTTTGAAAAATAACATCATATTAGTTTCATCTTCGAATTTGAGGATCCTTTGAAATCTACCTGGATGTTATTGTTTGATATATATTCTATTCAGAAGGTTTTTTTCGATTTTATTGCCTTCACTCGAATAAGACGTCAGGTAATCAGTCAACACAAATGAACACCATGTATCAAGCTGATGCAAAAATCACCATCAACTGAAACCTTTTGAAAGTATGATTTTCGCATGTGTGAGTGCATCCTGCATAAAATATTGAAAGCGGTCATGTGGAGCGTTGTTCATTAAGATAGAAGTTAGTTGAATGAAGTGCATAAATATTGTTTATGTGATACGAAACTGTTACATGTAGCAGAGATTTATTAGTTTTCAGAAATATGAAAGCTCAGTTAGAATAACATAAATGAGCATAAATGAGATAAATCAGCAGATAATAATCTTTCACAATGAGTAGCTTACGGATGCACAATATTCAACAAGCTGTGATAACCTTTACAGTTTTAGAGGAACCGTTTCGCTGAGTGATTTCCGTGAGCAATTGCTGTCATTCAGTATTCTGTCCCGTTACATTCATTGACCAGAAACCGACCTCTGTGTATACCCAGGCGACAGTTTCTCATTCGCTAAATTCGATACGAAAATACACTTATAGGTCATCGCCTCTGTCTTGTGTTTTGCATTACATGTGTTTCCCAGCAAAGGAATAAAAGTTGATAGTCAGATACCTCATGCAGAAATTTCTATAAAATGCATCAGTTCGAGTTGTTACAATAAGATCAAGAAAAAAAAGAAGGTAAAACCAGCATGATGATACTACAAGCGGTCAAACTAAGGGTATCAGAGGATGGTTATATTGTCGATTCACGTGACTCTTTGAACTCCAAACATAATGGAAAGTAAATGTATCTACATCACTGTTAGCAATATCACAGCGTGTTACAAATAAACTACAATCATCGAATCGAAGACTCCGGAAAGATAGCATCTACATTCTTACTATCACCAGACCAACAGCCAACGGATTCATAGACTGGTGTCATTTTGGAATAGACCACCTCAAACTCTTTCTCAGCCCAATCGTGCATCGGTAATTATCACTCAACAAGAAGAGTGGTGGCTGGAAGGAGAGCAAAAGCGAGAGAGATAGACAGAGAGAGAAAGTACACAAATTCCATTTATTGGTTGGAGGATGTCATTATGAGATGACATCATTCAGAGAACCATCGGAAAACCTAGGAGTACTAGACAGCTATTTCATCCTAGTTTTCCAATGGTTCTCCAAATGATGTCATATCATCATGAAATCCTCCAACCAATCAGACTAAATCCATGCAAAATCCAATGCTTGAAAATTCCATTTATTTTTATTGGTGAACATTAGTGATCCAATCAGTCGGCTCCATATCCCTACCTAACATGCAATATTTAAAATAGTTTTCGATTTGACAGACTTAAATACGATTTTCAAGACTCAGACACTGAGAGATAGTGTCATTCCACGTTGAAAATAGAATTACTGACAGAATAAAGTGTAATTCATTGTTGAGGTTTGTGGTATTTCCATCGATTTCAAGCTTGCACTCACCACACACACACACATCAGACGGTTAACTATCGAAAACAAGAAAGCACTGGATAGTCGCTTCGTACTAGTTTGGGTTGTGTGTTTGGGACTTGGACAAAGAGAAATCAGCTCTTCGATCCTCTCAAGTTTTCTGACTGATGTTGGTTCATGATGAAATCTGCAATGAGATAAATTACCTCAAAATATTTAATAAATATGAGATACAGAGACACTAATCACAAACGATACTTTGATAGATTAATTAGTCCAGCGTAGGCGAACGTTGAAGTTCACTAATCTCTATTGATGTAATTTGTGAAACATGTGATTATTTCCGAAAGATCCTATAACCGTGTACAATTTGGATAAGAATTATATGGGTTTGCCGTCAAGTAGTCGCTATCACTTACATTTAGTCTGAACACTGATAATCACGTCTCAATAGATGATGCTAAACTTTATGAGTATTCAGTACATTTGTATTTTCTGTGTGATTGGACAAAAATTTTGGGAAAGGTTTTCTTCTGTCAACACTCGAATGCTGTTAGTTCTATCGATGCATTCCTTTATTTCATTTTGCTCCTTTACGTTCTCAGTGGAATATCAAGCTTCAAGACAGAGCAGTGAAGTTTCTGTAGCACTGGGTTCACTTTCACTTGCGGGGTTGTAAGCCTCACGCTCAGCCATCGCTCTTTACTATATCTGGTATATTCCAAGCGTGGTCTAATAATATATCAGCTGAGAATCGAACCTCGGAACACATTGCTAGTCGGAGAGTGTTCTATTGCTGAACCATTCTATTGATATACACATATTTGTCATTAAAAATGCAGTTGGGCTGTCACACACCATAAACAGAAGTATTTGCACGGAAAGTACGTGAGACATCCACTTCCACAGTTTCACATCGATACACGATGAACACGATTCAATTCATCGTCTCAGTCATAAAATTGTCCTGGTGACTGAATTTAAGATTAAACAGAGAATCTAAGAAGTACCATGTTTTGTAAATAACTATCCATTCATAAAAATGGATAAAATTGTTATGTACTCGTCGCTGAATTATTGTTATGGACTGGTCGAGGAACTAATAGTCCTGACGCGAGAAGGAGGAAATCAGAAGACCACTAGGTTTGCGATGATACTTCTATTGTCCAAACACAAGGAGACGAAAATAAATGGTCTCACACCAAAGTGGTAAGTAAGTAAAGTAGTTGTAAAGTAAAGTAGTTCACACAAATTGTGAATGCGAATATATATAAAATAATTCAGACAAGCGTGGGAAAAATCATTAGACAGTCTTAACATGAATGGCTAATTATAATGGAGTGTCGATCCAATTATACATAGCGAATATAGCAGACATGCCAACGAACATATATGGATATATGTCACCAAGCAACGGACTGTCAACAAACACTCATATATTATATATAATATAATATAAGGAGAATACACATTATTAAAGGAGACAAGTCCATACAAGTGAAGTGGTCACAGATTAACCGAGCAAACAGAAAGAGAGACCAACATGCACACACACACATAAATATATATATGTGGATACATATCAAAAATAAAGTGGGATACAGTGAGTATGACGACGATTAGCTTAAGAGTGCAATACAAGTGATAGATTAAGTTGCAGACTGAACAGATCTGTTGAAGGTACATTCACTGCTACAGAAGCACACATCAGTTACCAAAACAAACCTAAGCAGACACGGTCCATTGAAGACAAGATACCATTGATGAGATCTTCAGTGTACGTATACAAATTGAGCTCCTGCTTTGCAGCTACTTAAATAGGCGGCACTCAGAGCAATTCAACTCTATGCATTCGTAATTATGTACCAGTCTGGTTTGAGAAAAGAAACGCCTAGTCAATAATCAGTGACACTCCATCGAAAGTATAGTAAACATCCCATCAAAAGAGAAGAGATATTTAAGGTAATATATCGGATGCGGCAAAAATATTCCTGATTGTGCTGGAAATTGCCTCCTAGCCATATACTCGCCAATACTATAGTCGAGAGGCATATAAATTCCTGTACGAAATGGGCAAACGCTATACTGTCAGACCCTCCGCATCCCCTTTATTCACACCTGTCCCCTTATATCTCATCAGGTAGGACGAGAAGTCAATATAAAAAGTTATATGCTCGTACCACTAAGTATAGAAATTCTACAATACCCTATTTAGTCCGTACTTTAAGTGACGAAGACTCTGTTAGACGTGAAACTTACAAGTTACTATGTTATTAGCACAGTAAATCGGCCCTTTCATCGTTCATCTTTCTGTATTTTATGGTGTCACACTTTCTATCGTTTAATTGTTACTCTGCTATTTTATTTTAGTTGGTATTACTATTATTATTACAATTTTGTACTTTATGCATATTTTTCTCCGTATGGCATACAGTATTTTGCTATGTAGCTGCTATAACAATCGTTTTATTACTGTTATGTAATGAGTATTTTTAATTTTTTTTTCGCGTTTTTAAGTAGATTAGATGCAATATTGTACTGAATGATGAAAATTCCTTGCTGTATCATTAGTACTGTTTTTGGAATAAAGCAAAAACTTATTTTATTTTATTTATTATTTTTAGAAGCTAAAGGGATTAATGAAAAAAGCAACTTATGCGTGCAAAAAGTACATTCATCCTCTGTGTTCACTCTGGCTTACCATGATATCACACTGGAGGCAATCACCTTAAACTTCCCTACTCCATTTCACCTTGTGTACTTCACACCTTTATTACCACTATCATCTGTCCTTCTTTGGATTTGCACTAAGCTTATCTTGTTGCCATTATTACACTTTATCGTGTGACCATTATGAATGTTTAGTGTGTTATTTATCATCCCTCAAGTTTACATTCTGTGTACTCCAGTAACTTGTTTATATCGTTTGAGTATCATTGATTTCTCTCACACTACTGATAATAAATACTTAAATAAAATAGGCGAATTGTTGTTGTCTTATGTCCTCAATGACTGTACGTTTCATATGCATTTAAATGACAGTCAATAACCATCGTATCATCATTCCATCTTGTACTTATATCACAATACACTTTCTGATATAATTTTAATTTGCTTTGACTAACTTCAACAAACAGTTTGATTCTGCAGCTGTTAGTGATTGGCAATATTCTAATCTAATCTCCTATCGACTTTTACATTCAAGTTTCATAACACACGTGGAGTGGAGCTACAAAGTTACCTCTCATGTTATCAATATTCACAAAGCTGACAAATCCCAGTGTCAAACAAATTCCCACTTAACCTTGATCACAAGCAGATGACTTTACGCATCATTCAAACAAATAACATGGATTTAGATGAACAGACAGACATCAAGTATCTTTGGATACATGATGTCAGATAATACTGACTCGTCAGTGTAAGTAGTTGGATGTCTCTTTAATGAATAGATAGTGCTTGCTACCTAGAATGAAGGAATCCAAACGTCGGATGGCCATTTCTCTTTTTCCTTGTCAGATTCATCAGCTGTGCACCTGATTCGACTCCGCTCCGAAAGCCGAATCAGTTCAAATCAGCCTAATTCTGGATAGCTACTTCAGTGAACTGAAAACACACTGGACAAATTAATTTTTAAATTGAGAATTTGATTGAAGTTACTTAGTAGTTCAAATATTACCAAATCCTATTCAGAACAAAAACAACAAATTCATTTGCTTATTTCATTGGCCGAACATGATTACGAAATAACTGAGAAGATTTGTAGCCTGGGTGGTTGATTTTGGTTTAATTCTAAGGGGAGGACACTTCTACTAGAGTCAACAAAACAGTAGATGAAAAAGGGTACAGAGCGATGGAGACAAGCAATGGTGGTATCTTGTAGAATGGAAACTACTCTGTAGAATTTTGAATGACCATAATTAATACACTCAGTGGTCTATTTTTAAGACTTGGGATATGATTCGACTCTATGATCCGTGGAGACAGCATGGATCAGCACCTAGCACGGAGCTATGATATAAAACTAATAAATTCTGTCTTATCTTTGGCAAGTGTCATAGCATTTTCCTTCTACAGACCGAACTGTGCTAAGCGAATTGGCCAAGGAAACATTAGATCTATATAATATAATAAGAATAAAAATATTGACAGGGTATAAAATCCCGTTGGTAACCTGCTGTTGTTTCTTGTTTAAAACTATTTCAACAGGGACTTAACCGATGTGATTGCAGTTCGCAATATATGTGTTGGTGCAACTGTGGTTATGAGGAAATATGTATCAGTAGAACTGACAAACCACTAGTTTCTTCAGAAGAATATAAATTCCTAAGTAGTTGTATGGAGGATTTTACCATGAGCCGATATCAGTTAGAGAACCACTGGAAAACCTGGAGGTACTAGACAGCTGTTTCGTCCAAGTTTGGGACTCTTCAGTACGCACCCAACGGGGTTCGAACCCAAGACCTTCTGGTTACAAGGCGAGCTCGTAGACCACTGAGCCACTGGGACCCGATCCAATGGTTTTTGAATTCTAACTTCTGCCAGTTCAAGACATGGAGTGACCACTTCGCAATGTCTTCTTCGATGAGTTACTGCCCCATCTCCTAAGTAGTTATTTAACCACATAGAAAATTTAAATATGCTAAATACATATGGAAGTTTAGCATCATCTATTAAGAACCATTTACTCGTGTTTGGAATAAACATGTGTGCTAACGACTACTTGTCAGCCATTAGACATAACTCCTATTTAAATTGTTTGAGGTGGTATGTAGTTCTTTGGAATAATCTCACGTATTGTGAACTTATATCAACAGAGATTGGTGAATTCTATTAGGGAGGAGATTTATTTGATAAAGTGTCACAGTGTTATTCAGTAATATTTACTATTGACGTTTCGAGAACAATTTATAGTTTATAATCATTTCAACTTGATATATACCTCCTTTCCTTTAGTTTTCTGATTACAAATGTCACTCACACACATGTGACGAAATTACAACTTTTCAATAACTACAAAATCTTATTCAACTGTCAGTCATGAAATGACATTTCTACTCATTCTTTTTGAACATGTTGACGTTTAACACATTGCGGAAAGCTTTCAGTAAATTATTTCTACGTGGTAATATTAACAGCGAATTCGCATACATACGTAACTAAATGGCTCAGAGTTATTGAACTTCTAGTTCACAAATGAATCTTTTGAAATCAGACTGTTTGCAGCTTCTTTGGTTGATTGCCTGCCTGTATTACTAATTGTTCATTCTTTCTGATCTTCACTTTGACCCTCAATATCAATCCAGCAAGTGCAGCTGTTGACGAAAGTCTGAAGCCTGTTAAGAATGTCTTTCATAACGTGCATGCCAAGTCTCTGAACCATACAGAAGCACTGAGTTGACAATAGTGTTGAAAATCATGATCTTTTACTTTTGCTGAGTGTTATTTATTTCCATTTCGATCTCAGAGTGATGAACGACAGTCTTACTTTTTTGATTCTGAATTTGACGTCTTCAATGCTGTCGAGGTAAGTGTGAGAGATGACTTCGTTTAAATTTCTGCTACTGATAGTGATTGGTGTTTGTTGCTTGTGAGATACCTTCATCGACCTTGCTTTTCTTCGTTTACCTGAAGTCCTCTCGTCCATGCCTTTCTCACCGGTCCGCTGGTTTTCGCTCATAAATCTTCTGATTTTACAACATATAATCCATATCTTCTAGAGTCTTTCTGTCCGTCCAAAATACACCAACTGTCTGTCTACCCATGATCTCTTGTGTGATCCATTCTACTTTCTTGGTACATACGTGGTGTGGATCGATGGCTGATATTTGAAGACACCAAGATTCCATCATTCATTCCTAAAATGAAAAACCTGCGAAGCTGCAAACAGTCTGATTTCAAAAGATTCATTTGTGAACTAGAAGTTCAATAACTCTGAGCCATTTAGTTACGTATGTATGCGAATTCGCTGTTAATATTACCACGTAGAAATAATTTACTGAAAGCTTTCCGCAATGTGTTAAACGTCAACATGTTCAAAAAGAATGAGTAGAAATGTCATTTCATGACTGACAGTTGAATAAGATTTTGTAGTTATTGAAAAGTTGTAATTTCGTCACATATGTATGAGTGTATAATCGGAAAACTAAAGGAAAAAAGGTATAAATATAAATACATTAGATTGACTGTCATTTATTAGTGACTGTGAATGTTTTTTAATTTGTACATGAAATTTATGATCACTGATTTATTTGAATAAATATGATTCAGCTCTCTTAACATGTGAGTTCAGTATTTGAGTTTAATAACCTTGCACAACTTAAACCATGGGTCCTTGGTTTCACTGTTGATGGAAATGCCATGAAATATTTGCAATGCAGTCAGGTTTACCTGACGAGTCTTAGTTAGGAATATGTCGGTCTGATGTGTGTCACCATTATCTATTATTATTATTATTGCTCCCTTGGGTTCCTAGTGGAACATAGGGCTTCAACTGCACGTCTCCACTTGCCACTTCTGCCTTCCTTCTGCTGTACTTTTCACCTGCATCCATGTTAGTCCATACTCTTTCAACTCCTCTTCACACGATCTCCTCCATGTCACCCTTGCACTGACGTCCCACTCGCCGCTTCCCTTTCGGGTTCCACTCGAGGGCTTGACGCGCGATGTCACCCAGCGGTCTCCTCAGAGAGCGAGTGTCCAATCCATCTCCACTTTCTCCTGCATATTTGTTGGTTGGCGACTCCTTCTTGTTTTGTTTGTTCCCAGCCATAGTTTCTTGTTGGTGATTCTTTCCGGCCGGCCCGGCCATCTGATCTTCAGTATAGATCCAGCGAAGACAGTTGTTGGTTGATAAAGGTCTGTAACAGGCTGTTGGAAATATTCTTTGTGACCCGCCCGCCAAGTTTCTGATCCGTATAGAAGAACTGACTGACTTGACGTTGTTTGTATTGAAAATCCAACCGAATTTTGTTGTTGATGCAGGCTGAGTGACGAAGATTTCCAGATTGATTTCAGGTTGATGAATGTGTTTCTCGCCTTCCCGATTCTCGCTCGATTTGACATCCTCGTCCGTTCCAACTTCCTGTAGTTGAGACAATGCTCCCTAGATAAGTAAGTGAATGAAGTAACCTCTTTCAAATCTCTCCCGTTGATGGTGATTGACGTTGGATGTTGTTGTTGGTTGGTTGGTTATTTTCATAACCTCCGTCTTGTCTATGTTCACCTGGAGTCCTGTCTTCACGGCTGCTTCTTCGACCAGTTTGTCGGTTTTCGCTTGTAAGTCTTCGATTTTGTGAGTGACATCAAACATAAATCATCCACGCGTGAAATCCAGGTCTTCTAGGTTCTTCACGTCGGTCCAGGATATCCCTGTCTTCTCGTTTCCCACTGTCTGACGCATAATCCAGTCAGTCACCACAATTAGGAATATCATTGGTGATAATAAGCACCCTTGTCTGACTCCTGTGTTTACTCCAAACGCCTCGCTGAGTTTTCCGTTGTGGATCACTTGACATGTGCCGTTGTCGTACAGCTGTTGAATAAGGTTGATGAATATTTGGGGTACGCCATAGTACTCGAGTAATTTCCAAATTACTTCACGGTCAACGCTGTCGAAGGCCTTCTCAAAGTCTATAAAGTTGAGGTAGAGGTTTGATTGCCATTCCATGCTTTGTTCTGTGATGATGATGCGTAGAGTTGCAATTTGGTCAGTACATGATTTGCCTTTCCTGAATCCAGCTTGTTCTGGTCGGAGTTCTGTCTCCAGTGCGTCCTTTAATCTCTCCAGGATGATGCGACTCAGGATTTTACTTGGCGTCGACAGGAGCATGATTCCTCGCCAGTTCTTGCAGAGTGAGGCCTAAGTCGCCCTTCTTTGGTAGTTTCACGAGGTAACCTTTCCTCCAGTCAGTAGGCACCTTTCCCTCCTTCCAGACCTTTTGCAATAATGGAGTCAGCATGTCTGCTGTAGTCTCTGGGTCCGCTTTCAGTGCTTCAGGGGGTATTCCATCTGGTCCGGCTGCTTTTCCAGCTTTCAGAAGCTTGATTGCGTTCAAGACTTCAGCTCTCGTTGGAGGATTGGTGTCAACTTGCAGTTGTGTGCGCGCTGTTGTTGGTATTTCTGGACGGGTTGCAGGTGATGGTCGGTTCAAGAGTCCTTTGAAGTGATCCGCCCATTGTTTAATCTGTTTTTCTTCCTTGGTAATTGGGTTCCCTTGGCTGTCTTTTATAGGTTTCGCTTGTGTTGATCTCTTCCCGGATAGAGATTTGGTTATCTGATATAGTGTCCTCAGGTCCCTTTTGCCTGCTGCCTTCTCAGCTTCAGTGGCCAGGTTGTCGTAGAATCGTCTTTTGTCCTTCCTAGCACTCTTCTTCACTTCTTTGTCCAGTGCTTTGTAAGTTGAGCTCATCGTCTCCTTCTCCTGTCCGTCCTTGCATTGAATCATTTTCTCTTTCACCATTCTCCTCTCTTCTATTAATTTCCAAGTGTCCGTTGAGAGCCATTCCTTGTCTTGTCTCTTCTTTCTTCCTAGAACCGTTGAACACGTTTCGTTGAGAATCGCCTTCAGAGACTTCCAATGTTCTTCCACGCATGATTCTTCAGTGATGTCGCGTAGTGTTTCCTGCTTTGCTCTGACAGTTGCAGTGAAAGTGTCTTTTGTGGTTGTGTCCTTCAGTAATTGAGTGTTGAACTTGCATTGTGGCCTATCCCCAGCTATCCTCGAGGCTTTTAGTTTCACCTTGAAAGTCCCTTGTACTAGATAGTGGTCTGAACCCACATCTGCTCCTCTCCTTGACCTTGTGTCCAGTAGGCTCCGTCTCCACTTTCTTGAAATTGAGATGAAGTCTATTTGGTTCTTGGTGTTTCCATCTGGTGAAATCCATGTCGTCTTGTGTATATCCTTGTGTTTGAACACACTACCACCAATCACCAAATCATTGAAGGCGCAGAAGTCTGAGAAGAGTTCACCATTGTCGTTCATTTCGCCGAGGGCCTCACGACCCATGGTGAGTTCTCTTCCTGTGTTGTCTCCTCCCAGCTTCGCATTCATGTCGCCCATCAGGATTTTGATATCGCCATTTGGGACGTTGTCCATTATTGCTTGTAGTTGTCTGTAGAACGCCTCCTTCTTCTCTTGTTCTGAGACGTTTGTAGGCGCATAGCATTGAATGACTGTAACTTTCCTTCCTTTTGAGTTGAACCTGGCTGTCATTATCCTGGAGGAGATTGGTTCCCACTGCATGAGAGCTTTGGTTGCTGTTGGTGACATCATGATGGCCACTCCCTCGGTGTGCTCATGGTTGTCCTCTGGGTGGCCGGAAAAGATTACTGTCTCTCCAGTAGGTAGTTGGCACCTTCCAGTTCCGTTCCATCTGCTTTCGCAGATTCCCAACACTTCTATTCTGTACCTTCTCATTTCAGCGGCTATCTGGGCAGCCTTTCCAGTTTCGTACATCGAAAGAAGGCACATCGGCTGACTGGCTTCCCGAAGGCTTTCAGCAGCCTGCGTCATTTCACTTCCCCGATTCCAGCGAAAAGTAAGGCTATTGCTTATGTTTTTAGAATTTTTAATATATTTATTCGTTGAAGTTTCTGTAGCGATTTGGTTGTTTTCCAGGGGTGGAGTTGCTAGCACCACGCCCCAACCCTCCCTCTTTACCCGGGCTTGGGACCGGCGAGAAAACTAGTAAGCTAGTAGCCTAGCAAGCTAGTATCTGGCGAGGTTACCATTATCTACTATTAGGTAAATTTTCAAGTGTTGATCTGCAGGGATTTGATTGATGTCATTTTCGATAATCAACCGTCTTTAGTTGGATGTCTATTGAAAACCAGAGAGTACTGGACAGCTGATTCATTTTCCTTTAGGACTTTTGAATAGTGCATAAGCACTACCTCACCAAGAATGCCCATCAGTAACACTGGTTGGTGGTAGAAGTAAAAATTCATAGGTCAATAAATTTCATCCTAGTGGCTGAATGGTCAACGAGCTAGCTTTGTAACCTAAAGGTCTTTGGATCGATTCCAGGTGTGGTCATATGTGCGTACAGCCGAAGAGTCTGAGACTCGGATAAAGCAGCTGATCAGTACTTCTTGGTTTTCAGTGGTTTTCCAGATCCAGTTAGTTCATAGTCGAACTTGTTATCAGACAAATAATTTAGCTAGTTATCCTAATGAAATATATACTACACCGAAGTAATTTTATGTTCAATGCAAAATTTCCTCCTATATATATATATATATATTGTTTGAGAAGGTTACAGTTATAATTACTTGTAATTTTGTAAAATGAATTTGTAACCCAGTTTTTATGATGTGCTTGCCATTAACTCCGGATAAAAGAAATTTTTTGAAAATAGTACCATTTTCGTCGAATAATGCAGATCGTCGAACTAAGTCATTTCAGAAGAATGTCCAGTGACGTTTTTCTTAAAAAAAACAAAAAATCCGTACCACAGATAATTTAATCATGTGTTAGTTAATATAGCAGCAGACATGTTGTGGGCCAGTGTCTTCTCGACTTAATGTAGAGGCACAAACAGCTTATGCAGAGGCCAAGCATACATATTGTGATCGGTAAATTTTCCTTTGCGTAAAAGTTGCGGCTAATACGTATTGCGTGGTACTGAGACGGGATTTGAAGTCACATTGGCATTATATCTTCCAGCTTGAGGGGATAAATTACTATATATATATATATATAAATTTTACAGATGTGACACGCAGTGACTACACTCACGAAAAGAATGATATTGTCTAACGGAATGAACGAAGTGTAATTTTTAAAGTTCCAGTTTTTCTTATTTGATTGTAACGGATGGATGTGAGGTGACTGTCGAGTGTTTACTTTCTGCAGAAGAGGAACTGTACTAGATACGTTTGCAGTTCTACGAGTGTTCATAGCTAAAATGGAATGTATGAACAGTAAATCCCTGCACTGGAGAATGTCACCAATCCTATGATTGTTCACTAGAGGTTAAATCAGTTCACCTTTATATATATATATATATTCAGATATTTTGGAGTACAGCCGGAGTTAGTCGAGGGGATACAACCTCAATATTTGCATGCAAACATTACATCCAGTTTCTCCTGGCGGCTCTAGTAGTGATGAAGAACCACAAAGACTGGTCCAGTATCAATACCAACTCAATAAAAATGATTCAGGCCTTGTGGATAGTGTGATGAGTAGACTATATGGTGACTAACTTGTTATAAACCATTTTTAATGTGAATATGTACTGTTTCACACTGAATTATTTTCTTTTTCGACTCAGTTGGTTATTGTTTCATCTTAAATGTATGCATTTTGTCGACTGTCTTTATTCCTTTTATTTATTTATTACCACATAGCAATAAGCTATCGTTGGCGTGGGTCGGTAAGAGATTGTCGCTCCTTCTGGAACACGTGTGTAGATACCGATCACGCACTGGTCCGCGCTCGGGTGTGCTTACGACTGAACGGACGTAGGAAACAGCTGGTGGTAAACCCATCAAGTCCCCAGCTCGATCAGGAAACTAAATCCCTATTTGAGGAAGAACTAGCTAAACACATACCTGAGTTCGACAGCTGTGCTCACCCTGAAGAAGCTTGGAAAAATATTCAGGCAGCCATAGATACAGCTGTAAAAGCTGTGAATAAGGTAAACCCAAAGGTGAGTAAAAACCACTGGATCTCCACCGCCTCATCCGAACTGATTGATGCTAGAAGACTTATTCCGGCGAGCTCCGAATTCAATGAGGAGCGAAAGCTGCACAAGAGGAAACTTACGAAAAGTCTCCGCAAGGACCGTGAACAGTGGTGGGTGACAAAGGCGAAAGAGATGGAAAAAGCTTCGAGGATAGAAAACACCAGGCAACTATTTAGACTCATCAGGGAAACGGGTGGGAGAAGACAAATCATTAGTGAAACAATCTCGGAGAAAAATGGCACTATAATTAGCTCTCAGGATAGACGACTGGATCGCTGGAAAGAGCATTATGAGGAGCAGTTTAATTGGCCCACAGCCACGCTCAACCTTCCGAACATCCAACACCTCCCTGAATGGGATATAGACACAGGTCCTCCATCCCTAACTGAGGTTACTAAAGCTGTCACCAATCTGAAACTAGGCAAAGCAGCGGGACCTGATGGAATGACTCCAGAGGTATTTAAGTACGGTGGAGACAGCTTACTGTCTGCATTAACTGAGGTACTAGGCAGCGTCTGGGAATCAGAAGAAGTCCCATCGGGTTGGTGTAAGTCACTGATTATCCCCATATACAAGAAGGGAGACAAGTCTTCCTGTGATAATCACAGAGGGATTAGCTTGACTAATATAGTATCTAAAGTCCTAGGCTCAATAATCATGCGTAGACTAAGTGGTGCTCGGGAGGCACAAACACGAGAGAGCCAGGCAGGCTTTAGACCAGGAAGAGGGTGTATTGATCATATCTTCACCCTCCGACAGATTCTAGAACATAGGCATTCCTACCGGCGTCCAACAGTCATTATATTTCTTGACCTAAAGGCGGCATTCGACTCTGTCGATCGAAAGGTTCTCTGGAGATGCTTGGCTGTAAAGGGAATTCCGAGAAAATATATTGCACTGATTAAGGCACTCTACTCGTACTCATACAGCCAGGTGAGGGCTTACGGCGAGCTGTCATCTGAACTGATGACGACCAGTGGTGTCCGTCAAGGATGCCCATTATCTCCTTTTCTATTCAACTTCATCATAGATGTGTTAATGGACTTAACCCTAAGTGACTTCAGCGACTCAGGGATTGACTTGCTACCAGGGAATAATCTCGTTGACTTGGAATATGCAGACGATATAGTCCTTCTAGGCGAAGACGCTGACGAAATGCAGAGTCTTCTAAACACCTTGAGCCGCAATCTACGAATGTTTGGCATGCGATTCGCTCCCGCCAAATCCAAGATGATGTTACAGGACTGGACTACATCGACGCCTAGTTTAGAAATAGGAAGTGAAGTGGTAGAGCACGTTGACCGCTTCACTTATTTGGGAAGTACCATCAGCCAGTGCCAACGGTTGATCTCTGACGAAATCTCAGCACGGATACAGGGGGCTCGTTTCGCACTTGCCAGTTTACGCCGTCTCTGGCGTAGACGAGATATTCGACTATCGACCAAAGGGCGGGTGTACTGCTCATCAGTCCGCTCCATCCTTCTTTATGGCTGTGAGACCTGGCCACTGAGAGTGAAAGACATGAAAAGATAGCTAGCTGTCTTTGATCATAGGTGCCTGCGTTCTATTTCCCGTGTAAAGTGGCATAATAAGGTGAGCAACATTGAGGTTAGGCGTCGAGTTCTAGGTAAACAGGGGAAATCAATTGACGAGGTTGTGAAGTTACTTAGACTGAGATGGTTAGGACATGTGTTACGTATCTACGCCTAGTCATCGCCTCCCTCGACGAGCAATGTTAGCGGATATAGGGTCAGGCTGGAAAAAAGCTAGCGGCGGTCAAACAAAAACATGGCAGCAGTAAATGAAATCTGCAACAGTTAGTCTAAGCCACGTAGGAAGGTGTAGACTTCCTGACTGGGGTCCTCGGGACGGTAAAAATCAATGGTTAGAAACAACTGGTGACATGGCTCAAAATCGTTCTCAATGGCGCACATGCATCCGCTCCTTGTGACTTATGATTTCCAATGAAACTGTTTTGTTCTTCGTTATTACTCTTCCTTTGTCTCACACCTCTGCTTACTGTCTCTATTATGCATTTCTTGTACTTTCTTCTCTTGCTTTGTGTGCTACAAGGAAGGAGTGTGGTGACTCGAATTGTCGCACATCTGTGCAAAGTTCTATGTCGAAAACAGACAGACAGACAATGGCCAGCTCATGAATTCCAACTTATACCATTTCGTGATGTTTATCGGCGGGAAATCCATCCTCACTCTCAGCTTGATGTGCCTCACTGGTCACGACTTCTCACTAGAATTCCAGGAAACTCCATCCTGTAGCAAGTCACTAGCAAGCACGAGATTAGTTTCGAAGAGTTATGAAATTTCATAATCCCACTTACTCAATATACTTCTTCATCCTTTAGCGAAATATGTTTCATTTAGCTGAATTATTTGATGTTTTACACCGTGATTAACAGTTAACGCTCCGCAACATGTCAATTCGATGACAATTAGGTGTTCGGTCTAAATGCTTAAAATGACTATTTTGCTCATTTTTACAAGATCTTCGGGTAAAATATAGTATTTATTATGCATTTCAGTCGAAAAAACTCATAAAACGAAGTGAAACAAGCCTAACGCCAGATCATGATAACAGCTGACTTCTCCAACAATCACCTGATGAGTGGCATTATCCATCGCTTGTGTTTCCCATGATCTGTAAACCAGATTCAAGGTCACATCATTGGATTTTTATTGGTGTATGCTGTCCAGTCAGAAGATAGTTTATTGGTCATGTGAAGTAAGCATTTAATCAGCTATAACTTCTGGTCTTATTGCATTTGTCAAGTCAGTCAGTGTTTTGTTTCTTTCACAGTGTAGAAATAATGTCTGAATTATCCATCGAATATTGTTGTGTGTGGTATCAACAGTAAGAATGATCTCATGTTCAGTATTATTATGCTCACAACAGTAGGGCATGCTGTATTAACCAAAAGCGTTTCTCAGCCAGCTCATGACAAAAATTCCTCCACTGCATCGTGAATGCAGTATATTAACATACTAAAACACATATATACTCCTTTGTGTATTCTTAGACAAATATCGAAGATATGTGGAAAGAGATGACCGAGAACAAGCACACCAGTCTATGTTGCATTGAACATTGAAGTCACCATGAAATACATACTAGATAATAAAAAAAGCAAGTAAGGTTGCATGAGAGTAGATTATAGGAAAGCCAAATAAGGCGACTCAAAGATTCAGTTTAGACTAATCACCGTTCATTGGTTTGGAATGACAGCAAATTACAACAATAGTTAGATTCGAAACAGTGAAACTGGAGATTCGGATCTGCTATTTCCCCGGCAAGTTCGCTTAGCACAGTTCCGTCTGTAGAATGAAAATACTATGGTACTTGCCAAAGATAAGACAGAATTTAGTGATTTTATATCTTAGCTCTGCGCAGCGTGCTGATCCATGACGTCTCCACGGATCATACAGTCGAAACAGCTGCCGCCTTTTGAAATTAGAACACTGAGTTTGATAATTACAGTCATTCACACTTCTGGACAATAGTTCCCTGCCTCCAAAACACTAAAATTGCTCGTCTTTGTCGCTCAGTACTCTTTTTCATCTACTGTTTTGTTGACTCTAGTAGAAGTGTCCTCCCCTTAGAATTAAACCAAAATCATCCACCCAGGCTACAAATCTTCTCAGTTATTTCGTAATCATGTTCGGCCAATGAAATAAGCAAATGAATTTGTTGTTTTTGTTCTGAATACGATTTGGTGATATTTGAACTACTAAGTAACTTCAATCAAATTCTCAATTTAAAAATTGATTTGTCCAATGTATAACCAGTTCACTCAAGTAGCTATCCAGAATTAGGCTGATTTGAACTGATTCGGCTTTCGGAGCTGAGTCGAATCAGGTGCACAGCTGATGAATCTGACAAGGAAAAAGAGAAATGGCCATCCGACGTTTGGATTCCTTCTTTCTAGGTAGCAAGCACTATCTATTCATTAAAGAGACATCCAACTACTTACACTGACGAGTCAGTATTATCTGACATCATGTATCCAAAGATACTTGATGTCTGTCTGTTCATCTAAATCCATGTTATTTGTTTGAATGATGCGTAAAGTCACCTGATTGTGATCAAGGTTAAGTGGGAATTTGTTTGACACTGGGATTTGTCAGCTTTGTGAATATTGATAACATGAGAGGTAGCTTTGTAGCTCCACTCCACGTGTGTTATGAAACTTGAATGTAAAAGTCGATAGGAGATTAGATTAGAATATTGCCAATCACTAACAGCTGCAGAATCAAACTGTTTGTTGAAGTTAGTCAAAGCAAATTAAAATTATATCAGAAAGTGTATTGTGATATAAGTACAAGATGGAATGTTTATACGATTGTTATCGACTGTCATTTAAATGCATATGAAACGTACAGTCATTGAGGACATAAGACAACAACAATTCGCCTATTTTATTTAAGTATTTATTATCAGTAGTGTGAGAGAAATCAATGATACTCAAACGATATAAACAAGTTACTGGAGTACACAGAATGTAAACTTGAGGGATGATAAATAACACACTGAACATTCATAATGGTCACACGATAAAGTGTAATAATGGCAACAAGATAAGCTTAGTGTAAATCCAAAGAAGGACAGATGATAGTGGTAATAAAGGTGTGAAGTACACAAGGTGAAATGGAGTAGGGAAGTTTAAGGTGATTGCCTCTAGTGTGATATCATGGTAAGCCAGAGTGAACACAGAGGATGAATGTACTTTTTGCACGCATAAGTTACTTTTTTTATTAATCCCTTTAGCTTCTAAAAATAATAAATAAAATAAAATAAGTTTTTGCTTTGTTCCAAAAACAGTACTAATGATACAGCAAGGAATTTTCATCATTCAGTACAATATTGCATCTAATTTACTCAAAAACGAGAAAAAAAATTAAAAATACTCATTACATAACAGTAATAAAACGATTGTTATAGCAGCTACATAGCAAAATACTGTATGCCATACGGAGAGAAATATGCATAAAGTACAAAATTGTAGTAATAATAGTAAAACCAACTAAAATAAAATAGCAGAGTAACAATGAAACGATAGAAAGTGTGACACCATAAAATACAGAAAGATGAACGATGAAAGGGCCGATTTACTGTGCTAATAACATAGTAACTTGTAAGTTTCACGTCTAACAGAGTCTTCGTCACTTAAAGTACGAACTAAATAGGGTATTGTAGAATTTCTATACTCAGTGGTACGAGCATATAACTTTTTATATTGACTTCTCGTCCTACCTGATGAGATACAAGGGGACAGGTGTGAATAAAGGGTGTGCAGAGGGTCTAACAGTATAGCGTTTGCCCATTTCGTACAGGAATTTATATGCCTCTCGACTATAGTATTGGCGAGTATATGGCTAGGAGGCAATTACCAGCACAATGAGGAATATTTTCCCGCATCCGATATATTACCTTAAATATCTCTTCTCTTTTGATGGGATGTTTACTATACTTTCGATGGAATGTCACTGATTATTGACTAGGCTATTCTTTTTTCAAACCAGACTGGTACATAATTACGAATGCATAGAGTTGAATTGCTCTGAGTGCCGCCTATTTAAGTAGCTGCAAAGCTGCAGCTCAATTTGTATACGTACACTGAAGATCTCATCAATGGTATCTTGTCTTCAATGGACCGTGTCTGCTTAGGTTTGTTTGGGTAACTGATGTGTGCTTCTGTAGCAGTGAATGTACCTTCAACAGATCTGTTCAGTCTGCAACTTGAACTATCACTTGAATTGCACTCTTAAGCGAAGCTTTTTCATACTCACTGCATCCCACTTTATTTTATCGATTGTTCTGAATGGATAGTTATTTACAAAACATGGTACTTCTTAGATTCTCTGTTTAATCTTTAATTCAGTCACAAGAACAATTTTATGACTGAGACGATGAATTGAATCGTGTTCATAATGTATCGATGTGAAACTGTGGAAGTGGATGTTTCACGTACTTTCCGTGCAAATACTTCTGTTTATCGTGTGTGACAGCCCAACTGCATTTTTAATGACAAATATGTGTATATCAATAGAATGGTTCAGCAATAGAACACTCTCCGACTAGCCATGTGTTCCGAGGTTCGATTCTCAGCTGATATATTATTAGACCACGCTTGGAATGTATCAGATGTAGTAAAGAGCGATGGCTGAGCGTGAGGCTTACAACCCCGCACGTGAAAGTAAACCCAGTGCTACAGAAACTTCACTGCTCTGTCTTGAAGCTTGATATTCCACTCAGAACGTAGAGGAGCAAAATGAAATAAAGGAATGCATCGATAGAACTAACAGCATTCGAGTGTTGACAGAAGAAAACCTTTCCCAAAATGGTTGTCCAATCACACAGAAAATACAAATGTACTGAATACTCATAAAGTTTAGCATCATCTATTGAGACATGATTATCAGTGTCCGGACTAAATGTAAATGATAGCGACTACTTGACGGCAAACCCATATAATTCCTATCCAAATTGTATACGGTCATAGGATCTTTCGGAAATAATCACATGTTTCACAAATTACATCAATAGAGATTAGTGAACTTCAACGTTCGCCTACGCTGGACTAATTAATCTATCAAAGTATCGTTTGTGATTAGTGTCTCTGTATCTCATATTTATTAAATATTTTGAGGTAATTTATCTCATTGCAGATTTCATCATGAACCAACATCAGTCAGAAAACTTGAGAGGATCGAAGAGCTGATTTCTCTTTGTCCAAGTCCCAAACACACAACCCAAACTAGTACGAAGCGACTATCCAGTGCTTTCTTGTTTTCGATAGTTAACTGTCTGATGTATGTGTGTGTGTGTGTGTGGTGAGGGCAAGCTTGAAATCGATGGAAATACCACAAACCTCAACAGTGAATTACACTTTATTCTGTCAGTAATTCTATTTTCAACGTGGAATGACACTATCTCTCAATGTCTGAGTCTTGAAAATCGTATTTAAGTCTGTCAAATCGAAAACTATTTTAAATATTGCATGTTAGGTAGGGATATGGAGCCGACCGATTGGATCACTAATGTTTACCAATAAAAATAAATGGAATTTTCAAGCATTGGATTTTGCATGGATTTAGTCTGATTGGTTGGAGGATTTCATGATGATATGACATCATTTGGAGAACCATTGGAAAACTAGGATGAAATTGCTGTCCAGTACTCCTAGGTTTTCCAATGGTTCTCTGAATGATGTCACCTCATAATGACATCCTCCAACCAATAAATGGAATTTGTGTACTTTCTCTCCCCGTCTATCTCTCTCGCTTTTGCTCTCCTTCCAGCCACCACTCTTCTTGTTGAGTGATAATTACCGATGCACGATTGGGCTGAGAAAGAGTTTGAGGTGGTCTATTCCAAAATGACACCAGTCTATGAATCCGTTGGCTGTTGGTCTGGTGATAGTAAGAATGTAGATGCTATCTTTCCGGAGTCTTCGATTCGATGATTGTAGTTTATTTGTAACACGCTGTGATATTGCCAACAGTGATGTAGATACATTTACTTTCCATTATGTTTGAATTTCAAAGAGTCACGTGAATCGACAATATAACCATCCTCTGATACCCTTAGTTTGACCGCTTGTAGTATCATCATGCTGGTTTTACCTTCTTTTTTTTCTTGATCTTATTGTAACAACTCGAACTGATGCATTTTATAGAAATTTCTGCATTAGGTATCTGACTATCAACTTTTATTCCTTTGCTGGGAAACACATGTAATGCAAAACACAAGACAGAGGCGATGACCTATAAGTGTATTTTCGTATCGAATTTAGCGAATGAGAAACTGTCGCCTGGGTATACACAGAGGTCGGTTTCTGGTCAATGAATGTAACGGGACAGAATACTGAATGACAGCAATTGCTCACGGAAATCTCTCAGCGAAACTGTTCCTCTAGAACTGTAAAGGTTATCACAGCTTGTTGAATATTGTGCATCCGTAAGCTACTCATTGTGAAAGATTATTATCTGCTGATTTATCTCATTAATGCTCATTTATGTTCTTCTAACTGAGCTTTCATATTTCTGAAAACTAATAAATCTCTGCTACATGTAACAGTTTCGTATCACATAAACAATATTTATGCACTTCATTCAACTAACTTCTATCTTAATGAACAACGCTCCACATGACCGCTTTCAATATTTTATGCAGGATGCACTCACACATGCGAAAATCATACTTTCAAAAGGTTTCAGTTGATGGTGATTTTTGCATCAGCTTGATACATGGTGTTCATTTGTGTTGACTGATTACCTGACGTCTTATTTGAGTAGAGGCAATAAAATCGAAAAAAATCTTCTGAATAGAACATGTATCAAATAATAACATGTAGGTAGATTTCAAGCGATCCTCAAATTCGAAGATGAAACTAATATGATGTTATTTTTAAAACTGCATTTATGCTGACAAACTTGTTAGAACAACTAAATCAGAGGCAATATCTAATTGGTGTTGACTTTGTTATATTTCATTCCTTATACTGATTGTGTCTTTCTCACCACCCATTACAATTAATCTAATTCTTATTGGAATGATGGCCTCATAAAATTTATTACAAACAGAAACAAGGAATGGTACATTAGGATGGTTAATTGATATTGATTCTATTTACAGAATATTGAAACTCAGTTAAGTTGCGGTACAAACGGGAAGTAATGCAATAACCTTTTACCTGTTGAGTTTAGGGGATATAGCTTAACAGCTAGAGCTCATGTATGCAGTCAGACCCACCTACATTTATTTTAGTGAATCCCATGATTCGGTCACTCTCTTCTCCTTCTGTTTGTATTCTATTCGGTTCAACAGGAGAAGACATATCTGGTCAGTTGATGCAGTGATAAACAGGTAGTAATTTAGGACTGGATGACCTGGCTTCGAATCTCAGTAGAGTCTCAATTCCCTCCAAGTTTGCGGACACGACCTGCTGATGAGTGCCAACACTACAAAACATAGATCTATGGCTTCTTGTCGATTGGCTCCAACCATCTAACAGGTATCATTCATTCGTTTATAAAAAAACTGTGTATAACGAGTAAAGATAGTGTAACGACAGGAGACAAGGGCCAGGAGACAGATGCTGTATTGAGAAAATCAAGAGGTATTTATAGATTTCTATGTACTTTATTGTCAGTGGAGAAGCAACGTCTTTTGACTGGTTGTTTTCTTACTGAGGATTATTTTGTACTGCTTGTGACTGTTTCTCACAAATTTAAGCCATATTTCTGCGAATCCCATTTGTACACGTTATGTCCATTTTGATTGGCTGGTGAGTTCCTCAAGGTTAGGCTTTGTTATTGTTTTTTCTCATAGTTTACAGTTTACAGTTTAAAATTTATTTAGGATAGTAGGCTATATGCCTGTGTTAATCCTTTCGATTTATTTCATACAGGAGGTCCAATCTCGCCTTGAATGAATCAACGGATGGCGCTGATACGACATGTTCCGGTAGGGAGTTCCAATGGTTCACAATTCGATGCGAAAAACGGATTTCCAGACGCAGACGATTCGACCGTGGTTTTTGAACCTTGAGGTGATGTCCTCGCAATTGGTTGGTGCTAGAAGGAAGAAGTAATTTAGATAAATTAGCTCCAAAATCATTCCTTAGGATACGGTATGCTAGTATTAGGTCACCCCTAAGTCGTCTGTATGACAGTGGAAATAAACCCAGTCGACATAACCTCTCCTCATATGACAGGGTTGAGAAACCCTTTATTAGCTTAGTTCCTACTCTTTGCACCCTTTCTAATAAGTCTATTTCGTATTTGAAACACGGGCTCGCTGCCTGGATCCCATATTCCAAATGAGGTCTGATATAAGTCGGATATAATATACGAAATATATCAGCGTCAAAGTTCGCAAAAGCCTTGCGTATGGCCTATAACATTCGAAAACCCTTAGTGGCTGCAGTTCTACAGTTTGTTGCTGTTTTCAAGTCATGCTGCACAATCACTCCCAAGTCCTTGTACTCAGTGACCACTGGGAGAGTAATGCCATTCATTGAGTAATTGTGCACGTGACTATGGGATATATGCATAACTACACTCTTGCTTAAGTTAATCTCCAAGGCCCAGTGCTTACACCAATCACTTAACAAGTTTAAATCTTCCTGCAAAGCAAGTTGATCACTGTCATCGTGCAAAGCCCTCCATATCTTGATGTCATCAGCAAACAGTAAGCAGGATGACTTAACTACCGATGGAATCTCATTAACATAAATCAGGAAAAGAAGTGGGCCTAGAATTGTACCCTGAGGAACGCCACTCTTAACCGATTCCCATGTTGATAAAACCCCGTTAACTCGTACTCTTTGTCTTCTGTCCTTTAGAAAGTCTTGAATCCAGTCGGTAACCACTTTATTGATTCCCAGACTACCTAACTTTACTAGAAGACCTGAATGAGAAACCCTGTCAAACGCCTTGCTAAGGTCTATGAATATGGCATCCACCGGTATATTAGCATCAGCTGAGCTTGCCCAACTTTCTCTGGCCAAAAGAAGGTTGGTCAAGCAAGAATGACCTGCTCTAAAACCGTGCTGTTCCACAGCGAAAATTTTGTTCCCTTCAATGAACTGAATGATAGCATCACGAATTATTCTTTCTAGTAGTTTAACAACAATACTGGTCAAACTAACAGGACGATAGTTCTGAACTAAGTTTCTAGATCCGGTTTTGAAGACCGGACTAATGATGGCATCTTTCCAGTCTCTTGGACATTTAGACTGGTCCAGAGACATATTGAAGATTACCGACAATGGCTCGGCTATGCTTTCAGCCAATGCTGTTAATATACGTGGGTGGAGTTCATCAGGGCCACTGGACTTACCAGGATTGAGCCTTAGAAGCCACTTTAGGACTCCAATTTGGGAGGTAACATTGACGTGAATTGTTGTCTACAATTTTCGGTTTCCAGCCAGCTGTCACCACAATGTTAGAGTCATGATGACCTGGTTAGCAGGTGAGTCTGTTAGATCAACTGATAGAACACCACAGTTTTAATTCTCGAGTGGCTGGTTCTAATCCGTCCTGAGACATAGATTCTCATTTCACCTTCAGTCATTACCTCTGTATTCACAATATTCTCTCAACTCAATATTTTCCAAAGATATTCTCACCATCAAATTATCATTTATTGAGAATTTAATAATAAAAGAGTAAAATTCAGAGATTTGCTTCAATTTGTGTTTCGCCTGTTTATCTGCTTGCTGGCCTATTTATTTAATAAAAATTATATTTATCTGTCTATCTATCCCATCGAATATTAAATTCATCATTAGTAAACTGTCAACAATTATTGTGTTTTATCTCTTAGATATGATAATTAAATTGGGTTTAGTACATTTTACACAATGAAGACTTAAAGCTGCCATATTAATCGATCATCTGATTATATATACAAATATATATTACACATTTTCAAAATGAGCACAAATTACTACATAATGCAATATGCACTACTTGCTTTTTATCCAGTTCAAATGATTTTTTCTTTATCTAACAAGCTGCTGATATGAAAATGAATGGAAAATCCAGAAAAACGAAATTTCAATTTTCTTATTAATTTCTTACAGAGGTTTTTCACTACCTAATTTATTGGTCTTCTGACTGTAGTGAGCAGATTTCATTTTTTAATCTCCATTCAACAAAATGAAATAAGAATTAGTTTGGATGAAGCCGGAGTCTTTTAGTCAGATGACGGTACCGGCTATTTCGGATCACTGGAAACTAGGGAGCATTGAATACTCATTTTGTCCTGTCTTCGGATTGTATTTATCAGTAGGGTTTGGTCTTTGTTAGTTCTGTAGGTGGTCGGTTTGTAGCTTAAATTTCTTTGAAATCAGTCATTTCTTTTACGAGGTTCCAAACTTTGTTCTTCATTCTTTACAGTCAGAGTAAAACACATGGCTTTAGGCTACTGAGGTTGCATAGAAATGGTGTCCTGTTTGCGGGATGGGTTGCTAGACTCAAATCCCAACTTCTCTCTTTTCTCAGGCTAGTAAATTAGGCGAGATTCAGGAAATCGTTGACGGTAAATCGATATCGGACTGTGTGTGTGCTTGTTTGACGAGTATACCACTGAGCCACCGACAATGTATCCAGGATAGAAACCTAAAATTACTGCATCGAATTTCGCCACCATTCTTTACTAAACAAGCTTTTGCTAACAATATAATCGTGGAACCAGCGGAAGAAGATAACACCAAACAGAACAAAGTGGAGATGTGTTGCTGAAGCTCTATGTTCCACATGGAACCCAAGAGGATAATTAATACAATAACAAACAATATCATACATTTTTACATATCTGAAAAATAGCATTTATCTTTGAAATCAAAATTTTTTTCAAAAGAATGGATACTGAACAAAGACTACTCTTTTTGATAAATTCATCATCAGGCTCTACAGTTATATATACATTATAGTGAACGAATGAATTAGTGTTATGAACAACATAAACGTTGTTTAAATAACATCAAATCAATAATATTGATAGATTACAGCTGAATCGCATCAACATAAAATAACCTGAATGTCAGAAAAATCAGGAGAGATAATATCATAAATTCATGAGTTCATAGTTTCTACTGAAGACCAACACAGTAGTAGGGGCTGGACTTGCTTCTTTTGAACACAGAGCACTGGTTGTTTTGGGCGAATTGCAATAGCCTCTGCTGTTTGGAGCATGCGGTGCAACGATAATAATAATAATAATCACTTTATTCCACAACAATAACAATTTACAGCATGGAATTTTCAGCGTTTCTTTTACATATTGCAATGGTTTAGCTCTGTTTATAATTATATAAATATATAAAATGTTAAAATATTGATAGTTAATAGGAAAAAATAATAAAAAAATAAATAAAAATAAAAAACCCAACAAAATCATACCATTTCTAGGTCATAGTGAATAATAAATAAATAATATAACAAATAACACTTGCATTAATATGCATCATTACATTTTATAGTTTAGTTACTGATTCAAAAGTTGTAAAAGTTCTTTTCTGATATTTGTCTCTTCACACAATACTCGTGCCAAATATGGAACGGTCGAATTTTTATATTTTGTAGTACGAGCATAAATGTTTATAAAATTTCTTCTGGTCTTACCCGAAGAGATACAAGGAAACAATTGTGAATAAAGAGGATGTTCACTATCAGATAAGATAACTTTAGCTAAGTGTTTACAAGAATTCATATGCCTATTGACAACAGTGTCATTTAGTTCAGTCAAAGGGATAGCACTGACCCTACTTACAGCCCTCAATGTTCTTCGTAGTATTATATGATCTTTCTTGAGTAGCCCAGGGAAGAATAATGGAGAACAATAAAGAATGATGGGCAAAACACATGAATTAATAAATTGTATGATAAGAGATTGAGTTATACCTGAGTGTCTCAACTTCTTTATGTAATAAGTCAGACGGAAAACTTTCTTAGAAACTATAAGAATATGAGACGACCAGCAAAGATTTGACGAGAAACTAATGCCAAGATAAGAAACACTTGACTTACTCTCAATCATGGTACCATCAATATTACAACAATCATGAGATTGAATCAATCCATGCATGTCTTTTTCACTTCTCAAGCTGAAATCAACAGTGTTACATTTAGTTGGATTTAGTTTAAGACCATTTGAGCCAGACCAATCCTTAACTTCAGCTAGGAAGCCATTCATATAGGAACAATCCGATGTGGAAACTACAGGGACAGAAACGGTCAGGTCATCAGCATACTTAATGAAGTTAACTTTGGGTGAGTTCGGAAGGTCATGCAGAAAGAAAGAGAAAAGAAATGGAGAAAGTACTGCACCTTGAGGCACACCACTTTCAGTTAGCTGGGAAGTGGAGCGCTTTCCAGCCAAAACAGTATGCTGTTTCCTATCCTTAAAATAAGAAGACAGCCATCTAGTTGCCCAGGACTCTGTTTGTGCTGAAATCATCTTTCCTAATAAAAGTGTCCTAGGAACAGAGTCGAAAGCTGCAGTATAGTCTAAGAAAGCTGTTCGAACGAACTTAGCGCCCTTATCAAGGCAGGAAACAATATTGTGGTGTAGTACAATGGCTGCATCTAATGTACTTCTTCCACACTTATAAGCAAACTGCTTAGGGTCATTAAAAGCTTTTAAAGAAGGTTTAAGAATATTCAAAAGAAGTTTCTCCATAGTTTTCAAAAAAGGAGATGTTATAGCGACTGGTCTAAATTTTATACCTGCTCCAGAAGATGATTTCTGTACAGGTACAACCTTGATTTCTTTCCAGTCAGCAGGTACCGTTTCCCTCTTAAATGATGCGTTAAAGATTTGAGTAAGAGGATGACACAAGATGTCTGCACACTTTTGGAGAAGAATGCTTGGTACACCATCTGGACCAAGGCTGTGTGTTGGATTTAATGACTTCAAACATAATAGTACATCCTTTTCTTCAAAACCCTGAAAATGACCATTTTCTTGACTAGGTACATCAGGTACAACCATATTAATTTGTTTCTTGATAAATGATTTGTTTAAAGCATTAACATCAGAATAAGCATCAACGGACATTTGTTTTTTACTTGTTAGTTTATTGAAAAGTTTCCAAATGTTTGAAGGATTTTTACATGATAAAAATTTTTCATTATATAGTCTGTTCAACCTTTCTATTTCAATTTTTATAAGGGTGTTTATTTTACGGACACCAGTATTATCACAATTCTTATACAACTTCTCTTTTTGTCTTCTAAGTTTTTTCAGTTGCACAGAAGAGATTCTGTCAAATCTCGAAAACAGTGTTTCATAAGGACAGCAAATATCCAAACAAAACTTCAGATAATCGGTTATATTAGAGACAGTAGCATCCAACTTATCGTCAGTAAACAGTTCCCAGTTGGTATCATGCAACATGCTTCTTAATGCTAGAATGTTGTCATGGGAATATGAACGTTCATGTATCTTCTTTGTTAAATGACTAAACAATTTTCGTTGTGACTTGCCGTACACTTTCGGTAAAATACGAATAATTTTGGCAATTTATTACGCACCGGGTAGATTATAGAGAAGGATTCTTCCACGCTGGCTTTTTGGCCGATTTGCACCAGATATCCCAATATCGAACTGGTAATGGTTTTTTTACACCTTTACTTAGCCATAGTGGGAGATGTTCCCGAGTGGACACGAAAAATCAAGTTCCTAGAGCAACGGCCTATATAACGCGCGCAGTTTACAATTTATACAGTTCGAGATGAAAATTCATCATGTTTTCCTTTGGAAACCTAGAACATTCAGATTACAGTATATGATCTACTTGATGCTATAAACAGGAATCATCAAGCAAGCATGATGACTTCAACGTGACTAGTAAGTGCATTACTAGTTGATGTGAGTGATTTCTAACCGCTTATATAGGTCATAAGCATATACTATCACGGAAGTATTTATTTTAATCCGAATGATTCAGACTTTAAACTGAATAACTTTGATGTGTTTTGAAAAAATACTTCTACTCTGTCATATTTGATATCTATCACACAATTTGAATGGTAAGTGTGGAAGAAATTAGCTTAAGTAGCTTTTCGATAATCACAGTCTCACGTCTGCATCCAACCGATCTTCATAAGTTTCAATGTTAGTGGTTATTGTTGGCTATTCTTCATGCATAAAAAGTTGCTGTTGAAGTTTTAAATATATATATATATATATATACATTTTCAGATTCAGTCTTTTAATTTAAATCTTTAAATGTCAGCTAACTCTTTCAATGTCACCAACTGGAAAATATAGTTATCTCCATTGCAGTACAGTGCATAAATCTGGGTATGTTCAGGGTGTTGTTAGAAAATACCAGTGTTTCTCAAACACACGGATTAGAATTAGTATTCTAAGCAGCCTCAGAACAGTGTAACACGGATCTATCTGACTCAATCCGTTCTTCTTACTTGATATATTTTACAATAACATTGGTTGAATGGGATTATGTGCTTTTCTGTGATAATTAAGAAATTAGAAAGAGCTTATGGAATCCGTTTCTGCTCGTTTTCTTTTATTCTTTCTCCAGTCTCATCGTCACACCACAGAATCATCTGCCTCTTTTTGGATAGTTCTCCACCTTCTAGGATTCATATCTTCCCGATTCTTTCGATAATTTCTTCCCATGGTGCTGTGGTTCATGTAAATTCCATCGACGTACATCTGAGCTAATTTCTGTACCGTTATTCTGGTTTGTATAATTGTAAAATCTTTAACAAGAAGTTAAACCAATGAACAAGAACACATTATAGGCGATAATACAAATGCAGTAAAAAAATGTTGGAGTTTACTTTGAAAATTGACGAGAACACTAGAACATTTTGTGTGGAAAGTGAGAACTAAATTATTTCGCCAAGAATCACGGAAAAAAATATTGATTTGTCTGGACACATCGGCTTGGGTATGGTCTTTTTCAATCCATCATGCATTTTGACCTCAGAAGAGGTTTTCTAGGCTTTGAATTAGTATCACGAAGTTTCTGCTAGCTCATTCTGTAACCAGTAGCTTTGTTTGCGTCCTGAGAAAGGCTAAACTGTTACAAGTGAGGTTAACAGGAAATCTAGATGTAATTTCTTATTACAACGATTGCCACTCAGATGGGAATGTTACTTTGCCTGTGTTATCAGCCTTCATACCATATGTGGTTTCAAACATATTACATGAATAATCCTAATCTGAACATTAATAAAGACAAAAAACCTGAACGCCGTACAAAAAAGAGAATCATTCACCCACTTCTACTATCCTGTTACAACCTTGTCGTTTTCAACCAACTTGAGTTTCGTTGATTATTATTAACCCTTTATAATTTTTGTAGTAATTTCGAATTATTGAGTGGTAACACAATTTCCTTCGTTTCTATGCACATCCTGATTACAACTCACTAACTAGGTGGTTTATCCTACTACGTAACTCTAATATCTCTATTCAACTCCCGCTGTATATTGACCAATATTAGCAACTATGATAAGTCACCACTTTTGTTACTGTCCTCTTTTGTAAAAACGTTGTATATAATTGCGACTGCACAGTTAATGAAAATGAATCCGCCAGAAAGATCCTCTTCACTGAAACAAACATTCAGCCCCTTAAAGTATGTCTGGCGAAATTTCACGTGGGACGTTTTGTTTTTTTGCAAGTACTTGATCTCCCTTCATGTACTGTCAATCTGACAAATTAGTCAATGATAATTTCGGTGGAATGAACAGTTCTCAAGCCCAAAGATACATTTAATAGACCTGAATTCAGATGCATGTGGCTAACTTATGATGTTTAGGTGACTTCAGTCCTGTAGAGTGCTGGTTTAAATGTCATCGACTGACTTATCAAATCATCAGAACATACAGTCTGATATAAATAACTAGAGAACTAGACTAAGTAGACAAATAATCATTTAGTTGTGTTAGTTATTTGTCTGAATCGTGTAATGTATTTGCGCACACCACATTTCAAACAATCTGATCACTCACAGACTTGTCATAGGAATATATATGCAATTAATAAAGAGTTAAGAGGTGAGAAAATAAACGTAGGTCAAGTTAGAAGGGCATATTGAAGGTGACAATAACAATGAAGATCACTAAACCAAATAAGAAATAGGTAATAGTACATCTGCTATAGTATGAAAACAAAGTTTACCAAAGAAGATAGGTTTAGTGTGATGACGAATTGTTTTTGAATGCATGAAGGTGATTTAAACTTCCTAATTGCTGGCAATGGATTCCACAAACTTTAGGATACGCCCCAAATACGTTTTATAGATAGGTTTAAAAAACGTAAACATCAATTTTATCTCCAGTCTCTATAGTATGTTTCGCAATAGAGGAGCTAGGTCGTCTGTTCTCACCATTAATGGGTTCTGAGGGTTCTATTTGCTGCTGTATGTGTGGCTACAGATACTTAAGGAGAGCTCATCGATCTCTTCAAGTAAGGGCTTAAGAGCATATTCCTAAGTGGCTTCAGAAGCAAATAGAATCCTCAGAACCCATTAATGGTGAGAACAGACGACCTAGCTCCTCTATTGCGAAACATACTATAGAGACTGGAGATAAAATTGATGTTTACGTTTTTTAAACCTATCTATAAAACGTATTTGGGGCGTATCCTAAAGTTTGTGGAATCCATTGCCAGCAATTAGGAAGTTTAAATCACCTTCATGCATTCAAAAACAATTCGTCATCACACTAAACCTATCTTCTTTGGTAAACTTTGTTTTCATACTATAGCAGATGTACTATTACCTATCTCTTATTTGGTTTAGTGATCTTCATTGTTATTGTCACCTTCAATATGCCCTTCTAACTTGACCTACGTTTATTTTCTCACCTCTTAACTCTTTATTAATTGCATATATATTCCTATGACAAGTCTGTGAGTGATCAGATTGTTTGAAATGTGGTGTGCGCAAATACATTACACGATTGGGGCAAATTATCTATTCTTATTGCTTTCTCTAAATTCATAAAGGGAACTAATTTTCTTTTAATTGTTTAGTCGGGCTAACGGTCACTTCACGTTCTGATTGATTACAGATGGCTTCATGTTATATGGATAACGATCAGTTGAGCTAGAGATTGTTGAGCTAGTAAATACCAGGATTCAACGCAACCCGTCAGTGGTTACTTATAACTTTTTAAATCGTTCCAAGCTTCAGATTCGCTACGTTTATATTAATGAGAGAATTTTTATAATGAAGTTATCTACTGACTTAAAATCAATTCAAGATTTCAATAGTTACTCTATACTAATTTGTTTAAATACAACATTGAAAAGAATAATGTTAACGACAGGCACATAAAATTATATTTATTATTTAAATATATATATATATAATATTATTCGTAATACTTTGTAATAGGTAGTGTTAGGGTAGTAAATTCTCTTCGACATTATCCATTGACTTGTGCTGAGAAATAATAATTAATATAACCGGTAAACAGTACAAGTTGATATCTTCTCAAGATAGATAATTTAATTACTTAAAAGTAGATAAATACTGTCTTCAAATGTAAAAACCTGATTACATTTAAAGGTTAATAGACTTATTTTGATAATAAATCAAAATTAATGTAACATGAAGACTTGGAGAGAGAAATTCAACAAAATGAATGGATCTTCAGTAGGATGTTTAAATACTTCTTAATAAAAAAAAAGAGAAAAGACATCCATGCAACCGAATTCGTCATTTGTGTTTCAAGAGATTAGAAAGTAAATTCAAGGATAAATAAAGTGATGTGTTAGTAATAGTAATAATAATAACGATAATATTCCTGTAATATACATTTTGTTTACTGATATAAATTTGTGCGCGTAACTTAATGTATTATGCTATGCGTATGCATGAATGTACTCATGGATAACTGTTATTATGGTTAAAATATGGTCTTTGTGATAACAATGAGAAGTAGATGAGAGAGAGAGACATTTTTGTTATTGGTTACTTTGATAATCGTACAGGCTATCACAGAAGGGCTTTGCCTGGGACTGATTACATAATTTCATCATAATATCAATTCATGATGACATCGTATTGTACAAGGTTTATGAGTAGGAATAAAGAGTAGTAGTGTATTTTACTAATAATAGTAATAATAACAATATTGATAACATAATTGTAATATTTTGTGATAACTTGTAGTTCAGGCAGGAGGGAAGGGTGGAAACTAACACTCAGGGTGAATATACATCATTCTGAGTCAAATGCCCACTAACAAGCTTATGTGAATACATACATATATACCGAAATACAAAATACTTAGTATTGGTGATTTGAGGCTCTTGAATGTATGTGAATATTATGCAACAACGTGAAACTACTAACTATAACTATTAAGTAGTGTAAAAAGCCATGTTGAAAAAACCAGAAGTATACATGAATTTGTGGATTGTTTGGTCATGAAATGACTAGTTTGAAAATGATTTGCTTTTTGTTTAATGAATGAGAATTGTTTAAATTCCGAACTTGTTGTCTAAAACGCAATAAATCATATATTTTGGTGTGGTAATTATTGTCTGAGGTTTTATAAACAATTTGATGAATAACAGAAAGGAACAAGGTGAGTACGATTATAGTGTAGTCTTAAAAAATATCATCAGTGTTGACTGGTGCGCTTTGCTATGGTTTTTGTTCGGGTGTTGCACCAAAATCTGTTCCCAGGCCTAAAAGATCACCGAATTCTGTGGGACCTGTTTGATTAGCCTCTGTTTCATTAGATTTAAGTGATGTCTGAGTATCATCTACGACGTCATCACCACCATTGTTGTTGTTGTTGTTGCTGTTATCAAGGCTAATTTCTTCATAGTGACGATTTGCTTGTCTTTGTTCACTAGATTTTTCATATTCAACTGGTGTATCATCGTCTAGAAGAGATTTTATAACAGGTTCTTTTCGACTACCCAACTGATAATCAATATCCACTGTATATTTATATTTTGTTAGATATTTGACAAATTTCTCTACATTTCCTGTATGCTCTACACTGATTGAACGTACTGTGGCACCGGACACTGTACTTGATGGCATAGTATATTCAACTTGACAATGTGGAATTAACGTTTCCCACTCAGGTACTGTATCATGAGCAGCCAATACCAAATTACAGGTTAATAAATGGGGACGAAATGATGCTAAAACATTGAAAGAAAAAATTAAACAAAAGGACTGTTTAGTGAAAAGAAAACTAGATGGTAAATTTAAAAATAAACATTTTCAGAAAGCCGGCAAATTCGGAAAGATATCTAGACTGCAATTCACCACACCCCTTTACCACCAAAGTAACTATGGCCAGGAATCTGATTAATAGGGGCAAACGTCTAGTTACTGAGGAGCAAGAGATCATCAGGGAACTAATATTGGTTCAATCCACTCTTGAATCTAATAATTATCCCAAAGCCTTCAGAAAAAGATATTTAGAATGTAAAGATAAGGCTGGATCGAAGCCTGTTGTTAAGAATTGGGTTAGTACAGCGGTGATTCCTTACCACAAAGTAACATCGGATGAAATAAAGCGAATCCTTAACGATCATAACATATGGGTGTATTTTCATGAAACAGACACCTTATGATCATCGCCGGTGAAGGTTAGGGATAAAATAGAGGAAGATGACCAACGGAATTGTGTGTTCCACATCAATTGTCGGGACTGTGATACCGTATATGTAAGAGAAACTTCCAGAGAGTTAAATATAAGAGTGAAAGAGAATAAACAGTGCCTAAAGGTGATTCCAAAGTCCTCTGCAGACTTAAAGAAGCTAGAAGAGAAATCAGCGATTGCACTACATTCAATAGAAACGGGACACAAAATCGACTTTGATAGGACTAAAGTCTTACAGAAAGATTTTGGTCCGTATAAAGAAAGACTGACTGCAGAAGCCCTGCATATATGGGTGAATCCCAACAGTTTGAACAGATGATGCTAGCTGATGCATGGCAAATCCTGATGAATAAATAAAAAGTGGATATGTATCACTAATTAATCATACTTGCTCTAAATTCCTGATTGTCTATATTTTCTTATGGAGAGGCTAACAAATGTCTGATGACTGTTTACCCACATACACACACCCCATTGTATACTGCATATACACATGTATTTTCATATTCAGTTATCTATGACGGTTAATGAAGTCTGATGAAAAGTACACTCTGCTTAAACTGTCTAACAAAAGTAGACTAATTAAATTGAATTTCAGATTTTCCCGTCGATTGATTGGACCGAAGTGCTTGGTCTCAGGTGACATGTCGGCTTCTTGTGCAGATGCTTTGACGATGTCTAGGCATTTAATTAGTATTTAACTGGTGGATGGTGACTAGCAGTGGAAACCAGAATGCGCATTTCGTCCTGTTTGGGACTCGTCAGCTAGATGTACCTGCATTCCAATTTTGAAAGTCTGAGGACAAATTTTAATCACAATTCATAGAGTTTTGTTTATTATACATGTTGATACCTGTTTCATGACTCATATGGTTGGAAAAAGTTTCAAAAACAAGAGATGTTCCCTTTATATATAAACCTCTGTTATGTTAATTTCGATTAATTTCCCTGAAGAAGTTCGGACAAGTCTGCTGAACGAAATGTTGGAATTAATCATTTCAATTTCGCTGAGATTTTACAAATGTCTACTTCTCACTCGTCAAATCTTGATCACAATTCATATGAAAAGGAAAATATATTATATGATTCACAATAAAAGGTTACCCTAAAATTCTCATTTATGTATGTTTGCAAAAATGCTGTTTTCATGCAAATGCAAATGGAATTCTGACACAACACTGTGATTTCTTAATGTCAAGATTTAGTTCACATGAATGAAATTGAATATTTAAATGACGGAAACATCTGAATAAGTTGCTCTTCTGCCATCTTATCGAGTATCTCTTAACTACTCTGTAATTAAAGTTTTATACATAGTCTTTACAATATTAAACACCCTGTCATTATGTTTTTAGTTCATCAGAAATGCTTACTTTAGGTATATTAACTACATTGACTACGATATGAACCCGAATAAGCTTATGTGAATATTCTCCTAACTTCATTCTTCTTTGGTAGAATATCTAATGATAAACTTGTATTACTGTAAAGTCCAGTTTCCAGAAAAAAACGTAGGCTTAGAGTGCAGTAAACGTCTATGAGTATCTACAACTAGGATAACAGCTTTTCGCCATCACATCTGGTTTCTGAGAGAATTATAACCATGTTATGTGTACAATGGTGTCAGTAGCACAATGGCAGAATTCTCACCAACCGCACATGTGGTCCGGGTTCGGCCTCAGGCCGACGCACCCTTTACCTCCCTAAGCCGTTAATAAGACCGTTAAAGAGGGGAGGTTGGGTATGAGGCTAACAACCTCATCCCGTAAAACAAACACCCCTGCTATGGAAACTTCAAAGCTCTAGCTTGATGCCCTATGTTCCACTGGGAACGTAAAGAAATAAAATAAATAATAATACTTGTACAATATTTACTTAAAAATATAATTGAGGGCGTAATCTCAACAACAGTGAATTACGTTTGCTAATCCAAGAGAGTGATAATCACCTCAAATTAGAATCAGAGGTTGTATATCTTCATAGACTTTTCTTGCATTTCATTTATTTGAAATATACGCTATTCAAGATTATATATGGTATTCGTTGGTTGAAGAAGAACTTATATTTGTGCTACTTCTAACATCTATTGTATAACTAATATACTTTTATAATTTTGATTGGATCCTAGTCAGTAACTAGTCTGATGTGTCTAGTCCTATCTTCAGTGCAAACTGAATTCTATCAGTCCAGTTTGCAATGTGGCCACCATACCAGGTGCCTTGCCATCACGGTACACTATGAGTTGTTCGTGTTAGATGGTTAGAGGCGATCGGCCCCAGGAACCCTTGGATACCATCTAGGTTTCATGCTAGTTGGCACTCGTCAGCAAGGTGTATCTGCAACCTTGAAGGAGCTCATGTCCCTTCTGAGATTCGAACCCGCGTCACCAGCGTAACAGTCAGAGATGTTACCACTGAGCTATTCAGGCTCGCGATTGACCTTTTGCCGGACTGTAGGGACATGAGTTCCTTCGAGGTTGCAGATACGTCTTGCTGACCAGTGCCAACTAGCACGAGACCTAGGTCCAAGGCTTCCTGCCTATTGCCTCCAACCATCTAATACCGAGAATACGTTTATACTGTTATGATGGTTAAAACAGATCACAGTAGGCTGTGATAAGACGATTAAAAGTAATTTGTTTAACACAGTTTTAATCACAAGTGGACAACAGCCCTACAATCGCTAACAGCCTAGAAAGTAATACATAACTGAATCGTCCCTGCCGGGGACTCTTTAGTAGTCCGTAGTCACAATGTATAATCTGGAACTTGATGCCCTCTGTGTGTGTGCACTATACAGTTGCCACTAGTTATCGATGATTCTTGACTTGAGAAATAGTTCATGACAATTTGATTCTGTTTATTACCTTTAAAACTAAATGATGCAAGACTAATCACGAAACTGGCAACTCAAACCCAAATGAATAGCATCTTTGTCTGTAATAGTATGTATAAAACATATTTCTGAACATCGAATCTAAAATCCTTCATTTTCTAAGCAGTAAATGTCATCATAAAGAGAATCTAAGTGCCATGATATTGTGATTTCATTTCAATACACTTTTAATCCCTCAAATGATAAACTGTAGTTGTTTCAGGCCGCTATCTTTTAATTTTATTGACAATGTACAGCAACTACATGTTTACTGAATGTCTAATTTTCAAAATACTTAGGTAATATGCATTTCTGTTTAAAATTTAGTCTAGTATATACCAGTTAAAAATGACTTACCTTCAGACTTTTCAGGTACTCTTGGTATACGCCAAACTATGGCTTTATATAGATGCTCATATTTTGCAACACCGATACTTGCCTCCAGCATACTAGGCGGTAGGAGACTTTGAGCCATTTGTGTAATTCTTTCAAGACCTTTAATTTTACCCGGTTTACGTAATGTAGAATGTACAGATCCATATTTGTGGTGTTTTTCAACACGAAAATGATATATCCATTCCTCTGGAAATGGTATGTGTATTTCAACTTTTTCACATGGTACAGCACCAGATCGTTTACTAGCACTGAAATAACCTGGAACTAATAAATCACAACGCATTGAAACTCTACGTCCATCAATTGTATAGGTAACTTTCACTTGCATTGGTAATTCTCTATTTCCACGTAGACTAACACGAAATCGTAACAGTTCAAAACGACAACCGTCTAATGGAAAGAACTGTAACATATGATCTTTTTCATATTCTTCCATTTGTACACAAGAATGGAATTCAGGATTACGTATACTTATCCAATCATCATGCATTACTGGTAGGATATCACAACGTCGCACGACTTCTCGACCAAAACGCCATTTATCATTTAATCCAAGTACAATATGTGGTCCCCCATTGACAAATGCTGTACAAAATACTCGAGTACGGGCCTTCTGTTCAACTATTGTCCCGTTAACGTTTAATTTACCTTCATATTCGTCTACGACGTAACAACAAACCTCTTCACGACTGTAATTTAAAGACGTGTCTTTATGTGATGGTATTTTCATTAAGGCGTCTTCGAATACTGGCATCAGCCTACGAATTCTTGACTGATCTAGTGAACCAAATTTTAATATCTCTGTATATATGGGTATGTGATCGAGAGTAATATTTTGCTTCGGTTTATGGCTAACCAGATTTTGTAAATTTTTAATAGAAAACTTCTCCGGCCTCATACCAACTAACTCCTTGTACGATACATGGTTAAGTTTGAAGACGTGTAATTTACCATACTTGTCGTATTGTTGTAATTTCTCTCTTGACAACTGCATGTATGGTTCAATACGAACTGATCTATAAGGTTCTGGCAATATTTCATTTGTATTTTCATCTATACCAAAAGGTTTATCACTTTGCGACCGTGTTCTTCCACCAAGCGTATAGCCACTTCACGCCAGTATCTGTCGGTTGTATATTTACTGATTTGTTTAACACGTGTTTTCTTCTCTGGGTATCTTAACCACAAACGCCAAGTATCTTCTGTATTAACGAATGGATGAAATGGTATGTCTAATTCAGGATCTGGGGTTTCTGGTCTTGGAGGTTCTGGGTATGATGGTTCTGCCTTACCCTTTTCTTTACCTTCCCCTTCTGGTGGCCACTGGACTTCAAATGCTTTATCAATATCATCTTTATCAAGTTTGAAAGCCTCGACATTAGAAGAATCGTTGTGATCAGCATTATCATCGTCAACGAAGTCAACCCATCCAGGTGGTGTAGGAGGAGACTCTTTTAGTTCTTCAGTAGCATGGACTTCATTGTCTTCTCCATTCATCGCTGTCATTTGGTTATCTTTTCCACTAGTATCAATGTCTAAATCAAGGGCATTTGTCGCTTTTACTTGTTGTGGTGGTGGTTGTATAGTGAATGTTGCTTTATTTTCTTCCTCTCCTTCTACTACTGTTGATTTATTAGTAGTCTGCTTATCTTTCTGATTAATTTTTACATGTAGAGTTTTAGATTCATTAGAATCAGATGAATTTTCATTTTCATTTTCACTATCTGGATAAATAGTTTGCAAGGGGTCGAAACCGTCTGGATCCACATTTATATTTTCAATAGTTTGAAGAACTTCAACATTTTGTAGTATATCTCTTGCCACCTCATCCTCTACGCTATTATTACTATCGAAACTATCTTTCATTTTACTGATTTTATTCTGTGGACTAATCAACTTTATTCCAGCCGCCACACGTGTAAGTTCATCTGTAGGTATATCTGTATCATCGGTAACAGTAATAACAGTACTCATTACATTTGTTTCATCAACACCTGAACGTTTACGAAATGGATTATTACCTGACAAAGTTTCCTGTCTAACTGGTTTAACACGTGGTCTAGCGATAGTTTTTAAATCATCTATACTTATTTTACGTTCATTTAGATAAGGCTTATTACTATCAGCTGTTGTGGACGTCACCGTTGAGAAGTCTTGAAAGGCATCATCGCTAAATGGGTTGCTTTCTTCTGTGTCTTGTTGTTTTTGTTTTTCAGTGGGGTGTACTGTATGATCATAATCTCCAGTGTCTGAAACATCATTATCATAGTCATAGCCACCAGAGGCAGTGACAGTAGTAGCGAAATCTAAATTATCATAGCTTTGATGATATTCTGAACCAGTTTCACACCAATTCCACTAAGATGAATTCCTGTTTCTTCTTTTAATTCCTCTTCGTTTTCGCCGACATCTGTATGCACCTGACCATCATAGGAGGATGTCTCTGAACTTGAATGACCTGTAATATTTACATCGAGATCATCATTCTGTTCATACTGCACATGCATATCAGGGTCAATAGTGTTGTCATTCATTGTCGTCTCCACTAGAGGATTAGACAGAATTACTTTACCATCAGCTATGTCATCTGATTCGTTCACTTTATCAAACTCCATACTTGTAAAATTTAACGTTGAAGTATTTTGACTACTGAAATTTTTATAAGTAGTATATTCTTCTTCGCTATTAAGCTGCCTGAAATTTGTTGGTAAGGGACTGTTTGACTGAGAAGAATCCTGTTCTACGAGATTTTGTGAATTATTAATGGGTTGGAAATTACTCTCAGTATCCTGAATGTTAGTATGCTGTGTATGACTTGAATTAATAATGTGTTCAATATAGTTATCAGATGAGGGTGAGGGATAATCACAACCGAAGAGGTTCTCAGTAGTTCCTGAACGATCAACTACAAAATAATTATCACTAGATTCCAACTGGTTTAGATCTCCTAAAATATTGGTAGGCGTGGAATGAAACTCACTAGGATTTTCAGTTGTATCAAACTTATCTGTCTGATTATATTCTACTTTATTTCAGGTAATTCTGTCTGACTGAAACTAAGTAAGTTATCCACAGCGACTGAGTAATGATTACTGCCTGAAATGATGCCAACTTCTAGTTGTTCAGTAGCAAAAAGATCTTCAGTCTCCTTGAAATTATAACTGTCAGACACGTCTCCAATCGCTCTTGAATAAGAGTTATTTTGTGGAGAGTTTGACTGAGTGATGTCTATCTGTTGGTCGAAACTGTCAGTGTTATCTAACTCAAATCGATTCTGATCAGTTTGTATATGCTTTAATTCCTGAAGATTTTCACTGTCTGTTTGAACAAGATCAGAGTGATCCTTTACAATCCGTGTTGCAAATAAATCTTCAAAACTATCTTCGTGTTCACTATGATCTATGCCTTCAAATGTTTTTTCCTGGCTGTGTCTAGAAACGTCCTCAGAGATAGCGTCTGACTGTTCACAGCTATTGAAAAGATTATACGTATCCTTCGATTCTGTGTTCTCGTTGAAAATACTTGTCTGAGTACAAGGTAAACTATCTTTGGTTTCAACTAAGTTGAAATTTGCCCAGTTCTCGTCAGCAGTTGATGTACCAGAGTGATCTTTATCACTGGATCGCAGTGCGTCAAAATCTGCCCAGTTTTCACTGAAATCTTCAGTTACTTTTGGATCAACTAAATAAGTAGCTTCCACCTGATCGAAAGCAGCCCAGTTATTTTCTTGTTCAGTTTGTATCAAATCAAAAAGCTGATCAGCTGTTTTTGCGTTCTCAAAATCAGCCCAATTAGAAATATTACTTTCGTCTTGATTTACGTCTTTTACTGTATCAAATTTAGCCCAATTATCGTCAGTTTCTGTAGAAGGGAGTTCAACACAGATATCTGTTGTGATAATCGACTGATTGAAGTCTGCCCAGTTGTCTTCAGTAGATTTTGTATTATCAAAATCTGCCCAATTCTCAGTTGTCTGTGATTCAGGACTTATACCAGCTACTGCCTGTTCTGTGGACGAATTATCATCAACAGTGTATAATGATGATAACGCTTTGATTTTACTTGTTGACTCTTCAACAGTACTTTGGATTCTAGCAGTAAGTTCTTGAAATTCTTGCCAGTCTTTTGAATGAGATGATTCAAATTTCACAGGTAGTTCAGTTCGATCACTTGCACCTTTTAATAAACGATTTAACTCTTGTTGTTCCTTTCTTTGACGACGTTCTGCTTTGGTTTCACCACGGATAATACGCTGTAGTGCTTTTTTAGGATTTGGTAAAACACTTTTCTCAAAATGACTACGAAATGGAAAGTTTGGATCTGGATCTGTCGGTAGAGGTCCTAAAGAAAGCAGAAAAGAAGATATAATTCATTATAAAGTTTATAAAACACAGGATCTATACCATACTTTGATGAATACTTTACAGACAAAAACGATTTAATGCGAAAATATCTCCTTTAAATAATGTGTAGCACAATATATCTATAAATTGCATGTAAAATTAATTGTCTTTTAGCTATGGATTACTTTGTCAAATCTTACACTGGTACGTTTTGATCATCATCTGCATAAATCGTCCACATTTTTGGTACATTCCCCGAGGATGTATAAACATCAATGATATATCCTGTCGTCAGGTTTCATCATAACTATAACCCTAGAAATCGAAATGACGATTTAGATCTCAGATTTATCCTAGTCTAGATTTGTGTGTAAGCAGTTTATATTTATCCTTAGGGTAGATTGTTTTTAACGACACAAAATACTTTGCAAATGAATGCAGACCCATTTAAACTGCCCATCATCAGAAAGCGCGGTATTAGTTACTCCCTAACGAATATTTAATGCACACAACCCAGTTCTACAGAAGATAAATGTCTATCCCAATATCTTAGTGGCAGTACCTCTAAGTCTGTCAGTGAATAATAAGGGTTGAAATCCAAGAAAGGATATCAATTCCTTAGAGGCAGTAGGTACTCCTTGTTGATGACTTCTAGTAAACAAGAAACCTGGGACCAGAGCCTCTTTCAGTACACCTCTATCTACTGAAATAAAATCACAGTTGGGGGAGTATAATAATCGATGGAAAAACAATCTGAATACTGTGTCTGTAAGAAAATTTGAACCCACACACTCACAAGATTATATTTTTCGATTAAGTCAACAATAAGAAACTGTGCTATACAGGGGAACATCACTTAAAGACTTGTACAGCTTAAGTATGCATCAATTCTCGATCATAAAGGTGTTAGTATGGTAAACCCAAAGAATAATAATACATGCATGTTAACAGCAATGATTAGAAATCCATGAGTGTTAAATTATTATTCCTATTATCAATTTCTATTTACAAACAATCTGTTAGTACTGTCTTTTCTGTTAAAAGAATTACTTTCAGACATTTGGTATTGTTTGACCTATTATATGTAACCAAAATACACATGATATTACTCGATTCAAAAGTTCAGAGAAGTGATTAACTCCTGAGTTTTATAGTCTTTCAGTAAGCCTGACGTTCTAGTGGAAGCCTTGACCAGTGGGGTACAGCAGGTTGAAGATGAGGCAGTAACTCATCGAAGAAAACATTGCGAAATGGTCGCGCTATATCGTGAATTGGCAGAAGTTAGAATTCATGAACTGGCCATTGGAATGGGTCCCAGTGGATCAATGGTCTACAAGCTCGCTAGCCTTGTAACCAGAAGGTCCTGGGTTCAAACCCCAGTGGGTGCTGTGAAGAGTCCCATACCAGGACGAAACGGCTGTCCAGTATTCCTAGGTTTTCCAGTGGTTCTCTAATGATGTCAGCTCATGATGTACTCCTCCATCCCTAACTAAAAAAAACTGAAATACAGTCAAATGTTCAATATTATCAACACTCTGAAAGATACTACCTTGGCTTTAATATAAACTACCAGAAAACTAGGAAAGTAGAAAGTTCAAGGACTAGACTGCCTATTTACTGAGACTTATCAGCAAGACATACCTGGTATGTAAAAGGTATTGTTATTTCTTCTGAGCCTCAAAGCTTTTTCATTCAGTGTTGAAGCGCAATTTTCAGCCAATGTGTTAATTAACCGTTTTGTCATGTACTATCTATAAATTGGATTTCATCAGACCATATTTAAAATAAGACGCTTTTCAAATGAATTTGTGCTTCTAATCAGAAATGAGCTATGAAAATATTTTGTTGATTAACATTCTACAACTTCGATAACAACTGCATTCTAAGTATTGTACACTTTCCATGTTTGTCCAGTTGACGAAGGTTAGGTTAGTAACTTTTTCTACCTTACTCAAACCTTTGAAAGTCAAAATTAAACCTAATTAATGTCTCTGGTCTAAAATTCATAACATGTCACATTAGTTTAGCTTTTTCTTTACACAATAATTTTTTGTAAATTCCTTTACATTCCCAGTGGAACATAGGGCTTCAAGCTAGAGGCTTGAGGTTTCTGTAGCAGTGGTGATGCGGTTGCTAGCATCATGTTTAACCTTCCCCTTTACCAATCTTAATGCTGGCTTACAAAGGCAAAGGAGTGCATGGGCTGAAGATTGACCACGGATCAACTGCGCGGTCGGTGATTCTATAACTGAAATCACTTATGGGATAGTCCCGCCTTGTGATAAATTAAATTCCAACGAATCAGACAATCTAATAATAGGAATATCTCAGCAATACTATCAGGAATGGTAAATGATGCTACCTTTGGAGTGTTCAACTATACCGATAAGTGGTTTTCATCAGGAACTGACATCAGAAAATTACAAGAAACAATAATCACTGGATAACGAATTTCTTCCAGTGTAGGGCTTCAGCACTGACTGTCTAAAATCCTGTGCCAGTTTGAAGCAAGAATCATCAGTTTCATGAATTCGTTTTGAAACAGAAAAGTTATTTAATTTCGGATAGACTATATTATAACTTAGTTAGACAAAAATGAAAAAGACAAAAATCTCAAAGTTATATTGTCTGAATAAGTCATTCACTAAAATCACCTTGGTCTATTGCGTTAGTTCTTAAGTCAGACGACATTCCATGAAATCTCTGCATTATATTAGTATGTGTGCCATATAACTATCATCACATATGAGACTTTAAACCTTTTTCACATTAACCACAGTTTAGTAGTTATTAAACAAATAACTCCTGTAAAATTACCAAGTTCACCCCTAAAGCTTCATAGAATATACTGCAATGAACTATTCTGATTTATAACATCGCAAATCAATACCCAAACTTTTGAAAGAGTTAGATTTATCAACCAGACACTTTCATCTAAATTTATACGATGTTCCTCCGTATGACTTTTGTCTTAGTGCAGATGATTACTTATTTTGTGTATCACAGACTAGAAAATAAGCTGAAGAAAATCCTACTGGCAATGTTAAATTGTTTAAGGAGAAGTAAAACAAACATCCATCTAGATTCTTTACATTATTTACTATGTTTATGATATAAAGAGTTATCATGAGGCCTTGGCTCTTGATTTTCTGCTTGTCAGAACTTATCTGTAAGTTTTAGGCAAAATATTGTGTAAATTCACCTCCCTACAAAAACTGAACCATTGATAGTCTCTCATATGAACAGCTATTCCGTAATAGTTTAGGACTCTTAATCAATACTCACCCAACCAGTGGTTTAATGGTCTACGAGCTCTCCTAGTAACCAGAAGATCCTGGGTTCGAAAATTGGCGGTGGGTGTGTACTGTGAAGAGTCCCAAACTAGGAAGAAACAGTTGTCCAGTACTCCCAGGTTTTCCAGTGATTCTCTGACTGATGTCAGCTCATGGTGAAGTCCTCTATGCAATCAGACAAAATGCCTACAAAACCTATAATTGATAATTCAGAATAATTCATAGAAGTTAAGAAAGTATAGCTTTAAGTTTACTTTATTATTATTGTTCCTTTGGGTTCCTAGTGGAACATAGGGCTTCAACTGCACGTCTCCACTTGCCACTTCTGTCTTCCTTCTGCTGTACTTTTCACCTGCATCCATGTTAGCCCATACTCTTTCAACTCCTATTCACACGATCTCCTCCATGTCACCCTTGGACGTCCCACACGCCGCTTCCCTTTCGGCTTCCACTTGAGGGCTTGACGCGCGATGTCACCCAGCGGTCTCCTCAGCGAGCGAGTGTCCAATCCATCCATTCCACTCTCTCCTGCATATTTGTTGGTTGGCGACTCCTTCTTGTTTTGTTTGTTCCCAGCCAAAGTTTCTTGCTGGTGATTCTTTCCAGCCCGGCCGGCCGGCCATCTGATCTTCAGTATAGATCCAGCGAAGACAGTTGTTGGTTGGTAAAGGTCTGCAACAGGCTGTTGAAAATATTCTTTTGTGACCCGCCAGCCAAGTTTCTGATCCGTATAGAAGAACTGACTGACTTGACGTTGTTTGTATTGAAAATCCGACCGAATTTTGTTGTTGATGCAGGCTGAGTGACGAGGATGTACAGGTTGGTTTCAGGTTGATGAATGTATTTATCGCCTTCCCGATTCTCGCTCGATTTGGCATCCTCGTCCGTTCCGACTTCCTGTAGTTGAGACAATGCTCCCTAGATAAGTGAGTGAATGAAGTAACCTCTTTCAAATCCCTCTCGTTGATGGTGATTGACGCTCGATGTTGCTGTTGTTGTTGTTGTTGACTGGTTATTTTCATAACCTCCGTCTTGTCTATGTTCACCTGGAGTCCTGTCTTCACAGGCTGCTTCTTCGACCAGTTTGTCGGTTTTCGCTTGTAAGTCTTCGATTTTGTGTGCCATCAAACATAAACCATCAACGCGCGAAATCCAGGTCTTCTAGGTTCATCGCTTCGGTCCAGGATATCCCTGTCTTCTCGCTCGTTTCCCACTGTCTGACGCATAATCCAGTCATTTCACCACAATTAGGAATATCATTGGTGATAATAAGCCAGCACCCTTGTCTGACACCTGTGTGTACTCCAAACGCCTCGCTGAGTTTTCTGTTGTGGATGACTTGACATGTTCCGTTGTCATACAGCTGTTGAATAACTGAAGTAGCACCTACAGTAGCACGTACTGAGACTTCAAAATAGGTTATGAGAGCAATGCTACATTTTATGTTAAAGTAGTACATCTAGGAGACAGCAGCTAGTTGATCCTTGTGATTGGTCTTCACATGCGGTGGAAGCCGCTCCATATTTTCGAATGCGAAATTACTTCTGAGATGAATCTTACTGCCAATAATTACAGCACTGTTAACTGCCGATGGAACACACTATCACTATTGAGTATTTTATGTTAAATAATTTTATTATCTAACCAAGGCCGAAGTCATTCTACTTAGAATCATAAAGAGTTTCGCAAATAACTGGACTTCTGCCTGCTCTCTGGTATGTTATATTTTCGTGATAGATTATATACTACTTAAACATTTTTCAGTAGTTTGTCGAACGACCTGCAAAATCTGACCTGGTTTGTTAAAGAACCCTGTAGATATATGAAAATGGCTAACAATTTCCAAATAACCAGATAGTTAAAAATTAAAGCCTAATGGGAATGGAATCAGTTTATCAGGTCTAAGTACAAATTTTCACTGACAACATACACACTAGATTTCAGTGTCATCAATGACAATTAGTGAAACGCATTGTCAAACAAATCCTCCTAATTTCCCCTGAATTAATTTTGCTAATATTAATTGAATCTAGTTTAAATTTTTCCATAAAAATGTCAACATTAAGTTCGGCTTTGTTAGATGGCACTTTATATTGGACGTATTTTTCAGAATTTGGTATCTCTTTACAAGGTTGTATTTACACAACCGTGTTGTGTCTATCTGCTTTGCTTCTAATCTACCGCGACCACGAATCCACGTAAACTGTGTAGGTAGCAGTCAACTCCTTACACTGAGCCATAATATTTCATGGTCAAAACGAAATTATCGTGAACTTGTATGGTTACTTTGGTAATCTATAGTCTAAGGAAACGAACACTGATTTCAGTGAGTTAATTCAAAGTATCGTCTTCTCTGATGCTAAAAGTTCTCCTTTCGCACGGAAACGACACCAGCTAGAATGCCTGAATTGTGAAATCTTTAAAACATGTGTAGTGAAGCCTTAAACAAGTGGATTTTTAAAAGTGCAATGAAGTTCTTAACAGCATTATTGACACTGAGAACGTCAGCCAGAAAGAAGAACTTTACACGAATCAGCTATCTAGTAGTAGTCCCTGTATTCATCTATCCCTAAGTGTCTTAATGTAGACCTGTTGACTGTCAGGTCAGTTTGACTACTGGGCCAACTGAAATTATACTGTGTTTCTTGTTTGCAACCCTAAACAGACTCAGTGTTCCTCGAAAGCTAGTACCACAGTACGCTGGATCCGAAATTAGCAACCTTACCACCAAGATATCCAAATTACAACCGCCTCTCTGTAGGATTTAATGGCATACACAAGTTAGTCACAGATACACCTCACTGATGAATGTAAATCAGTATTAAGCTAAAGTTTACCAAAGCTTTGTGCAGAATATCTGACCTCTTACATCTAATAACACTTTGCAACGTGTATAAGCTGCTAAAGCTATAATATGGATATACTAGATTTGAATGATGTATAGTCAGGGCGAAAGGTATTACTTGCAGTATAAAATCGTTATGACTAATATGTTTAGTCCAGTCTTTCATCTTTTACTGTAATAATTCGCAGTGAGTACTGCAACATTAAAGACGAATAACAAGAGATTAGTCAATCGCTGATATTCTTCGACATTAATTTGAAATTCTGTTACCAATTTGTATATTTATTTGTTTCCTGCTTTGAAGTCCTTAACATAGAGTTGTAAATGTTTTAATAAAAGGAAAAAAGATGAATGATACTCATATTTATTGATTAGATTAACACGATTCTATGTCAGTTGAATATTCCTGATACCAATGATTAGTAACTGATCATGCAAAATAGAGAAGATTAAAAGGAATTAACAAGCCAGTTGTGTATTTCAATAAATGAAGTTTGCCAGTAGAATGTGATAGATGCACATTTCATACCGTATTGACATCAATCAGCACTAAGTAATTGAAAGCAGAATACATAGTCACCTAGCTCTGAGGACATGACACACAATGAAATGGATGAGAAGCATTTAGATCAAATGCAGAACCAGCTGATACCAAAAAGGCGATTTATTGATCAACAATGAAGAATTTCATGTCATCAAATAAGATCAAATGAAGTTATACTGGCCAACAGATAGCCTAAAACTGAGGCTCTTTTGTCTTTCACTAAGTACCTCTTAGTACAGATTCACTGGTTTTTACTGCATGAAAAAATGCCATGTGCATAGGAGCTATATCACATTATTATGGGTATTCATAGTCAATAGAAGGAGAGACTTTCTCCCCTCACCTTTCAAGCAAAATGATCGCTCTGTAACATCATCAAGTATCAGTTGATTACACAGTGTCATCATAATAAGTGATCAAGTCGCTGAATATATGAAGTTAGTATGTGCAAACGTGTCTTCTCCATCGTTAGAAGTAAAAATGCCAGCAGTTATTATTTTTACTGACAAGTATCATAAGGCATGCAACTAACTTACATGCAAAGCATATAGTTTGTGATTAGATTTCACCATTGTCTACTTGGGAAACTCATAACATTCAGATCGCAATATGTGATGTACTTGATACCGTAAATGGTACTAAAGAAACCAAGCAAAATAAGCAAAAAAAATACCTACTGCTAATTGATATAAATGATCCCAAGGAATAAATGAATGCAGTCTAGCATTTCTTTCTTAATTGGCATTCCATAAACAGTAAATAAGGAAATCGATAATGGTCGGCCAACCAACAAGAGAACTAAGCTCAAATGGTTGAAATTCCTTGAGAAAGGATTACACTTCAGCACGACACTTACTGAACTGAAGTCTGGGAATATCATTCTGAGAATGGAAGAAATACTAAACTCAACCGATGAGATATTTGAAAAGGTGAGAAAACACCCTACATTATCACTCAGAGTGGTTTTTTTTCATAACCCAAATATGCAAATTACAATACATAATCAGTTTTAAACGTTAAATGGCATCAAGGAGGCAAGTAAACTTCCTACATAATGATATATGCTGCTAACTGATAGCTATAATTGTAAGCTACCTGCACCTACGAATAAGGCAAGGTGATTAGATGGATACAGTATGAACACAGTAAGGCTGTTTCGCTTGTCCAGAGGCGAGTTCACAACCACGATGGCGGGATCACTTCGACCGATCCCACTGTTAACTACTGTCTAAACCAATCAGTAGTCTACATAGCACAACAAAAAAGATATTATTTTGGTTACTGACCGACCACTACTAACTTTTTAATAAAACCCAACCATTGGTATAAGGATAAAACTTGGGCACTGTGGTAGAGTATAACTCCATTATGAATACCTCTGGTATTTGCATTGAGTCATTTATATTGCAGGTGTTGGGTGTAGACTCAATGAACCAGGATTCAGTAGTCAAACTCTCCACCTACTTATATTACTTCTTAGAATTTTAAACTTTCCCACCTTATTATGTGATTGTCTGTTAATGCATGCAGAGCAATCGCTGAGCTTTTTTCTAAATTACTTATCTTCTTGGGGTCAACCAATCTTACCTTAGCTAAATTCTCATGTTCCAACGATCTTACTACCCCCGACCTACTAGTTTGACCTATGTAGTTCATCTAAGTCACAGTCATTGCGAGGTATTTTGTAAATTATATTACTTTGTCTAATTGGGTCCACCGGGTCTTTTAGCCTACAGAGCTTGTCCTACATGAGTGAGTTTGTAGGTTTGAATGCCACCCTAATTTCTGCTTTATTGAGAATCCTATATGGGGCTTCAGATGTCCCCTCCTTATATGGTATAAAACAGTAGATGCCTTATATTCTTTTTTTATGTTATCATTATTAGTTTCAAGCGTCCCTCTGACATGAACTGGTAAAACTCACCATTTGAAAAGTTAGAACGCCGTAGTAGATATCATAGAAGAATATTACACATCCATGAGAATAAAACATGTTGCGTAAAATAAATAAATATTTCAAGCAATAACTGAAGAAGACGAGGATATCAACTTACAAGAATCACTCCTCTAGACCGTGTAGATTTAATACTGGGCTATTTTCACTTTTACAAAACGCAATAATCGTAATAATAATAATGAAAATAATCCAAATTTGTGGAGTTTGTGGAAAATAAATACCCGGATGAAGTAATGTTCACATAACAGTTAATGCACATAGGAAGAGTCACATTCAAGCATTGCATAAATATGAGAATATAACAAGTAATGATAATGACAGAATTCAAAAGTCAGTCTGTTTGTTTATCGATCACATGCCTCATTTTACGAAGTTACCTACCTACCTACCTACTCAAATGAAGACAAACAGACCGGTCCAGAATCCCCTATTTCACCTCTCTATCCCTTTCTATTTTGAATGTCTACCAACTTTTGGGAATCTGAGAATAGTCAATGGTCAATGGAAGGGAGATAGAAAATAGTAAGTATGAAGGGAAGGGATCTACTGAAGAAAATTACAGATAAACTCTGATTGTGTGTGAGTGTGTGTGTGTGAATGAAGGAAGGAAGGAAGCAGAAAAGATAGAGAGAGAGAGAGATCCAAGAAAACTATGCTACTGATTGTCTCAAAATGCAAAAATCAACATCTATTTAGTGGTTGGTTGCACAGACATCTAAGATACTGAGCTATATAACTACCAACTCAGAAAAAAATAAGGGGCAGAGGCTTATTTGCCTTTCTATCAGTATTATTGACCATCTCAAAAACAATTCTGGTCGATAAAATGAGGAAGAGAGAGTTGAACAGACTGAGAAATGATATAGCGAAATTTAAAAAAGGATTTTGAAGCTATATGTCTGCTTTCACTAAGGAGAAAAGGGTCGATACATCCATTATAGCGTAAAAGTTGAAAAAGAGGATGCAAGTGAAAATACCAATCAATAACAGTGATTAATTTAACTAAAGGCAAACATTATTCCTCTTTCTGTCATGAGTTGAATAAATTTCGACTAGTGTACAGTCATTATGCAGGCATCAATGAATAAAATTGTATGCATGCGTGGATATACAAATTCAATCGATAAACTTCTAAAAATTACAAAACTGTAGGATAAATTAACAAATCAATACCCTCACTTTGTCAACCCCTTAAAATAAGGGGAATGGCGATGAAGTGGAAATAAATTATAAACAGAAATTAGTGACATTCATACGACATTTACGGTGAGAATCTATATATCAACTGAAGAGGAATAAACATTGTAGAGCTCACAGAATAAAGCTGTAGTTCCACCCAATCTTTAGCTCTTATATGATGCATACTTTAGCCACTCCTAAAACTAAACCTGTGGATTACGAATAGCCTAATAATTATCTCATATTAGTGTAAATAGTTTTAAGTTCGACGATCAGCAGAGCTTAACTATAGTTCAGACCTGGTCCCCTAGGCTAAGGATGCTGTCATCAGATATCCATCCTTGAAGATACTGACTGCAGAAGTGATGAATTCTGTTCGCTTATTTGTTTTTTTATATTTTATTCTTTTACGTTCCCAGTAGATCATAGGGATTCAAGCTAGAGCGCCGAAATTTGCGTAGCAAGGGTGTTTATTTTTACAGGATGGGGTTGCTAGCTTCATGCCCAACCTTCCCTCTTTGCCAAGCTTATTACTGGCTTAGGGAGGTAAGGGAGTGCGTCGACAGGGAATCGAGCCTCAGACAACATGCATGGTTGGTGAGCATTCTACCACCGTGACACCAGTGCGAAACTAAGGAACATTACTGGGCAACAGTTTGTCCTTGTTTGGGTCCTTTCAGCTGTGTTTACCCCTTGGGGCTCGAACCCAGAGCCTTCCAGTTACAAGGCAAGTTCGTGGACCACTAAGCCATTGAGACCCGAATTCTGTCTAGATATCTAAATACTGCAAGTTTTGAGTGAGTCACTAATTGTTATTCAAGCATCATTTAAGCATGGATTCCCCACAAACAGACAGGAGTTTTCAGAAAGCTGGAGAGAACCCAGGTCTTTCAGTGTCAGTTTGTAGTGAAAACCTGTACCTTAAAATCAAACAAATCTTCACCTATCCAACTGAGTTTTCTTCAACCTAATGTATTCATAAACTTGAGAATTATCTCTAAAGTGGGCAAAAGTTTCTTAAAACTCCAGACACACATCTTGCCATTCCATAAGCTATGAGATAGGCAGTTATCCTTTGTGAAATCCACTTAAAATATTTAGTCAAGAAATAACATCATACGAACGACTGTTAAAGTGAATAGAAAAGTATTTTGAAGCGAATCTTCCAACATTCTTTTTTCACTGTGAAAAACTTTGACTCGTTGTTTTCTAAGCAGCAGCTGATTGACATGTAAAAGCAGTAATCTGTTGGCAAAATCAATCAAAATTCAGACAAATGGTTTTTGTTAGTAAAGATTTTATCTCTCTGTTTACTGGCTTGCAAGTCTGAATTAGATCATATGTTAGTAGACTTACCACCTCTCCATACAACTCCTTCCCTAAATATGGAAAACTAGTATTCATCATGCGCCTGTTTTGGTGTCATTTTCTAATCGACATTATTAAACAATGTCGGAATGAGGATGGTCACTCTCAGAGACTACTATCTGATGATCAAGGTGTGCCGTAAATTAATAACATTTGCAAAAACTGAGCTAGCTACTGGGTGAACAGTGAAACGTTCATTTCAGGAGTCTTTAGACTTTTGTCCAACCCCATATTTTATCATAAAAAGTTATTTCCTTAGCCAGAATAAGGTGAGTTTCAAATAACTAGTGTGTAAACAATTAATTCCCCCAAAATCCTCCAAGTTGCGTCGGTGGCACAGCGGTTAGCATGCTCGCCGACCATGCACATGGTCCGGGGTTCGATTCCCTGCCGACGTACTCCTCTACCTCACTTATCCAGTAATAAAACTGGCAAAGAGGAAGGTTGGGCATGAGGCTAGCAACCTCATCCTGTAAAAATAAACACCCTCGCTACGGAAACTTCAAGCGTCTAGCTTGAATCCCTGTGTTCCACTGGGAATGTGAATGAAATAAAAAATCCTCCAAAGGAGTCTACGCTACAATAACAAATCGTTATTTCTTTATTACCTATCTCATTTTTACTTGTGATTAAGCGTCCTTCCTGTGCGCATTCATTCCTTAAATCGGGCATAAAATACCTCTTCGCTCTCAAGTATATTTCCGTTAAACTTTAGCTAAGCCATTATAATACAGACTGTCAGTTACACATTCTTAAGGACAACTAGAACAAAACATATTAGTCATAAAGAAGGTATATGAATATTACTCTATATGAATAATCTTCTTACTATTTCTTAGTTCATAAGGTCAGTTGGGGGCAATTATTGAACCAAAGGAGATTAGGTCATGCATAGGCTTATATTTAAGCCTAATGGAAGTATTAAAGCTGTGAAGATCAATAATCATATATACATTTAAAGTGACTATAACTAGGTTTAATATTCCCCTGAGTGTTTATTTTTTTAATGCTATTTTTAACAGTTATTTTATAGGGATGTGATTTGTTCCAAGTTTGACCACAGATTGACGTCCATTAGGGAACTATTGAAAACCGAAAAGTCCTGAACAGCTGTTTCGTTTTAGTCTGGGACTCTTCAGCAATATACACAGACTACCCCACTAACGGTTAAATTCGAGACCTTCGGGTTATCACGTCAGACTCGCAGGTCAGTCAGCTAATTGAACCAGGATTCAGTGACCCATGTATTCTATTCACGACTTCAACGCCACCATCGGCCAATGTCATCACGGAGTACTTGTCCTCACAGCCGACTTGGTGTACCCCACTGGTCACAACTTGTGTTATTTTTACAAGTAAATGAAAATATGCTAATCATTAAACAAAAAATCGGTGTATCAGCATTTCGTTCACTCATAATGGATTATCACCTATTTGCTCCTCCATATATGTTTATCTGCCCTACTGATGGGTTTAGAGTGCTAACATGCTGACCACAACAAAGCTAAATTATGTTCTCTAGTTTTGACTAAGTGACTTTTCACTTGTGCTTTGAAGACAGATTTGCAATCCCTTTAGCAGCTTTAAGTGCCTACCTTCTTAAGTCTGCATTTGATCTTTTCAATAGATTAGTGAAAAATTTGCATGTAGTTTGACTAGTAATTTTTAATCTTGAGTTTTAACAGTTGAAGACAATTCATGATCTATAACAGCTACTGAAAAGGGAGAGGGAATAAGAAAAATATCTGTGAATGAATTCACTGCCTTCTCGTTTGTTTAACTGGAAGACACAAATTGCCATACTGAGATTACTCCTAACTCCGTTACTGAGCTATATATACACAATGTTTCCAGTCTCGTCTCTAGAATACCATAAAGAGAGTGGGAATATTCTCGCAAACGTATGCCCAACATTTACATTCAAAATATAGTTTACATTGTAAGTTTTAAAAAGAAAGATAAACTTTCTACTTCTTGTAACAAGTTAAATGCTTAATTAGATGATAAAAGATAAGAAAGACATCAAAAAATAAAGTTTGTTTAAACCAATAAAGTTAATTATTTATCCAGACTTAATGATAACTTCAACCAACATTAGAAAATGTTTACAGTGATGTAAATTAACACAGGTAGTTCTAAATGCGTACTAGCAAGTGGACACAAATAGTCACTTAACATTCTTAGCTATAAAAAGACGATCACCTTAGAAGAGAAAAACTTAAAAATACACAAATTGCCCATCCTTCATTTCTTCTACAAATACACTGAAAGAAACCAATCACACTTTACCAGTTGATTTAAACACCTCACCGTTATCCAAAGATAGGACATTACACTAGTCACTGACTAGTGTCCAATCAGAAATATTCAATACAGTCCTACAGGAAGTCAATAGCGAGCCTGAATAGCTCAGTGGTAACGTCTCTGACTGCAGGCGGCACTTGATAATGAGGGTAAGAATCTCAGAAAGGACATGACTTCCTTAAAAGTTGCAGACACGCTTGCTGACTGGTGAGTGCCAACTAGCACGAAACCTAGGTCCAAGGCTTTATGTGGCCAATCGCCTCCAGCCATCTAATACCGGCAATTCACAAAGCGCCATGATGGCGAGCCACCTAATGGCATGGTGGCCACACTGCAAACCTGAATGATAGAATTTAGCCTGTACCAAACAAAGAACTGGACACATTATACTAGTGAATGACTAGTGTTCAATCAAAAAGATTTTATCATATTTTAACCAAGATTACTTGGTTATATATATATATATATACTCTTAGTCTCACATAAACAAATTCACCAGCCAAAATTGTTTAACTTTTTCATATTTCATTCATGTGATAGATAACCAGTTCAATTTGGTTTTATTTTTAAATTATCAGGTTTCAGTTCATGTATTTATAAGAGATTGGAGACTGTTAAACAGATTCAATATATACATGACAAATTTGATTTGAAGGCACTTTAAAGCCTAACGGATGAATTGAATGACTGCTTAAAATAACCTTAACCACAATTATTTCATGGACGAAAATCCTGCTCAAAGTAGTAAAATACAAAATGCGGTACGAATAAATTGAATATATACATATGCGAGTTCTCACTGCTAGTTACATCCTTAAAGATTCAACGTTCAATGGAAAGTGGACAGTTGTTAACAGCCGAGCCACATAATTACATTTTGAAATGATCATATTCCTCTGTGTGTTCAAATAGATAAATAGTGCATCTTAATAAAGAAGCCAGAAGATGACCAACACCTTTGGTTGGCATTTATTGAATGTATCTTTGATTAAATACCTGCGTTCAAATCCTATATACCTAGTGAAGGCCTTTAGACGGTACTTTCGACTTCCATAATTTAGTAGCACAGCGTGTGGTTTCACTCCGCAATGATGGAATATCAAGGCGTAAAAGAAACATAGTTTTGCATGATTTAGCTGTCTGAGCTCCCGTATACTAAGTTCGCCAATGATGAGCTTAGTTCCAACTGAATTCAGCTAGCTATCTGGCTAGCAAGTACTACGGGTTAACTTGACTGTTTTGAGCATACTCATATCAGTGAGCAGTATCTACCATTGATCTATCATATTTGCTTTCTTCATCGTCAATTATGATATCAAGCAGATCATCATATATCTGGATATTTTAAGTTTCCTTGGAAAATCACGGTGAATCAACACCTTGAACTGGCTGCTTTGCAAGTGACAAACTGGGAATAAAGTAATATCTTTATGATTCCATCTAAGCTGTGCTACTGAATAAAATTAGACTTAAAATAGGGTTCACGACCTTCTGTAACTTGACTATTACTACCTAACACTCGAAATTATCCAGTGATAATTTAAAGAATAATAATGTGAGTTTGTGCGTGTCTACAGATACTGAGAAATTCTCTGTTCATTACATTTTAATGTTATTTAATGCTCACTGGATTCATTTTTTACGTTTAGAGGCATTTAACTAATTTCACTGTGACATTCAACTCCTAACTCAAAACCACCAAGTTTCAGCAAAAGCGCTTTAGATGTCAGAAACGTGGCCGAAACAATAACATCCAATGACATCAAACTCCCATGTCTAATCCTCCGTGATTTTATTCCTCAGCCAACTCAAAGAACCAAACCAAAATAAACGGCTTTTCTGCCTGATGTCAATTAGTGTTGAAATCCACCTTGGTCATATAATAACTTAATCTACAAAACTGCATTTTAAAAAAATGTACTTTCTTGAGCATTAAAGTACTTCTAGATAACGTCTTATTTCGTAAAAGGATTCATTGAAAACATTTTACGCGGGGCATTTATATCATCAAACCCACTGAAATAAGAATAGTACTCTAATGATGAACCGTAAATGTCATATTGTGGCTGTTGCTACTGACAAGATTTTGTGAGTAGTATATTGTGTGCGATGTGTTCTGAAGGCCTGTTGAATGGAGGAGTGATGGATTAAGTTACAAAGAGAAGAAATGAAGAATCCTCGTGAAAGCAAAACAGAAAAGAAGACAAAAGAAGCATAAATCCGGCGAACATGTTGAAATAAAGAATTCGACGTTGGGTATACAACAAATTCTGCCATATCTATTTGTCAATAAACATGTCCGCCACCAAATGCTATCGTGTTCTATTCTTAGAATATGACTCTGTTATGATGTAGTCAGATAATTCATTTTGTTAAAAGTGGAAACAAGCAACAATGAGTAAAAGTCTAGTGATAATATGTTCTACCCCCGATTTGTTTTATAACAAAGAATATTTCCAACAGCCTGTTGCAACAACAACAACAACAACTGTCTTCGCTATATACTGAAGATCAGATGGCCGGGCCGGAAAGAATCACCAACAAGAATCTATGGGAACAAACAAAACAGGAACCAGTCGCCAACCAACAAATATGCAGGAGAAAGTGGAGATGGATTGGACACTGGCTGAGGAGGACACTGGAAGACATCGCGCATCAGGCCATTGCTCGAGTGGAAGCGGCGAGTGGAATGTCCAAGGGTGACATGGAGAAGGTCGTGTGAATAGGAGTTGAAACAGTATGGACTAACATGGATGCAGGTGAAAAGTACAGCAGAAGGAAGACAGAAGCAGGTGGAGACATACAGTTAAAGCCCTAGGTTCCACTAGGAACACAAAGGATCAATAATAATCATAATAACCCCTCATTTGTTTTAGGTGTGTAAAAATCGTGAACTAGAAAAAAACACTTATGTGAAATACCTTACGAGTTTAAAAAAAACAACCATTCGATCAATATCGTATAATGAAATGTTAGCTGTTGTCAAATTCCATTTTGTATTCTTGAATAACAGATGACTGGAAGGAGAAGACAAAATTCCTTTTCAAATGACAGGTGATGTGAAACAAGTTTACCTATGTAGACAAAATGTAAATGCCACTAAGGCGAGGGATCAATTATTATTATTATTATTATTATTATTATTAATGATATCTTTAGACAAAACCTTTCGAATTATCGACAGGTGAGTGCAAAACAAATGTTCCCTTTTTCTACTTAAGCTTAATCTTTCATTTATTAACAAGGCGGGAAATATAAGGCGATTAAAAAAGGAGGATTTTTAATATCTGAAGATTTTCGTTTAAATTGTTTATACTCTTATTGATTTCATAAGTGAAATAAGCAAACCTCTTAAGTGTGTTTAATTACATAAAATCAATTATCTATTGGTGGTCATTATATTCTTTCTTTCTTTTTTTTCAATATGATTAAATACATAAATAAAAATTTAACGAGTTAATTAACTGACAGGTGCGGAGGGGGGGTCCAGCAGTTCAAGTATTATCCCATAAGGAATTGACGAGTGAACATAATAATTATTTTAGCACAATCCCCACTAAATCTAAAAAACTTGAATTTCTAACTCTAGTCAACAGCTTATTTTTCCGAGACAAAGGCAATACCCCTTCAGTTTAAAACAATACATACGTCAATAGTGTTGTTTTTTGATCGACAAAACTGTTAATTAAGTAATGAATTCGAAACTACAACCGAACTAGCTAGCAATCAATAATTTATTGTGACAGACTGTAGTCATATTAATTAAAGTTGTGTGTTTGTTTGTTTTTTCCTTCAAACTACCATTTATCGAATGAAAGCATGTTTTCAACGCTTACAACTTCACCTTAACAAATGTAGAATGTAAAGCGTAGCAGTTTATTCGTTTACTATTGGTTTCACAATAACATAGTTTTTATTTCACAGAATTTACAGGGATTCTATTCTACGACTTTTTATTACTTGAATGTTATATCTGTGGGGATTGGATTGATAAGTTTAAGGGAAAAAACTGAGGAAAACAGCTAGCGAACTTCACAATCACGATATAAAGAAAAGAAAATGATTGACTGAGGTACTTAGTTTGACATCAGGAAGGATATAGACATAGGGGAGGTGAATTAATGCATCACTGTTCAATATTTAAATGGAGACAGAGAGAGTGAATACTCCTGTACCATTGTGATCTATTTTCAACTTGATCACAGTGGTTAGGACTCTCGCCGACCATGCATATGGTCCGAGGTTCGATCCCCTACCGGCGCACACCTGATATCTATGGTCAGCCTGCGAAATTTGGGCTACCGATATCCATGCTGAAAATTCCATACTTGTACCAAAAATACAGTGTGGAATCAAGCTGTAAATCAAAAAGAATTGTTTTATCGTTTGGATGACTTTCTTCTCCTACATGATCTGAATCAATAATCAATAGCTGTTGAGAAAGGTGTAATTTTTATGAAGTAGAAGTCAGTGCGGAGATCTACTTCAACACTTACATCAATTCGGATAGCGTTATAAGAAGACGGAGATTACCTGAAAAACGATGTGATGTATTTGCGCCATACATTTCGAACAATCTGATCACACATTTACTTGTCAAGTCGATGTATATGAAAAATTTTAAACAGGTGTAGAAGTCAATTAGTCTCTAACCTACAATCTATACTGCCCCTAAGAAAAATGTTTTCATCAAATAACCATTTAACGGGGAAATAAACAGTAGGATATTGAGACAAATGTTGAATTCGATCATCCGTAGAACCTATTATGCAGCCCATCTTGTAATTACCGAAAAAGCCAAAGATATGCTCGACTGCAAACCTCGAAAGTGCACAAGTGATTATGTCGCATCCCACAGTATTTACCAGTTTTCGTGTGTTTGTGGACATACATACATAAGGAGGAGTAGTCGTGCTTTGCATGTGAGGGTGAGAGAGCATATCCAAAATGGCTAGAAAAACAAATGAATTGTGAAAAACCAATAGATGCAGGTGTCAGACTACCAACTTCGTCTACAGCTAAACATTTAATCGAGATGAACCACAAGACTGATGTTAACTCAGCCTTTCAGGTCATCTATAAAACGGTCAAGGGAGCTTACTGAAATACGCTGAGGCTGTAGCTATTCATAAACTTAAGCCCCCCTTGTGTATTCAAAAACAATTTATTACTCTTAACCTACCTTAGTATTCCTTATTTGAGTGGATTACCAAACGTTGTGTTAATTATTCTTAATTCTTATTTGTCACTTTGTTTAATTTAACTTTTCTATATATATTGACTTGACAAGTAAATGTGTGATCAGATTGTTCGAAATGTATAGAGCAAATGCATCACATCGTTTTTCAGATAATCTCTGTCTTCTAATAACGCTATCCAAATTTATAAAAGGGACTAATTGTTTTAAACTTATGTCACGTTTCCAACAGCCTGATCAGGCTTTCATCAGCAGTTGCCTTCTCTTTATACTGGAGGTCAGATAGCCAGAAGGGAGCAGCAGCAGCAGCAAGGAACTCTGACAACTAACTAACCACGAACCTACTGTACAACAAATATTCAAAAGAAAATGGAATTGGATTAAGCCATCGAATGGCATCACTCACGAGACTGTCGAACGAAACCGAAATAGGAAACGATAAGTAGGACATGGGGATGACAGCGACATAGAGGTTATGTGGAGAGGAAGTGAAAGCCTATGCGCTATCATGAAGCTAGCTGAGAAAGACTTTAGAGAACAGAATTACGTAACAGTGTTCCGGTGAATCACTAGATGCCATTCGAAACCCAGGGGAATAATATTTACAATAGTCAGTTGGTTACCAGTGTAGTTCAATAATTGTAAATAATGTCCTAATCAAAATCTTTCTGTCAGTAATACAGGTGATCACAAATTCAAGTGATCCATCATTTCTGCATACTCAGGTACTTCTTTATTGTTTTCAAATCAAAAGAGTCATTGGAAAAGAAACCTTACTTGCGATACTTGTCTATGTTTTTCGGTATGCATCAGCACGATGTGCTTGTAATCTTGAGGAAATTATTATTATTCCCACTGAGATTCTGATTTACATCAAACAGTACCTATGTTTCATGTTTTTGTCTTACAATCCAACTATTTCACAATATTATGCTGAAGAGACAAGTGATTTTTAAGATAACAATATAGACCATACTTTACGTAGTTAAAAACGTTCATGCTTAATAACAGGGAAGTAAAAGTGAACAAATTTTAACCGAAATAACGAATCTGATTTTACCATTTTAAATTATTCTTCACGATTCATAACTTTTATATGCTTCAAACACTTTTTAAGCTGCTTTAATACTGCTAAAATGACTTTTGAGGTCACTTGAAAAATAGCTCTGGAAGCTTATGTGAGTATAAAATCATTTCACTTAACTAGAGTTTGTTTCAATGTTTATCCCAGGGACTGAAAATCAAACATACATCCAGTAAGGTTGCCATTTAAGACTTGTTGTCATATGTCATGTCCTCTACTTTCATAGCCATAGTAAAAGCCATAAACAGAAAACAGCATGGCATAACCGTTCCCGTACACAACTTCACCTGTTTGGGTTCAAATGCCTGATAAGCTATAATTTAGAAGTAACTCTTAAACATCATATGGGAGCAGAATGTAATGTGTGAGAGGGGAAAACAATAACTTCTACAGATAATTCAAAACTATACTTTCATAACACCCGTGCTTTAACAGTATTTTAGTAAAATTTGTTTTTTTACGAATTTGAACACCGATCGATATCAGTTAGAGAACCATCGAAAACCCGGAAGTACTGGACAACTGTTTCATCCTAGTTTAGGAATCATAGGAAGTACGCACCCACTAGGGTTCTAACCCAGGACCCTCCGGTTACAAGGCAAGCTCGTGTACCATTCAGCCATTGGAAGCCGATTCAATGACCACCCCATGAATTCTAACTTCTACCAATTCATGACTATAGCGCGACCACCAACTAATATCATCGGCAGGACATTAATCCTCACACTTGACTGTATGATCATCACAACTTCTCACTAGAAGTCCAGGAAACTCCGTCCTGTAAAAACAAATCTAATCCTTACAAACCAACTCTTGATAATAAAATCTGGCTGACATTATTCGGAATATTCAAATAAATATGGCCTTATCTGAACTATAATTCAAGTAAAATCATCCCAAATGTACTTTAACCTATCTGAAATCATACTGGATACCTTTATCCACAAATTTCATACCTAAGCATGAGCAAATCTTCTGTCTAAGTAGAGTAAACTGTTTCTCAACTATGTTTATTTGCAAGATATTCTATATTTAACAGTAATCACAGAAATATGCACCTTAAGTTAGTTCATACATTCAATACCATTCTAAATGTGTGAAATACCACTCGCTATTTAAAGCCAATAAAATGATATCCATGTTCTTTTAACGCAAAGAAAACTAAGCTGAACATTAATGTGAAGCTGAACATTCAGTTCATACCTTCAAACTGTCAAACTCACTGCAGAAATGCAAACAAAATATTTAGTCTGTAAGCAATCAAAAGATAAGCCAAAAGAATGTACTTCACAGATAATACGTAAACAGATGAAATGTATGGAAAGAATTAACAGATCAGTGAATAAGGTGGTGTTAAAGTCCTTAGTTCACATTGCTAAAACACTCATTACAGTTAAAAGATGCGGTCTAAGTATGGTTGGTTTTAGATTCTTAGATTTTGGCAATAAGACATATGGATCACAGTTCCAAATAAGAAAAAGGAGTTTTCTTAGGATTGTAGATACCCCCTACAGGCGAATATTAACAAGAAAAGAAATTAGGATTTATAATTCTGTTTTAGTCAAATAAGTGGACTTTTTGTCCATCCTTCGTTAAATCAGCATCTTGTTTTGACCAGTACTTGTATAATATAAACAGCATGGTATAACAGGTACTTATGTGTTTAGATAATTGCTTAACTTAGAGATGGAAAGTGTATCATTTGAAGCCAAGTGTTAAAAATGTTATTGTGAAAATGAAATCATGCAGATAACATTTAAAAAGGGTAAAGGATAAACCAAATACTGATTTCTTTATCAGTATAATCAGTTGCACATATTAAATAGCGGTCGATGGAATCCACGACGTGAATAGGCCATTCAGATTACCCTAAGATAATTATGTTCCACTTTTAGTTCACTAAGACTATCATGTATTTTGGTGGTATAGCAACACATCTGATACTGCCAATCCAAAGAAGTTTAAACTATTGTCATGTTGCCTAAACTTAGATAAGCGAAGCGGAACTCACAACTTATCATTTAAATAACATGTACTGGAACCTATAAACGCAATTTCCAACGAACATAGAACGTGTTGCTTAAAGGACTAAAAATTAACACACTTACCGAGATCAACTAGACCAAATAGTTTATCCTTTTTACGTTTCTTTTTACCAGTATCAGGTTGACTTGTTGTAGTAGATTGTGGACGATCTGGTCTAGAAGGCACTTCTTTAGGCGGTAGTGATGGGGGTGGCGGTGGACGCTTCGGTGTGCTTCCAGAAGGAGGAGAAGGTGTAGAAGACGGAGGTGGTGGTCTAGATGGCGGATTTAAATTATGCTCATCATTTATTTTCATTAAACTTTCAGTTGATGCACATGTGATAATAATTGAAGGTGTAGTTAAATAATTGTTTATCTTGTTGACATCAGAACTGTCCCAGTTTGATGCTGATGCAGCTAACTCAACAAAAGTGAATGGATCTTGACTTGGATCAACATCTACTACATACTCATCAGTAGTTTCTTTTTCCTGTAATTCTTCGTCTTTGTATTCTTGTGCATTCTGCTCACTGTCAACAGTTATAACGGTATTTTGTTGATTGCCATCATAAGAAGACTGATAATATCCATCATCGTTTTGACTGTATACATACTGTTGATTATCAGTTTCATCTTCGTAAGCCTGATCTGTGCCCCATTGCATATTCCCATCATCCTCTGAATGCTGTACAGATGTCAGTGATCTATCTAATGAACTTTGAATACTTTTGGTACTGTCACTATCTTGTTCTTCTGTGTCATGTTCCGTTTCACTATCATCTGGTGATAGCTGTTTCGGTGTTTCAGCAGTAAATTCAAGTTCATCATCACTATGTTCAATCACAGGATAGTCTATCTCATATTCAACTGCTAATTTTGTTACACTCTTGTCGTCATAGAAATCCTCATAGTTTACATTTTCAGATTCAGCCATTTCTTCATCCTCTGTATCGTAATGTAAGTCTACACTGTCTTGGGCATTAAATTCTAAAGACGTTTGTTTCATAACATTATTATTATCATCATCATTAGCGACATAGTAATTGTCATTTGACTGAATATGGATATCTTCAATTGACTGAGAGTGAACACCAACAGGTGTAGACGATTCTTCATCACCTGTTGTTATTGCCGTAGCAGTTGGCATTGCTGTTTTCTGATCTACTTGTTTTGTATTTGACAGTCGATTGAACGATTGGTTAAATTTATGGTGGTAGTCACTTTCCATATCCGATACATCTGTAAGTTCAAAACAGTCATCTTGAGCTAAAGGTGCTGGAGACTTACACTGTTCTGGTTGTAACTGCTGTACTTCAGACTTTGAACTGTCCACACCAACTGCTTTATAGCTGTCAGCAGTACTTGTGGGCGTGGTGATAGTAGTCCCAACACCATTATTCTGTATATCAATCGGTGGGACAGATATTGCTCTACTTGACTGTTGTCGAGATTTTCGTCTGGGACTTCTAGTTCTCCTTAAACTAGCAAGTACTTGAGCTCTGATAGACGAAGATGATTTAGGATCTTGTTCACTTGAAGTCTTCTTTGAACGCTTTAAACGGGCTTTGACTACAGGACTTTGAAATTCACCATCATCTTCATCTTCATTATAACTTAAAGATGCTTGGTCAGCTGATTCACTGCGTGCTTTAGTCTTAGTTTTAGAACTTCGACGACTTATAAATGCAATTGGATTAAATCGAAAACTCATAATTCAAATGGTACTCAGAATTTTCATGGACAAAAGCTAATGGATTGTTTGTCATTAGATTCATCTGATAAAAGTGTTTTCATATAAAGCATTAAAGATGTTTTTATTTGAAAAGCGAAGCATTAAATTATGCACGTGGATAAAGGCAATAATTTCGCGTATCATCTATCAGTGTTACTGTGGTTGATTCCCATCATTACACATGCTAAGAAAGATGGAAACTATCCCCTTACCAGCTTATGTGTGTGTGTTCACCTCACTAAGAATAATCATGCCAACGATGAGAATGGCTTTAGGTATTCAAGCTTATCAGCTGATCGAAGATAGACAGACAGGAATTCTCATCTCTATTTTTTCTCTAACTAGGCAGAATGTATGTATAATATAGACTAGGATGTGAGACGGACAGATGTGAGCATCAGTCTAGAATTTGGGAAACCAGAGATAACCTGAAATGTAAGCTCCACCCACGCACTACTACTAAAGCAAAACTCAGGTCACATAAGTGTGGAATTTTCGCTTCTGAATTGATAGTAGTATAGCTTCTAATAGCGACTAATAGTCAGAACAATTATACATTTAGAAAGTATTTATTAAAAGCTTTGACAGGTTGACATGATATTCGTCTGGTAGGGCACTGAGCTAGAAGTCGAAGGATATCAAACTTCCGGTAGTGTGGCAGCTCAGGTTTTTTCCTTCGCTTTTCAGTCTGCCAATATGAAATAGATCTGGATAGGTCGAGTGAAAGGTGAAGGAAAACCATGAGCCAGAGCTATTCCAGCTAGCCTGACCATTAATCAAACTTTACTAGTGTTCAGTGGTGATTTTTTCTTTTAACTTGGAGGTGAAAACAACCTTTCAGCTCAATTTTTTGATAAGTAGACAGAAGACAAGTAGTTCAGCGAAGAGTCTCTTTTCGGCGAATTCATTTTCATAGCTGTACAATCGCAAATATATATGGTTATTTTGTGTGTGTGTATACATTAAATTTGTCAAACGAAAATACAATTAGTAGGTTCAGATGAATTGGATGTTGATAAGAGGATAGCAACAAAAGTGATGAGTTGTCATAAATGATTGTTAAATAAGAGTTACGTAATGGCATGAATAGTTTGATGAATGAGTTGTGCTCAAAGGGTGTACATGGAAACAAAATAATATACAGAATTACACAAGGGTTTTAAGTTAGAAAAATAAGCATACAAACAGAAGTAAGGTCAAATCAAACAAACAAAGAAAAGTTAGGTCAAATCAAAGGAGTAGTTACCATGCGAGTAGAAGTGGTTGGATAATTTTCTTTTGTATGCATAGTTCTGGTTCCTCCAACTGGATGGCTAGGGCTTCTGCGATGCAAAGAAGACGGAATCGTACTGTCTTTGGAAGGTTGTTCTTCACTTTGTAGATTACTTTGAAGGAGGCGTTCGTTGAGATGGAATGACCAGTATTGACGAGATGTTCGATTATTGCACTCCTTATATGGCCATTATTTCCTTTCTGTAGCCACGCTGGATAGTGTTCTTTTACCCTTTTAGACAGGATGCGCGTTGAACGACCGATGTACCTGGCTCCACAGCAACAGGTGAACTGATATATACACATAGAAGTGGTCATGTGCGGAATCTTGTCCTTTGGGTTTCTGCAGATCAGCGGGCGACTGGAGAACACTATTCTTAGTGTTGCCGCAGGGAAAGTTCTTCCTAAAGAGGTGGAAATTCTCCTTCTGAGGACGTCACTAAATAGGTCTCCTTTGAAGTCTAGGTTCATATAAAGTATCTTTTTCGGCACGGATAGTGTCTCTTGCTTTTGGTTTTTCTGTTTGATGTTTTTCTCTACAAATCTTGGTGGGTAGCCATTTTGTATGAAGATTTCTTTCAGGAAGTTTAGTTCTTCTTCCATGGTGTCGGAGCTGCAGATGCGTCTGACGCGAGTGGCAAGGGATTTAATTAGGTTTCTTTTCCGACTGATTGGTACCCAGCTGTAGAAACTTGTTAATTGTCCGTTCCAAGTCGGTTTCCTATGGATTGACCTTCTTAAAGTTCCGTCATCTCTCCTTGTAAGCTGAACATCAAGAAAAGGGATTTTAGATTCATTTTCAGTTTCCAAAGTGAACTTTGTGGCTGGATGATAAGTGTGCGCATAAGAGTTTATTCGTTCAAAGCCTACTTAAGATGCCTTTATAGTGAAGTGAATGAACAAAACAAATTATCACACTACCGTTCTCTTAGATATATCTTACTAGTAGGTATTTGCAGACAGAGATGTGAATGTTGTTTCCGCCCAATAAGGAACCTCTAGGAAGAACGAAAATATTTGAAGATGAAAAGCATTGTATACAAAGAGAAAAATTACTTTCTTCACTACTATGCACTATGTAGTCTGAGATAGTTTGACAGTTTAAGTCATCAAGTTTAAAGATGTATTTAAATGAAATATTTAATAGTATTTAGGTGCATTTGATAATCAATAACTTTGAGAAGAAATATTCATGACTATTTTCCACCTTCTTCTTCTTCAAGTTCGAAGATCAACTCAAATATTCCCTTCTACTTCAATAAACCATTCAGTAAGGTCTTTTAATATAAAAAGATATAATCATTCCTGGGATCTCTTCAGCTTACCATTCCTAACGTCAGTCAGCTTACCCTAGGTTTGAGTCCCACTCCACTTGCTTGAGAACCTGAATAGTACCATCAGGCTTCACATCATAATACGTATGGCTCATAGGCTGACACATGAAGAATCTGTCTCGGGTTAATGTGGTCTCCAATCATAAGGACATTCCTTACAATCGACATTAGTGGTTATACGAGTTGATCACGGATTGATATCAGTTAGAGAACCACTGAAAACCAGCACTGGAGTACTGGACAGCTGCTTCATCCTAGTTTGGGAATCATCGGCAGTACTCACCCACAGGGGTTCGAACCTAGGGCCTTTCGGTTACAAAGCGAGCTCATATACCATTCAGCCACTGGAACCCAATTCAATGGTCAACCCATGAATTCTAAGTTCTACCAATTCATGATTTAGCACGACCCCAACCAATGTCATCGGCCGGACATCCGTCCGCACACTTAACATTTGGATAGACCTCACTGGTCACGACTTCTCACTAGAACTCCAGGAAACTCAATCTTGTAGCAAGTCACTAGCGATCATCAGATTAATTTTCTATGATTGGTTTATAAGAATTACATTTGTTTTTACGAGTTGATCATGGATTGATATCAGTTATTCAATGGTTCTCTAACTGATATCATTCCGTGATCAACTCGTAAAAACACATGTAATCCTTACAAACCAATCGTAGAAAATTAGTAGTTGTAATATAATATGCAGTCAGTGAAACAGTTCAGACATTTTATCTCTTATTTAAGAGAAGGATAGATTTTTCAATAGCATAATATTTCTTACCGCATTTTAATTACATAAGATCTAAAATAGAGTCAGCACTCTGGTCTATTATATTTCCACTGAAACCATGAATCTCTAATTTTAAGATGCCTTCTAGTTTTTCGCATATCATTTCTAAAGTAATTATTGTGTAAATAGGGTAATAAACCTTTTTTATCAGGTTGTAGAATGACTGTAAGCACTCTGAATGATTCTTTCAGTATTAATGTAATTCACGAAGAATTTTCTGCAAAAACGACATCAGTCACTACTCATTTTTACTTCATTATTAGCAATTTCTGAATGCATGTACACATATGGGTGTAATTAGTAAAGTTGACCAGACACCAGTGTCTCACAATGATTATAAGCTACAATATAACGAGGATTGGTTCTGTGGTTTGTCAACTGAAGTATTGATAAAATTATGTAGCGCTTTAGTTAGATCTAAATGAGAAAATCGTTATCATTTGTAACAACAGTTTTGAGAATTACGTAATGAACAAAAGTTTTAGTCAAAATAACTAATTCTGTTTGTTAGTAATGTATGTTCATCCTTTTAGATGAGTGCACTTTCTCTGTTCTCATCTGTGATAAGATTTAGACATCAATAAGTCAAAATTAATCAAGTATTATAACCATAAATTAATTAGTGAGTTATCGTGCCTGTCTTTTTTTGAATTTCAGTTAATTTAATTGGATTACCATGATTTCTTGATTGTTAAGTAAACTATGAAAGGGAAATCTAGAGAATTCTACAAACCCGAATGGGAATCGATAGATTGGGCATCCGACAGTCACGTGGAGAATGACACATGAAGGGAAAATGAAAGCTTGTGAACAGTTGAAGGAAAAGGATGTACTGTATTAAAACCATATGTTACACGCAGAACGCAAGGGGTAAATAATAATAGTGGATGTATTTCTAGTTGATTGTAGACCGATTACTTTAAAATGAGATAGTAACAGTTATTCAACAACTTATTACTGTTGATTATAGAGTATGAAATGCTGAATGTAATTTACAGTAATTCAACGAATCAGAGGCAATATTATCTCTTTATATGGATAACTAGCTCTAGAAATACAACCCCACCCCCCTCACGAACACATAAAGTGCCCATACGTTTAATATTGATATTGTAACCCTACCGAAACTACTTAAACTCCGAAGAAACGATTTCAAATGCAATAAAACACATTCTAGACGGTATCCGTTTATGAGAAGATTAAAGGTGTTCAGTTTTTTAGTAATAGATTAACATAACAAACAATATACCAAATATTTGGATCTGTAAAAAGTGACAAATGAGCTAAACCCGATATTAACTACACTAATAGAATGAAATCCTGGTTGAAGAGTTCATAATTAAAGTTTCAAAATATGATCACCAACATTTCTTCTAAAACATCAGAGATAATTTATTTTTGAATAATTGAGAACATGTTTTAGTACAGACAGGTAAATGACACATTTTCTGTGTTTTAAATTTGGAAATATCCATATGTGACAAGATGAAAAATTTTAATTGGTGGATGGTGACAAGCAGTGGAATCCAGGATGCCATATCGTCCTATTTGGGACTCGTCAACCGGATATACCTGCATTCCCCAATGAGTAGTGATGTTTCCACCGAGACTCCAGCCAAGTACCCATAGTTTCAAACACCAGCCAAAGCGTTTTCCACTAGACCACTTGGGCCACGAGAGCCACCTCTTGGGCAACAGGCTATATTAATTGTTTAATTGAATTTTTATTTTTTTATTTTTAATTACAGCTTGATTCCACACCGTATTTTTGGTACAAGTGTGGAATTTTCAGCATGGATATGGGTAGCCCAAATTTTGCAGGCCGACCATAGATATCAGGTGTGCGTCGGAAGGGGATCGAACCTCGGACCATGTGCATGGTCGGCGACAGTCCTAACCACTGTGCCAACGACGCACATTTTCCCGTCGATTGATTGTACTGAAGTGCTCCGTCTCAGGTTGACTTGTCGGCTCTTTGTGCTGATGAAACTATGGGCGCTGGGTTCGAGCCTCGGTGGGAACATCATCACTCACTGGGAATGCAGGTACATCTGGATGACGAGTCACCATCCACCAATTAAATTCTAATCATATGCCCAGACATCGTCGAAGCATCTACACAAGAAGCCACTATATCAACCTGAGACCGAGCAGTTTGCTTCAATCAATCGACGGGAAATTCTAAAATTCAATTAGACAAAATGAAGAGTTTTACAAGGTTGACAAAAGAACCAAAAAAAGGCGAAAGGTTATTAGGTGTATGTATGAACTAAAAAACAGACGATGTTTAATAACCAATAATTGTGTATCTTTGCAAACGGTATCACAGGCATAAATACCTTAAGAAGATATTGAAGATATCAGGGAATTATTATTTCCTTATAATCTCAAAAGTATATATTACCCAACGCAAGAGACTATCGTAATTCCACATGTATTCTTAGGTAAATGTTGTACTGTGAAAATTGTTCGATTCAGTTAAGAATAGTTAATATAGTGATGGAAACAGAAGTCTTATTTAAAATACACTAATTTATAGGTTGATTGGTCTTTGTGTCGGTGATGCTGATTTTCGATGATATACATATATACATACACATTATGTATCGTGCTTTTTTACGCACAGACTTTTCTTCAAGAAATATTGATTCACCTTGAAAAAAACAAACAAAATCTTTCCTTCAGAATAAATAATAGTAATTTCGACCTTTAAATTCCTGTACACTAACATACTTTTATCTGCATATTTATCAATAAGATCAACAAAAGCATACTTTATTCAGTGTTCCTTCTTAAAACGAGAATAATAATAATAGTTCTAGATACTTCTAGCTGACTTGTTTTTAGTATCATTTCCAGTGGAAGATGTGCTATGCAGTTTTGTGTTAATTTCACACCATTTATACTATCCAAGAATGAAGCTGTAGCCATCTTTTGTGCATAGAACTAGTAGAAGGTCGATAAGATTCTGGTACACAATTAGCTGTTTAACTACAACGCTAATTAAATTTCTAAACCTGTAATATTCAACTATTTTATGTGGAGTTATTACCTACTACAGAATAAGTGTTATCACCAAACACAAAAACTAAACTTCCTTTTCTTCCATTTAGTCCTCTGCTGTGCTCACTGAAGCTGTTGTCCCCAAAAGTGCTGTACTTTCCCCACTTCTCTTTTTTTTCTTTCTACATGACCTACCATCTTCAAATGACATTAACTTTGTCAAATATGCTGATGACCTAACTGTATCTTTGCCTGTCAAATGTCAAAGTGACTGCTCTAAACTAAGTGGTTTTTTATCAGAAGTCAGCCAATGGTCCAAGGAAAACGGTCTCACCTTAAACCCCTCCAAATGCCAAACAGTTAATTTCACCTTTAGGCACAAATCTGACCTAAACAAACTGGCTAGCACTCACGAGGTGTGCAACATTCATGGCACTGAAATAGAAACCAAGTCAGAAATGAAATTCCTAGGCGTCATTCTATCTGCTGATCTTTCCTGGTCGTCTCATATCTTGATGATTTCTAAGAAAATATTCCGTCTTACCTTCTACATCAAGAAGTTAAGACATTCTGGTATAACCCAATCCTTACTCCCACAATTCGCTAACTCCCGTATTCTGCCTATTATTCTCTATTGTTCCCCCTTAGTTTTTCCTGGGCTACTGAAGAAAGACTATACCTTATTACGCAGGATGTTAAAGGTTGTCAGCAGGGTAAGCTATGTGCCACTTAACGAGCTCGTTAATATTCTGATGGACAGGCACATAGACTCATGTGAAAAATGGGCTAAATCCATTTTATCTGACTCACAACACCCTCTTCATTCACAACTCTCCCCTTGTATCTCTTCAGGGAAAACCAGAAGCCGATATAGAAAACTATATGCTCGCACTAGTAAGTACAAAAACTCAACCATACCCTACTTAGCTCGTGTTCTGTGCGATGAAGAAAGCATTAGGTGTGACACATATAACTTATTAAATAGTCAGCAGAACAATTAGACCTCGTCTTTCCAACTCATATCGTATATATGTACAACGTTTTTTCTTTCTTTCTTTTCCTTTTCTCTCTCTCTTTTTTCTGTTATGTGCAGCTTTATTTCTTTCTTCTGCTTACGCCAGTAAATATGCAATCATCTACTTTTCTAGCACCTTCAAACACTCTGTTTAATTTTGGCTTTGCTACCGACATGCCAATATGTTGTTGTCAAAACTAACTGAGATTACCCTTAAACTATGTAGAATTTTATTTTATTGTTAATTTATAACTGGATGCAACACTGTAGTAAAATGCTGAGAATTCCATTCTGTATCGCAAGTACTGTTTTGGGATAAATCTATTATCATTCATTCGAAAAAAATGGTCTACGAGCTGTCCTTGTAACCAGAAGGTCCTAAATTCGAATCGCCGTAGGTGAGTACTAATGAAGAGCTATAAACTAGGACAGAACTTTAAGAAAGTTCAAAACTCAATATCACACTGCACCAAGATCGAAAGGTGAACCTTTTTTTAGCGTTTGTAAGCATATCCTTAATAAATTTAGATTGTACACTTCTTATTCACATGTATACTAAAGACTTAAAACAATGTACTCACAAATAATTTCACTAATTTTTCGGAGTCCATGGTTATTAACCTTTGTAAACGTAGATGAATAGATTCAGTATAGGCGTGATAACTAAAGCTATGACAAAAATTGTGTCACCGTTTCTTTCCACTTACTTTTAATTATTTACACTGTTGTTCGTCTCAGGTCAGTAACTTTATTTATTGTTTGTTTATCTATAGAAAATGTACTTTTGTCATTACAGTCATTTAACATATCTTGCTTAACCTTTTTCAACTGCTTATAAATATAGAAATTTTTAACGCTATTATTTACCAGATTGAAGTTCTGGATTCCATATTACTTGGTTCATCACAATTAAGTAATAAATGTGTTTATTCTGTCCGTAGATATAAGCAGTTAACCGACTTAGCTCATACTGTTACCACTAACAAAATTACATTTACAGGATTTCATCATGAGCTGACATTAGTTAGAGAACCATTAGAAAACCTGGGAGTACTGGTTAGCTGTTTCGTCCTAGTTTGGGACTCTTTAGCAGTGCGCACCCACCGGGCCTTGAACCCAGGACCTTCTAGTTGCAAGGCGAGCTTTTGCGTAATATTTAAGTTCTTCTTCTTCTGTGGTACAAAGAAAACTCATCACTCTGTGCGATGAATGATATTTTATATTAGAAGCTAAATACACTTGACAAGTGTGTGTGTATGTGTGTCGGTCGGTTGTTCAGTGGTAGAATGCTAACCAACCACACGCATGATCTGGGTTCGATTCCCGGTCGACGTACTTCTAAACTTCACTTTTGCCAGTATTAAGCCAGGTAAAGAGTGAGGGTTAGGCGTGGTGGGGGAGGGGCGACTGAGGTTAGTAACTCTGTAAAAAGAATGTCACCGATGATGGGAATTCAAAGCTCAGACTTGAAGTCTTATGTTCTTTCGGAAAGCATAAGGACGAGAAAAAAACACTTCATAGGGATAATAATATTTGCAACCAAGAGCTACGGATGTTAACATTTAAACAACTAAGCTTAATTTCCAATAAAAACTCAGGAATAATTATACTAAAGGATAAACTAGACTTAACGAAAACGCCGTAAGTACACATAATAAAGCTTTTACTGTTTGCAGTAGTTGTCAACGAAAATCATAAGAAGAAAGAAGATAGGAATGAAGATAAAGGTGGACAACTAGCTTTTAGATTAATCAAAACGACTTCCTGTAAAAAACTAGGAGTTGGTGCAACAGTGCTTCTTCTAACATCAGTCGCTACTGGAATTCTCAGTTACCATGACGTAATGATTTGAACAGAAAAGCCCAGAAATACGCGTAAGATTTTTTTAAATGAAACCTGCTACAGAAGATACCTGAAGTATTTCAGTGCTTTAGCTCAAAAGTTCCCAAAAGTGAAACAATATATTTCTAATTCAGGACCTGAACAGTTGTCAAAATAAGATATACTTACATATATAGATAATCAGTGATAACTTAAAGTATACAGAAAAATTAGTACTAGTGTCTCTCTCATTAAGTGTTTATACGTCATTTTCAGAAAGTCGTACAGACTGTCCCATAAAACGTGTAGAATAACTCCATTAATATCATAAAACCTTTGAATAAGTGACATTCCATCTTTGTCTGTTCAACAGGTGAACCTATACTCTCTGAATTCGGCTCCAATAACACCGTTGATTCACCTGTGTACTCATTGATGAATTCCAAATGGATACAAAAAAAATCTATGAATATTTTATCCAAATGCTCCTTACATGTAAATCAATGTATACCCTTATAGGAACTTCGAAGAAGATTCAGCTTGATAGTTCCACGAAAATTAGGCCCCAAGTGTAAAGCAGACATAAATAAAGGCTTAGATTTTCAAACTCCTCATCGATTTACAAGGTATGTAATCACTATACACGTATTATAACAAGTAGCAATAACCTATATAAGTATAGAACTTGGGCACAATGGTACAGTGTAACTCCATTATGGATAAGATATTATTTTGGTAAGCCACACAGTGTAATATAGTAATATTAACTGATGACCACGTTTCGAGCACAAATTATTGCTACTCATAATCAGATCAAGTTACTCACACAACTGAATGCTATCTATAACCAAACACTTTTATCATGCAAATCTCCTATCAGCATGTGGAAACTTTCCAATGAAATTACTGGCAATAGTAAGCGATGTAATGTTTTTCTCTCTTATAATGTTAATGCTCTTAATCAGTCTTTTATACGCTCTCCTTCCACTATAACTACTTCTAACGTTACTAATCATGTAGCTGATAACTTTCTGGACTTTAACACTCTCGATGTTCTAAACTGTCTTAAAACACTTAAGCCCTCATGTAGTCTTTGCCCTGATGGTATACCTGCATATGTTCTAAAACAATGCGCTGATGCTTTATGTTCTCCTCTAACTAACATCCTAAATGCTTCTTTCTCCGAAAACGTTGTACTTGTTCCATGGAAAGACGTTAAAATAGTTCCTGTCCCTAAACCTGGAAATAGCAAGAATGTAAAGTTCAGACCCATTGCCATCATTTCCCCGTTTCTAAAGCTTATGGAAAAACTAGTACTTCTTAAACTCGAACCCTCCCTTAAAAGCTTTGAAGAACCCAAACAATTTGCCTACAGACAGGGTAGGAGTACTTTAGACGCTGCAGTTGTCTTACACAACAGTATCGTCCCATCATTAGATAAAGATGCCAAATACGTCCGCTGCACGTTTCTTGACTTCACTTCTGCTTTCAACTCTGCACCTAGATGTCTCTTGACAAATAAGCTCTCTATGACACAGATTGGGTCTTGGGTCACTAACTGGTTGCATTCCTACTTCTCAAACAGAATGCAGTATACCGTATACAAAGCCAAATCCTCCTCTGCTGTGCTCACTGAAGCTGTTGTCCCCAAAAGTGCTGTACTTTCCCCACTTCTCTTTTTTTTCTTTCTACATGACCTACCATCTTCAAATGACATTAACTTTGTCAAATATGCTGATGACCTAACTGTATCTTTGCCTGTCAAATGTCAAAGTGACTGCTCTAAACTAAGTGGTTTTTTATCAGAAGTCAGCCAATGGTCCAAGGAAAACGGTCTCACCTTAAACCCCTCCAAATGCCAAACAGTTAATTTCACCTTTAGGCACAAATCTGACCTAAACAAACTGGCTAGCACTCACGAGGTGTGCAACATTCATGGCACTGAAATAGAAACCAAGTCAGAAATGAAATTCCTAGGCGTCATTCTATCTGCTGATCTTTCCTGGTCGTCTCATATCTTGATGATTTCTAAGAAAATATTCCGTCTTACCTTCTACATCAAGAAGTTAAGACATTCTGGTATAACCCAATCCTTACTCCCACAATTCGCTAACTCCCGTATTCTGCCTATTATTCTCTATTGTTCCCCCTTAGTTTTTCCTGGGCTACTGAAGAAAGACTATACCTTATTACGCAGGATGTTAAAGGTTGTCAGCAGGGTAAGCTATGTGCCACTTAACGAGCTCGTTAATATTCTGATGGACAGGCACATAGACTCATGTGAAAAATGGGCTAAATCCATTTTATCTGACTCACAACACCCTCTTCATTCACAACTCTCCCCTTGTATCTCTTCAGGGAAAACCAGAAGCCGATATAGAAAACTATATGCTCGCACTAGTAAGTACAAAAACTCAACCATACCCTACTTAGCTCGTGTTCTGTGCGATGAAGAAAGCATTAGGTGTGACACATATAACTTATTAAATAGTCAGCAGAACAATTAGACCTCGTCTTTCCAACTCATATCGTATATATGTACAACGTTTTTCCTTTCTTTCTTTTCCTTTTCTCTCTCTCTTTTTTCTGTTATGTGCAGCTTTATTTCTTTCTTCTGCTTACGCCAGTAAATATGCAATCATCTACTTTTCTAGCACCTTCAAACACTCTGTTTAATTTTGGCTTTGCTACCGACATGCCAATATGTTGTTGTCAAAACTAACTGAGATTACCCTTAAACTATGTAGAATTTTATTTTATTGTTAATTTATAACTGGATGCAACACTGTAGTAAAATGCTGAGAATTCCATTCTGTATCGCAAGTACTGTTTTGGAATAAAGCTTATTATTATTGTGAAAAACCATTTTTTTCCTTCATTTATACACATGAGTGGAGTTAATTAGATATTTGAATATAAACCAATATAGGATAATGGACATTGAGAAATAATATGAGTATTCAAGTGCATCACAACATTCTAACAAGTTACTTATTTTGACTATAAAAACACTCGTCTTATTTCCCATCTGATTGTAATTGATCAATAACACTCATATTATTATTTCTAAATGTACATTGATTTTATTGAATGCCTAATCAATTCCTCTCATGCATATAAATGAAGTAAAAAGTTGAGTGACTTGATATGATTTTGAGCAATAGCTTGTGCTTTAAACGTCATCAGTTAATATTGCTGTATAACACTGTGTGATTTATCAAAATAAAATCTTTTTCATAATCAAGTAGCAATAATTTTGGCTTCGAAAAAATTTATGGCCTATACATGGTTAAACAAAGAGTTAGACCCCTCCCCACTTAAGGACAGCTTTGAGATTTAAATTTAGACCATTCCCCTGGTAGAGTTCAGAATAGCTCTCTTAATAAAATATAGGGACTACTTATTTCAACATATATCTGCAAATATCAATTTTATTAAGTATACACGTTGGCTTGAAGAGGTAAATAACTTCTCATTATCGCTTATCTTCTAACTTTGTTTGTTATGTTACTAATCTGAGAATGTTCGGAGACGTCCAAATGAAACCATGTATTCATCTTCGTTTGCATGGAACACACACCTCCCAACACCGTCAACATTTCAAAATCAGAGAAAGAAAAAATGACGTTTAACTTTGTCCGAAAATCGCTTAGCTACTTATAAGTAGTCAGTCTCAAAAATTAGAAACTTCACCTAATGTGTAAAAATATCCAGTATCAGGGATGATTCTCTTTACGTCACATAATGTTTTGCTGTCTTATTTTAAAAAAATATGCCTACTTATTTATTACTTATTAATGACAATATGAAACTAAGCTGTACTGATACGATACAATAAATTCTTAATCTATCGCTTATTCAGTTGTATTGTAACCACAAACAACCAACTTTCATTACAACAGCCTGTGGCTAAAATGGCACGAATTTAAATAGTTTCCATTCAGAAAAGTTTTACATCTGAAAGCACACAAACGATGTTCAGAAAGCTCTACCTAAATTATTCACCAAGATATGGGGAATTTTTCCGACGGATGTGACTCCCGTAGGTGGTTACAAGAATGTAATGAAAAAGCGAGGTGCTTGAAGAATATTTCTCTTGAATGCATATACTAGCTATGCTTAAACCAATTACATTTGAATGAAGGGTATTTCGCAACTGGACTCCACATAACGAGGATTCCTTAAACACACGGTAGTGCTCACTCAGATACAGTGGAATGGCTCTGATCTAGTGCACGAACCTACATACATTTACTTAGCAGCACAATCTTTACCTGAATACAGTCTTTGCTCAACATAACATCGTCAACTTGTTACAATACCTAGTCACAGGATCCCACCTTCTGAACAGCGAAAGGATCATGTAGAACATAATTTAGTATGCGAATGAAATAAAAGAGAAGAATCTACGTTTTGTATATAACTGAATATATTATGACAAGCTTGTAAAAAGTAGTTATATGCAAAAATTATGACATTAAAGATTATTTTGATTTCTATACAAACAGAAAATCAAAAGTCACAGAAAATTGAAATAAGAATGCTTAAAAAACCTGAAGTTAAAATAAAATGCATGCAAGAGACAACGATTGAATGAGCGCTGTTACATGCACTTACAAAGTAAGTAGTTTTTAAAAAGAAAACTACTTGCTACCTAGCTAGTTAGTTAGCTAGCTTTATGCCATATCTTTGAAAATATGTGCAGAAAAGTAGGAAATTATGGAAATAAAACATTCGTATAAAAAGGAGTGATAAAAGAGAACCTATGAACCCAAAAAGCTTCAAGATTAAAACATGAAACAAAATCAGCAAGATATTTTAAAACAATCGACTGATTGATCATAAATTGATTCATCGGTTAAAGTGTTTCTTTGGTTATTTTAAAGTTCATCATGACTAGTTAGGATTTCTCCAAAATTGGTTGCTTGAGAGCCGACAAAGAGATCATAACGATTCAGTATTTCATTCTTGCTTAGTTTCCCATCCTAGATAAAAATGGTGCAAAGGAATTGGAATGAGAAAACAAATTAAGCATTTGTATGAACTGAAATTTAAGGAAGAATAAGTATTCAAAACTTAGTGAAGATTGTATATGCATACTGACAATTAATGTTCATTATTAACAATTTAGTGTTGTTAATAAATATCAACCTATTTAACGCTGGAAAAGGACTAAAAAATCATTTAGCGAAATCGAACTGGTGAAAACATTTAAATAGCATGGATAACACGTGAAAACTATAGCATCTTACTTATATAAAAATATACCGAAGACAGTAAATACAACAAGCTTAAAGCAAACCTCACCTGATCAGCGTCTGATTCTGAGAACAAATGAGTTACTTCTGCCTGAACATGATTAAAATCTTCTGGCACAACCCACTTTTTAACTTCTTCTGCGTCTAGTTTACCGTCACCATTAAGATCACGTCTCTTGGAAAACTCTTCTCTTTCAGTTTTAACCCATTCAGGTTCTGCTTCATTTGGAGAATTTGGAGTCCACAAATCCTCTGTAAGATAAAATTTCAACCCAGATTATGTACTATACTGAATAAAATGTCCATATACAAAAAAAACTAAGCTATTTACATTTTAGTCATCCAGAAATAATTACAAGATGTACGACTGAATATTCATGCAGCCTAACAACTATAGACTTGTTAATCTGAGTTTTTACTTGGTAAACTTTAAAGGGTTCTAAAACAACTTCATAGGTAAGAAAAATAGATTCAAAACTGTCTAGATAAACAGAAAAAACTGATTAAATTTCGGGTGCATTGTGCTTTTTTTCTCCAAGATAAATCTGTTCAGAACGTAATAAATCTCCTTAAAATACAGGAGGAAGAGGTTAGACATAGTTACAAATTGAAATTTTACATAATGACCATTTAAAATACTAAAACTTACTTATGTACTCATCAAGGTCAACATATCCATCATGATTTTTATCTACCTCTTCCATTGTTTCCTAAATCAGAGAAAATTAAGAATATTGTGGAATAAAGTGCGTTATGGCATAATTCAACAAAAAGTTGTGTGCATCTTTAAAACCAACGGCTTTAGTATTTCATTGCGTCCATATAATTGGGTCAATTGATCAGTGACCATTAGAATACACGATATTATCAGGTGACGCATAGTACCTATTGTGAAGTTTAGAATGTTACTCCACTCATTAAGATTTCAAGAACCAACTTTTGATAACTCTCAGCAACATAGATCAAGATAGATTTCGATTAAACCGTTCAGGTCAGACAACGCAACATCAAAATATTTATTAACCACATATGGTTTTCGAAACCCTAAAAAGTACCTATTCGCAGTGAAGCACAACTGATGATGACTTTACTGACCATGGCAGCTCTGTCTACAAGAAAACTTATAAAGACAACAAAAATACAAGAACATTCATTTAACTCACAAATTACCTTAACAATGACATCTCGCATCTTCGGTTCGTGCTCTGGATGAAGGAATGCAAGGAATTCCTCCTTTGACAGTTTTCCATCTCCATCAGTATCAGCAGTTTTCCAACGCCTCTCATCTCTTTGTAAAAGTGTCTTCTTTGTTTCGTCGTCTTCATCTATAAATTTGTTTTAAGATTATAAGATTTCTCATCGGGTAGATAACATTTAACATTACACAATGCAAAATAAGGCTACAAGGGAACTTAACATACCTTCGTATTCTCCGTCTTCTCCAACTAACTCATTGACATGTTTCTCCCATGACATCTTGTCGCCATCTGATAATCCGTATTCTCTCCATGTCCGATCAGTATCTTCAAGAAGCATTCTGTTCGATACCTTGGAGATCCAAGCTGCCATCTCATCAGTAGTTATTTGACCATCTCCGTTTTGGTCAATTTTGTTGACAATTTGGCTGAAATGGACCAACAGTAAGAATGCCAAATATTATGAGAAGACCTCAATTACCAATCTTCACATTTTACACACGAGCTCAAGATATGTCCTATAAATTTATCACGTTTAATGAGTCATGGTCTTTATCAGTAGGACAATTCAGAGTCACAAAGGTTAAGCTGTCGGTACTACGAGACAAAACGTATTTATTTTAACCTGAGAAAGATGAATGAACCTTGACAGAAAACCGAACTAGCCAGTACATTCACATATATATCTATGAGACTTAAGTCCTTGCTAAGAAGCAGTATGCAGAAGGTTGAGACGGGTAGTTTCAGGCAAATATCATCACTTTATACTCATATGAAAACTGCTGAAATTCAGCAAGAAATGGAAATATTAACTCTTTTAGAATACTAGAAGATAGAGAAATAATAGAAAGGTCACAAGTTCACATACCCTAATTTTTCTTTACTCTCTTCTGGTGTTAAGTCATCAAATCTCTGAGCCTCGTCTTTCCCCAAAAACGCCTCGTGATCATATACAGAACTATGCTCTCCGTCATGAACATGTGGAGCATCACTGAGGTCCTACAAAGACAAATATATATTGTATTAAATACAATACCTTATCCAACGTCCGAGGCTTTGACTTTGATTCGACAACTTCAAGCTTGAATGAAATGCATAATGTTGTAACGAGTACAATGTACAGTAGCTTCATTTCACACGGCATGATAAGAAGAAACTAGGACGAATTCTCCAAAATAAAAGTAACGCACAGAGACGAATCTGTCATCAATAAGACAACTGAGTATTTATAGTATGACCGGGTGTTTATTGTTCAATGTATTCAATTTAACGTTGTATTTTTTCTGAAAAAAAATTATTTCCAGGGGTGGCCCAGATGTCTTAGAGGGGAGTTTGTCTTTAATAGTTATAATTATCGACAAAGCTTCACCACTTTGCTAAGCCTGTGTATAATATAATTATTGTTTCCTTTAGTTTCTTAGAGGGACATGTGGCTTCAGCCGCACGTCTCCATTGCGTTCGGTTCTCTGCCAACATTTTCACTTGGTTCCACGTCTGCCCACATGCTTTTATCTCCTCTTCATATGACCTTCTCCATGTCACCCTTGGACAACCAAATCTCCTCTTCCCTTTCGGGTTCCATTCCAGTGGTGGCCTGTTGTGTGATGTCAATTGATGGTTTGTTATTTCAGAGTATGGCCAATCAACTTCCATTTCTTCCTGCATATTTGCTGCACAATCGGTTCCTGTTTGGTTCGCACCCAGATATCCCCGTTGCTGATCTGTTCTGGAAAACCGTCACCATAACTGCTCTGAAGTATTAGAACTATTTCCAAATAGTGAATATCGATGTTGTTTAACATTTATTTTCAAGCTTTCCTCACTGCGACTCTTTGGGAACGAAAGTATGTAAACTTATGACAATGGCATAGGTAAAGAGCTCCTGCCATTAGCAAGAAGGTATCCAGTGCAGTAATCCTCCAATATCTAAAATCTTGACCAAGATGAAGGAGGGTTCTTTGATCCCATTTCTAACTGATAATTACAAGTTCTTGGCATAAAGTGGAATTCTGCATAGTTGGCTTTTGCTATTAATCTGCTGAATCTTTGGAGAGGTCCAGTGTAGTACGACCTGCGCATTTACATGACAGAGTCTGATTTTAGTGAGCATGGGATAACTGATCAACGTTCACAGTCCCTTGCGTTTGTCCACGCCCTACTTCGGGAATTCTGTAAGTGCGTAACTGTGCAGATGTCCAGCCCAGAGGTAAGTGACTCGCATGAGTTGCTTGAAACAACCCTCCTAAAGAGAAACGAACTAACGGATTGACAGCGTATGGACGAATTATCCCGCAACGTGGGGTTAGGTGATCAGTTGGCTGTGGGCATGCTAACGAGAATGAGGAAAGTTATTGGCCAACGTTGGTTCGATGAGGGACTTTTCGAAGAACTGTTCTTATCCAAACTGCCACAGTTAGTACAGGCCGTGCTGGTGACACTTCTGGCTGTAATTTAGACGAGTAAGCTGTTTCCGCGAATGAAATTCTAGAAATAACGAAACGGTCAGTCACTGAAATATGCTCAGTTGCCCAACAGACTTCCAGAAAATACTTTGCAGTGATAGTGTTATGCAATTCCGTCCAGCGCCTACTTAGGTCAAATATAACTTGTAATTCCCCTATCACTGTCACAGTTCCTCTCAACAGCGAAACCCACGCAGTCGGTCTAAACCCAAGCCACATCCACCTAAAATCCCTGACTGGTGCTGGTATCACAATGCCTATATCCAGGAAGTGAAGTACTGCCGAAAACAGTGTGACCTTGGAAATGTCTCGAAGACTACAAGGAAACTATCCCGCTGGCACGCGTTGACATTGTTGCTGTTCTCACTAGTCACCTAGTGATCTGGTCAACCAGACCCGATACTTAGCCGACTCAGGAGCCGAAGTCAGCGGCCTTCCTGCTACAGCAGCTGTCAGCCACGTCTCGTAAACCGCTAATGTCCAGCTCTTGCTACGCTTGGCCTCACGCTGTCCCTCGAAGCTTCTCAGCAACGCTTAGTACGAACGGACACAAAAACCAGAACACCGATTGGCGACTCGAGAATTCTTTATTCTAAAACCAACATATAGCCAACTTTACAATTAAGGTCTATGAACAAATAATACAGTAAGAAACCACAATATTACTTCAGACGGTTTTGTGCGATCGATGAGACGATGACTGTCGTATTGATGCCTCCGCGAAAATCGGGGAAGTTGATTTTGAGCAAACAACCATGAATTGATCGTTCAATCTTCAACTACATTGACACTCCCCGGCAAAACACGGATCCATACCTTTTTTCCATCACGACCAATACACGTTGACTTGGATGCCATTGCGAGAACCTGGGTCACACGGACAGAGCTGAAATGGAAAACAAACAGAAAAGCCAACACACCACAAGCATACCCACAGCACAATCTCACACATCAATGACGACCTGCGCCTCCAGACAGAGACCTCCTCTTGACATCTTGCAACACAATCGCCACTTGCTAGAATGACTCTTGCAGAATGCAACGTGACCATGGCAGCACCTCACGATACTCTACGCACATCCTCTTATCCACTCATTACCAATTACCACTTCAATCGCTTGTCACTCATTCTGCCTCAGTTTTAGTAACGGTGACATATGCTAGCCTCAATCATCCACACCCATGCTCCTCGGAGTGTAGGACCTTAGCTAACAATTATCTCCGTATGCATGTCATTCTCAGCAATAGCCTAGCCTCCCCGGCGTATACGACCCATCTGCAGTCTTTAACATCAATCAATTCATTCACGGATGTAGAAGACTCGAAACAACTTCAGAAGTAATCACGACGAAAATTTTAACAAAATTACGCAATAAAAACAAGGTACGAAAACAACGAGTAAACACAATTAATCCAAAAACAACAATTGATATGACACACCACACATATACAAACAGTACACATAACCTCGCCTACATGTCTCGATGGAATTCCTTTGAAGAATTGCAAGACTTACACCAGTACGTCTGCAACCCTTCACAGGTTGACGATTGTAAGTTGTGGAATGTCCGGACACAAACAAGAATAATCAATAATTACAATAATTGGAACCCACACAATTATTTAACACCAACATATGTACAATCAATATATCAAATGTTGTGGATTCTGCCTTCACGAACTACCGTTGAAGAATTGTAGGACTCACAGCAGTACGCCTGCAACCCTTCTCAGGTTGACGCCCTAGGTTGGAAAATCGCATAGTTCATTTCCTGACTTCCTTTTATCATCTATATCCTCAACTCTGAACAGTGACGCGCCCAAGTCATTGTATCGTGGAATGTAAATTACTAACAATTATACGACGTGTCTAAGGTGGGAGGGTGGTGATTGCTATTCAGCGGATATGATGGTGGGGACCTAAGAGAACCACCCTTATCTGTGGGAATGCACTATACCGCTAAGGCTCCTGAGGATGAATTACTTCAAAAAAATTATTAATAAATAAAATAAAAAATAAATGCTGCCTGTATGTCACAGCTTGCGTACAAACTCTTTGAAAAAATGGCTCATGGTACGATTCCTCTACTTCAGGAGGACATCTAACTGTATAAATCAGAACAACAGCATAAATCAGTATTAATATACTTCCTCTTTTCTTTTAAATAACTTGTGTACTTTGGCATTTGCATTTCACTTCTTCAGTTACTATTCCCAACATTACCCTATATAAGAGTGAAAACCATAATTCGTTTCGCCCTAATTTTTACTTTTTATTTTATTGTTATTCTATACTTCAGTTGTTGTTTACTATATAAACTTAAACAACCGTTGTATGTAACACTAAAAACTCATGACTAGAAATTCCTAGTAATAAAAAAGAAAACACTGCGGTTATCGCATATTGTTTACTTAAATTATCATATCTGCTGGCTGCTTCTGTTTTCTTCACTTCTCAGGTATTGACTAAGCATGCTAATGAACATAATCCTCTTTCTACATTTTATTACTTGAGCGTATCCAGAATATTGTTAGCACTTACGATGAACAACGGAACAAATTCCATCTGAATTCTGTTCAAATCGCAAAGTTAACTTTGCGACCAATGTCCCTTCTATCTAAACTGAAATGAGGATTAATTCAAACCATCTACCTCATAACCACCCAAATTCCATGAACGATCCAATTCTACCATTTGAAGACGCTGGCGAACATGCTGTAAATGAGTATTCATGGTCTGAAATGAAGAAGCAACTGGTTTTCAAACAGTTTTCAACATTTTTCTGAACTTACGAATGCAGTCCACCATGCAGACACAAATGGAGCAAATGGAGAATTCTGGAACCGACCTCAGCACCATTTGATGCAGTAAAACAACTTCACATGACCTCATCTAGTTTTCGTATCCACGATCAAATTTCTTTCCTGTTATAAAACTACGATAAGACTACTGAAAAAATGGAATAAATATATCACTGATCTCAACATAATACATCAATAAACTTTGAGCCGAGGGTGCTGTTCACAACAAAGTTATGTAAGAGGATTGACTTCAAGCTTTTTTCCCCAGATATCCGCATTACATTCATCTGATGTCTGGGTTTTTTTAATGCGAAGACAATATCTCTATATCTCTTTATGTGCTACACAAACAGACTTTATAGCAGACTGTTCCGTCTGACTCTAATGTCAGAAAGAACAACCAAACTGTAAATTCATCATACATCAATTTGTGTAATTTATATAATAACTTATCCATGCCTGTACAATTGGTATGTTCCTGCATAAACAGGAAGAAATATATTATTATTATTATCTGCTAATACCAATATAATGCTGTACTTACCATCTAATGTGGATTTTTATAAAATTTTCGAACTCTTATTGATTGATAAAATGATAAAAATAACGGTCTGGATCCAGTGTGGCTTACTCTAGCACCTGTATATCACCTCTCTTCTTACATTCCATTAACGCAAAATTTCATAATTCCCGCATGAATCTGACTCAATATGAGTATATTAAATATTATAATTTAGACTTAAACCAAAACCTTATATTCTATTCTTGTAAAGTTTTCTATTCATTTTCCAATTTTTAATTTCATAAAACAGTGTTCAATTTCAGACTGCACTTGTCTAATATGATCATGCCTGAACAAACGGTATGTGAATCATGCAAATGCTTAATTTATGTGAAATGTGTATTATTATTAACCAACCAAGCGTAGAAACACAGTAATTTACACCAATATAATAGCATTCAAATGGTAACTTGGAACTTGAAAAATCTATATTCATGCAAGTCAATTTAACAATTACCGTCTCGTACACAGTTGGCTTATCCTCACTAAACTGAGCAATATCTTTCGTCCTTTCAAGTGCACCAATAATATCATAGTCACTGCACAAGGTACTTGAGTTGTTGGGTGTCTTTCTCATTGTGGATGACTACACCAACGACGACTGATTGATACCAGTTGATGAAGTTAGCGGTGTATCAGAAGCTGTTGTTGTTCGGCTTTCAGAAATTTGTCTAAATGCAAGATTAACACCACTGCTGTCTCTTACTATTATCTCCGGTTTAGCACTATCATCTGATGATAGGTGGGCTATACGCTGATCAATTACACTGACGGTCTCACAAGTATCCATACCTTCTTCAACTGCATCTGCATTCAATTCTACTTCACGTTGTAGTTGTACAGAACCTTTGTTCAACTTACCAGTAGTAGGAATTTCCCTCATCTCATCATCATCAGCCAAAGACAAATGTGCACTATCATGATTATTATCACGAATATTCACTTTACCGTCAAATGCATCATTTTCAAACTCTTTAATAACAGAAGTAGACAATTTTGGTTCTTCCTCGCAAATCTTTAGATTGTTTTATAACTTCACTTCAGAAATACCTTGTAAACTTGTGGATTCAGAACTGGTGACATTTTTGCACGTGTTTGCTCTGAAATTTATTTAGTACTTATTTTAATATAATTCTCGATATTATGGTCCGAATCTCTGAAAATCGTGTTCGTAGAAACACAATTGTTTAGATAGTGGCTCAAATTTGGTTATAACTGCATTACCGCCGTGTAATACAGTATCAACTACTAGCTCTCAAAATGGTCTAAGTGCAGATCTCACTCCTGTGATACAGGTGAAAGATGTTCTGTTAGAGAACTCTGAGTTCTGTAAATCAAACCTCCTTGTGAAAGATATACAGGGGCAAGTAAGTGAACTTCAGAAAAAATTAGATCAGTTTGATAGTATGTCACTACCAATCTCAAATACCACGGAGAGTCGTTCCGATATTGTCCAGGTTAAGTCTTTACTGGATGTAACTCAAAACAAGCTTTCGGATTTAGACCCAATGGCCTGTCTGTTAAGAAAACATCCTGAAATATCTCCAGACAACCTAAATAAAGCTGAAAATCTGATTGACTGCTTGGCTACAGAGGTGATGAAGCGTGTAACCTCTTCTCACCAAGCCATAGCTTACAACGTCCCAGATTCTCTGCCCCTGAAGACTGTAAGACACAAAATCCTGATTTGTTGCGGCATGGCTAGTGTTCCATGTGAATGCAAAAGACTTCGTAAAAAGTCTAACCAGGCTAATTGCCCAATCATTTTTAAATTCAGTAATTCCCTTGATGCTAGTAAGTTTACTAAATGTCAGTATCACTTAGGACTGAATAGCAGTTATAAGTCTATAACCATAGCTCGGGATAAAACACCGTGTCAGCGCAGAATAATGCGTAGTGATAACCTGGTCACCTCCTATAGCTTAGATCTACCAAAAAGGGATCATGCACAGCAACAGACACCTGGTGCTGAAACTAGCATTCAGCAAACTACACAACAATCACGCTTGCCAATGGAACTAGGAACTGATTTAGATACCAGTACCCCTGTAAATAAAGCCTCATCGAAAGATGTTAAAATGGCTAGAACTTCTGCAAGTTGTTCTAAGAAACTTCCCCCCAAACGTAGTAACCTCACCACGGTGAACAAATTTCGCAGGGTTGAGACCAATGATGGGGAAGAATACTTTGTATTCAATAAGCCTGCTGAGAGTAAGAATGTCAACAAACAATCACTTAACACGAAAAACTCCTCTCGAAACACAAGTATGTCTGGAGTATTTAAGCATGCTCCACCTTATAGAAAGTCAGGCTCCAAGACTCCCAAAGTCTTGCAGCCAAAGCACCTTCCCTCACAATTCCCTTTAAGTTATAAAAACAACCCGAAGGTGTATACCGGTATGACGAATAGCAGTTGGATGGGTATACCTTTTGATGCTATGCTCTTTAACCGTCAACCTAGACCCAAACCCCACTACCCTTATATCCAGGAACACATGGTAAATTTTCCAGGTGTCCCGAATCACTGGTATGACCCATGGCACCTAGGACCACCTCATCGCACTCCAACCCCGATGTACAGACACCCAGTCCGACCTCCCTTTCATTCATAAACTCTTGCGGTGCTGACGCACAAATAGATTCAGGTTATGGTGACATTTTAAGCCAGTTTGTAGTGTCCCGTGACTTATTCACGATATTGCTAATTAATGCACGTTCCTTAATCAATAAGACATCTGAACTAAGGACATTATTATTAATCGCCAAGCCTACTGTGGTTCTGATTACTGAATCATGGTGCTCATCCTCTGTACTTGATGTGCATATAGGTATCGTTGATTACACTGTACACCGTGCAAACAGAGATCGCAAGCGTGGTGGAGGATGTCTCATATATATATATATATATATACCAAGCTCATTTGTAGTCAGTAAGGTGGAAGATGAAATAATGAATAATGTACCTGACTCACTCTGGGTTGTCTTACATGGAGATAAGTATAAACTTCTCATAGGCTGTGTTTATCGAGCATCAAGCGCAACAAAAGAAACTGATGCGTTATTAGCTAAATCGTTTGCACATGCCTCCTCGTTTAGTGCTAACTACAAAATAATTGCAGGGCCTGTTTGACATCTGGGCTACCTTTTTCGTGCATCTACATATTGCATCTAATAAGTCATGTTTTCATTCCTAATTTTAATAAAATATGATCACAAATCGCATAAAATACAGTAATTCATTCATTAAACGTTTTAAACCATATGACTTTCATGCAACTAATAATGCATCTAATAAATCTAAGAGAAAACATCATGCTGGCTGGCAGCGTGCACTTAAACAGACACCTTTATATCGTACAACCATTCCTGTTATTGTCACTTCAAACTGCCGTTCACTTCCCAACAAAATTATGCATCTCCAGTCTCTCTTATCATCTGATACTTATCACAATACGGCGATTGTTGCATTACAAGAAACATGGCTCCATGAACTCTATGATGACAATCTGGTTTCCCTAAATGGTTTTACATTGTTTAGACAAGATCGACTATGCTCCAGAAAGAAAAGAGGTGGAGGTGTTGCAACTTTCATTCATTCTCAATGGTCAACTTCAAATAATGTATGTTTTTCTTACTCTAATGACTTTATTGATTGTATAACGGTCAAATGCCGCCCGAAACATTTATCCAAATTCAAATACGTCTTCATCTCTAACATTTATGTTACTCCTGGCTGTTCTGCATCTGATCTATCTGATTTTGCTGATGAATTCACTGAATTCGCCGTTACACATCTTGAAAACTCTTTATCAGTTGTCACAGGAGATTTTAACTGCTGTGATTGTTCTTTCCTCGTATCATTAGGTCATGCCAATATTGTTAAATTCCCTACTCGACTTGATAAAACCCTTGACCTGGTGTTCATTAATGATGAGGAAATATATGAAGTACGCCGACGTGCTCCTATCATGAACTCAGATCATTGTATTATTCGGATATTACCTAAGATATACAGCAGATCTCACTTTAATATCTTCTCAAATCTGTCCAAGAGAACACAGCAAAGGTGTTACTCACAAGAAAATATGCTCAAACTAAGATGTATGCTAAATGACACTAACTGGGAACTTTTCAACGAACACAAACTGGATGATACTATTTCCAATTTGACTGACTATCTTAAATTCTGTCTTGATATATGCTGTCCAAAACAGATAATTTTCAAAAGAATGGATCGTTTTTCTTCCCCTCATCTCAAAAAACTTCGTAGAGAAAAAGAGAAGCTGTACAAGACAAAGAATAAATCTGGTCTTAAGAAGATAAACACCCAAATTAAATCTGAAATCAAGAGACTAAACAACATTTATAATCAAACAATACTATCTTGTAAAACCTCAGAAAACATATGGAAGCTTTTTAGAGAAATTACTGGTTGTGGTAAGCATAATAATTTTGCCTCTTCTATTGATGTAAATACTCTCAATAGATCTTTCATCCGCCCTCCAAATGTCCTTTCTGCCTTCAATTTAACTAATAACACGACCAGTGACTTTCATCGTTTCAATACTTCTGATGTTCTTAAATGTTTGAAATCTCTTAAACCTTCCCAGAGTCTAGGCCCTGATGGTATACCTGCCATTGTTTTAAAGAAATGTGCTGATATTTTAAGTAACCCACTTACAAGCATTTTCAATACTTCTTTTTCTAATAATAATGTACCTTCTCTGTGGAAAGATATTAAAATCATCCCTGTACCCAAGTCTGGTTCTGGAGATAGTGTTAAGTTTAGACCAATTGCCATTACCTCTCCTTTCTTGAAACTGATGGAGAAATTACTCTTACAAAAACTCATTCCCTCCCTAAGCTTCTCAAATGATCCAAAGCAGTTTGCTTACAAACAGGGTAGAAGTACTTTGGATGCTGCTGCTGTGTTTCATCACAACATTGTATCCTCCTTAGACAAAGGGGCCAAGTATGTCCGTTGTACTTTCCTTGATTACACATCTGCTTTTGACTCTGTACCTAGAGGCCTTTTGTTAAACAAGCTTAGCCTTACACAAACTGAGTCCTGGGCTATCAACTGGCTGCACTCTTACTTCTCCAATAGGATGCAGTACACGGTATATAATGGTGTAGCTTCCTCTCCTTTGCTTACTGAAGCTGGTGTTCCTCAGGGTGCTGTTCTCTCGCCGTTTCTCTTTTCCTTCTTCTTACATGACTTACCTCTCTCAGACGAAATCAACTTCGTCAAATATGCAGATGACCTGACTGTTTCGCTTCCCGTTAAGTCTCAGTCAGACTGCTTCAAATTAAATAGCTTCCTGTCGGACATCAGTCAGTGGTCTAAAATAAATGGCCTAACGCTGAATCCCTCAAAATGCCAGACTGTCGACTTCTCCTTTAGGCATAAACGAGATCTACAAACACTAGTAAGCACTCATGATGTCTGTAGAATCGAGGGGACTATAATTGAAACAAAGTCTAATGCAAAATACCTCGGATTAGTTATATCTTCCGACCTTACTTGGTCATCTCATATCCAAATGATTTCCAAGAAAGTGTTTCGTCTAACCTACTACATTAAGAAACTCAGACTAACTGGAGTCCCTCAACCTCTGCTTACACAATTTGTCAACTCTCGTATCCTACCTATTCTACTTTACTGTTCCCCGTTAGTCTTTCCTGGGTTACTGAAAAAGGATTATACCATCCTGAGAAGGATGTTGAAGGTAGTTAGCAGGACTAGCGGTGTAAAACTCAGTCAGCTCGTCACAACATTAGTGGATAAGCATCTGAATACATGTGAGAAATGGTCTAAAACCATACTCTCTGACCCCCAACACCCCCTCTATTCCCAACTCTCTCCCTGCATCTCATCAGGTAGAACCAGAAATCAGTATAAAATAATATATGCTCGCACAACCAAGTATAGGAACTCAACGATACCATATTTGGCCCGTGTTCTAAGTGACAGAGACAATGTTAGGCGTGAAACCTATGACTTGCTTTGTTGTTAATAACATAATTTTGGCCCTTGTTTTTTCCCCCTTACACTCTCTTATTTGTACTCTATAGTGAACAACCTTCTTAAACATACTTAGCTGCTTAAAATTATTATCATTGGCTTACATTTTTATTCTTTATTCTATTCCTTCTTTGTACATCTACTGGGTCCGACTATATTATCACTATGATTATTAAAAATTGTCCCGTCATTAACCATCATGTAACATTAGTTTTGTGGTTGTTCTTTGTTCGGCACTATTTAACTGACAATCTTGTTTGTTATTGCCACTATCACCATCTTAAAAATTTTGTATTATGCATGATTCCTCACACTACCACTACAAACAACCGCATTAGTACTGACAAAAAAAAAACCTGAAATGTTTATCTTATGATTGCTTAGTGTTGTTCAATCAAATTAACTGATCATCTTGGCTATAAACATTTTTTAAGAACATCTCATAATTTCCCGTATGATTATAGCTGTTACTGTTCACCACGCATACACATATCGTAGCTTCCACTAACTAATACTGAAATATTTTTTTTCATTATTTGTGTTGATCTTCTTTTTTACTCAGTATTTTTATTTGCAATTTTTTTTGGTTATTTCTGTTTCTTTTTTTGGTTTTTTTTATATTTTATTTTTTTTATAATACTCCTTTTAAATGTACGATGAAATTAGATGCAATATTGTAGATATGTGCTGAAAATTCCACACTGTACCACAAGTACTGTTTCTGGAATAAAGCGAAATTGTTATGTTATGTTATGTTCCAGAAGTCAATTGGTTAAGTAGTTCCGATCCCCAACGCTTCGACGAATTACTTGCCACTATCGACTGTTATGGATGGCAAAAACACGTCCAGACACCTACTCGTGGTGACAACATGTTGGACCTTGTTTTGTGTTATGACACAATGCCAGTCTCCACCTAGGTTGGTAATAGATTTTCCAGTAGTGACCATAGAATGATACTCTGCTCTCTGCCTTTCTGATTACCAAATACAAGAAACAAACAAGATTCAGGAAGCACAATATATACAGACTGGGTAATAGTCCAAGAACTTATTCGACTCTGTCAATGGGATGACTATTTTACCACTGACTCCCTGGAGGCCGTAGTAACCCTGTTTTACAGGAATGTTACCCTTTGTCTAGATACAGTTACCCCAAAGAAAATAGTAAAATTAAGTAGACACCGAGCTGAATATATTCCAAGGGCACACCGCAATAAGTTAAGGAAGCTGAAGAAACAGTACTATTCCACTAAGGGTATATCACCACAACTGTCAATCCACGAGTCTCTTGAATCTATCAAGCGCCTATGTTCTCAAAAGGACCTAGACGAAGAGTTAGCGGCACATGAAAGTACCTCCAAAGTTTATAACTTAACGGCACTTCTTAAAAAACGAATGCAGTCGGCGAGGGAAATCCCCTATGTCAATCACGTCTCATAAACCCTTAATGCCCAGCTCTCGCTACGCTCGGGCCCACGCTGTTCTTCGAAGATTTCGGAAACGCTTAGTTATAACGGACGAAAAAACCAAAACACCGATCTGCCGCTTGAGATTTGTTTATTGTTACACCAACATATAAAAGAAATAAGCGAACTAAGGTTTCTGACGATGTTTCACTCTTCTTTCTGAACAGCGACCGATGAGACGATGACTGTCGTATTGATGCCTCCGCGAAAATTGGGGAAGTTGATTTTGAGCAAACAACCATGAATTGATCGTTCAATCTTCAACTACATTGACACTCCCCGACAAAACACGGATCCAACCCATTTTTCCTTCACGACCAATGCACGTTGACTTGGATGCCATTGCGAGAACCTGGGTCACACGGACAGAGCTGAAATGGAAAACAAACAGAAAAGCCAACACACCACAAGCATACCCACAGCACAATCTCACACATCAATGACGACCTGCGCCTCCAGACAGAGACCTCCTCTTGACATCTTGCAACACAATCACCACTTGCTAGAATGACTCTTGCAGAATGTAACGTGACCATGGCAGCACCTCACGATACTCTACGCACATCCTCTTATCCACTCATTACCAATTACCACTTCAATCGCTTGTCACTCATTCTGCCTCAGTTCTAGTAACGGTGATGTATGCGAGCCTCAGCCGTTTACACTGTTTCTCCCCGGCGTGTCGGACCGCAGCTAACAATTATCTCCGTGTGCGTTTCATTCTCAGCAATAGCCTAGCCTCCCCGGCGTATAAGCCCCATCTGCTGTCTCTAACATCAATCAATTCATTCACGGATGTAGAAGACTCGAAACAACTTCAGAAGTAATCACGACGAAAATTTTAACAAAATTACGCAATAACAACAAGATACGAAAACAACAAGTAAACACAATGAATCCAAAATACACCAATTGATATGACACACCACACGTATATACAAATAGTACAAACAACCTCGCCGATCATGTCTTGGTGGAATTCCTTTGAAGAATTGCAGGACTTACACCAGTACGCCTACAACCCTTCTCAGGTTGACGATTGTTATTTGTGGAATGTCCGGACACAAACAAAATTAACCAACAATTATATCAATTGGAACTCACACAACTATTTAACACAAACATATGTACAATCAACACATCAAATGTGGTGGATTGTGCATTGACGAACTACCGTTGAACAACTGTAGGACTTACAGCAGTACGTCTACATTCCTTCTCACGTTGATGATCCAAGTGGAAGTCGTCCGGACACAAACAGAATTACCAACAGCTAGATGACAGATGATATCAATTCAGTATATGCAATACGAACATATGTACAAAATCACACACCAAGCACATTGGGCTGCTCACTGATGCGCTACCCTTTGAAGAATTGTAGGACTTACAGCAGTACGCCTACAACCCTTCTCAGGTTGACGCTCTAGGTTGGAAAATCGTCGCAGAGTTCATTTGCTAACTTCCTTCTATGAGCTATATCCTCAAATCTGAACGGTAACACGCCCATGTCATTGTATCGTAGAATATAGATGACCAAAAAACACACGACATATCTCATCAACCAAGTATAGAAACAGAGTAATTTACACCAAAGATAATAGCATTCAAATAGTAACTTGGAACTTGAAAGACCTTTATTCATGCAAGTCAATTTAACAATTACTCTCTCGTTTACACTTGGCTTATCCTCACTAAACTGAGCAATATCTTTCGTCTTTTCAAATGCACCAATACTATCATAGTCATTGCACAAGATACTTGAGTTGATGGGCGTCTTTTTCATTGTGGATGACAACACCAACGACGACTGATTGATACCAGTTGATGAAGTTAGCGGTGTATCAGAAGCTGTTGTTGCTCGGCTTTCAGAAAGTTGTCTACTTGCAAGACTACCACCACTGCTGTCTTTTACTATCAGCTCAGGTTTAGCACTATCATCTGATGATAGGTGGGCTATACGCTGATCAATTACACTGACGGTCTCACAAGTATCCATACCTTCTTCAACTGCATCTGCATTCAATTCTACTTCACGTTGTAGTTGTACAGAACCTTTATTCAACTTACCAGTAGTAGGCATCCCCCTCATTTCATCATCATCAACCAAAGACAAATGTGCACTATCATGATCATTACCACAAATATTCAATTTACCGTCAAGTTCATCATTTTCAAACTCTTTAATAACAGAAGTAGACAATTTTGGTTCCTCCTCACAAATCATAAAAGGTTTTATATCCTCACTCTGACTAGTTATACCTTGTAAACTTGTGGAGTCAGAACTGCACCCTGAAGCAGTAACTCTCTTCTGTGACACTCTATTCAACAATGGCTTACCAGTTGCAACTACAGACTTCTTCACCGCACCGTTATCGTCACACAATTCGGAGTCAGGCCTGGAGTTTACATTGAGCTTGTCACTAAACTTGCTCACTGGTTCACAGTTCACTTCTGTATGCACCTCTTGCACACGTGTAAACCACAACCGTGTTTGTCTTGCATCTTGTAACTTATCTGTTGAGGATGTACTACGAAACCTGTTACACTCACTAGGTCTATATGCATTACTATACATCATGGAGCCTTCTCGATATCCACCTCTCTGAGGCCCTTTCGTCATCAATGATTGCGTTTTACCCTCAGACTGCTCTATTCTAGGGGTGAGATTCAATAGACTGGCAAACTTGCTCATAGATTGATTGACACTATCCTTTACCAGTTTCAGGATATCATCAAACTTTGGCTCGATACCCTCATCCTCCATACGGGAGCTTATCTTCACCCACTTCCTTTGCAGTCGAGTAGGTAGACGTCTTGCTATTACTTCTAGTATAAAACTCGAGTTGAGGTCACTCATGCGATTCATCGAAATCATTCCATTCTTGTAAATTAGCAAATTATCTAAAAACTCAGTGAGTGCCTGGGAGTCATCCTGTAATTGACCACCATTACCCTTAACAGCCTCGAATAATTTCCCTGCAATCATCGAAGGTCTTCCAAACCTTTGACGTAATATGCTCATAGCCTCGTTGTAGCCCTCTTTTGGCTTCATAAGCTTACAGCACTGTATAGCTCTTGAAGCATCTCCAGTGCAATATCTCATCAAATACATTAACTTCAATTCATCACTTAATAGAAAACTACTCAACATGATCTCAAACTCCTTTACAAATTGTAAATAATCAGCTGGGTTTCCATCAAAACACCGTGGCTCTAATTTAGGGAGTTTGATGTTCCTATTATCCCTGAACGACGAAACAGTAACATCAATCATGTCATGCTTAACATCAGACACATCGTTACAATTAACAGACAAGTCACCATGACTTACTTTCCTGTTTGCATCCAAGACACTCTGTCCCTTCTTTGACCCAGGCATTGTTGAACTTGACTCAATTCCAAAAAAGTTCCAGATATTGCTTGTTCAAAGAGGACTTTAGAAAGAAGAGAACACGAAGTTCAGCAAAGATATCTTTTCGGCGATTTCATTCTCAAAAGCTGGACAATCGCATTTATATAGATTATTTTAACAAAGAGGACTTGACCGGCACCAGGAAAAATGAACGGCGACTATCCGAACTTTCACCAACTGTTTGAATCCGCCAGATCTGTTTCTATCGTCAGAAACTGTCAATCACGTCTCATAAACCGTTAATGCCCAGCTCTCGCTACGCTCGGGCCCACGCTGTTCTTCGAAGATTTCGGAAACGCTTAGTTATAACGGACGAAAAAACCAAAACACCGATCTGCCGCTTGAGATTTGTTTATTGTTACACCAACATATAAAAGAAATAAGCGAACTAAGGTTTCTGACGATGTTTCACTCTTCTTTCTGAACAGCGACCGATGAGATGATGACTGTCGTATTGATGCCTCCGCGAAAATTGGGGAAGTTGATTTTGAGCAAACAACCAAGAATTGTTTGTTCAATCTTCAACTCCATTGACACCCTACTTACTTCACGACAAAGTAATCTACAATGAGCCTGCCACCATCTGTGAACTTTTCAGTGATTGGTTTGCAAACTTTGGTTTAGAAACACATGTGTCTGGTGAAACCGACCACCCCCTTACTATCTCTTCCCTCGGATGCATTGTGTTCACTAATCAATTAATAGTACAAGCAAATAAAAGCCTTAAACCTTCCACTAGTACGGGACCGGATGGCCTCGCTTCGATAACTTTCAAAAACAGTGGGTGTGATATACCCTTGTTACTTCTTAAATTCTTCTCAATATCTATGGACACTGGCACTTACCCTGATGAGTGGAAAATTAGCCTCATAATTCCACACTACAAATCTGGTGATAAGGCAAACGTCCGTAATTACAGACCCAAAAATATAACCCCAGTTATCTCACGAATCATGGAGAAAGTTTTAAAAGATCAACTGTCAGACTACCTACTTAGGGAAGATCTTGTTACAAGGTCTCAACACGGATTTCTCAAAAATAGATCCTGCGTTACTTGCCACTTCGACATTTTCAACTGCATCACTAGTAGTCGTGAAGCACGTAGGCTAGTCGTTGTTCTCTACTTCGATATATCTAGGGCATTTGACATGGTATCTCACAGTATTCTCTTTGAGAAGCTGTACTCTTGTGGAATTCGCAACCCACCACTGAACTGGTTAAAATCGTTTCTAAGCAACAGGGTACAAATAACCAAAGTTGGATCTGTATTGTCTCATCCTAGGCTGATCTCAAGTGGGGTTGTGCAAGGTAGTGTCCTAGGGCCACTTTTATTCACAGTCTACATTAGCAGCAATTGCAAGTGCCTCAAATAAATCTTGAACTAAGTAGTCTCGCAACATGGTGTGCTGAATCCTGTCTAAACTTTAACATTGACAAATGAGGCTGGATCTGTATCGGAAACAGTAACCTTGATCTAACTCTTGAAATAAATGGGCGAAAACTAGCTTAGCTCAACTCAGTCGTAGATCTCGGTATTAGATACTCTAGTAACCTAACGTTCTCTGAACAGACTGATTATGCCAGACGTAAAACGCGAAGGCTGATAGGATGCATAACACGCAATTTCTTTTGTTGTGAAACTAGGGTTTTATTATACAAAGTATGTGTCCGACCTTTCTTAGAATACTGCCCGTTTATTCTTAGCGGACTCAGACAAAATGACAAGCTTAAATTAGAGGGAGTGTAACGGCAGTTTACCTCAAGAACTCTTGGTTTAGAGAGTGGTCTGGAATACCATGAGCGATGCGTAAGACTAAGATTAGAACCCCTCTGGAAAAGACGCCTCAAGCTAAACCTTATCTTTTACTACAAGCTAACTAATCTTCTCTTGCATTCCTCCGAGCCAATAACCAAACCTACCACTGTCATCAGTTACAATCTTAGAAATCATCACAACCTAGCTGCTATGGAGCACTGTCAGACTTACGTGCGGTACAACTTCTTCTTAAATAGGTTTTCAGCCATTTGGAATAGACTACCAGCTAATGTGCGCGATGCAAACACACTTCCAGTGTTCATCTCCTCAGTCACCAGACCGCTCAAAGATGACAATGCACTTTTGCGCCTGACTCTTACACCTTCTTTTTTACCCTACATAGATATTTTAAGTTCTTTAAACGTGTAGTTACAACAAACCGCAATCATAAATTTTAATATTATTGGAACTAGATGATAAACATTTCTACACAGGACAGTAATAATATTAGTTTACACATAATATAAAAGTTAGCATAACGGGACTAGTTAGTTAGTGAACAAAAATAAGCATAGTTACTAAACAGAATATATGTGTATATATTTATTAATCACTCCTTAAGGACTCCTCTTGCTTTCTTTTGCGTTGCTGTTGTTTGTCTTCTTTTTCTCTCACCATTTTAGCTTCCATTGGACTTTTTGAATGAGAATGAATAATGTGGATGTTTGACCATTTACAATGACAAATGATCTGCAAACATTACTGGTTCCATATCTTTCAGTTGCCTAGTTAATGACGAATTAACTTTCCCCACGACGCAACCTGGATTACATTTGTGGAATATACTCTTATACTAATGGAAAAGTATTAATTTGTAATACAACGTCACGATTGTAACTTATAACATAACTGATCGTATCTGTAAAAATAGCTTTCTTATTACGCGATTTGGATATAAATCAAAAATGAGATTCGGATTTGTACACACCCAAGTTATATTGGGGAATTACTTCAAGCTTTATTTTTTTCCCAAGTATTTTTAATCCATCCAAAACATCCTTGGGTTTTTTTGTTAATGCGAAGTCGATATTCCTATATTTCATGTTGTGCTCCATTGAATGACTGGTTATCGCATTGTTCCCACAAACCAAAGACAAAAACGTCAGCAACCATGTATTCATTTTATTTTATTTTAGTTTTGTTTTTGATTACAGCTTGATTCCACACTGTATTTTTGGTACAAGTGTGGAATTTTCAGCATGGATATCGGTAGCCCAAATTTCGCAGGCTGACCATAGATATCAAGGTGTGCGTCGGCGTGGGCTCGAACCCCCGACCATGTGTATGTTTGGCGGGAGTCCTAACCACTGTGCCACCGACGCACCATAAACCAAATTTATGAAATTTTAATAATGCTTATCCATGCCTGTATATTTGGTGTGTCCTACACAAGTAGGAAAAAATATGTATTTTATTAAAACATTATTATTAAGTATGATTGCTAATCGTATATGTAATTTATCATATTGATGATGCCTGTAAACTGGCGTCCCTCATGTACAAAATAAATAAATAAATTTATTCTCATAGTACAGTACATGAGGGACTCCAGTTTACAGGCATCATCAAATTGTTACAGAAATAGGACCATATTATTCAGTCACAATTTACAGTCGATAGCAAAATATGTTTCACATGTACGCTGGAGATTATGCATACACTTGATAAATGTTAATCCCAGTAGTATAAAACATCCTTTTCACTTATGTACAATCATTTCTTTGCACAGTTGGAAAAATCTGCCAGATTGTCAGTGAGTGCAACACATCAGGAAATACAGAAGTATTGTATTTGCATTAACAAAAAAACCAGGTCTTTGGTGGATGGGTTATAAGTGCCTGGGAAGAAAAAAAGCTTGAAATCAGTTTTCATATATATGATAATAGCTTTATTCCAAAAACGGTACTGATGATACAGCAAGGAATTTCAAGCATTCAGTACAATATTGCATTTAATTTACTCAAAAACGACAAAAAATTATAAGTACACATTACATAATAATAATGAAACGATTGTTACAGCAGCTACATAGCAAAATACTGTATGCAATACGGTGAAAAATATGCATAAAGTATAAAATTGTAGTAATAGTAATAGTAGTAATACTAACTAAAATAAAGTAGCAGAGTAATAAATAAACGACAGAAAGTGTGATACAATAAAATACAGAAAGATGAACGATGAAAGGGTCGATTCACTTTGCTAATTACATAGTAACTTATGAGTTTCACGTCTAACAGAGTCTTCGTCACATAAAGTACGGGCTAAATAGGGTATTGTAGAATTTCTGTACTTAGTGGTACGAGCATATAACTTTTTATATTGACTTCTCGTCCTACCTGATGAGATACAAGGGGATAGGCGTGAATAAAGAGGTGCAGAGGGTCTGACAGTATAGCGTTTGCCCATTTCGTACAGGAATTTATATGCCTCTCGACTGTAGTATTGGCGAGCTCATGCAGTGGCAGACCACATACCCTACTCACAGCATTTAATACTCTTCGTAATATGATATAATCTTTTTTGAGAAGCCCAGGAAAGATTAATGGAGAGCAATAGAGTACAATAGGTAAAATACAGGAGTTTAAAAATTGCAAAACTAAAGGTTGGTTGATACCTGATTGTCTTAACTTTTTAATGTAGAAGGTAAGACGAAACATTTTCTTAGAGATAGATAAGATGTGGGATGACCATGAAAGGTCAAAGGAAAGAACTAATCCAAGGTATTTAATGCTTGACTTGGTTTCAATTCCCGTGCCATCTTTGCTACAGGCATCATGCGAACTAACTAGTTCATGTAAGTCACGTCGATGCTTGAAAGTAAAGTCAACTGCCTGACATTTGGAAGGATTTAACATAAGACCATTTGACTTGGACCACTTGTTGATGTCCAACAGAAAGCTTTTAAGTTTGGAGCTGTCAGACTCGGAAGTGATAGGCAGTGATACAGTCAGATCATCTGCATATTTGACAAAGTTAGTTTCGTTTGAATGAGGCAGGTCATGTAGGAAGAAAGAAAAAAGAAAAGGAGAGAGGATGGCACCTTGTGGAACACCGGATTTTGTAAGCGAGGTAGAAGATTTGACATTATATACAGTATACTGCATTCTATCAGAAAAATAGGAATGCAACCAACTCTTAGCCCAGGATCCTGTTTGTGTCAACGATAGCTTATTTAATAAAAGGCCCCTAGGTACAGAGTCAAAAGCAGATGTGTAGTCTAAGAAAGCACCAAGAACATATTTAGCACCTTTGTCTAGACAAGAAACAACATTGTGATATAAGACAACCGCAGCATCCAAGGTACTTCTACCATGTTTGTATGCAAATTGTTTAGGATCATTAAAAGGTTTCAAAGCGGGTTCAAGACGAAGTAAAAGTAATTTTTCCATCAATTTTAAAAAGGGGGAAGTAATTGCAATAGGCCGAAATTTAATATCAGAACCAGAAGATGGTTTTGGTATAGGGATAATTTTAATGTTTTTCCATGCAAAAGGTAGAACGTTACCGGAAAAAGAAGCATTAAAAATGTTAGTAAGAGGATAACACAAAATATCAGCACAGTCCCTGAGGACAATGGCAGGTATGCCGTTGGGACCAAGGCTTTGAGAAGGCTTAAGAGACCGGAGACATTTAAGAACATCAAGGGTATTAAAACCACTAAAATTATTGTCAGTATGATTTGTATCATTTGGAAGGGTATCAACAGAAGAGCGTGTGAAAGATTTATAAGGAGGGTCGACATTAAGAGATAAGACAGAAATACATCGCTTACCGTTAGTAATTTCTTTGAAAAGTTTCCACAAATTAGAAGGGGTTTTACATGACAAAAATCTTTGATTATATAAAACATTTAGTCTTTTCATTTCGAGTTTTATCAGAATATTTAACTTTTTTACACCAGGTTTATCATTTGTTTTGAACAACAGTTCTTTATCTCTTCGTAGCTTTTTGAGATATGGCAAAGATAAGCGATCAAATCGAATGAATAATGTTTCTTTAGGACAACATATTTCGAAACAGAATTTAAGATAATCGGTAGTGTTTGTGATTGTTTCATCTAATGTTTGTTCTGTAAATAAGTCCCAGTTAGTGTCTTTCAACATGCATCTGAGCTTGTTTAGGTTGTCTTGTGGGTAGCATCTCCGTTGAACTTTACTGTAGAGGTGAGAGAGGACACCTTTGTGTGATTTGGAATATATTTTAGGCAGTACACGTATGATGCAGTGGTCAGAGTTAAGTAAAGGAGCACGTTTGAGAGCTTCATATATACCAACATCATTGATAAATACCAGGTCCAGTGTTTTACCGAGACGGGTCGCAAAGTCAACAATATTGTCATGACCAAGTGATATAAGGAAGGAGCAATCGCTTCCATTGAAGTCGCCAGTTACTATTGATAAAGAGTTCTCGAAGCAAGCTGCAGCAAAAGCGGTGAATTCATCAGCGAACATAGATAAATCCAATATGGTACAGCCAGGAGAGACATAAACATTAGAAATATAAATGAATTTGTATTTTGACAGGCGTTTCGGGCGACATCTCGCAGTGATGTAACCAATGTAGTCATTCGAGAATTTCAAACGAACTTTGTTAGAAATGGACCATTTTGAGTGAATGAAAGTTGCAACACCTCCACCACATTTTTTCTTGGAATAAACACGGTCTTGTCGGAATACATTAAAATTGTTTAGAGACACGATATTGTCATCATATGAGTCACGGAGCCAGGTTCCTTGTAGAGTGAAAATACCAGTATTGTGGTAGATTCCTGATGACAACAGGGACTGAAAATCCAGAATTTTGTTAGGAAGGGACCGGCTGTTGTTACTAATGATAACTGGGACAGTGGTGTGATGTATAGGCGTAGATTCTAAGGCACGCTGCCAACCTCCATGGTGCTTTTTCTTGAGTTTGTTGCAAATATGAAAGTTTTTGGGTTTAAAACGTTTTATAAAATCCCGAGAGTGGATAATACGATTAGAATGCATAATGTGATATGTAAATACCAATAAAATACGATTAAATAGATGCAAAATGTACATGGAACGTGGTAGCCCAAAATGTTCAAACAGGCCGCCAAGGTCATTCGATGTTCGTTGTGTACAGAATACTTGAATTATAGTTCATTGATGTGTTATTTTGAAATCAGTGATATGTTCATTTCATTTGATCTTCAGTGTCATTCTTAGGAGTAAAATACACAAATATTAGACGGATTAATTAACGGATTTCTACTGTCTGTGGGTATTTTCTTCTCGTGAGGAAGGTTTTTGAATTCCAGTTGTTTCGAAAGGAGTTGAGAATATTAACTGCTCAGCAACATTATGGATATAAGTTCCCCACATTATCTTAGGAAAGTCGGGTTGTAGTTGGTGAGGCATATATGATGCCCGACGAGCGTACATCTGTCCATGTGATGTTGCGGTGAGTTATTCATGTTGTCGGTTTATGTCCATTTAATTCCACTTATTGTGTTGGGTAGAAGTTATACAAAAAAATTTTTGCCTGTATGAGGGTTGGTATCTTAATTGTTAATGTTTTATCTAAAATTATAAAACATAAAAGATTAAGATAATTATCCCCAAACAGACAGAAAATTTCGTTTTTAAAACCTCTAAAACGAGAACATATTAATATAATTATTATTATAAAGACAAAAAGTAAACAATTAATCCAAACACAAATTGATATGACACACCACACATATACAAACAGTACACATAACCTCGCCTACATGTCTCGATGGAATTCCTTTGAAGAATTGCAAGACTTACACCAGTACGTCTGCAACCCTTCACAGGTTGACGATTGTAAGTTGTGGAATGTCCGGACACAAACAAGAATAATCAATAATTACAATAATTGGAACCCACACAATTATTTAACACCAACATATGTACAATCAATATATCAAATGTTGTGGATTCTGCCTTCACGAACTACCGTTGAAGAATTGTAGGACTCACAGCAGTACGCCTACATTCATTCTCAGATTGATAACCAAGAGGAGAATGCTCTGAACACAAATATAATTATCAAACACATAGATGAGAGATGGTACCAATTCAGTATATACAACATGAACATATGTACAAAACAACACTCCAAGCACGTCGTGCTGCTCATTGATGCACTACCATTTGAAGACTTGTAGGTGTCAATGTAGTTGAAGATTGAACGATCAATTCATGGTTGTTTGCTCAAAACGAACTTCCCCAATTTTCGCGGAGGCATCAATACGACAGTCGTCGTCTCATCGGTCGCTGTTCAGAAAGAAGTCAGAAGACAACTGTCAGAAGTAGTATTCTTATTCATTATTGTAATATTTGTTCACAGACCTTAGTAGAAATATTTATTATATGTTGGTGTTACAATAAAGAATTCTCAAGCGGCTAATCGGTCTTTTGGTTTTTGCGTCCGTTATTACTAAGCGTTTCTGAGAAACTTCAAAGAACAGCGTTAGCCCGAGTGCAGGAAGAGCTGGGCATTGACGGTTTACGAGACGTGGCTGACAGTTTCTGACGGTACAACATCAGTTTTTAAACGGTCTTGAACAGTTGGGAGGACTTTGGATAGTCACCGTTCATCTTTCCTGGTGCCGGTCAAGTCCTCTTTGAACAAGCAATATCTGGAACGTTTTTACAATTGCGCCAAGTTCAACAATGCCTGGGTCAAAGAACGGAAAGAGTGTCTTGGATGCAAACAGGAAAGTAAGTCATGGTGACTTGTCTGTTACTTGTAACGATGTGTCTGATGTTAAGCATGACATGGTTGATGTTACTGTTTCGCCGTTCAGGGATAATGGGAACATCAAACTCCCTAAATTTGAACCACGGTGTTTCGACGGAAACCCAGCTGATTATTTACAATTTGTAAAGGAGATTGAGATTATGCTGAGTAGTTTTCTATTAAATGATGAATTGAAGTTGATGCATTTGATGAGGTATTGCACTGGAGATGCTTCAAGAGCTATACAGTGCTGTAAGCTTATGAAGCCAAAAGAGGGCTACAACGAGGCTATGAGCATACTACGTCAAAGGTTTGGAAGAACTTCGATGATTGTAGGGAAATTACTCGAGGATGTTAAGGGTAATGGTAGTCAATTGGAGATGACTCCAAGGCACTCACTGAGTTTTTGGATAATTTGCTGATTTACAAGAATGCATTGATTTCGATGAATTGCATGAGTGATCTCAACTCGAGTTTTATACTAGAAGTAATAGCAAGACGCCAACCTACTCGACTGCAAAGGAAGTGGGTGAAGATAAGCTCCCGTATGGAGGATGAGGGTATCGAGCCAAAGTTTGATGACATTCTGAAACTGGTAAAGGATAGTGTCAATCAATCTATGAGCAAGTTTGCCAGAATATTGAATCTCACCCCTAGAATAGAACAGTCTGAGAGCAAAATGCAAACATTGATGACGGAAGAATCTCAGATAGGTGGATATCGAGAAGGCTCCATGATGTCAAGTAATGCATATAGACCTAGTGAGTGTAACAGCTGTCGTAGTACATCCCATATTAGTTTGATTATTAAATGTATCACACAGTGAAGCAGTATTGTATACTGGATGACGTTTCGAACACAATTTATTGTTCATAATCATATCAATTTTTGTCACACGACTTCGAGATTTGATTTTTATAGTTTTCTCTGTCTTCTCCTATTTGTTGTATGGGCAGTAGAATTTTCCATATATCTGGGACAGGTGTTGAATCATTCCTATTACATGTATTTGCAGTTGATTCGATAAACAAAGCTTCTGTTATCAATCTCTCCCTATACCCTGTGACATTAGATTTTAAAACTGTCATCCTATCCCATGCTATTGTATGGTTGTGTGTAACTGCATGTAGTGCTATAGCTGAACTACTCTCTAGACTTCTTATCTTATTCGGGTCAACCAATCTAGATTTAGCTAGGTTTTTATGTTCGGCTAGTCTGACTGCCCCTGTTCTACTAGTTTGACTTATGTATTTGACCTCACAATCATTGCAGGGTATTAGATAAACTAAATTGTTTTGTTTTAATGGCTCTACAGGATCCTTTAACCGACAAAGCTTGTTTCTAATTGAGTTTGTGGGTTTGAATGCCACTTTTATTCCTGCCTTGTTAAGAATTCTGCGTAAGGCTTCCGAGGTTCCTTCTTTGTATGGAATTATTGTTGATGATTTACATTCCTTATTGTTGGTGTCGTTATTAATATTATTATTGTCACTATTATTATTACCATTATTATTATTATTTTTATTATTGTTCACCCCCACCCCAAAAGTATGGTGGAGGTATGTAGATGACACATTCACTGTACTTAGAACACAAGATATAGATAGATTTTTCGAGCACATCAACTCGAAGGTGTAGGCAATTCAATTCACTTATGAATTGGAAAGTCAGGAAGGGGAACTTCCAATGTTAGATTGCAACGTAAAAAGGAAAGAAGATGGGAAGCTAAACACTAGTGTTTACAGAAAACCCACACATTCAAACAGATATTTGGATTTCCGATCATCCCATCCTATGTCAGTAAAAATAGGATTAGTGAAATGTTTATATAACAGAGCACAAAAACTAAGTAGTACCAAAGAAAATCTAAGACAGGAAGTGACACACATAAAAGAAGCCTTGAAACTTAATAATTACCCGGATAAATTAGTCAAGAAATATGTAAGTAAATATAAAAATAAAATAAAGAAGGACAACAGAGATAGTGATAATAATAATAATGATAACAATAATAATAATAGTAATAACAATAATAATAATGGTAATAATAATAGTGACAATAATAATATTAATAACGACACCAACAATAAGGAATGTAAATCATCAACAATAATTCCATACAAAGAAGGAACCTCGGAAGCCTTACGCAGAATTCTTAACAAGGCAGGAATAAAAGTGGCATTCAAACCCACAAACTCAATTAGAAACAAGCTTTGTCGGTTAAAGGATCCTGTAGAGCCATTAAAACAAAACAATTTAGTTTATCTAATACCCTGCAATGATTGTGAGGTCAAATACATAAGTCAAACTAGTAGAACAGGGGCAGTCAGACTAGCCGAACATAAAAACCTAGCTAAATCTAGATTGGTTGACCCGAATAAGATAAGAAGTCTAGAGAGTAGTTCAGCTATAGCACTACATGCAGTTACACACAACCATACAATAGCATGGGATAGGATGACAGTTTTAAAATCTAATGTCACAGGGTATAGGGAGAGATTGATAACAGAAGCTTTGTTTATCGAATCAACTGCAAATACATGTAATAGGAATGATTCAACACCTGTCCCAGATATATGGAAAATTCTACTGCCCATACAACAAATAGGAGAAGACAGAGAAAACTATAAAAATCAAATCTCGAAGTCGTGTGACAAAAATTGATATGATTATGAACAATAAATTGTGTTCGAAACGTCATCCAGTATACAATACTGCTTCACTGTGTGATACATTTAATAATCAAACTAATATGGAATTACTTAATACCACACTGCCCAAGTTTTACACATATATTCTTAGTACATCCGCAACAGATAAGTTACAAGATGCAAGACAAACACGGTTGTGTTTTACACGTTTGCAAGAGGTGCATACAGAAGTGAACTGTGAACCAGTGAGCAAGTTCACTGATAAGCTAAATGTGAAATCCAGGTCTGACTCCGAATTGTGTGACGATAACGGTGCGGTCAAGAAGTCTGTAGTTGCAACTGGTAAGCCATTGTTGAATAGAGTGTCACAGAAGAGAGTTACTGCTTCAGAGTGCAGTTCTGACTCCACAAGTTTACAAGGTATTACTAGTCAGAGTGAAGATATAAAACCTTTTATGATTTGCGAGGAGGAACCAAAATTGTCTACTTCTGTTATTAAAGAGTTTGAAAATGATGAACTTGACGGTAAATTGAATATTTGTGGTAATGATCAGGATAGTGTACATTTGTCTTTGGTTGATGATGATGAAATGAGGGGGATGCCTACTACTGGTAAGTTGAACAAAGGTTCTGTACAACTACAACGTGAAGTAGAATTGAATGCAGATGCAGTTGAAGAAGGTATGGATACTTGTGAGACCGTCAGTGTGATTGATCAGCGTATAGCCCACCTATCATCAGATGATAGTGCTAAACCTGAGCTGATATTAAAAGACACCAGTGGTGGTGGTCTTGGGAGTAGACAACTTTCTGAAATTCGAGCAACAACAGCTTCTGATACACCGCTAACTTCATCAACTGGTATCAATCAGTCGTCGTTGGTGTTGTCATCCACAATGAAAAAGACGCCCATCAACTCAAGTATCTTGTGCAATGACTATGGTAGTATCAGTTCGTTTGAAAGGACGAATATCAGTGGTCAGTTTAGTGAGGATAAGCCAAGTGTAAACGAGAGAGTAATTGTTAAACTGACTTGCACGAATAAAGGCATTTCTAGTTTCAAGTTACTATTTGAATGCCATTATCTTTGGTGTAAATTACTCTGTTTCTACGCCTGATTGACCATATACGTCGTGTGTTTGTTCGTCATCTATATTCTACGGTACAATGACATGGGCGTGTTACCGTTCAGATTTGAGGATATAGCTGATAGAGGGAAGTCAGCAGATGAACTCTGCGACGATTTTCCAACCTAGAGCGTCAACCTGAGAGGGGTTGTAGGCGTACTGCTGCAAGTCCTACAATTCTTCAAAGGGTAGCGCATCAGTGAGCAGTCCAATGTGCTTGGTGTGTGATTTTGTACATATGTTCACATTGTATATACTGAATTGATATCACCTGTCATCTAGCTGTTGGTAATTCTGTTTGTGTCCGGACGACTTCCACTTGGATCATCAACGTGAGAAGGAATGTAGACGTACTGCTGTAAGTCCTACAGTTGTTCAACGGTAGTTCGTCAATGCACAATCCACCACATTTGATGTGTTGATTGTACATATGTTTGTGTTAAATAGTTGTGTGAGTTCCAATTGATATAATTGTTGGTTAATTTTGTTTGTGTCCGGACATTCCACAAATAACAATCGTCAACCTGAGAAGGGTTGTAGGCGTACTGGTGTAAGTCCTGCAATTCTTCAAAGGAATTCCACCAAGACATGATCGGCGAGGTTGTTTGTACTATTTGTATATACGTGTGGTGTGTCATATCAATTGGTGTATTTTGGATTCATTGTGTTTACTTGTTGTTTTCGTATCTTGTTGTTATTGCGTAATTTTGTTAAAATTTTCGTCGTGATTACTTCTGAAGTTGTTTCGAGTCTTCTACATCCGTGAATGAATTGATTGATGTTAGAGACAGCAGATGGGGCTTATACGCCGGGGAGGCTAGGCTATTGCTGAGAATGAAACGCACACGGAGATAATTGTTAGCTGCGGTCCGACACACCGGGGAGAAACAGTGTAAACGGCTGAGGCTCGCATACATCACCGTTACTAGAACTGAGGCAGAATGAGTGACAAGCGATTGAAGTGGTAATTGGTAATGAGTGGATAAGAGGATGTGCGTAGAGTATCGTGAGGTGCTGCCATGGTCACGTTACATTCTGCAAGAGTCATTCTAGCAAGTGGTGATTGTGTTGCAAGATGTCAAGAGGAGGTCTCTGTCTGGAGGCGCAGGTCGTCATTGATGTGTGAGATTGTGCTGTGGGTATGCTTGTGGTGTGTTGGCTTTTCTGTTTGTTTTCCATTTCAGCTCTGTCCGTGTGACCCAGGTTCTCGCAATGGCATCCAAGTCAACGTGTATTGGTCGTGATGGAAAAAAGGTATGGATCCGTGTTTTGCCGGGGAGTGTCAATGTAGTTGAAGATTGAACGATCAATTCATGGTTGTTTGCTCAAAACGAACTTCCCCAATTTTCGCGGAGGCATCAATACGACAGTCGTCGTCTCATCGGTCGCTGTTCAGAAAGAAGTCAGAAGACAACTGTCAGAAGTAGTATTCTTATTCATTATTGTAATATTTGTTCACAGACCTTAGTAGAAATATTTATTATATGTTGGTGTTACAATAAAGAATTCTCAAGCGGCTAATCGGTCTTTTGGTTTTTGCGTCCGTTATTACTAAGCGTTTCTGAGAAACTTCAAAGAACAGCGTTAGCCCGAGTGCAGGAAGAGCTGGGCATTGACGGTTTACGAGACGTGGCTGACATGCTATGGAAAATTTCACTAATCAATGATGAAAATAAAAATGTTTGACCTCCTCAGAACATACATTTAACTTATGTCTATAGGCTTATTCTCTTTCAATTACCTGATTCTCATAAATTAATTTCCTGTAGTCAATTTACAGCCTAAAATTTAAAACAACTCGCAAATAACAGCTTTAAGACTCTCAGGCGAAAATGATAGTCATTTCTATGCATAACTTCTTTAAGTGTAAGCCTTTCTTTGCAATAATTCGTCTAAGATATCAAGACACCATTACGCAATAATACGAACACAATACAGGAAAATACTGATTTTTTCGGCTACAGAAGGCTGAAACTAGTCAAACATACTCCACTTTTGCAAAATTAAACGTTTATTACACCTCTATAGGCACGAACGTGATGACCCACACAGAGCGTGAAAGTACATCGCGATAGCCTTCGTCCTCACCCGTTGAAAGAACTGATATTCAGTTGACTTGAAGGCCTTGTTTTTTCCTTATATTTTTACTGTCAAAACTTTTTATTTTTATTTATTTTTTTATTTTTGATTTACAGCTTGATTCCACACTGTATTTTTGGCACAACCATGGAATTTTCAGCATGGATATCGGTAGCTCAAATTATGCAGGCCGACCATAGATATCAGGTGTGCGCCGGCGTGGGCTCGAACCCCGGACCATGTGCATGGTCGGCGAGAGTCCTAACCACTGTGCCACCGACGCACAAATGCTGTGGAAATATCATTTTACCGAACCAGGATGCTTTCTACGAAAATAGAGGCCATAATCTTCGGGGTCTGGTCTATGTTGTTATCAAATATTTTTCCAATTAACTTTGTCGTTTTTGCACCACCTGGTGATTTTGAATTCGTCACAAAGTTACTTCGCTTCTGGTGCTGTCCAAAGCCTCTCCGAAGTAGGTGAAGCTGAATTTCAGAGCTGGCTGCTGCTCTGTGCTCTGTTCGATGGTGATGCGTTGTGCCAGAATTTGGTTCGCACGTTACTTGCTTTTCCATAATTTAGTGAGTTCCGCATAATGTCTTGCGTGTAGGACATCATCATATCTCTCTAGGGTGACGCGGCTTCATATTTCACCTTGGGTAGTCTGAAACATGAGTCCATACCAGTTTTAGAAGTGCCTGGAGCCACAATTCTTTGGTGGGTGGTATTTCATTTGCCACTGAGGCTTCCTTGCTTGGCCCTCAAAACTTATGCTTTTGTCAGAGAGTCAGCGGTTACAGGTAGTCTCGGGTTTACCGGCAGTAGTTCTAAAAATGTTGTAGTTGTCGGCTGACTAAGAGATGGACATCTCATGGTTTCCGCCACCCTACCTCTTCGACATTTCGATCTCCTTCCCCTCTTCTTCTCGGGTAGGATCCCTGTTTTTCAACACTGTCATGTTATCCTTCTTACCTTCGTTCGTCTGTGTCTCAGTAGCTAAGTTGTTGTAAAGTTGTGTTTTGTATTCCTCACAGCTTTCCTTGACTCCCCTTGAGGTGAGCTCCCTTTTCCCGTCCTTAGTTCTCTTCTGCTTCATCGTCCGGCCGTATTTCCTCTTTTGTTTCATCGCCTATCTCGACTCAGTCATTTTCCAGACATTAAGGCAGACCCATCCCTTTTCTTTCCTATGTTTACTTCCCAAGATGTACATACTACCTTCTCTCCAAAACTCTTTCGGGAAGTCCCAGTTTTCTTTGACTCATATACCCCCAGTTGTGTTGCATGATGCCTCAGATGTTTTTCTGTTGGTTGCTATGAAGGCATCTTTCGTAGTTTCGTCCCTCAATTCCTGAATTTTGGGCATTAATTATAGTCTATCCCCAGTATCTTCGCAGATCACAAATTATAAATGTGTGAAGCGAAAACAATTATTCTAACAGCTGATGTGACCACGAGCAGTTATTTTGCTGAAAATATTACCAAAATAAATAACCTATCGTTACCAGTAAATAACTATGGAAATGTAAATATGACTGATATGTTTTACTCCACAGCGCATTTACTCTTTACAGATATCATTTCTTTTCAAGATTTCAGCTTGACCATAATGGGCTATTTTCCTTTGTTTTGTTCCGTCAGCTTGGCTGGCAATCATATCACCAACTGGAATTCCGGTGTCGTCATCTGGCTGTAGTATTTCATATTACTGTTCATGGTTGCGTTCAGATTTCCTCACTCTTTTTGGAAAGAATGTGTACAGGTTCATAACATTATATAATTGTAATTTTCTCCCCCTTCGCGTTGACTCTTACCTTCGTGTTTATGGTAGAAATTTTTCCCACTACATTAGAGCAATCGGCGCTGTCTATGAGATCATGTTAGCCACTGCTTCAGCGTGCTAGTATTTGTCACCTGAATGACCAGAAGGAGCTTTTAAATCTGAGGAGTCCTAGAGGCATAAATTATGAATTCATAAGACTAATATGATGGGCCGGATTTATTATATAGAAGTCTGTAAAGACCTTGATCGCCATCTAGCTTGGCCACAGCAAAGCCTAATCTTTGTCGAAATGTGCTTCGATCTCATTCAGCAAATCATAACCCTCTGTGTGCAGCTTTAGTGTTGTTGTATCATTGTCAGGCAAAAACGGAAATAAACTCTCACTTTCACTAAGACAGGAAAAACTTAGAAATAGCGTAGTCATGCATTTGTTTTTCCAGCATGCTCTGAAATGTAGTGCCTGGTTTTATTCATGAAAGGTATTTTTGGCCCCATTATTCAGCCTGGGTTTCTCCTTATCGACATTACAGTTGTCAGCCAACTCTCAGTAACTGTCAATGTCCAACTCTTACTACGCTGAACCTCACGCTGTTCCTGAAAGACTTTCATAAACAATTTGGAATAACCAACACGAAAAACCGGAACACAGATTGGCGACTCGAGAATCATTTATTCTTACGCCAATATGTAACCAACAATAAGGTTATTATACACAAGGTCTAAGAATAAATGTTATAAAAATAAATAACAATAATACTTCTGATAGTATTTTCTCCGTCTTCCAATGAACAGGGAACGATGAGACGATGACTGCTGGATTGATGACTCCTGCTAAAAATATAGAGTTGTATTTGAGCAAACAACCATAAATCGATCGTTCGATCTTCAACTACATTGACAACAGTCTTCCTATAATGGTACTGTTTCTTCTTATGAAAAGACCATTTCAATACTATTCTGCGGAATATTTTTGTAAGTGCAGAGAGATAAGCATCATAAGGGAATGTGTTCATTTGTGATTTCTACGTATTAAAATACTGTTTCTTGTTAGACGATGTATTATGCTTCTACTGACCTATAAGATAGACACACTGTCTATCGATAAACTGTAATAGCCAGCTGGCATACGGACAAATGTGCTTTCAATGAAAAGATGCCAGTATGAATATCATTTTTTAGAGTTTAGTGTGAGCAAGCAGACACCTCGGATATGCTACAATCCCTTGAGTTCCTAGAGATCTGGCTCCTGTAAATCACAAGCTTTCACAGACCACTGGGATTTTTACGCATACACACATATATGGAATGTTCTTCCATGCCAGAATGCCCGTTAAATAGAGAATCATTGGCACCTAAGTTGAAACGATACACCATAACAAAGCCAGACATGAAAAACTGCTTCACACTATAACAGTTGTTTTTAGGGGGGAACACTTCAGTAGAGCTAAAACAGACATCGCAAGCCCTGAGGTTCTGTATTTATCGACCATTATGAATGCATTAATAACGATGTAGTTTCGCGGTTAAATGAGCAAGAATGCTCAAGTTATTTGGAATGCTGTGGAAAGTTTACGCCTGGCGCAGAGTTTATTGGTGTAACCATATTTTTGCAGAGCACAGTGGTCTAATTACTCAGCTTCCCTTCTTCCTCCAGACAACATCTCGGAGGAGGGAATGTGACAGCAGCTACCACCTACAGCTGCTGGTTTCTTCGTGCTGAAACTCTTCAGATATATGCTTTGCTGTGTTATAAATAAAAAATCTTACAGCTTGCGAGGTTTCTGGCGAAATAAAGCCCCATTCATCACTACTTTACTTATCAACTTAAAAAATACACCACTGTCAGAAAGCCGTTCATTTCGGCTGAATCTAATGTAAGAAAAGAAGCAAGTTTCCATCCTGAATTTATACAGCGTAAATACAGCAAAGATACTTTTTCTTTTCTGCTAGGAAGCTGGAGTATGTTGAGAGTCTGGTAAAATTGTCTGGGTCAGTATCGAACGCAGGTGAAAACCTAAGGTGCATGTAGTTTAAGTCTTGAACAGAAGTTCTTTATCGCTTAATTATGATATCCAGATGGTATTTCCTGACTGAGAAATCATAGGTTAAACAATCTGGTGGGCATCAAAATATCGCAGAAAGTATTTTTTGATTTGCCGAAGGTGTTTTAAAATTCATGCCTGCAATTACCAAATAGATGCAGTCTGAACACGAAATGACATTTTGTGTCAAAACCGTTATCAAAATTGCAGAAATAAGAAAGCTGTTATTATTGAACGTGTATTTTTTTGCAAGCTGGCGAACAAATGAAGTGTGGAATCCTAGTCAGACGCACGAAGGGACATTAATCAAATATTGGCGATCGCTCGCGAAAATAAACGTCTTAAATCACTAAAGCTTAATGCTGTCTTGGTTATTAAGCTTTTTTCTATATTTTTCAATTGCCAAACGCTTGCTGGGAGACCCAGACGTTCAATGTACGTTTTGTGAGTCATGGAAACCTTAAAAAAGAACGCCTATTGTTGGCCACTATCCAATGAATATCAATGAAATAATCTAAAACTCAGATGGCATAGGACATTGTAGTTCACTTGAAACTGTTTATCCATGATGAACTTAAAATTACATTTGATATTTGGAGCACACTGGGTTTTATTCATTGGATGCCTGCTTGAGTGAATGTCGAATTTAAGCGGGCTATGATGGACGTTATCGCCTGTTGTTTCTAACAACCACATGCGTGAGAGGTCAATTAAATACATCGTACCAAGAGCTCTAGCCTTCTTTACTAGTTGTCCCCGATAGAGAATAGCATTAAACATTAAATGACAACCTACAATGGTGGAAGAACATCCTGGTCACCAGGTTCTCCCTAATGCCCCGTAAGGTGACGGCGGAAGGCTGATAAACATATAGCTAATATATAAAGGCTTTGAGGGTAAATTATAGTAATGTACATACGTAACACAATGAAGCCAACACTGATTGTTCTCTCAGGTGCCTTTATTTCAACAACTTTCTTTAAACTGAGGCAACGGGTAAAATCACCTGACCAAGGAAGATACATCGACGGTAAGTCCCATGGATCTGTTAAAACATCGTGATGAGTAGCCAGAATATATTAGCTTACATCTGACAGAAATTTTTCTGAATATACGTTCGACATAAAAGCGATAAGGAAAAGGAACAAAAATAGAATAGCGGCTTGAGTAAGTTTTGTGGGGAGGCTGTCTTAACCAGGTTGGAGTTCAATAATTTTAATACTGCAATGTATTTTCTGGAAGTCTGTTGGGCAACTGAGCATATTTCAGTGACTGACCGTTTCGTTATTTCTAGAATTTCATTCGCGGAAACAGCTTACTCGTCTAAATTACAGCCAGAAGTGTCACCAGCACGGCCTGTACTAACTGTGGCAGTTTGGATAAGAACAGTTCTTCGAAAAGTCCCTCATCGAACCAACGTTGGCCAATAACTTTCCTCATTCTCGTTAGCATGCCCACAGCCAACTGATCACCTAACCCCACGTTGCGGGATAATTCGTCCATACGCTGTCAATCCGTTAGTTCGTTTCTCTTTAGGAGGGTTGTTTCAAGCAACTCATGCGAGTCACTTACCTCTGGGCTGGACATCTGCACAGTTACGCACTTACAGAATTCCCGAAGTAGGGCGTGGACAAACGCAAGGGACTGTGAACGTTGATCAGTTATCCCATGCTCACTAAAATCAGACTCAGCTATCTAAAACCATGATTCAGCATTATGTGGGCAGTATGGTACGAACTGAATGGTTTTGGCAGTTGAACGTATACGAATGACCTTAGGATTATGAGCACTCATGGCGTAATATATTTTTTTAATTTTTTATTTACAGCTTGATTCCACACTGTATTTTTGGCACAACCATGGAATTTTCAGCATGGATATCGCCAGCCCAAATTTTGCAGGCCAACCATAGATATCAGGTGTGCGTCGGCAGGGGATCGAACCTCGGACCATGTGCATGGTAGGCGAGAGTCCTAACCACTGTGCCACCGACGCATAGTTTATAAATGGTGGAAGAACAAATACAAAATCAAATGAACTGACCGGATTTGTCTGTGTATTTACCAAGGGTGAAGCTCGCGGTAGGGCTCCTCAGTTTACAGCTCCAAGGTGTTTACGTTCACGAATGGTATGAAATATATTGAAGCAAGATCTAATACCAACAACTTTTATAGTATTCGTTCCGCGTAGACCGAAGGCAAGGCGAAACATCAGAACTGACCATCCAAATTACGAGTTATATTTCGGGACCGAATCTGAGTGTGAGATGTTTTTTTAACTAGGTGCAGATCGTGCGCGAACGAACGAACGTGACACGATGGTGTACCAATAATAATAATAATCACTTTATTCCACAACAATAAAAATTTACAGCATGGAATTTTCAGCGTGGATGCTTGACCGGAAGCCCTCAGCTAAACAAATCGACTAAAAATTGACAATACAGTGAGGGTCGGCATGCAGTGTTCAGTGATGAATGCTGTGACCAACAATTCTGAGGAATTACGTGTATTTTATTGGTTCATTACTTTCTCGGAAACCCGTGGTTATCGCATAATGAAATGAGATTGACAATCATACCTTTTTTCTTCAAGACTCCAAAACCTTCTAGAAACCTGCCAGTATGTTTTGAAAAAAAATTACCTCGTGTTATAGAGAATATTTTTTCTATGGAGCTCAGAGTTAAGCGTTTTCATCAAATGAAATTGGAAGTTTGTTTGCATCACTCAGGTTGCCAACCTTCAAATAGAGACTCCCAAACGAAAAAGACATTACAATTTCGCGTCTCTGAAAAATTCAGTTTCACTGTCACTGGAAATAATAATGGGATGTAACAATTCTAAAGCAGGTGAACAAATAGTGGAATCTAACGAGGGGGATGTTCAAAATGAGAATACAGAGCATGAACAGTCTAATAGAAATTTCATTGTGTTTGATGTGCATTTAGATAAGTGTACATCAGAAGGAGACAAAAAAGATGAAGCTAATGAAACCGCCAAATTGGAGTCAAAAAAACCTATGGTAAGATAATGAAGAGAGGTTCATTTTCGCAGAGACTTGCGCCGCTCCCAAATCCTCCAATTCTAACAGCAGAAATGATTGAAGAAAAGTTGAAAAAGGCTGAAGAGAAACGTGAACAAGTAGGGTCACCCATTTTTCACTGGTATTTAACCAAAGTGAGACCTATGATGATATGGGTAAACAACACTAACCCATTTCAATGATTTATTCTTTATAATCAGTCGGTCCCGAATCATAAAACCAGTGCACTTAGTAATTGGCGTAATTATGCTGATAAATGCATATAATATAACAGTTACACTCAGTAGATAAAATACTATCAAGACAACAAAAGCTATAAATAAATAATCAGGACTTTAGCTGACTTTTGAACTACTCATTTACCAAATATTAATCCATCAATGATGTCAGTTTCGTAACTGTTGAGAAATTTTTTCAACTTCTAAAAGCAAAGATTTGTTGTGAAAGTTAAGTGACGTTATTTCCTTGTTCCTAATTTCCTGAAATTATTGCACGCAAGTTCAAATTCGTCATTTAAATAGGTTAAGGATTATTGTCCATCTACCATACAGAAGAATATTTAGCTCTTGAAATAAACATTAGAAGATACATAGAAAATTCAGCTAATTCACAAACTTAAATATCTTTAATTAATACTGTTAGTTTAAATTTAATACTATTACCACTGATAAGATTAAATGCATAAAGAAAAACGAATATAGAAGAGGTTATGTACGATCAGTCTGCTGATTTTTCAGTTTGTGCTCGACACACATCATAAATTTATGTATAAAAAATAGATAAGTTTCGAACATACTTTTATCAAGTTCAAAGAGGTCCTCGACAGTAATCTTAAGTTATACAATTCAGGCTTGAGGTTAATGAGGTGATAAGAGGATTCACTGTTCATTGGGTAATCAGATAGATATTCTTGTTGAAAGGGAAATTACGGCATTGAGATGCAGACATCTTGACTACAAATAGTTGGTTATTAAAACGGGTTATGTAACTGCAAAGTTGTGTAACATTTGGGGGAACAGTAGGGTAAGAAACATTCAAACGAAAATATAAAATTTGAAGTGGAACAAAATTTGGAAAGGCAACATGTTAGTAACGAAGCCCGAAGTCAGTCAGACAGACTTCTATATAAGATGTGTTGATAGCATATTTTTCTTTACGATCAATGGATGCTGCACCCTTTGACCCAAGGTTTTGTATAGGCAATAAATAATATGTTCCACTTACCTGACCTTGGTATCTAGGAAGATGCAGATAGTGAAGTTTAAAGATATATCCAAAGAAAAGAGACTAGAAAGATATTTAACTTGCACCTTAATAACCTATGTCCTGTTAATTACACAGTTCTGTTCAGTCGAGTAATCAAGCCGTGATAAGAGAAAGAACTGAAAGAATTATCTACTATCGCGAAATAGCTAAGTGATGGTGTTTATCCGCAAAAGTCCACTAGCAGACATTGAAAATATAGTATGAAAGGTAAATTGTACCACGGCAAGGAAAGAGGTTGTATCTCTTCACCATGCATTCAGTGATGAAGAGGTTTACGTAGAATGCGGTGCAGGCCAGACGGTGATAGACCAGTCCGTTTGTTGCAAATAAACTGTTGTTAAGTACAAAACAATCTGATAAGATTCCGTTTCATTTCACCACTAACAGTATCTCTCAATTTACATTTATGTACCAAAGTACATACATTGTAAAAACAGAGGATATTTTTTGCATTTTCGAACACATACTAAGGCGTAGATATCTAGGAGCTAATAGGCACCAACCAGTGCCCCTTCTTAGACACCGGTCGTATTGCGCATAGCCGGAAATTGGCTAAAGTATTCAACAGTCCAAAGAAACTCATGATGTTAAGTTTTTCTGAAGAAGTCGTCGTCATACAGTTGAAATAAAGTGTTTAGATACTGTAGGAGACATTTGTATTGTTTCTTAAATATGTTTACTAAACAAAGTTGTTTAGTCTCAGAGATTTATTGAGTCTTCAGCATATTTTATTCTGTTAAACTCCAGTTTTTTTGTAACGATATTCACCATACTTTTCTCTCTGGTGCAAATTTCTAAAAATTTACAAAACATGTAATATTAACATATTACTTCTACATCTGTTCATCTTGTTTTTTTATACCTATTTTACTAAGTGTCCCTACGTCAAAATATAATAAGTGTTGTCTGTGATACTTATGGATAAAAGAATAAACACAGCTCATCGGTTATGCACAAGTTCTTCCTTAGAATAGTTATTCATCGCAGTCCTTTGATTTTCGATGACACCATCTTGTCATTCAGGTTTATTTAGTGTAGAAGTCATTTGAGCCCTCAAAATCCGACAGTCTAACATAATTTAAAATCCTTGATATAGGAATAAAACTTGTGCACTGTGGTAGAGCATAGTTCCATTATGGGCAAAATTTATTTTATTAAAGTCTCACAGTATTATACAGTAATATTTACTGATGACGTTTCGGGCACAGTTTATTGCTCAGGATTATATCAAGGTATGGGCAATAAATTGTCCTCGAAAAGTCATCAGTAAATATTACTGTATAACACTGTGAGACTTTATCAAAATAATTTTTACCCATAATGGAAGCTACAATCCCAACTAACATTAGTAAAATACGGGATTCATGTATGTATGAAGTAGAATTCTGTAATTTATTTTGCTGAGTGTTTATCCTTCGCAATGAATATTTTATTTTGAATTCATTCTTATAAAAGACAACAGCGAATTATGCTCAAGTTCATGAAACTGAGTGTTATTCTTTATTATTGTTAATTCCTAGAGGAACATAGGGCTTCAGCTGCGCTTTCGGTTTTCTGCCAACTTTTTCACCCCGCTGCAAGTCTGCCCACATGCTTTCATCTCCTATCCACATGGTATCCTCCAAGTCACCCTCACACCAACGACCAACTCGCCGCTTCCCTTTCGGGTTCCACTCGAGCGATGGCTTGTCTAGTGATGTCACTTGATGGTTTCCTCAGCGTATAGCCAATCCATCTTCATTTCTTCCTGCCTATTTGTTTCACAATCGGTTCCTAGTTGGTTTGCTAACAGAGATCTCTGTTTCTGATCTTTTCTGGCAGGTCATCTGATCCTGAGTATTGAGCGAAGACAGTTGTTGATGAAGGTCTGTAGTTTGTTTGAGATGCTGTTTATGACGCGTCAAGTCTCTGATCTGTATAGTAGCACTGAATTCACATTGGAGTTGAAAATCCGGATGTTATTTTTGATTCTGAGTGCTGCTGACCACCACACAGACTTAAGAGTAATGATAGCTTGTCTTGCTTTTCCGATTCTGGCTTTGATATCCTCGTCAGTTCCGTTGGCCTGTAGTTGAAACGATGTTTCCCAGGTAGGTGAAGGAGGTTGTTTCTCTCAGGTTCCTCCCATTTATGCTGGCTGATTGTTGTCTGTTGCTGTTGGCCAGGAATCTTCATCACCTTTGTTTTCTCTATTTTCACCTGAAGTCCTATCTTTGATGCTTCTTCTGCCAGCTTGTTGCTTTTCACTTGCATATCTTCCAGTTTGTGGGAAATCAGTTATTCTTTAAGTGAAACCTTTGTTTACTGACTCTGATTAATAGTCCACTGGTTCATTTAGATCAGTTAATTAATGCTTTTCATTACGTTCTGTCAACTATTACAACTCATTAACTTCTGGCTTTAGGTCCTAATTAACTTGGTTTAACAATAGAGTTGTTTTAGCTATTCCTTTACAGGCTATAATCTTATATTGCATAAATTCATATTCTAAACTGGTATTAATTAAACCATTAACATTATTCCATTCTCGATTTTTTTCGGTTTCATGCCTAGTTCCGTCTAAGTTTTGAACTTTGTTTTAAAACTTACATACATCTGAAATTACCTCCTGTTCATTGTGATTCCGATTAACACATTTTAAGGAATACTAAGCCAAAGATTTCATTCATAATTATATAACATATATATATATATAAGTCGAAATAGTCTACAAGCTTTACATTATGCTATTATAATCTACTGTCTTAATTTTGACAGGCCAAGTGTTGAGAATATGTCCAGCTTTCGAAAAACTAATTACTGCTAGGCCCAGCCCGATCAGGGGATCTGACTTATCTCCTGAATACTATTTTCCATACCATAAAAGCCAGCGAAGTCCACCAAGACAGGGAATAGAAAAGTTACTAACCTATAATATTGGTTGTTGGTTGTGACGAATATCAAGAATTAGTAGAAGTCAGGTTTCATTGGTTATTGGATCCGATCCTAGTGGCTGAATGGTTTGCGAGCTTGCCTTGTAACTGAAAGGTCCTGGGTTCGAACCTCAGTGGGTGCGCACTGATTAAAAATCCCAGGCTAAGACGAAACGGCTACCCAGTACTCTTTGGTTTTTCAGCAACACCCTAGCTGATGTCAGCTCATAATCAAACAAATGGCTAATCGGATCCCTGCAATGCAAATTCAACAGGGAATCTGGACCATTAAACAAATTGTGCAACACTGACCTCACTATGTCCTATGGAGTTTGATGAAGTTACAGACTACTTGAAGTTTTGTTAACATTGACCTCATTTCTGTTATTTGGGGTATCCTATCTAACAACTAAAACAGTAATATAAATGGAGGTAAGAACTAGATAACTTGCTAAGTCACAACAGTTTTGTTGCTCTACTGTTTATTGATTTCTTCATTTTAAGTAGATGTGCCAACTTGTTTTGTCATTTATATCACTACAGATTCCCACAATAAGTTTGAGAAAATATGTGTTTTAAGAACTACTTATAAGAACTAGTGAACTTTACAATACCACAGACACAAGATATGCAACCCTCAGATTTATTTCCCTGGGATGATTATGTGCTAATATCAAGCAACACTGTAACAACAGAACACAAGGGTTACGCAAAAGATCGTTTATTATGGAAATCAACACACATTTATAGATTTTCAAGTACATATTATAGATTATTGTTAGCAGAAAAACAGTCTTCTGATTGTTTTTTTTTCTCACAGAAAGTTAACCTTGCATCTCTTTGTGGCTGTTTCTTGAATGTCAGATCACCTATATGTTAACCGTATCCGCCTACGCAAAGCCTTTGTTCTCATTATTCTCACGACCAATACTGGGGACATAAACATTGACGTAAATTACTGTCCACTAACTTTGGCTAACAACCAGCTCTCACCACAACATCAATATCACCCGAGTGCTTCAGTATACTTCTGATATTTGGCAAGTCACCGAAAGCATTTCTTACAGGATGCGGACTTCATTCAACAGCTGCCTTCGTTCCATACTAGGCACTGAATAGACAGAGAGTAGTAGCAACAAGGAACTCTGGTTACGAACCAACCAATAACCCAGCCTAAAATGTACACCGAAGAAGATGGAGACGCTGAGGAAACAGTCAAAAACATAATACGTCAGGGCCTCGAGTGGAACCTAAATGAGAGATGAACTAAGTATCCGGGATTGATATGGAAGAGATTGTGTGGAGAGACGAGAGCTTATAAGAAATTGTGGGATCACCAATAAAGGACTGCAAATCAAAAGGTGGACTGGAGATGAACTTTTGAAGCCTAATGTTCCACTGGAGACCCAAGAAAAAATAATAAAACTTTGCAGCACATCGGTTTTGATTGACTGTGTATATTTCATCCGCCTTTATACGCAACATTTCAATTTTAATATAGATTTCGTGTATAGAAACAGATAAAATAAGTGATAAATTTCAGTCAACTTTGAGGGACGACTTTAAACTGGCACTGTTTTTCTACCAAAACAATGTGCTACATCCTTCTATATGCAAAAGATGGCTTGCATGCTGTGACTTTTAGGCCTATAGACCTAGAGTAAATAATCAGACAATTAACAGATATTTAGTTTTGAAAACAGAAGTCTTTCCCAGAGACAGAAAACAATTTTCATTTCTGCGACGAAATCCTTTGATAGTACATATGTGACGTAAGAAACCCAGTTGTCAGTTGGCTTAATTTACCCAATATTTAGCCATCGTTTCGAGTGTTTTTTATGAATTATTTACGTCTACTTTTCAGCTGTTGGCTGCTCGTCGCCTTTCATGTCAGAAATCAAAGCAGTTCCCACCGGTACTATTGTTACAAGGAAGGACACCTTTGACCAATTCGGAAAGTGAGGTATGTATGTAGTTTCCGCTCGTGTTCATCTAAAACACTATCAAAATAAATGTACTTCAAACAACAATGCTTGACATATTTTCACAGGTAAAGAACCAACAATCATCGAATTTCTGGATGTATAATTTGTCCGGAGATGATACGATCACAGACGAACAACTGGATGAGATTCTCAAAGTTGAAGAAACTCAGTATGTTTTAGATGGTAAGATATAATTAAGAAGTGATGAGTTTTTTAAATTGTGATTCATGACTGCACACTGATGCTGCTGTCAGTATTCAGACTCAAACGAGAACCTCGTTGCAAGACTACTTAGAAAAGTCTACATGATTAACTCTATAAAAACTTACAAATCAAAAATCATAGGCAACAGAATGTCGTTACTTGAACGCTCATGAATACCTCAAGATTGCAAAGTGAAATATTTGGTGAAAATGCTTAAAACGGCACGTCATCGGTTAAAATTGTCTGCCGTCTACTAAATGGGCCAGAAATGTGAAGTCAAACTCCTTACGTGATATTTTGTAGTCATAACTATAGGAAGTAAAACTCTTGTTTTAATAATTATTAGTGTTGATATTTCCTTGTTATAATCAGGTTAGATATTTTGCTTCAAGTCGCACCGTCCTACTTTGAACACACGAAGTAGATAGATCGACATGTCACTGATTTAGTATCCCGTTGGTACATAAATCTACTACCCTAAGAACTAAACTGTGAAGCTGTTACCAGAGTTAGCTTGTCAGTTGTTTTCTACTGAAATTTTTATCACCTGTTGTTTGTTTTCAAAACTGACTTTATCATGTCATGGTCTACTAGTACATAAGTCTTTTTCTAAATAACTGGGTGAAAAACGCAAATACTCTAACACGGATTGACCAGCTCATGACAAAATTTTGTCAATGAAAACCTTCCGTTGACGCCAGATCGAGTTCTTGAATGACTAACATGAACACCCAAAAGGCTTTCATACGTAAAATATCAAATGACGTACAATAAGTCACACAGCCTAGATTTTCAAGGATATTCACGGATGATAACCATGGTAAGACTTCAAAAACTATTGTCTATCAAACTTCCAACTCCAGTCCTGCTGGTTTAACGTTTTGTTTTACACCATATTATCATACATCTGAATTTCTTAGAAAGGGTTAATTATTTTAAAATAATATCTAGGGAAAAGGTAACTTTTGTACTGAAATAAATATTCTTTCTGTATTGTTTACTTAACATTAAATATTATTATCACCTTTTCTTGATGATTCACAGATTCGAGTGATCAAGACTGTCCAGTTGCAAATTAACAAAAGTTAAAACTAAGGGGGTGTTTTCAGTTGATTTGAATATAGTGGGAGACATAACTCACTTACTTCATTCCACATGAATTTCATGCTATTTGTGGTTAACAAGTCCTCATAATTAATGAGGCATTCAGCCACATCGATTCAATTGATGTGAGAGACAAATATAATAATTTTCTGAAATCTTAGTTGCCTTTTGAAATGCTAATGAGCTTTTGTGCACTACGATCTTTCACCTCGGCAAAAAATTTATAGTGCAACCTGATATACACGCGCATCTCTGTAGGTCATTCTTACTATAAGTACCAAGAAATGCCACCAAATATTTTCCCATGCTGGTGCATAATAACTGCTTGATATTTCGCCCGACAGCTTGACACTTACAGTGTTAGTTCATCGTACATCATAAACCAAGAGAAGAGATTTACCAGTGTTTGTAAGGACATCAATTCACTGAGCTGTATCAAAAAGTTAAGTATTTAATAGATGCAAAAGCATGAAGAAAGCGTTTCAACCGCTCTGAATTACTTTGACTCTTAATAGCTTATCCATGTACTATAATGTAATAGCGACAATGTACAGTGATACGCGATTACACACATTCTTTAACACGGGCCCGGAAGAGTTGTTAAACTAACTGCTGGACGTTGAGATGGACGGTAAAATAGACCGAGGGAAAAGGAAGTCAGCAGAACTCATTTACAGCGTGTAGGAATTAGAAATCCTAAACATTTCTGGGGTGACATGGCAAACTATGCTGACGATCAGTTAAAGCTCAGAATTACGTCAGACGAACAAATGACTACAGTATTATAACGAAGATGAGATTGAATCCTTAGTAGAAATAAACTTCAATAACCAGTAGGTCATCTGAGAGCTTTTCATGCGTGATGAAACCCCTTAGGACTTTCCCGATACCACGTCCGCTCTGAAATATATAACGAAATCTATCAACTCATCATGTTTAACTTGAGTTCCCATGCATCAGATATTACTGCACAGTGTGAGGGCAAATGCCATGAGTACTACAAACACGTAAACAGCTCTTATGCAGTCACCAGACTAACATCTATACCGAGCAACGAAAAAAAAGTAGGGAATTTCGGATCGCTCCACTGAGACCTTGTCTACCCTACACAGTATGCCTGTGTTCAAGACGTCACGTCAGCATACTTTCATAAAACTTTGGCATTCTGCGCGTTTATCCGGAGTTAGTTTGTAATCCACAACAAAAGTGAACAGACCCGAAGTCCGCAACTTAAAAAAATGTGTTACCAGTAACCAAACCCGATATAATCTGCATACCGATTAGAAGACATACAGATCACATCCACCCTTATGTTGAATCGTTGCGGGTAATCAAATATGGCGATAACCAGTACCGACCAGCAGTCAGTACGGAGGTCAAATATTCTAACACACAGCAGGCCAGTGTTTCCTGGAACGACAAATATATTAGGGGTTGAAACAGTCAACGCAATTACATGACGAAGCAAAAATATCATTGCAAAACCACCTTTTGGTTATTTCCACCGAGTGGTTATCTGCACGCTAATACTAGACACTGCCTGTGTGGTTCAGAGCGAATGGTGAGTGGGTGACACTCAGGCCAGAAAATAATTCCATAGGGTGCAAGCCATCGAAGAATAATACAATGCAGCGAAATAAATTCATCAAGTGACTGCCTCAAACCACATAACAGAATGAGGAAGGACCTTGTTGAAATGTTATATGGTCAGTAAAGAACTTAGTTAACTATATTCTCAATAGCACTATGAAAAGGAACTTGACCAATGTGTTTTGAGTTAGAGGACGCCAAACGACTGATTTCGTAAATGCTATCATAGATGTCACCTACAGCCTGTTACTCGTTCCACTCGACTGACTGTCGTCATGAGGCACCTCGAAGCAACTACAAGCTTGAATACTACATGAATTACTCAGTAGAACAGTTGTCCACCTAGCCATTGAAATATGTGGGGACGCATATGGCTGAGGCCCAGTAAAAATACAAACTCATACGTATCCGAACACTTTATTGAGAAACCCACTACCGGTTAGACTTTGCAACGCGTTCTAATTCATCCTTCTTCTTGATAGCGTAGGAATTTGAGCTCCCCTTAAGTTCAAAGTTGAGAAGAAAATGTACAACTTACTTTGGCTGCGTTTAATAGCTCGTCAGCTAGACATTCAGAAATAGTTTTCACGTTTCTAAAAGCTGCCTCTCTAGCTCCAGTACACAACAAATAAATTGCCTGGTTAACTCGACGTAGAGGTGAAACATCCACAGCCTGACGTCTGACAGTACCACCACGACCAATACGTGTTGAATCTTCTCGTGCCCCACTGTTCAGCACTGCACTGACAAGGACGTTGAGAGGATTCTACAAATGAAGTACGAGACTGTTAGGATTTTTTATCAGGAAATATTTGAAATCGTTTTTATCATACGAACGAGACAAACTCATCATTTAAAGTATTACATAATTTTACACTCTTCTTACCTCACCAGAGAGCAGATGAATGATTTCGAACGTATGCTTGAGAATGTTCATTGCCTTCACTTTCTTGCCATTATTACGCCCATGCATCATAAGAGAACAGCACATACGTTCTACCAGAGGACATTGTGCTTTTCTGAACCTCTTGATCTGGTAGCGGCCGGCTGTATGAGGGACTATGGGGTTGTTTTTCCGTTTGATATTTATGAAATCCTAAGGAATGTAAAAACTATGTATCATAATATCCTACAGTTAAACTGAGATCGTTGACATACACATCATCGGCACTCCACTTCCCAAAGAGTTTAATCTCCTGCTCAGAATCCATGCCCACAAACACGCATGAAGAAAATGTCAAAGTGAGCGCCACTTAGTCTCGGTCCTTCTATTATAACAAATAGTGAACGTTTTATCGGCGTGGGGAAACTATGTTCAAGATTTGGTCTTGGAAAGGAGTTATGTGATGTCAAGACATAAAAAAATTTACTCTAGCTAAAACCTATTCTTTTTAATTTTCGTGGTTCGTATAATTGTGTCTATACATCGTGTGGTCGCCGAAATTAAACGCCATGTCCACATGACAATTCGAGAAGCTGAGTAAATAACTCATCAGTGAATTTAGGCATATAATAGTCACGTATTGCCTAAGGAAGCGACAAAACCTGTAGAAAACCTTGTAAAATCAACACATATCACCTAAAATGCATGTAGTGTGTGTACTCTTCTAGTACACAGTTTTCACTACTTATGCCAAATACGGATGGGTTATTCGTTGCTGCCATTCTGACCTCGAAGAGTGAAGTTTAGCCCATAGGTGTTATCATTTATGAACCGAATTTTCATTTCGATTTTCAGATTGAACACAAAGGTCCAAACACAGGTTAGTATATGTGAAATGCTATTATTTTGAAGGTGCGTCTTTTTATACAAGCTCCCTGAAGTAACTGTGTCAAAACTGCTTGCTTAATGTGAAGAGCACTGCAAATGAAAGGTTTCAGTGAAACGGTTGCATTGATTCCATATAAAAAATGGGAGTTTGTATTAAGATAAACACCATTATATGCTTCCAAAAGGGTAGAACTTGTTACCTAGTGACGACGCCAAAATATAAGTTTGGTACACATCGAATATTCAGAGTAGAAGCTAACAACTTATACCATCAGTTAAACAACGAACAGTGTCTTTCTGTAGATGAGTGTTAATTTCATCAACAAGTATCACATATGAATCTTTGATATTAGGTAGTTGGGGACAATCGGCAGGAAGAATTCGACTCAGGTTTCCTGCCAGTTGTCACCCGTCAACAAAGCGTATCTGCAACCTTGAATTCAGTCTGCAAACAAGAAAGGACTAGACATATTACACTGTTTTCTTTCCAGTGTCCAATCAAAGTTACACATATTCTATTTATTTTTAAGCATAAATTTGTTGTACACCCACCTGGTCACCAAATTTCTTGAAAGAGAATTTGGCTTGAAACCTCACTTAATGTCGTATCTGCAAATGATGCACTGCACTCGATGATCTCATTTTTATGTATGTTTTGAGAATAATAAATAGTCAAGAGCTTCTAAAATAATCATAATCACCATCTTTTTGAACTGTAGCTGCTTATCTCTTTTGAATCAAGTCCTTAAAATCATATGTTAGGTTGTTTTGGTCCACATAAAAACATCGGACACTTGACTAACAGCTGTCAGTATCTGATATTTGAATTCTACACTCCACGCGACGTAGCTAATAAGCTAAAGATATATAAAGCCTGTAGATCAGTGGTAAACATAGATAAAGGATATAAAGGGCACGAAAGCTTGGGAGCGCTGACTCTATAAGTAATATGCGATGCTTGGTGCGAGCTCCATTAACATTTACCTGCCTCATTTCTTAATCGTGACCAAGATTTGGTTTCTTACTACTGTATGTTGTGACAGTTATCCCTGCATTTTTGCTGATTGAATAGCCTTGGATATCTGATTCTTCGCTAACATATTGCTTGTTTATGGTAGGCGGTCATTACGTAATTTGTTCACTTCACAGAACAATTTAGAAAATGGGTATTCTTTGAACAGCAGACATATTATGGCTTCGGTTATTAGGTTAAGTTCCATAGGTATATGACAATGCTACCAGCCACCCACTAATTCATTTCTATCAATGGGTCTATTTTATGGTCTCGTTTTGTCACGCCCCCACCAATTGCTTTCAGTACTTTCCCCGAATAGCCCCATAGTTCAGCAGCAGAAAAGTGGTGAATCACTGCCATACACTATTGACACTGTCTAGAAGATCCACTTAACGCTAAAAATGGTAGTACACCACCGATATGTGGACAAGACTGATACTACATTTCATACTGTATTCCAAAAGCAATTTTAGTACATCTGTGATTCAAGTAACCTGCCTGGTTTGACGAAAACTGGCCTTAAGATCACGTATTTTTGCACACAAACTCACAAGATAATGTATTTGGTGTCGTATGACTATTAGGCATGACGAAAATGTATGACGAACAGGAAACTTCTCAGAAGGAATCTAAAGTAAATGAGCACTTACCTGGGGAGACTTCAACAACTTTCCGAAATAAATATCATGATAAACCAACGATTTTAAAAAGTCCGTACTGATTGTTGTTAGGAGTACCTTATTCCTGCTATAAAATAGTTTACACCCACGGGTCTCAGGAGCTTATTAGACGTGTGGATAATTCCACCGTTTCAAAAACTGGTCTTCCGCCGGTGTGCGTAGTGATTGAACAGACTGAAGATTGCCACTAGAGCTTAAGATTGTCAAATGCTAGTTTCGGGAATGATGCCAATGCCGTTGCTTTAGACTACCGGCATATGGCCTATAAGAAGAGCTCAAATGCGAAGGGCTGTGGACAGATAAACAGGTGTGAGTGAGTGACATAGTAAAACAGTTTTTGAAATTTCCCTTTTTACACGTCTGTTTGTATTTCCCCCAACCCATTTTTAACCTTTGGAATCCTATTGGTCGTTGACTGTTCTATTTCTCTCAAAGCATTCAAAGCATATACGTACACGCAAGCTCTGTCAGTCATTCTCACTGTTGAAACGAGACTGTAAAAGCTTTTAACACCAGTAGTCAGTCTTCTCTTCTTGTTTTCCTGCGTCGAGTCTTCTGTGGCATCGTATCGTGTTGTTTTTGCCAATTGTGGTTAGAACAATAGGCTTGCGAATCGACTAATTAGGAAATTATTGAACGTAACTACCAAGTGTAATAACTGCCATATGAGAATCCCCCGGGCCATATCTGTGAGTTCCAATGTCAAGTGTAATCTGTGATTCGTTCACTCCACTTCCTCCGGACTTAATGGTAATATGGTTTCGTAGAATTCACTAGATAGTAGATTTATTAATGATCTGGATAAGCATTCAATTTCGGGCCTTCTTGTCTTTAGAAATGTGAACTAAGTAATAAAAATTCTCTGCACGTAAGGCTACCATAGTTAACACTGGTGATAGAATTCTCTCAGCTGGCCGTGAACAACACCCTGCTCTATTCTAGAATCATTGTAATATCAACATAAATAAATTGATCACTCACGAAAACACAAAGTCTAAAGGAGCATTCAAGCATGCAGCATACAAAGAAGATTCTTGGAGAAGGTTGCTGGATAGCGGAATATTTCCGGCAAAACCAACAAAATGTAAAGCATTCCGGCTACTCAAAAATAATGAGGCCTCTAAAGTTATTTTGAGGGACCAGATATTTTGCAGAAGTCGAGACAATGGCAGTTTATACATATTATAACACTAAGAGTGGAAAGATATACTTCCCCTCGTTGGAATTCATCAGCTATGCACACTTTCCTGGCACAATGCAGCCGCGCGCTTCGTGTAGGACGTTACAATCTCTCCATATATTGTGGAAATAATCTTTCGCATTCTGGAATATCGTGGTCTATATTTGACTACTATATAATTATAACTGATATTGTTTGCACCTCCGGTAGCTAAATATCCAAATTTATCACATACAGGATACTGTTTGGATCCACTCAAATTTGTGTTAATAAAGAGCAATCTATCACAAAAGAACTATAAAGAAGTACTTATGTCAATGTAGTTGAAGACTGAACGATCAATTCATGGTTGTTTGCTCAAAACCGACTTCCCCAATTTTCGCAGAGGCATCAATACGACAGTCATCGTCTCATCGGTCGCTGTTCAGAAAGAAGTCAGCAGACAACCATCAGAAGTAATCTTGTGATTTATTATTGTAATATTTGTTAACAGACCTTAGTGGAAACATTTTTTATATGTTGGTGTTACAATAAAGAATTCTCGAGTGGCCAATCGGTGTTTTGGTTTTTGCGTCCGTAATTACTAAGCGTTTCTGAGAAACTTCAAGGAACAGCGTGAGCCCGAGCGTAGCAAGAGCTGGGCATTAACGGTTTACGAGACGTGGCTGACACCTTAGTTTTGTGGTTTATATTTATTAGAGTTAACTTGTTTGATAGTGGTCTATTTTTAGTTCGTATTTTACGCATTCATACCTGTTTATCGTTGTTTTATCTATTTAGATAATACATCAGCATATCACACACTTTTATCAGTTTTTGAGAAATTGATATAGTCTTTACCCCCATAATGGTTATTAAAGTTATTAAACGAGTTAGTACTGTTAAGAGACCAGCATCAAATAGTCAGCAGCTCACTGAAAACATTAGTCCTGACGACGAGTTTGCACTAAGATCAATCGATACACCGAGAGTTATAGTACCAAACTTAATGGAAGAACTAATTGATAACGTAGCCCGTAACACTAGTGATCTAAAGATCCTTCAGAAATCCATAACAGACCTGCAGGATAAGTTTGAAAGTATCACTCCTCTCATCCAACTTTGTGATCCATCACAAGAAATTTGCCTAGATTCACTTCTCAAATCTGAGCGCCTGCTAGACTTTTTGACTGCAGGGGCTGTAAAGAGGGTCATGTCCTCATATGATGTCTTAGGATATAACATACCAGACAATGTACCTATTGTCAAACTTAAAGCAATCTGTCTACAGGCGTGCAACATTTCACTATCTGACTGCTAGGTTCTGCGTCTGCGTAAGAAATCTGCAGACCACACATGTCCTGTACTTTTCGAATTTAAGTCTGTTGACCTAGCTAAGAAATTTTTGGAGTCTGGTATAACTCTTGGCTCCTCAACACCCTACACCAATATCAGGATTGTACCTGATTTAACTTCTTGCCAAAGACGATACCGCGCAGGTAAACTAAATTAAGACAACCCCAATAAGACAACCGATGTTATTACTTCCCTCGTTGTATTGCCTGATGACCAAGAGCGCCAGATAATATCGCATACACAAACTAACAGTAGTCATGCAACTGTTGAAGACTTAGCTCTAAATACTGAAATTGCAGACATAGAAATGTCAACAGATCATAGTACTGACGTGCATCCCTTGCACACTGGCACGAATGCCAAACCCTCGAAAAAGTCTAAGCTGAATTCAGTTGTACACTTTGAATCTCTCCGGAAGTCACATACCGCACAACGTCTCAGCCCGGCTACTGTGAAGCAGCAATCACATGTGGCCACCCAGTTTGGCGTAAATACAAGGCGATATGATAAACGTCCTATTTCCGCAAGGAACACCAAAAGAACTGTTGAGACTATTCAACAGAAATCCAGTTTATTAGGAAATCCTACTAGTCACCAGCGGCCCAAATTACACAAGCCGACTAATACGGAAAAAGCTAAACCGTACGTTAGACCCGGATCACTAAAGCCCATAATTACGAAGGTTTCAAAAGGGTCACTGGCTCATTCTACTGATGGACAATCGTCTAAACTTAGTCATGTTCCTCAAGTTAGACATAATTCACATACTATAGAAGCTTACTCATTTCCAACTTCCACTGCCAGTCCTATGATAACGAAAAACAGTCGTTACATATCTCCCCAACCACTTCGAAAACAAGAAGTTGCTCAACCCCTCACGAATGCACCCACAACCATGATGTACAGGAAACACCAGTCTGAGAATACAGACATTAGGTCCCAAATACGTATAGTGCCCTGTCATACTTCTCCTGCATTCAGTAGGGGGCACATGCTAATTGCAGCACAATGCTCATCATGGCCTAGGAAGTACTCTAACCAGACACCTGGACCTAAATCATATGCACATGACAACACGCCGATCACACATTTCGGTTATAACTTTGCAGACTACACGACTCTATCTAACCCATATGACCAAAATTTTCTCCAGAGACAACTGGTAGAAACGCCAGGGATCATATGCACATAGCACGCATGATATCAGACCAATTCCTTGGAGCGACTTTATTGCATATCCCCTCAATGACGCTTGTTGCTATGTTGCTAGTGGTTTCAAGTGGCCTTGGTTTTGGGGGAATATTGGACTGATGTAATGTCGCGATTTCAAAGGCATAACTCAGGCTCATAGGTGCAAAAATTATAATCCTGGAATAAGGACAAGTTGTTCAGAAGGTAAGGAGGACATAATTTTTCAGTTTATTTGTATACATACTATTCTGTATCGCGTTGCGTTGAGTTCTTAGTACAACTGTATGTAATTGCATTAAAATAAACTTAAACATAACGAATGCTCCTGTTTTTAGAATAAGAAACATGAGTGTTTTCATTAAGTTTAGTAATGAAGAATGGAATTTTTTCCACGTCAGTTTTGGAGTCTTAATCTCTGTAGGCCCTTAAAGGAATAAATTGGGTACAGAGAACTCCTATAGAAACCGAAGCCACTTTTAGTTTACTAAATCTTATTGACTTCCTGTATAAATTTGATATCTGTCAAGTGTTTATGTAAAGTCTGCTGCAGTATTCAGTAAAGTAAAAATTGTAGTGCATAATTCCTAGACTTGTTGTAGTCATTGGTATTTCGAAATCCTGGATCCAGGATACCACTTACTCGTTTTATGCAGCCAAAATATACAAATCTCGCTTTATTGAGGAAACACTATAATGCCTGCAAAAGTAGTGCGTCAATTTATGAGTTTCATTAAGCCTACAGAATGTTTTCTATTCACAATACCGTTTGCGAATTATCCGAGAAAACACATTCCCGAGTGGGGTGTAACACCAGGATGAATTCCTTAACTGTCATCCTTTTATCAGTTCAATTCAATCACACATATAATAATATGATAGTCTGTAATTGACTTCAAAGACTTATCAGGTAATAGTCTCATCACCTTACGGTTTGCTGATGATATTGTCCACCTAGACTGTGAGAAGTAACCCCTGATGCTGGAAAATATGAAAATAATACCGGTGTTTGATTATACGTGTCTGCGTTCTATCTCATGAGTAAAGCAGTAAAATATGGCGAGTGCTGTTGAGGTTACGCATAAATGTTTAGGTGGGCAGGGTTAGTCTTCAAGGTAGGGAAGCTGAATAGGTTGAGATGGCTAGAACACGTGCTGGCATACTAAGCCATCGCCTTCCTCAAGGGACAATGCTGGCCAGCACATGTTAATATTCAAAATGTGTTTCGGTAGGTCAGATGAAAAAGTGGTATTGGTTCGTAAAATTGTTGACAGTCAGCTGGAAGAACTACCGGAGATGTGACTGCAAATCTTTGGTACTGGTACAGGTGCATTCACTCTGTGTAATCTCACGTGTCTACCCAACTCATGTTTTTCGTTGTCACAATTTATTCTCCCTCATATATTCGCTCGTTAAACTTCCATTTAGTTTTATGCCTCTACCTTCGTGTGCTACATGGAATATGGTAAATTAAACATGTGAACTTCTCTGCAAACTCATAATGAAAGCTAGTCAGAATGACACAGTCTGGGCATAACTAAATGCGAAACATTGATAAATGATCTCCAAAATTTCAACGAATGATAAGTGTAGTTCTTAATCTCGTTCTTTGCTGAATGAAAAATAGATTATTATATTATATTATTATTGTATCCTTTAGTTCCTAGAGGAACATAGGGCTTCAGCTGCGCACCTCCATTGCCTTCGGTTTTCTGACAAATTTTTCACCCTGCTCCAGGTCTGTCCACATGCTTTCATCTCCTCCTCGCATGATCTCCTCCAAGTCACCCTTGGACGGCCAACTCGCCTCCTCCCTTTCGGGTTCCACTTGAGGGCTTGTCTAATGATGTCACTTGATGGTTTCCTCAGCGTATGGCCAATCCATCTCCATTTCTTCCTGCCTATTTGTTTCACAATCGGTTCTGTTTCAGTGCCCTCTTTGATACAAGCATCTTGTGAACGACACAGTTCTTGTAGGTTTGGCTCCACACCGTTTTCAAGTTGTTCCAGTGCTTTTCGACGCTGACCTTTTCGCTGGTGTTGATTTGTATCTCAGCTTTGTCCTTTATGCTTGCAATGCAGATGTCCTTTGTAGCCTGGTCCTTCAGCTTTTGAGTGTTGAACTTGGCTTGTGGTCTATCTGCAGCTCCTGATTCCCTGAAAGCTTTTAATTTGATTTGGATTGTCCCTTGAACGAGATAGTGGTCTGAGCCAACGTCTGCTCCTCTTCTTGCTTTTGTGTCCAGTAGGCTGCGCCTCCACTTCTTTGAGGTTGAGATGAAGTCGATTTGGTTTTTGGTTTGCCCGTCTGGTGACACCCATGTAGCCTTGTGGATATCTTTGTGCTTGTATACACTGCCACCAATCACCAGTTCGTTGAAGGCGCAGAAGTCGGCGAAGAGTTCTCCGTTTTCATTCATTTCTCCGAGAGCTTCTCTACCCATGATGAGTTCCCTTCCTGTATTGTCTGGTCCCAGTTTGGCGTTCATGTCTCCCATTAGTATTTTCATGTCGCCAGCTGGAGTATTGTTCATTGTTGCCTGTAGTTGCCTGTAGAATTCTTCTTTCTTTTCGAGGTCTGCGTTGTTTGTGGGTGCATAACATTGTATGATTGACACTTTCCTTCCTTTGGAGTTGAATCTGGCGGTCATTATCCTGGACGAAATCGCCTCCCATTGTATCAGGGCTTTCGTTGCCGTTGGTGACATCATGATAGCCACGCCCTCGGTGTGCGTGTGGTTATCTTCTGGGTGACCGGAGTAGATCACTGACTCACCCGTCGACAATTTGGTGAGTCCACTCCCATTCCATCTGCTTTCACATATTCCTAGCACTTGGATTCCGTATCTTTTCATCTCGTTGGCGATCTGGGCAGCTTTCCCTGTCTCATACATAGTTCGGACGTTCCATGTTCCCACACAGACTTTTTCTTTTGGTGCAAAGAGGTTCATTATGCTGAAGGTTCTGTAGCAACTTTGTTTACAGGGTGGGGTTGCTAGCCTCACGCCTGAGAAAAGAATGATTACATTAAGTTAAAGTTTAGAGAGAAGCGACTTTTTGGGTTGCTCCCCTCAAAATCAGAAAATAACGGACAAACAATGAGAACAACATCAACAAAGGAAACAGTTCACAGAAAAAAGGGCAAAAAGCGACGACAACTATACAATAGGACAACATGCAATATAGTTCAGCACAGTTAACTAAAATGATATCTCAACCATAAACTCACTGACTTGGAGCAACTTGAACATGTAAATCCAACAATATATACAATTATAGATGTGTTTATGTTTAAAAATTTCACAAATCCAATTAGTTAGTTATATGTATTATCTGTCAATAAGATTGTATTTTTTGTATTCAGTGTTCGAAAGGTTAATAATTGTGATAGTTTCCGCAGCTCTTGGCATAAAATTTTACAGAAATTAGAGTTTTCATTAATAACCAAAATGTAGCGCGGCAGTCGAAAAGCGCGCAATTTTTGATACCTTTCAGTAATCCTTTCTTCCACCCGGGTCTCTTCTCCTACTTTGCAAGTGGTTTCTGTGCATTGCCACTTTTGTGCCGAGCTTTCAGTCAGGATATGCCGTTGTTGTCGACTCAGGACCTAGATGACTTCAGCTGAATATGGTTTCGGTCGTGCAAACATGGGTCCTGAGCAGTTGACTGGTTGCATTATCATTTCTCAAATGGAATCCAGCTTACTATATATTAGGATAAATCTTCCACCTTGCTTGCTGAAGGTGGTGTTCCTCAGGGTACTGCTATCTCTCCTTTTCTTTTTTCTCTCTCGTCTTACATGACTTTTCTCTTTCTGATGAGAGCAACTTCGTCAAATACGCTGGTGATCGGACCGTCTCACTACCTGTCATGTCACAATGTGACTGCAACAAACTTAACTGCTTCATGTCCGTAGTTTAAAATACATGGTCTTGCGTTAAATCCCTCTAAATGTCAGGCAGTTAACTTTCCCTCACTCATAAGCGTGAACTACAAGAACTGTGTCGTTCACAAGATGTTTGTATCAAAGAGTGCACTGAAACAGAAACTAAGTCTAACATAAAATTCCTTGGAATAGATCTATCCTCTGGTCTTTATTAGTCATTCTATATCTTTCGATTTCTAAGAAAACCTTCAGTCTAGCTTATACGTTATGTAGCCAAGACAGACAGGAATCATTCAGCCTGTCTTTTTGCAATTTGTTTACTCTTGCATTGGTCTTTACTGCTCCCCCTTATTCTTTCCTGAATTACTCAAAAACGACTATGTCGTATTGTGCAGGGTATTAAGGTTGTCATTGGGGCAAGTGTACCATTTCGTCAACTCGTTAACGCATTAGTTTAAAGACATCTAAATTCATGCGAGGAATGGTCTAAATCTAAACTGTCTAACCCTCAACATCAACTCTATTCTCAGCTCTTCCCTTTAATTTCATCTGATGGAACCAGAAGTCAGTATAAAAGATTATATGATCGTTTTTGGAATCACGTAATACCAAAAATTATTGTCGTTTTCAATACCAGCAGTTCACAGCCTACTGAGTTTACGCAAGTGCAATGCTCATTTCCCACTTTCCTGAGGAGACATCAACTAGGATTCTAGGAAAGTAGTACGTCAGTATGTGAATTTCATGAATCTGTGGACTGTATTCCATTCACTTAATACTGAAACCAAACTATGAGGAAACTGATATTTCCAATTAGGATATAATACAAGGCTCATTTCTACTAATGTCCTTATTTTAGTTCACATTCATCATACATGTATTAACGAATTGTCTGTCACTCACTTTGTGTGTGACTGATATTAATGTGTATCTGAAGTTACTGACACAATATGTATGTGCATGTTTCATCTCCAAACAAGAAAATTTTATAGGGTAATGTTGGTCTGAGCGCAGTGAGTTAATAGTGTATTCTTTACTGTATACATCCTGTATGAGTGAAATGCTTCTATTCGATTTTTCGGCGAAGCTGCAATATCACCCTGCAGGGCTGATATCATGCGTCTAATTCTATTGACCTATGGATGTGGTTCTTCCTTCAACATATCTAGAAGTCAGGAGCAGACTGTCTTTGACAGATCTAGATTTACTTGGGGACTAATTGGTGAGTCACCTGGTGTTGTGGTAGTAGAAAAAACAACTCCAAACCTATGTACATTCTAGATATGAACATGTTTACTTACTTTGGCGACAATTTAATCTTTGTATCAGGAAACACTTAGGGATACTAACCTTTACTTAGTAATTTGAATCCGAAAGTAAACGCCATGTTACTAAGTTATTCAAAAGACAGAATGATGAGTGAAATAGTGCTTGGACACTTATTCTAACGAAACCGAATAATGATAATCGTTTAGCCTGCCAATATGCTGCTTACTTTCAGTCTTAATTCAAAGAAAATTTAGTTACTCACTAAATCAATAGTTTCAGAAAACTCCTCTTCTCCTGTCTTCGAAGTACTTTGCCCGATCGTGTTTTACTTCAGAATATGTGTATACTGGCCAGTTGATGTTGCTTATCCAGTTATACTGTTTTTCAGTTATAATGTCCCACCTATTTCCTATCACAAAAAACATCCCTTAAACCACCAACAAGCTACCATCATTTCTAAATAAATGAACTTAACTATTCGTGTGTTAACGATGCTATAAACTTTATCACCTACGTGATGTTTCAACTTTCGATTAACCAGTTTTTCCTTACATGAGAACCTGTTTCAACTTTAACGGATAGTTCTAACCTTTGACTACTGAATTAGTACGTTTCGTTATATACCATCCTTCCAAAATATAGGTATTCGTATTAATTACTGCTAGCAGATTTATCACGAGAACAAGAATGTACTCCATATTGACGACAATATGGGCGGACGTATCTCCTAAACGCACTATTCAATACAACATATAACCCAAACTAATCTTCCTAACTCTGTAGCCCACAACATTCTATAAAGTTAGTAGTGACTATTAACAAGTAGAATGTCTATTTGAGGCATAGAGAATACATTTATTAGTGATTCAACACAAAATACAAAATCAACGATACTGGAAATCACTTTCTTCAGCATCGAATCCCATGAGGTCACTGGAACTACAGATTAGCGAAAAAGAAAACAAGGGTGCACAGGATGTATACGTGAATATAACTACCAATATGATATTAACGAGATAGCACAGTGAGAATTAATGAAAGTTTATATCGATGTCCGACTACATCAATCACTATTTTTGACACAAGTGGATATTTAGACGAAGTCTGAATCGTGAAGTGTTGAATTTGTGCAACACATTTTGGACAATCTGGTCACGTATGGACTTGTCATAGGAATACATATGAAGTCAATACAGTTAAGAGGTTAGAAAATAAATTCAGGTCGAATTAAAATCACATATTGAAGGTCAAAATAACAATGAAGATCACTAAGCCAAATAACAGAGGTATTAGTACATCTACCCTGATTGGTATCAAAACGAAGTTTAACAAAGAAGGTTTCGTGTGATGACGAATAGTCCTGGAAATCACAAAAGTGGTTTAAACTTCTAATCACACTTGGGCTTCCACAAACTATAGGACGCAATCCAAACACGCCTTACAGATAGGTTTTAAAAATGTGCAAATGTCAATTTTATGTCCTGTCCCTATTATATGTTTCGAAACAGAGGAGCTGGGACACCATTAATAGCTTCTGAAGATTTTGTTGCTTCTGGAGGCATTTAGGAATATGATGCGTAGCCCTTACTTGCAGAAATCGATGAGTCCTACCTAAATGGATACAGCAACCGCTTCTAAACCTTACGTCCATAGCTTTAAGAGATGTCGGACACTACTTCTACGTGATTTCAAATAATTTTGTGAATTAACTTCGAACACACGCAAATGATGTGGCGTCAGGACAGTAACAAAAATCGGAAGTTTATGAAACCAAACTCACTAATAGGACAAAATGACGCACACCTCAGATGTCTTTACGTACCTGATCACGAGGATGGTATTGAAATCCACTAAATTACTAAAATGTTGCAGTGTGCATTTAACTCATTTATAAATTTTGGCAGAAAACAGTGAATGTTGAAAGTGATCGTAAAACATATTACAGTTTCTGTCCATTTGTGAACAGTAACTTTCGGTTGTATCTATTCATTCAATAGACTTTCCGCTATCAAAACACCACACAAAAGTGCAGAAGGATGCACAAATTTGATATCAACCATATTCTTCGGTTCCTGCAGCAGTAATAGGTACTGCACAAATGCTGATAGGGAAATTTGAGACCGAGTACAAGTTTCCGCCAATCTGCAAAGAAATTTATCGAATGACAGTCGTTGAATTGTACGCGAACCTTACTCGGCATGCCAAAAATCACTGCATGAACCATGTATTTGAGCGTCCTGTCACACAAGAAATAAGTAAATGCTCAAGAACAATACTGAACAATAATTTTCATATAAATTCATCCAACAAGAGCAAAATATGCACCGAAATCACGCCTACTGCGTTTGCTGGACGACTAGCTCCAACTCGAATCAACGAAGCCGCGCAAATGCCGTCAAGGTTAAGCCAGATGCGCCACTTCAAATAGGGGATATGCCTTATCAACGGCCATTCCTTGCTGGTATAGCGAACACCTTGCAACAGGGAAACTGCTGGAGACATAATAATATATATTTCTTCCTGTTTATGCAGGAACATACCAATTGTACAGGCATGGATAAGTTATTATATAAATTACACATAATTTGATGTATGATGAGTTTGCAGTTTGGTTGTTCTCTCTGACATGAGAGTCAGTCGGAACAGTCTGCTATAAAGTCTGTTTGTGTTATACATAAAGAGATATAGAAATATTGTCTTCGCATTAACAAAAAACCCAGACATCAGATGAATGTAATGCGGATATCTGGGAAAAATAAAGCTTGAAGTCAATTCTCTTACATAACTTTGTTGTGAACAGCACCCTTAGCTTAAAGTTTATTGATGTATTATGTTGAGATCAGTGATATATTTATTCCATTTTTTCAGTAGTCTTATCGTAGTTTTATAACAGGAGAGAAATTTGATCGTGGAGGCGAAAACTAGATAAGGTCATATTAAGTTGTTTTACTGCATCAAATGGTGCTGAGGTCGATTCCAGAATTCTCCATTTGTGTCTGCATGGCGGACTGTATTCGTAAGTTCAGTAAAATGTTGAAAACTGTTTGAAAACCAGTTGCTTCTTCATTTCAGATCATGAATACTCATTTACAGCATGTTCGCCAGCGTCTTCAAATGGTAGAATTGGGTCGTTTATGGAATTTGGGTGGTTATGAGATAGATGGTTTGGAATTAATCCTCACTTCAGTTTGGATGCGGGGTTGTTCAACCTCGACCAGAAGATGAATAGGAGCAGCAGAATATCAGAAAGAGAAAGTATGTGAACATGAAAAGGACAATAATGTATATAAAAATATACATAAATGTTTATGTCAATTGTATATTGTACTTTAGTAAACATTTACCTATATTGTAGTTGTGTTTTAACGTATTTATGCGAATTCTTAGAGTTTATTTAGTGTCATGATGTGTATTAATGAGTCTGAGCGTTTTAGTGTTCTAATGACTGATGCGTTATAGAAAATAAGTAATGGGTTCTGGTAGGGATAGTCATTGGGACAAAGCAGTTTATATAGCAAGCGTTTGAAGGTTACAATAGAGTGACACGTCCTATTTATGAGGGTAAACTATTCCTGTATCTTCGGTACTAAGTCTTTATGCATCCATGATACTAGTTTATCTATAGTTTTTAGATTGCTAAGGATGTTGAAGTGCGTCTTTTAGGTGCTGTAGTAGATTAGTAGTTAATTCGTTTTAGGAGTAAATAGTTTATTAATATAATCAGTAGAGTGAAACAGTCTGTACAGAGAGCATTTGAAGCGTGTAACCGAAGAGCAAGTTCTGACATCTAGGGGCAGGCTATTCCATATTTTAGAATACATGACTGTAAAAGAGTTTTCACGGAGTGTTGACTTAAAAGAATGAGTTGTCACTGTGGAAGTTTGGTTACGCAGATCGTAAGAACCTTCCTGTGCGAATTGTATGTCCCTGTTATCTGAGAATGATATTTTGTGAAGGACCTCAAAGAAGAATATTAGGTTTATAATAAGTCGCCTTGTCCAAGGTGGGTCAAGTTTTAGGATCATGCACTGTGAGATGTAGTCTTTCTTACAATCATAGCCAAGTAGTTTTGAGGTAAAATATCGTTGGATACTTTCCATCCTTAGCTTATCACGTGTGCGAGTGCTGCTTATAATAAATGGACAGTATTCTAGTAGTGGTCTGACACATGTTTTGTACAGAATTAGCTTGGCTTCATTGTCGTGAAAGTTCCTGAGTATGCATCCTAAGAGCATCCTCGATTTTCTAGTCTGTGATGCTACTTGCTCAGAGAATGTCAAGTCACTAGAGTATGTCAGGCCTAGGTCAACGACACTTCGGAGTCTGCTTAGATTAGCAGATTGAAGCGTTAATTTCAGGTCAATTGAGGGTGCGCCGAAGCAGATCCAGCCACATTTGTTCAGATTGAATTGGAGATTCCATAAGGACGACCAAGCAGTCATTTCATCTAATTCCTTCCGCGCTACATCCTCGAAGTACCCTAAGTCATCACATTGGAATGTATAAGCTACTTTTAGGTCATCTGCAAAGATGAATGGCTTCCCGTGCGTGAAGCAAGCGCATATGTCATTGATGTATAGCGTAAATAGGAGGGGTCCAATGACACTACCTTGTACTGCACCAGAAGTGATACGGCTAGGTTTGGAGTTTGCAGACCCGAGTTTAACTACTTAGAACCTATTGTTAAGGAATGATTTAAGCCATCCTAATAATGGGTCACGTATTCCTAGGGAGTTCAGCTTATTTGTTAGCAGTAAATGGTCAACACGGTTAAATGCCTTAGAAATGTCAAAGTAGATGACAAGTACTAGTTGCCGTCTGTCACGACTGCTTCTTCCCCGGCATATAGCAAACACCTTATACACACCTAATACCAATAGTAATACCTTAGATTATCATACTAGTATCGCCCTAGTACGCAATATCTAAACGACCAACTACACACGAGTGACATTTCACAACCCATCCCTAAGTATCAAGTGGAAGAAAACGTCTCTAGTGATCAAAAGGTAGTAAGTAATGAGTCCGATAACGACTGCACATATTCAGGTGATAGCCATAGAGTGTTTTATTACGATATCGTCCATACACTGAAACCACGTAGTCAAAGTCTATCCGTCATCCTCATAAATGCTAGATCAGTTCTTAACAAGCACTGAGCATTATGTACGCTAGCCTCTATATGCAATCCGTCGCTGATCATGATCAATGAAGCCTGGTGCTCAAGTGATATTACGGATAATAGCTTATCAAATGATAACTACAATCTTTTTCTAGGGGATAGGGAAACAGGTCGTGAGGGTGGAACACTTATGTACGTTAAACAACCCATTTGTGCGACGCATTTTAGTCACCCTATTCTGTCACAACTTAATGATTTTGGTGTGGGTCGAAATAAAAGTTCTCAGAAGTAAACCTATCCTTATAGGTTGTGTATGCCGACCGCCATCATCCAACCGCGAATACGATAAAGTACTCAGCAACATATTTAATGTTGCATGCAATCTTCCCTTCAGTTATAATATAATTGGAGGTGACTTCAATTTGCCTGATACATCATGGCGTACATTTCGTGGACCCTCGAGGGATGACAATCTTCTTAATTGCATCGTTAGAGGAGGATGGACGCAACACATAAATGTACCCACTAGGTCCGATGACTTTCTTGATCTTATATTCACGATCAACGTAGCACCATCTACAATTCACGTGGGACATGAATTCCCAGGTGGCGATCATAAAATAGTTGCATGTTCGTTTAGTATTTCTCCAGAAACTATGCACAGAAACGAAGTTAGTCGGACACCTATAAGACTATACACGCATGTTGATTGGGACTTGTATCAGGACTAGATTAGATACTCTAATTGGGATTTCTACTTTACCAATGACTCCTTAGAGGAAGTCCTTAAAGACTTCTATGACAATATACAGTCTGTTAATGATGTCATAGCGCCTGCGAAATTTATTAAATTCAAAATCCCTCAAGCCGATTTTATTCCCATATCATTAAGAAGAAGATTGCGGAAGCATTCATTAAGTTACTACAGACATGACGACTTATCGTCGTTAATCGCTATCAAAACAATCCTCATTAGAATCCATGAGTTAAAAAATCTAAGTCTTAGGAATAAAGAAACGCGGGCAATTCAGTCGCCACATAACACTGGAGAAATAGCCAAACTCTTCAAAAGTAGGTTAACTAACTCCAAATCAACATATCCAAAAATAATACACCTAGGTGGCATTACTCACGAAAGTGCTGAGGATATATGTGAGGTGTTTAGCACGCACTTTGCCAAACTGTACACTCTAGAAAATGACCAGGATATAAATTTCCCTCGTAAAACAGAAAAGTGTTTACGCGATGTAGTCTTAAACGCCCAAGAAATCTATAAAGCTATCACAACTCTTAAGCTTACTAATACTCCCGGACCAGGTGAAATGTCTTCCGTCCTCTTAAAAAATGGTGGAAATGACATGAATCTACTTCTTCTTAAGATATTTTTAACTTCGATAAGGAGTGGAACATATCCAAATAGCTGGAAGAAATCCTACGTTGTACCCATTCACAAAACCGGACCTACAGCGGACATAGATAATTACCGCCCCATCAACATCAATTCCGTAGTTTTCCGTATGATGGAAAAGATTGCAAAGAAGCAAATTGTTCAGTATTTGCTTTCGAATGACTTAGTATCCCCTTTCCAATACGGTTTCCTAAATAGAAGATCGTGCATTACGTGCCAGTTAGATTATTTCGACCACATTACTGAATGTGTAGACAAAGGTCGTTCAGCAGCAACGTTATTTCTAGATGTTAGGAAAGCTTTTGATAAGATCCCACATAACAGACTCATATTGAAACTCCCATCTTATGGAATAAATGGAAGGCTACTTGAGTGGATAACTTCCTTTCTTACAGGAAGAGAACAGTTAGTTAAAGTCAACCATCACTTATCTACATCCAAACCGGTAACCAGAGGCGCGATACAAGGTAGTGTTCTTGGCCCTACCCTATTGTGGTGATTGACACTTTCTATCTCTGTATTGTTTAAACACTTACAGTTGCCTGTTAATATATTTCTTATATGAATTGATATATAATTCCGCCAAATACAAATTCCAGAACTCATCCCTCTCTGTGTCTTGGTTGAATTCTTGCCATTCGGTCATCTCGAAATACTATTACTACTATTACCAAAAATTACAACACCTATTCACTGCATTCATAAACGATATGGTCTCTATGATCAAGTATGGCAAGCCATACCTCTTTGCAGATGACCTCAAAGTTGTCTGTGATTTCGACTATAATGATATGAATATTGCTAGTAAAATCCCAACAAGATTTAAATAGTCTATGTAATTGGAGTGAAAAGTGGCAGTTAACGTTCAATCCAGCTAAGTCTGGGATAACATACTTCGGACGTTGGAAACCTGGCATGTGTCTATACATGTACGGTGACCTTGTCTCATACATGAACACAGTCATAGATCTCGGGGTAACATACTCAGATCTTACCTATACTGAACATGCAAATAAAGTGGCATCTGATTGTAAACGTCTAACTGGCTTTGTGCTACGCAACTTTTACACTCCAGAAGCCAGAATAGCTATATATAAGATATGCATTCGCCCCAAACTTGAATACTGTGCCCACTTATACAGTAGCTTTAAATCAGCAGACAGAAAAAAAGTTGAAAGTGTCCAAAGATTCCTCACGAAACGCACATTAGGCTATGATCAGCAAATAGAATACCTTGACAGATGTATTCGACTGGACTTAGAGCCCTTATGGTTAAGGAGAGTGAAGTGCAATTTATTTCTCTTATTCAAAGTTATAAGAAAGCACTGTAACAGTAACTCATCCATGACGTGGGCTAATCCTAAATCGTATGAACTACGCAACCATGACTACCTTCCCAAGGTTAACACCCATAAACTCACCACTAGACCTAACTTCTTCACCATTAAATATTGCAAACTTTGGAACCAACTACCCTCTGAGATTAGATCCTGTGAAAGGCCTGACAGTTTCAAAAGGAGCCTAGAAAAACATATTAACATGTCCACCCTAGCCCGCCTCAAAGATCTCAACTGCTGATAGAGTGGTGAAACAACGACATCTCAATTTCTAACTACAGAAAGTACACTAGTTCCCAGACTAACATAATAATACTTAGTAATTATGATGTTCAATACTTGAAATTAGATTGTCATTAAAGTACTTAAAATGATTAAAATATTTACGCAGCAAATGTTCTCTTGGTTTACCACTCTTATTTCCCTGATAACACTCAGTTATTGAGACTAATGTATTCTTTGATAATACGAATTATAACATTGATTATGCTCTTATCACCTATAGATTGATTTACTTTACGGCGCCCTGTAAGACTAACTACCCTTCTGCAGTATTGTTAACCAAATGAAAAAAATTTGTTGGTTCTGTTAATATCTTTTTATAATATGTGTAGACATGTTACTTTGCAATGTCAAATGTTTACCATATACAAGACTGTCATGATAATTTATAATAATAATAATAATTTATTTTCATATAAACATAAATTTACATGAAAATGCATGCCATTTTTACAGGCACGATCAAGGATGATATAATGTCAAATCTTAAATTGTCTACAAGTTAATAATGTTTCAACAGTTAAATATTTGATATATATATAAATACACATTGTCTGAACTAGGCTGTATAGTTATTGAATTGTACAATTGTCCTCCAGGTTGAGCGGGAAAATCGACTTCGTTTCGTTTTCATCCCGTGGTTGTAGGCATACGATAACCAACCAATATTGAGGTAAGTACAACGTTTACAAGGAATTGGAAGCTGTTTTAGAAAAATTAAAGTGCTGTGGTGAAACATTAAAGTGTAATAGATTAAGTGAGTGAAATATATCATTAATAAACACATTTATATAGAAAACAGAATGGGGAAGTAATTAATCCTTAGGCCGACAACGTTCATTTGCAATGTATAATGAAACCAATATATTTTATACTATCATGATGTCCACTTTTGGCTTTAATACAATTATTTTCAAGCCAGTTGTCTTTATTTCATGTCTTTTTTCTATTTGGTGCACAACCGTACCCTCCAGAGAATAGGAATAGAATAAGTCGAATCAAATTCATAAAGAGCTATAAAATGTTAGGTTTAATGGAATATAATGAGAATCAAGTAAAGACGTTATTAGAAAATAAGTGAGACAAGATATTGTGAAGTGGTATTTAAAGATCTGACAATGGATAGCAAGTTAATTTATAAGATGCCCCATAAATCTGTGCAGATCCCACGTGGTCGCATCTCAACAATAGGCTGAGCGAATGGTATATATTTAAAGGTAGAAGCATTATCTGTCAAGGCGTTCACTATTATCTTTTTCAAGATAAAGATCTAAGCCCTCATAAAAATCAGAAATATCTCGAGCCTTTAATTTGTATATTGCTGTTCCTGCAGAATGGGGCGATTCACCTTAGTGACCACCACCATATCTACTGATCAGCTAACGCCACCCTCCCTCCTTTTTTGATGTTAGGCTCTGAGACTATGATTATTATGGCTACCGCAAATATATTGCTTGGTACCAGACATGTTCGTACCCCATATTCCATCTCCCTAGCTTTCTTAATGAGTGCTTCCAATAGGTCTCCACGTACATCTTTACGAACATATTATATATGTGTGCATGCATCCTGATGAACAGATTACTTTATAAGAAGTTAAAACCTTAAAGAGTAAAACGAATAGGTATTGTGAATAGTGGAGCAAGATTTAGCAGAATACTATAGTTAAGGTTCAATTTAGGTAGTATGGACTGAAGGTAAGGTCGGTTGGCAGGACTTAGTGTACTAAATTGAATCTTATATATAGTAAACATCTGACATTGCAAAGTAACGTGTCTAGACATATTATAAAAAGATATTAACACAGAACCAACGAAATTTTGGCGTTTTTTAACAATACTGCAGTGTGTGTATACTGAAGAATGGTGGTTAGTCTACAGGGAGCCGTAGAGTAAATCAAACCATATATGATAAGAGTATAATCAATAATATAGTTCGTATATCAAATATTACACTAGGTTCAATAATTGAGTGTTATAAGGGAAACAAGCGTGGTAAAGCAAGAGAACATTTGATGCATAAATATTTTAAGTATTTTAATATCCATCTAATTTAAGAGTTGAACATGCATGATTAATAAGTATTATTATATTAGTATATACATATGTAAAACGTTAAAAGGTGTGGATGCTATTACAATTATTTCCAGTGTTACTTTCACCAACACAACTTAGTGAAAATTATAGAGAATAGAAATCAGTAAATTAGTTAACGTTCGCTGCGTGAGTATTAGAGTCGAGATATACGTATGTGACTATACTGAAGACTGGACTGGCCTTCAATTTCCGTTCTACCAACAGTTGTGGTCTTTTAGACGAGCTAGGGTGGACATGTTAAAGTGTCTTTCTAGGCTCCGTTTGAACCCATCAGGGTTTTCACAACATCTTATTTCAGGTGGTAGTTGGTTCCAAAGAGTGCAATATTTTATGGTGAAAAAGTTTGCCCTAATGGATTTTCTGTGGGTAGCCACCTTGACAAGGTAGTCGTGGTTTCGCAGCTGATATGATTTAATATTTTCCCAAGTTATGGATGAGTTACTGTAGCAGTGTTTCCTAATGACTTTGAAGAGTAGAAATAGGTTGCACTTCACTCTCCTTAACCACAGAGGCTCTAATTTCAGACGTACACACCTGTCAACATATTCCACTTGTTGGTCGAACCCTATTATGCGTTTCGTGAGGAATCTCTGGACACTTTCGATTTTTTTTCTGTCTACAGTCCTGAGGTTACTAAATAGGAGAGCACAATATTCAAGTTTGGGACGGATACATGTCCTATATATAGCTAATCTTGCTTCTTGGGTGTAGAAGTTACGCAGTACAAAGCCAGTAAGTCGTTTACAGTCAGATACAACCTTATTTGCGTGATCGGAAAAGGATAAATCTGAGTATGTTATCCCGAGGTCTGTGACTGTGTTCAGTTTTGAGAGGAGCTTACCGTACATATATAGGCACATTATCGGTTTCCAGCGTCCAAGGTGGGTTATACCGCACTTGTCTGGGTTGAAAGTCAGTTGCCACTTTTCGCTCCAATCGCCTAGATCATTTAAGTCTTGTTGGATCTTGCTTTCGACGCTCATATCACCGTACCCATAATCATATACTATCTTGAGATCATCTGCAAAAAGGTATGGCTTGCCATACTTGATTACAGAGACTATGTCATTTATAAATAAGAGGAATAGAATAGGGCCAAGAACACTACCTTGTATTACACCACTGGTTATCGGCTTTGAGGAAGACAACTGGTGGTTGATTTTGACTAATTGCTCTCTTTCTGTGAGAAAAGAACTTATCCATTTGTGAAGATTTCCGGTTATTCCGTAGGATTGGAGTTTTGTTAGGAGTCTGATATGTGGGACTTTATCGAAGGCCTTGCTAACGTCAAGAAACAATGTTGTTACCGAACGCCCATTATCAATGCTTTGTGTGATGTAGTCAAAATAATCTAAGTGGCAAGTAATGCACGACCTTCTACTTAAGAAACCGTATTGGGATGGGGATAGTAGGTCATTTGACAGCAAGTACTGAATGATTTGAGTCTTAACTATCTTTTCCATTACACGTGAAACTACAGACGTGATGTTGATGGGGCGGTAGTTGTTGATATCAGCTATAGGCCCGTATTTATGGATAGGTACAATATAAGACTTCTTCCAGCAGTTAGGGTATGTCCCATCGCTTAATGAAATTGAGTATAACTTGAGTAAGAGTAAACTCATGTCATTACCACCTTTTTTCAGCAGAACGGAAGATATACCGTCTGGGCCAGTAGTGTTACTAAGCTTAAGATTTGCGACAGCTTTATCGATCTCATGTGTGGTGAAAATTATGTCACTTAAACATTCGTCTGTTTTACGTGGGAAATCCACGACTTCATCGTTCTCTAAGGTGTATAATCTGGCGAAGTGCTTGCTAAACAGTTCACATATCGCCTCATTATTTTCGTAAGCAATGCCGTCTAAGTATATTATTTTCGGATAGGGTGTTTTGGAGTTCATCAACCTACTTTTAAAAAGTTTGGCTATTTCTCCTGAGTTATGCGGTGCATGAATGGCCTGCATTTCTTTGTTTCTGAGGCCTATATTTCTCAACTCTTCAATTCTACTGAGAAGGGACGTTATGGCAATTAATGACGATAAGTCATGATATCTGTAGTATTTTATTGAGTGCTTACGTAGACTTCTTCTAAACGATGTCGGAATATAATCACTTTGGGGGAATCTGAAGTTAAGAATCTTCTCGGGTGCAATGACGTCGTGAATTGAGTTAATATTCTGATAGAAGTTGTTAAGAATTGCATCTAAGGACTGGTTCGAAAAGTACGAGTCCCAATTAGAACATCTAATTAGGTGCTGATACAAGTCCCAGTCAGCATGTGTGTACAATCTCATAGGTATCTGGCCAGCTTCATCTCTGCGTTTTGTTTCAGGAAAGATGTCAAAAGAACAAACTACTATTCTATGGTCACTACCTGGAAATTCATGTCCAACATGTACGGTAGATGGCGTTATGTTGTTCGTGAAAATAAGGTCTAGGATATTTGCGGATCTAGTGGGTGAATTTATGTGTTGTGTCCACCCTCCTGTGACGATGGAATTTATGAGATTATCGTACCTTTGGGGTCCTCGGAGTGAAGACCATGATACTTCTGGCAAGTTGAAATCGCCTCCGATAATTTTATAACTGAAAGGAAGATTGGCTGTAACATTAAAGATATTGCTAAGCATATTATCATATTCCCTGCTGGATGAAGGGGGCCGGTACACACAACCCACAAGTATAGGTTTACTTCTGACAACTTTTATTTCGACCCAGATCGAGTCATTGAGTTGTGACAGAATTGGGTTACTAAACTGGGTTGCACACATGGATTGTTCACAGTAAATTAGTGTTCCACCCCCACGACCTGTCCGTCTGTCCCCGCGAAAAAGGTTGTATTTATCAATCCTTAGGCTGTCATTGGAGATTTCACTTGTGCACCAGGCTTCGGTGATCATAATCAATGACGGTCTGCATATAGAAGCTATTGTACTTAGTGCTAAATGTTTGCTTAGAACTGATCTCGTATTTACTAGGATAATAGATAAACACTGGCTATGTGGTTTCAGTGAGCGGACAACATCTTGGTAAAATAATCCGTGAGTATCCTCTATATACATGTTATCAGACTCATTTACCAATATCTTTGGATCGTAGGAAGACTTCAGGTAGATTTTTGAGGTGGTAGTCAGGGATGGGCTTACGTTTGGATATGGTATGCAGTGAGAGACACCTGTGTGATAATCAGATATTAATATTTTAGAGATATTAGTATCCGCGTTTGGTGTCGACACTGTGTCAGCTATCTCCCGGGAAATATGCCTTGCCCTAGCTGTAGACTGTTCGCTATGCCAGCAAGGAATTGATCCGATATCATGCGTGCTATATGCATGATTCCAGGTGTTTCTGTTAACTGACGCTGGTGAAAATCCTGCCCTAAGGTATAACCGATATGTGTATTCGGTAATTTGTTGCCAGTATAAGAATGAAGTGTTGGTATCTGTTTCTGGTATTCATCAGACCATGGCAAGTTTTGTGCAGAAATCGGCACATGCTCCCCACTAGACACATAAGATATATGAATGGGTTCTGTTGGCTTGCTAAATGTGGTCTGTGGCCGATGTTTGGGGTATTTTCTATAACTTTCAGTAGACAGAATATTAGAAGTGGGCTGGTTGACAAGGGGTTTACGTAGTGGATGTGCAGAACAATACCTACTACTTTGCTGTGCTGTTTGTCTAGAATTAGGGATTCGATAAAATTGGCTTTCCACTTGGCACCAATTAGGCCTACCCCTAGGAGCTTCGTCTACCATATTTGACTTTCTCTTACAAAGAAGGCCTACAGGTGCTTTCGTCTCTTTCTTATCAAAGAGCTTTCTTGCTCCGGGTTTAGTATTTAATTTATTTACTTCTTTTTCCCCTTCTTATGATTATCTGGCTGATGATGGCTAACAGGGCAGTCAGCACATGCTATGTAGGGTTTCTGTGGCTTGAACACCTCATGAGCTTTAGTTTTCTTAATGGAAATGGGACGTTTGTCATAACGCCTAGAAAACTTGCCAACTTGGGTGGCTACATTCGACTGGTGCTTTACAGAGTGTGGATTGTCAGACGAGGAGTAACTGACTTATAAGGCAATGGTTGGACCACCAGTGGGATGGGTTTTGATGGTTTCGGTGTCTTGACTTTTGCGTCAGTGTGAAAACGATGTATTTAGTACACTAAATCCTGCCAACCGACCTTACCTTCAGTTCATACTACCTACATTGAACCCTAACCATAGTGTTCTGCTGAATCTTGCTCCACTATTCACAAAACCTATTCTTTTTATTCTTTAAGGTTTTAACTTCTTATAAAGTAATCTGTTCATTAGGACGCATGCATACATATAAAATATGTTCATAAAGATGTACGTGGCGACCTATTGGAGCACTCATTAAGAAAGCTAGGGAGATGGAATATCAAAACGAACATGTCTGGTACCAAGCAACATGTTTGCGGTAGCCATAATAATCATAGTCTCAGAGCCTAACATCAAAAAAGGAGGGAGGGTGGCGCTAGCTGATCAGTAGATATGGTGGTGGTCACTAAGGTGAATCGCCCCATTCTGCAGGAACAGCAATACGCAATTTGACGGCTCGAGATTTTTCTGATTTTTAAGAGGGCTTATATCTTTATCTTGAAAACGATAATAATGAACGCCTAGACAGATCATGCTTCTGCCTTTAAATATATACCATTCACTCAGCCTATTGCTGAGATGCGACCACGTAGGCTCTGCACAGATTTATGGGGCATCTTATAAACTAACGTGCTGTCCATTGTCGGATCTATGAATACTACTTCACAATGTCTTATCTTATTCATTTTCTAAAAACGTCTTTACTCGATCACCATGTTCCATTAAACCTAACATTTTCTAGCTCTTTATGAATTCGATTCGACTTATTCTATTCCTATTCTCTGTAGGGTACGATTGTGCACCAAACGCACTATAAGGTATAAAATAAAAAAACAACATGAGGAAAAATGTATTAAAACCAAAAGTGGACATTATGATAGTGCAAACTGTACAGGAAGCATCATACATTGCAAATGAACGTTGTCAGCCTGGGGAGTTTCCTTTATAAATGAATTTACTAATGATACTTGCACTTACCTATTTCATTACACTTTATTGATTCACCTCAGCACCTTTACTTTTCTAAAACAGCTTTGAATCCCTTGTAAACGTTGTACCTACCTCAATATTGGTTGGTTATCGTATGCCTACAACCACGGGATGAAAACGAAACGAAGTCGATTTTCCCGCTCAACCTGGAGGACAACTGTACAATTCAATAACTATACGGCCTGGTTCAGACAATGAGTGTAATTATATATATACATATCAAATATTTAACTGTTGAAACATTATTAACTTGTAGACAATCTACGATTTCATATTATATCATACTTGATCGTGCTTGTAAAAACGGCATGCATTCTTATGTAATTTTATGTGTTTATTTGAGAATACATATTATTATTATTATTACAACGTGAACCAAGTCGTTATTATCCTCTAATAAGGACTGCAATTTAAATAAAGTCCTGAAATTAGGAGCGTTTGTTCTTTCCAGTAAGCTCTCAGGCTGAGAATGCACTTTATTTAAAAAGCAGACCGTGTGAGGTTAGGAACACATCTATGACTCTGTGTGGAGGCTTTTTACCGACATGTGTCCTATTTCACACTATAAATATTGACAATAGAATATTTTGGTCGTACTGCAGCTTCAACAGAGGTGGATAAGCTTAGATATTTTCTGTTTCCGAAGTATGAAAATAGTACTGCTACATAAATTCAAAGAGCAGAAAACCCGCTCTCTTTAAAGCATAAACACTTGTCTATTTATTCCTTGCCGTTCCCAATGGAACATAGGGCTTCATGCTGCATCTTTGAAGTTTCAGCAGCAGTAATGCTTTATTGCGGGTTAAGGTTGCTAGCCTGACAATCAGGTCCCCCCTTTCACCTGAGAGAGGTGAAGGATCTCGGGAGTGAGCCCCGGATCACTTGTATGACTGCTCATTGCTCTGCCACTGAACCACCGACGCAATGAAGCATGAAATACACCGAGTGGTAGTGATGTGTGGAATAAAATGCCCAGTGAACAGTGTTTACATAAGTTCGAGAAAGTAGAAGTGTATGGAAGACACAGGGCTTGCTCTGAGTGGTAGAGAGTCGCATAAAACAGTAAACGGTCTCATGATAATCACTAGGAACAAAGAAGGGGAATTTCTGACTATTGAACTATCGCTGCATCTATTTGTCGCACCCAACATCTTGTTTAAAATAATGGTTAGTTTATTTAGGGAGAAATTCAGAGAAATAAGTGTAGACAGAGTTTTTAATGGAAATCATGACGAGTTGACTGCATGGATGATAAGCTGAGGTATAGGATAGTGGCTCTACGAGACCATAAAACATCGGGGGGTGTTTAGGGACCGACTTCGCCGTCAAAATAACTATTCGAATTGCCGACTGGTAGTTCGTAATATAGTAGAAGACTGGCAATTCCTTTTTTCAAAGGTATGGCAGAGAGCAAGTGAAGCGGGAAACCTAGGTAAACACATGGAAATGGCATTATTCATATAATGGGTGATTAAGGCCTCACAAACCACAAAGAAAACGTAGTTCCCTCATGGTTACTCGTTCCATCCTTCTGAGGTGGTTAATCAGTCACCACACCTGAGCGGCTTAGCATGCTTTCGTAGAAGCTCAACAAACGTACCACTGCCAATAACATGGCAGCATTATGACTTTTGGGGCCTGTGGTACCTATTCTGAAGCCTATTAGACCAGTCTAATTATATTAGTCAGGCGACTTATGTCAGGGTCAATGAACATTAAAAGAGTGCCCAGTGACCTTGCCCATGGGCGTTGATATGGGGCAGCCTGTAGACGGCCGTAATTTTGAGTGACCGCGAATGAGATAAACAAGCGATTCGCTCGCTTGTGATTGGCCAGTTTGTCATTCGAGCTGAGGTAATTTCAAACATCATTTTGCTGCTTGCTTAAGTCCTGAATTTCCGGGAGCGTTTTATCAAATTGGAGAGATAACTGACAACACAAATTATTACAGCTCAGGAAAGAAATGATATAGCAGTGGATTTATTTGCTGAATTCAACGAATTCGTGCCAAATTACGATCTAAGGACTTCTCAGGAGTGTCATGAATGCAAACAATGTCCTTAAGAGGTAATAACTTCACGCATTTTCAATTATCGCTTGACCATTATTTTCAGAGATCCTTAAATAAGTATAATATACACAGTGGTCTGGCTAATCATGATAAAAACGGCATGGTTGATGCAGCATATACGTATACTTTTGTATATGTAGGTAAACCTAGATGAACTGTGTTCTTGTCACGAAGATCGGAAAGCAGGTACCAGATGTCTCAGTAAGCAGTGTAACACATGTAAGTTACATGTTTTTATTCGACTTAAACTGGATCTCCACTCACTTTCAGAATTAATCTTAAATTCAGTTGGAATAAGCTTGTTGAGCACATCAGTATTGATAGAATACAGTGAAAGTAAGTAAACACATGCTTCTAAGATTAAGTGATACATTTATTTGATATGATTTTATTATTATCAGTTGTCTATCTAAGTTAATGATGAACTCGTTGCGATAATAATGCCTATTATTGTTTTTATATTCACTATGAACATGAATGTTATTATTATTGCTGTCAAGACCTATTGTTTGCCATAAAGTTGTTGTCATTTTTGCTAAAATATTTGTACAAGCTTTGTAAACTACTGCATAACTTGTCGTTAAATAATTTTATCATTTCATGATGCTTCGATGGACCTACTAGATATCGACAAACGATAAGTTGCGAAGTCCCTTAAGTGTAGTGAAAACTATTGGGCTACTTACATATACATATATATTGTTTGTAAAGTGATTACTTGTAAATGCTTATCAGGAAAATTTTTTTATTCAGATCATGCATGTAATATCCAAGTTAATTATGCTTTTCTTAAACCTTTTCAGACTTATGGAGAAACATATATGTGCAGTGTACTCAGATGGAACTTACTGACGGTAACAGAGGACTAATCATCTGAATTATGTGTACATTTGAAATCTGATTTTTGTTTAATAAACAATTTTTCAATGAATCTGTGTTCCTTCTGTTGTAATGCGATTGTGTCCCAGTAACATAAGTAACACATGCTAAGTTAGAAGTTGAGGGTAAAATGTTAGGAGTAAATGCGGCGTCTGGAAGACTTTTGTTTACGTGATTATATGAGCAGATAGCAACGTATCGTGTTCTTTGGCTGATGACCCTAGACATTCTGTTTTTAATTATTACGATGACCGTAGTTGCACTGAGTCATACATCTAACAGCATAGGTATAGTATCTCCTTATGGTACACTGCGGCATGCAGAAATCACAAGCAAACTATCTCAGGTAGATTTACTCTCACTTTGTGACTATGAATCGCGAATCAGTATATGTATTCTGCTAAGACGATAGATAACTCGAAACGCTTTATAATCGCAATACCTCCTCTACGATTTAGACATATTTACTTTATTTGAATACAACATAATCTTTTACCAATAGGCTTCTCCGAATATCTGCTCCTACTTAGTATTTCAAAGATAGCCTCATATACTCTATACCTCACAAATTACGCAAGGGCTAATATTCGGTCTTATCAAGTAGAATATAATAATAATTTATTTTCATATAAACATAAATTTACATGAAAATGCATGCCGTTTTTACAGGCACGATCAAGGATGATATAATGTCAAATCTTAAATTGTCTACAAGTTAATAATGTTTCAACAGTTAAATATTTTATATATATATATACACTCATTGTCTGAACCAGGCCGGATAGTTATTGAATTGTACAATTGTCCTCCAGGTTGAGCGGGAAAATCGACTTCGTTTCGTTTTCATCCGTGGTTGTAGGCATACGATAACCAACCAAAATTGAGGTAAGTACAACTTTTACAAGGGATTGGAAGCTGTTTTAGAAAAGTTAAAGTGCTAAGGTGAAACATTAAAGTGTAATAGATTAAGTGAGTGAAATATATCATTAATAAACACATTTATATAGAAACAGAATGGGGAGGTAATTAATCCTTAGGCCGACAACGTTCATTTGCAATGTATAATGAAACCAATATATTTTATACTATCATGCGTTCACTTTTGGCTTTAATACAATTATTTTCAAGCCAGTTGTCTTTATTTCATGTCTTTTTTCTATTTGGTGCACAACCGTACCCTCCAGAGAATAGAATAGAATAAGTCGAATCAAATTCATAAAGAGCTATAAAATGTTAGGTTTAATGGAATATAATGCGAATCAAGTAAAGACGTTATTAGAAAATAAGTGAGACAAGATATTGTGAAGTGGTATTTAAAGATCTGACAATGGATAGCAAGTTAATTCATAAGATGCCCCATAAATCTGTGCAGATCCCACGTGGTCGCATTTCAACAATAGGCTGAGTGAATGGTATATATTTAAAGGTAGAAGCATTATCTGTCAAGCGTTCACTATTATCTTTTTCAAGATAAAGATCTAAGCCTCATAAAAATCAAAACAAACGATTAACGAGAAATACATTTATTAATGAATTAACATGTAATACAAAATCGACAACAGTGCAGGTATCTTTTTCTTTATCACCCAAATCCATGAAATTCCCGAAAGTAGATATTATCTGAAAAAGAACATAAGAATCATACAGATGTAGACATTGTTATCAGTGTAAACACAATAATTAACCATGAAATATGTTTGAAATGACGAAATAATTAGTTGAATTGTATATAATTACGTCAGTAAACATTTTTCAATAATACAAAATCGATATTGCATCTGCCTGCAAACGTCAAGTTTATGTCATGAAATAAGGAAATACTATGCGCATATAATTTCTAAGTATTTCTGCAGATTTTTCCTTAAATAAATACATGTGGAGGAGCCTTGTCAGCATTAGGAGAAGTACACAACAAAGTAAATGAAATAATTACCAAAACGAGCTACCCCACCTCATCACGTCCATGTGTACTCCATTAAAATGCAAAAAAATCACGAAATTGTCGATATAACATGTGTCTTCAAGCAATTCGACATATTCTGAACGGAAAAGTACGTTTTTTCAACAAACTGCCTGTAAGCTACGGCCGGATAAGGACACCACCATTGCCTATTTCTGCTAAATACGCAGTATTTCATCAACTTTTAGCTGGAATACATGTAAAAAAGTGTGTGTAACAACGAAAAATGACCTAACCTTAACGTATTTTCCAAAAATAACGCCAGTACCCATCAGCTGATCAAATGACCTACGGCCGTCTACAGGCTGCCTTGATATGGCATATCCCCTATTTGAATTGGCGCCTCTGACTTAACCTTGAGGGCATTTGGGCGGTTTCATTGATTCGAGTTGGAGCTAGTCGTCGGCAATGGATAAAGGCACACACGGGGTGCCGTTATGTGTTATCGCGATGTTGTGTTCGGGTTGTTCTACGTTTTTTTCAGGTGCTTTTTCAACTGAAATATATTATAAATACCATATTTTAACGAAAGAACTTAGAAAATGGTGGAAAGTAGACGCTTTCAGCAGTTTCAGTGAACATGTATATGTCATTGAATTTCGTTATTTCTTTCCATGTGGAATGTTAAAACTCTGTGTAAATTGTTGATTACGTCAAGGAAAACGAAACCAATTAGACAATTGATACATATTTTGTGAAATTCTGAAAGGGTGTTTTGAATCTCTGACATATGAAAACTTGATAACATTCAGAAGAGTCTGCAGCTATAAAGGAGTGTTAGTTGATTTATTCGCAAGATAACTGTTAATAAACAAATTTTTTTAAATAGTTACTTTGGTTTGAAGTATTTTCGTGTTGCTAATTATTTCTTAACGGATGTCATACTATTGTTGACTTGCAGGTTGCAATTTTAGTTTACGGAGTGGTTCACTTTATTTGGAGGCTTTAATGAGGTGCAATTGAAGTATTTGCGCGTTATCGTTGGAATCTTTGTGATATTATAAAATTATTTATCAAAATAAATATCTCTTTAATGTTTTAACGGTGTTCTTTAAAGAATTCACTACTACTTCCCTTTGCTTGTCGAAGGAATAGTGATGTAGCCGGCTTTGGAATGCGTAGTGATTTAATCTGAAAGTGTGATAATTTACGCAGCATAAGAATACTAGGATTTTCTTCAATAGGATATACCTATAACGCGTTATTTTCGATGTACGTAGCCGCCCTACATTTGTTATTATGTATATGTAGTAATCGCAAAACAAACCTAAGCTCAACGTACATTTTTTCGCAAGCCCTGATGAAAGATAATCCTTTACGCAGCCGTGTTGAGTGTAACTGAAACATTTCATGGGAGGCTTGATGACTCACTGAGGAAATAATGACGGTTTACGATTATCACGCATTTCACACAAGTATTACTACGTTGCCTATCAACTTCGTTAACTTTGCGATGTCCTCGAAATGATAATTGAGAGAGATATATGTAGTCAACATAAATGCATATATTTACAAAATAAAAACAGTTAAACAGTACATATTCACATTAAAAAGGGTGGAAAAAAATCACAGTTGTAGATTTTTTATGGGTACATGATTATCAAATTAAAGTCCACTAATCGTTTAATCTGCAATACGTGGATCAGTTTCCCTTAGATGATTGTGACACTGGACCAGTCTTTACAGCCTTCAGCATCACCTGATCCTTCAGAAGAAACTGGTTATGACCTTTCCATGCAAAGATTAAGATTCCCAGCTAGCATTTTCTTTAGGCGCATTGCAGACTTTTTGGGGCAAAAAACTTCGGGTAAATCTACTTACGTGGGACACTGTTCTGAAGTCTGCCCCAAAAAGTCTACAATGCGCCCTAAGTCTGCTCCAAAAAGTCTGCAATGAGCCCTAAGTCTTCCCCGAAAAGTCTGCAATGCGCCCTAACTTAATATGACAAATTGCAGCCTGGGATAACGTGCCTACGGTTCCTCATTTAACTATTAGTCGACAATTAAATCAGAGTTAAATCTATTACGTACACAGGTCGTCTCAAAAAAGAACAAACTGGTAGTAGCTCAACGACTCACATTATCAAAAAGCAGTTGATTTTAATTGAAAATATATTTAATAATCTTGGCAAAAGAATTTACAACCTTTAGATAACTTTCCAAAGTAGAACATCCTATAAATCACCGGGAAAAGTCATCCGTATGCTTTCGGTGTCTGGTCGGTTTTCTTTGTTGACGTCGACGGTGATCTGAAAAATGAAATTTGGAAAAAATTAAGACCTACCATTGGGGAACGCCGTCGCCTTCTAATCCTCGACTCCAGTCTGTCCCGACTGTTATGGAACCAACGTTGAATTGAAGCCCTGATAGCGTTCACTGTGGTACGTTGGTCAGCATTACCTAGTTTATGTAAACTGCTAATAGTTCCTAGAGAGACAACAATGAAAAAAATTTCACCTACGTATCACAAGGTTACACGTCTTCGTGTCCTTGAACTTCTTTTTTCCTTGGTGTCAGCCCATGAAAAATGTGAGCTGTAGTTCGGCTCCAGCAAGACATTCACCAACATCTTATTCAGGACAGGTAACTGGACTAACAGGAACTGCTTAGTCATCTGCAAATAATGTACGACTATTAGATAGGAAAATAGGTACACTGGAAGAAGGGAAGTCTTGCAATACGTATATTGATAAGTGCGCATATTATAATGAAGGCAGATGAGTGCAAAAGTAAACTCACCATTTAATATTAATAATAATAATATATACAATAATAATACATATAATAATAATATATATAATAAGGTACATATTTTTTCCTAGCTATGTAGGAAACACCAATTGTATTGTTTAAATTACATGATTTACGGCTGCTGTCATTTTTTCTTTAGTTTGGGGTAAAAATATGATAACTACTGATTCAATAGACCACATTAGGAGATTTAGGGATATTGACTTCGCATTAACAGAAAACCCCAAGTATTCGTTGGAGGGATTTCGGATACTTGGGAAAATAAATAAAGCTTGAAGTCAATTCCCTAATATAACAATAAAAAGAATCTTATAATAATATACTGTCTTTTAATCCACATGACAGTTGACGGGCATTATCAATCTGAAAACAATGTACACATGGAGTATGCAGGTTTAAAAGTTTTCACTGAAACAAGATATATCTATATATACAATGGAGGAGAATGGAATAACGATAGTAAACACAGTTTGCATAAGTTAATACAATTTGTTTGTATCCTTGATATCGGTCAACTGTGGCTCACTGTAAACTGTAGTACTCTTTAAGTCACGACAGTTTTGAGGTGTGCAATATGGAAATTATAACGGAGTTATGCAAAAGGCTTAAGCCAATGCACTTCGCCCGAATTTCACTGAAAGCCCGTAAACTTGTGTCACCCTCAAAGTTATCTACCTGATATATCCCAATATCCCGCGAATCCAGTGAGTTTTTAAAAAAGCTCTTTGGATTCTTATAAGCTCGGAATCGAAACTGATTTCCGCTTACAATTTCTGAAACCACTCCTGGTGTATTGCCTACCACAAAGCAATTGTCAGGAGGATATGGGCTGATTTTAAAGTTGGCAAACGTAGCAGTCTGCTTAGACACGTTTACAGATACATTAGGTGTTATCTCTGATTTTGCAGAATCAGCTTCGACTAACCATCTTTCTCCTATGCGTTTACCTATCTGAACTGCTGGGTTATTGGGACCTTTGACTAGAGTCTGCAGAAAACGCATGTTAGATTCAAATGGGAAACATGAGAAAGTGTCCAGTGGTCCGTGCTGTTTCACGTCCTCACAAATATGAAGTAATCCATGGATATTGTATACCATATGGTATACAACATATGTTTTCCTCCCCAAATAATGACCTAAAGTTCCCAACGAATTTTAATAATAAACCCTTCATGTCATCTAGGCAATAGGAAGAATAAGCCGGGTGACTTAAGATGTAACATGACAAGAATAAATCGAAGAAGTTCTCATAAAAGCAAGGTGGTAATACGTCTTAAAAGTACACCACTCCTAAATATAAAAGAAAAAGCCTACACTCCGTTGCTTTCCAATGGTCAACGTCGTCTAATGTTCGACACTTACGCTGGAATTCAAAAGGAGTCAACTTGTGTAAGCTGAGTAGTCTGCAGTTAACAGTGTTCAATATTGTAGTATGCATGGCATCTACCCTAGATGTGGCCATCGATTTCCACAGGCTAATCAACTTTCGAACTACACCTAAGTATATGAGATGCATGCTATCTATAGGGTGTGGTTCGACATTAGCTGGTGGTCTGCTGTCATTTAGCGTATTAATGATGCTTGACGGAGAACTGTTAGAGCTCATGTTACCTGGAAGAAATCGGAAAAACGGTTAAAAAACGGATTCCTGCAGTCTACACCACTTATACACTATGCCTAATAATAAAAATGGCCGGTACTGTTATAGTTGCAATATAAAACATAACTACGCAAGTAATTACTTGGAAAACTTCGTAAAAAAGAAGGGTGGCAAACAAGCCGACAACTCACAGCAATGGAAATAAAAATGGTGGATTCCGCCGATTCGAAGGATTTACTGCACTGCAGTGCAGTAAAAGATTTCTCAGGGAGGTGCCTTTGGTGATGTATTCAGATAGTAAAAGTACATTTAATTGATTGTTTATATTAAAAGAGTTTATTATTTTAAATTATGTATTATTAATCACTAATTAAGACTCATTGTAACGCAGTTCTAAAAAGTTAACTGTCATTGGTTGAGGAAGTACATCAGAGTTACTCCCATTGGTTGATTTGTAGCCAATAACCGTTCATCAGGTTGCCCCGAAAAGTCTGCAATGCGCCCTAAGTTTTCCTCGGAATCTGCAATGTGCCCTAAGTCTGCCCCAAAAAGTCTGCAATTTGCCCAAAGTTTGCCCCAAAAAGTCTGCAATGCGCCCGAAAAAAATGCTAGCTGGGTTGTATTCCTTTGACCGCCTCCGGCAACACTGAGAAATATCTAAGGATATATACATATCAGATGAAATAATCTTACCTCAGGTGAACAATCCCTAATCTTAGCAACAATGAATATATGAACAAGGGAGGGAACAATAGTAGAATCGGTAAGATTAGTTCATAAATCCCATAATAAACTTGAAGAATCCTAAAACTTCCGATTTATCTTTCACACTTTGCCTTCTGCAAAATGCAAATGTTACACAAACGCCTCTCCTCTCTGTCCGTTACAATCAACAGAAAAAGACTAAATCTTCAAACTTTATACTTCTTTGATTAAGTTACCCAATAATATTCTTTTTCTAGTGGGTCTACATGCATATCACATCTGTAGAATCTATACATGCGTTAACTTGTGTCCTTAAGCTGAAAAACTGTAATGATTATGCGACTTTTATTACTATTGTGGTGAGAGCAGGCTGCTAGCCGATTGGTTGACACTAAGCTACGTTAATATGGGCCGTGAGAAAATATGAACAAGGCAGTTTCAACAACCAATCACAGCAAACTTAAATGTGGACAAATATGATTTGCAGATTGATGGCTCTACTTTCCGAGAAATATCGAAAACAACCAATCATAAGACTGTGTTTGTCTGCTTAACTTCCGAGAAACAACCAATCAGAAGACTGCCTTTTTCTGCTTGCATAAGCCTTATTAATGCACATAAAATATATATAAATACGTGTTGATTTTCGTAATAAAACGATCTGTTGCCAGCCCTTGTCTTCTGTTGTTACATTTGGTGTCGCTGCCTACCGACAAATGGAAAGCCTATGCCCTGCTGTTTTCGATGGAGACATATGGATCTTCGGGCAGGACTTCAAGGCTTCTGCGCAGTTGAGTGGCGTTCAAGATCTGTCAGCGATGGAGCTGCTACTTGGGACGCTGCTGGGAGGTCGGGTGAAAGCAGCAAATGAAAGTGTGAGCCGAAGTATGGACGAATGTTCGACAGGGTCAGGCAAACAGTTTCCAAAGTGGGAAGGACCATATATGGTCACTTCGAGATGGGGTTACGCGGACACAATCGCAATGGTGAACAATAAGAGGCGCGTGAACGTCAGCGAGCTCCAGAAATGGATACAGCGAGACAAGCCAACGATGACGCCTGCACCAAGTAGATCAAGCCGACTTCAGTCGCACGTATTTGACGGGGGGACGAGTGTGGTGAGAACAGGCTGCTAGCCGATTGGTTGACACTAAGCTACGTTAATATGGGCCGTGAGAAAATATGAACAAGGCAGTTTCAACAACCAATCACAGCAAACTTAAATGTGGACAAATATGATTTGCAGATTGATGGCTCTACTTTCCGAGAAATATCGAAAACAACCAATCATAAGACTGTGTTTTTCTGCTTAACTTCCGAGAAACAACCAATCAGAAGACTGCCTTTTTCTGCTTGCATAAGCCTTATTAATGTACATAAAATATGTATAAATACGTGTTGATTTTCGTAATAAAACGATCTGTTGCCAGCCCTTGTCTTCTGTTGTTACACTATCATTTCAAAGCCCGCCTCAGTAACGTGAGCTACGTATTAGCCGCAGCGTTTACGCAAAGTAAAATCTACCAATCGCAGTATGCATATGTGACCTAGAGGTGCTCAGCCTCTCCATAAGGTCGTGTGTGCCTTTATCCATTGCCGATAAGGACACCACCATTGCCTATTTCTGCTAAATACGCCGTATTTCATCAACTTTTAGCTGGAATATATGTAAAAAAGTGTGTGTAACAGCGAAAAATGACCTAACTTTGACGTATTTTCCAAAAATAACGCCAGTACCCATCAGCTGATCAAATGACCTACTGCCGTCTACAGGCTGCCGCATTTAAGTGAGGAGTGAATTCATAGATCCAGAAAATTAGAAGCCGTAGAACAAGCTGACCTGCGAGATGCCTAACAAATTTCTGTAAGGCCAACGGGTAGCATCTTGACAGGAAGCTGAAGAGGCTTGCAGATGGTAGGAACAAAAGCACTTTTTTATTGATAATTTAGACCTGTACAACCCTTATTTTTATTTTTTTGTTGAGGGTCCCGACTAATGTTCAATTCTCTAGTCGTCAAGAAATGCATGTTGCTATCCTAAAGATCAGAGGGATTCACATTTGTGACCACTGCCATATCTGCTGATCAGCATGCGCCACCCTCCCTCCTTTATAATATAATATTATATTCGCGTGTTTTATGAAATTTTCCGTGTGCCTGGGAAAACTGAAGTCAATTACTATCACTTTTATTGGTTCCGTCATATGGTACACCAGTTCGTGGACCTCTAAAGTGTCGAAATTAGGCTTACAATACATCTATGTTATAGAGGCCGATCCGTCTCCATATTTTCCACAGAGTCAGTAACAGAGGATCATCTTCACACATTATCCTTTCCAGCCACATGTGAGAACTCTTCACCATGTTGTCTGTGATGTTCTTCGTGTTTATGGTAAACCTGTTGCACGATGCACACTAATACCTCCGTGTTCTCAGTCAGTACCTTCTGATGTAGGCGCAAGCTTCAGCATCTATCATACCTATGAGGTTAAGGTCACTCTCAACCTCTTGCAATATATCCTTCGGGTTATTTATCTGTGAAGTTCCACAGTCAACAGTGAATATTACCATTTTCGATGCACCACTCATAAGTCTCTCAAACGTTTGCAAGATCTTCCTGATATCTGCACACGCTTCTATAATAAATTTAAAGAAGAAATAACATCTCCCTGTACTGTCACTTACCCCCATCTTATGCGTTTTACAGGCACAATCAACTAGAACTGCCTCTGGAAACTCGTGGTAGAGGTCGATCATATAATTACAACCGAAAATCATTTTTGAGACGTAACTTGCATTGTTATGCAGAACACTAACTGGAACTGTCTGCCTAAATCGATGATGCGTGTCTTGTAAACTACCGATTTCTATTCAACTGTCACATTTATTTTTATACGACTTACCTTTATTCTCCTAGCTGGCATATACTTAATATCATATAGAACAACTTTGCCAAATCTTTCGTACACCGAATCCATGATTTCATGAGCAAAAGTGTTTTCGTTTCAATAAACAGTTGACAAACTGACATGGCGATGTATACATCGCAGGACATGAAACTTGCCACGCATGGATGATTATGTACAGTCTTGTGGGTTGCTATCTTTTATCTTTCGGCTGTGTGCAGTACCACAAATGTTGACTGACGTGAAATACTTTGGGACCTTAACAATTTTGAAATTCACATGTGCAGTCAGCTTACTCTTTGTTCCCCTGAGGAATTAAAGGAGTAAAAACCGTATAGACAATGATAAAGCAAAAGAGAGGACGAAGATGAAGGATCCTTGCAAGATGGAATAGAAAACATGAAAGGAAAACAAGAGAAACACAATAAGGGGAATATATGCAAATGGTGATTTTAATGCAAGCTATATGGATCTCACCATCAATCTGCCAGCAAGCGATACCACTAACGGATGCTGCCTTGTTCTGCTGTAACGTTTTTTACTACAGCTTGATTCCGCACCATATTTTTGGCACAGTATGGAATTTTCAGCATGTGATATAGGTAACCCAAATTTTGCTGACTCACCATAAATATCAGGCGTGCGTCGGCAGGGGATCGAATCCCAGATCATGTACATGGTCGGCGAGAGTCTTAATCAGTCCTAGCCGATGCCGCTGCCTGCGGACAAATGAAGATCCCATGGTTTTCAGCTTTCGTAGAGGGAGATATACTAAGTTGCTTGAGAGAATTTCAAGCCGTTATCTAGTTGTTAGTTTTTTGGGGCCCAAGGGCGAAGACGGTCGTACCAGGAGGTCTTGAGGAGAGTTACGATGAAATCGAGAGTGTGTTGGAAGGAGGACCTGAAAACCATTGGTGAAACGGTTGGCCGCATAGTCTGATAGCTCGATAGACAGAAAATGGACAAGGCAGAAGTCCAGTACAGTGAATATGAGACCAGGTAGAGACGTGCCTATACTGAAACTAAAAAGCGTACTTCCTATGCCTGTTGAAGAGTTCCACGGGCAGAAGCCATCATTCAAGTTCATCAGAAGTGTCTCAAACCACATTCCATAGCAACTGAAACCTATTAAAACCACACATCTAAGGGTATTGGTGGGCTACCAGAGTAACAGAAAGTAGCATAGCACAACCATAACCGGAAAAGGGCCACCGAAAATGTACGTATGGTAAATTCAAATGGCAGCGATAAGCATTCACATTGTGAGCCGGGAAACCGGTGGAAATGCTGCCCAGAAGAATGAGGACGAAAAAACGTGACATAATATAATGTGTTCTTTCTGTTTGATTAAACTCTGATAAGTAGGGCTGATAGAGAGAGATTAAGTTTATTTTGGTTTGCTATTAAATGATTGAGGAGTCGAATGTCAAACAGGTACGACGACGGAAGTCTTACTGGTAGACAGGAATCAGTGTTGAAGCGGTATACTTGTGGAGTACGTAACAATGTGATTGTACACTTTTTGGTTATTTGTATAAATTCGAGATATTGTACATAATTTTTGTTTAAAACGCTTCTTGTTGAAATATACATAACTTCCGTGTACAATTGAAAAATACACTCTGCTGTTGGAGACTTCGTCTTCTCCCTGGTCACTTCTGCTTACTTGCTCCACTCACACCGTGTTGTATACTTCGGATTTATTGTAGGAGCCTACTACTCTCAACCGAAGACATTTCTACAACCGGAACACAGCAGCTACAGCAGACGCAGTCCAAACAATTAACGTGCCCGTGGATTATATAATTAATTTGTAGCCGAGGACTTAGACTTTATATCCAAGTAATCCTTTTTGTTGCTATAACTCGTCACTGTATTTTTGGTAATATATTGTGATTTAACACTCCACTGACTTGGATTATTACTTTTATATTTGGAATGTTAGTGAACTCTAATATTAGTCCCCTACAAATTAATTGGTGAGCCCGATAAGAACACGGATTATTTTGGCATATTCATATTCTTATTTTTGCTATTTTGTATATTCATTGTGATTTTGTGTGTGGTTTATATTTGTATCCTAATTTGCACCAATAACCTCATTTTTATAATGTCATCACCTCAGTCCGGTACATCAAACGAGCAGACAACTAATAGCGAGACAAATGCCACAATAAATGCCATCACTGATTTTCGTTTACCCCAATACGGTTTCGCAGAACCAAGGATTTGGTTTGCGGTAATTGAACCGTTGCTAGAAGCACGGGGCATTAAGTCCCAAATAGCCAAATATGGTATGGTGCTGGCAGAACTCCCTCCGTCAGTATTGACAGAAATCAGCGATTTCATCGAAGATCCTCCGACGGAACATCAATTTGATAAACTTAAAGCCCTCCTCATACAACGTACCAGTTTGTCGGATGAGAAAAGAATCCAACAATTGCTCACAGGCTGTGAACTAGGCCCACGTAAACCATCCCAGCTGCTCAGGCACATGCGCCAGTTAATCGGACATCATAAAGTAGACGAGGTAGTGCTGAAACAGATGTGGTTGCAACGTTTACCTAGAAATGTCCAGCAAATTTTAATCATCTCAGGAAAGTCGTATGACTTAGACCAACTAAGTGACATGGCAGATAGTATTATGGATGTTTTATCCGATAACACCATAAGTCACGTAGCATCTGATAGTGCCACACCGTGTCATTCCACACCCACGGCAGACACACCGATACTCGCCGCCATTGCAGACTTAGCGGCAAGGATTGACAAGTTGGAAACTAATAGGTCTGATCGACGAGTCCGGAGGCGGAGTTCACAAAGAAGGTCACCATCACGACGACGATCCTTCTCACGACAGCGTTCTTACACGTCTTCTCGGGATAGCAATATATGCTGGTATCACTGGAAGTTTGGACGTCATGCCCTGAAATGTGTAAAACCGTGCAGCTTTAGCGAAGCCAACCAGGCTCAGGGAAACGCCTCAGCCAGACAGTGATGGCGACAGCTGTTACTGGCAAGCAAACAAGTCGCCTCTTCTATGTGAAGGATAAAACTTCAGACACTTTATTCCTGGTAGACACGGGAGCAGAAGTTAGCGTAATCCCTCCTTCACTATCCAGGCGATCTACACGGACACCCGGAAAACTGTCTCTCCGGGCAGCTAACCACACAAGCATACAGACGTATGGAGAGCAATCCCTCATACTGGATCTAGGTTTACGTCGGCGTTTCACATGGATTTTCATAGTAGCCGACGTCAGTCACGCCATCCTCGGAGCAGATTTCTTGAGTAATTTCAACCTGTTAGTTGACGTCAACAATAAAAAACTGATTGATAACAACACCCATCTAAAGATCCATGGAATTATCTCCAGCTATTCTGTCTATAATATCAGTATTGAAAGACCAGCAGATTGCCCTTTTTCCTCCCTACTTCACCGTTTCCCTAAAATTCTTAAGCCGTCGTACAACATCGAGGACGTCCCTCACACAGTTACTCACAAGATAGTTACTACGGGTCAACCAGTTCGTGCTCGTCCTCGTAGATTACCCCCGGACAAATTGGCAGCAGCCAAGGCAGAATTTGAACACATGATGCAGCTCGGCATCATCAGACCCTCCAATAGTCCTTGGTCTTCGCCCTTACACATGGTGCCTAAAGCTGATCATGATTGGAGGCCATGTGGGGATTACCGACATTTAAACAATGCCACAGTTCCCGACCGTTATCCTATTCCTCATCTTCATGATTTCTCCCTGACATTACACGGAAAAACCATTTTTTCTAAAGTAGACTTGGTCAGGGCCTATCACCAAATACCAGTTGCCCAAGAGGATATCGAAAAAACGGCCATCATCACACCTTTCGGTTTGTTTGAATTTCTCCGCATGCCATTTGGCCTAAAGAACGCAGCACAATCCTTCCAACGTTTCATGGATCAGGTCACACAAGGTTTGGACTTTGTATTTGTATATATCGATGACGTTTTAATTGCTAGCTCGTCGCCCGAAGAACATACTGATCACCTCACCATCTTATTTCAACGATTTGAGCAATATGGAGTCGTCATTAACCCCAAAAAGTGCATATTCGGTGTCTCCTCTATACAGTTTCTGGGACACCACATAACCGCGAATGGTATTACGCCTACGGAGGAAAAGATAGAGTCCATCAAAAACTTCCCCGAACCAGATTCACTCAAGAAGGTCAGACGTTTTTTGGGGATGTTTAATTTCTATCGGCGTTTCATTCCTTCGTGTGCCTCCATCGTCCAGCCGTTAACCGACCTCCTTAAAAATGATCCTAAAAAGTTTCAGTGGTCAGCTGAAGCACACGAATCATTTTGCAACGCAAAAGATGCCTTATCCAGAGTCACTATGCTATCCCATATCAACCCCGAAGCGTCGCTTATTTTGTGCACAGATGCCTCCCAAGTAGCTGTAGGGGCAGTATTACAACAAAAGATGAAGGGCGAAGTCACCCCACTCGCATTCTTTTCTAAGAAGTTGGAACCGGCTCAGACACGATACAGCACTTTTGGGAGAGAATTGCTGGCCATATATCTTGCAGTGAAGCATTTCAGTTACTTACTACAGGGCCGGCATTTCACTATTTTTACTGACCACAAGCCCCTGTGTCATGCTTTCACTACTTCACTCGATAAACACTCCCCTAGAGAAGCCAGACAGTTGGATTATATCTCCCAATTTTCAACCGACATCCAGTACATCAAAGGGGATGCGAACGTGGTAGCCGATTCTCTTTCAAGAAGTGACATTAACCAGCTTCAAACGTCGGTAGACATCAGTCTTGATCGTATGGCTCAATTACAAAGAGATGACGTTGAACTCCAAACCTGCCGCAGAAACTCTTCCTTACAGCTCAAAGATGTGCCTATCCCCTTATCAGATGCAACCATAGTCTGCGATGTATCTACCGGCACTAATCGTCCATTTGTCCCTCTCAGTTGCCGAAAAGCATTGTTCGAACATTTACATTCGCTTTCTCACCCTGGAGTACGCGCCACGGTCAGACTGATCAGCGAACGCTTCGTGTGGCCTAAAATGAACTCTGACATTCGGAGATGGGCACGAGAATGTATCCAATGCCAATGCTCCAAAGTACACCGCCACACTATTACAACCCCGAAGACGTTTGAATTACCCGAAAGGAGATTTCAGCATATCCATATAGATATCGTGGGACCATTGCCAACATGAAGGGGATATACATTTGTGGAATATACTCCTATACCAATGGAAAAGTATCTATTTGTAATACAACGTCACGATTGTAGCTTATAACATAACTGATCGTATCTGTAAAAATAGCTTCCTTATTACCCAATTTGGATATAAATCAAATCAAAAATAAGATTCGGATTTGTACACACCCAAGTTATATTGAGGAATTACTTCAAGCTTTATTTTTTCCCAAGTATTTTTAATCCATCCAAAACTTACTTGGGTTTTTTTGTTAATGCGAAGACAATATTCCTATATTTCATGATGTGCTCCATTGAATGACTTGTTATATTGTGGAATAACTTCAAGCTTTATTTTTTCCCAAGTATTTTTAATCCATCCAAAACTTACTTGGGTTTTTTTGTTAATGCGAAGTTAATATTCCTATATTTCATGACGTGCTCCATTGAATGACTGGTTATATATTGTTCCCACAGACCTAAGACAAAAACGCCAGCAACCATGTAACTTGACCATAAACCAAATTTATGAAATTTATATAATGCTTATCCATGCCTGTATATTTGGTGTGTCCTACACAAGTAGGAAAAAATGTGTATTTTATTAAAACATTATTATTAATTATGATTGCTAATCGTATATGTAATTTATCATATTGATGATACCTGTAAACTGGCGTCTCTCATGTACAAAATGAGATGCAACCATAGTCTGCGATGTATCTACCGGCACTAATCGTCCATTTGTCCCTCTCAGTTGCCGAAAAGGATTGTTCGAACATTTACATTCGCTTTCTCACCCTGGAGTACGCGCCACGGTCAGACTGATCAGCGAACGCTTCGTGTGGCCTAAAATGAACTCTGACATTCGGAGATGGGCACGAGAATGTCTCCAATGCCAATGCTCCAAAGTAAACCGCCACACTATTACAACCCCGAAGACGTTTGAATTACCCGAAAGGAGATTTCAGCATATCCATATAGATATCGTGGGACCATTGCCAACATGAAGGGGATATACACATATCCTGACAGCAATTGATAGATTTACTCGTTGGGCTATTGCATGCCCCTTAAACGACATATCTGCTGAAAACGTTGCTTTAGTTTTTCTCGACCGTTGGGTGTCAAACTACGGTGTACCAACTACTATTACATCCGACCGAGGTCCTCAATTCCAATCGACACTCTTTCGTGAACTGACGAGACTTCTGGGAGTGAAACATATCTCCACAACAGCCTATCATCCGGCAGCGAATGGTCTAGTGGAAAGATTCCACAGACAACTGAAAAGCTCCCTGATGGCGCAGAATGATACATCTAAGTGGAGTGAATACTTACCTTTGATTTTACTTGGTATCCGTTCTACTATCAAAGAAGATTTAGGATGTACACCGGCTCAACTTGTCTATGGCACCAACCTAACCTTGCCTGGACAGCTAGTCCCCTCAGCCGATTCCACAGACGTGAACATTGCCGACTTCACTAACCGATTAACTAGACAAATGCTTCAACTTCAACCAACAGCACCTCGACAATCTCCCCGAAGAGATCAGATCAACAAACATCTACAAACTTGCAAATTCGTCTTCATTCGAGTCGACGCCATCAGAAAAGGATTGCAACCTCCATACGAAGGACCCTTTCAAGTTATTAAACGTTCAAACAAACACTTTACAGTGAACAAGAATGGAAGACGAGAGACTGTTCCAATTGATCGAATCAAACCCGCATACACCGACAACGACCTCGAATCTACATCGGCAGCTGCGCAATCAAATAATCAAACATCCGATTCCACTCCACCGGCACCACGTCTTATCCTCCCTCCATATCAAACACGTAGTGGTCGGCAAATCAGTAAACCGGCTCGCTACGTTCATTTTGAGGACTAACAAAAGAAAAATAATTAAAAATTATTATTATCTTTTTCGTTTAGACATTATCATCATGACCGTTAGTATTTCGTCGTAAACTTTGATGTTACTATCACTATTATTTATTTATATGTACCTCACCTAAAAAACAGGTATTGTCCTTTTCAAAAACTTTTGATCTTTAATCCATATTATTTTTTAATGTTTCTTTCCCCTCCTTAATTACTGTGTATATACATATTTTTCTTTATACATTGAAAATCTATGTTAATGATTAGTGCAAATTTAAGTGACATGACTTTCTATTTCAATTTTTATTGCTGAACTCATTGTATATGCTTTCAGACTTTACATGATTCACATACCTTCTCGCGTTTATGCATGTTGTAATATATCCCTATTTTTAACCAAAAATTGCTATTACTATTATTATTTACTTCATAGTTTTACTTATCACTTTCCGGTTGTCTCTCCGGACCTCTAGGAGGGGAGCCGTGTGGAGTACGTAACAATGTGATTGTACACTTTTTGGTTATTTGTATAAATTCGAGATATTGTACATAATTTTTGTTTAAAACGCTTCTTGTTGAAATATACATAACTTCCTGGTACAATTGAAAAATACACTCTGCTGTTGGAGACTTCGTCTTCTCCCTGATCACTTCTGCTTACTTGCTCCACTCACACCGTGTTGTATACTTCGGATTTATTGTAGGAGCCTACTACTCTCAACCGAAGACATTTCTACAACCGGAACACAGCAGCTACAGCAGACGCAGTCCAAACAATTAACGTGCCCGTGGATTATATAATTAATTTGTAGCCGAGGACTTAGACTTTATATCCAAGTAATCCTTTTTGTTGCTATAACTCGTCACTGTATTTTTGGTAATATATTGTGATTTAACACTCCACTGACTTGGATTATTACTTTTATATTTGGAATGTTAGTGAACTCTAATATTAGTCGCCTACATACTATGTGGATTAAAAGTCCAGGGAGTAGGCGGACGTGTGTTAACGACCGCAGGCCTGCCAGGTGTATCATCCACATTTAGTACCGCAAAGTAACCTATTTATCCTTTTTGCCCCGGTTACAGAAAACAACCCTTTGGTCTAATTTTCCGCAAGAATTAAGTGGATTGACTGTTTCGAATTACGGAGTGATCAATGTTTGTGAGAATAGACAAAGATCAAGAAAAAGGGTATCGAAAGCACTGAAATTGACAGTGTCAGCTAAAGAGCTTGAGCGTCTATTCTTGAGGATAGAGACCGTTACGAATAATATGAAAAGACATGGATTACAAAACCATTTAACTATGCCACCTGACCGAATTCAAGCTCACTTCCACTTGGCTTCAACTAGAAATAGCCCTTGTGGCTGCTGTTTGGCCACCTCTCCTATTAGACGTAAGCCTTGACCACACTACTTCCTGACTCTTCCACCTGGCCCGCCTAAACTGGTGGCCAGACTGTCCTTAACACTGCCCCAAAATGTGTGGGAACAATATGAAACTTACGGCTGCTCAGAGGTATATTTACTAAATATGATGTGAAGAGAGTAAAAAGATACACAATCGCAACACAGCACAGCTGGAAAGCAGTGGTATGTACCGACAAGAGGGAAGAATTTGCGCTTAACAATAACAAGACAATATCACTCATAATTGAAAGGAGTATTTTGTTCCTGGGGTATTAAGTGCGAGGCGGTGAGATCAAACCTCTGCCTGAAGAAGTCTTGACGATGAAGCCCAGAAATTCGAATTCCAAAAGAAAACTACGACGGTAGAGCTGCTGAAGTTTTTCACCTGTCGTTCCGAATGTCATACGTTTAAACCGATATTGTTCCTGCCCTAGGATGAAAGCTGTTTCATCTTTGTCGTCTTGTTTCATTGGAACTTGCCAATATTCCGAACAGGGATCTTGAACTGTAAACATATTTGCATTCTGTGTGTGATCCACGGATTCTAGTGTAGGGGATCAAAGAAGTTCGTCAGTTTCACTTAACTTCAGTAATTTCCACTTTAAAGATCACTAGTTGGAGCAGTGTTAAGAACAGTCTGGCCACCAGTTTAGGCGGGCCAGGTGGAAGTAGTGTGGTCAAGGCTTACGTCTAATAGGAGAGGTGGCCATACAGCAACCACAAGGGCTATTTCTAGTTGAAGCCAAGTGGAAGCGAGCTTAAATTTGGTCAAGCGGTGTAGCTAGTTGAATTTTTTGAGAACTCATTCCACAGACGACAGGTTGAATTAGCTACAACCCCGACGTAAATACTGCGGTTGAAACATTGTTTCCCGAGATGATACTAATAGGCCATAGTCCTTGTTTTGCAAGTGAGGAATTTACATCCGGCTGGCAACACCAAGATAATGAGAAGAAAAGAACAACACCGTATCACCTACAAACTGACGACGTTGCGGAGATAAGCGTACACAGGAAAGGTGGCTGGTCTCAGAATGGGGTAAATAAAAGAATGATCCTCTGTTGGTCCTTCTAACACATTGCGCTCACGTCTGGGAAACAACATAGAAGTCACTATCACGGAAAGCCACGATTAACTGACTCCATCGAGAGTGTAGTATTGTAACAACAGAAGCCAAAACACCGAGGACAAGGTATATATTTCAAGTGATCAAACAATTATTTATATCTATACAGTTTATATTCTTTAAGCAATCACTGAGCGTGCGACTTTGGCTTACACTAAACGATACGAAATAGAATATTCAAATTTATATGTAGTATTCTGTTGCTAATGCAGTATTGAATGTGAAAATCATATCTCGTTGGAATTCATCGTCTGTATCACACCACCACAGTATTAAGGGATGGAAACTTGGGAGGGGGGAAGTAGTTAGGAATGTGAGGAAGAGATAGAAAATTCTAACTCAGAGGAAGGATTTGCATAAAGTTTTAAGTCATAGATCAAGTAAAGGCTGACGAAATTGACGTTCGCGAATTGTACGGGGTATACTAACGGAAGACCTTATACCAACAGCCTCTATAGTATTCGTTTCTCTTGGACCAAAGGCAAAGCAAAAGACAGTATTTGATCGTCCAAATTACGCGATATATTCCGGGACCAAAACGAGTTGTTAGACGAACACTTAGCTGGCTAGTGATCGCAAACGAACCTGACACGATGGAGTGCCAAATGGCGAGGATGTTTGACCGAAGGCTTTCAGCTAAACAAGTCGACTTAAACAGTGGTGGTCAGCATCCAATATTCAGTGATGATTGCTGTGGTCAATAATTTTGGGGAATTATTTGCCGCTACATAAACATAAAAAATACACATTTGGATATGGATGAGGCTCGCAGAAAGGAATTCAGAATTGGGAAGGAACATACAGTGTCACCAAATCACATGGTTTTGTTTACACTATGAGAAAAATAGATAGACAGAAACGTCCCAACGCCAAGGATGAATGCAGTGCATTAAGGAAGTCTGTATCAAGAAAACACAGAAGCATGTCGCACCAAGAAGGACAGAACGGCCGAAACCAAAGCTTTCTGACTGAAGTGGCGTGTGCCCCGAGCAATACAGTGTGAGTAGTATGTTGTGTGTAATATCTTCCGCGAGAATAGTGAATGCCTGAAACTGCGAAGAGGGGAAAAGATAGATCCTTGTGAAATAGGATGGAAGACAAGAGAAAAACTATAAGGAGAATATATGCAAATGGTGATTTTAATGCAAGTGCCACCCATATCCCAGAAACTGTCAATGTCCAGCTCTTAAAACGCTGGACCTCACACTGTCCCTCGAAGACTTTCAGAAACGGTTTGTATTAACCAACGCGAAAACCAGAACACTGATTGGTGACTCAAGAATCCTTTATTCTTACGCCAACATATAACCAACAATAATGTTATTACAGAGGGTCTAAGAACAAATGTTATAAAAGGTAAATCAAGGTAATACTTCTGATAGTTTTGATTCTTCCTCTGAACAGCGAACGATGAGACGATGACTGCCGGATTGATGACCCGCAAAAATTTGGGGAAGCTGGGTTTCAGCAAACAACCATGAATTGATCGTTCATTCTTCAACTACACTGACAGCAAGCTATATGGATGTCACCATATCCGTACATCAATCTGCCAGCAAGCAATACCGCTACCAAATACTGTCTTGTTGCTTTGTTACACTATACAATTTTACAGGTTACTTACATCTTAATGCGAACTTTTGAACCGCTGATTCATAGAGTAAAAGGAGTTAGCTTAACTTTTAGTTCGCATAATACAACGCACATCGTCTTTAATGAATTAAATGATTAACTGTATGAGACGTGTTGTGTGTATCACGGCTGTTCGCAATGTGTCAATTGAGAATCAAACCTGGATCTCCCGCGTGGTCGGCGAGCATTGTATAATCGAACCACTTACTCAGAATACGTAGACCCAGTTGGTATTCCAATTCAGGACAACTTGCACCAAAAGCGAGTATCATGGCCGTATAGAACCAGGCGGCACTAAGTACCTTGAAGAGTTCTCAGTATTTAGCAGCAGATAACGGTAAGTCTTTTAGGTTATGATCTGCTAATGCCAACATTCTTTTACTTAGCGCACTAAAATTTACTCTTTGTATTATTGATTATTTTCTTTTGTTATTACCTATCACACATCATTTTTCAATCAAGTTGAAAAATACCGTAACCAAAATAATTCCTATTTAGAATACATATTTCTTCGAAAAAATAAATAAGATGGAAATTCTGGTATAATAAAATAATTTTGTCTCATGAACATTAAACATGGTAAGAGTGTTTATTTTGATCAGTCTTTTTACTTCTCCAGAATATTGGGATAATTATTTAGGAACACTTTGCTGAATTACGGGACTGCGTTTGTTTCGGAAATCCGCGGACTGAAAATGAAGTTGTACTGTTGCAACACAGCCCCCTGTAGCGAAAGGGAAACGGGTTAATATACCCTAGCCTGTCCACGGAGATTGGTGCATGTTGGATCTTTAATTCATTGTGTGCCCAGGTTCTGGGAAAAGTTCTCTTTTCTTTGTTAGGAGTGCATCCACCCCCCCCCCGGAATCGGCTTGTCTGGAGATGGGGGGCTAGCCTCCGTAAAGCACCACCCTTCTTGTGGTGTCCGGAACGCTCCTGTCGGCCCTTGAAAATCCGAGCCAGGCAGTATAATTTTCGTGGAAGGCCGTACACATATCCGCAGCAGGTCTCAAAAGTGAACAGCCTCTGACAATTAAACAACGTGGGTAACGGGAGTCAACAAATCGGACCCGTAACTTCGGTAGAAGGATCGGCTCTGGAGACCGATTCAGACAGATCGAGATCAGATACGTGTCGGTCCAGTTGGAGGCTGGTTTCTTTGCTGCTTCTGTGCGCATTGTTGTGGAGTTACTGGACTCTGACCGCGATCGATCATGGGCGGTCTCAGCTGTTAGTGTTGTATGGCTAGCGGCGCGCGTGGACTTGTTCTGCGTTGCGTCAAGCGGCTGTACTTCAACTGTTTGGCGCGAGACGGCTTGCTCAAAACTGGCACGAACCAGGGGAATCCCAGTGTCTAATTAAGACAAAGCATTGTGTTGTCCGCTGACTGGTTATGACGTAGTGTGGTTTCTGCCCAGGGCTCTGAATGTCAAAGTAAAGAAATTCAAATAAGCACGGGCGAACGGCGGGAGTAACCATGACTAACCACTACAACATGGATTTATCCTTGTCATGAACTATTCTTGCTTTTGGTTAGTACCGTAGCAAATAATATTTGCGGCGGCGGGTTCCGGTTCTGCTAGGATAGTGGCACTAACACATAGCTATGACTGGTGTCATGAATACTGGCGGAATTAGGACCTGTCGTTCGCCGAAATGATCCTCAGCCTTTGAAATATAAATAAAGCCCACGACACTTTCAGGCCTTAGTTGCTCGAGAAGGTGAGATATACGCCTTTTCCGGCTCTGGGGAGTCATGTTAAGGTTGTGGGATGTTGAGAAAACCCGGCCTCTGTCGTGGTAGTAGTACGCTTCCTAGAAATTATGGGTTGTCGGATCGAAAAACTATCCCGAAAGATGGTTCTGGGCTTTACGCTAAAAATATGTGTTAAGGTAGCTTCTTTCATTAACCGACCCTAACTGAAGAACCACTAAAAAATTGAGGACCATTACAGTTTTATCTACTTCGAGACTCTTTAGTGGTACATATCTTTGGTATCATAATCATATCGCGAAAGGCACCAATTTCAAATCAAATGTCTATTGAAAAATATATCGCTAATAGTAATAAATCTCTTTGAAGCCAAATATTACTGGTTTATGACATTAGAAATAATTGACTGGATTTCAATAAACATCATGTTATCCACTTTGCCAACTTTACCAATGTGTTCATTTCCTGACTGGGAAGTACATGGTAAATGTCTCAGCATTAGCCAACCAGTCTCCTCAGTTTTTCGATTCTGGCTGTAGCACCAAACAATTCATATCAACATTCTCTTAACTTCTGCTACCTTAAGTACCGACTACTTCAGAGTGATTGTAGCATATTTTCAGTGAGCATTTTGCTGTACTAGATGTAGTTGAGAAGAACCAAACAGGTCCACCGTAAATATCAAACACAAACTTTTAGGAAATCAATATAATCTGAGATATATTTTAACAAACTCATGGAGTGCATTTTCTTAATTCCTACAGACACTTAAAAGTCAATACTGTTCCGCTCAATTCAAAGCCTTAAGAAGAGATTTCTAATGGAGAATAATCGGAGAAAATCGATTCTTATAAGTTAATGAACACCTCAACTTATTCAGCTGATGTATTTGCTTTTATACAAAGTACCAATATTCCGTGGATCGGTTACAGGACTTCATCATCAGCTGACACTGGAGAACTATCGCCTAGTGGTCGTGCTATAACATGAATTGACAGAAGTTGGAATTCATGGACTGGCGATTAGATAGGGTCCCAGTAGCTTAATGGTCAACGAGCTCGCCTTGATTCGAACTCTGGTGGTGGATGCGTGCAGTTGTAGAGCCCCAAACCACGACAAAATAGCTGTTCAGCACTCCCAGGTTTTCCAATGGTTCTTTAACCGATGTCAGCTCATGATGAAGTCCTCTAACCAATCGAATCGAGTCCCTGAAAAACAACACTTGAATTTTATAGATCATTAACCAAAAAATTTTCATCCTAAAATGTAGATAAGTATATACCCTATAAGAATATGTGTTTACACTTCGGCAGTATGCTTCATAGGCTTCTTCGATTAATTCATTTAGAATATCTTCCGGTTTGTAAGGAAGTTTCAATAAATCAATTTCATACAAACTTTTTGAATGACTTTAAATCCACCTCAAAATTTTGTTGAACGATGTAGGTGCTTTACTGTAAGCACAGAACCCTACCCTTTGAAGAAGAAACAACTACTTTTCGAAATCGACTTGTATTTTAACAACAGACGTGACATTCAGATAATAATTTACTGTCTACATGTATCCGCAAATCCACCTTCAGTTACTTACCAAAGCATTTCAGAGACTGTGTATAACTAACATGCAGAATATCACGGAGTGTGCGATTTGTATTTCAACAATCACATCGACATTTGTGGAAAAACAAAAACTATTCCAAAAACCATGTTAAATCTTTGCTAAAGTCTATTCCTCCAATGCGAACTATAAATTCTGTAAAACTTAATCTACCTAAGTAGATTAGCATAGTCAGCAAGTGCACAGTTTAGAATTATTTGTTGAACTCTGATTCAATTAGAATATAATAAGGTGTTTTGAATGTATGAAGTATCTACGATATACTCAACTGGAGACTGTATACATTGAAAAAAAAACTGATTTGGCGTCCTATTTTGTCACTAAGCGAACAAATAAAGTGATGCACCGTATTCCGATGAATGAGAAGTTGTAATAATACCAGTCTGAACAAACTCATCAGAGACTTAGAATAGTAAAATTCAAGTTTCCAACTTGGTGATAAGGAACACACTATTATTTCATGCAAATAGTATCTTCTTATAGACTTCACTGGAATTTTGTAACAATTTTTTTTTGATTTACAACTTGATTCCACACTGTATTTTTGGTACAAGTATGGAATTTTCAGCATGGATATCGGTAGCCCAAATTTCGCAGGCCGACCATAGATATCGGGTGTGCGTTAGCAGGGGATCGGACCTCGGACCATGTGCATGGTCGGCGAGAGTCCTAACCACTGTGCCACCGACGCACAGTGTCAAGATGTTATATTTTCTTTTGGTGAGACATAAATTCCATGAACTAATATGCATTTCACCATAAGCTGGCATCAGTTAGAGAACTATTGAAAAACCTAAGAGTACTGGACAGCTGTTTCGTCCTAGTTTGGGACTCTTCACAGCGTGCAACCAACCAAACAAACAAAATCCCTACAAACTAATACTTTGATAATATGGATTTCTTCTGTAGCATAGACTTTGAAACCAATGATCTGTTTCAGTTCATTTGTATCATCTTTGATCCTGGAGACTTTCCGATTCACCTAATTTTTCGTCAATGCGCTTCTCTCTTCCGTTTCACACAAATAATAATATGGCATTTTAAAGCGTAAATTTACCTCAAAATATGAGATTTCACACTAGACGGCATATGGTTAACGGAACTGAAATATTACGACAGGTAAATCTAAAGACTCCAGTCATCACATACTTATCATTCACATCTCAACTATTGATCTAGTAAACGTAAGTGAATTATGGGTGACAAATTACTAATTAATACATCACTAACCTTTTCATATAATCAATAACATGTGACTAATATATATACATATATATTATTAGCGATGTTCCACTCGGTGTAAAAATCGATTTATGTATCGGTGATGGCGTATGTGGAATAGAAACACGAACATACAATCGACTGCATGTGTCTGTACTTTTTCTATAAACAATTTGCATCTTCATGACACAACATACACACATATGCACGTCCGAGAGAGATTTTACTGTGTGCGTGTGTGTGCAAGGTGTTGGTGATATTGACAAACACAGTGAGGAACTTTGTGCATAAAACTTCAGAAGAAATAATTATTGAAAATCACACAACATCAAGAAATCCTGAGAGTTAAATGAATAAACAAGGGATTCCAATATTTTCTGATCGAAACTGCCCTCAAAGAGCGAATCATTTGCTGATAAAGACCAATGAAGGAGTGATGGTGTATTATTATGTAAGCACAAACTTATTACGGAATTAATATCACATTTCAAAGGAAGAGATAGTGTACAAAATAACAAAGAAGTATGATATGTGGTGAATAATATCGTGGAAAGGCGTAGGCTATTAAGCAAAGAGGGTGAGTCAGTCGATCAGATTGTGGAGTTACAGAAACTAAAATGGCCCCGAAACATTTCGCGCATGCCGAGTCATCACCTTCCTCAACGGGCAATATTAGCCGACATGGGATTGGATCGCAAACGAGGAAGTTAATGGTGATCAAACCAAAACCTGGCCTCAGTCATGAAATCTTAAGCAATTAGTTTGGAAAATGTTGGGAGGTTGAAACTGCCTAGTTGCGGTCTTCGGAATGACAAGAATCAATGGGACGATACTACTGTAGGAATGACTCAATATCGTTCTAAGTGGTACAGATGCATGCACTTTTGGTGATCTCTGATATCCACTAAACCACCACCATCCCATGTTACTATTCTCCTTTAAACAACCTTATCAGGAAATTCTCATTCTATTGCTGGCATATGCATGCTAAATTCATATTTTGTGAAAATGATTTGGAAAGGAAAGCGATAATATCTCAGTTCAATGAAGTACAATCCGCTATCTAATTCAGAAGTGAAGAATCCCAGAGTAAAATTGCCTTTTGCACGTCCTATTTATAAAATCAACTGAGGTACTAGGCAGCGTCTGGGAATCAGAAGAAGTCCCATCGGGTTGGTGTAAGTCACTGATTATCCCCATATACAAGAAGGGAGACAAGTCTTCCTGTGATAATCACAGAGGGATTAGTTTGACTAATATAGTATCTAAAGTCTTAGGCTCAATAATCATGCGTAGACTAAGTGGTGCTCGGGAGGCACAAACACGAGAGAGCCAGGCAGGCTTTAGACCAGGAAGAGGATGTATTGATCATATCTTCACCCTCCGACAGATTCTAGAACATTGGCACTCCTACCGGCGTCCAACAGTCATTATATTTCTTGACCTAAAGGCAGCATTCGACTCTGTCGATCGAGAAGTCCTCTGGCGATGTTTGGCTGTAGATGGAATTCCGAGAAAATATATTGCACTGATTAAGGCACTCTACTCGTACTCATACAGCCAGGTGAGGGCTTACGGCGAGCTGTCATCTGAACTGATGACGACCAGTGGTGTCCGTCAAGGATGCCCGTTATCTCCTTTTCTATTCAACTTCATCATAGATGTGTTAATGGACTTAACCCTAGGTGACTTCAGCGACTCAGGGATTGACTTGCTACCAGGGAATAATCTCGTTGACTTGGAATATGCAGACGATATAGTCCTTCTAGGTGAAGACGCTGACGAAATGCAGAGTCTTCTAAACACCTTGAGCCGCAATCTACGAATGTTTGGCATGCGATTCGCTCCGCCAAATGCAAGATGATGTTACAGGACTGGACTACATCGACGCCTAGTTTAAAAATAGGAAGTGAAGTGGTAGAGCACGTTGACCGCTTCACTTATTTGGGAAGTACCATCAGCCAGTGCCAACGGGTTGATCTCTGACGAAATCTCAGCACGAATACAAGGGGCTCGTTTCGCATTTGCCAGTTTACGCCGACTCTGGCGTAGACGAGATGTTCGACTATCGACCAAAGGGCAGGTGTACTGCTCATCAGTCCGCTCCGTCCTCCTTTATGGTTGTGAGCGAGACCTGGCCACTGAGAGTGGAAGACATGAAAAGACTAGCTGTCTTTGATCATAGGTGCCTGCGCTCTATTTCCCGTGTAAAGTGGCATAATAAGGTGAGCAACATTGAAGTTAGGCGTCGAGTTCTAGATAAACAGGGTAAATCAATCGACGAAGTCGTGAAGTTACAAAGACTGAGATGGTTAGGACATGTGTTACGTATGCCAAGCCATCGCCTCCCTCGACGAGCAATGTTAGCGGATATAGGGTCAGGCTGGAAAAAAGCTAGCGGCGGTCAAACAAAAACTTGGCCTCACCAGTCAATGAAATCCACAACAGTTGGTCTAAGCCACGTAGGAAGGTGTAGACTTCCAGGCTGGGGTCCTCGGGACGGTAAAAATCTATGGTTGGAAACAATTGGTGACATGGCTCAAAATCGTTCTCAGTGGCGCAGATGCATCCACTCCTTGTGACTTATGATCTCCAATGAAACTGTTTTGTTCTTCGTTTTTACTCCTCCTTTGTCTCACACCTCTGCTCACTGTTTCTATTATGCTTTTCTTGTACTTTCTTCTCTTGCTTGCTTCGCGTGCTACACGGAGTGTGGCGACTTGAACTACCGCACATTTGTGCAAAGTTCTATGTCGAAAACAGACAGACATTTATAAAATCAGGGAACTTACATAAGAAGAGCACACAGACCAGTCAATATACACATTTTCACAGCTTTATTCCTCTCAAATATAAAAGAAATTTGCCAAAGACCCTCAGCTGAAGAGTTAGAGCTATTTTTCAGAAGATAACATCGAAGATGAACTTAAAGATGTTAATTGAAAACCTATACCTTGGAAAGTTTATCAAGAAACACATAGCCAAAAGTGTAGGAAAGAATCCTTCTACATCTGTTAACAAGAAGCCTCTACGTATACGACTAAAATTCAAAGGTAATATACCAAGCGAAATAATAACCAACAGGTTGAAAAAATCGATTCGAAAAACGTTTAATACCGGCAGCCTGCACCTTATATTTTCCACACAGCCGGTTGTTATTCCGAAAGTGAAAGATTCAATTCAACTGCTCCCCTGGAGCCGATTATATAACCCACCAGTGGTGTTAAAACCACCAACAGTTATATATTACATCACCTCGCCTAACAGTCCACAAAAAACTTGCATTGAAGAGTCTTTCTCTATCATTTATCGAATAAATTACTAAAGACCTCAAGATACCAAACACCAGAGGCCACTGTGACTTGCTTAAATCAACCGCAGCTCTGAGTACGAAAAAAAGAGTTCTAGTCACATCTGGCATGTCGGCCGGCTGTAGAATCTAAAAATTCATAAATTCCGCATTAATTCCTTAAGTCTATCTGACATTCAGATTAGTGCTATTTTCATGCATATTATCTCTTACTGCTGATTATGAACGGCAATTTATCGATACTATTGATTCAATGTAATTTTAAAAAATTAGTGTTGTTATAATAACAATAATTCTTCAATTATTATGGTCATATAACTGTATAACTTGATGACGAAGTTATCGAACAAAAAATATTCCTTCTTCACTAATCAGCATTTCATTGTAGTTATTTTGCGCTCGTTTGTCCACCTTTGTGTTCTACATGGAATGTAACAACTTGAACTGCTGAACTTCTACGCTGAAACTCTGTCAGTCAGTAACAGAAGAAGCCAAGAGCTGCAGCACAATCACTACTGGTTTCAACCTGAAAAGATGTGATGCTTGAAGTTCACCAGTTGGACGCTCTCTTAAACTTCCCCTTCAGAGGTACAATGCACTGAAGAATGCCTACCCAACACAAAAAGCTTTTACACTACAGTGTTACATTGTTCAGTAACCCTTTTTTCTGCAGCGATTAATAATCTAAAATTGAAACTAAAATAGTTAGTGAAACTGTATATCCCAAAGATGTCTCAAAGACCATTAACTGTAACACTGACATTTGAAAGCCAGTTTCACTTATAGATAAGAGTAAGAATACCAAATGAAGAGTGTAATGGAAATCCTTAGGGGATTTGTTTATCTGATATAGCATTCGTACAATGTTACCTATTGGATTACTTTCCGGACACAACAGATATGAGGATAGTCATAAAAATGCAAGTAGTATCAACTGGTTGTGGATGTCAAATAACGCTCAAAACATAGCAAATACGTAAGATATGAAGTCAGTTTCCATCACGAGCTGACATCAGTTGGAGAACGACAGGATAACAAGAAACACTAGATAGACGTTTCGCACTGATTCAGAAGTCCCCAGCAGTGCGCATCCATGACCATCAGGTTACATGGTTATCCCATCATTTATCGGGTTGGGATAAAATGATCCGTAAACCCGAATTTCTGGCAATTCGTGAAATAAATTGCTACTGTCGTCGGAAACTATTTGTCCTCACACTCGGCATCGTTGACCTCATCGGCTAGGACTTATCACTAGCGACTAGAAATGCCACCCTGTAGTCACTCATGAGCAGCAAACCAATTTTCAAGTGTTTGATTCTGTCTCTGCCTGTCTTGTGTTTGATTACGAGGATTTGACTGATCAAAAAGATGATTTCATCACAAACCAAACCTATTTTGAGAACCACTGAAAAGTAGGGGATGCTATGGTTGATTCATGAAAAACCTACCTTGGAGTCAATTAAACTCATACAATTCCACACCTGAAAATTTGAATTAGTTTCTGGCAAAATGGAAGTTATGCTATATGTCGGGGAGAAAACCCATGAATCTACTGTCTTTCAGTTAAGAGCTGCTAATACAATCCTACTGAAATGCAAAATGCTAAGTGGTACCATCATTCAACCGGTTCTATAGACTGAATCATGCAACAAAGTAAGTCATCCATCTCATCATTGAATTGTACTGTTTGAAAACAGCCAGCAGAGATGTTTTCGTGGCATTTATATTTCAATCTTCAACACCTTGCATTCATAACTATTTATACACATCAGTTCAAATGATATTTTCTGTCTTGTTGTGGCGAGGTGAACACAGTCAGTAGTGTGTTACATACTACACTGTAACACGTCCATTATGTTGGCATCTTTCCACTTTTACTATGTATATAATAAAAAACTGAATCACTCGGTTTGCACATGTTCAACTAACAGGCTAACTTAATATGTGAGGGTGGTTATCGAGGTAGTAAGATATCCAGACAGGCATAAGTTGCCAGACGGATCACTTGAAGCTGGCACAGATTAATTTTATAGGCTAAAAAGCACAGTGATACAGTATTATTTACTGACCACAATATATAGCTCACAATCATATCAAGGCATTCCCATAACTGACACTTAAACCTAAAAACCCACTCAGGGATAGGAGCCTACTGACCCAATTTAACAATACAATCTAATCTACAAAACACATTGCAATGAATATGTGGTCAGCTAAACAAATCAGACCAGAAGATCGGAAGGGGGGGGGGGTAATCAGGTTATCGCAACATTGAAGTTTAGCTAAGTGTAAAATGATTAACCACAGTAAGATGAATAACTGAAACACAACAAATGCAATGCAAGCACTAACAAACATAAAGAGGGCTATAATTCTAAAAAATATTACAGGTAGGTGGAGGGAGAGGTTGATCATCGAATCCACACCCAGTAGGTGCAATAAGAATGACGTAACGCCAATACCAGAGATATGGAAAGTAATTATTGATATAAGTATAAAACTTGGGCACTGTGGTGGAGTATAACTCCATTATAGATAAGATTTTATTTTGATCAATCACAGTGTTGTACAGTTATATGAACTGATGACGTTTCGAGAACAAACTATTGCTCATAATCATATCAAGTTACTCACACAACTTTTTTCTTTCATTTATATACATGTGTAGAATCGATTAGATATTGGATAAGCTGTAACAGCAGAAGACAAGGGCCAGGCAACAAATCGTTTATTAAAAAAGTCAACATATATTTATAGATATTCATGTACATTAACATAGATTATTGTTAGCAGACAAACACAGTCTTCTGGTTGGTTGTTTCTCACTGAAAGTTAATCTTTCATCTCTTTGTGGCTGTTTCGTAAACGTCAGATCACCTATCTGCTAACTGTATCCGCCTACGTAAAGTCTGCTGTGATTGATTGTAGAGTCAGTCTTTGTTTTCACATAACCTATATTTGGGACATAAGCATTGACGTAAATTGCTGTCCACCAATTTGGCTAGCAGCCAGCTCTCACCACAATACTACCAAAAAAACCAGGGGAGACGAAATAATCGAACAATATAGACAAAATTTGGAAGTCATGCACGAGTGGCTTGATACGATTATGAGCATTAAACTGTGCCTGAAACACCATCAGTAAATAATACTGTATTACCGTGCTTTTCACCAAATAAAATCATTCCATAATGGAATTATACCCTACTACAGTGCCTAAATTCTATCCTTATACCAATAGATTATGTGAAAGTTAACTGCTTAAGCCAAACATACGTCGGTGGCACAGTGGTTGGGACTCTCGCCGACCATGCACATAGTCCGGGGTTCTATCCCCTGCCGATGCACACCTGATATCCATGATCGGCCTGAAAAATTTGGGCTACCAATATCACATGCTGAAAATTCTATACCTGTAACAAAAAACACGGTGTGGAATCAAGCTGTAATCAAAAATAGTAAAATAATTCTTCACTGCTTATACCAGGATGAACTTAACTTAAGACTTTGAGTAAATTCTCACAATACACAGATTTGAATTTACTTCAGTATGTACTAACTTGTAGAAATATATTAAACATATTTCAATGCTGAATAATCAAGAAACATGCAATATCATTTTGTTTGGTTCTGTAGTAGTACATAGAATATTTTTTTCAGTACTGACTAAATCCAAGTTTCAATCAAAAATGTGAGTAATAATAATAATAACAACCTAAATGTAAAAAGAAACGATGGAACGGTCAAAAAGTCCATCTACAGAGAAGAAACTTGGACCGGACAATACCTTCACTACAACAGCTTCTGCCCTATGACCTATAAGAGGGGATTAGTAAGGACACTCTACGGCAGGGCCAGGAAGTTATGTTCGCCTAACAAGGTAAAAGACAAATTAAGCTTTGTTGAAAAATGCCTTAAGGAAAACGAGTATCCAAAAGGAATTATCCTAAAGTACAGCAAAGAAGGAGATGAGAAAGAGAAGTGTCCAACAGTTGAAAAGAAGAAAGTGTTCATTTGCCTGTCATACAAAGGAGAAACCGTATCGCAAAGGATTGAAAATATGATGAAAGGAGCAATAAAGAGATGCTTCCCTGCAGACAATCTGGTGACACTATACAGTACTACATGCACTATAAGCCAATCGAAACTGGATAAGTACCCTGCTGATGTTACTTCCAACTGCATTTATAAATTTACGTGCACCTGCAGCAGCAAGTATATTGGAAGGACAGAAAGGAGGGCTTCTATCCTATTTTCTGAGCATATTCCAAGAAACTTATGCTCAAAAGGAAGCAGATAATTACGAGGTTCAATTGCCAGACACCTTATGGATACGGGTCATTTTGTTGAGATTTCCAAATCCTTCAAACTATTAAACATACAAAGGACAGCGAATCTACTACGATTTGCTGAAGCAATTGCAATCAAACGTCACAGACCAAACTTATGCATACAGAAAGAGAGTGTAGTCGATCTCTCACTCCCTTGGTAACCATATCACTTTCATTACACTGATTAGTCATACACACTAGTGGGCTCAACTCACTAAGCAAGTTTTCAAATTGATGAACTTTGACCTGCTTGAGTTGCCATGTGGACACTGTTTATTAGATTTTTCTGTTTTCTCTCTTCTTTCATACCCGTTTTTTCTTTTTCATAGTTTGATAGTACATAAATTGATGATGCGTTCACCTTATAATGTTTTCTCTATTACCTTTCAAACAATGAAGTATGAAATGTTGTTATTTATAACCATTGTAATTTCAGGTAGTTTGCGGCTGATGATTACCTGTGAAATAGAATGATATCATTTTATACTGCAAATCTGGTCTTTCTTTCTCTATCGAAATAATAACAACATAACAAAGTGCTCACCTCTACTAATGTCAAGAACTATTACAAAACACAAACACATCGTGAGAAATATGCAAAACTTATTTGTAGAACACCACGAAGTTAACACCTAATGGGAAATTTTAACATAAACGTACGTTACAGATGTGAAACTAAACATATAACAATAGTTGCTCAGGATAATATTCCTAATTTCTGTCCGAAGAATATATGGGATTTAACAATAAGTTGCAGAAATATGCCAGTTTGTAAGAGGAATATACCCACATTCAGATTTTAAACTTGTGATTTCAATTTCCTTAGGAGATAAATACAAGATGAGATGGAATATGAAGGACACATTGACATTGTAAGAAAGTTTTTTTATGCCCTAAATCGGTTTGGATGAATAATACAATGAAAAAAATTGTCCTAATAAATGGCATATATATTTCCCGGGACTGTACAGTTTTGATAGTACTCAGTTTGAATAAATGCGAAAAATGTAATGATGACAGCACAATGACATGAATGGAAAAAAGGGCTTAAAAATTTGAAGAGCTATGAATTATGCCAAACGAGGAAGAAATATTAGCAAAAATGAATATATGCATTAAAGGGATATTTGCATCAGGAAATAACAAACACAAAACATACATTTACAAAAGTCATATATATATATATATATATATGAAAATATGGAAGAGTAATTTCAGTTAGTTAGCGGCTCGTTCTGGTTCTGCTAAACCATTTGACTTTTTGGCTACATCAACTTCCATCTTATCCACAAAATCATGTTTTGAATCAGAACGCTACAAACAAACAAAGAAACAAAAAAAAGGAAAAGATCAAATAAATCAGATAATGAAACAATGAACATTCACAATTCATCACATGTAAATGAAATGCTGCTTTATATTGACTTTGACATTCAAATCTGAACTTGAGTAAAGATCTTGACTACGTTGTACATACTGGAGTTTAAGCAGTTAAGTTATGTCATTTACCCTGACAAAATATGTACCTGATGTACTAACCTAAGTGTGCTATGATTACTACTGAATTTGCATCTAACATAACAATGAATAGTCGTCGTAATACTAAGAACCAATGATTTGAGACTCACATGACAGTGAAGAAAAATTGTTTACAACGGAGCAGGTGAATTCACTCTCGACCGTTTTTCCACATTCTGAATACATTTACACTAATCGTTACTTTAGTGCGTCGGTGGTATAACGGTTAGGACGCTCGCCAAACATGCACATGGTCCGGGGTTCGCTCCCCGGCCGCCAACGCACTCCTTTACCTCGCTAAGCCAGACATAATGCTGGTAAAGAGGAAAGGTTGGCCATGAGGCTAGCAACTCCATCCTGTAAAAATAAACACTGCTACAGAAACTTCAAGCCACTAACTTGAAGGAAAAAATCGTTACTTTGATTATTCCGTCTTCTTTACACTCCTGTTCATTATACTTTCATCACAATTTCTTTTCCTTACTTTTGTTTTTTTTTCGAACTGTGGGGAATTGAACATTGATGCACTTTGCGCTAAGTTCGACATTGTTGTTTCAATTTAATACGATTTGTATAACTGCACCTCCATAAAATTGAGTGCAAATAATTCACATTAATAAGAACTGAACATATTACTAAACACCCACAGTTAAGTACATGAATATGTATGATTTTTTTCAGTCTAACTGATTATCTACACACTTAATCCACGAAATAAAGTTGTCTGCTAAAACCTATTTTCTAATCTAATCGTTTGATTTATGCAAAAGGAAGACATTTTACAACTTAAACAACCATCTAGTTTTAATCAAAAATTAGTCCAAGTAATAGGCATAACCAAAGTTAATAATAATAGATACTAGATAGGGAATAGCAAGGCATAAATATCTTAAGAAAACAGTCCTTAATTGTTGGTTTGAGAGGCGAGGAAAGTTTTTTAGCACCCTTATCTGAAGCTATGAAATAACTCAAAACGATTGCAGACTGGATGATACGGTTCGAAATCCATTGCGGTTATGAAGATACAGGCCCTACTTCTTTTCCATTTTGCTTGTCTTACATTAGTTGGAGAATCCAGACATTTTCCTACCTTTTTCCTGTGATCTTTATACTCTGATCTGCTGATACAATGACGGTAACCTAAACGATTGTACAGTGACGTCTTAGGTTCATATGTCTGACTGTCACTTGTCCTAGTTGGTGAGTATTCTCATTGTTTTGGAAACAGTAGTACGGATAGATAGCAATAATACGCAAAAAGCACATATTTTTTACCTAAAATAATGACCAATGTACTATCCCAATGAAAGGCTACCTTGAAAACATAAGTGTATAAGTAGCTAACATCACAGATCGTTACATGTGGAAAACAGTGAAAGGTTTATGTAATTACGTGAAACCAGCCTTTTACTGAAAAGGAAATTACACCAAAATCACTCTGTTAAAGTAAATGCAGTATGCAACAGTAATCAACGAGTGAACTATGGCTGTAATGATTAACTCTGGTGTCCATAAAAAGCACTTTGGAAATAAATCTTTACATTAAATACGAAGTATTCTGTTGTAGAATTGCACACTAAACACAATACTAGTGAATACTAATATACAACTAACTACAAGAAACCACACACCTGGATAAATTTCACCTTACCTTGTCACCACTAGCATCTGGTTTCTTTGACCCACTTCCTTCCTTATTGCTTGTTTTACTGCTGCCTGAGTTTGCATCTTCGTCGGTACGCGCCCGCTTAGGTTGATCTCGGTGGTTTTGAATATCACGAGCAGCAGATTTACCAGACCGTAGAGTAGCACCTCCTAATCCTGAACCCTCCTCTGGGTCATCGAAAAATTCATTGTTGGGCATAACAGCTTTATCAGCAGCCATAATTGAAATTCTCTTGTCCGGGTCAGCTAGATCTCTGGCAACAGCTTCATTCTCCTCCAGATTCACAATATCATCCGGAATATCTAGTAGGTTTAATAAACACATTTACGTAAGAAACTATGTAACAAGTAGGCTATTATTTAAAATCTAGGTATTCGTAAGATAGTGAAAGTGTGTTCAAAGTTACTTTTTACTACTAAAATAAAATCTCACAATTTGAATGAATTCCCAAACTTACATATAGACATTGTGCACAGTTATAGATATATACTGATGTCATATAATAACTTGTTTACAGATATCAAGTGTATCCTTACAGCCTAGTTATAATACTAGAAATAGTGGGGTCATAATTTATGTTGCTACGAAAATATTCTTTTTTAAAAACTGGCAATGACCACACTCTACAATCATGAATTCATCAAAGCGACAAGTGATGGAAAGTGAATTTAAGTGAAGGCTTTTTAACAGGCAAAAATTAATCGAATCTTGTAATAGTTACTTGACAATGAATAATTTTATTTGGTTTCACCAGTAAGACACGCTAGAGAGGGTAGTGGAATTTTAAAACTACGCATTTTTGATTGGATTCAACTACAATGACTAATCATTTTCCAATCGAAAATCAATACGATTTGTATAAGTGCATCTCAATAAAATTGAGTGCAAATAATTCACACAGCGGTTAGGACGCTCTTCGACCATGCACATGGTCCGGGGTTCAATCCCCAGCCGACGCAAACCCGATATCAATAGTCGGCCTGAGAAACTGGGCTACCGATATCACATGCTGAAAATTCCATACTTGTACCAAAAATACGGTGTGGAGTCAAGCTATAATCAAAATAAAGTAAATAAACTAAAACACGACAGTGGTTACACCAAAACATATAGGAATGAAATGAAACTGTTGAATAGAGCATGAATAGTTTGTAAAGGATCAACAATTAGATTCAAAACATGAACACACTACAACATTATGTAATCGACTTAACAAGGGCTTATTTCAGCATGTTTTGAGAAACCAAATGAAAGGTTTAAGTGAAAAAAATTGTCAAGAATAAGCTAACAATACATTATACTAACATGTGAAAATAAAACACACCTTGCATTTGTACACTAGGCGAGTGTGGTATCATTCGCAAGTTTTCAAATAATTTCGCCTTTATATGCTCTAAGTATTCATTTGTATTTTGATTAGCCATATTGCTGGGACTAATATGAAGCTTGAAATCAGGTCCAAAATACTCATAATAATCATTGTAAGGTAAATCATTGGGTAATTCAGTTGCTAAAGCGATAGACGTCTCAAAAGTCCAACATCTGGCAACGTTTCGAATGGTATAACCACCACCTGAATAAAACAATACCATTCAACAGAGAAGCAAATTAATTACCTCTAAAAATAAAAAGGTATTATTTCCACACAATCACCATAAAAAAGAAAGGATTAAATAAATTTTAACTTTCAGTGGGTAATGAGAACAGTTTTTATATGTGCAATTATTAACCTAACCGTGGAATAAGCTAAGATGATCAGAATAATTAATCATGTTTCTGAACAACAGAATAAGTAAAAAAAGATATGTTTTTGAAAATACAAGATCAGCACAAACCTCCAACAAGTAGAAGTGGTATAGGGAATGAACGGATGAACTCAACGCACTTCCCATGACCTCTCAAGCTTAAATTAAAGCATCCAAGTCGATCACCACTCAGTGAGTCAGCACCACACTGTAAGACGACAGCTCCAGGTCTAAAAGTTTCCATAACCTAGACGTGAATTAGAATTATGAGAGAAAACATACTTTTGTAATGACCGGTTTAAAGATCCGCTCATAGCAGTCATCATCCATACCATCTCTTAAAGGACAGTTGACGGCATAATATTTACCACGACCAGCACCAATATCCTTTAGATCCCCAGTACCAGGGAAATATTCTCCATATTTGTGAAAACTAACAGTCATTACTCTGTCAGTTGTATAGAAAGCTTCCTAGTTGAATGGATAACGATTAATTAAAACTCAACTTACTTCAACACCGTCTCCATGATGAATATCGATATCCACGTAAAGGACTCTTTGATGATATTTTAAGAGTTCTAATATACCGATCACGATATCGTTTATATAGCAAAATCCAGAAGCCTCAGACTTCTTTGCATGATGAAGACCGCCACCCCAATTAATAGCTATGTCAGTTTGTTGTTTATTAAGTTTGATGGCCCCAGCAATTGAACCCCCTGCAGACAACTGACAAAACTCGAAGAGCCCGTCAAAAACTGGACAATCTTCTCCAACATTAAAGCGTTGCATTTGTTTGTTGAATTCATGCATGTTATCTGGTCTAATATTTCTCAGGAACTTAACATATTCGTCACTATGAAATCTCGTCATATCTTCACTATAAGCTTTGGAAGGTCGATAAACTTCCATCTTTCTATAAAGACCATAGTTCAAAAGAAGATTGTGTGTCATCCTTATGCGATGTGGCTTCATTGGATGCCCCTGACCATAATAATAATTTCCTATGTCCCCTGAAATATAATTGAGTAAATAGAATTTTAGAAACAGTATGTGCTGGATTACAAAACTAAAATTAAACGCAGAGTTAACTGCCAAGCACAGAAATGTTACCAGACCGCAAACCATCAAAAATGAGTTGAAATCATGAGGACAAATTTAACAATAAACATTAAAATACAAACTAGACATCTTATATAAGATCAATTCGAATATTTTTGGAACCTAACTGCAGTAGCATTGTTTGCATATAAAAAACAGAACCAAAGATATTTGCACAAACATTAGCATTTCATACATTAGTAGTATACTTCTATTGCGAATTATACTATAGGTATGCCACTCAACAACTACATGCATGCTAATATAATTGGCAATTGACTGAAGATAAAAGTGGGTGAATATCAGTAGCTCTTTGTGTGCTTTTGGAAGTCTGTGGCGGTTAACGTTTTTAATCTAATCAATAACCAAAATACCTTTCTGGCAAGGTAGGACCTGCAGGAACATTTTTCCAGCCATTGTAGCTCGTTGCTATATGTAAGCCCAACCACCACGTCACTTGGTAGCTATCGGTCGAGACAGATGATATAGGGCATATCAGATGTTTGAGGACAGGTGGTATTAGGCTAATTATACACTTTAACCCTAGACCAACTGGCCAATATACGAGTGTCTAATCCAGTGAGCCACAATCATGTTTCTCTCATAAAGTGTTGAAAAATTACTGCTACAAAGCCAGAGATTCCTGTTTAACGGATGTAGATCGTTGATAGTCTCAGTTTATGAGGAAGGGAAAAGATTTCCACGTAATAACCATGGGAAAGCAGCATAACTAATACAACACTTGAGATCCTGACTAACTGGTTTCAACGTAGAACTTTGCACTGATGCGCAGCAGTTCGAGTCGCCACACTCACTCAGCATACAAGGCCAGAGAAGAAGTAAAAAGAAACGCAAGAGAGACAGTACACAGAGATATGAGGCAAAAAGAATAGTAATATCGAAGGACGATACAGTTTGATTGGAAATTATAAGTCACAAGGAGCGGATGCATCTGCGCCATTGAGAACGATTTTGAGTCATATCACCAATAGTCTACAACTACTGGTGTTTGCCATCCCAAAGGACCCCAAACAGGAAGTATACACCTTCCTATGTGGCTTAAACTAACTGTTGTAGATTTCATTGACTGACAAAGCCATGTTTGGGTCTGACCACCACTAACTCTTTTCCAACTTGACGATATGTCACCTAACATTGACCGTCGAGGAAGGCAATCGATGGCCAGGCATACGTAACACATGTCCTAACCATCTCAATCGATATAACTTCACAGCCTCGTCTACTGATTTCCTCTCTTTATCTAACACTCGACGCCTAACCTCAATATCGCTCACCCTATTATACCATTTCACACGGGAGATAGAACGCAGGCACCTATGATCAAGGACAGCTAGCCTTTTCATGTCTTCCACTCTCAATGGCCAGATCTCACAGCCATAAAGGAGGACGGAGCAGACTGCTGAGTCGTACAGACGTCCTTCGGTGGAAAGCCGGATATCACGTTTATTCAGTCAGAGACGGCGTAAACTGGCATATGCGAAACTAGCCTTCTGTATCCGTGCTGAGATTTCGTCAGAGATCAACCCGCTGGCACTGGCTGATGCAACTTCCCAAATAAGTGAAGTGGTCAACGTGCTCTACCACTTCACTCCCTATTTCTAAGCTAGGAGTCAATGTTATCCAGTCCTGTTGCATCATCTCACATTTGGCAGGAGCAAATCGCATGCCAAACTTTCGAAGATTGCAGCTCAAGGTGTTCAGAAGACTGCATTTTGTCAGCGTCTTCACCTAGAAGGACTATATCATCTGCATATTGTAAGTCACCGAGATTATTCCCTGGTAACAAGTCAATCCCTGAGTCTCTGAAGTGAGTTAGGGTTACTTGGGTCTTGTATGCGTGTCTCCGAAACACAACATACATCCATGGCTCGAGATCCAATAGTTCTTGTTAGTGATGCTTGTTGTCTGATTTGGCGGAGGGTTCTGACGTTAAATGCTCTTGTATGAAGTTGACGACGTGGCTTTAAGAGGGGGGTGTTTCTATGGCTCTCATCGTTATTTATGGTCAGTGAGTGAAGTGATGATGACTCACTAGCCTGAAGAATAGTACCGACTGTAGTAGGAAAGTAAGATGATGAGGGTGATGTGGGTAGAGGAGAATGATGCTCAGGAAGGCTTTGAGTGCTTTTGGAAGTCTGTGGGCCGTTACTTCTTGGCTGCCCACACCGTGGAAGTTGGTTGATTCTTCGAGTGCCTGAAACAGAAGAAGGATTAGTGTTGCGTGACCGCAGAGCCCAAGGGACAACTGCTTAAGACCGGTTACACACTGCCTGTATGAACTGGTTTCTGGGATTGGTTCCGTATTAGTAAACTTACTCCCGGTTACGGACCACCGTCCCGACCGAAAGCTGCTACCTTGACGTGGTGGTCGGGCTTGAACACCGCAATGACCTATTCAAGCTATACTGGCTGAGACTTATGTCTCTTGAGGTCTACCATGCCAGGCAGGTTGTTTGGATAGCGGTTAAACAAAAAGCAGCTACCCAATCCAACATCATGTCCAATACAAAATCACAAAATTTCATGCCGGATCGGCCGTGGCCCGGATTAACAACGACCGCGCTTCCTGCTGCCGTGTCACAGGGCAGGAGTGATAAATCTGCTACTGAGACACACCAAACAAAAAGAACAAACAAAAACAGGCCGCGTGTGACCGGCCTCAAGCAGTTGTCCCCTGGGCTCTGCGGTCACGCAACCAACTTCCACGGTGTGGGCAGCCGGGAAGTAACAATCGCCCTCACAATCCGAAATGCACACGAAACCTCTCTATTACTCACTCATCTTTGTCTTCATCTTCATCTCTATCATCTTGCCTTCCTTCCACTGATGCAACTCCTCGACTTGATAGCTCTCCACTTCCTCTCCACTCTGCGTCCACTAAAAACGATGGAAGCCAAAAAACCACCACCGACAGCCTCTTAAAGCCGCGCCACCAATTTCATATAGGAGCTCTTAATGTTAGGACACTTTGCCAAATAGGACAACAAGCATCACTAGCCAAGACCCTGGCATCACGAGCCATTGATGTATGCTGTGTTTCAGAAACACGCATACAAGACCCAAGTGTGGTTATTCACCTAACCCCACCTGGCCAACAGGTTGAATCTGCAAAATTCACCTTGAGGGTGTCAGGAGATGCCACAGCTAGTTCACGAGGATTAGCTGGCGTAGGGATAGCTTTGAGTACTAGGGCAGAAAAGACATTGCTTGACTGGATCCCGGTAGATAGCCGAATGTGTGCTGTCCGCCTGAACGGATCAGTAAGAAGGAGGAAGGACTGCACTACTCGCCGATGCCTTTTCGTAATCTCCGCCTACGCCCCCACTGACTGCAGTTCAGATGAAACGAAGGATGAGTTCTACCAAAAGCTGTCTAGTTTGGTGGAAAGGCTAAACGCTCAGACATAGTCGTTCTAGCTGGTGACTTTAACGCTCAAGTAGGGAAATTGTGTCAATCTGAGAAGGATGTCGGTGGCACCTATGGAGTTCCGTGCCAGCGAACCGACAACGGTGACCGTCTCCTACAGTTCTGCTCTGATAATCATTTGTTTCTTGTAAGCACTAACTTTAAACACAAGGAGAGACACTGTTTGACTTGGAGACCCCCTTCATCAAACCAACGCTGGACACAAATAGACCACATAGCAATAAGCTATCGTTGGCGTGGGTCGGTAGGAGATTGTCGCTCCTTCTGGAACACGTGCGTAGATACCGACCATGCACTGGTCCGCGCTCGGGTGTGCTTACGACTGAACGGACGTAGGAAACAGCTGGCGGTAAAACCATCACGTCCCCAGCTCGATCAGGAAACTAAATCCGTATTTGAGGAAGAACTAGCTAAACACATATCTGTGTTCGACAGCTGTGCTCACCCTGAAGAAGCTTGGAAAAATATCCAGGCAGCCATAGATACAGCTGTAAAAGCTGTGAATAAGGTAAACCCAAAGGTGAGTAAAAACCACTGGATCTCCACCGCCTCATCCGAACTGATAGATGCTAGAAGACTTATTCCGGCGAGCTCCGAATTCAATGAGGAGCGAAAGCTGCACAAGAGGAAACTTACGAAAAGTCTCCGCAAGGACCGTGAACAGTGGTGGGCGACAAAAGCCAAAGAGATGGAGAAAGCTTCGAGGATAGGCAACACCAGGCAACTCTTTGGACTCATCAGGGAAACGGGTGGGAGAAGACAAATCATCAGTGAGACAATCTCGGAAAAAAATGGCACTATAATTAGCTCCAGGATAGACGACTGGATCGTTGGAAAGAGCATTATGAGGAGCAGTTTAATTTGCCCACAGCCACGCTCAACCTTCCGAGCATCCAACACCTCCCTGAATGGGATATAGACACAGGTCCTCCGTCACTAACTGAGGTTACTAAAGCTGTCACCAATCTGAAACTAGGCAAAGCAGCGGGACCTGATGGAATGACTCCAGAGGTATTTAAGTACGGTGGAGACAGCTTACTGTCCGGATTAACTGAGGTACTAGGCAGCGTCTGGGAATCAGAAGAAGTCCCATCGGGTTGGTGTAAGTCACTGATTATCCCCATATACAAGAAGGGAGACAAGTCTTCCTGTGATAATCACAGAGGGATTAGCTTGACTAATATAGTATCTAAAGTCATAGTCTGTCTGTCTGTTTTCGACATAGAACTTTGCACAAATGTGCGGAAGTTCAAGTCGCCACATTCCGTGTAGCACGCGAAGCAAGAGAAGAAAGTACAAGAAAAGCAAATAGAAACAGTGAGCAGAGGTGTGAGGCAAAGGAGTAATAAACAAATACAAAACAGTTTCATTGGAGATCATAAGTCACAGGGAGTGGATGCATCTGCGCCACTGAGAACGATTTTGAGCCATGTCACCAATTGTTTCCAACCATAGATTTTTGCCGTCCCGAGGACCCCAGCCTGGAAGTCTACACCTTCCTACGTGGCTAAGACCAACTGTTGTGGATTTCATTGACTGATGCCAAGTTTTTGTTTGACCGCCGCTAGCTTTTTTCCAGCCTGACCCTATATCCGCTAACATTGCTCGTCGAGGGAGGCGATGGCTTGGCATACGTAACACATGTCCTAACCATCTCAGTCGATGTAGCTTCACGACTTCGTCGATTGATTTCCCCTGTTTACCTAGGACTCTACGCCTAACCTCTAAAGTCATAGGCTCAATAATCATGCGTAGACTAAGTGGTGCTCGGAAGCACAAACACGAAGCCAGGCAGGCTTTAGACCAGGAAGAGGGTGTATTGATATATCTTCACCCTCCGACAGATTCTAGAACATAGGCATTCCTACCGGCGTCCAACAGTCATTATATTTCTTGACCTAAAGGCAGCATTCGACTCTGTCGATCGGGAAGTTCTCTGGAGATGCTTGGCTGTAAAGGAATTCCGAGAAAATATATTGCACTGATTAAGGCACTCTACTCGTACTCATACAGCCAGGTGAGGGCTTACGGCGAGCTGTCATCTGAACTGGTGACGACTAGTGGTGTCCGTCAAGGATGCCCATTATCCCCTTTTCTACTCAACTTCATCATAGATGTGTTAATGGACTTAACCCTAGGTGACTTCAGCGACTCAGGGATTGACTTGCTACCAGGGAATAATCTCGTTGACTTGGAATATGCAGACGATATAGTCCTTCTAGGCGAAGACGCTGACGAAATGCAGAGTCTTCTAAACACCTTGAGCCGCAATCTACGAATGTTTGGCATGCGATTCGCTCCCGCCAAATGCAAGATGATGTTACAGTGGACTACATCGACGCCTAGTTTAGAAATAGGAAGTGAAGTGGTAGAGCACGTTGACCGCTTCACTTATTTGGGAAGTACCATCAGCCCCAACGGGCTGATCTCTGACGAAATCTCAGCACGAATACAAGGGGCTCGTTTCGCATTTGTTAGTTTACGCGACTCTGGCGTAGACGAGATGTTCGACTATCGACCAAAGGGCAGGTGTACTGCTCATCAGTCCGCTCCGTCCTCCTTTATGGTTGTGAGCGAAACCTGGCCACTGAGAGTGGAAGACATGAAAAGACTAGCTGTCTTTGATCATAGGTGCCTGCGCTCTATTTCCCGTGTAAAGTGGCATAATAAGGTGAGCAACATGGAGGTTAGGCGTAGAGTTCTAGGTAAACAGGGGAAATCAATCGACGAAGTCGTGAAGCTACAAAGACTGAGATGGTTAGGACATGTGTTACGTATGCCAAGCCATCGCCTCCCTCGACGAGCTATGTTAGCGGATATAGGGTCAGGCTGGAAAAAAGCTAGCGGCGGTCAAACAAAAACTTGGCCTCAGTCAATGAAATCCACAACAGTTGGTCTAAGCCACGTAGGAAGGTGTAGACTTCCAGGCTGGGGTCCTCGGGACGGTAAAAATCTATGGTTGGAAACAATTGGTGACATGGCTCAAAACCGTTCTCAGTGGCGCAGATGCATCCACTCCCTGTGACTTATGATCTTCAATGAAACTGTTTTGTTCTTCGTTATTCTCCTTTGTCTCACCCTCTGCTCACTGTCTCTTATGCTTTTCTTGTACTTTCTTCTCTTGCTTCGCGTGCTACACGGAATGTGGCGACTTGAACTTCCGCACATTTGTGCAAAGTTCTATGTCGAAAACAGACAGACAGACAGACCACTGAGGGTAAGTTGGGATGTACAATTGTTGGGGTCGAACTTTTCTAACCCCTTCTCTCCAGAGTGGAAAACAGCATAGCTGGTATGCTGGTCATCTGAGGGAAACGCTTTACTACGGTTACATCCCTGTTCCCCACCAGTACGACTTCGCCCACAGACCCCCAGCATAGTGTAAGAAAGATTCTTACACAATGCCGGTAACTGCTTTTAGTCTAATCGCTATCTTAACAACCTTCCTGGCATGGTAGGACCTGCAGAACAATAGTTCCAGCCAGTGTAGCTTGTTGGGTCATTGAGATTCGCAAGCCTAACCACTACGTCAAGGTAGCAGCTATCGGTCGTGGCTTGAGATCCTATGGTCCTTAATCATAAATACATCAAGTATGAGTATGAAAATATCTCAAGGAAAATGATGAGTCGACTAAACCTTCACTTTTCGATGGTTTCTCGAACGCATATACTTACTGATGTCTGAAAATCAACATTCTTCTTGATCTAAAGGCGGTGCTGGATTGTGTCACTCAAAAAGTGTTGTGGAAATGTCCGACCGAGTGGGGAATGTTTAATAAGTTTATATTGCCAATTGAGGAAGTTTACTCGAATCTACACAACTGTGTGAAAATTTGCGGAGTTTTCGCCGGATAGGGACAGCAACCAGTGGTACTCATTACGGATGTCCAGCATCACTATTCTCATCTAATTAAATCATAAATGCACTAATAGATATCACCCTGGTGTACTTTGATGCCAAAAGAATTGACTTGCTATGAGGAAATTACTGGATTTAAATTGTGTAATCTACATAGTCCCTTGAGGTAAGGGAGATGACAAAATGTGGAATCTTTTGAACATGAAGGGAAAAAAGGAATACTTTTGGCATGTAAGACGATGCTACATGATTGGTTTGCACTGAAAATAGGAATTGAAATGACAAAAAGTATTGATCATTTGACTTTTTTGAGTTATTTGATGACTTTGCTCTCAATATCTCAAAGCCAGAACTCCACCCTAACTGCTTCGTATGGTTAATACTATTAGCCCTCAAAAGTGTGGCTTTTAGTAGGACATATGGGAAATCTGTTTTGGATAATTGGGTTATGACAATTAACATACCTCGGGCATGTTAAGAATCAGTGACTGGGGACTCTTAATGAACCGGACTGCTTAGTGGTGTAAGTGTATTCACTTCTCATAGTCTTCAACATAATAAGGAGCGCTACCAGTATTCATTTTATGTTGTTTGTCTATCACATAAGCATTCCACTTGCTCTTATTTAATGTTCGTTTTCCAAATGTGATAGCCTGAACTGATGCAGTTCTTCGGTAAGTTTTACAGTAAACTGCTCACAAAGTAGTTCTACTGAGAGCAACTAGTGCTACGAAGCTTTACATACTTTGTTACCTTTAATAGTCATACTTCAAAGCAGGGTACGACAGAGCGCATAAGTGAGCAATAAGTTTAATTGTTGATACTCAGACAGGTACCTCTCTTGTAATTTAGGTAGCAAAAGTTTTTGTAAGGCGAATGAACTCCGGAGAGTGAATAAAACGCTTCCTGATGATGAATTCCACACATCGAAAAGGTCCTACAGTCACGAAAAGTACCAAAACTAAAGACGTGAATTCCTTGTTACACTACATGACAAGCTTTATGCCCTAACTAAATTACTTCTAAATTACACAGTACTGGTGACAAATCTCAGTCTTGTCAGAAAACCAATAGTCAAGGTACTACAAACAGGTGCACACCCGAATAGTTTTAGACACCCTAAGTGTGATGCCATACCGAATTCAATACTTGTTCCTGAAGGTCTCATTATCACAAACTTTATAATAATAATAATAAGCGAATTAGCGTTTGTGTCCAAGGTTATGGGGCCCATTTGATGTAACATAAAAGCTCAAATAAGCTTTGTATGCCTGACTCATCGCGTAAAAGTTGATTACCTTAGTCAATGGCTGACGACGATTACTGCAAAGAAACAGTTACTTCGGAAGGATGTAGAACTACTTTCGAACAGCAAACATAGCACCAAGTATTCCGATACTTTGGTGAAGTTAGTAGATGTGTTAGCAGACAAGTCTTATTTCTGATTTGATGAAACTTCCAGGAACACCAAAAGCAGTTAAAAAAGGGCAACTGCTCTTAGTTGCTATTGATGTTCTATCCTGAAATAACGATTATCATTAATTACATGAGAATCACATTCTAAACGCCGCGAATCGTTTAAAGGACCATCGCCAGAGTCCTTATTTAGAAGCATATCACTAATACACGTTAATCTCACTAAAGTTTTTAGAAAAGTAGGTTTCTATAAAACTAAAAGGAACAAGTGATCTCTATAAGTGCATGTATTTTAAGTCTATATAACAAATACGATGAGCATAACAGATACTACAAAATACCAACACCTCATAATACTCAAATTTGGCCCTTACTGGATCATAAGTGCTTGGATATAGACAAGAGATTAAATCAGAGATAACCATCTGTATATTTTTGTCCCAGAAGCCTGTGAAGAGCAAATATTTGGTTGATACGACTAAGAACGAAATCTGTCTAGTCTTATTATGGTTAATGTATTCGAAATCCATTTAGACTCAAAGTCAGCATAAAAGTTGAAACAGAATGATTATAGGAGGCAGGCGCGACTACAGTGCTTAAATATCTGAACTACCGACAGCAGTGCCTCTCAAAATACCTCTAATGATGGGTCTGTTACCGCTCTTTATTTTAGGTAGTAGAATTTTGTCTAATCTAAGCGGAAATTGTATAACGAGGACCTACGAGGTAGCTCAAGGTTTATCTATCTAGTTCCAGAAATGTTTTAGTCTAATTGCCGACTGGAGTGAGATTAGTATCGATGAAGCTGAGGATCTACAAAGATACTGACCGCTAGTTTCATTTGTACAATGAAGTACGCACTTCTTCGTTAGGGTTTATCGAACAGGCATTAACAGTGACTGAAGGCTTTAAAGTTTATAGCACACAGCAGACGATTCCCCTGTATTTTCACAACTGCTAATTTTTATATTAGTCTTTTTGGTTTGTGCACTATTAGGCCGATGCAATGTGTTTCAACTCTTTTTGACATATGGTTATCGCTTTCTAGTTTGTTTATAACTCCTCTAAAGTGAAAACTAAGTGATCATCAACAGAAATGCAAAAGAGAGAAATATTTCACAATTTTTTCTCATGTCTGTAGAGTCACGTAGTGACTTATGCAAATTCCTCAGGCTGACCGGATGAAGATAAGCGAATATTCACAAGGATGCTACTTATAAATTCTACATAAGATATTAATTACCAATTCTCTATATTGGTAGATTTACTGCATGAAGTATAACAGATCTGTAATCATGAGCTTCTATGGATCGTTTAGGCTGTTGGTAATGACTACGGTGTCAAACTACATATTCTGGTTGGAACCTCGTGGGGACACGACAGTAGCGTTCCTTACGATACAACCTTCCTAACCACTACCTTCCGTAAAGAGTGAGAGGTGAGTGGAACTGTGACTCATCGTTTTAGACTAGCTTCCAACTAATGGGTTATAAAACTGAAATCTGCTTCAAATATTTAAGCGAGAATAGCTAATACAACCGCTAGGCTACTACGACAGTTTAGTCAGCGATTTCAGATTAGTGCAGGAAACTACAAATTTATGAGATTAAATTATCTGTCAGTCAATGGCAATCAAATAATAGTTGGAATAAATACTAAATAATCAAAATAGTCGAGTCCAATTTTCAGATACAAAAATATCGAAAATCTTCAAGATTATATCAAGACCAACTAAATGTGAAACCCTTATCACATAAAGCTAGTGAGTATTGTACTCATCTAGTCAAAATCCTCAAGGATGCAGGGTGCCTACGTTGCAAACTTGATTGAAACTTGTTTCAAGTGTCGCTTTGAATGCGATAAACGGTAACGGACTAGACCACAGCATATTAATGGGGAAAATGACCATAAGTGAAATGAACAAATGTCACTTTATTTAGCATATGAGCGTTTCTTACCATTGAATTTTAATATGCAGTTACAGTAAAATATAACGAATATATAAGGACCTGATTGCATTGAAGACGAACACATAATTAATTGATTAATCAAACTTCTTATTGTAAATTGATTTGAGGATACACTTCATAGTTTCCACGGAGATCAACAATCTTAGAGTAACTAGATGGATACAGGGATTCTATAGACACTGTACTAAGTAAAAACAAATTCCAACAAAACAACCTTTAATAAAGGTAAACTACACTTTGTCTGCAGGTAGAAAGTTGGAATACTACCTAAATTTTCTAATTTCAGTGTCCCAGTGTTAGGTTCACTTTCTGTATTAATCTGACTTGTAACTATTGGATACGAAGTGAAACATTGAAAACAGACAGATAATTACAACCAAATACTTAGGAACCCATCGTAAAATGGTCCACCAAAACATCTTGCAAAACTAGACAAAACAGTGAAACACCAGAGGAGCTCACAAAACGAACTGCTACATTTTTCAAGAAAGACAACCAACGCTCGACAGAATTCCAGGTTCTGTTTCCTGTACTTTATAGCACTTCTAATAGTAGCGTATAAGTTGCAGTACCGTCCCAAATAAAAAATTTGGGGGCGAAATGGTGCATGTCCCAGTTTTTTATTTGTGGCTGCCTCATAAGCTGTATCAATATATCAGCTATATGATTACGTTGATAATTCAAATCATTAGAACTTAAAAGCCTGCTATGCATTACCATTCCCTTAGCATACATGAAGAAAGTGAAATTTGTAACTGAATTTCCGTCAATCTGCGGTGGTACTTTAGACGCCTTAAGTCTTCTATTTAAATGTAGCTACGATAGAAACAATGGACCACCTTGAGTACATTTTGCTATGGGAGATTTCGTATTTCAGAAGCTATATGCTCGACAAACTGACAGCGTCATTCACTGATTGTAACTGTGATGAAGCCTAAAATAACGACATCGTCAGTATGATCAGATTATATTCAAAATTATTGAATAAACAATTAAGGCACGACACTTAGTAATTAATGAAGGCTAACAACTTTTCGGTTTAACGTCGTAAATTGCACTCACCATCGTAGTAATAGCACACTTTCTTAGCAACTGCTGACTCCATTACTGTTCAACTATCCTGGATGTGCAGTGTAGACCAGCAAAAACCAAACTTCGAACAATAAGTGATTGTTTTAAACAAGAGTGGACGAACATGTTCTAGATATTGTTTGCGAAGTGGTTTTGCATATGTGCAACATTCTCATCAGGAACAACGTCTACCTTAGGTAAATCTTCAGTCCATAAATAGTTCTCAGCTCAACTGTTTTGGGAAAGCCGGATTCCATTGTTATGTGTCGACAGACTGAACTTGATGTCGGATGTTCGGGTGCAAGTGGAATTAATACGTCGATAAATGCCTCTGTTTAAAATTTTGAATGGAGTTTACACAGTTTACCCATTGTAGTAATAACGTGAGAACCCTTGAAAGCATTTGGAGCTATGCTGCTACATAAGTCATAACACTGGCGTACCCTATATTAGAGTTACAAACCAACAATATGCTTGGCGATCGGCACTTCTGAAGTGAAGCTGTTCATGAACAAATCTGAACTTAGTTACAGATGAGTGTGTGTAATGTCTTTTGCAGGAGAGACTGATGGATAAAAGCTGGTGTTTGTACTCAATAAGTTGTGAGTAACCCAGTGGAATGCAAAGAAACACTTTCTCCTTAATTTCCAAGTAATCAAAGCTTATACTAAGTGTTTCTATTCTATACGAACGCTTTTTAAGGCCTTTGGGGTGTAGTGACAGAAATTTCAACAATACGCTACCAATCGAACATGAGAACTTTTTTGATGAGAATCCTTCAGTGTCCTTGAAAATATGTTCTCATAAGGTGAATTTTTATGTCAAGAAACCTTTGTATTAAATCCCAAACATGACGACTGCTGTGTGGAGACCGTAATACGCTGATGATCATGAATGGTATTGGTGAACGCAACGTATGTATAAAATTACACGGAACTCTGTCAGTCTAAATGTTGTCAAACTATTTTATCAGTACGCGTCATAAATGACTTACAAGAGTCACCACAACCCAACTTGTGCACGCAACAACGATGTTAAGCTGACATCTATTCATTAGAAAACTGATATAAGCCCATCGACAAATATAAATTGATTGGACTTTGTGTTTGAATGAACTAGTTCAATGTATCTCCATATCGTCCAATATTCTAAGGGCTTGTCCCTGGTATCCCAGGTCACCACAGTGTCAACGTATAATTTTCGATGCTAAAAAATGCGGATCTCTTTTTTCGGGGGAGTATCAATGTCAGTGAAATTTCTGTTGAATTGGCTGATATTAGCAATTAAAAGTTTGAGGTAACCAAGTGTACATTTTAAAAATAAACAAGCAGTCCAAACTGAAAGAATATCTATCTGATGTAATTATTTCCTTAAGTTGTTTATTTCAAAGTGTGTTACTTTCAGCCTTCAAGAACTGTAGTAGTGTGATGAGAGCAGGCTGCTAGCCGATTGGTTGACACTAATCTACGTTAATGTCTAGGTCACTAATATGGGCCGTGAGAAAATATGAACAAGGCTGTTTCAACAACCAATCACAGCAAACTTAAATGTGGACAAATATGATTCGCAGATAGATGGCTCTACTTTCCGAGAAATATCGAAAACAACCAATCATAAGACTGTGTTTGTCTGCTTAACTTCCGAGAAACAACCAATCAGAAGACTGCCTTTTTCTGCTTGCATAAGCCTTATTAATGTACATAAAATATATATAAATACGTGTTGATTTTCGTAATAAAACGATCTGTTGCCAGCCCTTGTCTTCTGTTGTTACATTTGGTGTCGCTGCCTCCAAAAATGAAGATCCCGTGGCCAGCTGCGTTTGAAGAAGGAGACATACGGAGCTTCTTACGTGACTTCGAGGCCGTTGCTGAGCTGGTGGGTGTCAAGGAGCAGGCGGCGAAGGCAGTTGTCCTGGGGACGCTGTTGAGAGGCCGAGCGAAGGCTGCATATGACAGCGTAGACAGGTCAAATGGCACAGCGTCTTGGAAGAAATTGGTTGAACGACTAGTGTCCGAGTTTGACAGCGAAACAGACAGACAGCTAGCAATGCAGCAGTTCCGGTCAATGAAGCTTGGACCTGATGGAGACCCGCTAGTGTTGGCGGTGAAACTGACTAATCTACTTCGACGCGCGCTTCCCACTTTAGATGAAGAATCAGAAGCGCAGTTACTGTCTTCCCAATTCATCGAGAGTGTCCCAGACCACATTTCTCAGCGATTAAAACTGGTTAACGCAACGCAGCCGATGGATATTAGTGAGCTGGCGAAGGTGACCAGACAGCTGCTGAGCACAACGGTAGCCGCTATAGACCAACCAAAACCAAACGAATATGAGCAGAAAATTGAAGCATTGCAGCGGGAAGTGGCGGCGTTAAAGTTGGCTGATAGAAAAGACCGGTGTTTTGAATGCGGTAAGCCGGGACACTGGAGAAGATACTGCCCAGAAAGGCGAAAAAGAAAAAATTTCAGACGGTATAATGCTTGTTCTTTCTTTCGTATGAACCTAGATTTAGTGGGGGCTATTGAGAAAGGGGCTCTGTATTCGAAGTTGCGAGTGAATGATCGAGAAGTAGTATGTTTGATAGATACAGGGGCGGCCGTGTCGTTAATAGATAAGAATTTATGTAAGAGTGTTAGTCCGTGTTCATTGACAGTACAAACAGTAGGCGGGTATGTGTTGCGTATCACGGGTAGATCGAACTGTACGGTCGTTGTTGGTGGCTGCGAGGTGACGTTTCCTTTCATTGTTGTACCCGAACTACAGCGAACGATATTAGGAGCGGATTTTCTGCGTGAGATTGGTGCAATAATCGACACGCAAGCGAACGTGGTGATCACGAAATACGGGCATATCAACATGTATGAGACCAGCGAGATAGCAGCGATTAAGCTGTCGACGGTACACAATGTGACAGAGTTAATTAATAAATACGATCATCTGTTCACTGGAGATGGGGACCCATACGGTTATTGCGATAAGGTGAATCATGAAATTCCGTTAAGTGATCCGAAAGTAAGGTCATTTTTAACGCGAAGAGTTCCATGTCATCTGGAAGGCGAAGTGGAGCGACAAGTGCAAGAGATGTTAAAAGATGATATTATTGAGGAAGCTGATAGCCCGTACAACTCTCCAGTGCTGTTAGTAAAAAAAGCGAATGGGAAGTATAGATTCTGTGTTGATTTTCGACAGTTAAACAGTATGACAGAGTTAAGACCGTGTGCCATGCCAACAGTGGTAGAAACTTAGATCGCCTACAAGGTGCGAATGTGTTTTCGGTTCTCGATCTTCGCTCAGGATACTGGCAGATACCGATAAAACAAGGTGATAGAGATAAGACGGCTTTCATCGTGGGTCAGACACAATATCGATTTAAACGCATGCCGTTTGGACTAGCAGGTGCACCGTTTACGTTCAGACGACTGATGAAGCTATTACTTAGGAACTTGAAAAACGTGGAGGTTTATGGTGATGATCTCGTCATATACAGTCAAAACGAAAACGATCACGTCAACCATGTAGAAGCCGTGCTGCGACGCATCGAAGAGTTTGGACTACGCGTCAACAAAACCAAGTCTCAGATAGCCAAAAAGAATGTTACTCTGTTGGGACATAAAGTGGGAAATGGTGAGATTAAACCACTGCCGGAGAAAATTTTGACGATTAAAACGATTCCAGCCCCGAATTCAAAGAGAAAACTGAGACAATTCTTGGGTAGAGCAGCGTTTTATAGTCGCTTCGTGAAGAACTTCAATGAGATAGCAGCCCCTCTATACAGGCTACTAGGTGAGCCAAAGTTTGTTTGGTCGGAAGAATCGCAGAGGACATTCGACAGAATTAAACAGCTGCTCGACCACCAACAAATGACGCTAAAACTACCTGTGCCAGGAAGACAGTTCACAGTGTGCACAGATGCCAGTGACTACGCTATAGGTGCGGTCCTAAGACAGGACGAGGGAATCGTTGAGTATGCCAGTAGGGTTTTGACCCTCACAGAGAGAAAGTATTCAACGATAGAGAAAGAATGTTTAGCAATGGTATGGGCAGTCGACAAATGGAGACCTTATTTACTCGGCCGGCGGTTCCACATCGAAACTGATCATAAGCCGCTACAATTTTTGAAGACAGCGAGAGACCCACGGGGGAAGTTGTCACGGTGGATGTTGCGTCTTCAGGAGTACGATTTTACGATCTCACACGTTCCTGGAAGTGAAAATGTCTTGGCAGATTTGTTATCGAGACCAGAAGATGAGTCTGAGTTGCCCGAGGTCGCTTACGGAGTGCATGCAGTAGAACAAGACCCACTAAGACTTGCACGTAGGCAGAGGTTGGACGATACGCTGAATACAGTAATACAGGTGATCACCAACGGAATAGAAGTGGATCAAACTACGGCGAGTAAGGAGCTAACCACACTACTCAGACAGAGGGATCGACTCAGAGTGAATGCCTACGGGACTCTGACCTGGCGAGAGAACGACGGAAGCTGGCTGGCTGTCATACCTCAATCGTCGCGCCACGACATGATAGAAGAATGTCACCAGCTAGCGCATACAGGCGTGGCCAGAACGACCGACCTCCTAAGACAAAGTATGTACTGGCCAGGTATGAGAGAAGACGTAGCAAGATACGTACTTGGATGTCCACGGTGCCAGCTGATGAAAGGTGACCGGTATACGACCACCACTTCAGTCGATTCCAGTTACCGCGATAGGTGACTTGTGGTCCGTAGATGTCATGGGTCCATTTCCTCAGACATCCAATGGTAATCAGTACCTCTTGGTGATGACGGAACACGCGACACGATGGGTAGACGCCGTAGCAATCCCAGACCAACGTGCAAGAACCGTGACAGATGCAGTAGTTAGACACATTGTTGCAGACCACGGCGTACCGAAGACAATACTGACAGACCAAGGTCCCTGTTTCGAGAGTGAAGAGTTTACTTCCCGTTTGCAACAGCTGGGCATCAAGAGGATCAGAACGACCCCATACCATCCACAAACGAATGGCCTAACGGAGAGAAACAACCGTACACTGAAGGAGTGGCTGGCCTCGAAGGGCGGGAACTGGGAAACGGAGCTTCCACTGATTTTACTAACACATCGGGCTACCACTCAGGAAACAACGAAGAAGTCACCCTTCCAACTGATGTATGGTAGAAAACCACGATTACCGGTACACAATGAGACCTGGCCCATGCACCAAAAGTGGAGTACGACGAAATTAAAAGCAGAGAGGAAAGAGGCAGTCAAGAATGTAATACGGAAGCAGCGCAGTGATGTCACGAAGTCTCAGATGAAAGAAAGGACGCAGTGCATTACCTTTGCAGTCGGGGACCAAGTGAAGTGTAGAGACAGGAGATATACAGTTGGAGGCGGGCTAGGTTCACGGAAACTCCTTCCAAAGTGGGAAGGACCATACACAATCACAAAAAGACGGGGTCAAGTATATACCATCCGAAGAGGTGATAAACAGAAACGAGTTAACGCCAGTCAGCTCCAAAGATGGGTACAGTGGGACAAGCCGGTCAGTAACAATCCTCAACTAGAGGATGTAGCACCCAGAAGGTCGGAACGTCTGCGCACAAAGCTATTTGACGGGGGGACGAGTGTGGTGAGAGCAGGCTGCTAGCCGATTGGTTGGCACTAATCTACGTTAATGTCTAGGTCACTAATATGGGCCGTGAGAAAATATGAACAAGGCTGTTTCAACAACCAATCACAGCAAACTTAAATGTGGACAAATATGATTCGCAGATAGATGGCTCTACTTTCCGAGAAATATCGAAAACAACCAATCATAAGACTGTGTTTGTCTGCTTAACTTCCGAGAAACAACCAATCAGAAGACTGCCTTTTTCTGCTTGCATAAGCCTTATTAATGTACATAAAATATATATAAATACGTGTTGATTTTCGTAATAAAACGATCTGTTGCCAGCCCTTGTCTTCTGTTGTTACAGTAGTAGCCGCGCAAGGATGAAGATTGGATAAATTAGTGTGATCTGTTTCCACGTATGGTACATGATATCGAGGTTATTGATAAAATGAGTATCTTCATGTTGAAAAAGGTTGTCCAGAAAAGTTCATCAAGAAACACATGACCATGAAGGCAGAAAAAGACTATTCACTATCTGTAAATAAGCAGCTTTCATATTAACGATTGCAGTTCATGGGTAAAACACTTGATGAAATAACTGCCAGCAAGCTAGGAAAATTTATTTAAATACCTTTTAGTTCTGACAAACCATAGGTCATATTTCCGACGCGACTGATGGTTATTTATGGATTGATAGATGAAGTAGCTAGACTACCTACCTCTTCTTTATCTACTAATTTAACTGCGCTTGTGGAGCGAGTTGCATTGGCCATTGCTCTAGCAACTTGTTTTTCGTGCTCGGGAATACCTACCGGTGTGGATAAATACGGGTGTCGTAAAAAGTCAACAGCTCGATATTAAACTTCCTGGTTCAAGCCGGCCACAAGGCTAGCATTAAAAACTTCCCTACCATCTATCGGGTACCAAATAAATTGCCAAAAGCATCCAGGTCCAGAAGACTCCAAAGGGAGAACGCTACTGTGATCTGCCTAAACTACTGTCGTTCTTAGTTCGGAAGAAATATGTGCAACCACTATCACCCCTCTGGTCTCCTGTGAAGACTCGAAATCCATAAAAACCTTCAGCGTCAGCCTTTTCCAATCCCCCTCATCCTGTAAATTTGGATTCCCCTACCCCTCGCCATTATACTTGCATTAACTAAACTTTTCATTTCTTATTGAAACGTAGTTGTCAACATTCACATGGATACACATACAACGCACACAACATTCTACCCCAAATTTCTCTTCCCTGGTCTCTGACATTATCATTCATCCGCTTGAAGTTTATAATCGTTATAAACATAACCTATCATTATCATGAGACATGAGATTTAATTGCTATATATGTTGTTATTCTCAATCGGATACTCTTCGATGTAGGTATTGATTTCAGTGTAACAACTTTACATATTACCATATATATACTGCCAATGAAAGTGAACACTGAACGTTAGTTCATTGGCCTTGGTCCTCATTGGTGGGCAACTCGAAGGCGTGAACGGTTCCATCGTTTACGGTTTCGAAGAAGACCAAAGAATACGTATAAAAGTACAGCATATTTATTGTAAAACATTTGCTTACAGACTATGTACTAACCTTGTCTTTAACTGTCAAATAACACAACTTCCTTCTTACAACCACTGACGTTTTGGAATTAAAGTCGAGAATCAGTAGTGGTAATTATCGGTTCGGAGTGTCTTCGTAGCAATAGGAACTTGGGGATAAGTTCCTTGACAGCTTCTGTTCTTCTGCTCGTTTTCTGGAGCGCCTTCTGGAGCTCTTCCCGGTGCACTTACTGGGTCTGCAGCCAGCTTCTTTTGGATACGGATTATCATCGCAATTTAGATCCTTTGGTGACGCTGGATAATGCCAGGGCCAAGAAAGGGACATGGCATCGTGGAAGCCGACAAAAAAGTAAGTAACGATGAGTCGCCTGTTAATTGTAATGATATGCATGATGCTCGGCATGATGAGTGTGATGTTCACGCATCCTCGATTGGGGATAGTGGTGCTTTAAGACTCCCCAAGTTTGAACCTTGGTATTTTGATGGAAACCGAGCCGACTACCCACAGTTTATCAAGGAGTTTGAGGTCATCCTGAGTGGTTTTGTTTTAAATGACGAGATGAATTTAATGTATTTGTTGAGGTATTGAACTGGTGTTGCTGCAAGAGCCATAGAGTGCTGAAAGTTTATGTCCCCGAACGAAGGATATACAGAGGCTATGAGGATATATAATAATAATAATAATAATAATAATAATGTATATTCTCATATAAACATATAAATTTACATGAAAATGCATGCCATTTTTACAGGCACGATCAAGTATGATATAGTATCAAATCGTAGATTGTCTACAAGTTAATAATGTTTCAACAGTTAAATATTTGATATATATATAAATACACATTGTCTGAACTAGGCTGTATAGTTATTGAATTGTACAATTGTCCTCCAGGTTGAGCGGGAAAATCGACTTCGTTTCGTTTTCATCCCGTGGTTGTCGGCATACGATAACCAACCAATATTGAGGTAAGTACAACGTTTACAAGGGATTGAAAGCTGTTTTAGAAAAGTAAAAGTGCTGAGGTGAATCATTAAATTGTAATGAAATAGGTAAGTGCAAGTATCATAAATAAATGCATTAAAAAAAAGAAAACTCCCTAGGCTGACAACGTTCATTTGCAATGTATAATGCAACACATATACCTCGTACTATCATGATGTCCAATTTTGGTTTTAATACATTTATCCTCAGTTGTGCCAGTTGTTTTTGTTTTATACCTTTTTGTGCATTTAATGTACAACCGTACCCTTCAGAGAGTAGGAATATAATAAGTCATAAAGAGCTGTAAAATGTTAGGTTTAATGGAATATAATGAGGATCAAGTAAAGACGTTATTGGAAAATGAATGAGATAAGACATTGTGAAGTGATATTTAAAGATCAGTCAATGGACAGCAAGTTAGTTTATAAGATGCCCCATAAAACTGTGCACATCCCACATGGTCGCATCTCAACAATAGGCTGGGCGAGTGGTATAGGTCTAAAGGCAGAAGCATGATCTGTCAAGGCGTTCATTATTATCTTTTTCAAGATAAAGAACTAAGCCCTCATAAAAATCAGAAATATCTCGAGCCTTTAATTTGTGTATTGCTGTTCCTGCAGAATGGGGCGATTCACCTTAGTGACCCCCACCATATCTACTGATCAGCTAACGCCACCCTCCCTCCTTTTTTGATGTTAGGCTCTGAGACTATGATTATTATGGCTACTGCAATTAAATTGCTTGGTACCAGACATGTTCGTACCTCATATTCCATCTCCCTAGCTTTCTTAATGAGTGCTTCCAATAGGTCTCCGCGTACATCTTTATGAACATTATATATGTATGCATGCGTCCTAATGAACAGATTACTTTACAAGAAGTTAGAACCTTAAAGAATAAAAAGAATAGGTTTTGTGAATAGTGAAGCAAGATTCAGCAGAACAGTATAGTTAGGGATCAATATAGGTAGTATGAACTGAAGGTAAGGTCGGTTGGCAGGACTTAGTGTACTAAATTATCATGACAGTCTTGTATATAGTAGACATCTGACATTGCAAAGTAACGTGTCTAAACATATTATAAAAAGATATTAACAGAACCAACAAAATTTCAGCATTTGTTTAACAATACTACAGAAGGGTAGTTAGTACTACAGGTAATCGTAAAGTAAATCAATCTATGTATAATAAGATATATATAAAGGATATAATATATTTCTTCCTGTTTATGCAGGAACATACCAATTGTACAGGCATGGATAAGTTATTATATAAATTACACATAATTTGATGTGTGATGAATTTACAGTTTGGTTGTTCTCTCTGACATGAGAGTCAGTCGGAACAGTCTGCCATAAAGTCTGTTTGTGTTATACATAAAGAGATACAGAAATATTGTCTTCACATTAAAAAAACCCAGACATCAGATGAATGTAATACAGATATCTGGAAAAAATAAAGCTTGAAGTCAATTCTCTTACATAACTTTGTTGTGAACAGCACCCTTGGCTTAAAGTTTATTGATGTATTATGTTGAGATCAGTGATATATTTATTCAATTTTTTCAGTAGTCTTATCGTAGTTTCATAACAGGAAAGAAATTTGATCGTGGATGCGAAAACTAGATAAGGTCATGTTAAGTTGTTTTACTGCACCAAATGGTGCCGAGGTCGATTCCAGAATTTTCCATTTGCTCCATTTGTGTCTGCATGGTGGACTGTATTAGTAAGTTCAGAAAAATGTTGAAAACTGTTTGAAAACCAGTTGCTTCTTCATTTCAGATCATGAATACTCATTTACAGCATGTTCGCCAGCGTCTTCAAATGGTACAATTGGATCGTTCATGGAATTTCAGTGGTTATGAGATAGATGGTTTGGAATTAATCCTCATTTCAGTTTAGATGCAGGGTTGTTCGACCTCGACCAGAAGATGAATAGGAGCAGCAAAATACCAGAAAGAGAAAGTATGTGAACATGAAAAGGACATTTATATATTATGCATTTATAAATGTTTATCTTAATTGTATATTATAATTAAGTAAACATTTTTCTATATTGTAGTTGTGTTTTCACGTATTTATGCGAAGTCTTAGAGTTTATTTAATGTTATAATGTGTATTAACGAGTCTGAGCGTTTTAGTGTTCTAATGACTGATGCGTTTTAGAAATAAGTGATGGTTCTGGTAGGGATAGTCATTTGGACAAAACAGTTTATATAGCAAGCGTTTGAAGGTTACAATGAGGGATAGGTCCTGTTTCTAAGCGTAAACTAATCCTGTATGTTCCGTAAATTTTAATATTATTGGAACTAGATGATTAACATTTCTACACAGGACAGTAATAATATTAGTTTACACATAATATAAAAGTTAGCATAACGGGACTAGTTAGTTTGTGTACCAAAATAACCACAGTTACTAAACAGAATATATATGTATATATTTATTAATCACTCCTTAAGGACTCCCGTTGCTTTCTTTTGCGTTGCTGTTGTTTGTCTTCTTTTTTTTCTCTCACCATTTCAGCTTCCATTGGACTTTTTGAATGAGAATGAATAATGTGGATATTTGACCATTTACAATGACAAATGATCTGCAAACATTATTGGTCCCGTATCTTTCAGTTGCCTGGTTAATAACGAATTAACTTTCTCCACGACGCAACCTGGATTACATTTGTGGAATATACTCTTATACCAGTGGAAAAGTATCTATTTGTAATACAACGTCACGATTGTAGCTTATAACATAACTGATCGTATCTGTAAAAATAGCTTCCTTATTACCCAATTTGGATATAAATCAAATCAAAAATAAGATTCGGATTTGTACACACCCAAGTTATATTGAGGAATTACTTCAAGCTTTATTTTTTCCCAAGTATTTTTAATCCATCCAAAACTTACTTGGTTTTTTTGTTAATGCGAAGACAATATTCCTATATTTCATGATGTGCTCCATTGAATGACTTGTTATATATTGTTCCCACAGACCTAAGACAAAAACGCCAGCAACCATGTAACTTAACCATGAACCAAATTTATGAAATTTATATAATGCTTATCCATGCCTGTATATTTGGTGTGTCCTACACAAGTAGGAAAAATGTGTATTTTATTAAAACATTATTATTAATTATGATTGCTAATCGTATATGTAATTTATCATATTGATGATACCTGTAAACTGGCGTCCCTCATGTACAAAATGAGAATATACTATTAATATTATTATTAATTTCAGTGGTTATGAGATAGATGGTTTGGAATTAATCCTCATTTCAGTTTAGATACTACTAGATAGATACTACGTCAAATGTTTGGAAAACCATCTATGATATCCCGTAGTATTTTTGAGACCGTGAAGGGTATTGGATCAAAGTTAAACAATAATTCAGAAGAACTCGCATAGTTCTTGGACATTTTAATGGTATATAGAAATACTTACGTCTCTTAATTGCACAGATGAACTGAATTCAAGTTTCGTGATTGAGACTGTTGCCAAAAGATTTCCAGTTCGTCTGCGAAGAAAATTCATAAAGATCAGCTCCCGTCTAGAAGAGGACTGTTTAGAGCCTGGGTTGGATGATATTGTGGGACTGGTGAAAGACAGTGTCAACCAAGCTTTCAGCAAATTTGCTAGTATACTGCATCCCATCCCTGGAATAGAGAAATCAGAGAGCAAAACGCAATCATTTATGACGAAAGGGTCTCAGAGAAGTGGATATCAAGAAAGCTTTGTGGTGTCTAGTGATCTATACAAACCTAATGAGTGTGACAGCTTTCGTGGGACATCCCCTACTGATAGGTTACAAGTTGCGAGACAAAGACGTGTTTTACACGTTTGCAAGAAGTGCATACAAAGGCGAACTGTGAAGAAGTGACGAAGTTTAGTGGTAAGCTAAATGTGAAATCAGCATCATCAAGGTCTGACTCAGAATTTTGTGACGATATTGGTGCGGTGAAGAACCCTGTAGTTGCAATTGGCAAGCCATTGTTGAATATAGTGTAACAGACGACACCGAGGTTTGTGCAGGAGAAGAGAGTTACAGTTTCAGAGTCCACTTCTGACTCCACAAGTTTATAAGGTATTAGTAGTCACAGCAAAGGTGTAAAACCTTTAAGGATTTGTGAGGGGAAACCAAAATTGTCTACTTCTGTTACTAAAGAGTTTGAAAATGATGAAGTCGATCATACAAACGGTGATAAAGTGGATACTTGTGACAATGGTCATGATAGTGCACATTTATCTTAGGCTGATCATGATGAGATGAGGGGAATGCGTACTATTGCTGAGTTGAACAAAGGTTCTGTACAGCTTGATCGTGAAGTAGAATTAAAGGCAGATGCGGTTGCAGAAGGTATGGATACTCGTGAGACCCTCAGTGTAAATGATCAGCGTGTAGCCCACCTATCAACACATGTTAAGGCTGAAATGGAGGTAATCATGAAGGATAGCAGTGGGGGTAATCCTGCGTTTAGACAACCATCTGAAGATCTAACAACAACAGCTTCTGATGCACCGCTAGGTTCATCAACTTGTATCATTCAGTCGTCGTTGGTGTTGTCATCCACAATGAAAGGGACGTCCATGAACTCGCGTGTCTTATTCTCTGACTATGCTAGTATCGGTCCGTTTGAAAGGACGAAAGTCAATGGTCAGTTTAGGGAGGATAAGCCAACTGTGTATGAGAGGGTAATTGTTAAACTGACTTGCACGAATAAAGACCTTTAAAGTTTCAAGTTGCTATTTGAATTTTATTATCGTTGGCATAAATTACTCTGTGTCTACGCTTGGTTGGTCAGATACGTCGTATGTTTGTTAGTCATCTACATCCCACGATACAATGATTTGGGCGCGTCACTGTTCAGAGTTGAGGATATAGATGACAGAAGGAGGTCGGCGAATGAACTCTGCGACGATTTTCCAACCTAGGGCGTCAACCTGAGAAGGGTTGTAGGCGTACTGCTGTGGGTCCTATAGTTCTTCAAGGGTAGCTCGTCAAGACAGAATCCACAAAATTGATGTATTGATTATATGTATGTTTGTGTTAAGTAATTGAGTGGGTTCCAATTGATCTAATTGTTGGTTAATTTTACAGTTGTCGCATTATAAACACTTCTGAAGTCGTTTCTAGTCTTCTAAACATGTGAACGAATCGAGTACTGTTAGAGTCAGTGTATGCGATTGGATACGCCGGGTAGAGGATAGTGAAATAGTGGTATTAAGCAACCCACACTTCCTGAACCAGATCAGTGGTGGTTCTGTCGACAGAGAGCGAAGGTCCCACACGCCGGGGAGAGCTTGCCGGTGTGATGTAGTATGTCTGTTGTGCGTTGGGCTTTTTTGTCTTGCCTTTCCATTTTAGCCTACTCTTGGTTGGCCCAGGTTCCCGCGTCGGCAGTTCAGTTCAAGGTCATCAGCGCTATGGAAAAAGGATGTCCCCTTTTTGCCGGGGAGTGTCAATGGAAGTGGACATTGAACGTTAGTTCATTGGCCTTGGTCGCCATTGGCGGGCAACTCGAGAGCGCGAATGGTTCAGTCTTTACAGGTTCGAAGAAGACGAAAGAATACGAATAAAGTAAATGAATAAATAAACTAATTTGTTCTAATAATGTAGTACGTGAGGGACGCCAGTTTACAGGCATCATCAAACTGTTAGGGAAACAGAACCATACAACTCAATCACAACATACAAGCGGTAGCAAGATATGCTTTACATGTTCACTGGGGATTATACATACACTTGATAAATGTTAATCCCTGTAGTAGAAAACAGCCTTTTCACTTATATACAGTCATTTCTGTGCACAGTTGGAAAAATCTGCTAGATTGTCAGTCAGTTCAACACATCAGTAATACAGAAGTATTGTTTTCGCGTTAACAAAAAACCGGGTCTTTGGTGGATTGATCATATGTGTCTGGGAAAGAAAATAAAGCATGAAGTCAATTTTCATACATAACTTTGTTGTGTGCAGAGTCCTTGAATTATGGTTCATTGATGTGTTATTTTGAAATCAGTGATATGTTCATCTCATTCGATCTGCAATGTCATTGTTGGGAGTAAAATACATAAGCTTTAGACGTATTAATCAATGGATTTCTACTGCTTGTGGGTATTTTCTTCTCATGAGGAAGGTTTTTGAATTTCAATTGTTCCAACAGGAGTTGGAATATTGACTGCTCAGCAACATTATGGATATAAGTTCCCCACATCATCTTAGGAAATGTAGGTTGTAGTTGGTGAGGTATATGGTACCCAACGAGCGTACATCTGTCCATGTGATGTTGTGGTGAGTTATACCTCTTTCATGTTGTCGGTTTATGTCCATTTTATTCCACTTATTGTGTTGAGTAGAAGTTTTACAATGGAAATTTTTTGTCTGTTTGAGGGTTCGTATCTTAACCGTTTATGTTTTATCTAAAATTACAAATATAGGCGAAAAACAACAGGTGTCGTATTTAAGCTTATACATTAAGTGGATCTATAATTTTAGGAGCTCTAAGATAGGAACTAGAACTACTATCGTTCACAAACTCTTGTAGTTTGTCATCAAGTACCTTTTTGAAGGAGGCCAATGTACTTGCCTCACGCATTTCCATTGGTAGTTTATTCCATATCTGTGCATACCCAATTAAGTAAAACTTTTGCCTGGTGGCCGTTTTACATTGTTCGATAGCCATTGTACCCTTAGTGTGTCTTAGTTTGTAGCCATTGTCATCTGAAAGTCGGGTGCCATTAGTAGAGGTAAAAACTAAGTGGTTTAGAAGCTTGTAGTAAAGTGTTAAGTTTAGTCTCAGGCGTCTTAGCCATAGTGCTTCTAGCCCTAGGGTATCATATCTAGTGGGGTTGTTCGCGCCATTTTTGGTTCCGAGTAATTTTGATGTGGAATACCTCTGCGCTCCCCGACTTTCAATTTGTTCTCTATGCGTATACTGCTATACGTGAATGAACAGTAATCAAATAAAAGACGCATACAAACCTTTTACAACAGAATTCTAGACTCATTTCTCTAGAAGTTCCTGAGTAGAAAGCCGATAAGTCTACGTGACTTTGACACTTGTTTGGAGACATGTTCAGAAAATGACAAGTCATGTGAATATTTCAGTCCTAGGTCCAGTACAGATTCCAGTCGTAGAAGTGCATGGCCTTGAATTGTCAGGTCAAGTTCTAAATTGTTGCAACCTATGCAGAGCCAGCCACATTTTTCGACATTGAAATGGAGTTGCCAGGTGTCACACCATCTTTCCATTTTTTCTAATTCTAGCCGTATGGCGTTTACTGTCATTCCAAAATCTGTGTTCTTGCGTTTATGGGTCACTTTTAAGTCATCTGCATGAATAAAAATAGGGTATATTTCTTGTAAAACATTTATTTACGGACTATGTACTAATTTCGATTTTGATTGTCAAATAACACAACTTCCTTCTTACAACCACTGGCGTTTTGGAATTTAAGTCGAGAATCAGTCGTGGTAATTATCGGTTCGGAGTGTCTTCGTAGCAATAGGAACTTAGGGCCAAGTTCCTTGACACAAAAATTTTGGAGTACAATCTATTTACAAATAACATTTGGAAGTAGGATTTTTTAGCGGCTGAGGGTGTTGGCGATCACCAGTAGTATGATGTAATCTAACGCAAGATCTAATATCCATAACTTCTATAGTATTCGTTCCGCGTGGACCAAAGGCAAAACAAAACAACAGAATTGATCGACCAAGTTATGAATTATATTTCGGATCCAAGTTGGAGTGAGAGATGATTGATTAAGCAGCTAGGGATCTTGCTCGAACGAACGAGCGTATCACGATGGGTTGCCAAATAGTGTGGATGCTTGACCGGAAGCCTTCAGCTAAGCAAGTTGACTTGAACAGTGGGTGCCAGCATCCGATGTTCATTGATGAATACTGTGGTTAATAATTCTGGGGAATTACCTTCTGCTACAGCTCACTTCCCCGTAGTGGGGTTGTGAGTATCTGAAGACAAAACCAGCCTGAAGTAAAAACCCAAATGTTGTTCCCACATGTGAAACTCTTCCGACCGGACTGGTTTAGTGCCTACTGATCGTCCATCTATGCTAATAGGGTGTCTTCACCTCGCTTGGTAACTGTTTATTCCCTGAATTTCGTTTTTCGTTTGCTTTTTATCCAGCGCCAGTCAGACTTGGAAAAGAATACAAGATTTCTGGGATCCTTGTTGAGGAAAATGTACCAAAAATAAAGTTTGAATAATAATATACATTTACCCCAAGGAAAAATTATGAGACAAAAAGAACACCGAAGAAATATCAAACATTTTTAGAGGATGTGACATGTACGGTTATAAAAAAGGTGTACTTATTTTGCGGGATACTATGAAAAAATCGATGTGTCTGAAAGATAAAATTTATAACATAAGCGAATAAAAATTGAGTGAGTCGCATCATTTAGATATGTCACATGAGTGTGAACATGTTCTGGGAATCATACTTCACATCCAGAACACGTTTTCTTTGAGTACTCGACAAGAGTTTCAGTGGCTCTAGCCGTGCTAGTGAGTTCTTCGAGGACTAAAGGGTATTCGATTACTTGTGGATTATTGGGTACACTCAGCTCTAGGCTAATAGGATTGCCTTCCAAGTAAGCCGGTTTCAGACGGTCGATGCTGACGGTGTCTTCACGGCCTTTTTTGTCCAAGACAAAGAATTTATCCATACGTTTAATGGTCCGTCGTATGGGGGTCCCAGAAGGCGACGTACAGAGTCACGACGAACAAATACGTGTGAAGAAGTTTTCAAACGCAGGTGAACAAAGACATCAATGGACTGCGAACGAAGGGGAGCAGGCTTGACTGAACGCATTGGGTTTGTAAGCCTGTTGACGTATGAAGCGTGATCTATCGCCGGTGGGAAGTTAGAAGGAGAAACAAACCCACCTGGCAGTCGTAGTGTTATGCCATATAATAGCTTGGCAGCAGCACGACCACTATCAGTTTTCAAGGCATTTTGTATCCCTAGGAGTTTTAACGGTATTGATTCAGTTCAATGTGCATTGTTTGAAGCCCTCAACTGTCACTGTAGACGTTCCACCATGCGATTAGCTTGAGGATGATAGGTTGTTGTTCTAAAACGTATACAACCGACGACTTTGGTCGAGGCGATGAATAGGCCGCTTTCGGATTGCCGCCTGCGATCAGTTATTATAGAGGATGGGCATCGAAAACATTTGACCCATCGCTTGATAAAGACGCGTGTGACTGTTTCAGTAGATACATCCTTGAAGGGTACTGTTTCAGGCCATCGTATGTAAAGGTCAATGCAGGTTAAGATATAGGTATACCTATAAGATTCTCGAAGAGGTCCAACCAAATCTACATGAACGCGTTCGAAACGAGCATCAAGGATAAGAAAGGTACCAAGAAGGCTTTTGGTGTGTCTCACTACCTTGCGCTCTTAGCAAGCTTAACACATGTTAGGCTGCTTCCTCACCTCTTTGTTAATACTATGTCAACAAAACTGACTAGTTGCGAGCCTGATGGTAGTTCGAATTCCTGGGTGGAATAAGCCATGCAACGCATTAAAGACGTTACGGCGATAACTTTTAGGCATGATGGAGCGAGGGGTACTCGTGGAAATTTCACGTAGAATAGTGTCTCTTCCAATACATCAAGGTTTCTTGCTTGATTGCAGAGTTGTTTTCGACCACTCATGTCGAAGCTTAGTATCTCCTTTTCGAAGACAAGCCAGTTTTACGAGGTCTATGCCATCTATTTGGGTGAGAGAACAAATGCGCGACAAGGCATCTGCCGTAGTGTTGTTTACTCCGGACATGGCGAATATCCAATGCAAATTGTGAAATGCACTCTAGCTGCCGTTATATTCGCTGGAGTATAGCACAGTACATAGCCAGAATTTCTCTGACGAATGTGCTGTACTTCGTTTCTGCTTTTTGAAGGCTCATCGATTAAAAGGCGAGTTATGGCCACTCTCTGTTAACTAGTTGCTGTAGAACTGCGCAGATCGCAGTGTCTGATGCATCAACCAAGCTATTTAACGTTGCCGTTGGATCCTGATATATTAGAAGTGTGGCATCCAAAATATTCAATTCAACTTGAATGAAACCATTTCGAAAAGACGCGTCAAGTTCGATGGGTTTGATATTCCCCCGAAAAGGGCCTGCCAAGGAACTTAAAACTAAGTGCCTATCGTTACGAAGACGCTCCGAACCAATAATTTCTATGTACTTTCCTCGACTTTAACTCCAAAACACTAGTATTATAAGAAGGAAGTTATATTGTTTGGTAATTAAATCGGAGAATAATACAAGTCTATAAACAAATGTTTTATACGAAATGTACTCTTATTCGTTCTCGTCTTCGTCGAACTTGTACACGATCGAACCATTCGCGCCTTCGAGTTGTCCAGCAGTGGCTACCAGCTCCAAAACAAACGTTCAATTTTCACGCCCATTGACAGGTCCTGTCAATGGCTGAACCAGAGCGTCACATTTGGGAATAAACTGTCGGTAATAGCTCACCAGCCCGTTAAATGTGCGAAGACTTTTCACTGTCTGTAGCTCGGGGATTTTCAGTATCGCCTCAACTTTACTAGCCAATGGGTGAATGCCCTTGCAGTCAATAGTGTGGCCCAAAACGTCGAGTGAGTCAACGCCTGTCTGACACTTTTGAATAGTATTGGTAACACTGTGTAGGCGTAACCTTTCAAATACCAAGTCCAAGTGTCACATGTGAGTTTCCTTGTCTAGACGGGAAATGAGGCAGTCGTCTAAATATACATATACAAATTCGAGACCGCGAAATACTTCGCCGATGGAGCGTTGGAATATTTGCGTTGCGTGGGAGGGTGGTGACTGCTATTCAGCGGATATGATGGTGGGGACCTAAGAGAACCACCCTTATCTGTGGGAATGCACTATACTGCTAAGGCTCCTGAGAACGAATTACTTCAAAAAAAAATTATTAATAAATAAAATAAAAGATAAATGCTGCCTGTATGTCACAGCTTGCGTACAAACTCTTTGAAAAAATGGCTCATGGTACGATTTCTCTACTTCAGGAGGACATCTAACTGTATAAATCAGAACAACAGCATAAATCAGTATTAATATACTTCCTCTTTTCTTTTAAATAACTTATGTACTTTGGCATTTGGATTTCACTTCTTCAGTTACTATTCCCAACATTACCCCATATAAGAGTGAAAACCATAATTCGTTTCGCCCTAATTTTTACTTTATATTTTATTGTTATTCTATACTTCAGTTGTTGTTTACTACTATAAACTTAAACTAACCGTTAGTATGTAACGCTATAAAACTCAATGACTAGAAATTCCTAACAATGAAAAAGGAGAATAAACACTGCGGTCATCGCATATTGTTTACTTAAATTATCATTATCTGCTGGCTGCTTCTGTTTTCTTCACTTCTCGAAGGTATTGCACTGAAGCACTGCTAATGAACAGTAATCCTGCTTTCTACATTTGCTTTCTACATTTGTATTACTTGAGCGGTATCCAGAATATTGTTAGCACTTACGATGAACAACGGAACAAACTCCATTCTGAATTCTTTTCAACATCGCAAAGTTAACTTTGCGACCAATTGGACCTTTTTATCTGCTAATACCAATATAATGCTGTACTTACCATCTGATGTGGATTTTTATAAACTTTCGAACTCTTATTGATTGATAAAATAATAATAATAACGGTGTGCATCCAGTGTGTCTGACTCTAGCACCTGTATATCACCTCTCTTCTTACATTCCATTAACGCAAAATTTCATAATTCCTGCATGAATCTGACTCACTATGAGTGTATTAAATATTATAATTTAGAATTAAACCAAAACCTTATATTCTATTCTTGTAAAGTTTTCTATTCATTTTCCAAATTTTAATTTCATAAAAGTGTTCAATTTTAGACTGCACTTGTCAAATATGATCATGCCTGTACAAACGGTATGTGAATCATGTAAATGCTTAATTTATGTGAAATATATATATATATATAATTTCGGAAACTGAATGGCATATGTAGAAGTTCAAAAAGTCTGAAAGGCGTAATGTTATCCGTTTTCGGAATTCTTCTGGTGCCATGGAGATTTGGTTTAACCAAGTCGATTTTAGAGACTATAGTCGCCCCAGATAATGCTACCATCAAGTCGTGCATGTGAGACAATACATGGCAATCAGGGGTTGCTTTGGCGTTCACTCGCCAGTAATCGCCTGTATCGCGGTACGTTCAACGTTTGCGTTACATTTTTACGTGATTCGTTACATAAAATTTATCTTGTTGTAGTACTTGCACAAGTACTATACCACTTCCATACTTGCAACCACTAACTCTAATTTCTACTAGTTATGGTTAATCAAAGTAAAAAGCAACGAACCCAATCCCCTGTAAAACTGGTGTCTAATTTAGCGTCCTTGATTGCTACATCAAGCAACACAACCCCTACAAACGGCTATAGTGAGTCACATAACTCACGTGTATGCCGTAAGCGTCGAGCTGAAACTGAGGATAAAACTGTACTGACAGCCAGTATTAGCACTACTCCTAAAAATTCGGTACCCTCTGCTCATACAGAACTCCTCCCTTCACCTTATGTGCTTATGGAGAAACTCCAGCCATCAAGCTCTTTTTCAGTACTATCTTCAGAAATAGAACTTCTAAAGTTGTCTATAGGAGAACTTAAGGCTGAGTTAAGGGAAATAAAAAACAATAAGTCAGTAAATGCTGGAAATATCGAAACCAATAATGAGATATCCAAATTATCAGATCAGATCAGCGATATCAGATCGCAGGTCTGTGAACTGACACCTCTAACTATCCTCATGAAAACGGTAAACCTTAACAAGCTTGACACAGAATCGGTAACTAAGGTAGATAACCTCATTAACTTTGTTACCACAGAAGTAACAAAACGACTCGACGCAAAACTGAGTGCTATTGTCTACAACGTTCCGGACAATGAGGCACTAAAAAAGGTACAGCGCATCTTACTTAGTGAAGCGAAAATGCCTAACTCCAAGACTAAGTGCTACAGGCTGAAGAAGAGTCAACATGAAAAGTGTTGTCCTATTCGTTTTCAGTTCGAAACACCGGCAGAGACCAGAAAATTCATTCACTCCCAACACACCCTATCGCAAGCCAGAAACTACAAACATATAAAGGTCGGGGTGGAAAAAACAGTTATAGAAAGGCGCGCACACAACTACCTCACTAAGACTAATTGTGAAATAGGTAATAGGACATTGCAGCAAGCCATTATCCCCAACCCTGTGAAAGATACAGTAGACCCCACCGCATCACCCCTCTCAAAACACACAGAAATATCCCATCAGAGTGCAACACCAGCCGAAAGGCCACTAGACTGTAACCAAATAAATAATAAAACCATACCACCCATCACCGCAGAATCTAAAATGCCACTAAATAACCCCAGAAAAAAAGTTAAAACCCCCCGAAACTCGACTTTGTCCTCTCCTAGCTATAATTCCATTGGTAAAGATAAGGAAAATATGCCCCTAAATCATACCAACAAAAACAGTGGCAGCTTAAATAAACCCACACTCCCCACGGTTAATAGTATTAGCACTCACAACGTGCTAAATCGCACCGTGGCACACACTAATATCCAATGTCACAACGATGTCACCCTCAATAGTACAAGTGGTAATAGTCAGAACTCGGCTACCAACAACTCAGGGTCTTCAGAGTATGGCACACAAACAAATTTTGACCGGATATATGGTACAAGTCTGCTGGGAACTAACCCACAATGCAGTACACACGAAACCCACACAAGGACACAACTAGCATCAAACAATAGGTGGAATAATAAGCCATGGTCATCACAAGGATCCAATCATTTTTTATCCCCCGCGTCCCTGTCAGCGTTGAAAAAACAGCTGGTAGGGATGTTAACACTCCTAAACCACTAGTGCTGGCTCCCTCCTTGCATGAAAACAGGAACGGTCTAGTGCACCCGTATCCATTGGACACACTTGACACTTGCACAAGTATAGGCCAAATAAAGAACCCTACCCACTTCTGTAACCTAACTAAAAATAAAAGTTCCTTAGTCTATAGCAAATCCAGTACTCCAACTCCTAATACTTCACCGAAAACAGCACACACCAACTCGATAGACATAGGTGAGCATGATGCTGAAACTCCTCTTAACATAGGATCGTCATGTCAAGCAGAACTACTGGGTGCTGAACCATATTCGGGGCTGACTAACGAACTTAAATACTTCAAATGCTACTTCAACTCTCATCTTTACGTAATCCTCATAAATGCTAGATCTGTTCTAAATAAATTGCCGATGCTCAGAGCACTCACAGTAATATACAAACCCCCTGTAATTGTCATCACTGAATCTTGGTGTCATTCGGACATCCTGGATGATGAAATAAGCTTAGATAACTACACACACTTTCGGTGTGACAGGGAAGGTGGTAAGGGAGGGGGTTGTCTCATGTACTTTTTGAATGAACTTACTGTATCACAGCTAGAAAGTAGTACACTTAACATGCCTGAGACTTTATGGGTTAATGTACACTTAAATAACGTAACAGCATTAATTGGATGCTCCTACAGAGCACCTGGCACCTTTAGTAATTACGAGACCCAACTCATTAATACTCTGGAGCAATTAACCGACTTACAATACGATCATAAGATCCTATGTGGGGACTTTAACTTACCTGAAATCAACTGGGATATACCCACAGGTCCAACTAAATTTGATAAGTTCTTAGACACACTGGATATACTTGGCTGGAAACAAACTGTCACTACTCCCACAAGAGGTAACAACGTACTAGACTTAATCTTCTGCCACAATATAAGCCCCCTTTCAACGCTAGTAGGTTCTGAGTTCCCAGGGAGCGACCACAAAACAGTAATGTGTGCACTGCCAATTCCGCTGAGTAGCAATGCATCTCATACCTCCACTTCACAACAAGTAATATATAGGAACTATAGTAAGGCAAACTGGGCCTTAGTAGAATCGATGCTAAGATCCTCCAAATGGGATGAATACTTCACTACTGATGACCTATCGAGAGCCCTAACCATCTTCTACCATAACTCAAACATATGCTTAGATGCTGTCATTCCACTCCAAACACTAAAGGTTTCCCCACACAGAAAGTCATTCATAAAACCAAAGGATCGTAAGAAACTGAAGAAACTCTCAACAAGTTACTTCAAACACCACGACTTTGGCACTCTAGGTCTAATACTTAAAACCCTTAGCTCCATCACACAAGCTCAAGATTTCCGTATGAGAAAGGAAGAACGCATCGCAGTAGCCAGTCCTGCTAGAGTGTATGCACTCACAGAAATCTTAAGGAAGCGAATGAATCGCAAAAATCACAGCATTTCTCTCCTCATAGACAAAGGTAGGCTATGCACTAACTCTGCAGACATATGTGAACTATTCAACAAAACGTTTGCAGGTAACTACCTTAAGCCCTCAGTCCAGCTACTCGATATACACCCTATTACTAAAATGGCACAAACTCCACTGACACCAAACCAAATTAGCACTGTTCAATTCACTTACGCTGACATTAACCAAACTATAAGAACCCTCAAAAGTTCAAAAGGTTTCGGTACCGACGGTATATCATCTTACTTCTATAAATATGGTGGCCCTGACATTCCTCTACTACTGCTTAAAATATTCACAATGTCCCTAGAAACCCAAACTTACCCTGACATATGGAAGACTACATTCATTATGCCTAAACACAAATCTGGCTCGAAAACTGAAGTCAGTAACTACCGGCCAATCAATATCACACCTATAGCATCTAGAATCATGGAGAGACTAGTCAAAGATAACCTAATCAAACATATGCTTAGCTGCAACATCATAAGTCCGAACCAACATGGATTCCTGAAATCCAGATCATGTTTAACATGTCACCTAGACTTCTTCAATTTTGTAACCAGCAGTCGTGACAGACGGCAACTAGTACTTGTCATCTACTTTGACATTTCTAAGGCATTTGACCGTGTTGACCATTTACTGCTAACAAATAAACTGAACTCCTTAGGAATACGTGACCCATTATTAGGATGGCTTAAATCATTCCTTAACAATAGGTCCCAAATAGTTAAACTCGGGTCTGCAACCTCCAAACCTAGCCCTATCACTTCTGGTGTAGTACAAGGTAGTGTCATTGGACCCCTCCTATTTACACTATACATCAATGACATATGCGCTTGCTTCACGCACGGGAAACCATTCATCTTTGCAGATGACCTAAAAGTAGCTTATACATTCCAACGTGATGACTTAGGGAACTTCGAGAATGTAGTACAGAAGGAATTAGATAAAATGGCTGCTTGGTCGTCCCTATGGAATCTCCAATTTAATCTGAACAAATGTGGCTGGATCTGCTTCGGTGCACCCTCAATTGACCTGAAATTAACGCTCCAATCTGCTAACCTAACAAGACTCCGAAGTGTCGTTGACCTAGGCTTGAGGTACTCTAGTGACTTGACATTCTCAGAGCAAGTAGCATCACAGACTAGAAAATCGAGGATGCTCTTAGGATGCATACTCAGGAACTTTCACGACAATGAAGCCAAGCTAATTCTGTACAAAACATGTGTCAGACCACTACTAGAATACTGTCCATTTATTATAAGCAGCACTCGCACACGTGACAAGCTAAGGATGGAAAGTATCCAACGATATTTTACCTCAAAACTGCTTGGCTACGATTGTAAGAAAGACTACATCTCACGGTGCATGATCCTAAAACTTGACCCACTTTGGACAAGGCGACTTATTATAAACCTAATATTCTTCTTTAAGGTCCTTCACAAAATATCATTCTCAGGTAACAGGGACATACAATTCGCACAGGAAGGTTCTTACGATCTGCGTAACCAAACTTCCACAGTGACAACTCATTCTTTTAAGTCAACACTCCGTGAAAACTTCTTCACAGTCATGTATTCTAAAATATGGAATAGCCTACCCCTAGATATCAGAACTTGCTCTTCGGTTACAAGCTTCAAACGCTCTCTATACAGACTGTTTCACTCTACAGATTATATTAATAAACTATTTACTCCTAGAACGAATCAAGCACTAATCTACTACAGCACCTAAAAGACGCACTTCAACACCCTTAGCAATCTTTAAACTATAAATAAACTAGCAGCATGGATGCATAAAGACATAGTACGGAACATACAGGATTAGTTTACCCTTAGAAATAGGACCTATCCCTCATTGTAACCTTCAAACGCTTGCTATGTAAACTGTTTTGTCCAAATGACTATCCCTACCAGAACCCATCACTTATTTCTAAAACGCATCAGTCATTAGAACAATAAAAACGCTCAGACTCATTAATACACATTATGACATTAAATAAACTCTAAGACTTCGCATAAATACTTTAATATAGAAAAAAGTTTACTTAAGTATTATATACAACATTTATAAATTCACAATATATATATATGTCCTTTTCATGTTCACATACTTTCTCTTTCTGGTATTTTGCTGCTCCTATTCATCTTCTGGTCGAGGTCGAACAACCCTGCATCTAAACTGAAATGAGGATTAATTCCAAACCGTCTATCTCATAACCACTCAAATTCCATGAACGATCCAATTCTACCATTTGAAGACGCTGGCGAACATGCTGTAAATGAGTATTCATGATCTGAAATGAAGAAGCAACTGGTTTTCAAACAGTTTTCAACATTTTACTCAACTTACGAATACAGTCCGCCATGCAGACACAAATGGAGCAAATGGAGAATTCTGGAGTCGACCTCGGCACCATTTGATGCAGTAAAACAACCCAACATGACCTTATCTAGTTTTCGTATCCACGATCAAATTTCTTTCCTGTTATAAAACTACGACAAGACTACTGAAAAAATGGAATAAATATATCACTGATCTCAACATAATACATCAATAATCTTTAAGCCAAGGGTGCTGTTCACAACAAAGTTATATAAGAGAATTGACTTCAAGCTTTATTTTTCCCAGATATTTGTATAACATTCATCTGATGTCTGGGTTTTTTGTTAATGCGAAGACAATATTTCTATATCTCTTTATGTGCTACACAAACAAACTTTATAGCAGACTGTTCCGACTGACTTTGATGTCAGAAAGAACAACCAAACTGTAAATCCATTATACATCAAATTTTGTGTAATTTATATAATAACTTATCCATGCCTGTACAATTGGTATGCTCCTGCATAAACAGGAAGAAATATATATATATATATAATCACCAGTGGGTCACCAATCGTTGCTATCTTTTCTCGGTGCCATAGGCAATGGGGGTGCCAATGGGCTATTCGATGGTCGAATGATGCCATAGGTGAGCATATTTTCGAACTCATATCTAGCGAGTCTCAGTTTGTCAGGTGCAAGTCGTCGTGCTTTAGATATCACATACTGTCCTGAGGTTATGATGTGGTGCATAACACTGCTGGTTATGCACGGTTGATCGTTAGACGGACAATTAATTTCCGGATAATTATCAACAATCGGTTGGAAAGTTGGATCAAGGATTGCCTTCATTTTAACGAGTGACAAGCTGGGACCTACGTAGGTGATGCCTTTGATAGACAATCTAGTATTTTTGTCAATCAGTCGTTTTCGGTGGACGTCTACGAGTAAATCATGATGAATAAGTAAGTCTGTGCCAACAATGGGCATTGTGATGTCAGAGAGAAGGAAAATCCACTGAATAGGTTTGCTTAAATCTACGTTCAGGTAGATGTATTTCCTACCAGAGATTGCAATTTGTTTTCCATTTGCAGCCTGTAAGTTGAAAGTAGGTTCCTTTTGTCGGTCTGTCGCTGCAGCAGGAAGGATGCTGACTTCGGCGCCTGAGTCGGATAAGTATCGGGTCTGGTTGACCAGATCAGTAATGCAAAGTAGGTGACTGATTCATTCGATGGTAATATTCTGCTGCTGCATGCCTTATTCAACATTTTGAATGGAGTGGTTCGCGGTTATTGTGGTTCCAGATCGAAAAGAATAAAAATTCACCGGATGCTGAATCAATAGTACTTCTCTGCATGTTTAACTGCATTCTAACTACTGTGGTGAGCCTTATGCAGATTATGTTGCTTAAAATATCGTTAATGATAAACTAACTAACGTTTTATAAGCCATTTTTACACATTTGTGAGTAGCCCACCATATCGACCAAATGTAACGCAACACTCAGTTGTTACGCGCATTTTCGACGGACTCAGACAACAATGGTGCCTAGGATTATATCATATAAATTGTTTTAACCTATGCAAAGTGTGTTAACTATCATTATTCCATTATCTTCCCTTGTATATATATATATCTTGTGTCAGTGAAAAAATTTTAAACATGCTTACTCCATGTGTACATTATTACCATACTGATGATGCCTGTCAGCTGTCATGTGCATTAGAAGACACTATATTATTATAAGATTCTTTTTATTGTTATATTAGGGAATTGGCCTCAAGCTTTATTTATTTTCCCAAGTATCCGTAATCCATCCAACGAATACTTGGGTTTTTAGTTAATGCGAAGTCAATATCCCTATATCTCTAGGCGTGATCTATTGAATCGCTAGTTATCAGATTTTTCACACGAACTACAGACAAAATGACAGCAACCATAAATCATGTAATTTAAACAATATTAATGCATGCCTATACAATTGGTGTATCCTAATTAGCTAGGAAAAATTATGTACCTTATTACATTATCTTTACTAAATATGGTTACTGATCGTGTGTGTAACTTATCGAATTGATGATGCCTGTAAACTGGCGTCCCTCATGTACAAAAATGAAAATATATATTATTATTATTAGTGACACCGGCAACAGTTGACGCTAACGTGTGCCAGAGGGATAGTTTCCCCGTAGTCTTCGAGAAATTTCCAAGGTTACAAGGTTTTCGACAGTACTTCACTTCCTGGATATAGGCACTGTGATACCAGCACCAGTCAGGGATTTTAGGTGGATGTGGCTTGGATTTGAACCGACCACGCAGGTTTCGCTGTTGAGGGACTTCGGACGACGGTAGGAGGAATTAAAAAGTATGTTTGACCTAAGCATCTCCTGGATGGAGTTTCATAACTCTATCACTGCGATATCCCTAATCAAAGTCTGTTTGATAACTGAGCACATTGCAGGAACTGACCGTTTAGTTATTTCTAGAATCTTATCTGAAGAAACAGCCAAGTCATTTATTATAACGCCCTCTGTCAATCTAGTTGAAGATTGAACGATCAATTCATGGTTGTCTACTCAAACTCAACTTCCCCATAATTTTCGCGGGTGATCAGTCTGCCAGTCATCGTCTCACCGGTCGCTGTTCAGAAAGAACCTAGAAAAAACTGTCAGAAATCTTAGTCCATAATACCAATAATGCTGGTTATGTGTTGGTGCCAGAATAAAGAATTCTCGAGTCGCCAATCTGTGTTATGGTTTTTGAGTCCGTTAGTACTAAGCGTTTCTGAAAGGCTTCGAGGGACAGCGTGAGGCCCGGCGTGGCAAGAGCTGGGCATTAATGGTTTTTGAGACGTGATTGACACCCTGAAGTGTCACAAGTACAGCTTGTACTGACTGTGGCAGTTTGGATAAGAAGAATTCTCTAAAAGTCCTTCATCAAACTGACTTTGGCCAATAACCTCTCTCATTCTTGTTAGCATGCTCACGGCCGACTGATCCCCTAACTCGATGTTACGAAATAATTCGTCCAGACGCTGCTGACCCATGAGAACGTTTCTCCATAGGAGGGATGCTTTAAGCAACTCCTACGAGTTACTTACCTCAGGAGTCAACATCTGCACAATTACGCACTTGCTGAATTCCCGCGGTAGGGCGTGAACGTTGATCAGTTATCCCAAGCCCCCCAAAATCAGACTCAGCTATCTGAAACCATTTTTCAGCATTATCTGGCCAAAATGGTACGAGCTGAATGGTTTCGGCAGTTGAGCGAATACGAATGGCCTTGGGACTAGGATCACTCATGACGAAATGTATGCCAATTAAAATATAGTAAAAGAACTAATACATAAAGGAACGAACTCACCGGGTTTATCTGCGTATTTATTGAAGATAAAGTTCGTGGTTGGGCTAACCAGTTTAGAGGCTGACGGTATTGACGTTCGCAAATTGTACGAAGTATACTAACGCAAGATCTAATACCAACAGCTTCTATAGTATTCGTTTCTCGTGAACCAAAGGCAAGGCAAAGGAACAGAATTGGTCGTATAAAATAACGAGATATATTTTGGGACCAAATCGTAAACCGAGATGAATGCTTAACTGGCTAGGGATCGTGCATGGACGTGACACGATGGAGTACCAAATGGCATGGATGCTTGACCGGAAGCCTTCAGCTAAACAAGTTGACTTATACAGTGAGGGTCAGCATCCAATGTTCAGTGATGATTGCTGTGGTCAATAATTTTGGAGAATTATTTACTTCTTCACAGCCCTACACCACAAAAGCTATCAAACCGCTGGAGAAACTTCAACGCACCAGAAATATATTTAAAATACAAAAACTCCAAATAACAATCTTATTCTTCGCTTGAATTGGAGAGCGACTTTATTGCATATCCCCTCAATGACGCTTGTTGCTATGTTGCTATTGGTTTCAAGTGGCCTTGGTTTTTGGGGAAGATTTAACTGATGTAATATTGCGATTTCGTAGACATAACTCAGGCTCATACGTGAAAAACTATAATCCTGGAATAAAGACAAGTTGTTTAGAAGGTAAGGAGGGCATTATTTTTCAGTTTATTTGTATATATACTATTGTGTATCGAGTTGCACTGAGTTCTTAGTCATTCATTTTCATTGCATTCATTTTCATTAAGTGTAGTAATGAAGAATGGAATTTCTTCCACATCAGTGTTATTTAATTGAAGTTTTAATCTTTGTAGGCCCTTGAAGGAATAAATTCAGCACGGAGAACTCCTGTGGAAACCGAAAGCACTTTTAATTTACTAAATCTTACTGACTCCCTGTATAAATTTGATCTGTCAAGTGTTTATGTAAAGTCTGCTGGTGTATTCAGTAAAGTAAAAGTTGTAGTGCTTAACTCCTAGACTTGTTGTAGTCATTGGTATTGCCAGAATACTACTTACTCGTTTTATGCAGCCGAAGTATTCAATTCTCACTTTATTGAGGAAATAGTATATTGCCTGCAAAAGTAGTGCGTCAGTTTACGAGTTTCATCAAGCCTACAGAATGTTTTCTGTTCACTGAATACTGTTCGCGAATTATCCGAGAAAACACATTTCCGAGTGGGATGTAATACAAAGCTGAATTCTTAAACTGTCATCCTTATAACAGTTCAATTCAATCACACATATAATAATATGATAGTCTGTAATTGACTTCAAAGACTTATCGGGGAATATTCTCATCACCTTACGGTTTGCTGATGATATTGTCCACCTAGACTATGAGAAGTAACACCTGATGCTGTAAAATATGAAAATAATACCGGTGTTTGATTATAGGTGTCCGCGTTCTATCTCATCAGTAAAGCAGTATAATATGGCGAGTGCTGTTGAGGTTACGCATAAATGTTTAGGTGGGGAGGGTTAGTTAGCCTTCAAGGTAGGGAAGCTGAATAGGTTGAGATGGCTAGAACACGTGCTGGCATACTAAGCCATCGCCTTCCTCCAGGGACAATGCTGACCAGCACATGTTAAGGTTTAAAATGCGTTTGGGTCGGTCAAATGAAAAAGTGATATTGGTTCATAAACTTGTTGACAGTCGGCTGGAAGAAATACCGGAGATGTGACTGCAAATCTTTGGTACTGGTACTGGTGCATTCACTCTGTGTAATCTCACGTATCTATTCAACTCATGTTTCTCCTTGTCATTATTTATTCTCCCTCACATTTTCTCTCGTTAAACTTCCATTTAGTTTTATGTCTCTACCTTCGTGTGCTACATAGAATGTGGTAAATTAAACAGGTGGACTTCTCTGCAAACTCATACTGAAAGCTACTCAGAATGACAGTCTGTGCGTAACTAAATGCGAAACATTGATAAATGATCTCCAAAATTTCAACAAATGATAAGTGTAGTTCATAATCTTGCTCTTTTTCAAATGAAAAATTGATACCTTTCGGTAATCTCTTCTTCCACCCGGGACTCGTCTCCTACTTTGCAACTGGATTTGTGCTTTGTCACATTTGTACTTAGTTTTCGGTCATTCAGCATTCGCCGTTGCTGTTGACTCAGCGCCTAGATGACTTTAGTTGAATAAGGTTTCGATCGTGCAAACACGGGTCCTGGGCAGTTGATTGGTTGCATTATCATTTCTCAAATGGAATGCAGCATACTGTATATTAGGGTAAATCTTCCGCCTCGCCTGCTGGAGCTGGTGTTCCTCAGGCTATTTTCATCACTCCTTTTCTTTTTTCTCTCTCGTCTTACATTGTGGTGAGAGCAGGCTGCTAGCCGATTGGTTGGCACTAATCTACGTTAATGTCTAGGTCACTAATATTGACCGTGAACAAGGCTGTTTCAACAACCAATCACAGCAAACCTAAATGTGGACAAATATGATTCGCAGATAGATGGCTCTACTTTCCGAGAAATATCGAACACAACCAATCATAAGACTGTGTTTGTCTGCTTTTTTTTTTTTTTTTTTTTTTTTTTTTTTTTTTTTTTTTTTTTTTGCATAAGCCTTATTAATGCATATAAAATATATATAAATACGTGTTGATTTTCGTAATAAAACGATCTGTTGCCAGCCCTTGTCTTCTGTTGTTACATTTGGTGTCGCTGCCTCCAAGAAGATGAAGATCCCGTGGCCAGCTGCGTTTGAAGAAGGTGACATACGGAGCTTCTTACGTGACTTCGAAGCCGTTGCTGAGCTGGTGGGTGTCAAGGAGCAGGCGGCGAAGGCAGTTGTCCTGGGGACGCTGTTAAGAGGCCGAGCGAAGGCTGCATATGACAGCGTAGACAGGTCAAATGGCACAGCGTCTTGGAAGAAATTGGTTGAACGACTAGTGTCCGAGTTTGACAGCGAAACAGACAGACAGCTAGCAATGCAGCAGTTCCGGTCAATGAAGCTTGGACCTGATGGAGACCCGCTAGTGTTGGCGGTGAAACTGACTAATCTACTTCGACGCGCGCTTCCCACTTTAGATGAAGAATCAGAAGCGCAGTTACTGTCTTCCCAATTCATCGAGAGTGTCCCCGACCACATTTCTCAGCGATTAAAACTGGTTAACGCAACGCAGCCGATGGATATTAGTGAGCTGGCGAAGGTGACCAGACAGCTGCTGAGCACAACGGTAGCCGCTATAATACCATCCGAAGAGGTGATAAACAGAAACGAGTTAACGCCAGTCAGCTACAAAGATGGGTACAGTGGGACAAGCCGGTCAGTAACAATCCTCAACTAGAGGATGTAGCACCCAGAAGGTCGGAACGTCTGCGCACAAAGCTATTTGACGGGGGGACGAGTGTGGTGAGAGCAGGCTGCTAGCCGATTGGTTGGCACTAATCTACGTTAATGTCTAGGTCACTAATATTGACCGTGAACAAGGCTGTTTCAACAACCAATCACAGCAAACCTAAATGTGGACAAATATGATTCGCAGATAGATGGCTCTACTTTCCGAGAAATATCGAACACAACCAATCATAAGACTGTGTTTGTCTGCTTTTTTTTTTTTTTTTTTTTTTTTTTTTTTTTTTTTTTTTTTTTTGCATAAGCCTTATTAATGCATATAAAATATATATAAATACGTGTTGATTTTCGTAATAAAACGATCTGTTGCCAGCCCTTGTCTTCTGTTGTTACAACATGACCTTTCTCTTTCTAATGAGAGCAACTTCGTCAAATATGCTGGTGATCTGACCGTCTCACTTCCTGTCATGTTACAATGTGACTGCAGCAAACTTAACTGCTTCCTGTCTGTAGTCTAAGGTACGTGGTCTTACGTTAAATCCCTCTAAATGTCAGGCAGCTAACTTTCCCCTCACTCATAAGCGTGAACTGCGAAAACTGTGTCGTTCACAAGATGCTTGTATCAAAGAGGACACTGAAACAGAAACTAAGTCTAACATAAAATACCTTGGAGTAAATCTATCCTCTGGTCTTTCTTGGTCATTCTATATCTTGTCGATTTCTAAGAAAACCTTCAGTCTAGGTTACCATGTTATGTAGTCAAGACAGTCAAGAATCATTCAACCTCTCTTTTTACAACTTGTTAACTCTTGCATTGGTCTTTACTGCTCCCCCTTATTCTTTCCTGAATTACTCAAAAACGACTATGTCGTATTGTGTAGGGTATTAAGGTTGTCATTAGGGCAAGTGGTGTACCATTTCGTCAACTCGTTAATGCATTAGTTAAAAGACATCTAAACTCATGCGAGAAATGGTCTAAATCTATACTGTCTAACCCTCAACACCCCTTCTATTCTCAGCTCTTCCCTTTAATTTCATCTGATGGAACCAGAAGTCGGAATAAAAGATTATGTGATCGTTTTTGGAATTAAGTAATACCAAAAATTGTTGTCGTTTTCATTGCCAGCAGTTCACAGCCTATTGAGTTTACGCAAGTGCAATGCTCATTTCCCACTTTCCTGAGGAGACATCAACTAGGATTCTAGGAAAGTAGTACGTCAGTATGCGAATTTCATGAATCTGTAGACTACATTCCATTCACTTATTACTGAAACTAAACTATGAAGGAACTGATATTTCAAAGAAGGATGTAGTACAAGGCTCATTTCTACAACTGTCGTCCTTATTTTAGTTCACTTTCATCATAAATGTATTAACCGAATTGTCTGTTACTCACTTTAGGCCCTTACCAGGGAACAGTCTTGTCAACTTTTTGTATGCTGATGGTATTGTCCACTTAGGCTGCGAGAAGTGACCATTGAAACTGGAAGATATGAAAAGACTACTGGTTTTTGATCGTAGTGTCTGTACCCTTTCTTCTGTGTTAAGTAGTCTAATATGGTGAGTAATATTGGGGTTAAGCTTAGTGTTAAGTAGAAATGTGATTTCAAACGTTGTTAATGACACAGATGCATTCACTCTGTGTAATCGCACATATCTGAGCAACCCTTATATTTTTTCCATATGACTGTTCGGTTTTCATCACATTTCTGTTCATTAGAGTTCCATTTAATTTATTTTTTCCTCTACCTTTGTGTGCTACATGGAACGTGGTAACTTAAGCGGGTGCACTTGTGTGCACGCTTCTATGTTGAAAATCAGTCTGTCAGAATGATCTATAGTCCAGGTATAGTGAAATGTTAAAACGGGGATAAAAATAGGCAAAATGTCAACAAATGGTAATCGTATTTTTCATTTAGTTCTTGTCTAACTGAAAAAGTGATCTTACAATAATTTCTCCTCTTACCCGAGATAACTCTCACACTCTGTCTCGTTATATCTCATTAGTTAGTTAATTTTATCACGTAGCCCAACTGCGAAGTTGAAACACATCTGATGAAATATGTTTTGCTTATTACCAACCAAATATAATATTTTTCAAGTGTGGAACGTCACAAATCGAACTGCTACACTTCTGTGCTGAGTTCCATGTTAAAACTCAGTCAGTCAGCTTTGTCACTACAAATGCGTAGTGTCACAACTACCTAGTGTTAATTAGCTTAAACAATTATTCATGCCGTTTCCTAAGTACTCTATGCATTTCCCGATTCCTTAAACTGTCCAGATAAAGTGCACCGAAGAGGAAAACATAAACCAAAAGTCAGTAACATGGACGTAAGAAATGGTGTGAATAGAAGTGAATGAGACGAGTGACCTTTTATCCCTGTAGTACGCTTAAGTAAAATACTCATGTATATGAATGAGGCAAAAAGTTGTGTGACTGACTTGATATGATGATGAGCAATAGTTTGTGCTCAAAACGCCACCAAGTAATATTGCTCTCCAACACTGTGTGATTTACCAAAATAAAATCGTATCCATAATGGAGTTATACTCTACCACAGTGCCCAAGTTTTATGCTTATATCAAAAATACTTATCTTGTGCGTTATGTGTCTCCTAATTGTTTCATTTTTGTCTTCCTCATTGCAGGTTGTCAGTCTCCGTAGACATTCTACCAGATGTCGTCATGCATAGTGTCTGCAAGCAGTCTTTCAATACATCTACCTCCCGCAAAGTTATTGTTACGATGCCTTTAAATCATTTACATTTGGCCGTAATACAATTAGTGTGCTAATATTACTGATGCAATGACATGCAAGACTTGTACATGTTACTGTGAAGCTAGTTTGTAATAACATTCCCTCCATAGTAAATAGAATGCTTGTGATAACAATTCGTCATTATCTTTTCATTGTGTTGATAGTTGCGTATATATTAGAAAAAAGCTAACCTTGTCGTATCAGTTCTCTAAATTACAATCACTAAGTGCCCATACCTCTGCTGAATACCAAGTGCTACTCGTGGCCCATGAAATACTTATTACTGCATTCGTAAATAGCTATCAAACTGTTATTACATGGAGTATTGAGACAGAAGGCGTATGAAATTTAGATATTAGTGTGTATCTGAAGTAAACGACACAATATATATGTGCATGTTTCATTTCAAAACTAGAGAATTTTATAGGGTAATGTAGGAGTGAGCGCAATGAGTTAATAATGTATTCTTTACTGCATCCATCTTGTATGAGTGGAATGCTTCTATTCAATTTTCGGCGAAGCTTCAATATCACCCTACAGGGTTTCTTCAATGCACTCTCATAAGGAATAATACTTGGCACTGAGGAATCCAGCCAAAAGCATTTGTGACACAGTCGAATGACTTTTTCAACTAAAAGCGGTAATACTGATATTAGGTGTGATTTATCTGTAAACTGAGGGACTCTGGTGTAACACAGCACCATATCCCAGCAGGGTATTGTTTGTGTTTTACAGGTACAAGTAGAATTCATGGACTGAGCATTTGTTAAATATGGAGGCGACCCATTGAGTCACTTACACGAAAGGCTGATGAAATGCGATACCTTACACACGCACTTTCAGATGTAGGCATGTGTTACTCCACATGAACTCTGGGCCATATCGAGTAGGCATTCCTTTAAATCTACTCTACCCTGTGCGCTTAATTATTGTTCGTATATGTGATGACTTGGTGCGTTTCCTAGTTTGCCTATAATTACGGAATGTACATTATATTAACGAACACAAATAAATTTTGTGAAAACCAGTGGTGTTCCTTCTCTAGTCTCAATTGATGTCACATTGATTGACACGATTAAAGGAATAGATTGTAACGTGGTGTTTTCTGTAGCTGCGAAACGTAGATACCTAGTTTCGAATTGACATCATCCGTCTGATCCTATTAACCTATGGGTATGGTTCATCCTTCATGATAAAACTAGAACTCAGAAGTAGACTGTCTTTGACAGATCTAGTTTTACGATGTGACTAATTGGTGAGTCACCTGGTGTTGTGGTAGCAAAAAAATAACTCCAAACCTTAGTATTTTCTAGATATGAACAGATTTACTTACTTTGGCGACAATTTAATCTTAGGGATATTAACCTTTACTTAGTAATTTGGATCCGAAAGTAAACGCCATGTTACTAAGTTATTCAAAAGACAGAATGATGAGTGAAACAGTACTCGGATACTTATTCTAACGAAATCGAATAATGATTATCGTTTAGCCTACCAATATGCCGCTTACTTTCAGTCTTAATTCAAAGACAAATTTAATTGCCCAATAAATTAATAGTTTCAGAAGACTGCTCTACTCCTGTCTTTGAAATACTTTACCCGATCGTGTTTTACTTCAAAATAAGTGTATACTGGCCAGCTGATGTTGCTTATCCAGTTACACTGTTTTTCAGTTACAATGTCCCATCTATTTCCTATCAAACACAACATCCCTTAAACCATCAACGAGTAAACATCATTTCTAAAAAAATAACCTTAACTATTCGCATGTAAACGATGCTATAAACTTTATCACTTACGTGATGTTTCAAATTCCGATTAATCAGTTTTCCCTTACATGAGCACCTGTTTCAATTTTAACGGATAGTTCTAACCTTTGACTACTGAATTAGTACGTTTCATTATGTACCATCCATACGAAATATAGGTACTGATAATAATTACTGCTAACAGATTTATCACGAGAATGTACTCCATATTGACGACAATATTCCTCAGGGGCGGACGTATTTTCTAAACGCGCTACTCAATACAACACATGACCCTAACCCCATAACTCTGTAGCTCACAACATTCTATGAAGTTAGTAGTGACTATTAACAAGTAGAATGTCTATTTGAGGTATAGAGAATACATTTATTAGTGATTCGACACAAAATACAAAATCAACGGTACTGGAAACCACTTCCTTCAGCAATGAATCCCACGAGGTCACTGGAACTACAGATTATCTAAAAAAGAAAACAAGGGTTCACAGGGTGCATACATGAATATAACTACCAATATAATATTAACGAGACAGCACAGTAAAAATTAATGAAAGTTTATATCAATGTGCGATTACATCAGTCACTATTTTTGACACAAGTGGATATTTAGACGAAGTAATGAGAAGACGTAATTTGTCCGAGTCGTGTAGTGTTGTATTTGTGCAACACATTTTAGACAATCTGGTCACGCATGGACTTGTTATAGGAATACATATGAAATTAATACAGTTAAAAGTTTGGAAAATAAATTTAGGTGGAATTAAAACCACATATTGAAGGTCAAAATAACAATGAAGATTACTAAACCAAATATCTGAGGGACTAGTACATCTACCCTGACTAGTTTCAAAACAAAGTTTAACAAAGGTTTCGTGTGATGACGAATAGTCTTGGAATTCACAAAAGTGGTTTAAACTTCCTAATCACACTTCGGTTCCCACAAACTTTAGAATGCAATCCAAACACGTTTTACAGATAGGTTTAAAGAATGTGCAAACGCCAGTTTTATGACCTGTCCCTATAATATGTTTCGAAATAGAGGAGCTGGGACCCCATTAATAACTTCTGAAGATTCTGTTGCTTCTGGAGGCATTTAGGAATATGATGCGTAGCCCTTACTTGCAAAAATCGATGAGCCTTCCCTAAATGGATATAGCAACCACTTCTAAACCTTACGTCCATAGCTTTAAGAGATGTCGGACACTACTTCTACGTGGTTTTAAAATAATTTGGTGAATTAACTTCGAACAAGCGCGAATGTGGCGTCAGGACAATGACAAAAATCGGAAGTTTATGAAACCAAACTCACTAGTAGGAAAAAGTGACGCACACGTCAGATGTCTTTACGTACCTGATCACGAGGATGGTATTGAAATCCACCAAATTACTAAAATGTTGCAGTGTGCATTTAACTCACTTAAAAACTTCGGCAGAAAACAGTGAATGTTATAAGTGATCGTAAAACATATTGCAATTTCTGCCCATTTGTGAACACTAATTTTCGCTTGTATCTATGCATTCTATTGACTTTCCTCTATCAAAACAACACACAGAAGTGCGGGAGGATGCAGGAATTCGATATCAACCATATTCTTTGGTTCCTGCAGCAGTAATAGGTACTGCACAATAGCTGATAGGGAAATTTGAGATCGAGTACAAGTTTCCGCCAATCTGCAAAGAAATTTATCGAATGACAGTCGTTGAAATGTACGCGAAGCTTACTCGGTATGCCAAAAATCACTGCATGAACCATGTATTTAAGCGTCCTGTCACACAAGCAATCAGCAAATGCTCAAGAACAATATCGAACAATAATTTTCATATAAATTCATCCAACAAGAGCAAAATAAGCAGCGAAATAGCGTCTACTACGTTTGCCAAAGGCGCCACTTCAAACAGGGGATATGCTTTATCAACGCCCGAATTGGAGAGGCGAAATTACACAGTGGGCTCGTGAAAGACTTCGAGAAGCCAGTCAACCAGCCGATATGTCTGATCTCGATGAAAGAAAGAATAAGGATTGGGATGTGGAATGTCCTCATAATACACGAGACTGACTGGGAAGGCTGCCAGGGTAGCTAAAGAAATGCGAGGATATGGCCTAGAAGTGCTGGGTATCTGCGAGAGCAGATGGAATGATATTGGGCTGCAAAAATTGTTAACCAGTGAGTCAGTAATTGTCAGTGTAGTTGAAGATCGAACGATCAATTCATGGTTGTTCGCTCAAACCCAACTCCTCCATATTTCTCGTGGGAGTCATCAATCCAGTAGTCATCATCTCATCGTTTGCTGATCGGTGGAAGAGAGAAAACTATCAGAAGTATTATTGTGATTTATTGTTATAACATTTATTTTTAGACCTTGTATATAATAACCTTATTGTTGGTTACATACTGGCGTAAGAATAAAGGATTCTCGAGTCCCCAATCTGTGTTCTGGTTTTTCGTGTTGGTTATTACAAATTGTTTCTGAAAGTCTTCCAGGGAAAGCGTGAGGTCCAGAGTAGTAAGAGCCGGACATTTACAGTAATCTACTCCGGTATGGACACTCTGATGACAACCACGAGCTTACTGATGCAGTGAGTGGCTATTATGATATCACCAGTGGTAGCCAAAGCCCTAATGCAGTGCAGTAGGACCCAATTTCATCCAGGATCATGACACCAAGATTCAACTCAAAAGGAAGTAAGCTTAAAATTATCCAATGTCACGCACAGTGTTACAGACAACGCGGTGCATGAGAAGGGATATTTTTACGGACAACTACAAACAGTAATGGACAACATCCCCAGTGATATCAAAATCCTCATAGGCGATATGAATGCCAAATTGGGAGCACATAATACAGAAATAGAACTGATCATGGGTCAAGAGGCTCTCATTCGGCAAAATGAATGAGAATGGAGAATTATTCACAGACTTCTGAGCTTCCTATCATCTGATGATTGGAGGCAGCGTGTACAAGCACAAGGATAAATACAAGGCCAGTGACATGGATTTCGCGTCACAGACACACCACAAACCAGATAGGTTTCATCTCAATATTGTCCAAGGAAGTGGAGATGCAGCCAGCTTGCTGGACAAAAAGTTGAGAAAGGGAGCAGATGTGACCATCATCTAGTTCAAGGAACCTTCAGAGTGAAACCAAAACGTGCACTGCGCGTGAGTCACCAAAAGGATTTCCAATAGGCTGTTGCAAGCTTTTATCAATATCTGGCTTCGCTGGCTATATACTGAAGACTAAATGGTAGGCCAGAAAGAATCAGCAACAAGAAACTCTGGTTGGGAACAAACCAGCCAACAGCCGATCGCTCAACAAATACGTAGGAGAAAATCAAGATGGATAGGGCATACATTGAGGAGACGGTCGAATCACGTCGAGCTCAATGCAGGTGATCACTCAATTGTGATCCCAATTGGAAGCGACGAGTGGTTCGTCGGTTCGAGGATGATATGGAGAAGATTTTGTGAGGAGGATATGAGCGATTATGGTCAATCATGGACCCAGCTGAAGAGGATGGTTAGAAAATAGAGCAAAGTGGATATGTGTTGTTGAAGCCGTATGTGTAGGGGACTAATATTAGAGTTCACTAACATTCCAAATATAAAAGTAATAATCCAAGTCAGTGGAGTGTTAAATCACAATATATTACCAAAAATACAGTGACGAGTTATAGCAACAAAAAGGATTACTTGGATATAAAGGCTAAGTCCTCGGCTACAAATTAATTATATAATCCACGGGCACGTTAATTGTTTGGACTGCGTCTGCTGTAGCTGCTGTGTTCCGGTTGTAGAAATGTCTTCGGTTGAGAGTAGTAGGCTCCTACAATAAATCCGAAGTATACAACACGGTGTGAGTGGAGCAAGTAAGCAGAAGTGATCAGGGAGAAGACGAAGTCTCCAACAGCAGAGTGTATTTTTCAATTGTCCCAGGAAGTTATGTATATTTCAACAAGAAGCGTTTTAAACAAAAATTATGTACAATATCTCGAATTTATACAAATAACCAAAAAGTGTACAATCATATTGTTACGTACTCCACATATGTTCCAGTCGGAACCCAAGGGAACAATAATAATAATAAAATAAACAGTTGTAGAACCAATTTGTGTTTCGTCTAAACTTTGTTATTCAGCAAGTTTAATAATAATAATAACAATAGCTGAATGCATACATAACAAATAAATTGAAATTTTGCCCAGGAAATTCTAGTGGCAGTTGGTTCATTGTAATACAACTAAAAACTTTCAAAATATAGCTGAATAAACAATGGATACCTAGCAAAAGACAATTTAAAAGTTGTAACGTATTGATAATTTTCAGTCGTCCTCCTATATAACACATTCGAATGTTTTGAGGAAAGACACCACTTGACTTTGCTGCTATCGTGCGGAATACAGATAATACTGCAATTACATACACGTAACTGTAGATGTATTTTGATGATTACTATTGCATATTACTGTGACTTATAAATATAGGGTAATATTAAATCAGTGAGGCTCCAAAGGTCTTGGCGTCTTAGGAGCTGAGGGTTATGACGTTCACCAGTAGTATGATGTAATCTAACGCAAGATCTAATATCCATAACTTCTATAGTATTCGTTCCGCGTGGACCAAAGGCAAAACAAAACAACAGAATTGATCGACCAAATTATGAATTATATTTCGGGTCCAAGTTGGAATGAAAGATGATTGATTAAGCAGCTAGGGATCGTGCTCGAGCGAACGTGACATGACGGTGTACCAAATGGCGTGGACGCTTGATCGTAAGCCTAACTGTAAGCTAAACGAATCGATTTGAACAGTGAGTGTCAGCATCCGATGTTCATTGATGAATACTGTGGTTAATAATTTTGGGGAATTACCTACCACTACAAGGTAATGTTAAGTTAAAAAGAACAACAAGATTGGGAAGAAACAACTCAGTAACAAGTGAAATAGGAAATGTTCAATTACAAGAGGAACATAATATGCAAGAATGAAAACTAAACTGGATATATACAAAAACAGTTCGTTAGGAGAAAGTATTTAATAGTGTTTTTAGTATTCATAATAGAAAATGTTGTCACAGAAGTTAAACTGCATCAGGGTGGTACGTATGTGCTAAAATACGTTGAGTTCCGCCGAGTCAATTTCTTTTTACTGCGGTCCAACTATGTCTTCTTTAGTACCAAGCTAAAAGTTGTTCACATTTCAACAAGTTTAATTACCGGTGCTGCATAATAATGAATGATTTAAGTTGCAGTAGCATTTGTCAGCTGCTGTGCTGTCCTCCGTTGCCATCTAAGATTGCCGCTAAGCTAGCTTTTATGCCACCACCCCAAGCTATAAGCTGACAGAACAAACAGATGAGGGGAAAACACCGTACAGCCTAACGCTTGCATCATACTTGAAGGAATCATTCATTCATTTCGTACCAGAAAATATGGAATCCATGAAAGCAACCACCACCACAATTCTTTATATGCCTATCAATTCTTCATCAAAACTGGCTTTCTTGTTGAGCCATGGAAATGCTGTCGACTTGGGACTAATGTTACACTTCATGTATCAATTGGGGAGCAAGCTGAATGTTAACATAATGTGCTATGATTACTCTGGCTATGGTCTATCTACTGGGAAACCTTTGGAAAAGAATTTGTACGCAGACGCTGTGTGCACTCAATGTTTTACGGACGAAATACTCAGTACCTCTAAATCAAATCGTTTTATATGGCCAAAGCTTTGGGACTGTTCCAACAATCCATTCGGCCACGCTTCATCGAGTTGCAGCTGTTGTGCTTCACTCGCCGTTAATGTCTGGATTCCAACCCAGTGACTGAATGGCAAAGTGCTCACCTCTTAACTAGAAGGTATTGGATTTACTCCCTGGTGCAGGCAGCCGAATGGTCCTAAACTAAACCAAAACAGCCATCTAGTAACCTTTAATTCCCGTCGGTTCACTCAGTGGTTATTTAGTGACAAACTCCACAATGAAATTAATTAATTTACTACAAATGCAGAATTCGAAAAATGCTACAGTGCACAGACTGATTATCTTTTACATGCAGTTACTCTTGAGCATAACTACTACTATATACCTGCCCGTTTGAGCTTGTTCATCTTACCATTTGTTTCTTCAGTTAAATGATTAGCTTTCTTATTGCATATTTTAAGTCTATCATTCGATTATTCTATAAATTGTCTATAGTATTATCCCATTAAAATATTTCAGTCTGATTTTGTTTGTGGAGAACTGCACTTTTTGTTAGTACATGAGAAGAAATGCTTTTAGAAGTTTACACATGCCAGTTAATAACGATGATATAATTCACTTTCTCATTTTATTTTAACTTCAGAAATAATACATGAATTTATTTGTTTTTGGTCAACCCATTCTGAAATCGGGTCATACTTTCAGTTTATGCTTCCACTAATAACTGAAGTAAACTAAAATCGCAGGTATTGTCTTATCTAACTGATTGCAGTGAAAAGGAAATACCATTGCTCAAGTGATATGAAGCGAATTTTTACAAAGTCCTAAACTTTTTTTAAGTTGATACACAAACTCAACCAGGTATGTGACTGAGCGAACTAAACTTAGAAACATATCTGCAATGCCTGATAAAAAATCTACGAATTCCCTTCCTATTTGAAATATACAAAGCGGACATTCCCTCTTTATTCAATATTTAGAAAGTAAGTACTAAAAACGGTCATGTAACTTAATGAGCTGTGGGAAGTCGGGAAATGTTTTTAATATATTCGTCTTCTTTACACTTTGTTTCTTTAAAAACTTACAGCTTGAACGACAGAATGTCATTTCAACAATTTCTTTTTTCCAAGTTTTTATATTCCTGTATGTGTTGTATGAATGAAAATACATGAATAACTGTGAAGTAGTTTGACACATCAAAAGTTCTTCCATTTTACATGAACTAAAAACACGTGTTAGCGAATATGAACCTTTTCGTAAATTCTAATCAAAGTTGTACAAGTAAGTGGTCCAGATGTACAAATTTAACAAGCAGTTATAAAAAAAATGATTTTTTTTGTAACAGTAGAAACTGAGGGATGAACTTTTAATTACATTTGACTACAAGTAAAGTCAGCATCCTCTGTGCCAGTCCCATGCATAATTTACTTATCTGACCAACTACATTACATATATGATATGCCATTTGTCATTTCTATAAGCTGCATAATTTACCCCGAATATTGAAAGTTAGATTGATTCCTACTTTCTGGAACTACTGTTTTTTAGCATATTATAAGGTTCACGAGTTTGAATAGTAAACATCTGAGGCACGAAATACGCATTTCATGAGTTAGTGCCTGTACAGCTGCCAAGAGTTAAGTATGGAGACTTATAATAGACTGTTTGGGAAGTCGTCTTTTGCTTATAACATAAAGTTTTGTGCTATAAGCTAAGGAAATCGTGGTGGCGTGATACAGACAATGTTTCCAACGGAATATTATTTCACATATTCCCACACTTCAGTACTTCATTAGCAACAGAATACAATATATATATTTGAACATTTTATTTCATTTCGTTTAATGTAAACCAAAATCACACGATCAGTGATTGATTAAAGAATATAAAACTGTATATACATAAATAGCGATTTGATTACTGGAAAATAAACATTGGCTTCCGTGTCTTGCCTCCTGCTGTTACAAAATGATGTAGACCAGTGAACAGTTCTTCAGTTTAAAGTGTATCAGTTCCATACTACTAATATGAATAGTTAGCTTAATGGTAAATACTGGTGAATGAGCAGCTATTTACGACTGTGACACGTACTCCAGGGAGAAAGAAAATGCTAAAGGGATGCTTCATCCAGAATGGTATGCAAAGACAGATTGGCCAGTGTAACTGCATTAACGCAATGCAATACGACAATGAATAAAAGTGGATATGTATTTGATGGCCTACTGAAAATTACTTTTGCACTCTGGAACCAATAAAGCCAAAAAGCACAGCTTAATCACTCCAAAATGTTGAATTCCTCTCATAATTTATTGGCTAGTTGATAGATGAGTTCAAGCTAGAAGCATAAAATCTAATGAATTATATTGATTTTAGCTTTGATTCCACTGACGGGTATTTGTGACTTAATTTCTGCTGCTCAAATGACAAAACCAGTGACACAGAAAGCTTTAGTGCAATTATTCTGTTCAGTAACTGTAATTTCAGCTAGAATAAATTATTACCAATTGTAAATCAACCAATTATGAGCTATCTGCTAACTATTTACCTTTTGTTTTTGAGGTAAAATGAGTATGAGTGAACGAAACCGGATTTTATGTGCATTTATCTTATCTATTAATATTCATCATTTTGAGATAAGTATTTGTTAATTGACGGAAAAGAAACAAATATAGATTCAATTCATGTTCATCTAATTTTTCAAATAGCTTTATCAATACCACACTTTATATTATCATAGCTTGGACAAAATTCTTCTGAATGAGTAATTTTGTGCTAGCCAGTAGTTGAGACGTTAACAAACATTTTTTATTTGTGAATATGAATTGTAGATAATTAGTGAATGTCCCCAAGAGTGCTCATGAATTTGATCGAAATGGAATGAAAGCAGATCAAGTTGTGATTTATTTTCTTCATTTGTACTTAAACGATCTGCATTATACTTCTTAAGAAGTGTGATCAGGATTTCACCTAACACCTGCGAAATAATTAGGCACCGAGTGAGAAGTAGACATGTGTAAAAATTATATTTGTTAAATTTCATCAAAATTGAAATAAGTTAACCCAAAGTTTCGTTGGGCAAACTGGTCTGAACTTCTTTAGAGAAATTAATCGGAAATAAAATAACAATGGTATGTATGCATAAAAAGGACATCTCTTGTCTTTAAAAACTGTGTCCAAAACATAATGAACAAAATGACATGAACTGTGATGAAAATCTGCTCACAGGCTAATATTTGGAAGATTAATCTTTCAGTGCACAATATTACATTCTAAATGAAATTTTAGGCGTTTATTGGTGTAGTTGGTACTCGATAAAAATTCTGTTAAAGGTGTAAAACAATCTAGTAAATATTTAGATTTTCACTCATTGTAATGCGAGTGTAAAAACTTAACGATATATAAGTGACGATCATTCCATTTTCTCAGTGCTTTCTGTTGATATTCTAGATTTTAGTAATTGTTCTAAGTGGTTTTGCAGGATTCTAAGTATTTAGAAAGGATATTTTGAGCGAGAATGCGTTTGTGTACTAAAGAAATTCCCGACTAGTTCTTAGGGAAGCTAAAGGTGACTGAAAATTGGTAGAAAATGTAATTTTGGACGTATGTAGGACTTCTTTTTAGGATCAAACTGAATATTGTTTCTAGTCTTCAGCTTCAATTCTTGAAGAAAAATGTTTATGTTAGGATTCATTATGTAAATTTTTACATACCTTTCCGTTTTATTTTTAAGTATGTTCTTTGGTTCCCCAAAATCTTTTAATCAAAATCATTATGATATTTCCCATATCCTCACAAAACCCTTATCTCTGTTAAAGCTCCTAACCGCTTAGACTTCCTGTACCGTAACCATATAAAAATGTTATTATGCCATAGGAATGTGTGATACTTGACCACCGTGTAGCTGTTTCTACGTCACTTAAAAGTAATTAACGACCGGCTTGGTAACCTCCACTAGCTCATAAATTAATAATAGATTTTCACAAGTCTTACTTTTCTTTCAGTTGTCTGGGGAGGGGAATCAAGGTGAAAATAATCTATATTTATAAATACCGAGAACCTCTAAGTAATTAATGTTTGGTGAGGATTTAAGTTATTGCAAACCAAGCTTGCCGCGCTTCCGTTCCAATATACATAAATGGGTAGACCGGAGGTGGTTACTTACGGTTTGAATTTCCTCAGACGGTTGATTTTGTATTCCCTGCCTAGTAGGACGCTCTAATCATATCAGATGTTGTGTTTGGTTGTTTTAAAAGTGTTATATCAACTATTTTTAAACAGCTGGAATATCTCTTGCAGCGTTTTTCATACTATGCACGAAAGTATCTCATGATAGCTTTTACTCTCAGTATATGTTTTGGTAAGCTGTTAGAAAATTAGCGTACTTAAGCATCATGTGAAGATCGTGAAGTGGAAAAAACTAGAAAACCACCTTCGACATACATAAAAAACGTTGGGGATTTCTGATTAAATCGTGAATGCGATCAAGCTAATGAATTCCAGTCGGGAAGGCAGCAGGACCACACGGAATTTCCCCACTCAGAGACTGAGGAAGATGTGCTCATGCTATTAGTGCAAAAGGTTTGGGAGGAAGGAAAGGTACCTATCGGTTTGAAGAAAGGATATCTTGTCAAGCTGCCGAAGAAGGGCGACTTACGCCTCACCTACAAAAACTGGTACGGAATTATGCTCTTGTCCACGCTAAGTAAAACTTTAAATCGAATCATCCTGGAGAGAATAAAAGGTGCAGTGGGTACAGAACTCCGCCCCCCACCTGACTAAGCTGGATTCAGGAAAGGTAAACCATATGCTGATCTAGTGGCGACTCTACGTATCATCATCATCATCGAAAAAGGCGTAGAATGCAATCAAAACTCCCTCTACCTCAACTCTCTTCATTGACTTCGAAAAGGCCTTCGACAGACAGCGTCAAAGTTGACCGAGAAGTAATTTAGGAACTACTTCAACACTACGGTGTGCAGTGTCCAAGCCTCTATCAACCTCATTCAACAGCTGGCTATATGAAGGTGTCACGTGTCAGTCAGGTGACGCACAACGGAAAACTCACTCAGCGAGGCTTTTGAAGTGCATATAGGAGTAAGACAAGGAATATGCTGAACCACCAATAAGAAAACTCTGGAAGATCTGGATTTCACGCGTGGATAATTTATGTTTGATGTAACATAAACTGAACTAACGAACTGGAAGAAGAGGCTGGCAGGCAGTGAAGGTAGAACTGGGGGTGAATACAGAGAAAACGAAAGTGATGAAGATAACCAACCAACGAACCACAACATCAAGAACAACAACCAGCACCAATCACCATCAACAGGTGTGACAGAGGTTACCTCCTTCACTTACCTAGGCAGCCACCATGGGTTCAACCACAGTCATGTCAAACGGATGAAGATGTCAAAGCCAGCCAGCCATAATCGGAAAGGCTAGATACACATGCCTTCATCAACCTGAAACCAGCATGGAAACCTTGCGCACGCAGTCGGTATATGGAACATTAAGATTCGCATTTTCAACAACAATGTCAAGTCAGTCAGTTCTTCTACACTGGTCAGATACATGCATTGCGCGTGAGTCACCAAAAGGATTTCCAACAGGCTGTTGCAGACTTTTTTCAACAGCTATCACCTTTGGTGGCTTCATACTGAAGATTGAATGGTAGGCCAGAAAGAATCAGCAACAAGAAACTCTGGCTGGGAACAAATCAGTCAATAGCCGATCGCTCAACAAATATGTAGGATAACGTGAAGGTGGATAGTGCATACGTTGAGGAGACCTTCGAATGACGCTGAGCTCGATGCAGGTGATCACTCAATTGTGATCCCAATTGGAAGCGACGAGTGGTTCATCGGTTCGAGGATGATATGGAGAAGATTTTGTGAGGAGGATATGAGCGATTATGGTCAACCATGGACCCAGCTGAAGAGGATGGTTAGAAAATAGAGTAAAGTGGATATGTTTTGTTGAAGCCAAGGGACAATAATAATATTATCATAACTAGACAATGATACACACACTTAAGTTCAAATTTTACTGATGATGATGGATATCTTTTATATATGATTGTAAAGCTTGATGAGGAATTAATATTTACTCATCCGATTCCGTTGTAAAAAAAGAAAGAACTCTTAGGAATCCACTGAAATTTGAGCTTTCGAAGCCGAAATCTGTAGAAAATTAATCTCCATGAGGTGATTCTAGAAGACTTTATACGGTTATTGAAGTATGAAAGTCAGAAATTACATTAATGTATTCATAATTAATATTGTCGCTTTTATTCGGAATTAATCTGAACATGTATGCACTTTGTAGTCACATTTTTTCTTATATGACATGTTAGAATATCACAGTTTTTACCTTTTTGAATGGTAAGTTATTTAGTGAATGTCTGCTGATCTAATAATCAATATCTAACAGTATTTAAAAAATCACTTCCTATATTTTACAGGTAAGTTGTGTCGTGTTTATTCTGTACAAGTATTTTACTAAATGTACAAATTATTTAGTATGTTGCATTACAAATAATTAGGTAACAAGTTTCCGAACAGCCTAATGTTCACATGACAAATAACACCTAATCAAATGTAGGTTACTATATACTCTACTATATACTACTTGAAATAATTACAACACCGTTATGAATATATGCTTCCCAATACACATTAGAATCGTTCACTATTCAATAAAATTTGGAAAATGGTTGTATATTTTCTTTGACCAATGTACTACATCAAAGCAGGAGCTGAACGTAAAAAGGTGTAGCTAAACACTGGAACAAAAGGATAAAGAATGAGATGATTGAGTCTGCGACTTTCTGGAGTTTTAATTAGTTTTCGTGAACTGAAAATTAGTGAAATTCCAACACTTATATGGAAAGTCATCAGTCATACATTAGATTAATATGACTGGCATTTATGATACACTATTTTTACGTAAGGGAACAAAGTAAGTAGTGCACACATCATTCAGTGGACTTTAAAAACGAGGATTTACTTATTTAGTTAAGCTGTGGATACTCATAAAATGAAGTGGTTGACTGGTGTTTCATTAATGCTCAGGACTGAATGTGAACGACATACTGCCAGGCTATTCAAATACATTAGAATGCATATGTTCAAATGCTAGCTCACTCATAATCCTATGTCTTTTGAATAACTTAGCCACATGACGGTTACTTTCAGTCATACTGAGCATATGACGGTGCGTAGAGTGGGATTATGTCATGAATTCATGAAATATCATGAATATGTTAATATTCCATAAGGTTATTTCAATTTAAACAAAAAGTGGTGTGAATTTATCATTGATCACCGGTTATTAGTGAAAAAATTTGAAAGTATTATGGAACATAAACAAAAGTGGATTGTAGACATTTAGATTAATTAATATATTGGTAATATATATTCGTTTTGTAATAGATATGTATACCTGCCATAGCAAGCAGTGACTGCTCATAATTATAGCTACGTAGTAACATGCTCCCTTAATTTGCTTTATTCAGCTGTACTCAGTTAAATTTATCGCTAATAGAATTTTCTAATATACATGGTTGTTGCTAAATCATTTCTAATGCGCATGTCAGAAGTTTTTCAATGATTACTCTCTATCTCTCCTTAATCCCTCTTAAACTGTCCCTCTATATTGTGCAGGTGTTGGTACCTGATCAGATGAGTTTTTCCAGATCACTTGCTTTATCAAGGTTCATCATTATAGATTTAGCTAAATTTCTGTATTCTGAAGATAAAATTGACGGTGATTGGCGAGTTTTAATTAAGCTTAACAGAGATTACTAATTCTAAATAACGAAGTGTGAAGTTAACACTTTTATCATCAGTAAGAAATAAAACTATTTGTTATTATGCCATCAGTCGTTTATATTAAAATGATAAATTGAACTATGATTGCTACTATTAGAGCAAACTTTATTCTAGGATATGCTTATGGTAAAAAAATCTTATGATATCGTCTCCTCACACTAAGTTGCAAAAGGGATTATACGCTTTAACACTCCGCCTGATATAAAGTCGAGCGTTGAGTTAAATAGTGTTTACTACCAAGTCAGGATGTCAGTCATAAATATTTGACTGTTAAATGATTTCATCATGAGCTGAAATCGGTTAAGGAACCATTGGAAAACCTGAGAGTAATGGACAGCTGTTTCGTCCAAGTTTGAGAGTCGTCATCATTATTCACCCGCCGGGTTTTGAAGCCAGGGCCAGTAGGGTGCAGCAATTCTCCGAAGATATTGACTAGCTACCACGCTGTGCCATGAATTAGCAGAAGTTAGAATTCATTGGCCATTGAATCGGGACCCATTGGCTTAATGGTCTATAACCTTATCTCATAACCCGGAGGTCCTGGGTTCGAACCCTGGAGGTGTATGCGTACTGATGAGGAGCCCCAAACTAGAACGAAACAGCTGTCCAGTACTCCCATGTTTTCCATTGGTTCTCTAACCAATGTCAGCTCATGATAAAATCCTGTAAAAAATCAATCAATTCCCTACAAACCAATACTTGCATACTAGCCAGTTAGTTGGACCAATAACAGCAGCTAAGGAAATTAAACTGCAGTGACTAAATAATGAAACAAATATTTCGGAGGCAAACGAATTTATCTTCAAATATTTATCAGATATAAAAAACCCTGTAGATAGAGTCAAAATGTTTAAGTCATTGTACAGACAGATTCTATTTCATGATAGATTTATTATCAAGGAGAAGACTTTAATTTCAATTTATTTATGAATTCAGATAAATCTTTATTGTCATTAGACGTCGCCATTGTTTGTAACTCAGAATATTGTTAACATTTTATTTTTGACCAATTTTAATCAAGTTCTTCCAGGCACTAGGTGTTTGCCTTGCCATCTACCGATTGCTTTGATAACCTAAGTTGACGTTTTTTATTTGTATAATATTTTAATAGCCATCTTCACTGCATTTCTTCACAAAGGTTAATTAAATACAGCTTTTTTGATAATAACTGAAGATATAAAAGAAACAGAACTAATATAACAGCCAGAGCTTCAGCTCTGGATATTTGTCCCAATTATCCGACCACTGGGAACTGACTTATAGATTCATCTGTATTATTACTTTTTGCTCATCTTTAGAAAATTTATAGCATAACTGGTTGAACAACACTTAAAGAAAATGTCTTGCGTTGATACAAACAAAAGTTTTAAAAATTGATTCGTATATTAAGTTTGTTAAAATGTTTTTATTTCGGAGGAATAATTCGTTGAAAAGTGATATTGGCCAGAGAATCCCAGAAAGATAAACAGCCGTTTTGTTCAATCTTCTTACTCTGTGAAAATACTTTGTCAGTAACTGATCTCCGAAATATCATGATGTGATTAAGTTCAAATTGCAGTTGCCTTATGTCCCCAACTTCTACAAATTCGTGATATGGCACCAATGTCATCCATCGTCATCTGCAAATAACTTTCACCATACTTGGCTCGATATCTTTGGCTAATCAGTCTCACATGCACTTTTGACTGATCAGTGGATCCATGTTCGTGGATTAAATGATGATAGTTAGAAGGTGCCCACATAATAGTCTTATGTCTCCAGTCCCAGTCCTTCAAGGAGCCGTTTAATAACACTATTATAAGATCTAAAACTGAAGGGAATTAGCTACCAGATGATCTTTTTCATTCAGTAATCCTTTATGTGACACCGGTATTCGATAGGATATACCAACATATTTTTAAATTTATAAATTATGGTTTGTGTGGAAAAAATCCTTGCTTCTCACGTGACAATTGAATTTGAGCACTTTGATAGGATATAATTCCCTGCTAGGTAAGATTTTTCCTATTTAACACACAGCGATACTGTATTAATTAATAACTCAATGTTGTGAATGAATTCAAACGGCTTCTTAACTTGCTTTCTAAGTCATATATGTGTCACATCAAATTAACCTACCTAATTGAGACCGTAGTATATTATTCAGAGAGATCTATTTCTATATTAAGAAATATAATATATGACCGAGTACTTTGGCGTGTATCCGTTCATTTTATAACAAATCGCACAGGCTACAACTTGACCTTTATCATCTTGGAAATCTTGACATTTTGGCTATCTTTATTTTCAACCCTCGCTACTGTTTTCTTTCCCTTCCCATGTCAATTCATAAGCGTTGCAATTTGAACTGAAACAATTTAAAGGAAACTTCAATTTCGATCTCTTTAACTATCTGATAGTTTACGTAATATCTAATTGTATTCATATAAACAACCTAGACTGTATTTTAAACTTCTATCAGGAAAAAGGTAAAGTTTAGAAGCGATGTATGATTGTTTTGCTGTTTTTTAAAAATTAAAAAACCGTCAGAACCAAAATGCATCAGTGGCACAGAAGTAGAATGCTCGCTGACCCGCGTGTGGTCTGGGATTCGATCCCCGGTGGACGCACTCTCTTATCTCGCTAAGCAAGTAATAAGACTGGTAAAAATGGGAGGTTAGGTATGTAGTAAGCAGCCCCATCCCGTAAAAACAAACATCACTGCTACTGAAATTTAGGCTTTCAGCTTAAAGCCCTATATTCCACTGGGAATGTAAAGGAACAAAAAAAATCAGAATCTTGGTTGGACACTAGTAACTAGTGCAACGTGTCTTGTCCTTTCTTTGGTGCAGTTGACGCAGTTGACTGGGTGACGCAGGTTCGAATCTCCTCAAGAAGGGACATGAGTTCCTTCAAGCTTGCAGACACGCCTTGCTGACTGATAAGTGCCAACTAGCACGAAACCTAGGTCCAAGGCTTCCTGCCGATTGCCTCCAACTATCAAATATCATAAAATCGGAATAAAACGCGATAACCTGTGTAGTGAACTGTGAAAAGATGATGTGCAAAATTTGGAAAAATGTCTACTACTGATAATGGATGCGGCGAACTTCCTATTTATATTAAAGGAAAGTTGGTTTACTGCAGTAAAGATTATTTTTTTATTATAAATTAAGATCGTAATATACCCCAGTGTGAATATGTGATAAACTTCTGCCTTGATAATATTCCTAAGGAAATTTTAACTGTCATTGAATGCGAACAAAACATTTACTTTTATGAATCATTCATGAACTTTTACATATTTATATTCTGATGAATAAATTTAGACTACCCCGTACAATTAGTAAATATCCCTAGAGAATTCATTTTTGATTATCCGATTGCATGCAAAGTGTTTATATACATCTGATAAGCAATAAGATGTAAAAAAATCCCTGATAATGACATTTAAATGAAGCCTAAAGTATAAGCAAACTAAAAGCGATAAATGATGAACACTTTTGGGTTCTAGAAAAGGATGTACTTTTGAAAAATTTTTACAGAAACAACAATTATTTCGTCTCTTGCCTCATTTAATATCTAATGTTGCGTCATCGTTCTTTTAATAAGACAGCACAATACTTTAATTGGACACTAGTAACTATTGTGATGTATCTAGTCCTTTCTTTGGTGCAGACTGAATCCTATCAATCAGGTTTGCAGTGTGGTAACCATTGCGAGCCCAAATAGCTCAGTGGTAACGTCTGTGATTGCAGCACTGGGTGACGCGCGTTCGAATCTGAAATAGGACATGAGCTTCTTCAAGTTTGCAGACACCTATTGCTGACTGATGAGTGCAAACCAGCACAAAACCTAGGTCCAAGGCTTCGTGACATCTAATATCATCAAGACAGTACAACGCTAACATAATGTATGGTTCTTTGATAAGGAAAAACGGTATTCCTTGAGTGGTATCCATTAGGAATCCATTAAGACTGTTTAATACTACATTAGCTAAGGCGGTTTTAAACTTTTGCATAGTGTCTATCAATACTAGTTGACAGACTAATTTAGTTTTATTTTAAATTTTCTCTTTATTTCGTAAGAAGTCACTTTTCAACTCAGTAATACAGATAAACTGTTCCCAAAAGATAATTTGATGAATTGTAACAGCTGTACAATAAATATTATTGATTACTCAACGGCTAACATATTATAGAAGCTATTTAAAATCATAATTGAACATTCCATGGAGTTTAAAATATTTTTTTATTATGTGAAAAAATAGTCAATTAATTTACGAAACCTCATTGGACACTTTAAGTCAAATACGGTAAGCTTAAGAAGTATAAATTCTTTTTACTATGTGCGTCAGTGGTTCAGAAGTAAATTGTCAGCCGGCTAGGGAAGTGGTCCAAGTTCTGTTCCTGGCCGACAGTTAGGCTGGAAAGGAGAGAAGGTTAGGCATGGGACGGGGAATTCCACCCTGTAAAAGCAATACTGTTACTGAGAATTCAAAGCTTAAAGCTTGAATCCCTATGTTCCACTGGTGACGCCTAAGAATGGAAAATGTGGACACTATGAGTAATTTAAAATCAGAAATGATCAACACGTATATCACGCTCACATACACATATACAAATACATCTGAAAGTGTGTATGTTTTGGTTCTATGATCTTAATTGAGCTGACTATCTCTTTTCAAGGTATTCGATATTATTTGAGTCACTGTTTTTATTACCAGACCCATCAGATGGGATGGGCACTGCGAATACACGCAATTCATATTGAATTCTAAGATGACTGTTACTTCAGCTTTTGATGTTCACATTATCTACTCACTAACTGATGGATAGGAGAAAAATATGTTCATACAGACAACTAATTCCATTTTTCAGAAAATTTAGTTCAGTAGGAACACTCACCACTTTAACTCATATGGTGTTATGATAAATGTTTCATGGAGTTGTGTTTCCCAACTCCCAGCTACTGAGTTTCTGGTTTAAACAACAGTGTACATTGTGAGGTTTGTGCAGCCACGTGATGTTACTAGCCATCGCACTGTAGGTGTGGCTCACTGCTAACTACACGGAGAGACTGACTGTTATTACCTCATTCTGTTTAATGGTATCTTAAGTTATAAAATGTTCGAATAGAATCTGTGTATCACTTAAACAATAATTTTGGCAAAGAAAATTTAGGTTATTACCTGTGATTTCAAGGTATTTACTTGACTTTTACTACTCATATTTTTTAAACTGGTATCAAATTTATTCTCTCTCCGTATGTGACGAAAAGACTTCCGTAGACATTCCAACGCATCAAAAGAAGAAATTAAAGTTATATCAAGGTTAGATGTGGAGTCAAGCAATGAAGTTTTGAAGCTACATCGATTGAGATGACTAGGACATGAGTTATGCATGCCTAGTCACCGCCTTCCTCGTTGGCAATATTAACTTACTTAGAATTATGTTCGACAGTAGTTAGGAATGATCGAATGAAATACTGGTACCAGTAGATAAAGTCTTTGACTGTTGGACTGAGTCACAAAGAGAGGTAAAGACTGCCTATTTAGGGTCGTTGAGATGCTAAGAATCAATAGCTTGAGACTGATGGTGATATTGTTCAAAATCGTCTTCAATTAGCGTTGATATATAATCTGTACAATACCACGGGTACATTAAGTCCTTATATTTTTCCATAATGCTATTCTTTCTCCCATATATTGCTACTCCCTATAGTTCTTTTAAAATTTTATTCTCTTTTCTTTACCTTTGTATATGTGAAGTGTAGCCACTTAAACTGTTGCATTTCTATCTAAGGTTCTGCTTTGAAACTCATTCCAGTCAGTATTTTTGTACTAACAGATGTATTCTACTAGATTTTATGAGGTTAGTAATCCTATCCAAAAACAAACTTTCACTAAGGAAAGTGAATAGATTATTATTATTGTTATTATTATTATTATTTGTAAATAGGGTTAAAGGCTATAATAATAGTTTGGAATAAAGCTATTGCTATGATTACTATTACTAGTGATTAAGAATTTTCGGTTACTTTTAAACTTATGTTTATAAGATTTAAAGCTACATGTGAAGAATGAAAAGTGATACATTTTTTGGTGAATTCATTGTATTCTGTGAAATCATGTCAATTTTTTCGATTTAACAGAGAAAGACCGAAAAGTTTTGCCTAGATTGTTATAACTTCACTGAACTAAATGCGAAACTTAGTCACTTTGTTATGTCTGCACCTGCTTAATATGCCCATTTGCCCGTTGTGCCTTCCGATTCAGTGAGCCACACAAATATCAAAGGACAAAGGCTGGCCTGTGACTGTTTATTGTAGTCATCATTAGGAAAGCAGTACATGGTATTTATACACTTTTACAACAACAAAGACAGCTAACAGCGTTTGAAATAACTGATCGCATAATCAATCACAATATGCGTGAGAAATGATGATAGACTATTTTTGATGCCAGATCCTATCATAGACTTAATGCTACTGAATCTTAACACTTAATTAATTTGTTAATAATAATAATAATTAATAATCTATATCCAAGCTGTCGAAAAACAGAATTAGTAAAAGTTATCCAAGTATGGAATGTTCAGAGATAGCGAGAGAGAGAATGAGTAACCATAAAAATATGTGAAAGTCAATCAACTTATAATTACATCTGATCAAAAAATAGAACAACAAAGTGAATCTACAATAAAGAATATTGTTCATGCTTCAGAAAGGCTTCTTTCTTTCTTTCTTCCTTACAAACTCTATTAAAACATTCTTCTTCGTTCTCTCTCGACCCTTTGTTACCGCTTACGCCAGTAAATATGCTAGCATCTACCTTTCTAACACCTTCAAACACTGTTCAGTTTTGACTTTGCTACCGACATGCCAATATGTTGTTGTCATAATGAACTGAGATTACCCTTAATCTATGTAGAATTTTATTTATTGTTAATGTACCAACTGGATGCAATACTGTGGTAAAAATGCTGAGAATTCCATTCTGTATCACAAGTACTGTTTTGGAATAAAGCAAAGTATTGTTATTATTTCTTTTTTATCACCAAAAGAATAATATTCTTGGTATTATATGGTTGGATGCAGTCGGAAGGAAGCCTTGCCGGTATCTACGTTTCGTGCTAGTTGGCACTCACCAGTCAGCAAAAAGTATCTGAAACTTTGGAGGAATTCATGTCTCTTCTGAGATTTGAACCCACATCATCCAGTGCTGCAGTTAGAGACGTTATAACTAAGCTATTCAGGTTCATGATTGACCTCCTGTAGGACTGTATAGGATATTTCTGATTGAAAACTAGCGGGTAACTAGTGCAATGTGTCTAGTCCTATCAAAAATATCCAATACAGTCCTACAGGAGGTCAGTCACGCGCCCGAATAGCTCAGTGGTAACGTCTCTGACTGCTGCACTAGGTGACGCGGGTTCGAATCTCAGAAGGGACATGAGTTCCTTCGTGGTTGAATATACACCTTGCTGACTAGTAAGTGCCAACTAGCATGAGACCTAGGTCGCGGCAAGGCTTCCTGGCGACTGCCTCCAACCATATAATGCCAATAATTCACAGTACACCATGATGACAATCCACCTAGCATGGTGGGCACATTGCAAGCTTGACTGACAGAATTCAGTCTGCACCGAAGATAGGACTAAACAGATTACACTAGTTGCTGACTAGTGTCCAATCAAGAATAATATTCTTTTTCTTCTTACTGACATACTTTTCTGCAAAAAATATATACAAATGCACCAAGTACATATTATATTTCATAAACGTTAATTACCATAATTTACGAACTAATGCTTATTTGTAATTTTCATCATTAAATTAACCATAGTCGATCTGTGCGCGTGCATTTGCGCTTAGCCCTCAGCTTAAAAAAATTAACTGTCACTGTGTGTTTAAACACTTCCAGGGGACTAGTTTTGGATAGCAAAATAAGGAGAAATATGTTCTAGTTTTCTGTGTTTACTAACAACATATTAACTGCACAACACACACAACATATTAGGCTGATTAAATTCTTTGATTAAATATGAAAGCATTTCTCATTTTACACTGATTAATCAACGTGCTGCGTGCACACCGTGACCTTGAAAATATTTTTCTTTCAAAAAAAATATAGGTGAAATACCTTCGATAGGTTATGTCTATTCTACAAAATTAATATAGGATAGACATACAACTTTTATATTCTATCCTATCCTATAAGATTAATATTAATATCCACTAGTTAACACACTGTGGTTGGTTAGGAGTCTTGAAATTTGGACATCGTTAATATACATATATGCATATATATATACTTCAGAATTTTGTAAAATACCTTTGTGTTACGTAACAAACACTAAGTGGACTAATCCTTATCACATCGTTTTTTGTTGACAGTTGGAGTTTAAAAAACTTCTTGATTTCGCTGAAAAAAACAACTTTCAAAAATCTTTTATTATGTCAACAATGATGTGTGCAAAGTGTGCTCGACCATTTACAAGTGGAAGCATTTTAAGTGCTTTAGATAAGAAATGGCATCCTGAATGTTTTGTATGTACTATATGTAAAAGAACTCTGGCCGATCAATCATTTCATGTGAAAAATGAAGATCCATTCTGTGCAAATTGTTGGAAAGAAAACTTTCAACCACGTTGTGCTGTAAGTAGAAAAAAATGAATAACAAAAGTTTAAAAAAATATTTATTGTTATAGTAAATCATCTCCTTTTTGGTTTTATTTCTAGTTAACTTTCCATGCATAGGTTTATATTATGAAAATATTCCTTATACTACGTTTACAATCTAAAGAAGTAGATCTTTAACGTAAACAGATCATTACAGATAGCTTTTTATGAGTTAGTTAAAGGTTTAGTGAAATTTATATTAGAAATTCACATTTTACCATGCGAATTCAAAGTTTATTGATTGTCTTCCTGAAAATACGGATAAACTCATTTCTAAGTCGTTTCGTATAAAAATTTGAATGATACACTTTCATGTGTAAAATAATTTGGGTCGTGACGGCGAACTATCTGCAAATAGCACGGTACTAAATTCTGTGATTTTAACTCTGAGGATCAGATGTTAGAAATTGAGAAAATATTTGAATTATTTCAAATTTGTGGGTTTCCTCTGTTGATGAGCTAACAGAGTGCAAGAAAATTAGGCAAAACATACTTTTCCTCCCAGCGATTTCTATCGTCTTACACAAAATAATGAGATTTGTTCTCATTGTCATTAGTATATTTTCACATTGGTCTTCTGCCTAATCCGCATACAGTCCAATAACCAGTACACGTGATGTGATTATACATAAATTGTGTGGACTTATCAATGGGCTCTTCTCGTTACCTGCAGGTTCTAGGTTCGACCTCTTATTGGATAATGTGTGCTTACCTCTTAAGAGTCCCAAACTTTGATTTTTTTTTCTTGATTTTTTGATTACAGCTTGATTCCACACTGTATTTTTGGTACAAGTAAGGAATTTTCAGCTTTGTGATATCAGTAGCCCAAATTTTGCAGGTGTGGGTTGGCAGGGGATCAAACCCCGGTCCATGTGCATGGTCGGCGAGAGTCCTAACCACTGTGCCACCGACGCACTCGAATATTATTGCATGGCGGCTTGCAAAGAAAACTGTTTCAAGCTCTTCTCTTGACTTGGACAACAAAGCCGTTCAGTACTTTCAGATTTTCTATGGTTCTCCAAATGATATCAGTTCGTGATCTAACTTGAAACTACAAGTGGAAATAATGGACAAATTGTAACACCTCATCAATAGTCACCTAGTTTATGATTAGGTTAATAGTTAAGTAATATATGTATAATTCCATTAATTCTTAGTAACACTTTATTTCCTATAAAATTTCAGTGTTAAAATAAGAAGCTCTACGTCATGAAAAATGAATATTTAATTACATAACACTCTTTTTTATGAAAGTAGGACGAATTTTTCAGTTTCTTGCGTCATCTGAATACGATTTATCAGTTCAGATAAAGCTTGAATTATGTCCCAGGGAAAGTTTGCTTTGCATCCCACGTCACAAAAACCCAGGTGAATTCAAATGCGGCAACACCTATTTCCAGTTGTCTAGTTTGCAAAAATGTCGTATTAATTTATTTTATAAGCTGATTTTGTCAGAATTGATAAATACTGCTGTCGACAAACATGATAAAGGAAGATCAAAGCTCTCTCTGTCTCTCTCTATGCATATATGCTGCTTGGTATTTAAAAGTCAAGAACTAATATAATTTTGTATTCACCTTATGAAACAAATTCTAGCGTATGCTGAAAAATAATGCTAAGAGGTAGATAGTTTAAGTTTCGAAAAAAAACAAAGGGAAAACTTGAAAGTGACTAAACACTTCATTTTTTTTGTAAAGAAAATCAACATGCATTGCACATACATTGAGAGCATATCCAAAACATCATTTCATTTAACGAGGACAAGAGAATTCCTGTAATATCTACCGAAAATAGAATCACATTTCAACATTTGGTTTTCATTTTTAAAGGTCAACATTAGAAAAATAATTAAAGTTCCGCATAACAAATAGACAATAATTTAGTGTTGGTTTGTAGGGATTTGATTGGTTTCAGGATTTCATCATGAGCTGACATCAGTTAGAGAACCATTGGAAAACCTGGGAGTACTGGACAGCTGTTTCGTCCTAGTTTGGGACTCTTCAGCAGTACGCACCCACCGGGTCCCAGTGGCTTAATGGTATACGAGCTCGCCTTGTAACCGGAAGGTCCTGGGTTTGAATCCCGGTGGGTGCGTACTGCTGAAGAGTCCCAAACTAGGACGAAACAGCTTCCAGTACTCCCAGGTTTTCCAATGGTTCTCTAACTGATGTCAGCTCATGATGAAATCCTGAAGACAATAATTTAGTTGTATCAGTGTAATAAATAATAGGGTAGGCGGATATTTGTGAACATAGAAATCTTTAAATTACTTGTAACACTCAAAGCATGAAACATGGAATTCGGGGTTAAATATAATCCCTAAATGTATTAAATGGTAATTATAATATTGATAGGCTGAAAAACAATTAAAGGCTTCCAACAGTTAAGTCTTGCAGCAAACACATAGACAATTTCTAATCCACACGAATGAGTTCAGTAAGTTTGGCTGAGAGCTACACTGAAAACCATTGTTTTATATTGTTCCAGTACGAGTGGACTGCACAGCATTGCGGTATTCACTACCCTACTTTATAAATTCGAGAAGAGAAAGTTACAGACAGATGCAATGAGTCCAGAATTACTTCATCATGTTACCTTCACAGTAGTGACGGTGTGTACTAGAATCCCTATGCGAACAAAACAGTGTTGGAAAAAATATATGATGTTAAATCTACCAGTGTGGCTAAGTAAAGCTGTAGTAAAAACCACCAACAGTTCGATATCAGACCACATGATCCAAACCTGTCACAAAGCCACTATTGAAGAGTCCTTCTGCATCATCTATCGGGTACCAAATAAACTGCCAAAAATATCCAGGTATCGCATATTCCAAACAACACAGACTATCGTGACTCGCCTGAGAAAACCGGTGCTCCGTGTGCAGAAGAAGCAAGTCCAGATACTATTACTGCCCTGGTCTACCTTCAGTGGGGACTATAGATTCATGAATTTGTATTATTATTTTTCCTAAGTTTTCTGATATTCAGTGTATTTTCATGTTGATGCTATCGGACTGTAATCCATTGGTATTATTACTGAATCGACGTCAATAACACTAATTCATTGACTATTATGTTTATTTAACTGTAGAACCTGATGAAGAGGAGGTTATCAAAAAGAATATTCTTTGTTCAGTAACCCTTCTTTTGAGAAATTTTAATCAGCACTTTTAATCAATTATAATGTAAAACAACTTAGTTATTTCATAAATTTACAGGCTCCTAATAAGTAAAGTGATTATGAGAAGATTTCTGATCATAGTGATAGGCTGTTTTATAGATTCTGTTACTAGCTGAAATATAGCCGGTTCAGAAGAAGACTAAATGACTTGAGGGTAGGACAGAAAGTCAACCTGAAAAGTCCCATCTTGATTATTTCAGATAAATATTTTAAAATATAAATTTTTAACAAATTTTTAGTGAAAAGTGGACTTTATTTTCTAATATTTTAGAGAATGTGATATTGATCAACCTTACTAGAGCGTGGTGTTACATTTATTTATTAACTTTTAGCTTTGTGTTTTGTATACATTTACACTTCTCCTGTTTTCCATGTATCATTTTCTGCTCAATGTGTAAATGTAGGATGTAGCAACTGAAACCATTACGTAACAATTTTAGTTGACACTGAAATCAAACCTATGTCATTTTGCTAGAAGATATATAAATAGTGGTTATGCATCAGTAAAAGGTTACTTTGATTCTTAGGGCGTCAATATATTCAGGTTTATCAATCTAGTATGTGAGTTAATTTAAAACTTCTACTAAAAGCTCACTACTTGTCAAATAAATATTGACTATAGATTACCAATAATAAATAATACAGACTGTTAAACGTCTGATCAGAGCGTAGTTTGTAAACTAAAACATTTTGTGTTTGAACATCATTATCTTGGAAGTAGTTATAACCTACTGCTTTAAGCGAAGATGCCCCACTGACAAGGAAAATATTCAAAATCTTGCTTTTTCTATAGTAAGACAAACTTCAAGAATTACTGAACACGAGATAAAATTCTAGTTTTGTTGCAAATAAGGACCTGCAGATCTACGAGCAAAAAGCAACAAATTGGCAGAAGAGGCAGCCAAGACAGGACTTCAAGTGAACATGGAGAAGACTTTAGTGATGAAGATGCCTAGCCAACAACAACAACCACTAATCACAACTAGCTGGAGAAATCTGAGGGAAGTCATCTCTTTCGCTTCGTTCCAACTACAGGCAACATGGATGCCAAAGCGAGGATCCGATTGGATCAGAAAGGGAAGACAGACCTATACTACATAAGTGTGATGTATTTACTATAAACAACTAGAATCGAATTTTCAGCGATTTTGTCAATTCACTTGGCTTGTCATGAAAAGCTTTTCAAACACACTCCAAACTGTCATCAACACCTGACTTTACTCCACACTGAAAATAAGATAGCCAGAAAGGAAAGACCACAAGGAACTCTGGAAACCAACCGACATATATACAGAAGAAAGTGGATTTGGATCAGACTCAGACTGTGGAGACCATCAGGTAACATCACATACTAGACTACTGAGTGAAACGTAAATGAATAACGACGAGTTGGGCTTGGATCCGCAGGTGACATGGAAGAGGTCCTGCGTGTGGAGAAAATGGTGGCTTATGATCAATCATGGAGTCAGCCAGCAAAAAACTGCAGAGAACAGAGTAAATTTAGCGATGCAATTCTGAAATCCGATGTTTCACTACAGACTAAAGGTAATACCAATAATAATCATTATTATAAATAAGATTTATTTGAATAAAGCTACTCAGACTTCCTCTTATTTGTAATATTTAATCATCCAATTTCCCTTGCATATCATTACTCTCTCATAAATTATTATTATTTGTTAATAATTTAAATGTTGAATGTATCAATCATTAATCTTTGTTTTAAATGAAAACATTCAGTGTAGATGTACTTTTCAAAAAAACAAAATTTCTGATCGAAATATTAAATTAGAAATTAAAAACAGTCTAAATTAATAAAGTTTTTTTTTATAGGCCTATCAATAGTTTTACCATCTAAATATACAATGGAATTCATTCTAAACGGCATAAGAAAGCTTTCAGTTATATTATATTACTGTTGACAAACTAATTCTCTTATGTTAACAAGTAATCACATGAAGTATTTTGTGCTGCTGAAAAAACAACAGTCTTATGTTTATAGTTGGTATATATGCCAATATATATGTGTGTTTGACTGCTAAGGTAGGCTAAAGCAATCCATTTCTTTGCGAAAACATTTGTTCATCGATGTATATGTAAATCGACAAAGGAGTTGATTGCACACCACAACAACAATATATTTTCTAACACCACACATGAATACAAGAGAGGAAAGGGGAAGAAATACTTCATGTGTCAATAAAATGAATGGTTAAGCCCTTATGTAATACTACTACTACTAATAATAATAATCATAAAAATATGTGCCCTAATCATAACTATCATCATTTTATTAATAGTAATATTAGTAATAATAATAATAATAATCCATTTGTACTATTCTACTAGTTTCTACTGATATACACAGTAAAAAAAAGGTATCCCCACTTGCGTATAAACAATCATATGCGCAAACATTTGTGAAAAACAAAAGAAAAACAACTGTCCAGAAGATAGAATTGTATATAGAATTACAACACATTTAAGAGAAGTTATTTTTCCTTCTGTCACTCTTTGTTGTAAGGCAAATATTCATTAATCTATTTAGGTATTCTATATTATCGTAAATTTGCACAACTTGTGTACATTTGAGAGAATGGTTTTTCATCCCAAAGTATGAATCCGTATGATTAATTATCATAAAAGTTTATTGGGATTCTTCTCACATAAATTAATTTGACCATTATATTCAAATAATTGAATTATGAGCTTTTCTAGGGTTTGACATTGATTTCGGTGTAGATGTCGTCAAGAACCAATATCATTTAGAGATCTTTGAAAACTAGAGAGCACTGGACAGTTATTTCCCCCTAGTTTTGGACTCCTCAGCAATGCACACCCACAACTTCATCGGGGATCGAACCTGAAACTTTTAGGTTAGGAGACTAAACTCGTTAACCATTCAGTCTATTAGCGAAAATTCAGTGACCTATGAATTCTAACCTTTTACTGGTCTGGTAACCTGAAAGTCCTGGGTTCGACTCTCTATGTGGTCGTGGGTGTGCACATCTAGGGACTCCCAGACAAAGACAAACAAATGCCTTGTGACTTCTGACTGATGTTGGTTCAAGACAAAATCTACATGGTAATTTAATAAGACGAAAAAATTTAGGAAGTTTTTAAAATTCAATTTTTATTTCAGATTGAGTATAAGTTTCCAGACCGTAGGTGTTACGAACTTCATGGAATAATTTGGGCGCCAAAACTCTTGAGCAGTTTATAAAATACGATAAATAGACTTCTTAAGTAAATGGTCTTAGAAAAGGGTCATTTATAAAAGAAAATTTGACCTGATAAATATCAGTATGCATTGTATAGACATTACTATTATTATTACTCCTAATCCATTCTTCATTCAGTAATTACATATTAACTTCCTGCTTGCAGTGATGGGAGTTATGAAGGTGACATTTCTTGTGTATGATTTCAGCTTTCCATATTTAATATCTACTTTAACATCTTTGTACTTTTGTTGGTTGTAGGTTCTTGTGATAATAGGAAGTGTATTGGCTGTGCTGTATATATATATATATATATATATATGCATTAGATGGTTGAAGGTAGTCGGCAGGAGGCCTTGAACTTCATTTTCGCGCTAGCTGGCACTCATCAGTCAGCAGGGAGTATCTACAACCTTGAATGAACTCATGTCCCTTCTGGGATTCGAACCCACATCACCTAGAACTGCAATCAGAGACGTTACCACTGAGCTCTTTGGGCTAGTGACTGACTTCCTGTAGGATTGCATTGGGTATTTTCGATCGGAGGCTAGTCAGCAACTAGTGCAATGTGTCTAGCCTTATCTTTGGTGCAGACTGAATTCTGTCGGTCATATATATATATATATATATATATATATATAGTTCTCCATTTCTGTCTTTTTTTCTGAGTGCATGTTAGCTGCGTGCTCTGCAGTATGGATAACGTGTGACCCACTCTTATTAATTCTAACCTGCTTTACTGTTATTATTACCCTTCCAAAAACTGTATAAATCCCACCAGCTTTCATATACCCCGGTCATCTAAGAACCTTGCAGTCATGAGAACTGTCTGTAGAATCATACTGCTATTTTATTATCACTTTAACATAATCATATTGATTTGTTATAAGTTATATTTACGCCTAACATGGTACAACCATTTAGTTTTACTATTTAAATAAAAATTTCTAATAGATAGGCTTAGCGTCGGTGGTCCAGTGGTAGAATGCTCACCAGCCACCCTGTAGGTCTGGATACTATTCCCGAATTGTATACTCCCAAACGTTACCTAGTTTACTAGAGGGTAGTAAGATCAGAAAAGAGGGAAAGTTAAGCGTAAGGCGTAAGTGTAACCTCAACCTGGAAAAAAGACACCACCATTACAGAAACTTCAAATCTTGAAGCCCTACGTACATAAGGAATGAAAAATAAATAAATAATCTTAAAACTATAATAAATTTACATTTTCTCTCTCTCTCTCTCACTCACTGTATTCATATTTTCATTAGCAAAACTTAAAGGCGAAAAAAGCAACAGTTTTATTTTAGTGACATTTCATTGAAGGAAAAGTCAAACAAGATGAACTACTACTACTACCAATACTAGGGATATTCTTATTTGTAAGGTAATTGCTATGCTTCTGGCTAATAAACACATTGACAAAATCTTTATTCTACTTAAGTGTTAATAGGGTATACAGGGTATGTGAAAAGTAATTACCACACTGATAAGGTACTTTTAGGGAATTAGAAGTATGCATGCACTTAATTGTATATTTATTGTTTTCATTTATTAACATGGACACATTATGTCTTAAAATGAGTAAGATACGATAAATGTTTCGAATGATGACAAAAGTAAATTCCCAGTTAAACAATTTTCTAATGCTATACTGTCAGTTTCCTGTTTGTGTAGAATGTTTGAATCCTGTACAAATGTAGCACACATTATTATTATCATTATTACTGCTATCATTATATTTGTATAAATCATGTTTATAAATGATTATATTTTACTGCATACTTGTCAGGATTTGATAATGAACTAAAAAGTTGTAAAGAACAAAAGTTTCTTGTAACATAACTTTATTTCCAAGGTACAAAATGAGTTTTATGATAAATGACTTAGATTATCTCTTCAAAATAAAATACATGAATTTCCTTGAAGTATATTTTGATTTCTCTAATGAGTATTGTATTACAAGTATCTGATATCAGTGACAATAGAAACTTAATAGGCTGGAATGTAAGTTGTACTATTCTTTGTCAATTAGAATAAATAGTGTATGACACGAACAAGTTGCTATTTGTAACTAAATTCTGAGATGCATTGTTGAAGTTATTCTGATAAAATACCTTTGATAAGGTTTGATTAATACATTTGAATTATACAGCTGTGTGTAGATAGATACATAAGTTATGGTGTTGTGGCAAAATTGTGTACACACTCTAGTCCTAAAGAAAACTGAAGTTTGCTGACAGTTATGCGAGTCCCTTTTTATAGTCGTAAATATTCATAGTTAATGAAGGAAGAACATTTTTCAACAGCTTTCATCAGAACGAGATTTACTGACATACATTTCATCTATTTCGCTTCCATGAAGTGTGGTACTTTAGAAAAATTTAATTTCAGCAAGACTGTCTTCAAATACTCACTGAGATGTTTACCCCAAATGTTGGTAATGTAGACGAAAAGTTTTGATTGATCTTTAGCTTTCATTAACCGTGGTAAGATACACTAGACGTCATAGCTTGTTGGCTAAATATGAAAATGAAGCTACCAACCCTTTCATGTGAAAATTGATGGTCAGAATTTAGAAAATTTGAAAGATTCACCTAATCGATTTATTCAACTGAAATACACTGCTAGTAGGCTTTATTCTTGATCAACGTAAATGTTATCCACTGCTTAGATCATCCCGATCTGTCTAACAGGTACTAGTGGTTGGTGTAGGTGAATTGTCATTAGGATGTCCTGTACTAGTTTTAGCCTCATTGTTTGTAACCTTTTAAAAAGAAATAAATGGATTTACATTCTACATACTTTAAGAGTCAGTCAAACAACCATTCTGAGCATCTTGGCAACTAGATAATCAATCCCAGATTATAATAAAGACTCAGTGTTAAAGTTTCTTTTGAATTTAAATGTTTCTTATCCTTCAGTATATAAAAAGTAAAAGATAAAACTACCTAATCAAAAGGAATACAATATCTGTAGGTGGAATGGAAGTCACAGATTCCTCATTATCCTATTGGATTAGATTTAAAATACTAAGGCGGTAAACAGTAAGAATACACTTGAAGTTAAACAGTGATTTTTTGTTCCAATGAAACTTATATGTATGTAAACAGTTTATTTATAACAGCGGCAAACGCTAATATGTTTTATGATAATGTCTAGTGTCAGTGGATTTGTTGTCTAACAGTTATTTTTCATTATTGGTTTAATATGCATTATTCCACCCGAATTTATAGTCCATTCGAAAAAAAGCTACCTTAGAAGACACATATACAGTTGTGTATCGAAAAATAATGTCGGTAACTTAATGGAAAAATGTTTGCTAGACGGGTTTGATTGCCGACCAACGCATTCCTAAGCTTCACTTAGTTTACCAGCTAGCTATTAGTAGGACTAGAAATGAAGGTAGGTCGGGTGTGGGGCTGGAAACGCACTCCTTGGTAAACACAACACAACACCGCTATGAAAACTTGAAAGTCAGTAACATTTTGTTTCAGTAGGAAGGCGAGGAATGAAAAGAGAAAAATGTAGAAAAAATTATTAACACAAGTAATAACCTTCACACATGAGAATTAAATTAGTGTTAGAAGGCATTTAGGTGTTTTAATGTGGACGTCATCAAAAAAGTTACACTTTCACATTGGTGAAGATTTACAAACTTTCAACTGACTGAAGGTTTTACAGCTTAATTTTTAATTATAAAACTGGATTCCAGAATTTATGATTTGTTATGATTTGTGCGTCGGTGGCACAGTGGTTATCACTTTCGCCGACCATGCACATTGTCCGAGGTTCGACCCCCTGCCGACTCACACCTGATATCAATGGTCGGCCTGCAAAATTCGGGCTACCGATATTAGATGCTGAAAATTCCATACTCGTACCAAAAATACAGTGTGGAATCAAGCTGTAATCCCCCCCCCCAAAAAAAATTTGTTATTTATAATGACCCTTGAGGATTCTAAAATAATAAGACATGAGTCGCACTGAGAGCACTTTATGGAGTAGTGTGAGCAGGTATTTGTATTACTAGCCTCACTCACTATTCAACTATACTGTGATAAAGACATTTACGTTACTCACCAATGCTCGTAACAAATTATTAAAATTCATGCACTTTTAAAACTTAACACAGACTATTCCGGATGTGATTCTTAAAGTTATTTACACAGATCGCTGAAGTTTTACGTGGGATTTATGATCTAGAGGTGAAAGGTACCGTTAGCTTAGTAAATTTTGTGGTTAATTTTGATTGCAGAGAGAAGTCGGTAAGAGAACCTTTGAGTACCGGACATGTGTTTCGTCCTAGTCTTGGGCTCTTCATCAGTACGCAGACACCACAGTTCAAAACCATGAACTTCCAGGTACAAGGCAAGCTCGTAGACCCTTCAGCATGGGTCCGAACCCTAATGGTTATGTACTCCTGGAGAGCTCAAAAACTGGACAGAGCCAATACTCTCTCATTTTCATTGACTTCCCAGCTGATATCAATCTGTGATCAATCTTTAAACGAGTGAAGTCCCTGAAAACTAACTCAGGGAAGTTGTGAAGTGTTTAACGCATAATTATTTTTACATGGATTTAATGCCACAGTAATTTCAGTATTTTTCCTTACTTCTTACTTCTCTCATAATATTCACCATTTACAAAAATTTTAATACTACGGACAATTGATACATTTTACTGTTGATTTTGAATCTACGTACGTGTATTCAGTCTTTTAGATAATATAAGCAACTGACAGAACAACTAATTACGTGTCATGCAATTTTATGAACAATGATCACTCAGTCAGAGTATTTAACATGGGATCACACATCAAAGTTATCTACAGAACACATTAAAATGAAGAACTTTATGGTTAATGTATTTTATTTTGGTATTATTCACAAGTACATAAACAAATGGTCATAGGATTTCAAAATCACTATATGACTAGTCATCTATTAAATTAAGAAACAATGTTTTGCGTTTTGCTATTTTGATCACATATATTAACATACACGTATAAACACAAATCTTTTAATACACTAGAAAGTAATTGGTTTATGCAAACCGTTTGACAGATGCATTTACAAAAAGATTTGAATGTTACAGTAATACACCTTATTAGCAGTATACAGTAGAATACACCATGTATAGAATATGTGTTCAGGGTACTTGTTGGTATATACTGTTTGAAGTATTCAAGAAAAGCTTGCTAAAATACATCAGTTTATTCTTTATTTTTGAATACAGCTTGATTCCACATCGTATATTTGGCAACAAGTAAGGAATTTTCAGCATCTAATATCGGTAGCCCAAATTTTGCAGGCCGACCATAGATATCAGGTGTGAGTCGGCAGGAGATCGAACCCCTGATCATGTGCATGGTCGGCGAGAGTCATAACCGCTGTGCCACTGAAGCACAACTTTTATTTAGAGATTCGAATAAAAACAAAACAACCATTGTTTTGAATTAGTTGTGTTCTCTGAGCTGGTTAATATAATTGCACAGCTTTCGCCGCCCTTCTAGGCAGCATCTTCAACATCATTATGTTGGATTAGAAAACGAATCCAAGAATACAAATTGACTGTAGAAAGTCATGATACATATTCTTTCCTATCAATGCATGTAGATAATTATGAACACCGTTTTGATTGGAATAATGTAGAAATTTTAAATAGAGGAAACACCAAATATACTACCACGGAATTCCTAGAAACCTAGATCACAACTAATTCAATATCATCAACCTGAGCTATAAATCTTCTCCATTACAGCCACTGTCTTATTCTCTTACCCCTTAACGCTTGATTATTTTCATATATGGGAAGTAAGTGTGCGATAAGATTGTTCGGAATACATTGCTTACATACATTACACGAATCGGTTAAATTAGTCTTCTTATCGACTTGTCAAAATTTATAAACGGAATTAAGTGTTTGAAATAGTTTCTTGATTGCTTATTTATTTATTGGTTTGCATTTTTCTGGAGTACAACATGTTCATCTTCTTTTTGCATAACGCATATACAGTTTTCTTCAATTTATTTAAGGTTCTTTTTATTAATCTGCTCTAAAGAAGGTGTACTTTTACGGAAATGTCAATATCATTAATATGCCTAACTCGCGTAGGTAGAAAGATTAAGTAACAAATTGTTACATCTCTTAACATATACTAAAGTGTTTGTCATTTTTTGTTATACAATCAGTTTGATACATTATGTATATATACATATATATGCATACTGTTGAAAAAATATTTGTGTATGTACTTAAACAGTTAAATAATCTGATCAACTATGATGATATGAATAATATAATGAAAATGGAGTTAAAAATCAAAATGCTGTACACTGATTTACAACGAATTGTATAATTCCTTTAAACCATTTTAGAAAACTAAATGATACATTTTCGATGAAATTATAATATAGTAGATTATACATTTTATCACCAAAATCAAATATCTGTCTTTTTAATTAATATTAATAATTCCCATTGAGATATAAAGCAAGGATTCCAGCGAAGAAAAATTCCCTATTCAGCGATTTCACTTTTTTTGTAATTCATATATAAATAATAGTTGCATAGTTATAAAGATGACATTGTTGAAAAGAGCATTTTCTTCATTGTAATCTCCGCTTTACATATTTGTCTGCAAAACTATTGTAGACTAGAAGTGACTGTATGGAACTGGGTGCAGTGGAAATGTCCCACTGAAAACAGAAGGAATGAATAATAACAGTAATCATAATACTACATAAACTATTGTAAATAATCTATTTAGTGTCCGTGTAATTGAAATGTGAAATCCATATGAACTTAATTTCTAAGCTTATAAATCACTTAGCCTCGATGTTTCACCACTACATTATTAAGGTAACAACGTCTAGGTTGCTTTTCTAACACATTCTTCGCTGATCAGAATACATCTCAATGATGTCGGTTTATTCGTAACTATATGATAAGTATTATTAGCATTATTCCCTTAGGTTCGTAGTGGAACATATGGTTTTAGCAGTACATCTTCAGCTCACTAAGTTGTCCGCCGCCGTTCACTACCAACTCTATGATTTTTCATAGCATTTTGTTTTCCCCTCACATGATCTGCTCCCCTGTAAAGTCAGACCCACACCCAAATATTCGTTTCCTATACTGGTCCCAGTGGACAGCCTGTAGTGTGACAGTATTCAGCTATTTTCTCAGTGTAAGTTCGATCCTTCTCCACTTAATTCTGCATATTTGCTGGGTAATAAGTTCTTTGTCAGTTCGTTGGAGTAGTTTCTTATGGTTTATACTCCCTGTTCATCCAAATTTTAATACTGAGCCCAAGCAGCTGATGATAAAAGTCTGCTAAAATCTCTTGGAAATGCATTCCGTGAAGCGTTTATCAAGTCTTTGAACCGCATCAAAGCACTGACTTGACATTAGTATTGAAATTTCGAAACTTTTTACTCATGATAAGTAGAGCAAATTTCCACAACGATTCCAGAACAATGAAGGTGTTTATTACTTTTCTGATATCGTCTGTGACAACGTCATTTGTGTCTCCCGTAGTTGAAATGATGCTACTGAGGTAAGTGAAAAAGGTGGCTTCCCATTCACAGTGACTAGTTTGTTCTTGGTTAAGTGTTTCCACCGCCGCTGTTTCCTCAATGTTCACTTGAAGTCCTGTCTTAGCTGCAACTTGGTAGAAAATCTTACTTTTCATAGCGTTCACCAGGTAAAGTTTAACTATCCACATTTGCTCACTGTAGTTTGCTTCATCATTTCAAGTTAGATTTCACTATGAACCCATATTATTTACACAACTAAGATGTGCAGGATACCTGATTTCATTCTAGTTCGCTGACATTTAGTCGCTGGGTTGAGACCTAAGCATCCATAATTTCAATACTCTTAACAATTTGCCTCATATAGTACTATAGCAGTTCAATGTCACCTGTTAATAAATGTTCTTATATCTAAATTTTAACTGGTAATAACAAACTACCTGCTTAGTGATTCCAGCTTTTCCCTGCTTCTTCACATGATTCTGATTTTTGATGCAATCTCCATGGTACTATCATATACACACTGACTGCTTTAAATTTATCTAGGTGTATGTACAAAAGTACCACTTAAGCATGTAATGAAAAATAAAAATTAGACAGAAGAGTAAAACGTGTATTCATTTAAATCTATTCGAGTGATTCTCATAAAATTATGCCAAATTATTTTTTTATAAAAAAACCCATTTCGTAATCCACTTCATTCTATTCATAAAATAACAGCTATACATGAAACTTACTATACAGTACAACATTACTGCTAATTGTAAATCTAAACTTTACAAGTTTACACAAAAGATTGGATGGTTTTATTGTGTTTTAGTTTTCTTTAATGACTTTAATGACTTACCATTAATTACTTGAATGTCAGACAGGCTTTAGTGGTCTGATATTATCTTTAAATGATCTATGTTGTTTCTCTGCTTACGCTGAAATGTTTCTACAGTAAAGATTTAACATTTTATTGGTATATGTATATGTATATATATGCCATCTATTCTATATTCTTGACAAATGGTTTTATAGATTTACAACAATTAGCTTTTATCTAGATATATGATTATTTCTCCGTTTAATGTTCGACATTAAGTTAGTAAAAGAAAAAAACAATAGCAAAAGAAAGCCTCGTATGCATTTGGAATGAAACTTAGTATTTTAGGAAAATTTATTCTCTTTTTTCACCTATATCAAGACTACTGGCAGTTGAATTATTTAATAGTACACAACGAACATACAAATGACAATTTTTCCACTAGAAATTGCTTTTAGATGATATTATAGTAGTTGTTACGTCGGTGGTTCAGCGATAGAATGCTGGTCGACCATGACGTGGTCCGGAGTTGGAGTGCTGCCCGGCTCACACCTTTGCCTCTTTTAGCCGGTTATAATCCTCACAGAGAGGGGAGGTTGAGCGTGAGGCTAGAAACCCCACCCCGTAAAAAAAGCATCACTTCTACTAAAAATACAAAGCTGTGGCTTGAAGTCCTATGTTCCACTGGGAATGTAAAGGAATTTAAAAATAGGGACTGTTGCAGTGGTGAATTTTAGAGTATTTATTACTCTTTATTCGTGTGGGACATTTTTGTCCTACATTTTCTTGAAATAAGTCAACATATTCTTGAAGTTTTATGAAGGAGACACTTTCGAAAATGAATTGAGTCATATACAGTATGTACATAAATATAACACTTTGAAATTAATTAAACACCCATCAGTGATTGCCTAACAGACTGACTTACATGAGTTTAAGCGAGACGTCATGATCTTTGGGATCCACTATATTTGATCTGCAAATTTACACTGCTTATAGCATAGATTGATGGTGGCAGGAGTTATTACCGGTTGACAGAAGTTGGGATTCATGATTCCTGGTCATTAGTTCACACTATTGAAGAGTTCAAGTTCAGAATGAAACGACTAGTCAGTGCATCTTTGGTTCGCACTGGTTTTCTAAGTGATGTCGGTTCATGAGAAAATCCACCCGGAAACATATATTTGCATTGTTACGATCTCCTGTAAAGTCGTATGCTGAATATTCATGTGATCAAGAAGGTTTATTAAAACTGAGATTCAACTGATTTAAGTTCTGGAAACGAAGTTAAAAAATTGAGGAGAAAATCAGAAAAGGTTAATAAAAACAAACACATATTTGGAAGTAGTATACCTACAGTTCTTTTACGAAGTGAATTGAAGAGAATTAAGGTACAGAAATAAAGCAAATCACTATTTTTTTTTTTTTATTTTATTTATTTTATTTTTGATTACAGCTTGATTCCACACTGTATTTTTGGTACAGGTATGGAATTTTCAGCGTGGATATCGGTAGCCCAAATTTCCCAGGCCGACCATAGATATCAGGTGTGCGTCGGTGTGGGCTCGAACCCCGGACCATGTGCATGGTTGGCGAGAGTCCTAACCACTGCGCCACTGCACCACTACCAGGATATGATGAAACGAGAGGTGTATCCATCATTTTGAAATTAAAAAAAATTAAAATTTAAGAGTTGGTTCTTTACACTAATCCCTGGTAAAATACGTTGACAAAACTGGTCGAACCAACTAAATCTTCTTCTGAATTTACTCACTTATCATACGATTAAAATTCCTCTTGAATTTTCGTTTTCCACACATTATTATTATTGATTTTGTTAAAGGTAAGACATTTTTTTATATCCCGAATTAAAAGGAATTTATTATATTAGCATAGAATTGTAAGACAAAAATATGAAATCCTAACAGATTATTAAACATGAAATAATTTTTATTCAAGATAAACATTACTATCATTATGTTATCATATTTGATTCACTGCAACTCAATAAAATTTTGTCATTTGAAACAGTTTTAAAAGTGACTAATACTCTCACATCTACTAACTTTCTTCTTATAAAATGATAACCTCACAATACCATATGTTACATAAGTAGTCAGTAGAAAGTCTGTACTTTTTATTACTGATTTCAATAAGAATGAGTAGTATATACTAAACATTGTTAGAGATGAAAATTTTGAATAAAACATAGAATCAGAACTATATAGGAAAAGCCTGGTGCCAGTTTAAAATGTTAGCAAATATCCTGGCTGTAGCAGTTTCATATTCAATACACTTTTCAGTTCATAACCAAATACAAAATTCTCATTTTGGTCACTTTTATATGTTTATTAATTATTAGCATAATTGTCAAGTTTAATTTTGGTTGTATTATTATAATGCTTCGTTTCAAATTACCAAGTTGACAGATTAATCCACCTAATATGATATATTATTTGGTGTTCACATAACTCGATCTTTCTCTTAATTTCTCACCACGTTCAGATTATGACTAACCTCTGAACGACTATAGAACATTTTCTGATTTTTTGAGTATGTAACTTGAGAAATGTTATTGTACATTCAACAATAAAACTAAGCCGACGTAATAAATTTATCAGTTTCATTGAATAAGTCTTCATAATTATATTTAGGCAACAAGCCTCAAAGGTAAAAGTTTAAAAAACTGCATATTCATGGTTTCATGCTTGTATATGTGGCCTTCTGCACCAGGTATACTTCGTTTTCTTTTCTAGTATCCTAGTATGGGTCATTCAGACTGGTGTATTTTGGGTTACGATTCAACATCTTTCAAAATAAACTCCATTCTCTAAATACTCACTCCCTGCATATAATTATCTGAGTTTTGTTCCCAAAGGAATGTAGACTAATGACAATAAATTACAATGGTTTAGTGAAGATGTCATCTACACCTGGACAGTTCGTTCTGAGTAACATCTTTTGTAAATTAAGTGACCTGAAATGAGCACTGTGGTAAAATCGTCTGCCTGTTGACATGAATTTCTTTTGAGTCTAATGCGAATATTTATAAGAGAGTAAAATGAGAGTCTTGCTTAAATATAACAATCATTGTGTAATTAAATAGCCTCTGGCTCACCGTTTCATCCATCAGGAGACTTACAGCTAGATTTACAGCCATCACTTGGTAGATATATTCATTTTCAATGTTGTTCAATTTTCATCATCGTTCTAGTAGAAATTCACTTACTCTCATTTTCATTTCAGCTATTATTTGAAGAGGAATCCTACTCTTCTTTTATTCATTTTTTTACTTCGTACATGCTTAGTTTTAAGTGGTCACATATCATCTATTCTATTTCTATTTCTAATATTTACTATTACAGACGTGTAATAAAATTATTGATCCATGCGAACAATATATGACATATAACGAAAGAGCTTATCATAAAAATTGTTTCACATGTGCTTCATGTCATCAAAGTTTGGCCGGTAAACAATTCTGTATTAAAGATAATGCCTACTATTGCACTGATCATGTTTAAAGCTAAATGCAATTGAGAAAATAAGGTGAGTACTAGTCTGGTTAGTTTATTTTATTTTTCTTTACCGTACCGTACTACATTGATATTATGTAGTTTTATTGACTTCACAAATTGATCTTCACTGATATAGTGAGGTTATCCAGTTTGTTCTAGTTTAGTGTGAAAGTGAATTTCTGATATTGGCTTTGAATGTGTAAACAACGTTTAACTGAACTATGGGTAAGTTGGCTGTTTCTGTTTTTTTTTTAATATCTGAAGTCAACATAACTTCTATAAAATCAGCGATAAGTTCATTCATTCACTTAAAGCATTCGGATTTATTTATGCCTTTGTTTAGTAAACCGAAAACAAGCGGTACACTTACAGAACATAATAACTACACTGTGAACTGAATAAGAATACCTTTGGTGCATTCGACATCCAAAATGCAACAATGAACTAAAACAGTTTGTAAATGAATCAATAAAATTAGACATGTAGTACACAGTGTAGAATGAAAGTAGAATAAAAAATGTCGGCAAATATGTTTTTATAGTTTTGTATGACATAAACAATGATTTGAAGCAGTAAAATAGTAATTATTAATGTAGTAAAATGTGTATAAACACTTTTTGGGAAGGTTGTTCACGATATACAAAAAATTCTTGTCTTAGAAAACAACTGAAAGTTCAGAAGTAAAACTAACTATTTACAAATTTTAGGTAATCAGAAAAAAGTAAATGAAGAAAGAACTTTATAAAAAAGAATTAACCAACCAACGATTAACATCAGTTACCATCAGCGGGAAAGGAGGCCGTCTCCTGCACTTACCATAACAGGGATCGAAATAAAAGTATACCTGAACTACTCTGAAATCGGTGTGGAAATTCACTAGACTCCGCATAAGGAACTACATCCAAGTTTTGAACGCTAATGTCAATTAACTGCTTGTATGTGGTTCAGAAACTTGGCGGTTTATGAAAACCATTTTCAACAGACTAGGACATGCTTTCATCAGCTCATGCCTTCGCCTCATACTGAAGATCACATAACCACGAGGAAAGGATAAGGAACAGGGGACCTGTTGCCCAACCAGTTTGCAGAAGGGAACACAGATCGATTCGAAATGTGTTGGAAAGACCGTCTGGAGTGGAGCCAAAATGGAAAAAGACTAGTAAGACACAGGTCCGACTGTGACATTACAGATATCGTGTAAGGACGAAATGGAAGTATGTGATCATTCATGGAGTAAAAAATTATAAAGACTTTAGATAACAGAGTGGAAATCCAATATACTGGTAAAATCCTACAAAATGAAACAATTTCAGTAAGACAGTTTTATTTTAGGGAACACAATCTAAGCAATTGTGTTTTTATTGATTTGTCATTTGGCCTTTTTAGCTACATGATAAAATTACTAAGCATTGACATTTGATACCACTGTGATAAACAGCATAAAATGACTACTTAGATTATAAAAACACTTACATGAATCTATCCCTTTTATTATTTTTGTTACTTTGGTCACCTTGATTATTATCCACTAGCTCATACTACTGTTATTATTAATCCCTTGGGTTCCAAGTAGAGCATAGGGATTCAACTACACATCCTGACTTTGTTCGATTGTCTGCTGTCCTCCTCAGCTGGGTCCAGGATTGCCCATAATCTCTCATTTCCTCTCGCACAGTCTCCTCCATGGCACCCTAGGACGACCCACTTGTCGCTTCCTATTTGGATTCTACTTAAGCCTTGGCCTGGCACGCGATGTCATTCGATGGCCTCTTCATATACTTGAACTTTAATTCTATATAACACATTGGTATTAAATGTCCATAGTCAGTAATTTTTCTCATGTAGTTGTAAAACCAGATGAGAAATTACTGAGAATATATATCTGCTCTAATTTTGTTCCCTAATTATCGTAATGAGAGTAGTATAAATATTCTTTTTAAAGCAAAGTAATTCTAGATTTGTTTTGTATCTTCATTAATCGCACATGTATTGCAGACAAGGCACAAATAACGTGGTTTAAATCAAAGCACGTCGAATTACAAATAAATCCACAGTACTTAAAATGAAACAGACTGCCCCCTTTAAATGACCCAATAACCATTCCAGGTCCCCACTGTTGTTCTTGCTTTCATCCAGAGGAGATGCATCGGCTGGCTGACTGGCTTCCCAAAGGCTTGCTTTCACAAGCCCGTTGTGTCATTTCACCTCTCCGATTCCAGGAAAGAATAAGATTGTTATTTGAAGATTTTGTATTTTTTTTTTGATATATTTATGTGCATTGAGGTTTCTCTAGCGGTTTGATAGCTTTTGTGGTGTAGGGTCGCTAGTGCCACGCCCAACCCTCCCTCTTTACCCAGACTTGGGACCAATTAGAAAACCAGCACGCTAGTTAACTAGGTGAGGTTACCCAATACATATAGAAGAGCATAATTACTGTTCAGTCTCCAGTTACTAATACAGAATTTAAACGTCTTACGACTATATTTTAAAGATTTGCTCCATCACTGAATTCACGAAGAAAATATTCAGTGATTTCAATATTTCTCAGAATGTTAAAATTCCTATTAACATTAAGTCGATAAAGCAAACAGAAGAAGACTACGCAATTCAAACGAGAGTAGAGTGCATAAACAAAGTGATAAGTTATAAGACATTGTAAAATATATGTAAATATATACTTCCCAAGGTATAACACTTGGGTGGTAAACACGCATATATTAAATTCTGGTCACTAGATTGAAAATTCAACCTCCAAGTTGAAATATGCGTGATCCGAAAGAAAAATGCATGAACCACTGACACGTTAATATAGTTAAACAGCAATATTAATCACATTAAGAAAAAGAGGAAGTTGGATTACATAAAAGAACAGTACACTTTTTGGAACAATCTTTCCGCTTTAATAAATATGTCCTCAAAGCATTGATGAATATAGTATATATATATATATATATATATATTAATAAAATGTTATCACAGTACGAAAGGTCATAAACACTCTTTCCAAATAAAAACAAATAATATTGCACATATATTTCCTTTGAATGGAATTAGGTTAAATAATCATAAAATTATAACAACTAATAACCAGTTGTTATTCTTTTCACAAAGTGTTGAAGGGTGTAACTGAAATTTATAAGACTGCTTTTCGCCCATACCTATTTGACGAATATGAATAAAATGGCACATTTCAAGAAAGCTGTTATTGCAGTGGTATAATAACATAATGACATAAATCTAGAAGAGGATTCAAGATTTTAAAAAGTAAAAACAAGCGCTTTCGCTAGGAGACTTTTTCAACGAATTTATCTTCAGGCTATACGGTCGTATATATATATATATATATATATATAAATTTTTGTAAGTCAATGTGAACTGTGACCGTTTATTTGTGATTATATTCATAGGTAAACATAAAGTAAAACAGGTTATTTAATTTATTAAACAGTTCATGGAATGTATAAATCTTAGAAAGGTGTGTAAAGTTATTAAGATCAATTGGTGATTAAAGCATTAAGTAAATAGATGGGAGTTTTGGGAACACAGGATCACAAAGCAATTATAATCAATTAAATTATAAAGAGTGACTGGTGAGACGATACCGTAAGTTGATCAAAATGAAAATAATTATAGCGATCGAAGTAATAAAGGGCAGATAGACGGTGTGAATAAACAAGACGAAGGGATTGGCTGGACAAACGTCCTCTGTATAAGAATGTATAGCCTAATAATAAACTCGTCAAAGAGATTCTCTACTCCGAGTCACTTATTTGATTTTCTAATGGAAGGACTTTCACATAAAGAGATTTGGGACATAGTTTATGCGTAGTAAAAGGGGGATTTTATGCGCAGAGAGAAAATAGTACCATATGCCTTACAGCCAGGAATTGTTGTGTAAGCATGAGAAGTGTTTGACATCTAATATCAGACTGCAGAACACCACTGTTATGATGTATGCATAAACAGTCAACAATTAGTCATACAAAGAAAGAAGAGAAATGCGAAAATACATGCGAATGAAGAGATGTCCAAATTTATCTACCTGGCTGAATAAAACTCCATCTGACAAACTAAAAGATGCGCAACTTGCAAGTTACACAGTTCACTGTGACAATTATCCAGAAATGTAAAATTTTTCAAACCGTTCGGTCAACCAGTAGGGTTTGCTAGACAGATCAAGCTGATGTAAACCACAGAAAGCGGTTTCGATCATTTGTAGTCAAGCTCATTAGCAATGTATCCAGTTTGAACCAGTTTAGAGAACCAATTCAGTCCAGGCCACCGAAATTCTGGTTGATAACATTTAACGTTGTGAAGTTATGACTGTCTATATCAACTTTAATCATAAGTCTGGTCAGAAAAATATCCCGAATTTTTCGATCGAAAGGCTGAAAGCTTATTAATTAGATCAATGTAATCTAAGTAATGCGTTGGTGGTATAGCGGTTAGGACGCTCGCCGACCATTCTCATGGTCCGGGGTCCGATCCCCGGCCGACACATTCCTTTACCTTACTGAGCCAGAAATAATGCTGGTAAAGAGGAAAGGTTGGGCATGAGGCTAGCAACCCTATCCTGTAAAATAAACATTGCTACAGAAACTTCAAGCCACTAGCTTGAAGCCCTATGTTCCACTGGGGAACGTGAAGGAAAAATATAAAAAAATAAATAAATCTAAATAATGTCGTTTTATTTCTTTGCATTCCTTGTGGAACATGCTGCTTAAAGATTTCTAGTTTCAGTAACATTGAGCTTGTTTTTTCGAGGTTATGTCGCAAGCCCCATGTTTAACCTTCCTTCTTCAGACTTACTGTCAGCTAGTAAACTAAATGGGGTTTAAGGATGCGTCAGCCGGAAACTGAGCTCGAATCACGTGTGTGGTTGGCAGGCATTCTACCTATGAACCGCTGTGGCATGTATTGCATAAGTGACTACGAACATGATTGACTGACCGACTGGTTTCAAAGTAGAACTTTGTACACATGTGCACCAGTTCGAGTCGCCACACTTTATGTAGAGCACAAAGCAAGAGATAAGAGTAAAGAGAGATTCAAAAGAGACAACAAACAGAAATATGAGGAAAAAAGAATAGTAATATGAAAGAACGGTAGGATTTTACCGAATACTATAAATCAGAAAGAGTGAAATGCAACTGCTCCAGCCATTAGGAACGATTTTAGGCCATATTACCCGTTATCTACAGCCTTCAATGGTTTTTACCATCCCGAAGACCCCAAATGGGAAGCCAGTCTACAATTACCTAACATTTGTGGGTTTCATTGACTGGTACCGTGTTTTGGTTTAACCGCCATTGGTTTTTTTCAACCTAACTCTATGTTAGCTAACATTTCCCATCGAGGAAGGCGATGACTAGGCATGCATGCGTAGGACATGTCCCAACCATCTCAATCGGTGTAACTTCACAACATCATCGATTGATTTCCCCTCCTTACCTAGGAACATCAAAATTCACATTCTATATAAATATGAATCAATAAACAAATAATTACTATTCATGGGCTTTTAATTTCGTAATGTTTCAAAATACACAAAGTAAACATATTTCCTGCAATGTAAGTTTCCAGTAAGAATACACAATTAGCATATTTCTGTTTATATTCTTAACACTGGTTAAAATAATTCACTTGCTTTTTATTCTCTTTTTTAGGAAGATTTAAATTGCATTCATAATGACAAGTAAAATATTTGTTTCTCTCAATTTCTAACATGTTTGTGATTAATTTTTACTCTTTATTTATCCTGTACTATTGAAATAACACACACACACATACACACACTCAGAAATATATAAACACTAATGAGAACATTCAGAGATTAAGAAAGAACAGAGTACCTATTAATATTCTTTAACCAAACATTTAAAATCTTACAACATTTTATGCCTTATCTATCTATCTACCAAGAGCATTATCATATTATCAGCCTTTAAGCAAGTGTCGTTAGAATTACTATTTCTTTTCCCCAGCCTAACCTTTCATTAATTTGTCAAAATATCGAGCTGCTATTCATTGTTAATCTTCAATTCTTTACAAGAAAAATGATAGACTTTCTGTTCCACTATTTGTTTTTTTTTCTTTTTTTGAATACATACAAATATACGTATATATCTTTGTATTTTACACTTTTACTTCTGTTAATACCGATTGATAATAGCCGTTAACTCTGCCACTGCCGCTGCTATTACAATGAATAACTGCCTACTGCTGCGATATAATATATATATATATATATATATAGACAGTGATCAATTTTCAATTCATTCATTTGTTTTACTTTGTTTTTTTCTGATAAAAATTAGATTTAATTAACTTCCATATGAACAGAAATATTTTACATCGCATGTGTTTGCTCTGCTATTTTCGTTTATTATCGATAATTTGTTGCCATTATTTACTATTTTCAAAAGTTGACTTCATTTTAATCAGTAATGAGGACACTTATGTATTAAACCAAAACATTAGTATGAAGAAATCCAAATGAGATCGAATAGACTACTCAAGCGGAAAAAGACTAAAAGCACAACACTGAAAGGAATTCAAAGCAACTCAATGAGTTAAACAATTATCATTATTATCGTTTATATTATTGCTATTCAATATTTTCTATTACCTATACAAGAAAATCATAATTACTTAAGCAATGATTAATTTTTATTCAATAAAATAATCATTCAATTTTTGGTTTATCCTCTTTTTTGTTTAAATTCTCCTCTTTTAATTTTGAGAGTAATTTAAAGCTTTATGTGAATGTAATTTACAATACAGAGAAACAAAAATTATTAGATATAGAAAATGTGTTTTATGAACTGAAGATACGAGTTTGTATGTAGTCAAACTAATGTTTTTCATACTGAATGATAACAAAAAGGAATCAGGTATTATAAATTCTGTTTACGGGCTTTAGGGTATACTTTGCGTGAAAACGCTTGGGCAGCTTAACCTTGAGGTGCTGCAGACTAGAGGGGATTTATTTTTAGAAAATTTGATCAGTGAGGCTGTAGAGTGCCAAAAGGTGATAGGACACATTTTGATGTTTGATTAATGATTGATATCATTTAGAGGACCATTGGAAATCTCGAAGCACTCGATAGATGTTTCGTCCTAGATTTTGACTCCTTAGCAATACCCGTCAACCGCTGTTCGAACCCAGGAACCTTCGACCACAAGTTCAAGCGCGTAGATCATTCATCTAATAGGACCCGATCCAATGGCCCATAAAATTTAAACTTCTGCCGATTCGTTATTTTAGCGTCACCATCAGCTAATGTCATTGGTAAGTATTTATCCCCACGCGCAACTTGGTGGACTTTACTGATCAAAATTTCTCACTATAACTCCAGACAACTTCATTCTGTAGACAGTCACTAGTAAGTAGAAGACTAATTTTTAGGAGTTAGTTGGTAGGACTTTGATTTGTTTCAAGTTTGATAAGAAGTTAATGTCAGTTAGAGAACCAGTGAAAACCTGGAAGTACTGGACTCCTGTTTCATCCTAGTATAGGAATCTTCAGTTTATTTAGGCTACAAAAAGTTTTAATATTTTCTTGGAAATTCAATGAGTTTACTATTGTGTTTTGTTATTTTTGATGGAATGTATAAGGAAAGGAAATAGATGCTAGAAAATGTCAATCATTGTGACCACTAAATAATTTCCCATAATTGTTCAAAATTACTTTATTTTATTACGTAAAGAGGTGGAGGAAATAGAGGAAACTGTAATAGGTGGAGGAAATGTGAAATGGTTTTCATTATAAGGATAAATACGATCAATCTAATGGAAGGAAACCAGTAATTTGTTCACAGAAACTAGGACGGTAATCGATTTTTAGATGACAGAGATATCAATATTCCATTTCAGTTATTTTGTTGTCAGTAATTTGTATTCTCTTTGCAAACCTTGGGTAGAAACTAAAGTACCAGTAAATTTAATGTATCTAAGTGTATATGAACTGCATGACCACCATTAACGATGCTTATTGTGATGTAATCTACAGGGAATTGACATGGTTTTCAACGATGAGATACATCTTTCTTAAACTGGTTAATCCTTAATCTAGAAAATAAGCACGTTTAAGCTGAATTTCATGAGCTTATTTCTAGTTACACGAAATCATTTAGTTTTTAAGTCTAATAATCTGGAGACCATGGGTTCGGATCCTGTTTTTCATTTCACTATTTATTATCACCCATTACCAGTCAACAGTAGTCTGCCAAAGTTGGTCTGGTCGTTAACAATGGCCAACACCAAACCATGGATCACGAGCTATTAATATATATATATATATATAGATAGATAGATTAGGAGATACTATTGTTTATTTGCAATTAGTAAATCACTCAGAGATTCTGTGATTTTACTTTCCGAGATCCAAAAAGGGAAAGTCAGTGATGCACATAAAAGAAGACAGAGGAGTAAGTGTTTAAATGAACATGAAGTAAATGTCTCAAAATTATCAGTTGTATTACATGTTTTGATTGTTTAGCAAAAAAGAAATTAACTTTAATTAGATGCAAAGTTTCAACTGTTGATTTCTATCAGTTAAAAGAAGAAAAATTATCCAAAATTGAAATTACTACAAGCAACTGTAAAGTAGGTAAAGTTAAAGGAATTCACAGCATAGTATAAGTAAAGGTAAAATCATGCACCAGGCCTTTAAATAGAACCTTAATAGGAAACGACGAATTGGACGTAGGTTGGAGGGTGCTTGAAGGAGATCGTTAGTGGAGGAAAAGAAATCTTATGGAGAGTCATGCAGCAATCAGCTAAATACTGTAGAGGTAGAATGAAAAAATGATCTGCTGTGGAAACCGTATAATCCATTAGGAACCGAAGTGACGAATAACTTTAACAATCAGTAAAATTATTGCTTATCTTAATTTCAACTAGACTTATCTTTATATCTGAGTTTTCTCCTAAAATCTCATATATGCAAGTTTGTTTTCAGTTTGTTTAGCTGCATTTTATGTATTCACAATGGGATTAAATCTCACCTATGCCTTATAGATAGATAGATGGATACTCTACTCTAATCGGATTATGTGGGTGCATAAAAGAGCAGTGAAAACAAGTGAAACATTTTCTTATGTAGAAGAAATAAAATAACTTCTGTCAAGAAAAGTACTTCCTGTTAAACAGTAATTTTAAATTTTAGGTTTTAAGTTTAAGTTGCATTTTGTTTGTTTTTCTTGGAAGGACAATTTTTGTCTTCAGTTTTAAATAACTGACAAGTATTAAGATTTATGTATTTCTTAAAGTTGTTATTATTATTATTTGTATAATGGACACAGAATGCGTCTTGCTTACCTTGGTATTTTCCTTTCCAAACTCTTTCTCTCTTCTAAGCAAAAATGATAAAAAGTAAGATACTGACAGATTTACATTTAATACTTACTTTCTCGTCAGTGAGTAGTTCAGGAAGCATGCAAACTGACAATCATGTCATATGAAAAATAATTAGTTGTGTACTTTCTAACTAACCATTATTGAAAAGACCAATAAGGCTCAACTGTTAAGTTGAGTTGAATATTCTTTAATCACCGTTTGGTGTATTTGACAGATATACTCACTAATGAGATAACATTTAGTTCATGAAGTTCGCTAGCGAAACAAGATGATTTCAGATAAATATTCCGTTTAATTCATGTAAATCAAGTTAAAAGTACTACTCCTGCGGAGTTGATTATATAGGCCGTACAATTAGGTGTGTTTGTTGTCGGATTTCTGAACATCATCCTGTGTAGTTAAGTAAGGGACGAACGGAATTCATTCACAACTCCATTCTGTCTCATCTCGCAAATACAGATAGCAAGGCGGCTTTCAAATTCATATACCACACACTAACTAATCTTAGCTTAACCTTAAGAGTTTGTCTTCTAAATATTGCTGAGGTAGCTTGATTGGGCACTAGTAACTAGTGTGACGTTTCTAGTTCTCGCTTCGGTGCAGACTGAATTCTATCAGTCAGGTTTGCAACGTGGCTACTGTTCTAGGTAGCTCACCATTATGATGCACTAGTTACTAGTGTCCAATCAAACTACCCACTACAGTCCTACAGGAAGTCAATCGTGAGCCCGAATAGCTCAGTGGTAACGTCCCAGACTGCAGCACTGGGTGACGCGGGTTCGAATCTCCACAAGAAGGGACATGAGTTCCTTCAAGTTTGTAGATACGCCTTGCTGGCTGGTTGCTGAGTGCCAACTAGCAGGAAAGCTGGGTCCAAGGCTTCCTGCCGATCGCCTCCAGCTATATAATATTGCTGAGGTTCTTGCGATCTACATTAAGAAACCCAACTTATATATCCAACAAAAGTTGGTCCAGACAATGTCCTTACCTTAGACATAAAGCTTTTAATGATCCCCAACTTACTGCAGAAATTTCCTTAATTTTATTTGATATTCTATTTGCTATTACATTTTTATGCTTATTATAACTTGAGCGTCCTTCTTGAACTGTAATTCCGTTTATCTTACTTAACAGATCAAATGTATTTAATAAAACCAATACTGTTAATGACGATTATTTAAGAATATTCTATATATATATATGAGTGTACAGCCAGAAGAGGAAATTATCGAAAAGGAGATTCTTTGCTCAGTTTCCTCCTAAATGTCTGAATGTATACTTTTACTGTACTCATAAATTCATCGGGATTATAAAATAAGGCCAATAGTACAAGGGGTTTCATGTATCAAGCTATATATTACCGGTTGACTGAAACGAGTAGTTGGGTACTGCTTACACCAACTAGTAGTGATCTGAAAACCAGACGCTTACTTCAATCATCTGGTGACGACTTCATCAGCGGTGTACCCGGTATAGCTCAGCCAACAAACTCTGGAGCACATCGGTGACACAGCGGTAGAGTGCTCGCTGACGACGCAGATGGTCCAGAGTTCGATTCCCGGCCACTGACGCACTCCTTTACCTCGCTAAGCCAGTAGTAAGACTGGCGAGTAGGGAAGGTTGGGCATGAAGGCAACCCCACCAATGCTACAGAAACTTCAAGTCTCCAGCTTGAAGCCTTATGATCCACTGGGAACGTAAGGGAATAAAAAAAGTAACTCCGAACCAGTTTAAACCACTTGATTTCTGGCTGGCTACTTGAGAGAACTGGTGATACCACTAATCAAGTTCACAATTAGCAAATTAGTCCTCAATTTTGTCAGTTCGAGGTAACTATTTCACCAGTTTCTTTTGGAAACGGAGATTATTCAGATTACCATGTGTGATTTGCTTAAAACGATGAATATTAATCAAGAAAGCCAGCATAAGTTCATTACACTATACACTTTCTATCGATTGAGATGAGTAGTTAGAAGTTACTCGATCTGGCTGGCAAACACTACTGATTGGTGTAAGTGGTTGTTTGCTTACTTGATCACTATCTATGAAACCAAGGAGGGCGCAGGGCGTGAGGACAAATACTCGCTGAAGATATTGGCTAGGGTCTCACTATGTCACGAATTGGCAGAAGTTAGAATTCATGGGCGATTGGATCAGGTCCCAGTGGCTTAATGGTATACGAGCTCGCCTTGTAACCAGAAGGTCCTGGGTTCGAACTGCGGTGAATGCGTACTGATGAAGAGCGCCAAACTAGGACGAAACAGCTGTCCAGTACTCTCTGCAGGTTTTCCAATGGTTCTCTAACCAATGTCAGCTCATGATGAAGTCCTGTAACCAACCAAATCCCTACAAACCAACACATACAGATCACATATGGTGATGTGAATAATCTCAGTTTGTGAAGAAAACTACAACGAAATATTTACCTGTGAAAACTGTGAACTAAATTGCAAATTGTGAATTTGATTTAGGGTGTTACGTAACCCCAAACTATGTCCGCAGAAAACGTTTGCACAGTCCATAATTGTGCCATGGTCTTCAAATCTTTCCTAAGTGTTTGAGATTATCTCTTAGTAAATAGTTCACTAGTATCACTCTAACATATTCCTTTCTGTGGATTTTTTAATCTTTTTCTCACCCTCTTCATAAATGTCAAGTAGATACTCAACCATACTGCTTCTCATTTAACAATGGTTTTCACCATTATAATATTCCAAACGCCCAATTCCAGAGTTTCTCATAGCATCTTTAGAAACTACTTCTGAGCGAATGTATTAACGATGTTACACTTCTGCTATTACTCCGTACTAGGCTGTTATACACATATTCGTTAAATATATGTACGAGCCTCAATATAAGTACAGTCTTTGAAGATGGCTTCGTCCATAAATTTTTTTCTGCTCAATTGTCTCTTTTCGCCTTCATGTTACTAAATTAATAAGTTTCAATCTGATTAAGAGACTCAAGACTTTTAGTTAAATATTTTAGAGAATCAACTTTCTTGTGCTTTGAAGCGTTATCAATGTTCATAACTCTTGAAATGGAGTAGTTTACGGTAGCTTCGTTGTCTTATTAGTTTCAGATCTATACAGGTTAGTAATGAACATTATTTGCATTAGACTCAAAGTGCTCATTGGCCACCACTATGAAAATGGATACTCACCTGGTTTCCGTTTAGATGATTTAAACAAAAAACTTCATATAATTTGGAGTCCATTTTTGTTTTTTTTTGTAGCCACATTTACTAATATCTTTCATTGTCAATAAAGAAAAAATTTTCATACCACCGTAAATGCAGAGGATTAAGTAAGATTTGTGCACTTTCACCATTCGTCAGATTGTTTATATGAATAAGTCAATCAAAAAGAAACTAAAAATTAAATCCTAAATTTAAAAAAATATTTGAATTCTCTTATACCTGATTATATATATGCATATACATACATAGCAGTGTCTCCCGCTTTTATGGTAAGAATGTAAGGGAAAATTAAAAACATACGGAGAAAAGTTACAGCATAATAACTTTGTTAAAATGTCATGTAGTCTATAAGTGCACCATTAAATTATTAAGTGAAACAATCTATATTTAAATTATGAAAAGAAGAAATGGTAACGCGCTATTTTTGAAGCTATCTAAACAAAGTATGCACTATTATATGGTGTAATGGTGATTCGTCAATTCAATCCTGAATTCTGTGAACAGGAATCATTTTGGTGAGTACGTGAATCAAGAACATTTCAGAACCGATTATATATTTATTTGGATGGAACTCATAGAATTGTCTTACAACATACTTCACATTCAATAATCAAATATAAGAACAGATAAAAGAAACACCAATGGGATCACGCATATCAGGATTAATAGCTGAAGCCGTTATGCGAAGTTTAGAATTTATAGCCCTACCTACAAATAAACCGAAACTCCGGGTACGATACGTCGATGATACATTTGTAATAATTAAAAGAAATGATTTAGCGTATGCCCACAAATTAATAAACAACATATTCACAAGAAAAGAAGAATTAGACGACAAAATTCCATTCTTAGATGTCTTAATCAAGAGAACCGACACAGAAAATTTAAAGACCCAAGTATATAGAAAATCAGCACATATAGGCCAAATACCCAACTACACTAGTAATAACCCAATTGCCCACAAAAGAAACTGTGTGCAGATATTGTTTAAAAGAGTTCGAACACACTGTAGCACCACGGTATTGAAGAGAATGCAGGAAAAACACATACTAACCGTCTTCAAAAAGAGTGGATATCCTCACAATTTAATGAAAAATTGTTTCAACTCAATTCATCACATCAACAACAAGCCAACATCAAAGACCACAAGAAAATTCATCCTATCACAAATAAAAATATCTTAAATAACAGCTAGAATATTAACACCGTTTGAAATAGTTATAGCACACAAGCCTGCAGCATTCCTTTATTCTACACTGTGCAAACCGAAATATCTAACAGAAAAAGGAAATAAAATTAATACCATTTACAAAGTAAATTGTGTGAATTGTAACAGACATTACATCAGTCAAAGTGTGCATCCCCTTTGAACGCGAATCCAAGGACACAAATTGACTGTAAAATGTCATGATATCTATTCTTTCGTATCATACATGTAGATAATTATGGACACCAGTTTGATTGGGATAATGCAGAATTTTCAGATAGAGAAAACACCGAGATTTCTGCCAAGAAATTCCTAGAAGCCTGGTACAGTCAAATGAACTAGCAATTAACAAACACATTATAGACCAAATTTGTCAGCTAATAAAACGTAAATCAGGTGACGAGAAAGTCTGAATTCCAAGTCAATAAAAATAATCAGTAGAGACGTAAACTAACAACCAGTAAGGATGATGTTTGGTAGGAGACACAATTATATCATTCATGGAGAATTCAAATGAGTTCATTTTATATTAAAACGTGCTCTGAAGATGTTGTCCAGAAGGATGACGAAAGCTTCGCAATTAAATCAACCAGCTCAGAGAATACAGCTTCTTCAAAAACATCCACCTGAGCTACAAATTTTCTCCCCTGTTACTTGTTTATGGTGTCAGCAATTCGTCAACTCAATCCGGAACTCTGTGAGCAGTAATCGTCTTGTAAGTTCGTGCATCAAACCATTACAAAACTGATTATTGCCCTCATAGGTATTCTTCTATATCGTTTCAAAAATGTTACATCAAAATTAACGGTTGTTCAACAACTAGTTAAAGCTCACAGTGCAAGTATTCATGACTTTCAAACACTTAACCGCTTCAAACAAAACTAAAACTCATACATTCATTATCATTTAATCATCTCACTCATGTTCTTAATTATCTTATTCTAATAGTGATAATTTGCTTCATTTGCCTCCTGAATTCCGCAAAAAAGTATTTCGAGTCTTTTGAAATTACCCTTCTAACTTCACACTGTTGTATTTAGTAACAGGCTTTAAAGACTGCAAATTCGGACTATTCGACACTAACACAAGGTTCAGAATTAGACTTAGTTAAGAAATGATATCATTAATAGAGTCACTAAAAACTAAAAGGTTTGGGAAGCTTGTCTTTATAAACTTTAAACAAATCAATGGTGCACTTTTTAACTCTTTGAGGGATCAAGCCTAAGGCTGATAAGTTACCGAGTTGGCAGATCAGTATTCACTTGCCATGAGCACTCACAAAGGGGTATAATTTGTTCTAAGTGCCATCTTCATTTACTATCACTGGTGAATAATAAAATAACGAAGTCCTGGAATTCCAAAGAGACTCATTTATCAAACAGAAATGCTTTTATCGTGCTGAATTTCAAATCAGGCAAGAAGTGAACTGATTTGGTACAAATAGATAAATAGTTTAAAAAAATAACATTGAAAGATAATTTCTTCACATCAAGCATCACTGTGATAGAATAAAAAGTCTGTCTGTCTGTCTGTTTTCGACATAGAACTTTGCACAAATGTGCGGAAGTTCAAGTCGCCACATTCCGTGTAGCACGCGAAGCAAGAGAAGAAAGTACAAGAAAAGCATAATAGAAACAGTGAGCAGAGGTGTGAGACAAAGGAGTAATAAAGAAATACAAAACAGTTTCATTGAAGATCATAAGTCACAGGGAGTGGATGCATCTGCGCCACTGAGAACGATTTTGAGCCATGTCACCAATTGTTTCCAACCATAGATTTTTACCGTCCCGAGGACCCCAGCCTGGAAGTCTACACCTTCCTACGTGGCTTAGACCAACTGTTGTGGATTTCATTGACTGATGCCAAGTTTTTGTTTGACCGCCGCTAGCTTTTTTCCAGCCTGACCCTATATCCGCTAACATTGCTCGTCGAGGGAGGCGATGGCTTGGCATACGTAACACATGTCCTAACCATCTCAGTCTTTGTAGCTTCACGACTTCGTCGATTGATTTCCCCTGTTTACCTAGAACTCTACGCCTAACCTCCATGTTGCTCACCTTATTATGCCACTTTACACGGGAAATAGAACGCAGGCACCTATGATCAAAGACAGCTAGTCTTTTCATGTCTTCCACTCTCAGTGGCCAGGTCTCACAACCATAAAGGAGGACGGAGCGGACTGATGAGCAGTACACCCGCCCTTTGGTCGATAGTCGAACATCTCGTCTACGCCAGAGTCGGCGTAAACTAACAAATGCGAAACGAGCCCCTTGTATTCGTGCTGAGATTTCGTCAGAGATCAGCCCGTTGGGGCTGATGGTACTTCCCAAATAAGTGAAGCGGTCAACGTGCTCTACCACTTCACTTCCTATTTTTAAACTAGGCGTCGATGTAGTCCAGTCCTGTAACATCATCTTGCATTTGGCGGGAGCGAATCGCATGCCAAACATTCGTAGATTGCGGCTCAAGGTGTTTAGAAGACTCTGCATTTCGTCAGCGTCTTCGCCTAGAAGGACTATATCGTCTGCATATTCCAAGTCAACGAGATTATTCCCCGGTAGCAAGTCAATCCCTGAGTCGCTGAAGTCACCTAGGGTTAAGTCCATTAACACATCTATGATGAAGTTGAATAGAAAAGGAGATAATGGGCATCCTTGACGGACACCACTGGTCGTCATCAGTTCAGATGACAGCTCGCCGTAAGCCCTCACCTGGCTGTATGAGTACGAATAGAGTGCCTTAATCAGTGCAATATATTTTCTTGGAATTCCCTTTACAGCCAAGCATCTCCAGAGAACTTCCCGATCGACAGAGTCGAATGCTGCCTTTAGGTCAAGAAATATAATGACTGTTGGACGCCGGTAGGAATGCCTATGTTCTAGAATCTGTCGGAGGGTGAAGATATGATCAATACACCCTCTTCCTGGTCTAAAGCCTGCCTGGCTCTCTCGTGTTTGTGCTTCCCGAGCACCACTCAGTCTACGCATGATTATTGAGCCTAAGACTTTAGATACTATATTAGTCAAGCTAATCCCTCTGTGATTATCACAGGAAGACTTGTCTCCCTTCTTGTATATGGGGATAATCAGTGACTTACACCAACCCGATGGGACTTCTTCTGATTCCCAGACGCTGCCTAGTACCTCAGTTAATCCGGACAGTAAGCTGTCTCCACCGTACTTAAATACCTCTGGAGTCATTCCATCAGGTCCCGCTGCTTTGCCTAGTTTCAGATTGGTGAAAAACTGTGCTTGTGGAATTCGAATCCTCACATCCCATCACCGCGTAGGCATCACTTATCTCGAGTTTTTTTTTACAAGAGAACACACTATGATAGGAGATGAAAACGAAAAAGGAGAAGAAGCATCAAATATTCCTGAAATTCTCAAATAAAATAATTATCCGAATAATTTTATTGACAGACTCATCACTAACACTAAAAATCTTTGTAAACCTACCTCAAAAAATTGAAGCTCACCAGTTATTTCACATAGATTAGATATGAAGGGATCAGAAGTGTACTCAAAAATTGCAATATTAAAATCTTGTTTATGTAAAAATTCGGATTTAGAAGGATTAAATAAATCCCTTAGGATGTGATGCAATATATGTCTAACAGACGTCGAGAGAAATCAATGTTAGAAGCAACAATCATCGTAAAGTCTCTTGTCGACCAATAAGAAATTTAGTGGAACTAAAAGAGCACACAAAACTGTCGGTAATTGATATACACGCTACAGGATTAGGTGATAATATCAAATTCGATAATGTTCAGATCATTCAGAAAATTTTCTAAAACCACAAAGAATGTTTCATATTAGACACACTTTACATTAAATGCAATCTAAATTGTCTAAAAACGAATGAAGGACAAAGACAGACTTAAGCCTGAAGTCTACATCCCAGTCTCCCCATAAATTAGATAAGTTAGCTGAAATGTGATAAACATTTTCACTATGAAATTCAGCAGTTTGTTATCTTCATCAGTTCATCCACTTGACAACGTAAAATTACCTCATTCCAAAGAACTATAATTAAGTTACTATAGATAAGCTGAGATTTTGTAAATTCTGGTTTAATATTACTGTCATAAGTCTGTTAGTTTCGAATAGCAAAACGCCAGTAAAAACAATGCAAAACGTTTTCTGATCGAGTTGTTTCTGACAAACAATGAATGCTGTTTCTTCTCTATCATTGTCCTCCATCAGTAGCTCATATATGGAGAAATAGAGTCAAGAAAATATTTTGTAATACACCTGGCTTCAAGTAAGTTAAGCCAATTAGATCTGTGAAATTCATAAAAGAGGTATATTTCACACTCTGTTTCATTCTTAAAAAACATGATTAGATTGTGCGATATATTCCCGTCTTCATCAACAATATTTTTTAACATCTCATGAATCTAAAATTATGATTCCTTATGAGAGTGAAAGTAAAACTTCTCTTTCTTTAGTTCCTTGTCAGTATTATGCGTATTGATATAGTACAATGTTGATGTCTGCCTAAAATTTGAATCGAAAAAGTGAATAGTTTAATATTTAAACATTTCTCCTTTCTTGTCAGCGAGACCTGTCAACTGTGCAGACTTAAGAGACGGGTCATTAGCAATCCAGTTACCTTATCGTATTTGCGACGTCCTAAATTTATTCAATAAGCTTTAGACACAATGATAAGCAATAATATATTTTATATTTCCTTTAAATTTTCTCAACTCAGGGCAGTTTCTTAGTCAGACTCCCGTTATCTTAAAAAAAGAGCACGTAAGTTACTTGTTGACACTTAAGTGTAGGTATGTTGCTTCACTCTTCAAGTAGCTGTCTTCTCATATTTCCATCACCACCAATTTCGCGTCCATCTTCTTCTGAAAAATTCTTCCTTACTGTGTAACGCCCATAGGATGTTTCGTTAACCAGTCGAGAATAATGAAGATTGGTGACTGAAATATCATCCACAAAATGCATAGCTAGTGTTTGTGCTTGTGCTTACTCTGTCATAGTGTATATAGTACAATGGATAAGGTTCCTGAGTTTCACTAAAACCACGAACAGATCACAGATTCACATTTTTGTATCAGTCATTGAGTCTCGTACATCTAAATTGCTTGCTTCCTGCTTGTTGAGACGTAGAACTCAACATCTGTGATATACAGACATTCTCCCCCCCCAGGATTCTCAAGAGGGCTGGTTATAACATAACTTCTGCAGGTTATCGGATAACACCGAAGTAATCATGGCCATGAGTTTCTCTTCCGGTTACCTTACTTTGGAGACTTCAGGTTGAAGAGTAAATAAATAAATGATAAAGGAAGCCGCAGAAGTGAGTAATGGTGGAAGCAAAGAACAGAGTGTAATACCATTATCCTAATAGACAGTAAAACTATCAAATAGGGCATTGAGTTTGACAGATTTAAGCTTGCCAAATGGTGGTGCTTTTAGGCAAAGGTTATACTACTGTTACTATACGTGTTACTAAGGATATTGATCAGGGCAATAAGGAAAACATCAATTGGTGCAGAGATTGGATCGGTAAATTCTGAATTTCTAGAGTTTTTCCTGTCTTTAAACATTATCAGTTAACTAAACAAACGATAAATAAAGAAATATTCAAATGGTACATTGCCCAAGGTATTTTTATGAGAGGATATATATACTGGTCAAAACAAAGTGGATAAAAATAGTGAATTAACGAAAGCATTTTCTACCTGATCATATTTACCAAATACAATGTAACACATTCTATTTCGCTACTTCTGTCATGGAAGAAGTCGTATCAGACACATCCAAATGTCTAATACTGATCGATCTCTATCCTTCATGTCTTTATAGTTCAAAAGAAATTGTTAATACACAATCTGGACTAATGAACATCAGCAAGTTTTCAGATTGATTTGGAGGCGAAATGTCTGACGCAATGATTTCGAGCCAAGCATCCGTTTACATATGATCAGGTGACGATACGTTTTACAGGGGAAGAAAAATGATTCACCCACAGTACAGTGGAACCTACTGTGACGTAGAATTGCGATAGTTTGAAATTTTTATAATAGAAGAATGAGAGTTATACTAAAATGTATGTAACATGATGCATGAAGGATTTAGTGAACAAAGAACGAAATGGCAGAAATTTAGGCTGAATTTATGAAGCTGCATTGCCAGTAAAATGTCACGAGTGAGCGTTAAAAAGCAGTGGGTTAACATCGCAGTAAATGCCTTACTGGAGTGCTTGATGATTCATACTTACTTAACAACAAATGTATAATACGGGTTATAAAAATTTCTCAAAAAAAACAGAACTCTACTGTTTTTGTTATACTGCCTTTTCTTGTTCCATCTTTATTAAATGATGAGTAACTGTGCTTTCAAAAGTATACCGTCTCACAAAACGTTTTATAGGATCAGGCGTGATATGATAAATGAAATATGTCCTAACATTCGTTTTAATTAACGTGTACATTGGGATTACGCGTCAGAACGGGCAACGAGAAGACAGGTATAAAATGGACCAATACAAAAACTTGGAGGATCTGGATTCCACCGATGATATACGTCTGATTTCCCACAAACTGGAAGATATGCAAGTGAAAAGTAACAAGTTGGCAGAAGAAGCATCCAGAGAAGATAGAACTTCAGGTAAGCATGGAGAAAACAGAGGTGATGAAGATTCCTGGCCGACAGCATCAGCAACAGACAACAGCCAGCCAGCATAAATGGGAGGAATCTGAAAGAAGCAATCTCCTTTACCTACCTACCTAGGAAGCTTCGTTTCAACTACAGGTGGACGGAACTGATAAGGATATAATCAAAGCGAGGATCGGGAAAGCAAGTCAAGCTTTCATTACTCTCTAGTCTGTGTGGAGGTCAACAGCACTCAGCATCAAAAATAAGATCCGGATTTTCAGCTCCAATGTGAAGTCAGTGCAACTATACGGATCAGAGACCTGGCGCCACGTCAAAAAGGGCACTTCGGACAAACTACAGACCTCCATCAACAGCCGTCTTCGCTCAAAACTCAAGATCAGATGGCCGGCAGAAAAGATCAGCAACAGGGATTCCTGGGAGCGAACCAACCGGAAACCAATTGTGCGGCAAATAAGCAGAAGAAATGGAGGCGGATGGGCCACACTCTGAGAAAACAAGCCATGAAATGACATCACACGCCATTGCCTGACTGAAACCCGAAGGGAAAGCGGAGAGTTGGCCGTCAGTGCAAGGGTGACATGGAGGAGGTTGTGTGAAGAAAAGAAAGCATGTGGGCAGACGTAAAGCCAGGTGAAAACGCCGGCGAAGAACCGAACACTATAAAGACGTGCGGTTGAAGCCCTATTTTCCTCTAGGAACAATAGGAAATAATAATAAATCAGGGAACAAAACGAACTGCCATAAAACGATTATCTTTAAACCCATATGGGAAGAAATTTCCTGTAAATTCTTGGTCTATATATCATTTGCAGGTTGAGTATCATTTAATTAATTCTACTACCTTTGAATTTTCCCTAAAATTAATTAAACTAATACATGTCTTTCATGTTAATCTACAGCATTCTTAGTCAAATCACTTTTGCTTAAAAAGTTTAGGTGATCATATTGTTTTATAACCTTACTTATTTATCGATTACTGAGATGATCAGATTTTTATCTAGTTATCATATTTTAAAGAATATATTCATTAGGCAGATGTGAGTTTCACGAGGTGTATAACACTTCAGGGACATTATTTGTTAACTAATCCATGGAATGGAAGCGTGTCTTTTGGGAATCGCTTTTACAACAGAAGATGAACTGAGGTAATAGTTAGTCTAAAGGCAGTTGAAACACTTATCTGAAAGTCCTGTAAGAAGGATGTTAACCGGCAGCAAGACGTCTCCTGATACATGTAGATACGTGAAGTCCATTGAAACTTCAGATATTTCTCACAATGTGAGGAACAATCATTGTATAAGCTGCTGGATATTACTGATGGATGCTCACAAAAATTAAATGCTACTACCCAATAGAGAAATTGAATATTTTTCTTGACAGAATATATTGGTTTTATTTTAGGGGGATTTTAATAGCTAGTTATAAATAGAAGGACTCTTTCCCCTTCGAATGAGAAATGTTCATTGTACATGATCTATCTTTATTTGCATATTTATATACCAGTAAGCATTCAACAACAAAAAAGTATCATTGACTTTTGCTTCCTTTTAACATTTGACATCTAGAACTGAGATATGATTTCTAGTGTTTCATTTGGATTTTATAATAAAGCATATTTGTTTCCTTTCTTTTACGTTGAGCTTTAATAGTTTTACGTGTTTTCCATGAACGCCATAAACTTTGATTGTAGTAGCTGCTTTACGCCTGTTCTCTTTTTCAGCAATTTCAGCAGCTTTCTTTTCAGCTTCCAAGCGTCTTTCTTCTAAGACAACATCAGCTAGTGCTTTTAACGGCTTGAGAAAGAAAACGAAAGAGAATAAGTAAAGCAAAGATTGAACACAACTACAAAACCTTTAATTTCATTTTAAAAACAGAATAAAAATTTTAAATGTTGGGAAAGTTTATTACTCTGTTTCAATTTTCCTCAAAAGTGTTTTTTCAAAAATGTATTGCGTAGATAAATTTCTGATTTTCCAGTTACACGTACATTATGATTGCTTTTCTTGAAGAGGTAAGATTGTGTACTACTTATTTCTGTTGATGTTAGTAGTATACACTGGACATCACCACTAGATTACCATTACAATCAAAAGATACATTTTATTCAAAATGTATTCTAAGATTTGACTCATGCGAATAAATTTTATACAGACACACCAGATGGTATAAGACAGTGGTAAGATTTATAGTTTTATCCTTGAAATTCGTCTACTGAGCTCTAACCTCGAATTTACGAGGAAAGTGATATTGTATCTACAGAAGACAAGGGTCAGGCAACAGATCGTTTATTTTGGAAATCCACACGTACTTATATATTTTCATGTACATTATTATATATTACTGTAAGCAAACAAACACAGTCTTCTGATTGGTGGTTTCTCGCTGAACGTAATCTTTCATCTCTTTGTGGCCGTTTCATGAAGTTCAGATTACATATCTGCAAATTATATCCACCTACGCAAAACCTGCTGTGATCGGTTGTTGAGTCCGTCTTTGTTCTTATTTTTCTCATGACCAATAGTGGGGACGTACACATTTACGTAAATTACTATCGACTAATTTTGGCTGGCAACCAGACCTCACCACAATATTATCTTTGAATAAACCCACACGTTTTCAGAGTAAAGTTATTATTTATCACTAATGTCATTTTCTTACCATCCGAGGATGTTTTTACATTCTGTGGAACATAGGATATTGAACTTTAGAGAATCAGTTGCAGCGTGGTTATGGGATAGCTAGGTTCCAGGCTAACCTTCTTTCTTTTCCAAGCTAACTACCGAATACTAAACTAGACGACGTTGAGTGGTGTGTCACCTAGGAGTCGAACCGGGAGATTTAACTTGGCTACCAAGCGTTCTACCATTGAATAATGCCGTATAACAAAGTATACACAAACAAAGTTACGCGTTTTCTGAAATATAGTAAATGATAAACAACAGTACGGGTAGTCATTATTGCTGTGAATATTCTTCACCGATGAAATTAGTTTTTGTCATCACCATGAAAAATGGCGCTAAACAAACAGTTTCCGTGAGGCATTTTGTGATTGGTGAGGCTTAATATTATATGATCTTATCAACAAAGTACTATTAAATATATTAGTGGTTGTTGAAATAGGAGTAGGATATTTCACTGTAAAACATAAGTAATAAACGTAATTGTGTTTTTGCTGTTATCTAGACTGTTATCAGTTCTGTGACTAAAATAAACTCTTGACTAGAATAATGACAAGATAAAAATAAAGAAAGTATCTAAAAATAGCACTTTTTCCAAATTTGTGAACTAAATAAAAAATATAAACCGATAAATAGTAAAGAAAGTATCAATATGCTTTAAAAGCAACATTAATCCATTCAGCTGGTTTTATAACTATAAGACAATGAATCATTTTGCTTTATTCTTCATGGAATTCGCTTTTATAATTTGACTGGACACTGGTTAGTAACTAGTAACCAATACAGTGCTACAGAAAGTCAAACGCGAGTCCTAATAGCTCAGTGGTCACGACTCTGACTGCAGCGTTGGGTGATGCGGTTCCGAGTCTCAGAAGGGATACGAGTTCCTTCAAGGTTGCAGATACACCTTGCCGACTGGTGAGTGCCAACTAGCACGAAACCTAGCTCCATTGCTTCTCGCTCATTGCCTACAACCATGTGACATCGCTTTTATAATTTGAGAAATTAGATAAGAACATGTAAGAACAATTATACTCTAACCTGACAAGAAATAAGTATAAATTATGATGAGCTGTGTAGTGCAGATATCTTACAATGATAATCTAGAGGATTGGCCTCATTTTAATAGTTTTATTTGCTATTTCAATGGTTATAATATACAAATGGGTTTTGTTTTCAGAAGTAATCTTTAAAATAGTTCTTTCAAAAGAATTTAATCTTGTAGGAAAAATTTCATCTGGAAAGAAGGCCAGTGCACTAACTTCTTGCAGTACACTTTTAATTATATAAATCTTATATTTATCCTAGGTATCTGGGGTTCAAGTAGGAAGTCGTGACCAGTAGGGTGCAGCAGGTCGGGTGTGAGGACAAATACTTGCCGAAGACATTGGCTAGCGATTACGCTTTATCGTGAATTGGCAGAAGTCAGAATTGATGGGCCACTGGATCGGGTCCCAGTGGCTTAATGGTCCACGAGCTCGCCTTGTAACCAGAAGGTCCTGGGTTCGAACCTTGAAGGTTCCAAACTATGACGAAACAGCTGTCCAGTACTCCCAGGTTTTCCAATGGTTCTCTAACTGGTGTCAGCTCATGATGAAATCCTGTAACCTAGACATTCTTGTTTAAAAAATTATATGCGCATAAATTGAGGCGATACATAAAAAGAATAAGTGTACAGTCCCACTGTCCATGTCCAGTTTCAAACCAGTCTCTGAATTTTAATAATCGGAAGTTTCAACACCACATACTTCACCAGAGAATGAATTTAGAATTAAACAGAATCTGAATTTCATCTTAGTCTAAATATCCAAAAATTAAAAACTGTTCAATTTAAATTTCTGAAAATACTTTTTCCGACCAGTAATTCACTTTTTCTTACAAAGCTTGAGCAAAAATTCCGCTGTTAAATGAGACATTGCTACAAAATTATGAACACAGCTGTAATACAGGGGAAAGTATTTTATGACTCATTGTTCACGTGATACTGAAACTAGATATCTGACCCCAAATTAGATTAAAGTCAGATGAGAAAGTTTCCATTCGTACATACGAACTAACATAGTTTTTATAGCTTAAATTAGTGATTAACTGATTATGTAAAACAGTTGTATAAATAGCTGTAACTTTTAGTGATGATGTCTTTTGCATGAGGAAATAAATCTTTACCTTCCCAATCAGACTATTGTGTTTTTCCAGTTTTGCAATAGTAGTCGAGTGGTTAGCTGTATAATGTTATTGTGCTGAAGTGAAAAATCCAGTATTATCTCAGTTACGAAAGTAATAATAACCTGTAGTGCAACTTACGACACCTAACTTACTTTGGACTGCATCTCAATGAATTTACATTTCCCCTGAGAATCGAGCCTATGATCCATCAAGGCTCTGAGTTACTATAACCACTAACTGTTCAACATTTATTCCATAGATCAAGGATGCAAAAGTGTCACTAATTAAAATAAGATGATGAGAACATGGTCGGTGGGGTCAGTCCTAAGCAGATATGTATAGGATTTGGTAATAGCAATCAAAGAAAAAAGGTTTGGAATCTCGAAAACATGAGTGTTCCCCAGATAGTAAATATTTTTTCATGGAAAGCTCCAAACACAGATATTCCCACCAACTTGCTTTCAGCATCAAATGTCACAATCCGGGTGTTTGAAAATTAAAATTTGTTACTGTAAAGTTGTTATCACCAGTGTTCCTTAATCGTCGTTGTCTAAATTGAAAAGGTGAGTGTTCAACTTAAATACCAATAAGTTATTATTTCCATCTCAACTTCTTATTCGTACATGTTCAATTTCTGCATTAGGCTATTAGAAACGGCTAATCATTACTTGCCTTAATAAAATAGGCATTATTACATCTAAAAGCTCTCGATCTTCCAAATATTATTTGTTGACAGTCAGCGGGAAACTAGCCGTAGTACATCTTTAACTAAACAACTCTTAAGGATTAATGTAAATGAGTAGAAAGCAATGGAACATAATTTCTGAAGTCTCAAGAATAACTACATCTGAATAACTGTTCGAAAGTTATTCAGCATTCCTATTGTTCAGTTGATTGCGGGTAGAAGCAGCCTAATTTTTTGTGAAACCCTCTAGCTGACTATTCTCACTGACATTTATTTTCTATTTCACGAACGGACTGTAATTTAGTCAAAGAAATTCATACAAGCACACACAGAAGAAAAGTGTACCGTTAACTAAAAACGTAATAACCTTCAGTAATATTTCTAACTGATGAAAAAACAATGACGAAATCATGTCTGTAGGACAATAATATCATAGAAATCTTAACTAGTTTTCATTTTTAACAGACAAACATTTTTTTCAAGGTAACAAATGAAGATGAACGGTTAAAAACTTAATTTGGTTACATATCATACGCCAGACTGGGCAACAGTTTATTATTATTATTACCGTCTGATTATGTACAACACTGGTATTGGATTTCAGTTAACCTAACTCTTTCGTCATTACGCAAATATTATATTCAAAGGCTAACGAAAGAAAGATGTAAAAGCGTCTTATCAAATTTATCGTATTTACTGATGGGAAATACACACTTCAGCTAAGCAGTTTACCCACGTTTTCTCTAATTAGGTTGTTAATATTTTTAGGCTACTTAAAATAGTAAGAAAGGTTGAAAAATGAATTGTCAACAGGATTTTAAATATCCTAAGGTTGTACAAATTATACACCACCGTACTTTATTGCTTATCTAAATTGAAATATTCATCAGTTACCACTGTGAAACACTGAAATTATATCAAGTTTGATCACAGATTAGTGTCAGTTAGAATACCACTGGAAGCCAAGGAGTACTAGCCGATTATTTCGTCTTACTTTAGCCCACATGATCCTGTTGGAGATCCAACCTGGAACCTTCAGTTTATGATGCCAAGTTCATTGACCAATCTTCCACTTGAGCCGGAATCCATGAACCCGAATGTCTGTCAGTTCACGACTTTAGCGCGATCACCAGCCAATGTTACCGACAAGTATGTGTCCTGACAATGTCCCATTCTTGACGTTAACATGACTCATTTCACCCTGCTGAAGTTGTCTACTGTACTTACACGTTAATCAAATTCAAAACGTACTAACTGTACTAGGATCAATACAGTTGGATCACAATGCTGATATAAGTTAGAGAACGAGTGAATAAAACGGAGCACTGGATACTTGCTTGCATAACCCCTCCAGAGGTCGAACCCACAACTTTTAGGTTATTAGGTGAGCCTGTTTTCCACTACGCCCCTGGGAAGACGATCTCGCCCCTTTTAATCTGAAAATCTTTGGTTCAATCCCTGGTGGGGGAACAGATGCGCAACGGTGAAGAGTCCCCGACTAGAACGAAACAGTTGTCCTGAGATTCAGCGGTTTTCTAACTGATGTTGATTTATGATCTGACTTGTTACTCTTCAAATTTCTACGAAACGATAGATGTGAATGGCAACAGTAACTGCGTTGAATGTGATTACTTCATCAGTAACCTGAATACTTTTAGATATTCTTACTATATAGCTATTATAAAAGATTTCTTTTCAAACAATAATCCTGTTATCAGCTGTAATTGACGCTTCATCAGAGCACTTAGCATCCTCCTTCTTAAAGATTCTGACTATGAAATTTGACATTTGCAAGCTATCTCATTAATTGTGAAATCTGTTCTGTCACTTTAAGATTCATCCGATGCCACTTTACTCACATTTATTGACACCTGACTGTCCAACTGAGTTTCAGCTGAGAAGTTTACATTTTATTATTTCACATCTTCATTTATATTATTCTCTACCCCACCCTTTTGTAATCTCTAGCTTCATTAACAATGCTGCTAACTTGACCCACGTCCAATTTCTAGTCAACTATGTTACGTCATCTGATTAACTTACTTAATTTCAACTGTATTATTCTCTAACCCCACTCTTATTTAATTTTAACCACCACTCATTAACACTGTTGCCAACCTGACCTACTCTGAATTCTACTCAACTGTATTACGTCATCCAATTCACTTAATCAGTTCTATTTTATTTTCTATCTTAACGTTTGTCTCCAAGCCAAATAATGCTTACATTACATACTTATCTAAACTTTAGAAATCTAATGTCCACACACACAAACAAAATTGTATATATATGCGATTGTACAGCTCAGTGAATGAATTCGCCGAAAAGAGTCTCTTCGCTGAACGCCTTCTTTTCTTTTATATGAGAAGTTTGCGCAAAAGTGCAGCAGTTCAAGTTACTACACTCCTTGGAGCCCATAAGGGCAGAGAAAAAGGTTCAAATGAACGATAATGATTAGAAGTGTATGAAAGAAACAGTACCAACATGCGAAAACACGACGACTTAGTGGATCTGGGAGGCTAAATAAGTGAATGCATCTGCACCCCTGAGAATAATTTCAAATCATATCACCAACAGTCTCAAAGCATTGGTTCTCATTATCCTGAGGACTAACACAAGGTAGTCATCATCTCCTATTCGGCCCACTGAAACTAACAGTTCAGGACTTCATGGATTGACACTACGGTCTTTTTTGACTACCTCTTACTCTTTTCAAGTCTGATTTTATGTCAACTAGGAATTGATACAGAACAGTTCTATAGCATCAACATACATTTGAAAGGTAATCGTTTCGTGACAAACATACTACGAGTTCTGCCCATGGTGTTTGGAGGATTCTGAATTTTTTCAGCCTCATCACCTAGACTGACAATATCATCTCCGGTAACCAGACAATCATTAAGTCAATAGACATCAATCTCTAAGTCGCTATTTGTTGGTGTGGTACCTGTGCATACTTACTAATTTCAGTGAATTAACAAACACTCTGGTGTTTCACAATCCCATAATTTTTGCTTTGGGGTCGCCCTAAATCACGAATTGGTAGAAGTTAGAATTCATGGACTGGCCACTGGTTCAGGTCTCAGTGGCTGAATAGTAAGTATATGAGCTTGCATTGTAACCGAAAGATCCTGGGTTTCGAACCCCAGTGGGTGCGTACTACCGATGACTCCCAAACTAGGATGAAACAGCTGTCCACTACTCCCTGATTTTCGATGGTTCTCTAACTGATATCAATCCGTGATCAACTCTTAAAAAAACCGATCCTGACAAACCGACCATAGAGGATAGATAATAATATATGTGTAAAACTTGGGCACTGTGGTATTAAGTAATTCCATATTAGTTTGATTATTAAATGTATCACACAGTGAAACAGTATTGTATACTGGATGACGTTTCGAACACAATTTATTGTTCATAATCATATCAATTTTTGTCACACGACTTCGAGATTTGATTTTTATAGTTTTCTCTGTCTTCTCCTATTTGTTGTATGGGCAGTAGAATTTTCCATATATCTGGGACAGGTGTTGAATCATTCCTATTACATGTATTTGCGGTTGATTCGATAAACAAAGCTTCTGTTATCAATCTCTCCCTATACCCTGTGGCATTAGATTTTAAAACTGTCATCCTATCCCATGCTATTGTATGGTTGTGTGTAACTGCATATAGTGCTATAGCTGAACTACTCTCTAGATTTCTTATCTTATTCGGGTCAACCAATCTAGATTTAGCTAGGTTTTTATGTTCGGCTAGTCTGACTGCCCCTGTTCTACTAGTTTGATATATGATATGATAACAATAATAATAATAACAATAATAATAATAATGGTAATAATAATAGTGATAATAATAATAATATTAATAACGACACCAACAATAAGGAATGTAAATCATCAACAATAATTCCATACAAAGAAGGAACCTCGGAAGCCTTACGCAGAATCCTTAACAAGGCAGGAATAAAAGTGGCATTCAAACCCACAAACTCAATTAGAAACAAGCTTTGTCGGTTAAAGGATCCTGTAGAGCCATTAAAACAAAACAATTTAGTTTATCTAATACCCTGCAATGATTGTGAGGTCAAATACATAGGTCAAACTAGTAGAACAGGGGCAGTCAGACTAGCCGAACATAAAAACCTAGCTAAATCTAGATTGGTTGACCCGAATAAGATAAGAAATCTAGAGAGTAGTTCAGCTATAGCACTATATGCAGTTACACACAACCATACAATAGCATGGGATAGGATGACAGTTTTAAAATCTAATGTCACAGGGTATAGGGAGAGATTGATAACAGAAGCTTTGTTTATCGAATCAACCGCAAATACATGTAATAGGAATGATTCAACACCTGTCCCAGATATATGGAAAATTCTACTGCCCATACAACAAATAGGAGAAGACAGAGAAAACTATAAAAATCAAATCTCGAAGTCGTGTGACAAAAATTGATATGATTATGAACAATAAATTGTGTTCGAAACGTCATCCAGTATACAATACTGTTTCACTGTGTGATACATTTAATAATCAAACTAATAGTTATTGAAAACCAATATTATACATATATATATATATATATATATATATATATATATATATGTGCATTATATTGTTTTCATAATTACTATAATCCTTCAGGTGTCCATTTACAGTTACTATGTTTAGCGGCAATGATGAACCAATGAAAATTAAAAAAAGTATTATAATTCATTTCAGTCAATAATACAATGGTAATTTGTCTAACATGTATGCTGCACAAGAATGTACTTTTCACCAATCAACCAATGGTATTTCTTATTTAAGTTCAATAGAATGAATATTCAGTTAGATCAGCTTCAGGAACACTTTTACCTGCACATTTTCTATATTGTGTATCGTTTGTTTGTATAAAACTATGCAATTGTGTATGGCAAGAATATATACTTCGGTGCACAAATATTTCGATTCCCAATCGATAAGCAATAATCAATCAATAAGGCGGACAGATCATAGTTGAATATTAATGAATATTCTACCTAATGAAAAATGATCTACTTATTTAAAAGAAAAATTGATTTCTAATTTACAAAAGAAATATTACTGAAGTGGTATTTATTAGGGGAGACAGAAAGTTGTCTCTGAGCTTTCACATATCCTAGTTTAGGGGCATTGTTGGCTATTTGTACCGATATGTTACCTAGTTATGAGCCTTTTTGACCAATCTTACAGATGTGGAGACAATTTCATATGAAATTATAAAATAATATATTTTTTTTGTGAATTTATGTAATTCAAATGCACTCAGAATCCTTATATACTGTAAGGATTGTAACTGATCTGTTTTTGCAAGACTCATCCTTAGAGAACCTGGCACAATGTATAATGAGCTGTAGAAACAATGATGAAGGCTGTTGATAACCTAAAAACAAAGGTTAGAAAATGCCAGCAGATTTTCGCTATTTCACCCAAACTGATTGCCACAAGAAGACTGATTCCACTGGGCTCCAAATATGATGATGTGCAGCAAAAGCTACTCAAACGTAAGTTGAACAAAAGTATTTGTAACGACCAAGAACAGTAGGGGATGACAAAAGAGGAAGAGAGGTCAAATGCATCTAAGGTAAACATCACCAGACAAATGTTTAGGCTAATTAAGGAAACAAATTGAAAATACAAATCTCCGAGACAAGAGCTGCTTTAACTAGCTTTCAGAACCGAAGACATAAACGTTGAAAAGAACACTCTAAAGAGCATTTTAACTGGATTGTGGCCACATTCAACAATGAACGCCTGTCTGAATGGGATAAAGACATGGGTACATCAAAAGCTAACTCCGGTTTGAAACTAAGCAGCCCTGTTGGGCCTGAATGAGCGACTCCAGAGATGTTAGAGAACAGTGGTGACACATTGTTGTTTGTGGTAACTGAGGTATTAAGCAATGTCTGGAGATCGGAGACAGTCTCAGTAGACTGGTGTAAGTCACTGGTTATCCCACTCTATAAGAAGGCAGACAAGTTTTCCTATGAAAAGACTTCACTAATAAAGTTCTAGGCTCAACAATCATGAATAGACTAAGTGGTGCTCAGGAGAAACAGTCAGGAGAAAATCAGGCAGTCTTCAGACCAGGGAGAGGGTTATTGTTCATATCTTCACCCTTCAACAGATTCTGCACACAGGCATACTAGCCTTCAGCAAATACTTACCATATTTCTTGAAATGACGGTGGCATTTGTCTCTGTTGACCAAGAGGTGCTGTGCTAATGCTTAGTCTAAATAGAAGTGCCAAGAAAGCATGTCGCACCAACAAAGCGCTCTGCTTGAATTCAAGTAGCCGTATAGGAGCTTACAGAGAACTTCCAACTGAACTGATGACAACCAGCGGTATTTGTCAGGGATACTCACTGTCCACATTTTTGTTTAAGTTCATCATAGATATAGAGCTGGCTGCGAACAAGCCAAAATTGTAAACAACAATTTACGTCAATGTTACGTCCAGAATCACGGTCATGAGAAATATGATAACAGAGCTTAACCTTGAGGAACTCACCAACCAATCACAGCGGACTTGAAAGGTGCAAAAAGGATTCTCAGATATATGGCTTAACTTTCTGAGAAACGGTCACATGTAGTACAGAATAACCTTCAGCAAGAAAACAACCGATCAGAGGACGTTGCTTCTCCATTGACAATAATGTACATAAAAATCTACAATTATCTCCTGATTTTCTTCATAAACCATCTGTTGCCTGGCTCTTATCTTCTGTCGTTTCACTATGATAAAGAATTTTTCTACAAATGCGGGGATAAATAATGAAAGTTGAACGCACTAGTTCAAAATTTTATGGGTACCAGATGATGCATTGATTCATTTTTAGTTCTGTATTTGTTTATTATTTGACAGTATCATCTTTTTTCAGTAATTGTAATACTACCTTCTATAAGTAAAACAAGAAATATTGGTTTTGTCCGAAAATAGATCTCACTAATTTCATGTTTTAGCGTAGTACAACTAAAATGATTTTTATCACTATTATTATTCTCTAAGGTTCCGAGTGGAACATTGAGGACCTCAACAGCATATCTCCATTTCCATTTGGTCCCTGCAGTCCTCTTTAGCTGTCTCAATGACTGCTCATAGGCTCTACCCTCCTCCTTACACTACCTCCGTCATGTCACTTTCGGACGCTTAACTTCCGCTACCCATTCGAGTTCCACTCAAGGGTATGTCTGGCATGTGGTGTCACTCAACATTTTCCTCAGTCTACGTCTAATATATCTACATTTTCTGCGGTATACTTGTTGAGCAACATATTCTTGGTTGGCTCATTGCCAAAGTTCTTTATTATTAGTCCTTTCCGATTAACCGTCTAATTTTTAGTATGGAATCAAGGCAGCTGTCACAACCAGAATGAGAGTGACAATTAATCTCCTTTTCTTAAGCCCGAAAATTCGGATACCATTTTCATAAGTGTAATTACGAAAAAACAAATTAATTTTAATATATCGTAAATCGTCTGTTTCGGTTATATGTGGAATTATAGGTCATCTTTACTCCTTTTATAATGTGAATTATACGCTTCTGCTTTGCTGTCGACTAATTTAATCTATTTAAAGTTCTAAAAACAAAACACGTAGTTCAGCAAAGAGCATCTTTTCGGAAAATTCATTTTCTTGGCTGTACTATCGCAAATATGCATGGGTTTTTTTGTGTATATGTTTACATTAAGTTTGTCAAACAAAAATGGAACTAACAAGAAGAACTGATGGGACCTTGTGAAAATCGATCCATAGAAAAACTACTTGTTTAACAACAGAAGACAAAGGCCAGGCAACAGATTGTTTATTAAGGCAATCAACACGTACTTATATAATTTCATGTATATTATTATAGATTATTTAAGCAAACAAATACAGTCTTCTGATTGGTTGTTTCTCACTGAAAGTTAATCTTTCATATCTTTGTGGCTGTTTCTTGAATGTCAGATCATCTATATGCTAACTGTGCTCGCCTACGCAAAGTCTTCGTTCCTACTTTCTCACAACCAATATTTGGGACATACACCTTGACGTAAATTAATGTCTACCAATTTGACTAGCAACCAGCTCTCACCACACCTAGAATAGTCAACTAAAAAGCTTCTATAACTGGATACTCATTCAACCAAAGCGGAATTTAATTGTAACCCTTGCCACCCACATCAAACGCATCTGTATTTCTGAAGTCCTAGAAAAAGAATTAAATCGTTTTTTATTTATTTTTTGTTTTTGATCACAGCTTGATTCCACCCTCTATTTTTCGCACATGTATGGAATTTTCGGCATGGATATCGGTAGCCCAAATTTCGCAGGCCAACCATAGATATCAGGTGTGTGTCGGCAGGGGATCGAACCTTGGAATATGTGCATGGTCGGCGGGAGACCTGACCACTATGCCACCAAAATGAATACCCGCTTAGATTCACTGATAAAAATGTCGAACCAAGAATTTGGAGAAATGAAACTTCACTTGCGCTAAAAAAGAAACTCTACATGAACTTGGATCTCAAGAAAGATTTAACAAGCAATATTCTTAAGAGAAGAATCACATCATTTCCGAGAAGAACATTCTTTGCAGCAGCGCTAAGAATAGTGTTCTCCAGTCTCCCGCTGATCTGCAGAAGCATTAAGGACAAGATCGTGCATCTGACCACTTCTGTGTGCATATATCAGTTCACCTGTTGCCTTGAGACTAGGTACATCGTTCGTTGGATGCGCATCCTGTCCAAGAGGATTCGAGAACAGTATTCAGCATGGTTACGAAAAGGCACTAGTGATTCTGTAGGGAGTGCGATAATTGAACACCTGATTAACAATGATCGTTTCATCTCAACAAACACCTCCTGCTTCAAAGTAATCTACAGAATCAAGAATAACCTACCAAGAGCAATACGGTTTCGTCTTCTCTGTACCGCCGAAGCTCTTGACATTCACGTAGACAGACCGGGGATGTGCATACAAAGGAGAATCACTCAACCAAACCAAATATCATGGTAACAACTTTGTTGATTTTTGATGACTAAATTTTGTTTGTTTGACTGTTTCTTTAATTGCTTATAATTCTTGTATTCATTTAGAACTCTCACGTAATTTCATATTCTTTACTTTGTTCCTATGTGTATTTTGAGAAGAACTTAAACACCAAACTATTCATATTATTACCTAACTCCTTTTTAACAACTGTTTGTGACAACTCATCACCTTTGTTACTACACTACTTTCATTAACACCCAATTTTCCTGACCGTTTTTGTATTACGTAACTCCACCTAAAACTTGCAAATTCTCACCTGTTTACTTAAATTAACCATAACTAATTGTATTTTTGTTTGACAAAGTTAATGTACACGTACATACAAGATAACACGTATATATTTGCGATTATACAGCCAAGAAAATGAATTCGTCGAACTGAAACTCTTCGCTGAACTACGCGTTTTGTTTTCATTAATGCCTGGATGGAGATTATCCATGAATTTAAAGTTTTATTAAGGTTTACACAGGTTAACTTGATTTGTGTAATTCCTACACATTACCAATAATTCGTTAATGAGGTAGGTACATTTCCAAGTATATGAAACTGCACAAATTTTTTCATGGTGTTTAGAATAACTCACCGGCAGTAGAATAATAATTTAACAGTATTTTTTCGAAATACGTCATCTGCATACATTTTATTAAGTTTTCTAATTTGTTTACTACATCAAACTGAAACTAAATATTACACCTGTTTTAAATTGTACCACTAAACCCTGCTTAGTATACGTACATTTTCAAATCAAACTTGTTGGGCAAATATTCCTCACTCCCGAAACTTACTACTGTTAATCGCGCCAGTAGCGTCGTCATCATTAGTTATGTTTTCCTTGTTTTTCATCATAAATTAATAATTCACTGTTGTCGAAATTCTCATTTCAGAAGAGCACTTTATATTTATATGGACTAAGGAATAGCTTGACGTTGATTGGATAATGCGACAGACAACGGCAACCAACGAGGGAACAGGCATAAAATGGACTGACACAAAAGACTTGGAGGATCTGGATTTCGCCGATGATATATGCCTGATTTCCCATAAACTGGAAGATATGCAAATGAAAAGTAACAAGTTGGCAGAAGAAGCATCAAAGATAGGACTTCACGTGAACATAGATAAAACAGAGGTGATGAAGATTCCTTGCCAACATCAACAGCAACAACAGACCACAATAAGCATAAATGGGAAGAACCTGAAAGAAACAACCTCCTTCACCTACCTGGGAAGCATCGTCTCAACTACAGGCGGAACTGACGAAGACATCAAAGCCAGAATCGGAAAAGCAAGACAAGCTTTCATTACTCTCAAATCTGTGTGGAGGTCAACAGCAATCAGCATCAAAAATAAGATCCGGATTTTCAACTCCAATGTGAAGTCAGTGCTACTATACGGATCAGAGACTTGGCGAGTCATAAAGAGCATCTCAAACAAACTTCAAACCTTCATTAACAACTGTCTCCGCTCAATACTCAAGATCAGATGGCCAGAAAAGATCAGCAACAGGGATCTCTGGGAGCGAACCAATCAGGAACCGATTGTGAAACAAATAGGCAGAAAGAAATGGAGATGGATTGGCCATACGCTGAGGAAACCAACAAGTGACATCACTAGACAAGCCCTCGAGTGGAACCCGAAAGGGAGGCGGCGAGTTGGTCGTCCAAGGGTGACTTGGAGGAGGTCATGTGAAGAGGAGATGAAAGCATGTGGGCAGACCTGGAGCAGGGTGAAAAAGTTGTCAGAAAACCGAAGTCAATGGAGGTGCGCAGCTGAAGCCCTATGTTCCTCTAGGAACTGAAGGATACAATAATAATAATAATAACTTCTAAATGCTTATTGGATATACAAGTAAATGTCATATTTTTAAAGTTTTTAAATACTTATTGACCACTATTCATCTTTGTTTAAAGGTAGTTTGACTGCATTTCATTGGATTTTGTTTCACTGGGGTTGTTTTGATAACTGACTAACTGACTGATTTCAACGTAAAACTTTGTACAGGTGTGTAGCAGTTCGAGTTGTCACACTCCCTCATTGTAGCACACAAAGCAAGAAAAAAGCGTAAAGAGAGATTCAAAAGGGAGAGATAATAAACAGAAATATGAGGCAAAAAGAATAGTAATATGGAAGAGCAAAAGAATTTTATTGGATCTTATAAATCGCAAACCGTGAATGCATCTGCACTAGCCATTGAGAACGATTTTGAGCCACATCACTAATTGTCTCGCGCCGTTATTGGCTTTTACCATTCTTAGGACACCAACCAGTCGAGAAGTCTACATCTCTCCACGTAGCTTAACTAACTGTTATGGATTTCACTGACTGATGAAGTCATGTTTTGGTTTGACCACTCATAACTCTTTTCCAACCTGATCGGTCCTATGTCAGTCAGCTAAAATTGCCCACTGTGGAGGAGGGCGATGGCCAGGTATGTTTGCGTAATACATGTCCTAGCCATCTCAATCGGTGTAACTTCACAACTTCAACGATTGATTTACTCTCCTTGCTTAGCACTCGACGCCTCATCTCAATATTGCTCACCCCATTATACCACTTCACACGGGAGATAAAACGCAGACATCTATGATCAAAGACAGTTAACCACTCTTTTCATATCTTCCACTTTCAATGGCCAGGTCTCACATCCATAAAAGAGGATGGAGCGGACTGCCGAGCAGCAGACACGCCTTCAGTTCAAGAGACGAATATCATGTCCACAACGGAGATGGCGTAAACAGGCACATACCAAACGAGCATTCTGTATCCGTGCTGAGATTTCGTCAGCATTCAAGCCGTTAAGGCTGATGCAATTTCCCAAATAAGTGAACTGGTCAACACGCTCCACCACATCACTCCCGATTTCTAAGCTAGGAGTCAATGTAGTCCAGTCCTGTAGCATTATCTTGCATTTGACGGGAGCGAATCGCAAGCCAAACATTCGAAGATTGCCGCTCAAGGTGTTTAGAAGAATGCATTAATTCAGCGTCTTCACCTAGAAGGACCATATCATCTGCATGTTTTAATTCGACGAGATTGTTCTCTGGTAACAAGTTAATCCCTGAGTCACTTATATGTATAAAGCTTCGAGAATATAATTAGGCATTCGAATATTCAAATGTAATTTATATAAAAGCCAAAATAAGCTGTCTGTGAGAAAAAGGTATATTGTTGCCAGACTGTATCTATCATCTTTTTAAACTTGTTTTGAAGTAAATCATACAGAAAGGTATCTTTTTTATGACATAATAAATGAAATGCTTTTACTGCACTTAACTGAACATGGTCTTCTGTGATTTCAGTTAGTCATGTTTATGGAGAACACTTGACCGTAGACTTAAAACAACTTTTCTTAACTATCTACTCAATATCTAATGACAGGCATGCCAAGATTTCTATGCATCGGTGGTTCAATTTTTGAATACTTACCACAAATGCGAGAAATTCGGATTCAATTCCCAACCGATGCGCTGCTAAACTCGTCTCGTAGGTGATCAACTCAGAAAAGAGGGAAGGTTATGCATAGAGCTAGATACCACATCAGGTATAGAAACAACACCAACGCGACTAAAGCTGTAGAAGCTTGAAGCCCTATGTTCCACCCAGAATGCAAAGGAGAGTTATGAAAGCATGTTAAACCTATAAATTACATGGATTTCGATGTACTAAGCTATTCATCAAAACTATTTCTTTAAGAAAACTAGTGATAATAACATATGATCGAAATAGAAATAAGTCGACAAGGCTTCAGACTTCTGACCAACTGAATAAAATTGACCGTCTAAATCAAATTTCACAACACTAGACATTTTAAAACGTCCCAGTAAGTGAATCTCTGTATATTAGCTACTTTCTAAATTGACAAATTGAAAAAACAAGCAAGCAATAAATTCATTTTTAATTACTTGTAAAAAAGAGGTACGATTGGCAACATCTGATAATATTACCAAACAAAACGTTATTAATTCACTAAACATTTTATCTTCCTTAAAAAATGTTTAGATCTTTGCGTAACTCTTATGCTACAGGCAGGTGATATTGATGGAAGATAAGCATCAAGATTTTATGTATGGCACTGAATTCCCCTATTTTATTTTTAGAACAATAACATGCTGTGCTTATGTTAAAAACAAGTCATGATGATTGTGATATGATAATGTATCGTAGTTAAAAATTAAGAGCGAAACATTTAAGATTACCAGATCGGAAAAAATAGACAAATCATGATGCTTAACAGTTTTGTTTATTCAATTTAAAGTGCCAATAAGCCACTTGACTACTTCGAGTTTTGTTTTTATAAAGTCTTTATGAAACTCAGAAATTTCATCCTACACCTTGAATCAATTCGTTATCCTGTGGAGGTGAAAGCTGTCAATCTTAATCAAGTCCATAAACTCTTGTATTAACTTGTAAAAAAGAAGCGTAAGGAAATACTAATTTCTGTTGTATAACTGGAAATGTATTGAATTAATGAATTTTCTTACCACCGCTTGCATTTTCCAGTCGCTTCTTATACAAATGAATCAAATCTAAATAAACTAAAATATTTATTGCTGTAGGAAACTATAAGGATATTTAGTGAAAGCAGAAACAATAACTAGCAATGGTACATACTACTGACTAATCGACATGAGTAGTTAGATACTAGTTACAGAAGTGTTTGCTAGCCGAAGCCAAATAATCGAAACACCGAATGGCTCTCTCCACGTTTGAGGCCAAGCTCATCACTGATGTAATTCTTTCCATATCGACATAAACCTTTTACTAAACAACATTAGTTGGAAAAAACCCATCTCAAAAGCAAGAAGACTTGGACAGCTACTTAGTACTGAACTGTAAATTGTCGGGGATATACCACAAGAATCCCCAGAGAATGTTGAGGGCCGAACTTTCAAGAGGATTTTATCACCATTCAGACAGTAAGTTACGATTCAGTGGTGGATGAATAAGTGATATAACATGGCCATCATATGACATCATTATTGGGAAACTATCTTGAAATTTGCTTTGGTGGTGCAGAATCATTCGCAGGTTATTGTTTTTCATTTTGTATCCCTGAAGAACGTTAAATCAACATATTTTATAAATAACAGTGAAACTTAAATGCATCTGGATCAGAAATTCTCGATTATGCCCTTGAATTTATACCAGGATTTGCATACTGCTTCACATAATGGTTTAGTAGATATATCCGGTACATAAATGAAAAAATTCCATACTCTAAAGTATTTGAAGAATCATTTCAAGAAGAATAATCGGCAGAACTTTCAAAACATTCTGCGAATATGCAGGCGTCCAAATTTTACAGAAATTTAATAAATTCTTCGAAATTTAGTTAATATTTCATAAGAAGTTTTAGATTGGTCTGACTCTTCGTGGCAGTGTTAAGACAATTTGAATTTAGCATAATTAAAGAAAAGTCACCGGTGATGCAAAATGAGCTATTCTTTCAACCGCACAAGTTCCGTACCATTATTTAAACTGTCACATAAATAATCACTAGTCCATTCTCAGAAAATACTGTCGATTGGGCAGGCAAAATAGTAGCCCTTAAAAAACAATATTTATATTTCATAATGAAGTTAGAGAGATCTCTTCTGTAATTATGCCATAAATTCAAGTTTATACAGTATTTTTAATTATTAAGTAAATCTACACGTTTATTAAAATGATCAGTCGGATACAGACGTCGACAAAATATTCATGCAGTACTAAAGTATGTTGTGTGTAAATTGAATGACATTTCAAAAACAGTGACAGCTAATAAAATATTGAAACTTTTTTAAAGAATCTTCAAATTGTTCGCTTCAAGTACTTCCTTATTATATCAAATTATGTAGAGTAAATTGACATATTTCTAAAGAAGTGACAAAGAGATTATTTCAACTTTTAAGGTAAAGACGGAAAATTTAAATATCCAGAATAAAGTTTTAGTTGATATAGTTCCAATCGAATTGATGATTACTAACTATAACAATTCTTTATCTTTCCGGATCCATCCCCCTCTTCCATATCAAGCTGTTAACATTATAAAGTCTTAAGGGAGTATCTTCAAAAGATACGTTGCGATGTGATTCTTTGTTTAGGGATTTGTTAGTTCTTTAGACAGTTCACTTTTATGATGGCATGATAATGCAACTGGCAACTGATAATATGTGTTACATAAATTTTACAATATAAATTACTTAAAATGTTCCAAAAGATTAACACACCTCAACTATGGTCCTCAACTTCTCACAAGCTAAACGTTCTGCTTCATTTTCTTCAAAGTATTCATCATACTGAACCTAGTCACGGTAACAGAGTAAACGAAAACATGAAAATTTTAAAGTTAGCAACAATAATAATAAACAGTGCAGTAAAATATTCATGGTAATTAACATTAATCGCTCCTACCATTTCACGTAAACTATTATTATTATCTTATTTCTTTGCATTCTGAGTGGAACATAGGGCTTCAAGCTTGAACTATGAAGTTATTACTATTTTCGCAGGCTTGGGTGGCTAGCCTTACAGCTCAGCTTCCCCTCTTCAAAGGGCTTACTTCCAGTTAAGCGAGTTTTAGGAGTGGGTCCGCCGGGGATCGAACACTGGAGCATGTGGGTTGATGAACATTCTACCGACGTACTGGAAGGAGCTCCTTGGTATGAACCAGGGGCCGCTCAGTCATCGGTAGGAAAAAAACCACAAGAATCAGTTTAAATGCATAGTTTGTAATGAAAACAAAATAAAAATTATTTAACTGAATTTTAGATTTTCCCATCGATTGATTGAACCGAAGTACTCAGTCTCAGGTTGGCATGTCGGCTTCTTGTGAAGATGCTTCGACGATGTCTGGGCATGTAATTAGAATTTAATTGGTGGATGGTGACTAGCAGTGGAATCCAGGATGCGCATTTCGTCCTATTTGGGACTCGTTAGCTAGACGTACCTGCATCCAGATGACGAGTCCCAAATAGGACGAAATGCGCATCCTAGATTCCATTGCTAGTCTCCATCCATCAATTAAAATAAAAATTGTACAGCTCTTAAAATTTACTAGCTGCAACAAGCATACATGAAAATAACATTTTTCAGTCATTCAAATGTTTCACTGTTACAAACAGAGTCAACTAACTGTTATTTACGACCAGTTAGGAAACTGAGCCCCAATACGTAAGTCTTTCGGAAATCATGTTAAAGTATTGCGTTTACTTAAACAAGGTAGTCCAGCACTGAGTCTAGAAAATTAATAAGTTCCACTTTTGAAAAACCCAACACTAAGTACACATTGTCATAGATTCGAAATTAAACAAAGCAGTACACGTCATCAAATAATGCTTCATTGTATGATTCTCGAAGGTTGCATTCCATTTCCTACTCTCCCTCTATACATCGCTGACTACACAAACGTCAAAAGTACCCCATTGCTGGTGATTTTGTTTTGAATAACCACGACAAGTATTTACAGCACTAAAAGCTTTAGCATACAACCCTACTTAAATACTTGTAAGATATTACGGAAATTTCATAAAAGGTTTTTGCATAAAAACCTTAAGAATACCATTCATTAAATCGTCAAATCACCTACGTAATTCTAAATACCACAGCTAAAGCTTTACCCGCTTTCTGTAGTAAATCTTTTGTGACCAAGATAAAAAGAAAAGAATATTTTCACCTAATTGGTATATTTTTTAACTTAGCACTGAGGTCTATTTATGATATGCTAATTTGGAATATATTACATGTTGTTCTAGCCTACGCTAAGTACAAGAGTTATTGAAATTTACTAAGTGACAAAAAATATCCTTTTTAATTTTAAAATGACAGTTTCTCATATTCAAGATGTACTATTGCATTTTGTATTGTATTTCTCTGTTCCAAACTTGTACCAGCCAAAAAAAGATACTACAATCCTACATTTGATATTCCACGTCTCTTTACGTCATCCTAGCCTATCAATTCCAAACAGAGAGATAAAGACATCCTGAATTTCACTATTAACCACCATAAACCAACACTCCGTTGACGTCAAGGTCTCACCGAAGAGCTCCTAGTTATCATCATCTACCAATTGATTGCTGTTGATAAAACTTCCTAACTTAAGTGAAAATTTAGATTTCATATGATAAATCTATCAAAAATTATATCATTAAACTATAAGCTATTGTTTCACATTGTAGAATTTCTTAAACATGAATTAATGAATCGAAAACGACATTGTCGAATGCTAAAGACCGCTTTCAATCCCGTCCATAGACAGGTAATGTTTGGATGTAAAACAAGTGTTACAAAAGTACACTGTACTAATCAAGACACACTACTCGAATTTATACAGCCGTCTATGAGCTTATGCATAGTTACTAAATCATATGTTAATGAAATTTCAGCACGGATGTAAAATACTCATTTATTATTTGCCAAATTTATACCACAGGTATGATATCCCTTCGCATATATAAAGAAACTTTATACTGTTCAACAGTTCGACTGAACCTTCCTTACGCTTGTAGGATGTGACTATCAAGTGTAAAAAATATAAAAAAGATCAATCGTCTTCGAAAGAGCTGTCTTCACTCAGTATATCGTACTGAGTGGTAAAAGAGAGTTTAGCAGCAGTGACAGATAAGGGTGGAAAGTCAGTGGATGAGTTTGTGAAGCTTTATGGACCAAAATGTCCAGAAAATGTGTTGCACATACCAAGTCATCATCTTCAAAATCCAGCAATGTAAGCAGATATAGGAAAGGCTAGAAAAAGATTAGTGGTAGCGATCAAAATTATGGTACCAAACCACGAAGTCACTGACTGCTGCTTTGAACCAAGAAGAGAGGTTCAGCATATACTTGGGTCATTGATTTGCTAAGAATCAATACTTGGAGTCTTCTGGTGATTAAGCTTCTATATTCATCCCATTTGCTCTTCCAGATTCTTAGAATTATCATTACTCTTCATGCAATTATTCTTTTCCCTGTATATTTAAGTTTGTTGTAATTTTCTACTTTAATGAATGTTTTAACAGAATGGGGTAACTTGAAAAGATGTTCTCTCGTTCAGAGTTTTACTTTGACAAATTAGTTCAGTCCCATAAAGAAAACCACATTGCGTTATCCACCCTCATAATAATTCAGCAAACATTATTGTTTAAAGGTGTATATTGTCAAATCTAGAAAGAATTTTACTTTATAAAATATTCTTCTTTTCTCAGTATACACAAATTAAAATATGATGTATAATGCGTATTCCAAAACTTATCTTCAACCACTGTTGTAATCTTTTCAGCAATTAAAAGAAACCTAATTTCTTTTAAATGCTAAGCAGTTGATTTTTCTAATATTGTTCAACAAAGCTGTCTCCAGACTATTACTTTGGATAAAATCGTATGAATATTCATACAGTAGCTGGCTCAAAACACTAGTGTGGAACATCGTATTTTGGTGACAGCTGGACGGTAACAAGTTTGTGAGCTACAAACTTTAACGTATACATATAACTTGAAAATGTCATTGAGGAATACGTATTTTATAAGGATCCTTTTCATGTATTTTTCTTTAATTATTAAAATATTTCGAAAAATCTACATCTAACTTAATAGCTAAATCCTTATCCTTTTAGATAAGGAATAACTTAGGTGCTTAGAGATGCTTGACGGCTAATTCCTAGTCGTCTTTTGACTTCAGAAGTCTGGCACCGAAAATGTGAGTTAAAGGATTACAGTGGATAGAATCGGTTTATTTTCGGCGACTACTTTTTATCCGTAAAAACTTTTGAGAGAAAAATACGCAGTTATTTAAATTAATAAGGATTCTTAGGCTTTAGATTAGATCAGTGTAAAGTTTTTCTCAGTTGAATTCTAAGTATTCAAGAATCTAGACATTTTTTAAAATACGAACCAAAAAGATGTCTCTGATGAGTTGAGAAAAAGTACGGCCAAACTAAATGTCAGATGAAAAAGTATTTGGGCGTATTTCTGTAGAACCTGAGGAAGTTATAAAGAATAATCTTTGTTCAATAATCACTGTTGTAAGCCATATATATATATATATATATATATGAATGAAAAGATGCCGATATAGGGTGCCTTAAGTGTAAACTCATTTATTACATCTGTAAATACTACATCTTGTCTTTTTGTTTAACATTTATTTTTCAAGATACTTAAGTAGTATTCATGAATTCTTAATGACTTCTGTTCACACTTTTAATTGCCAGAAAAGATTTTTCATTATCTTAAGAAGGGCTTAAAACTGTGAGGCACTTGAGACGTTTCTTTTATTGTCTGACTGATTTTCAATATTTTGCTTTGCACAGAAGTGCAGCAGTTCAAGCTTCTAAACTCCGTGCGCTATAGGGGTAGAGAGAAAAAATAACCCAAAAGAACTATAATGAGCAGAAGTGTGGGGGAGGAAAAACAGTAATACCACCTAGAAGATTGCAAAACGTGGGCGCACGTGCATCATTAGGAGCGGCTTTGAGGAATTTCACCAGCAGTCTCAAAACGTCGGTTCTTAGCATCCTTAGGACCTCAACCAAACATTCTATACCTCCCTATGTGGTCAGCTAAAACCAACAGTCGAAGACGTCATGGACTGGTGCCAGGTTTGACCACCTTTGACTCTTTTCCAGCCTAACTCCAAGTCAGTTGACATGACTCAACGTGGAAGGTGGTGGATTGACATGCTTAACACGTGCACTAGCCATTACAATCAGTGAAGCTTCACAACCTCTACAAGTGAGTTCTCCTTCTTATCTGACATTGGACTTCTAGCCTCAATATTACATAATATACTCCACCACCTAACACGAGGAATAGAATACAGAAACTTGTGGTCTGAATGTATTTTGCACTATATGTATGAATGAGCTAAATATCTAAGCATCATCCTTACCATTAAAGCTCAGCAGTCGCCGAGAGTTGATAAGTGTTCTGTGTAGAAATCAGAAAATTATACACTTCATCCATAGTGCATTCCCAAAGCCCATTTCACATTAACGCTAGCTCTGACGATGTCATCTAGTAAGACAACAAAGTCTCTGTAATTAAATCCCTTAAATCAGAGGACAGCATAACACTAAAAGCATCCATTTTAGCTACAAAGCTTCTCCATTATTTAAGAATCCCGATGTACGTATTTTAGAAATGAAAGAATACTTTAATGCATAGTATAGACACATGCCCAGATAGACGATTGATTACAGAAGACACTGTATACAAGCAATCAGGTATTTGTACAACTAAAAAAAAATGTCATTTCTAATCACTTATTTTTTGTCTTATATTCAGATCACTACTAGCTGACTAGTGAAAGCTGTTTTTCATGCGTATTTAATTTCTCATTTCATTCAAATGTACATTTTGTTTTTAAAAGATTGACTGAATTCAGCATTACATCATATTTCAGCTATAAAGTGATTTATGATGCCAATATTTCTTCTGGAGTCTATTTTTCTTCAAGCTGCAAACAGATTTGTGTTGATTTATAATGCAAACACCTGTTTGAAACATTTGTATACAGCAAAGAAATAAAATTCTATCACTCATTTATTTTCACTGTAGTTTAATAAACCTTGATCTGTTATAAATAGGTACAAAAGTCGACTTCACGTTTATCATGAGCATAAATTTCAATAAATGTCTCAAAACCTCAAGGTTTATTTAATGTCATTTAATAAAGAGACATTAGACAAAGAAACTGACTTTCAAACAAATCTATCAATCAAATCGCTATAAACCAATACTTGAATATTAATGAGATGCTCACTGGCGAATAGTCCTATTCAGGTAGGTAGTTACCTGGCGTTCTAGTGGGAAGTCGTGACCAGTAGGGTACAACAGGTTGGATGTCAGGACAAAGACTCGCCAAAGACATTGGCTGGTGGTGGCACTATATGGTGAATTGACAAGAGTTGGAATTCATGGACAGGCCATTGGATAAGGTCCCAGTGGCCAAATGGTCTACGAGCTAGCTCGTCTTGTAACCAGAATGTGCTGGGTTCGAACCCCGTTGATGAGTGCGTACTGATGGAGAGTCCCAAACTAGGCTGACGAAACAGTTGTCCAGTACTCCCAGGTTTTCCAATGGTTCCCTAACCGATGTCAGCTCATGATGAAATCCTGTAACCAATCAATCAAATCTCTACAAACCAATACTTGAAAATCTATCAGTGTTATTCATAAAATAGAAACCAAAATTCAGATGTCTAATCAAAGACTGTAAACTGATACAATAATTCTTTGTGTTCCCATTTAGATCCAATAGTATTTAAATTATAGAAAGTTGATACTTGGGTAATGTAAAGAGAAATTCTTATTGATAGACATCACTGGAAATTTCAAGAAATTTACCACTCTTGTTACATCGTTCATATTCTTGTCTGATTACATACGGAATGTTGGTAGGCTATTCAAACAAACTGGAATAAAGTTATTCAAAATCTAGTGCACTTACAGCAATATATCCAAACCTATAAAAATGTAATACATATTCAGTAGTGATTTTCCAATGACTAATAAACTAGGTGTGATTTAGGAATGCGTCAGCTAGTAACTGAGCTCCGAAGGACGTTTTTGGTTGATGAAGAAACCAGGACTGAACCATAGACTAACTAAAGCTTGTCAGTAATAGCATGACCTTAACATAATTACTGTCTCTCATTTCTAATCCTCAGACAGTAGAAACCTATTCTCATATCCTAGTAGATTTTGTGATATGATGAAATCTGGAAAAGGAGTAGACCTGATGAGTTATTTCACCACCGTATTTAAATAGCACATAGATTTAGCAGTCCAAAAATCACGGTCCGCTTATTTGAGCAACTGTAGATGATATAATATGAAGTGATGTATTCCTTTATTGAGAGAAACCGTATTTTATTGTGCAACCTTACTATAATTTTATACCATTAATCTACGATCCGCTAACATTGATGAGACTACAGTAGTTATATTTTGTATTAGATTTTTTTTCTACACTATTCCACCTTTCTTTTGAAAATGTGTTGCCATTTGTTGTATTTCAACATGAAACGAGAAAATTAACCGACATTTGTAAATAGTTATTCCCACATCTTCTTACGTCCGTTTCAGATGAGAAGAACAAGTTTTTTTTCACTTGTAAGATTTAAAATCATTTACCTCCACTGAAGGCCATAAATAATATATGAACTTCTGCAATCACTTGATAGTTGAGTGAAATCTACCTAAACCGAATGACTCATCATTTATGATTTAAGATTTTCCATCTAGATGCAAGACTTTTAAAAGAATAGTTGACTCAGATATTGTTCAGATTTCAATTCAATATATAATTTGTTACAATTTCATTTAAATAGTAGTCGGGTGATGTTTATGTTACTTCGAATACAAAAGTGTCCTCTACTTACTGGAACTTGTCGAGTTTTGTTCAATAATTTGTCTTACATTCTTTTTAAAAAAAAAATGTGCTTCTTATCATGGTTTTGTCTGTATTTTAAATTGTTTATTGGAATATACAGTTTCAATCTTTAATCTGCGTAGTAAGTCAAACTTTGGTTTCCGTCAGTCAGTACGTGAACAGTGTCAGTTTAATTCGACAACATACGAATCTCATAGAAAAGTCTTCTGTAAATACATGTAGATGTGCGTCAGCGGTTTTGTGACAGAATGCTCACCAGCGATGCCCATCATCCGAGGTTCAATTTCCGATTGACACAACCCTAAACCTCACCTAGTTCACTAACCTATAGTAAGCAAGCCTGGAATTGAGAGGAGGTTGAAAGTGAGGTTAGTAACTACAATCATAAAAATATAGCGAGACTATCGCTAGTGAAACTTCAAGGCCTCAAGTCTGCAGCTTTACGTTCTACTCACCACTCAAGGAATGAAAACCACAATACATGTAGATTAACCACTTGGTCATCTGCTGACTACGAATGACGTGTTGGTTAATCTGAGTTAACGTTTCAATCTTCGAACGTTTTGTACTCATTCAGTCAAACATACCTTGTGAAAATTCAACAAATATTTTCTAAATGCACCTATGATTAACTATTTATTTCTAAGTATAAAAATTATTGTCATGATGTGCTGTTAACATTTTATAAAACTAGTCCTATTCAGGCAGTTAACCTGGGGTTCTAGTGAGAAGCCGTGACCAGTTGCGTATATCAGGTCGAAGCTGAGAACAGTTACTCGTCTAAGACATTTCTAAGTGATCGAGCTATGTCGTGAATTTGCAGAAGTTGGAATTCATGGACTGGTTATTGGATCGGGTCCCGGTGGCTTAATGGTCTACGAGCTCGCTGGTCTTGTAACCAGAAGGTCCTGACTACGAACCCCGTTAGTAGGTGAGTACTACTGAAGAGTCCCAGACTAAGACGAGACTGTTGTGCAGTAGTCTTAGGTTTTCCATTGGTTCTCTAACTGATGTCAGCTAATCATGAAATCCTTCAACCAATCAAACAAAATCCCTACAAACCAATGCTTGATAATTTTTTATTGAAAATCTTATCCCATAAATTTAAGCGGGAAGTATTTTTTTTAAGTAGTCTAGTGATGTTACGCAAAAAATCTTGAATCTGCTGTCGATTAATTTCATAAAAATTTACAGTCTGAAGAAAAAATAAATCAACTAAATTCGAAGTGAAAATAAACAAACTAAAATTTTCTACTAAATTAAACGTATGTGTTATTCTTATATTACTGTAATGATGAAGAGAGTGAACTGCACTCATGCGCGCAAACGCGCACATACAGACATCTGTCGATTTTAGGATTGAATTTGTTTACTTTGGTGCAAAAATATAGTGTTAGATAGCTTTACCTCGATCAGTGGTTTTTCCTAATGGAATAATGGATAAGATGAAGCATTTTTGTTATTCTGATCAATAGGTAATTCAATTAATCACACTGAGGTATATGTAGACATCTTTATTTGATTACAGCTTGATTCCACACTGCATTTTTGGTACAAGTATGGAATTTTCAGCATGGATATCGGTAGCCCAAATTTTACAGGCCGACCATAGATATCAGATGTGCGTCGGCACGGGATCGAACCTCGGACCATGTGCATGGTCGGTGAGAGTCCTAACCACTGTGCCAACGACGCACACTGTCTTCAGAATTTTCCAGCCTTTCTACCAACACTTATTTTACCTCTTAATATTATTATGTTAGAGATAAATTTCTAACGATGGATAGACGACAGTTGAAGGTAACTTGATCTAAAACTTAGGACTCTGCAAGAACTGGCGAGGAGTCATGCTCCTTTCGGCGCCAAGTAAAATCCTGAGTCACATCATCCTGGAGAGATTAAGGACGCACTGGAGACAGAACTCCGACCAGAACAAGCTGGATTCAGAAAAGGCAAGTCATGTTCTGACCAAATTGCATCTCTACGCATCATCATCACAGAACAAAGCATGGAATGGCAATCAAACCTCTACCTCAACTTTATAGACTTCGAGAAGGCCTTTGACAGCGTTGACCGTGAAGTATTTTGGAAACTACTCGAGTATTATGGCGTACCCCAAATATTCATCAACCTTATTCAACAGCTGTACGACAACGGCACATGTCAAGTGACCCACAACGGAAAACTCAGCGAGGCGTTTGAAGTAAACACAGGAGTCAGACAACGGTGCCTATTATCTATCACCAATGATATTCCTAACTGTGGTGGACTGACTGGATTATACGTCACACAGTGAGTGGGAAACGAGAAGACAGGAATATCCTAGACCGACGCGAAGAACCTAGAAGACCTGCATTTCGCGCGGCGATGATTTATGTTTGATGGCACACACAATCGAAGACTTACAAGCAAAAACCGACAAAATGTTCGAAGAAGCAGCCGGCGAAGACAGGACTCCAGGTGAACATAGACAAGACGGAGGTTTTGAAAATAACCAAACAACCAACAACAGCAGCAGCAACGTCCAGCACCAATCACCATCAACGGGAGGGATTTGAAAGAGGTCACTTCATTCACTTCACTTATCTAGGGAGCATTGTCTCAACTACAGCCAGTCGATACGGACGAGGATGTCAAATCGAGCAAGAATCGTGAAGGCGACAAACACATCAACATCATCAGCCTGAAACCAATCTGGAAATCTTCGTCACTCAGCCAGCATCAACAACAAAATTCGGTTGGATTTTCAATACAAACACGTCAAGTCGGTCAGTTCTTCTATACGGATCAGAAACTTGGCGGGCGGGTCACAAAGAATATTTCCAACAGCCTGTTGCAGACCTTCATCAACAACTGTCGTCGCTGGATCTATACTGAAGATCAGATGGGCGGGCCGGAACGAATCACCAACAAGAAACTATGACTGGAAACAAACAAAACAAGAACCAATCGCCAACCAAAAAATATGCAAGAGAAAGTGGAGATGGATTGGACACTCGCTCGCTGAGGAGAACGCTGGGTGACATCGCGCGTCAGGTGATTGCTCGAGTGGAACCCGAAAGGGAAGCGGCGAGTGGGACGTCAGTGCAAGGGTGACATGGAGGAGACCGTGTGATGGGGAGTTGAAACAGTATGGACTAACATGGATGCAGGTGAAAAGTACAGCAGAAGACAGAGGCAACTTGAGACGTTTAGTTGAAGCCCTATGTTCCACTAGGAACCCAAAGGAACAGTAATAATAATAACTTCTAGTCAATAAGAAGTCAGCTTGAAAGGTGTACTGCATAACTAGTAATCTGATGAATGTGAGACCAGCCTGCATCAAAAATTCATATTTTTCCAAATTTATCAATTAGCTTTTGTTTACCTGTTTGAAGTTTTTAAAGTCAGGAGAATTAACTGTTAAACCTGTAAAGGTGAAGACCTCACAGTTGGTTTACTTCTAGTTTTATTTTATGCTTATTTCTACTGCCTACGCTTTATTTTTTTTTAAGTCTTTATGATCGGTAGAATTTATTTGGACTATTTACCTTTTACAGCTGTCTTGACAACTTCATTTTTTTCGATCGGAATTGTGAAAAGTTCATAAAATGCAAAATCTATAATACCTTTATATAAAATATATCGCTTAAATTCACATTCTACAACAGTATCAGCTTAAATCATCTATTAGTCGGAAAGATGCCGCATATATCTTTACAGAATTCATTTACCTTGGAAACAGGCATATTTCCAAGACTTTATTTAACCTGAATTCACAATCTTAGACAAGCGATCTACCTTTCTTAAGAAATGCTGCGAAGGATTCGCCTTTACCTATATCCGACGACTTTAATTCGTAGAGTTATGGTACTTGAATTACATGAATTATTTCACTGTGCGTCGGTGGCACAGTGGTTAGGACTCTCGTCGATCATGCACATGGTCCGAGGTTCGATCCCATGCCGACACACACCTGATATCTATGGTCGGCCTGTAAAATTTGGGCTACCGATATCCATGCTTAAAATTCCATACTTGTACCAGAAATACAGTGTGGAATCAAGCTGCAATCAAAAATAAAAAAATTAAATAATAAAAATTGAAGCATCTATGAAAAACTTTGTCAAAAGTGAACTCTACTGTAGCAAATATGATACAGACATTTGTCTCTCCAGTATTCAAATTATCTCTCTGTCAGGTAGACGCCAGAATATAAGTTATTTTGATGACTTCAATAAAATATTCTTTACCTCATTTCCATAGATAAGCCCAAGCAGAGTTATAACTAGAGTCTAGCTGTAACGCTCTAAATGAAGACCCAACTAAGAGGACTGAGTTAAGTAAAAGCAGGAACTGTACTAGTGAACAAAAAAGCCACAGACAATCAAATTTTTACTTCTAGAGTTAAAAAAAAGGCTTTAGATGTGTCACTGGTGATGACAACTATATGAGAAAATGCTACCAGTATGAAGTTCAAGTCCCTTTGGTGAATTAATCAAAGCATTGGATAAACCCTTTAGGTTTCTTACTTTTGCTTTAATCAGTCTCATAAAATATATTACAGCAAATATTGATATGAATCAATTCATTTTTTTTCCTATTTAATTCTCACTTGCATTTCAAAGAGATCTGTGTCCTTCTTAAAAATTCCTGAATAAATAGCATCTTCAATTTTCCACTTTTCTGAACGTAATTTATGCTCATGTTGAATGGATTTTTTCGTCAATTCATTCAATTGATTTTTAGCGTCTTCCAAAAACATTTGCAGTGTTTGAACTGATTCTGTAAAAATTAAACAAAACCATAAAGATTCTAACTTTTAGTTTTTAGAAGAATGAATGAAATATCCGGAAAGAATTCAAGATGCTGAAACTTTTCTTTAATTCATAAAATATTAAATTCAAATTTCAACATATAAAACAAAGCATTTATCCGAGAATACCTCATTTCGGTAGTCATCTTTTTCAGATTCTGTAACTGAAAGTTATTCATCGATCTAGTCGTTTTCTTGTCATGGTACCTGTGAATTATTAATTAAGATTGCATCTCAAATGACTTGTTTAGTGAGACACAAACTGTCTTATATGTTGACACTAAAGTATCCATTTAAGCCCGAATGGCTCAGTGTTATTATCTCTGACCACAGCACCATGTGAAACTGGTTCGAATCTCAGAAGGGGCATGAGTTCCATCGCGACTGCAGATACACATTGTTGACGAGTGCCAACAAGCACGAAACCCAGGTTTATGCGTCGCCGGAAGAGTGGGCGAGAAGCTGGCGCCGCCATCGCGTAGAAAACAAACACTATCGCCAATAAAATTTAAAGCTCAAGCTTGAAGCCTTATATTCCACTTGGGATGCAAAGGATTAAGTAGTCATAAAATAATAATATCCGATCAGGTTGACAGTTCCAAAGCTTTTCTTCTTGGTGGCAACGGATGATTAACTTCTTCAATATAGTATCTGATTCTCCGCTTTTGCCTTGTCATCAATTTTTTACCAATCTTGTGAGCTTCTGATAGCTCTACAAGGATTGTGATGAACTGAAATCCATAACTTTTGATTTCTTATTGCAGTCACCGTGGTAATTTTGATCTTAAGATCTAATATCCTTTGATCACTTGATTCATTTTTTCTGAATAAAATTAAATAAGTATGCATGAGTATTTGCACGTGTGCCGATTCCTTGGACATCGGCACATCTTACTGAACAGTCATTCGCCATATTTCAACACAAATAATGAGTGATTCTGGAACTTCTCACAGATAAAATTCCATAGATAAATTTGCTGTTACCCATAAAATTAGTAATCTTACAGCTGTTCGCACTGGTAAACTACATTACCCACTTTCCGAATGTTTACATTTAGTATATGTGTGATGCGCTTTGATACACCCTATCAAATGAGTTGTAGATTGAATGGGTATATTGACTAATTCATATACCTATGCGCTAAAATCAGCCTGTAGGATCTAGTAGTTAAACAATTCTCGGCATACGTGAATAAAGCTCATTGGTTTTGATAATTTTTAGCATCTATGAGGCAGAGAAACGTCCTATTTTGCCTTAGTGACTCAATACATCGTATGCATTAAATTATATCATAATTGTGTTGCATGAAGACGTAAGACAATAAATGTAAAGTCTTCAGGTATCTGAACACTGATAACTTAGTAATACTGCTGAACTTCTGTGGAACCACCGTATAAGCAACATATAGGTGACACACTGAAATTAGACAAATGAACTGTAAGTTTCTGGCTTCTACAGTAGCCAAAGCATCCGTTATATATTCCTAGTCACTGTCTACTCTAACGCACTATTTTATTGAAACTAAGATTTGGTTAGGAACAAATAACGGGTGACCGAAACAAGAAGTGGTTCTATTGTATGGTGTTAGTGGCTGTCAGTTTGAATCATTTATAGGACTATAAGTTACTTAAATGGGGTACACTTATGGTTAAAATATTTCCTTTATTATTTTACTATAGGTTGGTATTTTGGTACGACTTTGAAATTTTCAGCATGTGAAATCAGTAGCCCAAATTTAGCAGGCCGACCATTAATATCAGGTGTGCGTTGGCCGGGGATCAAACCCCGGACCATGTGCATGGTCTTCAAGCGTCCTAACCACTGTGCCACTGAAGCAGTAATCTGTAAAATATTTCATATCATACTCATTACAAACGCAATGTGGTATTTCACCACCAATTTTATCTTTTATTCCTGTGTAATATCACTTTCCAACCTCTACTTATACTGTCTGTGTCTTGGTATCACTCTTATTACATTCTACGTAACGTGCAGTTATGAATTGTAGTTTCGCTTTTAGAGCACTACATGGTAATATTGGTAACGACAAACGTAACGCTGATTGACTTATATACCAGCCGAGAACACTCCACAAAAGTGCGGTAATTCAAATTGCCACACCTAAGAAAAGAATGTAATGAAACAAAAAAATGTAGTGAAACTACGATGGATGAAAATGCATGAAATAGAGGATTATTAAATGACAACATTTGAAAACTGCTACAACCTGGTTGATGACAAGAGGAAAATACCGCTGCATCATTGCAAATGATTTTCAGTCATGTTATGAAGAGTTCCCAGTAAACTGAATTGAAATTTTTAACTCAGAACTTCCTACAAAGTGAAGCATTTCAAGTTGCCATACGTGAATTGAAGCAACATTCTATAAATTTGTGCGTTGGTGGAACAGTGGTTGGGACTCTCGCCGATCATGCACATGGTCTGGAGTTCAATCCTCTACCGACGCACACCTGATATCTATGGTTGGCCTGAAAAATTTGGGCTACCGATATCCATGTTGAAAATTCCATACCTGTACCCAAAATACGATGTGGAATCAAGCTGTCATTAAAGAAATTCAAGGATTAGTATTACATTCTTATTTCATCACCTTTAGTTCTTTCCTGATCCATTCCAACTGATTCAGAAAGGAAATGGCTCAGTATATGTAACTCAGGTTCAAATCATATCAGTCGGTAGAGTGTCACAATCTCACTGATACAATTCGCTACTTATGCAATCTCAGCATCAGCTAACGCAGACGTCTGTGATCAAAAACTACTAATCTCTGCAAGACCTGGAATTTCGACGTCCATGTTTCACAGCTTTGAGGTAAGATTGAGAGGACTGTTACGCTTTCCAAACAATACTTGATGGACAGACAGTTATGACAAATTGACTAATCAAGGCTTTTGTACACCCACTGAGACTTTGTACAAATACAGTCTTCTGAAATTCTGTGTTCATGTGATCGATATGTGGCGTGTACCCCTGACAATATTTATTAGAGGTAGGTATAGACACAGACTGATAGGAAGTAGCCAAAATTTAAAACAACATTTTAAGTCAGTGGCTACAGTGGTAGGTATTTTTATTCCTCAAATCTAAATCTTGCTTACATTGTGGTCAGGAAGTGATCTCAAGGTTTAATCTTCAGAAAATCAGAAACCAATCAGAACAGTATTGACCTTCAGAAAGCCAACAACATATCAGAACAATTTATTATTCCCTGACCTAGAGGAACATAAATTTTTTCAAAAATGTATAAATATGGTGTGCTTTTCCTCAATAAAAAAGTCCGTTACTAAGTCTTTTGTCTTCCCCCGTTACAAGCATTTTGCTGACCTAAGTTTTCATTTCATTTCAATTCGCCTACTTTTACAACTGGAAATTTATATTGCAATTAAAAAACTCCTGCGCTTAAATAAAGAAAGATGCTAACAGTAAATGTTAAATTATTTCATATTTCAATTTTATACCTGTGGAGAAATGTAGCAAAAAAAACAGACTGTTTAAAGGTAATAGTTGTCATATCAAGTTGCAATCTTCTTTTTAAACAAAGTGAAGCTCCAGGTGCAGCTTTTCAACCCAAATATAGACGAAAATATTAACTTAACGTTTTTCATAATTTACAATACCTAAAATAAATTTATGGGTTTATAGGTCATTTTATATTAGTAGTAGATTAACAGTTAGAATTTTCATTAACTAGTGTAGAATAACAGCGATCTAATAACATTTACCATGTTCTACAACAGTAATTACAAACTAATAAGTATAATCAGTTATGAATCGTTTTCAATTAAGCTTCAGGGGAAAAAATTCATCTATGAATGTTCATGCACGTCAGGCTGTCAAACTTCACTTTACATCATTCACTTTTTTTTAAATAATGAGTGTATCAAAATACACCTGAAATAAATGTGTTGTCTGTCTGTCTGTTTTCGATATAGAACTTTGCACATATGTGCGTCAGTTCAAGTCCCCACACTCCCTCCATGTAGCACACAAAGCAAGAGAACAAAGTAGAAGAAAAGCACAGTAGAGACAGTAAACAGAGGTGTGAGACAAAGGAATAGTAATAGCGAAGAAAAATATAGTTTCATCGGAAATCATAAGTCACAGGGAGTGGAAGCACCTGCGCCACTGAGAACGATTTTAAGCCATGTCACCACTTGTTTCCAACCATTGGTTTTTACCGTCCCGAGGACCCCAACCAAACTGTAAGTCTACACCTTCCTACGTGGCTTAAACTAACTGTTGTGGATTTCATTGACTGATGTAGCCATGTTTCAGTTTGACCGCCGCTAGCTCTTTTTCAGCCTGACCCTATGTCAGCTAACATTGCCCGTCGAGGAAGGCGATGGTTAGGCTAGACATACGTAACACATGTCCTAACCATCTTAGTCGATGTAATTTCACAGCCTCGTCGATTGATTTCCCCTCCTTACCTAGCACTCGACGCCTAACCTCAATATTTCTCACCTTATTATACCACTTCACACTGCCATTATTATTACTATTAATATTATTATTGTTATCTGCTGAAAGTAGATTTATTATATATAGATCAAATACATTCAGAAACACTCTGGTAACTGAGACAGTTTAATACGCGTACAGTTTCTCTAGTCAGGGCTTCAGTGGCTTAGTGTTCAGTGCTTTGGCATTTGAAACAATAGATGCAGGATTGAGGTCTTTTTGGGAACATCACTACTCAGTGGGAATGCATGTCATTGCGGCTGATGAATCCCGGATAGAAGGAAATGTGAACCATGAATTTCACTGTTAGTCGCTATCATCAAGTGAATCCTCAGATATCGTCAAAACATACGTACTAGGGATCAATATTTCGACAGAGACTGGATATTTTGCCCAAATAATTATAAAATAGAGACAAGATAAGCTTAGTGAAAATTCGAAGGATGATAGATAATAATCATAAATATTATATAAAGTAAACTAGGTTAAAAATAGTAGTAAGGACATAGTGAGACATGAAAGTATTAGATGATTACGTCGCTGATGACTTTATGGTACGCTAGGGTAAACACAGATGATGAATATGCTTCTTTCACCTACATACATACACGCAAGTTAGGTTTATTCTTATTATTCTTTACAGATCCTCCGGTAGCTAGGAGACGTGATCAAATACCTTCAGGCAAACCGTTTGGTACTAGATATACGACAGTAAACAACTCATCTATTTCGATGCTTTGTTCACTGTCCAATCACTCGTGAACATGTACTAGTGTGAAGTAGAAAAGGTGTAGTTAAATCAATAAATAATGCCTGAAACTAATATTTTCTTTGATTGTAAATTCCACAAACAAGTCAGTGAGTTATATACTCTGTTTTAATTTCTTGTTTATAATGGCTGTATATATCATATTTTTTTATTACAGCTTGATTCCACACTGTATTTTTGGTACAAGTATGAAATTTTCAGCCTGTGATATCGGCAGCCCGAATTTTTCAGGCCGACCATAGATATTAGGTGTACGTCGGCAGGGAGTTGAACCCCGGACCATGTACATGATCGGCGAGAGTCCTAACCACTGCGCCACCGACGCACATTTTAATAATAACCAAAACCAACAGACTATAATTCCATCTTGTATTTGTACCCGAAAACAGTTTCTGTTATAACTTTGATTTGATTTTACTGGCTGTTATACTTCACTATTGATGGATTTATAGCTATAGAGCCTGAATAAGAAGTTATTGAAAACACTTGTTCTCTCAAATTACTGTCGTTTTGAATATACTACAGGGATATTAAATTATTTAAAATTTTCATTACTGAAGTTATATAAACTATATGTAGTTTTAATTACAGAATAGGCCTTTGCATGCTACTGAACTGGGTATTACTTAACTTGAAATAAAAATTTAAAAAAATAGGAAGTGTGTAAAACTTAGATAGTTTAATGAGAAAATGTATTTGGCACTTAAATAAATAATTCATCCTACCAGCCTCTATGTAACCAAATTAGCAAATCCAAGTGCGTGTTGTTCAACTCACACGGTAGATGAAGTACCCATCCTTCAATGCATATTGTGTAAACTACACTTTTTCTTACAATTAAAACAAGTATTAAGAAGTTATAATATTACTATTATTATTATTGAAATGAAATGAATGAAACATTTTTATACTTCACTATAATATAAATATGTAAATAAAGATTAAAATAAAATTTATACTGAATTCGTGAGAAATTCTGTATTCAGTGGTGCTATAAATACCTACCTATTCATCATATGACTTCGTTATACAACAGTTTTTTTGTAATGCTAATAAGAAATGATGACATCTTAGATTATTACTTCAAAACTTCACAATAGAGAAAATATAAAAAATTGTTTAACTACCGTGAAATAAGCCATTTTTGATTCTATAATAATACGATGATTTTATTTCATGTATCAGATGGTAAAGACCTTTCAAGCACAGTTTATTATTGTTTATGGTTGTATAACTTTCTGACTTTGTTTATATGAGATTTTATCTCCTATACTTAGATTTTAATTGCTAAGATTTCAGAAATTGGTGTCTTGGCATTTGTATATCAGATATCATTGATGTAATGAACAGTGTTTGAAGGTGAAATGAAAATCTGGATTGCGGCAGGACGCTACCCATTGACCACTGAATTGCTAGTCCGGCAATCTACCAGATGAATTGTGAGACCTAGCTGTTAACCAGATTGTCATTTCACACACACAGTTACCATCAACAATAGACAACTATCTTTAACAAGCTGAGTAAGATACAACTACAGAACCCAAAGGGTTTAAATATGCAGATGCTGCAATTACTGAGACTAATATAAAGATATGACGTATTATTATTGCCCTGAGTTTCGACTGGAACATAAGACTTCAAAAGCATATCGCTGTTTCCCACCGTTCTCTGTGGTCTCTTGTAGCCGGCTTTCCGAGAGGCGTTCATTTCCTCCTCACATTATCTCCTCCGCATCATCCTCGGACGACCAACTCCTCATTTCTCATTCGGATCCCACTCAGAGGGTTGCTTATCGTTTGACACTACTCGACAGTTTGCTCAGCATATGTTCAATCTACCTCCATCTCCTTGCAAATATTTACTGAGCAACAGGTTCTTCGTAGATTTGCTACCAGAGTTCCTTGTCGCCTATGCCTTCTAATCGGGCATCTGATCTTCAGTGTGGGGTGAAGGGTTCTGTCACAGAGAGTCTACAGCAAACTGTTAGAAATGCTTTTCATGAACTGATAAGTTTCTGAATCATACAGAAGCACTGATTTCCTTGATATCAGTGTTGAAATTTGAGTATTGATCCATGTGCTGAATGCTATAGATTTTCATACTGATTTCACCGTAATGAAGGCACGTATGGCATTCACGATCGTATCCTAAGTGGCTTTGACATTCTCATCCGTACCACCTGTAGTTGAAACGATGCTGCCTGGATAAGTGGAACAAGTGACTTCCTTCAAATTCCTCCCACTGATGATGGTTGATGCTTGTTATTGTTGTTGGCGGTGGTGATGACTAGTGTCATAATCACCTCTGTCTTCTTTATGTTCACCTCTAGTTCTGTCATCACAGCCTGTTCTTTCAACTTGTTTGTTTTTGTCCATAGATCTTCTGGTTTGCGTGACATAAGACAAATCATCCGCGAAGCATAGATCCTCTAGAGTCTTTTTTCGGTCAAATGCTTGTCTATAAGTGTATATATGTGTATATATACACTAATCTGTGCAATATATGTAAATTTAATACTAAGATATTAACATTTACCAGTGGAAATCTTGTTACTCTGATTAAGCCACATGACTGTTTCTTCGAAGCTAACTTTTTCCCTTAACTTAGAACACTACAAAAAGGTAAGGTTGCTCAAGTTGCCACGCTTTCAAAATCCACATACAAAACTAGAGAAAAGGAATGTTACGAAGCCATATTGAACAAAGACGTACGGGAAAGGAAATAATTACACGGAGAATAATAAACATTTTCAGAATCATAATGACAAAAAGGGATCGATACATTCGAATCACTTTGAATAGTTTTAAGTCATACCTCCAAAAAGATTGCAACCATTGGTTCTCACTGTCTTAAAGGCCACAGTCTGATGGTCTACGTTTCCTAACAATCAATGAACTCTTGGTTTGGTGTAATTTTTTGTCTAACCACCTCCAACTCCTTTCCGACCTAAGCGTACTTCGGCTAGCAGTGTATAATATAATATCAATAGCTTTCGTTGTTCACTTTCAAATCCATTTGCCAAATGAGTCACGCTGACCATCAACTTTATTTGGCGATATATTTTGTAACTTCAGCATAGTGAAATGGTTATCGATATACCTCCATCTTACTTTTGTATTTGACTGAAATAATTCGACGGCGTTTCACTCCCAACTGTTCATAAATACGTCCGGTGCGATGAAAGGTACTGCTGAAGCTATAACCACTCCTGTATATTTAGCTAAGATTCTGCTTGTTTGCGATTATCACAATGCATCCACAATGAATAGTTTGTAGTGGATCTCTGTACACCATCATGAGTTTTAATTTCAATAATATTCTCAACAACTGTTGTGATTACGAGCAATATTCCCCACGATTGACTACATAAGACACATTTCTAAGCTATTCAAACACAGGGTTATCAATGAATTGCAGTCTTAAACAGATTTGTCCTAAGATATGTTGAAAACATAACAACACAACTTACACCAACAGCTCTACCAAATAATATGTTAACAAGCCTTTCTGTTGTATTCTTCATTTTCGCACTTAAAAATTTTCTTAAAGAAGTACATGACTTTGATATTGAAGTCAAGCATAAATCTGTACAGCAAAAATTACTAACGGATTTAAAGCATTTGTGAAAAGTTTGTGTATTGTAAAAACCAATCAGACTATTACACATGTATTTGTAATGAACATCAGCGCTTGAAATTATAAGACATATTTCTAGACTATCCGAATACATGTCTATAAGCTGGTTTAGGCACTATCTCCAAGTTCTTTAAGCATAAAAGTTCAATAGTATATGGAATCCAAGTCGATTCTGAGTTGAAAAATGAACAGAGTTAGTTAGTTAGTTAATTATGCTAGACTTTAAACCAAACGAAGCCTGGATGGTGGGTTAGATACTAGCTAGTACAGAAAATCGACTCATTTTGATAAATAACCAAACTTTGATTTATCCTGTCCAAAACTGGTAAAGGTAGGTTTAATTGATGGTTTATAAAATCAAGCCAGAAGTCTAAAGGCAGAAGATATAGATAATAAAATCCAGCAAATAAGAAAAACAATAATAATAATACCAACTGGAATTTATTCAAAAGTGTGCGTAGACTCACGAGGGAAACAAGAGTGGTAATGTAAACAAAAAATGTAAAGCTTCAGTAGTGCAACCGTATGAAGAAGGAACATCAGAAGTCCTACGCAAGTTTCTTCTAAAAGACGGCATTATGATGACATTTAAACTAACCAGTTTATTCAGAGATAAACTTTGTCAGATTAAGGACTCGATAGATCCAATCAGGAAAAATAAAAGGGTTTACATAATACCATGTAATGGTTGTGAGATCAAATACATAGGTCAAACACACTCCTATTTCTGTGTGCTCTATATTAGAATCTCATCTCTCTTATTTTGATAAGGTAACTACTTTCTAACGCTGACGCCATTATTGCAAAAGGTTTAGAATGAATGAAAGAAACGTACCTACTGATTGGAAGAAAGGCTACCTCGTCAAGCTGCCAAAAAAGGATGACCTAGTTAGGCCTCCGCAGGAACTGGCGTGGGATAATGCTCTTGTCCACGCCAAGTAAAATATTATGTCACATCATCCTGAAGAGGACAAAAGATGCACTGGACGCAGAAATCCACTAGTTCTCCAGAACACGCTGGATTCAGGAAAGGCGAATCATGTGCTGACCACATTGCAACTCTATGTATCACCTCCCTCTACCTCAACTTCATCGACCTCGGAAAGGCCTTCGACAGACAGCGTCAAAGTTGACCGAGAAGTAATTTGGAAACTAATTCAACACCACGGCGTATAGTGTCCGAGTCTCCATCAACCTTATTCAACAGCTGGCTATATGACAATGTCACATGTCATTCAGGTGATCCACAAAGGAAAACTCACTCAGCGAGGGCTGTGCTTGAAGTAAATACAGGAGTAAGACAAGGCTGACTGGCTGACTGCCTATTATCACCAACGATGATATTCCTAATTCTGGTGGACTGGACTATGCATCAGACTGTGCTTTGGGGGTGAAAAGACAGGAATACGCTGGGCCACAGATGAGAAAATCTGGATTTCGCGTATGGATGATTTATGTTTAATGTCATACAGACTCGAAAACTTTCAAGTGAAAACTAACAAACTGGCCACTTATTCATCTTTATGAAATGTTAAATGAGTTTATTTGATATAACAAATACACACACACACATACAATGATACAGTATTAATTAATAACTGGATAATGTTTCAAGCACAATTTACTGCTCATAATCATACCAATGTAGTTCAATAATATTGCCTTAATTCTACTCTTACACATAAATTTACCTTAAACATTGTTCTACTGTCAATAACTTCAGTTTTCACATTGTTTTTTGATTATTTCTGTTCTGTTTTACAGATTCCATCCTCTTTTTTTTCACTTCATCAAAAAGTATGACAGATTTCATTTATTTGTGTCTAACTGTCAAATTTTTTCAGTGATTTTCTTTAGTTAAACAAAATTTGACTACCTGCCTACTAAAATATGCTTCACATGTATATCATTAACGTGAATACTTTTTTTTAAAAAAATATCACTTAACAATTATTGGAAGTTGGTTTACCTTTTTCTCTTCTTCATGTTCGCTGTAATGGATTGGTGTTTGTGAAATATTATGAAGTGAATATTTTTTTAATCAGGATAAAAAACAGCGTATTCGTGTCTTCTGTCATACACATATTCATATATACGTTCATATATACGTTTATATATATATATATATATATATATATATATATATATATATGCAAGGCATTGAGGGAACTAATTAGAGAAACCTCATTAATTCATTTCACTTGAATACTAAAGAGGAGTATTTTGTAAACCAATGAAAATTGGTAGTTAATTGGTGGATGGCGACTAGCAGTGGAATCCAAGATGCGCATTTCGTCCTATTTGGGACTCGACTCATCTAGATGTACCTGTATTCCCCAGTAAGTGATGATGTTCCCACTGAGGCTTGATCCCAGTGCCCACAGTTTCTAATGCTAAAGCGTTATCCACTACACCACCTGGGCCGCGAAAGCCATCTCCTGTGCATTTCAGTCCAATCAATCGACGGAAAAATCTAAAGTTGAATTAAACTATGAAAGTTAGATCTATAAACGTTATAATGTAAGCAGATTTTCACCCCCTTTGAACCCTTGTATTTTGTTTGCTGGATATTATCTCCCACTTTATCATAAGATTTACAAGAAAATTAAAGAACATGGCATAGCATCAAATGATGAGATACTAATTCAAAAGGAATGTACTGACTGCTTCGCTCAGTTTGCTGTTTTTTTTTCTAAATGACATCTAACAAATGATTCGACATCAAAAAAGGGAAAACTGATACTAAATTTCTACAACTTAGATCGTAAATTTTTTAGTGGCTTTCACTGCTTTTAATGCTGTGAATATTTTGTGACACTAGTTTAGTGTTTTCAGTGTTATTTAACTAAGAAATTTTAGACGATTCCCAAGCATCTCAGTCGATTATTCAGTATTCTGTTTGAATTGACATAATCAATTATTTTGAACAAAGAAATAACGAACACATGTGCATGATTATAGGAGCTCGTTGCATTTCTTGGATTCTTTTGAACTGCGTACATCCTAAACGATATCGAAATATAAGTTTCACAAGTGATAACACGTTTGTGGTTTGCAAGCATCCACGATGTTTGAAAACCTTAATGTTGTTCATCCTCACAATGTATTGACAACGGATCATGAACATGACAATCAGTTCTACTTTCTGGATCTTAACACTAATAAATGACAGGAAAATTGAGAAACATGTCTATAAAAAAGAAATGCTGACTGGTCAATACTCAAACTATCACAGCTTACGTCAAATCTGCTAAAAACACAGCCTGGTCAAAATACTCGTTAGGACAGCAATAGCGTTATGTTGAGAAAATATGAGTAAAGAGGAACTACCAGTTATTAAAAAGAACCTTATCGAGAATAGATATCCCCTTAAGTTCATATTTAAAATAAGGAAGTGGAAAAACACTTAGACTGAAACAAATGAAAAGAAGCCAGTTTTTATCTGTCTAGCATACAAAGGGTAAGTATACAGCAGAACCAAAGAAAGCATAAAGAGTGCATTGAAGAGAATATTCCTTACTGTTAGACTGATTTCACTTTACAACACGGCACACTCGTTAACTCAGTCAAAAGTCATATCAACTCCACATGAATTTACCAATTCACTTGCACCAGCGGAAGTAAGCATATAAGAAGGACTGAGAGGAAAGAGCCTACTAGATTTTCTGAGCACATCCCTAAAAGTCTCCGTATGAAAGGCAGTAACGTGTTCTCAAGTGCTATTGCCAGACTCCTAATAAACATGGGACATACAGTGGAAATTATTCAGGATTTCACAGTAATCAGCATAAAAAGAAAACCCAGGTGCTTTGTTTTACAGATGCCATTGTTATCAGAAGACTTCCAGCTAACCTTTGTATACAGGAAGAGAATGTAACTATACCACTTACCTTGCGCAATCTTAAAATAACTCTCTTTAACAGGCTAACGTCTGGTTGGTGAGTTAGAAGATTTTGTGTCCATTTGATTCGACAACTTTTGACCTCATACTAAATGTCAGACCATAAACAACCAATCAAATTAGTTTTTTGGCCATTCACACTGGCCTAATCTTACGAGTACTGTCCATTAATTAGTATTTTCACTAGCACAAGCTATTTTTATCTTCAGGCCTCTCCTCGAGATCACTGCAACAGAAGATATCTTGGGGAGAATAGCATTCGGTATCCGGCTGAGTTGCCTATTGAATCTCAGTATCATTCTACCCACATGAGGCTCACTAGCTAGCAACGAACCTAAGTCCCAGTATTATTATTCTTAGTTATAAAATAAACATAAAAACTCATTTGTTACGTAACAAAGCAGACAATCAATTATACAAGACAGTGAAATAAGAAGTTCTGTCCAGTAAATTCTACAATCTGATGTTACTTTTTCAAGACTGATCACAGATTGATGTCAGTTAGGGAACCATTGAAAATTAGGCAGTGCTAGATAGCTGTTCCGTTTCTTGTTCAGATAATTATCAGATGTCCAGTTATTGAAGCGATTTCATTCACAGTTTTAAGATGCTATAATCACTGGAATGGATATTTGGACAGTTCTTTTTTCAGTTAACAGGAAAATTTATTGAACTAATTAAGCTAAGGCTTTTTTCAAAGACATAAAAATAATCAATATGCACAAGAATGTGAGTTACTGGACAGATTTGAAATCAAAATGGTTGTCTTTACATGACATGAAAAGTATCCTGTTGGTTTTAGTATCTGTGTCTTTTCACTGGCTTCATTTTATTCTTCAGTATTAATAAAATTGCTTGACATTTAAAGTGTCAGTGTTAATGCTGTAATCACTAATTAATGCAAATCAGACTGACTTTCGGTGTTTACTTTGAAAAAAACATACGTAAAACAAGCTGATTTAATTTGACTACCATTTCTAAATTTGAAAGTGAGTTGGGAATAAATATGGCCTACTACACTTGTTAAGTGACAGTCTGCTCTTTTAAATTTTCTTTGTTCCATTCATGTATGCTTCTATGTTTAGCTTCTGGATTAAGAGGCTCAGTAACTAAGTGAATACCAACCTAAAACTCTCCGAAATACTCCTTGAATTTGATCGGTCACGCGGGTGTAACTAATGTCATGTGTTCAGTCCTTAGTGTTGATGATGACTGAATTCTGTTATATATCAATCTAGATGACTTGCCACGGTGATGAACTCTGAATTACTATTAGATAATTGGAAGGAAAAGGCAGGAAGCCCTAAACCTAAGTTTCGAGCCTGTCGGCCCTCGTCATCAGAGTATACCTGTCTCTCCGAAGGAACTGACGCCTTCTCAGAGAATCCAGTCTGCGTCATTCAGTGTTCCAGTTGAACATTCGTTCGACGTTACAAATATACATCTCTAAAGAGTTCTGATAAGCACAAAACCTGGACCCAGAATTCCTACTGACGGCCACCAATGATTTAATAAAAGTTCATAGAATGCTGTGCAAGCCAATAACACGACCATTTGCTTTTTCTTCTAACTAACTGATATGAGTAGTTGGATATCACTCACATAGACCAGTATTCCTCGCTAACCAGATCAAACTAGTCTAGTCTGGAGTTGAGTTCATTAGCTAACTGCCTAGTATGACTTAGCTCACACAACTGAATCAGTTCAAATCCCCCTATTACTGGCTAGCTGCTTGGGTGAAATTCCATCTCTACCTATGCGATATGGCGAATCATGAATTCATTTACAAACTTAGAATTTAACTCAGCTGTCCACTAATAGGCTGATAATTGTCTTTCATAATCTTTACTTTTCTTTCTTTTCTATGTTTGAGTAAATACATTGTTCAGAAATGAAACGGGTGTCATGATGACAAGCATCTTTTGCTAAATATTAGTTTAATTTCATACCGGTACCTAGTTACTAGACAAAAATGCAACACTTTGACACCAGTTGACGTTAGAAGCTTTCGTACAACTATTCTTTTCCAGGAATAATGCCTATATCCTTAAGACGCGTTTTGAATATACTTTTCCCATCTTATCTTATTAATTAACAACCATATCCACCGCCCAACCTTAAAGCGCCATTATTTTAAGGATGTTCAACTATTGTTATATGGATAAAATACAAATGGTTTAGGAAAACAGATAATAGTTTTATGGTCTCCTTTTATCATATTAATCACCAGGAGTAACATATACTCATAAAAGCTTTGACACTTCACATTGTTCTTTCTATAAGTATTGTTGTATTTTGTCACCTTAGTGTATTAAATGAATTCCAGGGTGATAAAACAGGGAGCCAAAATCGTTGCTTTAAAATCTGTGTATCAAAAATACTTTTGTTTGGAGTTTTTTCAGTTATGAACTCTTAAGTACACGTATGAACCCATAAGAATTTTATTCTAATGCTAATCTAATGCATGAGTAATAGCGTATTGTCCATTTGAATACATTTTCTTGTACTATTTAACCGGAAGACTATTGTTTTTCAAGTAAAATCACTAATATTAGAAGAGTCTTTTAGTTTTCACGAGCCTATACTACTTAAATAAGCAGTTAGTAACACATTGACCATTTTTTTCCGAATTTTCATTTAAAAAAATTAATAGGTTATTTAGAACCTCACTTTAATGTATCCACTAACCTACATGTCTATAAACTAGTTTGCTTAATTATAAATTCAATGGAAAAAAATCACATTTCACCCACAAAAATATTCACTTCACTTTTATGAAAATTCAAATTTATGAAAATACCACTACACTGCTTTTCAGTTATTTTTTACGTAGTCATTCATTTAAGCGTACAAGTATTTCAGAATATGGATGATAGCACTAGTTACATATCAGTACAATCTACTACATATTACATCAACAAGAAAAACTAGCAAAATTATTAATATCCTTTGTTGTAGAGAAAGATTAAAAAGAGGTGAGTAAACCTAGAATGAAATGGAACTGGAATATCAACATGCAAAAGAAGATTAGATACAGACACACCATTAGGAGCAATTTCAAATCACTTTGTTTAAACCCTTTAACAGAGAATGTTTCTCTGTCTCATAGATGACTATCACTTGGATCAATAATCTAAGACAACATAAATCTAAGTTGTGTATACACACATCTTATTACAATGAAGTATTTCATTTCTTTTTATTCTCATTCTGCTTCCACTCTCAATAGACTACACATCTGCTTTTGACTCTGTGTACCTAGGGGCCTTTTATTAAATAAGCTATCGTTGGCGCGAACAGGCAAAGAGTTGATTGCATTCTTATTTTTCTGACAGAATGCAGTATACTGTATATAATAGCTAATCTTCTGCCTCGCTTAAAAAAGCCGGTGTTCCTCAAGGTACCATCTTCTCTCCTTATCTTTTTTCTTTCTTCCTACACGACCTGCCTCACGAAAAACGAAACTAACTTTATCCAACATGCAGATGATCTGACTGTATCACTGCCTATCACTTTCAAGTCTGACTGCTCCAAACTTAATAGCTTTCTGTTGGACATCAACAAGTGGTCCAAGTCAAGTGGTCTTATGTTAAATCCTTCCAAATGTCAGGCACTTGACTTTACTTTCAAGCATCGACGTGACTCATATGAACTAGTTAGCTCGTGTGATGCCTGTAGCATAGATGGCACTGAAACTGAAACCAAGTCAAGCATTAACTACCTTGGATTAGTTCTTTCCTCTGACCATTCATGGTCATCCCACATCTTATCAATCTCTAAGAAAATGTTTCGTCTTACCTTCTACATTAAAAAGTTTAGACAATCAGCTATCAACCAACCTTTACTTCTGCAGTTTGTAAACTCCTGTATTTTACCTATTGTACTCTGTCGCTCTCCATTAATCTTTCCTGAGCTTCTCAAGAAAGACTATATCATATTACGAAGGGTATTAAATGCTGTGAGTAGGGCTTGTGGTATGCGACTACGTGAGCTCGCCAATACTATAGTCGAGAGACACATAAATTCCTGCATAAAATGGGCAAAGGCTGTACTGTCAAACCCCTTGCACCCCCTTTATTCACAACTATCCCCTTGCATCTCATCAGGTAGGATGAGAAGTCAATATAAGAAGTTATATGCTCGCAACACTAAGTACAAAAATTCTACAATACCGTATTTAGCCCGTATTTTATGTGATGAAGACACTGTTAGACGTGAAACATATAAATTACTATGTAATTAGCACAGTGAATCAACCCTTTCATTGTTCATCTTTCTGTAATTTTATGGTGTCACCCTTTCTATCGTTCAATTATAACTTTGCTACTTTATTTTAGTTGTTATTACTATAATTTTATACTTTATGCATATTTTTCTCCGTATTGCATACTGTATGTAATTTCCTACATAGCTGCTATAACAACGTTTTGTTATTATTATTATGTAATGATTATTTTTTTGTCGTTCTTGAGTAAATTAGATGCAAGATTGTACTGAATGCTGAAAATTCCTTGCTGTATCATTAGTACTGTTTTTGAAATAAAGCAGAAATTATTATTATGATTGTTAAAACCTCATGTATACGATGTATGAGGTGAAAGCGGGAAAAAGTACACGAATCAAATGAGTGAATTTATTCCCTTCCAAGTAGAATACTGATATCAATAACCTTATGATCCAGTAAATGACCGGCAATTGAAGCATTTCTGAAAATAATTCAACCGAATAAATGTTTGTTCTTCTTTTTTTTTATGCATTAACAAACGGGTAGGTAGAATAAATAAATGTTTCCAATAATGTACTTTTAAAGTTAAACAGAATTATACGATTATTGTAGAAATGGTGGTGTTTTTTGTTAACAATCATGGGAAATTATGTTCACAATAATTTAATTAGTGGGGAATACACTGAGAACACGTAGGTGAATCTATCTCTCCTAGTAAAATAAATTATTCTCAGCATAAATTTTCTATCATTCATAAAAAACTATGAATTTTAATTTCCATATTTTAATCACGCTTAAATTCTGTTCACTTGATATCAAATAAGGCGTTATTGTTTCAGGGCTTATATTCATTTTCTTAATGATACTTCCTAATCGTTTGAAACTCCCGTGAATTGACGTTATTTAATTCAATTTTAGATTTTTCCGTCGATTGATTTGACCAAAGTGCTCATTCTCAGGCTGACATGACGGATCCTTGTGCAGATGCTTCGACGATATCTGACCATGTAACCTCAGATCAACTGATGGATGGTGACTAGCAGTGGAATTCAGGATGCTCATTTCGTCCTGTTTGGGACTCGTCAACTAGACGTACCTACATTCCCCAATGAGTGATGGTGATCCCACAAAGACTCCAGCCCAGTGCCTACAGTGACTCTTATGGCTCGAGTGGTCTAGTGGATAACACTTTGAAACGTTTGAAACTATGGACACTGGGATCAAGCATCGGTGGGAACATCATCACTCAATGGGGAGTGCAGGTACATCCAGCTGGCGAGTTCCGAACAGAACGAAATGCGTATCCTGGATTCTAGTGATATTATATTCCATAAAAACAGACTGACTGCATGATAGGATCCCACATATTTTGGTATTGACTGTTTAAACTTGCATATATGGTATGTTATCATTCTCACACATTTTGGTATTGACTGCTAATTTTGTATATTATCATTCTCACGCATTTTGGTAGTGACTGCTAATTTTATATATATGGTATATTATCATTCCCACACATTTTGTTACTGACTGTCAACCTCGCACATATGGTATATTATCATCTCTCACGCACTTTGTTATTGGCTATTAAGATAAATTATTTCAAATGCTGTTAGCTGTCCATATTGTTGTAAAATGTATAAATACCATGGCTTTCTTTATCGTTGTTGCACTTCAATACACAGTCACAGTCCAGCCTTTGTCTTTTGATATTTGCGTGCTTTACTAAATCGGAAGGTACGACGAGCAGATAGGCAGATTAGTTCAGGCGCAGACAGAATAAGGTGAAAACGTCTTCATTCAATTCCCTACCGTTATAACAAATTGGCGACGGGGTTTTACCTTAATTCATTGCAGTTATAACAAATTGGCGACGAGGTTTTACCTTAATTCATTGCAGTTATAACACTGCACATATATAAACTTCAGAAAAATAAAATCATGTCATTACTGGATGTAATGGAACAACATTTCTTAACTTTGCTTTCTGTCTCAGTAATCAGTAAACTCAGTGATTACCCTCCTTTAATTTTGTTAAGTGTCCTAGCAGTCTATTGGAGAATAAGTATAAACAGTCATACATCCAGGTTTACAGTTAAAAGAGGAATTTGCAAGCTAATCAGTATGTATCATCTTCATCTTTATTTAACTGTATTATTAATTTTTGACACCAATCTGCTGATCCAAATTTATTTCATTGTAAATAACAGTTTTACCTCACTTAAAAATCTCCTCTGGAAGAAGCGATCTTCGAGAAGCATGGATTCGAAAGCCTCTTATAATTTAAGACGAGGTAAATCATCAAGACTTAGTGATAAAAATCCATGTGTCTATGAGGATGGTAACGATGAATTATTGACTGTTATGTCGGAATGAGGCCGTTCCGTCATACTGGTGTAGGTTACTGATCACCTTAGTATATCAGAATGGGAATATATGCTCCTATGGTTTTCACATAGGTGATCAGAGTAACAAACATATTGCTTAAGGTTTTGGTTTCCGTAATTCTGAGAAAACTAATTAGAGCCAAGATAAAAGAACCAGAGAAGGCCAGCTAGACTTCAGGTTCTGATTAGGACATCATCCTTACACTTCGGTAAGTCCTAACACACAAGCAATGTCTAGCTGTGAAGGGCACGCTGAGAAAGTATATTATAGTTATCAACACAATCAGCGTGAGAACACTGATACTTATAAGAGATTGTGCAGAGCTGTGATCTGAAGTGATGCCAACGAGTGTTATCCATCAACAACACCCAGTTTCCTCGCTCTTATTAAATTTTCATGTGAATACACTAATGGATATAATTCTGATTAGTTCCGATATCCCTATCGAAGGGGATTTTCGATTTAGAGTACTCAGAGGATATAGTCTTTTAAGACGCAATCTTTTCAACACACCGAGAGAAGATTTACATACGACTGATTCTAAATTCACCTCTATCAGATACACGATGACTAGTTTGTATCAACACCTAGTTTAAGGATAGGGAGTGAAACTTTTGAATGCATCAGGTACCTCATTTATCTGGAAAGTCGGTCAACATTAATGAACTGGTCGCTGACAGAATCTTATAATGGATACAAATGGCTGTTTTGACACTCACTAACTTACATCGTCTTTACTGTAGAAAGTGCTGAGGAGAATTTGTCTCTTAGGTTTTGAAGTTCTGCTAACTCATCTACCTAGGATGTGTGCAATGTATGTCAAGTCACAACTTTTTCCGACTACCAGTTTTAGTCAAAACAGGACTAAGCATAGAATAGCTGGAGGTAGTCAGACCAAAGTGTGGTACAATTCTGTGAATTCCTTCAATACTGGTTTAAGCCACTTAGGTAGATGTAGCCTACCTAGCTGGGATACTTGAAGGTAACAGAAGTAGCGGTTATAAGCTTTTCGTAAAATATACCAAAGTCGTTTACAAATACACAGTTGTAATTTCTCCGTGTTACTTTGAAGGTCCTGAAAATATTCACTAATCTTTTTATATTATTATTCCCTCTTCCAAAAGTCTTTGTCCATTATAGTTTCATTACACTTTTTTTCTCAAATTTTACGTGTGTTTTTCTAAAATATGGCGATCTGAATTTGTGAACTTTAGTTCAAAGCTCTACGTCGACGAGTCAGGCAGTTCTCGACTCTGTCATACTGTAACAAAAGAAGACAAGGGCCGGGCAACAGATCGTTTATTAAGGAAATCAACACGTATTTATATTGGTTACAGGATTTCATCATGAGCTGACATCAGAAGGCCCTGGGTTCGAATCCCGGTGGATGCGTACTACTGAAGAGTCCCAAACTAGGACGAAACAGCTGTCCAGTACTTCCAGGTCTTCAAGTGGTTCTCTAACTGATGTCAGCTCATGATGAAATCCTGTAACCAATCAACCAAATCCCTACAAACCAATATTTGAACGTATTTATATATTTTCATGTACATTATTATAGCTTATTCAAGCAAACAAACACACTTTCTGATTGGTTATTTCTCACAGAAAGTTGACCTTGCATCTCTTTGTGACTGTTTCTTGGATGTCAGATCATCTACATGTTAAGTGTATCTGCCTACGCAAAGTCTGCTGTGATTGGTTGTTGAGTCATTCTTGTTCACATTTTCTCACGACCAATATTGGGGACATAAACATTGACGTAAATTGATGTCTACCGATTAGCTAGCAGCCTGTTCTCACCACAATACCATCATTAAAATTAAAGCTTCCTAATTTTCAATCTATCCAGTTCCCTTTAAACTTAATTTCGCTGTATTTGCCCGCCTTGAACCTTACGAATCATGAATGTAACTCTTCTCGGACCTTTGATGTGTAATGTTGAAAACTGGCGCAATTAAACCAAATAGCTGTCCAAAACACCCCAGTAGTTTTCACTTATTCTCGAAGAAACATTAATTTATGACAAAATCTGTCTTCTCGCTTTCAATTAGGTAGTCCACTTTTCGTCCGATGAACGAATCTCACTCTTACCCTCCAAACACTTTTGATTAATAACTCAATGAATTTAAATAATTCCGTTTTTTCAAAATAACTCATATTCTTTTTATTCGAATGCTAAAAAGCTTAAATTAACCTGTGAATCCTCCGAATGAAAATTCCAAGTAATTATTCTACAAGTCATCAATGTAATAATCAGTGTTTTATTGTTTCGCATATTTTATGTGCGTGTAGCAAATGTTTTGCTAATACTTTCTGACTTTTATCTGACAAATAAATAGGTAAAAATTAGTAGTATTAATAATAAATTGCTTAAAATAGATATTATGCTTTTAGATAAATAAACGGTGAAAACAGTCATTAATACACAAAGTGGAGGAAACGGAAGGTGAGGAAATGTTAAGTTTTCAAGGTAAGGTAAGACATTAACTTAATTTTACCCACCTGGTACACTACCTATGATCCATTGAAATCAGCTTGTAATCCAGTGTGAACCTCTGTGTACAAGCAGGAAAAAATCCCATATATCCCCCTTTCTAATAATTATGTTGTATCTGGGTCCTTTTTAAAACCGTCTAACTACTAAATTCGTGAGCCAGTGGTTCAGGAGTTGAATACCGGTAAACTGCTCACGTGGTCCGAGCCGGATTCCCGGCTAGCATACTCCCAAATCTTGCCCAGGTGGTAGTGTGGTGAGAGCTGTCTGCAAGACAAAATTCTAAACAACAATTTACGTCAACGCTTACGTCCCAAATCTTGGTCATGAGAAAAAAACAAGTACAAAGACCGACTCAACAACCAATCACAGAGGACTTAGCGTGGGCGGATACGATTCCCAGATATATCACCGGAGTGTCTAAGAAACGGCAACAAAGAGATGACATAACAGCAGTCAGCAGGAGAACAACCAATCAGAAGACATTACCTTCCGGCTAACAATAACGAATAATAATGTACATAAAAATCTATAAATATCTGTTGATTTTCTCAATAAATGATCTGTTGCCCGGCCCCTGTCTTCTGTCGTTACAGTAGAAAGTCCAATAAAAACGGAAAGTTGGGTGTGAAACCAACGCCTTAAAAAAATGCCACTGCTACTCAAGTCTCATACCTCAAGCTTGAAGCCTTTTGTTCCATTTGGGACACAAAAGAAATACAGCTGAAGAACTAATCCTATCATTTCTGTGTAGTAGGACAAGACAAGTACTAACTAAATATTTATTAACTGATTGTGTCAAATCTGATCAGTTATATCGGTGATGTTACCAAGAGATAATGGATAGTGTAAAACTTTCTGTTCGTTTTTAGTTGAAAAAGACAATTCACTGACTGTCGCCAGCTCGTAATGAAACTTGAAACGAATCAAATCCTTACAAACTAACTATTAAAAATTAATCGGATGCTCTCTGGTCACTGTCTACAGGATGAAATCGCCTGAAGTTCTAATGAGAAGTAGCGACCGGTGGAATCCACAAGGTTGCATATAAGGACAAATACTCGCCGATGGGACTGGCTAGTGGTGGCGATAAAATCACGAGTTGGTAGAAGTTGGAATTCAAAGGGTGGCCATTGGATCAGATCCTAGTGGCCGAATGGTCAACGATCTCGCCTTGTAGCTGGAAGGTCCTGCATCCGAAATGCAGTGGGTAAAAACTACTGAAGAGTCCCACACTAGGACAAAACAGCTATATAGTATTCCTTAGTTTTCCGATGATTCTCTAGCTGATATTAGCTGGTGATCAAACTCGAGACAAACCAAATCCCTGCAAACTAACTCTTCACAATTCACTTAGTTTATTACTTGCTTCATGGAATAGATAAGTGATGAGTGAAAATTATTGTATCAGGACTAGGTATCTCCTTTTTACTTATTTAATATAACTGTCCAATAAGCTTACTTTGAAATTACAAAATTTTTAGATTTTTAATGATCTTATATCATAATATTAGATGAAAATATGATGATAATTTCATTAAGAATTTACCTTGATGTTTTTTGTAAGCCGTCCATTGTGACATATTATAATCTTGTTTGAACCCTGATAATCTATCTTGTGTTTCTTTTTGAACTTGTTGAATTTTCGACTTTAGCTCTTTAATTTGATCCATTCTATCAGTAGTCTAGAAAAAAGTATAGATAGAAGAAAATGATAGAGAATAGGTGAGATGCTAGCACTTGAAATTTTCCACTGAGTTATTAAGATCGAAGTGATAAGTTCCCGTTTGGATATAGACTCCCTGAATGAACCATTTGACACAACTCTCAGTTTAATTTGGATGTTATTCGTTTCATAGTGGTTTACAAAGAATTCTAAGAAGCCATTTTCGTCTTAAATGAGACTTAGCAGGTAGATGGGTATTTCGATTCTTGAATGATAGACAGTACTCCCACAGAGACCAGAAAGAGTATTAATAATGAATATGGAAAAATCAAATGAAATGGTACTCAACACAACCTCCTGCAATCCCATTCAGTTTCCGCTGAGCTACATCTGTTGTGTGAAAAGTAGTGATACTGTGGTGAGAGCTAACTGCAAGTCAAAACTTGTAGACAGCAATTTACGTTAATGTTATGTCCCAAATCAGAGTCATGAGAAAAACAATAACAAAGCTTAATCATGAGGAACTCACCAACCAATCACAGCAGACTTAACGTGTGCAAATACGAATCGAAGATATATGGTTTAACTTTCTGAGAAACGGTCACAAGCAGTACAGAATAACCTTCAGCAAGAAAACAACCAATCAAAACACGTTGCTTCTCCGCTGACTGTAATGTAAATAAAAATCTATAAATACCTCTTGATTTTCTCAATAAACGATCTGTTGCCTGGCCCTTGTCTTCTATCGTTACAATACTACCTGGATGCCCAAACCTCGATGGTAGGTGAAGTGTCACTAATAACCTTGACCCATTATCTGGAAGTATTAAAGCCGACCGAACAGAACTAAATGCTGGCTACCTCCAAACAAATAACGTCAAATATAAATATAAAGCAAAATGAATTCCTAAAAAGCCTTATTAGTTAACTGTTGATCTGTCTACCTTTACCCACTTCTAATAGTCGTTCAAAAGATATTACTTCTTATTGCTTTAAGTAGAAAGTTTCTCTACAAATGAATATCTCTAAAAAATTCCATCGTCTAAGTGTTATTTTATGTATAATGCATGTAAGAGTATTTCACTAACGAAAACACCTTAATACTACACATCATTCATTTTCATAATAAACAATACTTGTTATCCTTTAATACCATTTCGTATTGCCTTTAATTTTTACTCTTACACAGAGCTATATGCTTTTCTTATTAGAATTCATAAATATGAATGTCAGTAATATTGACAAAACACCCGCCGACTACTATTTATCTGTTTGAGAGTTAATGTAATAAATGATTTACTTAACCATACGACCTTTACAGTATTAACAACAATAACAATATGCTTCTACTGATTTTATGCCTTCATTCAACCAATATGTTCATAATTAATATTTTGAATTGACTTATACAAACTTTTCAAAGCAGCATAATGTCACTATTCAAAGGTCAAGGTCACACAATCAGATGCTTTTGAGGTTTTTAACATTTTGAGAAAATAACGAAATATTGTGGATAAAATTAGAAGGATTATTATTTTCATTATTATTATTATTATTAATTCAGAGCGGAACCATGTATAGGTGTCAAATATATTATCCAGCTTATAAAAATGTCAAACCAGTCAACAGTATTAAGAAAGTGGCTGAAAGATCTGTTTTCATCTTACTTATGCTTTCTTTCCTTCCTTCTTATCCTTTCTGTGTACAGCTTGACTACTTAGTCAATAACACCCCTGGCTAAACATCAAATATTATCACAAAATCAGTCGTTCAGATTTAAAAACAAATTCTTTGCTGCGTTAACTGAAAGTATTAGAAAGTGTGTACTTTAGGAATCCTGAAAAATATCAGACTATTAATTCATCACTTTACAGATTTCGAGATTTTTACAATGGGCATCAAAGTATTTTAATAATAAGTTCTGTTGGTGAGGAAGTTTCCTTGAAATTTCAGGAATATTCTTCTACATGGAGAAAAACACGAAGTCAATGCCTAATGTCATTTCCTGTTAGTATTAGCCACTTAGGAAAGTACAGGGTGACAGACTGATGTCTAGATAATGTTTCAAAATCGTTTAAAAATATTCAGATGCACTAAACCTTGATCATCGTTTAGATTTTAAGCAACCTCAATAGTCTTCATCGCAGTATTTTTTTCGCTACACACTTGTCTCTAGTGTGGTTACAATCCATTTTGTGAGACATTTTGAGATGTTACACTTTTGTGAGAATTTCAATCAATAACATAACCATGATTCATTTAGGGAGTAAAGTAATTACGTCTCATTAGTGTGTCAACTCCTAACCAATAGCAATTTTTTTTCCTTCACGTTCCCCAGTGGAACATAGGGCTTCAAGCTAGTGGCTTGAAGTTTCTGTAACAGTGTTCATTTTGCAGGATGGGGTTGCCAGCCTCATGCCCAACCTTTTCCTCTTTACCAGCTTTTTTTTATTTCTGGCTTAGCGAGGCAAAGGAGTGCATCGGCCGGGGATCGAACCCCAGACCATATGCATGGTCGGCGAGCGTCTCAACCGCTGTGCCACCGACGCACGACCAGTAGAAATAAAGATAGCCAACTTCTAAACGTAACAATCTTCTTCTAACCGGCTATAGAAGAAATAGTGTGGTGAAAGCTGCCTGCCAACTAAAATTGGTGGACACCAATTTACGTCGATGTTTACTTCCCAAATCTTGGTTATGAGAAAAACAAGAACAAGGACTTTGCGTGGGCGGATACGATTCGCAGATATATAGTCTGACCTTCAAAGAAACAGCCACAAAGAGATAACAGATTAACTTTCAGCGAGAAAACGACCAATCAGAAGACGCTGTTTCTCTGTTAATAATTACGAATAATAGTGTACATAAAAATTTATAAATATCTCTTGATTTTATCAATAAGTGATCTGTTTCCCGGCCCTTGTCTTCTGTCGTTACAATAGAAGCTATTGCCCCTCTCAAATCACGGAATATACACATTGGGTCATAGGAGTAAATAAGAAGACAATTGCAGCGAAGAAAATTTTCTTTTCAACGAAGTCATCATCTAGGCTGTATATTCGTGTATTTATATCAAACTTTCCCATCCATTTGATGTAAATACACGAATATACAGCCTAGATGATGACTTCGTTGAAAAGAAAATTTTCTTCGCTGCAATTGTCTTCTTATTTACTCCTATGACCCAATGTGTATATTCCGTGATTTGAAGAGGAGCAAGGACCGTTCGACGGTAAGGGAACTGAACAAGCTTCTACGTTTGTCCGTCAAGCTTGCTGAGGCGAACGCAAAGAAGCTATTGCTTTCCAAAAGACTGACTGACTGACTGGTTGAGTTTCAACATAGAACAAAGAGTTCCATTAGAGTGGTGTAAATCATTAATTATCCCAGTTTGTAAGAAGGAAGACAAGTCTTCCTGTGATAACCATACGAGGATAGGATTGACCAATGTAGTATATAAAATTCTAGTTTCAGTAATCATGCTTAAAGTGATTAATGCCCTGGAGAGACAAACCCGGCAAAACCATGCAGGCTATTGCTGGGAAGAGAGCGTATTAATCTCCTGAGCACCACCACTTAATCAACGCACAATTATCGAACCTAGAATTTTAGATACCACATTGGTCAGGCTTATCTTCGGAAAATAAATAAAGCTGAAGAGTCATTTGAAATTCTATATGAAGAGTAGAAAATATAAAACTAAAGTAAATAACATAGACTGTCTTCACATGATCTTTTGATATCTGTGGGTAATCATTCATCATAATAAATGATTCTGATTACTGTCCTTTTTATTGTTCGCTTGTTCATGAGATTAATATCGGTTTGCATAAAATGGTTGACGTCTTCTATAAATTATCTATCTATCGGAATAACCGACAGTTTTTGACATTTGTTAACATTTTTATCTTGTAAAATGTTAAAACCTTACAGAATTTTAAATCACTTAGACCTTGTACTCTAGAATACTTTTAGAGAATAAATTTATTTGACAATTTTCGATGTTAGTCTAAAACCACTATCGTGGGAACATTTTAACTTATTAAACATGCTGTCTGACTGAAAGAATAAAATGTCAAATGACAATATTGATTACTCTCCTGTGACCAATATGCCAACACAACTTAATCCTACAGATAACCATATCTAGTCTAAATAGGTTTAGTGATAAGGTTCTGTCACCTTATTCTCTCAAAGGTGTGCTGAACTTTGCTAAGACTACGGAAGCACAATACTGACTAGTGCGAACAAGCATTAAGTCTATGTCCATGTTGTTTTTATTCTGACTTAATGTCAATAATTTGCTGTACAAAACATCCACATCGAAGAAATATCTAAGATTCACTGAATTATGATGTCACATTTTATGACTGTAAAAATCAGAGATAAAGAGAAGCAAAATAAATTACAAAATAAGCGAAATGCAAACAGTAAGGAATAATATATTTACATATATCTAAATGAATGAATGTGTTCGCTTCACTGCGATTGACATTAGTTTATTAACAGAAGCCACTATTGCTTGAAGAAGCTTTTGATAATTAATACTTCTCAGTTTATATTATTACTATTCTCTTAGGTTCCAAAGGGGAACATTGGACTTCACCAGCCCATCATCATTTCATTCAGTTCTCTGTAGCGTTTTTCAGATGACTTCACGACTGACTACAAGCTTTCATTTCTTCCCTCACACAGTCGCCTACATGTTACCCCTGTACCCCCCAACTCACTGTTTCCCATTAGAGGACCTGGAACGTGATGTCACTCAAAGGTCTCTCCAATGTCTATCAAGTAAGTCTCTATTTGCTTCTGCACATTTATTTGGTAACAGGTCCTTAATTGATTTGCCGGCAGAGTTTCTCGTTGCTAATCTTTTCTGGCAATCTGACTTTTAGTATGAAGCGAAAGCAGATGTTCAGTTTATCAGGCATTAATCCACTACCATTATTTCGTTGTACTCAGGTTTATTAAACTTGACTATAAAGCCGAATAGACAGGAGCTTTACGTGTGTAATATATGCTTCATTGATCTCTGTTAGCATACGCATGCAAATCAACATGCCAACTTTAATTTTTTGCTTCTATCATGAAACAACTTGTAGAATACCTAAAGTATGGAGTGTTTATTTTACTGCATTTTATAAATCACTGACAGTATGTACCTATAGATACTATCAAAAATAAAACCTAAAACAATAAGATCTTTCGGTAAGTACGTTAATCTTTCAACGAATGAATCCGTATAACCAAATATTATTAATTTCAGTAATACATGATCACTCTCTCTTAATGCCATACTTGCTGTTGTTAGTAGTCGGCACTGTTCAACTTTACAAATAACTTGTTTTAATTATTAGGTTGCATACAGATTCTCTGGAGAAAAAGACTATTTTGAATTATTAAAAGTCCTTCCACCATTCAAATGAACTGTAGTCAAGATTTGACAGAATAGTTCTGAAATATTTGGGCGCCGAGTGAGAATATTTTAGAACTATTCTGTCAAATCTTAACGACAATTCATTGGAATTATTTCGCAATCGAATTAAATTAACAAAGAAACCATGTAATTGGCACAATCATCGTGTTTTCACTCTCCGTTGTCTGCAACAGAATGCGTATCCTAACTCCGTAGCTGTCCAGTCACCTGACTACTCCAGTAGGTCGAATAAAGCAGCTCAATCTTCAAAAAGAAGTCAAAACAATAAGTTTGACAGGGTGCTTCAACTAAACTCAAATCGTAAACACCATAATTTCGCAAATACGTGCGTCGGTGGCACAGTGGTTAGGACTCTCACCGACTATGCACATGGTCCGAGGTTCGATCCCCTGCTGACACACATCTGATATCTATGGTCGGCCTGTGAAATTTGGGCTACCGATGTCCATGCTGAAAATTCCATACTTGTACCAAAAATGCAGTGTGGAATCAAGCCGTAACCGAAAAAATAAAAAAAATTCTAGATACTAACAGTTTGAACAGACATGAAGGTGTGATGTTAGCTGATGCATAGGAAATCCTGATTAATAAAGAAAAATGGATATGTATCACTAATTAATAATACTTGGTCAAAGTTCCTGACTGTCTACATCTACTTATGGGGACGTTAAGAAATTGTTTTACAACTGTTTACCCGCACACACACACATACACACTGTGTTTAAAGTGTTTAACAAAGGTAGACCAATATTTGTAAGTCCGAGGTCAAATTTTGATCATAGCTCATACAATTTTTTGTTTATTATACTTGTTAATACTTGTTTTATGACTCATGATTGGACAAGACAAGAGATGTTCCTTTTATATATAAGCCTCTGTTATGTTAATTTCGACTAATTTCCCTGAAGAAGTTCGGACCAGCTTGCCGAACGAAACGTTGGAATCACTCATTTCAATCTCGCTAGGATTTTACAAATATAATTTTTTACAAATGTCTCCTTCCACTATTGATTCAAGTAAAAAACATTATAGTTCTTATGCAGGAAATAGACGCTTATATATAATAAATAAAAGTAGACAGTGACAAAGAAACAAACACGTCAGAAGAGGTGGTGAAGACATGAATTCAAGTGGGCATGGAGACAACAGAAATGATAAGGATACCCAACTGAAAACAATCAGTGGGAGTATTCTAAAGCAGGCAGTCTGTTTCATTCACCTAGACAGGCAGCGTCGTACCAACTACAGTAGGCACAGATGATGATATCAAAACCAGTTAGGATCGGATCATGGAAGGCGGGTGGGTATTCCTTACTCTAGAATCGGTTTGCAGATCTACAGCATTTAGAACTCAGTTACTCAGTGCTCCGGTGTGGTCCACAAACTGGGTTCACGCGTCACGGAAAGCATTCCCAACAGCATGTTACGGACTTTTATCAACAGATACCTTTGCCAGCTCATCAGTGAAGATCGGATGGGTGGCCGGAAAGCATGACCAACAAGGGGCTCTGGCAGACACTGAACAGAATATATAGAAGTGAATAAAGATGGAGTGGAAATACACTGGGGAGATCACCACTGATATCACTCGCCAAGCCATCGGTGGAACTCACACACAGAGCCATGAGTTGAGCATCCGAGAATGACAAGAAGGAGATTATATGAGAAGGAAGTGAAAGTTTATAGGTAACCATAAAGCCAGGTAAAATAAAAGACATCAGAGAATAGAGTAAAAATCAAGGAGTGCTGTTGAATCCATTTGTTCCACTCGGATTCCAAGGGGTAAATATCAATAAATACGCACACAAATAAGACATATTAGTATTCACAATTAAACCATCTAGAAGTGTACCACTTCACATAACTAACTTTGACCACAATAAAAAATATAAAATCAGTGCAATAAGAAAACTAAGACGAATGGAACAAGCAGATTGATTGGTAAATAAAGAATGTATGAACACATTTGATCAAACTTTATAGTTTCACCAAAATTTAACACTATTTCAAAAATGTCAGTAACTAACTAAAATTCATATACACTTCCCACCTTAGATGTATAAACATAAAATAATTTACTGAATACTTAATAATATACTGAACAAAACATTTCACGGTCATCTGTGAACATTTCTGTCTAATATTCTTTAGCTTCCCTTATTCCTTCAGTTAATATCAGTTCACAAAATGACCTAAAAGTTTTCTTGTTCTCTGAACTTTACTTTTTATCCGCACAATTTTAGACATCAAGTTTAGATGTTTCCCTCAATACTGTATTGGCTGGAAAATTTTTGTGAAATTTCTGTTGTCAATAATAAGGAAATTTCATTCTTCTTGATGTAATCACCTCGAAGATATGGAATTATCTTTAAACTTTTGTGTAATATGAGGTGAAGGACAAATGTTCAATTAGATTTCTCGCACTATGTCAAATAACACATCATCTTATGCTTTTCTAAATCATTTCTAAAAAGTTTCTTGACGTATTTAGACTTACTTAAATCTACATAAAATAGCATAAGACCTTGAGCTGTGTACCTATAAAAGTTTGTATGCATCGTATAAACACACTGAAAAGATTAACAAAGAATTGGAGATAATTAGTGCAACTCCAAAATCATAGAACAAAGTAAGAAAGGAACAAAGAAGGCAACGCGTATAATAAGGCATTTCAAATAAAGATGAAAGATGGATGTATCCGATCGACTGTTACACATTTCGAGCCCTAAATCTATTCCTTAAAATATTTAATTATAAAGCTTATGAAAAGGAATTGACACAATTGCTTTGTGGTATGATAGCTATCGCTGTAGTGTAGTCCATTTAGTCATGTGTTACAGGTTAGTATTCAATGCAAATACAGAAATAGATATAAAAGTACAAAACCTGATACAAATAATTGTATTCAGTCAAGCGTATACGTATTAAAACAAAACTTAAGAAGGCCGGTACAAAAATGTGAAGGAATTAAAAATCACAAGAATCCGAACCACAGTAACAAGGCATTAATTGTTTAAGTAAATGAGATATTCTCGCTTTACATCAATACAGACTGAATTCGTCTAAGCCGTCGTGATCCATTGTAATCTGTACTGCTATAAACCTGAAAATATTGGTTTAAGGAGACTTTTCCTAAGCAGCCTAAACTTCCCAAAATTACTTATACTGACAGAAAGAGTCTTCATAAACTGATATAGGCAAAATTAAGTATCTAGAAGATCGGGGACCTAGTGAATTCACCTTCAACTAAGGTTTAAAAACTATTGGTTTTATTGGGTCAGCTGTTTCTAACCATCATTTATAAGTCGAATAATAATTCAAGCTTTCAGCCATCAAGCACATCCCTCTCATCATTATTATAGACCAGGATAGTCAGTGATAAAGAGCAGTTTATTCAGTTCTATACCACTGTGATTCCTAAGTCAATCTAACGGGTGATTACTGACCACAACCAACGAAATATTTACAAGATGAATGGCTAGGTTAAGTTCCTATGCTCTAGCGCAGGCTTGAAACAACCTTTTTCACTTTTGCATAGATTTGGAGGACTACAGTGAAATATTTATGTAATCAACTAACTAAGTTTACCTCAAATTTGTTCGGCCAAAAAGGCACAGATGACTTTTTTTACTCTAAAATTGGATCAAGAATTGACAAAGTGATCATTCTTAAAGCAAATCAGACCAGAAAAGTTACAAAACTTCTAATCTAACTGAAGCTGTCCACAAACAGTATTACTGAGAATGAAAACTGACTCTGGATAAACATTGCTTATTAGTTCGTAAAAAACTTTCACTAAACTCACTGTCTCGCGAAATAGCACTGGCGTTGACCACCAAACTGACGACAGAATCTCTGTCAATAAGGCCTGGGGTTTAAAGTGATATCAAATTTACAAAATATCCACTATTTAGGTTTGGTTTTTGAATCTAACTATCATTCAGTTCGAAAAGGAGGATTTTTGCAGTTTTACATTGAGGAAAACAGTTAACTGAACATAAATTTAGATTCGGATTTTCAACACAAATGTGAAATCAGTCAGTCAGTTCTTCTATACGGATCAGAAACTTGCACTGCGTGCCTCTAAAAGGATTTCCAACAGGCCATTGCAGACTTTTATCAACAGCTGCCTTCGCTGGTTCCATATTGAAGATCAAAGGGTTGGAAAAAGTTAGAAAAAAGAAACTCTGGCAACAAACTGACCAAGAACTTTTGCTCAACAAATATTATTAATTATTATTATTGTTTACTTTAATTCCTAGAGGAACATAGGGCTTCAGCTGCACGTCTCCACTGAGTTCAGTTCCCTGCTAAAGTTTTCACCTGGCTCCATGTCTGCCCACATGCTCTCATCTCCTCTTCACATGACCTCCTCCATTTCACCCTAGCACTGATGACCAACTCGTCGCTTCCCGTTCGGGTTCCACTCGAGCAATGGCTTGTCTAGTGATGTCACTTCATGGCTCCCCCAGAGTATGGCCAATCCATCTCCACTTCTTCCTGCCTATTTCTTTCACAATCGGTTCCTGGTTAGTTCGCTCATTGCCAGAGATCTCTGTTTCTGATCTTTTCTGGCCGGCCATCTGATCTTGAGTATTGAGTGAAGACAACTGTTAATGAATGTCTGAAGTTTCTTTGAGATGCTCTTTATGACGCGCCAAGTCTCTGATCCGTATATTAAGTAGCAGTGACTTCACATTGGAGTTGAAAGTCTGGATCTTATTTTTGATGCTGAGCGCTGTTGATCTCAACACAGACTTAAGGGTAATGAAGGCTTGTCTCGCTTTTCCGATTCTTGCTTTGATATCCTCGTCAGTTCCGCCTGTAGTTGAAACGATGTTTTCCAGGTTGTTGGGTAAAGGAGGTTGTTTCTTTCATGTTCCCCTCATTTATGCTGTTTGATGTATGTTGCTCAACAAATATGTAAGATAAAATGGAGATGGATTAAGCATACGTTGAGGAGGCTGTCGAATGACATCGCGTGCCAGACCATTACTCGAGTGGAATCCGAATGGGAAGCGACGAGTGGGTCGTTCGTGCGAGGAGGATATGAGCGATTATGGTCAACCGTGGACCCATCTGAAGAGGGCAACACCAAATAGAACAAAGTGGAGATGTATTGTTGAAGCCCTATACTCCACTCGGAACCCAAGGCAATAATAATATGTTTAGAAGACAGAATAAAAACTATACATCATTCCAACCATACTGAATTGTTATATCACTCAATTATAAAAGCAAATATCATTTAAATGAGGACTTAGTGATATCTGAACGTTAAGCTTCTTTCTGCATTCGCTTTGTTCATTAATAATTTTCAGGATTGAAAACCGCTTTTGAATTTATTCTTTCACAGCTTTCTGTCACTTTGTGGAAACCAGGAAATACTGTACTATTATTTCTTTTTCTCTTCAATGGTCACTTGAGACAATATTTGCTTGATAGAATAACCTGAATTCTTGTTACAGTCCCTTGATACTTAGTTACAGCATACTCTTAATTACTGTTATGCGTATTCCGCTATTGTCTCATGATAAATTTAAACTCATTATCTAATTTCTTAATAATTGTGGAAGTCGGGTTTCTTCAATAAACCCTGTATCCTTTATGAAAGGTAATTCAGCTATTAACAGTAAAATTTTTAATTACGGTAGATCTAAAAGGTTGTACATTAACTGTTGAAGGACACAATGAGTAGTTCACAAGTACTCCATTCAGTAGACTGAAATCCTTTTTCCATATTCAAAAAGAAGGCAGAGAAATTCATTTTCTTTTAGAAAAATTGCCTTCATTCCTATCTAAATCCTTTTAGAAATAAAAGAAATATTATGACGTTACTACACCAAATACGCGCTTTTTAATGTAGACCACAGACAATACATCTTACAGTCAATGGTAAGTTAATTGCTCTAGTTTGACAATGTTCGTCATTCAGTAAAATGATTACACATTTGATTCTATTAGCCAGAAAAATTCAGTGTCATAAATGACTGTTTGGTCCCAGCATTCCAGTTTTATATGCTTTAGTGCATGTCTGCTTGAAGTGGGAAAACTTCTACATTGACTAGTAAATGAGTTGATTTCGTAATGTATAGAAGATTAATATATAAAACATTCCTTAACTGTATGAACTTTTCACTTCTAAGAAGAATGTCATAACTTATCTGCTTCAGTGACACACAAACTCTGTTTCAGATAACAATTCTGGGGTAAAATTAGTTATCACATATATTCAAACTATTAATTATGCATTTCGTATATTCAAATTTTGATGGTCTAACTGTTATTTTACAGGAAATCCAATGCTTCTACAAAACATCGAAGTGAGAAATGAAAAATGATTTCTAGTTTCATTGCTTTATTAACAGTAGTTCCGTCTATTCAACTGTACCTTGTCCAACCAGTTAAAAAACTAGATCATATGTATAATACTGAAATTTCTATATTTGACTAATAGACAAAAACACGATAAATACGTAGAATGCTTCTAGATGAGAGTAAACCCAAATTATGCATACATACACTCGAAACTCTGATAACCATATGGCTTTAACTGACATTTTTTGTCAACATTTAAAAGATGATAAGATTAATTTACCTCCTATATTTTTATTTTCTTTCACATCCCTTGATTATTTTATTATTTAGTTAGTTAGTTACTAAAAATATCGTCATTAAATTCATTAATAGTAAACTGACTACTTATAAATAATAAACAGTAGTAAACTTCAACACCAAATTTCAAGAGGTAACGGATAGAGTAGATATATAAAAAAAACCTCAAGTTAGAGAATCCTTGAAAACCAGAGAACACCAGGCAGTTGCTTCGTCCCAGTTTAAGATTCTTCATAAGCACGAAACTATGACTCCACAGAGGATGCAGCCTAGATCTTCAAGATTCGTGAGGAGATTTACGTTGAAACGAAACTTCATCCATACTAAATTATTAATATTTCATACCATGTTACCTTGGAGTAATACAGGTTTATGTACAAAAAGTAATTCATTGTTCTTCAGTGGTTTTGATAGAGAAACAGTTAAGGAATCGATAAAGTAAATGTAATATGAATTTTCAACTGCTTTTGCTTATTTGAGGTTCATAAGTATGCTTTTTGACAACAGTATAATTTTTAGTAAACTTCAGGTCATTGTGTAACGGTAGAAGACGAGACTTGGTAAGAGAATGCTTGATGGAATTTAGTATCTGTGTATAGCCGAATAATGTACACCTTATCTTCAAATCACCGCTTTCACAGATCTTCCGTGTTGTGCTACTTTTGGCCTTCATATTGTGTTTCTTTATATTCCTTTCACATCTCCAATGTATCTCCTCAACGCTGTATCATTTACTTCCCCTGACATCAAATCGCTCTCCCTGCTATTCTAAGTTTTTTTATGACAATGAACATCTCTTTACATACTACTGACAAATCTAATGAGTAGCACACACCACAAGTGGTGGTCATTAGATATATGTCCTGAATCTGTGATGAGAAGTCGTGACCAATGGAATCGAATATGTAAAGGTGAAGTGGATGCTCATCAAAGACACTTGTTGAGGGTAGCGCTATATCACCAACTGACAGAAGTTAGAATTCAAGGGTCATCGAATTCCGGCCCAAGTGGCTGAATGATCAACGAGTAGGCTTCATAACCTCAAGGTCCCGTGTTTGACCCCTGATGGGTGTATGAATGCTCACTGTTGAAGAACTCAAAACTAGAACGAGACATTGTCCATTACTCCCTGGTTTTCAATAATTCTTTAAATGATGCTGTTTCCTGACAAAATTTACAATGAAATTAATCCGAAATCCTTGCAAAACCTATAATCTGAGAGCAACCTTGAGTCATGATAGGATTTAAATAGGTGACTGCAAAAATATCGGTCAGCTTCACTAGTCATTAGGCCTCCTGTGTCTCACTTTCACTTTAACTACTTCATTTAAATAAGTACCACATAACTTCCCCCTCAAAATCGTCGTATTTACTGAGTCAACTGAACAGTTGAAATAGTCTATCACCTTTTTAAGTTTACGACACTAAAGCCATGCAGTTCAGTGACTAATTACACTTTAAAATCTTGAGCACGAAAATAATTGTGTTAATATTTATGACAGTAATAAAATTAAAGTCTCTAAAATCATACTTTAAAACATGTGGATTCCTGGTAAGAGCAGAGACGCAGCAACTTTATGAACCAGGAGAACACAGACATTAGAAACCTAATTAGCAGTGAAAGATTCTTTTTCACCGTTTGATTTCTGTGAAATTTACACAAAACTGAGCTCATTTTTCAATTTATCTGGTCACATACAATGTTGCTAAAAATCGTTTCACATTGGTAAGTAGTAGTCAACATGTTTACTTCGAAGAACCAATTAGGTAATCGGTAGGAATAAAAAGGATCGTGACAGACTATTATTTTCTCTTGTATAGCGATAGGGTACTTTTGCTCCGAGTGAAAAACGCAACATAATTTTGTAGTGTATTCAGTATTCAAATAAACCTTGAAATGAATTATATCATAACTAGAGTTTAAAGGAAATTGAATATACTGAGTTTCGAATTCAATTTTCTACTCGGACTCTTCAGTAAAGCGACAGATTACTCATGTACAGTCAAAATAAATTTTAGATTAAACCACCGTTTAATGCCTTACAGTGTTGTCCATCCTGCTACGCTGAAATACTTAGATCCTAAGTGTCAAGGAAACTGACCAATACACACTCACGAATTCTAGCTATTCCCTGTTTAAAACGGTTAAACATTGTTTTTTCCCATGATAAACTTAATGCCATGTAGTAATCGGGGTTTTGAAAAACGGTGTGGCGACCCTAGACAGCATATCCCAGCATCCAGTAGGGGTAAACAGGCTAGCTCAAATCATTGTATAAACTCGATTATATTTGTGTATTGTAACTTCTCTTGCTATTGATAAAGTAATTTTAACCATTTTCTGTGTTCTGCTGCTCCAAAATAAATCACTCTAGAAGGACAGTATTCTGGTTACCGATACTGAATGTTATAACTAATAAGCATTTGTCTAAATGCCTTTATAAACAATGAATACTTCAAAATCAAAATAGTTTATTCCTTGTGTGTCTGTAATACTTACCTGAGAAAGTTGTGCAGACTTTAAATGATTATAGGTTTCAGTTAATATTTCAATTTGTTTAGTTTGTTCTAAATCTTTACGATGTAACCGATCCAGAAAATCATCTCGTTTAATTTTAGCCTTTTGTGTTGTGAGTAATTCATTTCGTGTCAATGTTCTTAAATGTACTAAAAGACTGACTAATTTACGACAAGAACTGCTCGGTTCTATAGCCCATTGTTCACGATGACGAATTAAAGCTGATACAGCCAATGGATTTGCCATTAGATCTCTAAGTAGTAAACGTGTTACATCGTATAGACGAGATATAACCTTGATTAAAGTGAGAGAAAAAAAAGCTTATTTAGAGTAAAATACATAACTTTAAAACGAAACTTGCTTATAAGCATATAAAACTAATCACAGCAGTTAACAGAAACACGAACCAAAACCAATATTCTATTATACAAAAACAGAGGTACTATGGCGATGCTGGGCTGTAAAGGGATGCCGAGAAAATACATTGCACTGATCATAGCACTCTGCTCGAACTCATGCAGCCAGATGAGAGCTTACGGCGAGTGATCATCTGAAGTGGTGACAGCTAGTGATATCCATCAGGGATGCCAACTATCCCCATTTCTATTCAATTTCATCATAGATGTACAAATGGACTTAACCCTAACTGGTGACTTCAGTGACTTAGGGATTGACTTGTTACCAGGGGGTAATAACCTCATTGACTTAGAATATATGGATGATATAGTCCTTCTAGGTGAAGACTCTGACAAAATGCAGAGTCTTCTGAACACCTTGAGCTTCAGTCTGAGAATGTTTGGCATGCGATGATGATGCCACAGGATTGGAATACATTGACTCCGAGCTTAGAAATAAAAAGTGAAGTAGTAGAATGTGTTGACTACTTCACCTATTTGGGAAGTTGTATCAGACCCAAGAGGTTGATCGCTGACAAATCTCAACACGGACACAGAAGGCTAGTTTCGCATATGCCAGTTTACGCCGTCTCTGGCGTAGACGTGATATCGGGATGCCTATCGACCAAAGTACGTGTGTACTGCTCAGGAGCAGTTCGCTCAGTCCTCCTTTATGGCTGTGAGCCAGACATGGCCATTGAGAGTGAAAGACATGAAAAAGCCGGCTAGCTGTCTTGGATCATAGGGGCCTGCGCTCTATCTCCCGTGTGAAGTGGCATAATAAGGTGAGAAATATTGAGGTTAGGCGTCGAGTGCTAGGTAAGGAGGGGAAATCAATCGACAAGGCTGTGAAAGTACATCGACTAAGATGGTTAGGACATGTGTTATATATGCCTAGTCATCGCCCTCCTCGACGAGCAATGTTAGCTGATATAGGGTCAGGCTGGAAAAGAGCTAGCGGTGGTCAAACCAAAACATGGCTTCATCAGTCAATCAATGAAATCCACAACAGTTACTTTAATCCAAGTAGGGAGGCGTAGACTGCCAGCTTGGTTGGAGTCTTCAAGACGGTAAACACCAATGGCTGTTGACAATCGGTGATATGGCTCAAAATCGTTCTCAGTCATTGGCGCAGATGCATTCACTACTTGTGACTTATAATACCCAGTGAAACTATATTGTTCTTCGTTATTACTATTCCTTTGTCTCATATCCCTGTCTACTGTCTCTATTTTGCATTTCTACTTTTTTCTCTTGCTTTGTGTTCTACATGGGGTGTGGCGACTTAAACTGCTGCACATCAGTGCAAAGTTCTATGCTGAAAACAGACAGACAGATACAACAACACAGGTGTCATAGCAACTTGGAACATTAGACAAAGAGACAAATATGCATCTATTGCCACCCTTTCAAGTTGCCGCACTACAAAATCGCATAAAATTCCGAATACCCAAAAGTTAATGCACTAAAGTCTTGATATTTACGATATCTGTCAAAAACTACGTGTGACTTCCGAATCGAAACCAGCTCTGTTGGATTAGCAAATAGACAACTGATCAGAAGTGTGGTTTCTACTTATTATTTTAAAATAGTACATCTATTAATAATGCCTTTTATATCAGTCTTTTATTTCAACAGACGTAATCTGTTTTACTTATAGCAAATATATCACGGTCATCGTGTAACAACAGAAGCAAGACACGGCAGCCAAGGTATATTTTTCACTAATCGAACCGCTGTTTATATATATCTACAGTTAATATACGTTAACCAATCATCGAGCGTGTGATTTCGGTTTACATCAAACAACATGAAATAGAATGTTCAAGCATACTTAGTATTCTTTTGTTAATGCAGTATATAACCGTGGGAAATATATTGTCTAACATCAAATCGAATGTTCAAATAGATATATTGTATGCCGTACTAAACTGTGGGAATATGTCAGTTTAATATTCCGTTGGCAGATATTGCCTTTATCACATCACCACAAGTAAACAAACAAAGAGATAGGGAAGAGTTTCTGTAACAATTTCATGAAGAGGTAAAGTGATGTTTCCCGATTCGCTGATTGCTTAAAAGAAACAAATTATAAGTTAAACCATTGTATATCTGTAAATGATGTAGTCGAAACATGTTTATGTATTTTTTTGTAGAAATGGAGATTCACACATACATCCACATGGAAATAATTTCATATTATAATGTTAGGAAGATAGTGCTGATTACCCATTAGGTAAACAATGGGATTGCCTATTTATAAAAATGATTTTCATCGTAAATACGCAAAAAAAATAAACATTGGAAACATCGAATACCAAGTAACCGATGCAACTGATCAATACGAAGCTAAGCATTCCATGCATATTCCACATCTTAACCTTTCTGTTAGTGATTTCATCATCTGACTACCTTGTCCTGTTCCCACAGTTGATATTTCTAGACTAAATCAATTCCAGGATGTGAAGAAATCTCGCTATCTGGGGCGACATATGACCAAATCCATCCAAAAATATTTGTTGCTTATAGTACTTTTGACTGATTGACTGACTTATCACTGTAGAACTCTACACAAAAGCCCATTAATTCAAGCTAGCACACTTCGAAAAATTAAACATCTAGAGTTTTCTTTTATTCCTTTACGTTCCAAGTGGAATATAGAGCTTCAAGCTAGAGCTCTGAATTTTGAGCAGAAGTGATTTTATTTTTACGGGGTGATTTCGCTACTATCACGACCAATCTTACCTCTTTACCAACCTTACTTCCAGGTTAGTTAGGCTTGCGTGTATGTCGGACGGGGATCGAACCCCGGCCCACGTGAGGCGTGGTTGGCGAGTGTTCTACCTCCAAACCACCAACGGAAGGCGATAGAAGTGGAGAAAACAAAGTACCATGAGGCAATTTCATTTTATCTGAATGTTTGTACAACTCTTCTACGCCTACATTTAGAATTTCAGCTGAATTAAATGCTATAGCAATACTATAATACCAATGATTTGTAATACCTTTGGGATTTCAGAATAGGAATCTAAACTCATCTGAGCTATCTAGACTTAGTGTCAAAAATTAAAACACGTGTTCCTCTCATTGGCACATTAACAGTTGTTAATAGTATACTCAGTTAACTTGGTGGTTATTAAAGATCAATGACTGATTATTTTCCACTCTTCTAATGATTTTGCTGTTCTCCAAGAACTGAATTGATCTTTTGACATCAGTTTGAAAAAGTGATTTTGCAAGGAAGTACATTCGTTACTTTTTCTCATAATTACTTAAGGATGATTTTATCTTACCCAAATATCATACTAACTTTTGCCCAATTCTATTATTTACTCTCATCATATTGTTTTCAAATAAACGGAATATCATTTGAATTAAGCTTTGATTACATATGATAACATATGAGATTCAAATAATACGCTACAGGTATTCAGTGACTGGGTCATCAAGAAATCAAGCCTACCATTCAGGTAGCTAGAGAGCTAAAAAAATTATTTCCCTATCCTACGTGCTTCAAATACTCTAGCCACTGTGCTTGCGAAAAGTAGTATTACGCGTGTAAAATTTGATATAGTAGAGTAAAATTCATCATTGCAAAAAACACATTTAGAAGTGAGCAATCACCACAGTTTCCTTTGGAAACTAGAAATATTGAGATCACAATACATACTCTCTTTCATACCGTAAATGTTAAACAAGGAAACAAGTTAAGTAGAACGACGGCATATACTACTTACTGACCGATATAAGTAATTAAAAACCATCTATGTCAAAGAGTAGTACTTGCATATCAGATCGAAGTGACCTAAACACCGGATGGCCCTTTCGCTCGTATGTAGCCGAACTCAACAGTTGTTTACTTAGTTCAGTACAATAATTTAAAAAATCTACTGTATCCTTTGACCTAAAATATTGTAATTTTGCTATTTTAAACCAGTCAATGAAATTACAAACGAAACAATCATTTTGCTACAACTTTCGATGTATTGTGTCACTAGAAAATTAAAATACTAGCGACAACAGTTGATTTTAATTGCTCATACACATTGTGATTTAATCTAAAATACAAGTGTTTGAAATAAACATTAACCTTTGATTACATGTATTCCAAACTAGAAAACAGCTGCTAAATCAATATTTATTCCTCTACGTTCTCAGTGGAACATAGGGCTTCAAGCTAGAGACTTGAAGTTTCGATAGCAGCGGTATTTCGTTTTACGGGATGGGGTTGCTATCCCCACGCCCAACCTTTCCTCTTTACCAGTCTTATTAAAGGAGTGCATCGTCCGGGGAGTGAACCCCGGACGGTCGGCGAGCATCCTACAGCTGTGCCACCGGCACTTGCTAAATCAATACAACAACGAACTTTGATGTCCTTGATCATGTATGACAAAACTAAAATCTGAATGACAACTAAAGTGATCTATTCAGTACTAATAAGTAATTACTGTCACCTAAAATCATCCACACCATCACAAATATCATATATATATATATATATATATATATATATACTTGCAGTGAAAAAATTAATCCTCCGAATGCACGTAAAACATAACACCCGAATTTGTGGTCAACAATAAAATATCCTATTTCAAGTGCATTTGCAATTTACGCACATTTTTCTTAAATGCATAGTCCCTACATAAATTAATTCTTGAATCTGACAGCAAAAGTCATTAAGTCGCTGACTGTTGATCTGGGTTATTAAGAAAAGTGTGAACCACTTGAGTGATGTATTCGAAGATGCTAAAGACCAACAGCTGACAAAATTTCGAGTCGTTTACACTGATATACGCGTATTTACTGGTTATCACCGCTTAATTATTGTCTTTTCTCTCATAATGGCATTTAACCATTCCAGTTTTATTATATTTCTATCCCCTTGTTTTTTTATTTGTTCTAATCTAATTTATGACAATTTAAACTAGTAAACTAATGTACAACGTACTACTTGAATGTAGTACAGTGGAAAATTGTTTAATCGGTAGTAGTTTAAAGAAACCAAATCTTTCATACGATAACATTTCACTTACTCTCTGAGTATTCCTTCTCGGTGTAATCAGTGGATCTTCTGATGTTATTCCGGGAGTTAACTCTTCTAGTTGTGAACCAACAGCTTTTTTTGTATCATTTCCAGTAGTTTCTGTTTCAAAATATTTTGGTCTAGTAATAACAGTACTAGTATTAAATGGTTCATTGCAAATTTTACTTAATGGAGTGTAAGCTTCAAAAAGAACAGTTGCATTTCGTCCAAGAATTAATGAATACTCCTAAGAATGAATAAATTATTGATACGCTTACTTGATTATGGGTTATAAATTACAAGACTCTGTTCATAAAAGATCATTTCATATAAACACAGATTGTAAATGCGTGTTATCTGACTGATATAAGAAAGGAATTGAATAAGTTTTTGAAAGGAGTACTACAAACACAAATTCTTTTCTAATTTGAACGGAATTCTCATCCCGTAGCCTTGCAATAAATGCAATATTCTGATACATATGAGCTAGACTGAGACGTGTAATTAAGTGTTAATTTCAACCGTATAGAAGAATATAGCTTACCTGGCTTTGGTTCTCAGGATGAGAACAACTCAGGTTCAGAGATTTAGAGTGATATTCCTTGAAACCTAATATAGTTTATTTTCAGCTTAATTGTCATATGGAACTTCTTTGGTTGACTTACATTTTATTTCTTTGGTTTACACTACGCTTGGACACTCTTCCTATCAATTTCCACTTGACTGTGATAAATCAATCAAAAGATATCTGGAGATTTCTATGTATATGTGATGTCATATGAGGAGTTAGATTATTATTATTATTCCCTTGAGTTCTGAGCGGAAAATAGGACTTCAAAACCACATATCCATTTTGTCCCTTTCTCTGCGGTCACCTTCAGTTGGCCCCACGATTGCCCATAGTCTCTCATCTCCTATTCATACAACTTTTTCCATGTCCCCCTCGAACGCCCTACTCGTCGTTTCCCATTCGGGTCCCACTCGAGTAATGGCCTATCACGCGATGTCACTCGACGGCCTCCTCAGCTTGTGCTCGATCTATCGCCATTTTCCTCTACGTGATTGTTGAACAATAAGTTCTTGGTTGGTTCACTCCTAGAGTTTCTTGTCACTAATTCTTTCTGGCAATTTGGTCTTCAATATGGAGTGAAAGCAACTGTTGATGAAAGTCTGCAGAGTAGCCTGTTGTAATTGCTTTTTGGTGACACGCCAAGTTTCTGACCCATATAGAAGAAGTAACTGACTTAACACAGGTGTTGGAAATCCGAGTCTTGTTCTTTATGCTGAGTGCAGAAGATTTCCAAACTGAGTTCAGGGTGATAAACCTCTACCTTGCCTTTCCGATTCCCTTCTGACGTCCTCGTTTGTCCCGGCTGTAGCTGAAATGATGCTGCCTAGCTAAATGAAAGAAGTGATGTCGTCAAAATCTCTCCCATCTATGATGATTGGTTAGATACCTCAGTTAATAGATCTGTGATAGCGTTCTACAAGTGATAAATTCTAGATAATTCTCAAACAGTTTATTCAAAATTCTTCGAAAGATGACTGCAGTCACAAAGAATAAGTTTTTCAGGTGATATAAGTAAATATCGAGAAAAAGTTCAACTCTGAAAATAAGTTCTGGTTAAACTATTGCTCCCCTTTTTTAAGAATATATTGTCCTGAAGCACTTCAATACAAGGCTTCTTCTGAATCACATCAAAATGAATAAACATCAGAAATCTCACTGTTTTATGTGGGAACCATATGCTGTTCCATATATATACGATTATTGTCAGAGAGAAGCAAAGTGAGTTGATATCTGAATAAAATTTGGACATTTTGATGGAGTACAACCCCATCAAAGAATAATTCTATTTGGGGAAGACAAACAGTAATACGGTATTACTTACTGATGACATTTCGAGAACAATTTACTTCTAATAATCATATCAACTAATTATATATATATATATATATATATATATATATATATATATATATATATATATACTGGTTTTAACGACAGTATTTGCTAATGAATGACACTGAAATAAAACTGCGGTAATCAATAAATCTGCACAAGGTTGGTATATCCTTGTCCTAGAACTGACTACTTTAAGTAATATTGATCCCTTATTTCCTTTAAGATAAAACATAAAAACAAAATTTCAGTCAATTTACATTTTCACTTGGTAGACTTATTTTATATGAATATATTTTTTATCCCTATCCAATATCAGCTAAATGAACAATGAAAATTACCTTGATATGATTATAAACAATAAACCGTGCTCGAAACGTCGTCAGTAAATGATATTACTGCATAACACTGTGGGACTTTATCAAAATAAATTTTACCAATAATGGAAAATCACGAAGCGCTGAATAACTGTTTCACCTCAAATGGAAATCTCTCAAAAGACCTGAACTAGAATAGGAAGATGAATTTCGTCTCAGCCTCAGGATTGAAATCCAATAACCCATCTTTTTCAACTTCCGATAATCTATTATTATTATTATTTACTATTCCGTTGGGTTCTGAGTAGAATATAGGACATCAACAGCCCATCTTAATTTCATCCTCTTCTCTCCAGTCCTGTTTACGTGACTCCACGATTCCCTTTAAACTTTCATCTGTTCGTCACACGACCTATTCCATATCACCCTCTGATAATTCATAACACATCACAACTGTCTTTCAATGAATACTTGCCTCCACAAATAAACTAATAGGAGTTAAAAGCCATAAAGAATAATGAATGAAAAGGAATCCACCTAGAAATCGGACAGCACTTGTTTTTATCCGTCAAAAATGTTTTCAAATTAAAAAAAATTTCAAACAATATTGCATTCGTAATTGTTTTATGAAGTTTCCAGGGGATAACTCCCTGAAACAAATAAAATTCTACCACCATTTAAATGACTACTCAGAATGAAGTTAAAGTGCACTTGTTTTTGGAAATTGTGTCACCGATAACACCACTGCTTGCTGTAGTGTGGTGAGAGCAGGCCGTGAGAAAATATGTACAAGGCTGATTTAACAACCAATCACAGCAAAGTTAACGTGGCAAAATATGATTCGCAGATAGAGAACTCTATTTGTCGAGGAATCCCGAAACAACCAATCAGAAGCCTGCGTTTGTCTGCCTAACTTCTGATAAACAACCAATCAGATGACTGCGCTTGTCTACTTGCATAAGCTGTAATAATGTATGTGAAATATATATAAATACGTGTTGATTTTCATAATAAAACGATCTGTTGCCTGGCCCTTGTCTTCTGTTGTTACAGTAGTACTGGAATTGCAACTGGGATTTTCTAATGTTCCCATTTCCGTTTATTTCTTTTTATTTATCAAATAGAGAAGTCACCTTTGATCCCTTGAAATACTTAGAAAATTCCATTATTCCAATGGCAATATTCTTGGACGTGAATTAAAAACACCCATTTCTTAAATTTAATATTCAGATTCATTCAGAAACCATCTCAGTAGGATAGAGACCTGTAATTTTTCGAGTGTTACTTTGTAATTATAATAAATCAGTACTGTGAACTAAGAGTAATAGGCGGTACACTTTGGTATTTTGTGTAATGGTAAAGTATATCTTAGATACTCATTTTCATATGCCTATATTATATTGTTTAGCATACCAGAAACTCAGGATGTAACAGTTTATTTATGAAAATAATGGGTGTATTAATCATGAACTATTAGTAAGATACAGTTCTAATTTATGTTTTGAATTGTTTAGAATTTATCCTACCTGTAATTTATCCACAATTTGAGGGAATGAAGAAACTAACAGTATACGTGTTGTTAAATTATCCAAAAGACTTATAATTCGTTTAGCATCAACATTTGGTAAATGCTTCAATTGAAGTTTTTGTATAGCTGGTGTATTAGCTAGCAGTGGTTTTGTTGGTATCATGGATCGACGTCTAAAACGATCATCATCATCACTTGTTATCGATAATCTTCCGAATAATTCACTCATTCTGTCAGTATATAACAGTACGGACAATAATACTACTACTAATAATAATAATAACTGTTGTACAATGTTTATTATAATTGTACTGAATCACATAAACAGAATGTAAGTTTTTTATTAAGTGATAAATCAATTCACTTCAGTCAAGATCAATAATCACATGAGTAATTAGTGACATATTTTAACGAAATATTCTACAGGTTGAACTTATGATTTTGTTTCTTAATTTTGTTGATAAAAGGATAACACTGTGTGACAGAAACGCCTTAAATTAAATTTGGTTGTTTAGTTTAGCTTTCTTAGGCTATTCCGTTTAATTTTGGAGGAAATTATGGCAAAGTTGAACAATAGCGTCCCAAGGGATGCGAACGCACGGGTGACCTTCAGCCGACCAATCATAAAAATGGGGATTTCTTGCACAAAAATGACGTATATTTACAAGAAAATGCTTGAAAATGCATTAAACAGGTTATCTTTCTCTAACATGACTTTAAAATACTTCCCAGTTATAATAAGGAGTATCAGTTGCTAAGTTAGACTAGTTTCTGTACATGTATTCACAGAGGTGACAGAAGATGAGCTGTTTTTGTGAATCGTTTATCTCTCTTATCCTGCTGTGCAGTCCTCTCCAAAGTCCTCATTTGAATTACTATGGTTCCCAGTAAGAGGACTGATGACTAGTTACCAGGAAAATGTGGATAATAAAACAAATTAAAATAAATTACATCAACTATAAATCTATCCCTAATCGTAACCCTAACCTTAATCCTAACCGTAATCATAACCCTTATCCAAACCTTAATTATAATCCTGATCCTAATGCTAACCTAATACTTACCTTAAACCTAACGAGCTATTAATGCATTGTCCAAACAGTACTTAAAAACCGTGATCTGGGTGAAATTTATTGCTAAGCTGGTGAATACCGTTGATATTTCAGCTATGATAATGACAGGTGCCGTTAGCCAACGACTAGCATGCATTCAAGTTTATTAGGGCGTTCGCACTCCTGGGACTGTATTGTTGAACTTCACCAAAATTATATCCCAAGCCATCAGTTCGAATAGCGCTTTTATCGGTTAGATTAAAAGTAAGAATTGATTATTGGTTGGTCCTTGTATTTTAGGCTATTTTGAAAAAAATATATATTCCTTATGTAAGCTGTTTTCTGCAAACTATGAAACCATAACCCACAGAATTAGATCAGCGAAGCTTTTTGTTCTACGTCCAACATCTCGACCCTTTCTCATTACGTTATCTGGAGTGAAGTTATGTCAAAAGAAGGCTGATAGTAACCAGACAACAACATACTGCTGAATCATAAGGTCTCTGTCTATAGGGAATGATAAGTTTTCCACTTGCGGTTCACTATAATATAAAAGATGTGACTGATATTCAAGGGAAACAGGATGAAGTATTTGTGATACACCCTTATCTAGATAGCATTAACGTATTTCTGTATTCCCTTTTATTTGATAGGATTGCACAGTGTTGACAGTGCTGTAGTTCTTCGTTTACTGACTGTCGATTCAATATGTCTACATAACTTCGCCTCTCTTATAGGTCACTTTAACTGGACAAAATCTATCAAATACGTAAAATCAGTAACACAAATATCCTAAGAGATTGATTCGTTGAAGTACAACGATTCAACCAGCGGACTTACATTTCAGAGAGACGGTAGTATTCGCGCTTAGTATTTTTAGTTAGGTTACCATAAGGCAGTAAGTTGGGTGCTTGAATTTCTTTATTTCAATGCACTAATCTCTTAGCCTATTTGTAGTCATGATTTCATGTACGTGGCAAATTTTTGACCAATTATAGAAAAATGTTCACAAAACTGAACTTTATACATTTTTACGATGAATGTGTAATCTAACTAACACATAAGTATTTCCAAAAGATAACCAAAACTGATCAGCTTAAAATAACTCGAGTTATTTAGTCATACTGTTTACACTTTTTATAGGTTGCTTAGTGTAACTGACATAAAATTAATTTACAAATATCTTAGCTATAAGGAGAATCAGCGGCTTAGTTTTTATCTTATTAACAATATTTCACCATTTAACGTATTATTATTATTGTTCCCTTGGGTTCCTAGTGGAACATAGAGCTTCAGCTGCATGTCTCCACTTGCTTCTGTCTTCTGCTGTACTTTTCATCTGCACCCATGTTAGTCCATACTCTTTCAACTCCTCTTCACACGATCTCCTCCATGTCAACCTTGCACTGACGACCCACTCACCGCTTCCCTTTCGGGTTCTACTCGAGCAATTACCTGACGCACGATGTCACCCTGCGGCCTCCTCAGCCACGAGTGTCCAATCCATCTCCACTTTCTCCTTCATATTTTTTGGTTGGCGATTGGTTCTTGTTTTGTTTGTTCCCAGTCAGTTTCTTGTTGTTGATTCTTTCCGGCCCGGCCATCTGATCTTCAGTATAGAGCCAGCGAAGACAGTTGTTGGTGAAGGTCTGGTCTGCAATAGCCTGTTGGAAATATTCTTTGTGACCCGCCCGCCAAGTTTCTGATCCGTTCCGTATAGAAGAACCGACCGACTTGACGTTTGTATTGAAAATCCGACCGAATTTTGTTGTTGATGCTGGCTGAGTGACGAAGATTCCCAGATTGGTTTCAGGTTGATGATGTAGATGTGTTTCTCGCCTTCCCGATTCTTGCTCGATTTGACATCCTTGTCCGTTCCTCCTGTAGTTGAGACAATGCTCCCCAGATAAGTGAATGAAATAACCTCTTTCAAATCCCTCCGGTTGACGGTGATTGTCGCTGGATGTTGCTGCTGTTTAACGTATACCAAACTAATTTATATATCAGTGATCATTGAGTCTACTCGTCAAAATATACATCAACCGTAATAACTAAAAAGGTATGAGTTCTTTTCAGTTATGTTTCTATTCAATGGCTAATCATTAGTCTTCTCACATACATTGCTACTAATTCCATCACTATGCAATATTCTTGGAGACTTCTGATAAGAATGAATTACCAATAGTATCGTAATGGTTGATAATCACCACGTTAAAGTGTACCTACGCACTGGTATGAATATTCATGCGTAGTCACTGAAAGTCAGCCATTTTAATGCGATCAATAAAATCCAAATTCTGTCCTTAAGTAGTACCGTTATACTGGATAATGCTGAATTTCGCGTGGTATCTACTTTGCATCCACTTCACGGAACGCCGAACATTATTTTGCGTGATATATAACGAGACCATTAGCATCTGATCTGTTGAAAACCGTCTGGATGCCTTTGTACTAACTGGAATGTGTGCTGGCTCTCTAGTCTAGTTGCTCAGGTAAATATACTTTTGTATCTTTAGACTGTCACAACAGGAGGCTTCATTGTAGTGATAATTTAGGAAGTTAAGTGAAATCGTACTGCTGATTGTTGCAGGCGTATCGAAGCAAGATAGTACTCTAAGGTATCGAATATATCCAGTGCCAGGAGGAAGAGCTAGAAACAGCAATCCTTACTATGAAATAGAAATCTTAGCTTTGCAGGGGAGATGCTAGTTTTTGAATTATGGAATCAAACTCACAAAACTTTTACTGGAGATCTTGGTACCGAGGTAGTATTCCAAGCCGTCAATGATAACGTGTGGTGAGATCTTTCTTTATCAAGACACTACCTCAGCAGAAGTTTTATAACGGCGAAAACTGATTTTTTGGGCATATGTAGCTGCCTATAACCTACCCTTAGTAATAAAATAAAACCTCTAGCGTTCAATGCCTCAAAATCTGCGGCGGTTTTAAGTTCGTGAGTAATCTCAAAACTACTTGTTTAACAGCAAAATAGCTGGTGTTGGCCTTTATTCCAATTAACTATCCTTAAACTCGTTGCTGTATTCATTTTTCGTATTTCCTTCAGTCCTATGCTACGACTACTTGAGAAAAAACACTGAATTACATAAAAAGCAAGTTATATCGCAAATTCACTTCGATAGCCAATACCAAATTCGAGGGAAAATCCTACAAGCAAAAGCCAGTAGCATTTACACTAAGTGACCTTGTGTCATAACAACCTAACGACTTATTTCTGGTACCTCGACAATTATATAGGCGTCATCCTTACAGTCCCTCTCCCTACATCTATCTATTACACCAGCTTTGTATCATATCATGGTGGTTTCTTATTCTGTTAACAAGCCTCCTCACTTGTCTTGCGGATTCTAAGCTGTTATATTTATCTGACCAATGACACTAGAAAACAATCATGCTTCCAAAGACACTTAGTTCTCAACAGCAAAATTAATCCTCACTTCCTGTTCATCCCTTAGGCCTGCTGCTTAGCAATGCCCCACTGCTTTGTATATGAAAATGTTATTACATAAACGTAAACACTCACAATCCCGAGTTACTAGAGGCAACGCTTCATCTTTTTTTCCAGTTAATACCATAAACTTCAAGCCACCAAAAGTATTTCACGGGTTATGTGTAACATAAACTCCCAATATCCACCGCAAATGATAGTAACACAAAGAAATATGGCGTAACCAAAAGTTGTGTGACCAACCTGTTTAAGTAGCGCGAAAAGTTCTAGATTACGTGGGAACGACTAACTTTTAAAGCTTTCCATCGAACGTAGATAGCAAAATGGACCAACACATCTTCTAATTCAGTAGTCAACTCATGTTAATGCACCAACAAATGGAAGTACGTTGGTTAACAAACAGTTTGCGCTAGACGTGTTAATTAAATCTGTTGAAAACAAATTTCCCCTCTTCAAGCAAGCAACTACATTAGGAATGATATATCTTCACACGGCATTGCTAAAACCTAAGGCTTACAGAAAAAGTGATTCGCTAAATATAAGCAGTTGCGAATAAGTAAGTAGATTCGACCCAGTCTTATCATACCTTCCAAAAAAGTTACAGAAATTGGAAAATCTGGAGTATCATTCACAAGTTAGGTGAAGCACACAATGATACGATAGTATCTGCTGATGATGCTTTGAATTATATCTAACCACTTACTTTATATAGCATGATGATTTGACATGTAATATGGTCTAAGAAGTCGGACATGCAAGAAATCCGCAAAGATGAGATTCCTAGTTCACGAAACACCAACACACTTTAATATAAATTCTGTGTATAGGCCTAAAAATGTACCACTTACAAAAAACTTACTGGATTCAGAATTACGATGCTCTTCATATCAAAACGCGATTCACAGAGATGCATCATTTTCCCCACCCACTAACCAATTTACTAATTTAATGGTGTCACTGTGTGAACAAACTGAACCTATCCTAAGAAGTTTAGTTATCTTCAAGATAAAACCCTTATCACTTCATGTGGGCGATATTATACTTTTATTAATTGTAATCTCAGTGGAGAACATGCAAGGTACTCTAATACAGATTCAGTTGTCGCTCTCAAACACTCCATAATAATAGACGAGTGGCACCATATATACATATATATAGGTAATCTGTAGACGATTTTTTTGGATTTCAAACAATTGGTATGATCTTGCGATGACCAGAAGTGTTCTGTACAACTGCTTATGGTAGTCCGTGGTTATTATATGCATTAATAATAAATGTTAGGATTAATAAAAGTACTAGACTTAGTGAAAGATAAATAAAAACTCAAGGTAATGTGAACGGCTAAAATAATTACAATGAGTTGTGTCCAAAGGACGCTCCTTAAATTACATCCGAAAAAGAATACAAAGACCTGACACTAAAGTAGTGCAACTAATCGTGTATATCTCCTGTGAACATATGGTTCCTTTAAATCCTCTTTCCTCGTCATATAGTAATATATTATTTTGCAGTATAATACCCCAAGTAATTAGGCAGAGAATACGCTTTACCCTTTCTGGAACATCTCTGAAATAACAAAAAAGTTCAAAATCCGAAGTGGAATAAACTACATATGGTACTGTTTTTGTATAGGCTGGATAACCGCAGGAACCTATTAGAACCAATGATATAAGCCTCACTGATGGACCCATCCAAACGAAACTGAATCTACACAGATATACACTAGAAGTACTAACACAGACTATTAGGCTTATTGTTTCATACTCCATTAAACATTCACAAGTGGAATCCAATGGAATATCTAATTAACGCTCATTTGAGGAATATTAAGAGCTAAAGATGCACAAACTGTTATGACAGCATATGGCGATACTGTAGAATATCAATTAGGAAGAAATTAGGGATTAAGGCTTGTGGCAATGTCTCACGTAACAGGACAATTTAGGAGAGAAACCAAATAAATACAAAAGCCAAGTACTCGTTACCTTACCAATCCTCCCAGATTTAGAAGGGAATTTTAGGGATTGGTCTCGACGCACTACTTCAACTATCGAGAGAGGGAAGTGTTAGGGAAGAACTTATACTGGCTCCAAGCCTTCTGTGATTATCTTCAATAACAAGTCTGAACCCCAATACGTTCCGAGTTACCAGTCTTGAAATTTCAGTTTAAACTTGGCCAAAAAATAAAATACTGAACTTAAAGTTATGTAGTTTAATACGAATACATAAACTAGTAAGCACAGCTCGAGAACATCTACGTACAGCTAGTGAACATACACAAAAACACTACTTGCATAAACTAGCTGACTAAAATCTTAGAACAGGTGTATAATGGTTACATAACAGTGTATTTCACCGAGTATTTTAATGCATAAATCTGTGGAACACAAAATAGATGGTAACAGAGTCAATTTATGTGGAGAAAAATAAGGTGCATATAACAAAAGTGATTTACATAATTGTCTTCGCAGTATAATCAGAATATAAAACAACTACACCAATCTTTCAATGCAGTGTAACAATCCCCGGACTGTTTCGAGTTAGCACCACATGTCTGGGAAAGCCATTCCTTAAACAGGTCTTCTTCGCATCGCAGGAGAAGAAACTGTCCTAGAACGACGTAAGCCTTGTCATATCCTTTGGCTTTAAGTCTTTCTCCAAGCTTTTCACCGATTCCTGGGAGTTCCTCAACAACTTTCTGCGAAATAGGCTCTGAAACAAAGCTTTTGTGCTTCTGAGATGTAGACATCCCCAAACAATTCAAATCCTCATACGCGAAATAACGATATGCTGAGATTCAATAGTTCAATATACGGTGTAACTGTGTAATAACTTTAAACTGTTACCTGTAAGTTAAAATTGATCCCTGAGCACTTTTTACTTCTTTTTTAAAAGTTTGAGTCCCAAATCTTCAGCGCTGGAGAACATCATCGTCATCAACGTCACCACATACTTCTGATTGGTTTTCTCGCAGAAAGTTAACCTTGCATCTCTTTGTGGCTGTTTCTTGAACGTCAGATCATCTACATGTTAACTGTATCCGCCTACGCAAAGCCTTTCTTCTTAGTTTTCTCACGACCAATATTGGGGACATAAACATTGACGTAAATTACTGTCTATCAACTTTGGCTAGCAGCCAGCTCTCACCACACTTTAACAGTTGGGTTAATCTTTTCCTATTACTTTTCTTATTCCTGTGTCTTTGTCATTTCTTTCAGGAGCATGACCCTTATTTGAGAATTATTCCCTGGCTTGTCATTTAGTCAGGACGCGACACCACCAGATTTCGTGCAGAATTACGTAGCCAAAATTATGTTGAAATCCAGCCAAGGAGATATCCACTAATTCTGAAAAATTTGGTTCCACTGTTTTACATTCTAAAAAAATGCTGCCCGTTCCATGTAAATGATTGATGCTACTCCCATTATTAAGGAGTTGAGGTAACCGTAAAATACGGTTTGAATTGTTTACGAGGAAGTTTACTGACTCTCTAGTCTCCTGAATACTAATCCCTCACCCCCCAGATGCCCAGTTGGTTCGGTGCCAGTATAAATAATTTATCAGAAGTCATCAAGTTTGTATTTGTCACATTTTGTGACCAAAAAAATTAACTGTGATTGTATTGCTCAGATAATATATGACTTGCTAACACCTTTTTCTAACTTATACTGCCTGGCAATTCCCTGCATCCAGCCCTACTGGAAAAAGCCCGCAATAATACACAACAACTTTATTCAAAAATTCATGGCGTCCTATAGTGGGAAATTTTCGCTTTAACGGTTGAGGTTTTGGGCTTCAGAATATGCCTATGAATGATAAAATAGCCAAAGATTTCATTTCCGCCCTTGAATTTCTTTATATTGATGAGCTCTTTTTTCTAGCATCGACTCATAGGGGAAATTCAACCATATTTATTGTGTTGGAATGAATCCATTTTCCTAATGTGGTTTGTATTATCAGTAAAATCGGGTCCCAGGAACTGTTATACGAGTGCGCCTTGTCGAAGGAAGCTCCCGGGTACGAACTACAGTGAGTGCATGCTACTAAAGAATTTGGAACTGGGATGAAACAGCTGTTCAGTAATCCTTGGTTTTCAATAATTTCTTGACTTATATTAATCCGTGGTCAAACCTAAAACAAATCAAATCCTTACACACTAACTCTTGTAAGTGAATGATGAATATCACGAAACAACGTCGAAATTCATGCTGGCCTCAGAAATCGGCAAAAGAGGCCATGATACGTCCAGGGAATTTAGACGAAGACTATGAGTCATGAGCGGACAAGGTGTTTAAACGTTTAAAATATAAATGAGGAAGGCTGTCAAGCGGTTCGGTTGACCTAAAAACTCAAAAAGGCTGCAAATTCAACTGCTAATGCCAATAATTTTGCTAGAAGTTGCTTGATGGGTTGATAAATGCAGATTTAGGATGAGTGTGTGATGATTGCTTACATTTTGATGGGAGCCGTTCAAAGAGTGTACCTTAATTTAGCTCGAAACATGCTATGCTTCTGGGAGAGGACTGCTCAGGCTAGATTACCTAGTGCTGAGCTACCCCCTGCTAAAATGAAATGAACAAGCCCAAAAATTGAAATTTAGGAGTGACCACGTATCTGTTAAGCATGGCTCGTCCATTAAGAAGCAGTTAAGTAGGAACAGCTCTCCAACAGACACTGTTGGGAAAAGGCCAAATATACAAAAGTTGAAGTGACATGTGACGATTCCATTTCGGTGTCATTCACTGCCCTGAACCAGAACGGTGAATGAAGGTAGGATATTTCAAAGTCTGAAGCCAGCGATCCCCTCTATATTACGGCGACCTCTTATTTTCGTGAAGAAACTCTGTAATTATAGAGATACGGGGTTATTTGGAGCCCCTAAAATATAAGACACACCACAAGTGATCAGTCTTGACGACGGAATCACAATTAAGCATATACGCCCTCTTGTTTTGGAAGTTTAATTTATCAATCAGTAATCTGATCTTTAAAAGTAATACACATCCACATTTCACGATATTAATTGGTGATAATAAACGCTATTGCGTTTTAAATCTACCCCACTTTTGGTGTTTTCCTCTTGCAATGGTAGAATAATGGTTTTCGATTTCCCGTAGGTAGATACCATCTTGTACGGTTTCATCTGGTTTTGTTACGCGTGGTCTCCAAATAACTGTGATGAATACATAAATAATACTTGAATATTTTAAGGTTGTTATACAGTTTTTACAGGCATAAAGTTTTTTTCGTCGTTAACTCTCTTAAGACTGATTAGACGTTTTGGTGGATGCTGGTGACTACGACCCGTTAGGCCCCAATGGTTTCTTGAATGGTAGATATATGTACAATATTTACTCCTTCGATATTTCCCACACACTTAGTCTAATATTCTGTGTTTCGTGTGAATTGACGGTGTTAGTAATGTGCTTCAGTAACAAAGATTTTTCCAGAAGTCTGTCGCAATTGATCAGGGTGAGTGGAAGCAGCACAGGTGTGAGATATTCAGACAATGTGCACATTATGTTCACATCCAGAAGAAAAGTCGCCGACCAAGATATATAACGTTGAAGCTAGACAATTTTATAGAACTCTCCTACGGTGTAAAACTTCCTTCGCAATATTTCCTTCCATTACGCCATTAAGAAACTATTGTCACAACATTTATTATTATAGTGTGATTCAGTGGAACAATTACTAGCAGTTCATCACATTAAATATACGTGGTTCTTCCGATATTCTCCAGATTATCAGCCCGCTCCGCAAATTAAATGAGGAGAAAATAATGATCACTGAAATTAATGAAAACTAAAGTAATTTATTTCCATGGTAGTAACTACTTGTAGTCTAATACCTATTCAAACGAGGTTTCTGGCATAGAACGACCAGTAAGAACATCAGTTACAGCCAGTGAAGCTCGGTGGGTCATTGCGACTTACGAGTCCAACCACCACATCAAGGTAAGTTACCAGTCGGAAGTGAGTGAATTGTTGCGTTACATTTTCTATGACACCTTCAAGTTAGAGACAGACGGCATAAACTCATGAAGTGAATTTATATTCTCTTTCTGCAGTATTAGGAAGACTGTCACGCAATAGTCAAAGCAGTAATAATACAGCCATTACAGTTAATTTTGTGAAATTCGTCTTGAAATTCTAGCTGAAAACCACCAGATGTTTGCATGTTCGGAAACTAGCTACGGTCCCCCTTATTTATGAGCTTCAGTTATTAAGTGTTTTAGAACTTGAGTGCAATAAATCCAAAAGCATTTATTTACAAAAATCAAAACAACAAGGAAAATAACTAGAAACGGACCGAAGAAAGGCATTACAGGTAGTTCATTTTGGTCATCATGTGCAGAGGAATACTGCAGGCAGTTTTATTCACGGCCTACAAAATAAATTCAAATAATTAAAACATGCAAATTACACAAAAGTAATTTGAAGATTAAAGAAAACTGGCGTAAAAACCTGTCTCAGTGCATTGTGTTTTGAGATTACCGTGGACATTACAGACAAAAATATCAAACATTTTGAGAAGTTAAAAGAAGCAGTACACAGTAATTGTCTAACTGTAAAGGTAACTAATGTAAGAATACAGTGAATGCAATAAACAGAACAATATACTAATTCAATTATACTGACATTCCACATATTGAGAAGAGAATAATGATTGAACAGACTCCATTCGAATCCATTGATCATAAGTCAAGTGCTATAGGCAATGTTACACCATATGCAAAATTATAAGTCCTCACCATAGTTCAAAGTAACACGCAATAGTTGTGCTGCACGAATAAGCAGTGGGAAAGTTTGTTAATTTAATATACAGCAAAAAAGTTCTAATTATGAGATTGAAGAGAAATGCAATCTTCTGCTCAAACGATTAAGGAGTCATCTATCATCAACGAGGTGACGTCTGAGATACGTTGTCACTAGGTTGACTACGCTAGGTATTACAAATAGCTTCAGATGTGACAAAAAGCTATGATGAAAGCTCCACAATAGGCGCTTTGCTAAGTGGTACCCTTTTAGTTAGAAAACTCTGAACATGATATTTCCTGTAAAGCGTAACATATCAACATTAATTTGTATTTTTATCAAAGCTAAGCACAGCGAAGTTTAACTATAGCAGAAAAACATGATCAGTTTACCAGCTGTCGTAGACAAGTATTAAAAGATACTACTTTCACTTACTTTAAGATTCACGAAATTGTTCGGCCTCCTATGATCGAAGTATACCTAAATGAAAATGGAAATTATTATGATAATACATACAGTGAGATATCATCACGCACAAGACTAGGAGCAGGAGACGCATAATCTTCAAGTGAAAGCGGTAAAGCTGGTAGAGCGATTTGGCACTCAGCACTTATCAAATCATCCTCATTTCTAAAGAGATATATCAATATACGACTGATTGTAATACTACATGTCTGTTTGTACACTTTCTGAATTACTAAGAGGAGTAACTTCACACACTATTGAGCACGGTCTCGTAAGCACTGAAGCGTATTCAACAGGAAGGGAACTCAGTGGTTCTACTTTCACACAGCATGATAACAGTGTCGCAAATTCCGCATCAGATGTCATTGGTGAAACTACAATACATATTATTGTCAAACAGCGGTTACCTGAGACAAGTGAAGCGCGAAATTTCTCCTTTACGGGTGAATTTCTGATGTACGGAAACCGACTACAAAGTCTTGACAGTGAGGCAGACCTTCCCGCCTTAGCAATAATAAACCTGACCGTAATAGGCGGGAAGGCATAAATCCCGCCTGCATGAAGGACAGATATCCATCCAATATCCAATATTATTTTTACGACGTAGTGTAGACCAAATCGATTTCTTCGAGCTCGTCGCTTTATTATAAGGCGGAGATGCCTCAGATCCACTAAAATTCTCTATTGTGTGTCCCACAATTCAACTGCAGTAGCTGTGGTTGACTCCGGAGGGAGTGGTGTAAAGATTGGTGTGTAGTGACCGTGCTACAAGTGTGAATCGAGTTAATCATTTCACTAACAAGTGGGCCTGTGTGTTCGAATAAGGAGATGGCTGTGGTTATTGGAAATTATGTAAGCATAAGAAAAACGAACAAGAAAATTGATAAATGATAAAATTCAACAAATAAAAAGTAAATGAATGAACAAGTGAAGCGATCAGAAGAGCGAGAAAATGGAGCGGTTTTAATACAGGGGCTTAGATGATGAGCATTAATACTATGTGGTGAGTTTCAAGTGAACGATGAGGACGAATGTACTCCTCACTCTGGTAATTTTCTAACCTACATTTAAAACATTCTATCGAATGTGCAGTTGCTACATGGTAAATATTCAGGGGTAGTCACTTCAGCGTTACGTTATATAATTGTTTTGAAGTCTTAGAACAATTTCATGAGTTAGGGGGTCTGTCTATATATGAAGTGAATGACTACACATGCCCTTACCGCCTCATATCGGTAGTTATCCTTCTATTCAGGTTTTATATTAGAACGGGACATGAGTCGCGCCGTGGCGTTACACAGGACAAGTTGTCGTTACAAAGGTGTAACTTCCTGCATCGTTTCGGTTTCTGTTACTTCGAATCTTTCCAGACTGAACGACATACCACTGACCTTTGCTTAGTCTTTCGGAGCTTTCAAGTCCACCTTAAACCTTCTGAGATTTTTTCGCCCTTAATATCTTTACGCCATTGGCGGGACAATACAGAGTGCATGTCAGTTTCCTGATGAACATTAGAAACACGAAGGGCCCAGAGGACAGTACCCTCTGAATCTGCTGATGCCCGTCTGTACCAGGACGGTTGGACAAAATTAACTTTGCGACATAATTCCCTACCGCCTACAACCATGAGAGTAGCCGGCGCCCTCTTCTGCCTAATTTGTCAGGGCGAACATTATGCTGAACAATCTCAAATGGCATCGCGAAGTCGAGGAAGATCATATGGAGCGGAACATTTATATCCTAGCAGGATGTCCAACTACTGCATACGTGTGTTCGAATCACGTCGTGCTCGCCATTTTAAGGACCGACTTTTCGATCAAAAGGATTGTTCACATCACTGCCCGACGACCCGCAATATTGTAGAAGACTAGTGGTATTTGGATCTGAAAGAGTGGAGATAAACGCCATCGCGTTTTAAATTTACCTCGCCTCTGGTTCTCTCGTCTCTCATTGGCTAGGACAGTGGCAGTCAATTGGATTTTTGATTTGTCATACGTAAGTGATGCCATGTGCGGTCTTATGTGGTTCTGTTATGCGTGGTTTGCAAGCAACTGTGATGAATATAAATGTAACATTTGACTATTCTAACGTTGTTTCACTGTTTTTATACAGATACAATATTCTTTTCGTTGTACACTCTCTTAAGGCTGGTTAGCCATTATGGTGATTGTCGGTGACTACGATCCCGTGGGTCCCAATGCATATCATGGGTCGTGCTTATACGTACAACATAATCCACTCCGATATCTCTCACTCACACAATCTAGTATTCTGTGTTTCTTGCGAGCTAATTGTGACAAGCCGTGGCAATAATGTGCTTCGTTAATGAGGCCTTTTACTGGAATTTCATCGCACGTAATCAGTGCGAGCGGAAGCAGCACATTTGTAAGAAGCTGCGAACGCATTAGAAGACTTTTACAAAGCTATAACCTTATGAATTGCTAGCGGTGACGACCTTTTTCACATACCAGTATGTGGCTGCATTCACTTGCAAAGGAAAAATAGGCAAATGAGACATTGTATGGTAGTGAAAAAACTTTGTGGAACTTTCATCTGGCCTGTATGTTTCGCTCTAATATTTTTTCCCTCAGATCACTAACAAAGTATTGTTATATGTATTCTTGCAACATAATTCAATGGCACAGTTAGTGACAGTTAATAATATTATGTGTGCGTAATATTCATGGTATTTTCTGCACCATTAACGTGCTCCACATTTCAAATGAAGTGTAAACTAGGAGGACTGAACTTATTGAATACTTAACTCATATTTGGACATGCATGTCGATTATGTAAATGCTTGATTTATGTAACTGCATTTAATCTGTATCACTTTTGGGAGTGTCGAATCGTAATGAGGTCTTTCAGTTAGCTAAATTCAGTGGAAGCAGATGTGGTCGCATTCGGACAAAGACATCCGAAAAACACTGATGAGTGTTTTACGACTTACGACCAGGTACATTTGCATAATCAATTGTAGAAATTGACTCTACATACAACAACAGGTGGAGGCAAGTTCACTCGTTCACTTATAACTATGCGGGTATTCTTTTTTCCAGTTTGTGAAACCGGATAACTTTGGATGTGTGGGTACAATTCTGTTCACTTGAATTGCGGAGGAATTTAAACTTGACACGACTTGGACACTAGGCAGTTTCCGTCGAATAACGAAAGATCCTTCCAAAATGAATATTTCCATATTGCACTGTGCTCAGCCTATACACGTAAACAAGCCCGTTCACGATGCAATGGCATAAACTTTTCCATATAATATTGCTGTGTTCTATTTTTTGCATGCGGTGGGTTTACGGCATGCTTGACCAGTACTCCCTGGGATATAAACTCGCTGCTAAACGTGTGTTATTCCGTACGAACACTATCAGCCAATATAAGTGGCGAATTAAGAGTACTTTGGTCAAGCCTGAATATCTTCCTAAAGTTGCGCGATTGTGTCGCCTAGCCTAAACCTAAACCCTGTGTTTAAAAATTGAGAATTAAACTTAGGCGCTTTGGTGGAGTTCGATTTGATATAGAATAAAGTGTATTCAAAATTAGTATATTAATATCAATTAATTTACAGCGTGATCTCAATCCACATGATAATGGGTGTTAACGTATAATGCAAAATGAAGTTTGCATGAGACAAACAATTGAGTTGATGGAGCTGTAGCAATTGTAGCACTGTTTCAGTTACCTTGAATTATGCCACTAATTACTTCTTCAGGTCTCATTGATAGGTTAAGCCCCCATCTAGCCATGATGACAAATTTAGTTTCGCTCAGATAGAATTAGAAAAGTATGTTAAGTATTATGTTAAATATTGTCAGCCAACTCTCAGAGACTGTCAATTTCCAACTCTTACTACGCTGAACCTCACACTGTCCCTGGAAGACTTTCAGAAACAATTTGTAATAACCAACGCGAAGAAACCAGAACACAGATTGGCGACTCGAGAATCCCTTATTCTTACGTCAATATGTAACCAACAATAAGGTTATTACACACAGGGTTTCTGATAGTTTTTTATCTTCCAATGAACAGCGAACGATGAGACGATGACTAGTGGATTGGTGACTCCCGCGAAAAATATGGAGGAGTTGGGTTTGAGCAAACAACCATGTATTGATCGTTCAATCTTCAACTGCATTCACAAATATATTTGATGAAAAATAATAACAGGCAAATTCCTGTAAAAAATTGTTTGTCGTAATTAATTCGGCCATGTCGAGCTGCTGTGACCAGGTTGACTGACGTTACCAGACTTCTGCAAATAAGTGAATAAAGTGTTTTTGAATCCGTTGCAGTAAGAAAAAAGCAATATCAGAGTTAAACACTTTATATTTGCCTGCCTTTTCCGACGAAGGTTCACTCTCCTCTATCATTCAATGGTCGTGACAGCATTCTTCTGTGGCCTTCACACTGTTCCCTTTGTCGAGTGTAGCACCGAGCAAATGACGAATTCATGTTTTGACGTCAGTTTGAACTTTGAAAGATGGTTCACACATCTAATAGATAGTAATTATCGAAACCAGAGTAACGCTTGTTTCTATCTGTTCAGAGTATTTCCTTTGACGAATTTTCTTATCGACAATTTGCAGTATTCCTATTGATTTGATGGGAAGCTTGACATCATGTTCACTATCATTGACTGTCCGTTTACTGGGAAAAGCATGCAGTAACCTCATATACCTAAACATTTTAACCTGAAGATCACAAAGTCTCTCTAGATAAGGTGTTTAATAATAAATGGTCAAAAAATATGGGTCACAAGTGAAACTTCCATATCCTTCATAGCTATAGGTAATTCCTGAAGGAGCTCAGAATACCTTAGTGACCTGGAAACGGATGATTATTAGGACTGGTATAACTTACGTAACGGGTATGCTGGTGACAGTATGCAGCCACAAGCTACTTTTCGACAGAAAGGTAGTACTAACTACAAACACTGTTACGTTTCAGAAGGACCATCCATAATATTCTCCTTGTTCTAGTTCACACTGATATCAAGGTAGGCTGATCCCATTTGGTGCAGTAAACAGCTACGGTCTTCCAAAATTACATGTGACAATGTAAATTCAACTGGTAACACATCTTCCACTGAGCAATTTCAATCATGAACTTCACCAGAATGGACATTATCACCTCAAAACTCAGCCGCTTGTCTGATTCATCACGTGATATTCATACATACAATAGGTTTACTTTCAGCTGCAGCAAATGACAGCCTTTTTTGCTACGCGATTTATTCAAGGGATACTAGACGCGCTGGCATTTTCTCATCGCAGAATCCATTAGAACGTTATTTAGGTGCTCAAGAGTTAGGGAAAGTAATAAGAAGACTTAATAGTTATCCTCATAATAACCATGGTTTTCTAAAATATAGGCTCGTAATGCTTAACCTTTCCTCAGCAAAATGAAATCGCTTCTCAACCTGGTATACACTGAACGGCCAACACTAATCCTTGTAACTGAAACCAGTCTATCTAATGATGTACCTGACAGAAGGCTGGTAACTGATAACTATGAAATCCACAGAAATGATAGAGTCAACAAAAGGGGAGGCGAGTGTTTAATATACGGAAAAACACATGTATATTGCCCAAGCATAAAGCAGGAGCCAAAACTATTGAATGCAATTATAAGCCCATCTATTCAACACCAGTCATATTAAGGATCATGGAGAAATTGACCAAACGTCAGACTGCTATCTAAAACATAAACTCATGAACCAGTCACAATACGGAGTGCTCAAGGCAATATCATGCATCACATGCCATATAGACTTTCCCAACGAAGTCAGCTACAGAAGAGGTAGGAGAGAACTAGCGATATTCCTTTGTTTTGACATTAGGAATTTTTCGACAGAGTTCCACATGGTCCGCTGGTCATCAGGTTAATCTCATTGGAGATACGCAGCCCCCTCCAGAACTGAATAAAATCATTTCTCTGTGATAGAAATCAGACAACAAATGTTTGCTCGATGACCTCTCGGCTTAGACCAATTAGCAGTGGTGTCGTGCAGGGGAGTGCAATATCCACATAACCTATCATTTTCAGAGCAAATCTCGAAAAAGTGTCGAAATCACACACGCCTATTCGCTTTCTAATCAGGGACTTCTGAAGAAAAGAACCCGAAATACTCCAGTACAAGGTTTGTGTCCACTCACCTCTAGATTACAGCCCATTCATATTTAGTGGTATACGCATAGAAGACAACCTAAAGGAGAAGTACAATGGTATTTCACGCTAAAAACGTCAGGAACCAAAAACGCTACAAACTACTCTACCAGATGTGAACAAAACGCTGTAGCTAAGACGACCGTGACTAAACTTGTTACTCTTTTATAAGCTCCTAAACCACATGGTGTATGCCTCTGCGAATGGTACTCAATTTTAAGACGACAGTGGATATAACCTAAGGCACATTGAAGGTACAGTGGCCATAGAACTGTGCAAAACAGCCACCAGGCAAAAGTTTTATTTGATTAGATATGCTCAAATATGAAACAAACTACCAACGAAAATACGGTTAGCAAGCACATTGGCTTCTTTTGAAAAGGTACTTAGTGACACACTAAGAGAGTTTGGAAGTGACACTAGTGTCAATTCCCATGTAAGAGCTTCAGAAGTCCTAGGCTCATTTAATGTACGAACTTAGAGACCAAGCCTGTTGTTTGTTTTGCCTCTATTTATAACATCAAATAAAAAGCAGCAGTCATAACAGAAGCCTTCAGGCAAATACGAGTTGCTTGTTTAATGTCTACCTGATAAAAAGATTGAAGCAAAACAGGTGTACGAATGAGGTATAGGAAAATCAGGGTAGAACTTGCCACGAAATCAGGTGGAAAGATACGAGTTTCCTGGACATTACATATACTTCAACAACTAATCTACCCTTTAAATGGACTGCGGTGATATTTTATTCATAGTGACGGGGAATTACATAAATCCACAATTCCCGCTAGTACAACTCAAACTCTTCAACCTACTTAGCATCAAGTATGTGCTCAGTGGTGATAGAAGTCCGCAAAATGATGTATTTAGAGCAAACGTGTACTTCCAAAGATCACAGAGACACATCGTGAACGATATCTAAATCACGGAATAGTCAAACCCCAAATGAAATGGAATTAACTAAATCAGAACTCCGAAAATGCTGTAGTTACATCTGGATATTCATCCATACGCGGATCAAGCCTGCAAATCCAAGTAACTACATGTACAGCACAAAATAATCGGGATATCTAAAAAACAATGAAAGTATGCTGACGGCTGCAATTTGAATATCGCTGAGGAATTTGATGGTAGTGTTCTGCTCCTGCATGCCTCATCCATCATTTTATATGAAATAGTCCGCGGTCATTCTGGTTCCTGGTCGAAATCCATTATAAAACTCACCGGTTGCTGATTATGGTGATTCAAAAACACAAAGGGCCCACGGAGAGGCTGAGCACTCGAAGGTCATTTACACCCACTGTGATTGGTGGACTTTCCTTTGCTTGAACGTTCCGGCTAATATATGTTGTACATTACTGAGGTGGGCTTTGAGATGGCAAAATAACGAGTAGACATTATATTTTTAGCTTGAGGGGGCAAGTTAACATACGCATAAATTTCACAGATGTGATAAGCACTGGATCCACTTACAAGAAGAATATTACTGGCTGACTTGATAAAAGAATTATAAAGTTTGAAGATTTGGTCTCTTTCAGATTTATCCTTCTTATCCTTCAGCCTATTGTTGAAATGCGACCACGTGGGCTCTGCACAGATTTATGGGGCATCTTATAAATTAACTTCCTATCCATTGTCGGATCTTTATACCACTTCACAATGCCTTATCTCATTCATTTTCTAATAACGTCTTTACCTGATCCTCATTTTATTCCATTAAACCTAACATTTCATAGCTCTTTATGAATTTGATTCGACTTATTCTATTCCTATTCCCTGTAGGGTACGGTTGTGCACCAAATAGGCAAGAAGTTATGAAATAAAAACAACCGGCCTGAGAATAATTGTATTAAAGCCGAAAGTGGACATCATGATAGTACGAAGTATATGGGTAGCATTATACATTGCAAGTGAACGTTGTCAGCCCAGAGTTTAATTAGTTTCCCATAGTATTTCCTCTATAAACGCATTTATTAATGATATACTGCACTTACTTATTCCATTACACTTTGATGATTCACCTTAGCACTTCAACTTTTCTAAAACAGCTTTCAATCCTTTGTAAACGTTGTACTTACCTCAACATTGGTTGGTTATCGTATGCCTACAACCACGGGATGAAAACGAAACGAAGTCGGTTTTCCCGCGCAACCTGGAGGACAACTGTAAAGTCAATAACTATACGGCCTAGTTCAGACAGTGAGTGTACTTATATATATATATCAAATATTTAGCTGTTGAAACATTATTAACTTGTAGACAAACTACAATTTGATATTATATCATATTTGATCGTGCCTGTAAAAATGGTATGCATTTTCATGTAAATCTATATAATAATAATAATAATAATAGTATATTCTCATTTTGTACATGAGAGACGCCAGTTTACAGGCATCATCAATATGATAAATTACATATACGATTAGCAATCATAATTAATAATAATGTTTTAATAAAATACACATTTTTTCCTACTTGTGTAGGACACACCAAATATACAGGCATGGATAAGCATTATATAAATTTCATAAATTTGGTTTATGGTTAAGTTACATGGTTGCTGGCGTTTTTGTCTTAGGTCTGTGGGAACAATATGATAACCAGTCATTCAATGGAGCACGTCATGAAATATAGGAATATTAACTTCGCATTAACAAAAAAACCCAAGTAAGTTTTGGATGGATTAAAAATACTTGGGAAAAAATAAAGCTTGAAGTAATTCCTCAATATAACTTGGGTGTGTACAAATCCGAATCTTATTTTTGATTTGATTTATATCCAAATTGGGTAATAAGGAAGCTATTTTTACAGATACGATCAGTTATGTTATAAGCTACAATCGTGACGTTGTATTACAAATTGATACTTTTCCATTGGTATAAGAGTATATTCCACAAATGTAATCCAGGTTGCGTCGTGGAGAAAGTTAATTCGTTATTAACCAGGCAACTGAAAGATACGGGACCAATAATGTTTGCAGATCATTTGTCATTGTAAATGGTCAAATATCCACATTATTCATTCTCATTCAAAAAGTCAAATGGAAGCTGAAATGGTGAGAGAAAAAAGAAGACAAACAACAGCAACGCAAAAGAAAGCAACGGGAGTCCTTAAGGAGTGATTAATAAATATATACATATATATTCTGTTTAGTAACTGTGGTTATTTTGGTACACAAACTAACTAGTCCCGTTATGCTAACTTTTATATTATGTGTAAACTAATATTACTGTCCTGTGTAGAAATGTTAATCATCTAGTTCCAATAATATTAAAATTTATAATTGTAGTTTGTTGTAACTACACGTTTAAAGAACTTAAAATATCTATGTAGGGTGAAAAAGAAGGTGTAAGAGTCAGGCGCAAAAGTGCATTGTCATCTTTGAGTAGTCTGGTGACTGAGGAGATGAACACTGGAAGTGTGTTTGCATCGCGCACATTAGCTGGTAGTCTATTCCAAATGACTGAAAACTTATTTAAGAAGAAGTTGTACCGCACGTAAGTCTGACAGTGCTCCATAGCAGCTAGGTTGTGATGATTTCTAAGATTGTAACTGATGACAGCGGTAGGTTTAGTTATTGGCTCGGAGGAATGCAAGAGAAGATTAGTTAGCTTGTAGTAAAAGATAAGGTTTAGCTTAAGGCGTCTTTTCCAGAGGGGTTCTAATCTTAGTCTTTCGCATCGCTCATGGTATTCCAGACCACTTTCTAAACCAAGAGTTCTTGAGGTAAACTGCCGTTGCACTCCCTCTAATTTAAGCTTGTCATTTTGTCTTAGTCCGCTAAGAATAAACGGGCAGTATTCTAAGATAGGTCGGACACATACTTTGTATAATAAAACCCTAGTTTCACAACAAAAGAAATTGCGTGTTATGCATCCTATCAGCCTTCGCGTTTTACGTCTGGCATAATCAGTCTGTTCAGCGAACGTTAGGTTACTAGAGTATCTAATACCGAGATCTACGACTGAGTTGAGCTTAGCTAGTTTTCGCCCATTTATTTCAAGAGTTAGATCAAGGTTACTGTTGCCAATACAAATCCAGCCGCATTTGTCAATGTTAAAATTTAGACAGGATTCAGCACACCACGTTGCAAGGCTACTTAGTTCAAGATGTATTTTAGTAACCATATCGCTTAATTCATGAGTGTAGCAGGAGTAGACGACTTTGAGGTCGTCAGCATATAGGAATGGTTTGCCTAAGGTGAAGCACTTGCAAATGCTGTTAATGTAGACTGTGAATAAAAGTGGACCTAGGACACTACCTTGCACGACCCCACTTGAGATCTGCCTAGGATGAGACAATACAGATCCAACTTTGGTTATTTGTACCCTGTTGCTTAGAAATGATTTTAACCAGTTCAGTAATGGGTTGCGAATTCCACAAGAGTACAGCTTCTCAAAGAGAATACTGTGAGATACCATGTCAAATGCCCTAGATATATCGAAGTAGAGAACAACGACTAGCTTACGTGCTTCGCGACTACTAGTGATGCAGTTGAAAAAGTCGAAGTGGCAAGTAACGCAGGATCTATTTTTGAGAAATCCGTGTTGAGACCTTGTAACAAGATCTTCCCTAATTAGGTAGTCTGACAATTGATCTTTTACAACTTTCTCCATGATTCGTGAGATAACTGGGGTTATATTTATGGGTCTGTAATTGCGGACGTTTGCCCTATCACCAGATTTGTAATGTGGAATTATGAAGCTAGTTTTCCACTCACTAGGGTAAGTGCCAGTGTCCATAGATATTGAGAAGAATTTAAGAAGTAACAAGGGTATATCACACCCACTGTTTTTGAAAATTATCGAAGCGAGGCCATCCGGTCCCGTACTAGTGGAAGGTTTAAGGCTTTTAATTGCTTGTACTATTAACTGATTAGTGAACACAATGCTTTCAAGGGAAGAGATAGTAAGGGGAGCGGTTTCACCAGGCATATGTGTTTCTAAACTAAAGTTTGCAAACCAATCACTGAAAAGTTCACAGATAGTGGCAGGTTCATTGTAGATTACTTTGTCGTGAAGTAAGTATGGGATTTCCCTCGCCGACTGCATTCGTTTTTTAAGAAGTGCCGTTAAGTTATAAACTTTGGAGGTACTTTCAAGTGCCGTTAACTCTTCGTCGAGGTCCTTTTGAGAGCGTAGGCGCTTGAGAGATTCAAGAGACTCGTGGATTGAGAGCAATAGTGATATGTCCTTAGTGGAATAGTACTGTTTCTTCAGCTTCCTTAACTTATTACGGTGTGCCCTTGGAATATATTCAGTTCGGTGTCTACTTAATTTCACTATTTTCTTTGGAGCAACTGTATCTAGACAAAGGGTAACATTCCTGTAAAACAGGGTTACTAAGGCCTCCAGGGAGTCAGTGGTAAAATAGTCATCCCATTGACAGAGTCGAATAAGTTCTTGGACTAATCCCCAGTCTGTATATTTGTAACTACGACATATTGTGCTTCCTGAGTCTTGTTTGTTTCCTGTATTTAGTGGTGAGAAAGGCAGAGAGCAGAGTACCATTCTATGGTCACTACTGGAAAATCGATTACCAACATACGTGGATACTGGGATTGTGTCATGACAAAAAACAAGGTCCAACATGTTGTCACCACGAGTAGGTGTCTGGACGTGTTGTTGCCATCCATAACAGTCTATAGTGGCAAGTAATTCGTCGAAGCGTTGGGGGCCGGAACTAGTTAGCCAATTGACTTCTGGAAGATTGAAGTCCCCTGCAATTATTTTGTAATTAGCACTAAACGAGGATGCGTGTGCAAACGATTTAGCTAATAACGCATCAGTTTCTTTTGTTGAGCTTGGTGCTCGATAAACACAGCCTATGAGAAGTTTGTACTTATCTCCATGTAAGACAACCCAGAGTGAGTCAGGTACATTATTCATTGTTTCATCTTCCACCTTACTGACTACAAATGAGCTATGTATATATATGAGACATCCTCCACCACGCTTGCAATCTCTGTTTGCACGGTGTACAGTGTAATCATCGATACCTATATGCACATCAAGTACAGAGGATGAGCACCATGACTCAGTAATCAGAGCTACAGTAGGCTTGGCGACTAATAATAATGTCCTTAGTTCAGATATCTTATTGATTAAGGAACGTGCATTAATTAGCAATATCGTGAATAAGTCACGGGATACTACAAACTGGCTTAAAATGTCACCATAACCTAAATCTATTTGTGCGTCAGCACCGCAAGAATTTATGAATGAAAAGGAGGTCGGACTGGGTGTCTGTACATCGGGTTGGAGTGCAATGAGGTGGTCCTAGGTGCCATGGGTCGTACCAGTGATTCGGGACACCTGGAAAATTTACCATGTGTTCCTGGATATAAGGGTAGTACAGGTTGGGCCTAGGTTGACGGTTAAAAGGCATAGCATCAGAAGGTCTACCCATCCAACTGCTATTCGTCATACCGGTATACACCTTCGGGTTGTTTTTATAACTTAAAGGGAATTGTGAAGGAAGGTGCTTTGGCTGCAAGACTTTAGGAGTCTTGGAGCCTGACTTTCTATAAGGTGGAGCATGCGGAACACCTCCAGATGTACTTATGTTTCGAGAGGAGTTTTTCGTAACAAGTGATGGTTTGTTGGCATTCTTACTCTCAGCAGGCTTATTGAATACAAAGTATTCTTCCCCATCATTAGTCTCAACCCTGCGAAATTTGTTCATCGTGGTGAGGTTACTACGTTTGGGGGGAAATTTCTTAGAACAACTTGCAGAAGTTCTAGTCATTTTAACATCTTTCGATGAGGCTTTATTTACAGGGGTACTGGTATCTAAATCAGTTCCTAGTTCCATTGGCAGGTGTGGTTGTTGTGTAGTTTGCTGAATGCTAGTTTCAGCACTAGGTGTCTGTTGCTGTGCACGATCCTTATTTGGTAAATCAAAGCTAGAGGAGGTGACCAGGTTATTACTACGCATTATTCTGCGCTGACACGGTGTTTTATCCTGAGCTACGGTTATAGACTTATAACTGCTATTCAGTCTTAAGTGATCCTGACATTTAGTAAACTTACTAGCATCAAGGGAATTACTGAATTTAAAAATGATTGGGCAATTAGCCTGGTTAGACTTTTTACGAAGTCGTTTGCATTCACATGGAACACTAGCCATGCCGCAACAAATCAGGATTTTGTGTCTTACAGTTTTCAGGGGCAGAGAATCTGGGACGTTGTAAACTATAGCTTGGTGAGAAGAGGTTATACGCTTCATCACCTCCGTAGCCAAGCAGTCAATCAGATTTTCAGCTTTATTTAGGTTGTCTGGAGATATTTTAGGATGCCTTTCTAAAAGACAGGCTATTGGGTCTAAATTCAAAAGCTTATTTTGAGTTACATCCAGTAAACACTTAACCTGGCCAATATCAGACCGGCTCTCCGTGGTATTTGAGATTGGCAGTGACATACTATCAAACTGATCTAATTTTTTCTGAATTTCACTTACTTGCCTCTGCATATCTTTCAAAAGGAGGTTTAGTTTACAGAACTCAGAGTTCTCTAACAGAACATCTTTCACCTGTATCACAGGAGTGAGATCTGCACTCAAACCATTTTGAGAGCTAGTAGTTGATACTGTATTACCAGGCGGTAATGCAGTTATAACCGAATTTAAGCCACTATCTAAAACAATTGTGTTTCTACGAACACGTTTTTTAGAGATTTGGACCATAATTTCAAGAATTATATGACAATAAGCAGTAAATAAATTTCAGAGCAAACACGTGCAAAAATGTCACCAATTTCGAACGTGTACTTCCAAAGATCACAGAGACACATCGTGAACGATATCTAAATCACGGAATAGTCAAACCCCAAATGAAATGGAATTAACTAAATCAGAACTCCGAAAATGCTGTAGTTACATCTGGATATTCATCCATACGCGGATCAAGCCTGCAAATCCAAGTAACTACATGTACAGCACAAAATAATCGGGATATCTAAAAAACAATGAAAGTATGCTGACGGCTGCAATTTGAATATCGCTGAGGAATTTGATGGTAGTGTTCTGCTCCTGCATGCCTCATCCATCATTTTATATGAAATAGTCCGCGGTCATTCTGGTTCCTGGTCGAAATCCATTATAAAACTCACCGGTTGCTGATTATGGTGATTCAAAAACACAAAGGGCCCACGGAGAGGCTGAGCACTCGAAGGTCATTTACACCCACTGTGATTGGTGGACTTTCCTTTGCTTGAACGTTCCGGCTAATATATGTTGTACATTACTGAGGTGGGCTTTGAGATGGCAAAATAACGAGTAGACATTATATTTTTAGCTTGAGGGGGCAAGTTAACATACGCATAAATTTCACAGATGTGATAAGCACTGGATCCACTTACAAGAAGAATATTACTGGCTGACTTGATAAAAGAATTATAAAGTTTGAAGATTTGGTCTCTTTCAGATTTATCCTTCTTATCCTTCAGCCTATTGTTGAAATGCGACCACGTGGGCTCTGCACAGATTTATGGGGCATCTTATAAATTAACTTCCTATCCATTGTCGGATCTTTATACCACTTCACAATGCCTTATCTCATTCATTTTCTAATAACGTCTTTACCTGATCCTCATTTTATTCCATTAAACCTAACATTTCATAGCTCTTTATGAATTTGATTCGACTTATTCTATTCCTATTCCCTGTAGGGTACGGTTGTGCACCAAATAGGCAAGAAGTTATGAAATAAAAACAACCGGCCTGAGAATAATTGTATTAAAGCCGAAAGTGGACATCATGATAGTACGAAGTATATGGGTAGCATTATACATTGCAAGTGAACGTTGTCAGCCCAGAGTTTAATTAGTTTCCCATAGTATTTCCTCTATAAACGCATTTATTAATGATATACTGCACTTACTTATTCCATTACACTTTGATGATTCACCTTAGCACTTCAACTTTTCTAAAACAGCTTTCAATCCTTTGTAAACGTTGTACTTACCTCAACATTGGTTGGTTATCGTATGCCTACAACCACGGGATGAAAACGAAACGAAGTCGGTTTTCCCGCGCAACCTGGAGGACAACTGTAAAGTCAATAACTATACGGCCTAGTTCAGACAGTGAGTGTACTTATATATATATATCAAATATTTAGCTGTTGAAACATTATTAACTTGTAGACAAACTACAATTTGATATTATATCATATTTGATCGTGCCTGTAAAAATGGTATGCATTTTCATGTAAATCTATATAATAATAATAATAATAGTATATTCTCATTTTGTACATGAGAGACGCCAGTTTACAGGCATCATCAATATGATAAATTACATATACGATTAGCAATTATAATTAATAATAATGTTTTAATAAAATACACTTTTTTCCTACTTGTGTAGGACACACCAAATATACAGGCATGGATAAGCATTATATAAATTTCATAAATTTGGTTTATGGTTAAGTTACATGGTTGCTGGCGTTTTTGTCTTAGGTCTGTGGGAACAATATGATAACCAGTCATTCAATGGAGCACGTCATGAAATATTGGAATATTAACTTCGCATTAACAAAAAACCCCAAGTAAGTTTTGGATGGATTAAAAATACTTGGGAAAAAATAAAGCTTGAAGTAATTCCTCAATATAACTTGGGTGTGTACAAATCCGAATCTTATTTTTGATTTGATTTATATCCAAATTGGGTAATAAGGAAGCTATTTTTACAGATACGATCAGTTATGTTATAAGCTACAATCGTGATGTTGTACTACAAATTGATACTTTTCCATTGGTATAAGAGTATATTCCACAAATGTAATCCAGGCTGCGTCGTGGAGAAAGTTAATTCGTTATTAACCAGGCAACTGAAAGATACTGGACCAATAATGTTTGCAGATCATTTGTCATTGTAAATGGTCAAATATCCACATTATTCATTCTCATTCAAAAAGTCAAATGGAAGCTGAAATGGTGAGAGAAAAAAGAAGACAAACAACAGCAACGCAAAAGAAAGCAACGGGAGTCCTTAAGGAGTGATTAATAAATATATACATATATATTCTGTTTAGTAACTGTGGTTATTTTGGTACACAAACTAACTAGTCCCGTTACGCTAACTTTTATATTATGTGTAAACTAATATCATTACTGTCCTGTGTAGAAATGTTTATCATCTAGTTCCAATAATATTAAAATTTATAATTGTAGTTTGTTGTAACTAAACGTTTAAAGAACTTAAAATATCTATGTATGGTGAAAAAGAAGGTGTAAGAGTCAGGTGCAAAAGTGCATTGTCATCTTTGAGTAGTCTGGTGACTGAGGAGATGAACACTGGAAGTGTGTTTGCATCGCGCACATTAGCTGGTAGTCTATTCCAAATGACTGAAAACTTATTTAAGAAGAAGTTGTACCGCACGTAAGTCTAACAGTGCTCCATAGCAGCTAGGTTGTGATGATTTCTAAGATTGTAACTGATGACAGCGGCAGGTTTAGTTATTGGCTCGGAGGAATGCAAGAGAAGATTAGTTAGCTTGTAGTAAAAGATAAGGTTTAGCTTAAGGCGTCTTTTCCAGAGGGGTTCTAATCTTAGTCTTTCGCATCGCTCATGGTATTCCAGACCACTTTAATTGTATTTCAATAGTTCACACAATCATAAGTTTTGTCGTTGGTAATATTTCGAGCAAAATTACTCCCCATGTTCACAACAGTTTTGGAATTGTTGTCTTTTAATTCGGGTGGTGTGAACACGGGCAGTAATTTTGCCCGAAATATTACCAATAACAAAACTTATTATTGTATGTAAACTATTATAATATAATTATACTTTATTTGATCTATTCCGAAATGCTCAAAAGTTTTACTGACATTAATTTAATCATCATAGAGTTGGTGAAATTCTACGTAGTCGTCCACATATTTCACGACAAATTTGAAGAACTGTAGAACTTCCGGAATATCTCTCACACATTCTCTTCTGTAAGAAGCAAATATCATGCGAGTGACTTTATATCCATTCGTTTCAACCAGCTGAAAGTGACCAAATCTTCAAACTTTATAATTCTTTTATCAAGTCAGCCAGTAATATTCTTCTTGTAAGTGGATCCAGTGCTTATCACATCTGTGAAATTTATGCGTATGTTAACTTGCCCCCTCAAGCTAAAAATATAATGTCTACTCGTTATTTTGCCATCTCAAAGCCCACCTCAGTAATGTACAACATATATTAGCCGGAACGTTCAAGCAAAGGAAAGTCCACCAATCACAGTGGGTGTAAATGACCTTCGAGTGCTCAGCCTCTCCGTGGGCCCTTTGTGTTTTTGAATCACCATAATCAGCAACCGGTGAGTTTTATAATGGATTTCGACCAGGAACCAGAATGACCGCGGACTATTTCATATAAAATGATGGATGAGGCATGCAGGAGCAGAACACTACCATCAAATTCCTCAGCGATATTCAAATTGCAGCCGTCAGCATACTTTCATTGTTTTTTAGATATCCCGATTATTTTGTGCTGTACATGTAGTTACTTGGATTTGCAGGCTTGATCCGCGTATGGATGAATATCCAGATGTAACTACAGCATTTTCGGAGTTCTGATTTAGTTAATTCCATTTCATTTGGGGTTTGACTATTCCGTGATTTAGATATCGTTCACGATGTGTCTCTGTGATCTTTGGAAGTACACGTTTGCTCTAAATACATCATTTTGCGGACTTCTATCACCACTGAGCACATACTTGATGCTAAGTAGGTTGAAGAGTTTGAGTTGTACTAGCGGGAATTGTGGATTTATGTAATTCCCCGTCACTATGAATAAAATATCACCGCAGTCCATTTAAAGGGTAGATTAGTTGTTGAAGTATATGTAATGTCCAGGAAACTCGTATCTTTCCACCTGATTTCGTGGCAAGTTCTACCCTGATTTTCCTATACCTCATTCGTACACCTGTTTTGCTTCAATCTTTTTATCAGGTAGACATTAAACAAGCAACTCGTATTTGCCTGAAGGCTTCTGTTATGACTGCTGCTTTTTATTTGATGTTATAAATAGAGGCAAAACAAACAACAGGCTTGGTCTCTAAGTTCGTACATTAAATGAGCCTAGGACTTCTGAAGCTCTTACATGGGAATTGACACTAGTGTCACTTCCAAACTCTCTTAGTGTGTCACTAAGTACCTTTTCAAAAGAAGCCAATGTGCTTGCTAACCGTATTTTCGTTGGTAGTTTGTTTCATATTTGAGCATATCTAATCAAATAAAACTTTTGCCTGGTGGCTGTTTTGCACAGTTCTATGGCCACTGTACCTTCAATGTGCCTTAGGTTATATCCACTGTCGTCTTAAAATTGAGTACCATTCGCAGAGGCATACACCATGTGGTTTAGGAGCTTATAAAAGAGTAACAAGTTTAGTCACGGTCGTCTTAGCTACAGCGTTTTGTTCACATCTGGTAGAGTAGTTTGTAGCGTTTTTGGTTCCTGACGTTTTTAGCGTGAAATACCATTGTACTTCTCCTTTAGGTTGTCTTCTATGCGTATACCACTAAATATGAATGGGCTGTAATCTAGAGGTGAGTGGACACAAACCTTGTACTGGAGTATTTCGGGTTCTTTTCTTCAGAAGTCCCTGATTAGAAAGCGAATAGGCGTGTGTGATTTCGACACTTTTTCGAGATTTGCTCTGAAAATGATAGGTTATGTGGATATTGCACTCCCCTGCACGACACCACTGCTAATTGGTCTAAGCCGAGAGGTCATCGAGCAAACATTTGTTGTCTGATTTCTATCACAGAGAAATGATTTTATTCAGTTCTGGAGGGGGCTGCGTATCTCCAATGAGATTAACCTGATGACCAGCGGACCATGTGGAACTCTGTCGAAAAATTCCTAATGTCAAAACAAAGGAATATCGCTAGTTCTCTCCTACCTCTTCTGTAGCTGACTTCGTTGGGAAAGTCTATATGGCATGTGATGCATGATATTGCCTTGAGCACTCCGTATTGTGACTGGTTCATGAGTTTATGTTTTAGATAGCAGTCTGACGTTTGGTCAATTTCTCCATGATCCTTAATATGACTGGTGTTGAATAGATGGGCTTATAATTGCATTCAATAGTTTTGGCTCCTGCTTTATGCTTGGGCAATATACATGTGTTTTTCCGTATATTAAACACTCGCCTCCCCTTTTGTTGACTCTATCATTTCTGTGGATTTCATAGTTATCAGTTACCAGCCTTCTGTCAGGTACATCATTAGATAGACTGGTTTCAGTTACAAGGATTAGTGTTGGCCGTTCAGTGTATACCAGGTTGAGAAGCGATTTCATTTTGCTGAGGAAAGGTTAAGCATTACGAGCCTATATTTTAGAAAACCATGGTTATTATGAGGATAACTATTAAGTCTTCTTATTACTTTCCCTAACTCTTGAGCACCTAAATAACGTTCTAATGGATTCTGCGATGAGAAAATGCCAGCGCGTCTAGTATCCCTTGAATAAATCGCGTAGCAAAAAAGGCTGTCATTTGCTGCAGCTGAAAGTAAACCTATTGTATGTATGAATATCACGTGATGAATCAGACAAGCGGCTGAGTTTTGAGGTGATAATGTCCATTCTGGTGAAGTTCATGATTGAAATTGCTCAGTGGAAGATGTGTTACCAGTTGAATTTACATTGTCACATGTAATTTTGGAAGACCGTAGCTGTTTACTGCACCAAATGGGATCAGCCTACCTTGATATCAGTGTGAACTAGAACAAGGAGAATATTATGGATGGTCCTTCTGAAACGTAACAGTGTTTGTAGTTAGTACTACCTTTCTGTCGAAAAGTAGCTTGTGGCTGCATACTGTCACCAGCATACCCGTTACGTAAGTTATACCAGTCCTAATAATCATCCGTTTCCAGGTCACTAAGGTATTCTGAGCTCCTTCAGGAATTACCTATAGCTATGAAGGATATGGAAGTTTCACTTGTGACCCATATTTTTTGACCATTTATTATTAAACACCTTATCTAGAGAGACTTTGTGATCTTCAGGTTAAAATGTTTAGGTATATGAGGTTACTGCATGCTTTTCCCAGTAAACGGACAGTCAATGATAGTGAACATGATGTCAAGCTTCCCATCAAATCAATAGGAATACTGCAAATTGTCGATAAGAAAATTCGTCAAAGGAAATACTCTGAACAGATAGAAACAAGCGTTACTCTGGTTTCGATAATTACTATCTATTAGATGTGTGAACCATCTTTCAAAGTTCAAACTGACGTCAAAACATGAATTCGTCATTTGCTCGGTGCTACACTCGACAAAGGGAACAGTGTGAAGGCCACAGAAGAATGCTGTCACGACCATTGAATGATAGAGGAGAGTGAACCTTCGTCGGAAAAGGCAGGCAAATATAAAGTGTTTAACTCTGATATTGCTTTTTTCTTACTGCAACGGATTCAAAAACACTTTATTCACTTATTTGCAGAAGTCTGGTAACGTCAGTCAACCTGGTCACAGCAGCTCGACATGGCCGAATTAATTACGACAAACAATTTTTTACAGGAATTTGCCTGTTATTATTTTTCATCAAATATATTTGTGAATGCAGTTGAAGATTGAACGATCAATACATGGTTGTTTGCTCAAACCCAACTCCTCCATATTTTTCGCGGGAGTCACCAATCCACTAGTCATCGTCTCATCGTTCGCTGTTCATTGGAAGATAAAAAACTATCAGAAACCCTGTGTGTAATAACCTTATTGTTGGTTACATATTGACGTAAGAATAAGGGATTCTCGAGTCGCCAATCTGTGTTCTGGTTTCTTCGCGTTGGTTATTACAAATTGTTTCTGAAAGTCTTCCAGGGACAGTGTGAGGTTCAGCGTAGTAAGAGTTGGAAATTGACAGTCTCTGAGAGTTGGCTGACAATATTTAACATAATACTTAACATACTTTTCTAATTCTATCTGAGCGAAACTAAATTTGTCATCATGGCTAGATGGGGGCTTAACCTATCAATGAGACCTGAAGAAGTAATTAGTGGCATAATTCAAGGTAACTGAAACAGTGCTACAATTGCTACAGCTCCATCAACTCAATTGTTTGTCTCATGCAAACTTCATTTTGCATTATACGTTAACACCCATTATCATGTGGATTGAGATCACGCTGTAAATTAATTGATATTAATATACTAATTTTGAATACACTTTATTCTATATCAAATCGAACTCCACCAAAGCGCCTAAGTTTAATTCTCAATTTTTAAACACAGGGTTTAGGTTTAGGCTAGGCGACACAATCGCGCAACTTTAGGAAGATATTCGGGCTTGACCAAAGTACTCTTAATTCGCCACTTATATTGGCTGATAGTGTTCGTACGGAATAACACACGTTTAGCAGCGAGTTTATATCCCAGGGAGTACTGGTCAAGCATGCCGTAAACCCACCGCATGCAAAAAATAGAACACAGCAATATTATATGGAAAAGTTTATGCCATTGCATCGTGAACGGGCTTGTTTACGTGTATAGGCTGAGCACAGTGCAATATGGAAATATTCATTTTGGAAGGATCTTTCGTTATTCGACGGAAACTGCCTAGTGTCCAAGTCGTGTCAAGTTTAAATTCCTCCGCAATTCAAATGAACAGAATTGTACCCACACATCCAAAGTTATCCGGTTTCACAAACTGGAAAAAAGAATACCCGCATAGTTATAAGTGAACGAGTGAACTTGCCTCCACCTGTTGTTGTATGTAGAGTCAATTTCTACAATTGATTATGCAAATGTACCTGGTCGTAAGTCGTAAAACACTCATCAGTGTTTTTCGGATGTCTCTGTCCGAATGCGACCACATCTGCTTCCACTGAATTTAGCTAACTGAAAGACCTCATTACGATTCGACACTCCCAAAAGTGATACAGATTAAATGCAGTTACATAAATCAAGCATTTACATAATCGACATGCATGTCCAAATATGAGTTAAGTATTCAATAAGTTCAGTCCTCCTAGTTTACACTTCATTTGAAATGTGGAGCACGTTAATGGTGCAGAAAATACCATGAATATTACGCACACATAATATTATTAACTGTCACTAACTGTGCCATTGAATTATGTTGCAAGAATACATATAACAATACTTTGTTAGTGATCTGAGGGAAAAAATATTAGAGCGAAACATACAGGCCAGATGAAAGTTCCACAAAGTTTTTTCACTACCATACAATGTCTCATTTGCCTATTTTTCCTTTGCAAGTGAATGCAGCCACATACTGGTATGTGAAAAAGGTCGTCACCGCTAGCAATTCATAAGGTTATAGCTTTGTAAAAGTCTTCTAATGCGTTCGCAGCTTCTTACAAATGTGCTGCTTCCGCTCGCACTGATTACGTGCGATGAAATTCCAGTAAAAGGCCTCATTAACGAAGCACATTATTGCCACGGCTTGTCACAATTAGCTCGCAAGAAACACAGAATACTAGATTGTGTGAGTGAGAGATATCGGAGTGGATTATGTTGTACGTATAAGCACGACCCATGATATGCATTGGGACCCACGGGATCGTAGTCACCGACAATCACCATAATGGCTAACCAGCCTTAAGAGAGTGTACAACGAAAAGAATATTGTATCTGTATAAAAACAGTGAAACAACGTTAGAATAGTCAAATGTTACATTTATATTCATCACAGTTGCTTGCAAACCACGCATAACAGAACCACATAAGACCGCACATGGCATCACTTACGTATGACAAATCAAAAATCCAATTGACTGCCACTGTCCTAGCCAATGAGAGACGAGAGAACCAGAGGCGAGGTAAATTTAAAACGCGATGGCGTTTATCTCCACTCTTTCAGATCCAAACACCACTAGTCTTCTACAATATTGCGGGTCGTCGGGCAGTGATGTGAACAATCCTTTTGATCGAAAAGTCGGTCCTTAAAATGGCGAGCACGACGTGATTCGAACACACGTATGCAGTAGTTGGACATCCTGCTAGGATATAAATGTTCCGCTCCATATGATCTTCCTCGACTTCGCGATGCCATTTGAGATTGTTCAGCATAATGTTCGCCCTGACAAATTAGGCAGAAGAGGGCGCCGGCTACTCTCATGGTTGTAGGCGGTAGGGAATTATGTCGCAAAGTTAATTTTGTCCAACCGTCCTGGTACAGACGGGCATCAGCAGATTCAGAGGGTACTGTCCTCTGGGCCCTTCGTGTTTCTAATGTTCATCAGGAAACTGACATGCACTCTGTATTGTCCCGCCAATGGCGTAAAGATATTAAGGGCGAAAAAATCTCAGAAGGTTTAAGGTGGACTTGAAAGCTCCGAAAGACTAAGCAAAGGTCAGTGGTATGTCGTTCAGTCTGGAAAGATTCGAAGTAACAGAAACCGAAACGATGCAGGAAGTTACACCTTTGTAACGACAACTTGTCCTGTGTAACGCCACGGCGCGACTCATGTCCCGTTCTAATATAAAACCTGAATAGAAGGATAACTACCGATATGAGGCGGTAAGGGCATGTGTAGTCATTCACTTCATATATAGACAGACCCCCTAACTCATGAAATTGTTCTAAGACTTCAAAACAATTATATAACGTAACGCTGAAGTGACTACCCCTGAATATTTACCATGTAGCAACTGCACATTCGATAGAATGTTTTAAATGTAGGTTAGAAAATTACCAGAGTGAGGAGTACATTCGTCCTCATCGTTCACTTGAAACTCACCACATAGTATTAATGCTCATCATCTAAGCCCCTGTATTAAAACCGCTCCATTTTCTCGCTCTTCTGATCGCTTCACTTGTTCATTCATTTACTTTTTATTTGTTGAATTTTATCATTTATCAATTTTCTTGTTCGTTTTTCTTATGCTTACATAATTTCCAATAACCACAGCCATCTCCTTATTCGAACACACAGGCCCACTTGTTAGTGAAATGATTAACTCGATTCACACTTGTAGCACGGTCACTACACACCAATCTTTACACCACTCCCTCCGGAGTCAACCACAGCTACTGCAGTTGAATTGTGGGACACACAATAGAGAATTTTAGTGGATCTGAGGCATCTCCGCCTTATAATAAAGCGACGAGCTCGAAGAAATCGATTTGGTCTACACTACGTCGTAAAAATAATATTGGATATTGGATGGATATCTGTCCTTCATGCAGGCGGGATTTATGCCTTCCCGCCTATTACGGTCAGGTTTATTATTGCTAAGGCGGGAAGGTCTGCCTCACTGTCAAGACTTTGTAGTCGGTTTCCGTACATCAGAAATTCACCCGTAAAGGAGAAATTTCGCGCTTCACTTGTCTCAGGTAACCGCTGTTTGACAATAATATGTATTGTAGTTTCACCAATGACATCTGATGCGGAATTTGCGACACTGTTATCATGCTGTGTGAAAGTAGAACCACTGAGTTCCCTTCCTGTTGAATACGCTTCAGTGCTTACGAGACCGTGCTCAATAGTGTGTGAAGTTACTCCTCTTAGTAATTCAGAAAGTGTACAAACAGACATGTAGTATTACAATCAGTCGTATATTGATATATCTCTTTAGAAATGAGGATGATTTGATAAGTGCTGAGTGCCAAATCGCTCTACCAGCTTTACCGCTTTCACTTGAAGATTATGCGTCTCCTGCTCCTAGTCTTGTGCGTGATGATATCTCACTGTATGTATTATCATAATAATTTCCATTTTCATTTAGGTATACTTCGATCATAGGAGGCCGAACAATTTCGTGAATCTTAAAGTAAGTGAAAGTAGTATCTTTTAATACTTGTCTACGACAGCTGGTAAACTGATCATGTTTTTCTGCTATAGTTAAACTTCGCTGTGCTTAGCTTTGATAAAAATACAAATTAATGTTGATATGTTACGCTTTACAGGAAATATCATGTTCAGAGTTTTCTAACTAAAAGGGTACCACTTAGCAAAGCGCCTATTGTGGAGCTTTCATCATAGCTTTTTGTCACATCTGAAGCTATTTGTAATACCTAGCGTAGTCAACCTAGTGACAACGTATCTCAGACGTCACCTCGTTGATGATAGATGACTCCTTAATCGTTTGAGCAGAAGATTGCATTTCTCTTCAATCTCATAATTAGAACTTTTTTGCTGTATATTAAATTAACAAACTTTCCCACTGCTTATTCGTGCAGCACAACTATTGCGTGTTACTTTGAACTATGGTGAGGACTTATAATTTTGCATATGGTGTAACATTGCCTATAGCACTTGACTTATGATCAATGGATTCGAATGGAGTCTGTTCAATCATTATTCTCTTCTCAATATGTGGAATGTCAGTATAATTGAATTAGTATATTGTTCTGTTTATTGCATTCACTGTATTCTTACATTAGTTACCTTTACAGTTAGACAATTACTGTGTACTGCTTCTTTTAACTTCTCAAAATGTTTGATATTTTTGTCTGTAATGTCCACGGTAATCTCAAAACACAATGCACTGAGACAGGTTTTTACGCCAGTTTTCTTTAATCTTCAAATTACTTTTGTGTAATTTGCATGTTTTAATTATTTGAATTTATTTTGTAGGCCGTGAATAAAACTGCCTGCAGTATTCCTCTGCACATGATGACCAAAATGAACTACCTGTAATGCCTTTCTTCGGTCCGTTTCTAGTTATTTTCCTTGTTGTTTTGATTTTTGTAAATAAATGCTTTTGGATTTATTGCACTCAAGTTCTAAAACACTTAATAACTGAAGCTCATAAATAAGGGGGACCGTAGCTAGTTTCCGAACATGCAAACATCTGGTGGTTTTCAGCTAGAATTTCAAGACGAATTTCACAAAATTAACTGTAATGGCTGTATTATTACTGCTTTGACTATTGCGTGACAGTCTTCCTAATACTGCAGAAAGAGAATATAAATTCACTTCATGAGTTTATGCCGTCTGTCTCTAACTTGAAGGTGTCATAGAAAATGTAACGCAACAATTCACTCACTTCCGACTGGTAACTTACCTTGATGTGGTGGTTGGACTCGTAAGTCGCAATGACCCACCGAGCTTCACTGGCTGTAACTGATGTTCTTACTGGTCGTTCTATGCCAGAAACCTCGTTTGAATAGGTATTAGGCTACAAGGAGTTGCCATCATATTGTAAGTCACATTGTGTTTCGGGTAAGTGTGGGAAATCATGCTCTTGGAGAAAGGGATTTAACTTCAGCAAGTCGGTTACCTTAGGTGATCAGCTATGCTGCCTCCGCGGGGATTTAGAAAAATCTGGCTCTAAAGGTTGAACTTCTTGAATTACCTGGCAGCTGGCGGATGCATCTCCAAAAACCACTTCAAAAGGCCATGTATGCCCGACATCGAACATTTGTCTCCTGGGCTCTGCGGTCACGCAACACTAATACCCTTTCTGTTTCAGGTATTCTTAAAAATTCATTCGGTTGCTGGTTCATATGTAGTAGTTCTCAAATGAATTCTAGTGTAGTTGCTGGGATCCTGCAATGAAAGTCTTAATAAGTAATATTAATATTTGGTAATTCATATCTATGAATGGAGACCGCTGTATATTTTCTATGAAGTTCGGTATTAGTAATCAGCACTTAATATGCCCTAGATTGCAGTCAGTGTTGTGTGGAAATGTCATCCACATAACCAAGTTACAAGTCAATAAGGTGTAATAGTTCTTTATCGGTCAAGGGTAACATTTTACTTTTCCACTATTTTTGAAATATAAACGAGAGGAGGTTAGACTTATGAAAACCGACAGGTATAACGCGATCCTTTCTTCTCAGTGACTTTATTCAACCAGCCGTACATTTTTCTTTACGTCAGGTATTCTCAAGTGGTTGTCTGGTCAACAATAATGCACTGGGTAGCATACAGTTCGTTTCCACCTATATATATCTGTCTCGCATTGTACTTGCCCTGCCTCCAAAGCCTCAGGATGGTCGGGGGTGGGTGCCTTGCGCTGCGGGTTGGCCACCCCTCCGCACACCTCTTGAAATGCTCCCATATGACCGGGCGTCTTACATAGCCTCTCCTGAGGAAGTCCTACTCACTGCCTTCACGTGGCGGAGGTGTTTCTCACCAAAGTGAGAGGGCGAAAGCGGATGCCCGGCGCTCTCCACCGGGTCGACTGTCCATTGGATGACGGTCTAGGGGAGATGGCTAAACCCTGATTCCAAACCTCCAACGACTGGCGTATGAAGCTCACTGGAGCTCACCGGCTGACGTACGGACAAAGGGCTTGTTGGATGTCCTGGATGTCTGGCACCATTCAAAAAGGCGTATGAACCGAACTCCGGTCACCGGCTGCCACTGGATAGTGGACTCCATACTCCACTCCTACTGCCTTGTAGGTCACACTTGGCTGTGTATAGGCTAGAGCTGCACTCTCAAACAAAAGGCCGAGCGATGCTGGGGACATCACTCGTACCAAATTCCCATGAAACTTCATGAACTCTCTTACAAATTGCCGCGCCTGGGCAGCGATGATTCGAGACGTTCATGAAGCCGGCTCATCATCCCGTAGGAGATAGCCGAAGTAAAGTAAGTAAGTATTGTACTTGCCCTCGATAACCAAGGTACCAAATATCAGCTTGTTCGATTGACAAATGTGTATTTGTAACTCCAACATCGTTCATTTGTACAGTCAAGTTAACCAATTCGTGATTTTTCGTTCTGAGTAATATGCAAGAATAGGTCAAACTACTCTAAGGGTTTACATTCCACTAATTATGTGCTAAAATTACTGAATATGCACTAACGAAACGCTGAACTAAGTGTTCGGAAGCGTTTTATGAATTTGACTGACCCACAGCAAGTTAAAAAAACTTCCTAAACTGTAAGAGACTGGTCACATTCCCTTTTGGTATGTATGGATGGGGTCATAAATATCCTGGGGCCATCGCTTCCCAGTATCCTTGACATTCTTTGTGTATTTTCAGCAAGGTATCACTTATTCTCGAAGTGTCCAGCAACTAAATTAATCAAGTTTTTGATTCCTTTTAGATTCACACTTAAAATGTACTAAGAAATTTGATTGGTATCACTTCTTCCGGTCTTCAAATTAGTTGCTACCGTAAATATATTTGCATTCATTATCAAAAACATGGATGAATTTAATTTGGACTTAATCACTTTGGATTAATTTAATTAGTACGCGGTGTAGTGTATGAGTGAAATTAGAATGTAGCGAGACTAAGTGCTTCCTTAATTCCTGCACAGAAAGCTCAAATACTATATTCGAAGAAAAAGGTAAAATTTCGGAGCTGCTAAACTGATTTATCTGTTTTCGGTCACAAGTAAATAATTAGACCAGATCCTTTAAGACATCATCCCACATCTGATACTTTTTCAAAGCGGCTCCTATTGAACTGAAGACCTTTCACTAATTTCTTCTGACGTAAAACACTATACAATCCTAGAATAGTTTTTTATACAGTTAGATAACATGTTTTAAATCAAGTCAATATCACAACGACATAAACAGGCAAGATTAAATGTCTTCCCATTTGTTATGCCTAGTTTTCACCTATTACTAAGTATGTCGTCATTATGTCTGTTTTGACTACTACTAAGAACAATATCCGTTTCGATTTGCATTAATAATAATAATGTATATTTTCATATAAACATATAAATTTACATGGATGTTTGTAGTAACCTGTGTTGTGTCTAGTCCTTAATGGGCCGGAATAGCTCAGTAGTAACGTCTCTGACCTCAGCCCTAGAATACAAAACCTTTCAGTTTTGTAGATATTCCTCTCTAAAAATTGACAATCAGCGCGAAACCGAAGTTTAGAGCCTCTTACCGATTGCCCCTAAACATCTAATAGTAATTGAGTTTCTTTCTCAGCTCTGTGAAAGATGAAGGGTTGAAATTTGCTGTTTAGATATTCCATTTGATTTGATTTTTGTCGACACGAAATAAATACCATGCTAATATCTGTATAACATGCATCAAGAACACATATGAGCATACGGATAATATGCCATAGAAAGTGGGAGTTTGAGATAACAACCTATTTGCATCAACGCCTTTTGCTCATCCATCTTACATGTCTATTATTTCGAAAAAGGTATACTGTTGAACAGTGTAAGTAAGTGGAGGTCATAGAACTCTCCAGCTAGATAACAGTTTAAACACTGGAATGAGCCCATTAGTATATTTTTTTCACAAATTGGAAAAATCCAAACCACCCAATTTAAGTGAATAGGTATAGCATTAAAAAATGGTCATTTCCCAAACAGGAGTTGTGCAAATTTATTACTACATCCAGTATGTTCTTATATTATTATTATTCCCTTGGGTTCCCAGCAGAATATACGGCTTTGAAAGCACATCTCCAGTTTCTATTTTCTGCGACCTTCGTCATCTGGCCCCACGATTGCCCATAGCCTCTCATCTCCTATTCACACCATCTCTTCCATATCCCCCTCGCACGCCCTGCTCGTTTCTTTTTCTGGCCGCACTTGAGTAATGGTCTGGAGCGCAATGTTACTAAAGGTTTCCTCAGAGTTTATCCAATCCATCGCCATTTTCTCCTACATATTTGTTGAACAATAAATTCTTGGCTGGTCGGTTCCCAGAGTATCTTGTTGCTAATTATTTCTGTCCGGCTGGTCATTTGATCTTCCGAATGGAGGGAAGGCAGCTGTCGATAAAAGTCTTCAGTGGCCTGATGAAAAGGCTTTTTGTGACACGCAGTGCAAGTTTCTGACCCATATAGAAAAAGCGACTGACTTGACCCTATTCTTATGAATCCGAATCTTGTTCTTAATGCTGGAGAGGGCAGAGGATCTCCAAATTGGTTTCAAGTTGATGCAGGTCTGTCTTGCCTTTCCGAATCTAGTTTTGACACCTTCATCCGTTACGCCTGTAGCTGTAACAATGCTCCCCAAATAACTAAAGGATGTAACCCCTGACAAATCTCTCCGGTTGATGGTGATTGGTGCTGGTTGTTGCTGTTGTCTCTTCTCCTTGATTATCCTCATCACCCCCAGTCTTCTCTATGTTCACCTGGACTCCTGTCTTCACTGCCTATCAGCCTCTTCACCCAGTTTGTTCGCTTTCACCTTCAAATCTTCAAGTCTGTGTAACATTAAACGTAAATCATCCACGTGCGAAATCCACATCTTCCAGAGTCCTCTCATAGGTGGTTCAGTGTATTCCTGTCTCCTCGCTTTCAACTCTCAGTCTGTTGCATGAGCCAGTCCATCAAAATTAAGAATATCATCGTTGGCGATAATAAGCAGCCAACCAGCCTTGTGTTCCTCCTGTATTCACTTCGAACACAGCTCAGAGAACAAAACCACATCAAAACACAGGCCTCGCTGAGTGAGTTTTCCGTTGTGGACCATCTGACGAACATGTGACATTGTCGTATAGCCAACTGTTGAATGAGGTTGATAGACACTTGGACACTGCACGCCGTGGTGTTGAAGTAGTTTCCAAATTACTTCTCGGTCAACTTTGACGCTGTCGAAGGCCTTTTAGAAGTCGATGACGGAAGTTGAGTTAGAGGTAGATTTGACTATCATTCTATACTTTGTTCTGAGATGACGATGCGTAGAGTCGCAATGTGATCAGCACATGATTCATTTTTCCTAAATCCAGTTTGTTCCTGTGGTTGGTTGTATCGAGTGCATCCTTTTTATTATCCCCAGGATGATGCCACTTAGTATTTTACCTGGCGTGAGTGGACAGTAGTATTATTCCATGCCAGTTGTTGCAGAGGCCTAACTAGTTTTCCCTTTTTTGGCAGCTTGATAAGCAAGCATCTTTCATTCATTTATTACAAACCTTTCGCGATAATGGCGTGAGCACATCTACCGCAGTCTCTGGGTCTGTTTTCAGGGGGGGGGTCCGTCTGGTCTTGTTGCGTTCTTGACTGGACTTCAGTAGCTTGATCACATTCACAATTTCTGCTTCCGTTTGTGTCCACTGGCAGATAGTTCTATGTATGCTGTTGTTGTTGGTGGTATTTCTGGACGAGTTGCAAGTGGTGATCGAGTCAACAGTCCTTTAAAGTGATCAGCCTTATCAATGTTTTATTTGTTTCTCCTCCTTAGTAATCAGGTTCCCTTGAACATTTTTTTATTGGTTTCATCATGTGTTGATCTCTTCCCGAATAGTGAGCGAGCTGGTTATCTAGTATAATGTCCTGAGGTCTCTCTAATCTGCTGCCTGCCTGTTCTGCTTCAGTTGCCGGTCAGTGTGTCGTAGGATTGTCTTTTGTCCTTCCTAGCACTCTTCTTCACTTCTGTATTCACCGCAGTGGACATTGAACTCAGCTTCTCCCTCTGTTGCCCATCTTTGCATTGAGTCATCTTCTCTTTCATTATCCCCCCTGCTCTCTTGTATTAGCTTTCCGGTAGGCGTTCGTTGAAAGCAATTCCTTGTTTTTTCACTTCCTTCTTCACAAAACAGCCGTACACATTTCCTTGAACATCACCTTCAGAGAGTTCGTTCCAATGTTCTTCCATACAGGTTTCCTTGGTGATACTACGTAGCCTCTCCAACTCCGCTCTGCTCTGTAGTGAAGGCACCCCTTGTGGTTTTGTCCTTCAGTTTCCGAATGTTGAACTGGAATTACAGTGGCCTGTCTCTAGTTGTTCTGATGGACTCCAGCTTCACCTTGAAGGTTCCTTTAACTAGATTATGGTCTGAGTCCGCTTACACCCGTTCCCCTTCTCGATTTTGTGTCCAGTAGGCTGACTGTGTCTCCATTTCCTTGAGCAGCATTGAGATGAAATCTATCTGGTTTGTGGTGTCTCCGTCAGGCGAAATCCATGTTGTTTTGTGTATACCCCTGTGTTTGTACACGCTGCCTCCAACTACCAAATCATTGGAAGCGCAAAAGTCTGCGAATAATTCTCCGTCCTCATTCATTTCTACGACAGCCTTTCGTCCCATGATGAGTTCTCTTATGCTTGAGGATAACTTCACATATGAGGTCAGAATATGTCATGTTGATTGAAAACTGCCCAATGAATTACGGCTGACATCATGGCTAAGCAACCTAAAAACACTCTTAAAGTACTAACAGTGTCACGTAAATCGTGGTGGTTGTAAATAATCAATAAAGCAATCATTTCATAGACTCCTATCTAAAAGCGAATTCAATTATTTGTTTGGTTGATTAGGTTTCACGAATTCAATTAAACAAACCAATCAGGATGATATAATAGTATTTTATTTCATCGGCTGTTATCAAATGTATTCAATCTAAAACAATCCCAGTATCAATATACAAAATATCCATATTTTGTATTGCGTAAATGAATACATGAAAACTTGGGAGAAAAAAACCATATGTCTCAGTAAGCTTGTCAAGTACACATAGAAAAATTACGAGAATATTCTAAAGTCAGGAAAAGAAGTTAGACACTATTTAAGGGTCCAAAACAAGTATCGCATGTTACATAAGAGTTATTAATTTTCATGATTCAAAATGATGAAAAAATAGTGACTGGGGTAGTGTATGGACGACGACTAAAACTAATTAATGAGTATAAAATGATACTATCAAGTCTCACTAATGTTAAAGTAACAAAATAAAAATTTTCCACTATGATAGGGAAAGACTGACAGCAGTATCTTCCTGAATGCACAAATTGAGTTTTAGTCGTTACCGCTTCCGTGATACATAATAGACTGGGACTAACTTGTACTTTATTTAGCTGGATTTTAGATTTTCCCGTCGATTGATGGGACCGAAAGGCTCGGTCTCAGGTTGACATGTCGGCTTCTTGTACAGATGCTTCGACGATGTCTGGGCATATGATTAAAATTTAATTGGTGAATGGTGACTAGCAGTGGAATCCAGGATGCGAATTTCGTCCTATTTGGGACTTGTCAGCTGGATGTACATGCATTCCCGAGTGAGTGATGATGTTCCCACCGAGGCTCAACCCCAGTGCCCAAATTTAAAAACTCCAGAGCGTTATCCACGCTATTAACCTGAGACGGAGCATTTCGGTCCAATCAATCGACGAGTAAATCTAAAATTCAATTAAATAATTAATATAACCCGTTGCACAAGAGGTGGCTCTCGTTGCCCAAGTGGCGTTTGTAACTATGGGCACTGTTTTCGAGCCTTGGTGGGAACATCATCACTCACTGGAAAATGCAGGTACATCCAGATGACGAGTCCCAAATAGGGTGAAATGCGTATTCTGGATTCCACTGTTAATCACCATCCACCAATTAAATTTTAACTTGTACTGTAATTACTTCTAATAACTTTAAAACATCGATTCCATGGCCACTACCCACTAGATAACGAGCAATTGAGCTACAGAAGACTTTTTCACCTTCCACTTGTGGGTCCCATTGGAATCTGTTCAGACCTGTGACCTTCCTTTCTGTAGGTCCGATGTATATGCTTTGTCACGTACATGTAAACTGGTAGATGGAATCATCTTATGCTGCTCAATTTGTTCTTGTTTTGTACATGGACAAAAGACAATAAAACAAGTCGAAAACATTGAAATATGATTACAATTATTAGGTTATGCTTTGGGTTTTATAACAGAATAATTTCATTCTGTACAACACAGGAATACATTATTATTTAATGATGATATTTTAATCACATTTTACCGTTCATAATCATATCAAGGCACTCGCATAACCTGTCATTTGATTTTACTGGAGTAATATATCCATTATGTCCGCTATTAATGTTGCGTCACTCCCACTACAAGTTTTAGGTGTAAATTCAACTAGCAGAGGTTTAGTGATCAACCTTTCCCCCTGCCTAACTATCTTACTTTTTAGAACTGTGTCTCTGTCCCACCCTGTTATGTGATTGTGTGTTACTGTAAGGATTGCAAATGTTGAGGTTTCTCCTAAGTTGATCATCTCTGTGCAATAGTCAACTTAATCTATGAAATATCTTCCAATAACTGTGTGGTGAACTACATATCGATCCAGTAGGTCGGGGTCATTTGGGTTTGCTGAGCAATGACGTGGGATATATTGTAAGACTGCTTACGAAATTCAGTAAAATCCTATCCAATATCAACTCTAAATGCGTTAATGTTTTGAAACTTAATAACTGTTAGACGGTATCAAGGATTGTTCACCAACTTCAAAATAACGTTTTTATCGAGCTGCTGACTATGATAGCTTTCAGTACTGTTCAGAGTTGTAACTATTTCGCTTCATTATATCGGTTATGCGAATTTTTTATATCTGACCGACCATCAAAAATAGTTTAAAAAAATGTAAATGCCAGGTGGTATAACAAGACACAGTTTAAAATTGTTCTCAACCACTATATGGAATTACTCAGATGCTCAGAAATTGAGTCATTCATATTAATATACGTTTATGCGAGTTATTACAACCTTTCAGAAGGGAGTCAAATTTAACCTATATTCTTTAAACAAGGTAACATTTAGATCATTGTAAACTATTCTTTATGCTCTGTTAAGTTCTGCTGATTTTTAGCATCTTCAGTATATCTTGATAGATATGTGTTACTATGATCAAAAATTCAATTCATTTTTAGGCCTACAAAGTAAACCGTCATTTTGTAGCCTTTATATATTCTTGGACCTTTGAATATATTATTGATCTGTTTGTAATCAATCATTTCATTTTATAACATTTGTTTAAGGTCGACTGATGAATAGTTGTGATTTACTCATTTCTTATGAATTCAGCCTATGCAGTAATATTGATTTTTGTTTAAATATTAACTAGTGGATAATAGGTATACTGAAGTATTCTTTTTTCTCGTAGCTCTTATATAAATGTGTTTTTCAAAACTATGAGTATTATATAAATTGTTAGGTTTTCGTCATGAACTAACGTCAGTTAGAGAAATCATTGAAAACCAGGGAGCACTGGACATCTGTTTCGTCCTCTTTCGAGACTCTTTGTCAGTACTACACCAAGAGTTGACAAAGAACTCATCAGTCACCAGATTCCACCCCAAATAGCTGAATGCCCAACGAACTTGGTCTCGAGGGCTCGGTCCCTTGCTAGGCCATGGGTACGCACTGCTGAGGGATCCTAAAACAGGACAAAACGGCTGTCTAGTACTCCCTGCTTTTCATTGATCTATCTAAGTGATGTTGGACCGTGATGAATATGTAACAACTGAAAATAATTCAAATCCCCACAAATTCTGTAATCTCAATATTATAAAAATTATCAACATCTAATTGCCTAACTAAAATCCTTCATCTATTTGATTCATTTTTCTAGTATCAATGCTCACCCCTCCAGTTATTTCACCTACTTTAGTTTATGTCATTTCACGGGAGTTTATTAGTTAGATACTTGAACTTGTCAAGAAGAGAATTTTAGAGAGATATCATGTTTTAACTTGCTATGAAGATTAGGCTGACTTTTAAGTTAGTCTCATAACTTTGTAAACAGTTTATATACAACTAATCTAAGTGTTTCTTTTCCTCTGTCACAGCAAATTTAAAATTTATCTGCATACAATGTTAAATTGTTCTTATCAAAATTGTTTTCCACAACTAATATCTTATTTACTTTTTTTGTAGATAATAGCTTTTTGATAGGTTACTTTGTAAATCATGGAAAATTCCCAATGTAACATTTAGAAAATCGAAACAAGTGATTCAGCGAAGAGACTCTTTTCAACGAATTTATCATCGAGGTGTACAATCGTATATATATGGTTTTTAAGAAGTTACATCCGGTGAGAGAATTGAATCTTAGGTATGAATGCATAAAATAATAATAATAGTAGTATGAAATGCAATTAAAAACTAAAATGTTTGTGATTATAATCGTAGTTAAATGTCAAGTCCCTAATACTTTACATGAGCTTGGAATTCAAAGAGGACTTAGCTTCCGATATCATGGAACAAAGGATAGCACAGTCCCTGAAAAGAACATTCCCTGCTGCATCTCTGAGAATAGCCTTTACTAGCCGACCATTACAGTTCAATAACCTGAAGGACAAGGTCCCACTGTTGACCAACTCTCTGTGTGTTTATCAATTCACCTGCTCGTGTGGAGCTAGGTATATCGGTCGTTCGACTCGAGTTTTGTCCAAGAGGGTGCAAGAACACTATCCTGCATGGCTAAGAAAAGGTGGAAGTGGAGCAATAAGAAGCGCGATCATTGAACATCTGGTCGATAATGATCACCCCATCTCTATGGCCTCCGCCTTTAAAGTCATCTACAAGGCAAGGAGTAACTTACCCAAATCCCCACGTACCCGACTCATCTGTATTACTGAAGCTTTGGCTATCGGAACAGGAAAGCGAGATCTCTGTGTACAGAAAAGTTCGTTCAACCCCTCCAACTTTCATGGTCTTAATCCCTCTATGCTAAAGTATTGTAATCGCCAATCATATTTTAGCTCTACCAATTTTTCATTTTGTCTATTCAATTTGTAGTCTCTTCCTTATTACGTCAATTGTTATTATTACTATTCTCACTTTGAACTGTCCCCGGTATTATTTCATTTGTTCCACTTGTCATTCTAAATCAATTCTATTTTACAACGATAAATTCTATACTACTAAATTTCACACAATATTACGTAACGTTTTTGTTTCATTCGATTTGTCTACCAATCCTATAATTGCACACCTTTTTTCAAATTCTATCCATCCTATAAATTATTCTATATATGACATTAATTTGCTTTGCCACTTGACATTTAACTACGATTATAATCACAAACATTTTAGTTTTTAATTGCATTTCATACTACTATTATTATTATTTTATGCATTCATACCTAAGATTCAATTCTCTCACCGGATGTAACTTCTTAAAAACCATATATATATACGATTGTACACCTCGATGATAAATTCGTTGAAAAGAGTCTCTTCGCTGAATCACTTGTTTCGATTTTCTACTTTGTAAATCACTGACATTCTAATCAGCGTAAATTTCTTTTTTCACAACAAGAATGACCTTTGTAAACCTGACTGGTTAGTATTAGTTAATATGTGCAATAATCAGAAACAACAGTTCTAAATTTTCACGTGTCTTTATTGCAAGTTATTGCTGTTATCAGAAAGTAATTTCATTTATGTAACAGATAATACTTGAAGGTCTATATGAGTGATTAAGAATACTTTTGCATCATTTAATAGCTTATATCGTCTATTTGTGTCACATAATTTAGAAGAAAAAAAGACTAGAAAGTGTGATAATAATAATAGTAATACTACTCATTTTTGCCTCATTTCAAAAACAGTACTAATGATACAGCAAGGAATTTTCAGCATTCAGTACAATATTGCATCTAATTTACTCAAAAACGACAAAAAAATAATCATTACATAATAATAATAATAACAAAACTTCTCACTCGGCGCCCAAATTTTTTAGAACTATTCTGTCAAATCTTGACTACAGTTCATTTGATAATAACAAAACGTTGTTATAGCAGCTGTGTAGCAGATTACAGTATGCAATACGGAGAAAAATATGCATAAAGTATAAAATTATAGTAATAACAACTAAAATAAAGTAGAAAAGTTATAATTGAACGATAGAAAGGGTGACACCATAAAATTACAGAAAGATGAACAATGAAAGGGTTGATTCACGTGGCTAATTACATAGTAATTTATATGTTTCACGTCCAACAGTGTCTTCATCACATAAAATACGGGCTAAATACGGTATTGTAGAATTTTTGTACTTAGTGTTGCGAGCATATAACTTCTTATATTGACTTCTCATCCTACCTGATGAGATGCAAGGGGATAGTTGTGAATAAAGGGGGTGCAAGGGGTTTGACAGTACAGCCTTTGCCCATTTTGTGCAGGAATTTATGTGTCTCTCGACTATAGTATTGGCGAGCTCACGTAGTCACATACCACAAGCCCTACTCACAGCATTTAATACCCTTCGTAATATGATATAGTCTTTCTTGAGAAGCTCAAGAAAGATTAATGGAGAGCGATAGAGTACAATAGGTAAAATACAGGAGTTTAAAAATTGCGAAACTAAAGGTTGGTTGATAGCTGATTGTCTAAACTTTTTAATGTAGAAGGTAAGACGAAACATTTTCTTAGAGATTTATAAGATGTAGTTTCAGAAGAATGTCTATGTGATAAACCAAATTGTTCGAAAGACTAATGCTATCTAGCAATGTTTAACACACTCAATGCAGACTTTCTTTTCGTTTAAAAAATAGGAGAAAGAAATATTGGTAGATTTATCACTCTTTGAGCTCTGAGTTTTTCTACAAAAACATCCCATATCAGTTCATCCTTCATTTTCAGTGTTACTTTCATGTGATTTTTTTTGTTTCCTTCACGTTCCCCAGTGGAACATAGGGTTTCAAGTTAGTGGCTTGAAGTTTCTGTAGCAGTGTTTATTTTACAGGATGGGATTGCCAGCCTCATGCCCAACCTTTCCTTTTTACCAACATTATTTCTGGCTCAGCTAGGAACCCGGGACCATGTACATGGTCGGCGAGCGTCCTAACCGCTATACCACTGACACCACTTTCATGTGATAATGTGTATCGAATCCACTCAGAATTAAGCACATAATCTAACAAATATAAAATCCTTAATTTGGTTGGTTTACTCGAATTTAAAGTTCTTTATACTGATATACCAATCAATAAGGCCTTATAAGCAGTTAAAAAAGAACTAACTGCAGATCCTGAACTCACTCAGAGGACAAAGCTACCCACTGAACAAATTATTTTAGGAATTCAGTTATGCCTCACATCTATTATCTTTAAATTCCAAGGCAAAATATAAAGACAAACAGAAGGTGTAGCGATGGGATCACCAATATCCCCTATCGTAGCGGGTATATTTATGGACAGATAGGAAAATATTGCGCTTAATACATTTAATCCTACTCCGAAAATATGGTGGAGATATGTGGATGACACTTTCACAGTGTTAAAAACAACATATCTCTAGCTTCTTGACACATATAAACTCACTAGTAGAGGGAATAAAATTCACATTTGAATCGGAAAATGAACAAGGAGAATTAGCTATGTTAGATTGTAAAATAAGACGAATAGAAGAAAGTAAACTGCACATTAGTGTTTATGAAAAACCAATGCATTCTAATAGATATTTAGACTTTAATTCGTCTCATCCGTTAACTGTTAAGGCAGGCTTAGTTAAGTGTCTAACAAACCGAGCAGTAGCACTAAGTAGCACAGAAAAAGACCTAAATGATGAAATAAAACAGATAGAAGAAGCGTTGGTATCAAATAACTGTCCTATAAAATTCATTAGGAAGATCATTAAAGGCCAAAAACAAAATAAAAATAATGGTGAAACTAGTAATAATAATATAAATAAGAAAGAATATGAGTCATCCACAGTTATACCATATAAAGAGGGACATCTGAGACACTACGTAGGATTCTGAATAAAATAGGAATTAGGGTGGCATTTAAACCTACAAACTCACTCAGGGACAAGCTCTGTAAGTTAAAGGACCCAGTCGACCCAATTAGACAAAATAATATAATTTACAAAATACTCTGCAATGACTGTGAGTCAGGTCAACTACATAGGTCAAACTAATAGATCGGGGGTAGTCAGATTGTCGGAAGATAAGAATTTAGCTAAGGCAAGAATGGTTGACCCTGAAAAGATAAGTAATTTAGAAAAAAGCTCAGCAATTGCACTTCACGCATTAACACACAATAGGATGTAAGAGGTTTAAAATTCTAAAAAGTAATCTAGGTAGGTGGAGAGAGAGGTTGATTACTGAATCTTTGTTCATCGAATCTACACCCAACACATGCAACAGGAATGACTCATCACTCCTACCGGAAATATGGAGAATACTACTAACAATCAGATCAAGCGATGGAATTATATAAACGAAGTAAGAAAGTTGTGTGAGTACGTTGATATGATTATTAGCAATAAATTGCGCTCGAAACGTCATCAGTATCCATTACTACACAACACTGTGAGGGCCAAGGCTTCCTGCCAATTGCCTCCAACCATCTAATATCATCAAAACTGTGAGACTTTATCAAAACAAATTTTACCCATAATGGAGTCACATGAAACTGTTCATTTTCGATCTTCAGGAAATTAGGTACTTCTTTCAATAATTTAATAATTCCCATTGTAGCATTAAGAACACAATTTTCAGCGAAGAGACTCTTTTCAACGAATTTATTATCAAGCTGTACAATCGTATATATATGGTTTTATAAAGAAATTATATCCGGTGAGGGAATTAGGTCAAAGGTGTAAATACATGAAATAATAATAGTATGAAATAAATTTAAAATATTTGTGATTAGGTTCATAGTTTAAGTCAAGTGGAACAATAATTAATGTCATATATAAGATAATACATCAAGTGTATAGATTTTGGGGAGGGGCATATAATTGTAAGATTAATAGACGAATGTAAAATGTTACGCAACATGGTGTGAAATTTGATAACATAGAATTTAATATTGTAAAAATAAAGATAAAAAGTATACACATGAATAATTTTTGGTTTAAAATGTCAAGTAGATCAAGTGGAAAAGATTCAGAATGAGAGTCGTAATAATAATAATAATGATAATAATAATAATCGAAGTAATAAGGGAAAAGTACATATAATAATAAAATAAATAAATGTCTATCCCTCTACGGCCAAGGCAGCAGTAGGGATTGTACATACTTCTTTTGTACACAAAGGTCTGGCTTAAAGTCATGAATTGCCAAGGCCTCAGCTGTCTTTAGAAGTCTGTAACGAAGAAAACGCGGGAAGTTGGCATGAATTCTGTATATGACCTTGAAATCATGGTCAGGGTTGACCGAGTGACAGGAGTCGATGAGGTGTTCTAAGATAGAGCTTCGCACACATTTCCTTTCTCCTTTGTAAAACCAAGCTGGAATATGTTCTCGTATCCGTGTGGAGAGCATTCTCTGACTACGGCCAATGTACCTTGCTCCACAAGAGCAGGTGAACTGGTAGATGCACATGGAGGCGGTCAGACGGGGGAGCTTATCTTTTACAGAGGTAGAGAACAGTTTGCGGCTCGTGAACGTCATATGTAATCTAGCTGCAGGGAACGTTTTACTTACTGATTTAGAAAGACGATTTTTGAGCATATCAGAAGCTTGATCTCCTTTGAATTCCAAGTTCACGAATAGGGTTTTCTTTGGAACTGAGTCAGTGACCAGTTTAGACTGCTTCTCTTTCATGTTTCTATCAATAAATCGGTTAGGGTAACCGTTTTCTGCGAGTGTGGCTTTCAGGAAGTCAAGTTCTGAGTCGACGCAATCAGAACTACAAATTTTCCTTATCCTAAAGCAGAGTGAATGGATTAAATTCCTTTTCCTGGAAATAGGCACCCAACTGTAAAAATTAGTTAGTTGTCCGTTCCATGTACGTTTCCGGTGGATCGATCTCTTGAGAGATCCGTCATTCCGTCTGCTAAGGCACACATCAAGAAACGGAATACTTAGTTCCGATTCCTTTTCTATGGTGAATTGTAAAGAAGGATGGCAGTTGTTGAAGGCGAACAAGACATCATCAAGAACTACGTTCTTATCGCAGATGACGAAAGTGTCGTCTACGTATCTTTTATAAATGTCAAAATGCCCGATGGTTTGACTAAGTTGAGAATTTTCCAGCTTTGCCATAAAACAATCAGCTAACAAAGGACCCAGTGGTGATCCCATGGCAATGCCATCTCTCTGTCTATAGATCTCATTGTTGAAGGTGAACTGAACATTCAACGTGCATCTCAATAAAAGTTCTTTGAGGTGGATTGTCGGTAAACCTATTTCCAAACCATGTGTATCAATATACTCACATAAATAGCTAACAGTTTCCATGAGAGGAACATTGGTAAATAGCGACGTGACATCTAATGAGAACAGGACTTTTTCTGAGACATTAAAATCTTTAATACTATCAATAAATTTAAACGTATCATCAATGGAAAACTTAGATACTTGCCTTCTGACTGGTTCCAATATTTCGGCTAGCCATTGGGTGATTCCGTGATAAGGAGAGCCCGCCATATCGAGGATTGGACGGAGGGGTAATCCTGTCTTATGTATTTTTGGTAGTCCATACAAACGTGGTATAATGGAGCCTACTGGTCTGATGCGTTCGTATATTTCTGACGATATTGCTGACTTATTCCTCATATTCTTTAAGACATCAGTCAGTTGATTTTCAATTAAATGTTTCTTGTTTTTTTCACCGTCGGGTTTGGCGAATTTCGTTTGGTCAGAAAGGATCGCTGAGATTTTATCATTATAATCTTGGCGATTCATAACTACGACACCCCCACCTTTGTCTGGACGGCATATGATAATATCATCGTTCTTCTCTAGCTCTTTCAGTTGGTCTATATGCTCTTTAGTCAGAAGATTATTCGAGCTAGGTTTTGAACTAGTATACTGATGACAGCAATCAAGAACTGTGGATTTAAAGTATTGGAATTCCTCTGATATGCTCAAAAATCGTCTTTCTAAATCAGTAAGTAAAACGTTCCCTGCAGCTAGATTACATATGACGTTCACGAGCCGCAAACTGTTCTCTACCTCTGTAAAAGATAAGCTCCCCCGTCTGACCGCCTCCATGTGCATCTACCAGTTCACCTGCTCTTGTGGAGCAAGGTACATTGGCCGTAGTCAGAGAATGCTCTCCACACGGATACGAGAACATATTCCAGCTTGGTTTTACAAAGGAGAAAGGAAATGTGTGCGAAGCTCTATCTTAGAACACCTCATCGACTCCTGTCACTCGGTCAACCCTGACCATGATTTCAAGGTCATATACAGAATTCATGCCAACTTCCCGCGTTTTCTTCGTTACAGACTTCTAAAGACAGCTGAGGCCTTGGCAATTTATGACTTTAAGCCAGACCTTTGTGTACAAAAGAAGTATGTACAATCCCTACTGCTGCCTTGGCCGTAGAGGGATAGACATTTATTTATTTTATTATTATATGTACTTTTCCCTTATTACTTCGATTATTATTATTATCATTATTATTATTATTACGACTCTCATTCTGAATCTTTTCCACTTGATCTACTTGACATTTTAAACCAAAAATTATTCATGTGTATACTTTTTATCTTTATTTTTACAATATTAAATTCTATGTTATCAAATTTCACACCATGTTGCGTAACATTTTACATTCGTCTATTAATCTTACAATTATATGCCCCTCCCCAAAATCTATACACCTGATGTATTATCTTATATATGACATTAATTATTGTTCCACTTGACTTAAACTATGAACCTAATCACAAATATTTTAAATTTATTTCATACTATTATTATTTCATGTATTTACACCTTTGACCTAATTCCCTCACCGGATATAATTTCTTTATAAAACCATATATATACGATTGTACAGCTTGATAATAAATTCGTTGAAAAGAGTCTCTTCGCTGAAAATTGTGTTCTTAATTAGGTACTTATCGCCTTTGAGTAAATTATCTCACATTATTTGGCTATAGTCATTTATTCTTGTGCCCATATACAATTTGCTTGGAACGTTTTTCTATCTTAATATTTATGTTTATCTTATTTTGCGTATAATCCATATATATTTCCTAATGTAATCCTATTAGACCCTTACTTTATTCAGTCAGAGTCCAAAATCTAACTGAATACAACTTATACGTGTTCCGTCAGTCATCTTCATCTAAGCAAGAAGAATAAAATTTCCAGTATACGTTCAATTTCATTTCGAGTTATCATGATCATCATTATCAGTTTTTGATTCACTGGAGTTAGCTCACTAAATTGATTTAATGTCACTTCTAAATGCTTTTTTGTACATTGATACGCAATCTTTACCCCTTATGTTACTGCCTAATTAGTGTATTATTGTAGGCCGTTCACCAAACTTTCTCGAATCCTCTTGTAAAACTTATGATATGTAACTAGCTCCTTTTCGTGTCAGTTGTAATGATTTTGCCATAATGTTTCACTTACTTGTGTCCCCTCAAACTGCGATTCTCATGTCTAACTTCAGCTCAGTGGAAACAATACAAGTTTCTATTTCACTAATACTATGTCTACTTTAGGCTACAAGAAGTCTCGAAAAAAACCCGCACACATTATGCTGGAAATCTTTTTCTCTTTGTTGGCTGAATATATTCCATTTTTAAACTATATTCACAATCATTTGTTCTATTGAACATCAATATCGCCTATGATAATTCCATCTAATGTAAATACAAATTGACGGAATGATTTTTCAGCAAACATGGTATTACACAGGAATTTTCTTTGGATCGAATTCCAGGAGTATTCGAATTTCAGGGTTGATTTCGTTAGGAACCAACATCATTTAGAGAACCTGAATAAAGCGAGAACAACAGTGGTTTGTGCAAAATAATATGGTACCATCATTTATTTCGTTGGCTTCTCATGAGCTGCTTACAGCCTTAATAAATTATGAGGTTTACCTACAGAAAAGTTTTAACATACTTGCAAATTTTACATGTTGTCAATTGCAGAAAGTTCCACAATTAATAGACAGTGCTTATATAGTTTTTACACAGGCAGTTGAAGTTAAAACGAAATAAATGTACGCATACAATGGTAAAGGAGTTACATAATAAAGGTGAGATGTGCGTTAGATGCATAGTGACTAATAAGTTGGGTAACAATGTACTGAGTTGAACTCAAATCATAGAAACAAGAGACAAGCAAAATTACAGATTATAATAGGAGGGTGAGGTTAAAGACAAAGATTACGTAATCAGATGAGAGAATAAAGACATCTCATCTGATTGCGTAATCTTTGTCTTTAACCTCGGAGCACTGAACAGTCGTTCCGTGACAGTTTGGAAATTTCCAGAAGTGCACAACCGCTACTCGGCCAGGGTTTGGGACCTTCGAGTTAAAGGTGAACCCGTTAACGGTTAGAATCCAATGACTTCTGAACTCTAACTTCTCTCAGTTAGCAATATAGTGCCACTAAAATATTTGGGCGCCGAGTGAGAAGTAGACATTTGTAAAAAATTATATTTGTAAAATCTCAGCGATATTGAAATGAGTAATTCCAACGTTTCGTTCGGAAATCTGGTCCGAACTTCTTCAGGGAAATTAATCGAAATTAACATAACAGAGGTTTATATATAAAAGGAACATCTCTTATTTTTAGAAACTTTGTCCAATCATGAGTCATAAAACAGGCATCAACATGTACAATAAACAAAATTGTATGAGTTGTGATCAAAATTTGACCTCAGACTTACAAATATTTAAAGTTTAAAGTGTTTAACAAAGATAGATCAATATTTTATACAATATATATATATTTGTAAATTGCTCTGTGCCTTCGCTTGGTTGGTCACATACGTCGTATGTTTGTTAGTCATCTACATTCCACGGTACAATGTCATGGGCGTGTTACCGTTCAGAGTTGAGGATATGGATGATAGAAGGAGGTCAGAAAATGAACTCTGCGATGATTTTCCAACCTAGGGCGTCAACCTGTGAAGGGTTGTAGGCGTACTGCTGTAAGTCGTATAATTCTTCAAGGCTAGTACATCGAAGCGCAGTCCATCGTACTTGGTATGTTATATTATACATATATTCATGCAGTATAAACTGAATTGGTGTAATCTTGTTGTAATTATTAGTAATCGTAGTATTTCGAGATGACCGAATTACACGAATCCAACCAAAACACAGAGAGGGCGGAATTCAGGAATTTGTATTTAGCGGAATTATTATGCCATTCATATAAGAAATATATTAACAATCAGCAGTAGGTATTTAAACAATACAGAGATAGAAATTGTCAATCGCCACATGTCGAATATCTCCTTGCGTATTTATAACGGTGTCTCGGTTTGCGTGCAAGTAGCTGCGAGCTAACTGATTCTGTGATATTATTTTCATCAGTACTATCTGGACTTATTTCTGAATTATCTACAAAATCAGGATTATTAGCGGAATCATTAAAATTATAATTGGAACGACCTACTTCATTTATTGTCTATTATGAACTGAGTGATCTTTGATGTCTAATATCTTCACCACTCGATTTCCTATTTTTTGTAGTATGATTCCAACGGAAGGCCTATAGTCATTCCCTTTGTAATAATGTACATTAGAAGTCGTGGACATCAGATACTTTTTGAGAATTCGAGATTTGAATAGTTTTGCAGAACTTTCATGGTTAATTGTACACTCTGCATTCAAACGACGCAGTCCATGCATATGCAGCAATTCCTCCATTTTAATCAGTTGCTCTCTCATCTCATTCAGTTCTTCTCGTGTTTTCGACAGTTCACATTGTAACTCGGCTACCACATTTTTGAAAACAGTTGACGCTTGAGTTGCTCAACTTGTAGTGGAGGTTTTCATTGGATGAGATTGAGTATTTTGAAAAGTTGAAAGACACATTAACTCCATTTTACTAGACAGATTGGGAGAATTATAAGAATTCGGAGTAACCTAAGTATTCGAACTTCTGCAAAGTCTAGATGTGTCCAACTTTACCACATTTGTGACACTTAGCACCCCGAAAACGGCAAGTGCTTCGTAGAAGAATCTTTCCACAGGAAAAACACGGTTTAATGTTTTTGATCTCTTGCTGCATTCTATTACCTGTGGACGACAGTTTGGATTTATTTCCATGAACACTTGTATTTTCAACTTTGGACAGCATGACATCAGATACTGACGTAGTGGGAGCAGAGTATTCACTGTTGACATCTTCATATGTAATACAAAAATCTTTAGCAGTTTGAAAGGTACAAGAAGGAATCTGAATTAACTCTTTCTCTAACTTAGGAATATTGATTTCAGCAATTAGACGATCACGTAGTTGAGTATGCAGCTGATCTCCAAAGTTACACTTTGAAGCTTTGAAGCGGAATTCAGGAATTTGTATTTAGCGGAATTATAATGACATTCATATAAGTGTAAGACACACAGACCACAGACACGACGGGTGGAGAAGAAGGCAAAGACGGTACGGAGGAAGCGTTTATTTGAAAGAAGCCGGACTCAAATTACCCGGGTACAAGTTAGTTATCGTCATTTATAACAAGCTTTGATAACTGGTCCTCCTCATGCTCCAATGATGCCACATCACCGTTTCTTTCTGAAAAAGAGAAAAAGAAACTTGTTTAGTGGCATTGTATCGGTTTCCATTGCATTACATCGCCTCCTCCCCTCTGGAGGCACTGTCCTCAGTGCCCGGTGGTGGTGTAGGGTATGCAACACCTCCATCGGGCGGCACCTCGACGTAGCTGGTTGCGGGCGGCGGTTGCGCGGGTGGAGACGGTTCCGTGACGGCTGCTGGATGATGTGGTTTCAGTTGATTATAATGTGCTGTGACTAGCTTCGCTTGAGGCCGTTGCAGATGCCGCAGGACATATGTAGTCGGGGGTCGATGCCGGACGATCTCATAGGGTCCTTGCCAGGGAGCGTAGAATTTGGGGCAGGAACCGGCCGGAACAGATGGTCGATGAAGCCAGACGTAATCGCCAAGCGAGTAAGTGGGGCCACGGGCAAATCGGTCGTAATTAGTCTTCTGTTGGTCGGACGAGGACTGTAGATGACGACGCGCCAGGTTGTAGGCGACCTCTAGGTGGTGGCGAAGATGTCGGACATAGGGAATGCAGTCGATTTTCTCGTATGGTAACAGCGGAGTTTGAATCTCGACCGGAAGACGGAGTTCCTGTCCGAACAATAGCATGGCTGGGGAAAAACCCGTCGATGAATGCATGGAAGATCGGTATGCCAGCAAACACTGGGGTAGGACCTCATCCCAGGTATTCTCCGGTGCGTTGCATAAGAAGGCACTGATGAGGTTCTTAATAGTTCTGTTAGTACGTTCAACGAGTCCATTACCCTGTGGGTGGTATGGCGTAGTATGGGTCTTCCGGATGCCAAAGGTATTGCAGATGTGAGCAAGAAGATAACTCTCGAATGCAGCGCCCTGGTCAGAGTGTAGATAAAGAGGGGCACCAAAACGGGACACCCAATTGTCTATGAACGCGCGGCCAATCGTTAAGGCATCTTGTTGTCGCAAGGGGACGGCTTCGCACCACTTGGTGAAGTAATCAACCATGACAAGTATATATCGATTGCCGCGTCTTGACGTTGTTATTGGCCCCATTACGTCTACCCCAACGCGATGATTAGGCGCCTCGGTAAGCATCGGGACTAACGGTGCTCGGGGGGATGCTTTGGGCTGTTTAATCTGCGCACACGTAGCACAGTTGCGGCAAAACTCAGTGACGTCGTGGTGAAGAAGTGGCCACCAAAAGCGTTGACGGACGGCGTGCTCGGTTTTTCGTTGGCCAGCGTGACCCAGCTGCTGGTGTACAAGACGTATTACCTCCGGGACTTTCAAACGTGGCACGAGAAGGCGAGGCGATGATGGCGGTTCGACTATGTACAAAACGTTATCAATCAGGCGTAGTATCCCCCACTTACCGCAGATGCATTTGGTTGCGTCAGACAGACTTTGTAGTTCTTTATTCGACGGTTTATCGTTCCCGTGAAGCTGTCGGGAGTAGACAGGTTGAATATCGGCGTCAGACGCCTGCAGTGCTGCCCAATCAACATCTAGACCTGTATTCAATATAGCATTCACCGGGGAAACATCAGGCGGCAGACGGGAAAGGGCGTCAGCGTTAGCGTGGCGGGTTCCAGGGCGGTATTCACAGGTAAAATCAAACTCTTGCAACCGCTCCTGCCAGCGAGCAACCTGGCCTTCAGGTTCGCGAAAGGTTTGCAGCCACTGCAGAGCACGATGGTCGGTGCGTGCTCGAAATGGGCGCCCAAGCAGATAATGACGAAAGTATTTGAGAAAGTGAACAAGAGCCAGCATCTCTCGGCGTGTCGTGGAATACCGAGTTTCACGTTTGTCGAGCTTACGGCTGGCATATGCGATAACCCGTTCGCGACCATCGGGTGCCACTTGGGAGAGGACGGCACCAATGGCAGTGGCACTTGCATCAGTATCTAAAATGAAGGGGCCAGCCGATGGAGACGTGTCAGGAAATGCGAGGATGGGTGATGACGTGAGGCGTCGCTTCAGCTCGTTGAAGGCATCTTGACATTCACTAGTCCATAAAAATTTCCGACCCTGTTCCGTTAAGCGATGTAGGGGTGATGCTAGGGTGGCAAACGCGGGGACGAAGCGACGATAGTACGACGCGAAACCCAAGAAGCTGCGAACGTCTTTGCTACACTTAGGTACAGCCCAGTCGGAGATGAGGCGAGTTTTCGCTGGATCTGTCTGGATGCCATCTGGGGAAATGCGGTGACCCAAGAAAATAACTTCTCGCTGAAGGAAGGTACACTTAGATGGTTTCAACTTTAAGCCCGCCGTGCGTAAGCGTTTAAAGACCGTACGTAGGTTCTCTATGTGTTCTTCTGGGGATTTTCCGTGGACAACGATGTCATCAAGATATATCAAACATTGTTGTGGAACTAACTTATCTAGGACAACTTGCATCAGCCGTTGAAAAGTGGCGGGGGCATTACACAAACCAAAGGGCATGGTGCGAAATTCATACAACCCAGTCGGAAGGATGAAGGCAGTCTTTGGGCAGTCGTCAGGGTGTACCTCAACTTGCCAGTACCCAGATGCTAAATCTAACGTGGAGAACCATTTCGAGCCACTCAGTGCGTCGAGAGTAGAGTCAATGCGAGGGATCGGGAAGGAATCACGTCTCGTCACGGCGTTCAACCTGCGGTAGTCGATACACATACGGAGGGATCCATCTTTTTTCTTAACTAACACAATAGGTGACGCCCATGGGGACGAGGAAGGTACGATGATCTTCTTGTCCAGCATGTCCTGTAACAAACGTTCTAGTTGGGGCTGATAATGCACCGGGATGCGTCTGGATGGCTGGCGCACCGGCGGATGGCTGCCGGTATCGATACGGTGCTTGACCACTCCAGTTCGTCCTGGATTAGCCCCATCATCAAACACATCTGCGAATACACCAATTAACTCTAGCATTCGCTCTCGGAGAGGCGCAGGGGCGGATGGGTCAACCGAGATTTGATTTAGGGTGGTAGATATTGGTACGCTTAACTCCGAAGAGGTCTGTTGTTGGGGTGTATACAACGCTACAGGAACGGAATCGATTGTGACGCGAGAATTGGGGATATCTATAAGGGTTTGGTGGGACGTCATGAAGTCTACTCCGAGGATGAGGTCCCATGTTATTTGCTTACAGATAAGGAACCGATGATGCACATTTAAGTCTCCCAGGCGCAGCTGTAGATCTGTAGCAGATCGAACTTCCAATTTAGCGCCGTTAGCCGTCGTCAAGGTATTATGTGCGGTTACTGGGGGTGAGTGCTGGGGCACGCGTCGAAGAAAGGCCGCCTTTACGAGCGAAACCGACGCACCAGTATCTAAGAGGACTTTAGAGGGTACACCATTAATATATCCCCATAACATCAAAGGTTGCGGTGACCGAGAATATGTAGACAGGTTAAAAATAGGGGACTTACTGCGGTCGGGCTGACGGTTGTGCCCGCACTTGCGGGCCTTCTTCCCGTATCGTTGGCAGTAGTAACATCCGCGCGTAGCATCCTCATTTGAACGCAGTTGGCTTCTGGAACGGTCACTGCGGACGGGAGTCGTGGTGGCTGCTGTGGGTACTGTTGGCAGTGGACATCGAGAGCTGCTGGGTGTAGGCGTGTAATCGTTCTCCGCGTCCATGAAATGGAGGATAATTTGCTGTAGTTCGACTGTGCTGGTCGGAAGCTGACGTCGTAGGTGTGTGCGCAGTTCTCCTGGCGTCATTCCCTCGACGAAGCGTGTGCATACTGCCTGATCTCGGCTGGGGAGGTCCTTGTGGCAGTCAAGGCCAGCTGCCAGGAGCTGGAGGGCATGGAGGTAGTCCAGGAAACTCTCCCCTGGTGATTGTCGACGGGAGTAGAATCTGAGCATAGTGTGCTGCGAGCTCCGTCTCAAGTTAAAGCATCGGTCTAATATCTCCCAGTTGGTGCGCATGGGGTTGGTGTTGCTGAACCCAGCCGCGTAAGCTAGAGCGTAGGCGTCGTCGGACAGGCTGTTGATGACGTGGATGAAATGATGACTTGCGGGGGCGATGTCGAGGAACGCCAGCATGCGGCTCTTCCAGCATGGATAATCTGAGGAAGGCTGGAACATGGGTGGGCGAGGAAGTGGCGGAATGCTTGGCAATGTGGGGGCACATTCCTCCGGAAAGAGCTTGGGAAGGGCATCTTCAGGATAATCTGCCATGTCTCGGCGTAAATAAGGCACCTCCGACACCAATTGTAAGACACACAGACCACAGACACGACGGGTGGAGAAGAAGGCAAAGACGGTACGGAGGAAGCGTTTATTTGAAAGAAGCCGGACTCAAATTACCCGGGTACAAGTTAGTTATCGTCATTTATAACAAGCTTTGATAACTGGTCCTCCTCATGCTCCAATGATGCCACATCACCGTTTCTTTCTGAAAAAGAGAAAAAGAAACTTGTTTAGTGGCATTGTATCGGTTTCCATTGCATTACATAAGAAATATATTAACAAGCAACAGTAAGTATTTAAACAATACAGAGATAGAAATGGTCAATCACCACCAATCTCTCGTCTATTTGTTGGCAACTTTGTTTGTGCCCGGACCATTTTCCACCTGAATCGTCAACCTGAGAAGGAATTTAGGCGTTCTTTTGTAAGTCCCACAGTTCTTCAAGTGTAGCTCGCCAAGGCAGACCCACAACATTTGATGTGTTGATTGTACATATGTTTGTATCAAGTAATTTATTAGGTTCCAATTAATCTAATTGTTGGTTAATTCTATAGTTATCTTATTGTGTGAATCATCTTGTAATGCTATTGTAGTTACTTCTGAAGTCGATTCTAGTGTTCTAAACTTGTGAACGAATCGAGTAGTGTTAGAGTCAGTGTATGCGATTTGATACGCTGGGGAGGGGATTAAGCCAGAATGATATGAAACAACCAACACCCTGAGGACCAGATCAATGTTGGTACTGTCAAAAGAGAACGAGGGGATGTGCCGATCACTGAGGGAGATCCCAAACGCCGTGGAGAGCGTGTTAGTGTGATATTGTATGCTAGTTGTGTGTTGGGCTATTTTGTCTTGCTTTTCTGTTTTAGCCTGGTCCTGATTGGCCCAGATTCCGGCGTTAGCGGTTCAATTCAAGGCAGATAGGGGCGGACCCTTTTATGCCGAGGTGTGTGAAGGAATGTGGACAGTGAACGTTGGTTCATTGACCTTGGTAGTCATTGGCAGGCAACTGGAAGGTTCAATCGTGTACAAGTTGGAAGAAGACGAAAGAATACTAATAAAAATACATTGCAATTTTGTATAAACATTTGTTTATAATCTCTGTACGATAGATCGAATTCGACTGCTGAAGATTATACTTTCTTATAACAAGTCCTTATGTTTTGGAGTTAAATTCTATAATCATACTTAGTAGTTGTGGATACGGAGCGTCTTCGCAAATAATAGGAACTTAGAATTTAATTCCTTGACAGATAATAAAGGCTAGTATTTTTGGGAATAAACCTACCGTAACAATATGATTAAAATAATGTGTGGAGGTCAGATAGCTGTTTTGCCAGAAAAGGTTGTATTCATTATGCCAATTATTTTTACGTTATATTTATTTGTATAATTACGCTGCACTAAATCTCACTACGGTTCGACGATTGAGGCTTATAACTCCCAACTACCAGTGGCTGTGACCCTTCAGACTCGCATTTGTTGTAATTCAGACAATCTGTACAGTTTTTTCACGATGATACATGATTTGTCATTGTTCGCACGAAGGTGGGTCGAATTCGAACGTTGTGAGTTTTCTGGAAAACTCTATCGATAAAGTATCACATCCACATATACACATAGGGTTACCCTTTAGATATTTATCATTCAACAGAGAGTGCAAGAGCCTTTCAAGGATGTACACCACGTAAATTCACTTAGACACTTCGATAACAGTTCTGGGTGAAAAGATTTCCCACAACCCCCTTCAAACGAAGACGGCAGTCAATGTAGATGAAGATTGAACGATCAATTCATGGTTGTTCGCTCAAACCCAACTCCTCCATATTTCTCGCGAAAGTCATCAATCCAGCAGTCATCATCTCATCGTTCGCTGTTCAGTGGAAGACAGAAAACTATCAGAATTATTATCGGGTTTATTGTTATAACATTTATTCTCAGACCTTGTGTGTAATAACCTTATTGTTGGTTACATATTGACGTAAGAATAAAGGATTCTCGAGCCGCCAATCTGTGTTCTAGTTTTTCGCATTGGTTATTACGAGTTGTTTCTGAAAGTCTTCGAGGGGCAGCGTGAGGTCCAGCGTAGTAAGAGCTTGATATTGAAGTTTCTGAGAGTTGGCTGACAACAAGTGCTGAGTGTGAACTAGGCAGTTGGGAAGATAGAGACCCAAATTATCCCAATGCACGTAACTATGCATGGGCTCAAGCATTCTTTGTGCTAATTTCAGCAAACATCCACGCCAGCAGTTATCGATACCAATCAAGTATCTGCTAAGCTTACTGCCAGTTGTGTACATGGTCTCAAGCTGGCAACTTTCAAACTGTACTGGCACCCTTAATTTTGCAAACATCTTACTGGTGATCTAGCAGAAACCGAATTTTCTTATAAACAGTTCTGATTTAAATTCTTTTTCAAACCGGTCAGATGATACAAAATAACAATAAATTTGGACCCAACAAGGTAAGCAGTATATATGAGGACAAAATTAAGGACATGAGGTAATGCTATAAAACTAAACGTAAGCAAATTAACAAAAACATAAAAACCCCATCGAATTAAGTGAAAACCAACTTTAGTTCTTTCCCGCACGCAGGAGATCAGTTTAATGCCTATTTAATAGTTAATGCTCCAAAGGAATGTAGGGAAAGGAAACCCACTCCCACAACAATAATCCTGGATGGTTTCGGAACATCAATATAGTAGTTACAGTCTAGCAGGTGATGTTACGAATACATACACCATATAGGTTTACTTGTGTGAAACAAATTCCTGAATCCCACAAACTTCAAAAAATTGCGACTTTCATTACTCACAACGGAGTGCAATATCATATATCGCCGAAATGTATTTCATGAATGGTGCTCATGAACGCTTATCGTAATTTACTTGCTAGCAACATTAACAGTTCCCATATTAATATATTACGAAAGTATGACTATTTGAAAAATGAATCCGAAGTCTTTAAACCAACAGAGTCTTCTTGCTTTGACTGGATCTTCTATCTAATTCCGGAAGCTTAATCTTCAATCAGGGCCGTAATTTCACAAAACTGATTCCTTGCAAAGATATCTTTATTATTTTTCTTTTTTAGTCAGTGTTTAGGACGCTGGCATTTTATATGGTAAATGCTTGCTGTCAGACCGTCAATAGTAAGACTATACGTCGGTGGCATAGTGGTTAGGATTCTCGCCGACCATGCACATGGTCCGGGGTTCGAGCCCTCGCCGACGCACACCTGATATATATGGTCGGCCTGCAAAATTTGGGCTACCGATATCACATATTGAAAATTCTATACTTGTACCGAAAATACAGTATGAAATCAAGCTGTAAATCAAAAAAAAAATAAACTGAAAGTCGCTCTGTGAACTTTTCGTTTATTATTTTCTCCTTCGGCTATCTGTAAGAACCATTCATCGACAGATTTTTCCTTATAGTGGAACTTCGATAGTGTCAATGGTGAATGTTCCAGTTGACTATTAAGTGTGATGAGCCGTATTTGGTTACCAGGTCAGATAGTCCAGGCTAAAGTAACAGTGGCTAGTGTGGCCATGAAGCATGTTTAACGGCTACATCAAAAGCAGTAATCCAATAGCTTTCAACAACTTACCCATATATACTCTTAGGAATCATGAAAATACTCTATCCATAAGCCGGTACCGGACAAAACTGCGATCACATTTCCTTAAAATACAGTACAGTGCATTATGGAACGAACTTCCACTTACTCTACGTAGTTGCCGATCTCCTACTGAATTCCAGGGTATACTTAACGAGTTACTGTCAACAAAAGAGCTTCGGTCTACTTATCCATACTTTATCCATATGGGCTGCTCAACTAGCCAGCAAATGTTCTCTTGCTTTACCACGCTAGTTTCCATTATAACACTCAGTTACTGAGCATAGTGTATTCTTCGATAATACGAATTATAATACCTATCATACTCTTATCATATATAGATCGATTTACCTTACGGCTCCCTGTAGACTAACTACCATTCTTCAATATACACACACTGCAGTATTGTTAACCAAATGCTAACATTTTGTTGGTTCTGTTAATATCTTTTATAATATGTTTAGACACGTTACTTTGCAATGTCAGATGTCTATTATATATTAGACTGTCATGATAATTTAGTACACTAAGTCGTGCCAACCGACCTTACCTTCAGTTCGAACTACCTACACTGAATCCTAACTATAGTGTTCTGCTGAATCTTGCTTCACTATTCACGAAACCTATTCCTTTTACTCTTTAAGGTTTTGACTCCTTATAAAGTAATCTGTTCATTAGGACGCATGCACACATATATAATATGTTCATAAAGATGTATGTGGAGACCTATTGGAAGCACTCATTTAGAAAGCTAGGGAGATGGAATATGAGGTACGAAAATGTCTGGTGCCAAGCAATATATTTGCGGTAACCACAATAATCATAGTCTCAGAGCCTAACATCAAAAAAGGAGGGAGGGTGGCGTTAGCTGATCAGTAGATATCGTGGTGGTCACTAAGGTGAATCGCCCCATTCTGCAGGAACAGCAATACGCAATTTGACAGCTCGAGATTTTTCTGATTTTTCTGAGGGCTTAGATCTTTATCTTGAAAAAGATAATAATGAACGCCTTGACAGATCATGCTTCTGCCTTTAAATATTGTCACTGGAGTTGAAGATTGAACGATCAATTCTTGGTTGTTTGCTCAAAATCAACTTCCCCGATTTTCGCGGAGGCATCAATACGACAGTCATCGTCTCATCGGTCGCTGTTCAGAAAGAAGAGTAAAATATCGTCAGAAGTAATATAACGATTTATTATTGTAATATTTGTTTACAGACCTTAGTTCGCTTATTCCTTTTATATGTTGGTGTAACAATAAACAAATATCACGCGGCAGATCGGTGTTTTGGTTTTTGCGTCCGTTATAACTAAGCGTTTCCGAAATCTTCGAAGAACAGCGTGGGCCCGAGCGCAGCGAGAGCTGGGCATTAACGGTTTACGAGACGTGATTGACAGTTTCTGACGATAGAAACAGATCTGGCGGATTGAAACAGTTGGTGAAAGTTTGGATAGTCGCCGTTCATCTTTCCTGGTGCCGGTCAAGTCCTCTTTGAACAAGCAATATCTGGAACATTTTTGGAATCGGGCCAAGTTCAACAATGCCTGGGTCAAAGAAGGAACAGAGTGTCTTGGATGCAAACAGGAAAGTAAGTCATGGTGACTTGTCTGTTAATTGTAACGATGTGTCTGATGTTCAACATGACATGGTTGATGTTACTGTTTCGCCGTTCAGGGATAATAGGAACATCAAACTCCCTAAATTAGAACCAAGGTGTTTCGATGGAAACCCAGCTGATTATTTACAATTTGTAAAGGAGTTTGAGATCATGTTGAGTGGTTTTTTATTAAATGATGAATTTAAGGTAATGTATTTGATGAGATATTGCACTGGAGATGCTTCAAGAGCTATACAGTGTTGTAAGTTTATGAAGCCAAAAGAGGGCTACTACGAGGCTATGAGCATATTACGTCAAAGGTTTGGAAGACCTTCGATGATTGCAGGGAAATTATTCGAGGCTGTTAAGGGTAATGGTGGTCAATTACAGGATGACTCCCAGGCACTCACTGAGTTTTTGGATAATTTGCTAATTTACAAGAATGCAATGATTTCGATGAATCGAATGAGTGACCTCAACTCGAGTTTTATACTAGAAGTAATAGCAAGACGCCTACCTACTGGACTACAAAGGAAGTGGGTGAAGATGAGCTCCCGTATGGAGGATGAGGGTATCGAGCCAAAGTTTGATGATATCCTGAAACTGGTAAATACTAGTGTCAATCAATCTATGAGCAAGTTTTCCAGTCTGTTAGATCCCACCCATAGAATAGAGCAGTCTGAGGGTAAAACGCAATCATTGATGACGAATAAGCCTCAGAGAGGTGGATATCGAGAAGGCTCGATGATGTCTAGTAATGCATATAGATCTAGTGAGTGTAACAGCTTTCGTAGTACATCCTCAACAGATAAGTTGCAAGATGCAAGACAAACACGGTTGTGTTGTACTCGTTTGCAAGAGGTGCATACAAAGGTGAGCTGTGAACCAGTGAGCAAGTTCAGTGATAAGCTAAATGTAAACTCCAGGTCTGACTCCGAATTGTGTGACGATAACGGTGTTGTGAAGAAGTCTGTAGTTGCAACTGGTAAGCCATTGTTGAATAAAGTGTCACAGAATAGAGTTACTGCTTCAGAGTGCAGTTCTGACTCCAAAAGTTTACAAGGTATAACTAGTCAGAGTGAAGATATAAAACCTTTAATGATTTTTGAGGAGGAACCAAAATTGTCTACTTCTGTTATTAAAGAGTTTGAAAATGATGAACTTGACGGTAAAGTGAATATTTGTTATAAAGATCATGATAGTGCATATTTGTCTTTGGTTGATCATGATGAGATGAGGGATATGCCTACTAACGCTAAGCTAAATAAGGGTTCTGTACAACTACAACGTGAAGTAGAATTGAACGCAGATGCAGTTCCAGAAGATGTGCATACTTGTGAGACAGTCAGTGTAATTGATCAGCGTGTAGCCCACCTATCATCAGATGATAGTGCTAAACCCGAAGTAGTAGTGAAGGACAGCAGTGGTGGTAATCTTGCAGTTGGACAACTATCTGAAAGCCGAAAAAGAACAGCTTCTGATCCACCGCTAAGTTCATCACCTTGTGTCACTCAGTCATCGTTGGTGTTTTCATCCACAATGAAACAGATGCCCAGCAACTCAAGTATCTTTTGCAATGACTATGATAGTATTGGTGCGTTTGAAAAGACGAAATATATTGATCAGTTTAGTGAGAATAAGCCAAGTGTAAACGAGAGAGTAATTGTTAAATTGACTTGCACGAATAAAGGCATTTCTAGTTTCAAGTTACTAATTGAATGTTATTATCTTTGGTGTAAATTACTCTGTTTCTACACTTGGTTGATGAGATATGCCGTGTGTTTGTTCGTCATCTATATTCTACGATACAATGACATGGGCGTGTTACTGTTCAGATTTGAGGATTTAGCTGATAGAAGGAAGTCAGCAAATGAACTCTGCGACGATTTTCCAACCTAGGGCGTCAACCTGAGAAGGGTTGTAGGCGTACTGGTGTAAGTCCTACAATTCTTCAAAGGGTAGCGCATCAATGATCAGTCCAATGTGCTTGGTGTATGATCTTTCACATATGTTCATATTGTATATACTGAATTGATATCATCTTTCATCTATCTGTTGGTAATTCTGTTTGTGTCCGGACGACTTCCACTTGGATCATCAACCTGAGAAGGAATGTAGGCGTACTGCTGTAAGTCCTACAGTTCTTCAAGGGTAGTTCTTTGAGGCAGAATCCACCACATTTGATGTAGTGATTGTACATATGTTTGTGTTAAATAATTGTGTGAGTTCCAATTATTGTAATTGTTGGTTAATCTTGTTTGTGTCCGGACATTCCACAACTTACAATCGTCAACCTGAGAAGGGTTGCAGGCGTACTGGTGTAAGTCCTGCAATTCTTCAAAGGAATTCCACCAAGACATGATCGGCGAGGTTGTTTGTACTATTTGTATATACGTGTGGTGTGTCATAGCAATTGGTGTATTTTGGATTCATTGTGTTTACTTGTTGTTTTCGTATCTTGTTGTTATTGCGTAATTTTGTTAAAATTTTCGTCGTGATTACTTCTGAAGTTGTTTCTGGTCTTCTACATCCATGAATGAATTGATTGATGTTAGAGACAGCAGATGGGTCGTATACGCCGGGGAGGCTATTGCTGAGAATGAAATGCACACGGGGATAATTGTTAGCTGCGGTCCGACACGCCGGGGAGAAAGAGTGTAAACGACTGAGGCTCGCATGCGTCACCGCTACTAGAACTGAGGCAGAATGAGTGACAAGCGATTTCAGTGATAATTGATAGTGAATAGAAAAGAGGATGCTTGAAGAGTATCATGAGTTGGTGCTATGGTCACGTTGCATTCTGCAAGAGTCATTCTAGTAAGTGGCGATTGTGTTGGAAGATGTCAAGAGAAGGTCTCTGTCTGGAGGCACAGGTCGTCAGCGATGTGTGAGATTGTGCTGTGGGTATGCTTGTGGTGTGTTGGCTTTTCTGTTTGTTTTCCATTTCAGCTCTGTCCGTGTGACCCAGGTTCTCGCAATGGCATCCAAGTCAACGTGCATTGATCGTGAAGGAAAAAAGGGATGGATCCCCTTTTTGCCGGGGAGTGTCAATGCAGTTGAAGATTGAACGATCAATTCATGGTTGTTTGCTCAAAATCAACTTCCCCGATTTTCGCGGAGGCATCAATACGACAGTCATCGTCTCATCGGTCGCTGTTCAGAAAGAAGAGTAAAATATCGTCAGAAGTAATATAACGATTTATTATTGTAATATTTGTTTACAGACCTTAGTTCGCTTATTCCTTTTATATGTTGGTGTAACAATAAACAAATATCACGCGGCAGATCGGTGTTTTGGTTTTTGCGTCCGTTATAACTAAGCGTTTCCGAAATCTTCGAAGAACAGCGTGGGTCCGAGCGCAGCGAGAGCTGGGCATTAACGGTTTATGAGGCGTGATTGACAAATATATTCCATTCACTCAGCCTGTTGTTGAGATGCGACCACGTGGGATCTGCACAGATTTATGGGGCATCTTATAAATTAACTTCCTATCCATTGTCGGATCTTTATATACCACTTCCCAATGTCTAATCTCATTCATTTTTTAATAACGCATTTACCTGATCCTCATTATACCCCATTAAACCTAACGTTTTATAGCTCTTTATGACTTATTCTATTTCTATTCTCTGTAGGGTACGGTTGTGCACTAAATGCACAAAAAGGTATAAAATAAAAACAACTGGCATGAGGACAAATGTATAAAAAAACCGAAAGTGGACATCATGATAGTACGAGCTATATGCGTAGCATTATATATTGCAAATGAACGTTTTCAGCCTAGGGAGTTTCCTTTATAAATGAATTTACTAATGATACTTGCACTTACCTATTTTATTGCACTTTATTGATTCACCTTGGCACTTTTACTTTTCTAAAACAGCTTTCAATCCCTTGTAAACGTTTTACTTACCTCAATATTGGTTGGTTACCGTATGCCTACAACCAAGGGATGAAAACGAAACCAAGTCGATTTTCCCGCGAAACATGGAGGACGACTGTACAAGACAATAACTATGCGGCCTGGTTCAGACAATGAGTGTACTTATATATATATATATATGCCTGTCAGGCTTTTCGACTATTACGCTACATTTTGGTCATAAATAAAATCTCTTATTACTCTAAAATTTTATGCAAAGAGTTTGCGGAAATTATCACAATTATTAACCTTTCGAACACTGAATCCAAAAAATACAATCTTATTGACAGATAATACACATAACCCACTGTTTGGATTTGTGGAATTTTTAAACATAAACACATCTATAATTGTATATATTGTTGGATTTATATGTTCAAGTTGCTCCAAGTCAGTGAGTTTATGGTTAAGATATCATTTTAGTTAAATGTACTGAACTATATTGCATGTTGTCTTATTGTATAGTTGTCGTCGCTTTTTGCCCTTTTTTCTGTGAACTGTTTCCTTTGTTGATGTTGTTCTCATTGTTTGTCCGTTATTTTCTGATTTTGAGGGGAGCAACCCAAAAAGTTGCTTCTCTCTAAACTTTTACTTAATGTAATCATTCTTTTCTCAGGCGTGAGGCTAGCAACCCCACCCTGTAAACAAAAATTGCTAAAGAAACTTCAGTATGTGAACCTCCTTGCACCAAAAGAAAAAGTCTGTGTAGGAACATGGAACGTCCGAACTATGTACGAGACTGGAAAGCTGCCCAGATCGCCAACGAGATGAAAAGATACGGAATACAAGTGCTGGGAATATGTGAGAGCAGATGGAATGGGAGTGGACTCACCAAATTGTCAACAGGTGAGTCAGTGATCTACTCCGGTCACCCAGAAGATAACCACACGCACACCGAGGGCGTGGCTATCATGATGTCACCAACGGCAACGAAAGCCCTGATACAATGGGAGGCGATTTCGTCCAGGATAATGACCGCCAGGTTCAACTCCAAAGGAAGGAAAGTGTCAATCATACAATGTTATGCACCCACAAACAACGCAGACCTCGAGAAGAAAGAAGAATTCTACAGGCAACTACAGGCAACAATGGACAATACTCCAGCTGGCGACATGAAAATACTAATGGGAGACATGAACGCCAAACTGGGACCAGACAATACGGGAAGGGAACTCATCATGGGTAGAGAAGCTCTAGGAGAAATGAATGAAAACGGAGAACTCTTCGCCGACTTCTGCGCCTTCAACGAACTGGTGATTGGTGGCAGTGTATACAAGCACAAAGATATCCACAAGGCTACATGGGTGTCACCAGACGGGCAAACCAAAAACCAAATCGACTTCATCTCAATCTCAAGGAAGTGGAGGCGCAGCCTACTGGACACAAAAGCAAGAAGAGGAGCAGACGTTGGCTCAGACCACTATCTCGTACAAGGGACAATCCAAATCAAATTAAAAGCTTTCAGGGAATCAGGAGCTGCAGATAGACCACAAGCCAAGTTCAACACTCAAAAGCTGAAGGACCAGGCTACAAAGGACATCTTCATTGCAAGCATAAAGGACAAAGCCGAGACACAAATCAACACTAGCGAAGAGGTCGGCGTTGAAAAGCACTGGAACAACTTGAAAACGGTGTGGAGCCAAACCTGCATAGAAATTCTAGGCAGAAAAAAGAGACAGGACAAACAGTGGCTCACTACGGACACTTGGAAACTAATAGAAGAGAGAAGGACAGTGAAGCAAAAGATTATCCAGTGCACGACGAGCAACAAAAACAGGAGCTGAATGCAAGCTACAATACACTGAACAAAAGAGTGAAGAAAAGTGCCAGGGAAGACAAAAGAAAATATTATGAAACCATGGCAAACGAAGCAGAACAAGCTGCAGGCAAAGGAGACCTCGCCACACTCTACCAAACAACTAGGAACCTTTCGGGCAAACGTTCGACACAGATTAAGCCAATAAAGGACGACAATGGAAAGTCAATCACCAAAGAGGTGGAACAGAGAAAGCACTGGGTTGAACACTTCAAAAGACTTCTAAATCGTCCGCCACCTACAACACGTCCAGCAATACCAACAACGGAAGCAGAACTACCAGTGAACACTGACCCCCCGACGAAATCAGAAGTCCTGAATGCAATCAAGATGCTTAAAACTGGGAAAACACCGGGACCAGATGGAATCCCAGCAGAGGCTTTGAAAATAGACCCAGAGACAACAGCGGACTTGATGACACCACTACTGGAGAAGGTGTGGAAAGAGGGCAAAGTACCCGAGGATTGGAAGAACAGTTACTTATTCAAACTTCCAAAGAAAGGAGACTTAAGTCAATGTAAAAACTGGCGTGGAATTATGCTTCTGTCCATTCCAAGCAAGATACTAAGTCGCATCATCCTGGAGAGAATCAAACAAGCCCTAGATGAAAAACTTCGTCCGGAACAGGCTGGATTCAGGAGAAACAAATCATGTATTGATCAAATCGCCACTCTACGGATCATCATTGAACAAAGCTTGGAATGGCAGTCACCTCTCTATCTCAACTTCATCGACTTTGAAAAGGCCTTCGACAGCGTCGATCGAGAGGTCATTTGGAAACTACTTCGCTACTACGGGGTCCCATCGACAATTATACACCTCATCCAACAGTTATACGACAATGCTGCATGCCAAGTAATCCACAACGGGAAACTTACGGAAGCCTTCGAAGTGAGGACGGGAGTGAGGCAAGGCTGTCTACTATCACCAATGATCTTCCTGATTGCAATTGATTGGATAATGCGACAGACAACGGCAACCAACGAGGGAACAGGCATAAAATGGACTGACACAAAAGACTTGGAGGATCTGGATTTCGCCGATGATATATGTCTGATTTCCCATAAACTGGAAGATATGCAAGTGAAAAGTAACAAGTTGGCAGAAGAAGCATCAAAGATAGGACTTCACGTGAACATAGATAAAACAGAGATGATGAAGATTCCTAGCCAACATCAACAACACCAACAGACCACAATAAGCATAAATGGGAAGAACCTGAAAGAAACAACCTCCTTCACCTACCTGGGAAGCATCGTCTCAACTACAGGCGGAACTGACGAGGACATCAAAGCCAGAATCGGAAAAGCAAGACAAGCTTTCATTACTCTCAAATCTGTGTGGAGGTCAACAGCAATCAGCATCAAAAATAAGATCCGGATTTTCAACTCCAATGTGAAGTCAGTGCTACTATACGGATCAGAGACTTGGCGAGTCATAAAGAGCATCTCAAACAAACTTCAAACCTTCATTAACAACTGTCTCCGCTCAATACTCAAGATCAGATGGCCAGAAAAGATCAGCAACAGGGATCTCTGGGAGCGAACCAATCAGGAACCGATTGTGAAACAAATAGGCAGAAAGAAATGGAGATGGATTGGCCATACGCTGAGGAAACCATCAAGTGACATCACTAGACAAGCCCTCGAGTGGAACCCGAAAGGGAGGCGGCGAGTTGGTCGTCCAAGGGTGACTTGGAGGAGGTCATGCGAGGAGGAGATGAAAGCATGTGGACAGACCTGGAGCAGGGTGAAAAAGTTGTCAGAAAACCGAAGTCAATGGAGGTGCGCAGCTGAAGCCCTATGTTCCTCTAGGAACTAAAGGATACAATAATAATAATAATATATATATCAAGTATTTAGCTGTTGAAATATTATTAACTTGTAGACAATCTACAATTTGAGACTATATCATACTTGATCGTGCCTGTAAAAAAAGCACGCATTTTCATGTTAATTTGTAAATTTATGTGAAATACTTCATTATTATTAATTATTAACAACATATGTGGTCCCAATTTAATCTTAAGCGTTATTTCTAGTCTAAGGAAACCAGAAATTGAGCTCGAAGTCGTACAACACGACAAACTGTAGATGCAAGGTGTTCTGATAGTGATGAACAGCTGGTAGGAAGTCAGACGGAAAAAGCCTCGTTAGCCTTATTGAGAGGCTGGGATTTCCGATATCAGGTCATATGCGTCCGGCAAAGGACCAGGTTCTCCAGGTAACAGCCACTCAAACAGTACAGCCTGGACAATAGACTTTCATCGCGTAGTTAAGAAATTGATAACTTAGGCCTTAGTCTTACCCACTGTGTCACAGCAGAGAGAATTCAAACTGGGAGGAGCCTATAAGGAGTCATACCTGAAAACTTGGTTAGGGACGGTGACAAACAAAAATAGTTACCAATATAATCTAACATCATATGAGGGGCAAAAGGTGTTTTGTGCCAGGAAGTCTCTGGATAATTTATCTTTCTTGAATAATTTGCTCATCTTCACCTGCAGGGTCAGTGGAAAAGCAACGCAGACAATCAGCATTCCAAGGAACAGGAAAGTGGCGACTATTATTCGTTATATACCAGCCTTCTAAACATGTTATTGAAAAAGAACAAGCATATTATTTTAATTCCGGCAGTTGATGACGATCTTTGGAGACAGGCAAGAACAACGAGACTCGCCAGGCTAAGGGCTAAACTGGCTGCGTAACCTAGACTTAGGTTACGAAAAGACAAATGACTTCATTTCTCCTCAGCAACAACAGATTAGTGAGTTCGCTAACATTCACATAATGTAAGCAACTAAATTTCCCAAGATATCCGTACCGTAAATGCCTAGTCACCTTGACCTCAAATAGCTTTAGCGAACCCTCATGAAGACAAATAATTGTCTGCTTCGATGTTTCACAAGCCCTCGATAAGGAAATGGAAATTAGTTTTCTGCTAAAAAAACGACCTCGTCTATATATATATGTATATTTTGGCAGTTAAATGAGGTACCAGTAACGAAATACATCCCTAGTAAATCTTCTCTTATGGTTCCTAACCGTATGACTCAACGACTGCAAACAATACAGAAGATCACAATCGCCGTAATTTTAATATACAGTTAGTGTCAATATCCAGGTCTAACCACACTAGACTTCACTCTATCCTTGGAAGACTTTCGGGAACTATGCTCAATAACCAACGCAAAATACAAGAACACAAATTGGTGACTCAAGAGCTTTTTATTCTCTCACCAATACAGAGCCAACCATTATGTTATTGTACACAAATTCTAAGAATAAATGTCATAACAATAAATCACAATAATACTTGTCATAGTTTTTCTTTGTCCTCCAACGAACAGTGAACGATGAAACGATGACTGCAGTATCGGTGACTCTCGCCTAAATATAGAGTTGGGCTTGAGCAAACAACCATGAATTGATCTTTGAAACCTTCAGCTACATTGACAAAGGGAGTGTTTAAAATTTCAGTCATCTACGTATTTAACATGTCTCCTAAAATTCTGGATTTCTGTTTTCAGACACCCGTTTTGATCACGATACGGAAAAATTGAAGACTGCGAAACCACTCCTACGTATTTGAATTAAGACCTGTATTTTGGCCAGTTCTCATTCACTCCTACAACTATGATTTTCGCTCGGTTCATTGGCAATCACTGTAATATGACTTCGGAAATCTAATAACAGCATAAAGCCTATTACTTAATAGCTACGTGCGAACCACAGATAATCTAATTAAGAACATCCAGCGTTAAATTAACTTAATTTCATATTCCACAATCAACATACGTCTGAGTTAAAGTTTTCTACATTCTATCAAAGTTACTAAATAAAAACACGAATATCTGGACTTGAAATGGGGTCTTTAGCACCAAATTTTACAAGTGAGTGTCTGAAACACAGTGACCAACATAAAAGTCACAGAAAAACAGGTAGTCATTATCATAGCAAGTGTAAATGTGTATATATTAGGAGGTTTAATTTCAACTAGCTCGGCGAAGTTAAGATCCCCTTATTACATATTTCAACTCACATAAAAAATGTATTGAAATTTCAGGCCGACATTACTGAAAGTTACTTCACTAACTTAAGTAAGGGTTACTGATTTCAGAGAGGATGCGTACTTCTACATACCGAGAACAATAACAGGAAAAAACATGCACACCGAAAATTAAAATGTCTTAAATTACTTTGCATGTACACAGCTATATTACCTTTCGCCTGAACTTAATATCCCATATAAATTTCATATGTCCACTTTCCTTAATCCACACTAGCTTGGCCACATAATATTTGGTGGAAATCCTCCTTACAGTGCTCTTCTCTCGTTATTTACGTTCTCTTACATCAGAATTATCATTTTTGATAACAAGAAATGAAGGAAAATACTCTTCAGTATCAAACTCAATCCACCGTTGTCTGACTTTCTTAAGTTGCTCAGTAGTAACTCACCATTGAAACAGTGAACAACTATATATCAACTTTTAGGTGGCGGAAATAAAAGTGTGTGGAGTTTCTGGGCGTCCAATCATCTGCAGACTATTCCTCTTATATGGGGGTATTATTACCATTTATTCAATGAGTTGAGGTAAGTATAATGTATCCTCACATCACTGTATGAATTATGAGAATGCATTTCAGTTGACTGGGACTCATATGTAGCATTCACATAGGTTGATTGTTAATGTTCAGTACTTCAGGGTTTAAGTATTTTTGAAGAGCTAATTTCAGTCAGCTTACAATGTGAAAATCCGTGCTTTTTGGGTTAATACATTTAGTGAACCACAATTTTAATGGCGATGTATATTGCCAGTTTCGAGGCTTAGGGTGTTGACGTTCACTACAACTACACAGGAATGTGGAAGCATTTGTAGTATAGTTATATCTAACTGAGCTTTTGAATTCATTCATCATGAAGGTTAGTTTTCCGAAATCACACTGCTGGTTTGATGCGAAAAGTGGTTCAGCTGAATGAAGTCTTCTTAGCTTCTTGTCCGTTAAAACAGTCTTTATATACGTTTGCTTAGCGCAATAAAAAAATACTTGGTTTCTAGTCAGTTTGCTTTCAAAGTTTTCAAGACTTTTGTTTCTAAATGGCGCTGAATTAACCAAAATGAGTTTCAGAGTTTAATTTCAAGGAGCACTTTTTTCGTGCTTAAGTGATATTTCTATGAATTTTCTATTTATTAATATCCAAGGGAGCGAGCATGTACACCTATAGGATCCATACTATCAAACAGATATTACTGATTGCATAAGTACCTTTGCCTAAGTACCACTGTTATCTATTCCTGCCTAGCTTTTAATTAGGTCAAAAGACAGGTTTATTTGATTTAAAAGCTTGCAAAGAACAATATTATTGAACAATCTAATACTTGATGTGTGAACCTTATATGCGATTCCGGATCCAGGTGGAGGGTCTAGCTTAACATTTGATGACTTGAATGTTGTTACATTCCTTTTTTATTAAGCACCTATGTTTGTCTTGATCTTCTCTGAATCAGGTCATCAGCTCTGAGGTTGGTTCTACGAGAAATAATGTCTCAAAACCGACATAGTTCGCCCTTGACTTTTATGTACTTCTGTGTTCTCTTATCATATAAGTGGTTTCAACCTGATGAGAAGAAAAATCCATTATCATTCCTTATGATTACATTCCTTCTCAGTCCAACGTATGGTACGAAGAAATGCAGCCTGATTTGTTGTCTCTCATATGATGAATTAGTCACTCTAATTATTGACAACGCGGCCTTTATTTTGGACTCCTCCGAATATGACTGTCATTTTGAGTCAGAGGGTGGCTGTTTGAACGCAATTATGAAATTTGGACTTCAAAAGAAAAGCAAGTAGAGAAGGGAAAGTAATACCGGTGATTCCGGAAGGGGTTCTACCAAAGGATTTCTTCAACTTCGACCTCGGTAATGCAAACTTCAAAGTATTTTGGGTATTTAAATATGACTTAGCGTGCTGTTTGATAGATTACAAGCCTTTTTAATAGGATAAAGCCGGCATTTTGAATATTAACAAGTACAGAACATAATGACTTACAGCATATCTCAGAATGTCTTCTAGCCTCATAATTCAGGTGATATTTTCATATATTGTACAATTCAAAATGCATGAGCATGGATATATGTTATTTTGTTAACTGTACTTTTAACGTAAATGAAATATATTACTCAGCCTTTCCGACTGTTTTTAATAACTTTCTGTATTCTCTTCTCTCATGTGCAATGAGACGTCTGACTGCTTACTTTGACTTTCGCTATGCATGATTCAGAGGTCAAGAAGATTGAAAGCTTCTTTAAATATAAATTTGTTTAAAATCTTGGTCGTTTGAAATTTTTTAAATATCACCTTTTTTCTAAGTGTAAATCTGAGACTCTGTTATAGAATCATAAAATAAAAGGCTTGTAATTGCTTCACGTAGCCAAGTATTCTTTTTACGTATTTCAGCTATCACTACGCACATACTTACATACTTAGTATAACTATCTTAAAGGCACTGATTCTTCCTTAGTCATAAAAGTGTTGTGAGTTGCCTGTTGTATTACATTGCATAGGTAGTATATACTTCCATACGGTGTAAAGATGAACTTACTTTTAAGTGCATAACCAAATTTTATTTTGCGATAGCACGGTAACTAACAAGACTTGGTAACAAATTTTAAAATCAGAAGAATAAATAGTTTAACTGTTTGTGAATAAGACTGCCAATTGGGAAAAGATCTTTGAAGATCACTACGCATCCAAAATACGTGATCGCATGCGCATGAAATCTTTTGTGGCTTTTCTATACAAAGGTAATACAGCAAGTTTCTCACACGTAAAGTACTATAAAGAGGTAGGCATTTCCTTCTGATGTTTTATTGATTAAAAGATGCATGTAAAACATTTCCACAAGCAACGATACATAACTATAATAGTATGAGACGGTTAGCACATGAAGTGTATGGAGGGTAGTTCCCTTCACACCCTCAGATTTTCGTCTCAGCTTATTGATTTCGCTAGTGCTCTTAAAATGGTAGTTTATTTGTTTTGGCTTCAGTAGGTAAAAGTGGCTAGAACTGGTTAAATTTAACATGGAAGTTGTCCCTTTTTGTTTTATCTATCGATAATAATACTACTGGGAATATTAATATAATGTCATTTGAAAAAGCTTTGAAATTACTGATATCCATAAGCCTCTACATTCCGTTTTCCTAATACGACCTCCTCTTCATGATTCACTTTCGATTCAGAATGAACTCACAAAGCACTACATCACGAAACAACGAATTTCGTGAACAAATCTTTGATTACTCAAAATATCTATCAGCAGAAGATGAAAACTCCAGTTGGAAGCGTTCAACTAGTGATGCAAGCTTTTTTCTCGGTGGAAAATTACCAACTGACGAAAGGTAACGCGGAGTTTGCAGTCTTATAAGTGTTCATTAATAATATTTTTAGTGACACATCGGGAAATGTTTCAGAGCATTCAAGAGTTTATTGGGATTTACCAGAAGCTGTGGAAGCCTCAACTCCTGGCTGCGGAACAGACAGGTCACTTCGCAATTATGAAGTGCGAAAGTCAGAAAAACTCTCAGTTGGTTCGGGTAAATAAACGCATTTTTTATCGTAAATTAAAATACATCCCTCTGAAATGTCGAAAGAGCTGTAATTAAGTGGTTTAAGAAGTCCAGTTTCATTCAACATGTCATCTGACCTGTTTTGGCTTGAGGATCTAGATAGTATTTCCAATCATGTAACACCTACTTCTTACCCGATGGTTCATGCGTCTCCCTTAGATTTGTGGGTTAAGATGTTATCACTAGCCCAGAGACTAGGACTTTGATTATTTCAGGCTAATTTAATTGAAAGAAATTCTTGCAAAATAAAAGTACACCAGTCCATGTAGTTAGGTGTCTTCGATATCTTTGAAGATTTTAAAGCAGTTAAGCATGGTTAATAATAGTTAACACACAGTATAAAGTTCATAAATGATGTCAGCTAATGAAAGATGTTTTAGGAATTTCTTCGTAATTTAAATTATAAGGCTACAAAATTAAATGTTTTGATTTCAGCTTTTAAATCAAAGAACATTTGTTCCTAAAATCAAATAAATTCGTATGTTTAGTCTATTTTGTAATCATTTTATTACAATTGTACCTTCACCTATGATGTTTTATCATACCTTACATTGAAGTACTCAACTAAATAATACGTATGTAGTGCATTTGGCATTGTATTAAATTAATGTTTTATTGTGAAAATTGTAACAACTTAGCAAAAATTTCATTTATAATATTTTCATGTATCATGCTTGCTGTTATTATAGTAAATTATTTATTTTAACTATGTTGCATATTAAATTCATATAAGGATGACGAAACATTTAGTATACAGTTGGTGGAATCAACGTAATTCAACAACTGTTTAAAATTCAGTTCATCGATACCAGGAAATGTACTAGTTTCAAACAAAGTTGCCAAATGAATAAATAACAAAACCGCAGAATAAGTTCGATCAGTTGTTTCTTTGTTTATTATATATGCATAAAATGTCAACCAAAAAATGTCATCCTGATGAACAAAACATGCTTTCAAACATAACTGTAGTTGAATATACATTCTTTTTCTGTAAGTGTATCAGGGTTGTTATTCTATCACTAAGCATGTCTGTTTTATCAACAGTTTAATAAAAGCAAACATATGCTCATCGTCGCCAAAAACCTAGTCAATGTTTTTGTGTGCTCGACAACTTGTTTCTTCCTTTAATACTAGTGTGGATAGTTGCTTAATCTTGAAGTGCTATAACAAATACGATTATATGGATGATTTAATCATGAGCTGACATCAGTTAGAGAACCACTGGAAAACCTGGGAGTACTGGACAGCTGTTTCGTTCTAGTTTGGGACTCTTCAGAAGTATGAAACCATCGGGAAGCCGTGACCAGTAGGGTACAGCAGGTTGAAGGTAAGGCAGTAACTCATCGAAGAAGACATTGCGAAATGGTCGCGCTATGTCGTGAACTGGCAGAAGTTAGAATTCATGCGCCATCCATTGGATCGGGTCCCAGTAGCTCAATGGTCTACGAGCTCGCCTTGTAACCAGAAAGTCCTGGGATTGAACCGTGGCGGTGGGTGCGTACTGCTGAAGAGTCCCATACAATCAAACAAAATCTCTACAAAACAAATACTTGAAAATACGATTATGATTTTATAAATGAATGAAATAAATACTACTTATTCGAGACTTTGGTCATTTGTTTGTAATTATTACAGTGTCTTCTTCTTATTGTTTTAGCCACATCAAGAGTTCAAGTGCATCGAGTGCATTTTCAAGAGCATAATATATCACCAGGACTTTCTGTAGTACGTAAAGATGGTACAAATCGTTCACAGTCTACACCAATTTCTCCCTTTCAAAATATTGAAAACTCACATTTACTACAACAGTATCAAGAGAAACAACAACAACAAAAAGACTATAACATTGATTCAACTCATCATGTTTCTGTTGAGCATCATCATCGCCGTCATCATTCAACATCTGGTAAAAATCAGTCAATATCATCATCAACTTCTAAATTCATTATGAAATCAACTGATCATCAATCTGATCTTATTAATCATGATACATTAATTCTTGGTAATAAAGCTGTAAAAAAAGAGTGTATCAAGGAATTAACATCATCATCGTCTTCATCAAGTATTCTAAGTAATATGTATGATGCATGCATGAATAATAATAATAATTTCAATGAGAATGATGGTAATACTCATGAAAATAGTAATTTTCACGTAATTGAACAAAAAATGATATCAGAAATGGAGAAATTACGATTGATATCATTATCACCGTCATTATTGTCAACAACACAGTTATTTGATAATTTAGATGATACAATAACAACACCAATGGAAGAAGATGCTACACTGTCTAACCAAGGAGTAGTTAAGGATGAAATTAAAAAGCTGCTAGATATGAACCGATTGAAGGAAGAGTATAAGGTAAATAAAGGATTTAATTATTAAGTATTTAATATGATTTTATAGCAATGCTTATAATAATGATAATGAAATCTATCATGTCTAAATTTAATCTCGGCGCGTCATGAAATGGATTTCCAACAGGTTGCAGACTTCAGTTAACAAACTGGCCGATGAGGCCGGCAGAGAAGACAGGACTACAGGTGAATATAGAGAAGACATAGATGAATAAGATGACCAACCAACCGCAACAACAACAACCAGCACCAATCATCATCAACGGGAGAGATTTAACTAAGGTTACTTCCTTCACAGTTTCAACCATGAGCAGTCGAAACGGATAAAGATGTCGAAGCAGGCCAGAATAAGAAAGGCAAGATACACCTTCATCAACTCGAAGCCATTTTGGAAATCTTCTGCACTCCTCAGCATGAAGAACAAGATTCGGATTTTCAACACAATTGTCAGCGGCACGAAAATAATTTCCAACAGGTTACAAACTTTTGTCAACAGCTGCCTACTTGTCTGACTGCATACTGAAGATCAAATGGCGGGTCAGAAATAATTTGTATCAAGAAACTCTGGCTGGGAACAAACCAACCAAGAGCCGATTGCTCGACAAATATGTAAGAGAAAATGGATATGGATAGGGCATACGTTGAGGAGGCTGTCGAACGACATCGCGCGCAATGTAGGACATCGCTCGAGTGGAATCCCAATAGGAAACGACGTATGGGGCATTGGTACGAGGATGACATGAAGCAGATCGTATGAGAAGGAGATGAGAGATTATGGGTAATCGTGGACTCAGTTGAAAAGGACAGCAGAAAATAGAGCAGAATGGAGATGTGTTCTTGAGGCCATATTTTCCACTCGGAACCCAAGGGAATAATAATAGCGTTTGATCTGCGTCATTCATTTTCAACGGATGCATTTTAAATGAGGGAATTTAACATAGCGTTCACTCCTACTCAAGTTCGTTGACACAGTTTAACTGGTATTCATGCGCACATATGAGTATGATGACTGACAAAAAATATCTGTATGATGCGTAAATGAACACACAGAATTATTTACTTAGTTTAACGTGTTCATCCACACTTATTGTTCAGACACAAAAGTTTTCCTTCGAATTTTGTATTGAGACTAACTTAGTGTAAGGTTGAAAATGTCAAAAAAAAAACAATCTGAATCCAACTGTAAACATCCAATTTCTTATCAAATCTGACCATTTTTTTAATTATTGGATTAAAAAATGTTTTAAGTTAATATTCTTATCAGTATAATTAAAGTCCATACCGCACTGTTCTAATTATGTGGATGAATTCACAATGACAATTTAAATTTGCTCTATATACAAACTTGTATTAAGCTATACATTGTGGTGTAATTTGTGATTTCATTAAGTTTCCACACTAGGTTCTAAGCTCTTATGTAAAATTAATTTCAATGTTTATTGTATGACCAAAGTAATGTAAACTATAGAGAGTTATTTTGAAATATCGTATAAGTTGAAACCTTCAGAATAAAAAGTGTCATTACAAGTCAATCAGTCTGCCAAATCTTTGAGAACAATAATTCGAATCAAATGTTTTCTTCCACTCCTAATGCTGTGTTGATGTATTCTAGTACTTTTCATATAACTTTTTCTTTCAAACAGAAATCAGTTTCGAAATACAATAAATTTAATGTATTTTGTTGTATGGTATTTCATACAAGTCAGATAACCCGAATTCTTCCGCAAATCAAAACAAATCATCTATCAGCCTTGGTGTAATTATATATATATATAAAGTCGTAATTTACAAGCCACATATATACATAAAAACTTTCACACAATAGGCTGCAAATAACTAACAAACCTTTATTTACTACTAGTTAAGTACCACTTCTAAGTGTTAAAATATGAAGCGATTAGCTAATCAAGCATAAGTATACGGTTACAAAATAACTGTCTTTTCATTATGGATAAATGTGCGTTGGTGGCACAGCTGTAGAATGCTCACCAACCACGCAGGTGATTCGGGGTTCCATCCCAGGCCGACTCACTCCTTTACCCAGCTAAGTCAGTAATAAGACTGGTAAAGAGGGATGGTTGGGCAATAGGCTAGCAACCGAATCCTGTAAAAATAATTACCACTGCTGGCGAAACTTCAAAGCTCTGACTTGAAGCTGTATGTTCCAATGGGAACGTAAAGGAATAAAATAAAATAATAAGTAATACATTATGGGTAAGATTTTATTTTGATAAAGTTTCACAGTGTTATACGGTAATATTTACTGATGACGTTTCAAACACAAATTATTGCTCATAATCATTCATATCAAGGTACTCCCATAACTTTCTTGTATAACACTGTGATTTTATCAAAAAATGTTATCCACAATGAAAGTATACTCTACCATAGTGGCCAAGTTTTATCCTTATATCAATAACGGTCCTTTCATTAACGCCTGCTTGACCTATGGGGATTGACTAGATTTTTGTCGTTTTACTCATTCTCCTGAGCGTCATGTAAACTAATAAATATTAATTTTTTGCGAATTAATGCATTCATCTCTTCATCGAAGACTGAAAAATAACGAACTGGAATGAAAAAATCAATATTAGCAGAATTTAAATAGTGGGTGAAAAGGTTTTGCGAATTCAATTCAACTTGTTTCCTGATTTCTTTTGCTAGTTTTTACCTGCTAAAAATTATATTTTTGAGTATAAGGTCCCTATTATATGGCAGTAGGAACCTCAAAGGCCTATACTGTTTTTATTCAGTTCTTACAGTAATTGGCATTTCAATTAAACAAATAAATAAAGCAATGAAAAAGAAATGCTATTCACATTGCCTTTATTACATTTGAACTGAATCCCACTCTTATTTATTTACTTGACTGTCTAGTGACCTATATAGTCTGTCATTTATAGTGTTTTCAACACCTTTTGTAAAAATAATCTAGTGGTACTGATACTTTTTCAAAATTAAAGGATAAGTGTGGTAATAAAACTGTTTTTGTAAATAAGACTTTAAAGTGACATATGGAGGCTGTTTCGTCTAAAAGAAAAATTTATATAACTCACACATCACTAAACCAGCCTTTGTCAATGGGATATATATATAAGTACAACTTCCTAGAATCATAACTCAGTTTGTTTCTTGTTCGTCAATTACGTCATCAACTGTGACAATTTTTAATGGGTAGTATTCTTAACACTATATGACCTTAAAGCATGTTTTTATGAGCTCATTCCTTTCCTTGTTTGTGAAAACAGTAAAAATTCATATATATATATATATATATATATATATATATCAGATACTGAATTATTGGTATCTATACGACGAACAAAGATTGAACTCTCAATCTCTCCCTTCGTCTGAGTTAGTTTTAATAGCTTTTGTGCACATAGATTTAAACGTGGTCTAGTCAAGACTTTGTACTATAAAGCGAGGAGAATATGCTCTATAGAGAAACTAGAGGAGGAGTTTGAGTTCCTTGAAAATATATTGAAGAGAAATGGGTATCTTCAAAGGTTCATCAACAAGTATGGAAGATCTGAAGTCACAAATGTAAATCAAATCACAGTGGAAAAAAACCCGTCTACGTTCAGCTTGATTATAAAGGTGAAAATATTGCAACGATGATCAACAGAAGGCTGAGTACATCACTAGCCATAGCCTATCCTGCAGCTAAGCTCGTTCCCGTCTATCGAACAACTTGCTCTTTGGTGCAATCAAAAATCGATAGATATCCTTCTCATATTACCTCCAACTCTGTATACAAATTTACATGTATCTGCGGGAGCATTTACATTGGAAGGACAGAAATAAAGGCATATCCACGATTTTCTGAACATGTACCAAAAAGCTTACGTCTAAAGGGAACAAATGCCTTAAACAGTGCCATCACCAGGCATCTCCTCGACACGAGCCATGAGGTGGACGTCGAAAAGTCGTTCAAAATTATCAGTAGGCAAAAGAGCTCAATTCTCCTGCTGAAGCCATTGCCATCAAGCGCTTGAAACCTGATTTATGCGTCCAGAAAGAAGCGGTTATCAGTCTTTCTTTGCCCTGGTAACTGGATAATTTCACCTCTCTTTCTTCCGAATGCGAAATGCTAAAAGTTTCCATTGTGTATGATTATTATTGTTCGGAATAGTGTTTAATATTGCATATTTATATATGTATATATTTTTAGTATATGCGTATATTGATCGATTGATTTTTGTTTCAAATGAACTCTGTGCAAGTATGTTAAAATTGTTGTTGTAGGTATATTTAATAATGTCTTTGCCATGTAAGCAGCTGACGAGAAGGCAACGAAATAAAAGATGGTACCATTTTATTCTGCTAAAACTGTTGTTCTTGCTTTGTTCAAATTCATTAAGGGGAATAAATGTATGAAATTAGTTTTAGGTGTTATCATTGACTTGTTCTACTATTTAGTTGTGGTTTGTCCATAGTTAAGATTATAACTTTTTCAGGTAAACCATACTCTCTTGCTGTGTTATAGGTATAACATACAGTTTTCACGACGGGGTCAACATAACTGTATCAGATTCTATAGTGTAAATTGTTTTCTTGGTGCGGTTTTTCAGTGAAGTATAGGATTAAAATTTCATCTTACTTGAGACTAATTAATAACATCAATGTACTTGAGCCGCATGGGTTCATGATGTATCCACTTAGACTCAAATTTCAAATCTATTTCTGTAAATGAAAATGCAAAGGCCATTAGGCTATTGAGCTCCTATAGTCACCTCTTTTCTGATAGGTGTTAGTTGTTGTCAACTGTTATTTATGATTTCAGATGTAGTTATAGTATCTGATAAAAAAGAATTACTAGGGTAACTAATAGCAACACTTAAGCCTATACGTTAAAAGAAACTGATAGCCTCATTTCTGTAATATAACCAATTTTTGGCCTATTTCAAACTGACACTATAATTCCTTCAAAGATGTTTTAAAGATATCAGTGACCAAAAGGTTTGGAATTTTGGACAGTGAAGATTGGTTATTGTGTGTTTTCCTTCCACACAGGGTGATTTCTCACCATTTTGCAATGTGCGTCGGTGGCACAGTGGTTAGGACTCTCGCCGACCATGCACATGGTCCGGGGTTCGAGCCCACGCCGGCGCACACCTGATATCCGTGGTCGGCCTGCAAAATTTGGGCTACCGATATCCATGCTGAAAATTCCATACTTGTACCAAAAATACAGTGTGGAATCAAGCTGTAAATCAAAAATAAAAAATAAATAAAATAATAAAACTACCACGAGGAATTTGACTTGAAGCGTCGCCTGTGAAGTAAAAAAGAGCACCAGAGGCTGCATTCTTGTGACAGCTGGTCATCATAAGAAATTACTACTCATGTAAAATCTGCTTCAGAGTTAAAAATTAGTGAAGCATTGTGTTGAAAGCGTCACAACTTATGATTACTTGGATTGTCATTTCAGTGGAGTCAACACTTTTTCTCATGTCATGTACGACAATACGACAGCTAAAAGCAACTACTGTCCAGTACAGTGTTCAGCTGTTCACACTGATCAGTAATATATATCCTGCTTCGAAATTAGATCAGCCGACTTAATTGAAAGAACAGAATCCCAACAAATATCAATAGTTTTTTTGTCGGTAAAAATCTTGATATAGCAAAAATATTCATTCAGATATTTATAAAACACAACATAATCAAGCAAAGAATATTCTTTTCAATAAATTCCTCTTCTGGCTCTACAATTATATACATGTTTATATACACAGAATATTCAAGGTTGGTAGTTAATAACAATATTAGTGTTTTTTAAATAATATCGATTTGTAAAGCAAGATCAATATTGTTATTAACTACCAACCTTGAATATTCTGTGTATATAAACATGTATATAATTGTAGAGCCAGAAGAGGAGTTTATTGAAAAGAAAATTCTTTGCTCGATTATGTTGTGTTTTATAAAAATCTAGATTCTGATAGAAATCTTCACATCATCAAGTATAGTTATGTCACGTTCAGTCTATATTTATTAATACACGTGTAAAAATTTTCTTGGCATTATGCAGAAACAATTCCTAACTGGACATATTGGTGCATAACCAATAAGCGCCCAGGCATACACACATTTGTAAATCTTTAAATTTGTAGTTTAAATAGAAATATGGAATCAGGCACAACAACAAAGTGTAAAACCCTACATGTGCGAATTTATTCAAGTCCATCAAATTACACAGATTCATGTGTGAATCCATATATTGAATCGATAAAATATGACATTTTAGTAGGAATAGATTTCATCATCCCAATTACTGATATTTTTGATTTTCAACTTAAAGAAAAACTTACTCATTGTTAGGAATAGTATTTCAACACAAATTTAGTACAATATAGATATTAGGGAATCTAACACAGAATGGTTTCTTAACATCATAAAGAAATGATAGACAGGTGAAAAAAATCATAGTGATCAGAAAATGAAAGATTGTAAAAATTCATATACTGAAAATAGTTTTCACTGCCGTTTCACTTCTGTCTAAAATCAAAGAAAATACAAGAGGAGTATGGTGATCCCAGCTAGGCAATTTTAATGAAATTTGCTCTCTTTAATGTGATGGGAGATCTCACCTATCATACATAAATAATACACATGACACCTGAGATATATATACTTTAGACTTTGTACGACGGTTGGGCTGCAGATGGTGAGTGTATTCATGGCTTTCTGAAATAATTGTAAAAGAAGTTTACACTTTAAAAAAATATAAATCACATAATCTATTTGTGGACTCTGAACAATGGCCAGTGGCTCAGGATTACAGTACTCTCCAACCACGCTTATAGTTCGGGATGACAAACTTTTAAACCTGGCCCAGTTTAATAACTGGTAGTAAGCCAGGAAAAGATGGAAGACTTAGAAGGAGGCTAGCAACCCCACTCCTTAAGAAACACCATGGCTACTGAAACTTCAAAGCATAAAGCTTGAAGCTCTATATTGCACTCGGAACCCAAAGGAACACAAAAAATCACCCGCTGATTGTGCTTTTCTTCAGGGAGTTATGTTACCGAGTAATCAAAGTCAAAAAATTTTAAACCTTATATAGAGTTAAACGAAAGAGGACTAAAACAGTCGGACTGTAATGTGTGTGTGTGTGTGCTTCAATCCTTTATGCCTTTGACTTTCACTGTATGTAAGATAATTGTTTGAATATGCAGTAATATAAGGGCCACCTGAAGAAAACTACAACCAATCAGTAGTCAGTGTTCACAAATGGGGTTTTTACTAAAACAGAGTGGAAACCTATTTCTCGATAATTTCAGGAGGCTATGAATACATTCAGTCTCTATCTAAATTGAAGTAAATCACAATAAGGAAGTATTTTTGTCAAAATTTCTTCTATTTCTCCTTATTTTTCTCAACAGTCATTGGAACTTTCAGAGTCACTCTGAAGAAACAAAAGACTAATGAAAGCAGTGAAAGCAGACTACATTTTTGATCTCGAAAGCATTTAAGAAAAGATAGTAAAATATCTAATTAGACTGAAGGAAGGAGGAAATCATTATATTGAAATTAATGATCACCTATTTCACGATTATATCAATCTATGATATTCATTTCAGTTTTTTTCATATAGCAAGTTCACTTTATTAAAAGCACATATAATCTATGGGATTACATGTTTAGATGGATATATTTACTGAATGAATAAATAAATACTTTATTTTCTTGTGACCTATATAATAAACAATAATTTGCATTTAACAGACAAATAAATATTAGTTTATGTTCACTACTACCATCATTCGTTTGCCTTGTGTAAATAAAAGTGTACTGTGGGTTTGTATACATTTTATTTTACTTTAAATGTTCACCTTCATTAATAAATTAGAACATCAATTTCAAGAAAAAAGGCTTTCACTAGATAATAGCTGTCTAGTCCTAAGTATCGATTGAAATTTCTCGATTAGTTGTAAACTACAGTCACTGAGGCAAGTAATATGATCTGTTTGTGCGTCTAAATGCACTTTAGTTTGATACCACATGTTAGATCTTATCATCTACTGACTGGTTCGTACACATTATCCAGCCACACAGAAAACCAGCCGTATACACAGCGGCCAGCTTAAGTCATCGGGCTACCTAAATCTTTCTATTCATCAAAATGCATCGTTTTTACTCGATTTTTAAATTATTCTAATCGTCTAACTACCACAGTGAGTCGCAACCCATATTCGCGAACTATTTCAAATAATTTTCTACCTACAGCTAGGGTTTTCTTTGAAGGTAACAGGTAACGTCGGATGGAACGATACTCCTTCAGATACTGTTATATCGATTATTGTAATATTCGAAGATTCTGTACAAGGGTTAAATACGTCGCTATGGAGCTCGTCAAAAAGTTCTGTATTATTAAAAACACAATTTTTCAGAATAAAGCTATTATTATTTAATTTGAAGTCTGAATCCAGTGTTACTATTGATTCGGTTTAGAATCATGGATGGTGAACGCGACTAACTTTGGTATTACATGCATGCTTTTCTGATGATGATGTATTAAACCCAGTTAATTCAAATATCTTGTCAAATGATATCGAATGTTTCCATGGTTTAAGACCCTACTGCATACTACCTATATTACTAATAAACAGCTGGAGTAGTTTAAAGCCAATGATTGATGCCTACAAGTTTTGCTAGACATTCCAAGCTGGTATATACAACGTTTTATAGGCTGGTGAAATGCTAGGATAACGTACATTTAGAGTGAACAAAACTATCTTCACAGGAAAAAACAAGACTGAAACATCCGTTTCAAATGTTATTACGTCATCAGTACATTTTCACCTGAGATAATGTTTTCCTTATCACTAGTTCCAGCCCTAGAAACTTCATTACAAACCCAAAAATAAGCTTAGGAAAGTGTACCAATTTCAATCAAACAACAGACAATAAAAATAATTTTTCGAGACTGGAAACCACGCTAGGCTAATTAAATCTTATTTGTTTTTAATCACTACATCCTAATTAGCATAAATTTACTGTGTTTGTTTCCAGACTATTGCAAATTGTGAATATTTGTTAACTAAAGCGCGTCAAGCATGTGAGAATCCATCTGATCTGAGTATTTTAACTACTGATCTCATAAAACATGATGGTCTTCTGGAAACTCTTGCATCAAGATTAATCAAACGAATTCCATCTACTACAGAAGTACACATCATTGATTCATCTCAAGATACGCATGCATCATCGTCACTCAATGATAATCTGGATACAAGTGAACAATTAACAGAATCTGAAGACAGTTCGAATGGGAAATCTTTGAAATTATTTTCTGGTAAAACAGATCTGGATCCTTTAAAGTTAAATCAGTATAACGAGGCTAACAAACGCGTCGTTATTGGTTCAGCCCGACTGTTAAGCCAGGTATGTAGATATACATTTTTCACTTATGTACTGTTATTTATTTTATGAATATTCAAGCTATAAGCTTTACAAAAATTTTGGAAAATTTGAAGTAATAAAAGCATGATGAATGCAAAGATGTATAAGAATCTATTATCTACACTAATTACAGTGAAATCTGACTGAGTATAAATCATTCCTTTCCATAAATGTTTTGGTTGAGTTTTCCTATAATGAGTGTTTATCATAGTTTGAAATTTTCTTCAATATGGTGCAACTGTTTTGTGCAAAAGTTAACAAATAAGACTATGTCATCAATACGTTCGTTCTTCATCATTAGATTTCTGTATTGTAATATATCTGATAACAATGTCATCCAGAATGCCTCAGCTTGAAAATGCATGCACCAGTTGGTCTTGTCATAAGTAAGATAATGGATATCTCTCAGTCAAAAATACAATTTAATGACTAAGCCAACTGAAATGTCAGTACTGCTCACCGTATTATACAGTAATTTGACGTTAAAAGTTGAAAAAACTTTATTTCAGGTATTGGTTTGTAGGGATTTTATCGATTGGTTACAGGATTTAGCCATGAGCTGAAATCAGTCAGAGAACCATTTGAAACCAGGCAGTGCTGGACATCTGACTCATCCTAGTTCGGGACTCTTCATCAGTACGCACCCACCTCCACGGTTCAAAACCAGGTTCTTCCGGCTACAAGGCGAGCTCGTAGACCATCAAGTCACTGGGACCTGATCCAATGGCCCGTGAATTCTAACTTCTGCCAATTCACGACATAGCGCAACCGCTAGCCAATGTCCTTGGCGAGTATTTGTCCTCACACTCAACCTGCTGGACCCTACTGGTCACGACTTCCCACCCGACGGGTGCGTACTGATGAAGAGTCCTAAACTAGAACGAAGCAGGTGTCCAGTGCTCCCAGGCTTTTCAATGGTTCTCTAACCAATGTCAGCTCATGATGAAATCCTGTGAACAAAACTGTATTTCTTGGGAGGCCGAGGTCCTAAATCTAAGGCATCCTAATGACCAGTATGTAAACATATTATTAAACATTAGAGTTTCATCTGAACTAGAACAGCTTTATTGAAATTTTCTATAGCATACTAATATAGAGTGAGGTTAATGGAACTGTCACCCTTCTGTAGAAAGTTCTACATTGAAACTGAATCAATCAAATGCGAATTTGTGTAGGATACATTGTTTCTTTTCTAGAGTGAACGAAAAAGCAATAAAATGTTTCCTGCTTACTATTAAAAACCCTATGGTAATATTATTATGTGCGTTATTTGGCAAAATGTATCAAACGGATTAGTTATACTGCTGGAAGGATAAAAAAGCTAAGAACCGGATTAGACAGATTAGATACGATAGATATGTAGAACAGAATAATTCTGTTTTCGCCCTAACACTTATCATTTAATGAGGTTGTAGTGGTCAAAACTTTATATATATATATATATATATATATATATATATATATATCAGTATCATACTAATCCTCTAGTATCCTATAAGCTGATACCTTTTAACTCTAACTTCTTAAAAGCATAATTATTTTATATTTTAATTTACAGATCCTGTCAGAAAATTATTTACTTAGTGTATTAGATGAAAAATTAACATCTCAAAAATACCCCTCTGATATTCCACATAAAAATGTATTTGACCGCATAGACAAAACTGTTATTAACAGACAAGAATGCATACCGTATAGAAGAACCTCACCATCCTATGACAATGACTATGAAAAGTCAGCTAGTACAACACCTACTAATACAACTACAACAGCAACAACAAATATATCACCACCTCCATCATCGAAATTATCACTATCAAATACAATTCCACCATATGATGATGATCAGTTGCAATCCTGTGGACATGTGACTGAGCTGCTAAAGAATGTTATTGGCAAATGTTGGGAATATCGTGAAGACGTAGATATTTACCGCGAATATCTGGGAATTTTAGAACGTGAGTTAACGTTTGTTTTATTTTAGTATATCGTTTATACATGTTATCGAAAGTGTGGACAGGAATAAAGTTTTTGGTCAAACAGAAGACCAACTAATAAGAAATGTCTAATACTTAGAGGCTGTTTTAATACAACTGAATACAACGTATCAGTGCACAACAGCACTTTAAAGGTTAGAAGTCGAAGTATTATCTCTAGCTTCATTTCTTGCACAAATCATTTCTTTTAAAGGAAGTTAGAAGCAAACTACTATTAATATATATATATGCTAAGATACGTGTAGATGATATAGGTATGTTCAGTAAATAGACATAAGAAAAGTTTTTATGAAGATATTTTCATGACTATTGGTTTCTCCATAATTACTGTGTAAATTATTCGTGTCAACGTCATACACATGCTATCGTCGAAAGTATTTTTTTAAAAACATTTATATGTCTCTTGCAACAAGCGATTATTAATGGATAAAAATGGTTTGAATTACCTGTAGCTTTATTGATGCAATCGAATATATACATAATACTAAATCCCTAAACATGAAATACCCAATTCAATTTAGCATCTAGCGAAGAATAAAAACGGCTCGTGGGTGGGATGTGGAAAGAGAATGTGAACAACATTTAGAAAGTAATAATAAACTCTCAGTGAAATAAGATCACAAGACGGCCAGAAATAGAAATCAACGATCGGCTGCTCCTGAATATGCTTTGTATATGGCATAAATAATAAATATATTTAGTCAAGATTACTTTGAACATATTAGGTAAAGGGGAGGGTTGCTAGTTGCTTCATTTCGATTTTATTGTGCTTTGAATCAGATGCTTTAAAACCACAATCCATTTCTTTATTTACCTATCTCTGTTAGCTGTTTTAAACAGTGAGATAGTTGGAAGTTCGATATACACATACTCACAAACTATATGGTTTCATGCTATTTGTTTATTTTCGTGTCGTACACCTAATATTTCTATTACATTCTTGTGTATTTTTCTCTAACCTCTTATTTAAGACACTGATAAAACGAGCTATTCAAACTATTACCTAAATTATGAAATAAAATTTACAAAATGTAATTTTACTCCTTTTTATTATGAATAGTTTATATGAGGTTAGAAATATGCACTGCACTGCACTTTTCTACACTTGAGTTCGTGCTTAGTTACTGACTATTCGAAAAAGCATTTCTTTTTCTCTTAACTCCAAATATTCCCTTTTTACGCGATTAAAACTTATATCCTTAAAATAATTGGAAATTTGCAAATCACTTAATTCGACATTGTGCAAACCGAAAGATCCAACAGAAAAAAGGAGATAAAATAAATACTATTTACAAAATAAACTGCATGAACTGTAATAGACATTACATCGGCCAAAGTGGGCGTCCACTTCGAATCAGAATCCAGGATCACAAATCAGCTGTGAAATGACATGATATATACTCTTTTATATCTATCCATATAGATAATTATGGACATCAGTTTGATTAGGATAATGTTGAAATTTTAGACAGAGGAAACACCAAAACTTCTTCCAGGGAATTCCTAGAAGCCTGGTACTCAAACGAATATGCAATTAACAAACATGTTAATATAGACCAAATATATCAACCAATAAAAAGTAGACCATGTGACGAGAAAGTTTAAAATCCAAGTCAGTAGAAAATGATCAATACATATGTAAAGATGGTTACTGGGAGACGCAATTCTATCACTCATCGAAAAAATTTAAATCAGTTCACTTTACTCTAAAAGTGAACTTATGTCATTATCCTTTTAAAGCTTTATATCGGGCGATTACATGGCATATGCCTTTTTTGAAGTGGCGTCACCTCTATCCGGTGGGAATTAGGGCGTTTCATTAAACAGCCCAAAATATACCAACATGATTTCATGAAAATTCGATAATATACTTTTAACTTTTGAACCTACTGCCCCCTTTAATCGATTAAACTGCTCCGATATCACTGTCAAGCCATATTTTTTGATAAAAGTGCAACAAATGTAACGTAGTTCAATAGTATAATGCCAGCAATAACACGTACGTCAGAAAAAATTTTGTTTAAGATTAGACAGCGGATTGGTACCAATCATTGAACCACTGAGAGCCAGGAATTACCGGACAGCTGTCTCGTCCTATTTCGGGACTCATCGTCAGTACACACCCACTGGGTTTCGAAACCACGACCTACTGGTAACACGGCGAGCTCGTATGCCAATCAGCCACTGGGACCCGATCCAACTGCTCACTGAGCGCGTGCTGTCGATGAGCCTCAAGCTAGAATGAAACAGCTATCCAGCACTCCCTGGTTTTCAATGGTTCCCTAATTGATATCAGTCCATGGTCTAACCTGAAACAAATGGAATCCCTACAAACTAATTCTTCAAAACTTTTATTGTGAAATTTCACTTAAAAAACGTGAAAAATTTAACTTGTCATTAAACCACCATAGTAACGGACTACGACGCTACAATTAGTGGGGATGTGTTAGAAATCTAAATAAACTAAACAAGGTAAATAATTTGTTAATCATATTAAGTAAGCGATAGCAAATGCATATCGTCTATATTTGCAGTTGCAAATGGTGACTAAAATGATTATTGATGTGCATGTTATGCTTTATCCGATTAATCTCAATCATACTTCCTCCGGATTGACTTCTTAATTAACATAATCTACTTTTGAGTCTTTTGAGTTCGAAATAGTATTATTACTATGCTTCAAAAAATGTTATGTTTGTCAGGTGGGTTTAGATGACTCTTAATAACCTAATTAAAACTTACAGATTACATTCTGCAACAGGGATAAATGTCACCTTTATGTCAAATAGCATTCCTGACACCTATGACTGTTGTATTCCTTAAATTCAAAATAATTTGTTATAAACCTGAAAAACATACTATTTCTAATATATATTTTTGTGTTTATTTCTTTGATAGCTCTATTGAAGCATACTGAAACAATGTGTAACACTGTGGTCGAACATGGTGGTCTACGTAGCTTAGTGTATGCATGTCGTTCAAATGATCTACCATCTTTACGTCATACAGCTGTTTGCTTAATGAATTTAGCATTGTTCGGTGGAAGTGGAAGTCATAGTGAAATGATGCGTCAACATGCAATTGAATGGTTATTTTGTTTAGCCTTTCATCAGGATGAAGTAATTAAATATTTTGCTTGTTTAACTAGTGCTGTATTGTCTACAAATCCGTAAGTTAACCAGCTTAACTGTTATTCTTTAAATGCTGATTGTTTTTCAGTTGTTTTAAAATAATAATTACTCTCAATTATTTATTCACTTATTTTGTTGGGCTACAGTTGTGTCCAACAGTTTTAACTTTAATATGAACTCTTATTTTTGCGTGTGCAGATTTACATGCAGTCTCTTGTTGTATAATCTACGGGAAACACTGATTTTCATGCCCGCTCAGATATTTCATGTCTCAATGGAGATTATTAATGTCAAGATATTTCATTGTGAATAATAAATATGTACTTATCTGTGGATGTTGACTAGTGGTTGAATGAAAGATGCTCATTTTGTCCTGTTTGGGACTCGTCAGTTGGATGAACCTACAAGTGACCTAGTGGACAACCCCTTGGCATTTGAAACGATTGGCGCTTAATTTGAGTTCCAGTGGGAACATCACTCATTGTGGATTGCAGGTGCATCCAGCCGCGGAGTCTCAAGTAAGACGAAACGCGCGTCCCGGATTCCACTGTTAGTCAACATCCACCAAACGACATCATGTTAATCCTCAGACATCGCTGAAGCGTCCATACTAGGAGTTGACACGCCAACAGAGACCGAATCTCCTTGTCTAGTATGATCAGCCGACGGCAAATACAAAATTAGCTTAAACAAACAAATATGTTCACTACCCGAGGTCTCGAGAAACTGATAATCGTGAATTGTCACCAAATCCATAATATTTCCAAATGTATGAAAATTAGTTGAATCAAGTTGACGAGTAAAAGATGAAACTAGTGAGAACAAAACATGCATTTCTTTTTATAACTGAATAAAGGTGAAGATAAAAATCAGTAGCACTTAAACATCTAGAGAAGTAAAATTGGTGCTAAACATGTTACTTATAAGTAGTGGAAAAGTAATCTAAGAATTTAAAAGAAAAAGAATTGTGTGTAACAAATTTATTCACTCACAGACTTGCTGAAAATAAATTGATGATGTATGTTACATGAGGTTATGCTTAGACTTTACCTCGAAGTAAAAATGAACAAAGTTAAAATCATTAGGTCAAAACGGTATGAAACTGAGTAAACGACACAACCGTATTAAGATTGAGAATGAACTTCTTCAACAACTGATTACCGTAAAGGTAACTAATCTATCCTGCATCAGTTAAATGCTAAGATATTACATTTTGTGGAGGTCTGAAAACCAATGTCTTTCACTCTTACTCGAGTATGTTCTGGGGAAAACGGGTTGATGGCGATAACTTCATGCGTTTATTTACTCCATTTAACTAAAAGTCCAGTGGTTAGGACTCTCGCCGACCATGCACATGGTCCGGGGTTCGATCATCTGCCGACGCACACCTAATATCTATGGTCGGCCTGCAATATTTGGGCTACCGATATCACATATTGAAAATTCTATACTTGTACCGAAAATACGGTGTGGCATCAAACTTTAATCAAAATAAAATCAAAAATTAAAATATTTCAAAAGATTTATACCATCCTATATTTATCTGGTAACTGACTGAATTTCCCGGATCCCCTTGTCTTGCACAAATTTAAATAGTTCGACACTGGTAAAAATACTTTAGCAACCTTGTTATACACTTTTTTTAATGACATCATATCATAATAACTACACTTGCCAAGTATTGATTCCGCCTTATGCAAACAATGAGAAATGTATGAAACATTCGCAAATCCTCCTTTGGTAATGGTGATGCTTAGCTGCATTGCTCAGTCAGTTTCATAATAAGGAAGTACTCACATATCTTGTCTGCACCATAAACTAAGCAAATTCACAAAATTCGTAAAAAATATGTAAGCAAGTTGCAGTGTTTATAATCAGATCTCTTAAAACTTTCGTAGGCGTAAATTTGCATACAAATCTTAAATACATATCAATTACATATGTCCAAACCAAGTTCACTTTTAACAGTTTGAAAAAATTTGGGCATTGGGTATATGATATTCATTATAATAAAGGTTTTCTTATACTTCCCAATGAATGAAAAACAGAACGATATTGTTTCATTTTACTGACGTTTCGCTATTTAATGCTGCTTATAGCTTTATCAAACTGGTATTATTAAACCGGAATTCACAAAATCTCAGAGTATATATAACAAAGAGTTAAGGGGTGAGAAAATAGACCACTTGGGTCAAGTTAAAAGGACGTATTGAAAGTCAAGATAACAATGAAGATCAATCACTGAACCAAATAACAAAGGTAATAGTACATCTGTTATGGTATCAAAACAAAGTCCACTAACTTGATCACCGTTCGTCAGTCTGGGGTAATTTTTCGTTTTCAAGTTGGTCAATTGGTAGAGATAACAAAAACAAGTGTAGATTGCATGGAGGATTTCATCATGAGCTGACATCAGTTAGAGAACCACTGGAAAACCTGCAGGGAGTACTCGACAGCTGTTTCATGCTAGTTTGGGACTCTTCATCAGTACGCACCCGCATTGCGGGGTTCGAACCCAGGACCTTCTGATTACAAGGCTAGCGACCTCTAGATCATTGAGCCACTGGAACCCGATTCAATGGAAAGACCGTGAATTCTAACTCCTGCAAATTCACGATATAGCGCGACCGCTTTGGAATGTCTTCTTCGATGAGTTACAGCCTCATCTTCAACCTGCTGTACCCTACTGGTCACGAATTCCCACTAGAACTCCAGGTTAACTGCCTAAATAGGGCAAGTCATTAGTGAGCATCAGATTAATTTTCAAGTATTGGTTTTGTAGGGATTTTGTTTGATTGTTGGATTTGATCAGTGTGTAAATGTATAAAAGTAGTGTGTGTTTACATAATGAACTTGCTCATGACATTCGTGCTGATTTTGTCGCTTCATTGGGGAGTTAGGTGTTGGAACCAGGTCAGATTCCATTTTAGTCCATCATTCCTGGTCAAAGAATTTGGATTTCACTTGATATGAACTGCTTCTGATATTAGACGTTCTTTGTGATTTCTGAAGTTTTTCTGGATTATTTCAATATTATCAAAATCAATTTTGTGACCTGATACTATAGCTTGTAGACCTATGGCTGATGATTTTTCAAGTCTTTCTAGTTCAACCAGGTTTCTTGGTGGTCGAATAGATGCTCTACGGTGTCCATTTCTTCTGATTTTGGTTTCTCGAGATGTTTGTCCAATGTAGATTGCATAACATTCCAAGTATTTTATTTTATAGACAAAATTAGATAGAGAATGTTTCGGGATTTGGTCTTTTATATGGACAAGGTTGTTTCACAGTGTGTCTGATGTTTTGCAGAAAACTCTAATGTCGAGCTGATTGAGTAGTCTTCAGATATAATCTGACCTCTCTACTCTATATGGAATGACGATTGTTGAAGTCCATGTTTTCGGAATGCGTTTTCAACCAAACTTAATATCTGTGTTGATTTTGTTGATGAAGTTCCTTGAGTAGTTGTTTTGCTTGGGAGTTTCAGTAATGTTTGATATTTCTTCTTCTTTTTCTTCCTCACCCGTTATCAGAGAGTGTGCTCCTCTAAGAAGACTTGAAACAACTAAAATCTTTGTGCTGATAGGGTGTGATGATTTGAAGTTTAAATATTTATTGGAGTGGGTTTTCTTCCTGAATATGGATATACTAAAATGTCCGTTTTCCTTTCTCTTAACTAGGCAGTCTAGAAATGGTAGTTCACCGACGTCTGATCCTGTTTCCGAAGTGAACTGGATTCTGGGAGATACACAGTTTATTTTCTCCAGGAATGAACTGTGCAGATCTCGTTTTAGTATTACAAAAGTATCATCCACATATCTTAACCATATTTTAAGAGTGAGTATGCTTGAAAAGATGTTATTTTCGAATTTATTCATGAATAGGTCGGTGACTATTGGAGAGACTGGTGAACCTATAGCAATAATACTTTGATAAAGCTATTAGCATTAAGTAGCGAAACGTCAGTAAAAACAATATCGTTTTTGTTTTTCATTCATTGGGAAATACAAAAACCTTGATTATAATGGACAGATCAATTACGGTTATTTGTCAACGAGATGCTGCGGAGAATTTAAATTGTGCAAGTTGTCGTAACAACAAATAATGAAGAAATATTGGATAGTAAAAATGCTGAAAACAACATGTTTAAGTGAATAACTATTCTAGGAGGCATAGCAGATCGAAGCTTGGAAAACAGAGAAATGAGTGCCTAGTAATAGAGTGAAAAGAAGGCAGTTACATAGAATCCGAATGAAGACAATAATAATCATGGCTTCATTCCAAGCCAGTGCATTTGATACACTGTGGAATTGTCAGCGTAATGAAGAGTTTGACAAAAGGTGGTAAGAAAAGGATTCAAACATATAATGGAGAGGAGATATAACTAGCTGTGTCTATCCTGAACAAAGAAAGAATGATAGGTACACTTGTGATGAGAGAAGGCTGCAAGCCAAAATTTGTAGACAGTAATTTACGTCAATGTTACGTCCCGAATCGGGTCCTGAGAAAAACAATAACAAAGCTTAACCTTGAGGAACTCACCAACCAATCACAGCAGACTTAAGGTGTGCATGTACGATTCTCAGATATATGGCTTACCTTTCTAAGAAACGGTCACAAGCAGAACAGAATAACCTTCAACAAGAAAACAACCAATCAGAAGACATTACTTTTCCGCTGACAGTAATGTATATAAAATCTATAAATATCTCTTGATCTCAAAAGACGATCCGTTGCCTGGCCCTTGCCTTCTATGGTTACTCACTGATATTTTGTTGGATACATAGTCTAATATTGTTAATTCAAAAACCGACAGCTATAGACTGGACAAATGCGAAGTAGATATGAAAGATTCTATGAGATGCGATAAACCACCTTCAGGGTTTTTTGTTTTAATCACCGAGTGTCCTCTTTCAACCAAACATAACAAAATGGAGCCTGAAATATATCCAACTTCCCCTATTTACAGCTACGAAAGGAAATATTGGAGTATATAGGATTATCTGTCTCGTTCTATGTCATACGGACTATTTGTATTCGTGCAAATATTTCACCAGCCACCAGTCCACTCTAATATTAATGTAACTTGCAAATAAGTAAGTCTATGCTGTTAACAACTGTACTCCCTGCAGTCAGACTGAATATCAATGTAGACTATTCATAACATAAATACTTACCTTGCGAGATAGAGAATGCACCTCAGACATTCAAAATGCTACTGAAAGTTTCCCAAAGAGTATACCTTTTTTCACTATCTTCACCTGATAGGAATATAATATCTGTTTACTCCATGTGATTTGAGGGATCCCCATGAAAGTGATCCGTCTTTGTGAAGTTAGAAGAATAAAATCAGAAGTATCATAAGCACATCTTTCATAAAGTTGAATGTTCAACTCGTCGTCCTCTATTGGAGGACCTGGTACGCATTATTACTCAGTGGTATCCCCAGTGTTTTGTCCGATTCATCTCCACAGTCTTCAGTATACTTGCTAAGCAGTGGCTTCGTGGTTGGCTCGTTGACAGAGATCCTTTCTGCTAACTCCTGTTGCTAGGCCGTATGGTTTTCAGTATGGGGCGAAGATAGCTCTTGATAAAAGTCTGAAGCCTGATCGAAATAATTTTGGTAACACCCCTAGTTTCTGAACCATATAGGAATACTGACTGACTCGATAGTAATGCTTAAAATCCGGACCTTGTCTTTTATTCTAGACACAACAGATCTCCACACTGATTTCAGAATGATGAAGGTCTTCGTTGCTTTTCTGATTTTGCCTTCGATACCTTTATCCGTTCCACCTGTAGTTGAAATGGTGCTGTCTAGCTAAGTGAAAGAAGTGACTTCCTTCATATTTCTCCTCTTGATAATGAGTGGTTATTCTTAGGTATCTTTATCACCTGTAGCTTCTGTGTCTTCACTCGAAGTTTTGTTTTTTCTGCTTCTACTGACAACATGTTGGTTTTCATCTGTAGATATTCGAGTTTGTGTGACATTTGACATCAATAGTTCCCGCACTCCAGATCTCCTAGAGTAATTTTGTCTGCCCAGCGTACTCCTATCTTCTCGCTCATCACATTACGGTGTTCCACATAATCCGGTCCACCACAATCAGGAACATCGTCGGTGATAGTAAGCAGCCTTTTCTTACTCCTGTCGTCATTTCAAAGGAATCCCTGAGTTATTCCGCTATAAATCAGGTGACACTGAATTTTCATATACACCTGTTGGATGAAGATGATGAAAGTTTGGGGCACTCCGTAGTGTTGAAGCAGTTTCCATATCACTGAAAATCTTTCACACTGAATTCGTCAAGAAACATATAACATTTTGAGAGGTTAATTTCACTCCTTAGATATGATTTGCTTTTAGATCTTGATAATTATATGTATTTGTAAACATTACTTTTTAATCCCGTAAACAATTATGATTTATATATTCTGTAATTAATCTGCCATTATTTCAACCTGTGTTCTCTATTAACAAGTGAATTAACCGCGGCTGTAAATGCCTCTGGTACACTCAATCTTGTGGTCCCCTTCGTACGCTCACATTCACCGGTTGAATTTGCTCGTAAATATTTATTTGCTGCTTTCAAGTGTTCTTGTAATGACAGTCAACCCAATACTCCTGAAGCGCATACACCTACATCATGCAATAAACCGGATACTTTAAAATTTTGTTGTGAACATCAGTATACAGGTGGATCAACTGATTGGTTAAATCGTCTAGCTCCAGTTATGTTCAGTAAACAATTTGAACCCCGTGTTTTAGTCACCTTTCATTTTGCTGTTGAGGCTACATTGAAATCCGACTTGAAGTGCAGTGAGGTAAGCAGCTATTGTTACCTTGGTATATTCGTGATGAGCTATTAACCTCGGTAACTGAATACCAGTGTATTAACATATAAACCGAGTGCCGTTTGTATCACACAATTAGTTATATGTAAAAGATGTTCATTTCAGTCTACGGTAAATGTATGATTAAATTTGCTCTAACTCTGAGCACTGTTCAAACAGTACTCATTTTTTTTATTAGACTAGCTTACTTGTAAAATACCAACATATTCTTTGAAAATGAATGCTTTAACAATTTTTCTACCAAAATAAAGGCTTACCTGATGAGAATTGTTTAGTGCTATTATTCTCTAACTGACCAGTGAACTGTAAATAGTTAATATTTGACAATTTCACATGGTTACAATTGACTTTCATCAAATAAAGAGATCACTCTTAAGTATTGGTTTTGTAGGGATTTTGTTTAATTGGTTGGAAGATTTCATCATGAACCGACATGAGTAAGAGAACCATTGGAAAAACCTGCAGGGAGTACTGGACAGCTGTTTCGTCCTAGTTTGTGACTCTTCATCAGTACGCACCTACCACTGGAGCTCCAATCCAGGACCTTCTGGTTACAAGGCTAGCGAGCTCGTAGACCATTAAGCCACTGGTACCCGACCCACCGGACGGCCGACGGATTCTAACTCCCACCAATTCACGACATTGCGTGACCACTTCGCAATGTTTTCTTCAATAGGTTACTGCCTCACCTTCAACCTGCTGCACCCTACTGGTTACGGCTTCCCAACAGAACCCCTGGTAAGTGCCTGGATAGAGCCAGTCGCGGGTAAGCATCAGACGAATTTTCAAGTATTGGTTTTATAGGGGATTTTGTTTAATTGGTTGAAGAATTTCATCATGAGGGGACGCAGCGAGGTGGGTGCGTACTGTGATGATTCCTAAACATAACGAAACAACTTTCCACTACTCTCAGTTTTCCAGTGGTTCTCTAACTGATGTCATCTCATAATGAAATCATCTAATCAAATCACACTTAAGTTTTATGTTCAAAAGTCCAAGTAACCTAGCAGTCTGAGCAAAACATGCTCATTCTTTATTGTAAACTGACGAAATAGTCAACCAGTATCTAAATACCTTTAACTGTGAAATACAAATACTTTGTGTTCGTCACGATCAGTAACTTGTGGTAGTTAAATAAAGCCCTTTAGAAAATTATCACAACAAATATACTTTAAGTGAATTTCGAGTCCATCAATTATTATTTTTCTTATTGACAATTGTCTGTCGACTGGACATAATAATACTGATATCGTTCCCTTTTGATTTAAAACCTGTAAAACTGAAAAATTTTTTCGTCAAATAAATTGACAATTCAAAAGAGCATATCGATGCAGGTTCGTTCACAGAAGTACATCACTCCAAACTCCTAGGGGTTCCCAAGATTACAGAAAAGGTTATGCAAACTAAAGTACGCAGTCTAGGTTAGGAAATTCATGCTAGTAAGGTTATTGATATCATATGGTATAGATTTCTCTTTTTAATGAAGCTTTAAAGGGGAACTTTAACACAATTAGTTTCATTCACACTGTATTTAGCAATAATCAAGTGTACTGTAAATGAAAATCATTATAATACCTAGTTTCTTATATTTAAAGAGTATTTGTTGACCTCATCAGGATACTGGGCACAACACAAATTGACTTCCTGTTTTAATTTAGTGTACCTACATAATTAAAGATATTTGAACCTTAATAATAAATACTCTGTGGACTGCTGGTACCACTGTAAGTGTGTGCATCCATAATATTAGATAATTGAAAAAGAACCATCGGAACTCCTCTTCGATCTCAACAAAACTCACAATACTCTGCATTTGTGAGATTATAATTTGCTGGCCTAATCATATGACCCACTTCTTAACAGGTCAAGGTTCAGCCTCGTCCTCTTGAACAAGGCAAGAAGTCACAAACACCAAAGAGAGCTCAGAAAATTCATGTGAATAGTTTGGTGTTAGAGAAATAAGTTGTATTAATACGTATAATATTATTATTTTATATTCGTATATGTGTCACCTCAAAGTTATGAAACAGCATACTGTTTACGTCATACACATTAATTAACGCATCCTGATTGATATCTAATATAAAACACCAAAATAATGACCATTTTGCATGGTGATATGATAATTTGTAAACAGTGTAAATTGGACAATCAACTTCCTTTTACCAAGTCTCTATTAATCTATTTCCTAATGAATCTATCGCTTGTTTTCTCATTTACAAGGTTCTTTATGAAGCAAATATTATAGAAAAGTTACGCAGTGTTGTGTGCAGTTCTACCTTTATGGAATCAAAATTTGCTGCAATGGCCCTGCATATTCTCGGTGAAGATATTCCCTGTATGCTTCCAGCTCAAGTACCACTTTGGGACTATGATGAAGTTGAATGCTGGTTGTCTCGGGTCAGTTTATACATATTATATTTTTTATTATTCATAAAATATTTTATTTGTTTCTAGTCTTATATCTGAATTATTAATAAATTAACATGATTCATAACTTCATCGCTATTATACTGGATAGGCTGACTGCAAACAGCATTTCAATTCGTATTATTAATGATGATATGAATTTGATTTAAGTTATTTTTTTCCCTGTCATTTCCGTATAATGTTTACTGTCATCATATGATATTGACTTAATACATCTGAAAATAAAAACTTGCAACAGAAGGTGAAGACAAATAGAAAATGATAAAATGAACGGAAAGGAATGTTGAGAAATTGATTAGGATTAATCAAGCTAAAGTAATATGTTATAATACTGTCCAATCTAATTTTTCAGCTAAATCAAAGGAATTTCATGAAGAAATCATGACATGCAATCCTGTCCAATCAATGAAATTCCTACAAACCAACACCTAAATATCAATGAGATGCTCACTAGCGACTTGCCCCATTCAGGTAGGTAGCTACCTGCGGTTCTAGTGAGAAGTCGTGACCAGCAGGGTGCAGCAGGTTGGGTGTAAGGACAAATACTCGTCGAAGACATTGACAGAAGTTAGAATTCATGGGCCATTTGGATCAGGTCCCAGTGGTTTACTGGTCTACGAGCTCGCCTTGTAACCAGAAAATCCTGGGTTCGAATCCCGGTTGGTGCGTACTGCTGAACAGTCACAAACTATGACGAAACGGCTGTCCAGTACTCCCAGGTTTTCCAATGGTTCTCTAACTGATGTCAGCTCATGATGAAATTCTGTAAAAAAATCATTTTATATTTGTCACTGATAAGCACAAATAAATAAACAAGCTAAGAAAACATGTACATGTGATGACCTATCAGAAATGCAACGCAGTTGTGTGGAAGAAAGGTAGAAGCTGAGCAGTCGTTAATCAGAACACTCAATGCTTACTCAAAACTACCGTAGAAGCGTAAATATTAAAATTATCGCCTTTGTGCACTTCTTACATTAATTCATGTACTGAAAACAATTTGGTCTCATGTTGTTACTAGGTATTGAAGTAATGTTCTACTAAAGTAACCTCTCCTAGTTAACTGGCTGTGGGCCTAGTGACCCTATCTAGTTTCCACAGAAACTAAAATGTACAGCAAAAATATAAAGAAGAAAATTATTTTTCATTGGAGTCAGACAGACAGAATAATGTGGGCTAGTGAAAGGTTTTCCTGGATTTTGCGGATGACTTATGTTTGATGTCACACAAAATCGAAGACTTACAAGCGGAAACCAACCGAAAAACTGGTCGAAGAGGCAGCCGGCGAAGACAGGACTACAGGTAAACATAGACAAGACGGAGGTTATGAAAATAACCAGCCAACAACAACAGCAACATCCAGCACCAATCACCAACAACGGGAGGGATTTGAAAGAGGTTACTTCACTCACTCATCTAGGCAGCATTGCCTCAACTACAGGAAGTCGGAACGGACGAGGATGTCAAATCGAGCGAGAATCGGGGGGAAGGCGAGAAACACATTCATCAACCTGAAACCAATCTGGAAGTCTTCGTCACTCAGCCAGCGTCAACAACAAAATTCGGTCAGATTTTCAATACAAACACGTCAAGTCGGTCAGTTCTTCTATATGGATCAGAAACTTGGTAGGCGGGTCACAAAGAATATTTCCAACAGCCTGTTGCAGACCAGACCTTCACCAACAACTGTCTTCGCTGGCTCTATACTGAAGATCAGATGGCCGGGCGGGCCGGAAAGAATCACCAACAAGAAACTATGGCTGGGAACAAACAAACAAAACAAGAACCAATCGCCAGCCAACAAATATGCAGGAGAAAGTGGAGATGGATTGGACACTCGTGGCTGAGGAGGCCGCTGGGTGACATCGTGCGTCAGGTAATTACTCGAGTAGAACCCGAAAGGGAAGCGGCGAGTGGGTCGTCAGTACAAGGTTGACATGGAGGAGATCGTGTGAAGAGGAGTTGAAAGAGTATGGACTAACATGGGTGCAGACGAAAAGTACAGCAGAAGACAGAAACAAGTGGATAGGTGCAGTTGAAGCCCTATGTTCCACTAGAAACCCAAGGGAACAATTAAAATAAAAAGTGGAAGTTTTGGGGAAGCTAGCCAGATGATGTGTCTTCTCTCGATGAAAGTAAAAATAAGCAGGAGAACATGATATGCATGCACAAACTTTGAGATTAGCAAGGCTGCTCAGACCGCCAAATTGATGAGAAGATACGACACAGAAGTGCTAGGAGTCAATGAGAGCAGGTGGACAATAATCTACTCTGGTCATCCAGATGACCATCACAGCCACACCAAAAGAGTGACTTTCACGATTTTATCACCAACAGTCAAAGCTTTTATGCTGTAAGAACCATTCTCCTCCAGAATAATGGCAGCTCAAATTTATAAATTTCTTCAAGGAAAGAAATGAATGAATAAATGAATGAATAAGAATGTTTTATCTCACTAAAAATATCTTAATTCATCAGTTAAAAAAATTTGAGTAGAGAATTTCTGTCAAAAATAAACGCGCTTGATTTAAGAAATTTGAAAATGTCACTATATGTTGTAAAGTCGTCAAATTTTCCATTAAAATATGCTAATTTTGTAGATGTTTTTTCTTAGGGAATAAAAGTTTTCCTTAGACTCTGATGTTTTATTAGCATAGAAATTATTTTAAATTCTCTCTTCAATCATTAAATCATTATTTACCCACTCTGACGTACCAGAAGAAAAAAGTGTGATTAAAAAATTGATAATTTTCGTCTGTCTTATTCAAGTGAAATTTTTGAGGCGTTAAGGATTAAACTATAAGTAGTAGTTATTATGTCCATAATTATAAATAGAGTTTACGTCAGTATTTTTAAGTGTTGCTGTAGTAGTTTACAATCACTCCACATCCATATGTAAAAACTGTGATATATATATATATATATATACATATAGGAGACGGAGGTGATGAAGATAACCAACCAACAGCAACCAGCATCAATCACTATCAACGGGAGAGATTTGACAGAAGTTGCTTCCTTCACTTATCTAGGCAGCCAGCACGGTTTCAACTACAGGCTGTGAAAACAGATGAAGATGTCAAAGCTAGCCAGAATCGGAAAGGCAAGGTACACCTTCATCAATCTGAAACCAGTTTGGAAATCATCTACATCGCACTCAGCGTAAGGAACAAGATTCAGATTTTCAACACAAATGTGAAGTCAGTCAGTCAGTCTTTTCTTCTATACGGGTCATTGCAGACTTTTATCAACAGCTGCCTTCAACGGTTTCATACTGAAGATCAAATGGCCGGCCACCTGGCCAGAAAGAATCAGCAAAAAGAAACTCTGGCGATGAACAAACCAACCAAGAGACGACAGCTCAACAAATATGTAGGAGAAAGTGGAGATGGATCGGGCATACGTGGAGGAAACCATCGAATAATATCGCCCGCAATGCAGGTCATCGTTCGAGTGGAATCCAAATGGGAGGCGACAAGTTGGTCATCGGTTCGAGGATGGTATGGAGGAAATCGTGTGAGGAGGAGATGAGAGACAATGGGCAATCGTGGACCCAGATGAAGAGGACACCACAAAATAGGAAAAAGTGGAGATGTGTTGTTGAAGCTTTATTTTCCACTCGGAATCCTAGGGAATAATAAATAAAGTTAAAGTTAAGCCTTTAACAAAAATAAAAAGACGTAATTCATCTGACGTGTATCGTATATTGATGCAATATTTTTCGAAAATTCTGATCATAGATCCACATGTATATCGCAAATATGCATGAATGGTTAAAAGTACATCAGTATAGGTCAAAGTAGTAATTTAGTGGTCAAAATCAGAGAATCAAGGAGAGAAAAAAGCGCAAATATTATTATGTAAATAAGTGTCAGATTCAAATACTATTAGAAAGACAAGCTCAGTTTATTAACAAATGGTCTTTGAACACATAAATTTAGTTATATAACACAAATGTGCGTTACATATGGATTGAAAAGCGGTTCTAAAATTAACTTTACGATCCATCACAGTGATGTCTTTTGCAATAATTGACGTCGGATATGCATTTCCACTTAAGTGATTTCATTTGCCCTTGAAGTGATTTATTATTGTGCTCTGCAGCCTTAACCTGCAGAGACTGACAGGTCTTCCCTATGTATTTGAAATCATAGATGCGTGAAAATTGATTTATATAATGATGTGTGACATTATATTTTAAATGTTCTGAGGGTTTTGCAGAACAACATTAATTTCCTTTTCCGTATAAAAATTAGCATAACCTCAAAACGACTTTCAAAAACTATTACTGTGAGTGTTCGTTAATTGACCAAACTTTGATACTTACTTTTAACTTTGGAAATAAATGCCTAACATCATCTATCGCAAAGCACCGTATTAAGTAAGACAGGTTATAGAGTCGATTATGTTCTATTGTTGCTTTATAGGAATTCATAAACTGAAATAACCTTAAAGTAAGTCATCTAACTAACACCGGTTAATTGTTCTATCTATTTTTAACTTATTTAAATTTGTAATAAAGGTTTTCTTATACTTCCCAATGAATGAAAAACAAAACGATATTGTTTCATTTTACTGACGTTTCGCTATTTAATGCTGCTTATAGCTTTATCAAACTGGTATTATTAAACCGGAATTCACAAAATCTCAGAGTATATATAACAAAGAGTTAAGGGGTGAGAAAATAGACCACTTAGGTCAAGTTAAAAGGACATATTGAAAGTCAAAATAACAATGAAGATCAACCACTGAACCAAATAACAAAGGTAATAGTACATCTGTTATGGTATCAAAACAAAGTCTACTAACTTGATCACCGTTCGTCAGTCTGGGGTCATTTTTTCGTTTTCAAGTTGGTCAATTGGCAAAGATTGTCGGATTTGATCAGCAATCTAGGATTTGTAGGCCACTGACGTCTGATTCTGCTTACGACGTAAACTGGATTCTGGGAGATACACATATTATTTTCTCCAGGAATGAATTTTACACACTGATCAAATCCGACAATCTACACTTGGTTTTGTTAGCTTTACCAATTGTGCGTCGATGGCACAGTGGTTAGGAATCTCGCCAACCATACAAATGGTCCGGGTTTCGATCCCCTGCCGAGTCACACCTGATATCTATGGTCGGCCTGCAAAATTTGGGCTACCGATATCACATGCTGAAAATTCCATACCTGTACCGAAAATTCGGCGTGGAGTCAAGATGTAATAAAAAAAAGCTTGACAACGGAAAAATGACCCCAGACTGACGAACGGTGATCAAGTTAGTAGACTTTGTTTTGATACCATAACAGATGTACTATTACCTTTGTTATTTGGTTCAGTGGTTGATCTTCATTGTTATTTTGACTTTCAATATGTCCTTTTAACTTGACCTAAGTGGTCTATTTTCTCACCCCTTAACTCTTTGTTATATATACTCTGAGATTTTGTGAATTCCGGTTTAATAATACCAGTTTGATAAAGCTATAAGCAGCATTAAATAGCGAAACGTCAGTAAAATGAAACAATATCGTTTTGTTTTTCATTCATTGGGAAGTATAAGAAAACCTTTATTATAATGAATATCATATACCCAATGCCCAAATTTTTTCAAACTGTTAAAAGTGAACTTGGTTTGGACATATATAAATCATTTAAATTTGCATTCATAATCATAATTTACTTTACTTTCATCATTTATTGTCATATACTAAATCACTGATCTATAAGTTAGTAGTTTGAATCTCGGTGATGTACATGGTTTTCTTTAAACTTTAGGCATGTACAACTTTTGAAAATCCTCTGTTTGTAGTTTGATCTATTTTTAATTAGGCATACTATTCTTTAGTTTTTTTTGTGATCTGTTAACAACAAACAAACTGTAGTATAAAATACGAAATCACCAAAATTGTATATCTTGATAAAAATTCATATCAGATGGTTGGAGGTAATCGGCAGAAAGCCTTGGACCTAGGTTTCGTGCTATTTGGCGTTCACTAGTCAGTAAGGCGTATCTGTGACCTTGAAGGAATTCATGTCCCTTCTGAGATTCGAACCTAAAGTCTGCACCAAAGAGAGGACTAGACACATCACACTAGTTACTAGTGTCAAATCAAAACTTCATATCATTCATTGAACTATTCATGAAAACGTGTAGGATGTTATTTTTCATTTTAATATTCACTACCATAAATGCAATGCCAATTGTTACCAAATAAGACTGTGTTTTCAAGTTTGTGTATTTGTTTTAAACTCAAATAAGTTTATTTAGTTAAATTCGCTAGTTTATTTTACAAAATGTTTACCAAAGACTTGATATGTTTGTTTACTTGGCTACTTTCTTAGGCTTTTCTCCGAGGCATCATTTATGTGATTAAACTGCCAATCATTTATGAGTAACTATGACAGTTGAAGCAATTTAATCTTTCTTTTAGGTAGAATATTTTATTTATCTCCTATAAATCCTTTGCATTGTAAGCTTGTCATTATTGTGTAGATATGCTTGAGTTAGATAAGTAAAGACAGAAGAATCACCAGCATCGCTATTGTCTTATATGATAGTCGGACAGAATCATTTGTTACGACAGATCACGTGATTGTTCAAATCAGAGTAGTACTGCAGCACTGGATTTTCATAGGCTTATAATAATTCGGAAGATTTTAGCAATCTTAGTTATCTGTTGTATCTTTGTGTCTTTGTAATGAGCCTTTATCACAAACATTCAAAGGTATTCATTATGACGAGATTGTTACTGCACTAAGAAAAATTACTTACTTAAGGTATATTTAATGGTGTGAAATATTCCCATATCATGAATTGAAAGTCAGACTGAATGAAAAATATTCTTTTCAATAATTTCTCTTCAAATTTTTACAATTATGCAATACAGTATTTGTTGTTGTTACGATAATGGACGGTTAGGTGACGGACACATTTTTACGTAGAACAACAGATTAGTTTATGGGGTTGCAAAATAAATGGCACTCATGTGACAAACGTGCTAGGCTGAATTCAATCACAAAATACTGTGAAATGGGAGGCAATGGTGGTGATTAGTCATAATAGATAGTTTTGTGGAATGTTGGGGTAAGAAATATTAACAAGTGAGTTCAAGGTTATAAAAGGTGTCAGGTGAGTGGTTAGTACAAAGTAGTATGTATTAAAGAAGAGATAGTAAGACTGCAAAGTTCCGCTTTAGTCGATCTTATTGCAACAGCTTCAGCTATGTGTAGGAGACGTAAGCGAACTGTACGTGATAACGACTTCGGAATTCGGTTTATAACCCTAAAAGCTGTGTTGACATCGATGTGATGTCTAGTATCGACCAAGTGTGACAGGATCGAGCTTTGATGCACTTAATTTCCCCCCTGCTGAACCAAGCTGGTAAATGTTCTCGAACCCGTAGACAAACCTGCTTAATCGTGCGTCCTATATAACTTGAATCACAGGGACAGTTGAAATGGTATATGCATGAAGAAAAGCTAAGGTTGGGTAAGACATCTTTCAGTTGCTGAGTGAACATTGGATGGCTATTGAAGGATAAGGGTTGAAAGTTTTCTTTATCGTCCTGGTTAAACTTCCAGATAAAATGTCTGCTGGAGCATCTCCCCTGAATTGTAGACGTAAAAATAAAAGACTTTTTCTCCACCGTTACCAATTCATATTCACGACTGTTGTAATGCTGGCTTTACTGAACTTCTCTGTACGTCCGTTCTCGCAGAGAGTATCCTGGATGACCTAGAGTTCTTCCTCTACACAACCTTCGGAGCAAATCGAACTCATCGTAAATGCTAAGCATCTGATCATATTACGTTTGTATTTTATAGGCACGAAAGTGAGGAAGTGTGTATACTGAGCTCTGCTCTCCAGGTTTCTTTGTACTAGCCACTCACCTGACACCTTCTATAACTTTGAACTGACTTGGTAATTTTTCCTACCCCGCATTCCACGAAACTGTCTATTATGACTAATTGTCTCTCATTTCACCTAACTGTCCATTATTGTAACGACAACAAATATTATATTGTATAATTGTAAAAACTTGAATAGAAATTATTGAAAAGAATATTTTTCCTTCAGATTGACTCTAAAAGGTATATTACTTAAATATTTGTAATTGTCTAGCATAGCCATAGGTTTACTGTTTCAAATGTCTTTCAATCCTTGTAATTTAAATAAAACATAAAATATAAGTGAAACATAAAGCATTATTTTTCTAAATCATTCTTTGTACACAAGACAAGCTAGACAAAAAATCACCCTTTTAGAATTTGTTAAAAGCTGAGATATGTATTCATTGTAAATAAAAGCCATTTAGCATTAAAATAAGGAAATAAGTTGACTATTTTTCAGTGATTGTTTTACATGATATCATCCATTGGCTAAATACGTGTTTGATGGCATTTATCATTTATAGTTATGCAATACACCACAGACAAAGAAAATTTATGCTCTTCTTAAATGTCATTTTATAAAATCAAGGGAATTTGTGTATTAGATAAGCTTATTCAATATAACACGCAATGAGTGAGACAGTATAAATAACTGGATGACGTTTTCAGAGAAATGCATTGCACATAATCATACTAGCGAATTCACATGACCTGATAACTTCATTTTCTAGCAGTCTTACTCCCTGCTGTGTTTCTACTGCTATTTTCTATATATGCGGGATAGGTGTTGCATCATTTCGGCTGCACGCGTTTGATATTGATTTGATGAACACCTTTCTTCACCTAACTATATTACCTTTTGAATAATTATACCTTACTTCACCCTATTGTACTAATGCATGCAATGGCCGAGTTTTTCTCCGGATAACTTAATTCATCAAAGTCAGTCATTCTAGCTCTAGGTAAATTCCAATGTTTTGATCATCTAATCGATCCCGACCTACTATTCTGAACTATGTGACTAATGTCAAAGTCATTATATGGTAATTGGTGCATTATTTTATTTTCACCTATTGGTTCTGTTGAGTCCTAAGACGTCGAAGTTTATCTCTGGGTAATTTGGTTGGTTTGAATACGACCCTGTTTTCAGCCATATTAAGAATCCTACGTAGGGCTTTTGATTTTCGTTCCTTATATTGAATTACCATCGAAGCTTCGGATTCCTTATTATTTTCATGCTTTACATCACTGCTGTTGTTTTTCTTAATAGTTATCATTTTTGAATGAAATACACAGATCAGACTAGTAGATCGGGGTCAGTTCGATTATCAAAATATAGGAATTTAGCTAGAAGCTGTAATTTTTTCACATCCTGAGTGTTGTTCACAATGCTCTAAAATTTTACATATAATTCTTAAGACTCAGAAAAATAAATACGGTTAATGACACGTACATCTGTTGTAAATTTGTTTGCTCAATTGAAACATTTTATATGAACTTCTCAGTCACGTACTCATAGGAAGATTTTCAATAATATGAGTTAAGTACATTTTATCACGAATTTTCACAAAAACTCATAACTTAAATATAAATTATACTTTTCAGCATGTGCGTAGGTGGCATAGCGGTTAGGACGCTCGCCGACCATTCAAATGAACTGGGGTTCGATCCCCGGCCAACGCACTCCTTTACCTCGCTAAGCCAGAAATATTGCTGGTAAAGAGGAAAGGTTGGGGATGAGGCTAGCAACCCCATCCTGCCAAATAAACACTGTTAAAGAAACTTCAAGTCACTCGCTTGAAGCCCTATGTTCCACTGGGGAACGTGAAGGAAAAAAAATACGATTCAGCATGATGAATATCACTGGATACAGTTGCGAAATATCTTATTTGTATTTCAGGCACTGCTTTGTATCCATCAGCGAAATAGGATCCAAGTTGTTTGTCAGAGCTGAATCTAGCGCAACTTATACCATACTTTCGAAGTATTGGTTTTGTAGGTATTTTGTTTCATTGGTTGGAGAGTTTTATGATGAGCTGACATCAGTTAGAGAACCACTGAAAGACCTGGGAGTACTGGACAGCCAGCTGTTTTGTCCTATTTTGGAACTCTTCAGCAGTACGCACCCACTGCCACGGTTCGAACCCAGGACCTTCTGGCAAGCTTGTAGACCATTGAGCCACTGGGACCCGATCCAATGGTTCTTGAATTCTCACTTCTGCCTATTCACGACATATCATACTGTTTGACTTATTTAAATCTTAATTTGACTCTAACCATTCATTTATATGCTGTTTTTCTTATGTCAGCGATAATGAAAATTCACTTTTGAATATTAACTTACTGAAAAAACTGTATTTATGTTTTATTTTATGTGAACATGTAGAGGGGATTTGAAGAGTTAGCCAACAAGTTTTCTGGCCTACGTGTTGATGGTGATTTATTACTAAGATTAGATGAATCTATATTGGAGAAAGATTTAGGCGTTAAAAATGGAATTACACGATCTCGGTAAGTTAAAATAAATAACCCGTATTCATCATTATATTATCTCCTTCACATAATTTAGATTACTACGTGAATTGTGTTCATTAAAAATAAATGCAGACTATTCAGCTGTTGATCCAACAGGAATTTGTGCTTGGTTACGTGATGCTACTCGTATCAGTGCGCTGAATGGTACAGCTACACCGAGAAATTCAGCTACATCTGATTATAATTTAAATGACAATAACTTTCAAAACAAGCTTTCCTGTATCAGTACATCGAATACTTCTGCACAATATTCCTATACACATGATTTATCCTGTTTAAATCAATCCTTTGATCTTCTTCAATATGCATATAATTTAATTGCTGCCGGTGTACATCGTCCTTTTCTTCCATATTTGTCAGATAAAATGCTTTTAGAAGATTGTCATATAAAAAATGGGATACATCGTAAACGTATCCTAGATGCAATACAGTGTAAGTAGAAATAATAATACTAATAGTAATCTCTTTGATTTATGTTTGATAATGACATTTTTTGAGAAAACAAATTTTTCATTTCCTAATTAGCATTAATAGAGAAAGTAAATGAACACTGTCATATATTCAGGCTAATCAAAATATTGTAGTGCATAAACTTTGAACGAGTATCATGACCAATTTTTTCATGCCATTGAAAGTTTAGATGTGCTGTATGTAGGGCCATCTGCGGTGCTTCAGCAACTGGCCTATCAAAGTACATTTTTCGGTCTGCTGCACATAAACATGGTGCTGCAATGTTATTTCATCTAACCAGCGTAAACTTTTTATATATCAGTGTTCTTTAAAGAGATGAGTATAAGCAGTTTATCGAAAGAATATCTAGTTCTCATGTGCACGAATTAAAGTCCATACCCTAAATAACTGTTCCACAAAAAAGGGGCCGGAAATGTATTACTTTTACGAGTTGATCACGGATTGATATCAGTTAGAGAACCATTGAAAACCAGGGAGTACTGGACAGCTGCTGTTTCATCCTAGTTTGGGAATCATCGGCAGTACGCACCCACTGGGATTCGAACCCAGGACCTTCCGGTTACAAGGCAAGCTCGTATACCATTCAGCCACTGGAACCCGATTCAATGGCTCGTGAATTCTAACTTCTACCAATTCGTGATTTAGCGCGACCCCAACCATTGTCGTTGGTGGGACATCCATCCACACACGTGACATCTAATTGGACCTCACTGGTCACGACTTCTCACTAGAACTCAGGAAACTCCAACCTGTAGCAAGTCACTAGCGAGCATCAGATTAACTTTCTATAGTTTTGGTTTGTAAGGATTATCAATCCGTGATCAACTCGTAAAACATAACTAATCCTTACAAACCAAAACTATAGAAAATTAATCTGATGCTCGCTAGTGACTTGCTACAGGTTGGAGTTTCCTGAGTTCTAGTGAGAAGTCGGGACCAGTGAGGTCCAATTAGATGTCACGTGTGTGGATGGATGTCCCACCAACGACAATGGTTGGGGTCGCGCTAAATCACGAATTGGTAGAAGTTAGAATTCACGAGCCATTGAATCGGGTTCCAGTGGCTGAATGGTATACGAGCTTGCCTTGTAACCGGAAGGTCCTGGGTTCGAATCCCAGTGGGTGCGTACTGCCGATGATTCCCAAACTAGGATGAAACAGCAGCTGTCCAGTACTCCCTGGTTTTCAATGGTTCTCTAACTGATACCAATCCGTGATCAACTCGTAAAACATAACTAATCCTTACAAACCAAAACTGTATTACTTTTGTTTATTCAATAAAGTATTTTTTAAAAGTTCAGTCGAGATTCTGACGTTTTACCTGATAAACCCTCTATTTTCTCAAGAGTGATGCTGTGACGTAATAAAGTGATCTCCAAGATATGCAGGAGTATTCATAAACATACACATATTCGCATAGGAAAAGTGAACACATTTTGATTACTCACTCATCTAGAAAAGTAGACCTTGTATGAACTGGTTACCGGTTGTTAGATAATTAGATAATTGTCTAGTTCAGAGTGTTTTGATCGATGTTTTTCATTCAACTGTCTAATGTTTTCACTAGTCTGAGTAACAACACTGTAGTATACTTTAGTGTCATTATTAGGAGAGTAGAGAACTCAGATCTATTCGTCCACTGGTATCTTATGAAGTCCAACATGCTGAGTTAATTCAAACAAATTTTCAACTAAATGTACCTATTTCTGTGATAACAACCGTCATTCTTTTACAACGTAAGCCTTCATAAAATGATATCTGGTAAAACATATCAATCAATAATATTTTAGAACTCATAGTAACACACATGAATTTTCTGAATGCGTAGATTGACTGATTTTTTTATTCCTAAGCGTTCCCCTGGGAACATAAGGCTTCAAGCTAGAGCTTTAAAGTTTCGGTAGCAGTGTTTACTCTTACAAGGTGGGGTCGCTAGCCTCATGACCAACCTTCCCTCTTTACAAGTCTTATTACTGGCTTATCGAGGTAAGGGAGTGCGTCGAACACGGAAACACCTGCGTGGTTAGCGAGCATTCTACCACTGTACCACCGACGCAGATTGATCAACTAAGCTCCTCGATACAGTAGCAAACAATGGCTGTTTACATTTCTCAAACTTGTTCACAGTTATTATCATTATTATTTCCTTAGGTTCCCAGCAGAACACACGGCTTCAGCAGTGTGTCTCCATTTCATTCTGTTCTCTTCACATGTGTCCAATCTTTACAATTTCTGAAGGTTTTTAATTACGTTTACTAACCTTTATTTACTTCCTCTTTTTTCACACATATATCAGTCCACTGTAGTTTGATTTTACTTCAAATCGTCAGTTTTCAGTTTGCTATTTTATGATTGTTGCAGGGTGCACTTAATCTACTTTTGTCCAAGATTCTAAGTCAATTTATTCATCTGTCTTATTTATTTGTTTACTAAAAATGACTCCTAGTTTATTAACTACTGCTTGTAATTACACAGTTGTTTTTGCTTCGGTTCACATCTTTTTGTACAGCGGCTACTTGAAGGTGTATCTGAATACTTCCAGCTGAATAATACAGTCATATCACATGGTAAACAGCTATTGTTTTCATTAGTTTGAAGTTTTTTTTGTTGTTATATGTTATTATAAAATGTATTTCTCCTCTTCTAATGATCGTATCTTGAAATGTGTAAGATATTTGTAATTGGGCATTTTTTAAATTTCACCTTTCAGCTTTCATATCAATGCACAATCAGTCACGTCTTACAGATCATGATTCTAAGCTAAGTAACCTTACACATCCAAACAAATATATCGATGTATTCATTTCTTATCGTCGTTCTAATGGTTCTCAATTAGCAAGTCTCTTAAAAGTTCATTTCCAATTGCGTGGTTATCGAGTATTTTTAGATATTGACCGGCTTACTGCTGGTAAATTTCATGAATCACTGCTTAACTCTATTCGATCATCATATAATTTTATTCTTGTTTTAACACCAAGAGCATTAGATCGATGCTTAGATGATACTCATTGTACGGATTGGATACATAAAGTAAGTAGTTATTTTTTGTCTGAAAATTTTACTTAACACAATGTTCTAGTTTTAAGCAATTTTGAATTAAACGCTTTTTACTTCATCCAAAAATAGGCATTACCCTTGTGATAAATAGTTGTGTGCCTCTTCATATCAACCAATAGTTCCTTCTAGCCAGATTGAAAGGATCTAAACACGGGATAGTTGTGTTCGCCCGTTTATGGTTGATCTCATCAGTGGTGTATCCGTTTCAATGCAGCATAGACAGCTAAATCAGTTTGCCATGTATGGTATCAAGCAGATCATATATTAAATACAAATAGGTAGCCAGAATACGGATGGCTTAAACTGATTCAGGTGTCTCACCTGGATCAAAATGGGAACACTGATGATGTGATCGCTTTCAAACGAGAGAAACAACTGTCCTTTGTTGCCAAGATCACTTCAATCTAACTAATAACTCCTGGGTGACTTGACTGGTATCCAACTACTCATCCTAATCAGTCAGTAGTATATAGCGTCATACATTTATGCTTAATTTATTGATTTTCACTTATAGTATCAAGTAGATCACATATTATGATCTGCATAATTTCTGCTTTCAAAGCAAACTGATGATTTTCTACCTCGAACCGTGTGTAATTTGAGAATTACGAATTTAAATAATTTTGAAAGGTCATAAATCTAACTTCAGGTATAATGTAAAGATTTTGTTTCCGTTATATACAAACACTAGCTACAAACTTATGAAAAGCTTGTACATAAAACAGAAATACTATCAAAGTGTCAAAGTTTTCAAAAACTCAGTTAAACGATATATTATTTCGGCAAAGTAATAAATATGCTGCTTTTCAATCATGTGAACTTGGCGCTTGCATAAGTAATGATAGGTAATGTAAAGAAAATAAGATTGAATTAATTAGAGGGTGAATCTTAGTTAAAGTCAAGAGATCAAAGGTATAAATAAATGTAGATTTCATGATCACAGTCCTACTAACAACACCAAGTTTAATACAATACAAAAAGCAAACGTTTTTCAATGTTTAAAAATACCTTTCATTTCTCTAATGAATTGAAAAACTTACAAATCTAAAAAAAAGTATGTAATGAACAGGTTTTTTAATAAATCACAGAATACAATTAGAACAATATTTGTGCAACCAAATAAATTCACTTTATTTTATAAGGCTATTTGAATAAATAAGTAAATAAATGTAAGTTGAGCAAGAAAACGAACAATCGATATGAAGAGACGAAACAGACATAATTTTACATGTAGGCTTTTAGAATACTAATTGATGTTTAAAAAACATAATTTTGCAAAACATTCTTATTTATTTATTTATTTAAACTAAATAGGAATTCGCTAAATGTTTATAATTCTGAACAAGTAAAACATAAATTGATTAAAAGGTACCTGTCATTGTTATAATACGATTTCTTATTTCTAAGTCTATGAAGAGAACGTGATTGGCTAAGGCAAAGGTAACTTTCATCAACACAAAGTGAGCATTTAGAAAACCAGAAACATTACTTTAAAGTTGTTTTGCTTAGTGTCGACTATCAGCGTGGAATCCAAAATGCATATCTCTTCCTATTTTGGACTCGTTAGTTGGATATGCCTTCATTTTCAGGGAGTGATGGTGATCCCACCGAGACTCGTTGGCCCCTGTAGCCTAGTGGGTTATTGTATACACTTACTTTTGCCTAATTTTCCTGAAACCTTAAAATAACTATGTAAAGGAATGACCACGCACTGGCTTAAGCCCGTTGTTTGGATTGCTCGATTCCTATTGGCTGTTAATAATTGTAATGCATCACTGAATTCCTTCATTTTCAAGATCATTCTAACTGTATGCTGACTGCTGTTTGAGACAGTAAAAGCTCTCTTATCGACGTCCAGTCTTTGCTTTTGTCTTTGCGTGCCGGTGGTGTTATTGTTATTGTTTTTGACGTGCGATTAGAAGAGATTAGCCAACGCATTAAGTTATTATTCTCTCATAGTCTACTAGGTTGTAGTTCCGGTCATAATATGGATAATGTAACTCCAAATTAGATAAGATTATTTCAAAAATCATTAAGTGGAGCAGGATTAATATAACTGTATTAATATCACTTATTAATGCTCCATTGCTATGTGATATTTGAAATAAATTACATTCTGCCACAGTGCTCAAGTTCCACACTTACAATACTGGATAGTGTTTCGGCGTTTGAAAAGATGGGTACAGAATTTGGGGGTAAAGATCAGCAATAGTGGCCCGAGGGATGCGAACGCACAAGTGTTCTTGAGCCTACCAATCACAAAAGTGAGGCACTTGTGCACAAAAAATGACCAGTATTTACAAGAAAATGCATGGAAACATTAATCAGGGTATCTAAAATACTTCCCAGTTATAGTGAGGAGTATCAGTTGCTAAGTTAGACTAATTTCTGTACATGTATTCACCGAGTTGACTGAAGATGAGCTGTTTTTGAGGATCATTTATCTCTCTTATCCTGTTGTGCAGTCTTCCCCAAAAGCACCCGCTTTAATTACTACGGTTTCCAGTAAGAGGATCGACAACTACTTACCAGGAAAATGTGGATAATAAAACAAATTAAAGTAAATGACATCAACTCTGGATCTATCCCTAATCCTAACCCTAATCGTAATTATGACTGTGATGCCAACTCTAACCCCATTACTTACCTTATCCATAATCCTAACCCAAACGAGCTATTAACTCATTGTCCAAGAAGCAATTAAGAACATGATATGGGTGAAATTTGCTGCTTAGTTGGTGAATAGCACTGATATTTCAGCTATGATGACGACAGGCGCCAACGACTAGTATACGTTCAAAGTCATTGGGGCGTTTCCACTCCTAGGACGCTATTGTTGAACTTCGCCCATTTGGATTCCGGGAGGAACATCACGACTCACTGAAGATGCAGGTACCTCCAGATTACGAGTCCCAAATAGGATAAAATGCTTGTTCTGGATTCCACTACCAATCAGCAACCAAAAAAACTTTACCATAATCCTTGGGAGCATCCGTAATAAGAGCCGACATATCAACAGTGACAGAGCATTTCAGTCCAACATAATCATAATTAGTCAACAGGAATCAACGGAATCAGAGAAGAAAACCACCTTGCTTTCAAAGTTTCAAAAACTAACACGCATTCGTGTTTTGTTTGCCATTGTCTACTGCTTATTGAATAATACTCAAAATTTCCTTTTTCTTCTCATACTTTTGCTTTAATGGCTATTCGATTACTGCAAATTACCATCACTTTTCCAAAGATATCGCATGGTATAAAACTTACATCTACTTGTTAGTAGCGCACCACAAAGTTAGTGAATTTATTAATAAGAACGTAAATAAACAATGATAACGTTTTAAAGGAAAACAAAATATGTAAAGTGAACAGTATGAACCGCTGTTTTGCAGTCGCTAAACCGTGAAGGCGGAAACTGAATTTTGCTTAGGCCTATTAAGTCGACTGAAGTTGTATATTGACCGTAACTTCAGAACATAAGGCCTACTGTTTATTTTCTTCAAAAACTCTTGATCTTTTTAGTTTACATCTTAAGTTTATTATGTAATGGCATATTGGACAAAAACTAATGGATCTAAACTCAAGACTCAAATTCGTCAAGAAACAATCCCAAACTTTTGTTCTTTTACTGGGACATCAATCCGTGTATGTATATATAAAATGGCAGACCACAGACATCACATCACTAATTTCGAATTGTGCTTGTAAGTAAACAGTGCTGAATTATGTAGTGTGTGCAGTTTAGAAGAATCAACATTAGCGAACAACTCCAACTTCAGAACAGACTTTATACTTTGTCATGTGTTGTTTTCACCTATTAGCTATTTTTGTTGATTAAATGGAAGCTGAATTCTCTAGTACTATACATTCTATTTTGTTCTTCACTATAAACACTGAAACCCCAAAGAACAGAGGAAAACCATAAACTGAAGAAGACTAACTACCCTCATTCTTGGACCTTCATAGTAGACTTGATAATATAACCACTAATAATTATGATGAGTGAGTGATGAGAAATGCAGGTACATCCAGATGTCGAGTCCCAAATAGGACGAAATGCGCATTCTGGACTCCACTGCTAGCCACCATCCACCAATTGTATACTAACTAATAATTATGGTTAATTATTATTGTTATTATTGCTCCCTTGGGTTCCTAGTGGAACATAGGGCTTCAACTGCACCTATCCACTTGCTTCTGTCTTCTGCTGTACTTTTCGTCTGCATCCATGTTAGTCCATACTCTTTCAACTCCTCTTCACACGATCTCCTCCATGTCAACCTTGTACTGACGACCCACTCGCCGCTTCCCTTTCGGGTTCTACTCGAGTAATTACCTGACGCACGATGTCACCCAGCGGCCTCCTCAGCCACGAGTGTCCAATCCATCTCCACTTTCTCCTGCATATTTGTTGGCTGGCGATTGGTTCTTGTTTTGTTTGTTTGTTCCCACCATAGTTTCTTGTTGGTGATTCTTTCCGGCCCGGCCATCTGATCTTCAGTATAGAGCCAGCGAAGACAGTTGTTGGTGAAGGTCTGGTCTGCAACAGGCTGTTGGAAATATTCTTTGTGACCCGCCCGCCAAGTTTCTGATCCGTATAGAAGAACTGACTGACTTGACGTTTGTATTGAAAATCCGACCAATTTTGTTGTTGATGCTGGCTGAGTGACGAAGATTTCCAGATTGGTTTCAGGTTGATGAATGTGTTTCTCGCCTTCCCGATTCTCGCTCGATTTGACATCCTCGTCCGTTCCGACTTCTGTAGTTGAGACAATGCTCCCTAGATGAGTGAATGAAGTAACCTCTTTCAAATCCCTCCCGTTGATGATGACTGGTGATGGATGTTGTTGTTGGTTGGTTATTTTCATAACCTCCGTCTTGTCTATGTTTACCTGGAGTCCTGTCTTCGCCGGCTGCTTCTTCGACCAGTTTGTCGGTTTTCGCTTGTAAGTCTTCGATTTTGTGTGACATCAAACATAAATCATCCACGCGCGAAATCCAGGTCTTCTAGGTTCTTCACGTCGGTCCAGGATATCCCTGTCTTCTCGTTTCCCACTGTCTGACGCATAATCCAGTCCACCACAATTAGGAATATCATTGGTGATAATAAGCACCCTTGTCTGACTCCTGTGTTTACTCCAAACGCCTCGCTGAGTTTTCCGTTGTGGATCACTTGACATGTGCCGTTGTCGTACAGCTGTTGAATAAGGTTGATGAATATTTGGGGTACGCCATAGTACTCGAGTAATTTCCAAATTACTTCACGATCAACGCTGTCGAAGGCCTTCTCAAAGTCTATAAAGTTGAGGTAGAGGTTTGATTGCCATTCCATGCTTTGTTCGATGATGATGCGTAGAGTTGCAATTTGGTCAGTACATGATTTGCCTTTCCTGAATCCAGCTTGTTCTGGTCGGAGTTCTGTCTCCAGTGCGTCCTTTAATCTCTCCAGGATGATGCGACTCAGGATTTTACTTGGCGTCGATAGGAGCATGATTCCTCGCCAGTTCTTGCAGAGTCCTAAGTCGCCCTTCTTTGGTAGTTTCACGAGGTAACCTTTCCTCCAGTCAGTAGGCACCTTTCCCTCCTTCCAGACCTTTTGCAATAATGGAGTCAGCATGTCTGCTGTCGTCTCTGGGTCCGCTTTCAGTGCTTCAGGGGGTATTCCATCTGGTCCGGCTGCTTTTCCAGCTTTCAGAAGCTTGATTGCGTTCAAGACTTCAGCTCTCGTTGGAGGATTGGTGTCAACTTGCAGTTGTGTGCGCGCTGTTGTTGGTATTTCTGGACGGGTTGCAGGTGATGGTCGGTTCAAGAGTCCTTTGAAGTGATCCGCCCATTGTTTAATCTGTTTTTCTTCCTTGGTAATTGGGTTCCCTTGGCTGTCTTTTATAGGTTTCGCTTGTGTTGGTCTCTTCCCGGATAGAGATTTGGTTATCTGATATAGTGTCCTCAGGTCCCTTTTGCCTGCTGCCTTTTCAGCTTCAGTAGCTAGATTGTCGTAGAATCGTCTTTTGTCCTTCCTAGCACTCTTCTTCACTTCTTTGTCCAATGCTTTGTAAGTTGAGCTCATCGTCTCCTTCTCCTGTCCGTCCTTGCATTGAATCATTTTCTCTTTCACCATTCTCCTCTCTTCTATTAATTTCCAAGTGTCCGTTGAGAGCCATTCCTTGTCTTGTCTCTTCTTTCTTCCTAGAACCGTTGAACACGTTTCGTTGAGAATCGCCTTCAGAGACTTCCAATGTTCTTCCACGCATGATTCTTCAGTGATGTCGCGTAGTGTTTCCTGCTTTGCTCTGACAGTTGCAGTGAAGGTGTCTTTTGTGGTTGTGTCCTTCAGTAATTGAGTGTTGAACTTGCATTGTGGCCTATCCCCAGCTATCCTCGAGGCTTTTAGTTTCACCTTGAAAGTCCCTTGTACTAGATAGTGGTCTGAACCCACATCTGCTCCTCTCCTTGACCTTGTGTCCAGTAGGCTCCGTCTCCACTTTCTTGAAATTGAGATGAAGTCTATTTGGTTTTTGGTGTTTCCATCTGGTGAAATCCATGTCGTCTTGTGTATATCCTTGTGTTTGAACACACTACCACCAATCACCAAATCATTGAAGGCGCAGAAGTCTGAGAAGAGTTCACCATTGTCGTTCATTTCGCCGAGGGCCTCACGACCCATGGTGAGTTCTCTTCCTGTGTTGTCTCCTCCCAGCTTCGCATTCATGTCGCCCATCAGGATTTTGATATCGCCATTTGGGACGTTGTCCATTATTGCTTGTAGTTGTCTGTAGAACGCCTCCTTCTTCTCTTGTTCTGAGACGTTTGTAGGCGCATAGCATTGAATGACTGTAACTTTCCTTCCTTTTGAGTTGAACCTGGCTGTCATTATCCTGGAGGAGATTGGTTCCCACTGCATGAGAGCTTTGGTTGCTGTTGGTGACATCATGATGGCCACTCCCTCGGTGTGCTCATGGTTGTCCTCTGGGTGGCCGGAAAAGATTACTGTCTCTCCAGTAGGTAGTTGGCACCTTCCAGTTCCGTTCCATCTGCTTTCGCAGATTCCCAACACTTCTATTCTGTACCTTCTCATTTCAGCGGCTATCTGGGCAGCCTTTCCAGTTTCGTACATTGTACGAACATTCCAGGTACCCATCCTTACTTTTGCTTTCATCGAAAGAAGGCACATCGGCTGACTGGCTTCCCGAAGGCTTTCACCAGCCTGCGTCATTTCACTTCCCCGATTCCAGCGAAAAGTAAGGCTATTGCTTATGTTTTTAGAATTTTTAATATATTTATTCGTTGAAGTTTCTGTAGCGATTTGGTTGTTTTACAGGGGTGGAGTTGCTAGCACCACGCCCCAACCCTCCCTCTTTACCCGGGCTTGGGACCGGCTAGAAAACTAGTAAGCTAGTAGCCTAGCAAGCTAGTATCTGGCAAGCATAGAAACCATTGCTGTCAACAGAGAGATAGAGGCTTATTTTATAACAATGTAAATATGAGTAACCAGTTGTTATTATATTAACTATAAATTTATTGGAGTGTTAAACCCTTATTTTATGCGTATTTTCTATTAATACAGGAAGTTGTTTGTGCATTGAAAAGTGAATGTAATATCATACCAATTACGGATAATTTTATTTGGCCTTCTGCTGAAACCTTGCCTGAAGACTTACGACCTATAACAACTTACAATGCTGTCAAGTAAGTTTCATATCAACAATCAAGCATGACTAGATGAAACCTAAAAAAAGAATATTCCTCGGAGAGAAATAATTTTTAATTAATAAGTAGCATTTTCAGTTGTTTTTCGAAAAAAATCAGCTTTGTTTTCCTCATTTAGCACGAATGTTCATTAAATTCCATCCCTGATTAGCTCTGAAAATTCTATTTCTTTTGCATCATAAGTTTGAATGTGATTCAAAATGTGTTTCACTTCAGCCCTTTATTCAGTGAAAAATCTGTCTCCACTTTGCATGATTTATCTTTACAATTCATATCGATTTTATTATTCTTAACAAGTTTATTTCGTCTATATTTATTTCCCTTCCATTTTACCTCAGTCTCCTTTAACTAGCCTTTTCATTTTATCAGTCACAACAGAAACAAAATGCTCTTTATCATTTTTCCATGTTTACAGAAACATATATATATATATACCTTCACGTTCCCAGTGGAACATAAGGCTTCAAGCTAGGGGCTTGAAGTTTCTGTAGCAGTGTTTATTTTTTACAGGATGAGTCTGCTAGCCTCATATCCAACCTATCCTCTTTACCGACTTTTTATTACTGGTTAGACGAGGTAAAGGAGTGCGTCGGTTGGGGATCGGATCCCGGACCATGTGTATGGTCGGCGAGTGTCCCGACCACTATGCCACCGATGCACTTTGATAGAAACATATACTGAAATAATGCTCAGTAGTAATGTTACTTAAATGTGCTTATGTAAACTTTCCACTTGCAATACCTAATCAAGTCGTATATTTACTAATTGTGAACTATGTTTAATTTATTACTAGATCAGTTAAAATTAGCTGTAGTGGAGAATAGCACTTATAGCATGGCTTATGAATCTGTTTCGAGTGCTCAAAAGTGAATACTAAGCAAGATAGATGTTGGTATAATATATTTTGATGTAGTTATCTGTCACCATACCGTGATTAGGTTAGCTGGATAGTCTGGACGAAAGTTTCGTGTTTATTATCCTTCGTATATAATGTCCGCCTACAACCTAGACTAAATTCACTTCCTGTCTGAGAATTGAAACTGAACTTGTCAAATCTGAAAACAAAGACGTTACTGTCATGTAAGGATTTTGTGGATTTCTTTTCTGAAATAGAGTCTACTGAACTGTTCTCCTGCTGCTTTCACCTTTCTTGTTGTAACCGAATATATTTCAAAAAAATTATTCCTTTGTTTTAAAATACGATGATGTGTAAATCGTGTTTCTTTCTGTGATAGTCGTTTAAGTTTATTCATTAATCTTCTAACAGGAAGACTATACATGATTTAACGCCAAATACAACATGAGTAGCTCTCTACAGAATAAGGTTGTGTGTCTGATGATTAGCGTTAAATTAGGATTAAGTAAGGAGGGATTTTAAGGTATTCAAAGTAAAATATGACACCATGAATTTAACTACTTTAGGGAGTGTCTGCCTGGGGTCTTCGGAGTACTGGGGATCTTCGTCACATTCTTAGTGAAGTTAAACAATAGAGCTCCAGGGGTGCGAACGCTTTAATGCCCGTGAACGCGTGCTAGTCGTTGGCCGAAGACACCTGTCATTATTCTAAGGTAAAATTAAATTCTATTGATGTACTGCGGAGCGAATTTCACCCGGATCATGTTTTTAAATACTGTCTACATAATGGATCAATAGGAGGCAGTTGTAATGCTTCAGTGAACCTGCAATCGTATTCACAAATTATTAAAAGATATATATTTAGATGTACGGACTGTAGGGAACTAAGGAGTGTTCGTTCTGGTAAGTGGCACATTCAATTCATTGTTTTCTAGGAACTTTCTTTGCAAAATCGAAACTTCCTTTAGCGAATATACTGCTTCCTTGCCATTGATATTGAAGTCCGGGGCAAGGTCAACAGCATCTCAGAACGAAAATAGCTTGATGTCAGATGTGCAGTGGTTTCAGTTTTATTGAGATTTAGCCTCCTAGAAATTGAATAATATTATTCAAGTGTTGGAAGGAATTGGTGTAATCTTTCACATCGGCGAAGCAATACTCATGAAGAAGAAATACAGTCATGGTTGCGCTAGAGCTAACAATATTTGGGTACTGGGAATTTATGACACCTAAATTCAGAACAGGATAACAGAAGTTATTCCAGACCTGAGTGCCGACACTCTTCTGCCTATTATTCAAAGGCTCGTTATCCCTGACATCACTATCCACATCGATGGATACATCCGCTTATCGGATTTAGGATATATACATAATCGAGTTAACCATTCAGAGGATTTCATCGACCCCACAACTGGCACTCATCCTAATTCAATAGATGGCTTCTGGGGAGAAAATAGTTACATCGATGAATAATATGTATAGAGATTGGTTTAGTTCAAAAACGAACACTCCCTATTATAAGTGGGACGTATTTTTAAGCCATTTCAGAGGAAAATAGCCCGTTTTCTTGTAAATATGCATTTCTGTGACTGGTTGGCTCAAGGCCACTTGTGTGTTCGCATACCTTGGGATGCTATTGTTTAAACTTTGCCACATTCTTCTTTACCAGTTATAGAGTTAAGGTAACGTTCCGATGAAAAGTAACCTACTAGTGATTGTACACACATGTTCAATGTTCTAGTAAAATTAATTCTTGATTTATAATAGTTGGCGTATAATTCATTTTTCATCCAGGGCCTAGATTTCTGGGGATTAATTAATGTTCCACTTATGGTGTGAACAGACTTTTCATCTTTGTAACTAAGTTGTTTCGAAGGTCGTACATTATAAACATATTTCACTGAATTATTCGTAACATTCAGAAAGTTGACATTAGGGTTTAGCAACTTCATTCGCTTAGAGTTTAGCAAAATGCATAGAAGTAAGCTGACTAAATACAAATCCTATAAACAGTTGACAACTTGTTATTTTTTTTCCTCCACAGGAGGCTAATGTTTATAATATGTCTGATTTATAAGCTTCACTTTTCCTGATCACATTATTTTTCCACAAATTTAGTAATATTCAGTTAAAATTAATAATTTTATTGAGGTTTTAAGCTAACTAGGACTACCCTTGCTGTTTTTGTGAATACACTGTATTTAGTTTTAAAGAATAAAATAGTAAATAAAACAAGCCGTGTGATGATGCAGAATAATTTATGCATAGAATTATATCATATTTTGTCGCATAGAATTAATCATAGAGATGAAATAAGAAGTGAAAACTGAGACACTGAGAGAGAGAGAGAGAGAGAGACAGATAGAGTGTAGCGTAGAGTCTTATTAACTGCTTATTGTTTGTCTATTGCTCAAAGGAAATCTCTTTTCAACTGAACTATCAATAATTTACTTATCCAGCATTTCATGAATGCATTATTTCATTCAATAATTTATATGTTTTCTTTTCAATATACCAATACTGCCTGTTTGTAATGAACTTTGAAAGAAAAATCCCCTAAAATTTAACTTTATGTATGTAGACTTACAGATTTATATGTGCGTCAAAAATTGACTTTTAAGGCAAAATATATTTTCGGCTTTTCCCAGCTTGGTAAAAAAATTATTTTTTCTGTCTAGACTGTTTATTCTTTATGTGTGGAACATCTGGTATGTCGATATAATTCTTTTTTAAAAACATGGTCTGATTAATTTGTCATGCACTTTTCCTTCCTGTTTCTTTTTGTCTTCTATATTCAAAATATTATTTGAAGTATATATATATATATATATATATATACTCAAGTTTTGGTTTGTAGAGATTTGATTGATTGGATTACAGAATTTCATCATGAGGTGACGTCAGTTAGAGAATCACTGGAAAACCTGGGAGTATTGGTCCTATTCACTTAGCTAGTTGCCTGGGATTCTAGTGAGAAATCGTGACCAGTAGGGTACAGCAGGTCAGGCGTAAGGACAAAGACTCGCCAAAGACATTGACTAGCGGTTACGCTATATCATGAATTGACAGAAGTTAGAATTCATGGGCTTTCCATTGGATTGAGTCCCAGTGGCTTAACGGTCTACAAGCTCACTCTAAACCGGAAGGTCCTGGTTTCCAGCCGTGGTGGTGGGCGCGTACTGTTTAAGACTCCCAAACTTGACTGATGAAACAGCTGTCCAGTACTCCTTGCAGGTTTTCCAATGATTCTCTAACTGATCTCAACTCATGATGAAATCCCTTATATATATATATATATATATATATATACCCCGTTTTAGGTGAATGGTTTTTATACAAATATAAGTCATTATTAGCCTTCCTTTGTACTGATTATTCACTAGTCACTAATTCAAATAGACTTGCCTCTTCAAGTGTTGGTTTGTAGGGATTTGATTGGTTTCAGGATTTCATGAGCTGACATTAGTTAGAGAACCATTAGAAAACCTGGGAGTACTGGATAGCTGTTTCGTCCTAGTTTGAGACTCTTCAGCAGTATGCACCCACCGCCACGGTTCGAACCCAGGACCTTCCGGTTACAAGGCGAGCTTGTATACCATTAAGCCACTGGGACCCGACCCAATGGACATCCCATGAATTCTAGCTTCTGCCAATTCACGATATAGCGCGACCACTAGCCAATGTCTTCAGCGAGTATTTGTCCTCACACCCGACCAGCTGCACCCTACTGGTCACGACTTCCCACTGAAACCCAGGTAACTACCTACCTGAATAAGGCCAGTCGCCAATGAGCATCTCATTGGTATTCAAGTGTTGGTTTTATCCTGGTGATTTTATTTTCCTAAATGCATTGAAATCCTTGCTTTATTCTTCTGTTGAAAATTGAAATCATGAGTCCTATCTTATTTTGATTAATTAAATTGTTTAATCACCAGTTAAGTAGGTATGACTTGATTTATACAGGATTTGGTCCAAAGATTTGTCATTTACATGCATAATTTGTTAGAGTGATCAAAAAGTTTACACTGTAGTAGACTGTTTTACTATGAAGAATAGAATAAATCAATACTAATATCATTTAAGATATAACAGTTCATTTTTTTAAAAAATATGAGAAGACTACAAATTTCTTATCACTAATGTCTCCGTAGGACTACTCATGTTAGGTGAAAAAACATAATATAAACAATGCCCACATTGGGTGTAGATCAGTAGGCAAGGAAAGTATGTCAACCAATGCAGTGGTCAGCGTCCACTCATTCAGGTGCCTAGGTTGTGATTTACGGACATACCATCTTTGTACACGAGCAAAAGTAGCCGAAGTAGCTAAAGGCCGGTAAAATTTTAGAACTACCTTAACAAAAAGCATGGTCATAATCCCAAAAGTCAATGAAATTCTATCTGAGCCATAGAAGCAGGTGTATGATGCCTAGTTGTTGTTTTAAGGTGCCAATACTCTTGGTACCACTGCTTTAAATCATTCGCTATGACACAATTATATCTACTCGTTGAGATCTTTGAAATTGATTGATTTTGTTAAGTTAATCCCCCCTATCCTTGTAAATGTTAGTTTATTGTGGCATCATTCTATTTCTGCCCCGTTTTTGAGTTCCATTTCAAAGTCTAGAAACTCATTGATTTATATATGTTTTCTCCAAGTGAAGTTCTACGTTGACTCATCAGTGACGAGTTTTCTGGATTTTATGAAAAACACGTTTTAGTCACATCCGACAGCTTAAGCATCAAATTAAAGTTTGCAAAGCTCATATTCGTTATAATGCCTAAAAAACTGGGGTAGTACCCTTTCCTGAATAAATGTCCTTTTTTTCTGTATGATAGAAAACATCACACGTATTGAGTACGGTATTGCTAGAATAACTTTGCATACTACTCGATTGCACGGAGGCTAACAATACTCAAATGCTTGAGGTCGTTTCAAGAAGACATTCAACTTTTTGTCACAAATAATATAAGCAATACTGAATAGTAGAAATACACTTCAAATTGAAGTATGAGCTTAAGAATTCGCCTAGTAGGGCGATGAAAACTTCGCAAATTAACTATCCAGCTCAGAGAACACAACCACATCAAAATACACAACTAGTGTTTAGAAACTGATGACACTTAGGCTACCAAAGCAATTTTCAATAACCAAAGACATTTTTGGCGCTTATGCTCTAAGTAGCATCTTCAGTTCACGTTAAAAATAGTTTACATTTATTATATTTCGTATAAATCTTTGTAAGTTGAGGTATTACCAGTTTGAGGTGACATGTAACATTAATTTCGTATGTTGATTTTGTTAATAAATAAGAATCATTGAAATTTGTAACGAGCAGAGAAACATCTTTACCATTTGAAAGTGGCAATGTATTAATGATACTTAGACTGAATATAATTAGTTGTGTACTCTGCGGAGCTGGTTGATTTAATTGCGAAGCTTTCGTTGTCCATCTAGATAACATCCTCAGCTAAGGCTTTAGTATAAAATGGACTTATTTAAAATCTCCATGAAGGATGTGATCATCTCTCCTGGCAACCCCTGTTGCGACTAGTCGTTAATTTACGTCTCTATTGATTATTTGTATTGACTTGAAATTCGAACTTTCTTGTCATCATATGATTTACTTTTTATAAGCTGGTAAATTTAGTCTAAATAATGTGTTTGTTAATTGCTAATTCACTTAAGTTCCAGGCTTCTGTGAATTCCCTGGCAGTATTTTTGGCGTTTCCGCTATTTTCAAGTATTGGTATTCTAGATAATTTTGTTTAATTGGTTGGAGGATTTCATCATGGGCTGACATCAGTTAGAGAACCATTGAGAAACCTGCAGGGAGTACTGAACAGCTGTTTCATCAGCCCAGTTTGGGAATCTTCAACAGTACACACCCACACTGCGGGGTTCGAACCAAGGACCCTCTGATTACAAGGCTAGCAAGCTCGTAGACCATTAAGCCATTGGGACCCGATCCAGTGGACAGTACATGAATTCGCGACCACTTCTCATTGTCTTCTTCTATGAGTTACTACCTCACCTTCAACCTTCTGTACGCTACTGGTCAAGGCTTCCCCCTAGAACCCCAGGTTAACTGCTGAATACGACCAGTCGCTAATGAGTACCAGATTAATTCTCAAGTATTGGTTTTGTAGGGGATTTTGCCTGATTGGATGGAAGATTTCATCATAAGCTGACATCGGTTCGATAATCATTCGGAAACCTGGGAGTACTGGACAGCTGTTCCATCCACCTAGTTTGGGACTCTTTAGCTATTCCTCCATTTACTTCTTCATAAAACTTAGACTGATTTAGGGGATTCTTAGTATCAAATATATACTTTGTTTAGCCTTCATAGTGTTAGAGCAGTCATATCCTCTGTGATAAATTACTTTACGAAGAAAATAGTTCATTTCCGTTTCATTTTGTTTTTTCGGTAATTATATGAGATATTATCTTTCATCAAATGAATGTTTTGCATAATTTGAATCTGTTAGGTCTATTATTTTTAAAGTGTATGAGAACTAAAGTTTTACTCGTCATTTTAATAGGTACTGTTTTGTAGGAGGTTAGGATAATTTCTTTATAGAGGTGGAAGTGGAAATACACTAATTTACACTTCTGTTTTTTAGCTAGATTAGTAGGTTTATCAGTGAAAAATATTAATGTCTATGTTTTACTACTCCAGCCTACTGCAGGTTATTTCATTTGAAGGATGATTATTCCCCTAAATTACCATTGCGATTACACTTGTAATTTTGTAATTAAGTTTCATCCCTCCTTCAAAACGTAAATTTCTTGTTACTAGCATGTATTACAGCTGTACAATAGACAATAACAATCAGTTTCCTTGTGTGTATGTATGTGTTAAAGTTTGACAATGAGTTTTTTATGTTTTTATGTATCAGTGGGGATTATTAATTCAACATCTGTTAGTTAATTGTTTTGATGACTTTTAATCTCTTAATTTCACATATCCCCACATACCTAAAACTGATTAACTAAAATAACCACTTGATTGATAAAATATGTTGATGTAGAAAACTAGTGTACTAGTGTATATCTGATGATGAGGAACTAATCGAAAATGAATACATTTCTTCGCTCAGTCTGTTGTTTTTTTCAAAATGCATAAATGGGAATTTGGAAATTACTATAGAGAAACATGTAAAAGCCTATCGCATAAGTACGAGAACAAAGCGTAAAAGGTTAACTTTGAACGTAAATCTGTGATTTAAAGAATTCACTGTGCATCAACATCAAGGTCAAGATGCATGACACTAGTTACTCCCTGATGACTGATCATTGTATCTATTACAGTCCTAACGAAAGTGATTCGTTAACTCGAACAGCTCAGACGTGACGCCTCTAACTTCAGCACTGGATGACATGGGTTCCAATCTCAAAGGGGACATGATATACTTCGGCGTGACAGATATGCCATACTGACAAGTCCCAACAAGCACAAAATCTAAGACTAGTGCTTTCTGTCGATGGTATCCAACCATCTAAGGACAAGATACACCATATTATGTTGTCAGGAAAATGATATCAACACAAATTCTTTTCAAGTATTGGTTTTGTGGGGATTTTGTTTGATTGCATAGAGGATGTCTGACGCTCATCTGATGCTCACTAGCGGCTGGCTGTATTCAGGGAGTTAACCTGGGTTTCTAGTGGTAAGCCGTGACCAGTAGGGTACAACAGGTTGAAAGTGAGGCAGTAACTCATAGAAGAAGACAATGAGAAGTGGTCGCGAATTCATGTGCTGTCCATTGGATCGGGTCCCAGTGGCTTAATGGTCGACGAGCTCGCTAGCCTTGTAACCAGAAGGTCCTTGGTTCGAACCCCGCAGTGTGGGTGTGTACTGCTGAAGATTCCCAAACTGGGCTGATGAAACACCTGTTCAGTACTCCCTGCAGGTTTCTCAATGGTTCTCTAACTGATGTCAGCTCATGATGAAATCCTCCTTGCAGACAAATTCTTTTCCTGATCACTATGTACATTTATGATTTCATATAACTCTTGAATTTTTTTCTTTGAACTAATATAAAACTAGTGTTGTTCATTCTTCTTAACACTCAATATTATGAACATTCCATTCACGTTGTCTTGTTTACGCTTGTCTTTAGCGCATATCATATAGGTGGGGTATTGACACTTCCTTCTATAATCTGTGTAATCTGTAGAATGTATTTATGCCTTGATGATCATAGTATATAGGAGAAATCTGATCAGTTGGAATATAGATACACATATTCTGTTTAATTGTTTTTTCATCCGGATATTTATGTGTATTATATTGTTTTAGATTAAAATTATACGGTATATCAATTCAGTTATCTACTGGGAGAAAATTCCCGAGTAGGTATTTACACGTAAACTCTAAACATAAAAATTAGGAAATGATTTTGAAATTTATTATGAAAGGCAGTCATGCATACATCAGCCGGGAAATATGACGGACTAATTTTATATTTTTTAGTTGTTTTTAATAATTTACTTCAAAAATTTTATACTTTAAATTTTTTATGGTGTTGACAAAATCAATGAAGTGCTCGCCAGGCTTTGTCATACCATTTTATTAAAAATGGTAAGACCCTTAGTAGCTTTGTTGTTTCGCATACTTTGTTTCCCTTGAGAATGAATAATTTTTCTGTTCTGTGCCTTTAAAACAATATCTAATAATAATAATAATGGATGTGTGGTATTATAAGGAGGACTATGCTATCGTTATTATATATATATATATATATATATATATGCATTATCAGCATTTGAAACATCAGTTGTTTATCATTTTACTTATATATTTATTTTAGATATAAATATGAAATATGTTTCAGTTTTAATCACGGACTTATGTCAGTTAGAGAAACACTGAAATCCAAGGAGAATTCGACAGCTGTTCACTCCTAGTTTGGAACGTTTTAGCAGTGTAACATCATGACCATCACCAGGAATCGAACCCAGGATCTTCAGGTTGACCATTCATCCACTAGGGTGGAATCCATTGGCCTGCCAGTGTATTCTAACTTCTGCCTATTTACAATATACAATGCGACGGATAGTATTCATCCTCACATCCAACTTGATGAACCATACTGGTCATAGCTTTTCATTAGAATGCCAGGCAACTTTGTCCTTTAGTCAGCCACTAGAGAGTATCAAATTGATTTTTAAGTGTTCGTTGGTAAACGTTAGATTGAACTCAAGTCCCCAGCTAGGACAAAAACAGCTGCAAAGTCCTTTCTGGTTTTCAATTGTTCTCTAACTAACATCGATCTGTGACAAACTAAGACTCAAAAATAAATAATGTAGTTGTAGAATGGACTTTAAAAGTGGTGTAAATATCAAAAATGAATATATAGATCAACCATTTAGAAAACTGGTGCTTCCACGGCACAGCGGTAGAGTGCTTGCCGACCATGCATGTGATCCGAGGTTCGATCCCCGGTTGACGCGCTCTTTTACCTCCCCCAAGCCAGTAATAAGACTGATAAAGAGGGAAGGTTGGACACGAGGCTAGTAACCTTATTCCGTAAAAATAAACACTACTGCTACCGAAATTTCAAGCCTCTAGCTTGAAGCCCTATGTTCCAGTGGGAACGTTAAGGAATGAAAATAAAAATAAAAAATTTGAAAAACTGGCTATAATAAAAATATTCCAGTTTATGTAAGCAGTAGAATTAAGGAGTATTAAGTATTCAATGATAATGATTTGTTTACAAGTAGACTATTTCTTCTACATATTAGTGATCCGATTGTTGATAAAAAGCATTTATAAAACATTAAACGATGAATTTCCCTCATTTTTTCTATAACTGGGTTTTCAAGAGAGTGAATTATGGTTAAGGATTTCTTTCTATAGTTTTGATTTGTAAGGATTAGTAAGGATTTCTGCTTCATCACTGAATCGCAATGGGCTTAAGCATTCTTCTAATTGTATATTTCCAATAAAGTGAGTAAAGGAAATCAAAGGGAATTTTCCAGCACCAGTTTCTGTATGGTTCATTGATTTGGCACACCTGTCATCGGAAACATTTTCAGAAGGCATCAGACTTTCATAAACAAATAGCTTCGCTGCATACTGAAGACCAAACTACCAATCAAAAAGGATAAACAACAAGAAACTTAGGGAACGAAACAACCACGAACATAATACCTATTAAATATCCAATGGAAATAAGAGATGGATTAGAGGTAAATTGAGTGATGTCGTTTGCCACTTTTTCGGAGTGAATTCAGAATGGGGAACGACGAATTGGACATCAGAGGATGACGTGAAGGAGGTCGTGTGAGGAAGAAATAAAAGCTTATAGGCAATCATGGAGCCAGCTACTTAAGACTTCAGAGAACAGAGTGAAGTGGTGATGGGCTGTTGAAGTCCCTTATCCTACTTGGAATTCATGGGAATAACGAGTATAAATAATAAATTGAGGGGAACAGTTAGACAGCAACGTAAACAGCTTATGTACTAACTAATGGATAGACAAACCATAACGAAATAAGATACAGTTATGTGTTATTATTATTCCCTTGGGTTCCGAGTGGAAAATAGGGCTTCAACAACACATCTCCACTTTGCTTTATTTTCTGCTGTCCTCTTCAGCTGGGTCCAAGATTGCCTTCTTGCCATATATGTTACTGTAGGACGACTCACTCGTCACTTCCCATCGTCATTCCACTCGAGTGATGGCCTGCACTGCATGCTATGTCGTTTGACAGCCTCTTCAACGTCTGCCCAACCAATCCATCTCCATTTTCTCCTACATATTTGTTGAGTGATAGGCTACTGGTTGGTTTGTTCCCAGCCAGAGTTTCTTGTTACCAATTCTTTCTGGCCGGCGAACTAGCCATTTGATCTTCAGTAAGAAACTGGTGAAGGCAGCTGTTGGTAAAAGTCTGCAATCGCCTGTTGGAAATCCTTTTCATGACTCACGCGCAGTTCCACTTTCTGACCCATATTGAAGAAAGGACCGACTCTACATTAGTGTTGAAAATCCGTATCTTCTTCTTTATGCTAGCTGGGTCAGTGGAGAAGATTTTCAAACTGGTTCCAGGTAGATAAGGGTATATCTCACCTTTCCCATTCTGCATGGTCTTGACATCTTCATCCGTTTCGAATGACAGTAGTTGAAACTGTACTTCCTAGATAAGTGAAGGAGCTCACCTCTGTCAAATCTCTCCCGTTGATAATAAGTGGGTGCTGGTTGTTGTTATTTTTGTTGCTGTTGGTTGGTTGGTTGGTTATCTTCACCACCTCCATCTTCTCTATGTTCACCTACAGTCTTGTCTTGCTGCCTACTTTATCATTCAGTTTTTTTGGTTTTCACCTTCAAGCCTTCCAGTGTGTCTGACATTAAACTTAAACACAATTATATGTTAGTGGAGGCTAAATAATTCATTTATGCAAATGAGTTAGAAAAAATATTTAAAAAAAGATTCTTTATTATATCTTTCAGTAACTTAGTCAGTAATCTATCGACTATGAGAAAAGACATAATTCACTCGTATATATTTAGTTCTACTGTTATGTTTTATGATAGAGATTTTCTTTGTCTGGTTAACTGTATTATTTAACCACCCACCCCCGCCTCCTAGAAAAAAACCTCTTAAGAAACATTTTTAGAATGAAACATAGACAAGTAATAATAGACTGTACTGCACTAACGTTTAAGTTTGAAGCACTAAACAGGCTGTGTTATGATTTTTATGTAATTCAAATCAATGACAGGCGATGATTAAAACATAAAACGTAATGTAAGAAGCGTTTTATTCTTTTATCATATACCTACATCATAATATAAATTCGCGCGTAATTCGAAAACACTCTGGGAGGTAATTATGTCAGTGTAACGGATACCTTTAAGCTACATGATATAAGTATATTTAATACATAACATGGTCATGTGACAGTAAATGGTTGTATTGCATAGTTTAGTAATTGAAGTTTTCAGTGCTGAACTTACATTTTCCCAGAATACATGTGAACTAAGATGATTATTGTGAGTTGAAGGTCAATATTCACATTCCACCTTCCATTATTATTATTATTATTATTATTTAGCCTACTATGCTTTATGACAGCTAACTGGCTTGAAGCCAGAAATCCCAAACTTTGATAATCGTTTCTTTTTATCACCTGCTTAGTCGACATCTCATGGTGAAAAGAAAATAATGCAAAATGATAATACGTGTCAAACTCTAATGCGATGAATATTTCCACCCTTATTGTTTATTATTATAATTCATGTATTTATATGTAGTATTTCGCTTACAAATATTCAACCATCCTGATACTTTTAACTCACTCTCTTGTTTATAAGGCTACTGCCGTTAACACGTTTCAAATATTTTGTTGAATAACAGGATAAAGAACAAATCTAGGAAGTCGTGACCAGTAGGGTACATCAGGTCAGGCGTCAGAACAAAGACTCAACAAAGACAATGGCTAGTGGCAGTGCTATGTCGTAAATTACCAGAAGCTGGAATTCACGGAATGTCCATTAAATCGGCTCCCAGTGGCTTAATGGTCTACGAGCTCATCATGTAACCAGAAGATCCTGGGTTTTAACCCCGCAGTGTGGGTGCGTACTGTTTAAGATTTTCAAACTAGGCTGATGAAACAGCTGCCCAGTACTCGTGGTAGGTTTTCTAATGGTTTTCTAACCGATATCAACTCATGATGAAATTCTGTAACCAATCAACGAAATCCCTACAAACCAATACTTGAAAATCTAAAACTCTTCATTGTTTATGTTCTTTATCCCTTCACATAAATACATGTATTCAGCCTCTCATTTATTTACTTATCTGTCTTAATGTAAAAGGACACATGTTCATGTTATCTTTTTTACAGCAAAATAAAACAGTGAATATAGATAAATGACAGTTGAACACTGTTCAGTAACGTGATCTTTAATCCGTAGTAATAAATTATTAAAATGCTTGTATGTAAATTTTTATCTAAAAGTGAAGAAGCGTACTGAAATATTAATGAAATGTACTAGAATGTAGCTTTTTTTGACAGTCCACTGTACTAAGAAAACGAAATTTCATGTAGGGATGAGTAATACTTCCTTTTAGCGACATATAACGCTTGAAAACTGTACTGTCAGATCTACAACCTTCTACGTCTTTGTGAATTATTTAGCGTCTCTGGTATCGGTTTATTCACACACACTTTATTTTTGAAATACTTCTTATGTAATGACATTTAAAAAACAATAATAATGAATTCATAACTGGAATTGCATGTTTTATTAACAGTACTTTTACCAACAGTTGTGTCAGGATTCCATTTTTTTTCTTAATTACCCAAATTTCTGAACCTTCTATACTTCAAATTTGTCTAATTAATTAATATAGGCTATGCGTTGTGTATTTCTCAGAGTTAGATATTTGAGTGTTCGTTCTATAAATTAGCTCAGATACATAAAAAATTATATTGAACTTTAAATAGTTTATTATAATAAAGGTTTTTGTATTTCCCATTGAATGAAAAACTAAACGATATTGTTTCATTTTACTGACGTTTCACTATTTAATGCTGCTAATAGCTTTATCAAACTGGTATTATTAAACCGGAATTCACAAAATCCCAGCATATATATAACAAAGAATTAAGGGGTGAGAAAATAGACCACTTAGGTCAAGTTAAAGGAACGAATAGTAATGCAGATCACTAAACCAGATATCAAAGGTAATAGTACATCTGTTATGATATCAAAACAAACTTTACTAACTTGATCATCGTTCGTTAGTCCGGGGTCATGTTTCGTTGTCAAATTGGCCAATCGGTAAAGATAACAAAACCAAGTGTAGATTGTTGGATTTGGTTAATGTGTAAAATTATAAAAGCAGTGTGTGTTTACATAGTGAACTTGCTTATCAACAACTCGTAAAGACATAACTAACCCTAGCAAACCAAACTATAAAAAATATCACATTCGTGTTGATTTTGTCACTTCATGGGGGAGGGATATGCTGTAACCAGGTCAGATTCTGTTTTAGTCCATAATTCCTATTCATTTCAGACAATTTGGATTCCAATTGATATGAAGTGCTTCTGATATTAGACGTTCTTTGTGATTTCTGAAGTTTTTCTAGATGATGATTCCAATATTGTCAAAATCAATTCTGTGGCCTGATTCTAAAGCGTGCAGACCTATGGCTGATAATTTTTCAAGCTTTTCTAGTTCACTAACTGGATTTCTGGGTGGTCTCAGAGATGCTCTACGGTGTTCATTTCTTCTGATTTTGATTTCTCGAGATGTCTGTCCGATGTAGGTTGCATAACATTCCAAGTATTTTATTTTATAGACACAATTAGATAGATAACCTTTTGGGATTTGGTCTTTTATATGGACAAGGTTGCTTTGAAGTGTGCTGATGTTTTGAAGAAAACTCTAATGTCGAGCTGATTGAGTACTCTTCTGATATCATCTGACGTCTCTGCTCTATACGGAATGACGACTGTTGATGGTGATGATAAGCAAGTTCACTATGTAAACACACACTGCTTTTATAATTTTACACATTAACCAAATCCAACAATCTACACTTGGTTTTGTTATCTTTACCGATTGGCCAATTTGACAACGAAACATGACCCCGGACTAACGAACGATGATCAAGTTAGTAAAGTTTGTTTTGATATCATAACAGATGTACTATTACCTTTGATATCTGGTTTAGTGATCTGCATTACTATTCGTTCCTTTAACTTGACCTAAGTGGTCTATTTTCTCACCCTTAATTCTTTGTTATATATATGCTGGATTTTGTGAATTCCGGTTTAATAATACCAGTTTGATAAAGCTATTAGCAGCATTAAATAGTGAAACGTCAGTAAAATGAAACAATATCGTTTAGTTTTTCATTCAATGGGAAATACAAAAAAACTTTATTATGATGAATATCATCTACCGAATGCCCAAATTTTTTCAAACCGTTAAAAGTGAACTTGGTTTGGACATATAGAATTTAAATAGTTTAACTCACTGTCACATAAAAATGAATCTATCGTTTACAAGTATTCAAAGAAAAATCACAATTCTTGTTTTCTTATGTTATTAGATTTAATGTACATTTTATGATATAAAGTGATAACTCTACTAATACATAATTATTCTCCTCTAACTGGATTCAGTTATTGATATGGAAGATTTCGTAGTGTACCTAATACCTTATACACACACAAACACACACAGAGGAAAGGAATATTTCATATTGGATCACGGATAGATGTCAGTCAGAGACAAATTGAAAACAAGGGTGTACTTGACAGCTGTTCCGTCTTGGTTTGCAACTCTTCATCAGTATGCACCACCCCTAGTGGACGAGTCCTAAACCAGAACAGAACAGCTGTCCAGTACTCTCTAGTTTTCAATGGCTTTCTAATTGACATCAATCCGTAATCGAACTTGGAACAAATCGAATCCTTACAGACAAACTCCTGGATATATATATATATATATATTTATCCACACGTAGAATAAAGTGACGTCGAATGACCTTGGCGGCCTGTTTGAACATTTTGGCCTACCACATTCCATGTACATTTTCCATCTACTTACTCGTATTTTATTGGTGTTTACATATCATATTATGCATTCTAATCGTATTATTCACTCCCGGGATTTTATAAAACGTTTTAAACCCAAAAACTTTCATATTTCCAATAAAACCAAGAAAAAGCACCATGGAGGTTGGCAGCGTGCCTTAAAATCTACACCCATACATCACACCACTGTTCCAGTTATCATAAGTACCAACTGCCGGTCCCTGCCTAATAAAATTCTGGATTTTCAGTCCCTGTTGTCGTCCCAAATTTACCACAATACTGGTATTGTCACTCCACAAGAAACCTGGCTCCATGACTCATACGATGACAATATTGTGTCTCTAAACAATTTTAATGTTTTCCGACAAGACCGTGTTTGTTCCAAGAAAAAATGTGGCGGAGGTGTTGCAGCTTTCATTCACTCAAAATGGTCCATTTCTAACAAAGTTTGTTTCAAATTCTCGAATAACTTCATTGATTGCATCACTGCGAGATGTCGCCCGAAACACCTGTCAAAATACAAATTCATTTATATTTCTAATGTTTGTGTCTCTCCTGGCTGTACCATATTGGATTTGTCTATGTTCGCTGATGAATTCACCGCTTTTGCTGCAGCTTGCTTAGAGAACTCTTTATCAATAGTAACTGGCGACTTCAATGGAAGCGATTGCTCCTTCCTTATATCACTTGGTCATGACAATATTGTTAACTTTGCCACCCGTCTCGGTAAAACACTGGACCTAGTATTTATCAATGATTTTGGTATACATGAACCTCGCAAACGTGCTCCTTTACTTAACTCTGACCACTGCATCATACGTGTACTGCCTAAAATATATTCCAAATCACACAAAGGTGTCCTCTCTCACCTCTACAGTAAAGTTCAACGGAGATGCTACTCAAAAGACAACCTAGACAAGCTCAGATGCATGTTGAAAGACACTAACTGGGACTTATTTACAGAACAAACATTAGATGAAACAATCACAAACACTACCGATTATCTTAAATTCTGTTTCGAAATATGTTGTCCTAAAGAAACATTATTCATTCGATTTGATCGCTTATCTTCGCCATATCTCAAAAAGCTACGTAGAAATAAAGAACTGTTGTTCAAAACTAATGATAAGCCTGGTGTAAAAAAGTTAAACATTCTGATAAAACTGGAAATGAAAAGACTAAATGTTTTATATAATCAAAGATTTTTGTCATGTAAAACCCCTTCTAATTTATGGAAACTTTTCAAAGAAATTACTAACGGTAAGCGATGTATTTCTGTTCCATCTCTTAATGTTGACACTCTTAATAAATCTTTCATACGCTCTTCTGTTGATACCCTTCCAAATGATACAAATCATATTGACAATAACTTTAGTGGTTTTAATACCCTTGATGTGCTTAAATGTCTCCGGTCTCTTAAGCCTTCTCAAAGCCTTGGTCCTGACGGCATACCTGCCATTGTCCTCAGGAATTGTGCTGATATTTTGTGTTATCCTCTTACTAACATTTTTAATGCTTCTTTTTCCGGTAACGTTCTACCTTTTGCATGGAAAAACATTAAAATTATCCCTATACCAAAACCATCTTCTGGTTCTGATATTAAATTTCGGCCTATTGCAATTACTTCCCCCTTTTTAAAATTGATGGAAAAATTACTTTTACTTCGTCTTGAACCCGCTTTGAAACCTTTTAATGATCCTAAACAATTTGCATACAAACATGGTAGAAGTACCTTGGATGCTGCGGTTGTCTTATATCACAATGTTGTCTCTTGTTTAGACAAAGGTGCTAAATATGTTCGTAGTGCTTTCTTAGACTACACATCTGCTTTTGACTCTGTACCTAGGGGCCTTTTGTTAAATAAGCTATCGTTGACACAAACAGGATCCTGGGCTAAGAGTTGGTTGCATTCCTATTTTTCTGATAGAATGCAGTATACTGTATATAACGGCAAATCTTCTTCTACCTCGCTTACAAAATCCGGTGTTCCACAAGGTGCTGTCCTCTCTCCTTTTCTTTTTTCTTTCTTCCTACATGACCTGCCTCATTCAAACGAAACTAACTTTGTCAAATATGCAGATGATCTGACTGTATCACTGCCTATCACTTCCGAGTCTGACAGCTCCAAACTTAATAGCTTTCTGTTGGACATCAACAACTGGTCCAAGTCAAATGGTCTTATATTAAATCCTTCCAAATGTCAGGCACTTGACTTTACTTTCAAGCATCGACGTGACTTACTTGAACTAGTTAACTCGCATGATCCCTGTAGCATAGATGGCACGGAAATTGAAACCAAATCAAGCATTAAATACCTTGGATTAGTTTTTTCCTCTGACCTTTCATGGTCATCCCATATCTTATCTATCTCTAAGAAAATGTTTCGTCTTACCTTCTACATTAAAAAGTTAAGACAATCAGGTATCAACCAACCTTTAGTTTTGCAATTTTTAAACTCCTGTATTTTACCTATTGTACTCTATTGCTCTCCATTAATCTTTCCTGGGCTTCTCAAAAAAGATTATATCATATTACGAAGAGTATTAAATGCTGTGAGTAGAGCTTGTGGTCTGCCACTGCATGAGCTCGCTAATACTATAGTCGAGAGGCATATAAATTCCTGTACGAAATGGGCAAAGGCTATACTGTCAGACCCTCTGCACCCCCTTTATTCACACCTGTCCCCTTGTATCTCATCAGGTAGGACGAGAAGTCAATATAAAAAGTTATATGCTCGTACCACTAAGTATAGAAATTCTACAATACCCTATTTAGCCCGTACTTTATGTGACGAAGACTCTGTTAGACGTGAAACTTACAAGTTACTATGTAATTAGCACAGTGAATCGACCCTTTCATCGTTCATCTTTCTGTATTTTATGGTGTCACACTTTCTATCGTTTAATTATTACTCTGCTATTTTATTTTAGTTGGTATTACTATTATTACTACAATTTTGTACTTTATACATATTTTTCTCCGTATGGCATACAGTATTTTGCTATGTAGCTGCTGTAACAATCGTTTTATTACTATTATGTAATGTGTATTTTTAATTTTTTTTGTCGTTTTTGAGTAAATTAGATGCAATATTGTACTGAATGCTGAAAATTCCTTGCTGTATCATTAGTACTGTTTTTGGAATAAAGCAAATTATTATTATATATATGTATATATGTTATGTTGCATCCATGCACTCTGTAATATATCATACAAACAATAATGTTGTAGATGTTTACATTATTCGAGATGATCACTGAGTACTAAAGTATTTTAAACAAAAAAAGAATAAGAAATCCAGCAAAGATATATATTTTATGAATTTATCCTGAAGAGCTCCACAATCGCATTTTTGTGCATAGATTCATGTAGTTACAATTAGTATTTAATTCAACATAGTAACGAAGAAAGATGTGAATATAGATCTCATAGGGCTCACAAACCGAAGTACATAGAATTAGAAAATAGTTGCGCAATATGTAAAATAGATTTTAACGAAGTGTGAAAAGGATGTGTACAGAAACAAACTGAAATAATTATGCAGTTTTTCAGGAAGTTAACTTTTGCGTTTACTTTGTCTAGTTTTACAGAAACTCACTGACTTCATTCACTGTTCAGGAGACGTTGCACTTTTAAAGTTGTGGAAAATACTCTTCAGGATAGTTTAAGTAAAAGAATAAGAAGCTCAGTAATGATATCTTTTCATCGGTTGTAACTACGCGAACGTATTTTAGAGAAAAGCGATAGTACAGCTTTTGAGAATGAAATCACCGAAAAGATATCTTAACTGAGCGTCTTGTTCTTTTCTCCATAATGTTTTAGTGAGTCTCTTCAATGATTTTAAGTATTTTAATCGACTGTAAGATAAGCTTTTAATGTAGATAGATAAAAATACGATACTTAAGTATCTGGACTTTTGCAGTCAATTTAGAAAAGTGGATGATGACTGAAGTTGGAAAAACATCCTGATTGCAGCAGGATTCAAACCAATGGAGCTGTGACATGCAACTTCTAATCAAGTCATAATCTTACTGGAATCATCAGCAATAATACACTGTGTCGAGTGCTAAGAATTAGCATCCTCGTCATCATCACTTGTCAACAAGACTTGTATTCAACCTTGAGAATACTGTTATGTCATCCCGCATAGATTAGTCACTTCTATGGTTCGTTTGTCTCTTTAGAACATTTTATCATGAAATAAGCACAATAAGCTGGTTATTCATCAAGTGTTGCTTTACAGGGATTTGAATGGTTTGGTTACGAGTTGACATCAGTTAGGGAACCATTGGAGAGCCTGGAAGTACGCGAAAGCTGTTTCGTCGTAGCCTGGACTCTTCATCAGTATGTACTCACCAGTGTTAGAACCTAGAACCTCTGACTATATGGTGAGCAGGTTTGTATGCCACTTCAGCCACTGGGACCCGATCCAATGGCTCATGAATTCCAACTTCTGACGGTTCGCGATATATATTATAGTGCAACTGCAAGCCAATGTCACTAGCCAGTGACTGTTCTCTCGCCTAACTTCATGAAACCCTCTGGTTATGACTTCTTACTATTTGTCCAAAAACGTGGTCGTACTGTGATATTTCATCAGAAGATTTCAGCTTGCAATACCAGCTGACCATCACTCCGAAAGCTGTAGATAATTTTATCGTTCAGCTATGCTTTTTTACAGATCATTTAACTTTATTTGATAGTTGTTGTCGTCATTGTTGTTGATATTCTTCATCATTATAATATTTAAATCAGATCACAATGTTTTATTTATTTATCTTTTTGTATTCTTTTCTTTTTTTCTTTTTTTGAATAGCTGGATTCATGACTATCAAGATGCATGTATTGACAAAGTGGAAAAATTTATGATTAAAGCTAATGTTTTAACTCCATTGCCTTCCAGTCAGATGAAACCATTTGAAAAATAAGCTTTAAAAGAAAGATATTTTATATTATTATTAGGTGTCTTTCTGCTTTTTTTCTCTCTCTCAGAAAAGAATGCCCCCCCAGAAAGAAATCTTCCCTTGATTGTCAGTCTATTTTGGACATGTTCTGGCATTTCCTTCCCCCCTTTTTGGCTTGTTTATATTTATACATAATACATTAATGTATACATACAAGGGGGAAATATCAGACAAAAATGTGCTTATATTGTCATACATAATGTGCACTATTATTATTATTACTATTATTCCCAATTTCGACTACTATTCATTCAGTCACTTGCATTTATTGTTCTACTTTTTATTATTTTTTTTCAATTGACTTATAAAGTTATAATCCGTGTAATTCATTATTTCTATTATTATAATAATAATAATTATTTGTATTCGTTCTAATATCCCAATTATTACTACTATTATTATTATTATTACACCAGATCTCGTGATTATGTTTATGCCTCTCCTTACTCCGTCTGTGTCTTCAACATACGGTGAACATAAAAACAGACAGTAAATGATAAATGATAAGATTATTATTTATGGAGCAAATATCGGCTTGTAGCTTAATTCTCCTTCTTTACAGAGTATAAAAAAGTATCATGATGTTTTATTCATGTGCAGAGGGAAAAATAACCTACTATGACTGAATAAACATGTGTATAGAACAACAACAACAACAAAAAAGAGGTGTGGAATGTTATCAGTATCACCAAATGTTAGCTAAAAAGAGATAAAGTTTTAATAAAATTTATTCATAGCTGCATTGTTTACGGTAAAATCGTAGTTAGACAGTAAGCTTCACAAGTCAAAACTTTAGTCATTTTAAGTTATTTCTCCGGAATGTGCACGTAAAATCTCAGATGTAAACATCACATATGTTCTTATCAGATTAGTATGAGATAAATCTATAAAATTCCTTCTATGATCGTCAATTCTCGTGGAGTTGATTGTATATGAAAGCACATCAGAAAGTTTTCAAGAATAAAGTGCATCATTGATTTGTTGACAGTAGATGGTTGAAGGCAATCGGCCACAGGAAGCCTTGGACCTAGATTTCGTGCTAGTTGACACTCATTAGTCAGCAAGATGGATCTGTAACCTTGGAGGAACTCATGTTCCTTTTGAGATTTAAACCCGCATAACCCAGTGAGCACTGCAGTCAGAGACGTTACTACTGAGCTGTTTGGGCTGGCGATTGACCTCCTGTAGGATACTTTGATTGGACACTAGTAACTAGTGTGATGTGTATAGTCATTTCTCTGGTGTAGACTGAATTCTATCAAGGCTGCAGATACGCCTTGTTGACTTATGAGTGCCGACTAGCACAAAACCTTGGTCCAAGGATTCCTGCCGATTGCCTCCAACCATCTAATATCATCAAATCAATGCGCACCGTGATGGCGAGCTACCTAGAATGGTGGCCACAAGCAAACTTGACTGATAGAATTCAGTCTGCACCAAAGAAAGGAGTAGATATATAGCACTAGTTACCAGTGTCCAATCAAAATAAAGTGCATCAGTTGACTGTCATCTATAAAAAATAAAGAAGAACGATGATTCTTGTTGCTTTTCATTATTATTCATCTCTGACACATTCAGTGAAAATATTCATCAGAAGCTTTTAAACTAAACCGTGGAAACAAAGTTCATTTTTTCTAGGATTTAAATTTTATTCCTTTACATTCCGAATGAGACATTAAGGGCTTTAAGCTGGAGCTTTAAAGTTTCGATAGCGGTGGTTTTATTTCTACTAGGTGGCGTTCCTAAACACATGCCCAACATTCCCTCTTATACGGCCTTACTACTGGCTTAGCGAGTTCCAGAAGTATTTCGGCCGGGAATCGAACCCCGGACCATCTGATTGGTTGGCGAGCGTTCCACCACTGACCAACATAGAGAAACAAAGTGTTCAGATATAATTGTATTTAAAAGTCACCTTGATAGTGAAAGAATGTAAAGATTACAAATCAAAAGGCATGTGGGAAATTCTCATCAAAATGATTATGACTGAATCTAAAATACTGTTGAGATAGTTGCCTACTTTCAGCCAAAAATAAAAACATCACTTCACTAGTTTCCATTGGATTATGCATTTCGACTGACCTACTCACAGTAGAGGAGAAACTTTAGAAGAATTTTATTTTAAGCATTATTGGCCTTAAAATGAAATCTTTCATTAGTCTAAACACAGAAATCTGAGCAGAGATTAGTACAAAAACTCACACCTGTAAAAACTAAGATTGAAATTCCTATGAGTTCGAAGCTTTTTAAGATAAGACTTCGACTGCTAGAGGCATTTAACACTGCTCAGTACCTTTTCAGTTTATTAGGCTATTAAGCACACTTCCAAAACTATCCATCTGTAATTAAGAAGAGGATTAGATTTTTGTTGCTTCAAACATTTTTCATACAAAACAGTGCAATACCTATTGAAAGATTCCTTCAACTAATTTTTCATAAGTAACACGTTATTCGATAAATCCACTCAGACAGTTTCATTCACCAATGTATAATGTATCACACTAGCCAGTAAAATGAACTGATCTCATTTATAATAATCAATACATCATATATTATGACCTGAATAATTTTGGTCTTCACAGAACTCCATGATGGCTTCTCTTTATGGACTGTGCAATTTAGAGACATGTGATTTAATTTCTGGGCATTTATTTATTACTAGGAATGAAATGACCCTTATAAGGATATTTCTTCTATGGTTGCTTCTAATAAGAAGAACTAAAGTAAAGAGTTGTTAATTTTATCCATACAGAACAAAGAAGAAAGATTTTTTTCAACATCAAGTGACAGCGTTAGTAAACACTACAACTTTCAATATGTGGGAATTCAGGGGGACAGTGGAACGTTTAAACATTCTGTGGTGTGTTGGTAAATTAAAGTGTTAACTACGTTAGTATATTTTATATTGTTTCAAATCTGAATTCTTGCTAACTTTGATCTTCCTACATTTATTCCCTCTAATGAATTTGAATAAAGCAAGATGAACAGTTTTTGCAGAATAAAATGGTACCATCATTTATTTCGTTGGCTCCTCATCAGCTGTTTACGGGCTAGACACATTATTAAGTATACCTACAGAAACAATTTCTACCTACCTGCATAGAAATCATTTTTAAACAAAAATCAATCAATATATCCACTTTGGTCCAATCAATCGACGGGAAAATCTAATATTGAATTAAATGACTACGTAACGCCGAAAGTTTCCATTGTGTATGATTATTATTGTTTGGGATAAAGTGTTTATTATTATTATTAGCATTGTATGCAAAAACTGTTCTTCTTGCTTTATTTAACTTCTATTTTTTGTTACTGGACCATTTTTCAAAAAAACAATTGTTCCGTATATCCAATAACAAAATATTAGGGAATAAAAATATACACATACTGCTTTCAGAATACTTTGATCGATTTGATATCTATCACTTTTATAGCCTCTTTGTTTGAATTCAAGCTTTTGAGGATTCATTCGTGTTCTAGTTGATTCATTCTTTCATCTGAATCAATTGTCAGAATCATTTTGCTTTATAATGACAGATGATCATTAATTAATTGTCTACGTTCATTTCATTTCCAGGTAGTCAGTAGACTTTCCATTTTTTGATTGTCATTCCATTTAGGGAGTTAGTATAAATTTCTTGTGTTGCGAAATGGAAAAATTTTGACTACATGGCCAGTTGAATTTCGTCCGAGTAGCATAATAATAGACGGATACACCTCGTACTCTGAAGGTCCTGAATTCCATCCTTCAGGGTGTGATGCAAGTGTCCCAAACTAGGATAATGCGTTTGTCTGATATTTCCTGCTTTACAGCGATTCTCTTAATCGCGTCAGTTCTTCAACTACCTTGAATTCGTTAACTGGACCGGAAAATTTCGCCAGTTTGGAAATTTTTTTTTGATTTGAATGTCTTATTCTTTGTTTGTTGAGATTTTCTGTTTTTGAAACTAAGACGAGAAGTAACATTTTGTTCTTACCGTGCACCAAATCTCCAAAATTTTAACACTTGTTGATTCATGCAGTTTGGTCGTATCCTCTTATTTTCTGACTACCAGATCATCTAAATACAGTCTCTCTAAGAATTCAAACTTGTAGTCACAGTTGTGTAGATGTAATTAAATCGTAGAATCAATGTAGTAACATTTCATGGTAGTTCCCTTTTAAGCGAACTTTTTATTACCCTTGAATTACTAGACTGTTTGAGATAGTGATTTTTTCAGCTGATACAATTCATTTTATGTGAATTAGTCACTAGGTGACAGCTAGTATGTTTACTTTTGACCAGAGTCTACCGATCTAGTAGACTATAATTTAATACTATATATGCAGAAATATTGTGTCACCAAGATTACTGACTATACTACACATTTATCTGAACAATAAATTTTGATCAGCGAGCTAAAATATCCACCTACACCATTTACTATCGACTAATCAACCTACATAGATTATTCAGTTCTACAGTAAGTCAATTATGGTTTGAATAGCTTAGTAGGAAAGTCTCAGAATGACACAATTTTAAATCATAAGGCGAAAATGCATTTCCCTAAGAGTTAATATTATAAAAACTTTCTGCATATCAACTTCTAACACTCAACAGTCTTATTTTGAAAATGAACACTGGTTATTCCTAATATACACATATAGTGAGGTCTAAGGAAAGTATTTCGTTATGAGTTACGTTTTGTTCATCGCTACTCTCAATAAAGGCTTTTGCTTATTCCTATGGAGAATTTCAACCGAATAAAGTACATCGGATTCTTTCTATCGCGACTAGTGTTCTTACATTGTCTATCCTAGTAACATCCAAATGGTTTCTATTTTAGTTTGGCATTTCACTCTCTTTTGATATCTCCTGACAGACTTGATTTTCTGTTTTTGATTTTAGTAACTAGAATATTCTGAAAGGTTACCCGATTCTTGTATTTATTGAGCTTGTTGACCCTTCAGTCTTCGGGATGGAATCCAGTGGCTCTGCGAACCAACACTTGAAAATAAATCTAGTGCTCACTAATGACTAACTACTACAGGAAGATGTTGCTTAAAGTTCTACTAAGGAGCATGATCAGCAGGGTTCACCAGTTTGGGTGTCAGGATCAATACTAACCGATGACATTGCTCAATGTTTGTACAGTATATATCGTGAATTAACAGAAGTCAGAATTCATACAGCGGCCAATGGAATTCGTCCCAATGGCTAAATGGTCAATGAGTTCGCCTAGTAACCTGAATGTCATGGGTTCGATCTCTGGAGGGATGATGAGCGTGTACTGCCAAAGATTTCCATGCTAGGATGGGACAGCTGTCCAGTACTCTCCGGTTTTCAGAGATTCTCTGAGCGAAATCAGTTTGTGATCAAACCTAAAATCCATCAATTCTTTATGAACCAGCAGTTGAAAAATAACTCCAGCGTTAACACTAAACCTTCAACTTTCAGTCTTTAGTGCTCAGAAAATGTAGTGGAAAAGATAAGGAAACCTCAGCAGTTGGATAATTCAGTTCAGGGAATCCAACAACACACTGAAATTTCATCTTCTCACTGCTACTGATCAATAAATTTATCAATCCGATTCTAGTTAGTTATATAAGAATTCAATAACCCAGATCATTGGTTGAATTTGTTCTTTTATATTTTTATATTACAGAGCTCTAAATAATTAAAATGAATTAACAGGTGTAATTCATCATCAAGAATAATTCAAAAATAACAAAAACAGACAAGACACGTCAGAGAAAAAAATCACATCATGAAGACAACTGAATAATAAATTATTAAATGGGAAGGATTATCAACATAAAAATAAAAATAAAATAAAAATTCTGAAAATTAGAAAGCTACAACAGATGAATATTGATAACTGTGTACAGTCAGTGTGCTTATAAGCTATTTAACTGGTAGGTAAGTAAATGACCATAGGGGAACAGAGAGACATGTACAACATTTATCCACACATTTGGTTCTATAACTGCCACTTCAGTTTAGTTACTTCGCTGGAGATTGATTCCTTTCCCTGAAGAACATTATATTATACTTTCATAGGTGTTGTCATTATCATTATTATTGTCCCTCCATCGGATTCTGATCGGAAAGTAGAGGTTCTGTAGTAAATCTGTATTCCACTCGATTCTCTGATATCTTTTCTAAGCTTGCTCCATGACTGCCTACAATCTGTAATTTCCTGTTCACATGATTCCCTCCTAATCACTCTCGGAGTCATATCGAAATCATCACTTCCCGTTTGAGTCCCACTCAACGACCTTGAGTTTGATGCCGCTCAGTGATCTTCTCAGCATTTATCCAGTCCATTTTCATTTCCTTCTTCATATTCGTTTGGAGATAGATTCTTGGTTAGTCCTTTGCCGGAGTTGTTTCTTTGTTTCGTGTTCTTTTTTTACCAGCCTTATTGAGTGAAGGTATCTTTGGTAAAATTCTGGAACCTGTCAGAAATTCTTTTTGAACGTTTAAAAGCGTTGGCTTGACATTAATGTACATTTTAATTGGCATAAACTAAATGAAAACGCATAAAACATTACTGTGATCGTATTCGATTTACCCACCTATTGTGGTGAGAACTGTCTGCTAGCCAAAATTGTTAGACAGCAGTTTACGTCAATGTTTACGTCCCAAATCTTGGTCATGAGGAAAAAAACAAAAATAATACATGTCAACAAACAATCACAGCAGACTTTGCGTGGGCGGATACGAATCACAGATACATGGTCTGACCATCAAAGAAACGGCCACAAAGAGATGACAGAATAACTTTCAGCGAGAAAACAACCAATCAGAAGGCATTGCTACCCTGCTATTAATAACCAATAATAATGTGCATAAAACTATATAAATATCTCTTGAATCCTCAATAAACGATCTGTTGCCTGGCCCTTGTCTCATGTCGTTACGCTATAATCATAGTGTTAAATACCGATAGAGAAAGAAAGTGTAGAATGATGTCATTGTATTTCACAGGCTTTCATCGTCTGCAGACTGTCTGGAATTGCAATGGTTATAGAAAAATGGAAATGACATACTTTACCGTTTGAGTAGTAGTAGAGAAAATATGTAAGCATCACGATTTTCAGTTTAAGCTATCAGCAGTTGGTATATTTTCAAAGGAGAAAAGAAGTGAGGAGAAGACAGAAAACAGAAAAATCCAATCAATAGTGTTAGCTTATAAGCTATTCAAGAATGTTATACTTTGTAAGATTGAAAACTTGTTCAGTGAGGTGAAATCATTGATATGGATGACTAATCAAAACAATCAAAATGCTGTTACCATTCAGACATTAAGATATTTCATTGTCATTTTTATAATCACTGTAATCTCAGGCAGCCTGCAGCTGATAAGAACTTGTAAAATAAAATGTATCACTTTAAAATGCAAACATGCTCTTTCTTTCTTTATTGAAATTTATCAGGGGGACCAAGTGTATGAAATATAGTAAAATATTTTTCACTTCTAAGTAGAACTCTCATAATTAATCGCAGAGGTAAGGAAATGAAATAATGTACACTACAATGGATGTATTTTACGGACGCAGTAAATCTGTTTTCATAAGTAGTACTGTAACAACAGAAGACAAGGGCCATGCAACAGATCGTTTTATTACGGAGATCAACACGTATTTATATAAATTTCACATACATTATTACAGCCTAGTCAAGTAGACAAACGCAGTCTTCTGATTGGTTGTTTTCGAGTTGCTCGGAAAGTGAAACCATCTATCTGCGAATCATATTTGCCCACGTTTAAGTTTGCTGTGATTGGTTGTTGAAACAGCCTTGTTCATATTTTCTCACGGCCCATATTAGTGACCTAGACATTGACGTAGATTAATGTCAACCAACTGGCTAGCAGGCTGCTCTCACTACAGTACCAAGGGAAATATAAGACAGGAAGTGAGGCAGATAAGAGAAGCTTTGAAACTTAAATAATTACCCTGATAAATTAGTCAGAAAGTAAATAGGGAGGTGTAAAAATAAAAATAACTAATAATAGTAGTGATAGTAATAATAATAATATTAATGACGTCATCCATGTCAAACATGCCCAAGATAATGGCAACACCAACAATAAGGAATCCAAATCATTAGTAGTAATTCCATACAAAAAGGAACCTCGGAAACCTTACACAGAATTCTTAACAAGTCAGGGAAAAAAGTGGCATCCAGACCCACAGAATCAATTAGAAACAAGCTTTGTCGGTTAAAGGATCCTGTGGAGCCTTTATAACAAAACAATTTAGTTTATCTGATACCCTGCCTGCGATGATTGTCAAGGTGAATACATAGGTCAAAGTATTGGAACAGGGGCAGTCAGATTAGCGGAGCATAAAAACCTAGCGAAATCTAGATTAGTTGACTCGAATAAGAAATCTAGGGAATAGTTCAGCTATACCACTCAATACATGCAACTACACACAACCATACAATAGGATGGGATAAGATTACAGTTTTAAATCAATGTAACAGGGTGGAGGGGGAGATTGACAACGGAAACATTGTTTATCGAATCAGCTGCAAACCTGTGTAATAAGAATAATTCAACACCTATCCCAGATATTTGGAAAATTCTACTACCCCTACGATAAATAGGAGATAACAAAGAAAACTATAAAACTCAAGTTTCAAAGTCGTGTGATTACAATTGATATGATTATGAACAATAAATTTTGTTCGAAACGTCATCCAGTAAACAATACTGTTTCACTGTGTGATATATCTAATGAACAAACTAATATGGAATCCAGGATACCATATTTGTTACGTATTTTATGTGGTGAGAATAATATCAGGTTAGAACTAACTAACCTTCTTTCCTATAATAAATAAACGTTCTTCTGCCCCCCCCTATACTATTAAGCTTTACTGTTATTATTCTTTTTATATATAAAGTCCCCTCATCTATTAATAATTTTTCATAAGTGTAAACATTATTTGAGCTCTGTAATAATTGCTATTGTTTTGTTTTTCTCCTAACCATTCTATGCCAAAAGATCACTAGATTCAATACTCTGTGACAAGCTGAAACTTTCCACGCCGTATCAACAGTGTGTTTTGAAACAAACCGATTGTTATTGATACCATTATCATTATAGTTATTATTTTCATTTTAAGATTTGCATATTTTTGACATTATTCCTACTGTATATGTGGAAGCGTTCTCGTGGTTAATTTTATTTATATTTTGAGTAAATTAGATGCAATATTTTGAGAAATGCTGAAAATTCCATCCTGTATAATAAATACTCTTTTTATAATTATTATTATTGTAATGCACAGATCACCTTTAACACATTTTGACACAGCAGTAATAACAAGTGGATACAGCCGTTGAGCATGTATAGTCTTTACAAACTTCAAGAGTCTTGAGCTTTTTCACATCATCTTGAAAAAGACTTATGATATTCGCTAGAAGTCCTGTGCTAGTCAGATCCTGGTCATAGTTGTTCTCCATTGTAATTATAGTTTAGGAAATAAAGGATGTTGACGGTTATGCAAGATACGCTCATGACGATCGAATATGACATGACAGAGTGACAAATAACGTGTACGCTTGACTGTCTACCTTCAGCTAAATAAATCGACTTAAACAGTGAAGGTCAGTATCCAGCGTTGAATGATGAATTCTTTTAAAGACAACTGGGTTTTTGATATGTGTTAAGAAAGTCTGATTATGTAAAACCATAACTGGATGTGTGAGAAAGAATTCCAATACACATTTTGAATTCAAAATACTTGAAGCAACAGTATTACATTAAACTGTATGAAATGATACGTTTACTCGGACTAAATTGATCTGGAAGGGTCGATTACCCTAGTTCTTCCCTAATATTAAAGAGATCTAACCAAATTGTTTATGCTGGCAGAAATACTCTATGGTAAACACTTTTAATTATTTTGTTTTCACTTAACATGGTTAAGCAAACACTTGAAGAGTTGAATTGGTCCAAATTTCCTGAATTATTATTATAACCACAAAAATCAAAGATAGTTTCCATGTATATACTGTGAATAATCGTTCAGCCTATGTATATTACCCAAATATAACTTCTTAGCTTTAACATTAGAAGCATGAGTAAGTTAATTTCAAGTGGAAACCGTTTTGTTTGTTTTTAGTTGTTGTTGGTATAAACTGTTTCTAAAGGGATTCAAGGAAGCATTCAGCAATAATATTTCTACTAGTAATAATAGCAGTTGGTTAAAATCATCTAGCCTCATTTCAGTATCCACTTTGTATTATTTATTTAAACAAGTAATTAATCCCACACAATAAAACATTCTTTGGCAGAGACACAGTATCAGTAATCGACATTATTCTCACGTTATGTGGTACAATATCACCAGTAATATTGAGGTAAGGAGTACAGTGTAAGGTAATGATCCATAATCATTTGATGAGATCATAAAGCTGCATTTACTGAGACGTCTAGAACACATATCACACATGCCAAACCATAGCCTTCCTCATTGGAAATTGTTAACTGACAACCGATTGAGCTGGAAAAGAGTTGGTAGTCGTCAAATCAGAACATAGTACCAGTCTGTGAAGTCTTTCACTACTGATTTGAGCCAACCATTTAAGGAGGTGAAAACTGTCTGGTTGGTTTTCTCGAGATGCCAAGAACCAATGGCTAGGAACACTTGGGGATATGACTCAACATTGTTCTCAGTGGCGTAGGTGCATTCAGTTTTGTGGACCCTAGATTCCTTATATTCTAATTATTTTCATTTCTATTGCTTTGCGTTCTAGTTGAAACACAGGACTTCAGGCCTGAGTTTTTAAGTTTCAGTAGCAATGTTGTTTCTTTTTACTGAGTTGGGTTGTTACCCTCATACCAAACCTTCGCCCAACACCAACCACGCCTGATAAATTAGAAGTGCGGAAGTTCATTCCACAGCTAATTCAAAAATCGATTAAACAAGATTTTCAGATCAACGACAAAATTAAGAGTAATATGTGTCTATGTAGCTCACTTTCTCAATACCATACCAATTTTTATTATGAGGTGTCTGTTGTTTTGTTTTAAACCATTTCATACCTATTAGATGAAACTTCATAGCGGTCATCATTTCTGCTTTCTAAGCAGTTGATCCAGGTTTGACTCCCGGCGCCCCAAAGCAGTTTTGTACGTGGATGGCTTTGTGGTAGAACACTGGCCAAGCATGCAAGTGGTTCGAGGTTCGATCCTTCGCCCACGCATACCTTCACCTCGCTTAGAGGACAATAAGCCAGGTAAAGTCGGAAGGTTAAGCGTAAGGCTAGAAACCCGCTGTCGTACAAAACACCACTGCTACTGGAATTTTTAAGCTCTAGCATGAAACCATCTACCCCACTGGGAACTAAAATCAATAAAAAAAACAAAATTTCTCCATGGTAGAATTCATCGAAAGACGATTGTGTCTAAATGTCTCTGTTCTTGCATTCCATTCCACTTCATCAAAATAAAATTTTCCTCATACTGGAATTATACTCTACGACGAAGCCTAAGTTCTATTATGTATGTTCTTGCATGGTTAGTGACACTCAGCAGCAGTATTAAAGCGTTTCTGATGGATAATAGTGTACTGTGAAGTTATCTTGGGTACCGGTGTTGCATGATCACATTCTACATATAATATCACAACAACTTCCAGGCTAGTCTTGGATATGGTCATGCTTAATTCATGTGCCACGAGGTGGAGCCTCATTCTAATTTTCTAATGTCAAAATAAATATTACTACGTGACACACTGCCCTGATTTTTGTTGTCCATTTCACAAATTTTGTTTCTGAATCTTGATATCTTTGCGGCTGTATGCGACGCTTCCAATCACCAAATCACTACAAAGAGTTCTCCTTTTGCATTAATTTCACCAATCACCCCTGAACTCATGATCAGTTCCCTTCCTGTGTTTTCCATTCCTGGTTTCTCTTTCATTCGTATCATTCGTTAGGAATCTGATCTCGCCATCTAGATAGGGTCTTCTCTATCATTGACTGAAGTTGTCGGTAGAAGTCGTTCTTCTTCTCTTCATCTACTTTTTTCTTAGATTCTTATATAATCACAACTTTTCTATAGTTTAATTTGTAAGGGTTAGTTTTGTTTTTACGAGTTGATCACGGATTGATATCAGTTAGAGAACCGTTGAAAACCAGGGAGTACTGAACAGTTGTTTCATCCTAGTTTGGGAATGATTGGCAGTACGCACCCGCACGTGGGGTTCGAACCCAGGACCTTCCAGTTACAAGGCAAACTAGTTACTTGCTACAGGATGGAGTTTCTTTGAGTTCTAGTGAGAAGTCGTGACTAGTGAGGTCCATCCAGATGTTACGTGTGAGGATGGATGTCCCACCTACAACAATGGCTGGGGTCGTGCTAAATCACGAATCGGTAGAAGTTAGAATTCATGAACTGGCCACTGAATCGGGTCCCAGTGGCTGAATGGTAAACGAGACTGTCTTGTAACCGGAAGATCCTGGGTTCGAACTCCAGCGGGTGCGTACTTCCGATGATTCCCAAACTAGGATAAAACAGTCGTCCAGTACCCCCTGGTTTTCAGTGGTTCTCTAACTGATATCAATTCGTGATCAACTCATAAAAAAGTAATCACAACTTTCTCTTCTTTTGAATTAAAACTTTCCATCGTAATCCTAGAGAACATTGGTTCTAACTTACCCCAGGAAAGCCTCTGATGTTGATGGTTCAGGAAAAGACGTAATATCATTCAGTGTTTACCCGATCTGCACATGAGACTTTTTACCCTAACGCGGATCAATTGTCAAGTCGCTAAAGTTTTATTTGTACATACCAGCCAGTGAAAAATAGTTTTCTTTTTATCTCAAACTACTAATATATTGATTAGGCAAAGAAACTGTACAATCAACAGTCATAATTTCTAATGGTATTTCTATTTCCTTTGCATCCTCAGTCAGTCTTCCGTATCTTTCTCAGTGTGGAAATAATAGTCGAATGACCAGGCGTGTATTGTTGGTAAGTAACAATGCAATGAATCGGAATTCCAGAGGAGATGTTATACGCAGTATCATGATAGCAACTGCCTCAGTATGCTCATGATTGCTGTCTGGGTAACTAAAGGAGATTATTAACTCTCCAGTTGACAATTTGTAGGGTCAGCTTCTATTCCAACTGCTCTCACAGAGAACCAACACTTTTTAAATCCTATCTTCTCATTCCCGTCACGATTTGAGTAAATTCATCAGCCTCAAACATGGTGAAGATGTTTCGTATACACATGCTTCCGCCATCACTGGCCAAATGGCTTCCCGATGACCTTCACTCACTGGTAGTATCCTTCATCGGATGGACGACTTTCAGATTCCTGTGAAGAATAAGTTTATTTTTCTTTGTGATTTGAAGTTGCAGTAGCGATAGGGTTATTTTCAAAACATGGAGAGGCTTCTCATTAAGCGCCCAATCCTCCTACTTTTCCTGACTTAGGACTGGACGGCAAACTAAGTGAGGCTTCGCTCTAACACTAAGGAAGTGTACATACTTGCTTGTAACACTGTTCATTCACTCTTAGAGTGGTGCTACCCTAAAGTGATTCATACCGACTTTGAACTTAGCTATAAACTCTTAACTGTTTTATATTTTCAAATATTCTCAGTAAATGTGGACAAAAAACCAGCATTCTAAGCCTTATGAACTGAAAATAATTTACTAATATCACTAACCGAAATTTATCTTTAAAAATCTACACTTATCTCTTTCTCTTGTGATAATTTAACTAATAATTATTTTTTTTAAGTTGAGAGGTACTTTATTTAATCCAATTCTCAAGTTATCAAAAGATTTTAAGAAATAATTTCTAATAAACCTTACTACTTATTCTATCTTTCGGACAGAGAAATCCACTGATTCTACTTCACTTAATATTCTTTTGAAATAATCAATAAATCGATTCTGCTAGGGTCTTTATCACTCTTATTCGAGAATATTCAATCGACCAAATATAAGGAGTCTCTCTGAAATTACAGCTATAACACTAAACGCGCACAAACCAACACAATCATTTCATTCAGCACTATGCAGACCAAAGGATCAAGCAGCTAATGAAGATAAAACAGAAACCAACTACAAAAATAATTCCATGAGCTGTGTTGAAAACTATATTGGTTGAAGTGGGAGTCCACTTCAATGCCCAGTCTAAAAACATAAACTAATTCCCAAAAAGACACGACATGTACTCTTTTATATCAATGCCTGCAGACCATTGTGACACCAGTTTACTTGGGGAAATGCAGAAATTTTAAATAGTGTAAACATTGAAAATGTTACAGGATTCCTAGAAGCCTGGAACGAAGATGAATCTTGGGTCAACAGTTGCATTATTGAGAATCAAATTTATCAGTCAATAAAGACTAAGATATTTACCGCCAAATAGATGGTGTAGCTATGGGCAGTCCACTTAGCCCTGTTTTCATATCCAACCTTGAAAGAACGAAGTTGAAGCATGCAATTGACGAAACAACTTCCTACTGTCGATATGTTGATGACACATTTGTAGTGTGCAACAATGAAGTCATGCTTCACACTTTGTTAGATTATTCAATTATGCACACACCAATATTGAGGTTACTATAGAACATGAAAGTGATGGAATGTTCCACTTCCTCGACATTGCCATGCAATGCCTAGAAGACGATAGTCTTCAGAAGTCAAGTTACTGAAAGCCTACTTCGAAAGGACAATACTTACATTTTAATCGTTTGTGTCCAAATAGCTTTAAACTGGGACTACTCAAGACTCTACTATGGAGCGAGGAGAATATGCTGTATAGAGAAATTAGAGGAAGAATTTGAGTTTCTTGAAAAAATGTTGAAGAGCAATGGGTACCTCAAAGGTTCATCAACAAATATGGAAGATCTGAAGTCACAAATGTAAAACAAATCACGGTGGAGAAAAAGCCAATCTACATTCAGCTTGATTATAAAGGTGAAAACATGGCAGCGATGATCAACAGAAGTCTGAATACGTCACTGCTCAGAGTCTATCCTGCAGCTAAGCTCGTTCCCGTCTATCAAACAACTTGCTTTTTGGTGCAATCCAAAAACCAATAGATATCTTTCTCATGTTAACTCCAATGGTATATATATATTTACATGTATCTGCGGGAGCAGTTACATTAGATAGACAGAAAGAAGGGCATATCTACGATTTTCTGAACATGTACCAAAAAACCTATTTCTGAAAAGAACAAATGCTTTAAACAGTGCCGTCGCCAAGCATCTCCTTGATACGGGTCGTGAGGTGGACGACAAAAGGTCGTTCAAAATTATCGATGGGCAAAAGAGCTCAATTCTCCTGCTGAAGCCATTTCTATCAAGCGCTTGAAACCTGATTTATGCATCCAGAAAGAAGAGATACTCAGTATTTCTTTGCCCTGGTAACTGGATATTTTCATCTCGCTTTCATCTGAATGCGTAATGCTGAAAAGTTTCCATTGTGTGTGATTATTATTTTTCGGAATAGTGTTTAATATTATATATATATATATATATATATATATATATATAATTACTGTATGAATATATTTATCGATTGATTTTTATTTAAAATGAACTCCGTGCAAGTGTGTTAAAAACTGTTTCTGTAGATATACTTAATAATGACTTTGGCCAGTAGGCACATGACGAGAAGGCAACGAAATAAAAGATGGTACCATTTTATTCTGCAAAACCTGTAGTTCTTACTTTGTTCAGATTCATTAAGAGGAATAAATGTATGAAATTTACAAACGTTCGAATAAATTTATTTTACACTTACTTTCATCTATATGAATTTAGTCTGAAATTTACTAACTGAAAAAATGTGTAAACAGCATTTCAGATAGGCTGAATTATAATTTTTGAAATTTTCAATAGAATTTATAACATTTAAGTGTTGGTTTGTACGGATTTGATTGGTTTCAGGATTTCATCAAGAGCTGACAGTAGTTAGAGAACCATTGGAAAACCTGGGAGTACTGGACAGCTGTTTCCTCCTAGTTTGGGACTCTTCTAAAGTACGCACCCACCGCCACGGTTCGAACCCAGGACCTTCCGGTTACAAGGCGAGCTCGTATACCATTAAGCCACTGGGACCCGATCCAATGGTCCTTGAATTCTAACTTCTGCTAATTCACGATATAGCGCGACCGCTAGCCAATGTCTTCGGCGAGTATCTGTCCTCACACCCGACCAGCTGCACCCTACTGGTCACGACTTCCCACCGGAACCCAGGTAACTAGCTACCTGAATAGGGCCAGTCACCAGTGAGCATCTTATTGGTATTCAAGTGTTGGTTTGTAGGGATTTGATTGGTTTCAGGATTTCATCATGAGCTGACATTAGTTAGAATTTATAACAGTTTTTCCATCCTTCCGTTTCTTTATCATTCCTAACTTTATTACTCAAAGTAATCGGGAGAATTATAAGCTTTTTATTGAGGTAATTTATATTTCTCAAGAGAATAAAAAGTGTAATCAATCACGTGTAATTTCTTTTATTGGACATATTACACAGTGAAACAGTATCACTTACTGGAAGACATTTTGAATGCAGCTGAATATTCCCAATCACGTGAAATGCAACTCTATCAACTGAAGACTTTATTTCTTTTAGTTCGCCTTTTGTATTCTTCTTTTTTGTTATGCGCAGATTTATACTGAAATCATATTAACAAAAGAAAAGAGTGAGATATAGGAAATATTTTCATTTTATCCTCTAGATACTTTTTCATTTTCGGAGTAGTCACTAAACACAAATAAATTTAGTACTCTCTCTTCAGTGGCATTCATCTTACCCTTATTATTCCCTTAGGTTCTGAGTAAAATATAGGGCTCCAAAGGCACAACACCATCTCATCCTGTCCTCTGCAGTCCCCTTCATCTTTCCCCACAACGAACCATCAGTTCTCATCTCTTGTTCAAACGATCTCGTCCATGACACCGTCTTACCCAAAACAAACTCGAATGCCAGGCGCGCGATGTTACTCAATGTTTTCCTCCAATCTATCTCCATTTTCTTCGGCACATTTCTTGGGCAATAGGATTTTGGTCTGTTCATTTTAAAAGTTATTTTCCACTAATCTCTTCTGGTCATGTGATCTTCAGTATGTAGCAAACTCAGCTGTTGATAAAATTGTGAAGCCTCTTGGAAATGCTTTTGGTGGCACGTTGAGCTTGTGACTTAATATTCTTATTGACAGTCCGAAGTTTTTTTTCCTTATGCTGAGTGCAGAAGACTTTCACACACAAAATCCAGATTAGTGAAAGCTTTTTTCTTGCTTTTCTGACCCTGCTTTTCACATCCCGCATCCCCTCTTCTCCTGTAGTTGAAACGATACTGCTTAGATAAGTGGAAGAAGTAACTGTTATGTACTCGTCGCTAGATTATTGTTATGGACTGGTCGAGAAACTAATAGTCCTGACGCGAGAAGGCGGAAATCAGAAGACCACTAGGTTTGCGATGATACTTCTATTGTCCAAACACAAGGAGACGAAAATAAATGGTCTCACACCAAAGTGATAAGTAAGTAAAGTAGTTGTAAAGTAAAGTAGTTCACACAAATTGAAATGCGAATATATATAAATAATTCAGACAAGCGTGGGAAAAATCATTAGACAGTCTTAACATGAATGGCTAATTATAATGGAGTGTCGATCCAATTATACATAGCGAATATAGCAGACATGCCAACAAACATATATGGATATATGTCACCAAGCAACGGACTGTCAACAAACACTCATATTATATATAATATAATATAAGGAGAATACACATTATTAAAGGAGACAAGTCCATACAAGTGAAGTGGTCACAGACTAACCGAACAAACAGAAAAAGAGACCAACATGCACACACACACATAAATATATATATGTGGGTACATATCAGTAACCTACTTCAAATTTCTCCTCTTGATAGAGATCGATACCTGTTAGATATCTTCATCACCTCTGTCTTCTCTATGTTGATTTAAAGTCCTGTCTTTGCTGCTGCTTCTTCTGACAACATGTTGGTTTTTATCTGTAGATCTTCAAGTTTGTGTGACATTAGACATAAATATATTATTATTTTATCCTTTAGTTCCTAGAGGAACAAGGGGGGTTCAGCTGCGCACCTCCATTGCCTTCTGTTTCCTGCCAACTTTTTCACCCCGCTCCAAGTCTGCCACACGCTTTCGCCTCCTCCTCGCATGACCTCCTCCAAGTCACCCCACTGTGGGACGACCAACTCGCCGCTTCCCTTTCGGCTTCCACTCGAGCGATAGCCTGGCATGTGATGTCACTTGATGGTTTCCTCAGGGTATAGCCAATCCATCTCCATTTCTTCCTGCCTATTTGTTTCACAGTCGGTTCCTGCTGTGTTGGTTCGCTTTCCCAGAGATCCCTGTTGCTGATCTTTTCTGGCGCCATCTGATCTTGAGTATTGAGCGAGACAACTGTTGATGAAGGTCTGGAGTTTGTTTGAGATGCTCTTTATGACTCTCCAAGTCTCTGATCCGTAAAGTAGCACTGACTTCACATTGGAGTTGAAAATCCGGATCTTATTTTTGGTGCTGAGTGCTGTTGACTTTCACACAAACTTAAGAGTAATGAAAGCTTGTCTTGCTTTTCCGATTCTGGCTTTGATATCCTCGTCAGTTCCGCCTGAAGTTGAGATGATGCTTCCCAGGTAGGTAAAGGAGGTTGTTTCTTTCAGGTTCCTCATTTATGCTGCTTTGTTGTCTGTTGTTGTTGTTGCTGTTGTGTTGGCCAGGAATCTTCATCACCTCTGTTTTACCTATATTCACGTAGTCCTATCTTTGATGCTTCTTCTGCCAACTTGTTGCTTTTCACTTGCATATCTTCCAGTGTGGGAAATCAGACATATATCATCGGCGAAATCCAGATCCTCCAAGTTTTTTTGTGAGTCCATTTTATGCCTGTTTCCTCATTGCCGTTGTCTGTCGCATTATCCAATCTTGCAATCAGGAAGATCATTGGCGATAGTAGACAGCCTTGCCTCACTCCCGTCCTCACTTCGAAGGCTTCCGTAAGTTTCCCGTTGTGGATTACTTGGCATGCAGCATTGTCGTATAACTGTTGGATGAGATGTATAATTGTCGATGGGACCCCGTAGTAGCGAAGTAGTTGCCAAATCACCTCTCGATCGACGCTGTCGAAGGCCTTTTCAAAGTCGATGAAGTTGAGATAGAGAGGTGACTGCCATTCCAAGCTTTGTTCAATGATGATCCGTAGAGTGGCGATTTGATCAATACATGACTTGTTTCTCCTGAATCCGGCCTGTTCCGGTCGAAGTTTTTCATCCAGGGCTTGTTTGATTCTCTCCAGGATGATGCGGCTTAGTATTTGCTTGGAATGGACAGGAGCATAATTCCACGCCAGTTTTTACATTGACTTAAGTCTCCTTTCTTTGGTAGTTTGAATAAGTATCCGTTCTTCCAATCCTCGGGTACTTTGCCCTCTTTCCACACCTTCTCCAGCAGTGGCGTCATCAAGTCCGCTGTTGTCTCTGGGTCCATTTTCAAAGCTTCTGCTGGGATTCCATCTGGTCCTGCTGCTTTTCCAGCTTTAGCATCTTGATTGCATTCAGGACTTCTGATTTCGTCGGGGGTCATGTTCACTGGTAGTTCTGCTTCCGTTGTTGGTATTGTTGGGTGCGTTGTAGGTGGCGGACGATTTAGAAGTCTTTTGAAGTGTTCAGCCCAGTGTTTTCTTTGCCACCTCTTTGGTGATTGACTTTCCATTGTAGTCCTTTATTGGCTTAATCTGTGTCGAACGTTTGCCCGATAGGTTCCTAGTTGTTTGGTAGAGTGTGGCGAGGTCTCCTTTGCCTGCAGCTTGTTCTGCTTCGTTTGCCATGGTTTCATAATATTTTCTTTTGTCTTCCCTGGCACTCTTCTTCACTCTTTTGTTCAGTGTATTGTAGCTTGCATTCAGCTCCTGTTTTTGTTGCTCGTCAGTGCACTGGATAATCTTTTGTTTCACTGTCCTTCTCTCTTCTATTAGTTTCCAAGTGTCCGTAGTGAGCCACTGTTTGTCCTGTCTCTTTTTTCTGCCTAGAATTTCTATGCAGGTTTGGCTCCACACCGTTTTCAAGTTGTTCCAGTGCTTTTCGACGCTGACCTTTTCGCTGGTGTTGATTTGTATCTCAGCTTTGTCCTTTATGCTTGCAATGAAGATGTCCTTTGTAGCCTGGTCCTTCAGCTTTTGAGTGTTGAACTTGGCTTGTGGTCTATCTGCAGCTCCTGTTTCCCTGAAAGCTTTTAATTTGATTTGGATTGTCCCTTGTACGAGATAGTGGTCTGAGCCAACGTCTGCTCCTCTTCTTGCTTTTGTGTCCAGTAGGCTGCGCCTCCACTTCCTTGAGATTGAGATGAAGTCAATTTGGTTTTTGGTTTGCCCGTCTGGTGACACCCATGTAGCCTTGTGGATATCTTTGTGCTTGTATACACTGCCACCAATCACTAGTTCGTTGAAGGCGCAGAAGTCGGCGAAGAGTTCTCCATTTTCATTCATTTCTCCAAGAGCTTCTCTACCCATGATGAGTTCCCTTCCAGTGTTGTCTGGTCCCAGTTTGGCGTTCATGTCTCCCATTAGTATTTTAATGTCGCCAGCTGGAGTATTGTCCATTGTTGCCTGTAGTTGTCTGTAGAATTCTTCTTTCTTTTCGAGGTCTGCGTTGTTTGTGGGTGCATAACATTGTATGATTGACACTTTCCTTCCTTTGGAGTTGAATCTGGCGGTCATTATCCTGGACGAAATCGCCTCCCATTGCATCAGGGCTTTCGTTGCCGTTGGTGACATCATGATAGCCACGCCCTCGGTGTGCGTGTGGTTATCTTCTGGGTGACCGGAGTAGATCACTGACTCACCCGTTGACAATTTGGTGAGTCCACTCCCATTCCATCTGCTTTCACATATTCCCAGCACTTGGATTCCGTATCTTTTCATCTCTTTAGCTGGGCAGCTTTCCCAGTCTCATACATATTGTGGATGTTCCATGTCCCCACACAGAATTTTTCTTTTGGTGCAAAGAGGTTCATCGTGCTGAAGTTTCTGTAGCGATTTGTTAAATTATAAGGCATAAATATATTAGAATTTAATTGGTGAATGGTGACTAGCAGTGGAATCGAGGATACGCGTTTCGTCCTATTCGGGACTCGTCATCTGGATTTACCTGGATTTCCCAGTGAGTGATGATGTTCCCACTGGGGCTTGAATCCAGTGCCCATAGTTTCAAACGCCAAAGCGTTATCCAATAGACCACTTGGGCAACGACAGCCACCTCTAAAATTCAATTAGACATAAATAGTTCGCAGTAGTGTTCATGCCTGTATATTTTAGAAATAGTTTTTTTTCAACATAACAATATGGGTGCATGTTACGGTGAGCAGAAAGACCTTATTTCTGGTGCACAGGAATGATAAGTATATGTCCATTAGAACTTGATATTACTTTCAAAATAGAATTACTGGTGAATCTTTGATACCTTCATGAATGAGATTAATCCTATTATTTTGTTTACAAAACTCAAATCATATATATATAGATATATATTTGTCACTAAAACATGTAACAGAGATTTCACAAACCTTCCCTCAGCTAATGCATAAAAATGTATTCGAAAGCACTTAGGTACCTAACTGGATGCATCAACTCACTGTTGTGAGTTAGTTTCAAGGGCATAACCATTATTCTAAAGTGAGATTCAAACAGCTCTGGCTTTATGACATCACCTATCATTCTACAAACAAACAACTAACTTCAGTCCTACATAAGTCCTACCTACAAAGTAAATACATTTATTGAATACATTTCATGCAGTATAGTTTTTTCTTATTGCTCTCTTTGAATAAATCAACACAGAAATTTATACAGAAGTCAATCAGTTTAGTTTATTCGACTTTGAAACAGAATACAGCAAGGAAGTCGAAAGAAATAAGTTATAAAATCCCCAACCAGGAGCTGAATGATAACTTATATTCTACTTCTTACAAAGTCAGTAATGCAAATCTTGAAAAATGGTGTAATGGTGTAGTCTAATATTGTTAGATTTCGATTGTTTGTAACTCCATTATGGATAAGATTTTATTTTGATAAATCACACAGTGTTAGACAGTAATATTAGCTGATGACGTTTCGAGCACAAACTATTGCTCATAATCATATCAAGTTACTCACACAACGTACTCCCTTCATTTATATACATGTGTGTAATTGATTAGATATTTGAATAAAAACCAATATAGGATATGTACATTTAGAAATAATAATATGAGTGCTACTGATCAAATACAATCAGATGGCAAATAAGATGTTTCCATAGTCATAGAATGTTATGATGTACGTAAATTTTCGGGATATAAGAATTTAGCTAAGGTAGGAATGGTTGACCCCGAGAAGATAAGTAATTTAGAAAAAAGCTTAGCAATTCCACTACATGTATTAACACACAACCACACAATAGGGTGGGAGAGGGTTAAGATTCTAAGAAGTAATCTATGTAGGTGGAGAGATAGGTTGATTACTAAATCCTGGTTCATTGAGTCTACACCCAACACATTCAACAGAAATGACTCAATGCAAATACCAGAGATTTGGAAAATATTATTACCACCAGTCAGTAAAATCAGAGAAGGATGATAAATAATCTTAAAATTCTATTTCAATTCACGTACATCATAACATTCTAACAAGTTACTTGTTTTGACTATAAAAACACTCGTCTTATTTCCCATCTGATTGTATTTGATCAATAACACTCATATTATTATTTCTGAGTGTACATTTTCCTATATTGAATTTTATTCAAATGTCAAATCAATTTTACTCATGCATATAAATGAAGTTAAAATTTGTGTGAGTGACTTGATATGATTATGAGCAATATTCAAGTGGTGGTTTGTAGGAATTTGATTGGTTACAGGACTTCATCATGAGCTGACATCAGTTAGAGAACCATTGGAAAACCTGCGAGTACTGGACAGCTGTTTCGTTCTAGTTTGGGACTCTTCAGCGATACGCACCCACCGGGATTTGAGCAGCAGTTTGTGCTCGAAACGTCATCAGTAAATATTACTGTATAACACTATGTGATTGATCAAAATAAAATCTTATCCATAATGGAGTTATACTCTACCACAGTGTCGAAGTTTAATGCTTGTGTTGATTGCTTATGTTACTTATTTTGATTCACAATGCAAATGGTAAAAAAACTAAGAGTAGTTGGAGTAAAAATTTATTTCCCTGTTTTACTTCCTCATCACCTCCCAAAAGAGGCTTTTACCGATTATTACTTTGAGTATCCAAAATATCTACAAAAGTGGAAATAGAAAAATAAATTTTTAAGCTTGTTGATAGATAACTAGATTAAAATCACCACTTGACCACCTATAAGAGACAAAATTTCATTGAAACTTGACAAAGGCTGTTTTTTTTATCCGAATGAATGTATTACTTGAGGTAGCCCAGAAACCAACTTTGTTTTCATTTCTATTAAGTGCACTACTGTTGTAATCTTATCAGTCCTTAGAGGGTAAATAGAATGTCATATTTTATATAGGAGTTACATAAAATAAAACTTAAAAAGTTATATGTCTGGGACAGGAATGAGACTTGCTGTTTATAACCCGAGTACATAAATTTATCTCAACAAAAAAATATTCATATAATGAACAAAATAGTTAAATGTTGAAAATCAATTGTCAACGATTCCAAATTAATCTAGGCTGTATGAGAGTAGCTGTCTCATATTGCTTCCGAGATTCAAATTCGCGCTATTCATTTTGTGGTTTTTCATAGTTTGAATAATAATAACAGCTTTATTATACACATTAAGTTTTCACAAAATGCGCAGTTTTCAATATAGTTTATTGCGTAATATTTACTCTTCAGCCAAGATTTTTAAGTAAAGCAGCCATCTGCAGTACATTGTATATGACGCGGTGATTTTAAACCTGAAGAATAAAATAATCCGCCACAGTATTTATCTTTGGTCCCACAGAAATGCTCAACAATAGGCTGCAAACCAATTAAAAATACGCACTAGTACATTTGGTGATCCACGGATATAAGTGAATGATTACAACAACAAGAACTAAAGAAAATAAGATACATTGTCTCGGATGGAAATTCCGGTACTTAAACCTTCTAGATTCATGCTAAAAAGCATGAGCAGGGTTACTTGCTGATTCACTCCTCCGAACTTTGATGTAAACATTAGACTGAGAAATATTCAGATGCTTCAAAACAAGGAGAACTGTTTTTGTGATATTAAATGGATTTATTTGAATCCCATTGACTCTGTTGTTTCTTACGGTATATCTTCAGCTTTATATTGACTTTGAGAAAATTATCCTAAATCGTGTTCTAATAGACATATGCACACAGCATTGGAGATATTGATTAAAGTCTGTCAATGATGGTTAGTCTCCAGCATTAAATGTTAAAGTAGAATATACTACAGCGTTGTGTCACTTGATTTATTGACCAAATTGCAGACATCTAAGAAAAAAACACAGACTAATACTATTAAAGGTCATATTCTTATTGGTTACTATAATGTGATTGATTAATTTTCATTGTCCAGTACATAGTTTGTATCATTATTTCAGTATCTTAGTGGAGATTCTTCGGCAACTCTAAAGAATAGCAGCCCAAACCGAAACTACCCTAGCGAACGGACAAATGACCTTGAACTATCAATCAGGTGACTCCAGACGTACTGCACTGTACTGGGTGCTGTACACCTTTTCCATTGCGAATTCACTCCAGGTCTTGTTTTGATTATGCGCCGTTATTTTTGAGCCTTCTGATTGGTCGAAGTTGTCCTTGTCAAGGTCATTTGTCTGCTCGCTAGGTAGTTTCGGTTTGGGCTGCTATTCTTTACAGTTGCCAATTCTTCCTACCTTAGCACTAAGCAACGTATATCTGAGTCTAAGATGAATGTAATAAATGTGAGGCTGGTAATGTAAAGCCAAGGTTGATAAAAAGCTCAGTACCGAGCAACTATAAACATTTCATAACAAATACGCGCATATCATATGTGGAGAGCAGGTTTCAAAGTAGAGGAAAACTGAGATGTACAAATGTTGTACTCGAAGAAACCTCCTTATCTACAGAGACCTATAAGCAATATATAATCATGTCTCTTAATTATACATGTAGATTAGTGAAATACAGTGTTAAAATTTCTAAGGGTGAACAACACTTTAGAGATGAAAAAAATCAAAGTATCAGGCAGTTAGTTAAATATTATTTCACCCTCATTCAGACTTTATGACGTATATTTTAGGTTGAGCATACAAAAGAAATGAATATTTCTTTTACAATGAGAAGTCTTTTGAAGCTTTTTGTTTCCATTATAAGAACACTATAAATCATTTCTTTGAACATTATTCCTTAAATATTAGCTGTAGCCTAACCACGATGTGTATGTAAACTATAGTAAAATAAACTTTGTGCAGTTTCAATGGCTTAATCATCAAAGAAACACTTCATTATAATTGTGATGAAGATAACCAACCAACAGAAACAAAAACAACAACCAGCACCAATCACCATCAAGGGGATAGATTTGACAGTGGTTACCTCCTTCACTTATCTAAGCAGCCAGCACGGCTTCAACTACAGGCATTCGGAAAGGATGAAGGTGTCAAGACCAGACAGAATCGGAAAAGCAAGATACACCTTGATCAACCTGAGAAGCCAGTTTGGAAATCTTCTGCATTCAGCCAGGATGAAGAACAAGATTCGCATCTTCAACAAAAATGTAAAGTGAATCACTGCTTCTGTAAGGATCAGAAACTTGGCACACGCATCACAGAAAGAATTTTTAACAGGCCATTGCAGACTTTTGTCAACAACTTCCTACTTCTCTAACTCCATACTGAAGATCGAATGGTTAGAAAAATTAACAATGAGAAAATCTGAAAACAAGCCAACTAAGAGCCGATTGCTGAAGAAATATGCAGAAGAAAATGGAGATAAATCGGTGATACGCTGAGGAAACCGTCAAATAACATGGTGAACCAGGCCAATGATCGAGTGGAATCTGAATGGGAAGCGACAAGTGTGTCTTCACTTCAAGGGTAATATGGAGAATATGAGAGATTATGGGCGATTTTGGCCCCAGCTGAAGAGGAAAGAAGAAAACAGAAGAAAATAGAGATGTCTTGTAGAAGCCCTATGTTTCACTGAAAACCCAAGGGAACAATAAATAAGAAGAAACATTTCATAATAACTGTCATTAGCACGTATTTCTTCCTTCATTCTAACGTTTTTTTGAAGAGAACATATACATATGTACGTCAGTGGCACAGTGGTTAGGACTGTCGCCGACCATCCACATAGTCCGAGGTTCGACCCCCCGCCGACGCACACCTGATATCTATGGTTGGCCTCCAAAATTTGGGCTACCGATATCACACGCTGAAAATTCCATACTTGTACCAAAAAAAGTGTGGAATCAAGCTGTAATCAAATATATATATATATATATATATATATATATATATATATATAATTCAGGAAACACTGGAAAACATTACTGACTTGACGAAGTTTCCTCAGTTAACTTATTGTGGATTTGCACATATTCGACACGTTTCAATTTTATTGCAGACTAAAATAGCCAGAGATTATTTAGGTGGTAGTTTTTCCTCTTTCGACTTTTAGCATCGTAGACTTTGTATTTGTTTTAATTCATTTATTGATAAAAACAACATCGATATCATGTGACAATAATTTTGATTGGCCAAAAAAGTAAACAGTTTTAATGCTGTCCGAGGACCTATCGATAATATTAAAATTATATATATATATATATTATATTTTTATATTTTATATATATCGTACATAATCTAAACACCTGTTCAACACAACTTTTAATAGTGCAAATAATTATTGAATCTTCGAGTATTCGAAAACGTGTGCGTTATTCAAATGTTTGTAGACAACATTTGTTTTCATCTGACGAGTAATTTGTTATTGTTGTGACAACCCCAGATGGCCGTGATTTTACGTCATTTTGTTTAGTACAACATACCACACATTGATTACACTATTTGTTTAATAATTATGGGCGTATTTACTATGAAAATAAACCAATAAAACTATGTAAAGGACAGGTGATGCTGGCTGTTGCTGACATGTGCCGAAGCTGTTTTAATAATAATAATAAAAGTAAAACCAGTTGTAAATTCCTCACTGTTTACAAAATGAATGATAGGTGGAAGTGATCAACAAAAACTGGTTTTGACGTATGTGAAAGTAGTAAAGAGATTCCTGACAATTAGAAGCGATTCACAAGTGTATTAGGGTTGGGGGAATTTGATCAAACGCTAGACTGAATGAATGCTGTTGCATTCGCTACTTCAAATCACCACATTTTTATATGTTTCCTTTCACTCTGACTAAAGAGATTAGATTAAATTGACATATTATATAAATTATATCATAAAAATGACAGTGCTATATATATACAGAATATTGTGGAATAGTAGGCATTAACAACACTTGTGTTTTTTAATACTATTGATTTGTTAAGTAAGATACATGCAATAACACTTCAAGAAAGACGCTTAAGTTATAATAAGCATAAAATTATAATAGCAAATAGAATATCAAATAAAATTAGGGAAATTTCCACAACAAACTGAGGATCATTAGGACCTTGGTTCCCTAGGTAAGGAAATTGTCTGAACCAGCTTCTTTTGGATACATAAGTTAGGTTTCTTAATGTAGATCGCAACAGCCTCAGCAATAATTAGTAGACAAACTCTTAAGACAAAGTTAAGATTAGTTGGTATGCATTAAATGACTTTGAAAGCCTCGTTAGCACCAGTCTTGTGTTCTGTACCCTCTAGATGAGGTAGAATAGAACCATAAATGGATTTCGTTTGTCCCTTACTTAACAACGCAGGATGATATTCGGAAATCCGATGATATACACGTCTAATTGTACGGCCTATATAACTGGCTTTACAGGAGCAGTCAAATTGGTAGATACACATAGAAGAGGCGAAATTAGGCAGTTTAACTTCCACTCAAAATAGGGGTAGTTTTGAAGACACAGCATAATTCAGCAGCACTGAATGCTCTTTTTTCACTGCATTCCTTAAGCATTGTGTTAATATCTCCCTGATGTTATCCCTGAGGAACTGAAGTTGTAAGAATTTATATAAATATATATATATATCCTTGTGTTTCTATATGTTCTAGGGAATTAATAACTGTTGAATGGAAAGGCAGTCAGAAATGCTAAAGTTTCAATTCTGATATCGTTTAATGTAATTTGCAACAAGCAAGTACCTTTGAACTAGTTATTTTTCGTCACATGCAGATTATCAAATAACTGCTGTTATATGAAATGAACTGTAGTCAAGATTTGACAGAATGGTTCTAAATATTTGGGCGCCGAGTGAGAAGTACAAGAAGTTCGGACCAGATTGCCGAACGAAACGTTGGAATTACTCATTTCAATATCGCTGAGATTTTACAAATATAGTTTTTTACAACTCCTGTTATATTTTGTAAAGTTGTTTTTGAAAATAATAATAATAGTAACGCTTCATCATGTACGTAGGCAGAGTGATCAGTCTGCTTCATTAGTAAAAGAGTACGGAATTTAACTTATGGATGGTGACTAGCACTGGAATCTGGGATGCCCATTTCTTCCTATTTGGGACTTGTCAGCTGGGTGTACCTACATTTCCCAGTGAGTGGTGATGTTCCCACCGAGTCCCGAATAAGACGAAATGCGCATCCTGAATTCCACTGCTATTCACCATCCACCAACTGAACACTAACTAAATGCCCAGACATCGTCGAAGCAACTGCACAAGAAGCCGACATTTCAACCTGAGACCAAGCACTTCGGTCCAATCAATCGACAGGAAAATCTAAATTCCAATTAAATTAATATGACTCGTTGCACAAGACGTGGCCAGCTCTCATGGCCCAAGTGGTCTAGTGGATAACGCTTTGGCGTTTGAAACTATAGCTACTGGGTTCGAGCCTCGATGGGAACATCATCACTCACTGGAAAATGCAGGTACATCCAGCTGACAAGTCCCAAATAAGATGAAATGCTCATCCTATATATATATATATATATATATATATATATATATATTCTTTAACCAGTCAGTGAGCATTGATTTTGGCTTACATTAAACGGCATGAAATAGAATCCTCAAATAGATACATTATTCTGTTACTAATTTCATTGAACTATGTTATGTACTCGTCGCCAAATTATTGTTATGTACTGGTCGAGAATTTAATAGTCCTGACGCAAGAAGGACGGAAATCAGAAGACCACTAGGTTTGCGATGATACTTCTATTTTCCAAAACACAAGGAGAATCAATGTCACACAAGAGTGTGAGAGCAAAATATATGAATGAATCTCCGAACAAGTGTGTGAGCGAATATTCAAAGTGAACAAATCAATAGACAGTCTTAACATAATTGGCTAATTATAATGGAATATCGATCCATATATACATAGCGAAATATAACAGACTGTCAAACAAACACACATATTATATGGATATATATCACCAAGATCAGACCGTCAACAAACACACATATTATATATAATATGAAGGGAATATACATTGTTAAAGGAGACAGGTTCATCAAAGTGAAATGGTCACAGACTAAGAGAGCAACAGAAAGAGAGACCACCATACATATATATATATATATATATATATATGGATACATATCAAACTATGAGAAAAGTACTCTGTCTCTAACACCAAATAGTGTTAAAATATATACGGCATTCTATTGTTAATGCAGTATTGAACTGTGATAATATGTGAGAATAATATTCCGTTGGAACACATCGTCTGTATCACACCACCACACTAGGAGTGGAAAAATCGTCAAAGTTCAACTGTTACTACATTTCATCGGAACCATGGATTAACGTATGGATTCTTAATTCTATAAGATAATAGATGCTATAATGTAGAATTCTAACGAGTCACCTACCGCTACTTGTCAATATTCCCCTAAAGTTTGGTTGGCAGGTGTGGGAGATTAAGACATTCTTAGCATTTCCGCCTGTATAACTTTCATATTTGTCATCATTACCAGACTGACGTCATTCTTTTTTTCAGTTTACCTTTTATCTTACTGAATGTTTAATTATGATATACTCAAACCATCATCTAACTCGATACAAGTGGTTTCTCTGTCATTCAAAAATAATTATGGTAGGGAAACGTTTATACAGACGTTGCAGTAATTACATCTGAATTTATGGTGTCCTCTGTAGCACCTCAAAAGCCCTATCACAGCTGATTCAACAGTCGCACAAAATTCTAAGTCTTAATTTCCTTGAAGGATGATATTCTTCTTCCTCTCTTTGTGAGAAACAGTCTTTCTGTTCTAAATACGTAACCTATTATAAGACGAAACAATGAACTCACAAATATGTTGAAAGCTCTTAAGATAACTGTCTACCATTACAAACAGTAATAAATAATAGTAAGCGGTGAAAACTAGCCTAAACAAGCCCCTTACCAGCTAAAACAAGCTCAGAAAGAATTAAAACAGTTTTAAAAAATTAAACCATTTGGCCAAGATTGGATATTTATTAAAATGCGATTGGACAATCTAGAAGCCTAACCTTATGCAGCCGGTATAACTGATTATTTGGTAGCTTAACTTTTCGAGGTATGTAATATTTGTGTATAATCGACTTTCGTATAATAAAGTTAAACCGTTCTTCCATCTTCATTTTTCGTGAGCTCTGAGAATATAAGTGTTGAGCTAACAAACCTGTAGCATTATTACATCATTACTGACATAATAGGAAGTGTATTAGGACATAAATTCTCCCACTTGAATAAAATACATCAAAATAACTGTATTTCATAAGAAAACGGTTACTGACGTAGGACGACTTTGAGTAAACTGAATACACTAAAGTTGATAAAACACTACTTAGTCCAGTGAGTTAAGCAGGCCACGGATCCTATCATGATCAGTTTTTGTAACTACTTGAAAATTAGTATACAATTGGTGGATGGTGGCTAGCAGTGGAATCAAGGATGCGCATTTCGTCCTATTTGGGACTCGTCAACTGGATGTACCTGCATTTCTCAGTGAGTGATGATGTTCCCACCGAGGCTCGAACCCAGTACCCATAGTTTCGAACGCCGAAACGTTATCCACTAGACGGGAAAATCAAAAATTCAATACTTGAAAATTGTTCTCATTTATTTGACTGATTAACTGACTTTTGATTTATCTTTCAGAATCTTACTCATTTTATCCTCCGATTAATCACAGAATGACTGATTTTTTGTAACACATAAGTCCTTTGATTTATTTATCTTAACCAAGAAGAATATTTTACTCACCTTATATTATATTCAGCTGATTGTGTATAAGTGACCTACCTAAATAATAGTTCTCATATCTCTTTCTACTCATGTTCCTTCTTTATGATTGTGCAATAGTGATATTGATTTTTTTAAATGAGGCCAACATTCAAACACTGATTAATCTAAGCTGTCTAATAACCTAAATCGAGGATTCCATCAACTGGATGTGTGTGAAAACACTGAAATTCAGACTCATAATCCATTATGTGTACACTATCGATTGTAATTTCAAGCTTGTTTTAATCTTAGAACATTGCGTGAGTATCCGCCAAAGTCATTTTTCAATGTTTCAATAATTTCTCAATCGTAAGTGCTACTTATAGTTAGTATAGCTGAACTCTCTTTAATTTAATTTAGTTTATTATATTTAGTCTAAAACATTTATTACTTTCTAACTCTCATTTTATTTAAATGATAACAATTCCAATTAAACTATTTGTTTATATCGTCTTATCACAGTGTGACTAATAGACAAAGGTCACTTTTTATATTACATTTGTTTTAATCCATCATATTTCTCAAAGTAGCTCTAGAAAGATGTAAAACGTTTTTCCATTCATATTAGGCGATAAGTTTAAAATGTCTCCTTTTGTTCAAAGGATCAATATACTCGTTTATACTTTTATTTATATGCAGCTGCTCTTTTCAAATTCTAAGAGTTCACTTTTGAAACAAATTCATTCCGTTACTTGTAACTCTTATAATATACACATGCAAGTATTATTATCGTTAAAACGCAAGTTCTAGTGTGAAAAGGAAAATGTTTTAACTCACAGGGGAGTAAATATCATGTTTATAAATTTTGACAAATATGTAACCTAAACAAAACAGAGCTTCCTACTGATCGACTTCTAACACAGTAGATCTTTCTAACAGTAATTCACATAAACAGATAAGTACAATTCATCTTATAAACTGTCATCAACTTATTATTTGTACATATTGTTATTAGCAGGAATTGTATCTCATTTTCAGACACAAGTATAGGTTTATTAGATTATTGATTGATTAATAAGTAGGTGAATGAATAAATTTAGCATCTTGTTCAACTTGTCAGCTAGCAAAATATGACAAAAAGAGGAAGACTGATGAGGATAACACAGCATCATCTTTATTCTGTTTGTATCTTATCAACTGAATAAAACATGAAATAACAGTTTTAAATCAATATACAAAATGTTAACATACTTTAATTAAATAGTTAGAAGATTATTATTATTATTATTATTGTTCCCTTGGGTTCCGAGTGGAATATAGGGCTTCAGCTATACATCTACACTTTCTTCTATTTTCTGATATCCTCTTCAGTTGGGTCCGCGGTTGCTCAAAGTTTATCAACTTCTCCTCACACGATCTCATCCATGTCACCCTTGCACCGACTACCTACTTGTCGCTTACCATTTGGAGTCTACTTGAGCGATGGTCTGCATGGCACGCGATGTCATTCGATGGCCGCCTCAACGTATGCTCGATCCATCTCCATTTTCTCCTGCATATTTGTTGAGCAGTCGGCTCTCGGTCGGTTTGTTCTACAGCTGAGTTTCTTTTTACTGATTTTTTATGGCCATCTGATCTTCATTTTTAAGCCAACAAAGGCAGCTCTTGATGGAAGTCTGCAACCTATTGGAAATCCTTTTCGTCACATGCAGTGCAAGTCTCTGACCCGTATAGAAGTACTGATCAACTTCACATTGTTGTTGCAATTTCGAATCTTGTTCTTTATGTCGACTGCGTGCAGAAGACTTCCAAACTGGTACCAGGTTGAAGAAGGCGTATCTTGCCTTTCCGATTCTACCTGGTCTTGAAATTTTCATCCGTGCCATCCGCCAGTAGTTGAAGCAATACTTCCTAGATAAGTGAAGGAGTTAACCGCTGTTAAATCTCCTCCGTTGATGATGATTCGTGCTGGTCGTTGTTGCTGTTGGATGGTTGGCTGGTTTTCTTTATCTACTCCGTCCTCTCTATGTTCATCTGGACTCCTGTCTTTGCTACCAGCCTCTCAAGCCATTTGTTGGTTTTCATCTGCAAGTCTTCACTTTTGTGTGACAATAGACATATATCATCTGAGAAATCCAGATCTTCTATAGACTTCTTATCGGTAGTCCAACGTATTCCTGACACTTCGCTCTCAATGCAAAGTCTTATGCATAATCCAGTTCACTATAATTAAGAATATCATCGGTGATAATAGGCAGCCTTAGTTAGAAGATGGAACCCATTATTATGACTAAAGTGAACACGCAAGAAGTTGAAAAGAAAGAACTAAAATTGATGGTAAGCTCGTCGTTATATGTATAAGAAAGTTACAAGAATATTCTGAAGTCAAGGACAGAAGATGGATAAAAATCACATGTGCTGTAAAACTGAATAACTAGCACATGTTATGCAACTATGTGGCATGTGCTATGTAAATGCAAATCGGAATCAACATTCTGAGTCACTTGATGCAGATGTAGAAGTGTTTTTTCCTCAAATTTGGATTTAGTTTACGTTGTGGTCATGGAATAACTTCACGGGACAACTTTCTGTCCCACTATTCGACCCTGGTCAAAATCGCCGACCAATTGAAAAAGTTCATCGTCCTCTAACCCAGTCGACTTTTAATGTGATTAGAATGTAGAAATATGATGTATTTTTCCTTGGTAAATATAGTGCATACCCGATTCTCTTATCTTATGCCAGTACAACTGTTTTAGATGGTCTATAGTGAATTAGACTGAACAAAATAAAATGACATCATGTTATCCAGCTCAATTTGTTGTCTTCCCAAGGACGCAAACTGTATGAAATTACAAAATATGACTGACTTTAAGAACTAAGATCAGTAGATGTAAGTTGTACTATACCCCATCAGTCTTCTTATTCTGTTATAAAACATTGTGCTTTACTAGGCTTTAAATCAGTAATCAATCAAATCCCCTTCAGTCAATCTTATTGTGTATAATCAGTTAGTTAATCTTTGTTTGTTTTTAATTGGTTTTTATTTTCTGATGATTGATTACATTGTTTGTAACGTAGATAGATTTTTCATAAAACAAGAAAGCCAAATTAACCTACCAATGAAATAATATATAGGCATTTAGATGTTTCTAATTCACTTGTCAGTCAAAGCGGAATTCAGACATTTTCAAGTATTGGTTTTGTGGGGATTATGTTTGACTGGTTTGAGGGTTTCATCATGAACCGACACCAGTTAGAGAAACACTGGAACCAGGAACCACCTCCAGGGAGTACTGGAAAGCTGTCTCGTCCCAGTTTAGGACTTATCATCAGCACCCACCCACGGCCACGATTCGAAGCCAGGACCTTCTGGTTACAAGGCTGGTGAGCTCGTAAACCATTAAGCCACTGGGACTCGACCCAGTGGGTTCGTACTGTCGAAGAGTCCCAAACTAGAATGAGACAGCTGTCCAGTACTCCGAGGTTTTCCGATGGTTCTCTAGCTGTTGTCAGCTCATGATGAAATCCTTCAACCAAAGAATTCAGGCATATTTAACAACTGCAACTGATATGTTAGTCAGCAAATCCTATTCATTATCAGTATCCAAAAAATCAATGCCTACTTCCAATCTTTTCTACTTACATATCGTCTGAATGCTTCTAGTGAGGACTGAACATAGTCACTTTACATATTTTCAGGAAAATATGATGAAGGTCAGTAGTTGTCACACGCACTTGTCTGTAATACGTTTCATTATTCATATATGATAGATTTCTTTCATAATTAGGCTTTACCACAAATTGAAATCTTCTTCGAAAAATAAATAATAAAACTGGGATAGTTTTGTAACAACAGAAGACCAGGGTCAGGCAACAGATCCTTTATTAAGGAAATCAACACATATTTATAGATTTTCATGTAGATTATTATAGATTATTGTTAGCAGAAAAACACACTTCTGATTGGTGGTTGTTTCTGACAGAAAGTTAACCTTGAATCTCTTTGTGACTGTTTCTTGAATGTCAGATTATCTATATGTATGTTAACTGTATCCGCCTACGCAAAGCCTTTGTTCTCATTTTTCTCTCGACCAATATTGAGGAGGTAAACATTGACGTAAATTACTGTCCACCAATTCGGCTAGCAGCCAGCTCTCGCCACAGTTTCATCCCTTTTTAAACCTTATCCCTAGATGCATTCATCTTAATTGAGAATATTCACTGAAACGCTATGACTGTAATAGTCAAAATAGTTCATATCTCTTGAATCATTTCAGTCCAGAGAAATAAAGTTTACGCAAAAGTTGTTTCACAGTCTGTAGAATAAGAAAAAAAATTTTTAGGAAATCCGTTCACACTTACTCTAAAGCATTTGAATTGCGTAAGCACTTCACTTGATAAAGCTCTCTTCTGTCAATAAATACATGAATAAAACATCAATCATCCAAGTCAGCCATATTCTCACATTAAAGAAATGCAGTAACTTATGACGCATAACATTACGCTTCATTTGAAAAGTGTTCGATTGATTGTAGGATAACACTTTTTTTTCATTTTACGATTCATCTTTAAGACATTTTGGTTTCTTCTTAAATGTTAGAGAAAAAAGATTACATTGAACACCTAGAATAAAGAGATAAAATGGTAAATTAAAAGTGCTATATTGAAAGAATTAGTAGGTAAGACTCCTAGTATACTTAAATTTATACATATATATAATCATTATTTCCTTTAATTCCTAGAGGAACATAGGGCTTTAGCCGCGCGTCTCCATTGCCTTCGGTTTTCTGCCAACTTTTTCACCCCGCTCTAAGTCTGCCCACATGCTTTCATCTCCTCTTCACATAACCTCCTCCAAGTCACCCGACCTTGGGACGATCAACTCGCCGCTTCCCTTTCGGGTTCCACTCGAGCAATGGCTTGTCTAGTGATGTCACTTGATGGTCTGTTTTCTCAGAGTATGGCTAATCCATCTCCATTTCTTCCTGTCTATTTGCTTCACAATCGGTTCCTGGTTTGTTCCCTCCCAGACGTGCCTATTGCTGATCCTTTCTGGCCATCTCATCTTGAGTATTGAGCGAAGACAGCTGTTAATGAAGGTCTGTAGTTTGTTTAAGGTGCTCTTTATGACGCGCCAAGTCTCTGATAAGTATAAGTAGCACTGACTTCACATTGGAGTTGAAAATCCGGATCTTGTTCTTAATGCTGAGTGCTGTTGACCTCCCCACAGACTTGAGAGTAATGAAAGCTTGTCTTGCTTTCCCGATCCTTATATATATATATATATTATATATATATATATATATTAGATAGGTGATTGTGATCTGTGTTCTACAGGACTATTCATTCCAGCTTAAGATACAGTCAAATCTCTACCTCAACTTCATCAGCTTTGTAAAGACCTTCGTTAGCATCGAGTGTGTTGAAATTTAGAACCTGCCGCAACACTACACTGTGCAGTACGGCAAACACTTATCAATCTTATCCACAAGCTATGTAATGATGACACATGCAAAGTAATTCACAACACAAAATTCAGCAAAGCGTTTGATTTGAAAACAGGAGTAAGATAAGGCTGCCTACTATCACCGACGATGTTCCTAATTGTAGTGGGATGGACCACATGCCAGACAAGTATACATTGAACCGACATAAAAACACTGGAAGATCTAGAGGTTGCAGACGACCTATGTTTGATGTCATAGAAACTCGAAAATCTGCAGGTGAAAACCAACATGTTGGTTTGAAGAAGCAGCGAAGGCAGGAGTTCATGTGAACATAGAGAAGACTAAGATGATGATGACTCTTAATCAACAACACAAAGCTTCAATAACCTTTGACTGAAAGGAATCTTTCGTTTGTCTCAGCAGTTTTATTTCAACTACATGAGGAATCAGTGCGGATATCAAAGCCAGGATCGGAAAAGCAAGGCACACCTTCGTTAATATGAAATCAGTGTGAAAATCTGCTGTAATCAATATAAAAAACAAAATTCGGTTTTTCAAGACTAATGTTAAGTCACTACTTTTGTATGGTTCTGAGAATTGGCATTCACGTCTCCATCAGGCTGCTATAAGCTTTTATCGATAGCTACCTTCACTCATTACTGATGTTCAGATGGCCAGAAACGATTATCAGCATGGAACTCTGGAAAGAAACCAACCTAGAACTTACTGATCAAAAAATATGCAGAATAAAATGGAGATAGATTAGACATGCATTGAGGAGACCGTTGAGCGATATCACTCACCAGGCCCACTAGTAGAACCTGAATGGAAAGCGTTTAGTTAGGCGTCTGGAGGTGACATGGAAGCGATTGTCTCAGGAGGAAGTGAAGGCTTATTGATAATCATAGAGCCAGCTAGAAAAGCCAACAGAAAGAAACAAAAATTTGCTGCTGAAATCCTTTTGTTCCACTTGAAACCAAAGGGACTGATAATTCAATGAAGTAATTACAATACAACTTATTTGCTGATAAGGCGACTTTCATAAAGGTATGAGGTGTTTTATTCCCTTGAATTTTCAATTTAAAATAGCCACTTAGTTATAAACTCCTTGATGCTTCAAAAGTTATCTAGTTGTCTATAGAGGTAATGCTGTCTTGAATATGATAACACAAATATTACTTTTCTCCAACTACATTTACGTACACCTGCGGCACCAAGTCCATTGGAAGGACAGAGCATATTTCAAGAAATTTATGCTTAAAAGGAAGCAGATATTTACAAAGTGCAATTATTAGACAACTTGTAGATACGAGTCATTTTGTCAAGATTTCTAAATCCTTAAAAATATCAAACATACTGAGAACAGTGAATCTACTACGATTTGCTGAAGCAATTTCAATCAAACTTCTCAGACCAAATTTATGCACACAGAAAGAAAGTGTAGTCAATCTCTCACTCCCCTGGTAACCGTATTACTTTCATAACACTGATTAGTCATGCACATTAGTGAGCTCAGCTCATCTCTCCTTTTCTCATACTTTGGTAGTATATAAATTTATGGTATCTTCAACTAGAAATTGTAATACTTATATTCTGGATGCGTTCATCTTATACTGTTTTCTCCATTACCTTTCAAACATTGAAGTATAAAATATCATTTTTTATATATATGCTGAGATTTTGTAAATTCTGGTTTAATAATACCAGTTTGATAAAGCTATTAGCATTAAATAACGAAACGTCAGTAAAAGCAATATCGTTTTGTTTTTCATTCATTGGGAAATACAAGAAAACCTTTATTATAATGAATACCACATACCCAATGCCCAAATTTGTTCAGACTGTTTAAATTGAACTTGGTTTAGACATATATTAGTTATTTATAACCATTGTATTTTCAGGTATTTTACAGCTGATGAGAACCTGTGAAATCGAATGAAATCATATTATACTGCAAATCTGATCTTTCTTTCTCTATCGGAAAATACTTAACTTTCACTCGTCCAAGTGTTTCATCATTTATACTACATAGGTGTCTCAGTATAGCTTGATCTAATAAAATGTGTTGCCTGAATGCATGATCTTGTGTATAACTTTAGTGAAGATGGTGAAAACACGTTCCCTCATTATCTGCATGATACTTTAAGATCGACAAACAGTTAAATATTGAAGTTTGAAGCAGTTGAAGTCATTGAACAGTGTTTTTGTTGGTCAGACTGTATGATTTACTCTGAAATGCTTAACGACCAAAAATTCTGTCCAGAAGTTTTACGTTACATACAGATGTGTAGCATATGATCACATATGACTTCAAAAACATGGCTAGCCTTCTGTCACTTAGTAGGTACACCATACTTTTGTTAACAGTTATGCAATGTGATCTTTGATAGCGAAATCCAAAATACTACAGCCTTTTGATTTTGTTCATGGGGATTTTCAAATTCAGCAGCACCAGATTGATAATTCTAATGTTAGATAAACTATTCAATTCAGAAAAATATAAACTGTGGAAATGATAAAGGTAATTTTGTCCTTGAAGGTGACAACTATCAAATGTTGGCTTGGTAAAGTTCTCAACGAATTTATGAATCACAGCCAAAGTCATCAAGTGAGAAAGGCAACTTTAATGTATATTTACCTATTCACCTGCTCCTGTGAAGTTAGTTAGATAGACCGTACTGTTATACAGACAATGTATTCCAACTGAATATTATTTTCACGTATTCCCACAGTTCAGTACTGCATTATCAACAGAATAATATGTATATTGGAACATTCTGTTTCATGTCGTTTATCGTAAACAAAAATCACATGCCCAGTGACTGGTTAAAGAATATAAACTGTGGATATATAAACAGAGGTTTGATCATTGAAAAATATACCTTGGCTTCCGTGTCTTGCCTTCTTCTGCTACAGTACTACCAGGACATAGTCTCGACGTGTCCATGAAAACTTACCAGCATGTTTGTCAAAACAAGAACGTAGAACAGTGAACAGCTGAATTCTGGAACATATTTTTGCTTGCGGTCACGCAGTACCAGCAGAGACTTCTTTCAGAATCATGTAAAGAAAGTCGTCCGAAAGGATTACAACCCTTTTGATTGCGTAAGAGTATTCTTAAATTTTCAAACATACTTATTACTCATGCACTTTGGTGTGCTTTGTTACTAACGGGTAACAACATTTGACTTCTGTTGTCAGTCTACATCACATATATTAAAAACTCTAATAGGTGTACAGCTTTGAAGTGAAGTTACGAAAAAGGATTTCTTTGCTGACTCATGAAATCCTAAAGATAGTCATATCATTAATAGAGAATTCAAAAAACCTCACTTCATATTGATGTCTATGCTTAAATATGTCGTCCAGTCAGACAATGAAAATTTTGAGAATAAATGATCCAGCTAGGAGAACACAAATACACCAACAGAATAGTTTTTATTCTATTTATGCAAAATGAATTTCCGTCATAAAATAAGAATTAAAATGGTCAATTCGGGATATTCAGTGTCATTCGAAAAATCCTTTACACCTATCAAAGGGAGTAAATTTAAGACATCTGGGCATAGTCGAGGCACCAGTCATCCAAAAGCTCAAACCCACACTATGTATCCAAAAGAAATACGTCAAACTCTTGTCCTTGTCATGGCCATCATAAACAGGTTATTCTTTTAATAGTGTCTATCCCATTGCCTTTCTTATCCAAACTTGCTATTTATTTATGTTATTTTTAAGTCTTCTTTAATCCTTATTTACACTATTACATTTTCATATTCGAACTTCGTGTTGATTTTGTCACTTTATTATTTCTACATATTTTATCCGTAATCGCACAATGGGTCAATCTTCTCAGTAATTATGATGCTGCTTTGTCTGAGTTTTATCCGTCCCCCTGTTTATTATGGTATTTTAATTCCTAATTGTAATTTTTTTTAATTTGACCATTAACTGGAAATTATTCTGGAAATTTCCCACCCATTTATTATAATTACACGAATGTACAGTCTAGTTGATAGTGACTTCGTCGAAAAGAAAATTTTCTTCGCTGCAACTATCTTTCTATTATTCCCAATGATAAAATGAATTGGTAAAAGAATGTAACAGCATTCAAGGTAATTAAAGCAACAATTCCTACCAAACAATTAAGTTGTCGAGTGCTGCTATCAGTCGTGTAGATGAATTTCTTAAGATTTCAACAGTTATTGGCTGTATGCTCATAGCCTTTTCTTTTGAGATGCCGTAAGATTTGGTAAATGATGCCAGCAAATCTTTTGTTTCATCTCCCCCTTACTGTATATTTCTCCTTTTATCTAAATGACTTTTTTACAAAAATAACTGCTCCAAGGGAAACATAGTCCTGAGAGAAAAATATTCGCTTGAATTTTCCTATTTTAGAAATATTTCTTACCCATACACAGTCTCAGACATTATCTTTCATAAATTAACAGTAAACAGAAAAGACACCATTAGGTAAAAGGGGATAGACTTCTCACAAAGATATTTTAATCTCCCTAATGAGTTACGTGCAAATAAAAGAAATATTGCCGTCTATCAGATTTGCTTGCTTCTAGCCTATTCGTGATCAATAAACTCCTCTCTTCAATTGTTTATTCTTCTCAAATCACACTGGGATAAATACAGTTTTTTTTCGTTATATTTTTATCATGAGGTAAAATAAAGGATCGGAGTTATTTTTAGTTAATTTATCAATAGTTAGCCTAAATCAATACGAAGTATGAAGTCATCGGTGAATGCCTTTTAGTTTTCTCTTGAATTTACGGTGCATATCTAACGTCATTCTTCAAGAAGGGATGATACTTTGTGTTGAATTGAAAACAGTAATAAGCAGGCTCAAAAAAATTCACACACACACACAAGAACCTTAGAAGATTAATTTAGCAATAATGATACTAACTGTAAAAAGCTACTGTAAACAGGAAAAGACCGATGAGGCTTGAAGGCGATATTTATTAAAACAAACTTATTGTAGGTACATAAATTTGGTTATGCCTTATCTTCAATGCTTTATTTGCACATCATTTGCGAATTGGTCGAATATCACCACGTGTGATAGCTTGTTGGATTCTGCTCAGTATTTCTAACTTTAGCCTTCTGCACCCTACTGGCCACGGCTTTCCACTAAAACCCCAAACTAAAACGAAACAGCTGTCCAGTACTCCCAGGTTTTCCAATGTTTCTCTAAATGATGTCAGCTCATGATGAAATCCTCCAACCAATCAGTTAAAATCCTTCACAAAACAAATACTTGAAAAAGAAATAATTTTGTTGACGCGTAAGAAGTGCAGACTGAATTGACACTTTTGTCGAAAATGCACATCATATGCTTTGTTCTAAATGCCGCAAATACATGCAATAGTTTCAGAGCAGAGAATGTTTGTTCGGCTTTACCAATCCAATTTCGGTTTGCTTCGACATTCTAATCCATGCCATCTGAAGTTGAAACTTTGTTACCGAGTGAAATGAAACAGACAACTTCCTTTAAATTTCCCCGTTGACAGTGATCTATGTTACGTGTTTTCTTATGATCCGGTTTAAACATCTTTTTTTCTCAAAATGCATTCATTGAATTTATTTCCAATTATTGTCCTTTTGGATAGTAATGAAGAGAGCAATAGTGGTGAGAACAAACCCAACGTTTTTTTACACAAAATAAACTAAACTTTAGGGAAATGATAAATCTTGCATTTGTCTGATTATTCGCAAATAATATCACCTATTCTATAGGAGGGCTGTTTTGTTCTCGACTGTTTATCGCTTAAAAGATTCATCTCAGAATTTTAAAATACCTGCGTTTTTTCTTCATCAGTTTTCTCATTAACATCTAAATAACCATTACTTCTCTCTGACATCACTCTATATTACTAACAGTACACTTGTAAGTAGCATATACCACTGTAACAGTCTCCCTGATAACCTCATATGGCTGATCCCATGTGGATATTTGGAAAATTCTGGTTTACCAGGAAAACTGCGGGGCAAACTATGAAATAATTGGTGAATTACCAATTCGATGCAATGTGACACCAGTTCCAGTGGTTTGAACTGCATCAGTTGTCTGAGCTAGGTAGAACCGGGTAGACTGCTGATGACCTAGGCCCCCAACGAACCGTTAGTTATTTACACCACTTCTGTATGTCTAGCAGGTACTACTAGATGATGTAAGTGGTATCCACTCACTCATATCAATTCGTAGCGTAAAACATCAAGAATTTGAATCTATTTTCTTGATTCCGACTTAAGGTATCGAACAGATCACATATTGTGATCTGAATAATCTAGATATCCAGAGGAAAATGTGATGAAATAATGCCTGGAAATATGTAAATTTCAAATGACAAATTAATTTGAAAATTGGGAAGTTGATTTAACTCCGATTATTGGATGTATGTTTGAATAGCATTAAGTGGATTGAAAATGTCGTCTACCTAAAACCACAGATAAACACGTAACTAATAAATTCAATTTTCGTTTTAAATGAAATTATTTATCAGACTTCCAAGACTGATTCCATCACCAAATGACACCACATTGAAGTAATTCCATATCAAGAAGCTCTGATTCGACTACAGATAATAAGTCGTACTTGCAATATCACCAGAAAGTAACAATAATACTGTATCACTGAGTTTTTGTCAAATAAAATTATGTCATAATGGAATTAGACTGTACCGCAGTGGCTTAATTCTCTTCTGACATCAATGAAACTCATTGACATCCTATGAGAAGTAAAACTGAAAACCAAGGGGCACTGGACAGTCTTTCCATTCTGGTTGCTTACCCACCAAACCAAAGATCGCTATATGGATAAGCACTCAACGATACATGATTCTCGAATTCAACGGACTCACAATTTATTGATTATGTTCGTTTTAGTGTTTGTGGATTTTACACATATTCACAAGATATAAGTGACGCAGTTATTAATTTCACAAGTTTTTTTTGATACATGTTACCTGACATTAAGAGAGCTAAGTTCATATATATCTGACAAACAAATTTTTGAAGTAAATTGGTGGATGGTGACTAGTAGTGGAATCCACGGTGTATATTTCAATCTGTTTGGGACTCGTCAGATGGACGTACTTGCACTCCCCAGTCAGTGAGTGATGGTGATTCTACTAAGGCTCGAAACCAGTACCCATAATTTCAAACGCCGAAGCGTTTTCAACTAGACCGCTTGGACCACAAGAACCACCGCCTTCTTGTGCAACTAGGGAATACAGACGACAAATAGGACAAAATGCGCATCCTGGATTCAACTGCTATTTGAAATCCACCATTTTACTTCAGGTTAAACAATCATATATCGTCGGAGCATCTGCATAAAGAGTCGATATGTCAACCTGAGGTAGAGTACTTCAGTTCAATCAACCAACATGAAAGTACAAATTATACTAACAAATTTTTGCTGGATCAACGTACTACTTGATAATATCCAGTAGTAAGAGTTTCAAAATCGAATAATTATCTGTATGAATGTTGCACTTCAAATAATATGAAACTACAACTGACAGACTTTGTGTAAAAATTGACTACCCTAACTCGCAACTTTGTTGAAAAATTATGCTTCCTTACGAAACCCTAACATCTGATGGATCTGCATCAAAAGAAAATGACCACATCAGTAACATTTCCTGCTCAGACAGTGGGATATTCTCCATGCTCTTTATTTCTTGAGAGTATTTTAACATCTTTTATAAAAAATGGACATGTAATTCATTTTCATTACACTGTGGAGAAGCTTCAGTAATTCAAGAATAACAACTTGAGGCTACAAAAATAGGTAAAGTATGTTAAAACTTAATCTGGTAAATTTTCTGATGACACTAATGTGGAGTGAAACACATGTATGCGTCATTCTGATGAATACTATTATCATACACTCAGTGGAAAACTTTTTTTATAAAATGCGGTTAAATTCATTTGAAATTAGAGTTATATCAAAGCTGTTAAGTTATTTCCACTAAAAATTCCATTCCAAAACTTCCTACTGAATAGGGATTTTACTCCAGACAGTCTTAAATTGTCACAGAATTTCACTATTACTATCGATCTGGCTAGTCTATAAGAGTTCCTTGTCTCTTCTAAAAAATCCAGTTCTCCCAATAAAAACGCTTCTTGGGCAACCTGGAACAAACAAGAATGAAGGCAGCGACCAACCAGATAGACTGCTATACCAGGTATTCGATGAAACGTTTGTCACTAGTGATCGTTTTAATGACGCATCACAAATATTAAACGTCCTGAATAGTGCTCATCTTAATGTAAAGTTTACAATAGAGTGTGAAGATGAGGACAAGTTTCATTTTCTGGACCTTGGCATCGGACGTGGTAAAGATGGTGAAATCATGAGGTATATCGGCAAAGTTAAACTTTCGACACCACTAACAACCAATCAGAAAACGACCTCGAACGGACCAATCACATTAAAGAGGCATATATGGTGAATGGAAATGTATATTTATAGAAAAAAGCATAAAATAGATAATAAAAAAGGTTACGTGGGATATCTTTCTCGAACATGTGAGAGAAAAATCTCCCAGTTTAGCATGGGACTGTCAATGGAGAAGTTACACCATATCCTGTACATATATTCATCCAAATGACTATAAATGATGGTGACTATAAATGAGATACATTTATAGCCCTTATCCTATTTTCCAACCTGCCCCTAAATCCTTCATTAGAATTTGTAAGTGTCCTCATAACGGGATCCAAAAAATCACTTGAATGGTTGTGTCTACGATGAATATATCCCAGAGATGACAGCGAATTGTAGCCTTTCCGTGTGTATAATTGACCCCTGCTTAACAATTCTGATAACAATAGGTATAAGAGTAGTTGCTTTTCTATCTGCTATCCTTAGGGAGAGAAGCGACCTAGCGAAAAAAGTTCCTACGAAATAATAAAATTATCAGCATACCCTCTCTAGTGTTATTAGGCTTCAAACATATAGCACAACGATGAACAAACCCATCAGTTGATTTGGTTTAGCTTTTTAAAGTCATGATATCACCACACAATCAAATTCGGGCGAAGTTTAAGAATAGCGTCCCAAAACCTTCAACGCTCAAATGACCTTGAACGCATGCTAGTCGTTGGCTAACGGCTCCTGTCATTATCACAGCTGAAATATCAACCCTATTCATCAAATAAGGAGCAAGTTTCACCCAGATAACACTTTTATTACTGTTTGGACAATGTGTTAACATCTCGTTAGGGTTAGGATAGGAGTTAAGGCGAGTATTGTGGTTATGGTTAGGGTTGTGGTTAGGGTTTAGGGTTTGGGTTCGGGTTTAGGGTTAGGGTTAGGCTTTAGGGTTAGATTTAGGGTTAGGCTTTAGGGTTAGGGTTAGGGTTTAGGTTTAGGGTTATGGTTAGGCTTTAGGGTTAGGGTTTAGGGTTTGGGTTTAGGTTTAGGGTTAGGGTTAGGCTTTAGGGTTAGGGTTAGGGTTTAGGGTTATGGTTAGGGTTTAGTGTTAGGGTAGCGATTAGGAATAGATTTTTCGTTTATTTTAAGTTCGTTTGTTATCCTTATTTCCCTTGTATGTAGTCACCAATGCTCTTACTGGAACCATAGTAACTAAACCGAGGGCTGAGGAGAGGACTACACAGCAAGAGAAGAGAGATGAACCATTCCCAAAACAGCACACCTTCAGTCTCTTTGGTGATTACATCTACAGAAACTAGTCCAAATTAGCAACTGATACTCTTCATCGCAACTGGAACGTATTTTTGAGTCACATCAGAGAAATATAATCCGTTTAATGTTTTTTTTTCATGCATTTTTGTGTAAATATACGTTAAATTTTATGCAAAATTCCTCCTATATTCTGATTGGTCGGCTCAAGGTCATTGTGCGTTCGCATCTCTTGGGACTCCATTCTTAAACTTTGCCCAAATTCGTTCTTTCCGGAGCAACTGAAATCTAGGAAATACTGGGAAACACTAACCTCCTCGAATTGCAACAACAGCCTTGTAAGGTCACGCATTAGAAATGAATCAAGCGCTATACAACATTGAACTGAGTTCGTGAACCTCATTGGATAATTCGACATCGTTCGTGAATCTCATTGGATAATTCGCTGATTGGTAGTTAGTGGTGTCGAAAGTTTAACTTCGCCGGTGTGTCTATATGGACAAGACCTAGAGGGCGATTTACCTGAATTTCAAAAGCTTCTACTCTGTTAGTTACAAAAAGGGATTGGTGAGAAAACTATTTGATCGTGTAAGGAAGCTTTGTTCAGAAGAAAAAATGGAGGAAGAACTATCCACTGTTGAAAAATGCCTGCATGATAATGGTTACCCACAGAAGTTCATCGGCAAACATGGAAAACGTAGTGCTGACAAGGTGAAGTACAACATAGTAGAGAAAAAGCCCTTCTTTCTACAGCCTGACTTCAAAGATGACGATACTGCTAGTAGAATAAGATGCAACTGAAAACTGCCCTGAAAAGAACATATCCAGCAGCCAAGCTTGTATGTATTTATCAGACGACTAACTGCTTAAAACAGTCAAAAGTGGACAAAGTCCTACTTCATATTACTTCCAACTGCGTCTACCAATTTACATGTACTTTCCAAAGCACATACATTGGAAGAAAAGAGAGAAGAGTCATTGTCCGCATCTTTGAACACATACAAAAGAACCTGAGACTAAAGGGCCCACAAGTATTAAACAGTGTGACTGCATACTATCTGCTAGACACTGGCCATGTTGTGGACAATGTGAAGGCGTTCGAAATAATCAACAGGTGAAAGCAAAACCTAGCCTGCTTCGTTTTGCTGAGGCAATTGACATCTAACGGCTAAAACCAAATCTATGTACGCAGAAAGAGACAGTGGTGAATCGTACACTGGTTCGATGATAACAAAGCACAAAAATTTAACTTCGTCATCTACCGTCTTGTTTAGAAAACTTAATTTTTTCTTCTAAACATGACTCATCATACCTCCTTTTTTGTCTGTTTTATAAAAACGTTTTTTTTTGATTACGTAACCTATTGCTTTTTATACTCTTTTTTTAGTTAAACTTTGTTTCCACCTACAAAACACTTTTTGAACCCTCTTCTTTTGTTTCCAAGCTTTGTTATGCAATTCTTCTGTAAATAGTCGGTCCTTTTCACTCTTAGTTACTTAACAACTCACGTCATTCCTGACAGATTTTACTCAAATCAAATTACTCACTATCATTGTAAAAAGGTATGTTCACATCTTTAATTCAATTTATAATTTTTGTATTGTTCAGGTTATAAGCAGTTGGGAAGAATCCACGAAATAATAAAAATAAAAACATTAGCTCAGCTTATCGTGATAAATTTGTCGTTCTTGCTTTATCCAAAAATGTCTTCTTTGACGTTATTTTTCACAAAGTGTTTCTGAATTATTGTGGAGGTCGTAGAGTAACATCAAGCGCCAGGCAGGTCCCTCAAGTGGAATCCAAATGTGGAACAGCGAGTTCGACGTTCGAAAGTGACGTGTGGGAGATTGTATGCTGAGGACATAAGAGATTATGGGCAGTCGTGGAGCCAACCAAAGAAGACTGCAGAAAACAGGACAAAATGCAGATATGCTGTTGAAGCTCCCGAAGTCAAGGGAATAATAATGTCAATAACAATATTAATGTAATTACTGAGCACTATTTCGAAACAATGAGTATATCCTTGCAAATAACATTGAAACTCTAGTGAGTTTTTCTAGTTCATAATGTTATGTCTTATAAAAATTGTCTATTATTGTGAGATTGTGTAGATATCGTGAAGCTCAATGCATTCTTTGGGATACTAGTCAAATTATTCTTTATTAACTGATTAAAAATGCCCATTAAAAATTCTCAGAAGAATGGTTACTGAACAAAGAATACTCTCTTTTCGACAACCCCTTCATCATCAGGCTTTACAGTTATATACATACATTATAGGGAATGAATGAATTAGTGCTATGAACAACATTATTGCTGTTCAAATAACATTGAATCAATGATATTGACAGATTACAGCTCAGTAACATCAACATAACAATAAACTGAATGTCAGAAAAATTAGGAAAGACAATATTTAGTCAATGTCAACATGTCAGTGGGGTGATAATTAACGAGGTAGTCTGGGTACTTCATCTTTCAGTCGAGGTAGCACCATCGGTCGTGTAGAAAATAAGACATGTAGTTCGCCAGCATTAAAAGTGTTTTGAACTGATTTTCTTAACTTCCTCGTAATTATCTCACCTGTTATATCGCCCTTCCATTGTAGTCGTATATAAAGTGGCTTCTTGTTTACAGATAGTGAGTAGTCCTTTTCCGCTTTCTTTGTCATGTGTTTCTTGGTAAATTTTTCGGGATAGCTATTTTCGATCAAAGTATCATATACAATTCTTAATTCATCTTCAATTACTTCTTCTGAGTATATAGCTCTAACTCTGTGGCTGAGGGTCTTCACTAAATTTCTTTTGCACTTGATAGGAACGAAGATGTGCATATTGTCCTGTCCAGGTACTTTTTCTATGCAAATTTCTTTTTATGCTACCATCAGGTTTTCTTGTAAAGAGGACATCCACAGACGGCAATTTTGTTTTGGGATTCCTCTCCGCATGTGAATTTCATAGCCGAATGTACTTCATTGAATTCAGTGATTATTGTACTCCTATCCAAATCATTATCACACAGAATGCAGGTGTCATCCATATACCGGCAATACAATGAGAACCGGATGCCTAACAAATCACCAAAATCATCGAAGCACCGCATGCTCCAAACAGCAGAGGTTATTGCAATTCGCCTCAAACAACCAGTGCTCTGTGTGCACAAGAAACAAGTTCAGCCTCTACTACTGCCCTGGCCTTCAGTCGAGACTATAAATTCATGAATTTGTAATATTATCTTTCCTAACTTTTTTGACATTCAGCTTATTTTATGTTGATGCTATTGAACTGTAATCTATTAATATTATTATTGATTTGATGTTATTTAAACAACATTAATGTTGTTCATAACACTAATTCATTCATTCACTAAACTGTAGTGTACTTGGATTTCATTTCAGTGCCTTACTTCAATATTTTCCCTGTATCTCAGTTAAAAAGTAATGTGGTCCATTGGATGCTAATGTAGATTATGATTATCTGAGCGACCGACTGAATTTTAGCATTTTTAATGATAACTAGAACAATTAACCACCTAAAAATATACTTAATTATCACACGCACTTCACCACGAAGTACTCTCAAAACTTCCTTCACTGTTGTGACAGTAGTCCTTGAAATGATTTGCATTATTGTTTTAGGAAAAAAAGGTTTTTTTGGTAATTACCAACAATTTCTAGCATTTCAGCTATGTATCGTTAGAAGGTAACAACAAGTCCGGAACTAAATAACGACAAAAATTTGAAATATCATCAGTTACTGAGAAATATATTATCATATTTCCAAGAATTAGTTTCACTGGAATTAGTTCCCAAGTCTACCAAATGAAAGACGACGATTGGGTCATCCAAGTTTTTGCCAGCAAAAGAGAACCACAGAGAGTTGAACAAAGTAGAGACGTATAAGTTGAAGCCTTATGTTCCAGTGAGGATCAAAAGTAACACTAATAATAGAAGTTTTTAGGGGTTTGTTATGTTTCAAGTTCGATCATGAGCTGACATCAGTTAGAAAACCAGGGAGCGCTGAACACCTATTTCGTCCTTCTTTGGGACTCTTTGGCGCAAACCACTAGTTCGAATCCCAGTGGCTAAATGGTCTACGAGCTATCCTTGTAATTGAAAGGCCCTGGGGTTTGAAACCCGGTGGGTGTGTACTGATGAAGAGTCCAAAACTTGTGCGAAACAGCCATCCAGTACTCCACAGTTTTTGAATGGACCTCTTACTGATATTATCATTCGTTTATAGGCTGTTCTGTCAACAACTGTTTTGAGTAATATTTTGTTTCTGGTTTGTGCCCGTCAATACAGCTATTCGGGTGGTTAGTGAGTCACAAACAATACTGGTGCGAAACGGTCAAATTTTCTTCTGTTTACGTATGACAGGTAAGTGGAATTCTATGGACCCAGAGAAAAATTAAAACTTAGTCGATATCATTCAAATTTTATTTCTCTATTGACATTCTTCTTACTTCTTTTGATAAATATTGCTATGATAAATAAACGCTGTAGTTAATCAACCGGCATAACCTACCTTCCCCTGATTTGAAGCCATTAAACTGGGTTTTTTTCTAATTTTAATTTAAATTTGAATATAAACTGGAAAATCTTTCACAAGATACAAAAATTTGATGAAGAACGAATGACTGAATACTTACTAACAAGTTCGATTACAATAAAGGGTTAACTTAGTAGCCTACTAAAATACAAATGACTTTGTTTAAGAGTAATACGAATGAATATTTTGATTATTATTTTATCATAAATGTAATACATGACATTTCAATCAAATAGACAGTCAGAGAATTACAATTTCCAATAACTTCAGTAATAAAAATATATTCTTCTTCAGTATATAATAGGAATTAAGAATTGTGCAAATAATTCTTCAATAAACGTTCCCAAATTTTTTTGAATCGTGTCAAAATGTAATCTACAATCTCTCTTATATTTTCAACAGTTAGTTTGCAGGAATTCACTTTATTTCGAGTTTGATCACAGTGCAGTGTCAGTTAGAGAACCGTTGAAAACCATGGAGTACTGGACAGCTGCTTACCCTAGGGTTCGAACTCCAGTGGATGCGTACTGATGAAAATTCCCAAGCTAGGACGAAACAGACTTCCAGTACCCCCTAGTTTTCAATAGTTCTCTAACTGGTGTCACTCCGTGATCAAACTTGAAACAAATCTCCTTATGCTTTACAGTTGTACACTGACATTTAACTTGTTTTCTTAATTTAGCCCAGTTGAGAATCATGCAATCAGGAAAATCGGTTAGTCGCACTCAAAAAGTCCCCTGATCATACATTCCAGTTTATTTAACTGTACTAATAAATGCTTTGTTGGTAAATGTGCAGTATAACTTTAAACCGACTTCTGAAAATAACAATTGACTGATGAACAGAAGATTGATTTCGCCTACACTATCACCGGGTATGCGTGGGTGGTTCAGCCGTAGAATACTCACCAACCAGAGCACACAGGCTGGGGTTCATTTCCCGGCCGACGTCGAGAGTAAGCCCGGCAAAACTAGTAAGGTTGAGTTTGAGGATAGCAACTTCATCCCGTAAAGAAGAATAACACCACTGCTACTGGAACGTCAAAGCTAAAGGTTGAAGCCCTATTTCCCACTCGAAACACAAGGGAATAAATAGCATTATCACTGAATGACTGGCTGTCAGTAAGCAAAATACTTTAACTATAATTGAGAAATCATTTGTACTTCTTTCAATTAACGTGTGTTTTCCTCTCATGCTAGTTGTTTGAAGTAAGTTTCAACATTGAAAACCCAAGTTATAAAGCAGTTGCGAATTTTCGAAATCAAACTATGGATTTCTAAAATAGCATTGTAGTGAGAGCTGGCTGCGTTATTCAAAATTGGTGGACAGCAGTAATTTACGTCAATGTTTATGGCCCTATTACTGGTTGCGAGAAAAATGAGAACAAAGGCTTTGCGTAGGCGGATACAGCTAATATGTAGATGACCTGACATTCGAGAAACAGCCACAAAGAGATGCAAGATTAACCTTCGGTGAGAAACAACCAATCAGAAGACTGTGTTTTTCTGCTAACAATAATCTGTAATATGTACATGAAAATCTAAAAATGTGTGTTGATTTTCCTTAATAAACGATCTGTTGCCTGCCCCTTAATATCTGTCGTTACAGCATTAGTCAAAAGACTGTTTTACAGAGCCAGAACAATATGCCCTAATAATAAATTTGAAGACAGCCTCAAGAAAACCCTGAAAAATATTTACTAAAAGTCCAAAGGTGTTAACGCAGAGCAAATCACAGTGAAAAGCGTATTTTTTTCATGCAACAGAAGACTGAGCACCTTCACTTGTCAGAAACCTCATTGTTACTAAATTGTATCAAACATGTTCTTTGCATGAAGAAACAACGAAAATATTAGCAGGATAATACGACCTGGTTTTATTTCACGGATTCTCTTCAACTGTGTACATCCTAAATAAATCAATTACATGTTATACAATATATGAACTTACTTTTACAATGATTCCAAGTTATAGATAGAAAGTATAAGCACCATAATTTCAAAGATGATGTAAGTAGACAATTACTTAGTGTTAAAAGAATAACTATTAGATAGTTGGAGGCAATCGACAGGAAGCCTTGGACCTAGAATGGTGGGCCACATTGCAAAACCTGACTGATAGAATTCAGTCTGCACCAAAGAAAAGACTAGACACGTCACACTAGGTACTGGTGTCCAATCAGAATAACTACTTATGTAGTAATTAGACAAAGGGTGGAGTTCTCATTTCTCTTGGAAATAAGGATGGGCTACAGACGAAATACAAGATAGGACAACAGAGTGTATTCATACATATTATGGTGGAGAATTTAGGAGGGACGGGGTGAGTAGTGAAGCAGAACTACAAAATAGATAAAATAGTTTAATTTAGTAGATTTGAAACCTTAATAGTGAGTTCAACTCAGTAAGTGAAAATCAAAATCAAGATTCATTGGAATGTTACACATTAGAACTAAGCACAAAAGCACGCGAACAAAATTACAGTTACCAGGGTAGTGAGAGATTAGTCACACTCTCTTTCTGTATGCATAGGTTGAGTAGAAGCCTTTAGATGGCAATAGCTTATGCGAACCAAAGTAACCATACTTTTCTTTGTGTATTGATTATTTTGAAAGCCTGGTTAATTTTCACTCTATGTCCCGTATCAATTAGGTGTCTGGCGATTGTGCTTGAGAATACTTCGCTGCTGTGAAACGGAGACTTTTAGGGATATGCTCGGAGAATCTAGAAGACTCTTTCCTCTCAATCCTTCCTATGTACTTGCTGATGCAAGTGCAGGTTAATGGGTAAATATGCAGTTGGAGTTTACATGAGCAGGATACTTGTCTACTTTTGACCGAGTTAGCGAGCATACCGTGTTGTAAAGTAGAATGAGTCTAGCGGCGGGAAATGTTCTTCACAATATACCTTTAGTTTTGTTTTCTGTTCTTATGGATACCTCTTGGCCTTGTGTTGACATCTAAGAAGTGGAACTGATTGTCACATTCATGGTCCATTGTAAATGCAATGTGAGGGTGAGTCGTATTGAGGTTTTCGAATATCGAGGGTGCGTCATCTATATTGTTGCAAACCACAAACATGTCATCAATAGGTGGTTCTCTCTGTTTCCGTCTTCATTCGTGTCTGTTCAAGATGAGCCATGAATATATCCACAAAAACAGGACTGAAAGGTGAATCCATAGCCCCCCCCATCAATTTGCCGGTACAGCTGGTCGTTGAATCGGAACTGGACGTTCTTTGTACAAAGAAGTAGTAATCCTCGTGGCTCCTTTTCAGGAAGAGGAAGTAGTTCGGACTGCCCACATATGATTCTCACCGTCTTTTCAATGGGTATGCTACTGAACAGCAAAGACACATCGTATGATATCAGAAGTTTGTCTGAAATTTTTAGATGGTTTAGTTCTTGTGAGAGTTGGAAGGAACCCTCGATACCGTGGACTGCCAACTTTTGTCGAATCGGTTCTAACTTTTACGCCAACCAACTAGCCAGTTTATGGCATGGTGATTTCACCATTAACACTATAGGTTTCAATGGGACATCACGTTTGTGGACTTTGGGTTGACCATACATGAATGGTAGACGTGAGCCCTTTACTTTGAAGTCATTATAGGTGCTGTTGTCGATTAGTCCTTCTTTTAAGCAGTTCCTTGAGGTGCCTGTTTAGTTTGTTTGCGAAGACAGTTGTTGTACCGTTTTTTGACCCTTCCACATAGAATCCCATCGTATCACTGAGAAGCGTTTTCATTTTGAAAATGTAGTTTCGCCAGTTCATTATCACGACGCCAAAACTCTTGTTTGGTTTAAGAATGACGATCCTATCATTGTTCTGCAGGCTTTTTGACGCCAGCCTGTGCTTCTTATTAAGCAATGTTTGATCGTGTAGGAGGGGAGAAATGTGATACTGCTCTACGATATCAACTATTTTGGACGTAAACAAAACATTTTTATCCTCGTCTATAGGTTTAAAATCTGATAGTTGGTCGTATAAATACTACAACTGAGTTTCTGTGTCAATTCTGCTGATAAACTAGTTTGCTACGTGATTCTTGAATCCTAGAGACAGTGCTCCGGTTTCGACTTGGTTTAGCGTCACCTCAGATAAACTGTATATGCATCTCTTCGGGGACTATGCAAATTTTTCATTTAGTTTCTCCACCACTAACAATTTCCTGAGCTTCTTCCTATTGTGAATTCACTATCTGTAGTTGTAAGTCTTGCAGGAAGTCAATAAACTTTATCTGACGCACCAAATTGAAACTCTCTAGTAGACTGTCATATTTGACCAGATCTCACCTCAAGGTGTTGATGGTATTTCTGAGATGAATCACAATATGCGATCTGACGCAGATTCTTCTGAGTTGGAGGTAATGAAGTAATGTTGCAGAATAGCGAGAGAAATGTTGAAGATTAAGTTCTATGAGGAGTGTCTCGAGACAAGTTATTATCCACGTCGAGTCCTGAAACTTTTCAGATAGACCAAACAAACGACTAAATTGTGCTTTCTGTTATTAATATTATTATTATTATTATTCCAAACAGTACATACGGCTTCAACAACACATCTCCATTTTCTTCTACGCTCTCCGGTCCTCTTCAGCTGGTTTCATGTTTGCCCATAATCTCTCATTTCCTCCTCCCCAAACGATCTCCTCCATATTGCCCTTGCACCGACGAACCACTAGTCCCTTCCCATTGCGATTTCACTCGAGCGATGGCATGCATTACGCGCGATGTCATTCGATGGCCTCCTCAACATACGCCTGATCCACCCATCTCCATTTTCTCCTACAGATTTGTTGAACGATAGGTTCTTGGTTGATTTGTCCTCAATCAGTTTCTTGTTGCAAATTCTTTCTAGCCGAGTGGTCATTCGACATCCAATTACGGAGCCAGTGAAGTGAGAAGTCGCTGATAAATCTATAACCTGTTGGAAGTTCTTTTCATGAGTCACACGCAGTTCAACTTTTTGACCCGTATAGAAGAACTGACTGACCGGCTTCACATTTGTGTTGAAAATCCGAATTTCGTTCTTTATGCTGCCTGAGTGCAATGCAGAAGATTTCCAAACTGGTTTCAGATTGATGAAGGCGTATCTTGCCTCTCTGATTCATGTCTAGTGTTGACATCTTCATCCGTTCTGACTGCTTGTGGCTGAAACAGTGCTTCCTAGAGAAGTGAAGAAAGCAATCTCTGCCACACGTCTTCCGTTGATGGTGATTGATGCTGGTTGCTGTTGGTTAGTTATTTTAATCACCTTTGTCTTTCCTACTTCATTTGTAGTCCTGTCTTCATTGCCTGCTTCTTCTGCCAGTCTGCTGGTTTTTACCTGCGAGTCTTCGATTTTGTGTGACATTAAACAATCTGTATATAAATGCAGATTGATAGAAAGCGGACAAAAATTGAAATCCCCCTTTTAAATCAATGACTACAGGAGCAGAAGTGCTTATTCCTCAAATTTATATCTAGTTTACGTTGTAGTCATGAAATAACTTCATCGAACAACTTTCCATCCCATTTTTTAACCCATTGGCTAATTGGAAACCAATCAGAAGAGTTCATTCACTGTCCGCTGACCTAGCCGACTATTAATGTTGTTAAAATGATTAAATATGATGCATTTTCCCTAATAGAAAGGACATTGCCACTTCTATTGTCTTCTATCGTTACAAGTCAACTACAACTGCAGTAATCCAAAAGCACACAAAAAGAACTGTATACAAGGCTTTTATTCAAAATAGCTAAAACACTGTAGAACTCCGGTTTTTAAAGAGAATCGAAGAGAAATATTTATGACCAGTCCCTCTAGGAAAGTGGATGCTATCTCAATCTCATCGGAAAAAACGTCTAAACCCACAAATCGAACTACCCACAAGAAACCATCCCCAAAAAACACAGGAAAAATTCATCCTAAAATAGTAATAAAGAATATTTCTGAAATAACGACCAGAATGCTAAAACCACTTGGAATAGGCATCATACATACACAAACCAAAACAAATCACTTTATTCAATATCATGCAAACCAAAAGACCCAACAGCAACACCTTCTATAAAATTAATTTCATGAATTATGCTAAGTACTACATTTGTTGAACTAAGCATTCCCTTTGACTCCATATTCCACAACACACAGTAGCTGTAAGAAGACACATCACTTATATTCTTTCATATCAAAGCATACAGACGGCTAGGGACACACCTATTTGACTTAGGAAAGTGTAGGAGTTTTAAATAGCGGAAACATTAAAAATACCAGAGAATTCTTAGTAGCTACAGGATTTCATCATGAGCTGACATTGGTTAGACAACCATTGGAAAACCACCTGGAAGTACTGGACAGCTGCTTCCTCCATACTAGCTTGGGACTCTTCATCAGTATGCACCCGCCGTCACGGTTCGAACCCAGCACCTTCTGGTTACGAGAACAGCGAGCTTGTAGACCATTAAGTCCGATCCAATGGCCAGCCCATGAATTCTAACTTCTGCCAATTCACTCTATAGCGCAACCGCTAGTCAATATCGTCAGCCAGTATTTGTCCTCACACCCGACCTGCTGCACTCTACTGGTCACGACTTCCCACCAGGTCCCCGGTAACTACCTACCTGAATAGGGCAGTCACCTGTGACCATCTCCCATTGACATTCAAGATTTAGTTTGTGGGGATTTGATTGATTGGTTACAGGATATCATTATGAGCTGACATTCGTTAGAGAACCATTGGAAAATCTGAGAGTACTGACGAAGAGCCCCAAACTAGGGCGAAACAGCTATCCAGTACTCACTGCAGGTTTTCCAATGGTTCTCTAACCAATGTCAGCTCATAATGAAATCCTGTAGTCAATCCAATCAATCAAATCCCCACAAACCAATACTTGACTTCTTAGTAGCCCTGGCCGTTGGATGAATCACTGAAATCAACAGGCATATTATGACACATCAAAGTCAACCAACTAATAAGGAAAAAGCTAGCTTCATGACAAAAAATCAAATCCTGAACCAATAAAAAAGGTGATCAAAACCAATCCGAATTAACAACTAATCACGACAAAGATTGTCAAGAGAGACAGGTTTATCATAATTCGTGGAAAACTCAAACGACTTTTATTATTCACACTGAAGTTTACACTGAAGACGTGTTGTCTAAAAGAAGACAATGAAAGTGTTTCAGTTAAAAGCCGCCTAATTCAGAGACCGGAAACTAATGCGTAGCAATGCCCATACTATATGCATATAATTATATTTTAAAGGCTGTAGGAGAAAATAGCAACTATACACAAAATAATAATCTTATGAATGGGGGTTTGTACACACATGATTAAATGGTAATAATGGTAATGATGATGATAATAATACTAATAATAATAGTTGTAATCTTTAGGTTTACAAAACGTGTGATGTCAGGGTAGTAAAATATTGTGGAAATATAATACATATACCTTATAAAAGCAGGGATAATAAATAGTAATAGCAATGATAATAGTAGTAGTAATAATAATAATAATAATAATAAACAGTCACAATCTATTGACGTACAAAAAATATGATGTCGATGGGATGAAAAGTCGGGAAAAAAAATAATACATATACCTTTAGAGTATGAATAAGAATAGTAATAATAATGATAATAATAATAATAATAGTATTAAAAGCAATTATACAAATACATATATATACGTTATAATATATATATAAATACATATTCAACTGTTTCATAGTGTTAATAAATGTTGATGATCATGAAAATGTTTTACTGTACATAGCTGCTTGTCGGACATCAAGTGATGAATTTGTATTGTGTTCTCAATCTTGTTGTTGCTGTTGGTATTGTTATAGTTGTAGAGTTTTGTTTTTCAATCGGTGCAATAAATGTACTTACAATAGCCAGGGCACAAATGGAACACACACCAACACGCGACTAGAAGATTTATCTAGTGTGATTATTGACGAGGAGTTAAGTATTCGTCAACATCTGCGAGGATTTCAACATATCCCTGTATATGGGTGTGTAATGTATAAAAGAAAAGTGATACAGTTAGACCCATAATATTTATAATTAAAATTTTTTTTTTAAAAAAAAGTTAAATTCTTATTGAATTATTCAACTAGTCACATTGAGTAGGTTTCATTCCAGAACTTTATAGCAGTTGCAATCATTCATACTTCAAATGGGTCTGTAGTAAGCAGGTTGGGTATCTTAATAATAATAATAATAATAAGTAATTCAGTCTGGTTTAAACCAATCCTGAAAAGCTTAGTAAACCAGTGAAGAGTAATCCAGTGACTGTGTATAATTTTCTCTTGTGATTATGAAAATAAAACTTTTATTTTACTCCACTCATTATGCATACTTCAAAGGCGAACACCAATCTGCTGAGACATAAAACTGTAACACTCCCTTACAAGAAGGAAGTGTTACTATAAATGCTTTCATGTTGACTACATCACAAGAAAATGTTACATACAGAATTGGGAAAAAAGGGTATACTGAATGTAAATGATATCATATCTTAGCCTTACTGACCTAAGAGTCTAGTACAGTGCAAACATCCGGATGCTGACTTGAAGCATATTGATTGGCGGTATCAGTCAACATTCTTACTGAATAATTAGTAAAAGCTATTTTTTGGTTACAGGATTTCATCATGAGCTGACATTGGTTAGACAACCATTGGAAAACCACCTGGAAGTACTGGACAGCTGCTTCCTCCATACTAGCTTGGGACTCTTCATCAGTATGCACCCGCCGTCACGGTTCGAACCCAGCACCTTCTGGTTACGAGAACAGCGAGCTTGTAGACCATTAAGTCCGATCCAATGGCCAGCCCATGAATTGTAACTTCTGCCAATTCACGACATAGCGCAACCGCTAGCCAATGTCTTCAGGTAGGTAGTTACCTGGGGTTTCAGTGAGAAGTCATGACCAGTAGGGTGCAGCAGGTCGCGTGTGAGGACAAATACTGGTCGAAGACATTGGCTAGCGGTTGCGCTATATCGTTGATCGGTAGAAGTTAGAATTCATGGGCCGTTGGATCGGGTCCCAGTGACTTAATGGTCTACGAGCTCACTGTTCTCGTAACCAGAAGGTCCTGGGTCTGAACCCTGATGTGGTGGATGCGTACTGCTGAAGAGTCCCAAACTAGGCTGACGAAACAGTTTTCCAGCACTCCCAGGTTTTCCAATGGTTCTCTAACCAATGCCAGCTCATGATGAAATCCTGTAACCAATCAGCCAAATCCCTACAAACCAATACTTAAAAAGTATTTCTTATTATTCTATAGGCGTAACATGCATCCAATTTAGTTCTTATCCATCACGCCATTATGTGTCAAGTTACTAGTGCACAGTTAAGTAAACATAAGTTTATCGCTAACGGAAGACATATACAGAATTTATAAGATGAAGTATCAAAATTCAGATTGAAAAATGCAGAAATACAACAGTGAGTCCCAGTGAAAACAACATGATAGTCTTCTATTCACATTCAACAGACTATATTCTAATTTTGAGACTCACGGACTGACTGATTTGTTCTTGGAATCCCGAAGACCCTAGTCAGGCACCCTACACCTACCTTGGTTTGTCCACCACTAGATGTTTTCCAACCTCATCTTATGTTAGCTCGTCGAAGAAGGCGATGAGTAACACACAAGCTAACCTTCTCGATCGATGTAACTTCGCAACCTCATCGATTGACTTTCCCTCCCTATCGAACAATCTATGCCTATCCTCAATATTACTCATACTGTTATACCACCTGACACGAGAGACAGAACGCAGAGGCTCATTCATGATCAAAGACAGCTAAACTTTTCACGTCTTCCACTTTCGTTTGCTATGTTTTATAGTTAAAAAATGAGGCTGAGGCTTTTATGACTCAATATACATATATGCATACATGTTGTCAAAGTAACAGCTAAAACTAAAGTAGTTTCTGTTATCTTTACATAACCAGGTGAATCCTACTATCTCACCAAACTGAAGCATACTGTTGTAATGGATGCACGACTCTTCAAATTATTTTTTTCGAAATGCCTTTTACACTACTCATTAGTAGGTAAATTGCATTTGAGAAATATAATTAATGGCCTTAAAGAGTTATCTCTTCAGTTATATTAGCTCAGAGGACGACGTGGATCCACGATAGTTAAAGCAACTTTTCTCATCTAACTAATGAATTATTCATTATATCTGAATCATAATAACGAACAATCTTGATTTTTATCCTGTGAGAATTACTATGGGTAATCGTTTTTTTACATTCACCAGGAAAGTCGTTGAACCTTAAGACTAAATCAGTCGAATGGTAAGTAAAGATAATCGAATCACTAGCTGTCAGAGTTCAAACAATATCATAATTGTTTTATTCTATCACTGACTTATGCTTTCTAGAAGACAGATATCTGAATTACTAAAATCTATGATTCCGCTTTTACTATGTTAGGCTGAATTTGCTTCACTAGAAACGATCTCTTCTTTGCCTTTAGACAAAATATATTCATCGTTATGCATAAAATATCATATTACAAAAAGAATTGCTTGTGTGCCAGTGATTGGAATTGCAAAATAATTACCAACCACTCAGGAAATCCGCGTTTAATTCCCCGTGGGTGCTGTGCCAGGCCTCATCTACTTTACTAGCCGGTAGTCAGCTCGAAAATGGAGTAGGTTGCTGCAGGTGAGGCCAACAACCCCACATCTTGAGAACAAAACCACTGCAACTGATGCTCCAGGGTTCGAAGCCCTGTGTGTTTCATCCGGAACGCAATGAATAATAAAGAAAGAAAAACTACTTCAAATAATTTGGTACTATGATCTAGAATTGATGATTTAACACAGTTGGAAACGGTATATCACTTTAGGAAAAAGTTCTCCAAACCAGAAAAGTAGCAAAGACTGGTTGGGATAAGTTTGGGACTTATGAATTGATCATAAATTATATGAACGCAACACTTATTATTACAACAATTAACTTATCATGGAAGAGGCACTATTATAAGAAGAAAGGTCTGTCATATCTACTCACCCTAACATAATCGCTTGAACAATTCTCGGTGGAGTTTGGAATCATAGATGTAATTCGTGTATATATTTCAGAAAATCCCGGTCGATTATCAGGTTCTTGTGACCAACAGTCAAGCATTAATTGATAGACTGCTTCAGTTGATAAGTATGGTCGAGGATTACGATTTCCCTGGTTTACCCAATCAATTACCTCATCTGTAGCAATTTCAGAATATGGTGTATTACCGAGAGTGAATAACTCCCATAATAGTATACCAAACGACCATACATCACATTTTGAAGTGAAATAATTCGTATCAACACACTCTGGAGCCATCCAACGTAATGGTAAATAATCCTATATTTTAATTGGTTAGAAAAAAATAATAATGGAAATTAATGCTGAAATGTAAACAAGTATACAGGAAGCTCATTAGCATTGGATAAGCGATATATGGTATTCAGAAAAACTTAGTCTTTATAAACTTTTTAAGAAACACAAGCAGTTACTTATAGTGTCGACTACAATATTTACAATCATAAATTCTCATATAACTATGTTGTGTGACTACATAGCATTTGGCGAAATATTTTTTACCCTTTCTGCAATGGGACTTCGTCATTTGGATGTGCCTCCATCCCCAATAAGTATTGAAATGCGAGCTAAACTCCTCATCTGTCGTTTCAAACACCAAAGTCTTATCCAATGGTGACTAATCAGCTGACGAGTCTTAAATAGGACCAAATGCGCATCCTGGATTCCACTGATAGCCACCATAAGACGAAATGGCAGCACGTCGATCTTCAGATATCTTCGAGGTGTCCATAATATGAACTGACATGTCAAGAGAGATCAACGATTTTCGTCTAACATAATCAATCAATGAGAAAAACAAATTAGCCTAAACAATGCTATCGGCTTAGTTTATCAATCAAGTGAACTTTGAGCTATAAGTTAGACAAACTGTTGGGAAAGACAAACGATACATTGTTGCTCATCGTCTCTTATGTGAATTTTTGACTGAGCATTCATTTTTAATCAGAGTTAAAGGTTAGTGTCATTGGCATTCTTATCACTGCAATTTACAAGAAGAAGATAGTGTTTCTGTACTATGATTGTTAATGGTCGGTTGGATAAAATAACTGGGAGTTATTACTTCCAGGATGATAAAATCCTGTCGTCTCAAAAGACCTGTTTTCTCTGTGTAGGTAAATATGCATGTAATAGTTCCTATTGCCACATGTTTACATACTGTGGGTGTACAACGACAGTTACCTAATTTGTAGCCCGTCTAAGTGATGAAGAATCGTAGATCAAGCACTATTATTCCATCACCATACAAACCTCGCCGATAAGATCAACGGTTAATCATTTGATTAACAAATATCACGTTTTTTGTGGTTCATTTTTTATTGTCATAAATGCACAGTTAAAAAAATGACAGGCATCTAATTCCTCAAAAACAACAGACATCAAATAAAGAACCAATGAAATTAAAGAGTGAAACTATGTACTCTATGCAGGAATAAACATCATAGCTACAGGATTTCATCATGAACTGAAATCAGTTAGACAACCATTGGAAAACCTGAGGGTACTGGACAGCTGTTTCCTCCATCCTAGATTGGGACTCTTCATCAGTACGCAACCACCGCCACGGTTCGAACCCAGGACCTTCTGGTCACAAGGTTGGCCAGCTCGTAGACCATTAAAGCCACTGAGACCCGAACCAATGGCCAATCCATGAATTCTAACTCCTGCTAATTCATGCGTGACATAGTGCGACCACTTCTTAATGTCTTCTTCGATGAGTTACTGCAGCACTTTCAACCTGCTGTACCCTACTGGTGCGTACTGTGAAGAGTCCCAAACTAGGCTGACAAGACAACTGTCTAGTACTCCCTGCAGGTTTTCCAATGGTTCTCTAACTAATGTCAGCTCATGATGGAATCCTATAACCAATCAACCGAATCCTTACAAACCAATACTAGTATCAGACCTTCCCTATTATAATCTAATGATTAATGTCTTCTACACAGTCTATTTCATTGTTCAATGAAAAGAATTCAGACGAGTAAATTAGGTTATTCTAATGACTTACAATAATATATAATCTAAATGCTTGCTATACAGTTAGTTATATCTCGTAAAATGTTAAGTTCACGCTGAAAATTAAGCTGTCTTCACATTTACAGAACTGTGAAAAAAACTTATTAAATTCAATATAGTTAAAGTAAACTCTATTGTATGAATTTAGATTCAAGTTTATTCAAGTAACACAACACAGAAGCTGTTTAACTTCTTGATGTCTTGGATTATGTTTTAACAATAGTAATAATAATAATAATAATCTACATTGTTAAACTTTATAGATAACTAACTAGTAATCTCTCTTAGTAGCATGACGTTAGAAATAAATCAGCAGATAATGAATTCACCACTAGTGTTTTACTTTAAAATAAATGCTTCTGAACTGCGTAGCTAAAGCACTGGCTTCCATTGACTTTCAAAACAGAAGTAATTAATAGAGATAGCGGTGATTAAAGAAACTTTTCATCTTAAGACATAAAAGGATGTCACATACACTACAATTTACTGAGTGCTTCAAAATACATTCCCGATATATGAAGTAGATAGGGTACTATATAAGATAAACAAAAAGTTGTAAGTATTATAATCTCAAGAAGTTGTAGTACGCCTTAAGACAAATAATGAGAGAAATGTGGTTTTAAAGGAATGAATATTACGATAAAGACAAAGGATGAAGTATGAACAAAACTATGTCATCAAGAGTATAACTTTAAATCATCATATCGCCTATTCTTCCACGAAAAATTTTGATTTTAATTATCGAAAAGCAAATTATATTCCAAGGCTAATAGAATAAAGTAGACTTGGATCCAAATCCCCTCATCCCCCCCCTTAAATAACATGCATTTATTCACACCTACGACTTTTAGTTACTCAATCTGCGGAAGCCTTTTGTCTTCGTACTCCGAAATATCGCTGTTTAATGTAAACCCTTGACCGGGTTAAAAAGAAAGTCGATTTCCCTGAAAAGAGTACTATATCCTTACAAAAAGTTGAACAAATATCAATAGGAATTGTTGTTTGTCAGACCACATTAAAACTTTCAACGATAAAAATAAGGAAATAAACGAAGTTTCTTTTATTCCTTTACGTTCCCAGTGGAACATAGGGCTTCAAAAGCTAGAGGCTTAAAGTTTCTGTAGCAGTGGTGATTATTTTTGCAGGATGAGAGGTGCTAGCCTGCTGCCCAACCTTCCTTCTTTACCGGTCTTACTACTGGTTTAGCGTGGTTAAGGAGTACGTCGGCTTGGGACCGAAACCCAGACCACATGCGTGGTCGGCAAGCACTCTACCGCTGTACCACCGACACACACGAAGTAAATGAGACATTTTTCTTCACTGTCATTATATATGACAAAAACTGACCATTGAAAGGAATATGACGAGCTAACTTCAGTTAGAGAACCACTGAAAACAAGGGAGTACTGACCGGCTGTTTCATCCTAGTTTAGGACTCTTTGTAAGTACACACACACACACATCGCCTCATCAAAGGTCAAACCCACTACCTTCACGTTTATGGGTCAAGCCCGTTGACCATTCAGCCAATCAGATGGAATCCAATGGCTGACCCAAAAGACTTTAACTTCTGCCAAGTTGTACAAGGACCAATCATTGCCATCGACGAGTATTTCTCCACACACTCGATTTGATGGATCCAAATAGTAACGACTTCTTGCTAAAACTATAATCGAGTTTATAAACTAGGTCTCTGTGTACAAAAGGAGATGGTCGTGACTCTGAATCTACCATGGTAATACGTTTTACTTATTATTCTACCTCATTATTATTAATATTAATATTCCTGATTCATTTAAAACTATCCTTTAACAGTACCATTATCTTAACTTACTTCAACACTATTATTATTATTGTTATTATAACTATTACTATTGATATTACTCTGTTTGCAAGTCTTGTTTTGTTCTCTAATGACTAATTGTTTATCTAAGTGATGTAATTGAAGCCTAATGCAATTTATCTTAATTCTTAATCTCTCATACCCCTTATCTATTTGAACGTAACCTGGAAAACATCCGCACCTGTCTTTCTGCATGACTAATTCAATTTAGTTTATTTGTGCTTATCAGTCTTATATCTCCCCCAATGTAATTCCAAAAGTATATATATATATATATATATATATATATCCGTGTATGTAAAAGAATTCAGTTGACGAGTTTTACCAAAATTTGATGAATTCATTAAATCCTACTTTATTAACCTTTATGGCTTGTTTCAAAACTATAATCAACTACAGTCTGAGCCACTGAACCCTAGTGAGCATTATACTCATTTTAAATTTTAAATTAACCAAATCTTTACAAATCAAAACCTAAAAAATGATTATTTGTTTTAGTCTTTTCTTTATTCAAACACGCACAAATTAACACACTAGGAAACACACAAGTACACCCTACAAATAGTAAAGTGAGCTCAAAAAGTTCTATAAACGTATAAAAAAATTCTATTTTTACACTTTGATAACTTATTTATGGCAAAAAATAACAAAAGATTAATTTTTTGCGAAGAATTTTCAATGTGGCTACCTCATAAAAATAATTCAAATAAATTAAAATGTTTGCCTACTTATAAGTAGTATAAATAAATAAACTAAAGTAGTCGAACGTCACTTCAAATATCTTGATAAATAGTCTACTCAGCTAAGACCAAGTCCAACACCTATCCTACTACGTTGTTGTTGATACATACACTTACTAACTGAAAAGCATAAGAGTTAAAAATGAAGCATTTCACTTTTTGCATAGAAGGAGAACAGGTTACAAAGCCCAAAGCCCCCATTATATCATAATTAATACCCAGGCACTTAATAAATTGAGTGTAAATAAAATAACAATCAACTACTAAGCAATCACAACCCCGCTAGAAATAAGTACAATCTTTAGAGCAAGTTTAACAAACCGTCCACTGTGCTACGAGGTAAAGGCACCAGTTTATCTTAAGTATATTAACTAATCAATTGTTTCCATGGGTTCCGAGTAGAAAATACAGCTTTAGAATCCATCTCACTTCATCCTTTGATGACTTTCTTAACTAGCTCCACGACTGCCTGTGGTTTTTCGTTTCTTTCTCACACGCTCTCCTCCATGCAACCCACTCTGATGCACGTCCAACTCGTCGTTTCACATTCAGGTTCCATTCACTGGTGTGGCGGCGCATTCATGATGCTACCAAATGGTCTTCTCACAGCATAAGTTCAATCCATTTTCACTAACTTCTGTATATTTATTGGGGGTGTGTCCATTGCAATGTCAGAGTTCCTTGTCGAATATCTTTTCTGGCTATCTGATCATTAGTATCAAAGTCAGAAATGGCATCTGTTGATGAAAGTTTGCACCAGTCTCTGTTGCAAGTGCTTATCTTGACCGACAAAGTTGTTTTAATCAACACGACCTAATTCATCTACTTACACCTAGCAGTGTAATTTTGAAATCTAACGATAGTGCTTCTCAAATAATTTAATAGTTACAAGTATCAGGAGAGCATAACCTTGTTCTCCTATAATAGTAGTAGTATTGTGGTGAGAGCTGGCTGTGTTGGTCAAAATTGGTGGATAGAAATTTACATCAAATGTTTACGTCCTCAATATTGGTTGTGAGAAAAATGAGAAGAAAGGCTTTGCGTAGGCGGATACAGTTAACATACATATAGATGATCTGACATTCAAGAAACAGTCACAAAGAGATGCAAGGTTAACTATCTGTGAGAAACCACCAATCAGAAGACTGCGTTTTTCTGCTAACAACAATCTACAATATGTACATGAAAACCTATAAATATGTGTTGATTTCATTAATAAATGATCTGTTTCCTGGCCCTTGTCTTCTGTTGTTACAGTAGTACAACAGCAGAGGGCAAGACACGGAAGCCGAGGCATATTTTCAATCGATCAACTCAATATTCACGTATTATTATTAGTAGTAGTAGTATTATATCCTTTAATTCCTAGAGGAACATAGGCTTCATCTGCGCGTCTCCATTGCCTTCGGTTTTCTGCCAACTTTTTCACCCCGCTCCAAGTCTCCCCACATACTTTCATTTCCCCTTCACATGATCTCCTCCAAGTCACCCTCGCACTGACGACCAATTCGCCGCTTCCCTTTCGCCTTCCACTCGAGCGATGGCCTGTCTAGTGATGCCACTTGATGGTTTCCTCAGAGTGTGACCAAGCCAATCCATCTCCATTTCTTCCTGCTTATTTGTTCCTGGTTGGTTCGCTCATTGCCAGAAATCACTGTTGCTGATCTTTTCTCGCCGGCCATCTGATCTTCAGTATTGGGCGAACACAACTATTAATGAAGGTCTGAAGTTTGTTTGAGATGCTGTTTATGACACGCTGGCCAAGTCTCTGATCCGTATAGTGCGTAGCACTGACTGACTTCACATTAGAGTTGAAAATCCGGATCTTATTTTCATTTCTATGGTGAGTGCTGTTGACCTCCACACAGACTTAAGAGTAATGAAAGCTTGTCTTGCTTTTCCGATTCTTGCTTTGATATCCTCGTCAGTTCCGTCTGTAGTTGAAACGATGCTTCCTAGGTAGGTAGGTAAGGGAGGTTGTTTGTCTCAGGTTCCTCCCATTTATGCTGGCTGATTGTTGTCTGTTGTTGTTGGTGTTGGCCAGGAATCTTCATCACCTTTGTTTTCTATATGTTCACCTGTGGTCCTATCTTTGATGCTTCTTCTGCCAGCTTGTCGCTTTTCACAACATTTACGTATATACAGTTTATGTTCTTTAACCCAAATCACTGAGCGTGTGATTTTGGTTTACATCAAACGACATGAAATAGAATGTTCAAATAGATATATCGTATTCTGTTGCTAATGCAGTACTGAACTGTGGGAATATGTGAGAATAATATTCCATTGGAACACATTACCTGCAGCATCGCACCACCCACCACAGTAGTTATCATAAAATTTGTTCGAACTAAATTTACTTAAAAATATTTGTCAACATCTAAGCTTATCATCCTCTATGATGTTTTAAAGAACTGGAAACAGATGGGAAAAAAATTACTTAGCCTATTATTCTAACTTAGAAAGTCTATATTAAGCTATAAATCTCAACTGTTTATCATTTATCACCTAGTTAAACAGAATAATAGAGCTAATATTCATTCATGGTCTATTAAAAGAAAACTAAACTAAACTAAGCTACCCTCACATAAATTATCCTGAATAATCGCACTAGTGTTTGTAAATATGATAGCTATTTTTGTCTGTGATAAATGACTTGACCAACACACATACACACACACACACTTGTTTGAATTATTTAAAAAGGTAGGTAATTACATTTTCGCTTATTTAATTTATTATAACCTTAAATAAAACACAAGATAATATCAGATGACACGCTTGGTAAAAAAGAACATTGGTGGTGGTCAATTTAAAAAAAATGAAACATAATTTCGTTGATAAGAGTAGACGCGTTCAATGTTCAAGAGATTCTATTGAGTGGTGGTGATGATAAAACAAGTTTAGCAGATGGAGGTATTCACTAAATGAGATATTGTGTGAAAACCAGTCTAACTATACTACTTAGAATTGCTCATAAACTTTATATTACGAAGTTAGAACATGAATTTTCTTCCTCAGTCTCCACACACACACACACACACACACACACACATACACACTACACTGTACACAACGAAGACAACATTTTGTATGCAAGTGATAGGTCTAAAATTATTTATTTTTCCATTATATATGACACTATACCATATTTCACTTAATACATGAGTGCTCTTAATAGTTATATATGATGATGACCTACAAAATAATAATAATAATTAATAAGTAAATAAAATAAAGTTGAGCCACACCTATGTGATACACTTCTGCCTCCCAGGCCTGTCAGTCATCCTACATACAGTCAAGGCAACCAATTGTGTCTATTTCAAGTAAGCTTTTGCATAACACCATTATGTACCACATAAACCACAATTAGAAAAGTTCTTTTTCATTTATGCATTATTTATTCTCTTTTGAATGAATAACCTACCTACCTACAGCATATTTTAAATTTAAAATAAGTGAAAATATTCTCAGAAAAGAGAGTTTGTTTATTCTAAAGGTCGTTTCTATGGGAAAAATCGTTGGTTCAAAGAGCGCTCTGGTTGGAATAGGTCGGATCTGATTGCCAACGAATAATTCAGCTTGCTCTGAGTTTTTACAGACCAAGATGTTTTAAAAACATATAAGATTTTATTACTGATATAAGTATAAAACTTGGGAACTGTGGTAGAGTATGACTCCATTTTGGATAAGATTTTATTTTGATAAATCACACAATGTTGTACAGTAATATTAACTGATATTACTGTAGAACACTGTGTGATTTATCAAAATAGGTTTTATTGCCCTTGATAATTTGAATTTCTTGGAAAAAACTTAAACTGACGTCCCACAACTATATATCACACAACACTTAGTCTTGTAGTGCCATAATACAGGACGTCAGTTAAACCAATTACGTTCTGGTTTAGGATTAAAGAAGATGAAGAATAAATAAGAAAAGATGACCTAAAATCTCACTTCTTGGGATTCCGAATGAAAAATAGTGCTCCAAGCTTTGAAGTTTCAGTAGCGGTGTCGCCTTTATTGGGTGCGTTGCTGGCTTCATGCACAACCTTCGCTCTTCCCGGCTAGGCGACCTTTTGGAGTGCATCGGCCGAGAGTCGAACCCCGACCACTTGCATGGTTGGCAAGCATTCTACCCATAAACCATCGGCACGTTCACCTACAGCCAGATTCCCATCCTACATTAATGGTGGTGATTTCATGTGATGAGTTGTGGCTCATTCGTTTCGGCGCTCGACTTCCAATGGATTGGAACCCCGTCCTCCCACTTACCAGTCAGGTAGTATCACTAACCCTCATACATAGGTGTAGCTCACTACTTAACACACCACATCACATACATCACAAAAATCTCGAAAGTCTCGAATAGTTGAGTATCACATAAATTGTCAAAGCTTATAGCCAATACAATAACTAGGAGATCCAAAAATAGAAAGTACAACTCAAAAGTGTGACACAGCATCCATTGTTTCCGACAGCCGTGATATGAAAAATTCATAGGAAATGAACACAAACAGAAAGTTATAATTAGACGGAGATGAGACTAACAAACAAGTAGATAGATGAATAGATCAAAGAAGTAGAAGTAACTCCGCAGAGAGAGAGAAGTACATCGGTTTATAAATTTGTTAAACGTCAAAACACCACATGAGATAAACAAAACCAGAAGCTAACAACGCGACAATGACAAACAGAAGAGTATGACAGACAGAGCAATTAAAAGATAAAATAAAATTTAGAATAATTATGATTGATGAATCCTGATTTTTTACAGATCATAATCAAAACACAATGTGGCTTGAAACCCAGAAGTCTTAAAATAGTCTGTCAATATATATATATATTTATATATAATATGCACAGGTTGTTCACTGGAAGAATGTTCACCAGCCATGAGAGAGGTCCCGCTTTAATTCATAGCCGAGGCACGCCATCACCTTGTATTAGGTATATGCATATATATATATATATATATATATATATATATATATATATATATATATATATATATATATATACGTAAGTTGTAGAGGCAACTATTATCACTGTTATTCATTCCCTGGTGCTTATCTTTTCAAGCCAACCATTTCATCTTCGCTATCGAGCCATCGAGAGCACCAACTAATGAAAGTCCCCCCTCAACCTGTCGGAAATACTTTCCATGACATACGCACAAATTTTCTGAACCATATATAAGCTCCAACATGATGTCAGTGTTAAGAATTCGAATCTTCTTCCTTGTACTGAGTGCTGTAGAGGTCTTTGCATTGCACTCAGAGTAATTGAACGTCCGTCTTGATTTTTCGATCCTAACTGCCTTTGACATACTCAAGAGTGCCACTACCTATATTTGAAGCTTTGTTGCCCGTCCAAGTAAGTGAAAGAGATGACCTCCTTTAGATTTTTCCCACTGATGTTGATTAATGTTTGTTGCTTTTGGTTAGGTAGGTATCTTCTCTATATTCGATTGACGTCCTACCTTCGCTATCTCCTCCTATGCCAACTAACTGGCTAACTCACTTGTATATCTTCGAGTTTATGCCACATATAAGACATAAATCATTCCTGAAATTCAGATCCTCTACGGTCTTTTCCTCAGTCTAACATATATCCGTCTTCTTACTCCAAATGGTCTGACAATTGATCCAGTCTACCACAACCAGGATAATCATAAGTGATAGTAGAAAGCTTTGTCTTTCCCTGTCTTCGCCTTATACACCTCGCTGAGATTTTCGTAGATATTTAATAAGTCTTATAAGTGTTTGCGTTACTGCATTTTGAAATTTTGAAGCTATACTGCCAAATTATTATTTCACGGTCGACAATTTAGAATGCCTTTTCAAAGTCAATGAAGTCGCGGTAAAGAGTTGATTGCTGTTCTACGCTTTGTTCGATGAGGGGGCGTAGTGTTACGATTTCGTTCGCCTATGATTTGCTTTCCATGAAATCAGGTTGTTCCGAGCCAAGTTTGCTATTTAGTACGTCTTTTATTTGCTCCAGGATGATACAGCCTAATATACTTCACTGAAAAGGACAGGAGCATGACACTGTGGCAGTTCTTGTGCAGGCTTATGTTACCCTTCTCTTACAGTTTGACAAGGTAACCTTCCAACAGCAACACTACTTTTCTTCCTTCCACACCCTGTGTAGTAAGTAAGTGGTGTGAGCATGTAGTACCTAAGGCCCCCGTTATTTTACTAGGCTCCGGTATTATGCGACAACTGCACTTTGATAAATGATTCTTATCTCGAACACTATATATGCAGAAGACTATAACGTTTATTATTTTCTGGAAAATACAAATTTGATGAAACATAACACAATTGATGGCATGTTTACAACTGAAGATGAGTAATATGTCACTGAGACTACTGTCAACAGCTTATACTCAGCTCGAACTGAACTTCCTATACATCAACACGCCCCCAAACTGATCTATAAATAATTATGACTACTATGGTTTGCTTAGCGATAGAGCACTGGTCAACTATGCAAGTGGTCCGGGGTTCGGTCCTCAGCAGATGCATACCTTTACCTCGCTTAGTCGGTAATAAGCCCGGTAAAAAAGGAAGGTTGGGCGCGAGGCTAGCAATCCCATCCCGTGAAAACCACCACAGCTAATGCAACGTGCGTCGGTGGCACAGTGGTTAGGACTCTCGCCGACCATGCACATGGTCCGGGGTTCGAGCCCACGCCGGCGCACACCTGATATCTATGGTCGGCCTGCGAAATTTGGGCTACCGATATCCATGCTGAAAATTCCATACTTGTACCAAAAATACAGTGTGGAATCAAGCTGTAAATCTAAAAAAAAACTGCAAGGGTCTAAGCTTGAAGCCGTATGTTCCACTGGGACCGAAAATAAATTTTTTAAAAATACGGTTTGCTGAACACAGATTCTCAAAACATTCTAAATTTTAAATTACTAGCATTAATTAATATAACTAAAAAATAATAAACAAATTATCCAGTGTGTTTTTCTGCTATGACGTCACAAGTTGAATGTTCAAACCTTAATCTAAATTCTCTGGAAAAGTTTCCGGCATAAAAACAAAAGAGTTCTCATATAAGAAATATGAGTTGTAAGAACGAAATTATTAAAACCATCGTAGACACAACAGGAAATATTTCCATATTGAGTCATAACAAAAAAGGCCCGAACAGCGAAGGAAATTTTCTTTTCGACGATTCATTTTCATGAGCTGTACAATCGTATTTATATTTAATAAAGAAATGCTTTGACCAAACAGATACTGGTACGCAACGTCAAGTCCACAAACGTATTCTGGAACACTGTCCAGCTTGGCTAGCCAGAGGAGGAAAGAAGAATAGCAGCAGCTCTGTCCTCGAACACCTTGCCATCTCCGGACATCGAGCACCCCTACATGAATGCTTCACAGTGATACACAGAGTCCCTCAATATTGGACAAAGGGACTTTGGATACGCCATCTGTACATAGCTGAAGCACTAGCTATTTGAGATCTGAAACCGGACCTCTGCATTCAAAAGCGATACATACATTCTCTCGTCCTACTATGGCCAGAGTAAAGTTCTTACTACAATTTTGCTTCTTTCCTTCATTATGTAATTTCACTATTATTATTATTGATACTTTTATTATCATTATTATTCCCATCATCCACCTTTTATTACCGCTCTGCTACTGTTTATTAATAACAATTCTTTTTGATACAGATATTATACAAAAACAGTCTGTTGCCTTTCCACTAGTTCCTGTCCATTCTACACGAGCTTACTGACTAGTCATTATCTCCCACTTATTACGTCATGCCAACTTCTGTCTCTTTTCTAACTTACAATTAGTCATCCTTTCTTACACTTTACATTATGTAATACAATTTTTCAAGGACAAAGTGTACCAGTATCTGATTGGTCTAAACATTTCTTTATTAAATATAATTACGATTGTACAGTTCATGAAAAAGGAAATTTTCTTCACTGTTTGTGCTTTTTTCTTATGACACAATGGGAAATGAGAGCAGAATGACAAGATGGATGTACGAAATTTCAGATAAACTAAAAAATGAAGATATTTCTGTTTCAATAAGATTGATATCTCTGATCTATCACAATTTCGTTTTCTTTAATTACTTGTTTCTAATAATATTCCTGAAACAACTAGCACCAATCACCAGCAGCAACGGGAGAGATTTGACAGAGTTTACTTCTTTCGTTTATCTAGGAAGCACTGTTCCAACTACAAGCAGTCGGAACGGACAAATATGTCAAAGCCAACCAGTATCAGAGAAGCAAGAAGATACGCCTTCATCAACCTGAGAAACTAGTTTGGAGATCTTTTTCACCGCACTCAGCATAAAGAACAAGGTTCGAATTTTTAACACATATGTAAAGTCAGTCACCGCTTCTGTGTAGATCAGAAACTTGCAGTGCATATCACGAAAAGGATTTCCAACAAGTTACGGACATTTATTAACAGCTGCCGTCTTCTCTGGCTCCTTACTGAAGATCCAATGGCCAGCCGGCTGGCAAGGAATAATTAACAACAAGAAACTCTGACTGGGTGCAGCAAACCAACTGAGAACTTATCGTTCAGCAAGTATGTAAGAGAAAATGGAGGTGGATCCCACATACGTTGAGGAGGTCATCGAACGACATCGCGCGCAATGCAGGCCATCACTCAGGCGGAATCTCAACGGGAGACGACGAGTGGGTCGTCCTAGGGTGACATGTAGGAGATCATGAAAGGAAGAGATGAGAGCATTTGCTCAACCGTGGACCCCCAGCTGAAGAGGATGGCAGAAAACAGAACAAAGTGGAGATGTGTTGATAAAGCCCTATGTTCCGCTCCTAACCCAAGAGAATAATAATAAAAATAATAAACTATTCCTGAAAAGAGTTGAGTATCTTAGTGTTTCGTACAGTCGAAGTTTGGTATCTGTTAGCTTCACAATCCCCGTATCTATTCATCAACATGACAACGTGTTTAACTAGAGAGTGACAAAGGCACGCACTCGCAGTACAAGTCAATGCATCTCTACAAAATAATACTCATCATGAATTTGAGGACAGAAAATTCAAACTTTACGATAACAGAACTCTTCCAGATGAAAACTTATACCGACAGACATTTTGTAAAGTATTTCATGAGAAAATCTGAAGTACCTAAATTCCTTCTGATTTTCAAGTGTTGGTGGGTGCGTACTGATGAAGAGTCCCGAACTAGAACGAAACAGTTGTCCAGTAATCCCAAATTTTCCAATGGTTCTCTAATTGGCGTCAGCTCGTGATGAAATCCTCTGACCAATCTTTCTAATTTCTTTCAGGTAGTTGAAATTTCTAGTGAATAAGCTTATGCAGAATATAGCACTTTGAATAGATCGCCCTTTCGAGCACGCATTATAAAGAAAAAGCGCCTTTTATCAACAAACCCAGTTTATTTAAGAAACGGAAACTGTCTAATATCACGGATAAAATTAGATGTCATCCCTATTGAGTGTTTATTTCATCATTATTGTTTATTTATTCCTTCACACTTTCCCATTGGAATATAGGGCTTCAAGCTAGAGGCATGAAGTTTCTGTAGCAGTGTTTATCTTTACAGGATGGGATTGCTAGCCTCATATGCCCAGCCTTCTCTTTTTGTCAGCTCCATTACTGGCTTAGCGAGGTACAGAAGTGCGTCGGCCGAGAATCAAACGCCGGACCATGTGCATGGTCGACAGGCGTCCTAACAGCTGTGCCACAGACACACTATAAAGTGCTTAGAGAACTAAAATTATAGTAAACGCATTACAGTGTGTAAGGCGTATCCAACATCTGAAACTAAAGACTTTTAATACACTAGTACTAAACAGTATTTCTTCAACACTAATCTGATTGTTATGATTATTCATCCCATTGTCAAAACACTACTCAAGGTAGACAATTAATCTATGACCACTGATGTACAAACTACAAGTGTCATATACAGAAAATGTCAAACATACTAGTACAGCGCTGCACACATACATTCACACACTTGTCACTGCCATGTATGAAATTTATTGTGAAATATCATCAAATAGAAGAGACCTAAGCACAAATTATTTATGTATATTCAGATTAATTTTAATTTGAGGCATATTTAACACATTTAAGCCTACTTTCTAACTAAACACAAGACTGCATAAAGCGGGCAGTCTATAAACATTGAAAGTATTAATTAATTAGCCTATCAAATTCATATAATTCCAGTCACCAACATAAAAAATCGATCGCCAGTTTACTGATCATGTGACTCACAAACAAGTTAAGACCGTTGAGTTAAAAAAGCCACAGGATTTACACTTTATTATGGATGGATAGATGAGTGTTTATGCAAAAACTGCACAATAGATTCGAAAAAAATTTTTTATTATCATTAATATATAATAGCAAAAAAGTTTAAATGTTTTTTGCTTAATAATTTAGTCCGAATAGTATACTGCTTTCTTGTAAAAGCAAAATGAATCTATGGACAGGTGAAGTTCCGAGCCACGCCAAAGATGTAGACTGTTTCTTGAACGACAACCGTAAGCTGTATACTGTTTATTGTAGGCATGAAACTATGAAAAATGTGAGGATTTACGGCTTAGAATCACAGTAGCAAAATAATACTCACTCTTAGGTTGTTGAGCATATTTCTACGCATAAATGCCTTCCTAAGACAACACACTTCATTATGATCACTAATCCAGTTCAAAAATTATAAAACTTTGGAATGTGAGTACAACTTTTAAAAAGTAATCAAAGTAACTTTTCAAGTATTCGATCGCAGAGACCTGATTGATTGGTTACAGGATTTCGTCATGAGCTGGCATCGGTTAGAGAACCATTGAAAAACTAGGACGAAACAGAGGTCCACTACTACTCCCTACAGGTTTTCTAATAGCTCTCTAAGCAATGTCAGCTCATAATGAGATCCTGTAGCTAAAGTACCTGTTGTTTGTGGGAATTCAAATTGCAATAATCATGAGTTACACCATCTATTTCTGATTAATTTTTCTTTCCTAAATTTGACAAATAATTACAACAACGAATTGAACATTGAACCATCACTCAATTCAAATATTAACGGTCCCGAGTTGTGTCCGTCGTCAATTTTGTGCCAACTGAACAGTCCCTAGTGCCCATCGGAATATTCTAGCCGATTTCTTACAACATATGAAGAGATTTACATTGAAATATCTCTAACTTGTTATAGTCAACACGTGAATATACATTAGTGTAACTAACCAGTTGTTAAAGGTATAAAAAATTTGAGAGTCTCTTGTATTCTTTTTTCACTAACATTGACAACAGAAACAGTTAAAGAAGTTTCTAAATTAGTTAGTACGGCAATCATAACTACATACTTATTAATCACAGTTAACACTTTTATTTACCAATATATGCGCTTTCTAAGATACTTCAAAGAAAATCCGGATCATATGAAAAAAAAACAACTCCGATACACCTCATTTATTCGGTTGCAGAAATAAAAGGCATTTTATCATTATTATGATTATTATTCTTTATTCAGTCGCTTTTATCTATCTTAATTCTCTTTCATACCGTTATTACATTGATGAAAACTGTGCTGAATTCAGGCATTACTTAATCGCATTAAACTACTATTATTTGAATACGTCAATGAATAATTCTGAATGAATTTCTCGTAAAACCATCAAATTTGTGGATTGAAGAATTCTATTTCCTTTGCGATCTGAGTGGGACATTCGTAGATAGTAAACTAAGTGAGGGCACTAGCTAGCTGGGAGTCGGACTCGGAACCTCAGCGCGGCTGGAGAGCAATTATTCTATCATTGAACCCACCAAAGTACTAATGAATTCCAATAGGTCTCACATGAATAACCTATCAAATTAATATTTTCCCCTGTTAATATGAAAAAATGCGTCAACCAAAGTAGACACACCTATAAAATTCTAACTTAAACTACATAAATCTCCTGATCACAAACTTCATTGATTAAGGGAACCTTATGGCAGAGAATTTGACCTGTGTATGTGATTTAGGCTGACTAAAATATCTCTCCAGTAAAGATCGAGCCAGTAACCCTGTTGAAATAACCCAAATCGATTTTTTTCCAACTTTTTCTAAGAACCACTTACAGTTTCGTCTGTTGTTTTTACAAAACTAACAGGTAATGTCAGAAATTGGAATGATTAAAACAGTTATCATATTCTGCAGCCTGTTTTATTACAATCCTTTTTACATACAACCTTATTATCCTTATCCTGAGTCTAATCTGAGTGTCTTCCAGTTGAAGTAATCCCATATCAACAAATTTCCTTGCTAGTGAACAATTGCATCAATGCGGTGTTAGCTAACAATCAATCAAAAATATTGAAGTGTTGGTGGTTTGCAAGGATTTGATTGATTAGTTACAGGATTTCATCATGAGCTGACATTAGTTAGAGAACCATTGGAAAACCTGCAGGAAGTACTGGACAGGCGTTTCGTCCTAGCTGCGGACTCTTCAATAGTACGCAACCACCCCACGGTTCAAACCCAGCACTTTCTGGTTACAAGGCGAGCTCGTAGACCATTAAGCCACTGCGACCCGATCCATGAATTCTAAATTCTGCCTATTCACGACATAGCGCGATGGTTCCAATGGTTCTCTAACTAATGTCAGCTCATGATGAAATCACATAATAACCAATTAATCAAATACTTCTGATGTAGGGAAAATTCTTCATGACAGAATCATTCGTGTTCACTAAAAAGCCCTCTCTAGTCTAAGACTGATGAATTTCACAGGAAGTGAATGTTTCTTAGAACGGTCACAGTTAACACCATGTATTATATATTAATCAGGATAGGATTTTGAAATTATTAACCTATTAAGCCTAGCCTATCTTATTTGTGCGCAGTGAGTTCACCGAATACGAAGATTAAATGTAACACTATTTGACGTCAGATAGTTCTGTTGATAATGGAAATCATGAAAACAAATCGGTATACGCGTCGTGATCCTGTGCTCAACTCTTCTTGTATCGTTCAAAAATAATGAAATACAGACAAATGGCAAATTAAAGAGAGTAGTTAAGTAGCCTAGAAATAATAGCATAACAACGCGTTTGTAAGGCTGAGACAGCTGGCTGCAGGATCCATAGATAGCAGAATTCAGAATTACACACAGACACTTTACAATGAATAATTTTTTCTTAATTCAAGAAGGTACTCTAATCATTAAAACAATTATTTACTTTCATAATATCTGCAAATTAATTAGAAAATTGATATGAATGATCTTATTTGAATGGTGAAATTCACTCTCTTACATGAAACGTAGCGGGGGACTTCAAGGATTAAGCTCTGAAGTCTCAATAGTGGCGGTGTGATTTTTCTTTACGAGGTGGGATGGCTAGTCTCATTAAGTTTAACCTCTCCTCTTTTCTAGGCTTACTACCTGCCGGTAATTAAAGTAACTAGGTGGTGGTGAGGCTAGAGAATGCGTAGGCTGCGAATCAAACCGACATCATGTGCGTGGCTGACGTACACTGTCTACCACTGAACCACCACCGCCAATTACTCGCTTCTCACTGTTTCTCTCTTCAAAAAATAAAAGATTTCATTAGTTATCATACACATCGTCTATAAAAAGCACATGATAGCTGTTTCACACACACACACACACACATACACACCTAGCTAGACATGCCTACACAACTTCGTTCTTGAACCCTAAACAAAAAAAAGGTATATGTTTTTTTTAAAGAAAAAGAAGGTAACTGAGGTGAGTTTTACCTATAAGAAGGTAAAATGATTCTTTTTCGACTATAGCAACAGTCCATGGTGAGAATCGTTAGTAAGAAAAGAAGATTAAAGGACCATTGAGGTACACATCGTCATCTGTACATATTTATGTATACAATGATAATGATAATCATTATTAGTATGTGATATGTATTATACCTTAATATTAAAAGTAAATCGATATCCCATAATAATGTACACACATAATTATATTATACAAACTAATTCATCCAGTGTGGTCATCAAGTGTGACATTTTAAATAAAAAGCAATGCTCATTTCTTTTTTTACATCTAAAGCAGAGTTGGGTTGGGTTACGTGTATACGAAATAATGAGACAATTCTCACACATTCTATATCTCTACTTAATTAATGACGTTTAGTTTATGTCTTTCCTCTTTTTTCTTCAATACATAAAAAGATGGAAAGTATAATGTAATGATGACGTTGATATTAGTGAATATAACAACATCAACTCTAAACTTGTAATTATTGAGAACACTTATAGACAATAAGATGAACTAAGAATCAACCACCAAAGTTAGGTCACAACTTAAGACTTTGAGATATATCTTCAAGTATTGGTTGGAGTATTTCATCATGAGGTGATATCAGTTAGCGAACCAATGGAAAGCCTGCAGGGAGCATTGGACAGCCGTTTCATCCTGGTTTGGGAGTCTTTATCAGTACGCTGGATTCTCAAACCCCGGTGGGTGCATGACACTGAAGAATCTCAAACACTAGGACGAAACAGCTGTCCAGTACAGTCTGCAGGTTTTCCATTGGTTCTCTAACTGATGTCACCTTATGATGAAATACTCCAACTTTGAGATATATTTTACTAGTTTTATTCATACCTAAGCCTTGAATTTCTCCTCCTTGCAAAGGCTGTCGTCTATAACAGTCTGGACGTCAAATGATAGTATTGCCAACATGAGTGGAACATGAGTAAATATAAAAAGTAACAACTATCAGAATACTGGTTAGTTTCAGATAGGAAAACAGTGTTTGAAATGTGTTAACTGGAGATACACACATTTTAGTGTGATAACTTAGACGCATAACAGAATAAAACCGGCAGTTTGTCCTATCACATCAGGTTTTTTCTCATCTCCATCAAGTACAATGTGTTTTGAACGAAATTAGCGAAAGAGACAGATTTAACCAATGCTTGTATGCAATAATGTGAAAAGGCCCTAAAGCTGATATGAAGAGCACCGACACTCCAATAACCTTTGCATGAATTCAAAACATTATATCTATCATAATGCCTTGTTGCTTTAAGTATTCCTCTCTTTGTATTCTTCTCTAATTATCTTTAGTGCTTTCTAACACTTATTGTATCACACTGTCTGTTCCAATGAATCTTAATACCCAAACTAACTCAATACTAATGTATTGAGAACGAATTATTGATGTAGCAGTGAAACAATTCAGTTGTTATTATTACAGTCCAATAAGATGTTTGCAGACTGTTCAAATGAGGTAAAATTCGTAAGGAATTTCCTGAAAAAATCAAAAATGTGTGATCCAACTAACATTATGAATGGTATCGAGCTTGTTAGTAAGCCGGCGATACAACGTAATACCCTTGACTGGTCTAGATATATCTGGAGACCCTTCCCCATCAATCAATAATGCACACGCCAACGAGATTCCCTATGTCACCTAAACACTATACATGACCAGATATCGTCGAAGCATCTGCGCACAAGAAGCTTACATGTCAACCTGAGACCTAGCACTTCGGTCCAATCAATCGACAGGAAAATCTAAAATTCAATTAAATAATTAATAAGACCCGTTGCACAAGAGATGGCCAGCTCTCATGGCCCAAGTGGTCTAGTGGATAGCGCTTTGGTGTTTGAAACTATGGGCACTGGGTTCGAGCCTCAGTGGGAACATCATCGCTCTCTGTGGAATGCAGGTACATCCAGCTGACGAGTCCCAAACAGGACGAACTGAGCATCCTGGATCCCACTGCTAGAGTCACTACCCACCAATTAACTATACAGACTCATCGGCTGATCAGTTCAGTTAAGAAAGTCATATTATTTTCATCTATTTCAATTCTGTTCAGCTTCATCTTGAGCAGCAGGCTGGTATAGGCATATCCAAATTAGTTATGCTTGGTCGAGGTATTGGATGAATTTTATTAGTCGACTGATATATGTATATGTATATATATATATATATCTATATATATATATATATATATATCATATCAAAGGCGACATTGTAGAGACTCGTCTGAAATAATATTCATTCATTCACAGCTATGTATTGTATATTTGCTTTTTGTCCCCTCTGATGTCTGAAATGCTACTGAACAAACACTGGTAGAACTGAAGTCACAAGATATATTAAACAGGATGAACAGACACCAAAAGTTTAGGGAATTCTCAAACTAATTACACTAATAAAGGTTCTACTGAATAATGGCTTACGGCGTTAAAAGACGCCATAAACTATGCTTAATAACAAATCTTCTAAAGGAATAAACATTTTATTACTACATCTATTTTCAAGAAATTGACGATTAGTTAAAGCATTCAAAAATTCCAACATTATTTTTACACGAAGTTTAATTTTGCAGGTATGATTACACATTAATTATTTAATTATACTACTTAACATGAAATAGCTTTTCAGACTAATTCTCACAACTACAAAAAACAAAACAACAAAAAAATGCATTTCGCTTTCATATGCAAACATTTTGTGTGAAATAATAATAATAATACTCGAGCAAATTTACCTTATCCATCTGTAAGTAACCATAATTACATTCATCCAGTGTAGATGTATACCCGAAATCACAGAGTTTGGCAACATAACCCTCTGTAATAACGACATTACGCGCTGCAACATCTCTGTGGATAAGCTTCAAAGGTAAAAAGGAAGAGATAATAACGCATTCCCTTATATATATATACAAACAACAGAATACAAGCAAATTAACATGAACATTAAGAGTGACAATTTTTTGCGAAACATCACAGTAGGAAGAAATGCACAACTGATTCGACTGATATGCTAACTAGCTGATGGCTTTCAACGTCTTTGAACAATAATTAATTTGAAAACAGTAAATTCTCTCTACTTTGACCTGTTTAGATATTCTTCGGTAGTATGAACCAGTGACTTTATCACAGGGACTGTGAACCCAGGATGTTTAGATTAAAGAGGAGAGTTTACCCATTAGGGAGGAAATTTATTTTGATAAAGTCTCAGTATTATACAGTAATAGCAGTAAATGTTACTGTATAACACTGTGTCTGGAGAATGATGCTCAGGAAGGCTTCGCGTGCTTTTGGAAATGTGTGGGCGGTTGTTACTTCCCGGTTGCCCACACCGTGGAAGTTGATTGATTCTTCGGGTAACTGAAACAGAAAGAGTGTTGCGTGACTGCAGAGCCCAGGGGACAACTGCTTGAGGCCGGTCACACATGGCCTGTATGAATTGGCCTCTAAGATGGGTTCCGTATTAGTAAACTTACCGCCGGTTACGGACCACCGTAGAGTAAGTCGGGATATACAATTTTTGGGGTCGACCTTTTGTAAACCCCTCTCTTCGAAGTGGAAAGACAGCATAGATGACATGCTGATCATCTGAGGGAAACACCTCACTGCTGTTACACCCCTGCTCCCGAGCAGTACGACTTAACCCTCAGACCCCAAAGCATAGTGTAAGAAAAATTCTTACACGATGCCGGTAACTGCTTTTAGTCTAATCGCTATCCTAACAACCTTCCTGGCATGGTAGGACCAGTGTAGCTTGTTGGATCATTGAGATGTGCAAGCACGACTACCACGTCAAGGTAGCAGCTATCGATCGGGGTATAACACTGTGAGACTTTTTCAAAATAAATTTTCGCCATGATTGAATTCTACTCTACCACAGTGTCCAAGTCCTATTTTCATAAGAGCGAGTTTATCGTTGGCTACTGGACCGAACCGCAAAGGCTCCTAATTTTAAGACTCTTAACGATTCACTACATACTGCTAGTACCACTGAATGTCATCATTGAGTATCTGTTCTCATAGTAGAAATTTGTGGGCCCCGACAGTGACTTCTTAATAAGACTTCCGGAATTTCATCATCCCGAAGTCAGTCATGAATATGCTTTGTAAGCTGAAAGTTACATGTGTACGCTGTTGAAGAACCTCAAGTTACAACGAAACAGCTATTCAATAACTGTCTGATTTTCAAGAAGTCCTCTCTAGTAATTAACCATAATCTTCTCACAGATGTAATAAATAAACTCTGAATCGTAGCTATATTATTGGAGGTTATACTCTAATTATCAATAGTTTATATTTACATGAATTTATTCAATTGTGGCTTGCTCCGTAAATCCACGTATGTGAATAAAATAGGATGTGAAGTCGAATAATACAGCTGATCTGATAAGTGTTTTGGTGATCACACACACTTTAATTGGAACTAGTTTATTAGTTCAAGTTAAAATTTTATCGAATTAGCCTTTAAGACCTTGAAACATGTTAGTTATTTCGTAAGAAGATGTTTATTTCATAACCTGAATTCGGTTAACTAAGTGAAACACAATGGAATAGCATGTGTACCAGACACTCTTGTTTCTAAGTATAGTCAAATACATGAAGGATTGTGTAAATATAGTGACTAATCTCATAAGATATCATAAACAACAGTAAAAGCATCAATATAATGTATCTCCTTTGAACCAATTTAAAAATTTTTGGCAGATCCCAACAACAATTGAATATGTACACCAAGATTCCTTTTTTCATGTTAGCACTGAAAACACTCATTTAATTTCCATAAACACATAAACCATCCATGATGATTACTGTGGTCAAAAGTATTTAATCACTGTGGTTTTGCTCATTTTTGATGCAGCAAACTAACTAAGCAACTAACTTCAAATTAGGATTTCATCATGAGCTGACATTAGTTAGAGAACCATTGGAAAACCTGGGAGTACTGAACAACTGTTTCGTCCTAGTTCGGGACTCTTCAGCGATACGCACCCACCGAGATTCGAACCCAGGACCTTCCGGTTACAAGGCGAGCTCGTATACTATTAAGCCACTGGGACCCGATCCAGTACGCACCCACCACTGCTGAAGAGTCCTGAACTAGGACGAAACGACTGTCCAGTACTCCCAAGTTTTCCAATGGCTCTCTAACTAATGTCAGCTCATGATGAAATCCTGAAACCAATCAAATCCCTACAAACCAACACCTGAATACTTCAAATTAATTCAGCTCGAAATATTGTGTCATAAAAATCAAAACCTAAAAGTCATGCTAATAACTGAGCTAACGGTGATGAAATCGCATACCATCGATGATCAAAAGGTAACATAGTCATCAGTGTGTAACAACAAAAGACAAGGGTCAGGAAACAGATCCTTTAATTAAGGAAATCAACACATATTTATAGATTTTCATGTAGATTATTATAGATTATTGTTAGCAGAAAAACACACTCTTCTGATTGGTGGTTGTTTCTGACAGAAAGTTAACCTTGCATCTCTTTGTGACTGTTTCTCGAATGTCAGATCATCTATATGTATGTTAACTGTATCCGCCTACGCAAAGCCTTTGTTCTCATTTTTCTCACAACCAACATTGGGGACATAAACATTGACGTAAATTACTGCTGTCCACCAATTTTGACTAACACAGCCAGCTCTCACCACAAGTGAAGTTGATAATTTCTGTATATAATTGTATCCAATGTAAGGAAAATGCCCTATAGTATTCCTTGAATACGTTGTGTAATGATGGTTGTATATCAGTGGAATATAAAACACTGTACTTACTACTCATGTCATGATGACGATAATAGCTCATTTAAAAATATATATTATATAACAATAATAATTATTATAATCATTACTAAACAAACACTTACTGACAAGGATTCAAAATACATTAATGCATCAGCTATGTTTAATGCAAATGTTAACAGATTTCCTATCTGCTCTTTCACAGAGAATCCAGGCAATAACTTTTCCAAATCCTCTAATTTATGCATATTGACATAACGTGGACTTGTTATTTGATCAATGAAGATCTGATGATCACTGAGATCAATGCCAGGCGGTCGAAGATTTCTGAGAAAATCTCGTAAATTTCCGTGTACGGCTAACTCAAGGAGGATAAATGGTTGACCTATAATAATAATAATAGCAATAATAATAACAGTGAATAATTATTTGATATAAATAAATAATTAATTAAACTTCTGTTTTACAGATTTTTCAAATATCACTTCTAAATACACATCATTGATAAGATTTTGTTAGTGTTTAGCAGCAGCACAATCCTCACCCAGACAACACACACACACACATGTTCAAGGGTAGGATATCTATTACACACACCTCTGAAATTAACCGGAAGAAAATAACTCGAGATGATGAGCTTCTCTCTATGAGGAAGACATATGCAAACTGGATTCTATTGAGTGGAAATTAAAACAATTTTAGTGTGTACATGAATTAAATGTCTAAATATATCTACTGTAACATGACAGATTTTCTCCCGGTTACACATTTATGTTTCTAGTACATGCGTGTATATAACTGCCTCAAAAATGCTACACTGTTTTGTAGTCAAGATTTATTAACACTGGTTGAAACTGAATGAACACTTGAGACGTTGTATTTCTGATTTCATTTAATTCCAGAAGTCTACAATACTATTCAGATATCACTTTTTGATTATGTCGCAAATAAGTCACCTGAGTATAATACTTAAAACATAAGCCTCCACACGTTTACGAGATTACAAACACATTGACGCAAAAAATGGAGATGGATTAGAAAGATGTATGTATGCAGCTGACCTTCTCTTAATCGGTCTGATAATAGTGTTTAGATCACCATTTGACATTCCATCAACTTTAGATCACCTATGATATACTACTTTGTAGATTTTTATAGTATACATGAATGCAGACGGTTACAACGTCTTCGGAATATTCTAAAGGATTCCATCTTACCTGCGATGTTGCATCCGGTAGTGAAAATGCCACACATACTCATAATACAAATACCAGTTACCTTAAATTAGAGAAACCACTAGTTGTTTTTTTCTCATAAACAAGCAGTTAAAACATTTAATTTAGTGGATGGTAACTGGCAATGGAATCGAAGATTAACATTTCGCTCTTTTTTGGACTCGTCATCTGCACATGCCTGCAATTACCAGTGAGTGGCGTGGTACCCCGATGAGACTCGAACATGGAACATATCGTTTTAAACACCAAATCGTTATTCAACTAGGCCACCTGGGCCATGTCTGCCACTTCTCTTGTAAAACCAGTATCAATTAATTATTAGAGTTTAACGAAAACACTGAACATTTTAGCAAATAAGTCTAGACATTTTTCTGGTTTTCTAATTGAAATTAACAACTGAGGAACAACTGTAACTATTGATACACTGACCATTTGATCTCCATTACTTCCACTAAATCAAATGCCTCTCTCTTTCTCTCTGTCTCTAACTATGTAAAAATCATAAAGGCTAACTGAGAAAATTATTCGTTAAATTGATTCAATAATAAATAATTAGTTAATTATTTTCTTTGATTTGAAAATTATATTGATAACTCAATAAATATTTCTGTGCGTCGGTGGCACAGTGGTTAGGACTCTCACCGACCATGCGCACATGGTCCGGGGTTCGATTCCCTGTCGATGCACACCTGATATCAATGGTCGGCCTGCAAAATTTAGATTACTGATACCACATGCTGAAAATTCCATACCTGTATCAAAAATACAGTGTGGAATCAAGCTATAATCAAAATTAAAATTCAATTAAATGCAAAATCCATTCGACTCCACCACTTTATTATGTTATTCGTTGTTAGATTGGCTTTTTATAACTTAGTAATATCGGCGATTCACTGGTTGAATGCTAGTCAACTTCGCTTATGGCCCGGGTCTGAGTCCGATTCCCGGGCGACCCACCTGTAAACCTCGCCAAGTTTACTAGCCGTTAGTAAACCATCAAAAGAGGGAAAGTTTGGCATCTCCGCCCAGTCGAAACAACACTACCTCTACTGTAACTCCAGAGATTTGTGCCCTATAGTTACAGTGGGGATGTAAGGAGTGAGAAACCGAGCATAGGGCAAAATAATAATCGGTATACGGAAATAACTTCGCAGTCTAGACTTCGAATAAACAGCAAGAATAAATGCCGTGTAAAATAACACTACAGTACGAAATCTTATTCCAGAGAATTGGGTATGACGTAGTCTAATATTTGATAAAGTATAAACATAAATATGTGTTTGAATAAGGCAAAGATCCATTCAATATCCTGTCTATAGTGCTTGTGTCACCACGGAGACATTTACAGAGTTATTATGATTTCCACTAACTATCCAAATGTTGCGTCGCCAAATCAAAAAGTAAAGTACAGCTTGGCGACTTTACTAAATCGAAAGACTAAAGGTGATACATATACAATACTGGGTACCTACCTACCTACCTTAATCAAGGCTTTTTTTGCGTATTTACACAAACCGTGTGAATAAACAAGACAATAAAGAAAAAACACACATATATATCACTCAGGTTATCCATTTTGTGCCTTTTTTCACAAATAATAATTTTTTCACACTGTAAATCGCATAACTATGCTGCTGGACTTTTTTTTAAACTGAAGTCAATGCTTGCCATGTAGTAACATAGTCACATGCCATCCCACATTAGTCAGTAGGTTGGAAATTAGTGTACACTACAGGTTAATTTACATTACTTTCAGTCAATGTAGCACACCTATAGCTCGAGAAATATACAACAGACACTCTTAAGTTTAGATTGCATTCAAAGTATTAAACATTTGAATTAATAACTTAATGTGGTTACTATTTGAATTGTTAAACCTTATTGCTTATTACATATCAAAAACGACAGGTAAAAGGAGGAAAAGGATAATGAACTGTATCAGACACATGCTCAGCATAACTATAATTCACTTTAACTTATACAACACTAATTTCTAATCACCTGCTGCTAACATTTTGAAGACTTCACAATCAACACTTCGTCCTAAATAAAATTCAATCAGAACTTAGAGAGGTTTTATGATTCGTCAGCATACTCAGTTGTTAACCAACCTTAGCTTCCTTCAAAGCTAATCCTGTCTGAGGTAAAGTAGCACTATGGAAAGAGGACGATAATAAACTGACTAAATAGTCGATACGACAGAAACTACCAAATAGAAATAAAATTTTAAAAATATTTAAGAATTATGATGAAACAAGCTGAAAGGTGAAATGTTTTCAGTAGTATACACAGATTTACACGCTTTGAAGGTCTGTTCATCCCTTTTTTATTATTACCAGAGCTTAACACATGAAATGAAGAGAGAAGAAAGGAGTTGTTCTTGTTGTTGTCGTTGGGACAGGAACGAGGAAAGGCTTAACGAGTAGTTACAAAACTGAATTCCTCTAAAACATCTAGTGACTTATATGGCAGACTGTGACTAACAGTGGAATCCAGGATGAGCATTTCCTCCTATTTGGAAGTCATCATTTGGGAGTGACTGCATCCCCAATGATTGATGGTATATTCCCACCAAGAACGGAACTCAGAACTCATCATTTCAAATGCCAAAGAGTTATAAACCACAAGGCCATAAGAAAGACCATTTTGAGAACCGAGTATCGGTTATTATTATTATTATTACTATTATTACAAAATAAATTTCAATAAATCTATTGTTCTTATACAAAATCATTAGGAAAGAAAGGAAATTCTTTTGCCTGTTATTTTATTCCATGAAAGAGAATCATTGATTCTGGTTACTGACTAAATTATTTCTATCAAACTAGGCATTGAAGATTGGTCCAAACCAGTTATAAGAAATGAAACTTCTTATCATTTATACATACTATGGATAAAAAAATTAACCCTCCTCAGTGATCAAGTTAAGGATCAAATAGTGAAGATAAACTGTAGCAGCTATAAAATAATCTTCAATAAACAATCATGTCACTGATCATTAATGAAGTGTAAGTTTTACTTCAAGAGTTTTTCTTGCTACCCTGACTTATTTAACCTTTCAACGCTTAAGGGTTAAGGTTAATGGTTAGATTACAGTTAGAAGTTAGGTTTAGGACTCTAGGGTTAGCATAAAGAGGAATCGTCCCACTAAGTACAGTAAACGTTTACACATACAGTTTGCAGTCCTGATAATTTGCCTGGGACACCTTAAAGTTGCATCCACTTACTTATTATTTATTCCTTCACGTTCCCAGTGGAACCATAGGGCTTCAAGCTAGTTGCTTGAAGTTTCTGTAGCAGTGGTGTTTATTTTCACAGGATGGAGTTGCTAGCCTCGTGCCCAACCTTCCCTCATTACCATTCTTACTACTGGCTTAGTGAGGCAAAGGAGTGAGTCAGCCGGGGATCGAACCGCGGACCATGTGCATGGTCGGCGAGCTTCCTAACCGCTATGCCACCGACACACTTCCACTTACTTATAGTATACGATAAAGTGAAGGAATTTTCTAGCAGGAACTAGATATAGGACTAGCGTGATAGCCACAAAGACACGATCCTGATAATTAATAGACATCTAGTATATAATCACATGTCATTTTGTTTTTACGATGAAATATCATTCCTCTGTTGCTTTTGTACTCCCCCCCCCTCACGCACAACCAAACAGTTTTCTCTTTTGACAGAGTAAGAGTCCGTAAAAATATGACTTTTGTTTTTTTTGACGGTAAAGTAGGTGTGGAAACAGCTCTTTACATATACACAATCAGTAGAAGCGTATTGGCGCGCGCTATGGGTTACTTAAAAAAGGCTAAAGGGCATGATATGGCATATACATGTATAACTATCGTTAATGCCTTATTTCATGTTCCTTCTACACTATAGTAACGTCAAAAATGATAACACCCAACGGCAGGAACAAAACAATGTAATATTAAAATAAATATAGGCGGCTTTAATGGAAAAAGCCCTCTCTATATTATAATAAGTGTTAACAGACTGAACCAGTCTACGTCTATTCAGTCCTCCAGGGTATAACACATGTGCGCTCTAGACACAACAATAGCACAAAACACAATCAAGTTGTCACTTGATACTTGAAAATAATAATAATAATATGAATTATACTTATTAATACTATTCATGTTGTCCGCTCAAGGTGAAGGTCACTGCATTATAGACGTGTATCACATATACTCATAAGTATGCCTGTATATTGAATGCTTAAACAAACTGTAATTTTAGTTCTCATAGTAAATACAACAAAATATATTTACCATCAGTATTAATGTCGTCACATGATGATAACCACAACTAATACTAGTACAGAAATGCATACAAACGATATACATATATGTCAGCTAGATTTTGATGACTAAGTTGGTTTACGACAGCAGCAGTATGGCCTTCAACAATTGAAATGATAAAATAATAATAATAATAAAGAAATTAACATCTTTAACTAGAGAGCAACAGACTGATGAAACTATCATCATGTGACCAAATAAACAATAAAAAGAGATGTACAAGACCTAACTTGTTTCAATTATAATTTTTTTTAAAGAGTTAAACATATATACAACCTGAAAAGATGCAGAGAGATATGAGAATGTAATAAGCTGAATTTTTTATATGATAATGTTAAAGTTATGACGAATAGAGTTTATCTTATTAATAAATACTTTATAAACGTAGTCTGATAACTAACTGCACAGGATCACAACATATCGGCTCTATCATTTTATATTAAATAATTCCATATTCTCAACAATAATCACTGTGGTGACCAGACAGGTTAGTTAGTCTCTCATAGAACATAAAATCATAAAGCCTAGTTCAATGTGTACCTCTCTCTACCTTACATATATGGTTGAGAGCATGACCCACCAAACAATGCTTAGCTGAAACTATTCGCTTTGTTGCTAGCTAGCCTTACTAATAGTACAACAACAACTGCTGTTCAGGCCTAATCTCAATATTTCAATAACTTTACGACAGATTGAAGATATTTTAGCCGTCTGTGTATGCATAATGAACTAAAACTCAGACACCCCAACATCAGCCTAAGGTATATAATGAATACCTTGGTAACAAACTTGAATACATATTCCAATAATAAGTCATAAATTTGTTTATTTTGGGATAAACATAGCTGACGATAAAAAAAACCTCATGTTTCTAGGCTATTCAAATATAGATGATGTGAGTAGGTGTCCGAATTCTAGTTCACTAGTTATTCTATGAATGTATCTCACACTGTTAGTCAAATGATTTAAATACTGAGGTCTTAGTAAAACATTATTGCACTTATTGTAAATATGAATCATTATTTGGTTTAGAATGAACTTTGCTGAGTACGAATAAAATCGTCTAATGAATCGATTACACTTCTTCACTACCTGGATAAAAATTTATGTCGTCGTTATGACAACCAATCTACCTTTTCCAGTCATTTATTCAAAATTTTGACATGAAAGATACACAACGTAATAACCAGCTAATTTATAGCATTCGGTACAAAGTACTCCAGGGTTATATATAAGAAATCCTACACATGAGATATATGTGAATCGAATGATCCAGTGGTTTAAGCCACTATTAGGTACTGACATTAAAATGATGCATTCATATACTCGAAGAGGAGCACATGTATTTGCTTTAGATAGCTAGTAGTGAAACAAGGCATACACACACACTGATAAGCTTATTCGTCTAAGAGATTAGAATAAATGTGTTCGTATTCCAGCTTATTCACAATCGTGTATCTTGATGTTCTGGAAACATTTCTTGTGCCCTTTAAATTGGTGAATTTTAAACAGAAATTTTACACTCAAAGTGTGCACATGATTTCGCAAGAAAAAAAATACAGCAAAAGTGAAATTCAAATCTGGTCAGTAATCTCTGTTTTGAATAGTGTCGTAACCAACTCAACTTTTAGTACTACTACTTCACTCCTTAGTCATCCCACTAATATCACAGCCAGCTAATTGATTTGATGTTACTTTATATTCGGTACAATTTTGTTACTGTTTTATAGCTAACTCTGATCACAGTTGATCTGAATGAAATGATAAAAATGATCGTTTCAGGAGAATCTAATTTGGCGTGCTTTTGTTCACTAATCTAGTTATTATCCTAATGAATGTTGGGTCAAAGTGTAACAGCATAAGGAAAGACATGGAAACCAAGGCATATTTTCAAATGATTTCGGTTCACACCAAACGACATGAAATAGAATGTTCAAATACATATACATATATATTTCTGTTCCAAAAGTAGTAGTATTGATCTGTGAGAACGGTATTCTGTCTCCAATATCGAATAGAATGTTCAAATATGCATAGTATTCTGTTGCTAATGCACTATTGAACTGTGGGAACAGTATTCAGACGTTAACATCAGCAAATAGAATGATTCTCACTGCAAGGAATAATAATATTCCGTTGGAGCCCATTGTTTGTATCACCACACCACCACAAAAATACTCAGCCAACAGTAGTAATATCAAGGCATATACTGAAGTCGGGTAATGGTAGAAAGCACTAACTTGTTCCTCAAAATCAATGAAACTAACCAAAATTCTAAATAACAATACTTTACAGCCAAACGAACTCTACCCCCAATCTGGATGTACAGACTGATCAATAATAAATCACGTGACTTAACAGTGCTACAAAAGTCTCTCAAGGTGAAACTCCTAGAGGGCGTTAATCATGCCTTAGCCTGAACATCTGATTTATGTCTTTATTTAAAAATAGTTCATTTTATATTTGACTGCAGACTTCAAGTAGAACAGGCAAGAATCAATTTGCTGAGATTTTATGAAACTGATAAAATTTAAGACTAAGAGTTCCTATCCTCACTTATAATATATATCCACAGACACCTGCATACTTCATCATTTATACAGTCTACGAAACATCCCTTTGATCGTGAACGTAGAAACAAAGCACATCAATGTGAGCGGTTCTCTTCATTCAGTGGAAGACAGAAAGAGAACCAAAAATGAGAGTAAATAAAATCTTTAAAAATTTGCCTCGATAATAATAATAATCTTAATAAAATATCACTACTAGTATTACCCACGTACGTATATAACAGACATTAAAAGAAAATTCATTTACAAATAATCACTCCACACCCTCTTATTATTACTATTAACGATTTCTAATTATTTCTTCTTTCTTTCCACTTAACTCTTATTTTACGTCATACTTTTTTAAAAATACACGATCGAAGTCATATGAGTTTTAGAGCTTTTTCTCTTTTACAAAAATCTACACACACAAAAAAACCAAGCAAACCTAAAAGTTTAATTTAATGAAACCAACATTTACCCATGTCCACCCAAAAACTAATAGGTGCGTAGATGTTTTAAAAAAGTGCCTAGACAAAAGTTCACAATACAGCTGCTCATTATCACTATTATTAGCATTATTGTTCGGTAGATTGTGACTAGCAATAGAATCCATGATGCGCATTTCGTCCTATTTCTGACTCATCAGTCGGATGCACTTGTAATCATTCCCCAGTGATTGATACCGTACCCAATGAGACTTGAACGCAATACACATCGTTTCAAACACGAAAGCGTCATCCACAACCAAACAAAATCATGTTAATCCTCATACATCGTCGAAGCATCCGCAACACAAGCCGATAGGTGAACAGAAGTCAAACATTTTGCTTCAATCAACCAAGGGGGAAAACAGAATTGACTTAGAAAAAATAAGCTTATTATTATTATTATCATCATCATCCCTAACATGAATATTTCTAAACAATGTTTCAAGCAAGTGATATACACCAACGTCACGCCCTTAGCAGCAGCAGCAGCAGCAGTTCACGTTGGAATACTGATTAGACTTACTCAATAATAAGTGCATAACATGTTCAACCCAATATAATATTGAGTCGACTGATAATAAAGTATTTGATCAAATTATACATTTCACCTACATAATAGATAAAGGTGAATAAGTTATTGGTTGAAAGTGAATGCTGTCCCCCTGTATTAACTACATAACTGGAACTTCATCTGAATTCACTCTTTTTTCAAGAGTAGTTGAAATCTAACAGATATATTGGAGATGCTTTGTGAAAGTGTGGAAGTCATTGACTTAACTGTTCGACTTTCAACCAATGAGTCACTGACTAGCTTGAATTTCGTTCCACCTAATTTGGTCTGGCCAAGTGAACAACAGCATCTATAGTTACACAAGTGTGACTCATAGTCTTAAACATGAGAGATTTGACCAGGGTAACTGAGTTCTAATATATCTGATTTTACCTCACATTAACGAAGTATAGTTTTTCTTATACCCGGAGAAACACTTAAACTGACTTCAGTGGCTAAATCTTAGAGCCTAGAAATCACTATATATTTCATTGTTAGAGGATATCTACTACTACACATTGATTTCAGTGTTACAGTTCTCACGTATTCATAAAAATGTAACGTTATGATGTCTATTATAAAAGGAAATTGAACATGTAGAATTAGAGGACTAGGGTAAAACTTGTGGATAGTAAAAACACACGTAGATTATCTCCCAAATGATTAACTTGTTCAACATATAAAATAAGCTCTTTTTCTATAGTTTGGTTTGTGAGGGTTAGTTTTGTATTTACGAGTTGATCACGGATTGATATCAGCTAGAGAACCATTGGAAACCAAGGAGTACTGGACAGCTGTTTCATCCTAATTTGGGAATCATCAGCAGTACGCACCCACTGGGGTACGAGCTTGCCTTGTAACCGGAAGGTCCAGGGTTAGAACCCCAGTGGGTGCATACTGCCGATGATTCCCAAATTAGTATGAAACAGCTGTCCAGTACTGCCTGGTTTTCAGTAGTTCTTTAGCTGATATCAATCCGTGATCAACTCGTAAAAATATAAATTAGCAGAAAGCCGATTGATAAACTAAATTAATGATACATCATATAGAAAAGTAGAACAAAACACATTCGATTATATTTCTTGTTCAAACCAAGTAAGATGATAAATTTGAGAACCAATATCAGTCAGGGAATCATTGAAAAACAGGGATCACCAGATAGCTGTTTTATCCAACTTTCTGAACTGTTCATCATCAGTGAGCACCCACGACCCCACCTGGGATTGGACCACGAAGCCTTCAGGTTACAAGGTCAGCTGGTAGACCATGCAGTCATTTGGGGATCAGGATTCAATAACACGTGACTTCTAACTCTGTCACAATTCAAGATGTAATGTTGTCCAGTGATCCTTGGGTTCCAGTCATCCTCTAAGTAATGTTGATTTGTCAAATCTCTACACTACCCATAATCTAAGCTAATTATTTACATTATTTAGATGGGGAAGAGCATTAAACACCTCAAAAGAAACGCTGTAATCCACTTCTAGCTATATAACTCAGATAACTGAAATATTAATCACAAGAATCCCAGGAATTCCAAACAGGTGGTCAACAACATCTCATCGCATATAGCTCAAATAAACTGTGCTGTTGTTCTTTCTCTCCAACTTGATCTTACTTAAAATCATAAAGGTAAGGAGAAATTCCAACATATAATCTCTATTTGATTTCACTTTACATGAAAACAATGTTATGAGGACAGCTACTATCAGCAAACTATAACTTCACTATGTTGATGACTGTGTATCTCACAAGCAAACACCGAGACAGAAATAAACAGTTTTTACTAAGCGGCAACAACAGCACATCTCGCCTGCAGTATACATAACGTGTGTTAGCAAACTTCTCTATCCATGTAGACAATCCTAGTAACAGAATCTCCAAATACATGTTAATGTCAATGCATTCAATCACTATCACGCGCAACTAAGATATAAATTCACACAAAAAACACAGAACATTCCACGTTTCTCTGATGAAGGAAACATCCACTAGATCATCATCCTTTGGTCTTTACTCAACATATTTTGTAAATTATGCATACTATAGGCGTATAAATCTAATAGAACTACTTCACCTACGTAAATTACGTCATCACACCAGGTCAGTTTCTTGATAACTTGTAGGGAAAAACATTCTCCACAAGCACATCCACTAAAAAAGCCTGAGCACAAAATGCCACAGGTTATTTAAGTAGAGGATATAGCTGCAATAACAAGTCACAGTAAATTAATGGATAAACTACTTGATGTCAGACAGAAAACCTTGTTTTACAGTCCGCTGGTAAACACTAATTTTCATCTGCTTGCGTTCTCCGAGCTGGTTGATTTAACTGAGAAGCTTTCATTGTCCCCTGACCCCCGCTAGATAATATCTTCAACCCAAACTTTAATAAGAAGTGAATTCAAGCAAGCTCACTTCACATATGAAAGCCTGCACTGAAGAGGTTTGTCTATTGGGGGTGGGGTGGGGGGCAACGAAAGCTTTGTGCAACCAACTTGAAAGAACCCATTCAAGTAAAAATCATCCCCATCTGAGCTACAAATCTCTTATATTATTTCAAGACTCTATTTACTTCCAACCAAGAGATTCAAATCATTAAATCGCTTGTGTTTCACAAAATTACTAAGATTGATCCAATCACGCCTGAATCCTATCAATCAGGTCTATATCCAATCCAGATCTGTTGATCTCTTGATTTTATTATTGTGAATGCATTTTCTGCTGCTTTTGCTTACAGTTAGTCTAGGCAGTTTAGGACTACTCTATTTCTATTCCAGTTGAAATAACTCACCGAATACATTGACTAGCGGTCTCTCTATGTGGTGAATCCCCTGAAACTGGAATTCATGAACTGATCATTGGATAGAATCCCAGTGGCTTAATGGTCTACGATTTCGCCTTGTAACCAGGAGATCCTGGGTTCGAAACCCACAGTGTAGGAGTGTACTGATGACTAGTCACAAAGTAGGATGAAACAGATGCCCAGTACTCCCTGCAGGCTTTCCAATGGTTCTCTAATCGATGTCAGCACATGATGAAATCCTGTAATTAATCAATCAAATATCCCTAGAAACCAATACTTGAAAATAACTTTTTGTTTATCGCGTTAAAATAGGTAACTCACTTGATAATTAAGGGCTTATTAGGTATAAGAAAAATGTTTTTTAGAAAAATACCCGTTACAAAACTTATGCAACACACATAAAGTGAGTTTAAAACGCATAGTGGAAAAGGAAAAAACAGGAGAAAAAATAATTGAGCATTACATCATTCAACAGAATGATATAAACAAAAGAGGAAACCAGTAGTAGTTTGCTTTATCGAATCAATTAATTAAAAAGCAGTCGCTGAGATATATGTATAATAAATACTTGAAGCGAAAAAACATTATTATCATTAGCATTACTCATTTTATTGTTGTTGTTACTAAGATTGACAGCTACACACACACACACACACACTCACACACACAATGGATAGAAACAAGAATTACTTCTACGAAATAAAAGCTTACACTAGTATTCGAAGAGTAATTAGTTTTTATATCACGTAATGTACATGACATTTTTATGATTTCATTTCAAACCGATTTTTATCCAAAGAGATTAAATAGTATTTATAAAGCTTACCCTTGTGTATAAAACAAGGTAATTTTATTGATTACCCTTATTTATACATATATATGTATATACGTTATGTTGAAGAAAAGGGTAGAACAACGTTGTGCATGAACTGTTACCATTTACGGTTAACAACACATGAAATATAATATTCAGAATGAACTGGGGAAAATATACAGACCTATAATTGAGACGCTTTGTTTTTTCAAACAAAACTCCTAATTTGAGCGCACATTGATCATTGAAGGAGGAGTGAGTAGTAGAGGGGGACAGTGAAATTAGACAATGAATTTTCTTTATATTGTGTAACCACCACCACCATAAAAAACAACAACAACCCCAGTTAACAAATAAAAAACGAAAGAGAAAACAAAAATGAGTCCTAATAGTCAATTTATTTAGATTATTATTATTATTTCACATAGTTGTGAGGATATTGTGAGGACCTCTTCGCATTTTAGTGACAAACAGGTCAATACAAAAGTATTGACTGAAAAAGGAAAAAAATTATATATTCATGTATTAATTATCAGCCACCTAACCTACCTGATTATATAATAAGTGGGAACTTCGGTCTAATCAATCGACAGGAAAATCTAAAATTCAATTAAATCAATATGACCCGTTGCACAAGAGGTGGCCAGCTCTCGTGGCCCACGTGGTTCAGTGGATAACGCTTTGGTGTTTGAAACTATGGCACTGGGTTCAAGTTTCGGTGGAATGATCATCACTCACTGGGAAATCCAGGTACATCCAGACGGCGAGTACCAAGTAGGACGAAACGCGCATCCTGGATTCCACTGCTAGTCACCATCCACAAATTAAACTTATTCATAAATTTGTAGAACTAATAGAAACTCAAGTTTTCCTTTTTATAATATATAGCGCGACTTTTAATTTAAAAGAATTCGATCCATTAAAAAACTATTATCAAAAACAACTCCGACAATGTTAAACAAGACAGCGATATCTATAAATATTTGTCTAAACTACTCATCACAACATAACTATAGTTTGAGTTCATGTATATGACTTTCGTATTGCGTTTGTATCTTTGCAACATCACCGAAGAACCATGCGTGGAAGAACATTGGAAGTCTCTGATTCTCAACGTAACGTGTTCAACGGTTCTAGGAAGAAAGAAGAGACAAGACAAGGAATGGCTCTCAACGGACACTTGGAAATTAATAGAAGAGAGGAGAATGGTGAAAGAGAAAATGATTCAATGCAAGGACGGACAGGAGAAGGAGACGATGAGCTCAACTTACAAAGCACTGGACAAAGAAGTGAAGAAGAGTGCTAGGAAGGACAAAAGACGATTCTACGACAACCTGGCCACTGAAACTGAAAAGACAGCAGGCAAAAAGGACCTGAGGACACTATATCAGATAACCAAATCTCTATCCGGGAAGAGATCAACATAAGCGAAACCTATAAAAGACAGCCAAGAGAACCCAATTACCAACGAAGAAAAACAGATTAAACAATGGGCGGATCACTTCAAAGGACTCTTGAAACGACCATCACCTGCAACCCGTCCAGAAATACCAACAACAGCGCGCACACACCTGCAACTCGACACTAATCCTCGAACGAAAGTTGAAGTCTTGAATGCAATCAAGCTTCTGAAAGCTGGAAAAGCAGCCGGACCAGATGGAATACCCCCTGAAGCACTAAAAGCGGACCCAGAGACAACAGCAGACATGCTGACTCACTCCATTATTGCAAATGGTCTGGAAGGAGGGAAAGGTGCCTACTGACTGGAGGAAAGGTTACCTTGTGAAACTACCAAAGAAGGCCGACTTAGGCCTCACTCGGCAAGAACTGGCGAGGAATCATGCTCCTATCGACGCCTAGTAAAATCCTGAGTCACATCATCCTGGAGAGATTGAAGGACGCACTGGAGACAGAACTCCGACCAGAACAAGCTGGATTCAGGAAAGGCAAATCATGTACTGACCAAATTACTACTCTACGCATCATCATCACAGAACAAAGCATGGAATGGCAATCAAACCTCTACCTCAACTTCATAGACTTTGCGAAGGCCTTCGACAGCGTTGACCGCGAAGTAATCTGGAAACTACTCGAGTACTTCGGCGTACCCCAAATATTCATCAACCTTATTCAACAGCTGTACGACAACGGGACATGTCAAGTGATCCACAACGGAAAACTCAGCGAGGCGTTTGGAATAAACACAGGAGTCAGAACAAGGGTGCTTATTATCACCAATGATATTCCTAATTGTGGTGAACTGGATTATGTGTCAGACAGTGATATCCTGGACCGAGGTGAAGAACCTAGAAGACCTGGATTTCGCGGATGATTTATGTTTGATGTCACGCACACAAAATCGAAGACTTACAAGCGAAAACCGAAAAACTAGTCGAAGAAGCAGCCGGCGAAGACAGGACTACAGGTGAACATAGACAAGACGGAGGTTATCAAAATAACCAAGCAACAACAACAGCAGCAACATCTAGCGCCAATCACCATCAACGGGAGGGATTTAAAAGAGGTTACTTCATTCACTCACTTATCTGGGAGGGAGCATTGTCTCAACCACAGGCAGTCGGAACGGACGAGGATGTCAAATCGCGTGAGAATCAGGAAGGCGAGAAACACATTCATCAACGTGAAACCAATCTGGAAATCTTCGTCACTCGGCATCAACAACAAAATTTGCTCGGATCTTCAATACAAACAACGTCAAGTCAGTCAGTTGTTCTATACGGATCAGAAACTTGGCAGGCGGGCGGGTCACAAAGAATATTTCCAACAGCCTGTTGCAGAACTTTATCAACCAACAACTGTCTTCGCTGGCTCTATACTGAAGATCAGACGGCTGGGCCGGAAAGAATCACCAACAAGAAACTATGGGAAGAAACAAAACAAGAACCAATTGCCCAACAAATATGCAGGAGGAAGTGGAGATGGATCGGACACTCGCTGAGGAGGCCGCTGGGCGACATCGCGCGTCAAGCCCTCGAGTGGAACCCGAAAGGGAAGCGGTGTGTGGGACGTCCTAGGGTGACATGGAGGAGATCGTGTGAAGAGGAGTTGAAAGAGTATGGACTAAAATGGATGCAGGTGAAAAGTACAGCAGAAGCAAATGGAGACGTGCAGTTGAAGCCCAAGGGAGCAATAATAATAATAAATAATAAAATTCTAGGTAACTCGAAGGAACACACAGTTGGAGGGTTTATATAAAACACCATATCCTTTTGAAGGCAGCCTTCACACCACACAAGTGTAGCCGCAAGATCTCACAGTCACAGACAATCGTTCCTATATATACCACTAAAACATGAAAAAATGAAGGATTAGTATTCTTCCATTTTCAATGATTGTCTAACTAAATCTTACATAATTATTGACGTAAGCCACTCACAAATACACAGTTAAAGAAACTACAATTCACTTATACTAACTAAAAGTAGCAATGCCTTCTATTACACCTAGAAATATGCTGTAAAACACTAATATTATACTTTGTACACTATTTCTCATTCTCATGTAAACTAAACTGGCGCATATTAATTGTCTGAATTCATCACTCCAGTGATTTTCTTTACCCATCGCGTTCTTTGGAGGTAGGAAGTCGGATAAGTGTAAAATTAAAAGTTTGTAATTTTTATTACTTGGGACGACTATGCAGTGTGTCTTCAGTATTTTGGTTTTCTTTTTCTAAATATAATTCAGTTTGACACAATTTAGTCTCTTAACTCGTCTGTTGCTGAAGTGTACAAGTCTATGCGTCTTCGTTTCATCTAATCGGCTGCAATAACCCTACACCTTCCTTAATTGTGTTAAACATCTTTTTTAAAATTACTCATGGCAAAAAGGCTTGACAATCTATTGAAATTTCAGCTAATAGTAAAGTAGAGTTTCCTGTCACAGTTTATAATTAAACTCTTTAACATTTCATAATTTTTAAGAAGCATGCTTGGTGTGTTTTTTCCATTGCAAACATATATATATATATATATCGAATATCAGGTAGGTTACTTTACAACATGGTAACCATGGTTACAAAAGATGTAACTGTCAATTGTTAATTCGGTAAATCTGGTGAAACCAAAGAAAAAGATAGATAAAAGTACATAAGGCAAGAATAGAAACACAAGGTATGCGCGCACACACAGGTGTAACTGAACATTTCTTTTAGCCAGAGAAGGAGTCAGTAGAGTAAAAACTAATCACCCACCTTGATATATGCACATTCCATAGCAGTGAATTATATGTGGATGTTGTTTTAATAGAGTTAAATTTTTCAGCTCCCTAATCAAATTAATGAATTGTCGTTCTTGAAATCCATCTAAGAGAAAAAGACAGAAGTAAAAGGAAACAATAATGAATCTGTTGAGTAAATAAACTCAAAAAAGGATTTTTATTCTATATTTACTATTTGAAGGTCATATTAGAGTATATCTGATTACTAATCGGTACTGTTGAACACTGCCAATCCCTTCTTCTATCTCTCATCCTAAGTGATGATTGAAGGAAAAACATTTATGTGATTGATAACACTTAAATTACTTGAACTTCCAGATTTCAACATAACTACAATTCTTTCTTCACAAACTTGATGTCACATTTGATACTTTTTTGTTGCTTTGCGTTCCAAGTGGAACATGGAGGCTCTAAGTTTTGGAGTTTCAGTACCTGTGGTGGGACTGCTAACCTTACGCCTAGTCGTTCCTCATTTCTTGATATACGAATAGAACTTCTGCACTGTGGTAGAGTATACTTATATTGAGGATAAAATTTATTTTGGTAAAGTTTCACAGTGTTATACAGTAATATTTACTGTACTATTTCCTAGTTTACTAAGTTAGCAAACTACCGAACGAGGTTTAGGAGTGCTTCATCAGCCGAGAACTGGACCCCGGACCACTTGAGTAGTTAGTTGGTGAGCATCCTGCTACTTAACATCAGTCCTTACGACTAAATACAATAAAAGAGAAATCCACAACTTTTTTTGATGGTGGCTGGCATCAAAATCCAGAACGTGCATTTCCACCTATTTGGGACCAGTAAATACCACTGTGGCGCCTGAATTGATGGATACTGCTTCCAAGTCTCAGTTGAAACACTAACAGTCACTGGTGGAGTAAGTACATTCAGTTAAAAAGTGTCACAAAGAGAACAAAACGCTTCTCATCGATTCTACTTGTTAACCATACCCAACAAGTGACTTTGAGTTCTCCCCTAATCCTGGATAACATCAAGGCATCCATCAAAGAAATCCATATAATATCAAAGTGAAGCTGACCAATGCGGTCAGATAAACCAATGCGAAATCATAAACACGAATAAATAACTTGAAATCCACTACGTTTATATATACATACATTCGGCGATAGAATGCTCACCAACCACACACATAGTCCGAGCTTTGATCCTCAGCCTACGCACTCTTAAACCTCACCTGGCCGGCAGTGTAAGTCTGGTAAGGAGGAAAGCCTGAGCGTGAGGCTAACAACCACACTTCATGGAAAAGAATAACATCACTGCTACTGAAACTTCGAACCAATATCCCAGCGGAACGAAAAAGGGAAAAATAATAAAATAAATCAAACAACTTAGGGCAACTGTTAATGGAGCTGAACCTACTGAAATATAAGGTTAAACCTCAGCAGGTATCAACGAAACCCATGATTCATTCCCGTAAGAGTTGGATGTTGAGGGAAAAGTACACACAAAGCTTTATATATATATATATATATATATATATATATATATATATATATATAAAACTAATAAACAATTCCATGCACAAACCAAATACATGTGATATAAATAAATATTATATTTATTTGTGTACATCACATCACAATTTGAATAACTATGTATGAGTGTATGTTTCCAATTCTGACTGAAACATTTCACTAAAATTAGTTTGGTGCAACAAATTACCAATTGACTATGAGCATTATCTAGCTTCAACTACATACTTTAACACCTTGCTGATACCTTTTCTTGCTGAATAACAAGGTTAAAAAGTCAGTTGTGTGTCAAGCGTTGTTATATTCACACCTCAAAAAATTTATATTTATTAACATATATAACAAAGAAACTTTATTAAAGGCATATTTTCTCATTTTCTATTCTGCAAAAGTAGTTGAAGTAATGAAGATAAAGCTGTCATTTTCTTAAAGGAGTCAGTCTAGATTATCACACATCATCAAGGGGCTAGAAATTCCAATTGGAGTTTATTAGCGTTTTCTCATCATCAATAATAATGTTTACAAATTACTGTATGTTGCTAATGTACTACTGTTTAACCGATATAAGTAGTTGGATACTAGTTTGCATCAACCAGTCAGATCGAAGACATATTAAGCATTGGACGATTATTCCTTGAGTTTGTGGCTATGCTCATTCACCACTAAAACCACCACCTGTGGTGTATCTAATCTGACTCGGCTCCAAGAATAAAATTAGTTCTAAACGAATAGAAATTGCAAATTCGATCGAAACTATGCATCAATCTAATCCCCATAGGGGTTGGTTGATTAAGAAACTATCAGTTTTACAAGAGAATCAATTCAGCTACAAACTACACACACACACGTAAATACATCACTAGCAGCGGTAGTAGTATTAGTAATATATTAATTAAACAAAAAAACGCATTCTAAAAAACAACACAGAACCACTGAGCTGTCACAGTAAAACATATACATATATATAAAGTGTTTTTTGAAAAACATTAATATTCATCACTCAATAAACTAATGAGAACAAGTGATTTTTAATATGGATTATTATTAAGAAGAAACATATCAATAATTAGTTCATCTGTTATTGATTAAATAAATTAAAATACATAAAAAAAGTGAGAGCAATGAAAATCAAATCTGCCACCTTGTAGCTGGATCATTCACCCCTCCCCTCCCCCACATTCATATCGTCTACTCTTTTAGTTACTTCTCATAGTCTCTCTCTCTCATTATATAAAGATTCTCTAGGATATTCATTTATTCAGAACTGTTTATAGTAATATGATAGATGATCCCCACAAATTATAATATCATAAGATCTAGGCCGAAACCATAATGCGCACACACCTTCATTATTATTTGTGTTTCACACTCAGTGTGATTGTATTCACATGAACATATTCATTTTACCGGTGAAATATAACTACTGAAATGACAGCATATGAAGAAGACAGCTTTTAAGCTATATTTAAAAGTGTCAGTTAATTATAGTGAAGTTAAGTTAAATCAACCTTATAAAACCTTCATATGACAATAATAATAGAAAGAGATAACTCAATGACTGAAATCATTTTGACACCTAGTTAACTGATTATATACGCACCTGGTAATACCATAAAAAGTTTATGATTATTTATTGATATTAGATGGTTGGAGGCGATCAGCGGGAAGCCTTCCAGCTAGGTTTCGTACTAGTTGGTACTCTCACCAGTGAGCAAGGAGTAGCTGCAGCCTTGTAGGAACTCATATCCCTTGTGAGATTCGAACTCGTATCACGCAGTATTGCAATCAGAGACGTTACCACTGAGCTATTCGGACTGACGGCTGACCTCCTGTAGGACCGTATTGGGTATTTTTAATTGTGTGACGAGGATTCGAAGCTCAGAAGGGATATGAGTTCCTTCGAGGTTACGGATACGCCTTACTGATTAGTGAGCGCCAACTAGCACGAAACCTAGGTCCAAGTATTCCTGCCGATCGCCTCCAACCACATAACATCAACAATTCAAAGTGCACCGTGATGGTGAGCCACCTTGCAAACTTGACTGACAGAATTCGGTTTGCACCAGCCGAAATAAAGGACTAGACACACTATACTAGTTAATAACTGGTGTCCAATCAAAAGTATTATGATTTTTTGATTACGAGAGAAAAATTAAAGATTCAAGCATTAGTTTATCGCATCAGTCTGTAACACCAGCCATGATCATTTACCAATATATCCATCAAAGTCCTATAAAACATCGATTGTGAGCCAAATAGTTTAGTTTAGTGATAACATCTCTGCAAGTTGTACTAGATGATAACACAGGAGGGAATCCCAAGGAGAATAATATCGGTCCTTTTGAAGTTGCACATACACTTCACTGACAAGCACCAATGAATGAGCACAAAACTTAGGTCCAGGACATCTTGCCAAACAGTTGCTTTTATTCTACTCTTCTTCATTCAGATGAACAGAAAGGATTAAGCAAAAAGGGAAAACTCTGGAAACGAACCAACCCAACAACTATGCACAAGAAAGTGGTGATGGACTGAACATACGCTGAGGAAACCGATGAGAGTGACACTGTGCGCCAGGCAGGCAGGTCCTCGAGTAAAGCCTGAGTGAAGAACGACGAGTAGGGCGTGTCACAGGGTGATATGGAGGAGATCGTGTCAGGAGGAAACGAAACCCCATGGACAATCGTGAAGCCAGTCAAAGGAGGTTACAGGGAATAATTTGTAGGTTACAAACTACGTACTGAAAGCATCAATCATCCATCGGCTATTGAATCAATTTCCAAAAGCCTCTAGATACCGAAAACTCCAAATAGTATAGGCTATTGCAATTTGCCTAAAACAATCACGCGTGCAAAATAAACAAGTTTAATTCAACCATTTATTGCTACAATGGTTTACTGTGGAATCCTTAAAGTTATACATTCTGTATTAGTCCATTTTAGTGTTATATTAATGCATATTAACACTTGCAGATGCTTATGAAACCTGTTTTTTATCTATATAATTAACTCAATGTTATTTAAGAACTTTAATGTTGTTAATGACAGTAATTCCTTAATTATTATGGATATATATCAATGTAGAACCTGATGTGAAGAAGTTACCGAAAATAATATTCTTTGTTTACAAAACTAAGTCTTGGACTTCTCTCAATGGTCATTTTTAATCCGATTAAGCTATATCTTAATACAGTAAAAGTTTCATCATAATTTCAAACCTCCACAAACCCGTTAAACAAAAGTTTATATCTGCCTGCAGCAGATCAATATATTTTTCAACTTATTTATTCAGCTTTACGCATAAGAACCTATTTCATTGAAAAAGGTCATCGGCTGACATAATCATCCGTCGACAACAATATTAATACTTTACTATACATTTTTTCACTAGTTTGTCCTCTTTAAATACCAAAAAGGTTGGATCTTAATACTGAACTGTTTTGAGTGAAAATATTACGAATTAAAAACAACTTAGAAAATAAATTAGTAATCGTGTCTTGATCATTTTTTTTTATGCACAGTCGTCTCATAAATGTACGATCGATATTCATTTGAAAAACTCATCTTTTTCCCCCTATTTTTTGATAACATTTCACATTTCTCTTAACTTATTTATCCTTCTGGTAAGTTGGATAAATATTGCATCACTTAACTATTGAAAATGCATTAGTGATTACAACTCATCAAGATTTTATGATTGATTAGTAGCACGACGTATGACCCATAAAGTTTTGATGTCTATTCATTCAATCAAAGGATAGATAGAATACAATTAGTGAAAAGATTTACCTTATGATCACCTTTAATGTTGTTTTATGAAGCTTAACAACTTATTTCATGAAAATCTAATTTATCTAACTAAAGGAAACTGATGTCAAATAAAATCCAGACACATATCTGAAGAGGACTAAAATACACCATACTTATCACTCTAGAATAATACCTGAGTATTTTTATAAAAATAATGCCACAATTGCACAAACTACTATGACCTGAGCCTCTTTTAACAATGGGAAGCTTTCTTGGTCTTCAAAATTCCCAGGGCGACTGAACACAACAACGAGAAAAAGATGAGAAAATAAAGCGTATATATATATAGATGTAAGGCATAATTACAAGAAACCATTTGGAGACAAGGCAGTTCACATAATGATCTCCAATTCCTTCAAAATACTACATATGCAGACGACATCAAATTTACTGAGATTTGAGGAGGCGATTGCAATCAAACATTTTCAATTAGACTTATATGCACATACAAAGAGTGACTTATCCTCATCAGTCTCTCTTGCTTCATTGACAACTGCATGTGGATTTAATTACATTGATTGCATAATCATCCATACTAATGATTTCAGCTCCGTGAGATCATTTCTGATCGTATGAACTATTGTTTTCTTGAGTTGTTATATGATCTTATAAGTTATAGCCGTATCTATTGGGTTTTCCATTTCCTGTTTTATCCCGCCTTTTATCCTGCAATGCACACATAAATGAATGAAGACTTGAACTAGAAATTAAGATGTTCACATATTGGATAGCATAATTTATAATATTCCATCTCATTCCAACAGTCACGCATATTATTTTCCAAGAGGTGGTTTGTGAGGATTAGATTTATTTTTTCGAGTCTGACCAAGGATTGATATCAGTTAAAGAAAAATTGAAAACCAGAGAGTACTAGAAAGCTGTTTCATCGCAGTTTCGGATCGTCAGCATTAAGCACCTACCAACGGGGTTCGAAGCCAGGACCGCCAGGTTACAAGGCAAGCTCGTATACCATTCAGACACTGGGACTCGATTCCATAACCCATGAATTCTAACTTCTAACAATGAGCCAGATCCCAGTGCCTGAATGGTACACGAGCTTGCCTTTTAATCTGAAGGTCCTGGTTTCGAACCTCGTCGGTAGTTGCGTACTGTCGATCATTCCCAAACTAGGATGAAACAGCTGTCCAATACTCTCTGGTTGTCTAACTGATATCAATCCGTGGTCAAACATGAAAAGACATACATTATTTTCACTCGTTTATTATCATTGTAATTTTAAGTAGTCTGTAGCTGTTGAGTACCTTTGAAATGATGAAATTACATGGCATCATTTTACACCGTAAATTTCGTGTTCCTAGCCTCACTGAAATAGAATTTTTGAACAGCACATGTACAGAGTTTAGGACTTCGACACTATTTACAACATTGTTATTGCTTATAATAATAATGATAATATTGTTATTATCAGAGTTTGGTATCGAAAAACAATCAGATCTTAAAGATTTTAGAAAGTACTGAATGGCATTTCAACTTTAATGAGAAATCGATGGTCTCAGCATATTACTAAAATCGAATGACAAGGTGAAACTTGGCACACATTTTGTGTCAAAGAACAATTTGGTTGAGAAACGTTTACTGCATTCAGTATATTTTAAATGGTTCGACGCTTCTTCTGAGCATAAACACCCCTTAGAATATATTAAAAGTAACACAAGATAAACATGAATGTAGAACCTCATAACACGATGCTAGCCCAATAGAGAGGACGCTTATTATTACTATTCGGCGTTCTCCAACCTTTAACGTTGGCGAATATAATGCTAAAGACATCCCCATTCCTTATGATATAAGACTGGCGCTGCTGTTGTCGCAAGCTTCACCAATGACGAATGTGTCTAGTTATCAAGCACATAAGACATTTTTGTATACACACTTTTATATTTGCTTTCTATTCTTCATACATGTTGTATATCTCTCTATATGAAAAATAAATATACGTAGTAACAGCACAAACTATGCATCGATTAGAGCACTTCTAGTAACAAGATTTATAACAATAGAAATGTCAATATTGAGAAAAACAAAAATTTCATGAAAAAGTTGAGAATAAACAGTTGAGAGGAGAAGAAGTAGGAGGCGGAGTAATACAAAGACAATGTCCATCATCTAGGCCAATAATTAAATAGACGCAGCACATAACTGATATTGTAGTAATACTCATATTTATCTGGAGAATTGATGACTGGTAAAATTTAGTGTATCTGGTTTAATACAATCATTATTATGATTACTATTAATATGCTCTAAAGGAATGTCATATCTTTTAACAAAGTTGTCTATTAATGGAGACGGATGAAAATTAAACGGAGTTTATTTTGTCACACAACACTAAACACTACTACTTTGATGACTACTCATATAACATGACCATGAGAGTAGTTAAGCAAAATCTGTCACTTAATAAAAGTGCACAGGTATAATACTACTATATATAACACTACTGGATATTGAAAACAAAACTTATAATATTGTTAGGTAAAGTATAAGTTGGAAACAACACAGACATTGATGAGTACAAAGGTAAAAAAATAACAAAAAAAAACAAATAAAGCCAGAATTTGGACAATTGTCAATCATTATAAGGTATATTAGTAAGACTAATAAAAGTTCTATAGAAGAAAAAATGCACTTTTAAACATATTAGTCATAATGGTGGATTCAGTGAGAGACAGAGTAAAAGAAAAAAAGTAGAAGCTACAAAGAAATTACCCCAAACTTAGGTAGGTGTATACATAGGCAAACACATGAAGAAAACAAAGGGTGACAGAATTAGATCAGAAAGAAAATTAAACAGGTATTAATATTATTCTACTCTATTACTTAGTGCACTTGTAATCCTTTTTAGTGCACTTTATACACACAAAAGATTCATACAACCACCAAGTAATAAAAAATTTCTATTTGACTGCAACAATTTGCTTATCAAGCTGGTGAATATTGATAACGAATGTCGAAGTTTAATCACAAACCGACATCAATTAGAGGATCATTGAAAGTCAATTTGATGCTTACTAGTGACTGATTGTGTGCGTCCGTGGCATAGCGGTTACAACGCTCGCCGACCATGCACATTGTTCGGGTTCGATCCCCGGCCACCGACTCACTCGTTTACCTCGCTAAGCCAGAAATAATGCTGGTAAAGAGGAAAGGTTGGGCATGAGGCTAGCAACCTCATCCTGTAAAAATAATCACCACTGCTACAGAAACTTCAAGCCACTAGCTTGAAGTCCTATGTTCCGCTGGGGAACGTGAAGGAAAAAAAAAGTGGCTGATTACAGGAGTTCTCGTGAAAAGTCGTGACTAACGGTGGGGAGGGGAAACGCTCACCGATGAATTTGGGCTGGTGGTCATTGCGTTATATATTACAAACTAGAAGAAGTTAGTATTGATGAGCCAACCACTGGATCCCATTTCAGTGACTGAATGATCAACAGGCTTGCCTAGTAACCTGAAGGTTCTTGGCTTAATCCTCGGTAGGGTGGTTGGTGTATGTATAATGCTAAGGAGTCTGCAGCTAGGACGAAACAGCTGTCCAGTATCTCTTGGTTTTTATTGCTTTACTAACTAATTATCCGTTCTTAATTCAATTTCAAGATGAACCAAATCCATGAAAACCAATAATTAAGAGCAGTGTGTGACACATATATCAGTATATTCTATGTTTCATAATAAACCAAAGTTGTGACGCAACAAAAAGACGTCTAATTACCAGGGTAGTGGTGCGATTAAGCAAACTATCTATCTTTCTGTACACAGCGTTTATTTCAACACACGTGAACAAATATATAATATGTAAATTAATATGGCAGTTGAGTAAACCAAAAATGTGAATAGGTCAGTGTTAAAAGAAGACCATCTTTTAATTGATGACGTTGTGTATAAAGAAGAGTAAGAAGTCAACTGTTAGCTAGTCACAAAATAAACACACAAGTACATCCTCCTTTGATACTACCATACGAACTAAGCTTCTCCTTTTTATGCTTTTCAATTAAGAGATAGATACGTATTATAAATTTTCTATAGTGAAAAAAGAGAGAAATAAAATTTAACAATACCATGCTAAAACGCGTTTATTCCTGCAACTTTTTTTTTCTTGTTTAATAGTTATAGACAGAGTGGGGAATGATGACTTTAGGTGAACAGAAGAAGAATTACTTTGGTACTCCACTCTAGTACACTTTCATATAAAAAACCATAGAGATTAAATTTTTAGTGAGAGAGAGGTTAACTACTAGACTCATTAAGTAGTATGATAACAGTCATAATTGTGTTATTCAACAATAGTACCACTATCTACGGGATGTAGATCCTTTTGACAGATAAAGTAACTTATCTTATAATCAACAATTGGACGCAGAGTTATTAGAAGAACTATTTAATTCAAATAAGGTTCACTAATATAAAAACATAGTCTAATGATTAATCATTATTGAAAAGAGAAAACTAAAATTGACCACTTTCAGGTATAAAAAAAGATATATTACAGTAAATAAACATGGATACGCTTACATCTATATATGTGGTTACACATATACGGTTTATAATGATAATTATAACTGAGTGATGCCGTTTAAGCGTTTGCGACATTCATATACATATTGCAGTATATGATGAGAAAGACAAGTTTCGTTGAACTTATTGGAAGTATGTTTTGGCATAATGGTTCATACACTGAATACTAAGATGATCAAAATATTTCTACAGAACAAATCAGTTAGTGAACTTTGAATACTTGTATCTGTGTGTGTGTGCGCGCATCAAACAGAGAAAGGGCAAAATCGATAAAGATTTGACCTTATTGTGTCAAGGCGAACATATTGTGCACATTTTTAATTAGTATAAAGCCTCAGATTTGCTTGACAATAGTAGGGTGCCGACGAGAAATAAACTTTTTTAGGATTAGTAGGTAAAACAAATCATCTTAAAGAATTCCACTGTCTGCGTGCACGCATTGGTAATAATTTTATATTTTTGATACTGTAAAGTTGATTAATAAAATGTTTACTATTACTGACTATAATGTTCTCAATTCTATAAAAAAAGACTTTACCGATTTCAATAACCCCACACATGAAATACGCCCATATTAGCAAACATCAGTAAGTTATGTATATATCTTTCCAGTAAGACCTTTTGTTTGGAGTTTGAAGGTGAATGATGTCAAATGCTTACAGATATTTAACAATGTATGCCTTCATTCTACTACCCAAAGAAATAAACCGAGGTAAATTCGCTATAAAGATGCTTTTGATGCGCGCTATGCATACTTATCTAAACTGATAGGGTGTCAGACACGCTAGAAACAGAAGACAAACATAAGCTAATTAGTTGGAGGATTTCATCACTAGCTGATATCGGTTAGAGAACCATTGGGAAACCCCCTGGGAGTGCTGGATAGCTGTTTCGTCCCTGTCCGGAGCTTTTCAACAGTACCCACCCACCACTAGGGTTCAAAACCAGGACCTTCTGGTTATAAGGCGAACACGCAGACCATTAAAGCCACTGGGACACGATCCAATGGCCCACGGATTCTAACTTCTACCAATTCTTGACATAGCGCGACAACTTAGAAATATCTTCTCTAATCGATGTCAGCTTATGATGAAACCCTCCAACCAATCAAATAAAATCCCTACAAACCAATGATTGAAAAGTTAATTAACTTGTGTTAGCTATATATGAAATGTAAATCCTTTGGCTATTCTCGAGAAAGTTTTGACATTTAACAGTGGATATTTTATTTTGAAGCCTTGTCACATTTTCAAGTACTACACCTTCACTTAAAAATACCACTAAATATCGAAGTTTGGAGAACACCATACAATTTCTATTTTTCTTCTGAAGCTACAAATCTTTCCTCTTCTTGCAATCCATGAACTTCCTGACTTTTAGCCCGAGCTGTTTGATTTGACTAAAAGTTTTAGAATTCAGTGGGTACACGAATCTTGATGATATAATGTAAATCTCATCTTAGTAGTGAAGATCTACTCCCCTCATTCCCGATCGTCTTCAAAATTGTAAATACTTCGTTAGTTTCAATTAATTTATTATTTCTCCACTTTACCACATTCCCATTAAACACATTTTTACTTCTATGAAAATTTGAAGTATTTTACTTTGCGGAACATTTTATATTAGTCTATCTTTTTGATAATTCACGTGATACTTCAGTTGATAGAAATTTATTATACGCTATTCTTCTGTGTATATCTGTATAAAGTTCAAGTAACACTGAATCATGAATTACTCACTACAGTTAAAGCATTGTTATAAACTGTAGCACAGTATTAGATTAGTGTCTTTGATGTAACTTCTATACAGTGATGGACTAAGTTAGTATTTTATTTATATATTATTTTATTCTTTAGTTCCTAGAGGAACATAGGGCTTCAGCCGCGCGTCTCCATTGCGTTCGGTTCTCTGCCAACTTTTTCACCCCGCTCCAAGTCAGCCCACACACTTTCATCTCCAAGTCACCCTCGCACTGACGACCAACTCGCCGCCTCCCTTTCGGCCTGTCTAGTGATGTCACTTGATGGTTTCCTCAGAGTGTGGCCAAGCCAATCCATCTCAATTTCTTCCTGCTTATTTATTCCTGGTTGGTTCGCTCATTGCCAGAGATCCCTGTTGCTGATCTTTTCTGACCGATCATCTGATCTTGAGTATTGGGCGAACACAACTATTAATGAAGGTCTGAAGTTTGTTTGAGATGCTGTTTATGACGCGCTGGCCAAGTCTCTGATCCGTATAGTGAGTAGCACTGACTAACTTCACATTGGAGTTGAAAATCCGGATCTTATTTTCATTTCTATGCTGAGTGCTGTTGACCTCCACACAGACTTAAGAGTAATGAAAGCTTGTCTTGCTTTTCCGATTCTGACTTTGATATCCTCGTCAGTTCCGTCTGTAGTTGAAACGATGCTTCCTAGGTAGGTAGGTAAGGGAGGTTGTTTGTTTCAGGTTCCTCCCATTTATGCTGGCTGATTGTTGCCTGTTGTTGTTGCTGTTGGAAGTTAGTATGGAAGTCATGAGTTACACAGTTTTGTAATAGTCATCAAATCTGGATTATTATTATTATCTCAGTCTTCACTTCACTTAAAACACATACTGTTCCTTGGCTAGTACCTTATTTGTAAATTTGTGACAATGAATATATAATGGGAGATATAACATAAATTTACTAGAAATATAATCTACATTGACTGGTCACCACAGTCTGACCGGTGGGGCATGCGTTTAATCCTTACCGTTGTTACAGGCTGAATTCTATCGGTCAAGTTTGCAATGCAATCACCACGCCAAGTGGATTGTCATGACAGTACACAATGTTCTTCGTCATTACTATTCCTTTGTCTCACACCTCTGTTTACTGTCTCTATTGTACATTTCAGTCTACTTTCTTTTCTTGATTTGTGTGCTACATAGAGTGTGGCAACTTGAACTGCCGCACGTCGGTGCAAAGTTCTATGTCGAAGACATACAGACAGATACAATATTTTGACGTTAGATGGTTGCGGGGAATCGGCAGGAGACCCTCGATCTAGGTTTCGTATATCTTGGCATTCATCAGCACAGCATATCTTTACAAATTCAAAAGAAAATTCATGTTTTTTCTTGTCTAACAGAATATAACAGTATTTAAACGAAGCAGATACACGTATTTCCAGGTTTAATTTACTAAAATTCTAGAAGTAATCCAGACAACAGATCTATTGATACAAGACAAAACAATCTGACAAAATCCAAACAGATAAAAATTTTCAATATGTAAAATATGATTTGAGTTTTCTCTAAAAATGTCTTGTCAAAATATAATCATTTCGAAAGGAGGATGTTTATAATCCATAAGTGTGAAAAACTTAAGAGCTGTATAACTCTAATGTATATACACTCTGAACAAACAAACCAATGCTGAATAAAATCTACATCGAAAGATAATTCACAAAACAAACACTAAAGAATCTCTCAGGAAAAAGTTCATACCTTTGATATGTTTTATTTTCCATCTACAAAATATATACATATATCGCATTTTGATTTTCTGCTACATTAACGATAAAATCATACAGATCGTATTTGAACAATAAAAATGTAGTGAATTATGCCAACGTTTTGGTTTGTAAATAATAAAATGATACGTTCTCGTGTACAGTTTCGAATCATCATCCCTATAAACGTTATACATGCTATTTCCTTTGTTATCATAAAATCTTTCCTTCATCACTACACTTCAGTATTTTGGGTATTTTTATGCTTAGATAATGTGTAAAGCCTAAAGAAAATACATTCATGAAAGTATTTCCATCATCAATCAATCGTACTATTTCTCTTTAATTGGACACCAGTAACTAGTGTATTGTGTCTAGTCCTTTCTTTAGTGCAGACTGAATTCTATCAGTCAGGTTTGTAATGTGGCCACCACATTCTAGGTAACTCGCCATCACGATGCACATTAATTTTATGATATTAGATGGTTGGAGGCAATCGCGAGCCCGAATAGCTCAGTGATAACGTCTCTGACTGCGAGTAGCACTGGGTGACGTGGATTCTAATCTCAGAAGGGACATGAGTTCCTTCAAGGTTGCAGATACGCCTTGCTGGCTAGTGAGTGCCAACTAGCACGAAACCTAGGTCCCAAAGCTTCCTTCCGATTGCTTCCGATCATCTAATATCATCAAATCAGTGTGTACTATTTCTCTATTAAAAATATGCATGTTCAGTAGAAAGTTTGTAGAACCACAAACACACATGAGACAAGAAATATAACACTTTAAAACAAAAAAATTATTTAAAATAATCCCAGCGTGATGTTTTTGGAAAGAATTAATAATCAAATCCAGAAAATTCGTAACATCCACGGTCTGGATACTTATAAAAGTAAAACACTACAGAAACATGTATACAAAGGTAAGAACGAGTGGATAGCTGTATTTTTATAAATAGCTTCATAAGTTAGTAATCCCCAATGGGTAATGAGGGAGATGAGTCGGTGGCACAGCGGTAGAATGCTCGCCAACAATACATGTAGTCCGGAGTTCGATCTTCACTGTCAAAAACCCTAACATACACACATAGAACAAACGTACTTCTTATTGTCTACTATAATCCATACAAAGATATGATTGTGCAACTTTGTAAATGAAATCATTACAAACAGACTTTTCTTTTCTGAAATAGCTTGTTATTGGAAGCTTAACAGAATTACCGATACCACAATTATGAAAATGATACAAGAACCACCAAAAATCTTTTTTTTTCATATAAGGAATAAGTTGGATTAAAGGTTAAGGTGAACATTATTTACGGAATCCCTTCAAACAATAAAATGTTATATGAACTTAAATTGTCAACCATAAAAATAGTATATCTGTTTCGCTTATCCTTTATTTATTTATTTATTTTTTTGATGAATTTCCCAGTTACCATATATTCAATTAAGTCTATCTAGAAACGAATAAGATGACTCAGGAAGTCGTAGAAGAGCTACAAAACCGCCACCCTCGGCTTACTCTACTAAGTATAGGAATGACATTGTTTTGAAGATAGGAAGATATACATACATATAACTGAGAAGCGTTCAAAACCAGTAGACACTGAATTTCTTCGCTAAACAAAAGAAATGGAAATTTACACCTTTCCACTTCACTCTGTACATCATCACAGCAAAAATACAAAGGAAGTAATTGATGAAATATTTTTCCGAAAGAATAGTAACTGAACAAAGAGTATACTTTTCGACAACTTCATCATCAGGTTCTACAATTATGTGTATATATAAACAGTAAATGAATTAGTGTTATTAACAACGTTAATGTTGTTTAAATAACATCGAATCAATAGTAATAATATTAGTGGATTACAGTTCGATAGCATCAACAATGTGGCTAGATAAAACCATCAACAGTTCGATATTAGACCACCAGGTCGAAACCGAACACAAAAACCAGTATTGAAGTATCCTTCTCTATCATCTACCGAGTACCATAAAAATTGCCAAAGACATCCAGGTACTGCATACTCTTAACAGCAAAGGCTATCACGATTCGTCTTAAACAACTGGTGCTCTGTGTGCATAAGGAGCAAGTTCAGCCACTACTACTACTGCCCTGGCCAGCCTTCGGTGGAGACTGTAAATTCATGAATTTGTATTATTACCTTACTAAATTTTTCGGATAATTAATGTATTGTTATTATGCAATTCAACTGTAATCCATTGATATTATTATTATTAATTCGATGTTATTTAAACGGCATTTATGTCGTTACTATCACTAATTCATTCACTATTATGTATGCATTACTGTAGAAGCTGATGAAGAAGGCGTTATCGAAAAGAATATCCCTTGCTTAGTAACAGACTTTGTATAATTAGTTTTATTATTAAGTTAGTTAACTGAAGTATCAAAAGGCAATAACCTTTAACTTTCTAACAAGACAAATAATGGAGTAAGAGCAGTTATCTCTCTAAGAGACATATGGAATTGACATGTTAGTCAGTTTCCGTCTATCATCAACTAAAATAGACAGTAAGTACTAATTAATATTGTTAATTTATAATTAACATGAATAATAAGATCTCAAAACACAAAGAGAATCATACGTACAAGTATTATTAGTCTAATATTTTGAGATCTAGTTCATCATAATTCAATGACTTTTAAGTTTACTTTAAACATACTTTAGTAAAATGAACAATATTAAATTTTCCATGAGAATCTACCAGGTTAAATTTTTACCCAGGTATATACATATGATTGTGATGACAGATGTAAGAAGAGAAAAAAGTAACAAAAAATAATTTACCTAGGGTTAAAAAAATGCACCTAAGCAATCAAATTATTTCTTTTAAGTATCTATGCCCGTTCGGTCTATCCATACACTATAGTGCTATATACAATAGATAATTATTAATTAACTCAATAATAATTCAGTTTTTTTTTCAAAACCTCCACACTTACACAAATGAACTTGTCAAAAAAAAAAAGACAAAATGCGCAAACAATGGAAATGATGGGAAATTTTGAGCATGTTTCTTTATTCACCATTCTTTTCATCATTTCAATATGTGCACATCAGCATTTAAAAGCTAACATACAACCCCGTTTGCAATGTTAACGTGGATTTCCAAGAGATCGAATGATAACTAACCATTATTTATAAATAATAATGATTTTTATCATTCTACTGGGTTCCTACAGGAGCATAGGAAGGGCTTCAGGCAGCACATCTCCAATTCATTCTGTTCTCTTTTTAGGTGGCTTGAAGGATGCTCATAAACTTTCATCTTCTCACATGATCTCTTCCATGTAAACCTCTGACCCGCACCCAATTTTTCACTTCCCACTCAAGGGTTTAACCTTACGCGCCATGTCAGTCAACAGTCTCTCCAATGTATGTCCAATCCACTTCCACTTGCTTCTGCAGATTTGTTCGGAAATAGGTTCTCTGTTGACTGGTTCGTTACCAGAATTCGTTGTTACTGATTCTTTCTGGTCGGCCATTTAATCTTTGGTGTCGACGCAACGAAGGCAGCTATTGATAAAGCCTGTTGGAGATGCTTTTGTTGACGCGCCAAGTCTTTGAACCATACAGAAGCACCGATTTGAAATCAGTGTTGAAGATCTGGTTCTTGTTTCTTATGCTGACTGTAGCAGATTTCCACTGACTGTCTCCAAATAAATGTTGATATTCCTATACAATTTCGAATTCTGGGAGATTTTTCAAATCGCAAATTTCTTAGTCAATATCAAATTTAAGTTCTTTTCCCAATAATTCCATCCAGTTATCTGGCTGGTGGATATGTGACCGGGTAAATAACAGTTTTCCCTACAATATCAACTAGGGAATCGTTCAAAACCAAAAAGACACTAAGTAACCGTTTGAAGCTATTTAGTGGTGAAAATGTCCACCGAGACGTTGGTAAGGACGAAGCTAACGGACCATCTAGTCTTTAGGTAAGCATATTACTATTAAGCCATTGAGGATAAAATTCAATAACTGTATCATGAAACATCTATCTAGTATTTTCAGCTGACTTAAAATGGCATCTTTAACTGAAGTTGCTTTGTAATAAACACTACTTTGAAACAGACCTCTTTTTTCTAGTTTTTATAGTTAGAGTTAAGCTGTCATAATAATATCCAAGTTTGACATTAGATAGACTTCATGATATAGAATGTCGATAACTAATCAGTGATAACTTAATCAATTTATTCGAGTATTGGTTTGTAGGGATTTGGTTGATTTGTTACAGGATTTCATCATGAGCTGACATCAGTTAGGCAACCAATGGAAAACCTGCAGGGAGTACTCGACAGCTATTTCGTCCTAGTTTGGGACTCTTCAGCAGTTAGCACTCACCGGAGCTAGAACCCAGGACCTTCTGGTTGCAAGGCTAGCGAGCTCGTAGACCATTAAGCCACTGGGACCCGATCCAACGGCCCATCTCTGCCAATTCACGATATAGCGCAACCGCTAGCCAATGTCTTCGGCGAGTATTTGTCCTCTCACCCTACCTGCTGCACCCTACTGAGTTTGAACCCCCGTAGGTGTGTACTGATGAAGAGTCCCAAACTAGGACGAAACAGCTGTCCAGTACTCCCTGCAGGTTTTCCAATGGTTCTCTAACCAATGTCAGCTGATGATGAAATCCTGTAACAAATTAATCAGTTTAGTTATTTTGAATGTTAGGAGCAGTTGCATACTGACAGGAAATATGAATTTAAAGCGAATGAATATTTATTTATTTTATTTTTTATTTTTGATTACAGCTTGGTTCCACACCGTATTTTCGGTACAAGTATGGAATTTTCAGCATGTATATCGGTAGCCCAAATTTCGCAGGCCGACCATAGATATCAGGTGTGCGTCGACGTGGACTCGAACCCCGGACCATGTGCATGGTCGGCGAGAGTCCTAACCACTGTGCCACCGACGCACATGACTGTATGATGGATATTCAATCTGTTGGGAAGATACTAGGCCTAGTGGAATTATTTTTACAGTTTTCCCTGTAGTTGAACTCTGCAACCATAAAACTAATCCTTCTAAACTATCAGAAGGTATTCCTTATGAAATTCTCTGTGAGGAATTGAATTCATTAAACGAATACGATGAGCTAATATCTACGTTACACAAGTAAAACTTGTAGATTTCTCAAATATATATGTAAATCTTGAACACTGTAAGAGAATTTAATTCCACACTGATTTGCTTATTAGATATATTTATATATAATTTATTTGATAATGCAGCAGTATCATAATCTAGTTAATTTCAAGAAGTTAACCACCATGATCTCTCTGTGCATTTTCTCAACACCTGAATAATAAATAAACTTAAACATAGCTTACCTTTAATGTTAAGTTACCAACCTACAGATGCTTAGTGATTTTAATCGAATGAGAAAACCCCTTGGATAAAAACCAGCTTAGATGCGCAATTGAATGAATGTTTAAGTTAGCTGGACTAAAAGGAGATAAAATACCACCCAAAACTTGACATATATACGTTATATGCTTAAATTTTCTGATGGAGTTCTAATAAAAACGGCTATCTAGAACAGTGTAGTTAACAGAATTAGGCACTAGTAATACTACCCTGGGGACAACTTAGAACAAACGTGTCCAGAGAGAATGAGAAAATCAACAATAAAGAAGGCGTGAGTTGTAAATTTCATCAGAGTTGAGATTTATTTTAACACATTAGTCTTTTAGTTAGTTGAGTTTTCAGTAAACACTTGGCTCAAATATCATCTTGTCTAATGATTTTAGTCCAATTCAACAAACTCATTGTTCCCATGAGGACAGACACCAGAATCTCAATCAGTTCCTGATGGATAAAAGAATCATTGTGTTACCCAGGAGAAAACTAATACGGCCATGACTATATCAGGGTAAAATTGCTAGCGTTACATCACTTACCTAGAAACTTAAAAACATTTAATAAACATTTACAAGCAACCATTATTTGAATTGTAAGGGACATTAAGATCTCAGTAGTTAACAGTTACAATCCCGTAACATACATATCGTTGGCGTAGCGGTAAGGACGCTCGCCCCCACATGCACATTGTTCGGGGTTCGATCCCCGGCCACCGACTCACTCGTTTACCTCGCTAAGCCAGAAATAATGCTGGTAAAGAGGAAAGGTTGGTCATGAGGCTAGCAACCTCATCCTGTAAAAATAATCACCACTGCTACAGAAACTTCAAGCCACTAGCTTGAAGTCCTATGTTCCACTGGGGAACGTGAAGGAAAAAAAACACATCGAACATTAAAACATCGACGAACGAATAAGTAAATGAAAAAAGAAATAAGCTCTAAACCAGCTTTTAACTTGATAGTTAACAACCGTTTACAAATCATGCATTATAGAGATCGTTATAGATTACGATAGTCATATATGGTTTGTCAAAAAACATACAGCTCTAAGATCCCCTCCCCTTTCTATCTATATATTTCAGTATTTTCTATTGAGTTATTCTGCTTCGTTTGTTCAATATCCATTTACAGGGTGGATATTACTGTTTATGTTATGCTTATCAAAACTGTACAACCTGAATAATTCGAGTTCGTTTACGACGTAAGGTAGAAAAAAATAACCTATCACAATAACACAAACAATTTCAACTGAAAAGTACAAAAACTTACTTTTTAGTGTTTTTATAGCAATATCAATGTGTGAGACAGCAGTTGTGCAGTTATTCCCATGATTTGGATTACGTAACTTTCCTTTATATACAATTCCATAAGTACCTTCACCAACAATAATATCTTCTTCAAGAATGAATGACGATCTTGGTGTAAATGCATTAGGATTAGAAGATAAATAGTGACGTAACCAATTCATTAATAAGATATGAAAGTGACAAATAATATTTTGTTCATGCGATAAATACTTCATTTGTTGATGAAGTAATTTCTGTGACAATAATGTTAACGTCTCCATAATCCAATTGTCTAAAGTCGTGTTGCTGGCAGTTGTAGTAGTAGTAGTACTAGCACTAGTATTAGGATCAGTGAAAGTAGTAGTGGATAATGGAGATGAATCGAATGGTGATGTGGACGACGACGACGACGATGAGGATGAAGGAAATAGAAGTGATTGACTTTGTGATGGATCACCGTACAGTATATTAATTCTATGCGTAACATTAACACGTTTTGGCTTTACATGTTTATCCTTGAAGTCAATTGGTAAAGAGACAATTGTTCGCTTTGACCTACGCTTAGCACGTAGACAAAATATCATAGACAAGGGGATAGTTGAGACAGTAACAAACAGAATCACCCAAATTAGTATAGGAGGCAGAAATTTGTATATAAAGTCTGTTATAAGAATAAAAGAAATCAGGTAAAAAGACTGAATAATAATTGTAGTTGACTAAAAGAACAAAATATTGAAGAAAATAACAGAGAAACTATTTATCTGATTTGTTAACCGCTTAACATCTGAAATTGTCTGAAAACGCTAATTACCAGGGAGGGATGAAATAAGCTATAACATTAACTATGGATCTCTAAACTATCATGAAAAGAATACCTTTCACTGATGTTATATCGCATTGAAATTCGTTTTTAAATAAATGTACTTCAACAAGCATATATATATATATATATATATATATGTATACATAGGTGCCTACGCTCTATCTCCCGTGTGAAGTGGTATAATAAGGTGAGCAGTATTGAGGTTAGACTGCGGTCGAGTTCTAGGTAAGCAGGGGAAATCAATAGACGAGGATGTAAAATTACATCGACTAAGATGGTTAGGACATGTGTTACGTATGCCTAGTCATCACCTTCCTCGACCGATAGGCAGTGTTAGGTGATATAAGGTCAGGCTGGAAAAGAGCTAGCGGCAGTCTAACCAAAACATGGCACCAGTTAATGAAATCTACAACAGTTAGTTTAAGTCACGTAGGAAGATGTAGACTTCCTGACTGGTTGGGGTCCTCGAGACGATAAAAACCAATGGATGACAACAAATGGTGATATGGCTCAAAATCGTTCTCAATGGCTAGTGCAGATGCATTCACTCCTTGTGACCTATGATTTCCAATGAAACTATATTGTTCTTCGTTATTACTATTCCTTTTGTCTCACATCTCTGTTCACTGTCTCTATTATGCATTTCTTCTACCTTCTTCTCTTGCTTTGTGTGCTACAAAGAGTGTGGCGACTTCAACTGCCGCACATATGTGCAAAGTTCTATGTCGAAAACAGACAGACATACATATACAACGTTGGACAGTATATATGAGATAACCTCAGCACCTCAAAAGTTTCTCATACCAATCAGCTTTAAACATTAGTAAAATGAAATTTAATTCAGAAAGCTAGAGAAATATGCTTTCCTAATGTGTGTGTATGTATGTTGCAGTATATTTCATAACTAACATTAATGTGAAGTAATTTTCAGTAGTTTGGTTAAATGTTACCGGCAATATGTGTATACACAAAGAACACTATTGTAGGTTTCTACTACAGTTGAAAAGTATTAGGCTGAGACGTATATAGTCAGCCTTGAGGTACAATGAAGGCACCCAAGGGAAACCGTATAACACGCTAAGTGCCCTGATTGACAGTCTAAAGGCTGTGTGGAAATACAGGGTCTGTTAACTGTGCCTACACTGACATAATAGGAAAACTATGAATAAGTAAATATTCTCTGTACTTTATATTGTCAGCTGTTCCTTCCCCTGTCTCTCTGTCTCTCCCTCCTAGTTCCATTTTCATAGTGTCTGCTCTTGTTGTTAGATTCTTAATAGTACGCCTTTAAAAGAACTAAATCGAAGTAAAGCATTAATTGCCACTACTACCGAACTCACTATCAGTATTAATTTATATTTTGTTATGCAATTATTTATTCAGACAATGACTATAAGTATCAGTTTGTATCAATAATGATCTTCCAGTAATTATCAATAATTCTTTCAGAGTATAATCAAGTATAGCTATCTTACAATAAGTTACTTTTAGGGCTTATTCGTTTCCAAATAAAAATGGTCATATAAATGTAGTAATATTCGGAATTGATCATTTTAACGACGTGCAACAAAGATGAGGATGTTAAAGCCACTCAGAATCAGAAAAGCAAAGCAGGAGTTCATTGCTCTCAATATCAGGGTAGAAATCTGCTGCATTCAGAACACGGGACAAGATCAAGATTTTCAACACTCATGTTAAGCTATTTTCTCTATATGTTACATACACATGGTACACACTAAAAGCGTTCCCATCATGCTTCAGACTTTCATCAACAGCTGCCTAGACTGCCCAAACACCGAAGATCAGATGGCAGGCCAGAAAGCTTAAGTAATAAGGAGCTCTGGTAATGAAAAAAGCAAGAATGAATCACCCAACAAATCTGAAGAAGCAAGTAGAGATGGATTGGACATACTCTGAGGAGACCGTTGAGTGAAATCTCCCGCCTGACGAATGACAAACGCTCAGCTTGGGGACACGAGGGTGACATGGAGGAGAGATCGTGTTAGATGAGAGCTTATTGTCAGTCATGGAGCCAGCTAGAGAGAACTTCAGATAACAGAGCGATACTGCTGTTCCATGTTCCCTTAAGAACCCAAGGGAATAATAAGGACGGAAAAACATGGATAACTGGCCTCGATACAATGGAATTACTTGGTCAACGTGAATAACCTCAGTCTAAATCATTTTCTACATTTTACATAATTTAACTACTTGCAAGTAGTCAGTCAGACCTTAATTCAATATTTTGCTTGGAAAGTGATAGACAATTCGACAAATACTACTACTAAACAATCATTTCACTATGATGACATCTATGCAGTATTTTTAAGAATGCTTACCTAAGCAATCTTTGTAAGATTAATGCTATGCGGTAATCTGGTTCAGTCAACCAACTTGATTGGATGTACCACAGAATCTCAATGCAATCTCAATTAAGATAAGTTACATTTCGTGTTCAACTGAATAGCGTAAAAAACCGTTTGCTTCCACTATTCTGGTGAGTTAACTACTACTACTACTGCAGTGCTGGAGAAAATCCACCAAACACGCATGATATCTGCAATATTGATGTGTTCTGAAATCACCTGACGCCAACATTTCGACTACTAAGTGTTTTTTAACTGTATTAATAAATTAAGATGTGAGGTAAGAAAATCTGTGACACGCTCACAGGCTCACTGTTGAATTTCAGTTACAGATTTCACCACCTGATATAAACTGTCAGTTAGCTCCCCTAAAGTGAATTTTAAAATCTTAGTCCTTTTATTAACTAACGACATTCGATTGGATTATTCCATAGATTACACCCAGTAAATCTGAACCTTAAAAAAAACGACATAACAGTCCAACGTCATTAGGATATCCTCAATTTTTAACTAGGCTACTCAGTAAATGTGTTCCGAACTGTTTATCGCAGCAATCAACACACGAGTAAAGTTCAACTTGATAAGTCGGCCTAAAAAATGAAGCTTTACTACTAAAGTTCAGGCAGATAAGTAGTGTCATTTGGCCCTCAGGTAATGTAAAGGCTGACTCACATGTGCTGAAATTTCACTAATACAAAGAATCTTGACGTACTTCAGAATTTTAAACTTGTCATGATAAAGTAAGTATGCGTAGGGTATGACAATGTCTTGTGGGAGAAATTGAATTACAACTTTATACATTTGTACACAACGCTTAAGTATAAAGTTATCTTTCTTTCACATATCACATATTGTATGCATACACATTTTCTCATGAATATGAATATAAATGCATTTAGACTAAACAATGGTCACACCATTAAACTCATTCTAGTTATTCAGTTTATTAGATCTATCAATCTATGATAAAGAGCACGTCTCAGCATGATCTAGTGCACTTTTAAGTGATGATAATAAACTCATCTACTCCATTCTACTTAACACAGGTTGGACAAAATAAACCATAGGTATGTGATTATTCTTCCTACAACGACTTACTTTCTGGACCAAGAGTCGTTACCATTGTCATATGATGTGGACACTATGAAAATATTTCCAATGTAGAATATAAAGCCTATGCACCCTCTATGAAGTATGCGTATAACCTGTTTGAACAGACAATCCCACAATTCTGAACTAAGGATGTAGGTGAACACACACAAGGAACGGGTTGATGGTATACTTATGCAAACGCCCCCGCATCCAGACGAATAGGTCTAAACACAAATTGGACACATCCTCAATAAGCTATAAATAAACTGCACTGAAAGGAGCGTTAAACAGACACTTATTGGACCCGTAGTACTGTAGGTATGATCACTAGAGTTGAGGGATTACAATTAGGCGAGTGGGGACTGACCTTTTAACTCATTTAGGTGATCTTTTAAAAAAAAAGAACCTGAATTCAGAACCATACATGTCTGATCATGTTTGTGACCTTATTTTTTTCAGCTCCACAATGCCAAAATATTCAAAGAGATCATACAGAAATTCAATGTATTTTAAGTATTTTGCTGATAGATTGATTAGAGGCTATGATAATATTCTATTCAAAATTGGGATACGCTATGTCCGCTATTAACTGTGTTAACGCGATGTGATGATAGGATTTGATACATCCGTTTTTCGGAGATTCATCTATTCGTCATGGTTTTAACTGTTTGCTGAAGTAATTATTTTGTACATTGCAGATAAGAGAAACAAAATTAGTCATACTAAAACAACATTTGAAGTAATAGCTGGGTTAAACAGCGATGAAATGATCTCACCAATTTAGTACTCGGTTGATGAAGAGTCCTAGAATAGGATGAAACAGCTTCTGTCCGGTACTCCCAGGTTTTTCAAGGTTTTTTTCTAACCTATGTCAGTTCATGATGAAATCCTGTATAACTAAAATACTAAGGTAACATTACTAAACTGTTTCCTTTTTTGTACACACTAAGTGAAGGTAAATCGACTCGCTGTCATTGTTTTCTAAACATCATTGCTTCTTTGAGTGGTTACAGCTTTGGGCTACAGATCGGTGTATTTACTCGTCCGTATATGGAATGTGATCACCTATGGCGTATTCCAAGAAGTTGCTTTACTTATATTCTAAGCTTCTTTCCACACAATTTTAATGATGATGACTAGCAGTGGAATCTAGGGTTCGCACTTTGTCTCACTTCGGACTCGTCACCTGGATGTACCTGCATTCCCAAGTGAGTGTAGTGTTCCCCCCACTGAGGTTTGAACTCAGTGCCCATCGTTTCTTTCCAAACGCTTCTCACTATCCTTTTGATGTGTATGTAGCTACCGATATTGCGTGTGAAGTGGTAAAAGCGTGCAAGAGGGGGATCAGGGATTTCTAACACCACATGCGAAACAAACAGATTACTTTATATTACGTAATATTAGTAGTGATAAGAGGGTGAACTGAATAACTATATGAATTTGTGTCGTCTCCATTACAAAATAACATTTGAAATTACCACATATATTTAATATTTGAGACCCGACCCGAGGAATTTTAGGTGTTTGCGCTATCGTAATGTTTTCCCAATTCACTTATGTTATTTCAACTGTATATTTCGCTGCCATAAAAACCCTCTCACACTTACCAATACATTCACAGACAATGGCACTTTATGTTTTAAAGTCTAAGTCTTTGACTGTTCACACTGAATTTTACAATATATATATATACCTTACTTCTCACATAGCATGGCCAAAGGGAATTAATTAGTAGGCAGGCCAACCATAAATTAGCAAACACTATTTTAATTCAATGTAAAGTTATACTCATGTATTTTAATAAACTATAACATGCATATATGTACAGATTGAAAAAGGGGTGAAATACCTAAGAATAAAAAATATGAACCACTTGTAAAATAAATAAATAAATTGCATGGAAAATTGTACTCACCTAATTTTGAACAATCCATAACTGTTATACTGATATTTTTATAAAGAAAAGCATTTTTGCATACGTACATTCCACTATTCAATAAAGATAAGTTTGTTATTTTCAGTGTAATACTGTTATCAAATTGTACATATCTCTTGTCGTTATTGTTGAACATATCAGAAACTTTTGAATACTTATTTTAGTGGATATAAATAAAAAAAATACAAATAAAAGACATTTACTGTATAAGATAATATAATGTAGACAAATGTAGATTCAGAAGATTTCTTTTTAAGTTTAATATATTTACATGAATTTTTATAGGTGCGTCGATGGTCGCAGCAGTGGTAGAATATACTGGTTAACCTAAATAATCGGTCCGGGGGGTTCGATCCCCGACCGACGAACTCCTTAACCTAGCTTAGCCGGTAGCAAGCCTGGTAGAGAGAAAATCGAGCATGAAGCTAGCAACCCCATCTCGTACAAGAAAAACACCACTGTTACTGAAACTTCACAGCTCTTGCTTGAAGCTCACTGTCCCCCCCCCCCACTGGGAACGTAAAGAAATACAAAATATACTTAAATTTTAACATTATTAGCCTAATAATGATGCGATCAATTTACCTAAAACCAACAATTGTGAGGCATTCTTCCTGACTGGATTATAATAACAACAAATACTGCAACTTAGAATGATGATTGCCCAGAGAAGAAAACATCAAAAGTTTCGAGCAATACTGGCAGTGTGTATTATTATAAAATGATATGACATTCATAGAAATCTCATCACACATCAACTGCGTAGTGATAACTAGAGAAATTAGAGTGGAACCAGGGTGAAAGTTTTCTTCAAGTCTATCCGAGGTGAAGAAAATTCCTCTTAGTTGTTATCCTTTCAAATTTAAGAGATAAAGTGGATCGACTCAGTTATAATCCGTAATTCCTGCAAATAAATTCTTTTCAGCTTTGGTATCATGGGTTGATATTAGTCAAGGAACTATTGAAAACTGAGGAGAACCAGACAGCTGTTTCGCCCTAGCTCGAGACTCTTCGTCAGTCGGCATCCACAGTCGAACTCAGGACATTCCAAATTACAAGGCCGGCTCGTCGACTATTCAGCCAATAGGAGAGAATCCATTGGTTCATGAATTCTAACCTCTGTCAACTGAAATAAATGCCTAAAAACTAATTTTTGAAACGACGCTAACCTATATCACCAACTGATGAAGGATTTGAACCATAGTTATGATACATTCCGGATACGACAAAACATATTTGAAGGCTACAGTGTTTAGAGCTTTTAATTACCCGCTAGGCTGATGGTGGTGCACAAATTCAGTTCGTTCCCCGAGTTGATGTTACTATAAAGAATTTCATTTTAGATTGCATATTATCAGGAAATTTACCATCCGTGATAATACACTAAGGATTATAATCAAACATCAATTCTAGGAAATTAACTCAGAATAAATGTAGTCTACACTTTTTCATTACTTGTCTATTGGAAGATGTCCATATAATTTTGTCGTCCTCAAATATACATAGTATTTTGAATAAATAACCCCATTCAAGGAATCGTATATTATAAACATTGATTTTTTACTTATTTTAATTTCTTACTCGTATTTTACATTAAAAACGCTGCGTCCTGAATTGTGCTACTTTCTCTCCATATATATATATATATATATATATATATATATATATATGATGGGAATGGTAAACTTTAAATTATGTGAGGTGTTTCTCTAAGCATTGTGCTCACTTCAAATTGATCCACGTGAGTCGATAACAGACAATTGAGTCTTAATGCTATGTGTTAGCATGAGGTTGATAAACTTATCATATCAGATACAGACGTTAACAACGAAATGTGAAAAATAGAAATGGTAGAACATAAAACAAAGAAAGTAATTACTTTTAGGAGTTTCGACTGTTCACCCAATTTGCCAAAATACCAGATTTCCAGCTGACTTGTAGATTTTGGGATTTCACAGACTAAAGTAACTTCCTCTGACAAGCAAGCTATTCTTTTTAGTGGATAAAAAGAGAACTCATCATAAGTAGACAGAATAAGCGCTGATAAATTCAAGTGTTGTCTTAGATTTACTGAGCTTTCTCCCATAGACATGTCTGAATATGAGTCTTCATAGTCTACACTACTTGAATTTGTTCCACTTGGTAAACGCAATTCATCAATCAATTCAAATTTCGGTGGCTCAAAGTCATCAAAGTCTGTATCACTAGGAGCGAAAAATTTGAAAAAAAAATCAAATACTTCAGCAGACAGTAACAAGCAGATATGCACAAATTCTGAGAAACGGATTGATTCTAGGCAATGACCATTATGAAAACAGTGTTAATGACATGGTCTTTTGATGATGAAAGAAATCAGCCTTTTCGCAAACAATTTCGAGTTGGACGATTTTAAGGAGACTCTCAAAAATACGTTGTTAGGATTCCAGTTTAAAAACTCTTAGTCTTACGATTTTATCATTATTATACTGACCAAGCAAAGTTAATTTTTATACCTTTTGCTGGAAGCAGTATACATCCTTATGTGTCAGTCACTTCACAGTTCAGAACTCAACTACTAAGGTCTGCCTATTGACTGAAATTTACCACGTGTGTAGTGTGACCACTGAAAGCAGTATGACTTTAAATCGCAGTGCGATTCGGTATTACGAGTCAATTTCCAAGGTACACTACAACTAAATTACGTGCTTACTAAAACATGTATGCACATCTACAACTCGTTAAAAACATAGCTAACCCTTACAAACGAAACTATAGAAAAACCACAAGGAAACTCATGTTCTTTCACCCTCCCAAGATGGAACCATATCGTCCACCACGAAATCAAAAACTTGCCACTAAATTATTTTCATGACGGGACTATTTCCGATAACTTATTCGACTGATATTTGGACAAAAATGCGTGAAGTCCATACTACTACTATTCTTTTTGCCTCATATCGCTATTTATTGTCTCTACTTTACATTTCTTTTTACTTCCTTCTCTTGCTTTGTTTACTACATGAAGCGTGGTGACCCGAGCTGCTGCACATCGGTGTAAAGTTCTACGTTGAAACTAGTCAGTCAGAACTCCGTACTACACTTTTCAAAATGATAGGAGACGCGGAACACATCAAAGTTGAAATTCTTTTTGACATCTGAATCACAAAAGCCTATATTAAGTGTAAGGTACAAATAAATTAACAATCTTCAAAAATGAAAGTGATCTTACTAGGACCTATTCAGTAAAGCATTGAAAAAGTTCTGAAACTTTCAAAATTAGAGACAAATTTATTTTTATATTCAATGATCAGAAATACCGCCAGAATTTTTAACATAATCCACTTTCGAGAGGTAAAACTCATGGTGATCTTATAGCAAGCTAGAGAACAGCTCAGAATGCAAAGTACCTATAAATTCCAAATACAATTTGATTGTGTTCTTACTGATATAAAATGCAATTCTCAAAATACAGTTTTATTCTATCGATAAATTGGGGTTATTTCAGTTTAACAATGTATTTTAAGACAAAACACGTTACCCGTACATATTAGAAATACTTTTTCCGGTTTTAATAGCCTACACTACATTTTAACAACTGCAAATAGAAAGAGTAAGTCTTTCATATTTTCCTACAAAGTCAATACTCCTTTAAAAGATGTACGTAACATTAGTAAACAGGGCCACATTAAAACTGAAAGTTTGGGAAACCCTTTACGTTCCTAGAATCAGAGTCCATTCTATTATTCTGATACAGGTTCACTTGTATTGGTTACACGACTTAAGTCAAAAATGTAAGTCTACTTTTTAGGATCACAGTTTAGTATAGATTTACTTCAGAAAGTTATCATTTGCAACTAACATTTAAATGAAATCTCACCTTAAATCAAATGCGAATAGGTGTGTCAATTTTTGGAGTACTGTGTATGAGTTACTAATGGCTACGTTTCTATTATTTGGCGTTCGAACAATGCAATCGAATGTATCTGTTCCACTGATTGAGTGAATTGTTATTTCCATTACATAGCAGATGCCCGATAGGTTGCGTTGCGTTTCCTCAATAGAATTGCAATCTATAGTTCTGGGCTAAAATGAAAAAGCAGACAAAGTGAATTCTATTTAGTGTAAGATAACTTTTCCAAACTGCTGGAGTCTTTTATCTTAGACTGGCTAAACTAACACAACCCACTTTCATGAATAGTGGTTGGGTTAGTCAAACAGTTTTAATCAACAAATTCGGCTTAGGCTAGGTAAAAAAGGAAGAATCCATTTACGAAGTAGTTCAAAATAAATCATACGTAGCTAATATTTTCTTCAAGAGACAAATGTGTATAACTTATGTTTGTGTTCCTAGTGGGCTATGATCACAACGCTAATCATTTGTTCCAAAAATATATGGTGTCATCTTGACATCAGGTACAGAAGTAGTCTGTTCCGAAAACCCCACATCTATATACAATAAACTATACAATACTTTGTGACTACTGACAGGATTTTACCCATCGACACTTAATTAAACGTATCAAATACCAATATGCAATGACGCCATGATGACACTTGTCTGGTCTTCAACTTCTCGTCCTGATGTTGTTAGGCGTTTAAAACATTTTATCGTAAGAGTAGCTCGATCCAAGTATGCGATACACCAACCACCGAAAGTATGTGTATTAATGTTTGTTGTAATGTAATATCCAACAGGCAATTCCACCAGAAATACTTAGACCTACAGAAACAAGGCACTTATTATCTTCGATAAGCGATTATTACTTTAAGTCTGACAACTTGAAAAGTTAACGCAGGCTGGGAAAATACGGGTAATTGCAAAACTCTGCACAAGAGTCCACGTTGCTACACTCCAGAAAAGCAGGGAAAATGATACATAACTACCGTCGGACTCTTCATATGACAATAAAAACGAACAAACATCGGAAAAACCTAGCAATAAATATCATAACCTATAAAAAGACATTTCCAGTAAAGATTTACTTTGCGATGGTTATAAATGCCATCCTCATGAGTGATGACTGAAACAACATCTTCAGTCAACGGATGGATACACAGAGTTAAAACATCACATACCACCGGAGATAGGTTGCTTATGCAGACTTCCTTTGTCCGAAAACAAGGTCCACTAATCTATACAACTACCAGTACAAAACTATATGGCATAACAGCAAAAGTAAAATGACTCATATAAGAACAAAACATTAAAATAGGCTACTTTACGTTTGTAAAGATATAGCAGCAAAATTGTAACGCGGTTCATAGAGTAACATATTATCAGAACGGATAATTAGGCTGGACAAATATTTTGAGTGTACTTTTTAAAATCAATCAAATACCTTTTTCAATGAATCTTTCACGTTTAGCTCATCATGATCACGAGGAAGTCCCCACTCTGCAACAGGGACAATAGATTTATTCATGAAGTAGAAAAAGCACGCCAGCCTTAGCGGTTCTTTAACAAACTCATAGAATGCAGGTGTATTTTTCATCTTGGGATGCCAGTAAGGTCTGTCTATTAAAATCAAGAATATGTGGGAACAAATGTAAATACCTCGTTCATTTTCTTCTGAATCAGGAACAGAATTTTCGTGAACCGCTTTATAATAAGGCTCAGGATCTGTAAAAATACAAACGTCGACTCTTTAATTACCATTTACAACCAGACTAATCGAAACGCATGCTTCAGATTCATAGAAGGCATCATAACACGTATATATACCAGCGTCCCCACGTCTGAGGTCAAATATTTTGAGTGTGTCTCCCGAAATCAAAATTTTCCCATGCCTTAAAAGCTAGAAGCTTTAAATTCACACTTACTTGTTAGATATTGAAGACGAATTTAAAGTCCACATTGCTTTCGAAAAACCGCACTCACAGCGAAGAACTACAGTTCGATACATCGTCTGCTGCACATAATCAATACCAGATGCAAAGTTGAAACCCATTATTAACAAACAATAGTTTATTAATTCATTTACAAACAACATTCGAACAATCTTATACAACCACAGTATGTTAGTACACAGTTCAATCAGCACATCAAGGACGTTTTCCCCCGAAAGACACACCAAGAGGTCAGGAAGCAGTTAAACAAAAGCTTCACCCTTCTATGTTCAATTTTTTCCTTTCAATCAGGCTTAGATGTAAAGGAAAGATTCCTCACAACTGAAGCTCTGTTGTTTGTTCCTAAAGTAGTAGTTTATCACGCAGAAGCTTGGGGATGAGTAGCGAAATAATCGTTGGACATTGTTTACGTGAATCAGTTTCATGCTTTTCAAAATTGTCAATCCTCTGAAGCTGATAACCACAGGTAGGAAGTTAAGAAACAAGGATAATTCTCACGAACGTCTGACAATTTAATACATTTCACACCCTCAGACAATGTTATAAATGCTATGTTTCTGCGTAAGTTACTGGTTCGGGGGCTATGCAAAAAAATTTAGAGATAATAACTGAAGCAATTCTGGATACAAACCAAACTGGAATCGCAAAATATCCTTCTATAACATAAGCTGTGAAATATCTGTCAGTGGTTGCTCATGAAGTGGAAATGTAGGATGCAGTTCGCACTCAAAAACTCCTATATTGATAGTATGTTCAGTAGCTAACATGGAATCTAGGTTGAATCAGCCAATGGGGACTTTCTCCACTATATTTAGATCAGTGGAGGTGGTTATTTGGTGAAGGGATTGCTGAAAACCCTTCGTTAGTAGTAAATAACGAGTTATTACATAATCAAGAAATTTGTAAAATAGTGATGACTAAGAATGATCACGTAAAATACAAAAACGTTGATAGGACTAGCTAGAATTGTAAAAATAACGAAATCGAAAGACAGTTACAAGGGGAGGAGAAGCATCGTTTTCAAAAACGTAATACGCATTGTGTGGTTATTCATGGTTAAGAAAGTGGTTGTGACAGATTTAGCTTGCCCAGATGAACGCTGATTGCCTCTGTTGTATGTAAAAGCTGTATGCTTAGACCACGTGAAAGGTTGGTTGACATACGATAAATAACTTTCAAAGCTTAGTTCAAGTCGACTTGATGTCCAGGATCGACGAGATGAACTAATACTGAGCTGCGTGTAGCTTTATTCGGACCTTCGCCAAACCAAGATGACAGTTATTTTACGACATGGGTATTAGTGTCGTTTGACCACCTGGAGATCAAAACACTTTCGAAAACAGAGCACTGCACAGCTCAGTGAAACCAACAGGTGCCTATGGATCAACAGAAAAGCCCGCAAAATTATGTAATTCTGTCTATTGTTGTTAATCTAAGGTTCAAGTCTTCGAGTAGATCATAAATCATTAACAATAGCCATGGCTTTACTCTGCAACCTTAAGAAAATTGAACATGCAGCAGGAAACTGTTAATCGAGCAAAAATCATTTACAAAATTCTCAGAAGAGGTGTCATTAAAAGCAAAGTTTACAGGAAAATGTTAGATCGAAAAAGCCCTACTACTTGAAAGAACAGAAAAGAAATGTTAGGCAAAATGCACTCCAGGGGGATAAATAACTGAACCCCGTTAATTTAAGTATTAGGGCTGGTGAAGTGCATATTCTTTAAGTTGTGTTTGGAGATAATAGTTTTTATGGAGAAAATTCAATTATTTACTGGATACTCAAATCTGAAAACCCCGCAGTAGCATAGTCGAGACATGTGTTTCTCTCATACATGATAGTAAAAGTAAAAATGACATATTTTACATCCCTGGAATGTGTACATTTGCCCATCGCCTCACCTGTCAACAATTCATTTCTGAATGACCTCAGAGTCCTTCTAAAGAACATACCTGAGGACGTTTACGACAAGGGAGGCTGAGAAAGAGTGGTAAATGGTAAGTGATTCGTGACAACAGATTGTGGTTAAATGATACGGAAAAACCCCAAGACATAACAACTAACAATAGGGCTCATTTCGGAAACTAGAAACAGATTGCATCAGGTGGTAGGTTATCGTCAAAACGATCCTGGATCCGAATTCTGCGTCGGAACACTAAAACCAAAGGAAAAATCACATTTGCGCCCGCATCTAAGGAAAAGCGTGTTAAAAATTATCACAAAAATTCAGTCCAATCCGTAATACAGTGAGACGGTCTAATTTTGAAAGGTCACATAAGTATATTGTATGTAAAAGCAGATTTTATCACTTGACTATCAGTCAGTCGTCCCAAAACTTTTCTAGATTTCTTCTCTGAATTTCCATCCCTCGGGATAACCCACCACTCTATATTTCAAATAATTTAAGTTCTTGGTCTCATGTGAATTAAAAGTAGGTATATCATTTTTGTGTGTGTAGTGTTAATGGAATTCATGGTGAACTTAGTCGATCAAGTGAACTCGAACGGTTTTCAAAACCCTGATAGAGAACCGAATGGACTGATATGAGCCAGTATCAGTGGTAAAGGGATTTTTCCCAAAGACATTGTGACGAAGAATGTTTATCGATAAGGCTGCAAATTTTCAGGTCGTGGGTCGGCAAATGTAATAATAATAGTTTACTTTATTCCGAAAACAGTACTTCTGATACATAATGGAATTTTCAGCATTAATCACAATATTGCATCTAATATCCTCAAATTATAAATAAAATTAGTCACATAGAAAAACTTCCACATTTACAATACGGGGAATGTCAGAAAAATTCAGTATGTAGAATGGAAATAATAATAATAACCGCTAAGGCAATGATAATAATACAAGTGAAAAATTGCCGTGAGATTTTTACGATTTCTAGAATATGGAATCCCCTTGAAATCTTGCCACACAAACGCCACTTGCTAGAATGACTCTTTCAGAATGCAACGTGACCATAGCACCACCTCACGATACTCTACGCACATCCTCTTATCTACTCAACACCAATCACCCCTGCAATCGCTTGTCACTCATTCTGCCTCAGTTCTAGTACCGGTGACGTATGCGAGTCTCAGTCGTTTACACTCTCTCTTCCCGGCGTGTGGGACCGCAGCTAATCATTATCTCCGTGTGCATATCATTCTCAGCAATAGCCTCCTCGGCGTATACGACCCATCTGCTGTCTCTAACATCAATCAATTTATTCATGGATGTAGAAGACCAGAAACAACTTCAGAAGTAATCACGACGAAAATTATAAAAAATCATGCAATAACAAGAAGATACGAAAACAACAAGTAAACACAATGAATCCAAAAAACACCAATTGCTATGACACACCACACGTATATACAAACTGTCCACAAAAACTCGCGGATCATGTCTTGATGGAATTCCTTTGAAGAATCGCAGGACTTAAACCAGTACGCTTACAACCCTTCTCACGTTGACGATTGTAAGTTGTGGAATGTCCGGACACAAACAAGATTAACCAACAATTACGATAATTGGAACTCACACAATTATTTAACACAAACATATGTACAACCAACACATCAAATGTTGTGTATTCTGGCACGACACACTACCCTTGAAGAACTGTAGGACTTACAGCAGTACGCCTACATTCCTTCTCAGGTTGATGATCCAAGTGGAAGTCGTCCGGACATAAACAGAATTACCAACAGATAGATGAAAGATGATATCACTTCAGTATATACAATATGAACATATGTACAAAATCACACACCAATCACATTGGACTGCTCATTGATGCGCTACCCTTTGAAGAACTGTAGGACTTACAGCAGTACGCCTACAACCCTTCTCAGGTTGACGCTCTAGGTTGGAAAATCGTCGCAGAGTTCATTTACTGACTTCCCGCTATCAGCTATATCCTCAAATCTGAACGGTAACACGCTCATGTCATTGTATCGTAGAATATAGATGACGAACAAACACACGACGTATCTGGTCAACCAAGCGTCGGCACAGAGTAATTTACACCGAAGATAATAACATTCAAATAGTAACTTGAAACTTGAAATGCCTTTATTCGTGCAAGTCAATTTAACAATTACCCTCTCATACACACTTGGCTTATCCTCATTAAACGAAGCAATATCTTTCGTCTTTTCAAACGCACCAATACTATCATAGTCATTGCATAAGGCACGTGAGTTGATGGGCGTCTGTTTCATTGTGGATGACAACACCAACGATGACTGAGTGACACAAGGTGATGAACTTAGCGGTGGATCAGAAGCTGTTCATTTTCGGCTTTCAGATAGTTGTCCAACTGCAAGATTACAACCACTGTCAATGTAGTTGAAGATTGAACGATCAATTCTTGGTTTTTTGCTTAAAACCAACTTCCCCAATTTTCGCGGAGGCATCAATACGACAGTCATCGTCTCATCGGTCGCTGTTCAGAAAGAAGAGTGAAACATCGTCAGAAGTAATACAATGATTTATTATTGTAATATTCGTTTTCAGACCTTAGTTCACTTATTCTTTTTATATGTTGGTGTAACAATAAAGAAATCTCAAGCGGCCAATCGGTGTTTTGGTTTTTTCGTCCGTTATAACTAAGCGTTTCTGAAATCTTCAAGGAACAGCAAGGGCCCGAGCGTAGCGAGAGCTGGGCATTAACGGTTTATGAGAAGTGATTGACAACCACTGCTGCCTTTCACTACTACTTCGGGTTTAGCACTACCATCTGATGATAGGTGGGCTACACGCTGGTCAATTACACTGACTGTCTCACAAGTATGCACACCTTCTGGAACTGCATCTGCGTTCAATTCTACTTCACGTTGTCGTTGTACAGAAGGTTTATTTAACTTAGCAGTAGTAGGCATTCCCCTCATTTCATCATGATCAACCAAAGACAAATCTGCACTATCATAATCATTATCACAAATATTCAATTTACCATAATCTGTCTGGTCGACTTCATCATTTTCAAACTCTTTATTAACAAAAGTGGATGATCTGTGTTCCTCTTCACAAATCCCTAAAGATTTCATACCTTCACTCTTGTGTAAATAATAGCCCATTTCCAGGTTTTAACATAAAAGATGTTTGTCAGCCACGTCTTGTAAACCGTCAATGCCCAGCCCTTGCTACGCTGGGACTCACGCTGTTCCTTGAAGTTTCTCAGAAACGCTTAGCAATAACGGACGCAAAACCAAAACACCGATTGGCTACTCGAGAATTCTTTATTGTAACACCAACATATAGCCAACTTTAAAATGAAGCTTTAAACTAAGATTCACAACTAAGGTCTATGAACAAATATTACAATAATGAATCACAATATTACTTCTGACAGTTTTGGTCTGACTTCTTTCTGAACAGCGACCGATGAGACGATGACTGTCTGATTGATGCCTCCGTGAAAATTGGGGAAGTTGGTTTTGAGCAAACAACCATGAATTGATCGTTCAATCTTCAATTGCTGTCAATGGAGTTGAAGACTGAACGATCAATTCTTGGTTGTTTGCTTAAAATCAACCTCCCCAATTTTCGCGGAGGCATCAATACGACAGTCATCGTCTCATCGGTCGCTGTTCAGAAAGAAGAGTGAAACATCGTCAGAAGTAATACAATGATTTATTATTGTAATATTCGTTTTCAGACCTTAGTTCACCTATTCATTTTATATGTTGGTGTAACAATAAAGAAATCTCAAGCGGCCAATCGGTGTTTTGGTTTTTTCGTCCGTTATAACTAAGCGTTTCTGAAATCTTCAAGGAACAGCATGGGCCCGAGCGTAGTGAGAGCTGGGCATTAACGGTTTACGAGACGTGATTGACAGTTTCTGACGATAGAAACAGATCTGGCGGATTGAAACAGTTGGTGAAAGTTTGGATAGTCGCCATTCATCTTTCCTGGTGCCGGTCAAGTCCTCTTTGAACAAGCAATATCCGGAACTTTCTTGGAATTGAGTCAAGTTCAACAATGCCTGGGTCAAAGAAGGGACAGAGTGTCTTGGATGCAAACAGGAAAGTAAGTCATGGTGACTTGTCTGTTACTTGTAACGATGTGTCTGATGTTCAACATGACATGGTTGATGTTACTGTTTCGCCGTTCAGGGATAATAGGAACATCAAACTCCCTAAATTAGAACCACGGTGTTTTGATGGAAACCCAGCTGATTATTTACAATTTGTAAAGGAGTTTGAGATCATGTTGAGTGGTTTTTTATTAAATGATGAAATGAAGTTAGTGTATTTGATGAGGTATTGCACTGGAATTGCTGCAAGCGCTATACAGTGCTGTAAGTTTATGAAGCCAAATGAGGGCTACTACGAGGCTATGAGCATATTACGTCAAAGGTTTGGAAGACCTTCGATGATTGCAGGGAAATTATTCGAGGCTGTTAAGGGTAATGGTGGTCAATTACAGGATGACTCCCAGGAACTCACTGAGTTTTTGGATAATTTGCTAATTTACAAGAATGGAATGATTTCGATGAATCGCATGAATGATCTCAACTCGAGTTTTATACTAGAAGTAATAGCAAGACGTCTACCTACTCGACTGCAAAGGAAGTTCGTGAAGATAAGCTCCCGTATGGAGGATGAGGGTATCGAGCCAAGGTTTGATGATATCCTGAAAATGGTAAAAGATAGCGTCAATCTATCTATGAGCAAGTTTGCCAGTATATTGAATCTCACCCCTAGAATAGAGCAGTCTGAGATCAAAATGCAATCATTGATGACGAGTAGGCCTCAGAGAGGTGGATATCGAGAAGGCTCCATGATGTATAGTAATGCATATAGACCTAGTGAGTGTAACAGGTTTCGTAGTACATCCTCAACAGATAAGTTACAAGATGCAAGACAAACACGGTTGTGTTTCACACGTTTAATAATAATAATAATATATATTCTCATTTTTTACATGAGGGACGCCAGTTTACAGGCATCATCAATTCGATAATTTACACATAATATTAATAAGCATATTTAGTAAACTTAATACAATAAAGTACATTTTTTCCCTAGCTATATAGGGTACACCAATTGTATAGGCATGCATAAATATTGTTTTAATAATAATAATATATTCCTTCCTGTTTATGCAGGAACATACCTATTGTACAGGCATGGATAAGTTATTATATAAATTACACATAATTTGATGTATAATGGACTTACAGTTTGGTTGTTCTTTCTGACATGACAGTCAGTCGGAACAGTCTGCTATAAAGTCTGTTTGTGTAGCACATAAAGAGATATAGAAATATTGTCTTCGCATTAACAAAAAACCCAGACATCACATGAATGTAATACAAATATCTGGGAAAAATAAAGCTTCAAGTCAATTCTCCTATATAACTTTATTGTGAACAGCACCCTTGGCTTAAAGTTTATTGATGTATTATATTGAGATCAGTGATATATTTATTCCATTTTTCAGCAGTCTTATCGTAGTTTCATAACAGGAAAGAAATTTGATCGTGGAGGCGAAAACTAGATAAGGTCATGTCGGGTTGTTTTACTTCATCAAATGGTCCCGAGGTCGATTCCAGAATTCCCCATTTGCGCCATTTGTGTCTGCATGGCGGACTGTACTCGTAAGTTGAGTAAAATGTTGAAAACCAGTTGCTTCTTTATTTCAGATCATGAATACTCATTTACATCGTGTCCGCCAGCTTCTTTAAATTGTAGAATTGGATCGTTCGTGGAATTTGAGTGATTATGGGATAAATGGTTTGGAATTAATCATAGCAGTTAGAATACAGTTAAACATGCAGAAAAGTACTTTTGATTCAGCAACCGGTGAATTTTTTATTCTTTTCGATCTAGTACCAGAATAACTGCGAACCATTCCATTCAATATGTTGAATAAGGCACGCAGGAGGAGATCATTACCATGGAATGAGTCAACTTGATCTGAGATGCAGCTTTCAGCATGTTTTCGTTATATCATAGATATCCAGGTTTATTGGCGCTGTAGAGGCAGTGATTTGGATTATGACGTATTTTAAAAAGTCTCCGTGCCCATTTGAAGTATACATGTGCTTTGAAAGGATTACTTTGTTGGCTCCTACCCCCACTGAGTGTTAACAACAGCTGCTGTGGGTTTATGTATCTCCTCGCCTTTTTGGATAAAACATCGCCGCATTCTTTTTGGGTAGAAGACCAGTTGGTGGATTATAAATGATATCCAAGTAACTTTTATCTTTTCATGTGGCGTTGCGGTAAGTTTCTACCTTGTTTTCTCATATTTCATTCGTATGTTGATTATGGTTCGCCCTTTGTATCAGGTAGACATAGTTTGATCGACTCTTGGTTGAATGGGTGTTATTGTCATGACTGCTGCTTTTTGTCTGGAATTATAAATAGAAGTAGTGCGTAGAAAGGTGAACTGTGAACCGGTGAGCAAGTTCAGTGATAAGCTAAATGTAAACTCCAGGTCTGACTCCGAATTGTGTGACGATAACGGTGCGGTCAAGAAGTTTGTAGTTGCAACTGGTAAGCCATTGTTGAATAGAGTGTCACAGAATAGAGTTACTGCTTCAGAGTGGAGTTCTGACTCCACAAGTTTACGAAGTATAACTAGTCAGAGTGAAGATATAAAACCTTTAATGATTTGTGAGGAGGAACCAAAATTGTCTACTTCTGTTATTAAAGAGTTTGAAAATGATGAACTTGACGGTAAAGTGAATATTCGTGATAATGATCATGATACTTCACAGTTGTCTTTGGTTGATCATGATGAAATGAGGGGAATGCCTACTACTGCTAAGTTAAATAAACCTTCTGTACAACGACAACGTGAAGTAGAATTGAACGCAGATGCAGTTCCAGAAGGTGTGCATACTTGTGAGACAGTCAGTGTAATTGACCAGCGTGTAGCCCACCTATCATCAGATGGTAGTGCTAAACCCAAAGTAGTAGTGAAAGACAGCAGTGGTGCTAATCTTGCAGTTAGACAAGCTTCTAAAGGCCGAACAAGAACAACTTCTGATCCACCGCTAAGTTCATCACCTTGTGTCACTCAGTCATCGTTGGTGTTGTCATCCACAATGAAACAGACGCCCATCAACTCACGTGCCTTATGCAATGACTATGATAGTATTGGTGCGTTTGAAAAGACGAAAGATATTGCTTCGTTTAATGAGGATAAGCCAAGTGTGTATGAGAGGGTAATTGTTAAATTGACTTGCACGAATAAAGGCATTTCAAGTTTCAAGTTACTATTTGAATGTTATTATCTTCGGTGTAAATTACTCTGTGCCGACGCTTGGTTGACCAGATACGTCGTGTGTTTGTTCGTCATCTATATTCTACGATACAATGACATGAGCGTGTTACCGTTCAGATTTGAGGATATAGCTGATAGCGGGAAGTCAGTAAATGAACTCTGCGACGATTTTCCAACCTAGGGCGTCAACCTGAGAAGGGTTGTAGGCGTACTGCTGTAAGTCCTACAGTTCTTCAAGGGTAGTGTGTCGTGCCAGAATACACAACATTTGATGTGTTGGTTGTACATATGTTTGTGTTAAATAATTGTGTGAGTTCCAATTATCGTAATTGTTGGTTAATCTTGTTTGTGTCCGGACATTCCACAACTTACAATCGTCAACGTGAGAAGGGTTGTAAGCGTACTGGTTTAAGTCCTGCGATTCTTCAAAGGAATTCCATCAAGACATGATCCGCGAGTTTTTGTGGACAGTTTGTATATACGTGTGGTGTGTCATAGCAATTGGTGTTTTTTGGATTCATTGTGTTTACTTGTTGTTTTCGTATCTTCTTGTTATTGCATGGTTTTTTAAAATTTGCTGGTCTTCTACTTTCGTGAATGTAGTGATTGATGTTAGAGACAGCAGATGGGTCGTATACGCCGAGGAGGCTATTGCTGAGAATGATACGCACACGGAGATAATGATTAGCTGCGGTCCCACACGCCGCGAAGAAAGAGTGTAAACGACTGAGGCTCGCATGCGTCACCGGTACTAGAACTGAGGCAGAATGAGTGACAAGCGATTGCAGTGGTGATTGGTAGTGAGTAGATAAGAGGATGTGCGTAGAGTATCTTGAGGTGGTGCTATGGTCACGTTGCATTCTGAAAGAGTCATTCTAGCAAGTGGCGATTGTGTTGGAAGATGTGAAGAGGAGGTCTCTATCTGGAGGCGCTGGTCATCATTGATATGTGAGATTGTGCTGTGGGTATGCTTGTGGTGTGTTTGCTTTTCTATTTGTTTTCGATTTCAGCTCTGTCCGTGTGACCCAGGTTCTCGCAATGGCATCCAAGTAAACGTGTATTGGTCGTGAAGGAAAAAAGGGTTGGATCCGTTTTTTGCCGGGGAGTGTCAATGTAGTTGAAGATTGAACGATCAATTCATGGTTGTTTGCTTAAAACCAACTTCCCCAATTTTCGCGGAGGCATCAATACGACAGTCATCGTCTCATCGGTCGCTGTTCAGAAAGAAGAGTGAAACATCGTCAGAAGTAATACAATGATTTATTATTGTAATATTTGTTTTCAGACCTTAGTTCGTTTATTCCTTTTATATGTTGATGTAACAATAAAGAAATCTCAAGCGGCCAATCGGTGTTTTGGTTTTTTCGTCCGTTATTACTAAGCGTTTCTGAAATCTTCAAGGAACAGCATGGGCCCGAGCGTAGTGAGAGCTGGGCATTAACGGTTTACGAGACGTGATTGACAGTTACGTTGACACATGGGAGGACCAGTAGGGATCAGATGAGAGAATAAGTCCAAGATACTTAATTTCTGATTTGACTCCTATATCATTGTCGTCAATTTTACAACTGTCATGAGAATCGATGAATTCTTTTAACTGTAATAATAATAGAATGTATTTCATACAAATTAAGAAAAAATTTATATGAAAATGCATGGCCTTTTTTACAGGCACGATCAAGTAAGATATAGTCTCAAATCTCAGATTGTCTACAAGTTAATCATATTTCAACTGTTAAATATTTGATACATATAATACACTCATTGTCTGAACTAGGCCGTATAGTTGTTGAATTGTACAATTGTCCTCCAGGTTGAGCGGGAAAATCGACTTCGTTTCGTTTTCATCCCGTGGTTGTAGGCATAAGATAACCAACCAATATTGAGGTATGTACAACTTCTACAAGGGATTCAAAGCTGTTTTAGAAAAGTAAAGGTGCTGAGGTGAATCATTAAATTGTAATGAAATAGGCAAGTGCAATTATCATTAGTAAATGCATTTATAAAGGAAACTCCCTAGGCTGACAGCGTTCATTTGCAATGTATCATGCTACACGTATATCTCGTACTATCATGATGTCCACTTTTGGTTTTAATACATTTATCCTCAGTTGTGAAAGTTGTTTTTGTTTTATACCTTTTTGTGCATTTAGTGCACAACCGTACCCTTCAGAGAGTAGGAATATAAGAAGTCACAAAGAGCTGAAAAATGTTAGTTTTAATGGAGTAAAATGAGGATCAAGTAAAGACGTTATTGGAAAATAAATGAGATAAGACATTTTGAACTGGTATTTAAAGATCTGACAATGGATAGCATGTTAATTTATAAGATGCCCCATAAATCTGTGCACATCCCACATGGTCGCATCTCAACAATAGGCTGAGCGAATGGTATATATTTACAGGTAGAAGCATGATCTGTCAAGGCGTTCATTATTATCTTTTTCAAGATAAAGATCTAAGCCCTCATAAAAATCAGAAATATCTCGAGCCTTTAATTTGTATATTGCTGTTCCTGCAGAATGGGGCGATTCACCTTAGTGACCCCCACCATATCTACTGATCAGCTAACGCCACCCTCCCTCCTTTTTTGATGTTAGGGTCTGAGACTATGATTATTATAGCTACCGCAAATGTATTGCTTGGTACCAGACATGTTCGTACCTCATATTCCATCTCCCTAGCTTTCTTAATGAGTGCTTGCAATAGGTCTCCACATACATCTTTATGAACATATTATATATGTGTGCATGCGTCCTAATGAACAGATTACTTTATAAGGAGCCAAAACCTTAAAGAGTAAAAGGAATAGGTTTCGTGAATAGTGGAGCAAGATTCAGCAGAACACTATAGTTAGGATTCAATGTAGGTAGTAAGAACTGAAGGTAAGGTCGGTTGGCAGGACTTAGTGTACTAAATTATCATGACAGTCTAATATATTATAGACATCTGACATTGCAAAGTAACGTGTCTAAACATATTATAAAAGATAATAACAGAAATACTACATAGCTTTAACATTATGAATTTTAGAAAATTATATGAGAATGGGTAACTGTTGACTGAAGATAATCAATTCAACTCAAAAATAGTGCAGTGTATTATGCTAATAATATAAGTATATTCGTAAAATATTAAAAGATATGGTTGCTAATGTAATGGTTTTCGGAAATAATTATACTGATGAACTTATTGAAGATTACAGTGAAGAGGAAACCAGTGAGTTAGTTAAACGGCTACTGTGCAGTTAGTAGTTAAAACGTCTTTTTTAAAAAGTAAAGGGTAGAAGAGTTTTGAGCACCGGAGCAAATTAAGTCATATTCTACTGAGTAGAGTGTAGTGAGTAGTGGTACGATTAGGGATAAGGGTAGGTTGAATGAACTTGGGGAAAATGGTTGGTTGGTTGAGTTTGTTATTGCTAGGTATTCCTGGCCACTTTTCATATGGCATGCTTTAGACATTACAAAGTACCAGTTTGCTTATATTATGGGAGAACTATCACAACAAATTTGGGATTATACATCCAGGAAAATTATAGAGAGTCTTATGAGTTTATAAACCCGATTGATGAAATATTGATAGGATCTCTAATAAGCTGAATAACCGAACCTTAGGTAAAGGCATGTGGCATAGATTAGGTTGGTTTTATCACGTTATAGATACGGTACGGTTGCCGGGGCAAATGAGTTTCCTCAAATTGGGGGTATTGCACTGGGGTCTGTAGTACTAAAGCTAGTCGAGCGGCCTATATGGATAAAGTATGGATAAGTAGACGCTGGAATTCAGTAGGAGATCGGCAACTACGTACAGTAAGTGGAAGTTCGTTCCATAATGCACTGTACTGTATTTTAAAGAAACGTGATCGCAGTTTTGTCCGGAACCGGCTTATGGATAGAGTATTTCCATGATTCCTAAGAGTATATATGGGTAAATTATTGAAAGCTATTGGATTACTGTTTTTGATGTAGCCGTGTAAAAGGCGAAAGAGGAATGTAAGGTTAAGTTTCAGGTGCCTTAACCAAAGTGGCTGAAGTCCATACATTTTGCACCTACCAGCGTAAGTCAGTCCTTCATGTTTGTAGGCGTCGAGTAAAACTTCGCTGAATATTTTCAATACGAACCCTGTCATACCCATGCATGAAGCCGAAGACGATTGTGCAGTATTCAAGTACTGGACGAACCATGACTTTGTATAAAAGGACTTTAGCCTCATTTGTGTACATTTTTCGATGCAACAAGCCTGTGAGTCTTCGGCATTTAGAAACAAGTGCTTTTGCGTACTGACTGAATGTTAAGTTTTGTGAGTAGGTAACTCCCAGGTCTTTTATGGAACTGAGGGTTTGGAGAAAAGAGTTACCTAGGTGTAACCTGAAATTCGGATGGGAGTTATTGAAATATAGGACACCACATTTATCAGAATTGAATGGCAGTTGCCAGTCATTGCTCCAGTTATGTAACCTATCCAGATCATCTTGAATATGTGTGAATCCTTCGTTTAGTGTAGAATGGGGGAAGCTGTATACAATCTTTAAGTCGTCAGCAAAGACGTATGGGGTACCATGCTTGATTACGCTGCAGATGTCGTTAATGTAGATTACGAAAAGCAGTGGACCTAGTACACTACCCTGAATCACTCCACTTCGTATAGGTCTGGGTGACGAGTAATTATTTGCAAATTTCACAACTTGGGAACGATCTTCCAAGAAAGAAATGAGCCAGGATAACAAGGGGTCTTGGAACCCGTACGACTTTAGCTTAAGGACTAGTCTCTTGTGTGGGACTTTATCAAAGGCCTTTTTGAAGTCAAAGAAGAGAGTTGCGACATACAAGCCATGATCACGCTTAGCGGTAACATCATCAAAGCAGTCAAGTAGGCAGGTGGAGCATGATCGATTTTTCAAGAAGCCGTGTTGTGCTGGAGTAAACACTTTGTGAAGGTGGAGGTATGAAGCAATATCTTGCCCTATAACCTTTTCCATAACCCTGGAAACTACTGACGTGATATTAATCGGTCGGTAGTTTTTGATGTTAGAAGTTGGTCCTTGTTTGTGCCTAGGGGTTATAAACGACAGTTTCCAGCATTCTGGGTAACTGCCACTATTTAAGGACATATTGAAAAACTTTAGTAGGATAATGGGTATATCCTCACCACCTCTTTTCAACAAGATAGATGGAATTCCATCGGGCCCAGCGTTATATGATGTCCGGAGGGATGCCATAGCGGAGGAAATCTTTTGTTGGGTGAATGTTATATTACTCAAAAAGTGATTTGGTATTGTCGGAACTTCAAGACTATCTGCTGTTTCTTCGATAGTATAGTAGCTAGAAAAGTGGGAGCTGAATAACTCACATATCTCCTGCGTGTCTTCGTGTAGTTTTTCTCCATCTAGTAATAAGTTAGGGATACTGTAGTAATTTATTGTACTTGGAATATTAGCATTTCGAGATGACCGAATTACTAGAATCCAAACAAAACCCAGAGAGGGCAGAAATCAGGAATTTGTATTTAGCGGAATTCTTATGCAATTCATATATGAAATATTAACAATCAACAGTAAGTATTTAAACAATACAAAGATAGAAATTGTCAATCACCACATCCGCCACACGTCGAATACCTCCTTGCGTATTTATAACGATGTCTCGGTTTGCTTGCAAGTAGCTTCGACCTAACTGATTCTGTGATATTATTTTCATCAGTATTATCTGGACCTATTTCTGAATTATCTACAAAATCAGGATTATTAGCGGAATCAATAATATTATAATTGGAACGACCTACTTCATTTATTGTCACTTTGTCCAGGTGTCCGTTATGAACTGAGTGATCTTTGATGTCTAATATCTTCACCACTCGATTTCCCATTTTTTGTAGTATAATTCCAACAGAAGGTCTGTAGTTATTATCTTTGTAATAATGTACATTAGAAGTCGCGGACATCAGATGCTTCTTGAGAATTCGAGATTTGAAAAGTTTAGCAGGACTTTCCCGGGTACTTGTATGCTCTGCATTCGACAGACGCAGTCTATGCATATGCAGTAATTCCTCCATTTTAATCAGTTGCTCTCTCATCTCATTCAGGTCTTCTCGTGTTTTCGACAGTTCACATTGTAACTCGGCTACCACATTTTTGAAAACAGTTGACACTTGAGTTGCCGAACTTGTAGTGGAGGTTTTCATTGGATTAGCTTGAGTATTTTGAAAAGTTGAAAGACACATTGACTCCATTTTACTAGACAGCTTGGGAGAATTATAAGAATGTTGAGCAACATAAGTATTCGAACTTCTGCAAACAGTCTTGATGTGTCCAACTTTACCACATTTGTGACACTTAGCACCCCGAAAACGGCAAGTGCTTCGTAGATGTAACTTTCCACAGGAAAAACACGGTTTAATGGTTTTGATCTCTCTCTGCATTCTATTACCTGTGGATGACAGTTTGAATTGCTTTCCATGAACACTTGTATTTTCGACTTTAGAAAGCATAACATCAGACATTGACGTAGTGGGAGCAGAGTATTCATTATTGACATCTTCATATGTAATACATAAATCTTTAGCAGTTTGAAAAGTACAAGAAGGAATCTGAATTAACTCTTTCTCTAACTTAGGAATATTGATTCCAGCAATTAGACGATCACGTAGTTGAGTATGCAGCTGATCTCCAAAGTAGCACTTTGAAGCTTGAATTTGAAGTTGAAGAATGAACTCTCGAATCTTCTGGTTGGGATAACGTACCAGTTTGTTGAACTGAGCCCTCTCTCTGGTCTCAAAAGTAGTTACATGAAAGTGATGTATCAGGAGTTCACGGATCTTGTCATATGACAGAGAAATGGGTTTATCTGGAAACGCCAGATTCTTCACTAGGCTATATGCATCAAACCCAATAGTAGTGATGAAATGTGCTGGTATTTTGTCACGCCGAACATTCTTGGAATTGCACCACGCATCGAAGCATTCAAGATAATCAGCAATCTCCCGCGGAGACCCATTAATGGGGAATTTTCCCAGGTTACTTAGCTCCATCGCGACGCCAATTTGTAGTAATTTATTGTAATCGGAATATTAGCATTTCGAGATGACCGAATTACTAGAATCCAAACAAAACCCAGAGAGGGCAGAAATCAGGAATTTGTATTTAGCGGAATTCTTATGCAATTCATATATGAAATATTAACAATCAACAGTAAGTATTTAAACAATACAAAGATAGAAATTGTCAATCACCACAGATACTTATTCTGTTGTTGTTGATTCGTGACTTAATTAGTTTAACTAATGCCTCTGTATTATCAGGTCGTGAGTGGAGGATGCGTTCTAGTTTGATGGACTCAGATAACTGATTAGATTTGTATGAATCATAAGTTTGCTTGAGTGTAATGAGTGATGAAAAGTCATTATATCTGTAGAATTGCCTAGCATGCTTACGCAGTCGGTTTCGAATCTTTACGGGGATGAAGTCGGGCTGTTTAGGCCTCGTTTTCACAAGTCTTACTGGAGCGATGAAGTCATGTGCAAATCCTAGGTTCTCATAGAGTAATTTGTTTGTCTCTATAGCCGAGCTGCACGTAAAGTATGGCTCCCAGTCTAGGGTGCGTATGTATGGTTTCAGTTCATCCCACTGAGCATGTCTGTAACCCCTGAGTAATACTTTGTTGGCGTTTATTGTCGAACTCATGCTAGTGCAAATATTAAATGTACCGAATACTACTCTGTGGTCGCTGCCAGGAAACTCTTTACCTACTCGAAGGGTAGTGGGGATGATACCATTAGTGAAAACTAGATCTAAAATCTTAGATAGCCTGGTAGGATACTGTACGTGTTGTTGCCATTCTTTTGTTTCTATTATGTTGATAAATTCATTGTACCGTTTTGGTGAGGAAAGTGGTTGCCAGACTACATCGGGCATATTAAAGTCCCCACATATAATTTTAGCCGTGTGAGGTAGTGAAGTGGCGTAAGCGAACGTGCTAGCAAGCTTCATATTACCTTCAACGGTTGAGCACGGGGGGTGATAGATGCAACCTATAAGATAGGAACTGGAGTGAGACAGTCTTAGAATAGCCCACACTGAATCGTTATCTGTGATGAGCTCTGGGTAGAAGCACTGTGTGGCCTTAATATCAGACCTGATATACATAGCACATCCTCCTCCTCTACCATAGTTTCTGTCGCCTCTGAATACATAATAGTTATCAATAGAAATATCTTTATCGCAAATCTGAGGAGTGCACCATGTCTCAGTAATCATTATGAGAGACGGATTGCAAATTAGGGATAATGTCGTGAAGTCGAACATTTTGTTGAGTAAGGAGCGAGCATTGATAAGACAGAATGAGAGAGAGTTAGGGGTGACGGTGAAATCGCATATATCTTTAAAAATATTCTCTCCAAGGTTTATGGCGTCTAGAACAGATTGTTTGATGGGTGCTAACTCAGATGGTGGCCACTTACTAGCAGTGCTGGAAAAGTGCCCTACACCAGTATCAGCACAGAGAGATGTGCCATCGTTTGTTACCCCGGCGGGTGTGAGGTGTTCATAATACCGTGCCTCCAATGCATCGCCCTCCCATCCGGTGATAAGTGGCTTGACAGTATGTGTGCTATTTGCGTCAATATTGAGGCTGAAATTTCGTGTTGGCTGAGAAAATTTAGATTGGATGGGGGGAGGTAGGTATTCCTTGTGGATAGTATGCTGGGGTAGAGTTACGTGTATCGCAGTTATGACTAATATTTTGTGTGTTTAAGTTATTTTCGTAAATATTAGTCCATTGACGGTCTTGGGTGGTCTGTATGCGATGGTTTTCGGGGATGTGGTGAGTCAAAAGGCCACCTTTAGGAAACATGCCTAGCGCACTTGTTCCTTGTTGTAGAGGTCCCTGGATCAAACTTTTGTCTATAGTAGCCATAGATTGGAAAGTTGTGTCGGGGTAGGTGTATGCCTGCCCGTCGGGCTTCGACTTATTTTTAGGGTGCCCAGACATATAGCGTCTGTTGTGTCTATCGGACGAAGACTTGTTTGATGTTGGATGAATCGGCGGGTTACCTCTCTTTTCATTGACGTTAGATTTATGGCGGTATGAGGGCTTATTCTGCTTCCCTGGTTTAGTGGTATGATTGGGGTCGCTTAAGTTAATGTTATCTGGTTCGCTGCTGAGAAACCTATCAGTGATGTGTTTGAGTACAGGTATTCTGGATGGCAGGGTTATTTTACTTCGTTTTGTATGCTCACTAATCTGAGTGCTGCTCGGGGAGGATATGCTTAATGCTACATGCTCGAGCTTAGTCTTTTGCTTAACGTTGGTAGTGGTATTAGCGGCTGATGGTGATGTGGCTAGCGAGCATAACTCTGAAGATGCATCTAAGTCTATGACCGTAGTTGCTTCATCGTTGAGTTTACTAGGTAAATTTTTATTATTTAAGAGTATTTCATGTATGTCTGTACCATTAGGTTTACTCAAGTTTAAGGCGACAGAGTCTTCTATAGGACATTCTGCTGTTACGTAAGTTTTTGCGACACTTGGTACACTTGCGCGGCTACGTCTTTGACATGGCGTTAGGTCATGGGCAAGTTTAATATTACCATAAGGTGTGGATGAACTAATTAACTTATTTGACGACTGAAATTTCCTAGCATCATTAGGACTACTGAATTTAAACAGCACAGGGCAAGTATACTTTCCTGATTTTTTCCTGAGTCTGATTAGGTGGCAATTCGCTGATGGCATGCCACACGCTTGGAGACATGTCACTTTGATTTTGTCCAGAGGCGTCCGATCAGGCAGATTGTAAGCGAGAACGTTGTACGAGGACATGATTCGTTTAGTAACTTCACTGGCTATAAAGTCTAACATACGCTCAGATTTCAGCAGACTTTCCGGATTAGCATCATGAGTTGGGTTACAAAGAAGCAGTAGTGGCTTAATGGTGTTTATATTCTCATTTAATTCCTTCACAGAGTTTCCTAGAGATATAAGGTCCAACTTATTTTGTTCAGCAGTTGCATATACCTCTGACAACAAGTCGGGAACAATGACTTCGGGGACATTGTTGAGGCTACGCGGAACGCACAGTGATGTACGTATCTTCTTAGCTGAGTGACCCAAACTATTCTTACGTATGGAAAGTACTCGTTTATTACGTTGTGCCATTGCTGAAAACTAATCAATATGGTTTAAAGTTAAAGCCGAGTGTCAATGGAGTTGAAGATTGAACGATCAATTCATGGTTGTTTGCTCAAAATCAACTTCCCCAATTTTCGCGAAGGCATCAATACGACAGTCATCGTCTCATCGGTCGCTGTTCAGAAAGAAGAGTGAAACATCGTCAGAAGTAATACAATGATTTATTATTGTAATATTTGTTTTCAGACCTTAGTTCGTTTATTCCTTTTATATGTTGGTGTAACAATAAAGAAATAACAAGCAGCAGATCGGTGTTTTGGTTTTGCGTCCGTTATTACTAAGCGTTTCTGAAACTCAAATGAACAGCGTGGGCCCGAGCGTAGCGAGAGCTGGGCATTAACGGTTTATGAGACGAGACTGACAGTTTCTGACGATAGAAACAGATTCTGGCGGATTGAAACAGTTGGTGAAAGTTTGGATAGTCACCGTTCATTTTTCCTGGTGCCGGTCAAGTCCTCTTTGAACAAGCAATATCTGGAACGATTTCTGGAATTTGGTCAAGTTCAACAATGCCTGGGTCAAAGAAGGGACAGAGTGTCTTGGATGCAAACAGGAAAGTAAGTCATGGTGACTTGTCTGTTACTTGTAACGATGTGTCTGATGTTCAACATGACATGGTTGATGTTACTGTTTCGCCGTTCAGGGATAATAGGAACATCAAACTCCCTAAATTAGAACCACGGTGTTTTGATGGAAACCCAGCTGATTATTTACAATTTGTAAAGGAGTTTGAGATCATGTTGAGTGGTTTTTTATTAAATGATGAAATGAAGTTAGTGTATTTGATGAGGTATTGCACTGGAATTGCTGCAAGCGCTATACAGTGCTGTAAGTTTATGAAGCCAAATGAGGGCTACTACGAGGCTATGAGCATATTACGTCAAAGGTTTGGAAGACCTTCGATGATTGCAGGGAAATTATTCGAGGCTGTTAAGGGTAATGGTGGTCAATTACAGGATGACTCCCAGGAACTCACTGAGTTTTTGGATAATTTGCTAATTTACAAGAATGGAATGATTTCGATGAATCGCATGAATGATCTCAACTCGAGTTTTATACTAGAAGTAATAGCAAGACGTCTACCTACTCGACTGCAAAGGAAGTGGGCGAAGATAAGCTCCCGTATGGAGGATGAGGGTATCGAGCCAAGGTTTGATGATATCCTGAAACTGGTATAAGATAGCGTCAATCTATCTATGAGCAAGTTTTCCAGTCTATTAGATGTCACCCCTAGAATAGAGAAGTCTGAGATCAAAATCCAATCATTGATGACGAATAGGCCTCAGAGAGGTGGATATCGAGAAGGCTCCATGATGTCTGGTAATGCATATAGACCTAGTGAGTGTAACAGGTTTCGTAGTACATCCTCAACAGATAAGTTACAAGATGCAAGACAAACACGGTTGTGTTTTACACGTGTGCAAGAGGTGCATACAGAGGTGAACTGTGAACCAGTGAGCAAGTTCAGTGATAAGCTGAATGTAAATTCCAGGTCTGACTCCGAATTATGTGACGATAACGTTGTTGTGAAGAAGTCTGTAGTTGCAACTGGTAAGCCATTGCTGAATAGAGTGTCACAGAATAGAGTTACTGCTTCAGAGTGGAGTTCTGACTCCAAAAGTTTACAAAGTATAACTAGTCAGAGTGAAGATATAAAACCTTTAATGATTTGTGAGGAGGAACCAAAATTGTCTACTTCTGTTATTAAAGAGTTTGAAAATGATGAACTTGACGGTAAATTGAATATTTGTGATAATGATCATGATAGTGCAGATTTGTCTTTGGTTGATCATGATGAAATGGAGGGAATGCCTATTACTGCTAAGTTAAATAAACCTTCTGTACAACTTGAACGTGAAGTAGAATTAAATGCAGATGCAGTTGCAGAAGGCATGCATACTTGTCAAACCGTCAGTGTAATTGATCAGAGTGAAGCCCACCTATCATCAGATGCTAGTGTTAAACCTGAGCTGATAGTAAAAGACAGCAGTGGTGGTGGTCTTGCAGGTAGACAAATTTCTGAAAAGCGAGCAAACAACCACGAATTGATCGTTCAATCTGCAGCTCCATTGACACCGAGCTAAGTCGAAAACGGGTATATGGAAAAATAGGACATCGAGTGGATATACAGATTAAGTACTACTATGGACACCGTATGGAATTTTATTACTTATAAATAAACAATAAATTTACAAAGTACTAAAAAGTAAAATACAGAGTATATAGAAACCAATTATCCTGTAAATTGATCCTGGTATGTAAACCACAAAATGATGAACTTCTCTACAGTTTTCTTTTCTGTGACGTTGTTTAAAGTTACAATAAGGAGGATGAGCCCTGCGAAAGAGTGGATCCAAACTTGATAACTGGCGGTGATATATCTGCAGAATTGGAAGCTAGAGTAGCAGCCAATATAAGCTATAGTTGAGCAGTGGTATAATATCCTCTACAATATTCCAGAAATCGACAAAAATATATCCACGTTAAGGGGAGAGATTCTAACGTTCGATCAGAATCGCGCACAAGATACTTGAGTTAATGGGCGTCTGTTTCATTGTGGATGACAACACCAACGACGACGGAGTGACACAAGTTGATAAACTTAGCGGTGGATCAGAAGTTGTTCTTGTTCGGCCTTTAGAAGCTTGTCTAACTGCAAGATTAGCACCACTGCTGTCTTTCACTACTACTTCGGGTTTAGCACTACCATCTGATGATAGGTGGGCTTCACTCTGATCAATTACACTGACGGTTTGACAAGTATGCATGCCTTCTGGAACTGCATCTGCGTTCAATTCTACTTCACGTTGTCGTTGTACAGAACTTTTATTTAACTTAGCAGCAGTAGGCATTCCCCTCATTTCATCATGATCAACCAAAGACAAATCTGCACTATCATAATCATTATCACAAATATTCAATTTACCATAATCTGTCTGGTCGACTTCATCATTTTCAAACTCTTTATTAACAAAAGTGGATGATCTGTGTTCCTCTTCACAAATCACTAAAGATTTCATACCTTCACTCTTGTGTAAATAATAGCCCATTTCCAGGTTTTAACATAAAAGATGTTTGTCAGCCACGTCTTGTAAACCGTCAATGCCCAGCCCTTGCTACGCTGGGACTCACGCTGTTCCTTGAAGTTTCTCAGAAACGCTTAGCAATAACGGACGCAAAACCAAAACACCGATTGGCTACTCGAGAATTCTTTATTGTAACACCAACATATAGCCAACTTTAAAATGAAGCTTTAAACTAAGATTCACAACTAAGGTCTATGAACAAATATTACAATAATGAATCACAATATTACTTCTGACAGTTTTGGTCTGACTTCTCTCTGAACAGCGACCGATGAGACGATGACTGTCTGATTGATGCCTCCGCGAAAATTGGGGAAGTTGGTTTTGAGCAAACAACCATGAATTGATCGTTCAATCTTCAACTGCGTTGACACATGGGAGGACCAGTAGAGATCAGATGAGAGAATAAGTCCAAGATACTTAATTTCTGATTTGATTCCTATATCATTGTCGTCAATTTTACAACTGTCATGAGAATCGATGACTTCTTTTAACTGTCTTTTACATCTTAAGCTGAAATCAACAGTTTGAAATTTAGAAGGATTCAGTTTAAGACCGTTAGACTGAGACCATTTATTGAACTTCGACAGAAAGCTATTTATTTTGGTACGATCTAGCTGATAGTTCACAGCCATTGAGACAGTTAAATCATCAGAGTACTTCACAAAGTTTATTTCATCAGATTAAGGCAGGTCATGCAAGAAGAAAGAAAAAAGAAGAGGAGAAAGGATAGGACCTTGAGGGATACTAGCTTCAGTAGGCAATGAAGTGGAAGACTTCGCTTTATATACGTTGTACGTCTTTCTTTCTGAGAAATAGGAATGTAACCAGTTAACAGCCCAACATTGTGTTTGACTTGCAGCAAGTTTATTTGATAAGATGTCCCTGGGGACCGAGTCAAAAGCAGATGTTTAGTCTAGGAAGGCAACACGAACAAATTTAGCCCCCTTTGTCTAGACTGGAAGCAGTGTTATGATATAAGACAGCAGCTGCATCCAAAGTGCTTCTACTGTGCTTATAGACAAATTGTTTAGGGTCATTAAATGATTTAAGGTACAAGACTAATTTGATATGTATCCACATATATATATTTATGTGTGTGTGTATGTTGGTCTCTCTTTCTGTTTGCTCGGTTAGTCTGTGACCACTTCACTTGTATGGACTTGTCTCCTTTAATAATGTGTATTCTCCTTATATTATATTATATATAATATGAGTGTTTGTTGACAGTCCGTTGCTTGGTGACATATATCCATATATGTTTGTTGGCATGTCTGCTATATTCGCTATGTATAATTGGATCGACACTCCATTATAATTAGCCATTCATGTTAAGACTGTCTAATGATTTTTCCCACGCTTGTCTGAATTATTTTATATATACTCGCATTCACAATTTGTGTGAACTACTTTACTTTACAACTACTTTACTTACTTACCACTTTGGTGTGAGACCATTTATTTTCGTCTCCTTGTGTTTGGACAATAGAAGTATCATCGCAAACCTAGTGGTCTTCTGATTTCCGCCTTCTCGCGTCAGGACTATTAGTTTCTCGACCAGTCCATAACAATAATCTAGCGACGAGTACATAACAATTTGGCGACGAGGAAAACTAGAACATAACAATTTGGCGACGGGGAAACTAGTACATAACATAATTAAAAGTAATTTGTCCATGGTTTACAAAACAGGAGAGGGAACAGCAATGGGTCTAAATTCGACACACGCTCCAGTAGATAATTTGGGTATAAATACAACCTTAATGTCCTTCCAAATGGCAGGCACAATATTATCGGAAGAAGATTTGTTAAATAGATCAGTGAAAGGGTGACACAGAATATCAAAACATTTGTAAAAATAATACTAGGTACATAATCTGGACCGAAGCTCTGGGAAGTGTTTAGAGACTTCACGCACATTTCAACATTGACAAGGGCCTTGCACAAAAAAGGTGGGAGGGTGTTGACTGCTAGTCAGCGGATATGATGGTGGGGACATATGTGAACCACCCTTATCTGTGGGACAGCACTCTATTGCTATGGCTCCTGAGTTTGGATGGCTTCTGCAAAATGAGAATAAATAAAAACTAAAAAAAATAAAAAAAATAATGAAAAAAGAAATAGAAGTTGAAAATTGCCTAGAGCCGAAGTTTAGACGCAGACTCCCGAATGAAAGTAAATGGTATGAGTCCGCTACTTCAGAAGGACACCGAACTGTATACTTCAGAAAACATATATCACTAGGCCTTCGCTTTTCTTTTACATAGCTCACGCACTCTGACTTTTGTGTTTAACTCCTTTTAAACCTCGTAAGTAGGTGAAATTATCACCTGTCTTTCACTTTTTACTAATTGTCGGCAGAAAAGACTGTAAAATATCGGGAAAATAGTATTTCCTGAAAAAAACAATAAAAAACGATGAACCCCATGCCTGTTATATATTTTGAATTATTAACACCTTTTAAATACTTCTGCACCTGTCTGCTGGTTTTCTTGTGTCTTCTTCTCTTTTCAAACATACTGCTTTCAACGAAGGTACAGCGCTGCAATTCTCTACTTATTCGTGATATTGCTAGCTCATCTGGTGAATAACGGGATCATCGGTATTATAAAATCTGCTGACAAGTTCAAAGTGGGTCTCATTAACAACTGGAAATGTCACAAATATGATGTACTTACAGGTAAATTTAAAGTTTAATAGACTTTAAAACTCTTTCTGAATGATTTACTGATAATTATTGTCTATTCTGCATCTCTTATGTAATACGTCAGCACCTGTACAGAAATGCCACTTACCTTCCCCAACTAACGCAATCATTTATGATTCCCGCGTGAAATTGACATATATTTTTTTATTCAATCACAGTTTAGATTTGACGCTATATATATTTCCTTATTTGTACACTTCATTTTAAATGTTTCTCTCACATTTACCAGTATTCAACTTATTTCTAAATTAACAAATCATATTATATATTCTATAAGATTTCATAAATGTACATATGTTCATGCCTATAAAAATGGCCGGCTCCTGTTACAGAAATAAAAAAAATTATTATTATTATTATTTACTTCTGACATAAACATTTATGTATATATATATATACATTAATGTCGTTTTCCTGTTCACATACTTTCTCTTTCTGATATTCTGCTGCTCCTATTCATCTTCTGGTCGAGGTTGAACAACCCTGCATCTAAACTGAAATGAGGATTAATTCCAAACCATCTATCTCATAACCACTCAAATTCCATGAACGATCCAATTCTACCATTTGAAGACGCTGGCGAACATGCTGTAAATGAGCATTCGTGATCTGAAATGAAGAAGCAACTGGTCTTCAAATAGTTTTCAACATTTTACTCAACTTACAAATACAGTCCGCCATGCAGACACAAATGGAGCAAATGGAGAATTCTGGAGTCGACCTCGGCACCATTTGATGCAGTAAAACAACTTAACATGACCTTATCTAGTTTTCGCATCCACGATCAAATTCTTTTCCTGTTATAAAACTGCGAAAAGACTACTGAAAAAATGGAATAAATATATCACTGATCTCAATATAATACATCAATAAACTTTAAGCCATGGGTGCTGTTCACAACAAAGTTACGTAGGAGAATTGACTTCAAGCTTTATTTTTCCCAGATATATGTATTACATTCATCTGATGTCTGGGTTTTTTAGTTAATGCGAAGACAATATTTCTATATCTCTTTATGTGCTACACAAACAGACTTTATAGCAGACTGTTCCGACTGACTGTCATGTCAGAAAGAACAACCAAACTGTAAACCATTATACATCAAATTTTGTGTAATTTATATAATAATTTATCCATGCCTGTACAATTGGTATGTTCCTGCATAAACAGGAAGAAATATGTATAATTATTATAATTATTATATTGTAATCGAAGACTGAAAGATCAATTCATGGTTGTTTGCTCAAAACCAACTTCCCCAATTTTCGCGGAGGCATCAATCAGACAGTCATCGTCTCATCGGTCGCTGTTCAGAGAGAAGTCAGACCAAAACTGTCAGAAGTAATATTGTGATTCATTATTGTAATATTTGTTCATAGACCTTAGTTGTGAATCTTAGTTTAAAGCTTCATTTTAAAGTTGGCTATATGTTGGTGTTACAATAAAGAATTCTCGAGTAGCCAATCGGTGTTTTGGTTTTGCGTCCGTTATTGCTAAGCGTTTCTGAGAAACTTCAAGGAACAGCGTGAGTCCCAGCGTAGCAAGGGCTGGGCATTAACGGTTTACGAGACGTGGCTGACGGTTTCTGACGGTAGAAACAGATTCTGGCGGATTCAGACAGTTGGTGAAAGTTTGGATAGTCACCGTTCATCTTTCCTGGTGCCGGTCAAGTCCTCTTTGAACAAGCAATATCCGGAACTTTCTTGGAATTGGGTCAAGTTCAACAATGCCTGGGTCAAAGAAGGGACAGAGTGTCTTGGATGCAAACAGGAAAGTAAGTCATGGTGACTTGTCTGTTACTTGTAACGATGTGTCTGATGTTCAACATGACATGGTTGATGTTACTGTTTCGCCGTTCAGGGATAATAGGAACATCAAACTCCCTAAATTAGAACCACGGTGTTTTGATGGAAACCCAGCTGATTATTTACAATTTGTAAAGGAGTTTGAGATCATGTTGAGTGGTTTTTTATTAAATGATGAAATGAAGTTAGTGTATTTGATGAGGTATTGCACTGGAATTGCTGCAAGCGCTATACAGTGCTGTAAGTTTATGAAGCCAAAAGAGGGCTACTACGAGGCTATGAGCATATTACGTCAAAGGTTTGGAAGACCTTCGATGATTGCAGGGAAATTATTCGAGGCTGTTAAGGGTAATGGTGGTCAATTACAGGATGACTCCCAGGAACTCACTGAGTTTTTGGATAATTTGCTAATTTACAAGAATGGAATGATTTCGATGAATCGCATGAATGACCTCAACTCGAGTTTTATACTAGAAGTAATAGCAAGACGTCTACCTACTCGACTGCAAAGGAAGTGGGCGAAGATAAGCTCCCGTATGGAGGATGAGGGTATCGAGCCAAGGTTTGATGATATCCTGAAACTGGTATAAGATAGCGTCAATCTATCTATGAGCAAGTTTTCCAGTCTATTAGATGTCACCCCTAGAATAGAGAAGTCTGAGATCAAAATCCAATCATTGATGACGAATAGGCCTCAGAGAGGTGGATATCGAGAAGGCTCCATGATGTCTGGTAATGCATATAGACCTAGTGAGTGTAACAGGTTTCGTAGTACATCCTCAACAGATAAGTTACAAGATGCAAGACAAACACGGTTGTGTTTTACACGTGTGCAAGAGGTGCATACAGAGGTGAACTGTGAACCAGTGAGCAAGTTCAGTGATAAGCTGAATGTAAATTCCAGGTCTGACTCCGAATTGTGTGACGATAACGGTGCGGTCAAGAAGTTTGTAGTTGCAACTGGTAAGCCATTGTTGAACAGAGTGTCGCAGAATAGAGTTATTGCTTCAGAGTGGAGTTCTGACTCCACAAGTTTACAAGGTATTACTAGTCAGAGTGAAGGTATGAAATCTTTAAGGATTTGTGAGGAAGAAACCGAATTATCTACTGCTGTTATTAAAGAGTTTGAAAATGATGAACTTGACGGTAAATTGAATATTTGTGATAATGATCATGATAGTGCAGATTTGTCTTTGGTTGATCATGATGAAATGAGGGGAATGCCTACTACTGCTAAGTTAAATAAAAGTTCTGTACAACGACAACGTGAAGTAGAATTGAATGCAGATGCAGTTCCAGAAGGCATGCATACTTGTCAAACCGTCAGTGTAATTGATCAGCGTGTACCCCACCTATCATCAGATGGTAGTGCTAAACCCGAAGTAGTAGTGAAAGACAGCAGTGGTGCTAATCTTGCAGTTAGACAAGCTTCTAAAGGCCGAACAAGAACAACTTCTGATCCACCGCTAAGTTCATCAACTTGTGTCACTCCGTCGTCGTTGGTGTTGTCATCCACAATGAAACAGACGCCCATCAACTCACGTGCCTTATGCAATGACTATGATAGTATGGGTGCATTTGAAAAGACGAAAGATATTGCTTCGTTTAATGAGGATAAGCCAAATGTGTATGAGAGGGTAATTGTTAAACTGACTTGCACGAATAAAGGCATTTCAAGTTTCAAATTACTATTTGAATGTTATTATCTTCGGTGTAAAATACTCTGTGCCGACGCTTGGTTGACCAGATACGTCGTGTGTTTGTTCGTCATCTATATTCTACGATACAATGACATGAGCGTGTTACCGTTCAGATTTGAGGATATAGCTGATAGCGGGAAGTCAGTAAATGAACTCTGCGACGATTTTCCAACCTAGGGCGTCAACCTGAGAAGGGTTGTAGGCGTACTGCTGTAAGTCCTACAGTTCTTCAAAGGGTAGCGCATCAATGAGCAGTCCACTGTGCTTGGTGTGTGATTTTGTACATAAGTTCATATTGCATATATTGAATTGGTATCATCTGTCATCTAGTTGTTGGTAATTCTGTTTGTGTCCGGACGACTTCCACTTGTATCATCAACCTGAGAAGGAATGTAGGCGTACCGCTGTAAGTCCTGCGATTCTCCGAAGGAATTCCACCAAGACATGATCCGCGAGGTTATTTGTACTGTTTGTGTTTATGTGTGGTGTGTCTTATCAATTTGTGATTTTGGATTAATTGTGTTTACTCGTTGTTTTCGTATCTTCTTGTTATTGCATGATTTTGTTAAAATTTTCGTCGTGATTACTTCTGAAGTTGTTTCTGGTCTTCTACATCCATGAATAAATTGATTGATGTTAGAGACAGCAGATGGGTCGTATACGCCGAGGAGGCTATTGCTGAGAATGATACGCACACGGAGATAATGATTAGTTGCGGTCCCACACGCCGCGAAGAAAGAGTGTAAACGACTGAGGCTCGCATGCGTCACCGGTACTAGAACTGAGGCAGAATGAGTGACAAGCGATTGCAGTGGTGATTGGTAGTGAGTAGATAAGAGGATGTGCGTAGAGTATCTTGAGGTGGTGCTATGGTCACGTTGCATTCTGAAAGAGTCATTCTAGCAAGTGGCGATTGTGTTGCAAGATGTCAAGAGGAGATCTCTGTTTGGAGGCGCAGGTCGTCAGCGATGTGTGAGATTGTGCTGTGGGTATGCTTGTGGTGTGTTGGCTTTTCTGTTTGTTTTCCATTTCAGCTCTGTCCGTGTGACCCAGTTTCTCGCAATGGCATCCAAGTCAACGTGTATTGGTCGTGATGGAAGAAAGGGATGGATCCCTTTTTTCTCGGGGAGTGTCAATGTAGTTGAAGATTGAACGATCAATTCATGGTTGTTTGCTCAAAACCAACTTCCCCAATTTTCGCGGAGGTATCAATCAGACAGTCATCGTCTCATCGGTCGCTGTTCAGAGAGAAGTCAGACCAAAACTGTCAGAAGTAATATTGTGATTCATTATTGTAATATTTGTTCATAGACCTTAGTTGTGAATCCTAGTTTAAAGCTTCATTTTAAAGTTGGCTATATGTTGGTGTTACAATAAAGAATTCTCGAGTAGCCAATCGGTGTTTTGGTTTTGCGTCCGTTATTGCTAAGCGTTTCTGAGAAACTTCAAGGAACAGCGTGAGTCCCAGCGTAGCAAGAGCTGGGCATTAACTTTTTATGAGATGTGGCTCATATATGGCGTCATGGCATTAACCAAAACCGGAAGTTAATGGAAGCAAACTCACTAGGGGGCAAAATGACGTACACCCCAGATATCTTTACGTACCTTAACACGAACATGGTATTCAAATCCACCAAATTACTAAAATTTTGCAGTGTGCATTTAACTCATTTAAATACTTTGGCAAAAAACAGTGAATGTTTTAAGTGATCGTAAAACATATTGCAGTTTCTCCCCAGTTGTGAACACTAACCTTTGCTTGTATCTGTGCATTCCATTGGCTTTTAGCTATCACAAAGCCACACAAAATTGTGGAAACATGCACGAATTCTTTATCAACCATATTCTTTGTTTCTGCAACAGAAACAGGTACTGCACAGCCGCTGATAGGGAAATTTACGATCGAGTTCAAGTTTCCGCCAAGCTGCAGAAAAATTGATCAAAAGACAGTTGTCGAAATGTACTGGAAGCTTACTCGGTATGCCTAATAATCATTGCATAAACCACATATTTAAGCGTCCTGCCACAAAATCAATACGTAAATGCCCAAGAACAGTATCGAACAACAATTTTCATATAAATTCATCCAACGGCAGGAAAATATGCACCAAAATCACGTCAACTGCATTTGCCTGGACGACTAGCCCTAACTCGAATAAACCAAGTCGTGTAAATGCCGTCAAGGTAAAGCTGGAGGCACCACTTCAAATAGGGGATATGCCATATAGTCGCCCTTCATATTTGTCGCACGTACTAAAAATTCGTTCTACTAGTCGACAGGAACGTGTAAACTCTCGCAACAAAATATCCACAAAATTGATGAGATGATATTCAGGTTTTAGTCTGTAATTACACACCCTTTTGAACACTGCAACCATCTAAAGACCTTTTGGATATATTATACACATACCACTTGTATTCAATGCGTTTTCTTACTTTTATATATGAGATTTATTATTTTCATATAAATAAATATAAATTTACATGGAAATGCATGCCATTTTTACAGGCACGATCAAGTATGTTATAATGTCAAATCTTAAATTGTCTACAAGTTAATAATGTTTCAACAGTTAAATATTTGATATATATATATAAATACACATTGTCTGAACTACGCTGTATAGTTATTGAATTGCACAATTGTCCTCTAGGTTGAGCGGGAAAATCGACTTCGTTTCGTTTTCATCCCGTGGTTTTCGGCATACGACAACCAACCAATATTGAGGTAAGTACAACGTTTACAAGGGATTGAAAGCTGTTTTTAGAAAAGTAAAAGTGCTAAGGTGAATCAATAAAGTGTAATGAAATGGGTAAGGGCAAGTATCACTAATAAATGCATTAATAAATGAAACTCCCTAGGCTAACAACGTTCATTTGCAATGTATGATGCTTCCTGTACAGTTTGCACTATCATGATGTCCACTTTTGGTTTTAATACATTTTTTCCTTATGTCGGTTTTTTTTTATTTTATGCCTTTTTGTGCATTTGGTGCACAACCGTACCCTACAGAGAATAGGAATAGAATAAGTCGAATCAAATTCATATAGAGCTATAAAATGTTAGGTTTAATGGAATATAATGAGGATTAAGTAAAGACGTTATTGGAAAATGAATGAGATAAGACATTGTGAAGTGGTATTTAAAGATCCGACAATGGACAGCAAGTTAGTTTACTTACCGTTGTTTTCACCAGAAATTTCGTCATCATGTATTTGCATTCCGGATATATTTGGTAATCTCGAATTCTCATATCATTTTATTCATTTCACTGTCCCAAAATAATTTGAACATTCTCGTACATGATTCCATCAGTGTTCTCTCTTTCAGAACATATGATGTTAAATACAGAGCCAAAACTCGTAGTTTACTAGGAAATAGCGCTAATTTAGCGCTAAGCTATTAGAATTCCACGACGCGAATTCGGGATTTCAAGGACAGTGACGGAAAGCATTCGTCATATTGTTCCATTTAAAGAATATTCTCAATGGAGTTGAAGATTGAACGATCAATTCATGGTTGTTTGCTCAAAACCAACTTCCCCAATTTTCGCGGAGGCATCAATCAGACAGTCATCGTCTCATCGGTCGCTGTTCAGAGAGAAGTCAGACCAAAACTGTCAGAAGTAATATTGTGATTCATTATTGTAATATTTGTTCACAGACATTAGTGGAAACATATTTTATATGTGGGTGTTACAATAAAGAATCCTCGAGTAGCCAATCGGTGTTTTGGTTTTGCGTCCGTTATTACTAAGCGTTTCTGAGAAACTTCAAGGAACAGCGTGAGTCCCAGCGTAGCAAGGGCTGGGCATTAACGGTTTACGAGACGTGGTTGACGGTTTCTGACGGTAGAAACAGATTCTGGCGGATTCAGACAGTTGGTGAAAGTTTGGATAGTCACCGTTCATCTTTCCTGGTGCCGGTCAAGTCCTCTTTGAACAAGCAATATCCGGAACTTTCTTGGAATTGGGTCAAGTTCAACAATGCCTGGGTCAAAGAAGGGACAGAGTGTCTTGGATGCAAACAGGAAAGTAAGTCATGGTGTCATTAGAAGGATTTTTGCAGGATATGAATTTCTGGTTATATATTGCATTCAACCTCTGCATTTCAGACCTTATTTAGTAGTTATTTCTCTTTGCATCACTTTTATCTATCATTATATATAGTTTTTGCTTCTGTCTACGAAGCTTTTTAAGTTGAGGCGAGAAGAAACGGTCAAATTTGACGAATAGTGTTTCTTTTGGGCAACAGATTTCAAAACAGAATTTCAGGTACGATGTAATATTTGAGATAGTGTCATCGAGTGAATCATTACTAAACAGATCCCATTTTGTGTCACTGAGCATGTTTCTAAGGTGATGTACGTTCTCATTTGAGTAACGTCTGTGAACAACTTTCCTAGACAAGTTTGAGAAGGCTTTGCTGTGTAACTTTCCGTAAATTTTGGGTAAGACTCGTACAATACACTGATTATAATTGAAGAGCGGAGCTCTTTTGCGGGCTTCGTATATTCCAGAATCATTTGTAAATACTAAATCGAGTGAAGTATCTTGTCGAGTTGGGAAGGTAACAACCCTGAGGTATAAATGGAAAGATCTTGGAATGCAATTTACCGATTTAGAGTGCCAAACAACGACTATCACTGTAACCGCTAGATTTATGGGTGCTGCATATTTGAATGTCTACGCAGCCAACTAATGACTCTTTCAAGGATTGCTGGTTGTACACTCCCTGGCATTAGATAAAATTTGTAATAATTGGCCTCGTGCCACCATTTATTCCGACGGTGGTAAAATATGTAACCGCTGCGCTTTATGGCTTTATCCACTGTAACATAGTGGTCAGGCTTGGTAAACACCATCATACTAACAAACTCTCGTTCATTCAAACACAGTCTACCCAATTTTGGCTTCAGAAATTAGTGATAAAAAATTGACTGGTGGGAGGGTGAATAATCCAAAGCATCTGTTAATGTCCAGATCTAACTACACTGAACCTCACGCTGTTCTTGGAAGGCTTTCAGGAACTATTCGTAATAACCAACGCAAATAAACCGGAATACAAATTGGTGACTCAAGAACCGTTTATTCCTGCACCAATACAGAGCCAACCATTAGGTTATTGTACACAAAGTTTCTGCCTCAGTTCTAGTAACTGTGACGTATGCAAGCCTCAGTCATCTACATTCTCAATCCCCGGCGTGTGATACCACAGCCTAAATAGAAACATTCATTCTCAATCATTGATTAAACAGCTAATGCTCATCTCCGTGTGCATGTCATTCTTAGCATTAACGTAGCCTCTCCAGGGTATACGACCCATCTTCTATCTTTAACATTAATAAATTCATTCACAAATGTAGAAGACTCGAAACAAATTCAGAAATAAGCACGACGAAAGTTTTAACAAAATTATGCATATCACCAGGGAACGTAAAGAACAAGGTGACAAAGTGAATCCAAAGATACCAATTGATATGGCATACCAAACATATATACAAACAGTACACATCACCTGACAGATCATGTCTTGATAGAATTCCTCTGAAGAATTGCAGGGCTTACAACAGTACGCCTACATTCCTTCTCAGGTTGACCCTCAAGAGGAGAAAGCTCCGAACACAAATTTTATTAACCAACAGATAGATGAAAGATGATACCAATTCAGTACATACAACATGAAGATATCTACAAAATAACCCTCTCAGAACGTTGGGCTGCTCATTGATGCGCTACCCTTTGAAGAATTGTAGGACTTACAGCAGTACGCCTACAACCCTTCTCAGGTTGACGCACTAGGTTGGAAAATCGTCGCAGAGTTCATTTAATGACCTCCTTCTATCGTCTATATCCTCAACTCTGAACGGCAACACGCCCATGTCGTTGTATCGTAGAATATAGATGACGAACAAACACACGACGTATCTGGTCAACCAAACGTCGGCACAGAGTAATTTACACCGAAGATAATAACATTCAAATAGTAATTTGAAACTTGAAATGCCTTTATTCGTGCAAGTCAGTTTAACAATTACCCTCTCATACACATTTGGCTTATCCTCATTAAACGGAGCAATATCTTTCGTCTTTTCAAATGCACCCATACTATCATAGTCATTGCATAAGGCACGTGAGTTGATGGGCGTCTGTTTCATTGTGGATGACAACACCAACGACGACGGAGTGACACAAGTTGATGAACTTAGCGGTGGATCAGAAGTTGTTCTTGTTCGGCCTTTAGAAGCTTGTCTAACTGCAAGATTAGCACCACTGCTGTCTTTCACTACTACTTCGGGTTTAGCACTACCATCTGATGATAGGTGGGCTACACGCTGATCAATTACACTGACGGTCTCACAAGTAACCATACCTTCTGCAACCACATCTGCTCTTAATTCTACTTCACGTTCAAGTTGTACAGAACCTTTGTTCGACTCAGTAGTAGTAGTGGGCATTCCGCTCGTTCCATCATGATCAGCCAAAGACGAAAGTGCACTATCATGATCATTGTCACAAATATTCACTTTGCCCTCATCTATCTGGTCGACTTCATCATTTTCAAACTCTTTGACAACAGCAGTAGATGATTTGGGTTCTTCCTCACAAATCCTTAGAGGTTTTATATCTTCACTCTGACAAGTAACTCCTTGTAAACTTGTGGAGTCAGAACTAGCCTCTGAAACTGTAACTCCCTTCTCCTGAACGAACTGTGATGTCGTCTGTAACACTCTATTCAACAATGGCTTACCGGTTGCAACTACAGGCTTCTTCACTGCACCATTATCGTCACATAATTCGGAGTCAGACATTGATTTCACATTTAGCTTATCACTGAACTTGCTCACTGGTTCACACTTCACCTTTGTATGCACCTCTTGCAAGCGTGTAAAACACAACCGTGTCTGTCTCGCAGCCTGTAACCTATCTGTTGAGGATGTACCACGAAAGCTGTTACCCCCACTAAGTGTATATGGATTACTAGACACCATAGAGCTTTCTCGATATCCACTTCTCTGAGACCCTTTCTTCATCAATGATTGCGTTTTGCCCTCAGACTGCTCTATTCTAGGAGTGAGATGCAATAGACTGGCAAACCTGCTCATAGCTTGATAAACATTATCTTTTGCCAGTTTCAGAATATCATCGAACTTTGGCTCAATACCTTCATCCTCTATACGAGAGCTTATCTTGACCCACTTCCTTTGCAGTCGAGTAGGAAGGCGTCTCGCTATCACCTCTATGACGGAACTTGAGTTCAGATCACTCATGCAATTCATCGAAATCAATGCATTCTTGTAAGTCAATAGATTATCCAAAAACTCAGAAAGTGCCTTGGAGTCATCTTGTAATTTACTACCATTACCCTTAACAGCCTCGGATAATTTCTTTACAATCATCGAAGGTCTTCCGAATCTTTGACGCAGGATATGCATCGCCTCAGTATATCCTTCGTTTGGGGGCACAAACATACAGCACTGTATAGCTCTTGAAGCAACTCCAGTGCAATACTTCATCAAATATATCAACTTCATTTCATTATTTAACAAGAAATCACACAACATGATCTAAAACTCTTCGATAAACTGTGGATAGTCAGGTGGGTTTATGTTGAAACATCGAGGCTCATATTTATAAATTTTAAAATTTCTTTTATCCCTAGGCGGCCAAATATGGACATCAATCTTTTCATGCCTAGCATCACACTCATCATTACATATAACAGGCAACTCATCATTACATTTTTTTTCAGTCTGCTTCCAAAACGCTTTGCCCTGTCTTCGACCCAGGCATTATTTAACTTGACCAGAAGATCCAGAAAGTTTTCAGATAATACTTGTCCAAAGAAGACTTGCAGACACGAGGAAAGATGAACAGAAACTATCAGAAACTGTCGATGTCCAGGTGTTACTTTACTGGACCTCACGCTGTTCTTGGGAGGCTTTCAGGATCTATGCGTAATAACCAACGCGAAAAACCAGAACACAGATTGGCGACTCGAGAATCCCTTATTCTTACGCCAATATGTAACCAATAATAAGGTTATTATACACAAGGTCTAAGAATAAATGTTATAATAATAAATCACGATAATACTTGTGATAGTTACCTCTCTTCCAACGAGCAGCGAACGATGAGACGTTGACTGAAGTATCGATGACTCCGGAGGAAATATGGAGTTGAGTTTGAGCAAACAACCATGAATTGATCGTTCAATCTTCAACTACATTGACAGCTTCAGTGTCTTTGCTGATCTTTTCTTGCTATTTCCGCGCTTGGAACCCGTAGTTTTCACTCAGTAAATATATATATATATATTTACTAAACTTGAAGTCCATTAGTAATCCATATTGCTGCAAATGTCAGTTTCTAGAGGTGATCTTGAAAACGCAAAAAGCTATTTTCACTCAGAGTTAGCTAATGGTCAAGGGATTCATTAGGAAATAAGATCAACCAAGCAAGAGTCACGTTCTCAACGTGATTTGCGAATCCTCTTCGTATATTCAGGAACACATGAATGACGAATGCTCTTCTATTTGTTTCACTAGGTTTCCCTGCTGTCAGCCACGTCTCGTGAACCGATAATGCCCAGCTCTTGCTACGCTGGGACTCACGCTGTTCCTTGAAGTTTCTCAGAAACGCTTAGCAATAACGGACGCAAAACCAAAACACCGATTGGCTACTCGAGGATTCTTTATTGTAACACCAACATATAGCCAACTTTAAAATGAAGCTTTAAACTAAGATTCACAACTAAGGTCTATGAACAAATATTACAATAATGAATCACAATATTACTTCTGACAGTTTTGGTCTGACTTCTCTCTGAACAGCGACCGATGAGACGATGACTGTCTGATTGATGCCTCCGCGAAAATTGGGGAAGTTGGTTTTGAGCAAACAACCATGAATTGATCGTTCAATCTTCAACTACATTGACACTCCCCGAGAAAAAAGGGATCCATCCCTTTCTTCCATCACGACCAATACACGTTGACTTGGATGCCATTGCGAGAAACTGGGTCACACGGACAGAGCTGAAATGGAAAACAAACAGAAAAGCCAACACACCACAAGCATACCCACAGCACAATCTCACACATCGCTGACGACCTGCGCCTCCAAACAGAGATCTCCTCTTGACATCTTGCAACACAATCGCCACTTGCTAGAATGACTCTTTCAGAATGCAACGTGACCATAGCACCACCTCAAGATACTCTACGCACATCCTCTTATCTACTCACTACCAATCACCACTGCAATCGCTTGTCACTCATTCTGCCTCAGTTCTAGTACCGGTGACGCATGCGAGCCTCAGTCGTTTACACTCTTTCTTCGCGGCGTGTGGGACCGCAACTAATCATTATCTCCGTGTGCGTATCATTCTCAGCAATAGCCTCCTCGGCGTATACGACCCATCTGCTGTCTCTAACATCAATCAATTTATTCATGGATGTAGAAGACCAGAAACAACTTCAGAAGTAATCACGACGAAAATTTTAACAAAATCATGCAATAACAAGAAGATACGAAAACAACGAGTAAACACAATTAATCCAAAATCACAAATTGATAAGACACACCACACATAAACACAAACAGTACAAATAACCTCGCGGATCATGTCTTGGTGGAATTCCTTCGGAGAATCGCAGGACTTACAGCGGTACGCCTACATTCCTTCTCAGGTTGATGATACAAGTGGAAGTCGTCCGGACACAAACAGAATTACCAACAACTAGATGACAGATGATACCAATTCAATATATGCAATATGAACTTATGTACAAAATCACACACCAAGCACAGTGGACTGCTCATTGATGCGCTACCCTTTGAAGAACTGTAGGACTTACAGCAGTACGCCTACAACCCTTCTCAGGTTGACGCCCTAGGTTGGAAAATCGTCGCAGAGTTCATTTACTGACTTCCCGCTATCAGCTATATCCTCAAATCTGAACGGTAACACGCTCATGTCATTGTGTCGTAGAATATAGATGACGAACAAACACACGACGTATCTGGTCAACCAAACGTCGGCACAGAGTAATTTACACCGAAGATAATAACATTCAAATAGTAATTTGAAACTTGAAATGCCTTTATTCGTGCAAGTCAGTTTAACAATTACCCTCTCATACACATTTGGCTTATCCTCATTAAACGAAGCAATATCTTTCGTCTTTTCAAATGCACCCATACTATCATAGTCATTGCATAAGGCACGTGAGTTGATGGGCGTCTGTTTCATTGTGGATGACAACACCAACGACGACGGAGTGACACAAGTTGATGAACTTAGCGGTGGATCAGAAGTTGTTCTTGTTCGGCCTTTAGAAGCTTGTCTAACTGCAAGATTAGCACCACTGCTGTCTTTCACTACTACTTCGGGTTTAGCACTACCATCTGATGATAGGTGGGGTACACGCTGATCAATTACACTGACGGTTTGACAAGTATGCATGCCTTCTGGAACTGCATCTGCATTCAATTCTACTTCACGTTCAAGTTCTACAGAACCCTTATTTAACTTAGCGGTAGTAGGCATTGCCTCCATTTCATCATGATCAACCAAAGACAAATCTGCACTATCATGAACATTATCACAAATATTCAATTTACCATCATCTATCTGGTCGACTTCATTAATTACAAACTCTTTAATAACAGAAGTAGACAATTTTGGTTCCTCCTCACAAATCACTAAAGGTTCTGTATCTTCACTCTGACTAGTAATACCTTGTAAACTTGTGGAGTCAGAACTGTCCTCTGAAGCAATAACTCTATTCTGCGACACTCTGTTCAACAATGGCTTACCAGTTGCAACTACAAACTTCTTGACCGCACCGTTATCGTCACACAATTCGGAGTCAGACCTGGAGTTTACATTCAGCTTATCACTGAACTTGCTCACCGGTTCACACTTCACCTCTGTATGCACCTCTTGCACACGTGTAAAACACAACCGTGTTTGTCTTGCATCTTGTAACTTATCTGTTGAGGATGTACTACGAAACCTGTTACACTCACTAGGTCTATATGCATTACCAGACATCATGGAGCCTTCTCGATATCCACCTCTCTGAGGCCTATTCGTCATCAATGATTGGATTTTGCTCTCAGACTTCTCTATTCTAGGGGTGAGATCTAATAGACTGGAAAACTTGCTCATAGATAGATTGACGCTATCTTATACCAGTTTCAGGATATCATCAAACCTTGGCTCGATACCCTCATCCTCCATACGGGAGCTTATCTTCACCCACTTCCTTTGCAGTCGAGTAGGTAGACGTCTTGCTATTACTTCTAGTATAAAACTCGAGTTGAGGTCATTCATGCGATTCATCGAAATCATTCTATTCTTGTAAATTAGCAAATTATCCAAAAACTCAGTGAGTTCCTGGGAGTCATCCTGTAATTGACCACCATTACCCTTAACAGCCTCGAATAATTTCCCTGCAATCATCGAAGGTCTTCCAAACCTTTGACGTAATATGCTCATAGCCTCGTAGTAGCCCTCTTTTGGCTTCATGAACTTACAGCACTGTATAGCGCTTGCAGCAATTCCAGTGCAATACCTCATCAAATACACTAACTTCATTTCATCATTTAATAAAAAACCACTCAACATGATCTCAAACTCCTTTACAAATTGTAAATAATCAGCTGGGTTTCCATCAAAACACCGTGGTTCTAATTTAGGGAGTTTGATGTTCCTATTATCCCTGAACGGCGAAACAGTAACATCAACCATGTCATGTTGAACATCAGACACATCGTTACAAGTAACAGACAAGTCACCATGACTTACTTTCCTGTTTGCATCCAAGACACTCTGTCCCTTCTTTGACCCAGGCATTGTTGAACTTGACCCAATTCCAAGAAAGTTCCGGATATTGCTTGTTCAAAGAGGACTTGACCGGCACCAGGAAAGATGAACGGTGACTATCCAAACTTTCACCAACTGTCTGAATCCGCCAGAATCTGTTTCTACCGTCAGAAACCGTCAACCACGTCTCGTAAACCGTTAATGCCCAGCCCTTGCTACGCTGGGACTCACGCTGTTCCTTGAAGTTTCTCAGAAACGCTTAGTAATAACGGACGCAAAACCAAAACACCGATTGGCTACTCGAGGATTCTTTATTGTAACACCCACATATAAAATATGTTTCCACTAATGTCTGTGAACAAATATTACAATAATGAATCACAATATTACTTCTGACAGTTTTGGTCTGACTTCTCTCTGAACAGCGACCGATGAGACGATGACTGTCTGATTGATGCCTCCGCGAAAATTGGGGAAGTTGGTTTTGAGCAAACAACCATGAATTGATCGTTGAATCTTCATCTTCATTGAGAGCATATTATTCGCGTTTGTTCAAAGTCAATTCGCAGAATTTTTTGTGGATTGGCTTTGAAGTGTTGTCCGACATCTCTCTGTGGACGGATCGTTTAGAAGAGGTTGCTGTATGCATTTAGGTAGGATTCATCTGTGTTTGCAAGTAGGGGCTACGCATCATATTCCTAAGTGCCTCCACAAGCAAACAGAATCTTCAGAAGCTATTAATGGTAAGAACATTTGCCCTAGGTATTCTATTGCGAAACATATTATAGAAACGGAACATATAATTGACGTTTCCACATTTTTAGACCTATGTGTAAAACATGTTTGGATTGAATCCTAAACGTTGTGGAAGCCCAAATGTTATAAGAAGTTAAAATTACCTTTGTGGGTTCCAAACTATTCGTCATCACGCGAAAGCTTCTTTGGTATACTTCGTTTTGCTACCAGTTACGGTAGACGTACTAATACCTCTGTTATTCGGTTTAGTGATCTTCATTGTTATTTTGACCTTCAATATGTGCTTTTAATTCCACCTAAATTTGTTTTCTCACATCTTAACTCTTTATTAATTTCATATGTATTCCTGTGACAAGCTGATGCGTAGCCAGATTGTTCAAAATGTGTTGCGCGAATGCAACACAGGATTCAAACAAATTACGTCTTCTTATTACTTTGTTTAAATATCCACTTGTGTCAAAAATAGTGACTGATGTAATCGCACATTGATATAAAATTCCATTAATTATTACTGTGCTAATTCGTTAATGATTATATTAGTAGTTATATTCATGTAAACATCCTGTGAAACTTTGTTTTCTTTTTTCAGTTACTCTGTAATTCCAGTGACTTCATGGGATTCGTTGCTGATGAAAGTGGTTCCTAGTATCGCTAAGTTTGTATTGTGTGTTGAATCACTAATAAATATATTCCCTATACCTCAAATGGACATTCTACTTTGCTGACGACTTAAAGATTGTATACAGCTTCCCCCATTCTATACTAAACGAAGGATTCACACATATTCAAGATGATCTGGATAGGTTACATAACTGGAGCAATGACTGGCAACTGCCATTCAATTCTGATAAATGTGGTGTCCTATATTTCAATAACTCCCATCCGAATTTCAGGTTACACCTAGGTAACTCTTTTCTCCAAACCCTCAGTTCCATAAAAGACCTGGGAGTTACCTACTCACAAAACTTAACATTCAGTCAGTACGCAAAAGCACTTGTTTCTAAATGCCGAAGACTCACAGGCTTGTTGCATCGAAAAATGTACACAAATGAGGCTAAAGTCCTTTTATACAAAGTCATGGTTCGTCCAGTACTTGAATACTGCACAATCGTCTTCGGCTTCATGCATGGGTATGACAGGGTTCGTATTGAAAATATTCAGCGAAGTTTTACTCGACGCCTATTATACAAACATGAAGGACTGACTTACGCTGATAGGTGCAAAATGTATGGACTTCAGCCACTTTGGTTAAGGCGCCTGAAACTCAACCTTACATTCCTCTTTCGCCTTTTACACGGCTACACCAAAAGCAGTAATCCAATAGCTTTCAATAATTTACCCATATATACTCTTAGGAATCATGGAAATACTCTATCCATAAGCCGGTTCCGGACAAAACTGCGATCACGTTTCTTTAAAATACAGTACAGTGCATTATGGAACGAACTTCCACTTACTGTACGTAGTTGCCGATCTCCTACTGAATTCCAGCGTCTACTTAACGAGTTCCTATCAACAAAAGAGCTTCGGTCTACTTATCCATACTTTATCCATATAGGCCGCTCGACTAGCTTTAGTACTACAGACCCCAGTGCAATACCCCCAATTTGAGGAAACTCATTTGCCCCGGCAACCGTACCGTATCTATAACGTGATAAAACCAACCTAATCTATGCCACATGCCTTTACCTAAGGTTCGGTTATTCAGCTTATTAGAGATCCTATCAATATTTCATCAATCGGGTTTATAAACTCATAAGACTCTCTATAATTTTCCTGGATGTATAATCCCAAATTTGTTGTGATAGTTCTCCCATAATATAAGCAAACTGGTACTTTGTAATGTCTAAAGCATGCCATATGAAAAGTGGCCAGGAATACCTAGCAATAACAAACTCAACCAACCAACCATTTTCCCCAAGTTCATTCAACCTACCCTTATCCCTAATCGTACCACTACTCACTACACTCTACTCAGTAGAATATGACTTAATTTGCTCCGGTGCTCAAAACTCTTCTACCCTTTACTTTTTAAAAAAGACGTTTTAACTACTAACTGCACAGTAGCCGTTTAACTAACTCACTGGTTTCCTCTTCACTGTAATCTTCAATAAGTTCGTCAGTATAATTATTTCCGAAAACCATTACATTAGCAACCATATCTTTTAATATTTTACGAATATACTTATATTATTAGCATAATACACTGCACTATTTTTGAGTTGAATTGATTATCTTCAGTCAACAGTTACCCATTCTCATATAATTTTCTAAAATTCATAATGTTAAAGCTATGTAGTATTTCTGTTATTATCTTTTATAATATGTTTAGACACGTTACTTTGCAATGTCAGATGTCTATAATATATTAGACTGTCATGATAATTTAGTACACTAAGTCCTGCCAACCGACCTTACCTTCAGTTCTTACTACCTACATTGAATCCTAACTATAGTGTTCTGCTGAATCTTGCTCCACTATTCACGAAACCTATTCCTTTTACTCTTTAAGGTTTTGACTCCTTATAAAGTAATCTGTTCATTAGGACGCATGCACACATATATAATATGCTCATAAAGATGTATGTGGAGACCTATTGCAAGCACTCATTAAGAAAGCTAGGGAGATGGAATATGAGGTACGAACATGTCTGGTACCAAGCAGTATATTTGCGGTAGCCATAATAATCATAGTCTCAGAGCTTAACATCAAAAAAGGAGGGAGGGTGGCGTTAGCTGATCAGTAGATATGGTGGGGGTCACTAAGGTGAATCGCCCCATTCTGCAGGAAAAGCAATATACAAATTAAAGGCTCGAGATATTTCTGATTTTTATGAGGGCTTAGATCTTTATCTTGAAAAAGATAATAATGAACGCCTTGACAGATCATGCTTCTACCTGTAAATATATACCATTCGCTCAGCCTATTGTTGAGATGCGACCATGTGGGATGTGCACAGATTTATGGGGCATCTTATAAATTAACATGCTATCCATTGTCAGATCTTTAAATACCAGTTCAAAATGTCTTATCTCATTCATTTTCCAATAACGTCTTTACTTGATTCTCATTATATTCCATTAAACCTAACATTTTATAGCTCTTTATGAATTTGATTCGACTTATTCTATTCCTATTCTCTGAGGTACGGTTGTGCACCAAATGCACAATAAAGCATAAAATAAAAAAACAGACATAAGGAAAAAATGTATTAAAACCAAAAGTGGACATCATGATACTACCAGATATACGCGTAGCATTATACATTGCAAATGAACGTTGTCAGCCTAGGGAGTTTTCTATATTAATGCATTTATTAGTGATACTTGCAGTTACCCATTTCATTACACTTTATTGATTCACCTTAGCACTTTTACTTTTCTAAAAACAGCTTTCAATCCGTTGTAAACGTTGTACTTACCTCAATATTGGTTGATTATCGTATGCCGACAACCACGGGATGAAAACGAAACGAAGTCGATTTTCCCGCTCAACCTGGAGGACAATTGTACAATTCAATAACTATACAGCCTAGTTCTGACAATGTGTATTTATATATATCAAATATTTAACTGTTGAAACATTATTAACTTGTAGACAATCTATGATTTGATATTATATCATACTTGATCGTGCCTGGAAAAACGGCATGCATTTTCATGTAAATTTATATGTTTATATGAGAATATATATATATTATTAATAGTCACTACTAACTGTTGTAATTATTTGTAATCGTAGTATTAGTATTTCGAGATGACCGAATTACAAGAATCCAACCAAAACACAGAGAGGGCGGAATTCAGGAATTTGCATTTAGCGGAATTATTATTCAATTCATATAAGAAATATATTAACAATCAACAGTAAGTATTTAAACAATACAGAGATGGAAAAAGTCAATCACTACATCCGCCACACGTCGAATATCTCCTTGCGTATTTATAACGATGTCTCGGTTTGCTTGCAAGTAGCTACGACCTTCTAATTGATTCTGTGATATTATTTTCATCAGTATTATCTGGACCTATTTCTGAATTGTCTGCAAAATCAGGATTAGTAGCGGAATCATTAAAATAATAATTGGAACGACCTACTTCATTTATTGTCACTTTGTCCAGGTGTCTGTTATGAACTGAGTGATCTTTGATGTCTAATATCTTCACCACTCGATTTCCCATTTTTTGTAGTATAATTCCAACAGAAGGTCTGTAGTTATTATCTTTGTAATAATGTACATTAGAAGTCGCGGACATCAGATGCTTCTTGAGAATTCGAGATTTGAAAAGTTTAGCAGGACTTTCCCGGGTACTTGTATGTTCTGCATTCAACAGTCGCAGTCTATGCATAAGCAGCAATTCCTCCATTTTAATCAGTTGCTCTCTCATCTCATTCAGGTCTTCTCGTGTTTTCGACAGTTCACATTGTAACTCGGCTACCACATTTTTGAAAACAGTTGACACTTGAGTTGCCGAACTTGTAGTGGAGGTTTCCATTGGATGAGATTGAGTATTTTGAAAAGTTGAAAGACACATTGTGTCAATGGAGTTGAAGATTGAACGATCAATTCTTGGTTGTTTGCTCAAAATCAACTTCCTCGATTTTCGCGAAGGCATCAATACGACAGTCATCGTCTCATCGGTCGCTGTTCAGAAAGAAGAGTTAAACATCGTCAGAAGTAACATAACGATTTATTATTGTAATATTTGTTTACAGACCTTAGTTTTCTTAGTTTGCTTAGTGATACTTGATTTATATGCTGGTGTAACAATACATAATACTCAAGTCAACAATTGGTGTTCTGGTTTTTTCGTCCGTTATAACTAAGCGTTTCGAAAATCTTCAAGGAACAGCGTGGGCCCGAGCGTAGCGAGAGCTGGGCATTAACGGTTTATGAGACGGTAGCTGACAGTTTCTGACGATGGAAACAGATCTGGCGGATTGAAACAGTTGGTGAAAGTTTGGATAGTCGCCGTTCATTTTCCTGGTGCCGGTCAAGTCCTCTTTGAACAAGCAATATCTGGAACTATTTTGGAATTGGGTCAAGTTCAACAATGCCTGGGTCAAAGAAGGGACAGAGTGTCTTGGATGCAAACAGGAAAGTAAGTCATGGTGACTTGTCTGTTAATTGTAACGATGTGTCTGATGTTAAACATGATATGGTTGATGTTACTGTTTCGCCGTTCAGGGATAATAGGAACATCAAACTCCCCAGATTTGAACCACGATGTTTTGATGGAAACCCGGCTGATTATTTACAATTTGTAAAGGAGTTTGAGATCATGTTGAGTGGTTTTTTATTAAATGATGAATTGAAATTGATGTATTTGATGAGATATTGCACTGGAGATGCTGCAAGAGCTATACAGTGTTGTAAGTTTATGAAGCCAAAGGAGGGCTACGATGAGGCTATGAGCATATTACGCCAAAGGTTTGGAAGACCCTCGATGATTGCAGGGAAATTATTCGAGGCTGTTGAGGGTAATGGTGGTCAATTACAGGATGACTCCCAGGCACTCACTGAGTTTTTAGATAATTTGCTAATTTACAAGAATGGAATGATTTCGATGAATCGAATGAGTGACCTCAACTCGAGTTTTATACTAGAAGTAATAGCAAGACGTCTACCTACCCGACTGCAAAGGAAGTGGGTGAAGATAAGCTCCCGTATGGAGGATGAGGGTATCGAGCCAAAGTTTGATGATATCCTGAAACTGGTAAATACTAGTGTCAATCAATCTATGAGCAAGTTCGCCAGTCTGTTAGATCTCACCCATAGAATAGAGCAGTCTGAAGGTAAAACGCACTCATTGATGACGAGTAGGCCTCAGAGAGGTGGATATCGAGAAGGCTCCCTGATGTCTAGTAATGCAAATAGACCTAGTGAGTGTAACAGGTTTCGTAGTACATCCTCAACAGATAAGTTACAAGATGCAAGACAAACACGGCTTTGTTCTACACGTGTGCAAGAGGTGCATACATCGGTGAACTGTGAACCAGTGAGCAAGTTCAGTGATAAGCTAAATGTAAACTCCAGGTCTGACTCCAAATTGTGTGACGATAACGGTGTTGTGAAAAAGTCTGTAGTTGCAACTGGTAAGCCGTTGTTGAATAGAGTGTCACAGAATAGAGTTACTGCTTCAGAGTGGAGTTCTGACTCCACAAGTTTACAAAGTATATCTAGTCAGAGTGAATTTATAAAACCTTTAATGATTTTGAGGAGGAACCAAAATTGTCTACTTCTGTTATTAAAGAGTTTGAAAATGATGAACTTGACGGTAAATTGGATATATGTGATAATGATCATGATAGTGCAGATTTGTCTTTGGTTGATCATGATGAAATGGAGGGAATGCCTACTACTGCTAAGTTAAATAAAGGTTCTGTACAACTTGAACGTGAAGTAGAAATAAATGCAGATTCAGTTGCAGAAGGCATGCATACTTGTGAGACCGTCAGCGGGAGTGATCAGCATGTAGCCCACCTATCATCAGATGATAGTGCTAAACCCGAACTAGTAGTGAAAGACAGCAGTGGTGGTAATCTTGCAGTTGGACAACTATCTGAGAGCCGAACAAGAACAGCTTCTGATCCACCACTAAGTTCATCACCTTTTGTCACTCAGTCATCGTTGGTGCTGTCATCCACAATGAAACAGACACCCATCAACTCAACTATCTTGTGCAATGACTATGGTAGTATCAGTTCGTTTGAAAGGACGATTATCAATGGTCAGTTTAGTGTGGATAAGCCAGGTGTAAACGAGAGAGTAATTGTTAAATTGACTTGCACGAATAAAGGCATTTCTAGTTTCAAGTTACTATTTGAATGTTATTATCTTTGGTGTAAATTACTCTGTTTCTATACTTGGTTGATGAGATATGTCGTGTGTTTGTTGGTCATCTATATTCTACGATACAATGACATGGGCGTGTTGCCGTTCAGATTTGAGGAGATAGCTGATAGAAAGAAGTTAGCAAATGAACTCTGCGACGATTTTCCAACCTAGGGCGTCAACCTGAGAAGGGTTGTAGGCGTACTGGTGTAAGTCCTACAATTCTTCAAAGGGTAGCGCATCAATGAGCAGTCCAATGTGCTTGGTGTGTGATTTTGTACATATGTTCATATTGTATATACTGAATTGATATCATTTATCATCTAGCTGTTGGTAATCCTGTTTGTGTCCGGATGACTTCCACTTGGATCATCAACCTGAGAAGGAATGTAGGCGTACTGCTGTAAGTCCTACAGTTCTTCAAGGGTAGTTTGTCGTGTCAGAATCCACAACATTTGATGTGTTGATTGTACATATGTTTGTGTTAAATAGTTGTGTGAGTTCCAATTGATGTAATTGTTGGTTAATCTTGTTTGTGTCTGGACATTCCACAACTTACAATCGTCAACCTGTGAGGGTTTGTAGGCGTACTGGTGTAAGTCCTGCAATTCTTCAAGGGTATTCCATCAAGACATGAAATGCGAGTTTGTGTGTACTGTTTGTATATGCGTTTGGTGTGTCATATCAATTGGTGTTATTTGAATTCATTGTGTTTACTCGTTGTTTTCGTACCTTGTTGTTATTGCATAATTTTGTTAAAATTTTCGTCGTGATTACTTCTGAAGTTGTGGCCACTCTTCTACATCCGTGAATGAATTGATTGATGTTAAGGACAGCAGATGGGTCGTATACGCCAGGGAGGCTAGGCTATTGCTGAGAATGAAATGCACACGGAGATAATTGTTAGCTGCGGTCCGACACGCCGGGGAGAAAGAGTGTAAACGACTGAGGCTCGCATGCGTCACCGCTACTAGAACTGAGGCAGAATGAGTGACAAGCGATTTCAGTTGTAATTGGTAATGAGTAGATAAGAGGATGTGCGTAGAGTATCGTGAGGTGCTGCCATGGTCACATTGCATTCTGCAAGAGTCATTCTAGCAAGTGGAGACTGTGTTGCAAGATGTCAAGAGGAGGTCTCTATCTGGAGGCGCAGGTCGTCATTGATGTGTGAGATTGTGCTGTGGGTATGCTTGTGGTGTGTTGGCTTTTCTGTTTGTTTTCCATTTCAGCTCTGTCCGTGTGACCCAGGTTCTCGCAATGGCATCCAAGTCAACGTGCTTTGGTCGTGAAGGAAAAAAGGGTTGGATCCCTTTTTTGCCGGGGAGTGTCAATGGAGTTGAAGATTGAACGATCAATTCTTGGTTGTTTGCTCAAAATCAACTTCCTCGATTTTCGCGAAGGCATCAATACGACAGTCATCGTCTCATCGGTCGCTGTTCAGAAAGAAGAGTTAAACATCGTCAGAAGTAACATAACGATTTATTATTGTAATATTTGTTTACAGACCTTAGTTTTCTTGGTTTGCTTAGTGATACTTGATTTATATGCTGGTGTAACAATACATAATACTCAAGTCAACAATTGGTGTTCTGGTTTTTTCGTCCGTTATAACTAAGCGTTTCGAAAATCTTCAAGGAACAGCGTGGGCCCGAGCGTAGCGAGAGCTGGGCATTAACGGTTTATGAGACGGTAGCTGACACATTGACTCTATTTTACTAGACAGCTTGGGAGAATTATAAGAATGTTGAGCAACATAAGTATTCGAACTTCTGCAAACAGTCTTGATGTGTCCAACTTTACCACATTTGTGACACTTAGCACCCCGAAAACGGCAAGTGCTTCGTAGATGTAACTTTCCACAGGAAAAACACGGTTTAATGGTTTTGATCTCTCTCTGCATTCTATTACCTGTGGATGACAGTTTGAATTGCTTTCCATGAACACTTGTATTTTCGACTTTAGAAAGCATAACATCAGACACTGACGTAGTGGGAGCAGAGTATTCACTGTTGAAATCTTCGTATGTAATGCATAAATCTTTAGCAGTTTGAAAGGTACAAGAAGGAATCTGAATTAACTCTTTCTCTAACTTAGGAATATTGATTCCAGCAATTAGACGATCACGTAGTTGAGTATGCAGCTGATCTCCAAAGTTGCACTTTGAAGCTTGTATTTGAAGTTGAAGAATGAACTCTCGAATCTTCTGATTGGGAGCACGAACCAGTTTGTTGAACTGAGCCCTCTCTCTGGTCTCAAAAGTAGTTATATGAAAGTGATGTATCAGAAGTTCATGGATCTTGTCATATGACGGAGAAATGGGTTTATCTGGAAACGCCAGATTCTTCACTAGGCTATATGCATCTAGCCAAATAGCAGTAATGAAATGTGCTGGAATTTTTTCATCCCGAACGTTCTTTGAAATGCACCACGCATCGAAGCATTCAAGATAATCAGCAATTTCCCGCGATGAACCATTTATAGGAAACTTTCCAAGGTTATTTAGTTCCATCGCGATGCCATTTTGTTGTAATTATTTGTAATCGTAGTATTAGTATTTCGAGATGACCGAATTATAAGAATCCAACCAAAACACAGAGAGGGCGGAATTCAGGAATTTGCACTTAGCGGAATTATTATTCAATTCATATAAGAAATATATTAACAATCAACAGTAAGTATTTAAACAATACAGAGATAGAAATATTCAATCACCACACTAACTTAATAGAATGTCGTGAGCTACAGAGTTAGGGAGATAAGGGTCATGTATTGTATTGTGTAGTGCGTTTAGAAAAAACGTCCACCTCTAAGTTATATTGTCGTCAATATCCAGTACATTCTTGTTGTCGTGATAAATTTGTTAGGAAGAATTATAATCAGTTCCTATATTTTGTATGGATGGTAGATAACGAAACGTGCTAATTCAGTGGTCAAAGGCTAGAACTATCCGTTAAGGTTGAAACATATGCTCATGTGAGGGGAAACTGATTATTCGAAAGTCGAAACATCACGTAAGTGATAAAGTTATTAGCGTCGTTTACATGTAAATGGCTAAAGTTTTTTATTTAGAAGTGATGGTAATTTGTTGATGGCTTAAGGGATGTTTTGAGTGATAGGAACATATATGGGATAGTGTAGCCGAATAAGAGTATAACTGCATAAACAACACCAACTGGAAGGTCTACACATATATTTAAGTATAACGAGATCAAAAAAAGTATTTCAAACACAGGATGTCAATGTCAAGGTGTGATTACACTGGACCTCGCGCTGTTCTTGGGAGGCTTTCAGGAACTATGCGTAATAACCAACGCAAGAAACGAGAACACAAATTGGTGACTCAAGAACCGTTTATTCCTGCACCAGTACGGAGCCAGCCATTAGGTAATCGTACATAAAGTTTCGGATACTTTTTCTCTCTTCCAACGAACAGCGAACGATGAGACGTTGACTGCAGTATCGATGACTCCGGCCGAAACATGCAATTGGGTTTGAGCAAACAACCATGAGTTGATCGTTCAATCTTTAACTACATTGACGCAGGATTAAGTCAGTCTCGTGAAACTACTAATTTGTTAAGTAACTCAATTTGTCTTTAAATTAATTCTGAAATTAAACGGCATATTGGTATACTGAATGATTTTCATTATTCGATTTGGTTGGGGCGCCTGAAGCTCAACCTTACATTCCTCTTTCGCCTTTTACACGGCTACATCAAAATCGGTAATCCAATATTTTTCAACAATTTATCTATATATGCTCTTAGGAATCATGAAAATACTCTATCCGTGAGCCGGTACCGGACAAAAATCGATTACGTCTCTTTAAAATACAGTACAGTGCGTTATGGAACGAACCTCCACTTACTGTACGTAGTTGCTAATCTCCTACCATGATCTCCAGCGTCTCCTGTTCCTTCAACAAAAGAGCTTCGGTCTACTTATCCATACTTTACCCATATGTTATAAGAATAAAACTTATGCACTGTGGTAGAGTGTAATTCCATTATGGGTAAATTTTGTTTAGATAAAGTCTCACAGTGTTATACAGCAATGTTTACTGATAAACATTACTGTGTAACACTGTGAGACTTTATCTAAACAAAATTTACCCACAATGGAATTTACACACATGGGCTGCTCAACTAGCTTTAGTACTACAGACCCCAGTGTAACACCCCCAATTTAAGGAAACTCATTCGCCCCGGCAACCGTACCGCATCTATAACGTGATAAAACCAACCTAATCTCTCCCACATGCCTTAACCTAAGGTTCGGTTATTCAGCTTATTAGAGATCCTATCAATATTTCATCAATCGGGTTTATAAACTAATAAGACTGTCTGTAATTATCCAGGACGTATAATCCCAAATTAGTTGTGACAGCTCTTCCATAATACAAGCAATTTGATACTTTGTAATGTCTAAAGCATGCTGTGTGAAAAGTGACCAAAAAAACCTGGCAATAAAAAACTCAGCCAACCAATCATTTTCTTCAAGTTCATTCAACCTACCCTTATCCCTAATCGTACCACTATCCACTACACTCTACTTAGTAGAATATGACTTCCAATATCCAATATCGTTTTTACGAGCTAGTATAAACCAATTTGATTTCTTTGTGCTCGCTTCTTGATTGTGAGGTATAGGTTCCTGATCTTCGGTAAACTTCTGCGTAGCTTGTCCCGCCACTCGACTGTCGTAGCTTTGGTTGACTCCAAAGGGAGTAGTGCTGGGATTAATTATATGTGGTTTGTAGTATGAGGTATGTTAAGACTGTTGTCAATGGAGTTGAAGATTGAACGATCAATTCATGGTTTTTTGCTCAAAATCAACTTCCCCAATTTTCGCGGAGGCATCAATACGACAATCATCGTCTCATCGGTCGCTGTTCAGAAAGAAGAGTGAAACATCGTCAGAAGTAATACAATGATTTATTATTGTAATATTTGTTTTCAGACCTTAGTTCGTTTATTCCTTTTATATGTTGGTGTAACAATAAAGAAATAACAAGCAGCAGATCGGTGTTTTGGTTTTTGCGTCCGTTATTACTAAGCGTTTCTGAAACTCAAAGGAACAGCGTGGGTCCGAGCGTAGCGAGAGCTGGGCATTAACGGTTTATGAGACGAGACTGACAACTGTTACTACTGTGATTGGAGTTGATCCTTTCGCCAGTTAGTCCTTCGGTATTGTCGACAAGAGAAAAGAGATAGTAATAATAATAATAATAATAGATATAATTAGTGAAGCTATTCAGACTAAGAGACAGAAACGAAAATAGGAAACGTAACAACAGTCAGCTCATTAAGTTTGAAGAATAATATATATATCGGTAATAGTAATAATAATAATAGTAATTATAATATTAATAAGTTGTCAGGAGAGTAAGACGGGAGAGAATGTAAAGAAGTAAAATGACGAGTTTAATTATCTACCCTGATTGGTAAATGCGATTTTAAGGAGATAGGCCATTTGGATGCAGTCCTTGTATCGCTGCATGGTTGTCCAGCCTTCGCTTAAAGGCGTCCAAAGACGGTGCCATAGCTACATCTGCCGGTAAGGAATTCCAGGGACGACAAACCCGCAGTGAAAAGAAGTGGGAGCGCACCCGGGTCCTTGCCCTCTGGTGAGCTATCCTTCTGGGATTTCCACGTGGAAGCCTATACCTACTCAATGGCAGAACACCTTTGTTTGGGTGATTCTGGTCATTTGTTATTTTGTAGGCAGTAATCAAATCCCCCCTAAGCCGACGGTAACTAAGTGTGAACAGGCCTAATTTCTTCAGCCTTTCATCATATGGTTTGTTTCGGAGACCAACCACTCCTTTTGTTGCCCGTCGTTGGACTCTTTCCAAGAGGTTGGCATCTCTTCTCAGCATTGGGGGTGCAATAATATTATGCACCTCAAGGTGTGGCCTGACGTATGTTTTGTACAACATTAGAAAGAGCTCAGGAGTGAGTGCACCTAACTGTCTATGCGTAAAGTGTATGACCGCATATGCCCTCGCTACATCCCCTGTGTAATTTACGCTTGTGTCCATTTTTTCCGTTAGAACTAGACCTAAGTCGCGTTCCGACGTTGTGCAGGACAAGCTTTCATTGCACAGGGTGTAACTTGCATTCTGCAGTCTACAGGTGCGCAACTTCACTACTTTGCACTTTTTCAAGTTGAAAGTCATGCCACTGGCCACCGCCCAGTCTTCCAGAAGGTTTAGGTCTTCCTGTAGCCTATCTGAGTCCTCCGGACACTTTATCGCCCTCCATATTTTTACGTCGTCAGCGTACAGGAGAGTCGGGCAGCTCAGACGGCGTGGTAGATCATTGATGAAAATCAAAAACATCAGTGGTCCTAGGATAGAACCCTGCGACACTCCTGATGACGATCTGTGCCAAGATGATCGGACTCGGTTAACCTTAGTGCAAAATTGCCTGTCGGCTAGGTAGTCCTTCAACCATGACAGAAGTGGCTCACCTATGCCTGCCTGGCTTATTTTATGTAGGAGAAGGTCATGGTGAACAGTGTCAAATGCCTTCTCAAAGTCTAGGAAGACCACATGGACTGGTACGTTCAAGTCCCAGCATGATGTCCAGTCGTCCCAAGCTGACAGTAGGTTAGTGACGCAGGATCTGCCTTTTCTGAAACCATGTTGGGCTTCATGTAGTATATTAGTCCTATCGAAATATTCCCTGATGTGGTCGTCAATAATACTTTCCAGTACTTTTGATACCACTGGGAGTAGAGCTACTGGTCTATAGCTAGCAGCGTTTTGCCTGTCCCCACCCTTGAAGATTGGAGAAAGGATGGCTCTTTTCCACTCCCTTGGCAGGGTGTTGGAACAAGTCGCACAGGGGTCTACAGAGAGCCTCGGCGCACTGTTTCAGAACAGATGGCCTGATGTCATCACAACCTGGGGACTTCCCAGGTATGAGTCGCTGTAGCTTCCTTAGTACTATTGCGGGGTTTATTTGGGGAGTAGTCGCTAGGTCTTCCTCCTCTGAAATAGTGGTGCCACCATTTTGGTCCGTAACTGTAATATCCACATTGCTGTTTAGCTGTTTAGCGAAGGCTGAACTGAATGTTTCAGCCATCTCCAGACTAGTGAGATATTGACCGTTTGGGCCTACTAAGGCGCATGCCCCTTGGTTTGTCGGTTTTCTTTCCGACATGAATCGGTACAAGTTTTTAGGGTTTGATAGGAGTTTTTTAGCAAGGTTAGCCTGGAATGACCTTCTGTCCCTCCTAACTCTTGCATTACACCGGTTCCTGAGTTCGAGGTATGCATCATGGTCGGTCTGACTCTTAGATACACGCCACGTAAACCAAGCCTTCCGCTTTGCTTGCAGAATACGTTGCGTGCCTCTCTTCAACCATGACGTCTTTCTCTTAGGCTGTGTTGTGACTAAAGGGACGGTATCCGAGATTGCTGTATGGATAATCTTTTTTACCACTTCCCAGTGTTCATCCACAGATAGGTCGTCCCATGCTAAGGGCCAGTCTGCGTCGGACAAGAGCCTCCGCATTTCAGCATAGTCAGCCTTGCTGTAGCACAGACATGGTCGCGTAACATCCCATTGCAAACGCTCACGGAGGACAAGATCGAAACCTATGACTGCATGGTCACTGCTTCCCAGAGGAGTCATGATCTGGACCTTTTCGACGAGTAGCTGGTCACTAGTTAGAATATAATCTAGTTTTGATGACTTTCCACTAGGGCCCCACCTAGTGTCGTCTCCAACATTCTCAGTCAGTCCCGTGTTTCGAATAGTTTGCAGTAGGTTTCGGCCAAATTTTCCCTTAGCACACCCGGAGCCGAGGTTCAGTGATGGAGCATTGAAATCTCCAGCTATGGTGATTTGGTCGTAGCCCAAATCTCGTATTCCTGTGATAGTGCTGAGCAGTAGCTGATTGTGCTCTGCCCCACAGGTGGGAGATCGGTAGATGCCACCCAGTAAGTGCTTGGTGTGGCCTACGGTGAAATGACACCATATGGAGTCTGGGAGTTCGATAAGTGGTGGGTCCGTTGCGCGCACACATTTAAGTTGCCTATCAAAGTATATAGCAACTCCCCCTCCTTCCTTATTATCCCTGTCTCTTCTGACCAGTACCATATCACCTATACTGATTTCATTGTCGGCGATAGTGGGGTTTAGCCACGTTTCAGTAAGAATGATTATTTTCAGTTGAAGGTGTGCTTGGAGATTTCGGAGTTCACCTACTTTCCCTCTCAGCCCCCTCACATTGCTATATAGGCAACTGACAGTGAGTCTAACAACCTCAGAGTGTTGTGGGGTAGTTGACGTGAAACCGTCTGCTGGTGGGGGACTTGATGTTGGAACTAGTTGGCCGATTCCGATAGAACCGGCCCGTTGTAGTTTTTTTCAATGGATTTAGGCAGGACACTTGGGAGACACAGACTATTATTCTCAGAGCTGCATCGCTCTAGTGTCACCGAAGCTTGGGGTCGTATTAAAGCCTCAGTTTGCTGCCTCCTTATATTTCTGGGTCTGCTTTCACAGCATCGGATGTGTCCTCCAATTTTTCCCTTGGTCTCATACCACCGTTGAAGTGATATGGACAACTGCTCCGGGGAGTTGAATGTGACACACAGCAGCTTTGGAGAGTTAATCAATGTTAGATGAGCGGGACGAGGTAGTCGGAAAATGGAGATGGCTCCAGAAGCGCCAGGGGCCATCTGAGATGACAGCCATCTCCATTGTTGTACGTCGTGCATGTGTTTTTCACAAGCAGTGCCGGTTTCCAGCTCCGGAACACCGTGTACCACCATAGAGGTGGAAGGCATCAGTTCCGGTGACTCCCTCGCCATATTTCTGACAGCCCATGGTCTATCTTGCCGCGCTCTTATGTTAGAACTTCTGTCCAGGGCTAGTACCTGAGCCATTAACAGTACTTTTTCGGCCTCTTCGGCAGAGTCCAGTGTAACCCGTAATGGGGGTGGCTTACCCTGAGGCGTGTGGACACCCCTGTACAGTCTGCACAGTTTTGCTGAACTAATGTTCAGACCTAGTTTGCTGCACAGGTTGGACCACTGTTCCTGATCAAACAGGGCCCGTTGTTCGAGCAAGCTATCCGTGCTCACAGGTACGTTAAAGAGGATGAGAGAGTTAGACCGACTACCCTCAGACTTAGGTTTTGCCTTCGGCTTCTTGCAGTCCTTTGCATCATTAGCAACATTAGGCTTCATCGGTACCTGGACAGCCTTTTTTGTGTTGCCAGGCTTGCTAGTGGATGCAAGTGGTGCCTTTGTAATTTTGCCTTCCCCTGATGTGGATGGAACCTTGCTAATCTTCACCTTGTGAGAATTGGCATTTCCAGTCAGTAGGGCTGGTGTGTCCTTCTTTAAGTCTTTGACCAGTTTCGGCAGTGCGAGTTTAGCAGGGGGGAGCTGCATGATACTGTGTTGGGGCACAAGAGCGTGTTATTTCTGCTATCCGCAGACACGCTTTGTGGGACTATGCCAGGGCGACAAAGTGGACACACGTACCAAAACCATGGGCATGGGTTATTTCTCATAAACTCATAGTATGCTTTCGGTACTTCTTTGTCACAACGGCAGTGCACCCATCGTTTGCAAAAATTACATTCAAACGCTGAATCAGTTTTAGAAACTGTGATGCTGCACGCCTGGCATTCATCCCCTTTCCTTGATGACGCCTTCGAGGTCTTATGACGTCTTGAACGTTTCCTTTTAGGCTTGATGTGTTTCACACACTGGCCTACAGTTGATGCAGGTGTAGAATTCTGTCCTTCTGGTATTGCCTGTGCCGTTTCAGTACTAGACTGTGGCAATGCAGGCGTTGTATCAGGGCAGACTAAAGCTACACGAGTCTTTAGGATCGGTATGCGGGAAGGGGTTGAAATCCCTGGATTTTTTCCTTCCCTGGCTGAAGCCCTTGTGACTACAGAGTACGGTATTCTAGTGGCTTTTTTAAGGCTGCTTTCGACAACCATATTAACAATCACTATAAATTATGCTATGTACGTCTAAGAGAGCAACAGTTTCTAACCAAAAGAGCAAGAATAAGACTGAAAAAGTATAAGGCAAGGAAAAGAAAAGGTTTTCGACTTTACCTAGTACTTTCTGAATGATCGGCTTCACGGCAATCACGTGGTAGACCAACAAGTCTTGTTTCTCTGAACGAGTGAGGAAGATGCTGCTACAAAAGTAGCACCTGAAGCTTTGGCAGTAGTTCGAGACAGCTGGACTTACCACACAGAGATTTACTATGTAAGTAATGGTTGAATTAAATTCACCGGCTAGGAAGATCAGGTTTCCCAAACGGATAATTCACAGAATTGGTATTTTCCGGTTGGAGAGGAAAAAGCACGTCGTATTCAAGGAGCGCGAGCTGGGAGTAATTTGCTCCGGCACTCAAAACTCTTCTGCCTTTTACTTTTAAAGACGCTTCAACTACTAACTGCGCGGTGACTGTATAACTAACTCACTGGTTTTCTATTTACTGTAATCTTCAATAAGTTCGTCAGTGTAATTATTTCAAAAACCATCATATTAGCAACCATAACTTTTCTTATTTTACAAGTACACTGTCAATGAAGTTGAAGATTGAACGATCAATTCATGGTTGTTCGCTCAAAACCAACTTCCCCAATTTTCGCGGAGGCATCAATCAGACAGTCATCGTCTCATCGGTCGCTGTTCAGAAAGAAGTCAGACCAAAACTGTCAGAAGTAATATTGTGATTCATTATTGTAATATTTGTTCACAGACATTAGTGGAAACATATTTTATATGTGGGTGTTACAATAAAGAATCCTCGAGTAGCCAATCGGTGTTTTGGTTTTTGCGTCCGTTATTACTAAGCCTTTCTGAAAATCTTCAAGGAACAGCGTGAGTCCCAGCGTAGCAAGGGCTGGGCATTAACGGTTTACGAGACGTGGCTGACGGTTTCTGACGGTAGAAACAGATTCTGGCGGATTCAGACAGTTGGTGAAAGTTTGGATAGTCACCGTTCATCTTTCCTGGTGCCGGTCAAGTCCTCTTTGAACAAGCAATATCCGGAACTTTCTTGGAATTGGGTCAAGTTCAACAATGCCTGGGTCAAAGAAGGGACAGAGTGTCTTGGATGCAAACAGGAAAGTAAGTCATGGTGACTTGTCTGTTACTTGTAACGATGTGTCTGATGTTCAACATGACATGGTTGATGTTACTGTTTCGCCGTTCAGGGATAATAGGAACATCAAACTCCCTAAATTAGAACCACGGTGTTTTGATGGAAACCCAGCTGATTATTTACAATTTGTAAAGGAGTTTGAGATCATGTTGAGTGGTTTTATATTGATAATTTACAAGAATGCAATGATTTCGATGAATCGCATGAGTGATCTCAACTCGAGTTTTATACTAGAAGTAATAGCAAGACGTCTACCTACTCGACTGCAAAGGAAGTGGGTGAAGATAAGCTCCCGTATGGAGGATGAGGGTATCGAGCCAAGGTGTGATGATATCCTGAAACTGGTATAAGATAGCGTCAATCTATCTATGAGCAAGTTTTCCAGTCTATTAGATCTCACCCCTAGAATAGAGAAGTCTGAGAGCAAAATCCAATCATTGATGACGAATAGGCCTCAGAGAGGTGGATATCGAGAAGGCTCCATGATGTCTGGTAATGCATATAGACCTAGTGAGTGTAACAGGTTTCGTAGTACATCCTCAACAGATAAGTTACAAGATGCAAGACAAACACGGTTGTGTTTTACACGTGTGCAAGAGGTGCATACAGAGGTGAAGTGTGAACCGGTGAGCAAGTTCAGTGATAAGCTGAATGTAAATTCCAGGTCTGACTCCGAATTGTGTGACGATAACGGTGCGGTCAAGAAGTTTGTAGTTGCAACTGGTAAGCCATTGTTGAACAGAGTGTCGCAGAATAGAGTTATTGCTTCAGAGGACAGTTCTGACTCCACAAGTTTACAAGGTATTACTAGTCAGAGTGAAGATACAGAACCTTTAGTGATTTGTGAGGAGGAACCAAAATTGTCTACTTCTGTTATTAAAGAGTTTGTAATTAATGAAGTCGACCAGATAGATGATGGTAAATTGAATATTTGTGATAATGATCATGATAGTGCAGATTTGTCTTTGGTTGATCATGATGAAATGGAGGCAATGCCTACTACCGCTAGGTTAAATAAGGGTTCTGTAGAACTTGAACGTGAAGTAGAAATAAATGCAGATGCAGTTGCAGAAGGCATGCATAATTGTGAGACCGTCAGTGTGAGTAATCCGCATGTATGCCACCTATCATCAGATGCTAGTGCTAAACCTGAGCTGATAGTAAAGGACAGCAGTGGTGGTGGTCTTGCAGGTAGACAAATTTCTGAAAGCCAAGCAACAACAGCTTTTGATACACAGCTAACTTCATCAACTGATATCAATCAGTCGTCGTTGGTGCTGTGATCCACAATGAAAAAGATGCCCATCAACTCAAGTAACTGGTGCAATGACTAAGCTAGTATCAGTTCGTTGAAAGGACGAATATCAATGGTCAGTTAAGTGAGGATAAGCCAAGTGTAAGCGAAAGAGTAATTGTTAAATTGACTTGCATGAATAAAGGCATTTCTAGTTTCAAGTTACTATTTGAATGCTATTATCTTCGGTGTAAATTACTCTGTGCCCACGCTTGGTTGACCAGATACGTCGTGTGTTTGTTCGTCATCTATATTCTACGATACAATGACATGGGCGTGTTACCGTTCAGATTTGAGGATATAGCTGATAGCGGGAAGTCAGTAAATGAACTCTGCGACGATTTTCCAACATAGAGCGTCAACCTGAGAAGGGTTGTAGGCGTACTGCTGTAAGTCCTACAGTTCTTCAAAGGGTAGCGCATCAATGAGCAGTCCAATGTGCTTGGTGTGTGATTTTGTACATATGTTCATATTGCATATACTGAATTGATATCATCTGTCATCTAGCTGTTGGTAATTCTGTTTGTGTCCGGACGACTTCCACTTGGATCATCAACCTGAGAAGGAATGTAGGCGTACTGCTGTATGTCTTACAGTTCTTCAAGGGTAGTGTGTCGTGCCAGAATCCACAACATTTGATGTGTTGGTTGTACATATGTTTGTGTTAAATAATTGTGTGAGTTCCAATTATCGTAATTGTTGGTTAATCTTGTTTGTGTCCGGACATTCCACAAATTACAATCGTCAACGTGAGAAGGGTTGTAAGCGTACTGGTGTAAGTCCTGCGATTCTTCAAAGGAATCCCATCGAGACACCCTCTGAGTGTTTGTGTGTACTGTTTGTATATATGTGTGGTGTGTCATATCAATTGGTGTATTTTGGATTCATTGTGTTTACTCGTTGTTTTCGTATCTTCTTGTTATTGCATGATTTTGTTAAAATTTTCGTCGTGATTACTTCTGAAGTTGTTTCTGGTCTTCTACATCCATGAATAAATTGATTGATGTTAGAGACAGCAGATGGGTCGTATACGCCGAGGAGGCTATTGCTGAGAATGATATGCACACGGAGATAATGATTAGCTGTGATCCCACACGCCGGGGAGAAAGAGTATTGACGGCTGAGGCTCGCATACGTCACCGTTACTAGAACTGAGGCAGAATGAGTGACAAGCGATTGCAGTGGTGATTGGTAGTGAGTAGATAAGAGGATGTGCGTAGAGTATCTTGAGGTGGTGCTATGGTCACGTTGCATTCTGAAAGAGTCATTCTAGCAAGTGGCGATTGTGTTGCAAGATGTCAAGAGGAGATCTCTGTTTGGAGGCGCAGGTCGTCAGCGATGTGTGAGATTGTGCTGTGGGTATGCTTGTGGTGTGTTGGCTTTTCTGTTTGTTTTCCATTTCAGCTCTGTCAGTGTGACCCAGTTTCTCGCAGTGGCATCCAAGTCAACGTGTATTGGTCGTGACGGAAAAAAGGGATGGATCCCTTTTTTCTCGGGGAGTGTCAATGTAGTAGAAGATTGAACGATCAATTCATGGTTGTTTGCTCAAAATCAACTTCCCCAATTTTCGCGGATGCATCAATCAGACAGTCATCGTCTCATCGGTCGCTGTTCAGAAAGAAGTCAGACCAAAACTGTCAGAAGTAATATTGTGATTCATTATTGTAATATTTGTTCACAGACCTTAGTTCAATATTATTTTTATATGTTGGTGTAACAATAAAGAATTCCCAAGCGGGCAATCGGTGTTTTGGTTTTTGCGTCCGTTATTACTAAGCGTTTCTGAAAATCTTCAAGGAACAGCGTGAGCCCGAGCGTAGCGAGAGCTGGGCGTTGACGGTTTACGAGACGTGACTGACATATACTTATATTATTAGCATAATACACTGCACTATTTTTGATTTAATTGACTATCTTCAGTCAACAGCTACCCATTCTCATATAATTTTCTTAGATTCATAATGTAAAAGCTATGTAGTATTTTTTCCATCATATAGTTGATGAGTCACTTTGCATTGTGTAACGCACACCATATACAATCGGTTGCCAAAATTTAGCATAACAAGTTCTGCTAATGTCTGTTTCTGTCTGTTTTCGACATAGAACTTTGCACCAATGTGCGGAAGTTCAAGTCGCCACACTCCCTCCTTGTAGCACACAAAGCAAGAGAAGAAAGTACAAGAAAAGCATAATGGAAACAGTGAGCAGAGGTGTGAGATAGAGGAGTAATAAAGAAATACAAAACAGTTTCATTGAAGATCATAAGTCACAGGGAGTGGATGCATCTGCGCCACTGAGAACGGTTTTGAGCCATGTCACCAATTGTTTCCAACCATAGATTTTTACCGTCCCGAGGACCCCAGCCTGGAAGTCTACACCTTCCTACGTGGCTTAGACCAACTGTTGTGGATTTCATTGACTGATGCCAGGTTTTTGTTTGACCGCCGCTAGCTTTTTTCCAGCCTGACCCTATATCCGCTAACATAGCTCGTCGAGGGAGGCGATGGCTTGGCATACGTAACACATGTCCTAACCATCTCAGTCTTTGTAGCTTCACGACTTCGTCGATTGATTTCCCCTGTTTACCTAGAACTCGACGCCTAACTTCAATGTTGCTCACCTTATTATGCCACTTCACACGGGAAATAGAGCACAGGCACCTATGATCAAAGACAGTCAATCTTTTCATGTCTTCCACTCTCAGTGGCCAGGTCTCACAAACATAAAGGAGGACGGAGTGGACTGATGAGCAGTACACCCGCCCTTTGGTCGATAGTCGAACATCTCGTCTGCTAACCAGTTGCTTTTCTCAGGACTGCTTTACATAAGTTTGTCACTAATTGTTCCACTACTTAAAATGATTAAAATATTTATGCAGCAAATGTTCTCTTGCTTTACCACGCTAGTTTCCATTGTAACACTCAATTATTGAGCCTAGTGTATTCTTCGATAATATGAATTATAATACCGATTATACTCTTATCATATATAGATCGATTTACCTTACGGCTCCCTGTAGACTAACTACCATTCTTCAATGTACACACACTGCAGTATTGTTAACCAAATGCTAACATTTTGTTGGTTCTGTGTTAATATATTTTATAATATGTTTAGACACGTTACTTTGCAATGTCAGATGTCTATAATATATTAGACTGTCATGATAATTTAGTACACTAAGTCCTGCCAACCGACCTTACCTTCAGTTCTTACTACCTACATTGAATCCTAACTATAGTGTTCTGCTGAATCTTGCTCCACTATTCACGAAACCTATTCCTTTTACTCTTTAAGGTTTTGACTCCTTATAAAGTAATCTGTTCATTAGGACGCATGCACACATATATAATATGCTCATAAAGATGTATGTGGAGACCTATTGCAAGCACTCATTAAGAAAGCTAGGGAGATGGAATATGAGGTACGAACATGTCTGGTACCAAGCAATATATTTGCGGTAGCTATAATAATCATAGTCTCAGAGCCTAACATCAAAAAAGGAGGGAGGGTGGCGTTAGCTGATCAGTAGATATGGTGGGGGTCACTAAGGTGAATCGCCCCATTCTGCAGGAACAGCAATATACAAATTAAAGGCTCGAGATATTTCTGATTTTTATGAGGGCTTAGATCTTTATCTTGAAAAATATAATAATGAACGCCTTGACAGATCATGCTTCTACCTGTAAATATATACCATTCGCTCAGCCTATTGTTGAGATGCGACCATGTGGGATGTGCACAGATTTATGGGGCATCTTATAAATTAACATGCTATCCATTGTCGGATCTTTGAATACCACTTCACAAATTCTTATCTCATTCATTTTCCAATAACTTTGTCAATGTAGTTGAAGATTGAACGATCAATTCATGGTTGTTTGCTCAAAATCAACTTCCCCAATTTTCGCGGATGCATCAATCAGACAGTCATCGTCTCATCGGTCGCTGTTCAGAAAGAAGTCAGACCAAAACTGTCAGAAGTAATATTGTGATTCATTATTGTAATATTTGTTCACAGACCTTAGTTCAATATTATTTTTATATGTTGGTGTAACAATAAAGAATTCCCAAGCGGGCAATCGGTGTTTTGGTTTTTGCGTCCGTTATTACTAAGCGTTTCTGAAAATCTTCAAGGAACAGCGTGAGCCCGAGCGTAGCGAGAGCTGGGCGTTGACGGTTTACGAGACGTGACTGACATATACTTATATTATTAGCATAATACACTGCACTATTTTTGATTTAATTGACTATCTTCAGTCAACAGCTACCCATTCTCATATAATTTTCTTAGATTCATAATGTAAAAGCTATGTAGTATTTTTTCCATCATATAGTTGATGAGTCACTTTGCATTGTGTAACGCACACCATATACAATCGGTTGCCAAAATTTAGCATAACAAGTTCTGCTAATGTCTGTTTCTGTCTGTTTTCGACATAGAACTTTGCACCAATGTGCGGAAGTTCAAGTCGCCACACTCCCTCCTTGTAGCACACAAAGCAAGAGAAGAAAGTACAAGAAAAGCATAATGGAAACAGTGAGCAGAGGTGTGAGATAGAGGAGTAATAAAGAAATACAAAACAGTTTCATTGAAGATCATAAGTCACAGGGAGTGGATGCATCTGCGCCACTGAGAACGGTTTTGAGCCATGTCACCAATTGTTTCCAACCATAGATTTTTACCGTCCCGAGGACCCCAGCCTGGAAGTCTACACCTTCCTACGTGGCTTAGACCAACTGTTGTGGATTTCATTGACTGATGCCAGGTTTTTGTTTGACCGCCGCTAGCTTTTTTCCAGCCTGACCCTATATCCGCTAACATAGCTCGTCGAGGGAGGCGATGGCTTGGCATACGTAACACATGTCCTAACCATCTCAGTCTTTGTAGCTTCACGACTTCGTCGATTGATTTCCCCTGTTTACCTAGAACTCGACGCCTAACTTCAATGTTGCTCACCTTATTATGCCACTTCACACGGGAAATAGAGCACAGGCACCTATGATCAAAGACAGTCAATCTTTTCATGTCTTCCACTCTCAGTGGCCAGGTCTCACAAACATAAAGGAGGACGGAGTGGACTGATGAGCAGTACACCCGCCCTTTGGTCGATAGTCGAACATCTCGTCTGCTAACCAGTTGCTTTTCTCAGGACTGCTTTACATAAGTTTGTCACTAATTGTTCCACTACTTAAAATGATTAAAATATTTATGCAGCAAATGTTCTCTTGCTTTACCACGCTAGTTTCCATTGTAACACTCAATTATTGAGCCTAGTGTATTCTTCGATAATATGAATTATAATACCGATTATACTCTTATCATATATAGATCGATTTACCTTACGGCTCCCTGTAGACTAACTACCATTCTTCAATGTACACACACTGCAGTATTGTTAACCAAATGCTAACATTTTGTTGGTTCTGTGTTAATATATTTTATAATATGTTTAGACACGTTACTTTGCAATGTCAGATGTCTATAATATATTAGACTGTCATGATAATTTAGTACACTAAGTCCTGCCAACCGACCTTACCTTCAGTTCTTACTACCTACATTGAATCCTAACTATAGTGTTCTGCTGAATCTTGCTCCACTATTCACGAAACCTATTCCTTTTACTCTTTAAGGTTTTGACTCCTTATAAAGTAATCTGTTCATTAGGACGCATGCACACATATATAATATGCTCATAAAGATGTATGTGGAGACCTATTGCAAGCACTCATTAAGAAAGCTAGGGAGATGGAATATGAGGTACGAACATGTCTGGTACCAAGCAATATATTTGCGGTAGCTATAATAATCATAGTCTCAGAGCCTAACATCAAAAAAGGAGGGAGGGTGGCGTTAGCTGATCAGTAGATATGGTGGGGGTCACTAAGGTGAATCGCCCCATTCTGCAGGAACAGCAATATACAAATTAAAGGCTCGAGATATTTCTGATTTTTATGAGGGCTTAGATCTTTATCTTGAAAAATATAATAATGAACGCCTTGACAGATCATGCTTCTACCTGTAAATATATACCATTCGCTCAGCCTATTGTTGAGATGCGACCATGTGGGATGTGCACAGATTTATGGGGCATCTTATAAATTAACATGCTATCCATTGTCGGATCTTTGAATACCACTTCACAAATTCTTATCTCATTCATTTTCCAATAACTTTGTCAATGTAGTTGAAGATTGAACGATCAATTCATGGTTGTTTGCTCAAAATCAACTTCCCCAATTTTCGCGGATGCATCAATCAGACAGTCATCGTCTCATCGGTAGCTGCTCAGAAAGAATATAGAAAAACTCTCAGAAACCTTAGTCTGTAATGACAATAATTATGGTTATATGTTGGTGGAAGAATAAAGAATTCTCGAGTCATCAATCTTTGCGTCCGGTAATACTGAGCGTTTCTTAAAATCTTCGAGGGAGAGCGTGAGGCCCAGCGTCGCAAGAGCTGCGCATTAATGGTTTATGAGATGTGAATGACAGCTTCTGACTGTTTGGATAGTCTCCGTTCGTCTATCCTGGTGCTGGCCAAGTCTTTTTGAACAAGCGTTATCAGAAACTTTTTGGAATATCTGTAACGTTCAATTATGCCTGGGTCAAAGAAAGGACAAAGAGTTTTGGAAGCAAGTAAAAAAGTAAATTATGCTAAGTTGTCTGTTACATTTAGTGACATGTATGATGCTCAGCATGATGAGTCTGATGTTCGCGTTTCGCCGTTTAGGGATTGTAAAGGTTCAAAACGAACCAAATCTGGGCGTCACTGTTTCGACGGAAACCCACCTGACTATCCACAGTTTATCGAAGAGTTTTAGATCATGTTGTGTGATTTCTTGTTAAATAATGAAATGAAGTTGATATATTTGATGAAGTATTGCACTGGAGTTGCTTCAAGAGCTATACAGTGCTGTATGTTTGTGCCCCCAAACGAAGGATATACTGAGGCGATGCATATCCTGCGTCAAAGATTCGGAAGACCTTCGATGATTGTAAAGAAATTATCCGAGGCTGTTAAGGGTAATGGTAGTAAATTACAAGATGACTCCAAGGCACTTTCTGAGTTTTTGGATAATCTATTGACTTACAAGAATGCATTGATTTCGATGAATTGCATGAGTGATCTGAACTCAAGTTCCGTCATAGAGGTGATAGCGAGACGCCTTCCTACTCGACTGCAAAGGAAGTGGGTCAAGATAAGCTCCCGTATAGAGGATGAAGGTATTGAGCCAAAGTTCGATGATATTCTGAAACTGGCAAAAGATAATGTTTATCAAGCTATGAGCAGGTTTGCCAGTCTATTGCATCTCACTCCTAGAATAGAGCAGTCTGAGGGCAAAACGCAATCATTGATGAAGAAAGGGTCTCAGAGAAGTGGATATCGAGAAAGCTCTATGGTGTCTAGTAATCCATATACACTTAGTGGGGGTAACAGCTTTCGTGGTACATCCTCAACAGATAGGTTACAGGCTGCGAGACAGACACGGTTGTGTTTTACACGCTTGCAAGAGGTGCATACAAAGGTGAAGTGTGAACCAGTGAGCAAGTTCAGTGATAAGCTAAATGTGAAATCAATGTCTGACTCCGAATTATGTGACGATAATGGTGCAGTGAAGAAGCCTGTAGTTGCAACCGGTAAGCCATTGTTGAATAGAGTGTTACAGACGACATCACAGTTCGTTCAGGAGAAGGGAGTTACAGTTTCAGAGGCTAGTTCTGACTCCACAAGTTTACAAGGAGTTACTTGTCAGAGTGAAGATATAAAACCTCTAAGGATTTGTGAGGAAGAACCCAAATCATCTACTGCTGTTGTCAAAGAGTTTGAAAATGATGAAGTCGACCAGATAGATGAGGGCAAAGTGAATATTTGTGACAATGATCATGATAGTGCACTTTCGTCTTTGGCTGATCATGATGGAACGAGCGGAATGCCCACTACTACTACTGAGTCGAACAAAGGTTCTGTACAACTTGAACGTGAAGTAGAATTAAGAGCAGATGTGGTTGCAGAAGGTATGGTTACTTGTGAGGCCGTCAGTGTAATTGATCAGCGTGTAGCCCACCTATCAACAGATGTTAATGCTAAACTGGAGCTAATAATAAAAGACAGCACTGGTGGTAATCTTGCAGTTAGACAAGCTTCTAAAGGCCGAACAAGAACAGCTTCTGATCCACCGCTAAGTTCATCAACTGGTATCAGTCAGTCGTCGTTGGTGTTGTCATCCACAATGAAACAGACGCCCATCAACTCACGTGCCTTATGCAATGACTATGATAGTATGGGTGCATTTGAAAAGACGAAAGATATTGCTCCGTTTAATGAGGATAAGCCAAGTGTGTATGAGAGGGTAATTGTTAAACTGACTTGCACGAATAAAGGCATTTCAAGTTTCAAATTACTATTTGAATGTTATTATCTTCGGTGTAAATTACTCTGTGCCCACGCTTGGTTGACCAGATACGTCGTGTGTTTGTTCGTCATCTATATTCTACGATACAACGACATGGGCGTGTTGCCGTTCAGAGTTGAGGATATAGACGATAGAAGGAGGTCATTAAATGAACTCTGCGACGATTTTCCAACCTAGTGCGTCAACCTGAGAAGGGTTGTAGGCGTACTGCTGTAAGTCCTACAATTCTTCAAAGGGTAGCGCATCAATGAGCAGCCCAACGTTCTGAGAGGGTTATTTTGTAGATATCTTCATGTTGTATGTACTGAATTGGTATCATCTTTCATCTATCTGTTGGTTAATAAAATTTGTGTTCGGAGCTTTCTCCTCTTGAGGGTCAACCTGAGAAGGAATGTAGGCGTACTGGTGTATGTCCTACAGTTCTTCAAGTGTCGTTAATCAAGCCAGAATCCTCAATATTTCGTGTATTGTTTGCATAATTTTTTGTGTGATGTTATTGTGTGGGTTCAAATCAGTGTATTTATTTTGGGACAGCGTGAGGTGCAGCGTAGTAAGAGCTGGACTTTGACAGTTTATGAGGCTTTGCTTTCCATAACAGATGTCGGAACATAAGTTAGCTAACTGATACAATTAGAAGTGGTTTGACAAATATCTATGAAATCTGCTGAAGGCACCCGTATTCACAACATCTTTCTGGGAGTCTAAATTAACACCAAAAGACATGCTTCAATTTTAGCATGTTGCGGTTGTAATTTTGTACCTGAGATTATTCAAAGACAGACATCGTGAGCGAGATGGATTTTCCGACTTCGGAGTTGATGGAATCTAATAGGCTAGCTTTTCATCAGAATTTCATGTTGGCGATGATTCAATTATACTGCTAAGTTGTGGATACGATACGGACACAGATGACTTGTCACTTCCCTGATACGGGGAGTCCTGTGGAATCACTGGGCAACAAGTGTATACATTTTACAAAAAGAGGTGAAATATGGTTTGGCTAATTCATTCAAAACCCTTGTGTGTAGAAAATGACCCGACAGACAGTGGGTACACTCTGCTTTCCTAATAGACTAGCAGAAGCACTGGCCGATAATCTGAGAAAAACGTAACGTAATCAAAGTGTATTGTTGCTAAACCAGTCGCCCAAAAGAAGTAAGAGGTAATTTGTGGCTTGGAAACTATTTTTCCACTGTTTTGATTGCGCTAAATTAAAATCCCATACAAACGTTTTTGTTTATTGTGTCACCTCATTCAAAAAAAGGTGTAATTTAACTGATTTGTTTCCTGTACAGGATCTGAAATATTACATAATTCGCGTGGGGATAGTGGGAATCGTTCAAAAAGTACTCACTCAATTGTAAGAAAAGTTGGTTGGTCTTAGTTAAATATACATTATAATACTTCACCTATTGGTCGCAGAAAATACTGCAGAGACCATATTTAGATGTCTCCACTAATGTACTGTGCTGAGCGGAGTTACAGAAGTCATGGGAAAAGTTTCTCTGCTCTGCGCTGCGTCAAAATCCAGAACCGTTCCGGAACAAGCAAGCGCCAACGAAACACTACTGTCAGTTCACACCTCGGATTCTACTATTATGTTTTGCTCACCATATTGTGAGAGTGTGATGGGTATTTAGTAATTTCGCATAAAGGTTGTAGCATTTAATTCTCCTGCTGATAATCTCTAGGCAACACTAGTCTCCTACGGCAGTACGGGGCGTGTGGGTGAATATAAAATATTGGATCCGTATTATGCCCGGAAAGGACAGCCAACTTACTTTCCTCTGCAACAGATCCTTGAAGACCACAGGATAATTGACAATAATGATTTGTATGAAAGCTTCTGAAAACTAATTGTGGCCTAGATTTTGTTTTCCGAGGGATTTCAGGTCCTCGCGGGCAATTCACAGAGCCTTTACGGGAATCACCAGAGATATGTTGACCTCCTTATATACATCTTTGGTGAGATTAAGATTGGAAAACTGCTTCCAGACCGCCAATCCTTGTCTAAAAGGGGACTCACACATTCTGGAAAGGGTTCAAAGGAAGGCGACACGTATGGTTCACGGCATAGCTAACTTATCATACGAGGAAAGACTAGAAAGTTTAAATCTCTTCTCCCTATCATAAGTAGGCAGAGAGGAGATTTAATCACGTTTAAAATTTTAAATAATGACTACGGTTCTGACCTATTCTCCTTTCCTTCCCACCAGGTCGGAAAACCTTAGAGGACATAGCAGGAGAGTTCAAAAGCCAAGAAGAAATCATATTGCTATTGAGTACTGGTTCTCACATCGAGTCATGAACCGACTCCCAGAAGAAGTGGTGTCTGCAACCTCAACTAATTCGTTCAAGAAGGGTTTGGAAAACCACATAGATTTACTATAAAAAGGATTAATATAGGCTCCAAGCCCCGTATCCTCAACCAATATATCTGAAATCAGAATCTGAAATTTGTTTGAACGAGCACGATTATTTGTTGGGCGGGAATTAGGGGTCTACGTCATAATGTCTAAGACTACTTATAAAATCTATGTTGGAAACCTTCCTCCAGACACTAAGGCTCGTGATGTTGAGAACCTCTTCTCAAAATATGGGCCGATTGCAGCTGTCGACCTAAAGGCTGGACAAAGACGTGGTCCACCATTTGCATTTGTTGAATTCGAGGATGAACTGTACGCTTTATTTGCTAATAATTATTTTTGATAGCGATGCGTCAGATGCAGTTCGTGGACGAGATGGATACAACTTTGACGGATATGCATTGCGAGTAGAACTGCCACGCACAACAGGTTACAACAACGGGGGCGGTCAAAACTACAACCAATTTCGTAGAGGAGGCTTTAATCGGGGTGGTGGCAGCGGACCTTCTCGACGGTCAGATTTCCGAGTGATTGTGACAGGTTTGCCGCCTACTGGAAGTTGGCAGGATCTCAAGGATCACATGCGCGAAGCTGGTGATGTTGGCTATGCAGACGTGTTCCGCGACGGCACTGGTGTCGTTGAATTTCTAAGATACGAAGATATGAAATATGCAATTAAACGTCTTGACGACTCTAAGTTCCGTTCTCACGAGGTATGTCTATTTCATAGGTGATTTGATTCTGTAGGGTGAATCTTCATACATCCGCGTTCGCGAAGAAAGACCTGGTGGGTCGCGTTCTAGATCACGTTCCTTTGATTCACCACGCAGGGGTCGTTCCTACGATTCCTGTTCCAGATCAATAAGCCCTCGACGCTGAAAACAAACAAATGTGAAAGTTTGTACGTAATTGAAATTTAATGTTACGGCTCTTCTACTCACAACTACAGTATCTCAATACAGTTTTCTTGCTTTTAAAGGTTTTCTGGATGATGGACGAAGGAAAGGATTGTCTATGAGGAAGGGACTGAAGATTAGTTATGGGACCGAAGAATGTACCCAAAGCACTTCAAGGGATAGGAGCACTGAAGTGTACTGCCCCACAGCAGTGGATTGGTGGATGCATCACCCAGAGGACTAACAGGAGGATGTCATAATTCTGTTGTTCTGGATTGCAAAGGACTTAAGCGCCCGTGGATTCCTAGTTGGCAGTGGCATCAGAGGACACTTAATTGATCATTAGGACCTTAGTGTTGGAGGAGACTTGGATTCATCTAAGGATGCATTTTGGATTTACTTGTGGATGTTTGCAACCGGATAGCTGCAAGTAGGTCTCAGTCCAGAATGCGAGGAATCCATTAATCCTGTAAGTTATTTGTGTATGAATGCATACAGTAATGAAGATAAGGTCATTTCAAATTTTACCAGTTTGATGTACAGGGATATCTTTCATCCACTGAACGTGTTGGCTCCTCCATTGACCTCAGAAGTGCTGGCGGATCTACTCAAGGACTTTTCGGATGCCGGATTTAAGTACTCTGCCAACATAAGTAACTGCCTCAACACTTCAGTGGCAAAAAACTGCTGGAGTTTTCTCGTTTAAGTAGTCAAGCAGATAATTGTCTGATGTAGATTTTATTTATGGAATTAGGATTTCATTTGCTGTAAAATAAATTCACTCGTGTTAATGTGAACTGTTGGCTTTTTGAAGTTTGTTTCGGTAACTTAAGGTTAATGTATATTCAATATATCACCAGTGTTAGATTTAGGAGCTTTTGCGATATTAAATGATGATTGATATATTTTCTTGTTGAAAGCCACCCAGTGTCATTTGGAACATTTTCCTGATGTTCTTGAATATGTTCCCATAGATAACGATGCTTTTGAGGCGAACTTCGCCTCTGTCACAATTGCGTCTGTGCAATTTTCTTGTCAATTAGATCGTTGCAGGTAGCCATACAGAGATTTCAAAGCAATAGGTTAGATATTGCTCAGCGTTATTTGCATATTTTGACGGAATTGTAGCGATGGGACAGCGTACGAGTAGAATGTAGTTGGGTTAGAAATTCCAGCTGTCCAATAAACATGTTGGAAGTTGCACTGTCTTCATGGGATAAGGTTATGGCCCGTAATTGCACTGTTAGATGACATCAACCTGCTCAAAGTTTGTTATTGACAGTAATTGTTGCATACTTTGGCGTCGTGTTCGTTTAATTCCAAATTGTTTAGTGTAGTACAATGCAGTTATAAGGATGATGCATCTATAGCAATATGTGTCACTAGGGCAGTTTTATAGTGACTTGAAGCATGATATCCTAGATGCCTATTTCGCAGGTAGTTTAAACCGAATCAGGTGGTTCAAAAGACTAGTGAAATGCACTTTGTTACGTACGGCAAGTTTAAGGTGCCAGGATAAGCAATAGGCTGGTATGTTAAGTGGGAAACAAATATTCCTTATTTTTAAGTATTGGTTTGTTGTAGAGATTTTGTTTGATTGCATGGAGAATTTGATCATGAGCTGACATCAGTTAGAGAACCACTGGGAAACCTGGGAGTACTGGACAGCTGTTTCGTCCTAGTTTGGGACTCCTCAGCAGTACGCACCCACCGGGATTCGAACTCAGGACCTTCTGGTTACAAGGCGAGCTCGTAGACCATTGAGCCACTGGGACCCGATCCAATGGTCCTTGAATTCTAACTTCTGCCAGTTCACGACATAGCGCGACCACTTCGCAATGTCTTCTTCGATGAGTTACTGCCTCATCTTCAACCTGCTGTACCCTACTGGTCACGGCTTCCCACTAGAACCCCAGGTTAACTGCCTGAATAGGGCCAGTCACTAGTGAGCATCAGATGAATTTTTAAGTATTGGTTTGTTGTAGAGATTTTGTTTGATTGCATGGAGAATTTGATCATGAGCTGACATCAGCCGTGACCAGTAGGGTACAGCAGGTTGAAGATGAGGCAGTAACTCATCGAAGAAGACATTGCGAAGTGGTCGCGCTATGTCGTGAACTGGCAGAAGTTAGAATTCAAGGACCATTGGATCGGGTCCCAGTGGCTCAATGGTCTACGAGCTCGCCTTGTAACCAGAAGGTCCTGGGTTCGAATCCCGGTGGGTGCGTACTGCTGAGGAGTCCCAAACTAGGACGAAACAGCTGTCCAGTACTCCCAGGTATTCCTTATTTATTCAAAAAGGGGTAATAAGGATGTTATCGAGATGTTTCTTAAAGTAAGGTCAGGTGTGATGGAACACAAGTTGAATGCTGTTTTGATGTGTATCCCACCGTCTACAAGATACGTCTCTGACTGAAGTAGACCCGGTCGATGGAAACTGTACGTTTTGGTCGTTAGTGCTGCAGATGTCTATCATCGCCTATGGTAGTAAATACCTCCTGGGAGGAATTTAGGAACAACTTTTGCATATCACAAGTCGGGCTTAGATTATTTAAAACATCTGTCTGTCAAACTACTGGGGTCATTGTAGTATACAGTTTGGTTTTCGTAATATCCAGGAGATAACTTTCGATATTGATACGTAGGTCAGTGAAATTACAGGTTCTTACCTTAAAATCATGGTGGTAAGAAGCAGCACTCCTTGATCCCTGTGACTAGATTGTATGCGCCGACAGTCCTACTAGACTGGCACCAAAGGTCAGTCACCATACTTCATTAATATAACAGTGATTTCTGTTAGGTTTCGGTCAACAAGATTTTTAATCAAAGAGGTTTCTTTTTGAATTATACAAACCAAAAGGCAGGTTTGTTGGTCGAGTCCCAATATGTCTATACCCTCTGACTGTCAATCTAAATTTATTATAGGAGAATGTACATGATTGCGCGTAGGTAGTCTGGACTTTGTGATATGTATGAAGGAGCTCTCTTTGATTAGATAACAGTCTAACCACACTTCCAGAATAGTTGTAGTGTGGATTTTCTACATGATACTGACATATAGACAGATAAACAGTGGATAATCCTTTTATGGTCAAGGTCAATCGGGAGGTAAACCATGGATGCATACATCCCTTTGAGGTCATCTGTCGAGCCTACCTCATCGACCATATATGTATACATGCACGTTTCTTTGTTCCCTTTTGTAGCTGAGTATAGAGTATACTTTTTACCTCACATCGTTGTGTTCTTGTTTAAATAATGGGGGCTGGTAAAATAGGTAACCGTGAGAAATTGCTGCATCGTAACAGATCCGTGTCTGCATTTAGGTGTGCAAAGCAGTTATCATACAATACAGATGCATGTTAATTTTTCATGATTTAATGAGTTCGTACTTTCATTCCTATCTAAGGTCTGTCGCCGTTAACTTTGACAGTGCGTTACTGTAGAAAGTGTTTTGTGAATGTCTACCTCATTTCTCAAGGCATTCTTTTTGGATTCATGTAGCTGTGGGAGAGTTTAATGATAGATATCATCTGAATTGAGAGTACCTATCAGTATGAATAAAAGGCGTCGTCTGACATTGATCAACTTGCAAGTGTGATATTCAACTACCTATTGGTGTGTAGGCTAGTATTTTACAGTAGTTTTCTGCTTTCTATCTCGTGCTGTGGTCATTGATTATGAAGATATGTAAATAGGGGAAGTCAACCAGTGATATCGTGAAGTTGATTTGGTTGAGATGTCGCCTTCGACTGTCGACATGAGTCATTGTGAGAGTGACTGCATACTTATGATTCAAAACCTGTAACCTTACCTTCCAGCGGCCATTTTTCACAGCCTTAAATTAGGGGAGAGTAGACCGCTATGCAGCACACTCGCAATTTAATAGACAACCAGACATAGGTTGGCAATTACCGAAGAAACCTTTAACAGTGTTTTGTCTTCGTAAACGAGTCCATTAATTTTTACGGAACTCAGACGAGAGAATCGATTAGAGCATTCCTGAACTGGGATGTTGCGCTAACCACTCTTGCATCATCCTACATTTGATAAGTGCGGATCACATTGAGATTTTCACCCAAGGAGTTAAGAAAACTATCTCCAAACGGAAGGAGTATATCATTTGTGTATTTATAGAGACTCGCTTCATAGTTGAAAATTACTATGGCACCTCTCGATAAACGACTTCAGTTGCGGGGTTTCACGTTTTCGTATTATTAAGGATGCTAGCATATTCATCTAGTCAAATCGATTTGTATGTTTACCAGAAGATCTGCCCCCTCATAAAACAGTCTGAGGCGACCGCTTCACATTTTGTACGCCAGCTAGGGCCCTAATTCAGTTTCTAGTCAAACCATCAGCTCCTGCTATTACGCTCATCTCCGATTATAAATGGCAGTCCAAGCCAGATTTGTAGATTAGATGTTCAGACTGCATACCGGCTGAAATCTTACAGTAGTCAAACGCAGTTGATCTTTAGCTAACCGTGAAAGTATTCTGCTCAATCTCTTATGTAACACTCTTGAGATACCATCAATGTTCCGATTGTCTCAGGAGTCGTTCCCACTAATATAGATTTTTAAGACCCATTTCCTTTAAAATATCAAACTAATCTCATTTAATCGGGACACGGAAATGCCACAGTTTATCACTGTTGGAAGTAGACAGCAATGGATTTCCGTTCTATCTAGGGCATGTACTGTGACACACCACGTGTGTGCATACACATTTGAGTTAGTAAATACTACAAAGTCGTAGATGAGATGTCTTTACGAATTTAAACCCTACAGCAGTTTTAACTGATTGTGTAGAAACACGAACAACTGTTGTGGTAACTTCCATTACTGATGAGATGGAATTTCAGGCCAGTGATAATGTTAGGAAATCTCCAAGTAATTACTCTTTCTTTGTTTATTACCAAGTCCTGGCCTGAGTATAGCACCAACAGATTTCGAAACCGCGGCGGCACTGTGTAGAGAAACATTTCAGTGACCTACAGAATCTAGAGACCTGTAATGTTCCTGGTCGACTGAGATAAGTTATAATGTACAGAAGTCACACAAATCCTAAAATTATGGTCTTTTAATCTGCGATCCTCTCATAGCCGACCAATTCTGAGTACTATCAAACCTTATAGAACTACGGGTTCTTTCTATCGTTCATTCGGGAACACCCATTTTTCCACTGGTCAGCACGGTATAGTACACAACTGTTTTGCAATGAGTCATGTCTGTTGTATGAGGACTGGTGATACTACCTAGAACTCCGAAAACTCGGCAGCTGAACAGCTAATTGGTGGTCATGTTGAATCCAAAGAGCAAAAAAATAGTCATTTTCTCAACGTAAAAAATGCTATTTTGAATTACGAAATAGTTCCCACACTTAATGCTAATGAAACCATGTATTTCGAGATCACACAAGATGGACAAAGATTTTCGTAATAGCTTTGTATTAACAGAAAATCAAAACGCTTTAAAAAGACCGCACACAATTAGTTTATATCCTCCATAAGGAAAACCCATATAGAGTAGTGATAAAACTGATATGACTAGCATGAAGCTTTGAATTGTCTCAAGTACTTGTATGATAGATTGGAAGGCAATTGAACAAATGGGCATGACATGTTGATCCATGCATGTTCGTTACAGTTCGCATACGTTAACTTCCTCTGAAATAGCTAATTTGCAAGGATTACGCTATTGTAAAATTTTCTATTTGAACATTGAAATCGAGACGTTATCTATTGAGACTTTCAAATTACTTATTTCTACTGGAAATTTTTATTCCGATTTCATTCAGGTTTAAATTTTCTAGCTTTATAAAAACAATTCTTAGTCGATATCCTACAGATACGAAATAGTTGTAAGGCTAGGCTGTTATGTTTTACAAAATGAAGTGAGTACATTTCAGATAACAAGTATGAAATTTTCCTTTCTGATAAATGATGCTAATGTGCCGACTTCCCATAAGGTGGCTAAATAAATTAATAAACTTCATATTAGTTTGTTCATTAGATGTGTCACACAATGAAACAGTATTATTTACTGGATGACGTTTCACTGTGTGATACATCTAATAAACAAACTAATATGGAATTACTTACTACCACAGTGCCAAGGTTTGACACATATATTATCTGATAATCTTCATTACCAAAAAGACTTATCTTTGAATGCGAAAGGACCATTCACCTTCTACCACTGGTGAATAGCCCGCAATGTAAATTGTTGAATATTTCTAACAACTATTCAGAATAAGATAGAACCTTGCAATTTAAGCTATACCAGAACAGTATATTAAAGTACGATGATACTTATACCAATAGTAATAAAGAAGTATGATAGAGATAGTAGGTCATTTGAAGACACCTAGTACACAGAATTGCTATCATAAATAGTTAATATACCTCCCCCAGTGGACGATTTTGAACTATGTTTGGAAGCTGATTCATAAGATTCCAAGGACTACAGTTAAGCAACCTGAATAGCATAGATCTATGACCAAAAAACTAATTGACTTGGTGATCATCCCGAGATCTGCAATTAAGTTTTCATTCTCACTTTGCAAACATACCCTATTAACCTAGCGATTAATATCGACTTCAACACTACTTACTTTGCAATCATTTTTACATGTTTGCTTCCAAATCGAAATAAGCAAGAGAAAAACAAGTAGGAAATACCCAAGAACTCAACTTAACAATAGACATACCAAGGACTTCATGCATTTTAGGAAACAGCTGGTTGGTTAGCGTGATATGAGTTAATTGTCTTGGAACAGATCGAGAAAATCTGTAGTCTGCAGTAAATCTTTGTTAGATACTGATCTTGATCATTAGGAAATGGTAAGGAAGAAACAATAGGTCTCAGTAACTTTTCATAACTAATGAATGCACAGTAATGTACATCGACAAGCCTTGATGACAACTCAGTGCGAAGGCAGACAGAATCTAGTCTATCAAAAAGTCAACAAAATAAACGGGCGATTGCGAATAGTCATACACAATGAGATTGAGAATGTGTTGGTAATGATTTTTTGACTGATATCAATTGCTAATTTTCCTTTTTTGACAACCTTAATTATGAATATCACTTTGGCAGATGAAAGATCTCGATACGTGTTTTGTTTTCTTCACAAATGTTCTTGTGGTTTCATTTAGAACATAGATATTGATATGCTGATCAACAAATAAGAGGGGTCACTACTTCCAGCGTATGCTTCAGCATCAAAATCTACAGGCGAACACATGGGGTAGCAACATGCCCCCTTGGAAAAAAACCTTTAGTTTTACCGTCTAATGGCAATTCTGGAAAGTGCAAGCCATCAAGAGTAATCAGTGGGCTTCATTTCTAAAAAGGCATACTGACGACACTATAACCGTTTGTAATGTGAATATAAGTCCTAAGAACTTGTTCGCTACCCATCGATTAAATCCACTCTAGTAGTAGAACCAAGCTCAACGTTTCACTCTCTTGATATTCAACTTTTAAGAAAGGATTATAATACATTACGTAGATCTGCCTACTAAGACTTTGAATAGGGCGGAGACCACTAATTATTAAAGCTGTACCTTCTAAATTGAGAGAGGGGTTACACATCTCTATAGGATCTGAGGAAGACCTGCTGGGAGTACCGTCGATTGAAAAACGATGATTCAAAAACTCATTGGAAATGGCCTGTCAGCCGGATCTAGTATTAGGGACTTGAAAATCGCCGTGGAACAGGTTATTTCAGCTCGGAAGATTTCACTCAACGATCCAAATGTAACATTGATACATATATTCCCCATAAACAGCTATCAAGAGTGTAACATACATTTGTAAGTTTACCTGTTTCTACATAGCTGAGTGAATCGACCGTAGTAAGAGTCCGCTTTTAAGACGCGCTTATGAACTCTAGCCAAACTGATCAGGAACGGAGGAGTACATGTGCATCTTCAGTCTGATAAGAGAACTCCGTTCCATTTCAGTTTTTCAAGGTCTTCCACAAGGACAACACATCTAGGTGTAGCGGGAGCATTAGTGATCCATAATGGTAAGCAACATCAATATTACATTGTACTATGGTCTTTGCCATGACCACTACAGCGAACCAACTTCCCGTGTAAATACACCGCTATTCAATTATAATAGTTCTCCTGATCTCGCTTATTTCCCCACTCTAGATCTATCTTTATATTAAACTTCAATTTGTTATTTTGACCTCTGAAAGTCAATATGGGATTACCTCACTCTTATGCTATACTCAAAAATGTACAACTTAGTTGATACTTCCTTCGTTGAGAAAAAAATCTCCTACGTGTAACTGTCTTTTTACCTTTTGATCAAATAAATACATTAAGCTTTATGTGTCGTCAACATAATCAGCGTTATCAATGTGGTTTCAAAAACCCTCAGATTCATAGTCATATAGTGCCTACTGGCAGGTTCGAAAGCAAATCTGTCTTCAAACCTAACTACGCATATGTACACTTTGTCAGACCCAGAAGCAAAAGCGCTTCATATTAACTGCATTTATTAACCTGAATGCAGTTTATATCTGGCAAGTATGTTTTTTCTTATTACTCAGTAATCTATGAGATATAGTTACATTTCGGTTAGTATGAATCTATCTCATGGTGTCCTTTTCTAACTTTAAAACAGATACGCGCATAAGAATTCTATTTCCGTACTCAAAATTATCGGAGTTGGCTTCCCAGAATGAAAAGCAGTAGATACCGACAAAATAATATCCCACATTCTGAGAATGAGATGTACTTCTTAGTTACCACTAGTTAAGCTATTACTACAAAATTAGTGGCAGCCCATTTTGGTTTATCTTTTCGTTGATGCGAGAATATGGAAGCCACAACAGTCCAAACAACAACTTTGCTGTCTGTATATTGAGATGTCAGTTTTTAATGAAAGATGATAAGTCACAATCAGTACTTCTACGTAGTTCAGAGGATTAGAGCCGAAAGCATTCCCTACAGACTGCAAACTCTCCTCAACAGATGTCTTGGCTGGATTCTAGAAATTAGACGACCCGTTTTGAAGGATAAGGAAAAGCAAGATAAACAAGTCGGACGTCCTAGGGTGACATGGAGATCATGTGAAAAGGAAATCTAGGTTTGCGGCTTTTCAGTGAGTCAACTAAAATTGACAGCAGATAATAAACAAGAGATGTGGTTCTAATAACCTGGACTGAGGTTATAACGACGAAGCATTCCTTTTATAAATTCAGGATGAAGAGAGATAACTGGTAATTCTAGGTTATCACAATAATCAGTTACAAGATCGCACAGATATACAATACATGTTCGCAATGAGTGAACGACAACACCGTTTCTTATTACATGTGACGTATTTATTATTATTTATTTCCTTCACGTTCCCAGTGGAACATAGGGCTTCAAGCTAGATGCTTGAAGTTTCTATAGCAGTGTTTATTTTTACAGGATAGGGTTGCTAGCTTCAGGCCCAACCTTCCCTCTTCACGTTTTATTACTGGATAAGTGAGGTAAAGGAGGCCGTCGGCCGGTGATCGAATCCCGGAACATGTGCATGGTCGGCGAGCATGCTTACCGCTGTGCCACCGACGCAGAGGTATTAAACGCTACCAAATAAACCTCCAAAATGAGTTTACCTCGGAGCGAGTGATAACCCGCAGTATGAGTATGGACCCGATCTAGTCACCAACTTAATGATTAAAAGGATATGAAAAGATCTGAAGAGTGACTGAATATACTAGTGTCGCCGATCGATGACTTACCTTTACATTTATTGATTGTTGTCCTACAAATAGAGTTTGAAAAACAATTATTAACGTGTTCTACATGCGAACTTTGGCCAGTACCAACTCCTGATATGGCTCGATTACTTTCGAACAGCAGCTACGTAAATCGGCAGGAGTTACACACTCCCTGAGTCAAAATACATTAATTTCAGTAAAAAGACCAATAACAAAGCTACTATTTATTACTCATTAGTTACATCTTTTAAATTGAAATCCAAGTCACTTGTAGTCTACATATAGTCGATTCAAACTTGCTATAATGTCAAACAAAACAAATATTGCATTCAGTGATATTTAGAGTGTCTATGAGATTTGTGTTCACTATAGTCAGAGATATATCGAAACAGAGCGAAAGAGAGGGTCAGGTGGAAGTACGGAGCAGCAGTAGTTTTCTTTGTTAATATCCAACGAAAGGCGTATCTCCACATAAACCGACTGCATGCACGAAACATATCTGCAGGATGTTTGCTTCTGCGAGACAGCCATTGGCTAAATTCACCCAGCTTTACTTCCCCTAGTGGAATATCTTTCTTCCCATAATAAACTGCAGGATTATATGCACCATGTACTCTCACATTATACTCCTTAGGAAGAAGTCCAAACTCCGGCATAATGTTGCGTAAAAATCCCAAAGAGCGCCACTGCAGTTTCCGGTTCAACACTTGATATCCACGTTCAGACCCTTGGTTGAGGATAGAAAACCTCATGCCTATATGAATTTTTGTCTAAAACTGTCACATTCTGTCAAGTCCCCTCACGAAAGAGCCGAATGAGGGCAAAGATCACATTTTTCTGGGAGTTGGTTCCAAAAGTTGCTGACTCAGTGAGAGAACAAGGAGTCAACAGCAATATAGTTCTTCCTTGACTTTCGAAATCTCACGTTCTTTGAGATATCTAAACCCAACGAAGAGGCGAAGAGATGGTAGATTAGGACCTAAGTGACTTCTTAGAATTTCGGATATTGTGATTAGATCTCTCTATTTAGCATGAAAATCACAAGATATCTAAATTTAAAGTCTTTCCTCATGTGATAAATTGTGCGTGCAAAGAATTACATGCGAAACCTGTCTCTGAATTCCATTCGGGATATGTGTGTCGCTTTAAAGTCGAAGAGTGACTGCCTAGGTTCAATTTTCTAGTTTTTATAACACCAGAGATGTGGAGAAGTATAAGACGTTTGGTGTGCTGTTATATTACATTGATGTAAGGGTATTTTTCAGTAATCCACTACTTACAGTCACTTAGGAGGACAATTTTTGAGGTGAACCAGACTCTTTTTCCCCTGACATCCAGGGATTCCTTGACCTGATGTAAATTTCAAGTTTCACGAATAGCCTGGGCCACTTTGTTGCAAGCCTTGCCGAAATCTATGAAAACAACGTTGATGACTTCTCGCCACCTACATGTTAGGACCAGCCGTCCTTTGTCACGCTAGTGGCTTTTAGTCTAATGTTTGCGTAACTTTGATGGCAGACAGATGACATCCATGATCATCTTGGCTATACGGTCTAATACGAATTCTTACTAGGCAAGAAATAAAGGCATATAAGAGTGGAGACGGCATTCTGCTACAACGCACACGTGATCGTACCTTTCACTCCACCGTTCAGCCGTCGAGACAAGACTCTGGCGGCCTACAATGCGGTCGCTTCGTAAATTTCGATAAGACAATAGGAGGAGGGAGTTTATCTGAGACATGAGACGTATTTGACGACATTCTGATCGACCAAGTACATGTCATATAGGTTTATATAAGAGGCGGCACAGGATATGAAATTCAAATTTCACAAATATAAGTTGGAAACTTTCTAGACGATGATCACAGATAAGTGGCGGTGAAATGAGAGCACTGATCGCCTTTCCGGGTCTCTGTTTAGCCTTTTCACTTTGGTAACAACTATTCAGCTGCAAAGATGTGTCAACGTCTTTTTAGGAGCTGACTAGATTGGCAAAATTTAACATATTTTAGAGGACGATTATTATCTAATAATATTTTAGTCGGTGTGCGCATTTCTTCTTCAGTGGTATCCGTGTAAATGTGTTGAATACTTCTAACTAGGCACTTAGTAGGAGCATTCCTATCCTGGAATGGTCAGGGACTATGATATATCAGATGGTGTCGCATCCAGGTAGGCTTCCTTTAGAAAAACGGTCCTACCGAACCATACTATCGGCGAGTTATAAGTGCTTCAAAAAGCTGAAGAATGGTTACTGTTTTCAGCTACATACCTTTACAATACGCTTTTTTCTATGGTATTCATCCAGTGGAGAATATGTCTGTCATGCATGTCACAAATTATTACGATAGCATAGACGCACCTCTCACAAAAATTAGATTTTTCATATGAGACCCTCGTCGGGTTCTTGATGATATATTATATATCAGTTAACAGTAAGCCTAGAAGACTCCATAGACACATCGTTTATCTACCAGAAATGCTCACTCTCAATTGTAAGTCTAACACTGTTAATACACAGAAAAGTAGTTCCTTCGAATAAAATTTGGAAATTTAAAGCAATGTATTCTCTTTGAATTTCGATCATATAAAATGACCACTCATCCCTCTTCATTTCACGACATTTCTCTTCTAATTTGATGAAGAAGGGGAATGATGAATTCTTCATCCACGTCAATAACGTTGGTCGCTCACAAATTCCTCTAATTTGAACACTTTCTGCAACTGGCAGACCATAAAACTCTTTTAGCTGTGTCTTGATCTAAATTAGACTTTCTGACCTTATTTGCGAGCCGTCTTCCAAAACTTATTCTAAAGTTGCTGGAAAATAATTTTTGGATCAGCGCAGGTGTACCTTCCCTTCAGACAGCCAGGCGACATTTTATGTCTATTAAGCTAGTGCCCTACATGAAATTAAGATGCAGTAATGGAAAAAAAGTTCACTAGACCACTACCTGACTTTGGGCATTAAAGCACTTCTAAGCAATGCAGGTGACATTCATCTGACCACAAGAGAACACTGAAAATTATGGTGGGTGATAAATTTCCTTCTTAGTGGGTGGCAAACCAAACAACTCCCTGGTGAGATGTAGCAGTTTTTCTCCAAAAAAACGTCGCCACGGCAAATAAATATCTCATGTTTATGGATAGCACTGTTACCTGATCAAACAGGAGTTGAAGCATGAGTCGGTTTTGTTCATCTTATCCATGCGTCAAATGCATGAAATCAGCTGCTCCTAGTAACCCTTCTAGAACACACACCGACCTACAGATTGTGGACTATGTGTGTAAATATATGAAACGCCAAGAAACAGCTAGCACCTACCATGAATATCCTCAATTTTCAATCCGTGGCCTAAACACATTGCCTAACCACTAAACATCAAAACCACTGTTTTGATGATAACTTGCATTGAAAACCGTGTCCAACCCATAACAATCAGAATTTTTCAGCATTTTGCTATGAAGACTTGTATCAGGTTTGTTAGTGGCCGTAAAAGTGGCATATTTTTCCCATAGATATTTTGCTAATATGAAAATGCATTCTCGTGATCATCAGTGAGACTTCCAGGGTTATTTAATAGCGTCTAGGGCTAAGTGCATTTAGAGTTACATCTGCAAATGAAGAACGTGACCTGTGGCCTTGTTTTCAGCTGTAGTGCACAGCATCCAGGCCTCTGATCCCAAGAGTGATAGATGCACCCTAGTATTTGCTTCAGTAACAATATTGGGTGGTATCAAAATTTACAGATGACAACTCTCACTGACTCAGAATTCCTGTACACAAGTACACCCAAGTCAGCTTCCGAAGAAGTCACATCAAGACGGACGGGTAGGGTGAAGGTTTGTTAATCGGCCAACACTGAAACAACATACCACGATTAGTTATGCAGCAGCCTGGTCATTTGGTTCACGACTTGTTACTATAAATTAACTTAAATTTCCGCAAAACAACGTCAATACAACACATATTAGTGCCTTTGTTCGCATAGCTGTGGACTTCTGTTAATCAGTAAGCGTTAAAGCCGAGGTAATAACTGTCGCCCCCTAACATACAGGAAATTAGTTTCGATAAAAAACAAGATACTGTAAATCTTGGCATTGACAGCTTGTGCTTGTGCCCAAGTAGGACACTGTGCGTCGGTGGCACAGTGGTTAGGACTGTCGCCGACCATGCACATGGTCTGAGGTTCGACCCCCTGCCGACGAACACCTGGTATCTATGATCGGCCTGCGAAATTTGGGCTACCGATATCCATGCTGTAAATTCCGTACTTGTACCAAAAATACTGTGTGGAATCAAGCTGTAATTAAAAAAATAAAAATAAAAAATTTGGATAATCCTACAGGAAACCTTAAGTCATGCTGCTTGAACGACTTCAAGCCCATCGTTTTTGATCGGCTTGAACTAGAAATGATCCTCACAATTGTTGTGGGGCCGTATATTCCGTTAGAACTGAGCTCTAGGCGCACTACATGCTGATTCCTTGGCTTGATTCACCTAACCTGGTAGCCGGGCTGTTCTCACCACTGCCCTAACTAGCGAAGGGAGAACGTAACTTTCAAGACTGTCCAAAGGTGTATTTAATATCGATGGTAGGAGTAGATTGTACAGATACATAATCACATCACAACGCCACTGAACTTTTGTTCCTTAGAAATCTTCCCGACCACCATGTTTTTTATTCCGCACAGACAAGCAAACTGATAGCTGACAGTAAAACGGCTGGGATTCTATTGGCTTGAAGGACTTCTTTGATCCTCTATAATCCACTGAGGAAAAGTGTTGCCCGCCCCCAAGGATGTTCCACGAAGGGTAGTATTTTGCTAACCAACAGAATATTTACTTTAATTGGCTTCAGTCAGCCTTCACATTAGGAAGCATATATTTGGTCTGTTTCTCTTCTTATGCCGCAGAAATGGTAGTTCTTATATCAGTTATCCACGTGTTTGGTCAGTCAGTGATTTTGACCCAGATTTCTTCGTCGTCTGAGAATTTTTAGATGAACATAATGCGATAGCCCCTTCCTAGGGTTCGAAGATATGTCATTAAACGCAGCTCTTCACTATGACAGAAAACAAGTTCCGAGGTTGGAGAGAAGTGTCGTGAATGGAGGAGAGTGGGTTTCGTAATGTGTTGACCCGAGGCCACGAAAACGAAAGATTCTATCAGCTTGCTATCAAGGAAATAGTCTGAGAATACAGTTGTTAGTTCTATCCAGCAGGTCGATGGGGCGTTGAGAAAGAATGACCATTAGGCATCCGCACTTCCATGTTCACCAGTTTAAATTCTCCATCAAAATGCTACCTGCCAAGTAATTAGAACTACGATTTGTTGCTATCAAACTGGTGTCTTACCTGTCACGTTTCAGTGAGTGAATCCTCAACCAATAACTTTTGGCGGGGCCTTTATAAATCTTTTGATTACCTAGGTCTCTCTTCTATATGACTACTGAGGGTGGTAGCAGATTTTTCGGTGCGAGGGAGATCTCCTCAACTGCTAGGCAGAAGGATCATGTGATTGAGCGACTAGGCTGCCGCAGCATGGTTAAATTGACAAGATGGTGGAAAGATTGGCTTTAGTGCAATTTGTACATAATCCAAGTCATCCACAGAATAGTTCAATTGATCATGGAAATTTATTGTATGGTATAATCAGAAGCAGCGATGAGGCCGTCAGCAACACCATATGTGCCTGGCCGTTTTGCGCAAAGTAACCGTCATTATTCGTGATTGTTTAAGGATGACAATACTTATGATGGTGCATATCATTGACGTACTCAGTAGTGTTGAATTGGCTGATGAGATGTTTCTTTATCAAATCATTAAGTAACTAGCTCAAAAACTTGAATTTTATGTGAAGGAAAATGTAATCACTTTGACCAACGAGATTCTAAAAAAAAGCAAGATTTCTGATATACCCACAACAAACGCTAACCATTAAAAAATAAGCTTGTCATCAGTTCTTGCCCAATGAGGTTTCTAAAGTGTTATTAGCACACGCCTAAAATCCAGATTAATACAGTTTTACCAGTAAGGAATGACTTCGTTAGCTGTGATGAACATAGAACTAACTATGTAGTGGAAGTTGTTTACATGCATGGATAACATCTCACATGTTTAGCAATATTAAAAAGTAGTCGCTTGGTGCAGAGCCGGTGCTGCGTGTTTCGCTGTTGTGATTCAACTTGCCGATATCGAACCTACCCTTAATCGACCATGGTTACATGGATTTAACCTATCTATCCATGTTACCATGTTGCGACACCTTGGACATCCTAATGAATACTATCTGCTACGACTTTCAAAAATAGCTCACACTGAGTGAAAATAAGGTAGTGAGATGGATCTCAGCGGACTTTATACTCCATTAAATTTCAAGTCATTATATTAAAATGTTAAATGTTCATTTAAAACGAATGCTGGTCAAAAGCATACGTTAGTCGCATGACAATCACTGATGGAAATAATAAAAACGGATCTGCATTCATCTTGATTACTTCCTGCCATGTGAGTGTGTGTATCATACAGTAGCATTTTAATGCTATCAGGCTTCTTGTCAGTTTCCTCCAACCTGCCAGTGCTTTCACCGAAACGATTTCAAATCGCTTACAGAAAGTGTACCATGTGACTAATTCGCAGAAGCCCCGATAGCACTTACGATTCATTCAGTAGAAATATTGCTTTTGTGTACTTGGTGGTAGGAAACACTAAGATGTGATATGGCTGGTGTCAATGTAGTTGAAGATTGAACGATCATTTCATGGTTGTTTGCTCAAACCCAACTCCTCCATACTTTTCGCGGGTCATAGATCCTGCAGTCATCGTCTCATCTTTCGCTGTTCGGTGGAAGGCAGAATACTATCAGAAGTAATACCGTGATTTATTGTTATAACATTTATTCTTAGATCTTGTGTGTAGTAACCTTATTGTTGGTTATATGTTGGTGTAAGAATAAAGGATTCTCGAGTCGCCAATCTGTGTTCTGGTTTGTCGTGTTGGTTATTACAAATTGTTTCTGAAAGTCTTCGAGGGACGGCGTGAGGTCCAGCGCAGTAAGAGCTGGACATTGGCAGCTTATGAGAGTTGGCTGACAGCAAGAAAGAGCTAACTCATTGTGAATCACCTTGGGCCCACCATTTATAGGAAACCAGTTAATGAAGCTTCTTGAATGACTTCGAGCTCGTTTCCGATAGGCTTCACCTGGGAATATTGCCCAAGACTGTTGTGTGGCCGTGTGCCCTCCTAGACCTCACTCTTTCCCCTCTGACTGATGACTCTTTTGCATGACCCACCCAATCTAGTGGTCACGGCTGCTTTTAACACCACTGCAACTAGAGAAGGGAGACCATAACCCCTACATCTGTTCTGGGATGTATAATTTGACTGCGTTACGAAGAGATTGTTGAGACATAAAACCACACCACAACTTACAGTCGCGTTCTTTCTCCTTGAAAAATTACTTGTCTACAGTCTTATCCAGTCAGCATAGATAAACCAAATAACTTCTAAAAGAGAAATAGCTGAGGTTCAACTGCATGGATGACTTCTTTTGTCCTCTACAAGGTTTGCCCTGAAGGCAACACAGTCTGTTTCTATTAGATGGTTGGAGGCAATCGGCAGGAAGCCTTGAAACTGGGTTTCGTGCTATTCGGTGCTCATCAGCAAGGAGTATCTGCAAATTTGAACGAACTCATGTCCCTTCTGAGATTCAAACATGCGTCACGCAGTGCCGCAGTCAGAGACGTTACCAGTGAGCTATTCAGGCTCGCGATTGACCTCCTGTAGGACTGTATTGGATACTCGTCAGTAACTAGTGCAATGTGTCTGGTCCTATCTTCACTGCAGACTGAATTCTATCAGCCTCTTTCTAGTTGCACGTCTCACTTCGGTTTCCTTTTGCTATTCACTACTTTGCGAAACATAATAGGGTCAGATACAGTTTTGCATGGGCCCAGACTATACGGACCCAGCTTTCTGAGTCGACATTCATATCTTTCATCTATCTATGGTCTGATTGTTCTTCTCTTCACGTCTTATATGACATCAACTTCTCCTATTAGGAGTGGAGATTTAGCATTGTTATGAACTTCTATGACAGTATATGTAGTTTATTCAGGTGCATGTGCTGCTGGCTCCCTGCACACAAAGTACACTGCGCAATTGGTTTCGGCTGATTCCCCTGTACACTTCCTGTTACCCCTAGCCGTGGCTGAGCACGGGTGACCGAAGTTAACATGGAAGCATGTTGATCGACGTCGATGCTTGGCCACGTACCCTCAGCATAACAAATTGACTTAGCCACTGGGGGTCAGCACATAATTCTGAGTGCAGAATGCTGTCGAATAATGACTTGAAGGATTATACATCACTATTATGAGGATAAAACTTGAGCACTGAGATAGAATATAATTCCATTATGAATAAAACAAACATTGTCAGCCACGTCTCGTTAACCGTCAATGCCCAGCTCTTGCTACGCTGGGACTCACGCTGTTTCTTGAAGTTTCTCAGAAACGCTTAGTAATAGCGAACGCAAAACCAAAACACCGATTGGCTACTCGAGAATTCTTTATTGTTACACCAACATATAAAAATAATATTGAACTAAGTTCTGTAAAGAAATATTACAATAATGAATCACAATATTACTTCTGACAGTTTTGGTCTGACTTCTTTCTGAACAGCGACCGATGAGACGATGACTGTCTGATTGATGCCTCCGCGAAAATTGGGGAAGTTGGTTTTGAGCAAACAACCATGAATTGATCGTTCAATCTTCAACTGCATTGACACTCCCCGAGAAAAAAGGGATCCATCCCTTTTCTCCATCACGACCAATACACGTTGACTTGGATGCCATTGCGAGAACCTGGGTCACATGGACAGAGCTGAAATGGAAAACAAACAGAAAAGCCAACACACCACAAGCATACCCACAGCACAATCTCACACATCGCTGACGACCTGCGCCTCCAGATAGAGACCTCCTCTTGACATCTTGCAACACAATCACTACTTGCTAGAATGTCTCTTGCAGAGTGCAACGTGACCATAGCACCACCTCAAGATACTCTACGCACATCCTCTTATCTACTCACTACCAATTACCACTGCAATCGCTTGTCACTCATTCTGCCTCAGTTCTAGTAACGGTGACGTATGCGAGCCTCAGCCGTCAATACTCTTTCTCCCGGCGTGTGGGATCACAGCTAATCATTATCTCCGTGTGCGTGCCATTCTCATCGCTAGCCCCTGGCATATAAGACCCATCTGCTATCTTTAACATCAATCAATTCATTCACGGATGTAGAAGACTCGAAACAACTTCAGAAGTAATCACGACGAAAATTTTAACAAAATCATGCAATAACAAGAAGATACGAAAACAACAAGTAAACACAATGAATCCAAAATCACAAATTGATATGACACACCACACATATATACAAACAGTACACACAAACACTCAGAGGGTGTCTCGATGGAATTCCTTTGAAGAATCGCAGGACTTACACCAGTACGCTTACAACCCTTCTCACGTTGACGATTGTAATTTGTGGAATGTCCGGACACAATCAAGAAGAACCAATAATTACGATAATTGGAACTCACACAATTATTTAACACAAACATATGCACAATCACTACATCAAAGTGGTGGATTCTGCCTTGACGAACTACCCTTGAAGAACTGTAGGACTTACAGCAGTACGCCTACAACCCTTCTCAGGTTGACGCCCTAGGTTGGAAAATCGCCTAGTGGTTCATCCTCCGACTCTCGACTCTCAGCACCTTCCAGTAGACACAGTTTTCTAATATCTCGCACCAACATCCCACAACTTGTTCTCACCTCAACCGTCCTCACCAATCCATCATCACTACAGAGTAGCCTTACTACCACTCCTAAAGGCCACCTACCTGTGGCACATTTATCTGCTACTAATAATATGTCACCAACCTTTAAGTTTTTGCACAACTTTTTCCACTTGTCTCTGGTTTGCAGTATTAGAACATACTCCTTTAACCATCTTTTCCAAAATATATCTTTCATGTGCCTGGCTTGTTTCCATCTTTTAATCGTAGGTATTCCTTCCCCGCTTGCGTCCTCTATGCCAGGGTTGCCTCTCAATAACAATAATTTATTTGGGGTTAACACATCAAAATCCTTGACGTCGTCCCTCACAGGTGATAACGGCCGGTCATTTAATATTCGTTCAGCTTCACAAAAAAATCTCCAGCGTTTCGTCATTCAAACTCTGGTTTTTAATTATGGAGCTTAAAATACGCTTGATAATTCCTATAAGTCTTTCCCATAGCCCACCTCTATGGCTGGCATGTGGTGGATTGAAGTGCCACTCGATGTTCCTTTTCAGTAACTCTTCATGAACTCTCGTTTGGGGACCTTCGAAGTACTCTTTAAGCTCGGCGTGACAGCCAACAAAATTAGTCCCTCTGTCGCTGAACATCATCTTCGGTACACCCCGGCGATTTATAAATCTATGTAATGCTAGCACGAATGAATCAGTAGTTAGCGAATGAACCATCTCAATATGCACAGCTCTCATTTTCAAACAGGTGAATAAACAGCCATATCTTTTACATAGGGTTCTGCCTCTCTTCACCACAAAAGGTCCGAACAAATCCACCCCAACGTACTCGAATGGATAATTCCCTTCAGAAGCTTGCCACGCTGGGAGTGGTGCCATCATCTGCTGTGCTGGACGAGCATTTCGGAGTTTACATTCCATGCACTTATCAATTATTTTACGGACAGCGGTACCTCCCTTCACTATCCAGAACTTACATCGAATACTTGATAGTACTTGCGAAGTACCCAAATGACCTTCAAGAACATGGTAGTGTCTTATAATGAGATCAGTGACTGGATGGTAGCAAGGTAATAAAGCCGGATGACGGGTCTCATATGACGATTCTAACATTTGTAGACGTCCACCAACTCTAGCGATCCCTTCGGAAACTATCGGAGATAATCTATCTAACCGCACCTTGAAATCTGCGAAATCGGGACTATCCTCCTTGGCAATCTCACCCCACGCTTCCCACTGAGCAGCCTTCAAAATCGCTAACTTTGCATTTCTGATATCTTCGACTCTCAAAGGTCCCACATTCATATTTTCGTATCCCACAAGATGCATGACCTTTAAATACGTAACATATCGTGTCAACCACGCAACAGCTTTCAGTAATTTTTATCAAGAAGAATAATATTTAAAAAGTGGATGTAAACCTGAATGTCTTTCTTGAGTAGATGTTAAACTGACACTTGTCTTCAACTCCAAGGCACACTCGTTTATCGGTGGTTCATCTTCTCTACGAGGCCACATACTATCAGCCCTTAGCAAGAACTCTGAACCTTTCCACCACTTATTTTTAACCACATTCATATCAATAACTCCTCGCGAGGCTAGATCAGCTGGATTTTTTCCAGACGGTACGTACCTCCACTGCTCAACAGTTGTTAGTTCACGAATTTGAGATACTCTGTTAGCTACAAAACATGCATATCTTGCTGACTCGTTGCGTATATGTATAATATATAACAGACATCGAATCAGTCCAAAACGTTACGGGATATTTGGGGTAATCCAACTCTTTACACACCGTTGTGAATAACTGCGCAGCTGGTAAGGCTGCAGTAAGTTCTAATCTCGGAATCGAAACCGTCTTTAGAGGTGCAACTCTAGATTTACCCATCACTAGGCTAACATCTATATCATCCCGTAAGGTGGTTCTGATGTATACGGCTGCCCCAAGTCCAACCTCAGAGGTATCAGAAAAAACATGGAAGTCAATAATCTCATAATTTCTCGATGGCTTTAATGGACGTGAGACGGAATGTAGATTTAGCGTTCTTAAGCTGTTAACCCACCCCTTCCACTCTTCACTGTGCCTCTCACTTAATGGGTCATCCCACTGTAACCCTTTCCTGCATGTCTCTTGAAATAACCTCCTAGCCAGAAGTAGATAAGGTGCTACTAATCCAAGTGGGTCAAACACGGACGACAACACCTCTCCGAGTAACTGACGTAACAATATCACCAACGCTGAATTCAACGGTATCAGAGTTCACATCTCATCGCATACCTAATACACGTTCAACTGGTAGAGCATCAACTGGCAAATCTCGTACAGTAGGTGCTCTGTCTTCTGGAACTATATGCTTCAAAACGTCTAGGCTGTTCGAGACCCACTTAGTTAGACGAAAGCCGGCCTTAGCTAACACTTCAGTAATGCTTGTTGCAAATCTAACTGCAGACTTGTCATCACAGAAGGAGGCTAAACAATCATCCACATAGAAGCAACAATCGATGACGTCCAGCAAATCATTAGAACCGAATGTGGACACTGCCTTTCGTAAAGCAAAATTAGCACAAAACGGGGAGGATGTGGCACCAAATGGATGCACTGTCATCCTATATTCTGACACCTTACCACAAGGACCGTCAGTCACGTCTCGTTAACCGTCAATGCCCAGCTCTTGCTACGCTGGGACTCACGCTGTTCCTTGAAGTTTCTCAGAAACGCTTAGTAATAACGGACGCAAAACCAAAACACCGATTGGCTACTCGAGAATTCTTTATTGTAACACCAACATATAATAATAATAATGTATATTCTCATATAAACATAAATTTACATGAAAATGCATGCCATTTTTACAGGCACGATCAAGTATGATATAATATCAAATCGTAGATTGTCTACAAGTTAATAATGTTTCAACAGTTAAATATTTGATATATATAAATACACATTGTCAGAACTAGGCTGTATAGTTATTGAATTGTACAATTGTCCTCCAGGTTGAGCGGGAAAATCGACTTCGTTTCGTTTTCATCCCGTGGTTGTCGGCATACGATAACCAACCAATATTGAGGTAAGTACAACGTTTACAACGGATTGAAAGCTGTTTTTAGAAAAGTAAAAGTGCTAAGGTGAATCAATAAAGTGTAATGAAATGGGTAAGGGCAAGTATCACTAATAAATGCATTAATAAAGGAAACTCCCTAGGCTGACAACGTTCATTTGCAATGTATAATGCTTCCTGTACAGTTTGCACTATCATGATGTCCACTTTTGGTTTTAATACATTTTTTCCTTATGTCGGTTTTTTTTATTTTATGCCTTTTTGTGCATTTGGTGCACAACCGTACCCTACAGAGAATAGGAATAGAATAAGTCGAATCAAATTCATAAAGAGCTATAAAATGTTAGGTTTAATGGGATACAATGAGGATCAAGTAAAGACGTTATTGGAAAATGAATGAGATAAGACATTGTGAAGTGGTATTTAAAGATCAGTCAATGGACAGCAAGTTAGTTTATAAGATGCCCCATAAATCTGTGCACATCCCACATGGTCGCATCTCAACAATAGGCTGGGCGAGTGGTATAGGTTTAAAGGTAGAAGCATGATCTGTCAAGGCGTTCATTATTATCTTTTTCAAGATAAAGATCTAAGCCCTCATAAAAATCAGAAATATCTCGAGCCTTTAATTTGTATATTGCTGTTCCTGCAGAATGGGGCGATTCACCTTAGTGACCCCCACCATATCTACTGATCAGCTAACGCCACCCTCCCTCCTTTTTTGATGTTAGGCTCTGAGACTATGATTATTATGGCTACCGCAAATATATTGCTTGGTACCAGACATGTTCGTACCTCATATTCCATCTCCCTAGCTTTCTTAATGAGTGCTTCCAATAGGTCTCCGCGTACATCTTTATGAACATTATATATGTATGCATGCGTCCTAATGAACAGATTACTTTACAAGAAGTTAAAACCTTAAAGAATAAAAGGAATAGGTTTTGTGAATAGTGAAGCAAGATTCAGCAGAACACTATAGTTAGGGTTCAATGTAGGTAGTATGAACTGAAGGTAAGGTCGGTTGGCAGGACTTAGTGTACTAAATTATCATGACAGTCTTATATATAGTCAACATTTGACATTGCAAAGTAACCTGTCTACATATATTATAAAAAGATATTAACAGAACCAACAAAATTTCAGCATTTGGTTAACAATACTACAGAAGGGTAGTTAGTACTACAGGTAGTCGTGAAGTAAATCAATCTATGTATAATAAGAGCATAACCAGTGTCATAATTCGTATTATCGAAGAACACATTAGGCTCAATAACTGAGTGTTATAAGGGAAATAAGAGCGGTAAACCAAGAGAAAATTAGCCGCATAAGTATTTTAATCATTTTAGGTATTTTAATGACAATCTAATTTCAAGTATTGAACCTACATAATTACTAAGTATTATTATGTTAGTCTGGGAACTAGTGTACTTTCTGTAGTTAAATATTGAAATGCCATTGTCTCTCCACTCTACCAGCAGTTGAGATCTTTGAGGCGGGCTAGGGTGGACATGTTTATATGTTTTTCTAGGCTCCTTTTGAAACTGTCAGGCCTTTCACAGGATCTTATCTCAGAGGGTAGTTGGTTCCAAAGTTTGCAATATTTAATGGTGAAGAAGTTAGCTCTAGTGGTGAGTTTATGGGTGTTAACCTTGAGAAGGTAGTTGTGGTTGCGTAGTCCATACGATTTAGGATTAGCCCAGGTTATGGACGAGTTACTGTTACAGTGCTTTCTTATAACTTTGAATAAGAGAAATAAATTGCACTTCACTCTCCTTAACCATAAGGGCTCTAAGTCTAGTCGAATACATCTGTCAAGGTATTCTATTTGCTGACCATAGCCTAATATGCGTTTCGTGAGGAATCTTTGGACACTTTCAGCTTTTTTTCTGTCTGCTGCTTTAAAGCTACTGTATAAGTGGGCACAGTATTCAAGTTTGGGGCGAATGCATATCTTATATATGGCTAATCTGGCTTCTGGAGTGTAAAAGTTGCGTAGCACAAGGCCGGTTAAACGTTTACAATCAGATACCACCTTATTTGCATGTTCAGTAAAGGTAAGATCTGAGTATGTTATCCCGAGATCTGTGACTGTGTTCGTGTTTGAGGCAAGGTCACCGTACATGTAAAGACACATGCTAGGTTTCCAACGTCCGAAGTATGTTATCCCAGATTTAGCTGGATTGAACGTTAACTGCCACTTTTCACTCCAATTACATAGACTATTTAGGTCTTCTTGGATTTTACTAACAATATTCATATCATTATAGTCAAAATCATAGACAACTTTGAGGTCATCTGCAAAGAGGTATGGCTTGCCATACTTGGTCATAGAGACAATATCATTTATGAATACAATGAATAGGGTAGGGCCAAGAACACTACCTTGTATCACGCCGCTGGTTATCGGTTTGGATGTTGATAAGTGATAATAATAATAATAATAATTTTTCCTTCACGTTCCCCAGTGGAACATAGGGCTCCAAGCTAGTAGCTTGAAGTTTCTGTAGCAGAGTTTATTTTACAGGATGGGGTTGCTAGCCTCATGCCCAACCTCTCCTCTTTACCAGAATTATTTCTGGCTTAGAGAGGTAAAGGTGTGCGTCGGCCGGGGATCGAACCCCGGACCATGTGCATGGTCGGCGAGCGTCCTAACCGCTATACCACCGACGGTGATGGTTGACTTTAACTAACTGTTCTTTTCCTGTAAGAAAGGAAGTTATCCACTCAAGAAGCCTTCCACTTATTCCATAAGATAGGAGTTTCAGTATGAGTCTGTTATGTGGGACTTTATCAAAAGCTTTCCTAACATCTAGAAATAATGTTGCTGCCGAACGACCTTTGTCTACACATTCAGTAATGTGGTCGAAATAATCTAACTGGCACGCAATGCACGATCTTCTATTTAGGAAACCGTATTGGAAAGGGGATATTAAGTCATTCGAGAGCAAATACTGAACAATTTGCTTCTTTACAATCTTTTCCATCACACGTGAAACTACGGAAGTAATGTTGATGGGGCGGTAATTATCTATGTCCGCTGTAGATCCGGTTTTGTGAATGGGTACAACGTAGGATTTCTTCCAGCTATTTGGATATGTTCCACTCCTTATCGAAGTTGAAAATATCTTGAGAAGAAGTAGATTCATGTCATTTCCACCATTTTTTAAGAGGACGGAAGACATTCCATCTGGGCCGGGAGTATTAGTAAGCTTAAGGGTTCTGATAGCTTTATTGATTTCTTGGGCGTTTAAGACTACATCGCTTAGACACTTTTCTGTTTTACGAGGGAAATCTATATCCTGGTCATTTTCTAGAGTGTACAGTTTGGCAAAGTGCGTGCTAAACACCTCACATATATCCTCAGCACTTTCGTGAGTAATGCCGCCAAGGTGTATTATTTTTGGATATGTTGATTTGGAGTTAGTTAACCTACTTTTGAAGAGTTTGGCTATTTCTCCAGTGTTATGTGGCGACTGAATTGCCCGCGTTTCTTTATTCCTAAGACTTGGATTTTTTAACTCATGGATTCTAATGAGGATTGTTTTGATAGCGATTAACGACGATAAGTCGTCATGTCTATAGTAACTTAATGAATGCTTCCACAAACTTCTTCTTAATGATATTGGAATAAAAATCACTTTGAGGGATTTTGAATTTAATCAGCCAACTTTAAAATTAAGCTTTAAACTAAGATTCACAACTAAGGTCTATGAACAAATATTACAATAATAAATCACAATATTACTTCTGACGGTTTTTTCCTGACTTCTTTCTGAACAGCGACCAGTGAGACGATGACTGTCTGATTGATGCCTCCGCGAAAATTGGGGAAGTTGGTTTTGAGCAAACAACCATGAATTGATCGTTCAATCTTCAACCACATTGACAAGGACCGTGATCAAACCACAAGAACCTTAAGTGATCTCTGTCACTCTCTGGCACCTTCACCTGTAGGAGCACTTCCGCAATATCCGCAGCGACAGCAACTGTAAACTTTCTGAATCTTAACAGCAGTCCCACTAATGAGCTCACGCAATCTGGGCCACTATACAGATTATCATTCAAAGAGACTCCTTCGTGTTTCGCAGAACAATCAAACACCACACGGAGTTTACCTGGCTTCTTCGGGTTAAAGACGGGATGATGGGGCAAATACCACTTCCCTGGCTCACTCTGATCAACTAGTCTTTCAACGTAACCCTTCATTATATGTTTATCGACGACATCCTTATATTTGGACCAGAGTTCTGCATCTGACAGAAATTTCTTCTGTAAACCCATTAGTCTCTTAAGAGCAACCTTCCTATTACAAACCAACTGTCTATCTTTGAATCTCCATGGTAGGCCAACGCTGAAACGCTCGTTTTCGTATTTACAAGACTCCTCAACTATTTTATCTGCTTTTAAGTCTTCTACAGAACGACCCTTCTCAGGGACACCTCAGTCACAAAACTCCTTGTCATACATATTTTTAATCGTAGTTTCTAGTTTGTCCCCATCGTTTGCAACTAATGATGATATGTGGACTATGGGTATAGGTCCTCTCACTGTCCATCCCAGTGGTGTTTTCGTTGCGGACAGATCGTCTCTACTTCCAAATCTCTCTTCTAATACCTTGCGAGCTTCTGGCACACAACATCCAATGAGTACTCTCACTCTACCATCTTGCAGTGTTGGAAACGGTATGTCACACAGGTATGGCTTACCGACAACCGTTTCACGACTAGGTACTATAGCTTCGCCAAGTTTCATACTGGAGGTAGGGTAAGCAGTATCTACTTCAACAGTTTCCCCAGTAGCCAAGGATTCTAACTGAAATGACACTCGTTCACATACTACTGTTTTCGAAGAATTGAAAGTATTTACAACCAAGCATTCCTATGGGCCTTTAATACCCAAGCAACCAGCCAGTTTAGCATCTATCAATGTAACGTCTGAACCATTATCCAACAATGCATAAGTCTCTACTGAAGATTTCGGTCCTTTCACCTTAACTGGTAATACCCCTAAGAAAACTTGTGGGGTGTCAAGGGGTCTAGAGATACTATTACAGTTAATCGAATTCCCAGGTCCGTTTGCTGTCCTCAGAAGTGGGTGCATATCCGTTAAACCGCTACTTCCCTTGTTTGTCGCCTTACAATTCCACTTTGTATGCCCAATCTTTAAACAACTGAAACACAGCCGCTTCTGCTTTGCCACTTTTAACCTTTCTACGGGTGACATAGCGATAAAGCGATTACAATCACTCAATTGATGCATGTTATGGCAAACAATACACTCATCCTTTCTCGTTGTGTCTTGAGACTTCACCACAAATTCCTTCCTTATATTCGCTGGTTCCTTAGGTTCCACCTTAGAATGCAAAATGCTGGCGAATTTGCCCATCGCCTGGTTGACACTGTCCTTCACCAGTCTCAGAATATCATCAAACCTTGGCTCGATACCCTCCTCCTCTATACGAGAGCTTATCTTCACCCACTTCCTTTGCAGCCGAGTAGGTAGGCGTCTCGCAATTACCTCTAGGACTGAGCTCGAGTTGAGATCACTCATGCAATTCATAGAAATCAAGGTATTCTTATAAGCCATCAGATTATCCAAAAACTCAGTAAGTGCCTTGGAGTCATCTTGTAGTTGACTGCCGTTACCTTTGACAGCTTCGTATACGTTCCTTACAATCATCGAAGGTCTTCCAAACCTTTGACGTAATATGCTCATAGCCTCAGCGTATCCCTCATTAGGGGGCATGAGCTTACAGCACTGTATAGCTCTTGAAGCATCTCCAGTGCAATACCTCATCAAATACATAAATTTCAATTCACCTCTTAATAAAAATCTACTCAGCATGATCCCAAACTTCTTTACAAATTGTAAATAATCAGCCGGGTTTCCATCGAAACACAGTGGTTTGTGGAGTACGTAACAATGTGATTGTACACTTTTTGGTTACTTGTATAAATTCGAGATATTGTACATAATTTTTGTTTAAAACGCTTCTTGTTGAAATATACATAACTTCCGTGTACAATTGAAAAATACACTCTGCTGTTGGAGACTTCGTCTTCTCCCTGGTCACTTCTGCTTACTTGCTCCACTCACACCGTGTTGTATACTTCGGATTTATTGTAGGAGCCTACTACTCTCAACCGAAGACATTTCTACAACCGGAACACAGCAGCTACAGCAGACGCAGTCCAAACAATTAACGTGCCCGTGGATTATATAATTAATTTGTAGCCGAGGACTTAGACTTTATATCCAAGTAATCCTTTTTGTTGCTATAACTCGTCACTGTATTTTTGGTAATATATTGTGATTTAACACTCCACTGACTTGGATTATTACTTTTATATTTGGAATGTTAGTGAACTCTAATATTAGTCCCCTACAAATTAATTGGTGAGCCCGATAAGAACACGGATTATTTTGGCATATTCATATTCTTATTTTTGCTATTTTGTATATTCATTGTGATTTTGTGTGTGGTTTATATTTGTATCCTAATTTGCACCAATAACCTCATTTTTATAATGTCATCACCTCAGTCCGGTACATCAAACGAGCAGACAACTAATAGCGAGACAAATGCCACAATAAATGCCATCACTGATTTTCGTTTACCCCAATACGGTTTCGCAGAACCAAGGATTTGGTTTGCGGTAATTGAACCGTTGCTAGAAGCACGGGGCATTAAGTCCCAAATAGCCAAATATGGTATGGTGCTGGCAGAACTCCCTCCGTCAGTATTGACAGAAATCAGCGATTTCATCGAAGATCCTCCGACGGAACATCAATTTGATAAACTTAAAGCCCTCCTCATACAACGTACCAGTTTGTCGGATGAGAAAAGAATCCAACAATTGCTCACAGGCTGTGAACTAGGCCCACGTAAACCATCCCAGCTGCTCAGGCACATGCGCCAGTTAATCGGACATCATAAAGTAGACGAGGTAGTGCTGAAACAGATGTGGTTGCAACGTTTACCTAGAAATGTCCAGCAAATTTTAATCATCTCAGGAAAGTCGTATGACTTAGACCAACTAAGTGACATGGCAGATAGTATTTTGGATGTTTTATCCGATAACACCATAAGTCACGTAGCATCTGATAGTGCCACACCGTGTCATTCCACACCCACGGCAGACACACCGATACTCGCCGCCATTGCAGACTTAGCGGCAAGGATTGACAAGTTGGAAACTAATAGGTCTGATCGACAAGTCCGGAGGCGGAGCTCACAAAGAAGGTCACCATCACGACGACGATCCTTCTCACGACAGCGTTCTTACACGTCTTCTCGGGATAGCAATATATGCTGGTATCACTGGAAGTTTGGACGTCATGCCCTGAAATGTGTAAAACCGTGCAGCTTTAGCGAAGCCAACCAGGCTCAGGGAAACGCCTCAGCCAGACAGTGATGGCGACAGCTGTTACTGGCAAGCAAACAAGTCGCCTCTTCTATGTGAAGGATAAAACTTCAGACACTTTATTCCTGGTAGACACGGGAGCAGAAGTTAGCGTAATCCCTCCTTCACTATCCAGGCGATCTACACGGACACCCGGAAAACTGTCTCTCCGGGCAGCTAACCACACAAGCATACAGACGTATGGAGAGCAATCCCTCATACTGGATCTAGGTTTACGTCGGCGTTTCACATGGATTTTCATAGTAGCCGACGTCAGTCACGCCATCCTCGGAGCAGATTTCTTGAGTAATTTCAACCTGTTAGTTGACGTCAACAATAAAAAACTGATTGATAACAACACCCATCTAAAGATCCATGGAATTATCTCCAGCTATTCTGTCTATAATATCAGTATTGAAAGACCAGCAGATTGCCCTTTTTCCTCCCTACTTCACCGTTTCCCTAAAATTCTTAAGCCGTCGTACAACATCGAGGACGTCCCTCACACAGTTACTCACAAGATAGTTACTACGGGTCAACCAGTTCGTGCTCGTCCCGTAGATTACCCCCGGACAAATTGGCAGCAGCCAAGGCAGAATTTGAACACATGATGCAGCTCGGCATCATCAGACCCTCCAATAGTCCTTGGTCTTCGCCCTTACACATGGTGCCTAAAGCTGATCATGATTGGAGGCCATGTGGGGATTACCGACATTTAAACAATGCCACAGTTCCCGACCGTTATCCTATTCCTCATCTTCATGATTTCTCCCTGACATTACACGGAAAAACCATTTTTTCTAAAGTAGACTTGGTCAGGGCCTATCACCAAATACCAGTTGCCCAAGAGGATATCGAAAAAACGGCCATCATCACACCTTTCGGTTTGTTTGAATTTCTCCGCATGCCATTTGGCCTAAAGAACGCAGCACAATCCTTCCAACGTTTCATGGATCAGGTCACACAAGGTTTGGACTTTGTATTTGTATATATCGATGACGTTTTAATTGCTAGCTCGTCGCCCGAAGAACATACTGATCACCTCACCATCTTATTTCAACGATTTGAGCAATATGGAGTCGTCATTAACCCCAAAAAGTGCATATTCGGTGTCTCCTCTATACAGTTTCTGGGACACCACATAACCGCGAATGGTATTACGCCTACGGAGGAAAAGATAGAGTCCATCAAAAACTTCCCCGAACCAGATTCACTCAAGAAGGTCAGACGTTTTTTGGGGATGTTTAATTTCTATCGGCGTTTCATTCCTTCGTGTGCCTCCATCGTCCAGCCGTTAACCGACCTCCTTAAAAATGATCCTAAAAAGTTTCAGTGGTCAGCTGAAGCACACGAATCATTTTGCAACGCAAAAGATGCCTTATCCAGAGTCACTATGCTATCCCATATCAACCCCGAAGCGTCGCTTATTTTGTGCACAGATGCCTCCCAAGTAGCTGTAGGGGCAGTATTACAACAAAAGATGAAGGGCGAAGTCACCCCACTCGCATTCTTTTCTAAGAAGTTGGAACCGGCTCAGACACGATACAGCACTTTTGGGAGAGAATTGCTGGCCATATATCTTGCAGTGAAGCATTTCAGTTACTTACTACAGGGCCGGCATTTCACTATTTTTACTGACCACAAGCCCCTGTGTCATGCTTTCACTACTTCACTCGATAAACACTCCCCTAGAGAAGCCAGACAGTTGGATTATATCTCCCAATTTTCAACCGACATCAGTACATCAAAGGGGATGCGAACGTGGTAGCCGATTCTCTTTCAAGAAGTGACATTAACCAGCTCCAAACGTCGGTAGACATCAGTCTTGATCGTATGGCTCAATTACAAAGAGATGACGTTGAACTCCAAACCTGCCGCAGAAACTCTTCCTTACAGCTCAAAGATGTGCCTATCCCCTTATCAGATGCAACCATAGTCTGCGATGTATCTACCGGCACTAATCGTCCATTTGTCCCTCTCAGTTGCCGAAAAGCATTGTTCGAACATTTACATTCGCTTTCTCACCCTGGAGTACGCGCCACGGTCAGACTGATCAGCGAACGCTTCGTGTGGCCTAAAATGAACTCTGACATTCGGAGATGGGCACGAGAATGTATCCAATGCCAATGCTCCAAAGTACACCGCCACACTATTACAACCCCGAAGACGTTTGAATTACCCGAAAGGAGATTTCAGCATATCCATATAGATATCGTGGGACCATTGCCAACATCAAGGGGATATACACATATCCTGACAGCGATTGATAGATTTACTCGTTGGGCTATTGCATGCCCCTTAAACGACATATCTGCTGAAAACGTTGCTTTAGTTTTTCTCGACCGTTGGGTGTCAAACTACGGTGTACCAACTACTATTACATCCGACCGCGGTCCTCAATTCCAATCGACACTCTTTCGCGAACTGACGAGACTTCTGGGAGTGAAACATATCTCCACAACAGCCTATCATCCGGCAGCGAATGGTCTAGTGGAAAGATTCCACAGACAACTGAAAAGCTCCCTGATGGCGCAGAATGATACATCTAAGTGGAGTGAATACTTACCTTTGATTTTACTTGGTATCCGTTCTACTATCAAAGAAGATTTAGGATGTACACCGGCTCAACTTGTCTATGGCACCAACCTAACCTTGCCTGGACAGCTAGTCCCCTCAGCCGATTCCACAGACGTGAACATTGCCGACTTCACTAACCGATTAACTAGACAAATGCTTCAACTTCAACCAACAGCACCTCGACAATCTCCCCGACGAGATCAGATCAACAAACATCTACAAACTTGCAAATTCGTCTTCATTCGAGTCGACGCCATCAGAAAAGGATTGCAACCTCCATACGAAGGACCCTTTCAAGTTATTAAACGTTCAGACAAACACTTTACAGTGAACAAGAATGGAAGACGAGAGACTGTTTCAATTGATCGAATCAAACCCGCATACACCGACAACGACTTCGAATCTACATCGGCAGCTGCGCAATCAAATAATCAAACATCCGATTCCCCTCCACCGGCACCAAGTCTTATCCTCCCTCCATATCACACACGTAGTGGTCGGCAAATCAGTAAACCGGCTCGCTACGTTCATTTTGAGGACTAACAAAAGAAAAATAATTAAAAATTATTATTATCTTTTTCGTTTAGACATTATCATCATGACCGTTAGTATTTCGTCGTAAACTTTGATGTTACTATCACTATTATTTATTTATATGTACCTCACCTAAAAAACAGGTATTGTCCTTTCCAAAAACTATTGATCTTTAATCCATATTTTTTTTAATGTTTCTTTCCCCTCCTTAATTACTGTGTATTTACATATTTTTCTTTATACATTAAAAATCTATGTTCATGGTTAGTGCAAATTTAAGTGACATGACTTTCTATTTCAATTTTTATTGCTGAACTCATTGTATATGCTTTCAGACTTTACATGATTCACATACCTTCTCGCGTTTATGCATGTTGTAATATATCCCTATTTTTATCCAAAAGTTGCTATTACTATTATTATTTACTTCATAGTTTTACTTATCATTTTCCGGTTGTCTCTCCGGACCTCTAGGGGGGAGCCGTGTGGAGTACGTAACAATGTGATTGTACACTTTTTGGTTACTTGTATAAATTCGAGATATTGTACATAATTTTTGTTTAAAACGCTTCTTGTTGAAATATACATAACTTCCGTGTACAATTGAAAAATACACTCTGCTGTTGGAGACTTCGTCTTCTCCCTGGTCACTTCTGCTTACTTGCTCCACTCACACCGTGTTGTATACTTCGGATTTATTGTAGGAGCCTACTACTCTCAACCGAAGACATTTCTACAACCGGAACACAGCAGCTACAGCAGACGCAGTCCAAACAATTAACGTGCCCGTGGATTATATAATTAATTTGTAGCCGAGGACTTAGACTTTATATCCAAGTAATCCTTTTTGTTGCTATAACTCGTCACTGTATTTTTGGTAATATATTGTGATTTAACACTCCACTGACTTGGATTATTACTTTTATATTTGGAATGTTAGTGAACTCTAATATTAGTCCCCTACAGGTTCAAATTTAGGGAGTTTGATGTTCCTATTATCCCTGAACGGCGAAACAGTAACATCAACCATGTCATGTTGAACATCACACACATCGTTACAAGTAACAGACAAGTCACCATGACTTACTTTCCTGTTTGCATCCAAGACACTCTGTCCCTTCTTTGACCCAGGCATTGTTGAACTTGACCCAATTCCAAGAAAGTTCCGGATATTGCTTGTTCAAAGAGGACTTGACCGGCACCAGGAAAGATGAACGGTGACTATCCAAAGTCGTACAGTCAGAAACTGTCAGCCACGTCTCGTAAACCGTCAATGCCCAGCTCTTGCTACGCTGGGACTCACGCTGTTTCTTGAAGTTTCTCAGAAACGCTTAGTAATAGCGAACGCAAAACCAAAACACCGATTGGCCACTCGAGGATTCTTTATTGTAACACCAACATATAACCAACTTTAAAATTAAGCTTTAAACTAAGATTCACAACTAAGGTCTATGAACAAATATTACAATAATAAATCACAATATTACTTCTGACGGTTTTTTCCTGACTTCTTTCTGAACAGCGACCAGTGAGACGATGACTGTCTGATTGATGCCTCCGCGAAAATTGGGGAAGTTGGTTTTGAGCAAACAACCATGAATTGATCGTTCAATCTTCAACTACATTGACAAACATACTCACACAACTTGTGTATCTTGATATGATTATGGGCAATAAATTATGCTCGAAGCGCGTTCATCAGTAAATATTACTTTATAGCACTGTGTGAATTTTTCAAAATAAAAATTTTATCCATAATTATATATCACGATAGGTCTAAAGGTTTCTCATGCACAAAATATGCACTGAGAATCGACAAGAATATTCCTAGCAGGGTGGGATAAAAACTCTGTCTGCAAGGATCAAATAGAACAAACCACGTGTCGAATGTCTAGATCAGATCGATTCCTGAAACTAGAGGTGATTCCAGAAGATTGATCAGCTCCACAGAACACTATGCGCAGTGATCTACGTGGCAAAATCAGAAAACGGATCGACAATACGAAAATGATTTTTTTTTCCACCAATGGTGAACTAGAACAACATATTTACAGAGCTCAAAGTCTGTGAATAAGGTTAGTTTCTAAACATCCTCTCGAACGAAAATTGTAATATTAAATTAAAAACCGATTATCAGCAGTCTACTGTTGTAACGACAGAAGACAAGGGCCGAGTAACAAATGGCTTATTGAGAAAATCAAAAAAATATTTATACATTTTTATCTACATTGTTGTCAGCGGAGAAGCAACGTCTTCTGATTGGTTGTTTTCTTGCTGAAGGTTATTCTGTACTGCTTGTGACCGTTTCTCAGAAAGTTAAGCCATATATCTGCGAATCGCATTTGCACACGTTAAGTCTTCTGTGACTAGTTGGTGGGCTTCTCAGGGCCAAGCCTTATTGTTGTATTTCTCATGACCCTTATTTGGGACGTAACACTGACGTAAATTGCTGTCTAAAATTTTGGCTCGCAGCCAGCTCACACCACACTATCACACGTTAGCAGAGTAAGAATGTGAACCATCCAAAAACAGATAATAAGGATTGAGGCGGAAAAAGACCTTTTGTGTACCGCTTATGGCAGCAGATGGTTTCCTTAGGCGAATACAAAAAGCGCCTATGAATTCTTCATGAGTTCCACCGGATAAGCTGACTTATTCAGCAGAGTGACATAGCAAATCATGGGAACATCCTATTGAAGGCTAATCACTGTAGCCGTCCATGGATCTCTATGAACAATGCTTTTGAAAAATATCAGTCTTTATTTAATATGAGTATATGTCATAGTGGTTCTGTGGATTGTTCGTCCCAAAAGGTGTTCCAGGTGACACTATCGAGCATTTTCTGAACCCATTTGACTGGTCCTTAATCCGTATATTTTGTCTAAGTTAGAACTGTTTCGATTATATGCCGGACAAGTAGTGAGGCCTAGACGATTATAGAACCATTGGTCTATGTATACAAGACAGTTTTCCGCTGCTATGGCTGTCGTCATTAGCTGCTGAACTCAGTCATATACAGTAATTAAGAAGCATATACCAGGTAGTTTTGACCTGTGGAAAAGTTTACTCAGATAATAAACAAAATATTTGATAAACGTCCTCGAACAAGCATCTTTGTGAAAGACATGTAAGGTAATGATAGCGTTGTTAATAAGCCCTTACGAAATACACTTTACTTAGCTACCCAGTTGGTCAATAATCTACCTATCCTGTAGTTATTGAAGACAAAACTCAAAATAACAAGGCTTAGTTAATTGGAAATGTGCTCTGGTAAGTAGTATATTTGAGTAAAGTAAAAGTCAAGATCGTTCAGGGAAAAAGATTTAAAACTTATGTAATGAATATGTTTGTATTACAAACTCAAAGAATGTGCATGTTAACAGCACAACGGGAAAGCGCAAAATGACATTGGAGCCAGTCCGTATGGGTACATATTAAAACAAAATCTTAAAACATTGGAATTTACACCAGAGACAGTACACTTATACGTATATCGATCATTTGCTTCTATGTGTTCACAATTTGTTTTATTATTACCAAAAATACACTGAATTGCCCACTGAGTTAATATTTTATCAACATCAAGTAGATAAACGACACCTTGATAAAATTGCAGGCACTATTTATGGATGATACTCATGGCCAATAATGTCTTTAGTCTAAATGACATTCTGTGTACCAGCTCACCAAAGTCGCTTGACGGATTATTTATTACCCATAGCCTTCATTTTTACGTTCTTATATATATCTGGATAACTTAGAAGAATGTCAAACACCATCGGTCTACAAGCCCCTGTTTGAATTTCAATTTTCTTCCAGTTTTGCTCTTACAAAGTGGGTCTCAAACCGTGAATAGAATATAAAGAAATACAAAGTCCTTCCAGGTTAGAAGATAGAATATATATTTTCCCTGATGTATGTAATTAATATAACGAATAACATTTACAGAAAATTTTAAGAAAACGTAAAACTAATGCCAAAACGGAATTCATGTAAATTATCAGTTAGATTATAAACAGATGTTCTCCAACCCTTATAGGTTCTAAGTTCATCTCCTCACGCAACCTCGCTTCACATCCAAAAGAGACATAAATTCATCTTCGGATGTATATGCATGCTAAACAGAAGTAGTAGCATAGTGTGTACATCTAGAAAGAGAGAAAGCGTCTCATTTGTGATATAGTTTTGTTTTAATCTGATAGTAAAATTCATCTACTAATTTCATTGTAATGTGTAGTAAGACTGTTTTTGGTTCTGTTTTTTTTTTGTCTTTTATTATTCAACTGTCAAAAGTTTATGTTTGTTTTAAATGTGTTGCTGTTCTTTTGGCTTGTAAACGTTGCGAGGAAGCAATAACATGTTGGTCAGTTTTCGTAAGATTTTCTCCAGTCAAATCAACAGTTTGACCACAGAATTTTTGTTCAAATGCTTCGGTTAACCGACCAAATACAATACCAGTCATTGCCAAACCAATAACTATGTATACAATTGAGAAAATTGCTAGAAATACATCTGTTTCTGGGACTAAATCGCCAAAACCAACAGTCGTTATTGATATAAATGCAAAGTATACTAAATCTAAAGCAGTCCATTCTAACTCTTTTTGTCCAGCAATATAAGCATAAATTCCTGCTCCAATAGACAAGTAGACAATAAATGCCAAAATGGATGGAAGCACCTGAAATAGACAAGAAAATAAGCAATAATGTATAATATTAAAACCATTAGTACAAAAATACTACACTAAAGTCTGAAATAACACATACAGAACTTGAATGACTACTCTTTTTTTCCTTTGAAGCTGTCTTTCCACAATAAAAGACCATCGAATGCACTAACTTTTCAGTCTTATGACCACGAAGCCTTGAGATTGTCACTGTTTAACACTGCTTCATAATCAACAGTTCCCTATCTTTGTTAATTTATAGTTGTATTTTAATTATGAAAAACCAGTGAACAGTTTACCGCTATCAGTTTCTATTTGTGCTACTAGCCTCAATCACCTAAGCTCCAATTTATAGGCTCATTACTTACTTATATGCATCAGAACTTCATAATCTAAGATATTAGAAATTATCAACATTTTATTCATTTACTTTGATATCTGTGCACTCAATTATTTCAAGTTTGATGATGAGATGACATCAGTCGGAGAACCATTGGAAAATCAGACAGTACTGTACAGATGTCTCGTATTAGTTCGAAACTACTCACCAGCACGCATCCAGCAGCGTTCGAATCCAGGACCTTATGGTTACAAGTCAAGCTCGTAGACCACTTAGCTACTGGTGTGGTGACAGCTAACTGCAAGCCAAAACTGTAGACCACAATTTGCGTCAATATTCACGTCCCGAATCAGGGACATGAAAAAAACAATGACAAAGTTTGACCTTGAGAAAATCACCAGCCAATCACAGCAGAGTTAACCTGTGGAAATGTGATTCGCAGATGTATGGCTTAACTTTCTAAGAAACGGCCACAAAGCAATAACAGAATAACCTTCAGCAAACAAACAACCAATCAGAAGGCGTTGATTCTCAGCTAACAATAATGTCGACAAAAATCTATAAATACCTCTTGATTTTCCCAAAAAAAGATCTGTTGCTTGACCTTTGTATTCTGTCGTTACACTGGGACCCAATTCAGTAGTCCATGAATTCCAATTTCTACCAATTGGTGATTTTAGCGCGACCAGTTATATCGAAATTTCTTCATTATAACATACAATTATTGCCACTATTATTTGTTAACTTGAAGACTTAAATGGTATAACTTTCAATTAGTAAAGTTTACTTATGAAGATAGTATGATATCAATCAACTTGACTGCATCCCATTATCTTCCAGATAACTGATTGCCACTGTTACTTGAAACTGGCTTTTCATGTATTAGGGTGGCGATGCTGTATATATGTGTTGAGAGCTAGGTACTAGCCGAAATTGGTAGACCGTATTGTACGTCAATGTTTATGTCCCCAATATTGATCGTGAGAAAATATGAACCAAGACTTTGAGTAGGCGGATACAGTTAGCATATAGATGATCTGACACTTGCAGTGAGAAACAACCAATCAGAAGACTCTGTTTTTCTGTTAACCATTATCTATAGTAATGTGCATGAAAATATGTGTCGATTTCCTTAATAAACGTTCTGTTTCCTGGCCCTTGTCTTCTGTTATATATATATATATATATATATATATATATATATATATATATATATATAATGCGGGCTGCAACATAAGATGTGCTCAATATCATAAATGGATATCAAGAAAGCTAACGTAAATATATGATAGCATATATTACTGATTGATTGATATGAATAGTAGGACGCCCCTCACATCAACCAGTAGTGCTTCTAAGCTAGATTGAAGGGATCTAAACAATGGACAGAACTCAGGTAGCTTGAACTAATCTCACTCTCTGGAATGAGTCAAACATGGTACAACAATGGTGAACTTGCCCTAAAACGAGCGAAACAACCACCCGGTATTTAGGAGTTTTCGATCTGACTAAGGATCACCACTGTGAAGGGTTATCCAGCTACTCTTATCAGTCAGTAGTCTGGTTGAATTTTGACAGTAAAATTAGGATAAAGTATTCAGATTCCTTTTTTCTTAACACTAGCTTTATAGTAGTATTTGTGAAAATTGTCATTAGTTAGAGAACCACAGATGTCTAATCCTATTTAAACATTTTTTCCGCAAGACTCATCCACGATTCCATGTCGAAGACCTCCTGGACTCATGTTGGCTTTTTTATTTTGCTTGAATCAGTCAGTATTCCTTCCAATTCACGAAGAATTCCCGTCCAGACATTAATAAAAACAAAACACGTAGTTCAGCAAACAGGCTTTTCCCTGCTAATTAATCTCCCTTAGTTGTACAATCCCATTTGTATACAATTGTATATGCTTATATCGGTTCACCTGTTGCGGTGAAGCCAGATAAATTGGTCGTTTAAAGTGTATTCTGTCTAAAAGGGTTTAAGAACACTATCCCACATTGTTGCAGAATAGTAGTAGTGGCTCCATGAGGAATGCGATAAACAGACACCTTGTCAACACTCCATCTCAGCAAACGCCTCCTTCAAAGTAACCTACAAAGTAAAAAGCAGCTGGCTAAAAACAATATGCTTTCGTATCCTTTGTATTGCTGAAGCTTTAGTCATCCAGTCAGAGAAACCGGAGCTTTCTATATCACTTCAACTAACGTTGGCAACAACCTCACCGATTCCTGCTGGCTTGATTATTGTTCGCATGTTTTTCTAACTTCAAATAACTAATGTATTTCCTTAGGAATCTTACGTAATTCTATATTTTCCTTCGTTTCTATATACATTCTGATTATAACTCAATAAATTATTCATCTTATTACTTAACTCCAATACACTTGTGGTGAGAGCTATCTACTAGCCAAAATTGGTAAACAGCAATTTACGTCAACGTTTACGTCCCATATCTTAGTCATGGGAAAAAACAAGAACAAAGACTAGCGCAACAGACAATCACAGCAGACTTTGCGTCGGCGGATGCGATTCGTAGATATATGGCCTGACCTTCAAAGAAACGGCAGCAAGGAGGTGACAGATTAACTTTCAGAGAGAAAATGACCAATCAGAAGACGCTGTTTCTCTGCTGATAATAACGAGTTATAATGTACATAAAAATTTAGAAATATCACTTGATTTCCTCAATAAACGATCTGTTTCCAGACCCTTGTCTTCTGTCGTTACACACTTATTCAACTTGTATGAACTGAATGATATTAACAGTTATGTTTATGAGAACTCATCACTTTTGTTGCTATCATCTTCCGTGAAAAAAAATTCATATAAATATGACCGTACAGCTAAAGAAAATGAATTCGTCGAAAAGGGCCCCCTCACTGAACTACATGTTTTCTTTTCAGTAATTGTTCACACATGCAATATAGTTCCATACATCGGTCAAAGCTCTTGATTTTTAATGTTCCCATAGCTGATGTTAAATTTGTGAAAATCATTCAGACCCTAACAAAGTCTTCAAAGGAACACTGACCTTATTCATGAATTCAATGTAAAAAAAAACAAATGAACAGTGGTGATAAATTCTCCCTGTCAAAAAGAAAATCATTTTATTTTATTCTTTTTTTCGTATCACTTACTCGAAAATCGAAAGTTGCATCAATACGATGATAAGTTTCCCTTAAACCAACTGGTACTCCAGAAGGATCCAGTGTCATATAATAAATTGCTTTTGTCAGTCGAATAATCACGTTTGATATTCTACCGATAAGAAGACTACATAATGGTATAGCAATTATACCATATAAAATAGTTAACAGTTTACCACCGACAGTAGAAGGAAACACATTACCATAACCTATAAGATAAAATGATAAATAAAAATGTGATAAGTGATGAATGATATATAATTATTTTTATTGCAAACGTAACAAATACTGAGTGCTTCTATAAGATTCAGAGGTTTGGTGCGCGCATCACTGAAAGCATTTCCAATTGACTGTAAACTTTCGTCAAGAGATACCTTTAGTCGATACTGAAGGTCAGATGACTGACGAGAAAGGGTAAGCGGTAAGGAACTGTAGCAGGCAGTGAACTAACCAAGAACTTATTGCTAGATAAGTATGCAGAAAGAAATGGAGATTGGTTGTTAAGAAGATCATTGAGTGGCATCATGCGCGACGCCCTCTCCTGAGTGGGACCCGAATGAAAAATAGTTGAGTTAGGCATGGGTGCGAGGATGACACGTAGGAGATGGTATGAAGAGGTAATGAACAATCGTGAACCCAGTTAAAAAATACAGCAGAAAACAGAGTGAAATGATGATGCGCTGATAAAGTCTCATGTTCCTCAAGGAGCCCAATGGAATAATAATAATAACCGACGCTCCCACAGAAACTCTACTTAAATGTAAGGAAGAGAAAGTGGAATACTACAACTGGAGAAACTCTCGAGATGAGTCGTAGGATTAATTATTTGTAAGAAAAGAAAAAGAATGATTTAGGAAAAGCACTGAGAAGTGGAAAAAAATAATGAACGATTACAATTATTGATTTAAACAGAAGAAGAGTTTGGATAACACATAATATTTATAGTTACTCGTTTGTTGACAACTAAGAGAGAAGTCCACAACTCAGGTACCCTTCTACTTAAGAATCACCATTTGGAAGTACATGCATTCCAGTAATTGATGTAGCTTTTTAAATGGGGCTTAATCTCAGCACCCATTACATCCAAATACATACTGTTATCCGACATTCTACTCAGCCGGAACGGTCACCTCCTATACAGTAGGTACAGTGAAATACTGTTCATTTATACCAGTAATTCTCAGTTGGTATTTGCGGAATTAAATGATTAGAATAACTTGGGAATACTACCTCCCATTTGGAGGTTGATCCCTTAATCGCTATTAACTCCTAATTTTCCACTGTCATAGATGTTGGACAACGTTTCAGTCCTGAAATAAAAAAAGAAGATTTACAGTTCAGATGGTTGATTTCGATGTGATTTCATTCTCTGAGCTAGGTGGTTTAACTGCAAAGCTCTCATTGACTTTCTAGACACTGGTTTCAACGCAGACGTATTTTGACCACTTTGGAATCCTGTTATCTGCAAAAATATTAAATTAAACCATTACTCCGATGGCTATGTTATGCGTTTTTCTTCGTATTGAAGTCTAAGCCGAAGATGTTGTCTTAAAAGACAGTAGAAGCTTCTCAATTACACCACCCAGCTCACAGAACACACAATAATTTTGAACTAGTTAGTCTCTGTGCAAAAGCTCTTTAGTAAGACCATTTTTCCGTTTCATTTTTTGCTATGGTTTCATTGTTGGTAACCAATATGATGTTAGAAACAGGTCCTATTGCATAATACAGTAGCCTTTATACATTTTTCATACCTGAGTGAATAAGTAAAAATTTAGGTTCCCTAATGTATTGAAGGTTTTTTATTCATTTAACACCGAAAAGAATCAACTAGAAAACCGCGGAGTATTTCAGTAAATAATGTTAGGAAAACCTTAACTGTTAAATGTACCTTTTCATTTGGTTAATATCTTAGATTATCATAAAATATGTATATATTATCATTTTATAAGAGTTAGGATTAATATAATCTCATGGTTTATTAGTGCATATTATGGGTGAACGACAGAACATATATTCCAATCATATGAAAAAATCGATAAAACACCTTCAGAACAGCCAATTAGGAGTGAGAATATAAGTAATCGGCAAACAAATTTATCACCCTTTCATTTATGCCTTCTTCATAGGTTAGAACAGAGGCGGTCAATTATGATTTCAATTTCTTCAGGTAGTCGGTGTTGTGCACTGTCTTGTGTGATTTTGTAATGTGTGTTTAAAGCAATACTCTAATCTCCTTAAACATTACATTTGGTTATTTCAAAGGTGCTTTATGGATTTTTTTATACAGCTGGAATGTCTATTGTTCCGTTTACCTGTACTACGCGCGAAAACACCTTGAGATTACTTGTATCCTCACCGTGATTAGTGTGAAAATGTCACCTGTCTCTATCTCTCCCTCAAGTCAATAGTGTATTGACTTTATTTATTAAGTGAACTTCGAATCCCTGCACTTTTCTTTAAAGCGATAAGTTTCAAAATCTTAGAGTGATGAATGCAACCATACTGAGTATCTTTAAATATCAAAAGCAAACATAGTACACAGAAGAAAGTATACAAGTACCACGAACAAAGTCATATAAAATATTCAAGTATTAGTTTTGTAAGGATTTTTGTTTAATTGGTTAGAGGATTTCATCATGAGTTGACATCAGTTAGAGAACCATTAGAAAACCTAGGAGTACTAGACAGCTATTTCATTCTAGTTTGGGACTCTTCAGCAGCACTCACCCACCAGGGTTCGAACAAAAATCCCTACGAAATCAATACTTGAAAATTAATCTGATGCTCACTAGCAACTGGTCTGATTCAGGCAGTTAACCTGGGGTTATAGTGGGAAGCCGTCAGCAGTAGGGTACAGCAGGTTGAAGGTGAGGCGGTAATTCATCGAAGAAGACATTGTGAAGTGGCCGTGTTGTGTCATGAATTGGAAAAAGTTAGAATTCATGGACTGGCTATTGGAACTGGTCCCAGTGGCTTAAAGGTCTACGAGCTCACTGGACTTGTAACCATAAATCCCTGGGTTCGAACCCCGTGGAGTGAGTGAATGTTGATGAAGAGTTCTAAACTAGGAAGAAACAGCTGTCAAGTACTCCCTTTTGGCTTTCAAATGGTTCTCTGACTGATGTCAGCTCATAGTGAAATCCTCCAACCAATCATATAAAATAACTTACATTTTCTAAAAATTATCTTGTTGCTTTTTTTATTAGAAAGTAACAAAAAGTAAATTTCTATTTTTGTCGAAATATTTTGCGTAAGATTTTCAGAAAGAATATTTCTGTCCAGATTTCTTCATGAACCGATACCAGTTCAAGAATCTTTGAAGACTCATAGGCAGTTAACAGCTCTTACATCCTAGTTTGGGATTATTGAGTAGTGTGTGCTCATGACCACATTAGAGACAGAACCTAGAGCATTCAGTTTATTATTTATTATTGTTTCCTTTAGTTCCTGGAGGAACATAGGGCTTCAGCCAGACGTCTTCACTGCGTTCGGTTCTCCGCCAGCGTTTTCACCTGGCTCCATGTCTGCCCATATACATTCATCTCCCCATCACATGAACTCCTCCAAGTCATCCTTGGACGACCAACTCGCTGCTTCCCTTTCGGGTTCCACTCTAGTGATAGCCTGGCATGTGATGTCACTTGATGGTTTCCTCAGAATAAAGCCAATCCACCTCCATTTCTTCCTGCTTATCTGTTGCAGAATCGGTTCCTGGTTCGTTCGCTCCCAGAGATCCGTGTTGCTAATCTTTTCTGGCCATCTGATCTTGAGTACTGAGCGAAGACAGCTGTTGATGAAGGTCTGTAGTTTGTTTGAGGTACTCTTCATGACACACCAAGTCTCTGATTCGTATAGCAGCACTGACTTCATATTGGAGTTGAAAATCCGGATCTTATTCTTCATACTGAGGAGTGCTGTTGATCTCTACACAGATTTGGGAGTAACATTCAGTTTATCAACCGAGAACGTCTATCAATCAGTCATTGGGGTGGAAGAAGTTAACAGCTTATAAATCCTAACTCTTGTTAATTCTTTATAGGGTACCACTGCCAAAATGTGCCATCGATTAGCAGACTAGCACAAAACAGCTTTCCAGTGCTCTTGCATTCTACACCCAACCTGTACTTACAGACTAAGGAATCAGTTTTCTTTTTCACTACCTTCCCTCACATTGAGACTGTTAATTTTCATAACTAAGTTACATAACTACTAATGTACTTAATTTTTTTATTCCAATTATTTTAAAGCAAGTTTTCTTCCGGCAATGTAGCATCTAAGAAACAAAGAAAATTATGTTTGGTGTTAAATAGGTAAATATAATGAGAAGATAACTTATTAACTGTTTAAAATATAGTGAAACTTTAGTTTACCATCAACAGCTTTTTAGGAATCTCTTATGTTTAATAAAGTTGACTGTCAGCAATAAATGTTCATCGTAATAAATTTAATCGATTTACATTAGTTGAAGGAAAAGGAAAGAGAAGGAGAAAGAAGAGAAACTCAGTCTAAATGAAACCGACTTCTTAAAGAGTGTCTTATGTACACATTTTAGTCTCTGTTCTTTTGTACTAGTCAACAGTGTTATAATGATTAATATTGTAATGGTAGAAATTAGAGATTTTTGTAAAGGGATGTTTATTTGGGATTTGGTATTTCTATATGGCTAAATTATGCACAGCTTATCTCAAAATCGTAATTCATACGGATCTTCCGTGTTGTGCTACTTCTCGCCTTCCTTCATATCGCGTTTCTTTGTGTTCCTTTCACAACTTCCATTTATCTTCTCAACGCTGTATTATTTGCTTTCTCTGACATCCAATCTATCTCCCATCTGTTCGAAGTTTCTTTGCCGACGAACGTCTCTTCATGTACTACTGATAAATATTATCAGTAATACAAGCCACAGTATATCTGACATCATATTAACTTGTAGTAACCACGAATCGTAGACTTAAGATAGCTTTTTCACTTCGTAAGTTGTCTTATTTTAACTGCTTTGGACCCATATTATCTGTGAAGATATTAACGTAAATTACTACTGCATTGGTAATGTTGTGCATTGTTTCTTTAAATACATGTAGTATACATGCAGCATCTTTTATTACCATAAAATACAGTGTTTTAGTTTATTTTTCTTAATGATAATAAAGTCAGTTAAACGACATCCTAACAAGAGTATTGTTTCATTCAGAAATAAAAAGGATCAGAAATGCATTGACTGATCACTGGGGAGCTATTGATATCATATGTCCAGACCTTAGTAGTGTTAGTGCCGACTAGATTCTATCAGTCAAATTTGTAAAGTGATTAGTTGACTTCCTGGTACACTTTCACTACATGCTAGATAGTTGGAGACAACCGACAGGAAATCCCACTTTATATAATCCACTCAACCAGTGTTAAGCCATTCGTTTATTGAAAAATAATAGAAAGCTATTGGGAATCATTCCACACATCTATTTATCAGCGGTATCACTTATATAAGGTCTACAGGATTAAGCCATCATTCAGTGGGAATTGTAGGTACATCCAGCTGACAAGTCCCCAATAGGACGAAATATGCATCCTGGATTCTACTACTAGTCAATATCCACCAAAAAGCACTACTTGACATAAGACTGAGCCCATATATATTAAACAAACCAGTAGTGATAATTATAAGTAAAGTTAAACTTACCGATAGTTGTAAACAGTGTAAAACAATAATAAATACTTCCCCAAAAATTCCATTTTGTCGGTATATCAATAGTTAATTCATCTGTACCAGATTGCCATACTTCATATAATTTTTCACGATATCTATCAACTTGTGCAACTAATTTTGACCAGTCTGCATTTTCACCTTTTTTAGCTAATTGTTGTGCTAATATAAAAATTTTTTGTCTTGTCTAAAAGTAAAACAAAAACAAGAAATAGATAATAATTATTATACTATTTATAATAATAATAACAACATCAATAATGTGGTTTATTAATAACAGATATTAGATTCGATGTAAGGCGACTGAAAGCAGTTGGGGAGGAAGCCAAGAACATAGATTTTATGCTTATTGCTACTTGTTAGCAAGATGTATCTTCAGCCTTGAAGAAACTGATGTCTACTGTTAGGTGCTGAACCATGTCATCGAGTACCACAGTCAGAAACTTCACCTTTCAATTATTCAGTTGGTTTAACCACTTAACATCAATTCAAAGGCACTGCAGTGGCAAGTCATCTAGGTCGGTGATCATGTCGGAAATTCAAGTGTTAGTCTATGGGGATTGGATTGTTTTCAAGTTACTTCACGAACTGATTTCAGGTAGAGAATCACTGGAAACCTCTGAATAATAGACAATCGTCTCGTCATGGTTTGTAGCTCTTCGAGGGTACGCACTCATGAGCCTTCCGCCGGGAATCTGACACAGGATATTTAGATTATGAGGCCGGTCAACTGACTATTCAGACAGTGGGACAGAATCTAATGGTCCATTAAATCTGGTGTAAGGACAAATACTAACCAATACCATTGTCTGGAGTTATATATCGCGGACCGCAGATGAGTCCCAAACTAGGACGAAATAGCTGTCCAGTACTCTTTGATTTTTAGTGGTTCTGTAACTGACATCAGTCCATGGTCTAACTTGAGAGAATTCCGTTAGCACCAACACTCAGGACCAGATAAATAAGAAGGGTCACTCTCTAATGGTCGGTCAATGTAACTTTTATGTCTATTTGAAAATATTTTTCATTACACATCGGCACCAGTTAGTCGAACTTTCATCTGGATGTATTTTATTGGCCACAATTTGTTTTATACTCCATAACAGACAACATTAACTCTTTGAATAATTCAGTTGTAATAATATAATAAGAGCTGAGTTACTTTATAAATTGATTTAATAAAAAAAGAAGTACTAATTAAAACGGCGTGAGTCGGTGGCATAGCTGTTAGGACGCTCACCAACCATGTATATATATATATATATATATATATATATACCTCATTCATCAGCTGGCTATATGACAATGCCACGTGTCAGTCAGGTGATCCATAACGGAAAACCCACTGAGCGAGGCCTATGTTCAAAGTGCATACAGGAGTAAGATGAAGCTAGCTGGCTGTCTATTATCACAAATCATATTCCTGATTGTGATGGACTGGATTATGCGTCAGACTATGCATGGGAGTGAGAAGACAGGAATGTGTTGCACTGACGGACAAGAAGACTGTAGAAGATCTGGATTTCGCAAGTGAATGATTTATGTTTAATGTCACACGAACTGGAAGACTTGCAGGCGAAAACCAACAAACTGGCTGAAGAGGCTGGCAGGCAGTGAGGGCAGGACTGCAGGTGAACATAGAGAAGATGGAAACAAAGGTGATGAATATGACCAACCAACACTTGCAACAACAACAACCAGCACCAATCACCATCAACGGCAGTGATTTGTCAGAGGTTACTTCCTTCACTTATCTGGCTAAGAGGCACTGTTTTAATCACCAGATTTGGAAAGGCAAGATACACCCACAACAACCTAAATCCAGTGTGAAAATCTCCTGCACTAACTCAGCCAGCATAAACAACAATATTTGGATTTTCAACACAAATATGAAGTCAGTCAGTCAGTGCCTCATTACGTGTCAGAAACTTGTACTGCGCGTGAGTCACGAAAAGGATTTCCAACAGGCTATTGCAGACTTTTACCAACAGATGCCACCTTCACTGGCTGGCTGCATACTCAAGATCAAATGGCCAGCCGACTGGTCAGAAACAATTAGTAACAAGAAATTCTTCAGTGGAACAAACCACCCATGAGTCGATTTCTCAACAAATACGTAGGAGAAAATGAAGACGGATCGATCGGTCATATATTGAGGAGGCCATCGAATGACATCACGCACAAAACAGGCCATTGCTCGATTGGAAGCCGAACTGGAAGTGGCGAGGAGGTCGTTGGTGTGAGGGTGACATGAAGGAGATCATGTAGCGAGGAGTAGATGAGAGACTATGTTCAATCATGGATGCAGTTGAAGAGGACAGCAGAAAATAGGAGAGAGTGGAGATGTGTTGTTGAAGCCCTCTGTTCCACTTAGAACTCGGGGGAATAATAATAAGTCAACTTAGGAAACTTAATACCTACAGTACTTAAAAGTCCGCATTCTGAACATTCTTTCCATTCATTTCATTCCAAATGGAACAAAAGGCTCCAAACTTCAAAGTTACAGTAACGGTGTTGTTGTTTCTACGGGATGTGGCGGCTGGCTTCATGCCCGACCTTCCCTCTTTTCCTGGTTTAATACCGGCTAGGTGAGGTTTAGCAGTGTGCTGGTCGGAAATCGAACCTGAACCTTTTGCGTGACTAACGAGTATTCCACAATTGAACATCCTGAACATAAGGGTTGCGTACTACAACTCTTTTATCCTCTAGACTACTGTGTTTGAATACAAAGTTTTCATTCAGCACAAGAATAATGTTCCAACACAATTTTTGGGCTTTCATAAAGTGGAACATGAATAGAAAGCATTAAGATATTTTTGTGCCAACTAGAATGATTTTGACTGTACTAAATGTAATATATTCACTTCAGAATAACAGATAGTATGAAATAAAAGTAGAGGAATAGAAATCTGTTCAAAAACCTTGAACTCTTCAATGATTGTACTGATTAATAGTATACACCAAGGATTGGAAACAAGGTCTAAAGTGATAAATTGTTTAGTTATAAGCTTTATTATGCAAAAGTAATAGTTATGGTAACATTTCACCAATCAAAGCTTAGTTTTCCGCCAGATGACCTTGTGGTCGGTAGTTGACCAATCAGTAACCTCAAATCAGACCACCACAACATTTGTGTGTTGATGGCCAATAAATAGAGCATTTAGATGAAGATAAAATACAAAAAACCTTTCAATGTGTTGTTTTATCTCCGAATAAGAGAAAGAAAAAATATTTTAGGAAATACGTACTGCTAGTTAACTATCTTATCAACTAAAGAATTTAGGATAGAAGATTCCAAAGGTGAATGGTTTAAAAACGAAACTAAAATCAATGGAAAAGATTAGTACCAAAAGGTTATAATGCCTTATTTTGAAATCACAGGTTTTATCACGAGTTGACATTAGTTAGAGAACCATTGGAAAAAATGGGAGTACTGGACAGATGTTTCGTTCTAGCTTGGGGCTCATCATTAGTACCCATCCACCTCCGGGGTTCGAACCCAGGACCTTCCAGTCACAAGGAGAACTCGTAGACCATTCAGACACTGGGACCCGATCCAGCGAGATCCACCAAGTCAGCTGAGAGATCAGTCATTTGTATAAGACACTGGATATATATATATATATCAATTACACCGGACTTTTTTTTACTTTTGTTTCCTTCACATTCCCCAGTGGAACATAGGGCTTCAAGCTATTGGCTTAAAGTTTCTGCAGCAGTGTTTTATTTTTACAGGTTAGGGTTGCTAGCCCCATGCCCAATCTTTCCTCTTTACCAGCATGATTTCTGGCCTAGCGAGGTAAAGGAGTGCGTCGGCCGGGGATCGAACTCCGGACCATGTGCATGGTCGGCTAGCGTCCTAACCGCTGTGCCACAGAGGCACATTACACCAGACAAAGAAGTATAAATCAAGTCTCCCTAACCATATCGTTTTGCAATATATTTCATGAAATGTGAGTTTAACATCAAGCATATTTTTTAACATCGCGAACTGGCAGAAGTTGGAATTCATTGGCCATTGGATTGGGTCTCTGTGGCTGAATGTACTATGCGCTCACCTTGTAACAGGAGGGTTCTCTGTTGAGTCTCGAAAGAGTCTGTATTGCTGAAGAGTCACGAACTGGGATGAGACAGCTTTCCAGTACTCCATGGTTTTCCAATGGTTCTTCAACTGATGTCAACTCGTGATCAAAACCTGTAACCAATCAAGTCTCTACAAACCAACAGTTATTTCGAAATCATAAGAAAGCTCATTCAACCCTTCATTTTTCTGCAATAAAATCAATAACCAGTAGTGATTTCAAAATCTTAACACTCAAAAAAAGAATATTCTCTTCAATAACTTCTTCATCAGACTCTATAGTTATATATTCATAATAATAAAAGAATAGCTGTTACTGACAACATACAAAACACAAAACCCTTACGTTGAAATTTCAGTTTGCAAAAGTTATTCATTTTCCGCCTCTTTTGTCTTCATTTCATGCCTTCTGATATTATTTTATAAGGATCTACATTTCTTCTTCGTTCAACCTAATCCGTCACCCCACTACTGTAGATTCTTACAGTAGAACGCACACACAGTATACTACTTATTGATTTATATCAATAGCTCACACACCCGTGTAGTTTTTCCTGAATTTTTATGTCATACACACCACTCCATTATCAAAGATTTGAAATTATCTAAATGGCGTTCTCGAAAAAGATAATACGTTGTCACTATTTATTCTGTAAACATAATTGTATGTTCTCAAAGGAACAGAATTCTCCGTTAGTATGGTATCGATTATAATTGAAAGAAGGGATTCATGAACAAAAGCAGTTGAAGTGTCAGTAGATATGAAAATGACTGTTAAAAGATTATCTGTAGAATCTAATCTTTGTAATTATGCTGGTGCTTATCAGTTTGTAGCCCAGGTCTTCAGATTATCATTGGTCATCTATGAATATTCTTCATTACTGTAACGGTTATTCTCTGAACTCATTCTCTAGAAGTGTAATAACTTAACACTATTTTGTCTTGAATGTTCTCTTATTCACCACATTTATTAGCATTCAATTAAAGATTATTTCTTATCGTATTAATCTGAGTAACCAAGCATTTCAAGAATAAATTCATTTGGATAAACTTTCATCAATGGACTTGCATTTATGCTTGAATTGAATGTCTTCTGAAGTTGTGATAAAGGAAACAGTGGAGCTGTATATCACGAGTTGGCAGAAGTTAAAATTCGTGAACCATTGGATCCCATGTCAGTAAATAAACGGTCAACGGGCTCGCCTCGTAACCTGAAGGTGCTTGGTTTTATCCTTGATGAGGTCATGAGTGTGTGTGTGTGTGTGTGCGGAAGGGTCTCAAACTAAGACGAAACAACTGTTCGGTACTTCCTGGTATTCAGTGGTTCTTTAACTGGTATAAATCCGTGATCTAATTTTAAATTCTTTTAAATAATACTACTTAGTGTATATTTTTAAGTAGTAAATCACTGCTCGAAATCTACTGACGTCTACGTAAATCAAAATGTTTGTTACTTACAGTTCGAATTTCCTGATTACTTTTATGAAATCTAGAAACAGAAAACCATATTCTAACATTTACGACTATACCTACTAGGGCTAATATAGAATTAAAAGAATGGTAGTTTAAGTAAACTTCATTAATAAACTGTATTTTACGGTGGTGCGTACTACTGGCATGCATTTATAAGTAGTGTACAACGTAATTTCTTCTGGAAGAGTCTTAAACAGAAGAACGATGGATGTATTTATTGACAAGAGGAATGAAGAAAATTATTTTTAATACAGAAAGCACGAAATGAAGAGAAGTATTAGGCCGAAGATAAAAAGTCAACATGAATCAGAACCCAGATAGTTCAGATAAGCTGAATTTTCTGTGTAAGGTTGTAATATTTTCATGAATATTTTGTGAAATTTACCTATTGAACAGTTATGCACCAGTAATCCCGAGTTATTCATTACAATGTCAAATCATCTTATTCTACACAGTATACTTTTATTTATATATTAGGTGGCAGGCGGTAGGAAGCTGTGCGCCTAGTTTTCGTGTTTATCGGTACTCGTAGACAAGGAATGTCTGCAGCCTACACATTCCCATCAAAAAGACTGATAGAGAATACCATGAAAAAGCATGGTACAAATTAACATCAAGAAGATTTTCATCTAAAATGGATTTTGCTGGCAGTGTCGTGTCCTCTGAACTAGATAGTTTAATTGTGAAACTTCCATTGTTCTTTTAGACACCGTCTTCATGGTTAACTTCAGTGCGGAGAAAGCTTTGAGAATTTTTCATGGATGAAGTATTTATCTTTTCTGGTAACCTTAATGATGATTGGTTTTTCGAGTAGATTTCAGTAAAATGTTACCCAGAAGGATAATGAACCCTTTGCAGTTAAACTATCCAATTTCAGAGAACACACACAACTAAACGAAAAAGGTTGGAATAGTTCATCTAGTTAGTGAATAATAAAAAAGTTATGGACAATTGGCATACCCCTGGATCAGTAGATTGTAATAAACGATTTGCTTTGTTATAAATTTTAAAATAATGCTTACCTTAGATACATGTGTCCTGGAATGAGTTTCATATGGACCTTCAATCTTTTGAAATAACAATGCACCCAATAAGGTTACTAGTGTTAATATAAGTATTAGGCCAGGTAATGACTTCATGAATTGTGCTATAAATAATAATATTATTACAAATTAAACAATTTTAATAGCTATAAAATGCATATTACGCGTAAAAATGGTATACAACCAATAAAAAAAGGAAGGAGAGCCGAATTCTCAACACTAATATCAAGTCAGTGAGTACTTCTCTAAGGTTTTCAGGCATGGTGAGCAACCGTGCAACCGAAAGCATTCCTAACAGCCTACTGTAGACTTTCTTTAACAGATGTCCTTGATGAGCACTGAAGAGCAAGTGGCAAGTCAAAAAGAACCAGCAACAAGGAACTCTGGCAGGTAACGAACTAACCAAGATCCTGTTACCTAACAAATATGTCAAAGGAAAAGAAATGATATACGCTAATAAGACCACTGAATGACATCATGTGCTAGGGCGGCTTTCGAGTGAAACTTAAATGGCAAACGACGTGTGGGGCACGGCTGTGCGGGTGACATAGAAAAAATAGTGCGAGCGAGAAATGAAAGCTTATAGTCAATCATGGGACCAACCGAAATTGATTGCAGAGGACAGAATGGAGTAGCGATGTGCTACCAAAGCCCTGTGCTCCATCCACAACTCAAGGGACGAATAATAATGACAAAATAATAAACAACCGGTTTAAAATATTACTAAAATTACTCACAATCTCAATACAAAACACTATTTTTTTTAAACATTCATATGTATACCACTTTGACTCATGTATAGAATTTATTTCAAGGCTAAATTTTAATCTTGTCTTCAAAAGTCTTGATAGTGAGATTTTCAATCAAGACATTTTTATCATAAAGCTTATGTGTAAGTCATATATTAGTGAAGATTTCAAAATAACTGCTTGCGATCAGCAGGAAGTAATCTCGAATATGGAATTCATTCTTATTGGCAGCGGTCAGAAAGGCGTATATGCAACCTTAGAACAAACTGATATCCCACCCGAGGTTCTATGATCAGTGACATTATCACTGAGCCATTTGGGACACTATTCGGCTTTTCCAACGACCTAACATCGATTTAAGTCACTTAGAGTTATTCAATTATCTGCAATGCTAATCCTAGTTTATTTGAGCCGTCCTGGCAAAATCACTATCGCTCACGCAGCTTCGCAAATAGATCAGTTGTCCAACACATTTAACTGCTTTGCATCTTAACTACTAGGCTAGATGCCGATAAAGACTAGTCCTATGGCAGCACCTGAAACGAGTAAATCGCATAGTGAAATTACGTGAATTTTCGCTTAGGATGCCCAGAAGACTCCTTGTTTTGTCAAAATTTTTACCTAAAAAGAACATATCATTTCCATACTCCAAATCAAGAAGGCTAATTTCCTGGACACTGACATCAACTAGAGTCAGATCCTTTAATACTTCTACTATACTATAAATTACAATTGATAACATTAGGTATCACTCATAAAATGTATCAATTGTAATAAACTCAGGCTATAACTCTTCATAAGCTCTTATACAGTCACGTGAGTTCAAGTTGAATACCTTGATCAGCCCAATATAACTGGAGCATTCCTTTCATAGCTAAATAGTTTTTGGACGACAGAGTCAAATACCTCCCTCAGATCAACGGGTATACAAAGAGTGGTATGTCGGTAGGTCTGTCTGCGTCCCAGAGCCTATCGTAGGGTAAAGACTTTATCAATGCGTCATGGTGTAGACTCACAAACTCCTGTTTCTCATTTTGTCTTCGTTTAACTGAAGACTCGAGGATTTTAGTTACTGTCCTAGTCAGGCAGATCTCCCTGACGTTTGATTTAGATGGCTCTGTTATTATCATTGGTTGATATGCTTACTTTTTTGTAACCTGCACCAGTATAACTGAATTGTTTTGAACTCACATAAACTAGATGATATCTCAGTCAGTCTAACCAATAATTCATTACCACCACCCTTAAGTATCTAACCTTTGGCTGCAAATTATTAGCTGTATTCACTACTACTTTTTCTGCAGACTGATTATAGTACCAGGCTTCTCCAGAATGAATATTTCTGACATAAGGGAACAAATATTCACGTATTTCCTCCCAAGTATACACCTCATGTTCTCATAAAACAGTGAACAGTTAATGACTTCATAGATGCTTGGTGAGTGCTTCCATTCGACTGCGTACATATATAATTAAATTCCATGTAGATATTTCAGATAGAATGACAATCCTTCATCGATACTCTTCATTGATAACTTATAGCAGAATGGTTGATCGATGCCTAACTTTGGATTTATGTTGGCAGTCAGAAGTCAGGAAATGCCTCTATATATATTTGAAATTAGCGCTGACTAGGAACACATTTTTATCGGAACAAAATGGTAAGATATTATCACAACTGTTCATTTGTCGGCTTGGGACAGGAAAGATACCTCCAATGTTCTTTTCTGCCGGTTCAGTTTCCCTACTTAAACATTTAAATCATCTGCTTAGGTGAGTGTATGAGGAATTTAATTTTAAAAGCAAACTTGATTGCTTTTGATAAAACTTATCTTTCCCATTCCCCGAACTGTGGCCAGTTGGTGCATAGAGGAGATCACGAAACATACCTACGAGTATCAGAATCTTTCCTTATTTTTACGGATCTATTAAACCGAATAACTATCCATTTTATGAGCTATTTCTACCACCAGATACCTACACACTAGAGGTTGTTTTCCTCTTCGGGTATTTAAAAGAGGAAGACTTTTTCCGAAACCCCAGAACTCAAGGGATAAATGCTTGAAGCCCATCAGACATGGTCTCTTTGGAAGGGAAGTTTGAGTGATTTCATTCGTACATTTGATTTTGGTACTAAATACAATCCACCATATGGCGTGTCGAGATATAAACTTCTTGGGGAGGACTTTTTTTAACCTCTCCACATAACGAGAAGACAACATAGCTAGCTCACTGGTTGCCTAGCGATGTGCCCTACTATCATAGTGTGCACGTTTCTGTCAGCAGGCTTTCACTATAGAATGAGCAACTTTTCCGATGTTGGTAACTGTTTTTGATCTAACCTTTATCTGACAAACCATTCTGAGATACTAGGAGATTCAGGAGTATTCATTCCAGTTAGCATGGCTAGATACGTTATTGTGATGAGAATCCCTGAGGATCACGTCATGGTAGCAGCTATCAGTCGAGGCACCGACAAAGAATTTTTAACCATGACTAGAAAATAGCTTGACAACTCTATTCAAAATCATATGACTAAGCCGTTCTATCTTACATCTTTGAGCAAATGTGAAATTCTCAAAGGTAATTAGTAATAGTGAATACATAGTGGCAACACAACTGGAACTCTTCTATGTTTTTTCAACCGTATCATAAAAATACGATAATCTAAGGTGTTATTATAATTATTATTACAGTAAAAGTTAAACGAATGTTTGAAATTCATTCACTGAGTAGATATAAACGTCACACTTCTGATTTGTACACATTAGAGCAATAATGAGAATTACACCTTCTGTGTATTAATTAACCTTTCAGTGTAGTGTTAAATAACAATATTTTCTCCAGAATCCCACAAACTTGTAAATTTACTTCAACAGGCCACAGTATTTCATACTGAAATCGTTTTTGAAAGCATACTGCGTCGTAATTGTAACTCTTCTATTCTTCTTCTAGCCGTCTCAGGGGAATCTTTAAGTGGCAACATGATGCATTTATTGCAAACTTCTTCTCGACATCAGTCCCTCAAAGTTCCAATGTCCATGTCGGGTCGAAGAAATTGGATATGTAGAGAGCTACTAATCCATAACCCTGGATGATGGTAACGTTGTATTACAGATTAACAATGGCTGTAAAGTATATGCTACAGGATTCCGCTCCAGTACGTGAATGGTAGTATCGTCTTTGGGAAACATGATGTTCTATAAGATCATAGGTTGTACACTGTTGACCAGTGAGATATCATTTACTTTCATAATATTAATTTGTGAAATACGCACAGAGAAATGTCGACTCCGCAAGCATTTTAAACAGCTTAAGGTTACCAATGTGATGTCTTCCAGCCTCTGATACACCTACTTTATCAACAAAGTAGTAATGAAGTTATCTGGCCTAGAGATGAATCTTTTTTAATTAAAAGTACTAATTAATGTTCATTCTCACACTGAGACACAATTCTTCTTCCCTAACGAGAACGACACAATATTCAGCATTTATTTATTTAACAAGACTTTAGATCCCAATGTGAAGTTACAGCCAGAGATAGCCAGTAACTAAATTCATTCTATACTCAAATCATAAATTAATCCCTATTATCCAGGATACTTATTCTGATGATATAATCAATAAGTAAGCGTTGATCATAAGATTTTCTGTCTGATTAAACAAATCCCTCTTATTGTCACTTTGCAAAAACAAGAAGAATCACTGAAGTGGTATTCTTATAATAACAAACAGGGTCTCCAGTTCGAATCTTACTACTTACTACTCAAATTCACTCATTAACTTATCAAATTAAGCCTACCTAATATCATTTAACCAATGAGATCGGATTAATTTATGTAATAACAACTTTTAAAGTGGTATTTACTAAAAGAATGAAATACCTGAACTGTATCAGCCATAATGAATGGAATACTGAAAGGTATCAGCTGAGACTTAACTTCTTCGTATAAATTAAGATTGACTGGTGGGTTGATTGACTGACAAGTACATTTCGTAAGTACTTTTACTATAGCTACTTTCTTACATTTTATACAAGTTTTTGTTAAGATTCATTATACTTAATATAAAAATATGGTTATTAATATATGACAGTTTCATAATTATGTTTAAGAATATACTTTATCAACAACAAAATTTATAATTATTAATAAATTTCTTTACAGCTTACCTACTTTATTCATTCTTAATCACAGATGTCGCTTCCTTCTCGAAAGATTTAAAAACGAAGGTGTTATTGATATGATATGTACACACACACGCGACCACGAAATACACAGATGTTTCTGTTTACGAAGATTTGAAATGTGCCAATATTCATTAACTAACTTAATATTAACTATTTTTCGTATGACACAAATTATAAACCAATCAGAGTGAAGAAAGATGACCTTACAGGTAAAAATCAACCTATCATACTTCAGATAACTATTACTGATACTTCAATAGGAGTGATAAGGCATCATTTTCTCTAAGTAGGATATTTAAAAAAATCGTTTATTCTTCATGTGCACACGAAATAATATGTAAGAAGTATTGAACAGTATTTGTAAACATCTATAGAACTGCTTTCATTTTGGTTACTTGTTAAACCAATAGGAAATATGAATTCAAGCATCGATTGTGCATAGATATAACACTATATAAATGAAACTAGTTCACACTTGATGCATACTAATAAAAGGGAATAGTGCACGTTAGCAGTTTCATCCTAGTTCGGACTAATTAACTACATCTTCACTATCCATCCATGTTTTGGTGCACCTCCAGGAATCCAACTGGAAATCTATTGAATCGAATGTAATGGTAGATTCTTCGTAACCAACCTATTGAGTTAGTTATGACACTTACTTCATATGAATTTCTACCTATTAGGAGGAACATTTTAAATTCAAGAAGCAGCGCCCAAATATTTTGGCCGATTTTTAAAAAATCTAAGTGTTGGTTTGTAGGGATTTGGTTGGTTACAGGATTTCATCATGAGCTGACATTGGTCAGAGAACCATCGGAAAGCCTGGAATTACTGGACAGCTGTTTCGTCCTAGTTTGGGACTCTTCATCAGCACTCACCCACCGGAGTTCGAACCCAGGAATTTCTGGTTACAAGGCGAGCTCGTAGATCACTAGGACCCGATCCAATGGCCCATGAATTCTAACTTCTGTCAATTCATGACATAGCGTGACCACTAGCCAATGTCTTTGGTCAGTATTTGTCCTCACACCCGACCTGCTGCACCCTAATGGTCATGACTTCTCACTAGAATCCCAGGTAACTACCTACCTGAATAGGGCAAGTCGCTGGTGAGCATCTCATCGATATTTAAGTGTTGGTTTGTAGGGATTTAATTGGTCACAGGATTTCATCATTATATGTGCATATCTCTGAATTATCATTAAAAGACTAGCGTAAATAATCCCAGAGTGTTTAGAAAATTAAAACAGGATTTTTCTGAACTTTTCGCTCTGTAAGCCACAGTTTGTTTTGACAGAATTACTCCAACGAAATCCGACTAATATCCTGGGATGTTTCTAAAGTTATATTACATAAATATTCAAAGTCGTGATATTAATGTTATGGTTGAGTTTCTGAAACAGGGAAAGCAATTTTAATTGGTCAGTTTAATGTGATTCATGGTAGCGCTGGACTTTCTTTCTTCATATACTCCTTGTTACATCATTCAATGTCATTTTTTAAAATTTAACAACATTAGAATCCATATATCTTAATTCTACTAGTGAAAAGACGCAGCTTCAGCTGACAAAATATTGAAGAAAATGAAAGGTGAATCCATCATTAGTACGGAACTACACAAACAACCTCGCACACCTGGTTCTACTACGCCACGCATGTATGGCTTATCTAAAGTAATGTTCCAGATAGAACTTATTATTACCTTGCTAGATTTTTATGTACTCCATCTATTACTGCGCCATATGCTATTGATAAGATTTATCCGTAGTATATAAAGAGACGTTCACTGACGCAAAAATGTCAGATAGCGGAGAGATAGATTCGACTTCAAAGAGAACAAATGATTCAGAGTTGCAGCAGAACATGTGAAACACGAAAAGAAGACAAAGAAACACAATACGAAAGACATAAGTAGCACGACATGTGAGATCTCTGCAAATGACGATTTGCAGATATGGTGTACATAATTTCGCTATATAGAGTTACCGAATTCCAAATAAGCATTCCTTTACCAGGTCTCTTGTCTTCCAACGTTACATTACTACTATTATTGACATTATTACATCACCCGAATAAATATGTGGAAAACTTTAATTTACAACAAAACAAGTCATGATTATCGGGTGACACTCTCCTTAACCAGTGTATTTCCTTTCTTTTAATCCTTGATATTTATCAAGCAGGAATAGAAATATTCTTTTGTAAAACATCAAAATAATAAGAATTTCGTAAGCTAAGAGGATATTAGTAGTAGTACTCGTTATTACTGTTACGTCAGTGATGATGCAATAATTATGCTGATTCGTAGGTTTGATACTGAAAAGCAATAGGCAACTTGATTACTAATCATTTCACTCTCTGTACTTAGCCAACGAAAATAAGACCAGAAGATAGATTGGTCAGTACTGATAAGAACAATGGGATTCTATTATACAAAAGTTCATTACTGATAAATATTATTTACCTCCGAAAGTTAAGCTAACAAACAACCAATTATATTGGTTGAATAATTTCGGGTTTCTAAACTGTCCAATCGTATTGCAATGAATATCCTACTTCTACCTAATGCTATCTAATTATATTTTAGCTGTTATATTCTTGTTTGAGCTGGTTTTAGCTGCTCACTGTCAACTATTTTATCGTAAATACAGTAAGGCAGTTAAACTAATCAACAATAACACAATTTTATACGTATTCATAACCTTGCTGGTTCTCGAAACTGTCCCAACCCCGGGTAGAGGGGGAGGGTTGGGCGTGGGGCTAGCGACCTTACACAACAAAAGCCATCAAACTGCTAGAGAAACTTCAATGCACAAAAAATATATTAAAAATACAAAAACTTCAAATAGCACTCTTATTCTTCTCTCGAATTAGGGAGGCGAAATGACACAGTCAGTCAGCTGATGGGTCTTCTTTCTTTCAATGAAAGCAAGAATAACAATAGGAACGTGGAATGTCCGTACAATGTACGAGACTGGCTGGGAAGGCTGCCCAGGTAGCCGACGAAATGCGAAGATGTCGCCTAGAAGTGCTGAGTATCTGCGAGAGCAGATGTAATGGATATGGATTATCGAAATTGACAACTGCAGAGTCAGTAATCTACTCCGGTATGGTCAACCAGACGATAACCGTGAAAACACTGAGGTAGTGAGTGGCTATCATGATGTCACCAGTGACAGCCAGAACCCTAAAGCAGTGGGATCCAATCTCTTCACCCAGGATTATGACAATAACATCCAACTCAAAAGGAAGGAAAGAAGGTTAAAATTGTCCTGCAGTGTTACGCACAGTGCTACAAACAACGCGGAACAAGAGAAGAAGGAAGATTTTTACAGACAACAAACATTAATGGATAACATCCCGAAAGGTAACATCAAAATCCTCATAGGTGATGTGAATGCCAGCCGAACTGGGAGCAGATAATACAGGAAGAGAACTCATCATGGGTCGAGAGACTCTCGTTCAACGAAATGAATGAGAACGGAGAACTATTCGCAGACTTCTGCGTTTTCATTGATTTGGTGATGCGAGGCAGCTTGTACAAGCACAAGGATATACACAAAACAACATGGATTTCACCTGAATAACACAACACAAACCAGATAGACTTCATCTCAACAATGCTCAAGGAAGTATAGACGTAGCCAGTCTGCTGGACACGAAATCGAGAAGGGATGCAGATATGGGGCTCAGACCATCGTCTAGTTCAAGGAATCTTCAAGGTGGAGTTGAAATCCCTGAAAACAAATGGAGAAAGGCCACTGTAATTCAGGTTCAACATTCAGAAACTGAAGGGCAAAACTACAAGGCATACCTTCACTACAGATCAGATCAGATCAAAGCAAAGTTGGAGACACTACGTGGTATCAGTGGGGAAACCTGCTTGTAAGAACATTGGAACTAACTCTCTAAATGTGATGTTCAAGGAAACGTGTGCAGCTGTAATAGGAAGAAGGAAGAGACACGACAACGAATGGCTGTCAACGGACACCTACCTAGAAGCTAACAGAAGAGGGGAGAGGAGGATGGTGAAAGAGAAGATGACTGTTCAATACAAACATGGTCAACAGAAGGAGAAGCTAAGTTCATTGTACGTCTCACTGAATAAAGCAGTAAAGAAGAGTGCTAGGAAAGACAAAAGATAATTCCACGACACACTGGCTGGCAACTAAAGCAGAACAGACAGAAAGCAGCATGCGAAAGACACCTCAGGACATTATACCAGATAACCAGTTTGCTCGATATACGGGAAGGCACCAACACGGATGATGAAACCAATAGAAGATGTTCAAGGCTACCTAATTCCCTAGGAGGACAAACAAATAGAACAATGGATGGGCTGATCACTTCAAAGGACTCTTAAATCGACCATCACCTACAACTCGTCCAGAAATAACACCATCACTACCACCAGTATGCACAGAACTGCCTGGCAGTTGACACCAATCCTTTAACAAAAGCAGAAATTTTGAATGCAATCAAACTACTGAAGTGCGGTCGGGAAGTCAGAAGGACCAGACGGAATTCCCCCTCCTCGAATACTGAAAACGGACCAAGAGACTGCAACAGATATGCTGACGCTATTAATGCAAAAGGTTTGTAGTGAAGGAAGGAGAGGTGCCTACTGACTCACTGGAAGAAAGGCTGACTACCTTGTCAAACTATCAAGGAAGGGCGACTTACGCCTCACTCTACAAGAACTGACTGGTGTGGAATCATACTCTTGTCCACGCCAAGTAAACAAATAAGTCACATCATCCTGAGGCGAATGAAGGATGCACTGATGGATCCAGAACTCCGCCAGCCCCACCGGCTAGAACAAGCTGGATTCACGAAAGGCGAATCATGTGCTGATCACATTGCAACTCTACGCATCATCATCACAGAACAAAGCATATAATGACGGCAGTCAAACCTCCCTCTACCTCAACTTCATTCATCGACGTCGAAAGGGCCTTCGACAGACAGCGTTGACCGAGAAGTAATTTGGAGACTGCTTCAACACTGTGGCGTGCATTGTCCAAATCTTTATCAACCTCATTCAACAGCTGGCTATATGACAATGCCACATGTCAGTCAGGCAATCCACAACGAAAAACTCACTAAGCGAAGCCTGTGTTCGAAGTACATACAGGAGTAAGATGAGGCTGTCTGGCTGTCTATTATCACCGATGATATTCCTGATTGTGGTGGACTGGATTACGCGTCAGACTATGCATGGGAGTGAGAAGACAGGAATGTGTTGCACTGACGGACAAGAAGACTCTAGAAGACCTAGAGTTCGAGCGTGGATGATTTATGTTTAGTGTCACACAAACTTGAAGACATGCAGGCGAAAACCAACAAACTGGCTGAAGAGGCTGGCAGATTGTGAAGACAGGACTATAGGTGAACATAGAGAAGACGAAGGTGATGAAGATAACCAATCAACGACAACCAGCACTAATCATTATCATTGGGAGAGACTTAATGGAGGTTAATTGCTTCCCTTATCTAGACAGACATCACCGTTTCAACTATAGGTGGAACAGATGGAGATGCTAAAGCCATTCAGAATCGAAAATGCAAGATACACCCACACAACCTAAAACCAGTGTGGAAATCTCCTGCTCTAACTCAGCCAGCATAAACAACAATATTTGGATTTTCAACATAAATGTGAGGTCAGTCAGTCAGTCAGTTCCTCATTACAAGTCAGAAACTTGCACTGCACGTGAGTCACGAAAAGGATTTCCAACAGGCTATTGCAGACTTTTACCAATAGATGCCACCTTCACCGACTGGCTCCCTACTCAAGATCAAATGGCCAGTCGGCCGACCAGAAACAATTAGCAACAAGAAACTCTTAAGTAGAACAAACCAACCAAGAGTCCACTGCTCAACAAATATGCAGGAGAAAATGGGGATGATTGAATCGGTCATATGTTGAGGAGGCCGTCGAGTGACATCACGCGCACTGTAGGCCGTTGCTCGATCGGAACCCGAATGGGAAGCGGCGAGGAGGTCGTTGGTGTGAGGGTGACATGGAGGAGATGGTGGGGCGAGGATTAGATGAGAGATTATGGTCAATTGTGGACCCAGTTGAAGAAGACAGCAGGAAATAGGAGAGAGTGGAGATGTGTTGTTGAAGTCCTATGTTCCACCCCAAGGGAATAGTAATAATACATATTCACATACACACACACCAGACCCCTCAAGGATGGAGATAAGGTGTGTTGACAAGTACCAGTAAATATGAAATCTGGGTCCGAGGCTTCTTACCGATTACCTCCAATCATCTAAGGACCATAGTATGACAGAGGCATACATTCATTCTATAGTTCTTAATTCGAGTGAATTTATCAATATGACATATTACAATGCCAATAAATTCATAACACCTGCTAAAACAACCCTTAAACAACAACTTGGAAGATAACTAAGAGGTCGGTTACTATTCTCATCTCCATGTCAATAATTACATAATTTTCAGTTGAAGAGACCTTTAAATCCCTTACTTTATATACTATGCTTTTATGGGTTTTTTTTTCCTTCACGTTCCCAATGGAACATAGGGCTTCAAGCTAGAAGACTTGAAGTTTCTGTAGTAGTGTTTATTTTTTTACAGGATGTGGTTGCTAGCCTCATGCCTGACCTTCTCTCTTAACCAGCCTTTATTACTGGCTTAGAGAGGTAAAGGAGTGCGTCTGTGTCCGGAAATCGAACCCCGGACCATGTGCATGGTCGGCGAGCGTCCTAACCGCTATGCCACCGACGCACACGCTTTATGGTTACTTTGTACAAAACAATAAGGGAAGAATTTTCAAGAGAAGTTTATTTGAAAAAATAAGTTATACATCATCAACAGATTCCTAAGATTTTGAAGTATAATTTTTAGAGAGAAAAGGAAATGTCGCAGTAAAGAGCAAACAAGATCTATTCGTAGCTCTGTTTTAACACACCGTGTAGATAGTCAACCTTAAAGTTGGTGTCAATAAAGCATTTAAAGTTATTTATCCCGTTTTGACTCATACTAATTATCAAGAGTTGTTTTGTAAGAATTAGATTTGTTTTTACGAGTTCGACCACGGATTGATATCAGTTAGAGAACCATTGAAAAACAGGGAGTACTGAACAGCTGTTTCATCCTAGTTTGGGACTCTTCAACAATATGCACCCATTGAGATTGGAACCCAGGATCTTTAGGTTACAAGGAGAGCTCCTTGTACATTCAGCCAATTGGAATCCAATCCAATGGTCTATGAATTCCAACTTATGCCTATTTGCGATATATATATAACGCAGGTGATGAAGATACCTGACAAACAGCAAGAAGTACCAGTTACTGTCAACGGAAGTAATTTGAAGGAAGTCGCTTCTTTTATTTATCTGGTCAATATGGTTTCAACTGCAGATAGAGATCGTGGGTGAAGAGATCAAAGGCAGGACTGGAAAGACAAGAGAGACCTTCATTACTCTGGTTTTAGTGGAGAATTCTGCTGAACTCAACATGAAGAACAAGATTCAGATTTTCAACATTAATGTCAACATTAATGTTACTAAAGACAATTCAAATAGGCTTTAAACTTTTATCGATAGCTACCTTTTCTTTCTCGATACTGAAAGTCAGATGGCTGAATGAGAGACGAAGAATTGGACACGTGAGGTTGACATGGAGAAGGTCGTCTGAAGAGGAGATAAAAGCTAATTGACAATTGTGGAACCAGTTAAGAAGGAATTCAGAGGACAGAGTAAAATGAAAATTGGCTGTTGCAGGCCTAAATTCCATTAAGAACCTAAGGGATTTGATTTGTTTCAAGTTTGCCCATGGAGTGACATCAATTAGAGTGTCATTGAAAGCAAGGGAGCAATGGAGAGATGTTTCGTCCTAGTTTGGAACTCCTCACAGTAAGTACCCACGCCCTCACCGGTGACCAAACTCAGAACCTTCAGGTTACGAGGACTAGGTCGTCAGCCACTCAGCCACTGGGTCCCGGACTCGATGACCCATGAATTCTAACTTATGTCAATAATAATGATAGTATAGTAATAAGGTTAACCAGGCAAACAAAAAATTATTCTTTTACGATATAGGTGTTAACTACTTGTTAGTAGTGTCAGTGTTCAACTAAAAATTTTCCATTCAACACCAGTAATCTTAATTCACAGTTTCTGTTTCTCTTCTTATGAAATAGATATAAAAGCGTATTAATCAGTAAAAATCGATGAATCATAAATTTTGTTTTCAGACTGAATGTGAAGAGAATCACACACAAACAGTCACGTCTTATGTATCTATTTCTTTTCTGTCTGTCAATATACTTACTCGTTCGTTCGCCAGTTTTTTTCGTTGTCTCCCTTCAAACTTGTAGAACAGGTTGTTTTTTTTCTAATCTTGTAAAAGCGAGCTTTTTCACTATCACAATAACAATTTCCTGACTATCTTAACTAGATAAAATTTCATTTTCGAGTCCATATATTTATATACAGAGGTAATTTAACGTCCTTGTATGTGTCCAGTATTCGGGTTCTGATACGTAGATAGCGCACACACACACACATGTGCACATATACATACACATATATATATGCACCTACAGACGCACATTTACATTCACATAAATATACAGTAAGACAGAATATCGCAGTGAATGCAACAATATACAATTTCTGCTGCCTAGCTTTATATGAAAAAGACATCAAATGTTCTTTGTTAAACAGATAAACAGAAAAATAAATAAATAAATGGTAAATGGAAGAGAAGAATGAAGGAAAGAAGGAAAGTTGAATTGCACATGTAACCTTAATAAATGAAACACATGCTGTAAAATCTTGTACAATAATAATTGAAAATTTTTAGTATTGACTTAGGATAGCACATTGCGTACTTTAGATGATCAGTGAGAAAAGCAAGTGTTTTGTGTCTTCAGTAACACATCTTGAAAAGATTTAAGTCAGTTCTTATCTTCCTGTTGGTTGATTAAACCAGAATACTCGACTTCTGTTGACATGTCAGCGCCTAGTACGGACACTTCGATGATATCTGAGGATTAACCTGAAGTGATGATCTCAGTGGATAATGATTAGTACTGGGTCCAAGTCTTAGTGGATTTTAGGTACATCCAGTCGACGAGGCTAAAATAGGACGAAATATGAATCCTAGATTCTTTTGTTCTAGTTACCATCTATTAAATTACTATACTGAAAATGTATCTTTGCATTTTTAGGCTAGCTGATTTGTCTTAGCCACAGTTACAAAATAATAATTAAAAACATGCTGGTAGTCCAACAGCCCGAATAATAAATAAATAAGGTAAACGAATAATAGAGAAGATTTGTAGCTCAGGTGTATGATTCGCAATTAATACTGTTATCTGAGCTGATTGCTTTAGTTGAGGAGCTTCCATTGTCCTTCTGGAGAACATCTTCAGCGTAATATTTATTATTATGCAAACCGAAAGATCCAACAGAAAAAGGAGATAAAATTAAAACCATTTACAAAATAAATTGTATGAACTGTTACAAGTATTACATCGACTAAGGTGGACGTCCCCTTCGAATCAGAATCCAAGAACACAAATCAACTGTGAAAAGACATGATATGTATTCTTTAGTATCAATGCATATAGACAATTATGGACATCAATTTGATTGGGATAATGTCAAAATCTTAGACAGAGGAAACATCAAAAGTGCAGTCAGGGAATTTCTAGAAGCCTGGTACTCAAACGAAAATGCAATTAATAAACACGTTAATATAGACGAAATATACCAACTAATAAAAAATAAATCATGTGACCAGAAAGTTTTAAACTCCAAGTCAATAGAAAATGATCAGTACATATGTAAAGATGGTTACCGGGAGACGCAATTATATCACTCATGAAGAAATTTAAATCATTTCACTTTATGCTGAATATTGCGCTGAAGACGTTGTCCAGAAGGACGATGAAAGCTCCGCAACTAAACCAACCAGCTCAGAGAACAGTATTAATTGCAAGGTAAACGAATATCATGATTTAGTATATCTGATATCAAATGGTTAGATTGAGTTGGAGTAAAACCGCGAAAGCAAGTTTCTTACATGCTTACACTTATTGATAAGGATTCAAACATATGCTACTTAGGATAGCAGTCATGGATGTTGTCCAACATGGCATTCAGTGAAATAAACATGAGGGTAGAGTAAATAAAGTTCCCTCAATCGAATACTTTTATTTATTCAATTTCATTTTTCAGCTCACGTTACCTAGTAAGCTGTTTGAGATCCCATATAACTTCCTGTAGGATCTTTCGTTCCAGACGCAGTGTATTGCTTCCTTTAACAAGAAAAAATGCGTTATGTAGCTCTTATTGAAGGACTGTAGTAATCTAGAGACAGTTACAGTAGACAAAAACTAAGAAAAAGCACAATGGACAAAAGTGATAAGTTTGTTTAAATCGAAAACAGTGACTCAACGGTCTACGAGCTCGCCTTGTAACCAGAAGCTCCTGGGTTCGAATCCCGGTGGGTGCGTACAGATGAAGAGTCCCAAACAAAATCCCTATAAAACCAATACTTGAAAATAAATCGAAAACAGTTGTGTAATGCAAAACAGTAGCAGTATGAAAATTACTTCTAATGAATTTATAAATTACTTCTAGATCACTAAAGACCTTCTGTAAAGGTCTTCAAGGAAGTAGTCGTTGTGGTGAACGATCTAGAAGAAGAAAAAGATGGTAATGACTTATCTATAAACAAAATTTCAAAAATTTTCTAAGCTACAGGGATCATAAATTTTGGGGGATGATTCATTAAGGATATTTTTAAAAAGATAAACATCATAAGGACCTAATCTCTAAATTGAATTCCAAAACTTAAAACACTTCTTTACTGGTCAGTTTTCCAACGATAACCACGTTAAACAGTCAGCATAAAGTGAGAAAAAAATTCTTACATGACAGAAAGTTTTAGCTTTATTTGAATGCTTTACTTCAAACATTATATTTCAGAATCAGTTTAGTCTACTAAAGCACCCTACATAATCTTTCTTCTCTCTGAAACTTCTTGAACTGTTCATCGGCTAGCTGACAAACTTTTACGGTTCGGTATCCATAAATCGCTAGATAAACTTGATAATATCTCTTGCGACTAAGATCCGAAGAATATTCAGCCCTGAGTTGATAGATGAAGAGATTGCTGTTTTGAAGAAGACACCTAAATGAAAATGGCTACCTCCGACGCTTCCTATAGATAAACACAAAATCCAAAACCAACAGAGAAAACCCCATCTCTGTACCGAAGAAGATACTCTAAATGGGTATAGCGTTTAAAGGAGACTTTCTGGAAAAGACTGTAAACAAGAGAATATCAAAAGCTCTGAAAAGAACATTCTTTGCTTCTACTTCACGAGTGGTTTTACTCCTACCACCTAATGTTTGGCAATAACTCTAAAGATAAACTATCGCATCTGACCACTTCTCTGTGCATCTACTGATTCATTTGCTCCTGTGGAGTAAGATAATATAGATCATTCAATGGTTGTTTCATAGAACAATTATTTAACACTGCCCACTTGATATGTAGGGAAAATGCATTCAGAGTTATCCACAAGGTCAAAAGGATCCTCCCGAAAGCAGTGTGCTTTGCTGAGACCTTAGCTATTCAGATGAAAAACCCTGATTTAGGTATACAGAAGAAACTTCACTAACCCCTCCTTCCACTTTGGGTACAATTTCAGCCTTAACTGTTTTCAACATTTTGTTGTTAATACCACTTTTGCAATTTTTTTTTTGTATAACATTTGTTAATATCATTTTTTAAAGTAACTTTTGTTCATTCTCTCTCACCTACTACAGAAAACAAAATTCGACAAGTTTCAAGGAAACTATTTCAATATGACAAATAGCGTATGACATTAGTGGTAGTATTGGTTGTATGTGTGCTACTGATAAGATTTATCAGTAGTCTACAAGTAGACGTTCGTCGGCATACCTGGGAGATGGATTTGACGTCAAAGAGAAGAAATGAACCACCGTTTCAGAGAAATATGGGATACATGAAAGGAGCGCAAAGAAACACACGCAGTATGAAGGAAGGTGAGAAGTAGCACAACACGGAAGATCTGTGCAAACGATGATTTGAAGATAAGCTGTGCATAATTTCGCTATATAGAGATACAGAATTCTAAACAAACATTCCTTTACCAAGTCTCTCGTCTTTTACGGTTACAGTATTATGTGACACTTCGTTAACAAAAAACCAAAAAGTTCTAGTCGATAGAAATGTTGAGTGTCCTCTGAGTTTTAATATTTCATGATGGATTTTTCATTTCCAGCTTGAGGACAATTTAAAAGTATGAGAAAATAAATAATAATAAATAATAATAATAATATATATATATATATATATATATATATATATATAGAGAGAGAGAGAGAGAGAGAGAAAAGTCCCGGATGAAAGATTCTCCTTCAAGCTTTGAAGTTTAGGCGGTGATAGTGTTGTTTTCTTGAGATGGGGTTACTAGCGCCGATCTTCTCTCTCCCTTGGCCGTACTACCAGCTAGGCGACGTCTACAAGTGTGTCGACCCGGAATTTAACCAGTTAACAGGATAACTCTACACAGTTCTAAGTGAAAATTCACTACTATTTCATTGATTGGTTGGAGGATTTCATCATGAGCTGACATCAGTTAGAGAACCATTGGAAAACAAGCAGGGAGTACTGGACAGCTGTTTCGTCCTGGTTTTTGTACTCTTCATCAGTACTCATCCACCGGGGTTTAAATTCAGGACCTTCTGGTTACAAGGCTAGCGAGCTAGTAGAACATTGAGCCACTGGGACCCGATCCAATGGTCCTTGAATTCTAACTTCTGCCAATTCACGACATAGCGCGACCACTTCGCAATGTCTTCTTCGATGAGTTACTGCCTCATCTTCAACCTGCTGTACCCTACCGGTCACGAATTCTCACCAGAACCCCAGGTTAACTGTCTGAATAGGGCCAGTCACTAGTGAGCACAGATTAATTTTCAAGTATTGGTTTTGTATATGGTATACAAGCTCGCCTTGTAACCAGAAGGTCCTGGGTTCGAACCCCATGATGTGGGTGCGTACCGCTGAAGAGTCCCAAACTAGGACGAAACAGTTGTCCAGTACTCCCAGGTTTTCCAGTGGTTTTCTAACTGATGTCAGCTCATGATTAAATCCTCCATGCGATCAAGCAAAATCCCTACAAAACCAATACTTGAAAATTATCATCATAGTTAAATGTCAACTAGCAGAACAATTAGTGTCAAATATATAGAATAATTCATTGGATATATAGAACTTAGAAGGGGTGTGCAATTATAGGATTAGTAGGCAAATGGAATAAAATAAAAACGTTATGTAACATTGTGTGAAATTTGATAACATAGAATTCAACGTTGCAAAACAGAATTGATTTTGAATGACTAGCGAAACGAGTAAAATAATACCGGAGACAGTTCAAAGTGAGAATAGTAAGAGTAACAATTGACGTAATAAAGGAAGAGTACAGAAATTGAATAGACAAATCGAAAAAATTGTTTGAGCCCAAATATGATTAGGGATTAGCATACTTTAGCAAAGAGGGATTAAGACCATAGCGGTTGTAGGGGTTGAAAGAACTTCTTCTGTATACAGAGATCTGGCTTTTCTGTTTCGATAGCCAGTGATGGCTTCAGCAATACAGATGAGTCGGGTACGCAGTGATTTGGGCAAATTACTTTCCCCCCTTATAGATGACTTTAAAGGCTGTAGAGATAGGGTGATCATTATCGACTAGATGTTCAATGATCGCGCTTCTTACATTGCTCCACTTCCACTTCTTTGTAACAATGCAGGATAGTGTTTTTGCACCCTCTTCGACAAAACTCGATTCGAACGACAGATATGCCTAGCTCCACACGAGCAGGTGAATTGATAAAAACACATAGAGTTGGTCAACTACGGAATCCCTCACCAGATACAATTTCTTGAAAATTTAAGAGAATCAGATCAAAATTTGTGACCATACTAAAACAAAAAAACAAATAGTGTTGCAAAAGTCATATATGAGTGCTGATAGATTCACCATCCTATCTACAGTATGTATAGGAGTCAGTCCTTAACATGTAGGGAGAAAACATGCTGTCTTTTGAAGGTAAACTGCAATGAGGCTTAGAGTTTATTTAATGTTAAATACTAACTTGAGTTCCGAATAGAACATAGGACTTCCATTTCACTTTATTCTCTGCAATTACTTTTTTTCACAGCTGACTGCACGACTGCTCATAAGCTTTCATTCCGTCTCTACACGATTCCCTCCATGTCACTCTCAGGTGACCAGCTTATCCCTTTCCATCTGAGTTCCACTCGAGCATCTCCTCAACATGTAACCGTTCCCAGTTCTGCATATATTTTGGGCAGTAGATTCTTGGTTAGTTTGTTACCAGATTGCTTTGTTGTTGATTCGTCCTGTTTCTGGCCATCTGATCTTCATTCACTGTCGAGTGAAGGCAGTTGTTGGTGAAAGTTTGCAGTTACCTTTTGGAAATGCTTTCAGTAAAGTACACACTAAGTATCTAAAGTACATAAAAGCACTGACTTCACACGAATGACGAGAATTCAGATCTTGTTACTTATGCTGAGTACAGGAGATTTCCACACTGATTTGAGAGTAATGAAGGTCTCTCTTGCTTTTTCATCCTGATCCTGCCTGCCTGGTCATAGCGATGCTACGAAGGTAAGTGAAAGAGGCTTAAAATGGTGATCATTAGGTTATTTGAGGTAACCTCGGTTTGGCAGACTACTACTAGTGGGATGAGTGATGACTGAAGGTGCGATGAAAGTTTAAAGCGCCAAACCAGTAATCTGAAGACTACTAGTTCGAATCCTGTTCCGACACAGATGAATTTTCTTTACATGATTAAATCATATTATTTAAGTCAACATTTACCTTGTTTGGTCACTAGGGAGTAACCACTGTCATGCGTCCAGTCGTTTGTTTTGGTGTCGACCGAATTCTACCAGCCAAGTTTGAAACGTGTGGTTACCAAGTTTGGTATCTCTGCATCAGGATCCACTTTGAATTGATGTTAGGTGGTTGAAGGCAGTCGACAAGAAGCCCTGGATCTAGGTTCCATGCTTCTTGACACTCGTCAGTAAGGAGTATCTATATCCTTGATGGAATTTATGTCCCCTATGAGATTCAAGCCCGTGTCATCCAGTGATGCTATCAGAAACATTACCATGAGCTAATCAAACTCACAAATGATCTCCTCTAGGATTCCAGAGTTTTCAGATACAGTCCTACATGAGGTCAGTCACGAGTTCAAATAGCTCTGCGATAAAATCTCCGACTGCAGCACCTGGTGATGCGGGTTAGAATCTTAAAAGAGAGATGAATACCCTCGAAGTTGTGGGTACACCAGACTGACGACTGCCAACAAGCACGAAACCTAGGTCCAAGGATCACATTTTTTAGTCTTACAGGAAGTAACTTACGATTTAAACAGCTTAAGTAGTAGAAGGTAACTTATGTGTAGGTTTCATCACAAACAGATGCCACTTAGAGAATAATTAATGGCCCTAGAGCATAAGACAGTTGTTTATTCCTAGTTCGAAAGTCTTCCCCAGTGTGCATCAACAACATTAGAGAAAAAGCGCATAACCTTCAGGTTATGAAGGAGACCCGTTAACTATGCAGTCAACTGGTTTGAATTCAATGCCCCATGCTTATCGATGCCAATGGTAGGCTGCAGCGCCATGTTGGAGATTGACAGGATACGCGTCAAAAGGTCTATCCCTGGAGGTGCAATTATCGCTTACTGTTGAATTAGTCTCAAACCAGAACGAAACAGTTGTACAGTGTTGTATAGTTTTCAGTAATTCTCGTGATGAATTCTACAATGAAATGAATCGAAGTCTCTAGGAAATCCAAAATCTTCATTGAATAATGCAAATAAAAGTAACTGTAAAAGTGCTTTTCATTAGAATCACAGTTACGCCTTACCAATGAGTATCAATAAATGCTAAACCCAAATTAACGTAAACTTGCTATTCAAATATTTATCACTTACAAGAGGGAATATGTTATTAATCAGTGCTTTCTATGTAATTTGTGGAACTAAACATTCAGCTATAACCTAGATGAAAAGGTTGTTATTAATTTCTTATTGGTACGTTGCTGACTAGTACCCGACTAATAGCTTCTATCTTGATAGATATTTGGCATTACACAATGCAATGACCAAAAGAGCTACACTGGTTCAAATGAATACTCCTATAGTTTCTACCATACCAGAACGACAGTTTGAATAGTTGTTAAACCAAAAGCGGCCACCATGTTAGTGTAATTCACTCAAATGTTGGGTTTCTGATGGCGAAATCCCACTGCTGATGAACAGGGATGTAATAGAGGTAAGATGTCCCCCACAGACAACAAGCAGCTCAACAATGTTACCTCTTCGCTGTTGAGAGGGGAAGTTAAAAAGGGTCAACCCTGGAAATTGTACAGACTTACTTACTCTGTGACGGTTCATAGCCAGTGGTAAGATCCTCACATAGATACGACTATAAAAAGCACTTTAGACAAGCGGTGTATAGTAGACCTATTGCAGTTTCTCCCTTGACTCTAATGTGTTTCCAGGTATTTCCAGAAGAAATCAACTTCCACGATGTGGGCAACCGGGGGTGGGGGGTAATAACCACTCAAACACTTCTACTAAGACACAAAGATAATCAATCAGAACACAGTTTGGTCGTAATTTCTGGGCACTTGGCTATTCTCCTGGAATATTTCCTTCCCAGTTTATCTATGTTGGAGTACTGTTGAGGAATAACAAAGGTCTTCATTATCTAGCAGTCAGGAATCTTGAATCAAATGGTATCCAGTTACTTCAAGATTCCTTAAATTCAAGACTAAGTAATAATCCACTCGAAAGTTGTTTTCCTTGGTCAGCTTCTACTTATTTCATCCAAAAACCAACAAAAAAAGTGATCAGTTAAGAATTTTCAATACACTCAGTTAATATATTGTCTAAGTATGACAGATGAATGCATTACTACAAATAGGGGAGAATGTCCGAGTGTCCCAGTTTCTATAGTCTCACTGTCTGTAGTAATGACCAGTGAGTGGTATATGTAACAGGAATCTATTTCCATCGTTGATAAAGCTGAAAGTTAGCAAAAACAAACAAATAATTCATATAGCATTATTTATTGTAAACATCAGTGACCTTGAATCGACCAATGAGAACAAGTCATGCATTTACATAAAAAAGCCATTTATTTAGGAGAAAAATACATATGACAGTAACGAAGACGATATTTTACCCTGATGTAACTCAAACATATATATATATATCAAAGCGGTCTGATCTATGTGGGAAATAACCCCCTTTCCTCAAGTTTACTTATTTACAAGAAAAAAATATATATAGTAACCGTAAAATATCCTAATACTAATCGAAACCCTAATATGCTATCAACCCACTTCTCAAACACTACTTAAACGCAAGATCAGAATGAAATTAGCACTTGAATTTATGCACAGCGTTAACATAGTAACACTGTACTAACTACAGGTTCTATAATGCAACCAAATCTATGTGTTCAAGGTCATTGATGGTTAGTATTCTTTACTTTTAGCTAACGCAGTATTAGTCAGTCGCACTGTCTAATGTTAGCAAAACAAAAACGACCTTAACAAATTCAACAATAACCTTGAGAATAGAGACTAAACGGAATTGAAAAAAAAGTAAAGAATAAACTTTGACCAATCATAAATTTTCCATCATTTAAATAATCTTAGAATATAGATCAACTTGTGTATTAGATGGATGGTGTCACTGTTTTTGGTGTTTGTTTTTTCTACTTGTTGATGTATAAGTTACATGTGTCAACTGCGATGTACATAAATGCACAACCTCCGCCACACACACACACACACGCACACACATAGATGGACAGACACATGTTGGCCTACACACAGTTTCGCAATTACGATTAGACTTCATACTGATGATAGAGCAATACAAATTAGATTTTCAAGATATAAGGTTTGACTGCTACTTTCGTTTGTATAGAATTATTTCAGATATTATCATCCATTCGCTTGTGTGAGCGCATTTATTCGGTACATCTTTTATTTTCATTACTGATACAGAGAGAGTGATATCAATTTGTTACAAAAATTTAATATGTAGCCAGTTTATTTTTTGTTTTATATTGTACACTCAACAGTATTACATAGAATACGCGGAAATAGTCAGAGGGAGAATGTATCGGTCAGAGTCAGTTAGTCATACAATCAGTCAGTCAGTCAATCAGCCAATCAATCAGCTAATCAGCTACATAGTCAATCGACCAATCAATCAATGGACGAATAAAAAAAGACTGCGAAATTAACTAAGTGAATTAAATAAGTGAAAATAAGACGAAGGGGTGTAGTAGTTAGTCTATTTTAATAAAGAAAAATATCGCATTCACCTTTCAAATATCAACAACTACCAATCAAAAATATTTATTTACTAGAGAAGAAAACGAATGGTAAAAAAAAATAAAAATCATTGATAAAAATAAATCACTAATCATCAAACCAGTGAGAATTTGTTACAACAATAATATTTTCATATGTGACTGACTCTGTATATGTATGCCGTTGTTCTACAACTCTACGACAACACTACAATTGCGGCCGACGAATAAACAGGTTAACCGTCTCACTGATTATGGAAATAATAACAAAAATGACTCAGTCAGTCAGTCAGTCAATCGTGTAATAACGCGTAAATAAACAAAATATACTAGACACATACTGTGTATGTGTGAGTCTGTGCGTATGTGTGTGTGTGTGCGCGCTCACGTTTGAATTCGGTCGCACCTGTGCACTATTTGCCAGTGAATTCATGTTTTTCGATTATAATAATAATATAACATAATATAAGCATACTGAATATATATTACGCATATTTTTGTAGCGATAACAGTGAGGGAAAAAAACTCACTTGTTTTTTCAATCGTTCTCTGTCTCTCAAAATTTGGATAGTTACGTCAAAAGGAAAAAGAGAGAAAAGCCAAAACATTGTGTTTTTGTGCTTATTTTGTGTGTGTATGTGTGTGGAGAATTAAATGCATACTTTCTATAAATAACTTTTGAGTATAATTGTGCATGTGGCAATCGATAATAGTGAGAAGAAATAAAGATTTCAAAAAATCCTATCAGGAATAATGAACTATTATTGATTATCTATCAAATTTTTGATCGGGAATTTCAAAGGTAAGTCAGTGTAATTATCAAATGCATATGTAACTATTTAATAATGTAACAGGAGTAAAGTATAGAGACCCTAGGCAAACTACCAATCAAATGACTTTGTAACACTACAAATCATACTTCTGATTTTTCTGATCTATTGAATGAAATGCACACCAGTTTTACGAAAGAATTGTGGGGGCATTTGGAGAGAAAATATATGACAATGCTAAGTAGTTCACGAGATGACGTGATATATAGTCATTTCGAGGATTTCATTTGGAGTAGCGCTACGGAAACTAGTTGAAAAACCGGAGGATACTTCTAGTACATACATTGGAGATGGACTTACTGTATAACTATTTTATATTACGTAATTTGTTTCCTATAAATATAAGTATAGAACTTGAACACTGTGGTAGAATGTAGCCGCATATTAGATATTTTTTTCCCTTCACGTTCCCAGTGGAACATAGGGCCTCAAGCTAGAGGCTTGAAGTTCCTGTAGCAGTGTTTATTTTTACAGGATGGGGTTGCTAGCCTCATGCCCAGCCTTTCCTCTTTACCAGGATTATTTCTAGTTTAGCGAGGTATAGGAGGAGTGCATCGGCGGCCGGGGATCGGACCCCGGACCGTGTGTATGGTCGGCGAGCATCCTAACCGCTGTGCCACCGACGCGCTCCATATTAGATAAGTTTATTTTAAATATCATACAGTGATGAAGTATTAAAAACTGAATGACAAAGTTTCGAGCATAAATTACTGCTCGTAATCACATGAATCTAGTCATGCGATTTCACAGTTTTTCTTGTACATACTTCCTCTCTTTCTCCAAATTCCCCTTGTTGCTGTTTGTTGCCACTCTCCACATCTCCGGTTTAGGCGTTGCGTCATTCCAATTGCTCGTGTGGAGTGTTGAATCGATAAACAAAGCTTCAGTGATTAATGTCTCTCTTCATCTAACTATATTACTTTTTGATACTTTCACCCTGTCCCATCCCACCTATTGTGTGATTACATGCAAATGAGTGTAATGCAATGGCTGAGCTTTATTCTATGTTCTTTAACTTGGCAGAGTCAATCATTCTAGGCTTAGCTAAATTTTTATGGTCCGATAATCTAGTTGACCCCTATCTACTAGTTATACCTATGTAATTGACCTCACAGTCACTGCATGGTATTTGATAAATTATATTATTTTTCTTAATTGGATCTTTTGAGTTCTTAAGCTGACAAAGTTTATCTCTGAAAGAGTTGGTTGGCTTAAATGTCTCCCTAATTCCAGCTTCATTGACAAAATCCTACGTAAGGCCTCTGACGTTCCTTCTTTATATGGCAGTACTGTAGTGGCTTTGGACTCTATTATTTTCGCCATTTTTATTACTAACCTTATTCTGGTGGTTCTTCGTATATTTCTGAATAAATTCTGATGGATATATCATCATTACCAATAGGGTGGAACAGAGTGAGAGTATCAAAAAGTAACGTAGTTAGATGAAAGGAGACGTTAATCACTAAAGCTTTGTTTATCGATTCAACACTACACAAGCAATTGAAATGACAGAACGCTTATACCGGAGATGTGGAAATTGGCGACAAACAACAACAAGGGAAAGTTGGAGAGAGAGAGAGAGAGAAAGTATATACAAGAAAAATTGTGAAACTATGTGACTAAATTCATTTGATTATGAGCAATAATTTATGTTCAAAACCTTATCATCCAGTTGTTAATAATGTTTTCTATAAAGTTTCCCGTTCAAGTAACGCCTTATTTGTTTGATTGCTTGTGTCGTTATATTTTAGTCTAGCCCATAATGTATATTGGATTAATTTTACTGCTCACAGTTATTTTCAGCGAAGATCAGTAAAGTGAGAGAAAAATTACCAAGAAAGGTTTATAGCGATGACAAATAAGCTACCTATTAATGGTGGTTTAAACTTACTAATTGCTAAGACTTTCACAAACCGTATGACGAACCTACCCCCCACCCCCCCCCACCGCAAAAGGTTCAAAAGATGTATAAACATCTATGCCCCCATAATGTGACTTGAGATTTAGTAAAATGGCCATCTGTCTTCACCATTAATTGGTTTCGGTAATTGATTCTGCTTCTGAAACTACCTAAGTATATGCGGTCTCTGTAGACTTTGGTGATAGAGACTGATACGTCCTCCACACGCTTGTGTAACTATATATGCATTTAAGTTGATATACTGCTTATGAATATCTCTGGATAATTAACTATGAAAAGTGAACACAGAAGAAGCATGTCATAACTGCTTGCTAAAACTAACTCACAATTACCTGTTTTAGTGATGACCAGCAGTTGAATCCTGGATACATATTTCGTCTTACTCGGCGCTCATTAGCTAGATTAGCTTGTTCACCAGTGAACGATGGTGTTCTTGCTTGGACTCGAACCCAGCGCCCAACACTTCAACGTCATAGTGTTTTGTACTAGACGACTAAACCACACAAATAATTGATTTTAAAAACTAAAACATGTCTAACTTAATTCAAAGACTGAGTATATATTTTTATTTCATAACTATTCGTATTCATACTCTGTTGCATGCAACAATCAGTTAGTAGTTCATTGATAAAATGCTGGCCAGCCAGGCACGTAGTCGGGGGTTCGATTCTCAGCCGACACATTCCTAAACCCCACGTATTCCTCTAGCCAGCAGTAAACGTGGGAAAAAAGGAAGATTGGTCGTAGGCCAAACAATCCTACCCTGTAAAAAACAAAACGACAGCTATTCAAACTTCAAGCTCAAGCCTGAAGCCTTATGTTCCCCTTGAAACACAAAGAAATGGAGAATAATTGCGCTAAATTATTTATGATTGATGATAAAAGAGTAAATTTTAAAAAATCAAATCAGGCAAAACAAATCAAAACAGGCAACACTTTCAATAAGAATACATACTGATTTAGTCTATAAAGAAATAATGACTGCTTGACTATCGATATGCTCTACTTTTCCCTACCTGAGGAGTCTTTAAACTCTTAAGATTTAACTAGTATTACAGTTCTATTACTGCTATGACCTTAGACTGGCATCCTATGATTAACACTTAAGGATACGATCTCGTTCAGAGCATAACGTAGCTGTAATTCGCACTTCCCATTCTAGATCCTGACTTTTCCTATTCTACCAGAATCGGGGTATTCTGAACTGATTCAAATCGAACCCCATATACCACTGATGAACTGGAATGCAAATGAGCAAGACTACTCTCCGTTGTTCAGATTACTTCTATTTGGTTAGTAAACACTACTGACTGATTTGGGTGGTTTCCAGCTACCCATGTGAATGGGTAGTACATTTCACCATGTAATTATGCTTATTTTCTTGACTCCTATTTATTGTATCTATCAAGCAGATTACATATTGTGATCTGAATATTTTGAGTTTTTTTTTTTCAAAGAAGTCACCCCGAATTGTGCAATTTGCAAATAACAGGTGTGGTTGTGATACAGCCTAATAACACAAAACGTCTGTTTATTTTGATATACTGTGGTTTTAAATATTAAATATTATAAAAACTGAATTAACAGGAAAATCAGAACGTTGATCTTATATTTAGCAGAATGCCGCTACAACCTTTGTCGAAAATGATGTTCCCTTTGAAGATCAGGTTCAGGATATCCATCCGATTAACGCCTAACAACATCTAACAATATACTTTCAAAATAACATTATTCCCTTCAATTATTAGATGATTCAAATTCCCCAGGAAATTCATTTGGTTACGTAGGACAATTTTTTTCATTTACTCGGTTTAAGTAACTGGAAACAGACATTTTTGGGTTCCAGAGATTTTAATTAATTTCGGTGTCGACCTCTTCATGAACCGATATCGATTAGAGAATCATTGGTGACAACTGAGTAGTGGTCATTCTTTTTGTTTGGAACTATTCAATAGCACGCACCACCGATGCCATCAGAGATCGAAACAAGGACCTTCTGGTTATACAGCCAGCCTGTTGACTATTCAGTAACCCGATTGAAATCCATGAACCCATTACAGCAAGTATGAGGTAGTTATTCCGTCCTAATTCGGGACTCTTCATCAGTACTCCCCCCATGACTGGACCTTAGATCGAATCCAGGAGCTGCACACTTAAGGCGAGTATATACATCGCAAACTGACAAAAGTTAAAAGTCCTGGGTAATTGGAATACTCTCCAACAACTGCATAATCAATAGAATGGCATCCTAGCCTGAAGGTCCTGATTTTGATCCACGATGAAGTCATGGATGCGTTCTGCTAAAGAATCCCAAAGTTAGATGAAGTATTTCATAATTAAACACGCTAAAAATTAAATACCGAACAGAAATATTTTCCCAGGGCCAAGCTATCGATATTATTATTATCCTTACATTTTACCTCGAAAAGTGATTACATTTATAATTAGTTTCTACGGTTGGATGGTGAATGAAGCTGAGAAGAAGACGGTAATTACAGAATAGTGTACTTCTTTCCTACCAATATATAAAAAGAGGATATTCACTACGAATTAATCTATTTAAATTACTAAACCAGTAACCTTGAGACCACTGGTTGGAAACCTATTTAAAACTAAGGTTTTATTTTAAACTTATCTGAACAGTTTCATTGATAAATAATCAACAGGTTGGTTTCGTAACCTGAAGGTTCTGGGTGTGAGTTGCTGGAGAGTCTCATATTAGAGTGAAACAGCTGTCCAGTACCCACTGGTTTTCAGTGATTTTCTAACTTATCTTGGTTTTGGACAAAATTCACTTATTTGTAGCAAAATAATCGACTCACAAGATCCTGCGTATTCGTTTCAGAACTCTTTCATTTAGAAATTCTACTTTTGGTACCAGTTTCAGACAGATTGTAATAATAATCATTATTAATAATACAGTTTCAACCTTATTCACTAGTGATTTCTTATTTACAATATCTCTAGTGATTTCATTGTTTCCGCTTCATGCAAAACAACACTTGGAAATTGATCTAAAGCTAATTAGAGCGACTGACTACAGAATGAAGTTGTCTGAACTTCTGGTGAAAAGTCGTGGCCAGTGGTTTCCTTCAATTTGCATGTGAGAACAAGTACTCACCAATGACATTGACTGGTCGGTGCATAATCTATATAACATAACCTAGTAACTTGAAAGTTCTGCTTTCAATTCCTAGTGGAACTAAGGAACTATGGGTGTGGACTGACGAAGAGTTCCGAACTGGGACGAAGCAACTGTACAGTGGTCTATGGATTTCACTGGTTCTCTAACCTGTTATTATTATTGTTCCCTTGGGTTCCTAGTGGAACATAGGGCTTCAACTGCACCTCTCCACTTGCTTCAGTCTTCCTTCTATTTTTTTTTGATTTACAGCTTGATTCCACACTGTATTTTTGGTACAAGTATTACATTTTCAGCATGGATATCGGTAGCCCAAGTTTTGCAGGCCGACCATAGATATCAGGTGTGCGCCGGCAGGGGATCGAACCCTGGACCGTATGCATGGTCGGCGAGAGTCCTAACCACTGTGCCACCGACTTTTCACCTGCATCCATGTTAGTCCATACTCTTTCAACTCCTCTTCACACGATCTCCTCCATGTCACCCTTGCACTAACGTCCCACTCGCCGCTTCCCTCCCTTTCGGCCCGGTTCCACTCGAGCAATGGCCTGACGCGCGCGCGATGTCACCAGCCGGCCGCCTCAGGGAGCGAGTGTCCAATCCATCCATATCCACTTTCTCCTGCATATTTGTTGGTTGACGATTGGTTTGTTCTTGTTTTGTTTGTTCCCAGCCATAGTTTCTTGTTGGTGATTCTTTCCGGCCCGGTCATCTGATCTTCAGTATAGATCCAGCGAAGACAGTTGTTGGTTGATGAAGGTCTGCAACAGGCCGTTGGAAATATTCTTTGTGACCCCACGCCAAGAAGAACTGACTGACTTGACGTTGTTTGTATTGAAGATCCTACCGAATTTTGTTGCTGATGCTGGCTGATTGTGAAGATTTCCAAATTGGTTTCAGGTTGATGAATGTGTTTCTCGCCTGCCCTCCCGATTCTCGCTCGATTTGACATCCTCGTCCGTTCCGACTTCCTGTAGTTGAAACAATGCTCCCTAGATAAGTGAATGAAGTCACTAACCTCTTTCAAATCCCTCCCGTTAATGGTGATTGGCGGTGGATGTTGCTGCTGTTGTTGGTTGGTTGGTTGGTTATTTTCATCACCTCCGTCTTGTCTATCTTCACTTAGAGTTCTGTCTTCGCCGGCTGCTTCTTTGACCAGTTTGTCGGTTTTTGCTTGTAAGTCTTCGATTTTGTGTGCGTGACATCAAACATAAATCGTCCACAGGCGAAATCCAGGTCTTGTAGGTTCTTCACGTCGGTCCAGGATATCCCTGTCCCGTTTCTCGTTTACCTGTCACTGTCTGACGCATAATCCAGTCAGTCCACCACAATTAGGAATATCATTCATTGGTGATAATAAGCACCCTTGTCTGATTCCTGTGTTTACTCCAAACGCCTCGCTGAGTTTTCCGTTGTGGATCACTTGACATGTTCCGTTGTCGTACAGCTGTTGAATAAGGTACGCTGTAGTACTCGAGTAGTTTCTAAATTACTTCGCGGTCAACGCTGTAAAAGGCCTTCTCAAAGTATATAAAGTTGAGGTAGAGGTTTGATTGCCAATCCATGCTTTGTTCGATGATGAACTATATCAACTCGTTATTTGATTCCCTGTCTATAAAATAGATTTTCTACAAAAGTATAAATCACATATGGTCATTAGAATAACTTAAATTTTTGAAGTATTCAAACAGCAATAATTTCATTTTTTTAAACAAAAATAAAAAAAAGAAAGCTTGATGTTGGTCTAGACTTCACATTCTCAAGGTCGTTGCATAGCGAGAATGATTGAGTGAGTGAGTGAGTGGAAGGGAAGTCTGAAAAATGGATACATCCTACTTGTTATTGTTGTTGTCGTTGTTGTTAAATTACATTAAATTATGAAATTGATACTTTTCTGTGAATAATTAGACAAACCATTTAATTCATATCAGTATTATAAAGTACATTTTTGTTTTGTTCATTTTAATAATGCATTACTTCTTCTCAAGGGAATATTAATTTAACACGTTTAAAAAGACAACAACCCACAAATCATTAGATAAACAATTGTCATGTGATGGTAAAAGTGAATCGTATAAGTATGATTATTCAATTCAATTTTAGTTTTTTCCCGTCGATGGATTGGACCGAAGTACTCGGTCTTAGGTTGACATGTCGACTTCTTGTGCAGATGCTTTGATGATGTTTCAAGCCTCGGTGGGAACATCATTAGTCACTGCGAAATGCAGGCACACGCAGATGATGAGTCCCAAATAGGACGAAATTCGCGTTGTCCTGGATTCCACTGCTAGTCACCATCCACCAATTAACTTCGAATTATATGTGTAGAATTAGTTGGAAGTCAGGGTAGATGTCATCAGGAGTCGATATCAGGTTAGAGAGAATTATTGGGAACTAGAGAGAAATGAACAATCGTCTCGTCAAAGTTTGACACTCCTCAGCAGTACTCATTCACGTGCTCACAAGGGATTGAATCGAAAACTTTCGTATCTTGAAGGGAGCACATCATCATTCATCCACTGGGTTGAAATTCAATGGTCAATGAATTTTAACTTCAGTTCATAGAGAAATCTACATAGAATGAAATCAAATCGCAACAAACTAACACTTAAAAGTTAGTTGGAAATGTTCATCATGTCATTTGTGAGTGTCAATATTAAAAAAAGTATAAAATAAAGATGATATTAAGATGTTGGTTTTTGAAGTATATATGCTATCAGAAATAGATTAATTCTAGTAAAATGGTTATCAAGTGACCACTATCAAGCGTCTAGTCCTTGGTGACGGTGTTGACTGAATTCTGTCAGTTAATTCTGAAATGTGTTCACCTAGCTAGGTAAATTACCGTCACGGTGCACTTTGAATTGATGTTAGCTGGTTGCAGACAATCGGCAATAAGACCTGAAACTTACAGGCGCTCGTCAGTAAATCCATATCACCCACTGCTGCAGCCAGGGACGTTACTACCAACTTATTCAGGATCATAACTAATCTCCTGTAGATGTTCAAAGTTGGCAGAAATAATTCAGTCGGTGTTAACACTAAGGAGAAAGTATATGATATTGGTTACATTCTAGTGACGAATCAATGTAAACAGTACAGTCCTACCCAAGATCAGTCGTGAGACAGAATAACTCGGTAGTAACGTCCATAATCTCAGAACTAGGTGACGTCAGTTAGAATACCAGAAGCGGCATGAGTTCTTTTGAGGTTGCAGACACGCCTTATTGATGAGTTGCAAGAAGCAGGGAAGCGAGATCCACAGTTCTTCTTTGTCGACTACGTTCAACCACTTAAAAATGAATACATACTGGTTACGTGATGACATTTTTAAAGATTCATTAAACTCCAGTAAGTTGTTTCACAGTATATTATAGGGATGTTATAGACAGTTCTTATTTAGTCTTGAGTTTTTCTTCTGTCGAAATGTATGTATCTTGTTTAAAAAAAAAACTGTTTAACATGAATCTATAAGCCTTACTCCTTCTTTTATCTTGATCCCTTTAATGATTCGAACGGATCAAATTCTAGTTGACACTTAAATAAATTATGTGGTTAGGGGATTTCGCATTTATTGTTTTATCATTTATTCAAACTTCAGTGCTGAAAAGGAATAAACTAGGATGACATAGTTGTGTCAGTGCTCCTTGGTTTTCATTGATTTTCTAACTGGTACTAGTTCGTGACAAATCTATAATCCGTGTCGAACGTTTTGTTTATTTGATGGTTAGACTGTTGTCTAAATTCATGCTTTTTCGTATCTAAAACCTTTGACTTTATAGAGTAGTGATCATGTTGAATATGAACAGACGTATGTAAATTCTATCAAGTAAACTTTACTGAAAATTGTTTGCGTTAATTTGCATTTCCCGTTAATTTATTATGTAGAACCATAATGGTCCATCTCTGTTGATGTGTTGGCTCTTAGTACAGACGTTCCATTTGCGCTTGCGTCCTAGTGGCCTAGTGGATAACGCTGTAATTATTGAAATGATGGATTCAGGGTTCAAGTCTCAGCTGGGATATCATCTATCAGTCACCGGAGATGCAAGTACATCCAGTTGACGAGTCCCTAATGGGACGAAATGCTCATCTGGGATTCCACTTCTAGTCAGCATAATCCAAAATGAAATTAAAAAACACCTGTTGTATTAGTTATGAACTTAATTAACTAGACGTCAACATCTACCGATGATTCCCAAACTAGGAGGATGAAACAACTGTCCAGTATTACGGTGCTGGTTTTCAATGGTTCTCTAACTGATTTCAGTCAATGATCGACTCGTAAAAACAAAACTAATCCTTGCAAACTATAGAAAGTAGAAACGAAGAAAATAAAAACTGATGAACTGATTGAGTAGAGAGTGATACAGAATCGATTTAAATGTAGTCTCAAGTAGCAATCAGTAATCAATGATCAATTACAATTAACGAACCTCAACAGATACATGCGAAAATATGATTCTCAAGGAAGATGCGTTATGTTTAAATGGGGCTGTGATAAGAGATGGAAACATCAGGACGGTGGAATAAGCTAAGGAGGAATAGAGAAAGGACTCCGAAATTATTCCGTATAGTCCCTGACTTTTTACCTGAACCATGTGAATTTTATTATTATTAACTTCTCGAGTTCCGAGGGGAACAAAAGACTTCACCAGGCCAAAGAATATGAATTACACAAATGCATTTTCCAAACTGCTAAAAACCAGTGAAAATAGTAATTTTTTTAGTGACATAACTCAAAATCGATCTCAGTACTGAAGGTATATAATACTCTATCATTTTCGAGTTTTTCTTTAAAACTATTTTACTGACTTTTGTTTTCCTTATTTATTCATGAGTAGGCTATTTAAGATAGTCTTGGATTGACAGACTGCTACCGATGTAATGAGGGATGACTAGAAGTGAAATGAAAATTTGTGTTGCTCCAAGATTCGAACTAATGGCCTCTGACCACTAGTCCACCACTCAACCAGCTGAGCTTTGAGAACCAATGGTTGGCCAGGTCATCGCTACACTACAATCATCATAGTTAGTACCCAATTGTCAAGCGAATGAATGACATGTCACTCTTTGTTCATCATTACACTAGCTGTCCAGATAGGTCTTCTCCTGTCAACTTTGAATTAAAAGAAGAAGAGCAGTTTGATAACTGATGACAACACTAATTCGGATAGTCTTTGGTTGATAGACTCCTCTCTGTCTCTACCTCATCATGCCTTCGATTACTGAAACCACATTTCTTAATGTTAAAAATTATGCCATTTTGTAGTAATCCAATGTCCCAGACCAATCTGTATGCTTGTTTTATCTAACAGGATGAGCTCAAGTTATTTTCCAGAAATATTCTTTCTGAGATATACTTCTCATGTAGAGTATGCATTCATGAACCCCCTAATATTGATTTTTGAGACTTAAAGATAATAGGAGTTATTTGTAGTACTGAGCTTATATTCTACGACTTAAAAATGGATAATCTAATTATACACTGATTCATTTTATTACAATATTACCAAAAAGAACACAAAAGTCAAAACCATGAAAGTGAATTTATCATTTGCAAATTATACAGTTATGCAGCAGGTCGGGTGTGAGGACAAATACTCGCCGAAGACACTGGCTAATGGTCGCGCTATGTTGTGAATTGGAAGAAGTTAGAATTCATGGGCTGGCCATTAGATCGGGCTCCAGTGAATTAATGGTCTACGAGCTCACCTTGCAACCAGAAGGTCCTGGGTTCGAACCCCGGTGGGTGGATACTGACGAAGAGTCCCAAATTAGGACGAAACAGCTATCCAGTACTCCCAGGTTTTCCAGTGGTTCTCTAACCAATGTCGGCTGATGATGAAATCCTGTAAATAATCAACCAAATCCCTACAAACTAACACTTGAATTATGCAATTGTTATGAATTTCTAGGGGAAATTACAATGAATCTTCATCCCAGAATAGCAAGTTTGCCTCTACATATTACCAGTCCTCACAAGCAGTTTACAGGAATTTCAGTGATTTAAACTCTGATTCGACTGTCTGCGACGATTTTAACTTCGTACGCCATACGCTGAGGAAACCATCAAGTGACATCACTAGACAAACCCTCAAGTGGAACCCGAAAGGGAAGCGGCGAGTTGGTCGTCAGTGTAAGGGTGACTTGGAGGAGGTCATGTGAGGAGGAGATGAAAGCATGTGGGCAGACTTGGAGCGGAGTGAAAAAGTTGTCAGAAAACAGAAGGCAATGGAGATGCGCAGGTGAAGCCTTATGTTCCTCTAGGAATTATAGGATATAATAATAAATAAATAATAATACCACAGTAGACTTTGAGACTTAATGAGAGAAAACGGTTTCGAGTTTGACCGGCAAGAACTACTGTTTGATGTGTGTGTGTGTGATTTCCAACTACCTCTACGGATCAGTAGTGAATACCATTCCGCTTTAGAAAATAAAATAACCCGTAAGTAGGAAAAATTACTAATGACTCAATGCATACAGTTAAAGAAAAAATTACAACTTGGAATTTTTCGAACTAATTGATAAAATGAAGTCATAACATTGAAAGATAAGATAGAAGGTAACTGAAATCGCTTGTTTTCAGAGTGGATTCGCCATTTGCAAATAGATTTGGAGTTCCCACAGTTCGGGGAGGTGAAATTTCCCCACAGTATCCTTTGGATCACAGTATATTTGATGCGATCTGCTTGATACCATAAATGGAAATTGAGAAAGCGAGCATAACTGCATAAACCTGTGTGAAGTGTAAGTGTTACACAACTACTCATTTCAATCATTCAGTAGTATATAGTTTTTATACTGCTTATGAATAGACTTTAGAACAACAGATGACTTTTTTATGAAAAAATACTTTAGATATGTTAATGGTAATGTCTTTTAGGCTTATTTAATATGCTTTTTGGTATTTTTCAACTTTTAACTGATTAAAAATGCTCATTAAATTTTTTGTCTTCAAAAGAATGGTTATTGAACAAAGAATATTCTTTTCAATAACTTCATCATCAGCTTCTACAGTTATATATACATAATAGTCAATAGTTTGGTGTTATTAACACCATGAATTATGTTTACATAACATCGAATCAATAGTAACAATATCAATGGATTACAGTCCTATAGCATCAACATAACAATACACACTGAATATCAGAGAAATTAGGAAAAGTAATAATACAAATTCATGAATTTTTAGTTTCTACTGAAGGCCATTCAGGGCAGTAGTAGTGTCTATACTTGCTCCTTCTCCACACAGAGCACCGGTTGTTTTAGGCGAATAGCGATAGCCTCAGCTGTTTGGAGTATGCGGTACCTGGATACTTCCGGCAATTTGTTTGGTACCTGATAGATGATAGAGAAGGATTCTTCAATGCTGGCTTTGTGACCAGTTTGAACCAGATGGTCTAATATCAAACTGTTGATGGTTTTTACTACGCCTTCACTTAGCCATACTGGAAGATGTTCTCGAGCACGAAAAATCTAGTTCCTACAGCTGCCACAAAGCCAGCATTGAAGAATCCTCCCCTATCATCTACCGGGTACCAAATAAATTGCCAAAATATTCAGGTACCACATGCTCCAAATAGCAGAGGCTATTGAGATTCGCCTAAAACAACCAGTGTTCTGTGTGCAAAAGAAGCAAGTTCGGCCACTACTACTGCGCTGACCGACCTACAGTGGAGACTGAAAATTCATGAATTTGGTTTATTATCTTTCGGATATTCAGTGTGTATTGTTATGCTGATGCTATCGAACTGTAATCCACTGATATTAATATCACTATTGATTCGATGTTATTTAAACAACAATAATGTTGTTAATAACACTAATTCTTTGACTATTTTAATTAGCCATTTTAACACAATCAATACAGCTTGAAATCAAATTTAAAGATAAGCTATTCTACTTATAAACGTAAAACAGCATTTAAAAATTCATAGTAAGTTGTGTTTTTTTTTCAGCGTAGGTTTTATCAACAACCTAAATCAGTTACAGAATCACCGAAAACTAAATAAAGTACTAAATAGATGAATCCTATTCTTGATGAATGAGTACTACTGAATAAACCCAAACTAGGAGAATCGAACAGTTGTTCAATAATCTAAAACTTCATACATTTAATCCCCTTTATGAATTTGAATAAAGCTAGAACAACAGTTTTTTCAGAATAATATGGCACCATCATTTATTTCGTCGGCTTCTCATCAGCTGCATACAGCCTAAGTAAATTATTAAGTTTTTATACAGAAAACTTTTCACATACTTGCAAATTCTATATGATGTCAGTTGACAGGAGGTTCTGGACTAAGTGAACAGTGCTCAGAAAATTACGCTTATATGGTTTTTACACAGACATTTCTAGTTTAAACAAAGTAAGTGTATGAATACAACGGTAGGAGAGTTACATAATAAAGACCACAGGTACATAAGATGATCAGTAACAAATAAATTGGGTGACAATGTACTGAGTTCATCTCAAATCATAGAAACAAGAGACAGTTAAAATTACATTATATCAAGGAGGGTAAGGTTAAAGCCAACGTTTGTTCCTTTAAAACATATGTATTCAGAAAATCGGAAGCGTGCCCTTCTTTCTACTCTCCCAGTGTAACTGCTTCCACAGATAGACGTAAATTTGTATACACAGTTGGAGTTAACATGAGAAGGGTATCTGTCGACTTTTGACTGTACATTCATCTGTACATAAACTCAATATTTTATTTAGGCTGTGAGAAGCTGATGAGAAGCCAAAGAAATTAATGATGGTACTGTATTATTCTGCACAAACCACTGTTGTTCTTGCTTTATTCAAATAGCTTCTAGTTTTCAGCAATCCTCTTACCATTATCTATTCTTGAAAATATTAAGGACTCTATAAATCTAAAATCTGAATGTATGTTTTTCTCTTTCTACTTTTCAGAAATGACTGTTAACGTGATAAAAATAATAAATCTTAAATCAAATTTCCCGTTTACTCGACTAAACGATTCTCTATTTCAATAAATTACTGTTATTATTACTATTATTCCACACTCCTCCTAAATCACCATGCTGTACAATCATCTTGAAGATCAGGATCAGTCTTTGTGTAATTCTTTATCATCAACATCAACTTTAACACCTCCGTCAGTGATCCTTCATCATCATCACCAACATCAACATCATAATCAACAACAACAACAACAGTATCACCACCATCATTCTCAGACAGAGTTACAAGTTCCACATACACCGCATCTTGGAAATCATCGAGACAGTCAACAACATCCTGTTCCACTTCCTCACCATCATCATCATCATCACGATCCTCTTCACTCTCATCATCTTCATAGCCATTCTGATCAGTATGATGAGATGTGTCATTCCAATCCATCATCGTTAATCTATGACAATGTTATGCTATCATCATGGAATCAAAATAACACCAATATTAGTAGCACAACATCGTTACCATCGTCACTGACTTCAAATTCTTTAATGTTGATCACATCGCCTAAAAGCGTTTTATCTCAATCAGAAGATCTTATAAATGAGCCAAATATAAATTTATTAAGTCAAAATGTCTTATGTCAACAACACACTCATCATTCTCATCATCCCCACCATCTGCATTATCCTTTCCATCTTTCTACTTACCACCATCAACAACAACAACAAGAGGAACAGCTTCAAAATAATCGAATGAATAATATTCACTCAGAACATTTGCATTCATCTCATAACCAATGCGGATTAGTACAATTACCGGATATTGTTAATTCAGATAGTGGAGGAGGGAGAAGACGAAGAACAACTATGAATTCATGTCCACCGTCTATATCAGAGACATTATTAATGACAACCGGTGAGATTATACTACCTACTAGTACATCAGATGCTGAAACATTACCAACACCAACGCCACAACAGTCACTAGTTAATCAATATCCACAATATCATTTAAGTAATAAATACTTATCAGTAGAAAAATTTGAAAATCTTTCTCCATATACTACTACTACTACTACTACTATAAATACTAATGAGGATGATGGTAATAATATGAATGGTAATTTACCAATGATTACTACTCAGTCATTCACATCACCTTCGTTGTCAATGACAACGACGACGACAACAACAACAACAACAACATCGCCATCCACATCATCATCATCACCATTGCTATTATCAACTCTACCAACATTGTTTCAATCCAATTGTAATAGAAATCGATATATTTATTATAAACATTTAAATCATCGCAACTCTATAACAAATACACAAAAATTAACAAATAATTTGAAAGTATTCAATGGAAAATATCATTCAGGTACATTTCTATTCAATAATGGTAATAATAATAATAACAGCAATAACAGTGGTAGTAGTAGTGATTGTATAAATAGCATGACTTCACCGATAACACCAATGTCAATGACACAACAACATAGAGCAACACTTTGTGCTTTGAATTTAAAAGACAGAAAACCGTGTGATATATGCGGTGATGTAGCTGCTGGATTTCATTGTAATGCATATGTGTGCGAAGCCTGCAAGGTATGTATTTCCTTTTTTTACCATTTTATTATTATTATTTTTAAATAAAATAGCTGATTTTGTGATAAACCAATATCAGTTAGTGGATTATTGAAAAGTAGGGAATAATGTTTAGCTATTTCGTCCTAGTTTGGGGCTCTTCAGGAGTGTGCGACCCCACCAACCTCACCAGGGATCAACCTTCTAGGACATTCAGGTCACATAGTCATGCTAGTTTACCATTTACCCACTTTACCTTGACATGCTGGCCCCTACTGACCAATCAAGCCTGGCTCGCTTTCGTCTATCAACTAACTGTCATCCTTATTTCTGTGATTTACCAAGACGAATAGATGTTAGTGAATACGTATGCGTGTGTGTGTATATATGTGTGTATGACTCCAGTTTCAGTGTTATCTAAGCTTAAATTTTATCAAATAGAACTGTAATGTGAAGTTAAATACACATTAAAGTAAGCTCTGAATATGTTGTCTAGAAAGACAATGAAAGCTTCGCAGTTAGATCACACAGTTTACAGAAGACAACCTCATAAAAATCATCCACCTGAACTGCAGATCTTCTCTTTTGATTAGTGGTTCTTTGTATTCTGGAGATAATGTTTTAAGACAAGGGAAATCAATTCAACGGTAGTTTTCAACATTTATGCTTAACTGATGTATGTAAAATTATTCACTTTTCGAAACTTTACATCTGAATTTAATTGGTATTGTGATGCATCAGGATATCTTGTTACATACTATAGCATTTTAATTTTATTCTGTCAGTACTAGACCTTAATATGATACCGATATTATTTAGGAATTGATTAGTTTAAACAACATTTCAAAGTCTGCAAATATTCAAGAGAAATTAAACATATGTAACATTCTACTTGTAGATTTTCATTTCATGTGACTCGCCTAAATATAACAAACACTTAAATAATTTCACTGAACTGTTGATTTTTCATAGTAATCATAATGATGACAATAATAATTTGTTACAGGATTTCATCGTCAGTTGACATCGGTTAGAGAACCACTGGAAAACCAGCTGGGAGTACTCGATAACTGTTTCGTCCTAGTTAGGGCAGTCGTACACAGTGTAGGGTAGAGCAGATCGGGTGTGAGGATACATGCTCGCCGAAGATATTGACTAGTGGTCGCGCTAGGTTGTGAATTGGCAGAAGTTGGAATTCATGGACTGGCCATTGAACTGGGTCCCAGTGGCTTAATGGTTTACGAGCTCGCCTTGTAACGAGAAGGTCCTGGGTTCGAACCGTTGTAGTGGGTGTGTGCTGATGAAGAGTCCCAAACTAGGTGGATAAAACAGCCGTCCAGTACTCCCAGGCTCTCCAGTGGTTTCCTAACCGATGTCGACTGATGATGAAATCCTGTAACAAATCAATCAACTCCCTGCAAACCAACACTTGAATAACAATAATACTATTATTATTATTATTATTGTCAATACAGATATCGTCGCAAAATAACATTGATTAATTCGTGACTAAATCTACAATGAAGTTAATTCCAATTCTTATAAAATCCATAATCTAAAGTAATAATAGTAATTTACTTAAATGTATTAATTCATTGTAATTTTATTAGGAAAAGCAAGATGTCTTGAGCAAGTGACCATTCCGCTAATGACTGTTTACACATTTGCATATTTAACCTTATCCAAAATCGATTAGTATTTTTTTCTCCCTCTCTCTCTCTCTCGCCCTATGGTTGACTGTTACGCATTTATTGTATACGATACTGTTCAAGTGTTGTTGTGGCACACACTTAATAAAGGAAATGAAAGCATATAGTTTTTAGTTATGCTGAGGAGAATATCATTGGTAAGGGTAGATCTAACACTTTCTTTGGAATGAAATATTGTAGGTATTAAGATAATCATTAACTTTGCATTGATTTCACAATTTACAAGTAGTATTGTAACAACAGAAAGACAAGGGCCAGGCAACAGATCGTTTATTAAGGAAATCAATACGTATATATATATATATATATATATATATATATATCATGTACATTATTATTGCTTATTCAAGCAAACAAACACAGTCTTCTGATTGGTTGTTTCTCACTGAAAGTTAACCTTGCATCTCTTAGTGGCTGTTTTTTGAATGTCAGATCATCTATATGTTAACTGTATCCGCCTAGGCAAAGTGTACTGTGGTTGGTTGTTGAATCAGTCTTCGTTCATATTTTCTCACGATCAATGTTTGGGTCATACACATTGATGTAAATAATTGTCTTCCAATTTGGCTAGCAGCCTGCTGTCACCACAGTATCATTAGTTCTGTATTAGGCGTGTTCTGCTCGTCGTAGTCTGCTGCCTATTAGATTTTCCTCAGAGTTGTTCACGTCTTCTTCAATAGCTTTTCTACTGGACTTCTAAACTATCATTATTTCTTTGAAGGCATTGCTGGATATGCTGCTTCCACCTATTTATCCATAGTACACATTACAGTATTCGATTTGAATCCATTGATTTTACTTTATCAGATAATACTTATGATGTATTTTGTTTGGTGAAATTGACGAGAAAACTGGTGTCAGTTAAACTAAGCAAAATCAAATAGTTGTGTTTCTCCTGTCTTGAAATTCTCCAATACTTAATATCTATTGGTATATAAGAGATGGGGTTGTTAGGTTTCGAAGCGAAAACGCTGCCAGTTGACAAATGAGTACGAATTCATCGTCTGTTGATGAATTGTAATTCCTATCAGCATCAAACATACTAACAGTTTTATCCACTGTTATCAGTGAGTAACTTTCCTAACACCCGATTTTGTGAATGTTATCGGCTACAGTTTTTCATTACTACTCCAAGTAGTTCAACCTATCATCAGTTACTAAGAGTCGGGTGTGGGGATGGATGGTAATGGCTTGTGGTAGAGTTACGTCGCGAAGTGACAGAGGTTAGAATTTACAGGTCATTGGATTACATTCTAGTGGTTGAATGGGTAATGGGCCTGCCTCGTAACCTGTAGATGGTGAATCCTATCCTTGGTGGAAATGCAGATGTGCAGTGATGATAGGTACCGAACCAGGACGAAAAATGTGTTCAACACTCAGTGGTTTTCAGTGATTCTTAATTTTTCTAAGTTACAGATGGTATCTACCTTGGAATCAATCAAATCCATGCAAGTCAACGTATATGTATATATCATTTCTTAGAATGTGCATCAGTGGTACAACGGTAGAACGCTCACCGACCACGCCTCATGTGGTTCGGGTTCGATTTCCGGCCGATTCATTCCTTCACGTCGCTAAACCAGTAATAAGACCAGTAAAAAGGGAAGGTTGGACACCACTGCTACCGAAACTTCAAGCCTTTAGCTTGAAGCCCTATGTTCTACTGGGAACGTAAAGGAATTTTAAAAAAAAAATTTCTTTTAGTTTTGAGTGGAACTTTGAAGTTTCGGTTGCTACGATGCTGTTTTCATGGGGTAGGCTCTAGACTCATGCCCAGCCATCCCTTTTCACCTAGCTTACTACCGGCTAATCAAGGTTTAGTAGTGCGCCGGCAGGTAATCGAACTCAGACTGAGCCACTAACGTATATACATATATATATATATATATATATATATATATATATTATTGAATTACTAGATTTACTTGCCTGTGTTCTCCTGTTGGTAATTGTAGGCTGTAACAAATAACGTCAAGTATTCCAACGGTTAATATTCTAAATTTAGAATTCGTTGATACAGGTTCATTTCTTCAAGGGAACATGCGGTTACCGTGCATCGCGTTAATGACTAGCATTTATTGGGAAATCTAGGTACAGCGATCGACAGAGTTGACATTAATGAAAAATACAAACTTTTCGTATAGCTGCAGTTGTGCACATACAAAATAAAATTACGTTAGGAACGTATTTATTGTGTTGTACAATTAGTAGTTTCACTCTTACATTGATTGACCTCTATAGAGTAACCATTGCAGTATGTCTACTCCTTTGTATTGGTTCTAACTGAGTTCTATCAGTTAAGTTTGTAGTGTGATCACCTAGTCTGGTAGCTCACTATCGCGGTGCACTCTGGATTGATAGTAGATAGTTGGAGGCAATCAGTATAAAGTCCTAGATCTTGCACTCTAGCACTCGTCAGCAGTACTTATCTGGAAACTGTAAGTAGCTGATGTCTCTTTGGGGATTTGAACCTCTATCAACCAGTCCTACAGTCAGAGACACATTTACTGACCTATTCAGGTTCACAATTGACCTCTTGTAGAAATACGAAGTCGAGGCATACAATTCAATCGGTGTTAACACTAAGGAGATGGCACATGACATTGGTTACTTTCCAGTGAACAATCACCGTGTTCATTATAGTCTCGTAGAATGTCAATCATGAGACCGAATCGGTCAGTAACAACGTTTTTGAGTGTAGCACTTTTTGACGCAGATTAGAATCTCAGGAGGGATATTAGTTCTTTCTTTCCCGTAATCTATGTTCAGGGTTTACTACTGTTTGCCTTCAATCACTTAACGTTAAAGTTTCACTTTATAAATTGTACATACAAAACACATATTGCGAAGTACATTAACATGGATATAAATTGTGGATGGATAATAACTGCCTCACAAATGTTTAAGACCTTCATAGTACTATGGTTACATCTCTGACTAACGGAGAAAATTATTCTAACACAGTCTATATAAACTAATTATTAATCATCCTAATTTATCTTGTTCCAAACGGTCTACCTCAGTAGGTTACGCTAAAATTATCAAACTGAAACGATCCAAATGAAAGTCTTTTAATCGAAAAAAAAAGTAAATCTTTAGTGCACAAATCAACTTAGTCAGCCATGTATTGTATAAACGTGTTAAAATGAGGTTCAAAACCTTTTTAGCTAGTTTTTGTAGCAAGCGAATGAGAATAGTTGTTGTGACCTGTCTTTAGATTCTTCAACAATATGTACCCATGATCACTCCACAGACTGTGAATTTAGTTCCCTCAAGTTAAGAAGTGAAGATATTATCATTCTACCTTAAAACTGATTATATCCCAACAAACCAAATGTTTGAGATATTGACCTACTTCTCATCAGTGAGTGATAAACTACGGGATGAAATTTCCAGAGTTCAAATGAGAATTCTTCACTAGTGGAATCTGTTAAACAGCTTTTGAAGACGAATTTTCACTGATGAAAGCCGATGGTGGTGAGATTATATCGTCAACTGACAGAAGTTAGAATTTAGTGATCATTAAATTCTTACCTAGTGGATGAATAGTAAAAGTATCCGGCTCTCAAAATGTAGGCTATGGGTTTCGTACCTATTAGGATTATTAGTGCGTACCGCCACAGAGCCTCAAACTAGGACGAAATGACTATCCAGTACTCCCTGATTTTCAGTCGTTCAGGTCGTGATAAAATCTGACTTTTTGTAAAAGTTTAGTATCATTTGGGGAAGTTTGTGTGTGTGTGTGGGGGGGGTGGGTGGGGGTGGTGAAAGGTTGCTAATTAGAAAACAACATACACTATAGTCATATATGTGCTAAATGTATGATGGCTCAAGAACCAATTAGAATGACTCTCACAGCTTTGTTAGAATCAATGCGATGGTATGGTATGGGCTTGTTTGTTGTTTTACGCCTGACGATATTTCTAAACAGTCTGAATAGTAACACAGGAATCACTAACCAACAGAATGATGCATTATCCTGTACATGTGTATGCCTGTGATCATTTTCATCAATGCTTATTTAATAATAATAATAAGTCCATTTAGTAATCAAAATCACAATGGGCACATACATCTTATCACTATGAGTTCTGCTGAAAATGTATAATCATTTCTTTGTCATTTGGTCATTTAAACTAGCTAACAGACTCATTATGATACTTTTGTTTTTCAAGGCTACATTTCATGACAAACCGATATAAGTTAGTTAGAGAACCACCATTGAAAACTAGGGAGTAGGTAATTGGATTACTGTTTTAGCCTAGTTTAAGACTATTGAACAAACAGTATCCCTTATAATATGTCAATTACAGTTGACCAAAGTAAACATGATACTTTAAATGACAGAAAAATCATGCTTACATACTACAGCGAATAATTCCCAGTGAAAAGTTACTGTACTCAACATGTTTCTATTTGGGAAGTGGGGGTGGGGTGGGGGCAAGCTAACTGTAAAATCATGTTTTACGTATATCACCACTATACACTTATGATCAAATGAATAATCTTGTCCTACTTAATACAATGTTATGATTCTTAAAGGAAAAAAATTAGACCTCGACAGTCTTCGATCAAAGCATTTTCGCTTATGTTACATTTTGCCACATACTTGATGTAGTTCATGTAATCTATAAATGTCACTTTACCAACTATAACTAGACTTCGTTTATGATGAATAAAAAATGACAGGCGAAGGGCGTAAATAATTCGTCACAAATAGGCTCAACTGAAAATATTTGATTTGATAAAGGATAAAAACAATAGGTGTGTGTGTATATATATTATTTAAGTCAATTTACTAATCACACACTCATTTTTATTTAAGGATTTTTCTACAGTCAGGTTTCATTTCATTTTGTGGCAATTCAGACATAAGTATCGGTCGAAATAAACTTAAAGTATATAATGACATGTTGACAGTAGTTCTTTGACTTTTTAATGAATTTACCTGAGGATAGTCTTGGGTCAGTAGACTACAGTTTTATGTATTGGCTGAAGATCGAAGGATTCGAACCACTGGCCTCTGAATAGCTAGGCTTATGTATTACTTATTTAGTAATCAACTCTTATATAAAGGAATACCCACATTACCAACCGATGGAGTCTACAGTAACAGAAGACAACTGTTGATTTTGAAAGTGTACTTCGTAAGCACACTGGTGGTGATGTCAAGAAATCTAATCAAACATAAGGAAGAGCATTCATCATTCAGTATCGTTCACTAGAAGAAAACTTTTTTTTATTCCTTTACGCTCCCAGTGGAACATAGGGCTTCATGCTAAAGGCTTGAAATTTCGATAGGGGAGTTACTAGCCTCCTGCCCAACCTTCTCTCTTTACCAGTCTTATTACTGGCTTAGCTAGGTAAAACAGTGCGTTGGCAGGGGATCGAACCCTAAACCACCTGCGTGAGCACTCTACCACAGTGCCACCGACTCACAAGAAAACCTTACAAGTACTAAAAAAAGGTATGATCTTGCCCTTTTCTATTCCTTAATCGCTAACTACCTCTGAGTGACCAGAGTGTTTATCTCAAATCCTGTGCTGTAGAGACTATATACTATACCACCTGAACAGTGAAACAATGATCTGTTTTACACATTTAGGTTTTATAGCTTGGAGAGTAGAACACTGGACTAGTAATTAAGAGGCCGTTGGTTTTAATCCTACGGAAACCTAATCATCATTCATTACATCAGTAGTAGTCTAGCAACTAAAAAATTATTCCTTATAGTCTCACCATTAATACTTAAATTTTTGTTTTCTGTTTTCCACCTTATTTATTCCCCTTGTTTCTCTTTATCTGTCTACTTCACTGCATTCTAAATTCTTGTACATATGTGTGCATTGTAAAATCTCTCTTTTCGGTCATTAATTCACAGTACACAATGTAGACTAAGGAACGAAGAGGAATTAATTATGCGCATGGATTTAGTCATAAACCTATATCACTTATAGAACCACAACGAAAACCATAAGGAAGGCGGAACTGGACAGCTACTTTATGCCGATTTTAAATTCGGTAACAGTTCTTACCAGTGACACTATCACCATCCAGTGGTATTCATTGACATGACTGGCAGCAGTGTATCGCAAAACGACAGAAGTTAAGAATTCGCGCATCTTCAGCTTTCAGGCTGGTAGTGACTGTGTGTGTAGTCAACCTGAATGTGCTTGATTCGATCTTTATGCAGGTTATAGGTGTGTGAGTATTACCAAAGATTCTCAACAACAAACGTACTAAGATTAGACAACTGTCTAGTTCTGTCTCTGATTTCCAGTGATCCCGTCTCTTTATGTGACTTTGGTTTTTAATTAAATTTCTGTTGTAAAGGGTAGGTGATCATGTTTTTTAAAATGTGTTATAACTGTCTCATTTAGAGGCAACTAAGAAAAAATGCAAACACCACACATAAAAGTAGAAAATTCGGGTTTCAAGCCTCTAGCTTGAAGTTTCGGCAGCAGTGGTGTATATTTTTACAAGATGAGGTTGCCAGCCTCATGTCCAACCTTTCCTCTTTACTAGTCTTATTACTCGCTCAGCAAGGTAAATGAGTGCATCGGCCAGGGATCGAGCCCCAAACCACATGAGGAGTGGTCGGCGAGCATTCCACCGCTGTGCCCCCGACGCACAAATACACGATTTATTTACTTACATTTGGTATAATATAATATAATATAATAGATTCTCCTAACTAACTAAAGGCGTAGAATGAGAAGGAGATTATGCGTAAGAAAATCATAATTGCATGAGACTAAATGCTATTATCACCAATGATATCTCTAATTGTGGTGGACTGGATTATGCGGCGTCAGACAATGAGTGGGAAACGAGAAACGGGACAGGGATATCCTGGACCGACATGAAGAACCTACAAGACCTGGATTTCGCACGTGGATGATTTATGTTTGATGTCACACACACAAAATCGAAGACTTATAAGCGAAAACCGACCGACAAACTGGTCGAAGAAGCAGGTAGTGAAAGCAGGAATTCAGGTGAACACAGACAAGACGGAGGTTATGAAAATAACCAACCACCACCACCAACAACAACAACAAAAGCAGCAACATCCAGCGTCAATCACCATCAACAGGAGGGATTTGAAAGAGGTTAGTGACTTCATTCACTTATCTGGGGAGCATTGTTTCAACTACAGGAAGTTGGAAAGGACAAGGATGTCAAATCGAGCGAGAATCGGGAAGGCGAGAAATACATTCATCAACCTGAAACCAATCTGGAAATTTTTGATGTGGTTTTGTTCTCTGAGCTAGATGGTTAATTCGCGAAGCTTTCATCACCCCACTGGGTGATACCATACCAATCTGGAAATCTTCGTCACTCAGCCAGCATCAGCAACAAAATCCAGTCGGATTTTCAATACAAACACGTCAAGTCAGTCAGTTCTTCTATACGGGTCGGATCAGAAACTTGGCGGGCGGGTCACAAAGAATATTTCCAACAGGCTGTTGCACACCTTTATCAACCAACAACTGCCTTCGCTGACTCTATACTGAAGATCAGGTGGCCGGGCCGGGAAGAATCACCAACAAGAAACTATGGCTGGGAACAAACAAAACAAGAACAAACCAGTCGTCAACCAACAAATATGCAGGAGAAAGTGGAGATGGATTGGACACTCGTGGCTGAGGCGGCCGGCTGGTGACATCGCGCGTCAGGCCATTGCTCGAGTGGGACCGGGCCGAAAGGGAGGGAAGCGGCGAGTGGGACGTTGGTGCAAGGGTGACATGGAGGAGATCGTGTGAAGAGGAGTTGAAAGAGTATGGACTAACATGGATGCAGGTGAAAAGTCGGTGGCACAGAGGTTAGGACTCTCGCCGACCATGCATATGGTCCGTGGTTCGATCCCCTGCCGGTGCACACCTGATATCTATGGTCGGCCTGCAAAACCTGGGCTACCGATATCCATGCTGAAAATTTAATACTTGTACCAAAAATACAGTGTGGAATCAAGCTGTAAATCAAAAAAAAAATAGAAGGAAGACTGAAGCAAGTGGAGAGGTGCAGTTGAAGCCCTATGTTCCACTAGGAACCCAAGGGAACAATAATAATAACAATAAATATGCTACTGATTGACTCAGATGAGTGGGTTTATACCACCCAAATCAGTAGCGAGATCAAAGTGATCTAAACACCGGTAAACCGTTGATGAACAAGGCCCCAAATGGATGAGACCACCGCGGAGTACTGCTGATCGACGTGGGCAGTATACAATTACCCAGTCAGTAGTAGTGTGGTAATCAAGAAAATCACATGACACGTTGTGATGTAAGTAATTTCATCAAAATCTGGTAAAATTCCATCTTTTCTAAATGTCTAATTTCCAAATTAATTTTCCAACTATGAATCTAATTCACAAGAAAATACATTTCCCTAAGAATTAACAGATAAATAAAAGAGAAAAGAAAGCGAGATTCGGTTAACCGTTATTACAGTTAGTTAGTTAGTTAGTCAGTTGGGTGGCGGTTACTTTTTAAAGAGAGAAAATATTGGTTCTCTCCATCTTTACTTTGGTCACTTTTCCTACTTTTTTTTTGTGTGTTTTCATTTGTCTGTCTATAAACAAAATCATTTAATAAAATGGTATTTTCACTTTTTTTAAACAATCATATTTTGTCGTTCTGTCATGTGCGCATTCAGTCACACACACACACACACACACGGAGATCCACATTCACACAAATACATTTCAGCATTGCCTACGCATTCAACATCCCATTTTTTTTTACATTGACTTCATTTATAGATGGAAGGGATGGAAAATAATGTAACAATTTCTTTAGACTGTTTTCTTTTCTCTCTCACACTCTCACACATAAGGTTTGATTGCCTGTTATATATACTTGTACAGAAGCATGTACAAACTCGTCTCTATTGTATCAACCTTCCCTTCCATTTCATTTCTGAAATTTCTCTCTCCCACTATTCATCCAGACGTTCGCATTAAAAAAACACATTCCCATACAAATAAACACACAACACACTTTGCTAACTTGTTCCCATTTATTAATTTTCACTGACCACACATAAATTCATTCATACGTTCATTCGTAATAGTAGTAGTATTAGCAACAGACTAGGACTCTAATCATCTACTCTATTTGCTATCATAATTATGCCGTTTATTACTCATAGTGTTATAGTAATAATAATAATAAGAATAAAATAACCGTTGAATGACGTTTCATTTTCTTTCTGTAATATGAAATGTAAAAATGATATTGATATTATAAGATATTTATATTCAATCAATGTACACTTCATGCTTCTGTAGGTTAGTATGCTGTATATTGTATGCTTGCGTATATACGCATCGGTAGTATACATCTAATATTATAATATAATAAACTGTCACACGGCATGTATGTTAATTTAATTTTTACTTCTGTTGAAATATAAGCGCATCTATGAGATTGTTATTGTTTCGAAATGATGCTAATATATAATTCCTTGATTGATTTTCATTCAGAGAGTTAAGAAAAGAAATAATAATCAACTGTTTCCAAAATTAATTTTTAGGCTTTTCTTTTTAATTTAAAGAGGTATTTTATAATAATGATGATTAATTGTTAAGTTTGTTTTGAATTAACCGCTCTCTGTTTTTTGTCAATGTTCAATGTTCAAAATGAACATTGAATTTCAATTTGGGATCGCATCATAACTGACGTCAAAATGAATCTTTTTAAAAAAAATTATTTTAGCATAGATGAAAAATAGACTTGTTTTTTACTAATTAGTCCCGGATTGATATCAGTTAGAGAACCATTGAAAACCAGCATGGAGTACTGGACAACTGTTTCATCCTAGTTTAGGAATCATCGGCAGTACGCACCCACTGATAGGGTTCGAACCCAGGACCTTCCGGTTACAAGTCAAGCTAGCTCGTATACCATTCAGCCATTGGGATCCGATTCAGTGGCCAACACATGAATTCTAACTTCTACCAATTCGTGATTTAACGCGACTGGCACCAGTCAGTGTCATCGGTAGGAACTCGATCCTCACACTTGACTGGATGGACCTCACTGGTCACGACTTCTCACTAGAACTCCAGGAAACTCTGTCCTGTAGCAAGTCACTAGCGAGCATCAGACTGAAAAATAGATTAATTATGATGGAAGTGGTTTCAAAATACTCATCCAAGTCAGTAGTACATACCATTATGAGGTAATTAAGAGCTGTTTAGGCGTGTCAACCAGATTAGGGTTCAGTAGGGACTTAAAAGTGTTTCTAGAATAGATGACACTCGAATATGTATGTAGTGGACAATCTTTAATACAACTTCTATGTCACTGTGACCTTTATGATGACGTATCAACTAAAGAAGGGTCTGGAGATACATACACACCCATTGTTTACAATTAACTCCTCTCCTAATAAACTCTGATTATGACTCGTAGGTGAAGACCTAGTTGGGAGGATATCATCATTGTAATGATAAACCGAAAGTAATGTATCATTCAACTAATAGAGTATCAAACTAGTAATTTGGAGAGCACTGGTTCTAAACCTGCCTCTATAACCTAGTCCTTCAATTATTTAACTCGTCACAATAAAGAAATAGTAATTTTGGTTTCTAAAGTAGAACTAGGTAAAGAGTTAGAATACAGTATATGACCTCCCATTTAGATTATATTGTCAAATATCTTTGCCAATATAATCTAATTGTTCAGCTAATAAACTATTCCCGTTTTTTCCCCTCTCCGTTTTATCCTGATTAGACTGACCATAATAAAAATAAGGCTTCATTAAAACTTTATTTTACACATTTTCATAAGTTACAGATTATGTTAAATTGTACTAGTGTTATAAAAGAATGAAAATATTATTATATTATTATTATTGTATCCGTTAGTTCCTAGAGGAACATAGGGATTCAGCTGCGCACCTCCATTGCCTTCGGTTTTCTGACAACTTTTTCACCCTGCTCCAGGTCTGTCCACATGCTTTCATCTCCTCCTCGCATGACCTCCTCCAAGTCACCCTTGCACTGACGACCAACTCGCCGCCTCCCTTTTGGGTTCCACTTGAGGGTTTGTCTAGTGATGTCACTTGATGGTTTCCTCGGCGTATGGCCAGTCCATCTCCATTTCTTCCTGCCTATTTGTTTCACGATCGGTTCCTGCTGTGTTGGTTCGCTCCCAGAGATGCCTGTTCCTGATCTTTTCTGGCCATCTGATCTTGAGTATTGAGCGAAGACAGCTGTTAATGAAGGTCTGAAGTTTGTGTTGAGATGCTCTTTATGACTCGCCAAGTCTCTGATCCGTATATCTAAATATTGAAGCCATAGTACACTAAGTGGTGTAATTTAGGGTGCTGAATAGAAATAGTATTGCACGAGCAATCATCACAAACGCTGGCTGAAATCATTATCAGTTTATAAATAAATAGTATCAAATAGAAAACTCAAGGACTGTAAAGGTGAGGAGGGGGATTGCAGGAAAACATAATTGAATACTAATTCAAGAGATCACGTAGAATATAGAGTAATTGGAGTCTGAAGAACTGAGGTTAGCTCAGTGAATTGTAGTCGTTAACCGAGATAAAGACAGTTATCAAGGTAATGAGGAATTTATCATACTTTTTCTGTATACATAAGTCCAGTACAAAAAGCATTACAGTGATGGCTTCTGCAGAACATAGTAATTGTGGTATTTCTTGTATATCTAGGGGATATCTAATGATATTAGAGACAATGACAGAATGTCTCGTGTCTAGGAGACGTCCAGTCATTGCACTGTTCAAATACTTATTTTTATTCAAACATGAATTCCTATGAATGTACTCAGGAAGTTGAATGGAAGCTCATCTTCTTGTAGGCTTTCTCATTGTATTGACAAACTTAGTAATTACTAACTTCCCTGTAAGAAATACTTTGAAAATCACCATGATTTTACTATACGTCCGATAATTTACTCTAATCATTGCATCAGATCACTTTCAATGAATTGGTCAGTTTATTATGTAAGCCGCTTTATGACGGAGAGGATGCAGACTTGATAATTTAGTTAGATTACACGTAGTAATGGTAGGATATAACAGTCTTACATTGAAACGCTTATTTTCAATAAGTATTCATGTCCTATTTTTGTTCATTTCATGCTTTCGACATTAATTATCAGTTCCCTCCACTTCTTTTATTACCACCTAATCCGTAGCTTACATAATATACTGCTTATAAGTTGCATACATCACCATTTCACTCCAATGTTAGGAAGCTGGCGAATCACACATATGGTCCAGGTTCGCTTCCCACCCGACGAATTCCTAAACCTTACTTAATAGTAGTAGTAAGCCTAGTAAAGAGAAAAGATTCGGCTTGAGGCTAGCAACTCCATCTCGGAAAATTAAACCACAGCTTTTAAAACTTCACAGTACAAGTTCGAAGTTCTATATTCTACTCAGAAAGCAAAGGAATGCAAACATTACGATGTAGATTTCGTTACGAACCGAAATCAGTCAACGAATCATTAAAAATCGAGGATCACTAAGTAGTTGTTTAGGTCTCTTTTTAACAATACACACCCGCAGTTCGTGACGAAACCTACTTAAAAATTAATCGGAACCTCTACAAAACCCAAAATTGGGGTATCAGTCTCCTATTAATTATTGGCCATAGGATGGATGTTCTCAAAGTTCTAGTGAAAATTCATAGCTGGTAGGGTTTATCCTGTCCGGTGTGAAGTGAATACACATCTATATTACTGCCTAGGGATTGGACTATATCAAAGTTAGAAGTGTGAATCCATACGTCATTAGGGGCCCACTTGGTAGCTGTCTAGCGAATGACTTCACCTCGTAACCTATGAGTCGTGGGTTTGTTCCCCCGCGAAATTGTTAGTGTGCACTGTTGAAGATCCTTGAAACAGTACTTTATAATTTCCTCAGATTTCCTGACTGGTGTCGGTCCATAGTGGAATATACACTGACATTAAATCAAAATTGCTAGAAAACGCCATAATACTACATTACATAAATACTGTGTGTATGTACATATTCAAACTATTATTATTACTATTACTTATTAAATCGATTATTTTGCTATAGTCTATGGTTTATTAACTTTTTAATGAACGGAATATCCCCATCTTGAATCATAAGAAAAAGGTATAAACATCGATGATTCATTTTCATAAACTATACAATCGTAATTACAGTTAACAAAGAAGACATAAGACCAATCAGATACTCGTAAAATGTATCCTCGAAGATGTATTACATAATGTAAGGTGTAATTCGGAAGGGGTGACTATGTGGAAATTAAAAAAAGTGGGCATAAGTTCGGATGACGCAATATATATATAAATCCCGAATAGCCAATGATTCATATATGTATTACATAACGTATTTGAAGTCCTTTCGTACGACATTGAGGAACTCTGTGTGAAGTATTCATGTGGAAGTGCTTGATGTCCAGAGTTGACAAGGTGTTTGAGGATGGAACTGCTCGTACAGCTTATGAAAATGAATTGTCTAAAAGAAAAATTTCTTTGCTGTTCACGTCTTTTTCTCATAACTTTTTAATGACTAATACATTTTCAAGTATTGGTTTTGTTTGATTGCATGGAGGATTTCATCATGAGCTGAAATCAGTTAAAGAACCACTGGAGAACCTAGGAGTACTGGACAGCTGTTTCGTCCTAGCTTGGGACTCTTCATCAGTACGCACCAACACTATGGGGTTCGAACCCAGGACCTTCTGGTTACAAGGCGAGCTCGTATACCATTGAGCCACTGGGACCCGATCCAATGGTCCTTGAATTCTAACTTCTGTCAATTCACGACATAGCGCGACCACTTCGCAATGTCTTCTTCGATAAGTTCCTGCCTCATCTTCAACCTGCTCTACCCAGTGGCTCAATGGTCTACGAGCTCGCCTTTTAACAGAAGGTCCTGGGTTCGAACCCCATTGTGGTGGGTGCGTACTGCTGAAGGGTACAAAAATAGGCAGACGAAACAGCTGTCCAGTACTCCCAGGTTCTCCAGTGGTTCTCTAACTGATGTCAGCTCATGATGAAATCTTCCGTGCAACTAATACATTTGTTGATAGTCTTATTTGGTTTTCTTAGTCTTGATCCTGGATAATTCAAATAAGAATCCATTTGAAATATTCTAAGTATTATGTCATTAGTGATAATAATAATAATAATAATGCATAAAATTCCATTTCTTTATACAGATAAACTTTTCTTTTATACAGAGCTTTGACTTTTCTGTTTTGATGAAAAAGCTTTAGCAGTACAAATGACTCAGATATGTAACGATTTTAGCCGGCTGTTTTTTCGCCTTGTAGATAATTTCAAAGGAAAAGTTTGTAGGAATGATTCTTTATTGTCCTAATTGTGAAATATACCTTGTTACTCGAATTGATATAGAGTCTTAAATTGTTTCGTCACTTCTCTGCATATAATATATATACATATTATACATGCTGGAGATATTATTTTATTCTTATAATTTTACCCTAGTTCGTCGGTGGCACAACGGTTAGGACGCTCACCGACCATGCACATGGTCCGGAGTTCGATCCCCGGCCGCCAACTCACTCCTTTACCTCGCTAAGCCAGAAATAATCCTGGTAAAGAGGAAAGGTTGGGTATGAGGCTAGCAACCTCATCCTGTAAAATAAACACCACTGCTACAGAAACTTCAAGCCACTAGCTTGAAGCCCTATGTTCCACTGGGGAACGTGAAGGAAAAGACATTTTTTCCCCTATAAAACAACACACTTTTCTGCTTATTAAGTTGAAACATTCAACTAGTGGACTTTGTAATACAATATTCAGCGAGTTTTATATTTACCGAAAATATATGTTGCATTCAATGGTAAAATGCTCATCGACCACACGTGTGTGGGCTGGGTTTGATTCCCGACCATCGACACACTCCTAGACCTTGTTTAGCCTGCAATAAGTCTTATGAAGAGGGAAGGTTAGGCGTGAGACTAGCAACCCCCGACCCCGTAGAAAATATTACTATCACAATTACTGAAGTTTAAAGCCACCTGTTCCACTAGGAAAGCAAAGAAATGAAAAAATTATAGCACAAAATAATTGAGCAAAAAATATCCTTTTCTATAAATTCCTCTTCTGGCTCTACAATTATATACACATATGTTTATATACATAGAATATTCTAGATTAGTAGTCAGTAACAATAAGTTAGGCTTGTTCAGATGGTTCCCCACAGCTTCAGCAATATTTAGTAGTCGAACTCTTCAGGTGAAATTGAGATTCGTAGGTATGCGGTAAATGACTCTGAAAGCATAGTTAACGTCAATCTTGTGTTCTGTATCCACACGATGAGTGAAATAGAATAGCTCTGCGAATACATTTTGTTTGTCCTTTGCTTAACCAGCGACGCAGGGTGATGTTCGGAAATTTTGACGATAAACACGCAGAATTGTACGGCCTATGTAACTGGTTCCACAGGAGTATAACTTGTGCATCCAAAAAAAGTTAGTTCAGACATTATCATTACCTTGACCATCTAGGTTTGAGTGATTCTGAATTTTTGTGGAATTTTCCTAATTTTAGTTGATATTCTATTCATTATTATATCTTTATTATTATTATTTAAGCATCTCTAATGAAATGCAATTGCATTGATCGTACTTTACAAATCGATATTAACTGATTAAAATTTTCAAAAGAATGGATACTGAACAAAGAGTACTCTTTTCGATAACTTCATCATCAGGCTCTACAGTTATATATATACATTATAGTGAATGAATGAGTTAGTGTCATGAACAGCATTAATGCTGTTTAAATAACATCGAATCAATAATATTGATAGATTACAGCTGAATAGTATCAACATAAAATAAGCTGAATGTCAGAAGAATTAGGAAAGATAATATTACAAATTCATGAGTTTATAGTCTCTACTGAAGGCCAGAGCAATAGTAGGAGCTGGACTTGCTTCTTTTGAACACAGAGCGCTGGTTGTTTAAGGCGAATCGTAATAGCCTATGCTGTTTGGAGCATGAGGTGCTTCGATGATTTTGGGAATTTATTTGGCATCCGGTATAATACAGAGAAAGGTTCTTCAACGCTGGCTGGCTTTGTGGCCGGTTTGCACCAGATGGTCCAATATCTAGCTGTTAATGGTTTTCACTACACCTTTACTCAGGCATACTGGGAAATTTTCTCAAGAGAGCACGAAAAATCAAGTTCCTAGAGCGACGGCCAATATAACTCGCTCCACAAGCGCTAATATTGTTATTGACTACTAATCTAGAATATTCTCTCTCTCTCTCTCTCTCTCTCTATATATATATATATATATATATATATATATATATATATATATATATAATTGTAGAGCCAGAAGAGGAATTTATCGAAAAGGATATTCTTTACTGACTCAATTATATTTTGTGTTTTATAGATGTCTGAAGTAAAATTATAGCAGTCAGTTATTGAGTAGTGCGATGTGTATATGCATGTGTAACATAAGTGATATAATTACTCGACGATGGTAGGTATCTGGTGATTAGTAATAGAAGGCGTTGTAGTAGTATGAATGATATGGGAATGTTGAGAAATTTTATCATCATTTGAATACAACTACAAGTATTGCAGTGTTGACTAAAACCTGAATTCACGATCAGTTGTTGTTTTTTTTACTTCATGTGTCTATGCATTTTCTTCTAGGTTAAAGATTTGATAGATCAGTTGTCTTAAACTTTGATTAGTTTCAACTTATTACAGATGTGAGGTGAAATTGTCAAGTTATATAACACCATAAAGTTCAGAATCAGACAAAGGAAACAGTTGACCACTATCGAAATCCTCGCGATGTATGTGTGTGTGTGTGTGTTTAGGACTTAAATACTCACTCACTTCTGCCAGCAGTATGTAAGTCATCTGAGTGCTAATGATATATATATGCAACATATTTTTGCTTAGCCAGTTGAGTAAAGTGTGGAACAAACGAAAACACTTAGCTTATTAGGAAAACGCTACTTACTTGGTGCAAAAATCACAAGTGAAGTCTGGCTACTAGTGAGATTTGTAAACCAATGTTTCCATTTTGGCGGTTCTCAGGGATTTCGATCCATTTTCAGTGTAGTTTTTGTCACGAACCAAGAGAATTTTTGAAAACCATAGTGCACTGGATATTGATTTGATTTCAGTTTAAGATTAGGGTTTGGATTCAAGACTTTCAGCTTGTCAGATTGTTCATGAACTGGGTTGGAACCCAGAGTCTCACTGCCAACCAATTCAATCGATGGACATCTACTTCACACTGGAGAGATGATAAATTTTCTCCCGGCTTTGACTTCTAACTAGCATTTCACGATATCTATATTGTAGCAAATGATGACCAGGAGGTTTTATTGTTGAATCGTGTCACAGTCTCCTTTCAAAAAGGACACGAAAGCCTAATTTTCAATAGAATAAACTGATGGTTAAGAGATGACAGAAAAGTCGAAGTCTCCTGTGACTTAGAATTTCTGACGTCTTCAGACTATTTCACGCTCATTTCGATAGTTCAACTTTTTTGTGGAATTTTGTAAAATCGATAAAAATTATATTTCATGAATCATTAGATTACTAAACAAGTGGGTGTAAACTGATATTGCTTTTTTTATTACATAAAGATTTTTGGTATCTATCCTTGACGGGATTATTTATACACTCTGCTGAAGAGAGTCTCACAGTAAAAGGAAGCATCTGTTCAATGTTCCTTACTTTTCAATGGTTCTATAATTGATATCAATATGTAACAAAATGTATCACTGATATATTTTAATGCCGTAAGTATTACAAATTGATTCTATAAATTAATGTTTCCTGTATTTGTCACCACCTTATAGTATGACCTATTTCTTTAGGTAGTCAGATGGAAAATAATAAATTCAGCTTAGATCAATCACAGATTTCCATTAGTTAGAGGACCATTGAAACTGAAGGCACACAGGACACCTGTTTCGTTGTATTTCGGGACTGTTCAACCGGTACACACGCACAACTCTATCGCAGTCAAACTTGAAACCAGTAAGATCCCTGGAAACCAAAGCTTGAAAATCAGTCTAAGGCTCATGAGTGAATGAAAACAGGGTCAAGCTCTACTGAGAAGCCTTGACCAGTAGGGTCAACCAGGTTTAATACTCTCCAATGTTATTGGCTGGCGGTGGCTCTATAGATCGTGAATTGATAGAACTATTGGGATATGTCTCAGTGGTTAAACAGTTAATTAGCTTGCCTCGTTACCTGAGTGTCCTAGGTTTGATCCCCATTGGGATCATGGGTATGTACTGGTCCGCTGTTTCGTCCTACTGTGGGATTTCTAAACAGCATATACCCATAACCTCACTGGGGATCGAATCCAGGACGTTTAGGTTACAAGATGAGCCATTCATCCAATATGAGGGAATCGACTGATCCATGAATTCTAACTTCTCATTATTTGGGGTATGTGACACACCCGCCAGTCAATGTCCTCAGCGAGCATTTCTCCTCACATGTGGCTTGGTGGCCGCCAGCAGTCACGAATTTTCTCTAGAACTTCATGCAATTTCTTCTTATAGTCAGTCATTAAAATGAAAGTTGTCATATGTAAATTATAAAGTTTGAGATGAAATCATTAGTACTAGTTGACCTTAGTAGTTTCCAACGTACCAAATAAATTCGTAACAAAAATAGGATCACGACATACCACCGGATAGTTTAGTACGAATATTCGACTTAATACAACAACTATTAAGGGGAATGGATACTGAACTCTCCTCTACATTCATGTAAATGTTCCTAGTTCAAAAGTGTGAGTGGATTATTATTAATAATATTTTGATTATGGGTTTTGTAAGGATTTGGATTAGTCTCAGTGTAGACTTCGTCATGAATCAACAAGTTAAGAAAATCAGTTCAAAGAACTTTTCACGTCTGTAAGCTGTAGATCATATTTTTCATACACTCTGCTGTGATTCCTCAACAGAAAGGTGAAGTATTTAGACTAACAACCTATTCATAAGTCTGTCAACTCAAGTGCTCCTGTTATATGGACCGTTGCTCTAGGAAGCTAATTTTCGTATTCGGGGACAACTACCAGTACTTTTAAATAAAGATGCAGTGAAAACCACCAGTAGTTTGATATTAGATCGCCTGGTCCAAACAGGCCATGAGACCAGCATTCAAGAATCTCTTTCTATCACCTATCCAACACCGAATAAATTGTCAAAGACTTCTAGATCACAAATGCTCTAAATAACAGAAGCTATAGCAATTCACTTAAAGCAACCGGAACACACAGTTCCTGTTTTGTAAGGATTTGGGTTAATCTCACTGCAGACTACATCACGAACCAATATCATTTAGAGGATGAGGGAATTTAGAATTTATAAGTCATTGAATTCGGTCTCAGGTGACTGAATGGTGAACAAGCTGGTCTCGTAACCGTGAATGTACTGGGTTTTGCCCCCTGGTTGGGTGGTGGGTGCACACAGCACTGAAAAGTCTCATACCACAGCGAAATAGATTCACATAGCTCCCTGGTTTTCGACGAATTTCTAAGTGATGTTATTTCGTGACCAAATCTACGTCAATATTATTATTGTGCACTAGAGGTTAATCTTCAGTGTCGGTGGCATAGCGGTTAGGACGCTCGCCGACTATGCACATGGTCCAGGGTTCGATCCCCGGCCACAGACGCACTCCTTTACCTCGCTAAGCCAGAAATAATGCTGGTAAAGAGGGAAGGTTGGGTATGAGGATAGCAACTCCATCCTGTGAAAATAAACACCGCGACAGAAACTGGCTTGAAGCCCTATGTTCCACTGGGGAACGTGAAGGAAGGACAAGGACAGGGGTCAATCTTCAGAAAGCATAAAATTCAAAACAAAGCAAGAACAACAGTGAAGTGGTTTGTTCAGAATCACTTTTATCCGACTAGCAAACAGTACTGATTCAAGTGTGTGTGTGTGTGCGACTTCCAACTACTCATTTCAATCAATAGTACACATCATGATGACATTTTGCTTATTTTCGTGATTTCCGTTTATGGTATTAACTAAATCGCTTATTGTGATTTAAGTACCTTTTTCGTTTCTAAAGGTAACCATGCTGAATTATTACATGGATGTAAATGACGAGTTTAAATATGTATTTTTCCTTCATATTCATATTCTCCTACTATTAAAGTAGGAGATACCACCTAACCCAATGGGTTTAGTTAGTCTGCTGGTATAATAGAGAAGATTTATAGCTCATGTGAATATGTTTCCTGAGATAAGTGGTCTAATGGTGAAGCTCTCATTTTCTATCTATACAATATCTTCAGCTGAGACTTCCATTAGAAGCGAACTTAGCTCAATTCTACATGAATGATGTAATTGTACCTCCTGACAACCTTTGTTGTTACTGGCTACTCATTTGTATCAGTATTGATCGTTTCCATTGACTCAAAATTTGACTTTATCAATCAAATGGCCTATTCTTCATTAGCTGATAAATTTGATCGATAACAGTGCGTCTGTTAATCGTTGGTTCGTTTTAGACCAGGCTTCTTGGAATTCCCTGATATTTTCGGCGTTTTCACTGTTTAAAGTTGCTACATTTTCCCGGTCAGACTGCCGTCCATAATTGTCTACATGCATCGATATGAAAGAATGCATGTGGTGGATTCGGAGTCAGAGAGGATATCCACTTTGACTAGTTTAGTACTTATCACAATTCATGCAGTTCATTTAGTGGATAGCATTGTGCGTCGGTGGCACAGCGGCTAGGACTCTCGCCGACCATGCATATGGTCCAGGGTTCGATTCCCCGCCAAAGCACACCTGATATCAATTGGTCGGCCTGCGAAAATTCGGGCTACCGATATCACATGCTGAAAATTCCATACTTGTACCAAAAATACAGTGTGTAATCAAGCTATAAACAAAATAAATCTTGTCATCTTTTGCTGTCAGGTCTTTTTGGGTCTGCATAGTATTTAAATGAAGCGATTGTATTCATTTATGTGACATATCTATACTAAGTGTATTTAAGTATTCTAGCTGTTATTTCAGAAATATTCTTTATATATGGTAGAATGAATTTTCTAGTAGTTTCAGAGGGTCGTTTTTCGCGAGTAGTTTGATTCCAGTTTAGACATACTGAAGTTTGCGCTGAAGATGTTGTCTAGAAAGACAATGAAAACTTCTCAGTTAAACGCTCCATTCCATCTATAAAACTACTGACACTATACAACATAAGGCTAGATCATTCAAATACTCACCGAACACGCATGTGGTTTTTGGTTCGATCCCCGGCCGATGGACTCCTTCACCTCACTAAGCTAGTAATACGACAGATAAGGAGAGAAGGTTGGGCATGAGGCTAGTAACCCCATCCCGTAAAAATGAATGAACACCATTGCTACCGAAACTTTAAGCCACTAGCATGGAGCCCTATATTCCACTGGGAACGTACAGGAATGCTAAGGTCATTCAAATACATGAGAATAAATCTGTCCAAATCCCTGCTCACTCATAGTCTTATACATATGGATGGTTTAGCAGAATTACTTTATACTCATCGCGGAGACTTAAACGAGTTTTTCTGGATATTCGTTTTCATATAGTGAATTTTGAATTTTCCTCCTTTCATCTTCCAGAAGAGTCAATTGCATAGATTTTTTAAAAAAGAAACATCAGTATACTGATGAGATTTCTCCGGTTTGCAGTAGGAACAAACGACCTGAAATGAGTGTATTGGCCAACCCGAGACTTCTTCCTGAAAATACCCCCACAAAATACTGCTATCTAGCCTTCTAGTTATCAGGACATCAAAAGATGATGAAATATTATTTTCCTCTTTTTCATATGTGGATTCAACTTGTGGGTGAGCCATATTTAAATTTTCAAGAAAGACCTCAGTATTGATTTTATTCTTATGCAAGATATGAGTATTGTTAATATATCTACGGTAGAACGAGAGTTCGCTGATTGCATTTTAACTAGACGATTCTCTAATTTTACCGTAAATATATCAGTTGAAAGAGGATCTATGAGGAGCCCATTGTTAAGCCCTCCAGTCGGAGATACAATACCGTCGTTCTTCCGGGGAATTTAATATTGCTCAGGCACAAATTGAGTTCACATATGAAACAGAGAAAGATGTCCTACTAACTAGAAGGCCAGATAACAGTATTATATGAGGTATTTCCGGGAATGTGCATCGATGACACAACGGTACAATGCTCATTTAATACTCCTGTGGTCCGGGGTTCGATCCCCAACCGGTGACGCACTTCTTTACCTCGCTAAGCCAGTAATAATAAGACTGGTAAAGAGGGAAGGTTGGGCATGAGGCTAGCAACCCGATTCTGTAAAAAACGCCAAGTCACCGAAATTTCATAGCTCTAGTTGGAAGCCTTATGTTCCACCGGTAACGCAAAGGAATAAAACAATAAAATTTTCCGGAAGAAGTCATGGGTTGATCAATACATATTCATTTCAGATTGTTTGTTCCTAATGCATTCAAGAGAAATCTCATCATTACTCTGATGCTTCGTGTTCCAAATATTTTACACTATCAATCCTATGAGGGCTAAGAACAAATGCTTACTCTAAAGTCAGTCAGATTTTATCTATTTTCATTCAACTTGAGGACATTGTTTATTACGCAATTCATGGAATATAACAATTTAGCTTATGACTACAATACGCATATGATAGTCATCTGATCATAATCTGTTTTGACGCACTTTTCAGCCTTAATGACCTTCACTATCAAGGACAATAATATTTCAGTCAAAATATAGTTTGCTTATGCAATTTAAGAACTCGTTGTGTGTGTGTGTGTGTCTATTTTCACTTGTGTCTTGTGTGTTGCAAAATTTACAATGACGCAGACATATTTTATTTCGTATGACCTTGAAATGAATACATGGACATACGCTTAATTACAACACATGTGTACTACCATCTGTGTTCAACATTTTGTTGTATTCAACTGTCCGATTTCGATTGTTTTTAAACCTACCTTTCATAATCATTATTATCATCATCACCATCATCAAAATGTTGTTTGTGTCTGTAATTCAGTGAGTTTCTTTTCTTTTTTCTCTCAGCTGAATATATTCATTAAAAATCAAAACATTTATGAAAATATATACCTTTGTATTAATCGTTGAATATAAATTAACTTGCCTCTCACAATAATATTGTATGTGTGTGTTTTGATTGGATGTAAAGTAATGCTACGCTGCGTATTTCTATTGGTTAAAAATTCAGACAAGGGGGTAGAGAGTATTTGAGTATTATTGGTGGAATCATTTATATCACCTTGTTTTGTTACCTTGATAAAATGTCGGATAATATTAGGAAATTGTATTTTTCGACCACATAGGGATGGAAAACAGATGCATTCTCATGTAAATATGAAGTTTGATGTTATGAGGCCAGGCTGGTTGGATAGAAATAAAAATTAAGGTTTTATCCAGATTAGGAAACGCTTAAAAAACTATGCTTGAGACATTTTCACTGAAAAACAGTCAACTAGTTAGCAAATGACTATGATGTAAAAGGGTTTTTGTTAGCTACGATGGTTTATGGGTCAATTTATAGCATGCTAACTACAAAATAGTAGAATATCTGTTAATTCTTCTTAGTATTGAAATTACTTTCTTGAAAGTTATACTTAGAATTCACTTCTCAGCCTGCAAATTATTATTTCAGGGAGAAATTACACTAGTTTCCTTTAAATAGCGAAATTATTCAAGTCCCAATATGTCATCTACTTGATAACATATAAGGCAACCAAGAAAGCAAGCTCTCTAAGCTGAGTCAAATGACATCTATTACTGGTGAGCTCTGCTCAAAGCGAACGACGCGGTCGTCGCTCTAGTAAGCAGTACTGGTTGATGTGAGGGGTAGTCGTCTATTCATACCAGTTATTCTTTAGAATATAACGCCATGTAGTACGTAAAATACTAAGCGTGTGACCATTTTAAAGCATAATAACAAAGAAAAATGAATTTTAAGAATCTATTAATGTTTAGTATACACTAATCGTTAGGATATTTTCTTCTCTCCTGAAAAATAAGTGATTCAGGATCATTTTTTTGTATTCCTTTTGCGTTCCGAGTGGAACATAGAGCTTCACTTTTGAGCTCTGAAGCCTAAATAACAGTGGTGTTTAATGAATAGAACTTGCAGAACAGGAAAGTAAGACCTATGTTCAACATTTATTAGTTTTGAATGACGACGAATAGGGAGAGGGTGTATAACAAAACACTCCTTTGTATAGAAATAAGGAAGTCTATGGTTTGAATCACTAATTGCCTTGGTTTATTTTATAGTACAGTTACATTTGTGCTGTAGTGTATCGATGGTTAGAAGTGGTAGAATGATTGCCAGTCACGAGAGAGAGAGGTCTGCATCCGATTCCAGGCCTATACGCTCATTTTACCAGCCAGCAGTAAGCTCGAGAAAGGGAGAAGGTTAGGGGTGAGGTTAGCAACCCCTCGCAATAAAAACAACACCGTCATCAGTGGGACTTCAGAGCTTGTAGTTTGAAGCTCTGTGTTCCACTTGGAAAGCAAGGAACCAAAAATACCTGTTTCACTGCTAGTGTAACTTACCTTTTTTTTAAAATCTTTTTTACGAGTTGATCATGGATTGATATCAGATAGAGAACCATTGAAAGCCAGCATGGAGTACTGGACAGCTGTTTGATCCGAGTTTGGGAATAATCTCTAGTATGTACACACTGCCAGAGTTCGAACCCAGGACCTTCCGGTTACAAGTCAAGCTGGCTCGTATACCATTCAACCACTGGGACCCGATTCAGTGGCCAGTGCATGAATTCTAACTTCTACCAATTGATGATTTAGTGCGACTGGCACCAACCAGTGTCGTCGGTGCGACAACCATCCTCACACTTGACATCTGGATGGACTTCACTGGTCATGACTTCTCATTAGAACTCCGAGAAACTCTGTCCTGTAGCAAGTCACTAGCGCACATCAGATTAATTTTCTATAGTTTGGTTTGTAAGGATTAGTTTTATTTTTTTACGAGTCGATCACGGATGAAACAGCTGTCCAGCACACACACTCTCTCTCTGGTTTTCAATGGTTCTCTAACTGATAACAATCTGTGATAAACTCGTAAGAAAACAAAACTAATCCTTACAAACCAACTATAGGAAAAACCTTTTTTTATGCCAGACATTTACAACCTTAAACTGTTGTTGTAATTTATATATATATATCATTAATTTTGTGATGCAGTTTTGCAATCCATATTTCTAAGTGTTCTTTTATTTGAATGGATTTTCCTCTGTTTATGTGTTTATACAAACAACAGTTTAATTTTAGATTACAATCTAAGATTCATTACAGTTATACGCTGATTTGTCTATATAAGCACTGTTATCTGAATATATACAATGAGAGTAGCACCAGTAACAATAGTGATATTAATAACTATTACCCAGAAGTCTGATTCATGGTGATCTCATTGATTTTGGGATAAATCTCTTCAAGAAGTAACATCATTTAAAGAAACAATTAAAGAGGGGAACACTGCATAGGTGTTTTTTTTTATCCTAGCGTAGGACTCTTCAACAGTGAACTGTCACGAATTCAACAAGGGTTGGACCTAGAACTGTCAAATTATTAGACAGACATATTACAACTTATTCACTGGGTTGGGATCTAACTGCATATGATTTCTAGCTGTGTAAATTAAATTAACAGAAACTCAAAATTCATAGGAAATACTTCACTTTCTGTGTAACTGGGAGATGGTTCTCATTTGTTGAACACAATTAAACATTCATACTGGACATATTTCAGTGCTAAGGAAGAATATTGCAATCTTGAAGACGTTGAAGTTTCTTCATCAGGGGACTAAGTGTCAATCTTTGTATATTTAAACAAGGCTATTGAGGTATTACAAAAAAGTGTGATAATTGTAAGGTAGATTTCGTACCAAATCGAAATCAGCAGTTAGAGAATCATTGAAAACACTGGGGTACTGGACTGTTGTTTCGTCTTAGTTTGTGACTCTTCACTGGTGCGCACCTCTAACTCCACCAGTGGTAAAACACAGGACCTTTAAGCTGCAAGGCAAACACGTCTACCTTTCAGCCACTAGGATAGTATCCAATGTCTTAATGAGTGCTAAACTCCTACAATTCGCAATATAGCACTATCGCCATACACTGTCGGCTTGGCAGATGTCATCATTCATGAAATCTTATTAGCACTCTAGGAAATCGATTCCACAGTCAGTACCATCAGCCCCAACGGGTTGATCTCTGACGAAATCTCAGCACGAATACAGGGGCTCGTTTCGCATTTGCCAGTTTACGCCGACTCTGGCGTAGACGAGATGTTCGACTATCGACCAAAGGGTGGGTGTACTGCTCATCAGTCCGCTCCGTCCTCCTTTATGGTTGTGAGACCTGGCCACTGAGAGTGGAAGACATGAAAACATTAGCTGTCTTTGACCATAGATGCCTGCGCTCTATTTCCCGTGTAAAGTGGCATAATAAGGTGAGCAACATTGAGGTAAGGCCTCGGTCGAGTGCTAGGTAAACAGGGGAAATCAATCGACGAAGTCGTGAAGCTACATCGACTGAGATGGTTAGGACATGTGTTACGTATGGCAAGCCATCGCCTCCCTCGACGAGCAATGTTAGCGGATATAGGGTCAGGCTGGAAAAAAGCTAGCGGAGGTCAAACAAAAACTTGGCTTCACCAGTCAATGAAATCCACAACAGTTGGTCTAAGCCACGTAGGAAGGTGTAGACTGGCTTCCTGGTTGGGGTCCTCGGGACGATAAAAATCTATGGTTGGAAACAATTGGTGACATGGCTCAAAATCGTTCTCAGTGGCGCAGGTGCATCCACTCCCTGTGACTTATGATCTCCAATGAAACTGTTTTGTTTTTCTTTATTACTCCTTTGTCTCACACATCTGCTCACTGTTTCTATTATGCTTTTCTTGTACTTTCTTCTCTTGCTTCGCGTGCTACACGGAGTGTGGCGACTTGAACTTCCGCACATTTGTGCAAAGTTCTATGTCGAAAACAGACAGACAGACAGACAGTCAGTTACTAAGGAAAAAATGGATTAAATTATTTGTTGGACAGTTTACAGATCAAGTATTTAATCATACTGATGTGTGTCAGTTAGATGACATAAATCCCAGATATGTGTTTCTTCTCAAACTTGCAGATCCACCTTATTTACTAACAGATAAACTCTGTTACAGAATTTCATCATGAGCTGACATCGGTTAGAGAACCATTTGAAAACCTGCAGGGAGTACTGGACAGCAGTCTCGTCCCAGTTTGAGACTCTTCATCAGTATACACCCACCGGGGTTCGAACCCTGTATTCATGTAACCAAATACTCATATCGAAAATGTACAGATACAGTTATATAAGTCTATCACAATCACTTTTCATTGATTCAGCTTCAGACAAATGAGTTAATCTTGTGTTTAAGTATTTACTGTTAGTATTTTTTAGTTAATGGTAACTAGCATTGGAATTCAGGATGTTCATATCAAGAGAGATCGAGCATTTGGGGTTCAACATAATAAATCATCGCAAAATGAAAATTAATCTAAAAACAGATAACAACTGATATCCATTACATAAGAAGTGGCTGTCATGACCAAAACTTTGGAGTTCGAAACGATGGATAACAGGGTTCCAGTCTCAATGCAAATGCAGATATATATCTAGCTGACGAGTAGCAAATAGGGGATGAAATGTTCATCTTAGACTTCTTCACTGATAGTCACCATCAACTAAAATAACATCATGCTAATCCTCAGAAATCGTCGAATCCTCCGTTATGGGGACTAATATGTCGACAAAGATTGATTATTTCAGCGCAACATATGCTTTCAGTGGTGTTCGTGTCTAGTAGAGAGTAGAATATACAGTTTGCAATGCCACTATTTTATTCTCTCATATTTAAGCGTATTCAACTGTGTTCCATACTACTTTAATATGCTTATTTTATTGCCATCTTCACTGTATTTCCTCTTACATGGATATTAGAGATGTCAAGGCATACATGCCACAGTTATGTTGCTTTCTAATATAATTTTTAATTGAATTAACCAGTTTGTTACCCTTGTATTCTTTGATTGGAGACTAGTTAGTAGCTAGTTTAGTGTGTCTAGTCCTTTATTTGGTGTAGACTGAATTCCATCTCAATATATGGCCAGCATCCTAGATGGCTTCCTATCACGATGCACTTTGAATTGTTGATATTAGTAGTAGCGTCGGTGATTGCAGCACTGTGTGACACGAGTTCGGATCGGATCTCAGAAGAGGAATGAAGAGTTCCTTCACAGCTGCAGATAAACCTTGCTAACTGTTGAGTGCCAACTAGCACGAAACCTAGATCGAGCAAGGCTTTCTCTGGCTGACTGCCTCCAACCACTGTTACTACTATTTTAGTAAGATAATTTTTATTTTCATTACGAAGTGAACGAATCTTCTTTTATTTTCTTCCAAGTGGTTTTTATGCTACTACTGGTTGAATTAACTGAACTGACCGCTAAAGTTACTCGATAAAACAAGAGGGACAGTATCTTTGAATATGAAACTGTGTGTGTGTGTCTGAGTTTGTGGAAATCTGATAAATTTTAATTGAGACCTCAACACAAATTGGCATGAATTAGAGAACCATGGAAAACTTAGGGATAAATACTAAACGGAAAGCTATTTCGTCCGAATCTCAGACTCTTTAAATATTAGACATTATGAAAGAATTTTTAAAATGCATCAAGCTATGCACTACTGATTAGTCGATATGGGTGGTTGGATACTGACTAAATTAGTCAGTGGTATTTGCTAGTCTACGTCGAAGTAATATAAACACCAGATATCCATTTCATTCTTTTGAGGCCTAGCTCATCAACAGTGTACCCTCTTTGAGTCAACTCAGAAACAACTGAATCAGTTGAAACCACCTTGTGGCTACTGATAAGATTTATCAGTAGTATATAAAGAGACGCGTCGATGGCACAGCGGTTAGGACGCTCGCCGACCATGCACATGGTCCGGGGTTCGATCCCCGGCCGCCGACTCACTCCTCTACCTCGCTAAGCCAGAAATAATCCTGGTAAAGAGGAAAGATTGGGCATGGGCTGGTAACCCCATCCTGTAAAACTAAACCCTGCTACAGAAACTTCAAGACACTAGCTGGAAGCCCTATGTTCCACTGGGGAATGTGAAGGAAAAATATATATAAAGACACGTTCATCGGCGTAAAAACACCAAATAGCAGGGAGATACATTTGATTTGAGAGAAGGCAAATGATACTGTGTTGTGGAGATACATCGAAGAAGTGAAAGGAACATAGTGAAACACAACATGAAGTTCAGAAGTACCACAACACGAAGATCTGTGCAAATGATGCATTGAAGATAAGGTATACATAATTTCACTAAACGTTCCTTTACTATTTCTTCGCCTTCTACAATTTCAGCCTGGCTAATTACGTGAGTTGACTGGGTAATACATGAATGAATCTTTGTAATAATTTATAAATATTATGAAACTGAGTATTTTGTTTACTTTACTGTGATTATTTTCCTTTCTTTCTTTCTTTCTTTCTTTTTATTTATAGAAATTTTTTATTCGTAGTTCTAAAGGAGAGAATTTCAGTAAATACACATGTACAAAATCGAATACATGTGAAATTAATAAAGATACTCGTACACACTGTCAACGTTGTCGTTATCAAAAGTGTATACAATTGGGAATGGTATTACCGGGTAAGTGAATTTTAACCAGAAAAAAAAATTGGATCAATAATTATGATCGCCTTTATTTTTATTTATTTCTTGAGAAATAAACAAACAACGGCAGTTTTCAAGAGTACACATGTGTTCTCTTGATCATTTTCTTCAAAATGAGAAGAATAAAAGTTTGTAGTGAAAATGTACGCACTTTATTTTGAGGCTTCTCTTCAACTGCACACAATTTTAAAAAAATATGCATAGCATTAGTGAAACAAGAACATAAGTGACGGTTGCAGAGTTGTTTATTTCGCCTGGTGATGTACATTGATGGCAAAGTACAAAAAGGTTATTTGTATTCCTCTTCTTTAGTCTTCCTTTCATGCCTTCTATGTTGTTTTATAATAATCTTCATTCCTCCTCCATGTAGGTTAATCCATCGCTGCGATATATATAAGATTCTTGCAGGATACATCACAGATCCCTTGGGTTTCGAGTGGAACATAAGGCTTCAACTAAACATCTCCACTTTGTTCTATTTTTTGCCCTCCTCTTTAGCTGGGTCTACGATTACCCATAATATGTCATCGCTTCTTCACACTGTCTCCTCCATGCCACCCTAGGACGACTCACTCGTCGCTTCACATTTAAATTTCACTCGAGGGCTTGATGCACAATATCATACGACGGTTTCCTCAATGCATGCCCGATCCACCTCCATTTTCTCCCACATATTTATTGAGCAATCGGCCCTTGGTTGGTTTGTTCCCACAGTTTCTTGTTACTAATTCTTTCTGGCGTTTGTAGTTCAGCAGTAGAAAGCTAGTGAACCATGGTCGTGGTTCGGGACTCGGATCCTTGCAGACGTACTCCTTTATCTCGGCTAAGATGGTAGTAGGGACAGTAAATAGGGAGGCTGGGCATGAGGCTGGCAACCTCATCCTGTGAAGATAAATATTACTGCTACTAAAAATTCAAAACTCTAGCTTGAAGCCTTATGCTCCACTGGGAACGTAAAAGAATAAAAGAAAAATAACAACAAATTAATTTAGTTTCATAATGTTCATTGGTTAATCCCTGCAAATCTATATGAACCTAAGTGAATTTAAATGCATACAGTTTTCAAGGATTGATTTGTAGGGATTTGATTGATTGGTTACAGGATTTCATCATGAGCTGACATCGTTTAGAGAATCATTGGAAAACCACCTGGCAGTACTGGACGCCAGTTTCGTCCTAGTTTGGGACTATTCAGCAGTACGCACCCACACCATGGGGTTCGAACCCAGGACCTTCTGGTTACAAGGCTAGCGAGCTAGTAGACCATTGAGCCACTGGGACCCGATCCAATGGTCCTTGAATTCTAACTTCTGCCAATTCACGACATAGCGCGACCACTTCGCAATGTCTTCTTCGATGAGTTACTGCCTCATCTTCAACCTGCTGTATCCTACTGGTCACGGCTTCCCACTAGAACCCCAGGTTAACTACCTGAATAGGCCAGTCACTAGTGAGCATCAGATTAATTTTCAAGTATTGGTTTTGTAGGGATTTCGTTTGATTGCATGGAGGATTTCATCATGCGCTGACATAAGTTAGAGAACCACTGGAAAACCTGAAGGGAGTACTGGACAGCTGTTTCGTCCTAGTTTGGGACTCTTCAGCAGTACGCACCCACACCATGGGGTTCAAACCCAGGACCTTCTGGTTGCAAGGCTAGTGAGCTCGTAGACCATTGAGCCACTGGGACCCTATCCAATGGCCCAATTCACGACTTAGCGCGACCCCTAGCCAATGTCTTCGGCGAGTATTTGTCTTTACACTCGACCTGCTGCACCCTACTGGTCACGACTTCTCACTTATACTTATTTACTCACTTTATTTTATCACCTTACTCAAGGTGCATATTCTTAGATATTGAAAGCCAACTAGAAGAACACCTTAATTTATTTAATCTCAGTAATTCACTTCTTAGGATTCCTGAATAAGGTCAGAGTTGATCAGAAAGTAAATTCTTTCTAATGATTAGAACTTTTATTATTCAATGCTGAATTCAATGTAACACACATACATACTCACAGTACAATAGTATCTTGGACTATCATTTTGGATTTTCTGGTAACATTTACAAAATAGTAGAGAATTTCGCTTAAACCTACTGTATCAGTAAATTAATTGACTTGTAAATTGCATTGTGTATTCAGTATTCTTTAAACCTCTCCTTTCTGTTCTGTAGTATATCCACAGAATGTAGTAATAGTGAGTGTAGTACTACTGGTTGAGAAATGAGGGCAGTTGTATGTTCACACTGTATTAACATAGATTTTTAGTAGATGAGTATTGATTGTGTGAGAATCTTTCAGATCGACAGGCTTCTGTGTCGATGCAATGAGTGAAGACTACAGATGATGTGATGAAAATCTAAGCTTCCATAAGTTTCGAAACATAAGCGTCTGAATTTATTAGTTTGCTGCTCTGTATCAACTGAGTTATGGGATAAATTTTCTGTAATCGTCACACTTAATTCTTAACTGTCCGATGAATGAATGATGCATAATTTTCAAGGGTTAATTTGTAAGGATTTGATTGGCTTGACGTTTAACCATGGATTAATGTCAGTTTTGGACTCACTAGTGACTGAATGCAGGATGAAGTTGCCTAAGCTTCTAGTGAGAAGCTGTGATCAGTAGGGTACACCAGGTCAGGTGTGAAGACAAATATCCACCTATTACGTTAGATAGCGGTGTAGTTACATATCACTAATTGACAGGAGTTAAAATTCATGGACCATCCGATTCTGTCCTAGCGGCTGAGTGGTGAACGAGCTCGTCTCATAACCAGAAGATCCGCGGTCATGGCTGAGTACTACTGAAGATTTACAAACTAACACAAAACAGGTTCCTAGTGCTCCCCTGTTTTCAATAGTTCTCTAACTGATCTTAATCCGCGATCAAACTTGATGTATAACTGTCCTCTTACCACCACGATAACTATTCAGCTAAATCTTTTCTTGTCAATTCTAGTCATTGGATGGGGGATTTCATCATGAGCTGATATCATTTAGAGAACCACTGGAAAACCTGTAGGGAGTACTAGATAGCTGTTTCGTCCTAGTTTGGGACTCTTCATCAGCACCCACTGCCAGGATTAGAACCCAGGATCTCCTGGTTACAAGGCCAGTGATCTCGTAGACCACTGAGCCACTGGAACCCTATCCAATGGCTAGTCCATGAATTCTAACTTCTTTGAATTCACGACGTAGCGCAACCGTTTCGCAATGTCTCATCTTCAACCTGTGCCAACTGAAATCCCCCATCAAACTAAATCCCTACAAAACAAAATACTTGAAAATTCAAGTCATATTGAATCAAGAAAGAAGCAAGTTTTTAATTGACAGTTAGGTTGACATGACAGTTTACTACTAATATAATCTGTGTTAAATGCAGTGAAATGATAGTCGGTTTGTCAGTCTGGCGTCGTAGTTTAGTTCGTAGACCACTGGAGTAGTAATTCAGAATTCCAACAGTTCTAACCGTATTGCGACATGGATTTCTGTTTCACTTTCAGTCATAATGCACTACATTAATGTTAGGTGGTAGCTGAAAGCAGTCAGTAAGCTGCGCTCTATGTATCAATTCAGTTGACATTTGCAAAAATATTAAAAAAAACGAAAAGCCTTACTGACACGTAGTAACACTCACGAAATTTCTTAGATGGTTGTTTTTTTCCCGCCTTGATTATTTCCAAGTAAAATAAACAAAACAAAACAAAATTCAAAGTATTTTCTACAATTCTGATCATAATGCACGTAGAGAAAAAAAAATGTCACTTTCCATTTACAATTCAATGAATGATTATAACCTATGACAAATAAATGATACACAGTATCTATCTATCTATCTATATACATACAGAAGACACCTTATAATTTATATAAGGCTGTAGATCTGACTACTCGCCACAGAGATTTTTAATTATGGCTCTGTGGCTCGTCTATTCATTCCATACAGTACACTATAAAACAAAGAGAAATAAAGAAAGAAAGGCTAATCTCTTTAATTCACATTAATCATTTCATTAAAACGTGATTATTTATCAAGTAAGTCAGAGTAAATCATGTCATGTCATGAATAAATATAACTGTATTTTATTTCCCTTTAATATAATAATAACAATAGTAATAGTAATTATTATTATTATCATCACTAACTATCCACCGTCACCTTTGTTCTTCCCTGCCTCCCTCCACACCCGTCTCCCTCTTTCTCTTGGTTTAACTTTCACTAAACACCGACCGCATTAAGAATTTTCCAAAGTGAATAGTGAGGAACTTTCATTATCTATTCTATTAATGGTTACAATGTATGTATACCGTTGACTGTAGCGGTGGTGATGATAGTTAATAGATGCGAGGGAAAACGTGATCTCTAAGACATTATTTATAGTAGTGCACACTTTTATGCTTTTGGTCTTTCCCAGTCTCTTCGTCCGCATAAACACACACATGCGGGGATGCATCTACAGGCATGGATCAGTATTCATTGGGAAATTTATTAGTAATAATAATAATAATAACAATAACGATAATAGAACAAAAACAATTTCACGTCACCCATCTCCCCTGTATTTCTACTCTTTATAACGGTAGGAGACAGGAGACTAGGTAATGAATGTGATATCTCTGTGTATAGGGAAATTTTGTACGATTTGTATGAAAATCGTCATTTGCATAGATCTTCCGTGTTGTGCTACTTCTTCCCTTCCTTTGTATTACCTCTCTTTGTCTTCTTTTCGTGTTTCCCATGTTTTGCCACAACGCAGAATTATTTGTTCTCTTTGATGTCAAATCTACCTCTCCACTATATTATATAATTTTATACTACTGACAAATCGTATCAGTAGCACATGTCATGCCTTCAGTTTATACAATTTCTTTTCAATAGATTAGATCAGAAATTATTTACGAATCAAGCTTTTGTTAATTTTTATACATATTAGTTTATAAACTGTGGGTAGTTGATGTAGACTTCGTGACAAACCCACATTGATTAGCTGAACAACCAGTACTGTACTGTACTGTACTGTACAAGCGGCTTTTTCTACGTTGAACATAAACCGAATTCATTTAGAGAACCATTAATAATCAGGTGGCATTGAACAAAGTCTCGAACAAGGATAAAACAGCTATCTGGTACTCCGTAGTTTTCAGTGGTTCTCTAACTGAAGTCAGTTCTTGATCAAACTTGAAATCAATTAGATCTGCGCAAAGTGACACTTAAAAATGATTCTTTCTAGTTTGCGACTGTTTTACAGTATCTGCACATGACCCTATGGAAGATTGTACTAGGAACTGTAGACCTTCAAGGCATTCAGACTAAATTTAATCAAATACACATTTTCGTAATAGACTTCCCAAGCTTTTAATAGGAAGTTATAACTGACGGGTTCATACTAACAGAGTTTAAGAACATTTACTCATGGACAGAGTAGCTATATTTCTAACTGACAGAAGATAGGAATAATTATATACTCCTAGAATTCAACATAACGGCTCGGTGTAACGTAACTGTAGTAACACTAAATGGTTCAAACTTCTATATATTGTGAGGTTGGGAGAGGGAGAGTACTGCCAAGGAATTCTGAAACAAAAGCATCAATTCGTGAAGCAGTCTAACTTTAAATAAATAAATAAATCCACTCCACACAAGTCCAAAATACACATTTTCTGTCATTCTGTGATAGTTTATTTATTTTAAAATATTAAGCATCCTGAACATTGAATATCTGTTAATTGTACAGATTCATCAAAGTCGTGACTATCTCTAGTCTTGTTGTTTGACTCCAACTACTTAAACATCATTTCAAAGTGTACCATAATGGAGAGTCATTCAGCTCGGTAATCACACTGTAAGCTTCACTGGTAGCATTCACTCAGTATCAGCATTAAGGACTCAACACATGACATTGCTTGATCAGTCAAAGAAATCATTTAGATTATTTATTAGTGTATGAATTAAGATGTCCCTCTGGGACAAGGCAGTGGGAAAACTCTATTTTTTTTTAAGTAGTTGATCAGATGGTCTAATCTAATTTAATCTAGTCACTGTAATCTAATGTGATGACGTCACTGCTGAAGTTCAGGTGAGACCTAGTTATCGATTCGCCTTCAACCAAAGGCGTCTATATTCTCAGCCTGGCACTCTATCAAGTAGTCTGCAAGACCCAGTCATTCATTAGGTCTTCGGTTTGCCTCATAAACTTATGGTAGTCTGATCAGTTATTTGAATTGGACTCAGATTGACATTTTCTGGAGTTTATCCGGGAAAAATCTTTAATGTGAACCTTATATATAATCATTCTTGTATTACTGAACTCAGCTTATTAAATGCTGGTGGGTGATTACTGAAGACAAAGTTCAAAACAACAGTCTCCAAATTACTAGTCCGATGGTCTATCTATCTATCTGTCTAGGCAATGAGAACTAGCTGCGATCATTACTGGTGGTGCCTATCTGTCATGTCAATGAATGATACATAAATGTCCATTTTTCAACATATCATCTACTGAACTACGTCTAATCTGGTCAGTTGAAATCACAGTAAGTTAGGCAGGGAGGAGTATGTTGTTCGAAGCTTGACACCTCCAATCACTACCCATCACATCAGCTGGGCAGTGGACAGATCCAAAGCCGTCCTAGATAGTCTGACCATTAGTGATTACATATTCTTAACATTAGCTGATAAATATTTCTGAAAACATCTATCCATGTTTACTCACTTTTTTTTACTTTCATATTGTAGGAGCTGCTGTGTTTCCGGTTACTGATATATCAGAAATACCATGTCGTGTTTGTGGAGCAAAATCATCAGGTTTTCATTTTGGTGCAATAACATGCGAAGGCTGTAAGGTAATATACAATGAAAATATTTTTACACCTTCACAATGAGTGTTATTATTATAATATGATATTTATTGATGAATACTGCATAATCTAAGCATGACCATTTACCATTTTGACAATCTAGGTTTTCATTTGTTTGTTGGCACTCAATGAAAAGGGCATATACTACTAAAAATCAATAAGTTGCTGGGAGAAGCAGTAAAGAAAGACAGAGGTGATGAAGATATCTACTCAGCAATAACAAGCACCAATTAACGTCAACAAGAGAAGTCTAAAAGAAGTCACCTTTTTCGCCTAACTGATCTAAGCGGCATCATTCCAACTGCAGATAGGCGACATGAATGAGCATGTCAAAGTCAGGGAGGATCGGATTGGGAAAGTAAGAAAGGCCGTTGTCATTAACAAATCATTGTGGAAATCTGCTGTACTCAGCATAAGGAAGTCGATTCGGATTTTCAACACTAATGTGAAGTTATTACTTTTACGTGGTTCAGAGACTTGGCTTGTTAACGAAAGCATTCCCAAAAAGCTACTGCAGACGTTCATTAAAAGCTACCTTTGATCAATACTGAAGATCAGATGACCAGGAAGTAAGAATTTACAGCAAGGAACTCTGGTTAGGAACCTGCAAGGAACATGCTACCCAGAGGATATGGAGAATTAGGATTGGACACACACTGAGAAGACCGTTGAGTGACATGACACGCCAGGTCCACGAGTGGAAGTTGATCAGGAAGGGGTGAGTTGGGCATTCGAGTATGATATGCAAGAAATCACGGAAAGAGGAAATTGAAGCTTACAGTAAATCGTAGAGCCAGTTAGAAAAGTCTGCAGAGAACAGAGTGGAATGCAGATGTGTTGTTGAAGTCTCATGTTCCACTAGGAACCTATGGGAATAATAATAACCGAAAATTTGACTGACGGAATTCAGTCTGCAACAAACAAAGGACTAGACACGCTTCACTAATTACTAACTAGTTTCCAGCCAAAGAGTAATATTAATAATAATACTTCCATATTAGTTTGATTATTAAATGTATCACACAGTGAAACAGTATTGTATACTGGATGACGTTTCGAACACAATTTATTGTTCATAATCATATCAATTTTTGTCACACGACTTCGAGATTTGATTTTTATAGTTTTCTCTGTCTTCTCCTATTTGTTGTATGGGCAGTAGAATTTTCCATATATCTGGGACAGGTGTTGAATCATTCCTATTACATGTATTTGCAGTTGATTCGATAAACAAAGCTTCTGTTATCAATCTCTCCCTATACCCTGTGACATTAGATTTTAAAACTGTCATCCTATCCCATCCTATTGTATGGTTGTGTGTAACTGCATGTAGTGTTATAGCTGAACTACTCTCTAGATTTCTTATCTTATTCGGGTCAACCAATCTAGATTTAGCTAGGTTTTTATGTTCGGCTAGTCTGACTGCCCCTGTTCTACTAGTTTGACCTATGTATTTGACCTCACAATCATTGCAGGGTATTAGATAAACTAAATTGTTTTGTTTTAATGGCTCTACAGGATCCTTTAACTGACAAAGCTTGTTTCTAATTGAGTTTGTGGGTTTGAATGCCACTTTTACACATATATTAATAATAATACACTGGGATATTTCAATCATTTTGGTGTACAGCATGCATATGGTAATATTAAGAATAAGTAATAAAAACAGCTTCATTGCAGACAATATGTTGACACATAATTAGGTATTCTTAGAGCATTCATTTTGCAGAATATTTAATCTTCGTACAGAATCTTGGAGTAAGTTAGTTTGTTTTATGCCTTCACGTTCCCAGTGGAACATAGGGAGGGCAGTGTTTATTTTTACAGGATGGGTTTGCTAGCCTCATGCCCAACCTTCCCTCTTTACCAGTCTTATTACTCGCTTAGAGAGGTGAAGGAGTGCGTTGGCGGTCGGGGATCGAGCCCCGGACCATGTGCATGGTCAGCGAGCGTCCTAACCGCTGTGCCACCGGCGAACCAAGAGTAAGACAGTACTCTACAGTATATCGTATGGCGTTATGCTGATCCGTGTGAGGCAGCATCCAATCCTTTACGACATTTCCCCTTCATTCTCTTTGAGAAGTACTCATCATTGCACTGACAGCTAATCTTCAAGTTCATGTAGAGCACCAAAGATATAACTGGTTGATTAGAAAACAATAAGAAATGGAGAACATAGATCAGATCCACAATTTGAAATTTACACCGCTGGTTAGCTCGACCCAGATGGGCGAAACGACCATCTGGTGTTTTGGCTAGCAGGCACTACTGATTGATACGGATGGTATAAAACTACTCATCTCAATCAACCAGTAGTATTTAGTTGTATGCAAATGGAGAGCAGTTTATACATCATATAGGATGGAAATTTAGACAGCCCAGTAATTGAGGCAGGCTGCTTGACTTGCCATACTACCAAAAATTAATTATTTAGTTAATAGTCCTAACAGAAATTATCATTTGATTTCTCATGGATTATAAGAAATTTAAGTCTACGATCATACCATCATGGCGTCTGATAAGTTTCCATTTTATAAACTTAATACTATTTACTTTTTCAGTAGTAAAGTTCATTCAATAGAAATATTGACAAATTTCACCAATAAAATGCTTGTGAAGTGTATTAGATGATTAGAGGCAGTTGGCGGAAAGCCCTGAACCTGGGTGCCGTGCTTGTTGACCCTCACCAGGAAGGCTTATCTTCAGCTTTGTAGAAAATCATGTCGCCTTTGAGATTTGAACCCTCGAAACCCAGAGCTGCACTTGGAAACATTGCCACTGGGCTATTCAAGTCCTTGATTGACCTCCTGTGGGACTGTAATGGATACTTTGATCAGTCAGTGACTAATGCCATAGGTTTAGTCCTTGGGTTGGTGCAGACTAAATTCTATCAGTAGATCAATTCAGTGTGCACTGCAATGACTGGTTACCTAGCTATAATGACCACATTGTAAAGAATTCAGTCTACACCAAAGATGGGACTAAACACATTACATCATTCACTGAAGAGTGTCCAGTCATAAATTATAGAAGGATACTTGTAAAAGCGGCAAACTGAAAATCTCACGCTTAATATTTTAGTTAATATAAATTCTGTTGAATCACATTTCTTTTTTTTTTACAAGTAAAATTGGTACTGTTTTCTGTTTGAAATTTAAATGGAGTGAAAGTTTACCATCTAGTTGTTCATACCGTCGTAATTAACTGTTATTAGCACTTCAACGATGAGTAAATACCATTTTTGGAAGAATGGTAATTTTTTAAAATTGATATCGTTTAAGTAAACATCGAGAATCAAGAAGCGTTTAATAGCTTCCGGAGAGTCAAAGTCAAGACTGTCGATTTAAGCATCTCTGGTAAGTTATAATTCACTGAGTTAGAAGCTGGTGATTTAAGATTAAAACTTATAACAATTTACAGTCCAGTAGCGACCAATATTGAGATGGATTTCCTAAAATCCACCAGCAGGATCCACTAATTTCGGTAATGAGGACAAGTAATCATTGATGACACAGGATAATGGTGGCGCTATATTGACAGAATCATTAAGCCATTGGGTTCATACATAGTAGCTGAAGAGCAACATGTTTATTGTATAGTCTGAAGACTTTGAGATACACTCCTGTTGTGGTTTTGGTTGCACACTGTTTCCCAATACTGTTTAGTTTTAAATGACAGCCTTAGACGACGTCAATCCATGTTAACTCAAATCTAAAATCAATCAAATCTCCATAAAGCCAACAATTTAAATATTAGTCCCATAAACTGAACTGCCTTAGTGTTTTTCATACTGTTTTTGAGCAGGCTAGATGAAAGTCAACTATGTATAGCTGATAACTGCTGGTTTTGAAAAGTGTACATTTATTAGAGCAGCTTATGCATTTTATAAATTAAAGACATTTTAGTAACTGGATAACGATACGAAAGTACTGATTTTCCTGTGATATGTATTGTTTTAATTAATGAACACCAATTTTGTGTAATGGTGTCTCAAGTCTGAGCATGGACTGATATCATTTAGAGAAACATTGAAAACTAGGGAGTACTAGAGATCCATCTCGTCCTAGCTTGGTACTCTTTAGCAGTACGCACCTGCGACCCCACCAAGGATCGAACCAAAATACCTTCTGGTTATGAGACCAAGCTTGTTGAACACTAAGTCACTTAGGTAGGAATTCAATGACCCGTAGTTTCTAACTTCTGTCAACTAGCGATATATAGCACACTCGCCATCCAGTGTGGTCTGCGAGTATGCTGTTTTAGGTGATTGTCTGTATTTCTAAACTTTTTATTCTAACTACAGCTCTCTTAAAAGTGCTTCAGTTATCATTGCTACAGTGAGTTTGAATTACACTCCAAAAGGTAAAATTGTTTATTTCACACCTGAGTTACACAAGGTCGTGTTCGAAATATATTGATTATTGGTTTTTATTAAAATAGAGTGGTGATTAAGACAACAACAAAAATAATGGTGATTTGCCAGTGCTGAAGATATTGATAAAAACCAACTGCTGCTAACATAATTACTATAGAAGACAATACATTTCCAAGGTACACTTTATGAATTCGAAGAAAACTTATCATAAACCAGATGTCGAAAAAATTAATATTCATCCTTATTTCTACTGTGCCTTTACATATTTCTATACACTGTCTAGTAATATAACGACAGAAATGATTGTACTACCGTTTTTCAGATGTTTAATCTAACCTGAAAATAAATCTATGAACCTTCATAATTTAGTTATCTTCTTTCATCTTTTTTTTATACATAAAAAAGGGTTTCTTTCGAAGAACAATCAATGAGCGAGAAAGTCAACGTTATACATGTAGAAATGGAGGTAATTGTGCTGTTACCGGTGCTACAAGAAATAACTGCAAAAGTTGTAGATATCGTCGATGTTTAGCTGTGGGAATGTCAAAAGATGGTAAGATAGCATACAAAAATAACTATTGAATAATTATTTCATGCTATTGCTATACATGTTCATTACTCAATTATTTAATTAGTTTCAAGTTAGGCCATAGACTGACATCAGGTAGAGGACCATTGGAAACCAAGTGGGTCCCCAAGGTTGGCTGTGAGGCCAAATACACGTTAATGACACTGTATCGAGGTGGTGCTATAATATTAATAGTGATAACTGTAATAATAAAGCTTTATTTCAGACATTATGCACAGGCGTTTTCAGGGTACTTAGCTCCAGAACACTTCCTCTTCTTACAGGATTTACATGTCATATGACATAGTGTTGTTGCATATGAAGGGAGAACCAATTATGTACATTCTTCTTTATTTTCTTGAAGGATTGAGCAGCTTTCTATTGAAAGCTAATTCAATATGTGCACGAGTATATGTAGTGATCCTTTGATATAATTACATAATTAAAACAATAATAAATGCTAAAGAGTTTAGGTACTTTGATGGATAGAAACTTTGGTAACTCAGTGACTGAAGCAGGCCGCCGTAAAAATCGCGAGTCGATAGAAGTTAAAACTCATGGACCAGACTGGCCTGGCAACCTGAAGGTCCCTGGTTCGATCTTTGGTGGTGACGGGGTCATGGGTGTATACTCATGAAGAGTCCCAAACACTTTGCGCAAAATTTGAAAGATTAAACAAACTCTAAACTGTGAATTGTACCTTTAGAAAAAAAATATTTAGCGCCTAAAACTTCAAAAAGGAAGTGAATTGTTTGAAATTCTCCATTAGTAAAGTAATTGTGTCTACTGATTCATGTGGAATTCTAAAATCTGAATTCGTTTTGAAGCTGTAGTGCTAAAGGTTTTTCCCCAAAAGTAAAATGAATACCGCACAATTAAAAAAAGGAAGAAAAGTCCAACTGAAAGAGTACGGTAACACTGGAAACATCCACCTCAGTTACGAATCTTTACTTTTTCATAATCATTTTGTATTCATCCTTGCAATTTAAAATAGCATTTCCTGATATAATATTCAACATTATTGAATTGAATTTTTGATTTTCCCGTCGATTGATTGGACCGAAGTGCTCAGTCTCAGGTTGACATGTCGGCTTCTTGTGCAGATGCTTCGACGATGTCTGGGGATTTGATTTGTATACAATTGGTGGATGGTGGCTAGCAGTGGAATCCAGGATGGCGTTTGAAATTATGGGCACTGGGTTCGAGCCTCCGTGGGAACATCATCACTCACTGAGAAATGCAGGTACATCCAGATGACGAGTCCCAAATAGGACGAAATGTGCATCCTTGATTCCACTGCTAGCCACCATCCACCAATTGTATATAATATTCGACAGTTTAAAGACCTTTCTTGAGTAATTCGTATGAAGTACTCTATAGACTTCTGAATACGTAATAAGAGTTACTATCGTCTTCACCCGCCTATCCATTAGTAAATCTTCCTCGTGTGGTAACTGAATCTCGTCACCATGTAAAGATTTCCACAAATATCTGAATTTATATTGATTTGTAACTGGGTTAGTGGCAGAAGGGTAACCTGATTTGTATGTGTGTGTGTGTAGTCCTTAGTACAGGTGATGACTGAATTCTGTCGGTCAGGATTTCAATGTGGTCGCCAATTTAAGAGACTGGCTTAGTGTAGATTGGGTTCCAACCACCTAACTTTAAATACCCGAAGTACATAGGTGGTGAGAGCTGTCTGATAGCCAAAATTGTAGCCAACAATTTACGTCAGTGTTTAGGTCCCAAATCTTGGCCATGAGAAAAAACAAGAACAAAGCATAACTTTGATGAACTCAACAACCAGTCACAGCAGACTTTCAGTGGGCGGGTACGACTCGCATATATGTGGTCTGACCTTCAAAGAAACGGCCACAATGAGATGTCAGATAACCTTCAGCAAGTTAAAAGCCAATCAGAAGGGGTTGCCTCTCTGCTAACCATAACAAATAATAATGTACATAAAAATTTATCAACATCTGTTGAATTTCTCAATAAACGACCTGTTGCCTGGCCCTTGTCTTCTGTCGTTATATATATGTGCATATGGTCAAATGATGTCATATAACCGAAAGAATTTAGAAACTGAAACAACCTCCATGCGTTAGTATGTTCATCGTATATCGTAAACTATTATTAATTCTCTGTAAAACTGCATTAACACATAACAGAAAAACTTGTGGAGAAAGTAATGAAGACTAACTTAAGAAAATTTGAATATCCAGTATACAGATATTAGTAGTTGCATATATTTTATAAAAACCAAATCTGTAATTTCTGCATTTAAAATTATTATGCTATGAAAGAAAAATCTTTTTCATATGAAACATTTTTTTTGTAGGTAGGTAAACTCTTCATCTTGTGTGTGTGTGTGTGTGTTAACCTTTACAATAAATTTTAGGCAGTCGTATTGGTCGTCAACCAAATGCTATAAAACATCGTTGTGCTGTTGAAATCGAACAAATTAGATCAGCTATATCTAATTCAGGCATACATTTAAAACAGCATTCAATGTCCAATTGTTCAACAGTATCAAATTATAATTTTTTATCACCTACACCATCATTAAATAATTTATCACATCAATTAATTCAAACAGATCCATTGAACCAGTCACAATATAAGATTGATAATCACAGGGAAATGGTCAATTCAAGTCACAAGTATTGTTTAAATAAATCAATTCCGCCAATTTCTTCTCATGTCACACATTTAAATACGTTTTCATATCAACCAACAGTAACAGCATCAGAAATGAATATTAATCTATGCCATATGCAACAAGGCAATAAATCGTGTCAAGTAATTGATGATATTAAAGAAATAACAACAACAACAATAAGCTCTACATCAAGTCAAACAATATCTCATCCGTATAACAACATAAGTGAACAACAATTCTATGAGAATAAATATCAAACTAGTCAGAATAATGAAATATTCAATTCTACACCATTATCAACATTGTCTAAAGGTGCTACAGGTGATTGTGATGGGATGATACCAGTAGCCACCCAATCAGATGCTGTTACATGTTTAAATAAACAAAAAGAATTCAATGAATTAATCCATAATGATTATTCATCAATTGGTTTAATAAATTTATCCAGAGCAGCACAATTTTATAGTCAACACGAGAAAGACTTACAAATACAATATGAGAATAATTTAAAAACTCATTCTCCTTTATATAAAGATAATTTAATAAAGTCAAAAAGAAATAACTCTGGTCCTGCTACTACGACTGGTACTATTAACCACAACATTGACAGTAGTGACCATGATAATGAATACAGAAAATCAATAAAAGATAAAGAGGATAATGAACATTTGCCTTATGAAAATATACAAGTGAAAAAAGAATTTAGCCAGTGGAATGATAATATAGCGATAACACCAACACCAACCAATGAGGCACAGTCACCAATTAAACAAACAACAATGAATTGGAATATTGAACAAGGTGAAGTATTGAATTCAGTGGTTCAATCTAATTCAAAACAGATTATACCTTATTTAATGAAGGTAAATCCTAATTTAACAATAAATGAAGACAGTTATCTTCATGATTGTGATAAATTAAATGAAAATTTTACTTTAAAACAAATAAAAGTTGATGAAACAACAACAAAAATATCATCACCAACATCACTGTTTATAGGAAATGATTCATCATCTAAACAAAATCATTCATCATTTCCTTCAACATTGAAATTAGACTGTTGTTTAAACTCTAATCAGTTGCAAAATTTAAATTTAATACATGAGAATAAACTTAACGGTTCAAAAACATGTGGACAGCCTAATCCATTCCAATTCATAGAGATAGATAGTGCACAAATAATGCCTATAAATCATGTAAATAAATATCTGGATTCATCAAATATTAATCGGTATAATCTTAATGGTAATAATGAAAACACAGAAAGTGACAACTGTTCAGCTAATTTTTATCGAGAGTGTGGTGGAATGTGTCCTCTTTCTACAAACGAATTACTAGATAATATGAATAACCTAAATAATAGCAATAATATTAATTCAATAAATCGAGATCAATTTGACTCCTCATCATTAAACTATTTTAAATGCAAAAATTTTAATATACCACAGTCACTTATTTCCTCAGGTAGTCATTATCTTGCCCCGTCGAAAGCATTTTTAGATCGATATACATCTTCTTCAATCAAGTCAAAACCAAAAAATTCTGAACGGAATCATAATAGCACTGATGCTGATGATAATCATCAAAACATGCCAAAATTCCATCAATTTAACTTAGCTACTAATAAAAATATGAGTAGTATGAATTCATCTGTAGAAAATCTAAACCTGGCTAAATTAAATCAAGTCAACGGTGACGCAATTGATAATAACAATAATCATCAAATTATAAATAATAATAATAATAAGCACAATAGGGAAATAATCATGTCAGATATATCATCACAATGGAGTGATGATACAAATTTACACAAGAAGGTAATTACTTCAGATGAAAAAATCAGTGTTTTTTCCACTAAAATGATAAGAAAATAACGTTTTTTTGTAGATTGAACAGTCGGATATGTAAAACTATTCAAGTCATAATATTATTATTATTTTTTATCATTAAGTGAAGTTAAGAATAAGAACAGAAAGTTAGCGCAACACAGACAGATTGTGAACAATTAAAAATTCATTCATACTAACTAAAAGCACTTGTTGGCTAACTTGGAATGTAAAAGCTATAAAGAGTTTATTCGATTGGTTACAGGATTTCATCATTAGCTGACATCAGTTAGAGAACCATTGGAAAACCTGCAGGGAGTAATGGACAGCTGTTTCTTCAGCCTAGTTTGGGACTTTTCATCAATACGCACCCACCGACAGGGTTCGAACCCAGGACCTCCCGGTTACAAGGCGAGCTCGTAGACCATTAAGCCACTGGGACCCTATCCAATAGCCAGTCCATGAATTCCAGCTTCTGTCAATTCACGACATAGCGCGACCGCTAGTCAATGTCTTAGGAGAGTATTTGTCCTCAACTTCGACCTGCTGCACCCTACTGATCACGACTTCCTACTTGAACCCCAGGTGACCACCTACCTGAATAGGGCCAGTTGCTAGTGAATGTCTCATTGATATTCAAGTACTGGTTTGTAGGGATTTGACCAATTGGTTACAGGATTTTATTCAGTGTTACCCTCCATACTACTACAGCAGTTGGTCAAAATATTTTTGTAGTTCGAACGACTCAGCTATATAAGATGAATCAATCGGGATACACTGATAATGAGATCAACCAAAAATAACAGGAAAGGTTACTAACTGTTAGGGTTATCTATGTCTAGCTAACGAATTTTGTTGGCTGATTCGTGTGATTATCAAACTATTCATAACAGTCACTAGTATATACTTTATAGCTCTGTTCAGCATTATTCAGTTATATATACAATACAATAACAAATAAACTATAATGACTACAGATTTCCGTTGCCTAGCAGATAACTGTGCATGAATTAATTTCTGTCCAGTTGAAAAAAGGCTAACACAAATTAGTAACACATTTAACTTGAAACAACGATTGTATTTTCATAGAAATTGCGATTTGCAGATCACACGGTCCGAGATCACAATATGTGATCTGCTTGATATCATAAATGAAAATCAACACAGTAAGCATAAATGCATAATGCTACATACTACTGACTGATTGAAATGAGTAGTTTTATACTACTGACATCAACCAGTAGTGCTTGCTAGTCAGTTAGGTAGAGGTGATTTAAATACTGGGTGGTGGTTTCGTTCGTTTTGGGCTGAGCCTATAAGAAGTACACCAGACAATTCAATGGTAGGCTGATCTCCAGCCATGGGTTCCACTCCGAACCAACACACTCCTAAATATCGCCTATCTGCTAGTAAACCCGGAAAAGAGAGGAGGCTAGGAGTGAGGTCAGTCACTCCATTACGTGAAAACAACACCACCGCCACTACTGGAACTTCAGAGCTTGAAGCCAGATATTTCACCTGGAACTCAACAGAATGTAAGTATATATATAATATGGATTTGGCTATACGTAAGTTTTTTTGTTGTTAATGCACTTTAACAATTGGATTTACTCCTATACAGAATATTTGTCAAAGTTACAATTGGAGACAGGTGTCCATAGTCAACGAGGTGTTCAATAATGCGACTCAGTTTTTCATCAGAGAAGCTAGTTTACGTTTAGGAATACTTGTGAAGCTGTAGTAATCTACGCTTTGTTTTACATATATTCTGGAAACACATGACTATCGGAATTAGGTTTTCGAGATAGTAATAATATCTTTATTCTGGACAGTATTTATAAAATGTACGGAATTTTCTGAGAAGTTAATTGCATAACATTTTCCCTTCGCACACATATCTTCAAGTGAAATATTAATTGATAGTATTCCTGTGACACAATAGTCTCTGAACTGAAGCATAAACCATTCCATTATGATACATCTTCTTTGTTTCCTTCAAGAAATCTATGATATCTAGTTGGAAGCCAATTGTAAGATGTTCCGAAGTACATTTTGAGACTCAAGGAAATAACTGAAGTACAGTTATCTCATGTATTGGATCTAACACGTTGTCATCCACAATCAGACATTTCCTCAAGTTTAATAGGAACTTGCGAAACAGAAGCTTGTAAACATGTTAGTAAATACACACAAGATTAGATAATACCATTGTGACAACAGAAGACAAGGGCCAGGCAACAGATCGTTTACTGAGAAACTGAACAGACATTTATAAACTTTTATGTACATTATTATTCGTTATCGTTAGCAGAGAAGCAGCCTTTTCTGATTGGTTGTTTCCCTGTTGAAGATTATTCTCTCATTTCTCTGTGACCGTTTACTTGACAGTCTGGTCATATATCTGCGAATCGTATTTACACACATTAAGTCTGTTGTGACTGGTTGTTGAGTTCATCAAGGTTGACCCCGATTCGGGACGTAAACATTGATGTAAATTGTTTTCTACAATTTTGGCTAACAGACAGCTCTCATCATACCATTAGAGGTAATGTCTCAATGGAATTAAAACATATCGAAGGAGAGAAAATATATGCAATAGAGAGATGGAATTTTTTGGTAGCCCAAGTTTTAAGCCGGCCGCCATAACCATCTCCCCTCTTGAAAAAAAGTTCTATCATTTCTTTTTCTTCTTTTTTTTAGCGAGCAAATACTTCTAAAGATTTAAAAGTCTACATGATAAATAAAACAATGTCAACTGATCATCCAGCTGAGTCGTCAATACTACCATCAAACATCATAACCCAAGACAGAGCTAACTTTCATTCCTATTCAAATCATAAAGATGTATATACATTTGATATAGAAATCGACAGAGTAAAGAAGCCTAGAAGAAAGTGTAGACAGGCGAGTGATAGTAGTAGTAGTGGCAACAGCAGTAGTATACTTGAATCCCCATTAGTTATCACTGATAATCAACTGAACACTTATGAAGACAATAACAGGATTAATAATAATAATAATATAGAGGCATCTGATGGCCTACACTCCGAATCAATCAGTTCATGCAATAAACAAACTGAACAAAGTCAACATCCACGATTATTAAGTCTGCTGGAGAAAAATGATTTAGACATAGAATTAATGGAACAATTGAAATCAACAAATCATTATACTATGTTGAATAGAGGAGGTTTACATACCTGCTTAGAAGAATTTCCAATATCAAATATAAATTCAAGCAAGTTATGCTATTCATCATATGAATCACCAGCTACTTTTTATAGTATTATTTGTAATAATGAATATAGCACAGCTATGAATAGTGTTGCAAGTAATAATAATAATAATATAAATACTACAAATGTAAATAAAACTCTACCCTTTTCAGCACCAACACCGATATCATCATCATCATCATCCGCCTCATCCTCATCGTCGTCAGTGTCACAGTTGATTCCAACAGTTAAAAAAGACACTTTCAATACATCAGCTTATCTTAATTTTTACATAGATAATAAGTACACTATGGATGATAATGATGATAGCACAATCAACAAATCTGATGATTTATATTTTGGACAAAATTTATTTGATAGTCAAAATTCACAATTTTATATTCAATGTTCAACTGATATTTCAAATGAATACAATGATACTGTTCATTATTTAACGGGATCGAATAATAATAATAACAGTAATAACAATAGTCGATTTATACAAAATAATAAATTCCTACAGCATATTAAACATGCTGCCAATCAACTGCTTCATTGTAGATGCAGAGTAAGCTTTAATTTAAAACTGTTTAGTTCTTCTTTAAAATAGGATATCTCATTCTTCGTCTTAATATTATTTGATTGCATGGAGGATTTCATCATGAGTTGATATCAGTTAGAGAACCACTTTAACCACTGTTTCGTCCTAGTTTGGGACTTTTCAGCTCACTAGCGACTGGCCGTATTCAGGCAGTTAACCTGGGGTTCTAGTGGGAAGCCGTGACCAGTAGGCTACAGCAGACTGAAGATGAGGCGGTAACTCATTGAAGAAGACATTCCGAAGTGGTCGCGCTATGTCGTGAATTGGCAGAAGTTAGAATTCAAGGACCATTGAGTGGGATCCCAGTGGCTCAATGGTATACTAGCTTGCTCGCCTTGTAACGACTAGGTCCTGGGTTCGAGCCCCGTGATGTGGGTGCGTACTGATGAACAGTCCCGAACTAGGACGAAACAACTGTCCAGTACTCCCAGGTTTTCCGGTGTTTCTCTAAGTGATGTCAACTCACGATGAAATCCTCCAACCAATCAAACAAAATTCTCTACAAAACCAATACTTGAAAATTAATATTATTTATCTCTTGAGCTAAAATAGAAAAATACGCCTTTCAGTTGCACATTTCCGTTGTACTCCTCTTTCTGCCATCACTTCCAAATGACTTCATGATTCCCCATAAGCTTCCATCCACCCCATTCACGTGGTCCCCTCCATGCAATCTCCAGACTCACGGTCAACCTTTCTGTTGTCATTAGAGTTCCACTCGATGGTATGCCTGAGTTACGATGTCACTTGACTATCCATCTCTGTTTCCTTCTGAATATTTGTTGGGCAACGGGTTCTTGGCTGATTTGTTGTGTCTTCCAGAGTTCCTTGTTGCTTAGCCTTTTCCCATTGCTAATGGAAATTCAAAGCACAGAAAAAAAGTGTACTACTAATGATTTATTAAGTAATACAATAAGTAAAGAAGTCTCTGGACGGTGGGTGGAATAAACTTGATTCTGTAATATATGTACATAAATTCAGAAGTCATCTTAAGGTATGTGGTTTATATGTGGGTTCGTTATGATGAGGAGTCCTAAACTAGAACGAAACAGCTGTCCAGTACTCCCAAGTTTTCCACTGGTTCTCTAAATGATATCAGCTCATGATGAAATCCTCTAACCAATTAAACAAAATTCTCTACAAAACAATTACTTGTATGTGGTTTAATAAATCAGAGCTTAACAGGAAACAGAAGTAAAGAATAAATAAAAATGGTTTTTCGCGAAAATAGACTGAATGAATGTTTTACAATATAGCCGTTGAAATAAAAGTTATCATTGCTGCTATCTCAGGAAAAATTGGATAGTTATTTCTTCCTGATGTGAGACTGATCACCAGTACTTTTATCGCCCAACCTAAGGCGTTCAAACCTCTTGGATAGCAAGTTAGAACTGTGACAATCAGTCGGAATCTGATGGTCTGTGATCTGACATACCACTATTTATTGCTATCACCATTCAACATAATCTATGAGTAAATGTCTTCATAACCAAGCTGGTGAATTCTTATAGTTACAGATTCCTATGTAAAATCTTGTGGATATGAAATGAGCTGATATTAATTCACCGATGACACTGAATGCCAGAGTTACTTTATTTCCTGTAAGCCGAATTTATAAATCATTAGTCATTAGATTATTCTTGCCCATTATTTGCCTCAGAGTTAAAGATATGTCTTGATGGCAAGTACCAATAAAATAGGAGACCTAGTTCTAGACCTTCCTATCGACCTGTTTCGAGACGCATAAAAACACTTATTATCTTTGTTAATGATTCACTGATCTAATTTATTAGTTAGGACTAAAGGCAGAAGTCACCTCTTTCACTTATATCTGACCTAAGCAGTATCGTTTCAACTATAGGCAGGATAGATGAGGAATTCAGATGCAGGCAGAATCGGGAAAGCAACATGAATGTTCATTACTCTGAAGTCAGTTGAGGAAATCTGTTGTACTGAATAAGAAAAAAAAGTTGCGGATTTTCAATACTAATGTGGAGTCAGTGTCTCTGTATGTTTCGAAGAATTGACACGTGAGTCACCAAAAGCATTTCTAACACTCTGTTACAGACTTTAATTAACACCTGGTTTATTCAATAGTAAAGATCAGATGGTAGGTTAGAAAGGATGAGCAGCGAAAAACTGCGAAAGCTAGTAAATCAACCAAGAGCATACTACCCAACAAATATGCAGAAGCGAATAGAGATGGACTGGGTATACACTGAGAAGACCATTGAGTGACATCATGCTCTAGGCACTCGAGTGGGACCCGAATGAGAAGCGATGAGTTGGGCGTCTGAGGGGGGTATAAAGTAATTCATGTGAGCAGGAGGAGATGAAAGCTAAAGGTTAGTCGTGAAGCCAGCTGAAAGTGATGGCAGTTCGTTGAGTGGAATGACCATGAGCTGCCGAAGTCCTATGCTCCACTCAGAACTCAAAGAAATAATAAGAGAGGATTACTGTTCTAATAAAAATATCTTTATTCTGGACAGTATTTATAAAATGTACAAAATTTTCAGAGGAGTTTATTGCATGATATTTTCTCTTCGTACACATCTTCAAGTAAAGTATTAACTGACAGTATATCCATTCCATTATGTGATATATCTACTTTATGTCCTTCAAGAAATCCACGAAATCTAGTTGGAAGCCAATTGTAAGATGTTCCAAAGTACATTTTGGGACCCAAGGAAATAACTAAAGAACACTTACCTCATGTATTAGATGGAACACATTGCCATCCACAATCAGGCCTTTTCTCAAGTTTAGTAGGAACTTACGAAGCAGGAGCTTGTAAACATGCTAGTAAATACACACAAGATTAGATAATACCATTGTGACAACAGAAGACAAGGGCCAGGCAACAGATCGTTTACTGAGAAAATGAATAGATATTTATAGACTTTTATGTACATTATTATTCGTTATTGTTAGCAGAGAAGCAATGTCTTCTGATTGGTTGTTTTCCTGTTGAAGGTTATTCTGTCATCTGTTTGGGGCTGTTTATTAGAAAGCCCGGTCATATATCTGCGAATCGTATTTGCGTTGATTGGTCGGTGAGTTCATCAAGGTTAAGCTTTGTTATGGTTTTTCTCATGACCCGGATGTGGGACGCAAATTGTTGTCTACAATTTTGGCTAACAGACAGCTCTCACCACACCATTAGAGGTCATATCTTAATGGATTAAAACAAACCGAAGGAGAGAAAATATATGCAATAGAGAGATGGAAGGTTTTGGTAGCCAAAGATTTAAGCAGGTCACTAGTCATTATATAATAGTTTAAGAACGATCATTATTATGAAGATATTAATGTATCTAGTAATTAGCATTATTATTTATTTCATTAGTGTGGATTCCCAGTGGAACACGGGGCTTCAAGTCTGAGCTCTGAAGTTTCAGTAGCAGTGGTGTTAACTTCTACGTGGTGGGGTTACCAGTCCCACTTTCAGCCTACTCTGTTTGCCAGGCTTACTACCCGCTAAGCAAGGGTTTAGGAGTGTGCCGGTCGGGGTTCGAACCCTGAACCACGTGCATAGTTGTGGACCATTCCACCTCCGAACCACTGACGCAACCAACATAATATTACCACATGTTACAGTTTAGTTAACTTGGTATACACAAAACTCCATTATGGATACATAAAGTATATTTTGAGCAAAGTGATTTCTGTTAGCTATATTTATTAGCTGAAGACTAATTGATACTATCCAATCAGCAAAAGACTGCAGGAACTCTGGCAGGATTTGAAATTAGGACAGACTGGTTAAAAGCCACTGGGTCAAATCTATGCAAAATTACCCCATGAGAATCGCTATACAAGAAAACTTTATTATATTACTATTGAAAGGTTGATTTCAGTAGTGATATTTTGAATTCATATACAGCTTTGTTTATATATATATGTATATTTCGATTTCTTTCCCATTCTATTAATATAGATATCACAAAATTTCAACTTGACAACACATGAAACTAAACAAAGCGTTGACATTCTCTGGTTAAATATGATGAAATATTTTGAAAATCATATTTATGAAATTATACATTTTGCCCAATCAATTCCATGTTTTCGTCAGCTTTCGGAATTCGATGCGAAAGTATTACTACAACAAAGCATTTATCCAATTATATTAATTCAACTATCTCAGGATTTTAATATTAAAACAAAAGAATATACTTATTTTGCCTTAAATAATGATAATGAAACAAATTTCAGTCAATTGTCAATATTAAAAATTTTAATTGAACAAATTCATATAACAGAAAAACTTCTGGAACCATTAGAATTAAATGAAACAGAAATAGGTTTATTGTGTTGTATGGAATTATTTCAAGCAGGTAAGATGATATTCAATTCTTACTTATGTATCTTTTCCGATGACAACACCTGGTGGTTGTGCTAAAATCACACATGAATTGGTAGAAGCTAAAACTCAGAGGTCATTGAATCACAACCTCGTAGCTGAATGGTCTACAAGCTTTCACTGCAAAAGGAAGGTCCTGCTTTTCGAACTCCAGTGGGTGTCTACTGATGAAGAGTCCCAAACTAGGATGAGATAGTTATCCAGTTCTTTTATTCCCTTACCTTCCAAGTGGAACATAGGACTTCGAAGTACAGACTTGGGGTTTCGGTGGCAGTGGTGTTTATTTTTACCGGATGAAGTTGCTAGCCTCATGCTCAGCCTTCCCGCTTTACCAGTCTTATTACTGGCTTAGCGAGGTACAGGAGTGCGTCGGCCGAACCCCGGACCACCCTCGTGGTTGGCGAGCTTTCTACCGCTGTGCCACCGACGTAAACAATTAACCAGTACTCCATGATTTTCAAGGGTTCTTTCCTACTGTCTGAGGTTATAGTAATTTGTGTGTATCAAAAAACACCACTAGTCACAAAACAGTTGAAAATCCAGCAATGAACCCATGTGTCAAGTAACTTACCCTAACAGCTTATGATTTATCTTTTGTGCAAGTACCTACTAGTCTCTCACAAACTGTAAGAAGTTCGAAGTAAATGGAATTGAACCCCTACATGTTAATTATGAGAACCTGGGATTGATTCTGAATGAGATTGTGGGTGCACAAACACTAATCACTCCTAATACCAGAAAGAAGTACTTCTCTGGTGGCTGTTTGTTTTCAGTGGACTTTTTAAAGCCGAAACTGATTTACAATGTAAAGTACTATGAAGTTTATCCGCTCCCTGTAAATCTTTTAACTAACTTTTCTAATTAATAAATGCGCTAAAAACATTTTTCTCAACTATGAAATGTAAACGGTTACATTTTGTCACTATTAGGATTTAGAAAGAGATATAAGATAGGCATGGAGAATTCATGCAGATCACTTTTTTTAATTCTATTATTATTATCGCTCCCTTGGGTTCCTAGTGGAACATAGGGCTTCAACTGATCGTCTCCACTTGCCGCTTCCGTTTTCCTTCTGCTGTACTTTTCGCCTGCATCCATGTTAGTCCATATTCTTTCAACTCCTCACACGATCTCCTCCATGTCACCCTTGGACGTCCCACACGCCGCTTCCCTTTCGGGTTCCACTCGAGGGCTTGACGCGCGATGTCACCCAGCGGTCTCCTCAGCGAGTGTCCGATCCATCTCCACTTTCTCCTGCATATTTGTTGGGCGATTGGTTCTTGCTTTGTTTGTTCCCATAATTCCTTGTTGGTGATTCTTTCCGGCCATCTGATCTTCAGTATAGAGCGAAGACAGTTGTTAATAAAGGTCTGCAGCCTTTTGGAAATATTCTTTGTGACCCGCCCAAGTTTCTGATCCGTATAGAAGAACTGACTGACTTTACGTTTGTATTGAAAATCCGAATTTTGTTGGTGATGCTGAGTGACGAAGATTTCCAGATTGATTTCAGGTTGATGAATGTGTTTCTCGCCTTCCCGATTCTCGCTCGATTTGACATCCTCGTCCGTTCCTCCTGTAGTTGAGACAATGCTCCCTAGATAAGTGAATGAAGTAACCTCTTTCAAATCCCTCCCGTTGATGGTGATTGGTGCTGGATGTTGCTGTTGGTTGGTTGGTTATTTTCATAACCTCCGTCTTGTCTATGTTCACCTGGAGTCCTGTCTTCACTCCTGCTTCTTCGACCAGTTTGTCGGTTTTCGCTTGTAAGTCTTCGATTTGTGTGTGACATCAAACATAAATCATCCACGCGCGAAATCCAGGTCTTCTAGGTTCTTCACGTCGGTCCAGGATATCCCTGTCTTCTCGTTTCCCACTGTCTGACGCATAATCCAGTCAGTCCACCACAATTAGGAATATCATTGGTGATAATAAGCACCCTTGTCTGACTCCTGTGTTTACTCCAAACGCCTCGCTGAGTTTTCCGTTGTGGATCACTTGACATGTGCCGTTGTCGTACAGCTGTTGAATAAGGTTGATGAATATTTGGGGTACGCCATAGTACTCGAGTAATTTCCAAATTACTTCACGATCAACGCTGTCGAAGGCCTTCTCAAAGTCTATAAAGTTGAGGTAGAGGTTTGATTGCCATTCCATGCTTTGTTCTGTGATGATGATGCGTAGAGTTGCAATTTGGTCAGTACATGATTTGCCTTTCCTGAATCCAGCTTGTTCTGGTCGGAGTTCTGTCTCCAGTGCGTCCTTTAATCTCTCCAGGATGATGCGACTCAGGATTTTACTTGGCGTCGATAGGAGCATGATTCCTCGCCAGTTCTTGCAGAGTCCTAAGTCGCCCTTCTTTGGTAGTTTCACGAGGTAACCTTTCCTCCAGTCAGTAGGCACCTTTCCCTCCTTCCAGACCTTTTGCAATAATGGAGTCAGCATGTCTGCTGTCGTCTCTGGGTCGCTTTCAGTGCTTCAGGGGTTATTCCATCTGGTCCGGCTGTTTTTCCAGCTTTCAGAAGTTTGATTGCGTTCAAGACTTCAGCTCTCGTTGGAGGATTGGTGTCAACTTGCAGTTGTGTGCGCGCTGTTGTTGGTATTTCTGGACGGGTTGCAGGTGATGGTCGGTTCAAGAGTCCTTTGAAGTGATCCGCCCATTGTTTAATCTGTTTTTCTTCCTTGGTAATGGGTTCCCTTGGCTGTCTTTTATAGGTTTCGCTTGTGTTGATCTCTTCCCGGATAGAGATTTGGTTATCTGATATAGTGTCCTCAGGTCCCTTTTGCCTGCTGCCTTCTCAGCTTCAGTGGCAGGTTGTCGTAGAATCGTCTTTTGTCCTTCCTAGCACTCTTCTTCACTTCTTTGTCCAGTGCTGTGTAAGTTGAGCTCAGCGTCTCCTTCTCCTGTCCGTCCTTGCATTGAATCATTTTCTCTTTCACCATTCTCCTCTCTTCTATTAATTTCCAAGTGTCCGTTGAGAGCCATTCCTTGTCTTGTCTCTTCTTTCTTCCTAGAACCGTTGAACACGTTTCGTTGAGAATCGCCTTCAGAGACTTCCAATGTTCTTCCACGCATGATTCTTCAGTGATGTCGCGTAGTGTTTCCTGCTTTGCTCTGACAGTTGCAGTGAAAGTGTCTTTTGTGGTTGTGTCCTTCAGTTTGAGTGTTGAACTTGCATTGTGGCCTATCCCCAGCTATCCTCGAGGCTTTTAGTTTCACCTTGAAAGTCCCTTGTACTAGATAGTGGTCTGAACCCACATCTGCTCCTCTCCTTGACCTTGTGTCCAGTAGGCTCCGTCTCCACTTTCTTGAAATTGAGATGAAGTCTATTTGATTCTTGGTGTTTCCATCTGGTGAAATCCATGTCGTCTTGTGTATATCCTTGTGTTTGAACACACTACCACCAATCACCAAATCATTGAAGGCGCAGAAGTCTGAGAAGAGTTCACCATTGTCGTTCATTTCGCCGAGGGCCTCACGACCCATGGTGAGTTCTCTTCCTGTGTTGTCTCCTCCCAGCTTCGCATTCATGTCGCCCATCAGGATTTTGATATCGCCATTTGGGACGTTGTCCATTATTGCTTGTAGTTGTCTGTAGAACGCCTCCTTCTTCTCTTGTTCTGAGACGTTTGTAGGCGCATAGCATTGAATGACTGTAACTTTCCTTCCTTTTGAGTTGAACCTGGCTGTCATTATCCTGGAGGAGATTGGTTCCCACTGCATGAGAGCTTTGGTTGCTGTTGGTGACATCATGATGGCCACTCCCTCGGTGTGCTCGTGGTTGTCCTCTGGGTGGCCGGAATAGATTACTGTCTCTCCAGTAGGTAGTTGGCACCTTCCAGTTCCGTTCCATTCCTCTGCTTTCGCAGATTCCCAACACTTCTATTCTGTACCTTCTCATTTCAGCGGCTATCTGGGCAGCCTTTCCAGTTTCGTACATTGTACGAACATTCCAGGTACCCATCCTTACTTTTGCTTTCATCGAAAGAAGGCACATCGGCTGACTGGCTTCCCGAAGGCTTTCACCAGCCTGCGTCATTTCACTTCCCCGATTCCAGCGAAAAGTAAGGCTATTGCTTATGTTTTTAGAATTTTTAATATATTTATTCGTTGAAGTTTCTGTAGCGATTTGGTTGTTTTACAGGGGTGGAGTTGCTAGCACCACGCCCCAACCCTCCCTCTTTACCCGGGCTTGGGACCGGCGAGAAAACTAGTAAGCTAGTGGCCTAGCAAGCTAGTATCTGGTGAGGTTCTACCGCAGACTATTTTTGAAATGCTTTCAGCAGGTGTGTATAATCGCATGTAAAGCTATTACTCTTATAGTACTCTTAGCTTGTAACATTATAACTGTTCTAAATATTCAGATAATGAGTTCTGTAGGGATTTGAATTAATTTCAGTGTAGATTTGGCGACAAAACAATAGTTGAAGGATCACTGAAAATCAGTGAGGAGTGAACAGAGGTTCTGCCCTAACTTGGGACTCTTCAGCAATGGGCACCCACGACCCCACCAGGGTTCGATACTGAGACCTCCAAGTCACGAGGTCAGGTTATTGACCGGGTTGGAATACAGGGACCTGCGGGTTTTAACTTTTGTCAGTCTGTGATATAGATCTACCGTCAACCAGGGCCATCGATGAGCATTCGCTTCATCCTGATAAAGGATGGACATCATTGACCGCAACTTGCATTTTAACTTGAGCAGCCAATAATGAGTGAGAGATTGATATTCAGATTATGGGTGTACATCGATAACAATGGTTGACGATAGTTCTATATCATAAATTGAGAGAGATTAGAATTCACTGGTCATTGAAATCCGAGTCAGTAGCTGAGGAATGGTCGATGAGTTAGTCTCTCAACTTAAAAGTCGCGGATTCTATCGCAGTTGGGGTCGTGGGTGCCCACTGATGAAGAGCCCCAAGCTAGAACGGAACAGCTTTCAATGATTCTTTAACTAATGCGAGTTCATGGAGAAATCTACAAAGAAATACTCAAGTATATTAGGCATAATACACTGTTTACACCCCAGTAACCAATCAATACAAACATTACAGTCCTGGATAGCTTAGTGATAACATGTCTGACTGTACCATAAGTCCGAGTTTCCTAGAAGGGGGCACCAGTTCCTTGAAGATTCACAGACACGCTATGCTGAGGAGTGCTAAAAAGCACGGAAACTAAGTTAAGGACTTTATACCGATTTCCTCTGACCACCTAACAGATATTAGGTTATACCAGATACAGTAAAGAAAAAACCTGTTGGACAGATGGGAGAAAACTTTTTCTCTTGATTTTCTTCCATATATTTGCACGAAAAATTCAAAATTCATCTATCACATCTATTTTTAAGCTGAAAACAAAATTGTTTATTGCACATATTAGAGAAATATGGATAGTTTTTTTCCTTCACATTCCCCAGTGGAACATAGGGCTTCAAGCTAGTGGCTTGGAGTTTCTGTACCAGTGTTTACTATACAGGATGGGGTTGCTGGCCTCATGCCCAGCCTTTCCTCTTTACCAGGATTATTTCTGGCTTAGCGAGGTAAAGGAGTGCGTTGGCGGCCGGGGATCGAACCTTGGACCGTGCGCATGGTCGGCGAGCGTCCTAACCGCTATGCAACCGACGCACACATAGATAGTATAAAAGAATACGATTTTTCAAGCAATAGCCTTTCTCACCCTTTGAATATGTCGTCTAGCTGTCGTCATTTGTAATTCAGTGCTGAATACTAGGAGTCATTTGGGGAAGAGAACTCAACCTAGATTTCATACTGATTACCACTCATCACAGAAGGGTAATATCATTGCTTTTGAAGAAAAATTTTTTCGCCCTCCCCCTTAATATTACTCAGTAACATTATACTGGTATTTTCTGTATTTTTCTTCTGATATAATTATTATTTTAAAATAATATTTCCAACTCACAGATAGAAGATTGTTAATTGAACCGTCAAAGGCGGATGAAGCCTACCAAGAAGTACTTCATGTATTCAAAGAATATGAAACAAGTAAAGAAAAATATTAATATCTTTCATTAGTGTTATTATTATTATTATTACTATTACTACTACTATTATCAGTGTTATATGTTAGAAGAGGGGAAGTTATGTTGTGTTTAGATTCTAAATTCATAAGTTTCACTTTCTCTAAACTAAGCTTTGATCAGAAATAATCATATATAAAGTGCGGTTTTGAATTGTCTGGGTCAGCATCCATTTTATGTGCTGCACGCGGAACTCATTTTGCGCTCAGTGTCACCTCAAGTATGGCTGAAAGTGCAGTATCTGAACCAATAAGCTACACATGTAATGCAGTCATTAAATGAGACTATCAGTTCACTACAAGCCTTAAATGATTTAACTTATCCGACCTCACCAGCCTCACATTATACAGGCCCTTAGCTTGTGCACTAAGCATATCTACCATATTTGTACTAATCATAATATCTACCCAGATGGTTGCTTAGATTTCATTAGGCAAGTTGAGGCAAGAATCACTAATTCACTGATTAGAAGTCCAGTATTATTATCATTATGTGTTATTACTCGTTCTTTGGGTTTCTGAACCAGAAAGAACCTGCCTGGCCTTGAAATCCTCGTATGTGTCACTGCCTATAGTTGGTGGTAGAATGCCGGTGAGGTAAGTGACGAGGATGACTTACTTTGGATTTCTCTTGTTGATGGTGGTTAGATATCTTCATCACCTCTGTCTTCTCTATGTTCACCTGAATTTCAATCTTGGCTGTCTCTTCTGTCAACTTGTCGGATTTCGCCTGTAGGTCTTCGCATTTTTAAGACACGAGGCATAAATTATCCACGAGGTCCAAATAGTCTAGTTTATTCACTGTGTTTGTGTGTGTGTATTTCAAATTAGCTATGGATAACAACCAATAATCTTCTATTTGGGGTCAGACTCTAATCAAAGAAACTTAAGAACTAGAGTGAAGTAACTCATTTTAACAATACCCATCATCAATAAAATCAATTAAAATGTTACTGAACAACCAATCCACCTTCATGTATTTGGCAATGAGTTTGGCTAAATAATAAATGACAGCTAATGACACTACTCGGCTGACAAAGCCTCGATAAATGGAGCAGGGTTCAAATCGATCAAACTAATGGTAAGAAGCAGAACTGGCTAGACCACTTGGCCACAGTTCCACCCTAAAATCAATAAAGTAGTACGAAAAGATATAAGATTTATTTTTTATTAAATAATAGTTATAATATTAATCATTCACTTTTGACTAGTTTCCCTATTTTTTTTAATCTTCTTTCTTCTCTCTTTCCTGTCTTTCTGTTTTCTTGTCACAAAAAATTTCTATAGATCAATACAGTACAGATATACGCTTCTATAAAATTTTGGCTATTCTAACAAATTTAGATAAAATGAATAAGGAACACCAAAATGTGTTGAGAATACTTAAAAAAGAAAATAATCCCATACCATTTCCTGATTTGTATGTTCAAATTCTTCACCTGGATGAATCAGAATCACTTATCGATAATGGTACTATTACTACCTTTACTACTACTACTACTAATAATAATGGTGATGATTATCATTATGGCAAAAAATCAATATGAGAGACTTTGCGTTCATTACAATGAATGAATAAACTGAGAATTGAATAACATTACTACTATTATTAATAATAGTAATAATAATTAAAAAAAGATAAATTAAAACACTGTGCAATTTATCCCCATTCCCTTTACCCTTAAATAAACTCAGGTTTTTGAGTAATTTACTCCTTAATAGCACCATGTACTACTTACTACCTTACTCGTGAGCGTGTGCCATGCAGGTGGACGGACGAATGGACATAATGTTTTGAAAAGACCAGTAAAAAAAAAACACAACAAAAACCCGGTGTGGTATATTTGTTAGAAAATGGCAGCTTATTACTGATAAAGTGTAAACATGTTGTGTGTTGAGACGAAGCAGTTTAACTTCAAAACAAAACAACAGTGACTTTATGTTTATTGTTTCCCTTGAATTCCCCTGTCCCCTCCCCCCCTGGCCCAATTTTCTTTTCTGAAAGAAATATATCGATGGATGAAGAGACCAGTAGCAGGTTTCGAAGTACGCGTACGCATACACGTGCTCACATTGTGACAAAAAAGAAAAGAATCCCAAACTTAGCCAATTATCATTGTATTTCAAGGTTTTTTTGTTGTTTAAATCTTCATCTTTTTTTCCCGCCTTTCCTACTACGTATTGTTTAAATTTGTTCCCTCCTGGGTTTATATTACTGTTATTATTATTATTATTGTTACTATTATTATAAAATATTTATCTGACTGGCTTTATTCCCTTCTATCTGTTGAATTATCATAAATCTCTGTCTCTCTTTTCTTTTTCAATCTTGAAAAAATTAATCTGTATCAGGGAATTTATTTATTAAATAAATATTAGAAAATAAGAAAAAAACATTTTCATTGCCAGTGTATTTGAGTTTATTTTATATCTATCCGAACACTTTTGCAATTAATAGTGTTCTCTGAGTTGGTTGGTTTAGTTACGGAGCTTTCGTCGTCTTTCTGGACGACATCTTCAGCGCAGTATTTAGCATAAAGTCAAAAACACTAATCTAAGTAGAAATACAATAAAATGAAGTATAAATTAACAATATGAATAACATTGATTAGGTATTGACGACTAGATAAGTTGATATCGTCTGAGTATTATTCATCTACATCGTCCACTTTTACAGGAAGGTAGTACGATGTGGTGAGAACTGGCTCCGAACTCAATAATTTACGTTAGTGTTACGTCCGAAATCAGGGTCACGAGAAAAACGATTACAAAAGCATAACCTTGAGGAACTACTCACCAACCAATCACAGCGGGGTTAACGTGTGCAAATACGATTTGCAGACGTGTGGCTTAACTTTCTGAGAAACGGTCACAAGCAGTAGAGAATAACCTTCAGCAAGAGAACAACCAATCAGAAGAGGTTGCTTCTCCGCTGACAACAATGTAGATAAAAATGCATAAATATCTCTTGATTTTTTCAACAAACAATCTGTTGTCTTGTCGTTACAATATGAACAACCTACGGGTAGTTACTTTCTAATTCAATACTGAGAGTAATGCTAGTTGGATTATTTTAGGGAATAAACATTTGCATAAACTTGTAAGCAAGTTTTGTCTTGATAAATGTCCGTAGCTATGAAGTCAGACACAACTGTCAGACCTCTAACATGCAATAATGGAACATCATTTTACAGTTATGTAAGATTAACATCAATTCGAGGACCATCGACAACCAGGGAGTACTGGACAGGTGTTTCTTCTTAGTTTATAATAATGAAGTGAATCAGTGATCGAAGCTGAAGCAAATAAAATACCTACAAACTAACGCTTGAAAATTAATCTGAAACTCACTAGTTAGTGACTACATGTTGAAGTAGCTTGGAGTTTTAGTAGAAAGTCGTGAGGTCCACCAGGTCAAATGATCGCCGATGAGATTGGATGGCAGAAGTAAGAATTTACGAGCCTTTAGATTCCATCCCAGCGAGTGAATGGCCAACGGGTTAGTCTTGTTAACTTGAAGGTCTTGGGGTCGATCCTCGCTGGAGTGATGGGTATGTAGTACTGAAGAGCCCCAAAGTAGGACGAAGCAACTGTTCAGTAGTTCCTGATTTTTTCAATGATTCTCTAATTGATATCGATCCGTGGACTAACCTGAAAATAACCGAGTCCTTGCAAATCGATGCTGGATATTATTTATGGGGAACCTTAACACTAGAAAACAGTATATTAGTGACACTAAAGCCATTCTATAAAATCAATATTCAATGGCTATTATCGTATTGTGAATGATTCAAAAGTGAAGTGTTTATCATCTGCTTCGACAATATCCCCAAAGTATTCCGCTTTTGATCACTTCAGCCTACTTTTTGTTCATAACCTAGTTCTTGTAATTTATTACATTTAATGTAATATTAGATACGTCTATACAAGTATAAATGGTGGAACCTATTATTGATTGATTTCTGAAATATAAAACTGATATTCTAGTGTTGTCATTTAATGATCGCATTGTTGAACCCATTGGTAGATTAGCGATTTCTTCCAGTGAAAAATTTCAATATAAAATTGATTCTATTGCAAAGAACATACTACAGGCATTTCATGATAATAGTGAACATCAACAAGACGATAAAAAATATTAAGAGTAAAAAATGCAAGGCACCATATACTACTGATTGCCTGATATGAGTAGTTGGATACCACACACACATCCACCAGTACCGCTTACTGGCCAAATCAAAGTAATCCAAACACTTGACAGATGTTTCGCTCGTTTGGAGTCGAGCTCACCAGCTGTGTGTGTGCCTAGTCCGACTCCGTTCAGAGTACCTAACTTCGCACTACCTACCACTATGCACTGATGCTCGTTTTCTTGATTTAGCATTTATGGAATTAGGTATATCGCGTATTGTGATCATGATTCATTAATTATTCGAAAATTGCCAATCTGATTTGAATATTTAGTGTCAATGAGTTAGTCAATGGTAAGATTAACTAATTTCATGACAGTATTACAATCTAAGCATTCTTACAGTAATTATCTCTAACTACTTTTCTTTCAGCTAACCACGATAAAATCAGAAGTAGCTTATGCTTAAGGATTAAATATACTTATACATGCGGATAACCCATCACTCACTGGAATAGTGGCATATCCAGCTGACGGGCCTCCTTATAGGAGTGGAACACACGAGTCCTGAATTCCACTGCTAGCCAACACCGAACAAATAAAATTCACAAAAAAGATTTAATAAATGGTGTTTGTCATCTAATAGTTTGAAAAAAAATAATACACTTATGTTGCATATAATCAGAGTCGGTCGGAAAAGTGGTAGGATTTCGTTAGAAACGCTCTCTAGCTTACTGTTGCCCTAATGAGTTATAACCAAATATTTATTTATTAATATTCATATAAAATGTTAAATCTCTATTAATAATACAGTTTTCGTCAAATCAAAATATTCAAAACAAAGGTGGATTGACAGGGCCTGTAAATGAATTTCCCCTGGTTGTTTGATTGAAGTGTTTAAAGGAATTTTAAATGCGATGCTGAAGATAAACTACCGCCAGGAATAAAATTAAATTCGAAATTAGCATATGCTTCGCAAATTCCAAAGACATTTCAGTAGTAATTAAGATAACATACACCTTTCTTCTCGTGTGTCTTATTCACTTGCTTTTAGCACTGATACAAACTATAATTAAATCTCTGTTAGACGTTACCCGGTAAACTACTTACAAGTAGTACACATCACAGTACTGTCATCTTGCTGCCTTCTGAGTTTGCCGAATTTCTATAGAAGTAGCGATTAAATAATGTTCAATATAGGTATGATCGAGAAAAAATTACTTTGAAAAGTGAAGAATGAGCTATGTTCTTGATCTCATAACTACTAGCTAATAATTTCTAAAACTTGAAACTGCTCCCACACATCTTCATTTCCACCAACCCACAAATAACTAATGTATTTATATCCAAAAGGTGGTTTGACTTGTTCGGCGCTTGCTTAGGTGGGACAAATCAGGTGGTCCAGTTTCGTAAGTTTGTTTTTAACTCTTTGCTTCCCGAATGCAGCATAGGGCTTCAAGCTTTGAAATTTTAATAGTAGTGTTGTCTTTTAAAGGGGGTAAGACTGGTAGTCTCATGCTCAGTCAGCCTTCCGTCTCCTCTGGGCTTGCTAGTGAAGCAGGCAAGGCTTGGGAGTGAGTCAGCCAGAAATCAAACAAGGATCTCTAGTGTGGTGGTTGCTAAGCATTTTACCATCGACGCGACTTCGTAAGCATGCGCCCATCAATGCACTTTCGTATAAAAATGTGTGTTGATCCCCAATAGTGACGTGAGGATGACTCTACTGGAATGTAAGAATGCTTTGAGTATACTTGTGATCTCATAAATTTATTCCCCTTAATGAATTTGAGTAAAGCAAGAAAAACAGTTTTTGCACAACAAAATGGTACCGTGATTTATTTCGTTGGCTTCTCATCAGTTGCATACAGGCTAAAGTCATAATTAAATATATCTATTTATATTTTTACTGTAAGCATATATTGATTGATTTTTGTTTAAAAATGAACTCTGTGCAAGTATGTTAAAATTGTTTCCGTAGATATACATAATAATGACTTTGGACTGTAAGCAGCTGATGAAAAGCCAAAGAAATAAATGACGGTACCATATTTTCTTCTGCAAACACTATTGTTCTTGCTTTATTCAAATAATTGTGATCTGCAGTCTTCATCTTTCTGATTCCTAGAAAACAGAAATATACATTTAGTGGATGTTCAAGACAAACTGGTATGGAAAGATAAGATTAATTAATGACCACTAAAGTTCGGATTTAGAGCTAGCGACTAGGTCAATAATCCAATAAATCACTGATCCAGTTTGAAGTTTGTCTCACTTATTGACGGTTTCGTTCACATTTACCGTGTAAATAACTGATGGGGAAGTATCGATTAATCGTAGCACTGCGACAGAGACTTACGTTTCCGATTCAGTCAGCCTATTGATAAAGAGAGAATATAAGTTAAGGCGAAATTGCAAACCAGTTGATCTTGTCAAGTTTCACTTACTAAATGTATATTTTGTCATCAATAATACAGACTATAGATAAACAGACGGAATCATCATATACTCACTATTAGACCCTGTTCTAACAAACTTCTTTTCTGGTGAAACTTGAAAATGGATCATTGAAAGATGTTGTCAGTGAACTGGGTATGTATTACCGTCAAGTCAATAAACACTTATCATCAATTATAATAAACCTGAAGAGCATAAGAACACACAAAACTTCTTTGATGTTCTACTAATTAGACGAGAATACACTCACGTGGCAACACATACACATCCTTAACTACATACCTGTTGAACATTAGAAGAAAACTTAAACGTTTTACAAGCAGAGCAAAAACCAGTTATTTGGAAGATTATTTACAAGAGGAGTTGGACTACATTCATAATTCTTTCGTAGACATGGGAGTCCTATGTGGTTTCATACGGAATCCTTTAAAGAAACTAGCTAGAACTCTGTGAAAGGATGACAGTGCTTAAGAAACTATTATTTATTAGGTTGCAAGTTAATGGGGAAATTTTGTTAGAGAATGACAAGAACTATACGTAGGATATTTTATACAGCAATCCTTCGTCTACTATTTTCTAGTTGGCAATTGGTTATGACTCAAACCAGGTAGTTTTTGCCACTTCACTGTGTATTTATCAATTCAACTGTTTCTGTGGAGACAGTGTTGTCAGGTGTACAAGTAGACAGATTAACTAAATTGACGTGTACACAGCATTTTCCATTGCAGCCAGGTAAAGGACAGGCAAAAACTACTTAAAGCTCAATTCTGGTTGATAACAGCCACTTTGTGGACAGATGGAAGTATTCAAGGTGTCTGATAGCATCCTGTTAATGATCTTTGTATTTGACTACTGCACATAGCTGAGGCTGTCAGCTATTGATCTCATCTTAAACGACATGTACGTATATTTATTTATTATACCTCTCTTGGCCTAATTACTTCTTACATAGTTTTAATCCTCGTTTTACCATTTTTTGCCAACTCTTATCGCATTTTTCACTAGCGCTCGGTTTGTCCACTTCCCTTACGGTTAAGCACTACGTAGTCTTATTATTCGTCTCCTAAACCAACTGCTACTTCTGTTTAAATATATACGCGTATATCCACTGGTATTATAACACATCTCCCTAACATTTATCATTGTTATTAATAGCATTATTATTATGACTAATTTATAGTCATCTTATCATCCAAATTGACAAATCACCATTGATGGTTTGTACTTGATATTTACTTGTACAGTCATATGTATTAGAATAGGGTGGGGTCTGAAGAGATTTAACCGAATTTTAACTTTGTCAACTCCCTACAAAATCCCATAATCTAAATACCAATCTCCAGCTCATAGATGGACTACTGGATGGATGTCCTAAAGCTGTATTGGGAAGTCGTGACCAGTGGGCTTCACCACGTCAAAGTGAAGTGGATGCTCATCAAAGGTATTGGTGAGAGTACCGTTATGTCACAAATTGACAAAGTTAGGACTCAGGGGTCATTGAGTTCCAGCTCAAGCGGTTGAATTGTCGACGAGTTTGGTCTCGTAACCTGAAGGTCTCGGGTTCATTCCCTGGCGGGGTTATAAGTGAGCAGTGCTGGGCAGTCTCAAAACAGGACGAAATATCTGGTCAGTGGCTCCCTGGTTTTCAATGATCTCTCTAATCAATCTATCTGACAACTGAGATAAATCCAAAATCCCAACAAATCCTAAAATCTGAATAACAAAAGTAATACGAATGGTAATTTAGAAGAGTTTAGAAAAGTCTATAGGAAACAAAATAATACTCTCGTAACTAAAAGTAAAATAAGCACCTATTTCCCAACAGGCGATTTCAGTTACTTTGCGAAATTGGTACAGTTGATTAATACAGTTACCAGCAGTGCGATGGAGGTACAGCTGAGGTTATCCATGATTTATTTCCTATCAAAGACTTGTAAGTAAAAAGAATATACTGTTAAGCTGTTTTGTCAGTGATCTGATGTGGCAACATTTGATTTCCTTCAGGTATTTGCGTCCATTACAATTGTGGCAGTCAATATTTTCAGTTATTTACTGTTTTGTCTTCCTATTAATTATAAATTTTGAATTCTAGTGTCTTGAACAAGAAAGTACATTAGTTAGTGCTATTAAGCTTTTTATCTAGTGATACGGACAAAGTGCGTCGGTGGCACAGTGGTTAGGACTCTCGCCGATCATGCACATGGTCCGGGGTTCGAGCCCACGCCGACGCACACCTGATATCTATGGTTGGCCTGCGAATTTTGGGCTACCGATATCCACGCTGAAAATTCCATACTTGTACCAAAAATACGGTGTGGAATCAAGCTGTAACCAAAAATAAAAATAAAATAAAACACAACGTACTTCGGCATCTATTTACCATTCCACAAAATATTCAATAATTAACAATACAGTTTCAGGATGAAAGCACATTACACACTCACAGCTGAAGTACCTTTAAGAGCAACAGCATGTTATGCAACATACAAATGTTTATCTAAGAAGCACTGTATACACCCCTGGCACTTATCTCCATTAATCTTTTTTTTTTCTTCCTTCACGTTCTCCAGTGGAACGTAGGGCTTCACAGGTTATTGGCTTGAAGTTTCTGTAGCAGTGGTGTTTATTTTACAGCCTCATGTCCAACCTTTCCTCTTCACCAGCTTTATTACTGGTTTAGCGAGGTAAAGGAGTGCGTCGGCTGGGGATCGAACCCCGAACCATGTGCATGATCGGTGAGAGTCCTAACCGCTACGCCACCGATTCACCCATTAGTTTTAGTCACTGATAATACCTCCTCAGATTGACATACTAAATTTGTCTGAATTATTTACTTTTGGCTACAAGTAATCCAACGTGATCTTATGTAAGAACAACATAAACAGAGGGATTTATCGAGGCCTACTGAAGTAAGTCATTAACTAGTTTTGGCTGTGGTTGTCTATAACAGACAGAGCATGACTATCAGATAAGATTATCCTAAACTCCTTGAAATACAAGATACATATTTAAAACGTGTATAATATTAGTAATCATCAATAACTAGCTCACACTGCAATTCAGTGCGTATTCCTTTTATTTAAAAGATAAAGCAAGTTATTAAGTAAAATACAACAATTGTGATAATATGGTGATGATAATAACATAGTTAAAATGTTAAAAAAAAGAAGAGAAGTAAAAGTGAATCACATTTCAGGTGAAAATAAAGAAATAAGTATTAAAATTGAGTGAGACAAATTTAATTATCTATCCAATGGGATGGATACTTTTATTTAATGGAATGGATAGCCTGAAGTAACTGACGACGACGACACCAACAACTAGTACAATTTAGTTGTCTTTAAATATTATTAAGTTAATTTGTGCACCAAATCTCTCCCCAACTTGATAAAATTTAATCAATTTATGTGCTTTAAAAGAGGAGTATAATTGTCTTAAAATGTGAAATTATGTTTCATAGAAGGAAGGATAAACAAGCTAGTTCATCAGTAGGTGTATATAATGGAGGTGGTTGATGACGATGCTCAATTTTTCAAGATCCCATCGAAAGCTAATTGAACACCAGGGTAAACATCGACCGTACGAGATTTCAAAGATAACTGCAAAAATAAACAAAAAGGAAAAAAAATAAGTTTATAGTTAGGCGGCGCTAATGCAGAAATATTCTCCCCCGATGTCATCAGTTCAGATTTTTCTTATTGTCAGAATTTATCATATTTATAAGCCAAAATTCCGGAAAAAGTTAAAAATCCCTGAGAATATTTATAATCAATTGGTATACCTCGGAGATTTTAGAAAAATCACCTGACTACCATGTATAAAAATGTACTTAGAAAGCAAGACAAAATGAATGATAAATCTAGTGTTAGAAAAACTTTAGAAAATTAAAGGAGTATTTTCAAATATGATAATCTTGTAACTAGCCTACTGTTCTAACTTCCGTGTGACGAAATCATTGTATGCTTAAGCCTTGATTATACATCCCTCTCCTTTTTATTAACAGTATTTACATAAATAAATGTCAAGATAACGTTCACTAAGTTTGGATGGTGGACGGTATAGTAGGAGCGCTGTTAAACCTTCGTAGACAGAACTTATTAGTACTAAGGAGTATTTCATGCTCAGATAATGCACTTACGTTATCAAGTAAATCAAGATGATTGAATTCTTTGTACACAAAGATCATTTGGTGGAAGGTTGGTGGATTGATCTGAATTTTATAAAATAACTACAATTCGCATATACTAACCTAGATCAATTTTCAAAATCCTATGCCGACTCAAACGATTCTTTTCTAGAGTGTGATTTGCTCACAATATGGTACAGGTTATGTGGGAGGAAATCCTACTTCTGACGGACGCGTTTCTCATAGACGATAAGTAAGTCGGACTCGGTATCCTCTCGTTTTGAAGAAAAAGAGTTAGAAAAGGTCAGTCCTAAAAAAATTGTGCATTCCGACTTGAGATTGACGGTGGTCCGTGAGGTTTTTGTACAGATATAACTTCAAAATTTTCAACATTTTTAAACAGGCTGTGTTTCGCATATGTTACACAGCTACAAGAAGAGTTAAGTTTGATAAAAATGAAGAACTTAGCTTACTAAGTACACTATAGTTGTGACAATGGAAGAAACAACAGGAATCGATTCGTCTCATAATTCACCACGAAGACGATTATCATTTTATGACATCTATTAGCACTTAAATAGCCTTTCAGAAGGAATAATCACAAAAGACGTTGTTTGCAATAAGTGTGAACACTGAGTCGCCAAAGGTTAGACTTTTCCATTTTCGCTTTATTCAAATATACTCTCCGCCTGATTTTGGGACAGGCACATCAACAAGCTTTCGACGTCAGCTGTATTGTTTGACCTAAAGATGGTATACAATTCAACTGAAAGGAATATTTTATGAAATTATATCCTTTATTAAAACGGACGTCTACGCCCGGAAGACCCAACACATAAACACTTGCCATAGAGGCTACACTGTCTGTCTGGATTCAACATAGAACTTGGTACCGAAGTGCAGCAGTTCGAGTTGCCACGTTCCAAATAGCACACAAAGGTAGACAAGAAGATGAGTGAAGAGAATCAATAGGGTTTGACAGGTATAAGAGCGAAACAGAATGGGTAATGATAGAAAGGAATATGAAAGATTATAGAGACTGAATACATCTGCGCCACTGACAACGATTTCGAGCCACGTCACCTATTGTCTCCAGCCATTGATTCCTAGAGTCCCGAGGGCCCCAACCCGGAAGTCTGCATCTCCCTACCTGACTCAGTTTAACTGTCAAGGATTTCATGGATTGATGACATGTTTTTGTTTGGCCACTACTTACTCTTTTCCAACCTGCACCTATATCAGCTAGCAATGCCCGTCGGGGGAGGCGATGGTTAGGCATGCGCAGCACGTGACCTAGCCATCTCATTCTATGTAATTTTATAGCCTCGTCGATTGATTTCGCCTCTTTGCCCAAAACTACGCCTAACGTCAGCATTACTTACCTTATTAGACCACCTAACGTGAGAAAGGGATCGCAGACATCTATGATCGAAAGCAGTCAACCTTTTCATGTCTTCAACTCGTATTGGCCATGTTTCAGAGCCATAGAGAAGGACGGAGCGAACTGATGAGCAGTACACACGTCCCTTGGTTGATAGCCGGATGTCACGCCTACGCCAGAGATGGTGTAAGTCAGCGAAAGCAGCTCGAGCTTTTTGGATTCGTGCTGAGATTTCGTCGCTAATCAGTCCATTGGTGCTGATACAACTTCCCAAATAGGTGAAGTGGTCAACACGTTCTATCACTTCACATACGAAGATTGCTGCTCAGGGTGTTCAGTAGACTCTGCATTTTGTCAGCACCTTCCCCTAACAGGACTATGTCATCTGCATATTCTAAGTTCATAAGACTATTCTCTGGTAACAAGTCGATTCCTAAGTCGTTACGTTCAGTTAAGGATACTTCCATTAGCATATCTATGATGAAGTTAAACAGGAATGGGGAAAGTGAACATCCCTGTCGGACACCATTGGTTGTTATCAATTCAGATGACAATTCCCCATAAGCCCTTACACGACTACGTGAGTTTGAATAGAGTGCCTTGATTAGTGCAATGTATTTTCTTGGCACTCCCTTCACAGTCAGACATTGCCATAGTACCTTTCGATCCACGGAGTCGAAGGCCGCCTTCAATTCAAGAAATATGGCAATTGTTGGACGACGAAAAGTGTGTCTATGTTCTAGAATCTGTCGGAGAGTGAAGATATGATCTATGCACCCTCTACCTGGTCTAAAGCCTGCTTGATTTTCCCTCGTTTGTTCCTCCCGAGTTCTGCTTAGTCTGTGCATGATTACTGAGCCTAGTATTTTAGAGACTATGTTCATTAGGCTGATCCCCTTATGATTATCACACGAGGACTGGTTTCCCTTCTTGAATATCGGTATAATAAGTGACTTACCCAAGTTTGATGGAACCGTCTCTGATTCCCAGACTTTGCCTAGTACCTCAGTTAATCTACAAACTAGTATGTCACCCCTATATTTAAACACCTCCGGAATAATTCCTTCGGGTCCTGCCGCTTTGCCTCATTTCAAATTACAGATAGCTTTTGTGACCTCAATTATAGACGGCGGACCAGTGTCTATATCTTGTCCGGGTGTGCTGGATGGCGGGGAGGTTCAGTGTGGCTGTAGGCAAGTTAAATTGTTCCTAAAAGTGTTCTTTCCAGCGTTCAAGGCATCTATCCTGAGAGCTAATTATGGTGCTATTTTTCTCCGAGATTGTTTCACTTATGATTTGCCTTCTCCCACCCGTTTCCCTGATGAGTCTAAAGAGTTGCCTAGTGTTGCCTATCGCTGATGCTTTTTCCATCTCTTTCGCCTTTGTCACCCACCACTGTTCACGGTCCTTGCGAAAGAGGCTACACTGAGTTAATACATGGTGTGTTTAATAAAGATGCCTACTGCCTTCATTTTTATATATTTGTGAAGGTCTCTACTTCTACATCTGACTTCACATTGATTCACCTAATTACCAGAGACCCATTATTTAGCACAGTAGTAGGCAAATAACATGAACTTGTTGGACAAAAAAGTGGATAGTTTCTTCAATAAATTGAATGACAGCCTGAAAGTGTCTGTCACGTATTTCTAAAAACTCTGAAGAAACACAAAATGAGATCTAATGACACTTAGATTACTAGCTTACTCAAAAACAAGTCTAATTAATAAAACTAACACAAAAATTGACCATATTAAAACAGTGTGAATGAAAAAAAAAATAATAATTTATACAATCTTACAATGAAAGACGGATTGTCAGGCTGGATTTTGAGTTCGGCTAACACCCAAATACCATTTGTAAGCTTCATAGACTGATAAAGCATATCTTGACCATCCACATTACGTTTAGCTATGGTGAATACATTGTTCTGACGTAATTTATTGCTACATGCATCTGAAATAACACATGGAATATGTCATTTAAAATTATTTATAACTGAGGAAAATTTAAAAAGAAAAGTTGTTTTAATTATATAATAAGCTTTTTTGTACTTCTACGAAACTCAGCTTAGAGGAAGTTACGGTGTACGGAGATCAATACAATTAGAATAGAAGTCAACCTGATATATTGTTGCCAGAAATAAAACTCGATCAATTTGAACTATGTACACGAATAAATCTAATCCGCTAGGTATAAATAGAATACTAAGAATAAATCGATAATTTCTGATTATTAAAACCAAGATAATGTATGCATAAGACATACTTTACCTTTGAGAAGAAAAATCGATTATGACCTAGACAGGATAAGCGACACAATTGATAAACAGAGCTGTTAGTAAAGTCAAGTTAATCGATAAACAAAAACCAGAAGTTGCTGTTAGTAGATGATTCGATGTAATCGGCAGGAAGCCTTGGGCTTAGGTTTTGTGCTTGCTGGCACTCGTCAGGAAGGCGTATCATGCCCCTTGTGAGATTCGAACCCGTGTCAACCAGTGCTGCATTCAGAGGCATCACCACTGAGCATACCTGACTGATAGAATTCGGTTTGCAGTAAACAAAGGATCAGATATATGACACTAGTTAGTGTCTAATCCAAACCAAAAGTTATTCGAAGATACACTTACCAGCAGTAAGATTAATTGGACTTAAGGTAAACTGTTGTTCATTCTGACTAGGTATATCTTTCCAGGTAGCTAAGAAAACTCGTTTATCCATTTCTCCATCTTCAACAAACAGAATATGCATTGGAACCAAAGTGGCGAAGTAAAATACGTCAACATTATTTTTGACAGCAATCTGTTGAAAATGATTTTTTGAACAAGAAAGTAAGATGAACATAAAAACTATTGATTGAATACGACTACATAGAACAAACTTAAAATCCATATACAATGGGTAAATTGTGACTGTTATATAACAAAGGTGAAGCATAAATTGATGACAGAGTTGATGACTCAATTCTTATAAATACAGGAATTCCTGGTAAGTTTGTACTCCTGAGATTCACACAGAAGCAGTAGAAAATACGAAGGCTAGGCTGACTACGAAAGTTTTGTCTAGAAATACCAAAGCTCAGGAAGCTACAAAACCATCAGAAAATTTGCAATCTAAGCCGCAAAATCCCAGGTATAATATGAAATATTTACATCAGTGAATGCGCTATGGATCCAATTAAGCTGTATAAAGAAGTTCAGATAAAACAATGAAGGGACTTTTGATTGTACAGAGATATTTTGCAAGATATAACAGTCTGAAATTAAGGTACCTAAAAAGTACGTTTTACGTATCATAGCTAGAATTTTACCGCATGTAGCACGAATAACATATTATACACTGTGTATCTGTTATTGATAGTCATTCACACGTTTCAACATTTTTGACAAGGAAACTACTTGAGAAGTGGTACTATTTCATAGAAATAATCTTCCCATATAATAATGCTTTAATGTTACAGCGTATTACGGAGAAATAATACAATAATGACATCCAAGTGACCAATTCAAATTGAAAATGAATTTTTATGTTTCTGGTACCTATGAATGGAAACATACGTTTTTAAAAACCTGGATAAAATGGCGTGACAAACAATAAATTGTAACGGAACGTTAGAAAAGCGAACTGCATATCGCACCATTACAATGTAATGGTGCCAGTGTCTACCATGACACAATGTAAGTAAAAACTTCGACTGAAACAAAAGTGGATGATTCGTTGCGCAGTAGTACTGCTACATTCACAAGGAACTATCCAATAAGGAAAAAAAATTCACGAATTCAAAAAGTATCAAAGAAACTAACCTGAAGATTCATAAGTGGATCCATCTTCATTACGGGACCTGTAGTTGCTAAAGGAAGAGACTTGTTAACAGACTGATGAGGCATTAAAGGAGTGGGAACATTTAATGCTTCAGTTGGAACTAAACCGAAGCTATTTTTGTTAAACTGTATTGCAAATCCAGACATAGGAGTAAGTGCATTATTAAGCAAAGTTAACTCCATAGTCGCCTGCCCAGTAGCTGTTTTACGAGAGAATGTACCGCGAATTTCCAAACCTTTACCACGAGCAGCTTCTAACCATACAGTTGCAGGAGGCACGAAGGAAGAACTACTACTAGCACTGGAAAGATCAGACATTTTAATTCCTCCGAAGATATCAGCTAACACATCAGCGGCAGACGAAGACGCTATAAAAAGTGAATAAAAGAGATTTATCGAGAAGCTAATTTAATCTAGCATTCAAAACACAGTCAGTTAGAAATTAATTCTGTTAAATCAACGCCGTACACAATTAATTTTTATAACATTTTAAGTTAAGATGTTTACTGTCAGTTAAAAGTTTGAGCATTGTGGAATAGATCAAATAAATTATAATTATATTTCAATAGTTTACACACAGTGATAAGCTAATGTTTTTAGTAATATTTCGTGATCACACCAACTGTTGGAATTGTTTTGTTTTTTAATTCACACTTTTATGATTTGTATTCATATATGTATTTCATTTTTGTGTATCCAGAATTATATTCCAGGTTGTTAACAGTTGTGCTGAGTCACCCTTATTAAATGTATCCGGCGTGACCTTAATTAATATAGATTCTGTTGTGTCGCTCTTTGTATTTGTTCATATTAGAGATTTCAGAATACAGACATTATTCCAATTTTTGTCTCATGCATGTGCAGCTATAGAAGAATTTTTCTTCTAAATTGTTGTAAGATAATCACAGTCGACAAGACAATGCGATATGATAAGCATGTAAAACAGCAGTCAAAGTATAAATTGGACAGTTTCCAAAATAAATGAAATAAATGCACGCTAAGCTTCAATGAAGCGTCTGATAAAAAATTTCTTACTTCCTGCTGTTTGACTTTTCTGCTCTTCGTTTGCATATGTCCCAGTAACGCCAGGGAGGAGGTCATCTAAGCCATCACCTAGAAGATCAGGGGTTGTTGAATCGTATCCAGTAGTTGGTACTGGTGGACGAGCAAATTGATGAATGGCTGTTGAATCATAGGTAGGTGGCCCACCACCGAGATCGATATCCAACAAGTCACCAATCAGTGTCTCCTGAATTACAAAAAAGAAAAAACTTAACATGATCTTTTTGATGATAGATTTTCACTTAAACTCATACTTCTCATTTATCCGGAAAAAAGACAACTGTAAGGGAAAGTATCTACACTTTGTATTTACTGCAGCCTGAAGTGTACAGCTTATCTTTTACTTGGATAAATAAACCTTATCCATATGTGATGATGGATTAAGCAGAATACCTTAGCATTGAATATAATCTAAGTTTTTTTCCCATTTAACAGTTATTAATTGGGTACGATCTTCTGGTTCTCTGAATACTTATATCAAAGGATTTTCAAAAGATATTGTTACATTTGCTGTTAAAGCTTATTCTGGGGTAGACAGTCAAACTAGTCACCATTCGATGGCCGATTCGTGATGCAAAAAGATGAAAGTCGATGCCAGAAACTTTCTACTTTGATATAAGTCTAGCATATACACATATCAGGCATAACTCATACCATTACAACAAAATAACTGACAGGTATTATGACATGATTTCTGAAGAAAACAATAATTAACTACTAACGTCCATGTACACCAGACTCCAAGTCAACGAGAATGGAATCATGCTTCAAAATTGGATTTGAGATAATCATTGATTAAATTTGCAGTTTTTAAAAGGTTGATTTTTATACGAGGAAATAGTAACAGTATAAAAACAATATCAGATGAATATCGAATCTATTTATTATCGACAGGCCTTATTATGGTAGCAGGCTCTTATACGTTCTCAAATAAGAACTTTAATTGGACAATCAGTCATGTAACTGACAGTACCTGACAAAAAAGAGATATAGTTCCTGAAAATGTACCTAGATTTGATTGACAAGGGATCACTATTATTTCTTAGAAGGAAATGAAGCTAATAATACACTCGAAAGTGTATGAAACAGAAATATGAATATACCTGGGTTGGAATAACTGTAGGCGCAGAGACATCTGGTTGCTGTAAATCACCATAATTTGTTGATGAAGCAGAAGCTCCATTTACTCTTGCTGGAAGTTGACGTCTAGCTACATGTCTACCTTCAACAAAAGAACTTGGTGGACGGTGATAAACGCTGGCTAAGCTCGCTAGATGACAAATAAGTTCATCCAGTAGAGTAGGTTCGAGCATATCTGTCTCTTCTGAAATCAATGGTTTCTCGGCCAAAACAACTTCTTTTGCGGCTGCCGGATCAGTGGACAACAACCGCCAGTAAATGTATCCTCTGTCTCGGAGATCTGGATTGTCAGATTCTTGTGTGGCTAGACCAAGGACAGTTTGGACAAGTTCCTGGAATGAATAAAAATTATATATCTAGAAAACTACAGATTTATTATTTTAATTAAGAAAATTTGAATTCATTCTATGATTTTTTGTCAAATGGCTGAGTTAGTTTGTCCAACTTGTTTCACAAGACAGAGCTTCCACCTAAAAAAGTTATGAGACAATTCTGATGAATTCCATAGCTATTCGGACCTATAAGGATAAAAAGTGAGATAAGGCATCACCCATGTGGTTGCGTTAAACCATTAGGTGCTATCCATCCTCCCTTCAACATGAAACAGCTTTCTAAAAATGCCAGTAACCTGCTCACTTAAGAAAGTAATTTCAAGGTAGAATCTGCAAATAGGTTTGAATTTCATTATAAAATATCAAATCTAAATATTTAACAAGTCGGTCAGTATAAACAGAAAATAGACCAGAAAGTGTGGCGAGTACAATAAAATGTGAAATCCAGTATTAATAACCAAATTTTAACCTAAAGAACTCACCAAAAAATAAAAATAAATGCAATTAATTAGATAATGACGAGTAATGATTTCGATCATTAACGAAAGAAATTATTTTTAACGTTAGAGATCACATTATACATAGGAAATCCCATAAGTTCATGGGTGTGGATAAAAAGTAAAAGCTACCATCGGTTTATACACATTGCACAAAAAAAAACAAATTTGGCTGATGCAACCCACATTACAAAATCGTCATAGCGAAATATGAGAAAATTAAGATATTCATTACCTGTGTGTCAGACGGCCTTTTGAGGAATAATTTAACTATTGCTGTTAATAACTGCAGTTGTACTTGGGTATTTTCATCCTGAAAACCATCCAGAAAAGACTCCAGTAACTCGTCAGCATTATCGATTCTCTCGGCATACTCACCAATGATCCAAATCATTGAACCACGAGCTTCAGGTTCATCCAGTGTATCAAGATTCTCACATAGTATCGATATAATGCTTTCATATTTGTTTGGATACTTTCTAAATATATCCTTAGAATACAAAAGAAACAATGAAAATGTTACAGTTAAGCTATCAGCTATTAAAAAATTCAACTGAAGCAGTATACAATTATGGAAAAAATTGAACTACATCCGGAAAATGTCTGTGCATACTTCGTTTTCATTTTCAACTCAGACTTAAACAGTATCATGTGACACTGTGCAAATAAGTGGTAAAGTTTGACAAAAGTGATACGACCGAATTTCCTAACTATCGACTCATCGGAATTATATGAGTTATCTTGAGGCGGCAGTGTTCTTACATGAGTATGAAGGTTAACAAAAATGTCTGTGACTAACTACCAGACTCGTGGACATGCAGAGTTTACCTAGAGTAGTTGCAAGGTCCTAATTCCAAACCAATGGTATATGAGACCTGAGATTCGAGAAAAAAAGGGAGTATGAGTCTGTTTTAGCCAACGGTAATCATGAGAATGCAGTTCCTGACTTTGCTCTGTCTTGTGCATTAAACTTTAAGTCAAAGATTCAGTATGCCGTCCTTAAGGTAGCTATCTGCCTATATCTAGGCGTTCGGCTGGTATCTCAGCCCTCATATGAATACTAGGCAACAATTTAGTTGCACTCTCCTAAAATTTAAAGCACCCATTATTTCATGAACACTGCTTGAAAAGTAGTCGATCTCCCAGCACGATATTGGTATTCACATTTTTGTGTATACTGTTTTGTTCTACTTCACCCATCTTTACACTTATTACTATTTTAATTTTTGCTAATGAGTATCATCATTTGAAAACTTGGTTTATCTGTACCATTTCTAGTGGCTTAATAGTTTCTTCCGGAAAGTTATTCCCCAGGATGGTATCCAACATGGTTACTCCCATTTATGATTCTCATCTACAACATATACACAATCATCCAACAATCGATGTGCTCCTATATGGTTATGAGCCCAAGTAGAATACAGTAATTAGAGCAACATAATTTCTCAACACACTCTTTACAGTCGAATATAGTCAGAATAACTTCCAACTGACAGGTTCTAATGGTATTACCAGGTAAGGAGATCAACTAGTTGTCATAGGCCAGCAGTTATGTTCTTGGTTCCTTTAAGTTTTTTTTCGAGCTTCACTCAGTCCTCAAGTGATAATGAACTCTAGGATTTTAGACACCCTACTGGCCAGGCTGATCCAAATGTAATTAACATAAAAATGTTATCTTTTTATGTGGTGGAATAAGTACCGATTTTCACAAACGCATTAAAAGCCAGATCCTAACGCTAATTATTACTTGAATTAATCCAGTTGAAAACTCTTTAGCATCTAACCTCGATAAATAACCTGGTCAGGCTGAGTGCTGATAGGCTCTAGTCTCCCTTTAAAGATACTATTATACGACCACGCGTTTACAGCCTGTTAGGTAAGTCCAATGGACTGACTTCACATGATGGTGGAGTTCGCACAAAAAAACTGCGTATGCAAATGTTCAGTGCTTAACACCGAACTGGTGGGCATAAAACTCGACCAAAGGGAGCTGGAAATAATTACCTTCATTTGATGAGCATAAACCGGATACAACATGGACACTAAGAGATGTGCCATAAAAAATAAAACAATAATGTAGGAGCCAGAAATACGCTTCCGAAGGTAAGATGAAGTATTGAGCTATTCATTGAATGTTCTCGATAAGTATGCTTACTTGTTTTCTTGATGCTGTTCCTCACTTGGTCTATTTTAACTTCTCTTATATTGTTGTTTAATTATTTTTGTGTAGCGCATCTCTTGTTGCTCACATTGTACTTAGTTTGCGTTTAAATAAGAATAAATAAGTGGAATCGTCCTTAAGTACTCATGCAACCAAATCAGGCAGTAAAATGTATGTAAACAGCTAAGAGGACGGTTGTGAAGTTCCGACGCAAACCGTCGTCTGAGACTTTATGGTGCTCATGTTTAATTAGGCGCTTGCAAAGCAAATACTTCGAGTTGAAATCTTATTACGATCTTCTTTGATAACTGTGATCTGCTTGGCAAGATTGATATTAAGAAAGTGTGTAGTACTCGATGACATGTACTAGTGGTTGATATGGATAGTCAGAACCACTATTATAAATGTGTAGATTTCTGATGAGCTCAAAATCTACTTCATCTTGATCTCACTGACAAGCACTACTGCTCAGTGTGAAATGTTCCTAACTCGTACCACTTAGTAGCACACATAGCATGTTATTCTGAAGACTAATAAGTTGGGCTTAAAAATATTGATTAAAAGCTTATTTGCGACTTGCTTTGAGATAGATTTCCCGGAGTATTAATGGAAATTAATCAGTGAATTCCACCAACTCAGACGCAAGACAGCTACTGATCATGCTGGATAGCAGTAATGTCATGTCGATCACCGATAATTGTGATTGACCCATTAGTTCACTGATCACTTCATGACCCTATGGCTACATGCGAAGTCTTGCATTTGAACTAGTGGATTTACCAACTAGAACAACACTGAGTCCTAGTATCCCCTGATTTTCACCAGTTTTTCATAAGATTTCCGTTCATAACGAAATCAAATGCAAGCAAATTTAACTCATAGATATTATACTACTTAATCGCGATAACTGTAATAAGAATTTGGTTACAGCTGGTTAAGATAATTTATCAATTATTTGTGGAAAATATTTTCCGAGTAGAGAGCCTTCTTTTCAATAACAAAACGTAAATTTTAGGTTAGTTTCTCAAGAGTTACATAAACGGACAGAAAAAAGGCCACAAATCGGTAGTTTAAAGATTGAGTTAGCACTTATAAAACCAAACGTAACCAAGCGTTGTTGGGTTACACGTAAAAGACTTAAAAGTCTATTACTTATTATACGCTCGAGTGGACCTTCATCTCACAGTGATCATGGAAAACATAATGATTTAATTATGAAAACTAAACATAAACTGGTTACCTTGCATCCACAGAAATACTTATCATTAGCCTGAGCTAACTAAACGATGGCGTAACTTAGTAACTGACCTATTCCAAACACCACAGAGAATCTCTGGCATTTTCAAAAAGCACTCCACACTATAAAAGAGACCTAAATGTGCAGTTAATGTAGAGAAGTTAATCTCTAATTAGGCGTGGGAGATTTAAAATAAATAGGATGTCATCGGCGTTAAAACATCCTGAAAAAGTAATCTCACACTGGGCTCACCTTGATAACCACAACTGCTTCTTGAACGACATAGTTAACTTTTGTCTGGATGAGATCGATTAATGTGCCCACACAACGCTCTGCAGCAGATTCAATTTTAATTGCGCATCTCCCGATTGCACGAACAGCCTTTCGGACAAAATCAACGTCAACTTCTTTGGCATATTCTTTCAACTCAGCAAGGACCTGACCAATGTTAGACTGGTTAATAAGACGTATCATTATATCCAGTTTCTCAAGTTTCACATAGATCGGGTCATTGTATTTCACAAAAAACACCTAGAAAATTATTTTATTTAGATTAGCTATTAATGGGCTCTTTAAAGTTAAAATCGAAATTATATGAAACTTAAAACGCGCAGCTACGACAAGTTGCACACTTTTAAACCAATGACTAATCGCTGCTGCAGATACAGTGTAATACTCAGTGAAATCCAATGTTTAATAAGACCTAAAACTGACGAGTAGAACTGTGAAGATAGCAGAACGAACTTATCACGTCTCAAAGTTTCGAGAGAGAGAGAAAACACTGCTTACCTTTATTTCTTGCTTTAGAATATCCCTGCGCTTTTGAACAATCAAATTAATATTACGCAAAGCGACATACTGAATTTCTGGTTCAGCAGAAAGCAAGGTGACTAGAGGAGGAGCCAACTTTTTCACTACTGTTGATACAATTTCAGCAGCAGGATCGACCATTTCCAACATTTTCATAATAACTTTAACAGTTGATAAAACAACGGCAGCATTTGCATGTGCTAGTCTTGGTGATACACGTTCGATTATACTTTGTGCTTCACGATCATCACCAGGTGTGTAGTCTGCAATCGCATCAAGAATAAACACTTGTCCCCATCTACATTGGACGAAAAGAAACAATGCAATCACTTCGACTGGGATATATTACATTATGTTGTCAGAATTTACTAAACTAAAATTTTAAATTCATCCTTCACACACTAAGTCAGTTGAACATATACTTATAAGATATACACATTTAATAATATCAAATTGCTTGAGGCATTTTTGCAATATACAAAAAATGGGGCTCTAGAAATCCGCAGTAGTTGTACGTTCCAAATAAACCTAATACGAAAAGCACAGTCCAACTAAATTACTAACAATCAAAGCACTACTATTCGAAACAGCAAGAAATACCCTTTATACCAAGTAAAGGTTTGTTTATCACAGTTGGGCCGGAGACACTGCATATTTAGTTAAACTAAATTAGGACATAACCCATGAAAACAACAATATCGTGTAGCCGTCAAGAAAAAATAGGTAGAATTTTCGCTAACAACCAATTTACATTTTCAGTCATAAAAACAGTAACATCGATGTAATATGAACTACTTACTCAGTGCATTCATTTAGAGCCGTCAGGAGCTTGTTAATTACTGGCCCATCAAACGACAATAAAGATCTAGCAGCATCAGAATTTGTCATCTCCAAAATTTCTGTTATAGATGCGACCGCATTTGCAACAACCATAGGGTTACTGTCACACAACAGATCTCTAAGGAGTTCTAGGAATCCGCTATCTTCCACTAATTGAGCATCTATGTCGTGCAGCTTAGCTACGCATACTGCAGCGGTTTTGCGAACGTAAGGATCCTCGTCCTTAAGACATTTTCGAAGCGGGTCGCATAGATAAGCGGTTATTTTTTCGACACGTATACAGCCCATTGTCCGCACAGCAAGTGCCCTGATAAGAGGATTTGGATCATCGCAATCCTTATCACTAATTACAAGTAACTAACGACACCTTACCTTCACAAAGGTATTCACTGCCATAATTGCAGTGTCTGGCTGGGTCTTAGCGTAGTTCATTAGATAAAGATACACGAGTTTCTTCAGTTCTAAATTGTCGGTCTGCATGCAATTAATTACATCTGGGAACAAAGCACTAAGGGAAATTAAAATAGAGTTTAGATGGATACCTGACGTCTTTCCCAACAGTCATACTGGCGATAACTTTTTTTACTGCCTCTTTCTTTTTCTCCCTTCTCTCGCTGTTTAGCTCAGCCTTTAGCTCAAAAATTTCACCTAAGGTATGTCAAAACAAAAGTTACTATTACCTTTTTTCGTAGTAGTGAAATATCTAGCATCAGTAGGCTTAGATTGAGCCGTTACTTTCTGAAGCCATGGTCTGTTTATCAGTTAAAAATGCACTTCATAAATTACTTAATATTCCCGAGAGTGTCAGTCACGGAAGCAGCTACGCCCTGCATTTTCTACGCCTAACGGAGGAAACCAGCAAACTATTGAAACTATTTTGAATCAACAACCAACTGACTATTCACTATTCAATATCCAATATCCTTTTATGCACTAGTGTAATCCAAAATGATTGCATCAGGCTCTCTTTCTGGTTTAAGGGCTCAGAACCTGATTTTCAGTAGACTTCTGTGAGACCTAAGTTACACTCTAAGGTTGCGCAAGAGAAGCTGTTGACACGCAGGGAGTAACGTACTTTCTTCTCCACTTCACTGTCGCATCTTTGGTCCAATATCCAGTATCGTTTTTACGAGCTAGTATAAACCAATTTGATTTCTTTGTGCTCGCTTCTTGATTGTAAGGTATAGGTTCCTGATCTTCGGTAAACTTCTGCGTAGCTCGTCCGCAATTCGACTGACGTAGCTTGGTTGACTCCATAGGGAGTAGTGCTGGGATTAATTATGTGGTTTGTAGTATGAGGTGTGTTAAAACCACCCCTGCTTCTGTGAGTGAAGTTTATCTTTCCATCCCTTAGTCATCAGATGTCAAAAAGAGAAAATGAAATATATATATAAAATTAGTGGAGAATATGTAGACTTTAGAAAAATGAACAGTCAGTGAAATCTGATCAACAATTAAGTGAATGCACAGTAGTCAGCACACTGAGACAATGGAGAATGGTAAGAATTGAAGGACGAGTTTATATGGTACGCAGTAGCAGCGTGTGGGATGAGAGTTCCTAGGGGACAGTCCATGTGAAAACATTCCTGGTGTTGCCTCATGATTATATAGCTTCCCCCCAAGCCTCGCACCGAATGCACAGTAGCGAAACTTCTTGAGAAGGGTTCAAGCGTCAGCGAACTCGAAACGTAAGGAAATGTGAATTTGTAGCGGTAAATAATTCCCAAAAATTATTGACCACAGCAATCACTCACCATTGGATGCTGACCACCACTGTTTAAGTCGACTTGTTTAGCTGAAGGCTTCCGGTCAAGTTCCCCGCCATTTTGGTACCCCGTCTTGTCACGTGCACGATCACTAGCTAGCTAAGCGTTCGTCTGAAGGCTTGTTTTGGTCCCGAAGTATATCACGAGGTTTGGACGATCAATTATTGGCTTTTGCCTTGTTTTCGGTACGCGAGAATAATTTGGAGGCTGTGTAAGATAATTCTGTCAAACCCTCTAAATATCATTCGGCTCTCGGATGTCTCATCCGTGATCATTCATGGGTTGCCAACAGGAAGTTCGGAATGGCTTAATGGGAGAACGGCTTTGTTTGGGTGATTCTCGTCATCGTAATCTTGTATGCCTAAGGTAACTAATTTTCTGAATCTTCCATTGAATAGTCCATTCCGGACACTCACAGCCTTTTTTGTCATCTGTCTCTGGACCCTTTCAGAAAGACTGGAGTCCTTTTAAAGTAACAAGGGAAAATGACGTTATGCACTTATTGTGCTATTGTAGTTTTGTTCTAAACAGTCCCATAAAAAGCCCGGTAAGGAGCGCACCCGTCTTTGCATGAAGTGTAAAATCGCGTGTGGCTCATCATCTGTCCCAGTTTTTTTCTTTTGAGCGAGATACTCTGACAGCGTACTGGACAAGTTTCGTCACATGCAGAGTAACTTACTTTTTTGTTGTTTCGGCGCACATACCCACTTTTTTTCAGTTTTTAGGTTGAAAGACATACTGTTACCCGGTGCCCTGTCACCCAGAATCTTAGATGTGGTTTCAACCTGTGTAAGTCTTACCTACAGTTTGGAATACGTAACCACTCACACATGAAATTCAAAACCATCAAGTCCACTGGATAGAACCCTGTGAACTGCCTATGTTTTAGGTCTATGTGATACTGTCGAGGAGTAGCTCGTTGTGTTCTGCTCCACAGGGGGTGGTTGATACGTATCGACCTAAAAATGCTTTACATGGTCAATGGTAAAGTGGTCTAGGAAACCACCCGACGAATTTCTATGATCACCTACAATGTCATCATACAGAGTCTAGAAGTTCGTTGATATGCACCTAAGTTGGTAGTTAACGAACATGGTGACTCCGCCTGCTTCCTTGTAATTCCTGTGCCAGTCAACCCGGACCATATCACTTATAATAAATTTCTTGTTGATAATAGGAGTAAGTCAGATTTCTGTCGGCATTATTACCTTGCTGTGTAAGCAAGCAGCAGAGTTATTGCCAAATCTCCTTGTTGTACGTGGTCGCCTCAGATGCTACAGGAAGAGTTAATATTCACACTAGTTGGCCAGTTCTATAAGAATCGGGCAGCCATCGTTTTTCCCCAGGTTCTATTAAGATACCTGGGCGACAATGGCTGTTTCCCTTACATCAACGATAAGCCCTGCTTTAAATCAAACCAATCTCTCAATATACTCGTGATCTACTAGAAACGCGACAGGTAAATAGTTATTATTAGTATTCCGCTGGGTTTCAACAAGACATTTTTAACTATTATTTTCTGCTCCTTCTTCATCTGGGTCCACGATTGCCTATAATCTCTCATTTCCTTTTCGCACTGTCTCTTCCATGTTACCCTCGCACCGACAATCCACTTGTCGCCTCCCCTTGGGGTCCCACTCGAGCAATGGCATGCATTGTGTGATGTCAAGTTGCGGCCTCATCAACGTAAACCTGATCAATCTCCGTTTTCTCCTGCGTGTTTACTGAACAATCGGCTCTTGGTTGGCCTTTTTCCCGCCAGAGTTTCTTGTTTCTACTTCTTTCTGGCCGGCCGACCGGCTGGCCATCTGATCTTCAGTATGGAGCTAGAGTAGACAGATGTTGATCAAAGTCTGTAGTGGCCTGTTAGAAGTCGTTTTCGTCAGACTCTGGTCAAGTTTTTGACCTGTATAGAAGGACCGAATTCACATTTGTATTGAAAATCCCAATCTTGTTCTTTATGCCGCAGAGTGCAGATTTCCCAACTGGTTTAGGGTGGATGAAGGGGTATCTTGCCCTTCTGATTTTGAATGTGACATTTTCATCCATGCCCTCCGTCTGTAGTTGAAACCGTGATTCCCGGAAAAGTGAGGGAAGCAATCGCTGTTAAATCTTTACCATTGGTGGCGTTTGGTGCCGGCATCTGTTGCTGCCGATGGTTTTCGTCATCTCATCTTCTCCATGTTCATCTGGAGTCCTGTTTTTGATGCCTGCCACTTCAGGCAGTTTGTTGAATGTAGTCCGCAAGTCTTCGTGTTTGTGTGATATCAGATATCTGTCATCTGCAAAATTCACATCTTCTAGTGTCTTCTTATCGGTGGTGCGGCATATTCCTATCTTCTGGCTCTAAACGCACAGTCTGACGAATAATCCAGTACACCAAGATTAGGCAAATCATCGGTGATAATAGACAGTCGGCCAGCCTTATCTTACTCCTGTATGTACTTAGAATACCGGCCTCGCTGAGTGAGTTTTCCGAGGCGGACTACCTGACTGACACGTGGTATTGTCATATAACCAGCTGTTGAATGAGGTTGATAAAGATATAGGCACTGGACGCTCAGTGTTGAAGTAGTTTCCAAATTACTTTTCGGTCAACACTGTCTGTCGAAGGCCTTTCTGAAGTCGATGAAGGAGGCTGGGGTAGAGGGAGGTTCGACTGCAGGTGTTCTATGCTTTGTGGGATGATGATGCATAGAGCTGCAATTTGATCAGCACATGACTTTTCTTTCGTGAGCCCAGCTTTTTCAGGTGGGTTGTAGGAGTTCTGCATCCACCAGTTCATCTTTCATTCTCTCCAGGATGATGCGGCTTAGTATTTTATTTGGCGTGGACAAAAGTACGATTCCTTGACAGTTTGTGGTGATTGACAATTTCTATCGCTGTATTGTTTAAATACTTACTGTCGCTTGTTAACATATTTCTTATAGGAATTAAATAATAATTCCGCCAAATACAAATTCCTAAATTCATCCCTCTCCGTGTTTTGGTTGAATTCTTGTAATTCTGTCATCGCGAAATGCTAATACTACTATTACAAATAATTACAACACAGTTCTTGCAGGGGCTTAATCAGGATTCCCTTCTTTGGCAGCTTGACAAGTCTTCCTTCCTTCTAGTCGGTAGATACCCTTCTTTTTTTCTAAACCTCTTGAAATAACGGCGTTAGTAAATCTGCCTCTGTCTCTGGGTCTGTTTCCAGTGCTGTGGAGGGGATTCAGTCCGGTCCTCCCACCTTCCCGGACTTCAATATGTAGGGGACTGTGACGAGAGTTCGTTAACTTTACAGATATGAAAATAATAATCCAAGTCAATGGAACGTTAAATAACAATATATTACCAAAAATGCAGTAACGAGTTATATCAATAAAAAGGATTGCTTGGATATAAAGACTAAGTCCTCTTCTACAAATTATTTATATAATCGACGGGAACGTTAACTGTTGGGATTGTGTCTGCTATAGATGCTGTGTGCTGGTTATAGAATTGTCTTCGGTTGAGGATGGTAGACTCCTACAGTAAATCCAAAGTATACAACACGGTGTGGGTGAAGCGCGTAGGCAGTAGCAGCCAGAGAGAAGGCGAAGTTCCCCAACAGTAAAGTGTATTTTCAATGGTAACGGAAGTTAAGTATATTTTAACAAGAATCGTTTGAAACAAAAATCATCTACAATGTTTCTAATTTCTACAACTAACAAAAGGTGTACAATCACATTGTTACGTACTCCACACGGCTCCCTCTCTAGAGGTCCGTAGAGACTACTGAAAAATGTTAAGTAAAAATTGTGCAGTAAATAATAATAGTAATAACAATTTTAGGATAAAAATAACGATACATAATGAAATGCACATACGCGAGAAGGTATTTGAATCATGTAAAGCCTAAAAGCATATACAATTAGTTCAAGAATGAAAATTGAAATAGAAGGTCATGTCAATTAAATGAGGTTGGTTTCTCATTTGCAAAAACCGTGAGCGAATGATTTTTAATGTATAAAGAAAAATATGTATATACACAGTAATTAAAGAGGGGAAAGAAAACAGAAAATATGGATTGAAAAACGATAGCTTCTGAAAAACTTAATACCTGTTCTGTAGGTGAGGTACATGTAAATAAATAAATAATAGTGATTGTAACCTTTTATAGTAACAGTAACATCAAAGTGTACGAGGAAATACTAATAGTTATGATAATAATGTTTAAACGAAAAAACGTAATTTTTAGATTTTTTTATCAGTCCATAAAATAAATGTAGCGAGCCGGTTTACTGATTTGCCAACCACTACGTGTTTGATATGGAGGGAGGATAAGACTTGGTGCTGGTGGAGTGGAATCGGATGTTTGATTATTTGATTGTGCAGTTGCCGATGTAGATTCAAAGTCGTTGTCTGTGTATGCGGGTTTGATTCGATCGATGGAAATAGTCTCTCGTTTTCCATTCTTGTTCACTGTAAAGTGTTCGTCTGAACGTTTAATAACTTGGAAGGGACCTTCCTATGGTGGTTGCAATCCTTTTCTGATGGCGTCGACTAGAACAAAGACGAATTTGCAAGTTTGCAGATGTTTGTTGATCTGATCTTGTCGGGAGATTGTCGAGGTGCTGTTGGTTGAAGTTGGAGCATTTGTCTAGTTAATCGGTTGGTGAAGTCAGAAATGTTCACGTCTGTTGAATCGGCTGAGGGAACTAGCCGTCCAGATAGGGTTAAGTTGGTGACATGAACAAGTTGAGCCGGTGTACATCCTGAATCCTCCTTGATAGTAGATCGGATACCAAGTAAAATCAAAGGTAAGTATTCACTCCACTTAGATTTGTCATTCTGCGCCATCAGGGAGCTTTTCAGTTGTCTGTGGAATCTTTCCACTAGACCATTCGCTGCCGGATGATAGGCTGTTGTGGAGATATGTTTCACTCCCAGAAGTCTCGTCAGTTCGCGAAAGAGTGTCGACTGGAATTGAGGACCTCGGTTAGATGTAAGAGTAGTTGGTACACCGTAGTTTGACACCCAACCGTTGAGAAAAACCAAAGCAACGTTTTCAGCAGATATGTCGTTTAAGGGGCATGCAATAGCCCAACGAGTAAATCTATCAATCGCTGTCAGGATATGTGTATATCCCCTTGATGTTGGCAATGGTCCCACGATATCTATATGGATATGCTGAAATCTCCTTTCGGGTAATTCAAACGTCTTCGGGGTTGTAATAGTGTGGCGGTGTACTTTGGAGCATTGGCATTGGATACATTCTCGTGCCCATCTACGAATGTCAGAGTTCGTTCTAGTCCACACGAAGCAGTCGCTGATCATTCTGACCGTGGCGCCTACTCCAGGGTGAGAAAGCGAATGTAAGTGTTCGAACAATGCTTTTCGGCAACTGAGAAGAACAAATGGACTATTAGTGCCGGTAGACACATCGCAAACTACAGTTGTGTCTGATAAGGAGACAGGCACGTCTTTTAGCTGTTAGGAAGAGTTTCTGCGACAGGTTTGGAGTTCAACGTCATCTCTTTGTAATTGAGCCATACGGTCAAGACTGATGTCTACCGAAGTTTGAAGCTGGTTTATGTCCCTTCTTGGAAGAGAGTCAGCTACCACGTTTGCGTCCCCTTTGATGTACTGAATGTCGGTTGAAAATTGGGAGATATAGTCCAACTGTCTGGCTTCTGTGGGGGAATGTTTATCGAGTGCAGTAACGAAAGCGTAACACAGGGGCTTGTGGTCAGTAAAAATAATGAAATGCTGGCCCTGCAGTAAGTAACTGAAATGCTTGACTGCAAGATATATAGCCAATAATTCTCTCCCAAAAGTGCTGTAGCGAGTCTGAGCCGGTTCCAACTTCTTAGAAAAGAAAGCAAATGGGGTGACTTCACCATTCATCTTCTGTTGTAATACTGCCCCCACAGCTGCTTGGGAGGCATCTGTGCACAGAATAAGGGATGCTTCGGGGTTGATATGGGATAGCATAGTGACTTTGGATAAGGCGTCTTTTGCGTTGCAAAAAGCTTCGTGTGCTTGAGCTGACCACTGAAACTTTTTAGGATCACTTTTAAGGAGGTCGGTTAAAGGTTGGACCATGGAGGCACACAAAGGAGTAAAGCGCCGATAGAAATTAAACATCTCCAAAAAGCGTCTGACCTTCTTGAGTGAATCTGGTTCGGAGAAATATTTGATGGACTCTATCCTTTCCTCCGTAGGCCTAATACCATTTTCGGTTATGTGGTGTCCCAGAAACTGTTTAGAGGAGACACCGAATATGCACTTTTTGGGGTTAATGACGACGCCATATTGCTCAAATCGCTGAAATAAGATGGTGAGGTGATCAGCATGTTCTTCAGGTGACGAGCTAGCAGTTAAGACGTCAGCTTGACTGCATTCAGGATTTCTGTTTTCGTTGAATGATTGCTGTCCACTGGCGGGCAGTTCTGTGCGTGCTTTTGCTTCTGGTATTTCTGGACGAGTTGCAGGTGATGGTCGGTTCAAGAGATCTTTGAAGCGATCAGTTCATTCATTCTTTTATTTGTTTCTCCTCCTAGGTAGTCAAGTTCCCTTGAACATCTTTTAGTTTCATCATCTGTTTTGATGTCTTCCCTGATAGCGAGCGACCTGGACATCTGTTATAATGTTTTGAGGTCTGTCTGATCTTTAGCTGCCTGTCCTGCTTCGGTTGCCGGCCAGAGTGTCATAGGATTGTCTTTTGTCTTTCCTAGCATTGTTTACTACTTAATTCAGTGCAGTGTACATAAAATTCAGCTTCTTCCGTTATCCATCTTTGAAATGAGTCATCTTTTCCTTCACCATCCTCTTTACTCTGCTATTAGCTTTCAGTTAAGTGTCCACTGACAGCCATTCCTTGTCTTTTCTCTTCTACCTCCCTGGAAAAGTTGTGCTCGTTTCCTTAAATATTGCTTTCAGAGAGTTCCACTGTTCTTCCATACAGGTTTCCTCGGTGAATTCATGTAGTGTGTCCGGTTTCTCTCTGGTATCTGTAACGAAGATATCCCTTGTAAATTTGTCCTTCAGTTCCTGAGTGCTGAACTTGAATTGTGGTCTGTCCACAGTTGTTTTCATGGATTTAAGCTTCACCTGGAAGGTTCCTTGAACTAGACGATTGTCTGAGCCCGCTCACATATGTTCCCTTTCTCGAATTTGTGTTCAGCGGGCTGGCTGCGTCTCCACTTACTTTATCAGTATGTCAGTCAGGCGAAATCCATGTTGCTTTGTGTATATCCTTCTGTTTGTACACACAGCCTCTGATTACACAAATCATTAGAAGCACAGAAGTCTGCGAATAATGCTCTTTTCTAATTCATTTTGCAGAGTGCGAGCCTCTCGACTTATAATGAGTTCTCTTCCTGTATCATCTACTCCCAATTCGGCTGGCATTCATGTTGCCCATGAGGATTTTGATGTCACTATTTGGGATGTTTGTAGTTGTCTATAAAAAACTTCATTCTCTTGTTCCACGTTGTTTGTGGCATTGTGCTTAGCGTTGGATGATTGCGACATTCCTTCCTTCCATTTGAGTTGAATCTTGCTGTCGAAAACCCACACGAGGAGATTGGTTCCCCCTTCACTGTTTTAGGGCTGCCTCTGGTGACATCATGATAGCCACTGACTGCCTAGGTATGCTATTTGAAGTTTTTGTATTTTCAATGTATTTTTTGTGCGTTGAGGTTCCCCTAGCAGTCTGATAGTTTTTGTTGTGTAGGGTGGCCAGCCATATGTCCAACCATCCAAGCTAGTTAACTAGGCTAGGTTCAGGTAAATAGTAGCACACTTCTAACAGGGATTAGGAATCACTCCTCACCATCAAGGTGTCAGTGCGAAGAAGTAGATTCGCGGCAACGTTAGCTGGTGAAAATGGTATTATATCATCAGAGTTTCCGTTCGTCTGAAGTCGTCGCTGATGTGGGAAATTTGAGGGGTCTAGGTCGTTTGTCATTTTGGTTGGGTTCTAAGTATGTTAGTTTGATTTCTTCCTTTGTTCACCGTAGTTCACAACTATAAACAATTTCTGTCATAATAACTAATGTGTTATTATGACAGCTCGGTACTTGCATTTAAAATTTTCAATATACTACGTCATTGAGCTAGTGGTTTGTCTATTCCGACCGTGTCTAAGTAAATTGTCTTCAAAGTACTGTTTTCCGTCGTGATCCCACTTTCACTGATTGCGAATAGAAAGCTTAAAACTTATATCAGTTATTTTCCAATAAGTTTCTGTGCTTGTTTAAACTTCCGAGTGAGTCAGTCGGGGCCCTGAAACCCCTTTTCCTGGGTGTTGGTCTCAGGAGTTTATGCATCGTGAAAAACAGTACTTCACAGCGATATAGTTCCCCCGTGGTCTTTGAACTTTCATGCTATTTCATCTGAGGTGTTCTAACCTGGTGGGAAGGAAAAAAGAGAATAAGTCACATCCATCATCATTGTTTATATTTTTAGGCATTGTAATGAAATCTCTACCAACAACATGACAAAAAGAGATCCAAGGTGTTTAGTCTTCTATTTTATGATATATTGGCCTTATCAGGAATGATACATGTTGCCTTCCTCGAGGATGAGTCCCTTTTATGGCAGGAACTTGCTGTCTGAACGCACTTCCAGTCTAGACGTCTCCAAAAATGTAAATAAAGAAGTAAACATATCTCTGGTGATTCTAGTAAGCGCTCTGTGTGTTGCTGATAGAGATATTACTTCGGGCGTGCTGTAGTTATTAGGTTGTGGCTTAATATGTCACCTAGGTCCATATAAGTCTGAACTGATAAGAGTATTGTTCCCTCCAGTTCGTATTAGCTGACACTTGCGTGTCCAGTGGTCATGGTTGCTCACTTCGCTACTTTGATTAAAAGCATCCATTTGTTGAGATGTCATAATCGCCCTTCTAGTTATTTTTAAATTGTTAGGTCATAGGGGGGAATTCAGTGGTCCCAGGAAACTAGTTGATACATAATATAAATAAGAGGGAGCCGAGTATAGTGCCTTACGGTACTCCACTATGTACTGCTGTTCAGGAGGAGAGTTTGGAGTCGATCCTGACTTAGTCTTCTACCTACAAGGAATTCCGTAATCCAATTTGTTAAGTCGCCCTTGAATCCAGGCCCTTGCACTTTCATGAATAGTCTTATATGAGGTACTTTATCGAAGGCTTTGCTGAAATCTGTGGTCTGTCTGTCTGTCTGTTTTCGACATAGAACTTTGCACAAATGTGCGGAAGTTCAAGTCGCCACATTCCGTGTAGCACGCGAAGCAAGAGAAGAAAGTACAAGAAAAGCATAATAGAAACAGTGAGCAGAGGTGTGAGACAAAGGAGTAATAAAGAAATACAAAACAGTTTCATTGAAGATCATAAGTCACAGGGAGTGGATGCATCTGCGCCACTGAGAACGATTTTGAGCCATGTCACCAATTGTTTCCAACCATAGATTTTTACCGTCCCGAGGACCCCAGCCTGGAAGTCTACACCTTCCTACGTGGCTTAGACCAACTGTTGTGGATTTCATTGACTGATGCCAAGTTTTTGTTTGACCGCCGCTAGCTTTTTTCCAGCCTGACCCTATATCCGCTAACATTGCTCGTCGAGGGAGGCGATGACTTGGCATACGTAACACATGTCCTAACCATCTCAGTCTTTGTAGCTTCACGACTTCGTCGATTGATTTCCCCTGTTTACCTAGAACTCTACGCCTAACCTCCATGTTGCTCACCTTATTATGCCACTTTACACGGGAAATAGAACGCAGGCACCTATGATCAAAGACAGCTAGTCTTTTCATGTCTTCCACTCTCAGTGGCCAGGTCTCACAACCATAAAGGAGGACGGAGCGGACTGATGAGCAGTACACCCGCCCTTTGGTCGATAGTCGAACATCTCGTCTACGCCAGAGTCGGCGTAAACTAACAAATGCGAAACGAGCCCCTTGTATTCGTGCTGAGATTTCGTCAGAGATCAGCCCGTTGGGGCTGATGGTACTTCCCAAATAAGTGAAGCGGTCAACGTGCTCTACCACTTCACTTCCTATTTTTAAACTAGGCGTCGATGTAGTCCAGTCCTGTAACATCATCTTGCATTTGGCGGGAGCGAATCGCATGCCAAACATTCGTAGATTGCTGTTCAAGGTGTTTAGAAGACTCTGCATTTCGTCAGCGTCTTCGCCTAGAAGGACTATATCGTCTGCATATTCCAAGTCAACGAGATTATTCCCAGGTAGCAAGTCAATCCCTGAATCGCTGAAGTCACCTAGGGTTAAGTCCATTAACACATCTATGATGAAGTTGAATAGAAAAGGAGATAATGGGCATCCTTGACGGACACCACTGGTCGTCATCAGTTCAGATGACAGCTCGCCGTAAGCCCTCACCTGGCTGTATGAGTACGAATAGAGTGCCTTAATCAGTGCAATATATTTTCTTGGAATTCCCTTTACAGCCAAGCATCTCCAGAGAACTTCCCGATCGACAGAGTCGAATGCTGCCTTTAGGTCAAGAAATATAATGACTGTTGGACGCCGGTAGGAATGCCTATGTTCTAGAATCTGTCGGAGGGTGAAGATATGATCAATACACCCTCTTCCTGGTCTAAAGCCTGCCTGGCTCTCTCGTGTTTGTGCTTCCCGAGCACCACTCAGTCTACGCATGATTATTGAGCCTAAGACTTTAGATACTATATTAGTCAAGCTAATCCCTCTGTGATTATCACAGGAAGACTTGTCTCCCTTCTTGTATATGGGGATAATCAGTGACTTACACCAACCCGATGGGACTTCTTCTGATTCCCAAACGCTGCCTAGTACCTCAGTTAATCCGGACAGTAAGCTGTCTCCACCGTACTTAAATACCTCTGGCGTCATTCCATCAGGTCCCGCTGCTTTGCCTAGTTTCAGATTGGTGACAGCTTTAGTAACCTCAGTTAGTGACGGAGGACCTGTATCTATATCCCATTCAGGGAGGTGTTGGATGCTCGGAAGGTTGAGCGTGGCTGTGGGCAAATTAAACTGCTCCTCATAATGCTCTTTCCAACGATCCAGTCGTCTATCCTGTGAGCTAATTATAGTGCCATTTTTTTCCGAGATTGTCTCACTAATGATTTGTCTTCTCCCACCCGTTTCCCTGATGAGTCCAAAGAGTTGCCTGGTGTTGCCTATCCTCAAAGCTTTCTCCATCTCTTTGGCTTTTGTCGCCCACCACTGTTCACGGTCCTTGCGGAGACTTTTCGTAAGTTTCCTCTTGTGCAGCTTTCGCTCCTCATTGAATTCGGAGCTCGCCGGAATAAGTCTTCTAGCATCTATCAGTTCGGATGAGGCGGTGGAGATCCAGTGGTTTTTACTCACCTTTGGGTTTACCTTATTCACAGCTTTTACAGCTGTATCTATGGCTGCCTGGATATTTTTCCAAGCTTCTTCAGGGTGAGCACAGCTGTCGAACACAGATATGTGTTTAGCTAGTTCTTCCTGAAATACGGATTTAGTTTCCTGATCGAGCTGGGGACGTGATGGTTTTACCGCCAGCTGTTTCCTACGTCCGTTCAGTCGTAAGCACACCCGAGCGCGGACCAGTGCATGGTCGGTATCTACGCACGTGTTCCAGAAGGAGCGACAATCTCCTACCGACCCACGCCAACGATAGCTTATTGCTATGTGGTCTATTTGTGTCCAGCGTTGGTTTGACGAAGGGGGTCTCCAAGTCAAACAGTGTCTCTCCTTGTGTTTGAAGTTAGTGCTTACAAGAAACAAATGATTATCAGAACAGAACTGTAGGAGACGGTCACCGTTGTCGGTTCGCTGGCACGGAACTCCATAGGTGCCACCGACATCCTTCTCAGATTGACACAATTTCCCTACTTGAGCGTTAAAGTCACCAGCTAGAACGACTATGTCTGAGCGTTTAGCCTTTCTCACCAAACTAGACAACTTTTCGTAGAACTTTCGTAGAAATCTGTGGTAATGATGACGGGTTTCTTGTCCCTGAAATCAACCCACCTTTCGTTTGCCGTAAGGCTTGTCAGGCATAAGAGGTTTCCCCGGAAACCATGCTGTATTCTGAACAAGTTGTTGTTTTCTAGATATGCCATGATAGCTTTCTGGATGATTTTTCCCAGTATGTTGATTAAGGTACTGGTGATACTGATAGACCTGAACTTTGAGTGGCAGTGACTGGATCCTCCTTTTTGGGTGAGGGCTGGGACGCCTCAGTCAGTCGGCTGGCTATGAGATACAGGTTTCTTGAGGAGCCTTGGATAAGAGTCCCATTGATTTCCCTGCATCTAGTTTCTTTAGAGAATGGAATACGATGTTTTGGTCAATGTCGACGAAATGTATGCTGTATTCTTCTGACGCGACGAGAGCTGATGCTATGGTGAAGGAAAGGTGACGACTCCTGTTCGCAGACTTAGGAGGAGTAATCTGCTATTATTTCTACTTGCTCCTGGTTCTTTTCGGTTTTGTCTTTATCGATAGTCAGGTTTATGACCCCGTTAGTTGTCTTATTCCTGAGGTTCATGTACGACATAGTTTTCTTGGGTTGTGCCGCTGCATTTTGAGCTGGATGCATTTCCAACTTCATCCATGTTTGACGAATTCCTGAAATATCTTTGCTTCTGGCGATGGTGTACAACTTTCTGGCCTCAGAAGTCGTTTTTAAAAGTATATGTCTTCTTTAGGGGATTTTCAGTTACGTAGTTATATATGCATATCTCGCTAAGTAGGCCAGGATTTTAATGCGACTAGTTGGTTGCGGGTTTATTACGTAGTCTAATGAGCTAAGATAGCACATGTTAAGTACGAGGTATCCAGAGTATTTACATACAGTAGTATCGTTTTTTCTGCAAAGTTGCATAATTATTTCTCCCAAGGACAGAACGTTTAAATTTGTTAAATAGACACTTCTACTAGTTGTTAGACTCTAAGACAGTGTAAAAAGCTTCATTTGTTACTCAAAAGGTTGTTACTTGAGGGAATCCCCTAGCACGGAGAGTAAGTCAAAGAACGTATAAATTCATATCAATCAAAAACTATTATGTTAAGTTTATTAGCCGTCGAGCTAATAGTTACCTGATGTGAGAGAACGAATAGTCCGCAAATTGAAATTATGACGCATTACTTGGTCACTACACGACACCATACATCTTTAGTAATATGAAGTGTTAAGGTGACCACTATAATCGATATGACGTATGAAGGTATCTAAAACTATAAAAACGTCTAGTGGATCTCAGGGACGGGTGATACTTCAACATGCGTAACTTGTTTCAACAACCTGGTAACTGGATTGGTAACAACCTGGGAATAATATTCACCTCGTAAAACTGTATGTCAAAGGTAAAGATCACGGCTTTTATCAGTTCTTACTTATTTCTTCATAATGCGGTAATACAAATCGTGATCATTTTAACCGTCAGCCAACTACACTAGATTCAATGCTTTCGTCGTTGGTTTATCCCAGTGACCTGAATTTCGACTTTTCGTGTATACAGGCATGTAACATAGCAGTTTGTACTTATGAAATTCAAGGCTGGTTCCTATTATAACCATGTCCATATTTTGGGCCGTTTATTTATAAGTGGTATTTCCTGTAAGTGCTAATTGCCCAGCGCATTAATAAGTTCTTTTACTTCTGAAACTTGGTGGACAACTTTTAGCTCCTGTGAACACGCAACTGCTTCCTGTAGTTCATATAGGTTGAAACGATTCACCAGGAAACCCAGTCTAAACGAGTTACGCAGTGGTTTGCTATCGTAGTATAGTTGATCATGGTGTCATGATATCTCTTTTAATACAAATCACTGAGTAATATTTTAGAGATCATGCGATTTTTCACTGGAACACTATCAGATGTCTTTTGAATTTGAAATAATCGATAATTTCTCAATGTGAATATTAAAACGCTAAAAACTAGTAACCTTCGTGACCGCATCTCGCTTTGACTATTTTGGTAGATGGTTAGTAATCTATCTGTTTTGTAGTGACCAATAATGTATGACTCATTTCATTTGTGCCAAATAATAATAACCCGTCTTGCTATGCATAGTTTTGATAGATTTCACTTGCTTTTCCACATTATTCTCATGAATTTGTTTCAGTGATGATGTAGTGTTTAATGCTTTCCTCTCTTTTATTAGCTTGACTAATTTTAGACAAAGAAAGGACATTCTTTATACCTGTTGCTGACCCCCAATAAAATACGCATCAGACCAGAAAACTTCAGTCTACTTATCTGGAGCATAATACTTGGAGTCATTATTGCTATCATTAGTTTTTTATTGTACTGTCTTTGGACACATCACACATTCTTATTTGGGTTTCCTGCGAAATCAAGATTTTCTCAAGAACTTATTTGACGTGCAAATATGTCTGCAGAAGCAATAACGCCACAACTGAGACAGAAGGTGCTGGAACAACTGTAAGTTCTTAGACCCTAACAATTATCTGTAGTTTTTGCACAACCTATTTTTATAGGAATGAATTGGTTTAAGAGAATATCCATGACCTTCCTTTTAAGAAATATTGCTCGTTCTAGTCTAGCAAAAACTGTTTTTGAGAAACTTCATGCATTTATTCCCCTTGATGAATTTGAATAAAGTGAGAACAACAGTGGTTTATGCAGAATAATATGGTACCATCATTTATTTCGTTAGCTTCTCGTCAGCTGCTTACAGCCTAAATAAATTATGAGGTTTAAGTACAGAAACGTTTTAACATACTTGCAAATTTTACATGTTGTCAGTTGACAGAAAGTTCCACAATTAGTAAACAGAGCTCAGAAGATTGCGCTTATATAGTTTCTACACAGGCAGTTGAAGTTAAAACAAAAGTATGCATAAAATCGAAAAATCCTTCAAAATTATCAATAGACAAAGGAGCTCCATTCTCCTCAAGTTTGCCGAAGCAATTTCTATCAAACGCCTGAAACCAGATTTATGTGTTCAGAAAGAAGCAGTTATTAGTCTTTCCTTGCCTTGATAACTGGGTCTTTCTTTCTCTCATCTGATTACGTAATCCTTGTCTTTAACCTCACCCTCCTTTTATAATCTGTAATTTTGCTTGTCTCTTGTTTGTATGATATGAGTTCAACTCAGTACATTGTTACCTGACTTATTAGTCACTATGCATCTAACACACATCTCATCTTTATTATGTAACTCCTTTACCATTATATGCATACATTTATTTTGTTTTAACTTCAACTGCCTGTGTAGAAACTATATAAGCGCAATCTTCTGAGCTCTGTTTACTAATTGTGGAACTTTCTGTCAACTGACAACATGTAAAATTTGCAAGTATGTTAAAACGTTTCTGTACTTAAACCTCATAATTTATTTAGGCTGTAAGCAGCTGACGAGAAGCTAACGAAATAAATGATGGTACCATATTATTCTGCATAAACCACTGTTGTTCTAGCTTTATTCAGAAACTGTTTTTTAGTTTAGGACATGCATATCACTTTAAATAACAGTTTCTCATGACAAAATACAACAAAGTTTTACTCAACAGATATGTTCATTCCCATGCACCTGGTTATCAACCACAAGTGAGAGCAAGTGATACTACCCGGCTGTTTGTGAATCGTAGTTTGATCGCATAATCCACTGTTTGAAAGTCAAGTACCTAAGTTAACGGTCCACTTAATTACGATGTTAATTCCTGAACCACTGTGTTCGTACATGACTATATATTCGTGGAAAATTCTCACTGATTTTCGTTTCATTTCCATAAGGATTACATCATTTTCATAGCATAGTCTGGCTAATCGAGTTTGAGCAGAAATCTAAGTGCATTTGGCATGTGATTCACCCCTGTCAAATGCAAAATGATGCCGCAAGAGGGGCCTGCATTTTCTCCTAGTTTAGGTATAGGGATTGAAATGGTTGAATGTGCTAGCTGCTTCAAACATTCAGGGATTTGCGTAATTCTAATAGAATAATTGCTGACTAATTCTCAGCACGGATACAAAGGACTCGTTTGACATTCATCAGATTGCACAGTCTTTGGCGCCTGTGTGATATCCGTGTAATCAAACATTTGTATTGTGTAGCAGTTTGTTCTGCTCAAGTTCAAGGATGTCAAAGGTAAATGATATGAAGAGGTTAGCGGTGTTTGATCATGGATGCCTCGGTCCACTCTGACGTTAGATGGTATAATATGACAATCATTAAGGTAGTTAAATATGGAGTATTAAGTAAACAGTGAAAGTCATTTGATGAGATCGGGAAACTGCATTGTTTGAGGTAGCTAGATTATGTGTTATTCAGGTCATGCCGTTGTCTCCCTCAACATGTAGTGTTGGCTGACATAAGGTTAGGTTGGGGAAGAGTTAAGGTCAGTGAAAGCAAAACAAGGCATCAATCCATGAAATCTTTGACTGTTGGTTTGTGTCATGTAGGGAGGTATAAACTGTCTAGAGTCCCCAAAATACTAGGAATCAATAGTTGGAGACTGTTGGTGACATGGGTCTCAATGATTTTAAGTGGTTTGGATGTCTAAACTTGTGGTCTTCCAGATTCTTAACACTGACTAGTTTTCATTCGGTTCTCTCACCAATTTAGTTTCACTACATATTTATATATTTTTGTGCTTTTATGAAGTACGGCTCCTTGAAATGATGCACTTTTGTGCAGACTTTTACGTCAATAAGTCAAACAGTCCGTATAATGACTTTTAATAGGTACTTTTGTGTGCTGCAACCTCGTACCATGCATTTCGTACTGTTGTATTGTTTTAATCTTAGGGTTTCCATTCCCAACCATACACCACAGGTTCATGAAAGTTGAAATAATTGGTATATGTTGTTTATGTTGGAAGTCTTTCAAAACTAAATGGGTGGATTTGGACCTGGAGTCCTAGTGTAACAACAGAAGACAAGAGCCAGGCAACAGATCCTTTATTAAGGAAATCAACACATATTTATAGATTTTCATGTACATTAATATAGATTATTGTTAGTAGACAAATACAGTCTTCTGACTAGTTGTTTCTGACTGAAAGTTAATGTTTCATCTCTTTGTGATTGTTTCTTGAATGTCAAATCATCTATCTGCTAATTGTATCCGCCTACGCAAAGTCTGCTGTGGTTGGTTGCTGAATCAGTCTTCGTTCATATTTTTCTCACGGCCAATATCGGGGCGTAAAAATTGACGTATATTACTGTCTACCAGTTTGGCTAGCAGCCAGCTCACACCACACTGGTATCTTTGATAAAATAATGGCTTAGTCACAATAAACGATGCCTTTAATTAAGTGTATAATTCGTCAAGTACAATTGTGTCTTCAATTTACTCATGCTGTTGCTAAGATGTGTTTTCATTTTGCTTATTTCTAGTCGAGAAGTAACATCAGCACGCAAACTTCCGAAGTCTCCAGAGGAAATTGAAAATCTTATGGTTGAGAAATCGCGTGGTGTTAAAGTAATTCTACCTATTTTGATAATCTGTTTATTTTTATGTAGAAGACTTATCTGAATCTTTTGTCGAAGGTTATAAACTCAGGTAAGTAAACTGTTGTATAATCAGAAGGTACTGCTGCACCTTGTAGTATCGATTTGTTAAGAATTTTAGTTTTTAAAAAGTTCAGCTAGTCTGTTACAAATATACTTCATTTCACGTTTTCAGATTAAACATGCCCCGTGATATTTTGAAATGAAATAATTACAGTAACATATGATTGGGTTTAATCCTTCGAAAATATAAGTGGTGTAGTAGTTTCTTAGAAGGGAGGAATTGTGTAATATTTAGTAATTCAATAAATCACACTGTAAATCGTTTTTACTCAAAATTTTATCTAAATATCTGTGAATTAGTTTGGTTCTTTTTCAGTTTTGCATAAGCTAAACCAGACTGATAGCTGCTGTCTTGACGTGGTGGTCTGACTTGCATATCGCAATGACCCAATAAGCTACACTGGTTGGAACTAATGTTACCCCAGGTCTTACCATGCCAGAAGGTTTTCTAGGATAGTGATTAGACTGAGAGATGTTTAGTGTAAGATGTTTACACTCTGCTGGAGGTCTGTGGACAAAGTCGTACTGTTGGGGAACAGGGATGTAACAGTAGTAAGGTGTTCTCCCCAAATGACTAGTATGTCAGATATTCTGCCTTTCCACTCTAGAGGAGGGGTTAGAAAAGGTCGACCCCAAAAATTGTACATCCCGACTTACCCTACGGTGGTACATAGCCGGTGGGAAGTTTCTAATGCGAAAACAACTATAAAAGCCAAATCAAACAGACCGTGTATGACCTGAACTCTGCGGTCTCGCAACACTAATTCACTTTTTTTCGGATACCCCAAGGAAAAAGTCTGCATAAGCTAAAAACTGTAATTCATCATCATCATATACTGTATTATCCTACTAAGATTATTCCGTTCGCAAGTCTGATATAACAGCTATTTTGATGCGTTAGGTTTTAAGGCGTATGCGGAAATCTTTCATCTGGTTGTCTGAGACTCATACGTATTAGGTTGTTTGCATCTATTTTTTTCATTTACGTTATTAGTCTCAATATTCTTACCTGCTGCTATATTTGTGCTTATAATTGACTATTAAGAATTGATGAAAGTGTTTAATTGGTCTCATCACCTGAATTAGAGCTCTCTACGTACTTCATCTTGGGCGACTGTATAGTATCATCAGTCCTCAAACAAGTGTGATTCGTAGTCCTGCACATGAAAGATCGAACTAGTTGGAAATGACTGCAAAATAACCCGGTAACTGTTTTTGGCTTCACTCAGTAGGTTAGTAAAAAATTGCTACATGGTGGTTAGTGATAACAGTCCTCCTACTTCAAACTGGATAGTGAAACCAATTTTAGTCTCTAGCTCCGTGAATAAAAGTCTAAAGACTAAATAACTGAAAAGAGATTTGCATTTGGAAAAATCTCCAATTGTGTTATGCACGTTCCCTGTCATTAGGTTTTAAAATTAACCACCTATTGTCTCGTCTTACTATTCTATAGACAAGTCGGGCAGTTAATTAGGGATTTTAGAGTTTACTATCAGATCGTGAATTCATCTCGAATCACTGTGTACACTGGCACAACTCGTTTTATTCTTTAAACAAATAAACGTGGGTTGTGTGAAAGGGGTGACTTAGTCTTTGTAGTTGTCAAAAAAGGACTCTGGTTACTATGATAATCTGAACAGCATTGGGGATCGAGCACTGTACGGTAATTAATTCTGTGTGTATACGCACTCTCTGACCGGTCGTAAATTAATAAACATAGTTCATCATAGTTTCAAATGATTGGGAATGGTAAATAGACAGTTTCTTTTTATGAAGTAATACAAACCGAATTCACTAGTACTGGTCATGCTAACATCGCGAATCGGTAGAAGTTATAATTCATGGCCATTGAGTCTAATCTAAGTGGCTGAATGGTCTACGAGTTCGACTTGTAACCGGAAGGTCCTGGGTTCGGAACTCGGCAGATTCGTACTGCCGATGAGTCCCAAACTGGGACGAAATAGCTGTCCAATATTCTTTGGTTTTCAATGGTTCTCTCCGTGGTCAAACTTGAAACGAATGAAATACCTATAAACTAACTTTTGAAAATTAACATTAAATAATGATGAAATATATTTCTCATAGGTACCGGCGGATCGAATGTTTCAGCTAACGTCCATATTCCTTCAAATGACCCCAATATTCAGATGCAATCTGTCGGGAATAATTTTCAGATGAGTGGACAGCAACAACCACAACAATTAATGAATACTCAAATAATTTCCTTGCCACGTTCTGGACCCACTTCAATCCAATCACATCCTCAAATCCTTCAAGTTATGCCACAAAATATGCCCAACAGCATAAATAATATGCAGCAAAACCATAATCAAATCAATCGTCCTAGATATACTATCAGTTCACATCCAGTTCAACAACAATATCAATCTTATCCTCAAAAGAATATTATTCAACAAGATGGTACTGTTATAGGATCACAGCCGACACATTGTGTTCCGATTTCAACTATAGCCAATCGTGTAAGTCTGTGAAAGCCTTTCTTTATGTGTTCACTTTATTGATGAAGTAATGTTCTTACAATTCGTTTTTTCGGCACAAAGGAGTTTTATTCAAAAAGTATAATTTATTGGTACATTGCATTCAAAAAATCCTAATCATATAATCCTGTTAGTTATATAAACTAGCTCTTCTTTATTCTGAATTGTAGTCATCATCAAATGCACAGGTATTTATTTATAAACTTCTATTTGTTTTGAACAGATACTTAGCGACCTTTTTACAGGAGATGAATACCGTTGTAAATACACTTGTCTGAAGATTAAGGTCATATCAACAATAAGGACAGTTATAATATGTTGACTATGACCTTATGAGATGCTATAAAGTATAATTGTTATATGCCTGATGGGTACTACTATTCGGGCTCGATAACGTCGCAAATACGTGATATTGATTGATATGATCAGCATTAATAAGAATGCTGCGACTAGAGTTTGATATGAGGAGGCAATAAATAATTCGTCTGAAGACTGAACAGTAAAATCCATCTCCGATCACTCCTAATCCGTCGAACTAACGCAAATACAGATAGAAGACAGATTGGTTGTAGTAAATGAGGACAGTCGACTTTATTATACATAAATAGAATTATATGCAAGTATTACCAATCCTGGAAAGTTAAGCCAATAAATTAGTTGCATAAATTTGAGCCTTAAGGTTATCCAATCTCATTATAATAGGTACTCTGCTTCGACCAGGTGGTTTAATTTTTTCAGACTGGTTTAAGTTTATTTTAGGTGGATTTAACTGATCTTAACATTAAACAAAGTTAAGAGGTACCCAACAGACATCTAACACAATTTTGTTTATTGTAAAGAATTCTTATCTTACTTCATTAGGTATTGATATATTCGACATGTATTCCGTAGAAACTGAATCGTTTTAAACTCATGAGTTTAAATTAGATATAAAGATATAGTTTTGTAGTGCTGATATACATGAAGCCACATTGTTGCTGATATCTAATTGCTTATTTATTTCTACGTGGTTTTGCTCTATAAGTAAGCTTTAGTTTTTTAAAATCACTTTTAATTTTTATTTTCGCTTTCTAATATCTATGATTTAGCGTTTACATCACGTGAAGTATTCTTAAATGCATCACATTTTTTGATGTTATTCATCTGCATTCATGATTGAACTCTATGATTGGAGTTAACATAATCTTGCTTCCTTTTTAAACTTCATGAGTCAACCATTGTTTAAGTACGTGTTCATATTCGCACATCACAGGCATACTTCACGTCAAATCGATATTTACAATGGTTAGCTTTACTTATCTGCTTCATGGCGTCTGATAAATTCAGTCAGTATTTGTGTATACTATTCAGAAGGTTAGTAGGTAGTCTCAAGTCTAACTCAATTTGATATTTAGGTGCAGTAGCATTTGCAGTCTACTTACTTAGGTCAGTCTGTTTTTAATGACGTTTATGATAACCACTAAATTACAAGCACGATTAAAATTACAAGTTTATAGGAAGGAGTGGCAGTTCTGTATATATTCACATAGGCACTATCTGTGGTTGGTTACAGCGTGGTCTTATTGAGTTCAAGCCTGAGTGGAAGTAGGAGCAGGCCAAATACCTAAACGCTGATAGCTATTCTGGAGGTTGGTATCAGTTAGAAATAGGTTGTGATCTACACAGAGCTCTGGAAAGTGGTCCCTTGTATCTAAAATTATCTCCTTTTTGAGCAAATGTAAAGTACTGGTAAAATCTGTTTGCTGTCTTAGCACTTTATATATATATATATATATATATATATATATATATATATATATATATATATAATTTATTGTTCTCTTAGGTTCCGAGTGGCACATTAGGCTTCAGCAGAAATATATAAATATATAATATATAATTTTAGTTGTCATGTCGTTTTTCTTGTAATTTTAGGTTATTCTACCCCCCGGTGTTGCAGTGACCCAGTCAGGTCAAATTATCCAATGCACGACTGGATCTGGACAACAACCAGTCCTTATATTCCAGCAACCTCAGACACAGTCTATTGCACAAATAACTGCTGCATCCTCCGTTGACCAATCTATTCCACGTCAGACAATTATTAGGTAGGTTTAAATGCACCAAGGCTTGATTTCATTCCATAGATAAAGAAAATAGATAGGGTATTTATCAAATTTTATCTTAATGATAAGAAAGTATATTTATATTATGTGGTATAAAAGTGTAGCTTCCTGGTTCAAGCGGCATGTTCGCCGTTCAAACCCAGATTTGCCTACATTATAAGTCTAAGCACTGTGGAGATGTCGCTCATTGACTTCAGCACTCGATTTTCAGCTAATGGTTCATGCGTTTGAATTTCGCCTCACTTGCTTCAGCTTTGGTAAGTGCATAGTATCATCGACTCTTACACATAGTAAGTGTGGCTCATAGCCCGGTACCAGGTGGCTGAGATCTAACCATCCGACCGACCAGTCTAGGCGCTAGATTAGCATGGCAAGTCACCACACACTTCACGTAACCCACAGCATAGCTAACCAATGTGTTTCAGAATGCTGAATCTTTGTATTTATAGTTTTCAGCTTTTTGATACTAGTTGATGCAGGTTAGCTCTTTCAGTCGGTAGATTAAGATAATAAAATACAAATATGAAGTTCTGAGGATATATAAGTTTAATATTTAACTCAATCAGGTATTGTTGTAAAGTGTTCTTGAAAGCAATTACCATCACTGATTCATAAATTTACCTGACTAAGAAACTGATCCAGTAGCATGCATACCCCTTATTCTTGAAATATGATTTATCCGTCAAGAAGTAATTATAGACTTACTGAACAATATTTTGGCATTTAAAGGAATGGGTTGAGTCTTGATTCTCTGCAAGAACATCAGCAATCACTATGATGTAAGTAGATCCAGATAATGACCATAGAATAAAACTAAATATGCACTATGAATTCCACTGGTAGTTATATATGAACTGTGAGACCTGGCTATTGAGAGTAGAAGGCTTGAAGAGACTAGCTGTCTTGGACTAAAGGTGTTTGTGATATATCTCCCGTGTTATGCGATGTAATATAGTGAGGAATATTAAGGTTAAACGTAGACTTTTATATGAGGAAGGAAAGTCATTTAGATAAGGTTGTGAAGCTGCATCTGTTGAGATGGCTACGGCAGGTGTTACGCCTGCCAAGCTGTTGCTCATCCTGGATTCTACTGCTAGTCACCATCCATCAATTAACGTCTAATTACATGTCCAGACATTGTCGAAGCATCTGCACAAGAAACCGACATGTCAACCTGAGACCGAGCACTTCGGTCCAATCAATCGACGGGAAAATCTAGAACTGAATTAAATATATGACTCGTTGCACAAGAGGTGGCTCTCGTGGCCTAAGTGGTCTAGTGGATAACGCTTTGGCGTTTGAAACTATGGGCACTGGGTTTGAGCCTCTGTGGGAATATCATCACTCACTGAGGGATGCAGGTACATCCAGATGACGAGTCCCGAATGGGACGAAACGTCCATCTTGGATACCATTGCTAGTAACCAATCACTAGTTGCCTACCTCGTTGAGCAATGTTAACTGACATAAGATTAGCTTGGAAAAAAGTTAGAGGTGGTCAAACCAAAACTTGTCATGAGTTCATGAAATCTCTAACAGTTAGTTTAAGTCTTGTAGGGAGATGTCTTAAAATTTTAGTACGTCTTGTGCTGATTTAAGTTTGCCAAAAATATTCAAAAAAATATATTAAATTTTAGATTTGTATCTATTAAATGAGAATTCCTGCCTTTTTTGAACTCCCAAGTCTACTTCATTCTACTTGATTTAAGTTGTATTTCATAACTTCAGTCATTGTTTTTAGTGGTAGGAATTTCATGACGTTACCATCTGTTGTAGCTAATATATTACTTTTGCCTATTTCAGTTCTCAAGCTATGGGACCATCGAATTCTATTAAACCAGTAGTATGTCAACAGGAAAATATATATGGTATGCATTTGTGTTTGTTAACTGATTTGTTTTCCCTAATATAATACTGTATTTCTCCCTATAAGAATATGCTTCTTTTCATTGATGTACTAAGTGGAATTTTATGAATAATTAAACTCTTTAAAATCAAATATATCCGTTAGCAGTTATTTAAGATATTTTCCCACCTTTTAGAGTTCCGAGTGGAAGACAGAGATTCAAGTATGAGCTCTAAAGTTCCAGTAGTGATGGCGTTTTCTTTTTACGGGAGGTTTTTTGCTAGCCTCACGCCCTAACTTACCCTCTTTATAGACTGTACCATCGACTAGGCGAGGTTTAGGTGTGCGTTGCCAGCCGGGAATGAAACTCGGATCACGTGCGTGTTTGGTGAGCACTTAGCTATTGAACCGTTGATGCAGATTTCTGTCACTTAACAAACTCATAATTACTTTTTAATCTGTCGCCTCCTATGATATTCGGTTCCGTAGAAAGATTCTATACTTTTTTTGACTGTTTCACTGCTGTTATTCTTCCACGTATAGATTTTCACCAGTAAAGTAGTAAATTGATTTATTCGAGTGTACTTTCTAGAATTTTCTGCTTTTTTGGAAGTAAGAAATGTAAGTAGCGGGGGGCTATAAAGTCAGAACACAAGAGTATTTGGTAACGGAATTATTTATCAGAGACTCGATGTACACATATAGACAAAATATGTATACGATATATTAGAATCACTATTTGCGCATTTTTTCGGTATTGTAGCACTACTTTCTTCTGTATCGTGCCTATTCGTCTTGCTTTCGTGTTTTCTATATACTACTTATAAATTGTGTCAGTAGCACACTTCACACGGCGTCTTTAGATCTAAGTACAGCCACTGGTTGGGCTGCATCAGTGTGATGTATCCAGTAGCATCTTACTGTTTTTTAAATATTATCCCTAGTTTACATCATTGAGAAACCTTTTAAACACTATCACTGGATAAGATACGATTGTATATTATTATTATTAGTTTTAGTGCATAGGTTACGGCGAGGCAGTTGTTGTGTCTGATGAAATTAAGTATCTTAAACTTGTAAGAAGATAGTTTGCTATTATAAGCATTCCACTGAATGCTTACTCTTTGTAGTCGGACTGACTTGCTACCAGGGAATAATCTCGTTGACTTGGAATATGCAGACGATATAGTCCTTCTAGGCGAAGACGCTGACAAAATGCAGAGTCTTCTAAACACCTTGAGCTGCAATCTACGAATGTTTGGCATGCGATTCGCTCCCGCCAAATGCAAGATGATGTTACAGGACTGGACTACATCGACGCCTAGTTTAAAAATAGGAAGTGAAGTGGTAGAGCACGTTGACCGCTTCACTTATTTGGGAAGTACCATCAGCCAGTGCCAACGGGTTGATCTCTGACGAAATCTCAGCAAGAATACAGGGGGCTCGTTTCTCATTTGCCAGTTTACGCCGACTCCGAGCGATGCTGGGGACATCACTCGTACCAAATTCCCAAGAAACTTCATGAACTCTCCTACAAACAACTCTCACCATGCTACGGCGTTCCCGGTAAGCGACGCGCCCTGTGCTCACCCGGTGGCCAGTGTGAAAAGTAAGCTAGCTGGGAAATTAACACTTAGAAACCAACTATTTGTTGGCTGCTGGAATGTTAGGACGCTGTTGGATCCTGGTAGCCAGTCTATCACCATGCGTTCTTTATATGACTACAAGGTAGACATAGCGTGTCTATCTGAAGTGAGGTTACCCGATCATGGCTCCCGCCGAATAGCCGTTCCTGGAACAGATTCTTCATTCTGGTTGCTTCATAGTGGCCCCCAGAATAATTCGGGACAACATGGGGTAGCATTTGCTCTCAGTAACAAAGCCAATAATGCCCTAATATCATTCGAACCGGTCAACTCCAGAGTTGCAGTCGCTAGGTTCAAGGGTTCCCCGCTCGACATTTCTGTTCTCGCTGTCTATGCCCCAACCCTCGACTCTGATGAAAGTATCAAAGACGAATTTTATGACAATCTTCAAGAGGCAATCAACAAAATCCCAAAGCGTGACGTTCTCATAGTAGCCGGCGATTGGAACGCCCGCACTGGCCCTTCAGACGACGCGACAAAACATATACTAGGCAAACACGGTCTCGATCAGCGCTGCCGTAATGGTGATAGACTTTTATCTTTTTCTGATTACAATCGATTATATATCACCAACACTCGATTTCAACACCCCAGAAAACATCTTCTCACCTGGTATTCGAACGACGGTCGCACTGCACATCAGATCGACTACATCCTAGTGCGCTCACGCTGGATCTCCTCGGTGGAAGACTGTCGATCCTATCGTGGAGCAGAGGCCGGAAATAAAGGGGGATCAGACCATACTCTAGTTAGGGCGAAATTCAAACTTCGTTTAACGACACGCCAGAAGACGCGACCTCCGAAGCGTATCAATGTTGCCCCGCTTCAATGTTCTACAAGACGACAAGCCTTGTCCAAACAAATCCAGGCCGAACTAAGCACCGCAGATGAACCAACATCCACATCTTCTAATACACCCGAGACACGATGGAATCATTTCAAAGAAGTAGTCTCTAAAGCTTCAATGACGCATTTGGGTACCACATCCAAGAAGCAGAAAGACTGGATTTCAGAGCACACCATGCTTCTATCCTCGCAAGCCAGAGACGCTCGCCTAGCAAAGTCTCCAGTTTATCGCTCCCTCAGGCGCAAAGCTACACAGTCTGCTAGGAACGACAGAAATCGCTATTGGTCTAACGTGGCGACTAACATGGAAGCAGCATCAAATGTAGGCGATTTCGGAAAACTTTATCGCCTCTTACGCCAATCATCTGGCAAACGCCTTAACAGTCATGCTGTGTTACGCACAGCATCAGGAGAAATTATTTCGGACACCAATGGTAAGATGGAACGATGGGCCGAATACTTCAAGCAGCTACTCAATCGCGACGCTGGTCAACCGTCTCATCGACCGATACGACACTTACCAACACCCTACGTAGTTGACTGCGATCCACCCACTCCAACCGAAATAGCTAAAACAATTAACACACTCAGAAACAAAAAAGCTCCGGGCGAAGATGGTCTACCCCCAGAAATATACAAGGCCTGCACTCCAGCGCTAATCGATGCACTGCACTCGCTGTTCTGCTCAATTTGGGAGTCCGAAACCATTCCTTCCGATTGGAGCACCTCAGTTCTGCTACCGTTCCACAAAAAGGGAGACAGGTCAATATGCGAGAACTACCGAGGCATAAGTCTGATTGATATCGCTGCTAAGGTTTTTGTTTCCATTCTCCTGAACCGCTTCGCGGCCGAACGCCACGTGCGAACAAGGCCAAATCAAGCCGGATTTCGACCTGGAAGAGGCTGTGTTGATCAATTATTCACACTGCGAAGAATTTTGGAACACAGGGACAAATTCCAACAGCCGACGGTTGCTTGCTTCATCGACTTCCAAGCGGCATTCGACTCAGTTGATCGAGGAGCACTCTGGTATCTAATGGAGCTCGACGGAGTTCCGACCAAGCTAATCAACCTGCTCAGGTCATACTACTCCAACACCAAAGCTCGAGTCCGAGTGAACGGTGAAGAGTCCCGCACTTTTGAGGTAACCAGCGGTGTCCGGCAAGGTTGTCCAGCATCCCCCATCCTGTTCAATTTCACAGTTGATTGGATTTTGCGGCACGCCCTAACCGAGCACCACGGCGTCCAACTTTCGCCCGATATTCACATAACCGACCTCGAATTCGCCGACGACGTCGTGCTGTTAGCTGAAAACTTCCCCGATATGCAACAGGCGCTCGACCAGATAAACCACCTCGCGCCTACTATCGGTTTGAAAATTAACACTTCCAAAACCAAAATGTTTTCGAACACATCCACCGGCAATGATGAAATCTTATCCTTAAATGGAGCACCTATTGAAATTGTGCCATCCTTCAGATATCTGGGATCCATAATGCTCCCCAACGGCCAAGCGAAAAACGAAGTGAATGCGCGAATCTCCAACGCCCGGAATGCGTTTCTACAGCTGAGGAGCGTTCTATGGAGCAAGAGAGAAATCAGTCTCAGGACTAAAATTCGGATCTACCAAGCTTCCATACGACCCGTTCTGCTGTATGGCTGTGAAACCTGGCCTCTTCGCGCGGAAGATTTACGCAGACTCGAGGTATTAGACCATTGGTGTCTCAGGTACATTCTGCATGTTCGTTGGCAGGACAAACTCTCCAACGAAGAAGTGCGTCGGCGTTGCTACAACATCAACCAAATTCCAGTACTGGTCCAACAACGCCGCCTTCGGTGGTTTGGCCATGTTCTGCGCCGACCAGATGACGATCTGGTCAAATCAGTTCTAAATCCCTCGCCATTACCATCTTGGCGATGTCGCAGAGGCGGACAGCTGAAGACATGGCTTGGTACAGTCAAGGCAGATATGGAGTGCCTGGGGCTACAAACGGTCTACGGACTCCGTATGTGGAACAAGAATTGGATATCCCTATCACAAAACCTTGCTTCAGATCGCCGCGCCTGGGCAGCGATGATTCGAGACGTTCATGAAGCCGGCTCATCCTCCCGTAGGAGATAGCCGAAGTAAAGTAAGTAAGTAAGTTTACGCCGACTCTGGCGTAGACGAGATGTTCGACTATCGACCAAAGGGCGGGTGTACTGCTCATCAGTCCGCTCCGTCCTCCTTTATGGTTGTGAGACCTGGCCACTGAGAGTGGAAGCATGAAAAGATTAGCTAGCTGTCTTTGATCATAGATGCCTGCGCTCTATTTCCCATGTAAAGTGGCATAATAGGGTGAGCAACATTGAAGTTAGGCGTCGAGTTCTAGGTAAACAGGGGAAATCAATCGACGAAGTCGTGAAGTTACAAAGACTGAGATGGTTAGGACATGTGTTACGTATGCCAAGTCATCGCCTCCCTCGACGAGCAATGTTAGCGGATATAGGGTCAGCCTGGAAAAAAGCTAGCGGCGGTCAAACAAAAACTTGGCCTCACCAGTCAATGAAATCCACAACAGTTGGTCTAAGCCACGTAGAAAGGTGTAGACTTCCAGGCTGGGGTCCTCGAGACGGTAAAAATCTATGGTTGGAAACAATTGGTGACATGGCTCGAAATCGTTCTCAGTGGCGCAGATGCATCCACTCCTTGTGACTTATGATCTCCAATGAAACTGTTTTGTTCTTCCTTATTACTATTCCTTTGTCTCACCCCTCTGCTCACTGCCTCTATTATGCTTTTCTTGTACTTTCTTCTCTTGCTTTGTGTGCTACAAGGAGGGAGTGTGGCGACTTGAACTGGCGCACATTTGTGCAAAGTTCTATGTCGAAAACAGAAAGACAGACAGACAGATTGAATATAAAGCTCCACGTCTAAATCTAGTTTCATCTTCTTCTGCAACTGGGTCACAACATACACCAGTTGCGCCCCATAACCTCTTATTGCGTAAAACCTCTATCTCACAGCTGTTTTGCATAGACTATCATAGACGTAATTGTACAGTAATGGCAGGATTTAAATATATGATCTAAAAAAACAGCAACAAGAGTACTTGCATTTCACTGAGTTAATAATAAAAATATAATTACTATAAAAAATAGAAATATTTATTCATTTTGATTACTTTGTTATTCCTTCTTTTTTATACAAACTATTTATCTTTGCTGTGTAGACCGTCTATCTGGAAGACGTATTCGTGGTAGGTGGCGCCTCTAATAGTTGCAGTAAACTAATCTGTTTTCTTTTTTGTTTTAACGCACTATTTTAACCATTACACAAAAACAAATCAAAAATTAAAAAAAATGCAAATATGATTTATTTCCACAGTTTATTATCACTATTTATGTGAATGCCTAAATTGTGTTTAGTTAGGAGGCGGGGTGGCGAGAGGCTACAATAAACAGTGAAACAACAGCTTTACTTCAAAAATTGCACCTTTTCGTTTATTTGTTTGTATGTGTGTGTGTGTGCGCGCGCTTATGTTTTGGTGATAAACTTTTACAGCTTTTTTGACACATTATCAAAGATGAAGAAGAAAAAAGCGATCGATTAGCTCTTGACATAGCTAAATGTTTTTATGTTCTTACTGCTCTGAGAACCCGTTTTTCCAGGGTTTTGGTGTGTTCTGCTTATATTTCTGCTGTGCCTTCTATATGTACACGTGCCAGGAGTATATGTATATGTATATAACATGTCTGAGTATTCAAATACGTGGAAATTTATTTGGATGAAAATTAAGGTAAAGAAAGTATATATATTCTAGTGAATTTGAATAACCTTTCAACATGCTGTTTTGAATACTTTAAACCTACTATGCTTTTATGCTTTCTTGTGCTATCGTTAATTATTACCATCATTCCCTATTTTCAAGAATAATATAGAACTTCTTGGGATAAAAGTGTAACTCGTGAAGTGCTTATTTGCTTATATCTCTTTTTTGCTTGTGTTGGTATTGCGTATATATGATTTTTTGTTGTTGAAAACTATGCCCCTTAAGGAAATTTCATTAATAGATGTCAATAATAATCATCGTAATTTCAAGACTGATCATGAACTGACTTCATTTAGGACTAGTTATAGTAGTACTACTTGGCTGTCGAAACCTCGTGACCTACCGGTTGGAAGTCGAGCTCCTAGACTAAGCAGCTACAACCACTTTAAATATGGTGGGAATTATTTAGTGAAGATCAAATGTTTCTATCACTTCTTTGTTAAGATGCATCGATAACAGTGCCTGGATTGCAGTTGAAAGCTTTTTAGATTAAAATTGAAGATGAGTTAGTAATGAAAAACTGGCAGAACACCTACAACTTCAGCTGCAAATATTTGTCATAGTACTAAATATTCTATGCTGCATTTTCCGGTAGTTCAGTAAAGATGTGGCTTAATCATTCGACTTGTAGTTACTGGGTCATGGGTTCTATTCCCGCTCCACTTAATTCTGCCCAGGCACCTGTGTGTAACTGGATCACAGCCTACGTGGAATATGAGAAATTCGTTTTGGGTAGTTGAGCTATAACATGACAATATATTTCCCATAAAGGGAATATTAAAAAGGTAATGGTTTTGACTATTCACTTCTTCGAAATCCTTGACATAGGTGACAAGTGCTATTGATTCGTGTGGCTTATTTCTAAACGGTTTTGCCTAGTTCATAGTACTTTTCAACTATTGTCTTTTTAATTTATGAATTAGCGCTATTATTTTTTTGATTTGTATTATATTAAAGCAAGAAGAGATCAGTGTGTGCTGCACATTTTATTCTGATAATATTTTGCGTTTTTAATTAACGAAAAAAACCCACCTAATTCTTTCTTTGTTACTATAATACGTAAATTAAAGGGTCAAATGTTGAATAATAATACTATAAAGGAAGATATATTTTACATATTTGCACATCAACTTTTTCGTGTACTATTGATCAGTTCAACTTATTATTTGTTTAAAAATGTGATAAATTCTGCATTTGCAGCCTTTCAATTTTAATTTCCGTCTAGAAAACTACTTAGATATCTGTAATGGTAGAAGGTGAGACACTTGGTAATGGAATGTTAATTTGGAATTTGGTAGCTCTATACAGCCAAATTATGTACACCTTATCTTCAAGCCACATATCTTCCGTGTTGTGCTCCTTTTGGCCTTCATATGGTGTCTCTTTGTGTCCTTTTCACGTATTTACGCAACGTTGTATCACTTGTTTTCTCTGATATCAAATCTATCTCCCTACTAATTGATGTTTTTATGCCAATGAGCGTCCCCTTATATACTACTGGTAAATCTTATCAGTAGCACTTACTACATGTCTACTAATTATGTTAATAAACCTGTTATATCTATTATTTCCACAACACGAATTAAGAATGTTAGAGTAGTCTTCTTGAAGAATCGCAGAGTTGGAGGTAATCAGTAAAATGGGATTATGAGCGTGTTTTGCCTTTTGGGAGTTCGTTGTTGTTAGCAGTCGTTATCCTTTTTAATTTCATATTTTATATATCATTGATGAAAGTAGTTGACTTTATGCAAATAATACACATTAGTCGTCATATCGTGGAGGAATTTTCCGTCTTACGATTTACGAAGACTGATTATATTCTGCTTTGGCATAACATACATTTCGTTAGTTTTTAATTTAGATTTCATCACTAACCGATATCACTTAGATAATCATTAAAAACTAAGTAGCTCTGGACACTTGTTTGGTCGTGCGTATATTGGCACTCTTTAACAGTGCTTCCCATGACTTCACTAGTGACAAAGTCTAAATTTCTATATATCTGTGAAATCAAACTGTATACATTGGATTTACTTAGTGTTTTGATTCTTAGTCATACTGTCTAATTGAATTAGAGAATTCATAACCTCTACCAGGTAAGTCCTATTCTCCTCCTTCACGCAACCGGGCTTTCCTCACAAAAGTGGAAAGGTGAATGTGAATGTCTGGCGCTTACAACCGGACTGATGAACATTCCTGTTTATCTAGGGGAGCTAGAAAACTCTGATCGCAAATCTATGATGTCCATTGGCTCCAAAATCTGAAAAGATTGAATGGCATATGAAGTTGTTTCAGTCACCAGGATCCATGGGAACGCTGCTCCACTGCTTTGTGGGTCAGGCTTCAAGTCGAAGACTTGAGATGTGACTCCCTTAAGATAACCAATTACTTCGGTCCGGGCGTCCGCGCAGTATCCAAGCCCTCGCACAAACTATAGGATTTTGTTTGGCTCATCCCTTGATGATGCCCATAATGTACAATTTTGTGTCCCAATAATAATAAGAATCGATTGGATTAGTGGATTCGTATAAGCTTCAAACACACTACAATATGCTTTTGGTAACTACACCCATTGTTTGTCATTTTTACTATAGCTAAAACTACGGAATGATATGTTCGAAGGTAGTTAACTGTCTCCTTCATTTGCAACTGGCAGCTACAGTTTTAGCTAGTCAGTTTAGAAAAAAATTTATAAAATCTCATGACACAAAATCTAATTCATTACTCAAAGGGACTTGGATGTAAAATTTATTTATACATCATGTATGAGAATGTTTTGCAAAATTAGTTTTAGTAATATAACACCCTACCGATGAACACATTAGAATACGTAAATTTTTTCGAAATAACTAGTATGGATTATCAAATAAGCGCTAAAAGAGTCGTTAATGTCATGAATTTGTTTATAGCAACATTTTTGAAGTGTTTATCGGATTATTTATCACTATTTATGGGAAAATTATAACTCCATGAAATTCAATTAAAGCGAGGGGCTTTTTATTTAATGTAACTATTGGAAATGTCTACTTCCAACTTAGTAACAAGATTCGTTACTTGATACACATTGCAATATATTGAAAAAAAAGGTCTAACAGCTTCAAAGGGTTAATGACTGTATAATTCGAAATGTGACGTTCATCTTATTCAACCTTAATCACTGTTGATGTTAAAACTAGAACGTCAGGTTACTTGGAATTTCTATGGTGTCAGCAGTTGATTTAAAAGTTAGATCTTAGCTAATGTGCTGGTTCTCATGGAGTTGCTATCTATGATATCTGCACATTCATTGCATCTAATTGTTCTTCACTTTGTTCACAACTGTACTAGGATAACAGTCACTGCATATATTTCAGACAGTCCTGTAAAAATTCTTTACAGACTCATAAACAGCGTGCAGCATTAGACATCATTTTTTCCTGATAATTTGCTAGCCATTTTCAGGTGCAACCCTGTAGCGTGTTAACTACATTGGTTGATCTTCTCCGATGTTATGACAGAAATCTATGGGATAGTAATAAACAGTAAAAATGAGTCCTAACCTAAAATCTACTTTTCTTGTAATGATGTAACTGCATTCTTCGCAGACTTATCATTATTATTATATGACTTTACAATTTTATCTTATTATTGTTCCCTTGGGTTCGTAGTGGAACATATGGCTTCAACTGCACGTCTCCACTTGCCACTTCTGTCTTCCTTCTGCTGTACTTTTCACCTGTATCCATGTTAGTCCATACTGTTTCAACTCCTCTTCACACGATCTCCTCCATGTCACCCTTGAACTGACGTCCCACTCGCCGCTTCCCTTTCGATCTGGTTCCACTCGAGCAATGGCCTGACGCGCGCGCGATGTCACCCAGCGGCCTCCTCAGTAAGTGAGTGTCCGATCCATCTCCACTTTCTCCTGCATATTTGTTGGGCGATTGGTTCTTGTTTTGTTTCTTCCCATAGTTTGGTTTCTTGTTGGTGATTCTTTCCGGCCTGGCCATCTGGTCTCAAGTATAGAGCGAAGATAGTTGTTTGATAAATGTCTGCAACAGGCTGTTGGAAATATTCTTTGTGACCCGCCTACCAAGTTTCTGATCCGTATAGTAGAACTGACTTGACGTTGTTTTTATTGAAAATACGACCGAATTTTGTTGTGGATGCTGGCTGAGTGACGAAGATTTCCAGATTAGTTTCAGGTTGATGAGTGTGTTTCTCGCCTTCCCGAATCTCGCTCGATTTGACATCCTCGTCCGTTCCCACTGGCTGTAGTTGAGATAATGCTCCATAGATAAGTGAGTGAATGAAAATAACCTCTTTCCAATCTCTCCTGTTGATGGTGATTGGTGCTGGATGTTGCTGTTGTTGTTGGCTGATTATTTTCATAACCTCCGTCTTGTCTTATATATATATATATATATATATATATATATATATATATATATATATATATATGTCTTAGTTAATATATTTCAATATTATAATCACTTGTTAATCTGATTCTTTTTCATTCCATCATCTGTTAGGAAGTTGCGGTGATTAAATCCACTTTTTGTATTTTCTTTTGGAGCTACTTCTATATTATTATGTCTACTCTATTACAAAATTTCTTTTAATTTTAAACAGTGACAACATCCAGTCCGAATGCTGTAGTCTTTCGAACATCGAATTCTGGTTGTCTTACAGTTATTAATCCATCAGGTACTACTACTACCAATAATAATAATAGCAATAGTAATGATTTATCCAATATTAATAATACAGGCCAACAATCACTACAAAGTATTAATGATACTTCATCAAGTATATCCACTATATCAGGGACAACTGTTTCAAAGCCTATTCTTACAGTATTACCAGGTCCTGCTGGTACACAAGCGAAAATTATTCGGCCAAGTATATCTCAACCATCTAAAGTTGGTATTATTTCAAACAGTCAAATTCAGCCAAGACCAAATACACCAGTTAGTCAACAGTATCAACCAAGGCCAAATATTCAATCAAATAATAATAATAACAACAACAGTAATACTACTACACCTGGAGTATCAAAAGTACAAGGTTTTACACAAGGTAAGGTAGTACTAATTTATTTTTTGTACTTATCTTATTAATAGTTCGCTCAGCAGCTAGGAGTTGACTTTATTGATTTCTGTATAACTGTCAATTTTACTTAATGAGCGGATAGAAGAGGGCAGAGGGAGAAGCATGACAAGACAATTACAGTGTCTACAGGGTATAAATCGCTGCACATTATATCGTAAATTATAAGACAGCACACTACAAGGTAAGTCAAAGAAACGTTAAATAACGTATAAGATAGAAGGCATTATTAAAATGTAAAAGAAAGATAAAGCAAATGAGAAAATGTTATACAACAGTTAAGATGTAGTTAAGATATGAATGTCTTGGCATTGCTCAGATCATTTCAGGGTAATATCATTTAAAGCCTTAAATCATCAGTCTCACTGTCTCCAGTTAGCCAAGGTCAACGTTTCTACTCAACTCAAGTTTAATAATAGCTTTTACTACCGATGATCTGTGGGAGGGGGAGGGAGTGTTATTTTCTTTCTATTAGAATAGTCAGTTTCAATGTTCATTGTGAGTAGGACATTTTTCACTTCATTCACAAAGAATCGTGAGTTTATTTTAAATTATATCAGTATTAGGGTTATGTCCTCTGATTTGTGTTTGATTGGGTTAATACAAACGATTCTCATTATTCGCGGTTAATCGAACTGTGGTTCAGTAAATTGGTTATCGTTTTATGTAACTGACTGACTGACTAGTTTCAGCGTAGAACTTTGCACATATGTTCACCAGTTCGAGTTGCCACACTCCCTCATTATAGCACACAAAGCAAGAAAAGGGAGTAAACAGATATTCAAAGGAGAGATAATGAACAGAAGCTTAAGGCAAAAAGAATGTTAATATAGAGAAACGGTTAAATTTTATTGGATATTATAAATCACGAAGAGAGGGAATGCATCCGTGCCAGCCATTGACAACGAGGATTTTGAGGCATGTCATCAATTGTCCAGCCTTCGCGAGGACCCCAACCAGTGAGGAAGGCTACATGTCCTAACGTGACTGCCTTAAAATAACTGTTGTGGATTTCATTGACTGATGAAGCCATGTTTCGGCTTGACCACCACGAGCTCCTTATCAACCTGATCGATCCTATGTCAGTTAGCTAATATTGTAGAGGAAGGCGATGTCCAGGGATGCATGAATGCGTAACACATGTCCTTATTAAGCATCTCAATCGGTGTAACTTCACAACGTCGTTGATTGATTTGTCCTCCTTACCTAGCAATCGATTGATGCCTAATCTTAATATTGCTCACCCTATTGTACCACTTAACACAGGGGGGTGGTGAGTAGAACGCAGGCGTCTATGATCAAAGACAGTCAACCTTTTTGTATCTCCTACTTTCAATGGCCACATCTCACAGGGATAAAACAGGACGAAGCGAACTGCTGAGCAGTACACAAACTCTTTGTTCGACAGCCATCTGGATATCACGTCTACGCCAGAGGTAACGAATGTCAAACGGGCCTTCTGTATCCGTGCTGGGATTTTGTCAGGGATCGTTATATACATAAACATACATGGTATTTTTGTTATCATTTTATTCATAAGGATGTTACGCCGAAAATGTCATATTTTTTCAATGCATTTTTCACAGCAATAATTGTTATAATGGGGTGTATAAATGAATTTTCAACACTAATGCACTTCAATAAAGGTAGGAAATAATGAAATCCAAGAGAACTATAAAAGATAGATATATGGGGGAGAAAAAAATAATTATGTAGAGAATAATGAGAACGTAGTGAATGTGTGAGTTCATGAAGTGTAAATGCATCTGTTCCACTAAAAACGATTTTGAGCCACTTCTCATCAATAGTTTCCACCTATTGGTTCTTGGAGTTTTGAGGACCCCAACTAGGTAGTTTACACTTTTCTACTTGACTGAAACCAACAGTCAAAAACTTCTTGGATTGTTACCATGCTTTGATTTGACTAGCCCTAATTCTTTCCTAACCTTATTCTGTTCCGCCAACATTGCTCAACAAGAAGGGGGACGACTTGATATGTACTATTTGTGTTCTAGCCATTTCAATTGACTCAGCTCAGTGACTACCGAAAGTTATTTGCATTTTTGTGTTTATACTCTTACTTTTCTTTTAATTAGTATACACTGATTCAATTTTATTTTTTACAGCTGAGGTGGTACAACAGCCATCAGATAAAGACAATAAACCACCAGAAACATCTTCTAATAGTAGTAGTAATAGTAGCAGCAGTAGTAATAAAAAAGGCGGGGAAGTTAAATCCAGTGAAGTTCAAGCACAAATTGTAAATGGTTTAACAGATATTGCTAATCGTTATTTGTCAACTGTCAAACATGCTATTCAACTAGCCTCTAAACGACCTGAAGCTGCTGGTTGTGTACGTAAATATATTAAATTAAAAGATATCTTAGAACATCCTGAAGCAAATTTAAATGTTCTTTCATTTGCACAACTTCCATTAATTGAAAAATTATTACATGAAATCGAGAGAAATCCAATGCATTTAGTTGAAGAGCATTTACAACGTCAAGCTAGAGCAAATGCTGCTAACTCTTCACAGAATACATCGTCATCATCAACAGCAGTGAACAACACAACTACATCTAATATATCAACTGGCCATTCTCAGTCACAGAAGCAAGAGACTCAACAACAACAAGTACGTCATCAGTTAAATCAACAGTCTGCTCAGTCTCAGTCTGTTGTCGCTCAAGGTCAGCAAAGACGTGGAACTGCTGTTATAAATCAGCCGTCACCAAACCGTTTTCAAGGTATGCGTATTAAGAAATCCTCATATACCTTTGTTTTTCATTCCTATTTCTTATATATGTAACGAGTGGATGACTATGCTTTTTTAACAGAGGTCAAACATGTCGATCCAGTCGGTCAATCGAACAATCAATCAGCGGGAAACGCAAAATTGACTTAAATAATTAATAACTGCTACTCGTTACACGAGATGATGGTTCTCGTGGCCATAGTGGTCTAGGAGATAATGCTTTGGCGTTTGAAACAACTAGTGCTGGGTTCGAATCTCAGTGGGAATAACATCACTCACTGGGATTACAGCTGTATACAGTTGACGAATCCCTAGTAGGATGAAGGACGCCTCGTGGATTCCACTGCTAGTTGCCATTCACCAAATAGGAAAATATGATTTCAGCTAATAAAAAGGGTTATGGAAGATCATTCTATTGTTGCTTCAGAAAACAGTTTAGCATTGATGTGTTGTGAACACATGTTTTACGGTAGTAAATTTATTAGTTTTTGAGGAAGTTCCCGGCGTTTTTACTGTTTTATTTTACGCCTCTATATAGCCATGGGTTATTTTTATCTAACTAACTCTTTTGGCACATCATTGCGATTTTTTTTACTTGAAATACGATACATCAGTTATAATAACCTCTGACTTTAAGATCATACTTTAACTACCAATAAGATTGTGACGGTTAGGATTTTATAAGGTGTGTTATTATGTGGCAATTGGGGAGCGAACGAACCATCAAACATGTATTGTTGATTGGAGACTAGTAACCAGTGTGACGTGTCTAGTCCTTTCTTTGGTGCAGACTGAATTCTATCAGTCAGGTGCACGTTGATTTTGATGATATTAGATGGTTGGAGGCAATCGGCCACAGGAAGCCTTCGACCTAGGTTTCGTGCTATCATATAATATCATGTATTTGTTCGGTGGATAATTAGGTGAATTGTTATACAGTGTGGAAGTTGGATTTTCTTTTACTGGACTGTTGTGAGAAGTGTGCTTTCGAAAAGGAGTTAAAGGATACTATGTCACGTGTAAATAGAATCACCTATAGATGAGGTGGGTAGTGTATAGTGAACTTCTTTTATAATTCTGGTAAATATTCATTGGTGGTGGTTACTGCTGGGTATTTTTGGGATTTTCGACTGTTTACAGTTGGATCTAAAATGTATGTTTCTTTTCCTTATTGTAATAAATTTGACTTCTGTATATTTTTATTTTTATTCATTTCAGTTCCCACCACTAATTTGAACACACTTTTATCCCAACCATTCGGTGCTCCCAGTCCAACTGGTGCATCAGACAGTCAACAACAAAATGTTCATCTTCGATCAGCTACACAATTCTCTCCTGCTGGTGCTAATCTAAATGCTTCCAGTACTCATAGTCCAGACGTTTCGACTGTACATGGAGTTGGGGCAGATCATAACCGATTACCGCATGTAAACCGCATTGCTACCTCAGCGTCGTTACTTGGACAATCTACACAAAGTAGTACTGGACCAACAGGATTTTATGCCAGCTTGCAGTCAATAGCTACAGAGTTTGAAAAAATGTCTGATCGTATGTCACAAGATCGAATTTACTCTCGTCGCGTTTTTAGGGCAATTCAAGAAGTGAGCATAATTCATATTATGTACTTACTAATTTGCTATGAACTACTTAATTGTAATGTTGTAATTAGTTTTTGAATCATTTTAGCGAAAATTGTACGTAGAAATTGTCGTAGAGACTCAGTTGTATGACGTGTACATTTTTTGAACTTAAAGTCAACCAAAAAGATTTTCAAACGATTCACATTCTATAGATGTTTGTCTTACAACAGTATGAACGGTTAATTTGTCGAAGATTTTCAAGTAGTGGTTTGTAGGGATTTAGTTGATTGGTAACAGGATTTCATCATGAGCTGACATTAGTTAGAGAACCATTGGAAAACCTGGGAGTACTGGACAGCTGTTTCCTCCTAGTTTGGGACTCTTCTAAAGTACGCACCCACCGCCAGGGTTCAAACCCAGGACCTTCTGGTTACAAGGCGAGCTCGTATACCATTAAGCCACTGGGACCCGATCCAATGGCCCTTGAGTTCTAACTTCTGCCAATTCGAAGATTATTTGAATTTTCTGTATAACTGCCTACCATCATCTTCAGTATCTGCATAAGCTTTCTGTTGTCATATTTTTTACATTATAATGTCTTTTATCCTTAGTGCTGTTTTTAACGTAATAATCAGTTGTTTTAAAACAACTAAAACAGTCTAAGTTGTATCTGTTGTCTGTTAAAAGTAACTAAAGTCAGCGTCTAAATTTACTTTGCAAGTTGTATTCATAAAAACTGAAGCTTAGAAGGCCATAAAGCTTTTACTACACTTTACGAATGTATGACAGGAAGCCGAACGTCTCAATGAGTAGTGTCATCAATCACCGCCTCGTGTTTGGAGAAAATCTGTGTTTCCCCCAGCTCAATTCTGTATACCTTTCGTTCAGTTTGGTGCAGTGATTGGAAACTGGTTTCAATTCTCAACAAATGGGTGCCTAGGCCAACTATGGGTTACATTATTATTATTATTCCCTTGGGTTCCGAGTAGAACATAGAGATTCACCATCACATTTTCACTTCACCCTGTTCTTTGTAGTCTTTTTTAACTCGTTCCATGATGGCCCATGAGCTTTCGTCTCTTCCTTTATGTGACCCTATGACCCACGCTCAACTCGTCGTTTTCTGTTCGGGTTTCAGTCGAGGGCCTGGCGTGTGCTGTCAGTCAACGGCCTCCATTACCTTCTGCATATTCGTTGGGTGTACAGTAGGTTCCTGGCTGGCTCTTTGCCAGAATTCTGAGAAACTATGTAGCACAACCCCTAATCCCCTACATAACAAATGACAATTAAGTTGAATTAATTTGTTCATTGGGGGCGTCAGTGGTTCAGCGGTAGAACGCTCGCCAAACACGCATGTGGTCCGAGGTTCGATCCCCTTCCGGTGCACTCCTTTACCTCTATAAGGCCGATAAAGGAGAAGGTTGGGCGTGAGGCTAGCAACCCCACTCCGTAAAAATAAAACTACTGCTGCTGAAACTTCAAAGCTCCATGTTCCACTGGGAGCGCAAGGGAATAAAAAAATTGAATTCGTCATCAACGAGCATTTTACCCTTTACATATGAATACGTGTGCATATATATCCTATTTGTTAGTAAATCCACCTTCTTCTCAAATTTCCCTTCTTTTCAAATTTTTTAAAATATTAGATCACATTAGAAACAAAACCGTTTCGTGAAAGTATTGGATTTCAACTACCAGAAGAGAATCTTCAATTCATTAGTAAAAGTAATAAAAATGATGTTATTGATTTTACAAATACACCTGATCCATTGACGGCAACAAGTAATGCTACTCATGATAATGATTTTATTATAAATCCATTAAAACGTAAGCATTCTTCTGGAGGTATTGATCAACGAAATATTCCAGCAGGCTCAAATCTAAAGTCAGATGATCAACCAATTCGATTAGATGATAATTTATCCTCCTCCCCTTCATCATCATCATCACCGTCAAATGATTATGAATCGAAGGCAAAGAAGGCTTGTTTCAGGACAACAACATCACCGAATAGTTCAGTAGGTAAACCCAGTTCACTACCACCACTACCAACTAGTACTTCAGGTGAACTGCATACACCTACATTAACTGATAAAGATAGTCCAGATATTTTGCTATCATCAGCAATAGAGAAATCTGATTGTCAAGTAAGTGATCTTTGTTATCGTTTAGACTGTATTTTGTCATGCTAGTGACAGTAATAGTAATAACAATTTGAGAGGTTTAACATTAATTGTGGAAATGTGGTACATTGAAAAAAGGCATTCAACTGTCAGTTGATGGGTCCTGAGTATGAACTACACTCCACACCTACTTTGGTCTTGACAACTGCTATTACCACTGGCTCTCTCACTATTAGTGTGTGTATGTGGTCTGGTACATGAAAAATCTACTTTGGATTGCTGAATTTTGACTCATCACCAACTGGTATGACTGTTAGCTTTTTAACTATTTACTTCTTTGATAAAAAATTCATTATATTAAGAGTTTGTAACTAGATGCATCATAGCGGCACGGCTGAGGTTCTCTCGACTAGCCAATCGGAATTCGAGTGGTCTGAGCTGATTTGATAGATCGGATAGGTCGCTGATGAGCTCGCCCTAAACAATCAAAACCACTATCCAGTGTGATTTGGATTATTTCTATCTGGCTAGAAAGCACTACTGGTTGATATGAGTGCTATCCAACCGTTCATCTCAAGTAGTCAATCAATCACTAGTATACAATATCACGCATTCATGCTTGCTTTCTTGACTCCAGTTTATGATGCCAATCAGATGGCGCATTATGATCTGAATGAATAATTTCACTTCCCCAATGGAAACTGTGTAATTTACAAACTGCGAATTCGTTTGGTTGCATTCAGTCTTATTGAATTCGACAGATTATGCAATTGGTTTGCATTATTGAATTGCAAATCAAATTAAGTGTTTGTAAAACATGTGGCCCCGTATAAAGAAAAATTCCATAAGGATTTCCTGTAAATATTTAGAAGTATTCAACGCGAGATTACTTTGAAATCATAAACTGTGTCTGTGGTGAGAGCTGGCTACAAGCCAAAATTGTAGACAGCAATATACGTCAGTGTTCACGTCCCGAATCAGGGTCACGAGAAAAACAATAACAAGGCTTAACTTTGAGAAAATCACCGGCCATTCACAGCGGAGTTAAAGTGTGGAAATATGATTCGCAGATATATGGCTTGATTTTCTGAGAAATGGGCACAAAGAGATAGCACAATGACCTCCAGCAAGAAAACAACCTATCAGAAGAGGTTGCTTCTCCTCTGACAATAATGTACATAGAAATCTATAAACACCTCTTGATTTCCTCAATAAACAATCTCTTGTCTGGCCCTTGTCTCCTGTAGTTACATGCCAATACTGTAAGCATATAAGTCATACTGCTAGTAGTTAATGATCCGAATAGTAGTCGTAAATTATTCAGACTATATGTAGTAATACCCCTTCACTAATATTGACTGATTCAGCTTTGAGCCGAGACTTTAAAGGGCTGCTTATACAAATTGCTTAATATATAATTTTGGTGTATTTCTCTGGAAGGCTTAAAGTGTAAATCATACTCAGAAATTCCTGATATTTGCAATAATATGTGAGTAGGATTAGCATTGTGATGAAAAGTTTTTTTTCTTCTAATTTTATATTATTGAAAATGAGTAAATAGTAAATAAAATGCATAGCTTAAATTTTTTCTTTTTCTTTTTTTAATACAAGGGGGGTTCAGATGCTTCAGCAAGTAAGTCTTCACTGTTTGGTGTATAAGGTTTTTATAAAATCTGTAATTAATATTATTATTTTTGTGTACAAATATTTTAACTTTCTATAGTTGGTTTGTAAGGATTATTTTTGTTTCTACAAGTTGATCTCGGATTGATATCAGTTAGAGAACCATTGAAAACCAGAATGGAGTACTGGACAGCTGTTTCATCCTACTTTGGAAATCATCGGCAGTACTCACCCACTGGGGCTTGAAGTACAGGACGCAGTTTCCTGCAGTGACCAGTGAGGTCCATCCAGTCAAGTCTGAGGATCGAGTTCCCACCGATGACATTGGTTGGTGCCAGTCGCGCTAAATCACGAATTGGTAGAAGTTAGAATTCATGTGCTGGCCACTGAATCGGGTCCTTGTGGCTGAATGGTATACGAGCTAGCTTGCCTTGTAACCAGAAGGTTCTGGGTCCGAACCCTCTCAGTGGGTGCCTACTGGCGATGACTCCCAAACTAGGATGAAACAGCTGTCCAGTACTTCATTCTGGTTTTCAATTGTTCTCTAATTGATATAAATCTGTGATCAACTCGTAAAAATATTTTAACATTTTATCGTGTATTACCCATCTGTTGAGTGAGTGATTGAGTTTACAACGTAGAAATTTGCATAAAAGTGCAAACTGTCAAATTGTCACACTTCATATACCTCCAAAAGGCAACAAAAAATCAAAAGAGCTATTGTGAGTGGAAATCTATAAGAGGAAGGATGTTTAAATTGAAAAACCTGAGGACTTAATTGATCTAGGAGACTACAAAGTGTGAATGCATCTACCCAAATCAGACGGACCTTGATCCATATCACCAACAGTATCAAGCCATTGGTTCTTGCGTCTCGAGAACCTCCGCGACGTAGTCCACATATCCATTAAGTGACACATCAGCATACTATCTTCAGCTCGATAAATAATCCCGATTGTCTGTATTATTTAGGAGATGTGACTCATTGGCTTGGGTACTCGTTTTTATGTCAATAGGCTCCTGATTCGAATCCTACTCAACTTAATTCAGCCTGGGCAACGTGATATTATCACCCCAAGGCCTGCTTGAATCACTGGGCTACCTGAATGCATTGTGTTTAACTCCATGTCATATTATTTTAATCATACAATTATGTTTAAGAATCGCAGTATATACTAAGTGGCATTCTAATAGTTTTCAACCTATCGCTACAAATTTTCCAACTTAAAAGGAGGAGTAACATTGTGGATTATTGCAGTATGCCTCAGATAAAAATAATGTCGCCTCTGTTGTTGATTGATATATTGTCGTCCGTTATATTACTTAAAGATTCTGCACAAGGCGTAAATATCTTTCAGTGAGGAAAATTCTGCATTGTTTATGAACTCACAGTTTGATATACAAATAGATCTATTCCGAGTACATTGTCTGTATTTCAAGCTTCTTTATATGTGAAAAGAAAATTGCAAAATGATTTCAGTTCATAAAATCATTTAATAAGAATTTCAGTTGTTTGTTGTGTAGAGTAGACGTTTCATGATACTTAATTTGCTGCTGCTATCAAAATTTGTAGTTCCCTTGAATTGAATTAGATGGCAAAAATAAAACATAAGGCTTCCAGCTTCAGTAGTGGTGTGATGTTGCTTTTTTCTACGGGATATGGGGTTGTTAGCCGTACGTCCAGTATTCTTTCTTTATCGGGCTTAATACTGGCTAAACAAGGTTTTAGAAGTACGTCGGGGACTGGAGATGTAACCCAGACGACGTGCACCGTTGGTATACATTCTGCCATTTTTATTTTAGAGATTTAATGTTTTCTTTACGTTGATGTTTTTGCTTCAGCTAAGTAGTGAATTGTCTATTTGTCTAATTTTTCAATCCAATTTTAATTCAATAAACACGTATATATATGTATATTCTAATTAAATGTGTGTGACTGTATAATTAGGGAGGGCATACGGTAAGTTGAATGTTGATATTGACTCATACAGCTACTGTGTATCAACTTTATTTTTCCGTTCACTTCATCCAGTTTGATTTGTTATTGATTTTATAAAAGTCTTTCTTTTACACACACACTCATACATATTTGTGTATATAAGCAATACTCGACGTAGTAGTTTCTAGTTAATCATTTAATTTATTTTGTACTGTTGATCACTATTTTCAGTTGTAACTGTTCCTATTTTGAATACTGAACTTTTAATTTTTCGGTCGCAGTTTTCAACTTGTTTCTACCTACCAAGCATTTGACCGCCGCAGGTAGTATCATCAGTTCTCGAACAATAGATATAATTGACTGACTGAAAAGCTCGCAATGATTAAGTATTTAGTTGTTCAGTTGGATAGAGAAGTTTACTACGTCTATAGTTAGCGTCCGTGTGACATTCAGAACCAATTATTTGGGTAATTTACATAAGACTGTGGCTCATTGGTTTAGACCCTTGACTTTCAACCGTAGGGTCATGGGTTCGAACCCTGCTCCAAGGTTTGGCAAGCCAGTTTCCTACTTCTTTTATCTTAAAGGGTTTTTATGACTTTTTTAATATGATTTTTGTTCCTTTTTTTCCCTGTGTATTCCTTTATATTTGATGTGAAGTACGATGAATAAAAATTAAAAATTATTATTGTTAAGTTCTATCTTGACAATGTTTGTAGCCTATACTTTGAACTCAGGATTAAGGAGTTGTAATTCGCGTTGAGGTTTTTTGATTCATTGGTTTAGGTGATTTGCTTTCGACCAATGGATCATGGATTTCATTATCCTTTCACTTATCCAGATTTGAGCGACTAGACGGTATTATTTAACGCACATGAAACAGATTTGGTACATTAATTTGATGATGTTATATAGTTGGAGGCAATCGGCCACAGGAAGCCTTGAACCTAAGTCTCGTGCTAACTGGCACTCACCAGTTAGCAAGGTGTATCTGCAACCTTGAAGGAGCTCATGTCCCTTCTGAGATTCGACTGCAGCACTGGGTGACGCGGGTTCGAATCTCAGAAGGGACATGAGCTCCTTCATGGTTGCAGATACACCTTGCTAACTGGTGAGTGCCAGCTAGCACGAGACTTAGGTTCAAGGCTTCCTGTGGCCGATTGCCTCCAACCATCTAATATCATCAAATCAATGTGCACCGTGATGGCGGCTACCTAGAGTGGTGACCACATTACAAACCTGACTGATAGAATTCAGTCTGCACCAAAGAAAGGACAAGACACGTCACACTTGTTACTAGTGTCCAATCAAGATGTGGTACATTAGCTATTGGTTACAGGATTTCATCATGAATGAAAGTATGTCCAACGAGTAAAGTTCACTTCATTTTAGTAAAAATAAAAATGTGTAATACGTTTGGAAAAGTTGATATCACCACCTGTTTCAAATTCTCATTGATATTTAATTAATTAGAGCTATATATTTTCTAACATTTTACTAGTGAAGAAAACATTCAGTGGAATATTCAACTGCTCACTTGAAATCGCTCTCTGCCACTAAGTAAATTTGCAAAGATAGTTTAGTGTTGTATATTATATTTCTCTAGTTTACCAACTTTTCATATGCCTTAATTAAACTATTAAGTCCTGTGTCAATCAGTTGTCTCATGAATACGCTGTGCAAATGACTTTTCGGCATATCTTCAGAAGATCTAAGGCAGACCATTCTTTCTGTCCTTCCAATGTATCTGCTTTCGGTAGCTTATCTTAGATTTTCTGAACACGTACGGAAAAATTTGCAATTAAGAGGAAGTAAATTTCTGAACAGAGCAGTCATGAGACATCTGATCGACTCAGGAAATCAAGTAGACACCTTAAATTCTTTCAAAGGCTAAGGATTTTTGTGCAGAAGTTTCCTTGGAAACTGACATACACTATTCGTTAAGTTAATTGACTTATAGAATTCATTGGAAACTTTAAACCTAAATAGTCAATAATATAAATTTTTCCATAATTTTTTGATGTGGTTGTGTTCTCTGAGCTGGACAGTTAATTTGCGAAGCTTTCATCGCCCTACTAGGCGACATCTTCATCGCATACTTTTAGCTAAAAGCTCACTTCAAATTCAAGTATGCGCTGAAGATGTCGCCTAGTAGGGCGATGAAAGCTTCGCAAATTAACTGTCCAGCTCAGAGAACACAACCACATCAAAATCATCCACCTGAGCTACAAATCTTCTCTATCATTTCCATAATTTATTGAGTAACACCTGTAATAAAAATATTCTGATCACTGTCAAACGTAATGCTAACTATTTTAAAAAGAATTCTATCTATGCACAAAGTGTCATAATCACATAATGGTGTATATTACCTATTGATTTAACGGGATGGAAGCTACTCACATCAATCGATAGTGTTTGCTGACCAGATCGAAGTGATACTGGTTGAACCACTGGTTGACCGTTCTACTTGTTTCGAATTGAGCTCATTGGTGGTTTACTCGGTTTGACTTGCAAGCACTCTAATGATTGGCGTGAGTGGTTTCCAACTACCTATGTCAAACAGTAGTATATACCATGAAGCACTTACACTTGATTGCTATTTATCAAGCGGATGACTTATTGGGATTTCAGTGTGTTTAGGGTTTCTAAGGGGAACCGTGGTGATTTTTCTCCCCCAAACTGTTTGATTTGCAAATTACAGCTTTGATTCTGCCATAATTATAGGGGTTTTTTCAAATAGAAGGGCTATGATAACTTTATATATGTCATCCTTAATGATCACTTTAATTTCATGTCGAATTAACACATTTCCAGTAATATTTCTTTTGTTCTATACCCTTATGTTTATGTGTGTTTTGTGTGTGTGTGTGTGTTTTACACCTTTCATCATTGAAATTGTCTGTTGTTTCATCCTCACTACAATAATAATAGTAATGTTTTCAATTTCTTTCTTTTTGTTGTAATACACCTATACTGATGGTTGGGTTTCTTCATCACTCTAATCAACTGCAATTATTCCATATCATTATTATTTCTTTGTGTGTAAAATTCTCATTTTCAATTGTTAACTAATGCACAATTATACTTCGTATATATATCGTGTTAGCGTTTCATCTGAAATAGTTCGGATTCAATCTAAGCGTCGTAATCGATTAGATTAGGCACAGTGGTTAGGACTCTCGCCGACCATGCACGTGGTCCGGGGTTCCAGCCCTCACCGACGCACACCTGATATCTATGGTCGGCCTGCGAAATTTAGGCTACCAATATCCATGCTGAAAATTCCATACTTGTACCAAAAATACGGTGTGGAATCAGGCTGTAATCAAAAATTAAAATTAAATTAAAGAAACAAGTTTTTGTCTAGTTGACGAGATTGGCTTTCGTGCTTGTTAGCACTTCAATGAGGCGAATCTGCAACTGTGAGTAGATTAGTTTTCAAGGCGAATATTGGTTCGCTTAAGACTGATTAACTGCTTTCAATGTAGAACTTTGCACAGATGTTCAGCAGTTCAAGTTGTCACACCCCCTCATTAAAGCACACAAAGCAAAAGAAGAGAGTAAAGAGAGATTCAAAGGAGGCATAATAAACAGAAATGTGAGGCAAAAAGAATGGTAATATGGAAGAACAATGGAATTTTATTGGATATTATGGATCACGAAGAGTGAATGCATCTGCACCAACCATTGACAATGAGGATTTTAAGGCATGCCATCAATTGTCTCCAGCCTTCATTGGTTTTTACCGTCGCGAGGACCCCAACCTGTCAGTCAGGAAGTGTACACCTCCCTACGTGGCTGGCTGAAACTAATTGTTGTGGATTTGGTTGACTGTTGAAGCCATGTTTTGATTTGACCACCACTAGCTCTCTATCAACCTGGTCGATCCTATGTCAGTCAGCTCACATAGCTTGTTTTTGAGGAAGGCGATGTCTAGGGATGCATGAATGCGTAACACATATACCAAGCATCTCAATCGGTGTAACTTCATAACGTCATCGATTGATTTTCCCGCGTCGGTGGTTAGGACTGTCGCCGACCATGCACATGGTCCGAGGTTCGATCGCCTGCCGACTCACACCTGATATCTATGGTCGGCCTGCAAAATTTGGGCTACCGATATCCATGCTGAAAATTCCATACTTGTACCAAAAATACAGTGTGGAATCAAGCTGTAAACCAAAATATATATATATATATATATCCAGCATTCGACCGATGCCTAATCTCAATATTGTTCACCCTATTATATCACTCAAAACCGTTAGCTTAAGATTGTCTTTACGCTTTGTAAACAAATATGAATAGGTAGAAATCGTAAGCCGATGACTTCCAGCTGGTTGACTTCTTCCACCTAACACTAAAACAAAAGTGTACAACGTTGTCGCTTCATCCAGTTTACTTCTCATAATGCACATTTAATTAGTGAATTTTGATGTATCCTCTGAACTACACATATATTTCTGTTAACAGTCTCATTTGTTAGCGTCACGTAAATTGGGTTGAATAGCAAAATGTTCTGTCTGAACTATGTATACTGCCTAGTGTTGTAGATCGTTGCTTTTTAGACATTTTAACCTCCAAACACTGAATCATAAATTAGAAACTGTCAAGGTTTGTGTTGCGCAGTCGGATGTGACTCGTTGTCAACTGTATAGAAATGCAATTAAATTAAATGAATATGACCCATTGCACAAGAAGTGGTCTAGTGGATAACGCTTTAGCGTTTGAAACTATGGGCACTAGGTTCGAGCCTCCGTGGGAATATCATCACTCACTGGGAAATGCATGTACATCCAGATGACGAGTCACAGACAGGACGAAATGAGCATCCTGAATTCCACTGCTAGTCCACCATCCACCAATTAATTTCTAATGCAACAAACAGTTGTTGAGTTACATTTCATCTCACTATTATGTACATTAATTCTATGAGTGAACTTCTTTCATTCTAATGTCTGATCTACATCTCACATATGCAAATATCTGTATCTTCTTTTGTTCATTTGATTAATTTCTTTTTTTTATTTGTTGATATCAGCCAACTTCAATCTTTTAATTGGTATGCATAGTCGATACAGTGTTGAAGAAAAAGGTGAAGGCTGAAGGATTGATTACCTTCCCGCCTCATTTTTATTATTCTTGTTCATATTGTTATGGTGTTGTAGTGTTGTTCCTTTGTTTGAGTTTTTTTTTCACCCCTTTACCTACCTACCTATCCATCAGTTTTTTTCTTATTATTTTAATTCAAACTTATTTTCTTTTTCAGAGAAATTATTTTTACATACAGATATAATTTATAATCCAGAAGCTGACCCACTTGAACACTTTCCTACAGATCAATTAAATCGTTTAAATCCTAAAGTTCTAACTGAAATATCAAAATTAAAAGAATTAGATGTTCACGTTGAAGGCAATTCTCATCCACCGTCAATTGATGATATGGAAAGTTATGCAACATGTTTAGATGCTGGTGAATGGAATACAAGTTGTCATTTAAAATTAAATTATATAAATAAGGTAATTAATTGGCTCTTTTCTAATTTCATTTCTCTTATTCTATTTTTGAAGAAATATATATTATTAAAGTAGTTGTGCACTAATCACAGTTAAAGAGGCGTCGATGGTTCAACGGTAGACTGCTCTCCAGCCACTCTTTGCGTCTGGGTTCGATTCCCTTGCTGACGACACACGCGTAAATCTCGCATAGATGGTACTAAGCCTGGTAAGGAGGTTAGGTTGCATGTGAGGCTAGCAACCCCACTTCGTAGAAGAGACGAACCACCACCTCTGCTGAAACTTCACAGTTCATGTTTAAAGTTCTGTGTTCCACTCAGAACTCAAACGAATGGGAAACAAAACCGATTGGAAGAAAATTTAATGGCTACCAAGAAATAATTTTTAAAATGTCTATCAATATGTTTATGTCGACGTGGTTTCATTGACTAAACAAACAACACGTTTATACTCCTGATTAGTGAATGCAACAACCTTGCCTGTGACCTCTGAAACTATACCGTTTGCATTGCATAACACTACAGGTGGTGACTTTTTTCCCCACCGTAAAGTTTTTAGGTAGAATTTATTGAAAATTTTATTTTGTTAGCTCGATTTTATTACTTAGCATCATATAATTGAATTCATATGGTCATAATAAAACAATGTTCATTCTTTTCTGTTAGTTAAGAAATATTAATTGAGTGTTTCTTATTCCAATTCCAATAGACAGTAAACATTTTCCCTTAAATGTCCTTACTTTGACGAGAACTATGCGTAGTTGCCACAAGTTCATGTAATGATGGTATTATAATAATTGATTGGTCAAAAATATATTGTAACGACAGAAGACAAGGGCCAGGCAACAGATCGTTTATTCAGAAAATCAAAAGATATTTATAGATTTTTATGTACATTACTGTCAGTGGAGAAGCAACGTCTTCTGATTGGCTGTTTTCTTTCTGAAGGTTATTCTGTGCTGCTTGTGACCGTTTCTCAGAAAGTTAAGCCATACATCTGCGAATCCTGTTTGCACACGTTAAGTCTCCTGTGATTGGTTGGTGAGTGGTTCCTCAAGGTTAAGCTTTGTTATTGTTTTTCTCACGACTGCAATTCGGGACGTAAACATGGACGTAGATTGCTGTCTACAATTTATGGCCTGCAGCACAGTATTACAGACTTGTGCTCCTTTCGGATTTCCAGACATTGGCTTCTTAAAAGTTATGACAAGTTTAAAGTCAGAATATTTAGATTTCACAATTAGCAATTTATCTTTTAGTCACTAACTAAAAGCTGCTTAATCTTACATATACTCCAGTCATTACTGATTGTTATCAACACGCCTGAACATATTCACTCTCTACTTTACGGCTTCTGTAGATCCTAGTTTATCATTAATTATGACTGGTTTAGTTTTCAACTTAGAACTTTGCAGAAAAGTGCAGCAGTTCAAGTCATCACACTCTATATAGCACACAAGCATATAAAGAAAGAGTTCAAAAGAACTATAATGAGCAGGAATGTACAGGAGAAAGAACAGTAACATGAAAAACACGACTTTTTAGCGTATATGAGAGATCACAAAGAGTGAATGTGTCTACACCATTGAAAATGAATTTGAGTCGTAACACCGATTGTCCCCAACTGTTGGTTCTTAGTATCTCGAAGACCCAACCAGGAAGCCCGCATATTCCAACATGACTCAAACTGTGAGAGACTGATAGAATTCAGTCTGCACCGAAGATAGGACTAGACACATTACACTAGTTACTGACTAGTGTGCGATCAAAAATATGACTCAAACTAATTATCGAAGATTTCATAGACCAATGCCAGATTTTGGTTTGACCATCTCTAACTCTTTTCCGTCTTGGTCCTATGTCAGCTAGCACTGGTCGTCGAGGAAGGTGATGGCTCGACATACGCAACAAATGTCCTAGCCATCTCAATCGATGTAGCTTCACAGCCAGATCGATTGTCTTGCCCTTCTTGCCTGGCACTCGACGCCTATCCTCAATATTACTCACCATATTATACTACTTAATACAGAAGATAGAACGCAGGTGTCTATGGACAAAAACAACTAGCCATTTCAAGTTCTTCACTTTGAAAGTACCATTCTCGCGGCCGTACAGCAGCATGGAGCAAACTGCTGTGCAGCACGCACACACATCCCTTCATCGGTAGCCAGATATCAAGCGTACACCAAAAATAACGTAATTTGGCATATGCCACACGAACATTTTGTATCCGTACTGAGATTTGTCAGCAATAAGTCCATTCGATCTGATACAACTTCCCAAATAAGTGAGATGATGAATACGCTCAACCATTTCATTGTCTATATTTTTTACTAGGAGCCGATGCAGACCAGTTGAAGAAGGACAATAACGTCTACATACTCTAAATCAACGAGATTATTTCCTGGTATCAAATGAATCCCTGGGGTTGATTAAATATACATCCACTAGTACATCTATGATGAAAGTAAACAAGAATGCGGACAGTAGACATCCCCGACAGACACTACTGATTGTTATCACTTCACACGACAGATCTCTTTTAGCTTTTATACGACTGCATGAATTCGTGTGGAGTGCCTTGCTTTTTACGATATACCGTCACGGCCAAACTTTACCACAGCTCTTCTCGGTCGATACAGTCAAATAGCACGTTTGGGTCATTTATTTTATTTTAACAAGCAGGTGGTTCAGTCATTGTACTGCTTTAAATTAGTTTTTTTCCGTACATGCTTAAGTTCATAGTATATTATATTCACATTTTCTTTGCAAACATTTAGGATTGCTATTTACCGTGTCAACTACCAGAATTCTATATTCGACTAACTTCAGATTACTTACAAACTGGTCACTTAAATTGGTATTATTTACCAAAAGTGAAGTATTTACAACTTATAAGTAATTCAGTGAAGTATAATAATGAATTAAAAAGTGCTGAAAAATACTTGGATATTTACTACAAAGAATTGGATAAACAATTTGATCAAATTAGAGCATCTTCTGATCGTCGAAGAAGCCTACTGACTATTGGTAAAACATGGGTAAGAAAAATTTCGTTGATTTCTTCCTTCTTGTTAATTTTCTCTTAATTAAAACTGATCTTTTCTAAGTGGACATACATATACATGTTTATTTTTTGCTACAAGACAGACACTACTTATAACTTCAAATCACTAAGGCAGCATGCAGTGTACTTGAAGGCATGAAGTCCATATTCAAGGCTTCCTACTGCAGAGTATGTAACACACATAACTAGATGCGAACAGTATAAAAAGTATCGTTTTCAGAAAAGTACTGGTATTTTAGATGTATGTAGGAAATTTGCTGTAGAAGAAGACGCATAAGAAGAAGAGAGTTGCAGTTTTAAGGAAAAGCTAACAAGCGCCAGACAATAAAGATTATGAGTTACGAGACAGTTGATGAGTCTGACAGTGGCATTAGTGATAAAAATGAATACCAAGAGAGACAACAGGATTGAATGACAAATGGAAGGATGCAGTAAATAGTATCAGCCATTTTGTACAGTGTGTATTTTCTTCACCACTTACTTTTTGTCATTTATTAGATTCCTTTCGGAATGAAAACCATCTCCTTATGCTTTACGAAGACGCTAATCTGTATACTATCTATGTCCATCCATGCAAATAACTTACGCATACATTATTACTACTTAAAAATCGCAGCTACAAGTGGCGGTTATCAAGCTACTAATTTGTTTTATTTCGATCGTGTAGGTGGTTATAATTAAATCTTAGCCAAAATGAAATTACATTTTAAGTGTTTATCGCTCTAGTGGTTGAGAAATTTAAGACAAAACTAAGTATCAATAGGTTAGTAAATTTATGAGGAAGAACAGCAGGGCTCTTTTTCATTCCTTTATATTCCTAGGGCTTTAAGCTAGAGGTTTGAAGTTTCTGTAGCAGTGGTGTTTATTTTTACGGGATGGGGTTGCTAGCCTCATGCCCAACATTCCCTCTTTAGCAGTCTTATTACTGGCTTAGAGTGGTAAATGAAGGTGTCAGTCGGGGTTCGAACCCCGAACCACATACGGGGTTGGCGGGCGTTCTGCAGAACAGCAGGTGGGTATGTGTTAATTGTAGTTTAGAATGTTATCTGAACATATATCGTATTTCATATCTGAATATGTATTAATGATCGTGGGTTTATCTATCACTAGTTGTCGTATTTCAGTATATCGTTATTCTAAACTATAGTTCAAATTTTCCCCTACATCATAACGTTACATTAAGCTTCTAAAATCCGCTTCTCGATCAACCTGGGTACAATTAAGAACTGATTCATCATGATTTTAAAAGGTAAATAAGTAACTTTTACTTCGCAAACTGTAGTGCTACACTTTAAACAGTTAGTTGGTAGGAGATAACTTACAAACAGGACTGGCTACTTAGGTGTAGCTCAAAATATTCGTATTCGTCCCTTCCGTCCCGAGTGCAACATAAGGCTTCGACGGCCTACCTTCATTCCACTCTGTTCCCTACCATCTCTTCCTACTGACTCCATGACTACACGCAAGCTTTCACTTCCTCTTCACATGTTTACTTCCATGTCAGTCTCACACACACACCCAATCGTGTTCTGGAGCATGATATCATTTGAAGGTCTCCTCAGCGTTTGTCCACTCCATCTCTGTTTCCTTCTGCATATATATTGGATAATAGCTTCTTCGCTGTTTCGCTACCTGCTAGAGTTCATTGTTCTTTATTCTTTCTGATCAAACGTTTGATCTTCAGTATCGAACTAAAAAAGATGTCAATTATCCAGATAGTAAAGATCCTGGACCTGTCACTGTTTTTAGAAAACTAAGTCTATTACGCAGAATACTATGCGGTCTAACTGACGCGAAACAACAGAAAACGGTTGAATGATTTCGGGATTTCATCATTAGCTAACATCATTCAGAAAACCACTGGAGAACCTGCAGGGAGTACTGGACGGCTGTTTCGTCAGCCTAGTTTAGGACTCTTCTAAAGTACGCACCCACCACCAGGGTTTAAACCCAGGACCTTGTGGTTACAAGGTGAGCTAGCTCGTAGACCATTAAGCCACTGGGACTCGACCCAGTAGGGTACAGAAGGTCGGGTGTGAGAATAAATACTCGCCGAAGACATTAGCTAGTGGTCACGCTATGTGGTGAATTGGCAGAAGTTGGAATTCATGGGCTATTGGATTGGGTCCCAGTGGCTCAATGGTCTACGAGCTAGCTCGCCTTGTAACCAGAATTTCCTGGGTTTAAACCCTGGTGGTGGGTGTGTACTTTAGAAGAGTCCCAAACTAGGCTGACGAAACAGCTGTCCAGTACTCCCTGCAGGTTCTCCAGTGGTTCTCTGAACGATGTTAGCTCATGATGAAATCCCGAAATCATTCAATCAAACAATACTACAAACCAATATTTGAGAAATCAGTTGGACAATACGATTGTTTATTCTTCAACCGGTAACGAAACAGATTAATAATTGTTACAAAGTGCAAAGTCTGTAAACACACGTTAATATAATGTGCAACAATACTTCTGATCGTACTTCTCCAATCTTCTGTGAACAAGTATACGACTGAGTAATGGTAGCCTTCTTGTCTCCCGCCAAATGGAGACCATTTCGACTAAACAGACGATTCAATGTTCATAAGCATTGGCAGAAAGTATTGATGAAAGTCTGGAGCAGGCTGTATGGAATTCTTTTGATGATGCGCGTGCCTAACCTTTGAATCATATGTAATCACACTGACTTGAAATTGTTATTGAAAATTTGGATCTTATTTATTGTTTTGAGTGTAAGAGGATCTGTACACAGATTTCCTAATCCGTATAGGCTTTGACATTGTCATCTGTGTCGCCTGTAGTTGAAAGATTTAACTGAAAGAGACGACTTCCTTTTCATTTCTTCCATAAGTGCTGAAAGTCAAGGAGCGCTAGATAAACAGCTGTTCTATTCTAGCTTGATACTTATCAACAGTACTAACTGATGACTCCTTCGGGGATCGGATCTAAGACTTTCAGGTTATGAGACAAGCACTTGGCACAGGATTTGAACTCATGACCTCCGAATTATTAGTCTGGCTGTCTACTGATTGAGTTACTAAGTCTTTTAATGTGAGTATATCATTTCATGCAAATATACCTTTTAATCGTTATGATTCTAGTTATTGTAAAAGTTTGTAATCAGTGTTTTCTTTTCTCCCTGTTTTCTCTCTTTGTTTCATGTGTTTGGTTTTGTAGAATAGTATTATCTGTACATCAGTGGCTCGTTGGTATAAAATAGACTGTGATTTATTATCAATTGCGGCTGGCAAATCATCATCTACATACGAAAAAGGTTTATTAGCCGCCTACTAGCATTTTTATACCCTGCTATGCTACGCACACACGATCACATATACATGATGATAATGAAAAATGGAAAAGCCAAAAAAATATCAAGAAATTCTGTGTTATTATAATAACTACAACCTTTTCTATTCTTTCTCTCTTTTAACTGTTGTTGTTGTTGTTGTTATTTATTGTGTACACTTTTTGATACTTTACTATTCTATACTTATTGCTTACTTGAAAATATTAGTCTTTTGTGATGCTATTTGTGAAGGAAATTTATAAATATTTCACTTTACAATAGGAAATGTAAAATATATCTTTTTGTATTAGACTTTCTGTACTATTTTATCACCTGAACGCAGAATGATTAGTTCCTGCAAATATATACGCATACCGACTGACTAACGGTGAAGGTATCTGTGATGATGATAGCCTTGGTTTGGTAGACTACTATATTTCTGACAGGTAGGTGATTGAAGGTGACCCAGTAGAAAATCTGGATCACAGAGAAAGGAAGAAGTTGACTATTATGTTGATCTAATTCATCATCACAATAATAATTCAAGTAAGAGAAGTTGTGAGTCTAGTGAATAAATTCGATTTGTAACAATTTATAGAAGCACAGGAAGATAGAATTAAGTTATGGAGTAAAAATGTATGGATTAATTATGTGAAGTTGGCTTCTTTGTACCCGTTTCAGATTGTTTTGCTTAGTATTGTTTGATTACAGATCTCTTTTAATTAAGGTTAGTGATCAAATGTAAGTTGTTGCTACAGGAGTGCAATACACTGACTCCTAGTTTAAAGATATGGAGTGAGGTGGTAGAGCTTGTTGATTACTTCACTTATTTAGGAAGTTGCATTAGATCTAATGAACTGATTGCTGATGGAATCACAGCACAGATACAAACGGTTCGTGTGGCATGTGTCAAGTTACGTCATTTCTGGCGTAGACATGATATTAGGCCAGTCATCAAAGGACGTGTACTGCGCAGCAGTTTGCCTTGTCCTTCTTTATGGCTGGCTGTGAGGAATGGTCATTGAAAGTTAAAGACATGAAAAGGTTAGATGTGTTTGGTCATAGGTGTCTGCGTTCTATTTCCCGTGTTAATTGGTGAGGAATATTGAGGAAGGTAAATCAATCGATGAGTTTGTCAAAGTGAATAAATTAAAATGGTTAAGACATGTGTTGCATATGCCGAGGCATCGCCTTCCTCGGTGAACAGTGTTAGCTGACATAGGATCAAGTTGGAAAAGAACTAGTCATACCCAAAATCCGGTATCAATCAATGAAATCTTTAGCAGTTAGGTTGAGCTATGTAAGGAGATGTAGGTTTCCAGTTTGTGGTCCTCGGGATCCTAAGAAACCAATGCTTGGAGACGATTGGTGATATGACTCGACATCATTCTAAAGGGAGCATGAATGTCCTCGAGACTGTAGGTAATCCTCTTTGTTGATGATTATGAACACAGAAGAAACCTAGCTCTAGGAATTCGCACTGGTTTATTCCTACTGGTCGACACCAAAACGGAGGTGTGCAACTGTGTCGTGTCACCTAGTCAGTAGACTGTGGGCATTGCAGAACCAGGCGACCATATACGTGAGTAACCATTGATCATTTGGTATAAAATAAATCAAACGCATTTCAGGTATAATAACTGTACCAGTAAGTCATTTCTGCAATGGTATGGATCTATCTGTTATCCATCCTCCGAATTCTGAACACCACATTTAGGTCAATAATAAGGTTTATGTGTGGCATATGTCATCAAAGCATTTCTGGTCCAAGTTGTGATACTGTTCTTTTCCAATTTTATTATAAGACGACGTGATGGAATTATTAAAGGATCTGTTGAAATCCCTACAGTGCTTAGTCGTTTTAAAGGCATAGTTATGAAAGACCATGAACGTATAGAATCAATTAAATAAACATAATTCTGTCAATGCAAAGTTGGTATCTGCTGGACTGTTCATTTAGTTAAAATGAAATATAAGAGACAGTTTTTTCGTATGACTAAGTACTGAAAATTCCATTACTCCTGAATAGACTGGATCTGAGTGACCTGTCGTCATACAAAACTGTTCCTTTCTCTCAACTGCTCCAAGAAAATATCAACTTCCATGGTCTGGGGTATCGGGAAGAATCAACTGACAAATGTACTTCCATCAACATACAAGATCATCTGTTAGTCATTTAAGTCGTACATCTTGCTTTTCTCAGACTGTATCTTCCTCCAATTACAGTTATTCACTCAACCCAGTTGGTTGAGTAGGTATCACACTCAACTCCAGATTTGGGAAACTCACTGCTCAGTTGCAACCTAGCAGACAGCTACTTGTGTGCGCTGTGGTTGAATTGGTCCATAAGGATAATGGAAGGTCTTAATACTCAATGCCGCCTTTGTGTGGTCCTCGCTTATATACATATTGTCTGTAGTACGACCTATGTAAGGGGTTAGTTTCAACCCAAGTTTTCTGGCTTGTTAAAAAAAGGGGTAATCTACAGATGTAGTCATACCAGTAGATGATCTTAATACTTGTTTAAGAAGGCTGCGTCAGTCGGAAAAGTATCTTTGAACCGTCTAGTTTCCCATTTTGACAGGTCGACTATGGTGTTTGTGTTTATTATACTGGTTCCTAAGAGTCACCAGACAAAATTCGGGTGGTCTAGGACTAATTTGGCTTTTTGGATTGAGTGTGATCGATTGGATCAGCTGATGAGCTCAACCCCAAGCAAGGGCAACGGCTGTCTGGTATTTAGACTAGTTTGATGTGGCCAGCAAGCACTAGTGGCTAAAGTGAATAGTCTTCGACCATTCATTAATTGGCCCTACATAGCCAGTAGAAGTTGCTAAAGCAATGCAAAGCAGCAGGACCTAATGGTCTGAATCTGGAGGTGTTTAAAGGCTGACTGATACTGACTAGTTCAAATAAGTTACTGGATAGCGTAAGGGAATTCAAAGTAATCCCATCAGAATGGTGTATCTTATTGATCATGCTAGGTGATAGGAAAGAGAACCCATATTCCTGTGCTAATCACAGTTTGATTGATATAATATCTAAGATCCTAGGGTTTAGTCATACGAAGACTAAACCAGAGTCAAAAAAACGAACTAGGGAATCAAAGAGCTTTTAGGTCCTGATGAGGATTCATTGTTTAAAATCTCAATCCCTTGACGCTCTTTGGAAAACTAACATAATGTGGTCCTACATTTAGCATGCTTCTTAGCGTGAAGAGGGCATTTGACTCGGTTCATCTAGAAGTGTTTGATTATATGTAGGGTCCTGAGAAATATTATGGAACTCAAAGCAATCTACACATATACGATCTCATCGAGGTGGCGTGTTTCGCCAATGCTAAATGGCATGATTTTTAACTAAATTGTAGAATGTAGTGATAGATATGACTTTCACTTAACAAAAATTGAGATTTTCCCACAAGAAGGTCTTATTGTCTCGGAGTAGGCGAGTGGTATAGTTCTCTGACTCTGCGTCGGTGGTACAGCGATAGGATGCTCGTCAACCACACATGTGGTTCGGGGTTTGATCCCAGGCTGCCAACGCACTCCTTTGCCTCGCTAAGCCAGTAATATAACTGGCAAAGAGGGAAGGTTGGGCATGAGGCTAGCAAACCCATCCTGTAAAAATAAACATCATTGATCCTTTGGGAGCGTAAAGGAAAAAAGTAGCTCTTTAACACTGTTAAAATGTAGAGTGTTTTCAACCACCGCAGCAATAATCTACATACTGTAGACATGCGGTTCATCTCCTTCAAATACCAGATAATGCTAGAGGATGAGTCTGCACTGATTCCTACTTTAGAGATTAAAAGAACGAGATATTTGAATGTGTTATTAACCGACTCTCTGATTCAGGATGTTACCTCGGTACTTGTGAACTGGTTGCTAACTGAAAATCTTGGCATGGATAGGAAAGATTCTAGATATAGCGCCAATATCATCTATGAGACAGCCGTCTTGGTGAAGTAGATAGAATAGCTAGCTATTCAATACTTTCAAGTTTTCAATGGCTATATAAATGCTATATATTCATTTATGGTGAAAACTAGATTTCTAAACAAATTTTCATTTAGTTATCATAAAATGCATAAAAATCTTCCTCCATTTTTTTTCTCTCTCTATTCACTTTATTCATTGAATTCATAGTTTTGTTATTCAGTCAGGTATTTATGTTATTAGGAAAACTTACGTGTTGTATTCATATTTTATATGAGAAGTTACTACTTTTGTTAGTCTCTTACAGTGTTAAATTGACATACAATACTAATAATAATAACAACAAACTGATAGTAATAAAGACAAAGAATAATCACAGTTTATGCATGTAATGCCTTCTATAAACCTATGAACACATTTCCACATATATACACACCAATATTTTGTCTTTCAATATGTGTATATGCATCTGTCTGTGGATGTGGGTGTTATTCATTGAAAAAGCAGAGGAAAGCGTTTTTCTTTATATCTATACATATACTATAGAAGAAGACAATTTTAAATTCTGTCTTTTATACAATCACATCGCTGCGATATAATGATCATGTTCAATGTCTTCAATAGGCTAAAGTCATTTATCAGATAATTTGTATACTTTTTTTTAAAAATATATTGAAAGACAAAAAAGGGAAAAAGTCTAATTCCCCACTTGTGATTAGCATTACTGACTGACTGACTGACTGTTGTTACCTTTCCTTTTCACATACATCTTTTCAAGTGGGAGTATGATGCTTATTATTATTATTGAATAAGCGCATCTGTCCAGGTGGTTTGAATGATAATAATGCACGATAATAGCATGTATTACTTTCTCCCTCTCTCTCTCCTCTCTCGGCGAAGTGAGCAGAATACTCACGTCTTATATAGCTGGTCGGGCAACGAAAGAAATCAATAAATCTACAGTTACCTAAAGTTTTTATCAAAACCTTCTTCTTATATTTAAAAGAAGAAAGATAAAACAATTTATCACAGTTAAGTGAATAATGTTTAATTCCAGTGAGAAAAGAAAAAAGAGCTTTACTATGTTTTGAATGTATTAAGCTATTCTGCTCTGAAAATAATTTTGAAAACAAAGTGGAGTTTGAAATAATAGGGAATAATTTACAGTTTCATCTGATTCGTGCTTTAATAAAAAATATTCTTCGAATTATCATTATTATTATTCCCTTGCGTTCCGAGTGGAACATAGGGCTTCAACAACACATCTCCGCTGTGTTCTGTTTTCTGCCGTCCTCGTCAGCTGGGTCCACGATTGACCTAACTCTCTCATCTCTTCCTTGCCACACGATCTCCATGTCACCCTCGCACTAACGACCCACTAGTCGCTTCCCATTTAGATTCCACTCGAGGGTCTGGCGTTCGATGTCATTCGGCTGCCTCTTCAATGTATGCCTGATCCATCTCCACTTTCTCCTACATATTTGTTGAGCTATCGACTCTTGGTTGGTTTGATCCTGCAGTTTCTTGTTGCTTATTCTTTGTGGCCATTCGGTCTTCAGTATGAAGCGAAGGTAGCAGGTGTTGATGAAAGTCTGCAATTGGCTGTTGGAAATCCTTTTCGTAATACACTAGCCAAGTTTCTGACCCGTATAAAAGATCCGACTTGACATTGGTGTTGAAAATGCGAATCTTGTTCCTTATGTGGAGTGAGGAAGATTTCCAAACTGGTTTCAGATTGATGAAGGCTTATCTTGTCTTTCCGAATTGATAGTTCACAATTACTCATGAGAATGTATTATTTATTTCGTTCAGAGTGAAACCTTAGAATTTAAACTTCATATCTCCATCCTCACTACCTTTGAGTGCAATCATTGAGAAGATACAGGCTGATAGCTGTTTATTCATACAGTTAAATTAAACAGTTTTTATTGTTATATAAATCTATTGTACATATGCCTTATAGTTACTCATTATCAAACCTTAAACAGGTGATGGGATCGAACTAGATACCTTCTGGTTAAGAGGCCAAGCTTGTTTGCCATTCAGCTATTTGAGCCGGAATTCAGTGACCCGTGAAGTCTAATTTCTGTCTTTTCACAATTTTAACGTGACTGCCAGCCAATATCATAAGCGAGTATTTCTTTTCACACATAACCTGATGGACCCCACTGGTCACAACTTCTCGCTAGAACTTCAGGCAACTTCGTCTTGTAGTCAGTCACTAGTGAACATCAGATCGCGAACTGACAGAAGTTAAAACTCACGGACCACTGAACTCCTGCTCAAGTAGCCGAATGGTCAACGAGCCAGGTTTTGTAATCTATAGGTCCCGGGTGGAGTTGTGGGTGCGTACCACTGAAGAGTCTCAAACTAGGTCCCTTTCTCCCTGTCTCTCAATGGTCCTCTAGCTGATATCAATCCGTGGTCAAACTTGAAATAATAGTATTGTTTTTACGAAGGATGAGGCTAATTAGGTACCTTACTTCTCGTAGAATAACCAGTGGAACTTTCTAAAATTAACGACAGTAGATAATAATGACCACGTCAATCTATCGTAATAAATTGTCCTAGCTTAGCTGACCAGAATATTTATTTCCTGTGATAATATATCAGACAAGTTAGAGATATATCGGTAACCTATTTCATGTATAAGACAGAAGTTTTACCAGCATTTCTATTAACAGTGTCCTCTTGTTGTCAGAAGGTTTGATAATAAAATATCAACAGCTATCAAAGCTCGCCTTCATTGATACACTTATCTTACAGATATTAAATCCTCTGAAAAATAGAACCAAACAAATGTGTAGCTAAAGAAGATTTACTTGAAAATTTCACGTATCATAAATGATTGGGTTGTGTAATTATATTCATAAACCAAAGTCTTCTTTCCTACCATCAGGTATGTTTTAAGCAGGTCGGCATACTTCAGCTATCTAGTGTTCTCATCTTCAGCACTACTCTATTTCTTTCCTTCTATTTCAATAAATAAAGCTTGAGAATTCGAATTTGTAGAATAAATGGGCATCAACTAAAGCACATCTCTAAATAACAAAATATTTGAGCAAAGAATATCCTTTTCGATAACTTCCTCTTCTGGCTTTACAATTATATATATATATATATATATATATATATATATATATATATATATATATGCTTAGATGCATAGAATATTCTAGAATAGTAGTCAATATCAATATTAGTGCCTTTTAAATAATATCAATTCGTTAAGTAAGATCAGTGGTATAACAGTTCATTAAAAACGCATAAATCATAATAAGCATACAAATATAATGGCAAATATAATATCAAGTAAATTTAAGGAAAGTTCTACAAAAAATTGAGGTAAGGACAATGTCTGAACCAGCTTCTTTCAGATACACAAGTTAGGCTTCTTAATGTGGATTCCAACGGCCTCAGCAATATTTAGTAAACGAACTCTTAAGGCGAAGTTAAGATTTGTTGGTTGGTATGCGGTAAATGACTATGAAAGCCGCATCGTTGACATCAATTATGTGTTCTGTATCCACAAGATGAGATAGAATGGTGCTACGAATAGATTTTCTTTGTCCTTTACTTAACCACACTGGGTGATATTCGGAAATTTGACGATAAACACGCCTAATTGTATGGCCTATGTAACTAACTGGCTGCTCAGGTGCAGTTAAACTGGTAGATACATATGAAAGAGGCGAAATTAGGCAGTTTATCTTTTACTCCAAAACGCAAAATAGGGATGTTTTTGAAAACACAGTGTAGTTCAGCAGCAGGGAATGCTCTTTTTACTACATTTCTAAGGCGCTGTGTTAGTATCTCGCTAATGTTATCCCCAAGGACCTAAATTTGTAAGAATAAGGCCTTATTAGGGACTGCTGGTACCTTGGGCTGCCTTGATTTTTTAATTCATATTCTTATCACTCTGCAGCCGTCTAATATTATTAAGTTCCTCATCAAGACATTCATCCGAGCAGATTGCTCTTGCTCTGTGACCCAAGCACTACTATTATAGAATATTATATGTATATAAGCATATATATATATAATTGTAGAGCCAGAAAAGGAAATTATCGAAAAGGATATTCTCTGCTCAATTATTTTGTTTTGTTTTATATAGCACATCTTTCTCGAATATTCTTTTAGAATAAAACTTTGAAAAAAATATAATAAGGTAAAAGAAATTCACTCATAAAAGTGTTTATATTGTTACAATCATTTTTTATTCTTACACTGGAAAGGATTCAGTCATCATATGCATAGAATATTTGATTCAAATTTGTTTCAGGGTATTGTTCATTGATATTTCTTGACAAGGAATTAAGTTCCCCATCATTTATTATCTCTTTTTCATTATTACTGTTATTATTATTATTATCATTATTATTATTACAACAATGAATACTAATGCCATTACTGTTATTATTATTATTATTATTATATTATTATTATCGTCAGTATTAATCCAATGACTGTTAGTTGCATTATTTAAAAATTGTTGAATAGGATTCATTCCTAATTTCTGATAAGAATGATTCAATAGCATTGACTGATTACAATCCACTTGACTATTTGTAGGAATCATTTTATAATTGGATAAAGAAGTTGATTGATCATCATATTGTTGATTAAATTTATAAGGCGATGAAGATGTTGATGCTGAAGACGCTGGCGTTGATGACGATGGGGATCGGGATGACGACGAAGAACATGAGGATGACGAGGATGATATGAAAGTTGTTGTTTCATATTGATTATGACTATCAGAATTTCTAAAATTTTCATTTCCATTTGATTTGATTTTATGGCATGTATAATAGGGTTGATTATCAATGATGTTTGTGTTATTATAGATGTTCACAAGACAATCATCTAATCTATTGAAACCAACAGATAATGAAGACAGGACATTCCAAGAATTTAACCTACATTGTCGCCATTATTTAAATAGAAAAGAAGAATGTGTGAAAGAACAGTGGTTTAAGTGAAATCGATATTAAAATGCTCATTGGGATATTAACCTTATTACTGATATATCTTATGTAAGGTTATCTGTGAAACTTGAGATGATTTATATTCCCTTTGAAATTCAGATCATTACTCATTATCATTAATACTGTAGAATTTTGTTCATGAATATCCTTCTGTAAAACTGGTTTCAGTAGTCTGGTGATTCAGCAGTAGGATGTTCTCCTGACACTCAGGAAGTTAGGGTTCGGTTCCCAGCCGATGCACTCCTAAGCCCCACCTAGTTTGTCAGCTTTTAGTAAACTTAGAATTGGGAAGTTTGGCCGTGAAACTAGCGACTTCATCCTACTTAAAAAAAAAATTACCACTACTGAATCTTCAAAGCCTGAAGCTTGAAGTCCTATGTTCTATTAGGAATTCAAGGAATATAAAAAAAAGACTAGTTTGTGGTTAAACAGTCAGCTGACAGATCTCAAATAACAGTTAAGTTACCATTCACTGACAAGGTGATATAACAGAAGCATATCTTTTAATTTTCGGACATTGTGGCGTGTATTTCAAGAGAAATAAAATCAATAGTATTATGTGATGTGCATAAGAAACATACCAACGGATTTATTAAAATCTTGATACCCATGTTAATTTGCGCAAATTAACTATCCAGTTCAGAGAACACAACTACATCAAAAAGATCAGAAGATGTTCTACTAAAGTACTCCTTTATTACAGTTAAGTGATTGGAAACAGTCAGTTGAAAACTCTGAATTCAAACTTTTTTCTTGTTTCCATTTGTCAGTTAGACATTTCTTCAGCCTCGAGATAAATCAGGACTTAGTGGAAATCTAAAATCACATCACCTAGTGCTTTAATTAAAGATATTTCCACTTAGGTAATTGCACAGCAACTGAACTTCTTCGGCATTGGACTAAACATAATGACTGGTCACCAAAAAGCAAATAATTTCATGTTGTCTGGTCTCAAGCATAAATTATATTCTAATAATGAGTTCAACCCCAAATGACTGAAACAGAGGTCTGGTGTTTACATCAAGTCGACCTGGCAAGCAAGCGCCGCTGGCCAATGAGAGTGGTATCCAACTATTCATGTCAGTTACTTAGTAGTATACAATATAACATACTCATGTTTGCTTTCTTGATTACCATTTATGGTATTAAGCAGATGGCATAATATGATCTGAATAATTTTGGTGAAATTTCATCTCGATCAGTATAAATGCCAGATTGTGAATTTCATTAAACCGAATTCTGTCCAGTGATCCTTTTTTAATTCATGAATAATTCTCATACAGCTACTTCCAGAGAATTCATTTTCCCCTTTAATTGTACAATAGCACTTATATACGCTTTTTTTCGTCAAAGAGGGTAGTAACAAAAGTGGTGAGTTGTCATAATCATAGTTATTAATATTAATCAATGCACAAGAGCAGCCGAATAAGTGGATTTTTTATTCCTTTACGTTCCGAGTGGAACATAAGGCTTCAAGCTAGAGACTTGAAGTTTCAATAGCAGTGTTGTTTGTTTTTACGGGATGAGGTTACTAGCCTCATGCCCAACCTTCCCTCTTTACCAGTTTTATTACTGGCTTAGAGGGGTAAAGGAATGAGTTGGCGGCCGGGAATCGAACCTTGGACCACATGGGTGGTCGATGAGCACTCTACCTTTGTGCCACCGACGCACGAATAAGTGGATTAGAGTTGCTTAATAGGGCAAATAATCTAATGAATGAGTTTCAATCAGGATGCACATAGAAACGAAAAGAAACAAGGAATTACATAAGAGTTCTACAGAAATATAAGAGTTATAAGGAGCTGGGAGAACAAACAGACAAAAATCTAGTAGAAGTCAATAAGGCTGTTACTATGGTAATATAAGTGGTTGGACAAACTTTTTTTATATGCATAGCTCCAGCTTCTGTATCCGAATGACTAGAGCTTCAGCAGCACAAAGGAGACGAAAGTATACTGCCTTTGACAAATTATTCTTCATTAGGTGTTTTTTATGATGGCGTGACCAGTACTGACAAACAGAGAGCAACTGTTTTGTTTCAGTCTGAGTCGTTTCAGTAATACGCAGTCATGATGTCGCTAAGACTAAAAATGAATCAAATCTTAACAAATTTAAAATCTGAGTATTTGTTGTTTATCTTGAATTAAATTGACTGAATATTGATAGCTGAATCATTCTGCAATACTATTCAAATGCCTATTTAAAATTACCTACTTTTCCATAGTGCTTTCTATTATTGTAACTTTATCACTGTTACTTTTTACCGAAGTAGTTTACTACCACTCTTAACCTACTTTGGTAATTCTTATATGATTATATTACCAAGAGATTATTGTTAATTATTGTCCTTCTTATTCTTAAATCCCTTATCATTTCACTTTCACAAGTGATGAGAAAATACTTATGAGCCATGTGGTAGCCCCAGGTTTGATTCCCGGACGACGCACTCCTAGACCTCACCTAGCCGATAGTAACCCTGGAAAAGAATGAAGCTTGGGCATAAGTTTGGTAACTCCATCGTGTAAAATCAACATCATTGTTAATGAAACTTCACAGCTCAAGCCTGAAGCTCTGTGTTTCACTCGCAATGCAGAGGGGCGTAATATTAGTATATATATATATATATATATATATATATATATATATGACGTAATGGAAAGTTTGGGAATTAAGAGAAGCCGATGAATGCGTGGAAATGTGTGACAAGAACGAAGTGTTACGCAAACAAACAAATAAGTAAGTGGAAAAGACTAATAATGATGTTATTTTTAGGCTGTCACCAACTGGGAAACATCCATAATATAAAATGAACACTTTTTATCCCACAAATATATCTTTATTCCTTCTTTATCCAAACTGATCAAGACTGCCAGTTGTATGAAGTGAAATAAAAGTGGAAAATGAAGTGTTACTCAACAACTACTTCCAGTCCTATACATCTGACAGTGATCCACACCAATGTATCTTGTGAGATCTAGTGATACTGCTTGGTTATGTAAAAACTTTGGTAGATGGAGCGAGGTTTGAACTTGTGACCCGCTGATTGGATAGAAGTCAGGCGCTTAAACCAATGAATCACAGCTCCAAGATGAATGAAATACTTAATGATCGGTGTAAAATCAAAAATCTACTTACATATTATAGTTAGCTGTATCTGCCGTATTCATCATTGTAGTTGCATTCTGTGTCTTGTCAAGTTTACGGTGATCACTGCTGGTATTGTTGTTATTATTGTTGTATAAGTCATCAGCTTCTAGGTAAGAAACCTTATCAATATTACTTTCATTATTGTTGTTACTATTGTTATTACTGTCGTTACTGTGATAGATTTTTTGTTGAAATGTATTCAAATTATCTTCTGTTTTACTGATTGTTAACTCATTATTTATTCCTTGTTTATGAACTATTTGGAAGTTTTGCTGATTTTTAATATGATTCCTTTCTTCATTCTTTTTGTTATTATTATTATTATTGATTTTATTCATAGACAATAAATGTTTATTTCTCATAGTAGTATTCATATTGTTATTGTGTTTAACAGAATTACTATGAGACTGCTGTTGATGATGATGGTGATGATTATGATGGTGATTACGATAACGATTTTCATCAATAAATTTACGATTACGTCGCATTGATGAACCATTATTAAACATATCAATTGCTTTTGGATGTATTGTCCAATAAGAACCTTTACCTGATTCACCAGTTGGACGTGGAACTTTAATAAAACAATCATTAAATGATAAAGCATGTCGAATTGAATTTTGCCATCTAAAAAATAAATTGAACAAATACAAAAAATAGAGACAAGTAAAGTAAAACAAAAGTTTAATAGACACGAAAATTATATACATATACACGTATTCTGATTCTACGAAGTATTCGAATGATTTTTAGTTTGGGTGTCATCTTAAACCAACATCAATTACAAAATCTACAAAGATCTATTGCCATTATCGGAAACAGAGATGAAGCGCCTACTAATTCTTTGCAAAAAAGGCATCCACTTCAAATTCAATAACCAAATCTACCGACAAATTGATGGGATTGCCATGGGTTCACCAATAGGACCTTTTCTAGCGAACAGACCCGAGTGAGTAGCGCTAACAGTGAAACAGCATACTATAGTCGATAACTCGATGATACGTTTGTTGTTTGTAATGATATGAGTCAAGCATCCGTATTATTTGACCGCCTAAATGAGATCCACCCAAACATTAAATTCACCATGGAATATGAAAACAACGACGAGTTCAGTTTCCTGGACCTAAATTTAAAAAGAAGAAACGGTGGGACGGTTGAAAAGTTCATCTACAGAAAAGAAACCTGGACTGGGCATTATCTTCACTACAACAGCTTCTGTCCTATAATCTGTAAGCGGAGATTAGTAAGGACACTGTACGACAAAGCCAGGAAGTTATGTACGTCTAATAAGGTAGAAGAAGAATTAAGCTTTGTTGAAAAATACCTTAGGGAAAATGGGTATCCAAAAGGATTTATCCTAAAGTATAGCAAAGAAAAAGATCAGAAAGCAAAGAATCCAACAGTTGAAAAGAAGAAAGTTTTCATTTGCCTCCCATACAAAAAAGAAACAGTATCGCAAAAGATTGAAAAGAGGATGAAAGGAGCAGTAAAGAGATGCTTCTCTCCAGCTAAGCTAGTGACACTATACAACGCTATATGCTGCATAAACCAATCGAAACTGGATAAGTACCTTGCTGATGTTACTTCCAACTGTATTTATAAATTTACATGCACCTGCAGCAGCAAGTACATTGGAAGGACAGAAAGAAAGGCTTCTCTCCGGTTTTCAGAGCATATTCCAAGAAACTTATGCTTAAAAGGAAGCAGATAAAGTGCAGTTACCGGACACCTTGTGCATACGGGTCATTTTGTCGAGATTTCCAAATTCTTCAAAATATTAAACGTACAAAGGACAGAGAATCTACTACGATTTGCTGAAATAACTGCAATCAATCGTTTCAGACCAAACTTATACACACAGAAGGAAAGTGTAGTCAATCTCTCACTCCCTTGGTAACCACATTACTCTCATTACACTGACTAGTCATACACACTAGTAAGCTCAGCTCACTAAGCAGGTTCTCGATTCGATGAACTTCAACTTTCTTGAGTTGCCACGTTGACGTACAGGCTAATACTGTTTATTAGATTTTTCTGTCTTGCTGTCTTCTCTCACCTCCTCCACTTTTTTCATAGTTTGATGGCATATAAATTGATGGTAAGTTAAACAGAACTGTAATACTTATATTCCGGATGCGTTCATCTTACAATGTTTTCTTTATTACCTTTCGAACATTAAAGTATGAAATGTTATTATTTGTAACCATTATAATCTCAGGCAGTTTGCAGATGATGAGAACCTGTGAAATAGAATGATATCATTTTATACTTCAAATTTGGTCTTTCTTTCCCTATCGAAATTACAAAATCCTTGAAAACCATGAAGGATAAGATAGCTGTTTCATGCTTCAGCAGTACGCATCTACGACCCTATTAAGAGTTGGGTTTGACACCTTCAAGTTGCCAGGCAAACTCACCGACCATTCAGCCACCGAATTGGAATTCAGTGACCTGTGAATTTCAACTTCTGTCACTTCGTGGTACAGTGTTACAGGCTAACCTCGTAACCGGAAGGTTCTTGGTAGGATACCTTGTGGGATTATGGATGAACTCTGCTGTCCACCGCTCCTGGTTTTCAATGATTCTGTAGATGATACTAGTTCATGACAAAACCTATATATATACATATATGTTTCTGTTTGATCTTTAAAAATGCCATTAGAAAAACAAGGAATAAAATTGGTTATTACGATGTTGAGTTTATTGATACTCACAACGTCGAACATTGAATTCTGATGAAGTGGCTCAAAAAGCGCATAATTTAGTCATTTTGACCAATAAAAAAGAAAAGAGCTGAAGTGTTACTGTGGCCACGAGTTGTTTTTATCTAAATAACAGTCGAAAATTATATATATATATATATCTTAAATAAAGGATACCAAAATGTCCTCTAGTGAATAGTACTGAAGGACAGCTTGTGCTACCGACAAAATTTTGTAAGCAGTATATTGTATTATGTCTTCTCAAAGAATCTTGTATGGGGTAGTGATTAATTAAGTTGTAAATAAAAGAATTGAGGAAAATGTTGAAAAATATTTAAAATGCTAAATATTCCCATAATAAAATTAAGAACAAATATGTAGAAGAAAATGGAGATGGATCGGGAATATGTTGAGGAGGCCATTGAATGACATCGTGTACAATGCAGGCTATTGTTCGAGTAAAATCCCAATGGGAAGCGACGAGAGGGTTGTCGGTGCGAGGGTGACATGGAGATCGTGTGGCAAGGAGGAGATGACAGATTATGAGCAATCGTTGACCCAGCTGAAGAGGAGAGCAGAAAATAAAAGGAAGTGGAAATACTGAAGAGTCCCGAACTAGGACGAAACAGTTGTCCAGTACTCCCTGCAGGTTTTCCAATGGTTCTCTAACCAATGTCAGCTCATGATGAAATCCTGTAACCAGAGTGGAGATGTGTTGTTGAAGTCTTGTGTTTCACTCTGAACCAAGCGGAATAATAATAATAAAATTAAGAATAACACATGTAAACGAACAGTATTGTTTTCAGTTAGATCTCATCAACTTTAATATACAGAATTGTACAAATAAATATCGATAATAAACCAATTACGGTGATTTAACAATTGACAGGCATTTTACAAATTTATGTATATCATAAATATATTTTTTTTATGCCATTGTATGCAAAAAGAGTGTATCGCCAGTACAGTGGTAGAATGCTCTTCAGCCATGCGGGAGGTCGGTGTTTGGTTCCCTTATTCCTCACCTACTTTAATAGCCAACGGTAAGCCCAGAAAAGAGAGAAGCTTTAACATATCGCTACTGACCGCATCCCGTAAAAACAACACCACTAACGAAACTTTAGTGCTTGAATTCCTATATTAATAATAATAATAGCCTCAGTGGGAACATCATCACTCACTGAGAAATGCAGGTACATCCAGATGACGAGTCCCAAATAGGACGAAATGCGCATCCTGAATTCCACTGCTAGCCACCATCCACCAATCGTATACTACTAATAATAAGGCTTTATTTCGGCCAATATGTTCTCAGTGTATTCAGTTGCAAAAACATTTCCTCTTCATACAAGATCTACAAATAAAACAATAATTTGCAGCATTTTATGCAACGCAGTGTTGTTCCTTATTCCCAAAGATGCAGTCGCTCTACACTGTTTTTCCTCCAATTCGTTCCAAAACTGTAGAGAATTTTGATGAAAGCTGATTCAAAATATGCTGGAGTCCATGCAGGGATCAATGAGTATAACCGCATGCATAATACAGTAAGAAATGCACATGAGCATTAGCATTATGATGGATGGAAATTTGATAGCCCAGTAATGTAAGCAGACCACGATTCCACTCAGGAAGGAAATAATGAAAAAAAACCTAGTTATAGAAAACCCTCACTTTCAATTATAATGATAGTAGTTGTCGACTTATAACTCGAAATAACTCTTCATTTAGTTTTATTTACTATTGGGTTCCAGTCTCATTCATCAGGATACAAGGCAAATGCAAATGACTAATTCCAAACGCGCTTCCTAGTTTCCACTGCTAGTCACTGTTAGTTAAATAATTTTCCGTTCAGGTTCAATCATGAATTATCATGATTTAGAGAACCATTAAAATTCGGGGAATACTGAACAGTTGTTTCGTCCCGGTTCTGGACTCTTCGCCAGCACGCACCACTAGCAATCGAACCCAGGACCTTCAGGTTAGGAGGCGAGCCCATTGACCATTCAGCTACTGGAATGAAGTCAGATGACTGGCCTAAGAATACCAATCTCCGTGAATTAGCATTATGTAACGCGATGGCCATCCAATATCATCGGTAAGTACTTGTGTCCACATACGACTTGGTGGGCACCACTGGTCACACCTTTTCTCTAGAACTCCGGCAAATTCATCATGTAGTCAGCCATCAGTGAGTATCAAATTAATTTTCAGGTGTTGGTTCGCAAGTTTTTGAATGGTTTCAAGTTTGATCATGGATTAACCTCAGCGTACTTCTGAAGAGTTGTGAACTAGGACGAAACAGTTGTACATTATTTTCTGGTTTTCTGACTGATGATAGTTAGTGATCGAAATTAATTTTTCTCCTAAAAAGCATTACTTGAAAATAATTTTATGCCTACAACTAGCAGCTTAATACTAAATATACTCAACCGTTATGACAACTAGTGGACATTAGTCCTTTACCTGGCTAAGCCAGAAATAATTCTGGTAAAGAGGAAAGGTTGGGCATGAGGCTAGCAACCCCATCCTGTAAAAGAAACATTGCTACAGAAACTTCAAGCCACCAGCTTGAAGCCCTATGTTTCACTGGGGAACGTGAAGGAAAAAAACTGATTTGTGATTGATCAAATATTACTATAACATGAAAGGTTTCTAAACGATGTATACTTGTTATGAGAGAAAAGAGAGTGTAGAATTAGTAGATTTCTCGAAGAAAACAGTTTTCAAAATACAACACAACAGTTTCTGTTGAATTGGTGTACCAATGGGTAACTGATTGACACTTTCTACAAACCGATATGTTTCGCAGAAGACTAAGATTAACTGTTTTATTCCTTCTCTAGATTGAAAGTGTTCAGATCATCAAGAAAGCATATAACTATTCAGCTTATGGGTAACATTTTGAAAGTCATAAAGTAATACAGTTGTGAACTGACTTAATGAGTGAATGATAACGTGTTTACTGTAGTTGCACAACGCTAAAGAGATTCATACTTGGGCAGAATATTCATCCAAGTTCAAAAGGTTTACTTGGCGACTTTATAACTCATGTAAATTTATAAATGGAAACTATCCTTTCTTCTATCTAATCACTGCTGGCTTTATTGTATACAACAACCTTGTACCTGATATTAGCTACACTTTTTGAATAATTGTGAGAGGGTTAGAGGCAGTCGGCAGGATGTCTTAGACCTGAATTTTATACTTATTGACACCTGTCAGCAGGACTTACATGTAACCCCTAGAGAACTGATGTCCTTTGTGAAATCTACGTAGCTCAATGCTGCAGTGAACAAAGACTTCACTCTTGAGTTCTTCGGGCCCATGCCCAGCCTCCTTTAAACCTGTAATGGCTATACTCTTCAGTTTCTGGTCCCTTATCAGTATTATATGTCTAGTCTGTAGTAATGCTGACTGAATTCGGTGTATCAAGTCAATTTACAAAACAACACTTGTAACTAACCTTCTGGTGTTCTTTCGGTAATAAGCAAATGTTGACATGATCCATGCATAAATTTCATTTAACGTGATCTTTTTAGATAATTTTGAATTCATTGCTGAAACAATTAATGTAATATAGGAAAATGGTGGTTTCACATTAGGATTATTACAGTCTGTTGAACAATAGACTGGTAATGATCTATTCAATGATGAAGACTCTGATGATGGTGATACACCGTAGTCTATAGACTTTTTTATGTAATCATATGATTGTATGGAATAATTTGAAATTGGTGCAGAATATGGCTTGTATTGACATTTGAATTCATGAGATTTTGAATTAGTCAGGGAATTTAAATACTGTGAATATTTATTATGATAAATCGGCAAATTATTTGTATACTGTGCATCATATTGACTAGAATCTTTACAATTTAAAACCATCCTATCTTGATTTGTAAATGTATTATTATCAGATGATAAATTTAAACAACAGTTGGTATCCATAGTTATTTTATCCTCAGATGACTGTAATTCACACTCACTAACTCCATCATTGGGATTATTATTTAAATTATTTGTTGAACTTGTTTTAGTATATACAGGATAATAGAAACTTTGTTTTTTACGAGATGTTGAACATTGTACTGAGTTTTGTGAGTTGATATTTGATGGCAGGGATAACGGTGTTAATGCTGATGTTGATACTAAGGAGGAGTGATTGAGATTTTCATCTACATTATCATCACTGCTGGCCTCATTTGCCTTGAGTATTTCGTTTTCGTTTAATATATTAGATGAAAGGATTTTCGATTGTTTTTCAGGCATTCCAACTGTTTCATAAAGTCTGGAATGAAAATAATCCAATGATGATTTGGATAAGAGTATAGGAAGCTTTTGAGTATTGGGTGAAACATACTGGGTTAAATGATTACTAGTTACTGGAGTATGATTAGATATAAGGTTAGATGTGAAATAAGGATACGACTGAGACAAAGCAGAAGGAGAAGAGGAAGAATAGACTGAATCATTTACAAAAGAAGATGGATGATGATCAAAAGATTTAACATTTGCATGTTGATTATTGCTGGTTGGATTTGAGTTGAACTGGAATTCTCGAATCACATGACCAAATCTTTGTGCCATCACTTCTAATGGCGATTGTGTGACATAATTTTTTAAACATGTTCCTATATTCTCTGAAGAGTTTAAGAAATCTTTTGTTAGCAATGTGGAGTCCAATGGATCACTGGTATGGTTGTAATAATTTTGTTTATTTAAGGCGACATCATTCATTAATTTCCCATTTTGATGATTTGACCAGTCTAGCATTGTTTCTTACCAAAAAATTATGTTATTCATATCAGATTTAATTTATATATACAAATATATTAACAGAGATGAATGTGGTAATTTATCATCTATAAAAAAAAATGATGAAATTCCGTAACTATAATTCTTCCAATCAAACTTCTACCTTGTTTAGAAAAAATTTTATTTGGCCAATCAAAGGACAGCCGTAAAAGTGACTAATAATATTGAAGAAGCTGAAAAAGCGTATTCTACTCTTAGGGGAAAATTCTGCTTCCTAATAAAAGTGAAAACTTTACATTGAAATTCCAACTTGCAAAAGTTATTCCTGTTCGTCTTCTTTCATCTTCCTTCCATGCTTTCTATATTGCTTAACACAGATGTTAATATTTCAACTTCTCAGCTTAATCCATCGCTTCGCTATTCAAGATCCTCCCAGAAGAAATCACACAGACAACATACTACTTATAAGTTTTGTCAGTAGCGTAAGCTATATATATGTTCATATTAAGCAGGAGAATAAGGATTCTAGGCAATTCACTTGTTCTTGACACTGATGAACAACGACTGTCGAGTTCGTGTCTCAGTGGGAATACAATCACTTACTGGGATGAGGATGCATCCAACTGACGATTCTTAAATGCAGTGAAACTTAGATTCTGAATTCCACTGTTAACTACCATCAGTTAAATAACACCATTGAACTAAGCTTATCTGAAATATTGGAGAAATATGTTTTCACAGGGACTCAGATTCAATTCAGTGTTTGTTAAGACATCAAGCTATGTCATCCCATAGCCATCCACATAATATGTGACTCCTATTTTACACTACAAGGTATATAAATAGTATGACGAGCTAGTCTAGAAACCTGAAAGTCCTGGGTTCGATCCTTGGTATAGTTGTAGGTGAGCGCTGACGAAGAGTTTCAAACTAGGACGAAACGGCTGGTCAGTGCGGTGCTCTCTGGTTTTTCAATGATATTGATCAATGACGAAGCCTACACTAGTGTTCAATTGTTCTTGTTAAGTGAAACGCACGCGTACACTGAATCAAATGATACATGCTTATCTTTTTTCCACTAAAAAATGATCAACTTATGACTATTTCTTAGAAAAGGAAATAAAATCACATTCAAAAAGTAAATAAAATGAAAAAAAAATAAAACCAGAAATCCAGATTTCAAAAGTATTATTAACAAGAAATCTGAAAATAAGTGGAAATATCACAAGTTTTGAAATATTAGCATAATCAGAATAAAATTAAAGTTAATTCTGATACATTAGATAATATCTGAGAGGAAATAGAGTTGAACAGTGAGAGGAAAGTAGAAGTGTAAACGCAGTTAGTGCTAATTCCGAAGCCATGGGCTCTAACTCTACTGCGACCCGGTTGTCTATTTCATCTCTAACCATCACGTATCATATCAATAATCGTCTATTAAAAAAAAACTATTTCACATAGTCTCATCATTAAATCTCAGAAAGTCGTAAAACACCTGAGACTGGTACCTGATTAAAATAATAAAATGCATTTCTACAATCATTTGTGTATTAAATTGTTCGGTTCTAGGGATTCAACTGATTAATTCGTGGCAGGTATCGTCACGAATCGAAATCGACTGGAGAATCATTGAAAGCCAGAGAAGACTGGACAGCAGTTTCCTTCTAATATCAGACTCTTCATCAGTTCACGTCTACAACTCGGTCGGGTTGAGACTGAAAGCCTTCCCTCAGGTTACGGATAGAGCGAGCTAGACATTGAAACCACTGGATTGGAGTACAGTGATATCTGAATTCTAACTTTTGTCATTTGGGATATTGCACCAGCACCATACAACCTCATTGATTAGCATTGGTCCTTACACCTAACTTGATGAATTCGCATTATTCTAACAACAGCAAAGTCTTATTAAGTTCAATCATTCGATAAACGAATATTTGTAAAATGTGCCTCACTCATAAAATAAATTTTTAGTACGCATTATTTAAGCCCTGATTATTATTTGAAGAGTAATATTTATGTTTTAGAATTATGCTAAGAGTAAGCCGGTGTCATGAACAGTACAGCTGTGTACATACTTCATTTAGAAAGTAGTAGAATTATGCTTAATGTACTAATGTCGAATGTTAAGAATAGGCTGAAATCATCCTAATAAAGATTCCTGGATATCAAGAGCTATGAAGAATAAGAAACTCTTTTATAAACCCTCATCATAATATATTTGAAAGAGATTTTAGGAACTCCCTTTGGTGAAGACTGATCATTCGAGGTTGTGAGAACAGACCATAGACACTAGACAAACTATCATGTGGTGGTGTTTGTTATGGAGAAATCAAATGATTTACAGGCGTTTTCAGAATGTGAGATGAAGCAGAGACCAACCTCAAAGATTTCTTCAGTCTCTTTTCAATCGAATATGTAGTTTTAGTTCGGAAAAGTTTTAAATAAGATTTTAAAATTGTACGATGATTAATTCAAAATCCTTTATTATTTGATGAACCATTTGAAAAGTTAAGACACTTTTCTGCTAGAAATTTTTCATAGTTGATAACATCCCATCGACAGAACTGGTAATGTGCAAACTAATCGGCGTTTGGAGTTTGCACAGTTCGATGCGAAATTTCACCGCAGCTTCCTTTGGAAAACGAAATCATTCAGATCACCATGTATGATCCGCCTGATACCATAAATGACAGTCCAGAAAGCAAGTATAGATGCTTGTCACTGTATTATTATTATTATTATTATTGTATCCTTTAGTTCCTAGAGGAACATAGGGCTTCAGCTGCGCACCTCCATTGACTTCGGTTTTCTGACAACTTTTTCACCCTGCTCCAGGTCTGTCCACATGCTTTCATCTCCTCCTCGCATGACCTCCTCCAAGTCACCCTCGAACTGACGACCAACTCGCCGCCTCCCTTTCGGGTTCCACTCGAGCAATGGCTTGTCTAGTGATGTCACTTGATGGTTTCCTCAGCGTATGGCCAATCCATCTCCATTTCTTTCTGCCTATTTGTTTCACAATCGGTTCCTGATTGGTTCGCTCCCAGAGATCCCTGTTGCTGATCTTTTCTGGCCATCTGATCTTGAGTATTGAGCGGAGACAGCTGTTAATGAAGGTTTGAAGTTTGTTTGAGATGCTCTTTATGACTCGCCAAGTCTCTGATCCGTATAGTAGCACTGACTTCACATTGGAGTTGAAAATCCGGATCTTATTTTTGATGCTGAGTGCTGTTGACCTCCACACAGATTTGAGAGTAATGAAAGCTTGTCTTGCTTTTCCGATTCTGGCTTTGATATCCTCGTCAGTTCCGCCTGTAGTTGAGACGATGCTTCCCAGGTAGGTTGTCACTGTATACTACTGATTAATTAATATGAGTGTCACCTTACTACTCACATTTGTCAATCAGTAGTATGTGGCATCACCCTATTGACCAGCTTTTAACAAATGATTCATATAAACATAAGCAATACAAGTATAACATGAGCAAAATGATAAAATGCCTTCACACCTATTTTATTTTAATAAAAGTATACATTAATTAGTCACTGGGGGTGTGACCACTGTCGTGTGACTGGTCCTTGATAATGCTGACTGTGTTCTCTCAGTGGAGTTTGATACACGGTCACCAGGCTAGAAGGGGGTGGTGACTGACCATTTCAATAACTTTATTGTTTAAATAATCATTAATGTTTGTTTCTGTTTATTGTATATACATAATACAAATAACTCGGCCTAATACTAACTTCTAATTTCTGTTCTCTTTGTGTTGTTACTTGATTTATCGATATTCGGCCAAAAATGTTACACTTTAGGTCTCTACAGAATTAAATAACCTTAGAAAGCATCCTGTCAACGCGCTACCTTGATGAATAGCAGATTACCTTGAAAGATTTGATGCATGATGTTTGTCAAAGAATGTCCGAGATGACAAAATTTCAGCTCATTTTATTATTGTGATTCAACTTGAAGCAAACAGTCTACTGAAAAACTTTTGCATTCCCTGACAAGCTGATTTTCTTGTTACATGAGAAACTTCGTGGACTTCTAACAAATCATTTTCAAGTTACTTCTTTTGAAACACAAGACAGAGTGCAGTTCAGTAAAATTATTCATACTTCTCAGCAAAATATTCGAGACTTTATTTTTTGGCGTGACTTTGGTAATCAGTGTCAGTTACGTGATCGTCTGATTGCTAACATCAATTTTTAAAAGCTAGAAAATATGCTGTTCAAATTCATTTATGCACATTCCAGATTGCCAAATATTTATGTACTAATTATGAAGATGTCAACAGTGAATATCCGAATGGTTACCACTTCATCGCAGTCTGATGTAATATTGTCAGAAGTTCATAGTAAGACGTCAAGTCATGTTTTTCCTTTGGAGAGATTCACTCACAAAATGTTTGCCTTTTTCAAGATCCCAAGTTTTATAGGTGAGGTAAGATTAGGCACAAAAGGTCCGTCTGCAGAAGTTCAGATAATTTGACTACCCAGAATCAACATAATTCTTCCGATCTACCTTGTACGATGTAGTCTATATCACTTTCAGAGTTTCACAACGTCAACTCCCAACCAAGAACGTAGTGGTTTAGCATTAACACTGAGTCATTTTGAACAACTTTATGGTATACAATATAGTGTTCGTGTTGTGTTTATGAAAGAACTGTCACAGGTTAAATTTAATTTTTCTGAAGTAAAGAAATATTTACTTGAAGCATGAAGTCAGAAAGAAAAGTGTATACAACATCCATCAATTCTTGTCACCTGTGTGTACATTCATCTGTCCATAACTTGAATTAGAAGCTTGGTGCTGAACACTGCAAGACTGTTCAAAATCTACACCCCACGATCACGAAAATGAATTAATTAAGCGACTGAATGCGTGTATTAACTGGCCAATACGTAAATAAGAAAGCTAATTCACTTCAATGCTTAAAAAAATAGTAAACGTGAATTAGAATCACAATTAAGCAAAATAAGCATTCGTTCGAACAACATACTGCAGACCTAACAAAGCGTATGTTGAATACAAAATGAACGCAATAAACTAATTGGGAAAGTGAGTTTTTCTGGAAATCAGTATGTAAATGCTGATCAGGTTTCAATCATTAAATGAAATTTACAAACATTTCTAACTCTTGTGGAAAAATTTCAAACAGATTATTAAAAATCACGTGATGCGTGCACTAGCTTGTAAGTAACATGCCCTTCATCAGTTCGACCTCTAGGATTATTCTGTCCGCAACAGATATATGGATCAGTTGAAGTAGGTTGATAATGTTGGTGGCTCAGTTACTAATTATAATTGTGTAAATAATTTAGAAATAAGTACGGATGATTTAGATGAAAATACTGAAACAGAATCAGTCACAAGATGTGATAGGCTTGCAAATGAATCCAGACTCTTGTAAACATACAGGAGGATATTTGATGTATGGTGAATGTGTTGATTGGCTATTTTAGTTAGAGTATTGTGTAAATGTTCAATACTCTTTGTTTTTATTTAGTGTATGTACATACTACAAATGATTCTAGCGGATATTAACTTCTGATTTCTATTCTCTCCATGTTATTGTTTGGTTTACTGGTATTCCGCCATTGTGGATTACGAATACAATGAAGTATTACACAGACTCACAGTTATTAAATCCTTGGAGTTAGTAGTCATAATAGGTCGTCTCCATCTTCGTTGGACTATATATCTGTCACTGGTTAAGCACCAGTTGCCAGTCAGTGTAAATAACAGTTGTACAGTAGGTCAGTTGACTGAATGTATAGGATCAGGTTTTCATACAGATATCATTTTTCTTAAGCATTTCATTAACAAGTGAATAATTCAAATGTCACTGGTTAAAGTCTTGATACGATTAAGCATGTTTACTTGCATTCTAATCAAAATCCGTTTGACATTAGTTATAGCTTTGATCACGAGTTAGGATCGGTCAGAGAACCAGTGTAAAACCTGGGAGTACTGGGCAGCCATTTCATCTTAGTACGCATACCCAGGACTTTCTGGTTACAAGGTGAGCTCACAGACTATTCAACCATTGGTCCTGGGTTCAATCTCCAGTGTTTGTTTATTGTGAAGAGTCCCATACTAGAACAGAATAGCTGTCCAGTACTTCCAGATTTTACAGTGGTTCCCTAACTGATGTTATCTCGTGGTCACACCTGTGAACAGTCAAATCCCTGCAAACCAACTCTTGATAATGAAATTAGTTAGTCTACTGAACCATAAGGTAAACCCTTATGGTTCATCAATAAGAGGGAAAAAATATATTCATATCTCCGTATGGTTACTTCTATAAGAGAATTTTTGATAACCAAACTAAGAGAAATATTAAAATTGTTGTATTTTACTCTGAGATTTCCGGTAAAATTATGTTTGGAATTAAATTAATGGAGTGATTTGAGTCTAATTAACGCAATGTTGAAAAATGTATAAGAAAGATAAGTGAGTGGTACTCTTTGTATACACAACTCTGTATTTAACTTCAGCATAGATCTATGGCCTGCCAAGGCTTCAAGTATTAAACAACAGAAACTTCCTTTCACTTTTCTTGGGATTTTTTCGTATTCTGTAAATTACATCAAATGTATTCTAAGAAAAATCATGTATCCATCATTAACCAAGTATTATGAGATGAAAGTATTTGATAATATGAATTCACACCTTCGTACTCTTGAGACAGTAAATATTTAAAAATAGGTCTTAAAATCTATCTTTAGGCAATGTCTATGTACGTGCTTACGGCTTTTATGAACAAGTGGCATTTTGTGAACTTAAACGTTTCAAGATATGCTGGACTTCTATTATAATTGTTGTTATTATTATTATTCCACTATATTAGTTAATCCAATTATTTGCTATAACTTACTGTTATTTATCAACTAACTTTTAGTCAACTATGTGAAGGATAACGTTGAATGAATAACTTTGTCTGACACTAAATATTCTTCCTTTTCTATTGATTTCTGTATTGTATTCACTATGTGGCGTATGCTACTGATAAGGTCTATCAGTAGTATATAAAAAGACGTTCATTGGCATAAAAATATCAAACAGCAGAGAGACAGATTTGACGTCAAAGAGAAAAAATGATTCAGTATTCGGGAAAAACATGTGGGGTAAGAAAAGAAGACAAAAAAACACAATACAAAGGGCAGAGGTAGTATAACACAGAAGATCTCTGCAAATGACTATTTACAGATAAGGTGCGCATAACTCCACTACATAGAGATACCAAATAAGCATTTCTATACGAAGTCTCTTGTCGCCTACCTTTACAGCTTAAATAATTGTTGAATTCTTTCACACCATGTTTAACCAGATACGTATTGTGAATGATGGCGGTTAACTGTAATAAATCTTCTGTGACATTTAACGTTAACTATTAATAATTGAAGCTTTAGGAAACCAAATTAAATTCACTAAAAAATTATTCCTCTCAAACATCAGAACAGTGTTTACTAATGTAGGTGATCTTAAAAATATTCTAAAATCTAAAGTCCACTAATATATTTGTGTGTTAAAGTTTCTGTAGTGATTTGGTTAAGTTTTGGGGTGGAGTTGCTAGCACCACGGCCCAACCCTCCCTCTTTATCCGGGCTTGGAACCGGCTAGAAAACTAGCGAGCTAGTAATCTAATAAATCGAAGACTTACAAGCAAAAACCGACAAACTGGTCGAAGAAGCAGCTGGAGAAGAGAGGACTCTAGGTGAACATAGACAAGACGGAGGTTATGAAAATAACTAACCAACCACCACCACCACCAACAACAGCAGCAACATCCACCGCCAATCACCATCAACGGGAGAGATTTGAAAGAGGTTTCTTCATTCACTTATCTAGCATTGAGCATTGTCTCAACTACATACAGTCGGAACGGACGAGGATGTCAAATCGAGCGAGAATAGGGAAGGCCAGAAACACATTCATCAACCTGAAACCGATCTGGAAATCTTCACACTCAGCCAGCATCAACAACAAAATTCGGTCGGATTTTCAATACAAACGTCAATACAAGTTAATTCTTCTATACGGATCAGAAACTTGGCGGGTGGGTCACAAAGAATATTTCCAACAGCCTGTTGCAGACGCTTCCTTTATGAACCAACAACTGTCTTCGCTGGATCTATACTGAAGATCAGATGGCTAGCCGGGCCGGAAAGAATCACCAACAAGAAACTATGGGAACGAACAAACAAAACAAGAACCAATCACCAACCAACAAATATGCAGGAGAAAGTGGAGATGGATTGGACACTCGCTCCCTGAGGAGACCGCTTGGTGACATCGCGCGCGCGTCAGGCCATTGCTCTAGTGGAACCAGGCCGAAAGGGAAGCGGTGAGTGGGACGTCAATGCAAGGGTGACATGGAGGAGATCGTGTGAAGAGGAGTTGAAAGAGTATGGACTGACATGGATGCAGGTGAAAAGTACAGCAGAAGGAAGGCAGAAGTGGTAAGTGGAGACGTGCAGTTGAAGCCCTATATTCCACTAGGAACCCAAGGGAACAATAATAATGATAATAAAGTCCACTAAAAATTTCCAAGTTGTTTGTTTTGTCCTTGTTATCATTTACAGTGTCAAGGAGACTAAATATTGTGATCTAAATATTTTATTCAAGTATTGGTTTGTAGGGATTTGGTCGATTGGTTACAGGATTTCATCATGAGCTGACATTGGTTAGAGAACCATTGGAAAACCTGGGAGTACTGGACAGCTGTTTCGTCCTAGTTTGGGATTCTTCGGCAGTACGTATCCACCGTGGTTCGAATATGGTTCCAAACAAAGTTGTCAACAAATTTCATATGATGCTGTCTAGTTTCTCACTAATTGATTGTGTTCAATGTTTGTTTACTCAGCACCTCATTTTAATAGAATACACATCATTATTGTTAGAAAAGTGTTTTAGATTTTTGATGAAGTTTACTCCAACTATTCATAATTGCTAAAGACAAAGTTGAAGAAAATATCTCTTCTGCTTGAGATGAGGGAGTGAGTATCTTCTAGTGTATGTGTGTGTGTGACTGTTTCACGTATGTCAGGCCTTTTTAGATAGCAGTAATCATTTTGTGGCTATGTGTCTTTCGTTTCCCTCCTTTTATTTTAATTTCATTCATGGGTAGCTAGGATAGGAATTTATTCCATGTATTCTAAAACAATTTCATTAAAATTGACACATTGGACAAACAGTTCTATTCAGTGCAAATAATTACTCACCCACCAGAGAAGATATCCGTTGTAAAACTTTAAGAAAAGTTAAACTAAATTGAATAAAAAAATGACTGTGATTATAATTGTCTGTGATTGTAATTTTCGTCTTTAATTAGTGCAAATTGATTTCGTCTCAAATAGGTTTATAAATGTACACATTATTAGATGTGATGGTAGTATAAACTGACTTTAAACATTTTCAGTTTTACTAGCACAATTACATTCAAATAATAAAAAAAAGTATTTGTTCCTTTTTTCATTGTTGAAAAAGAAACATTTTTATTCAAAATACGCATAACTGTTGCTATATATCTCTTTAGATTTTTTGTTGAAATAAAGTGAACTGGCGCCATTCAAATATTTTGTTGACATATATATTTATATTTATATATATGTATAAGCTTCTTTGTGAGAAACTTGGTAAATGTAATTTATTGATAGTGAGGAGAAGATAATTCAGCTGTCGGAAAAACGAAACAAAGATTTTTCAAAGATTCTAAAAAAAATCAATAAATTTAGTCTAATTTTCGTGGAATGTAATCTAACTTCACACTATATTCTTAGGTCACTTAGGAATGTTTTTCAAAAAAATTGTACGTAATGCGGTTTGAGGAAGCTTAGAGGAAAAACAGATTCAGATTCAAATGATAAGGATAGAAGGCTGTTGTAGCCTGTGTTAATCCTTACAAAATATATCTCTTCAGAGATCTAACTTCTCTTTGAAAGTGTTCACCGATGGAGCTGATACTACTGAATCAGGTAAGGAGTTCCAGTCGTTGACCACTCTGTGAGAGAATATAAATTCTGCACGTATTTTAATCGTCCTCGGTTTGAGCACCTTTTTGCGGTGACCGCGTAAATGTATCCCAGAAGGGGAGAAAAGGTCAGAAAGGTCACTTCCTAAATCACCCTTAAGTACACGGTATGCTAAAATTAAGTCACTTCTCTTCCTTCGGTATGATAACGGGAAGAGATTTAAATGCTCCATCCTTTTATCATAAGGAAAGTGTGAGATACTACTAACTAATTTCTTTCCTACTCTCTCTACTCTTTCCAGGATATGTGCCTCCTTTTTGAAGCATGAACTCGCCGCTTGTATGCGGTATTCTAGATGAGGTCTGACATATGTTGCGTAGAGTATTTGGAACATGACCTCGTCTAATCGTTTGAAAGCCCTTCGAATTGCTCAAAGCATTCGAAAAGCTTTAGCTGCCGCTGCACTGCAATTTGCATTTATTTTCAAATCATTGCTGACAATGATTACTAGGTCCTTCTGTTCGTTAACATCAGGAAGTTCTGTGTCCCCTAGGGAGTACGACGTACAAGACTTCTGATCTAAGTGCATTACCGCACTTTTCCTAGAATTCATTTCCAAACTCCACAGGCTCGACCACTCAGCTAATTTATCTAAATCAGTTTGTAGGGCCGACCTATCCTCATTATTATTTACAGTTTTCCATATCTTAATGACGTCTGCAACAGTGGTATAGGTTACAGAAGTAAATAGAAACTGAAACATAAACGATATTTAGATCTCATTAACTAGTCGGTGGTTCAATGGCAGAATGCTCGCCAGCCGCACACACGCACACACACATCGTCCCGGGTTCGATTCTCGGCCGACGCACTTCTAGATCTTGCTTAGCAAGTAGTAAATCTGGTAAAGAGGGGATGTTTTTTTGGTTACAGTTTGATTCCACACCATATTTTTGGCACAAGTATGGAATTTTCAGCGTGTGATATCGGAAGCCCAAAATTTGCAGGCCGACCATAGATATCAGGTGTGCGCCGGCAGGGAATCAAACCTCGGACCATGTGTGTGGTCGGCGAGAGTCCTAACCACTGTGCCACCGACGTGAGGTTGGCAACGCTACCTTCTACAATGCAGCTAAGAGTTCAAAGCTTAAACTTGAAGTCCTATAATTCAGTCGGAACGTGAAGGAATGAAATGAAAGCTATATTATTGACTTGCGAGTTATTAATTCAAATTCTGTTGTGACTTTTAGAATTAATTTTATCACTTGTTGTATAGTGATTGATTATTTAATTGATAAGACTGGTACTAATTGACCTTTCAGTTTCAGTGTCTATAATATGGCCGGGTGATTACTGTATTACTTGTACAAACTTTCACTGAACTGATACCAGTATTATGAGTCATTTTCTATTGTTAACAAATTGTCATTTAAAAAAATAAAAAAATATGGCCTAAATAATTTAAATCCAGAGTATTGGACAGACAAAAAATCGTCAATCAATAGTAATTGAGAATGTCAATGGGCAGTCAGTGGATTGGGCAGTAGTAAAGAATAGATACCACAGCTAAATGACCTTGAAGGGACAAACTAGGTCCCTAAACATTACAAAAGGATGCCTTTCATAATCTTCGTTGTAAGTTTCACCTTGATCATAGTTACGGTTGAGGTCAGTGTAGGGTTACGTGTTAGAGTAGGATATAGCTAGGCCTATATTAGGGTTACAGTCGGGGCGATCCTCAGGACGGCAAAAACCAGTGGCTGGAGACAATTGGGGATATGGCTCAAAATCATTCTCAGTGGCGCAGATGCATCCACTCTTTGTGATTTATAATACCTAATAAAACTATATTGTTCTTCGTTATTACTATTCCTTTTGTCTCATATCCTTGTCTACTGACTCTGTTTTGCATTTCTTCTACTTTCTTCTCTTGGTTTGTATGCTACATGGAGTGTGGCGATTTGAACTGTTGCACATCAGTGCAAAGTTCTATGTTGAAAACAGACAGACAGACATAAAGTCAGGGTAAGATTAGAGTGAAATTAGCAAAGAAGATTATGGACAGCATCCATTTGAAATGTTGAACGTTTTGGCTATCGTCGTCATAAAGTCCATCATTCATCAGGATTGGTCGATCCTTAAACTAGTACTATTACAAATTCTATTGAAGGATTTTCGAAATATCAAAAGCAGATTAGAATGCTATACGTCTGTAACCACTCCTATTAAAAATTGGGACTTGTTTTGCTGAATATTGGAGACATGTAGACAGCATAATCCACTTTTATTATGTATATATATGTCCTGTAAATATTCTTTTTAATGCTAAAATGTCACACCCACCTAGAAAAATATGATTGGTTAGTTCAGGGTCATTTGGCTGTGGTATCTGTTCTTTACTGTTGCTGCATTGTTTCAATGGATATGTGTATGATCAGAAATAATCGTAAGTTGAAAGGTTGGTTTAGTATAGGCTGGTTTAATATATAATGCGCTGATTGATACAATGGATTGTGCATTCAATGTATAAAGAATTTCCTTAACTTTGTTAATGTCCGCTACTGTCGGCTTAGTTGATTGCTGGACTAACAAGTACAGGTGATTCTCATAATTGTTGCAAGTGCGATGAAGCAGAATAGGCAGCTCCATACCACGTCTGCAGTAATATATTACTGAGTGCGTTAATTCAGTATATTGTGCATTCATTCTGAGAACTTACCTTCATTACCTTTTTTGTTGTCAGTCTACTATCTGTTATACCTGTGGAGGCCGAAAAATATCAAATTATACGTTCACCATAAAATAGTAAAAATAATGAATTCACAGTAAATCATGGTTGTTACTTGAGATTGAATAAAGACACTACCTGGTTCATGGCGCACTACGGACAACACAACTTCCCTCTCCAGCTTCTTGCTTTCCACACTGGCCATTCAACTCTGGCTTGTATCTGATTCGTACATTCAGACTCGGATCCTTTGCTTCAATCTCCTTTCCTCTCCGCAAGTACCCTCAGGCCGTTGGCATACTCTTACGTATACCCCAAAAAGGACTACTTCATTCCTATAATGCTGTACGTCTATATTTGGGGACAATTATAACTCACCAAATAACTGTATTTTAGGTGTATATCAATTTATATGGACTGAATTCCTTTCTACATACATACATGCTTGTATTTGTTTTGGCCTTTTTATTTCGCGTATAAACGAACTTAGCCGTTTAGTCCACTACACACTATTTTCACTAACATTATACTTAATGTCGACTTTTTATTGTTTGTGACCACTGATACTGACGATGTATTTGTCATAGAATTTCCATGTACGTTAAGAAATCCATATGTTGTACCACGACTGAGCGCCTAAGTTGTTATCCTCATGAGAAAATTAGGTTTGTGTATCTTATGATATTTACAGCATAAACTGTGCTGTGTTAACGCTTTGAGTAACTGTATACTGTTTAGAGTTGAAACCTATGTCCCTTATGTTTTATGGTTAGTTTCGTAAATGTCCAGTTGTAATTTCCCTCGTGTTAACATTATCATTTTCACTAGGCATTACCTGAACTGTAGGTTAATATTCATGTTAAACGTGTACAATACTTTCTTTAAAGTAAACAAAATTAGTTCAAAGTTCTTCTGCCATGTACTTGCATGAACTACAAGTAATCCTCATAAGAAAATTATGGTTTAACAGTATGAATGTATCAAGTATTCTCTTGAGAGTTGCATCTAATCAAATAATATTGGGAAACATATGAGGTCGGTACGTCGATATGGGTTTGGTGTAAAACTCATGTGTGAACTAGAAATACTTTCACTTGCATGAAAAGTTTATTTAGCATTAAAAGAACTATTCACTTTGTATTCACTTTGTTTATTTAAACCTAAATATACTAGAAATCCTCAGAGGTTGTGTTTTGATTCCACCTACAACACTGATGAACGGAAATAAGTGTAGATGTTTCCTGAATCTAATTTACATGAAGTCATAAACTATTCCAAATTTTCGTTGCAGACAGCTATGGAGAAAGTTGACCGATGATATTTGCGTGGAGTAGACAAGAAAGGATACATGATTTAATAACTATTTTAGATAAATTTAAAGCCATTTTAGGCTCCACGAGGGATACTAAAACTTTTATCATGGACTGCGTAAAAGCGTTAGGAGTTGTAGTGTAAGCAGCGCATCCACTTTACAGTATTATATTATGTGAACCCCACGTTTGTCGTGCCATGAGCAATAAGGTAATTGCTGGTGAATTTCGAGGATGTTTCTGTTAGACAGAAGGGAAAATTGTCAGGCAGTACATATCTAGTATGATTTCCAAGGAATCAATTAGAGGATGAATTTGAAAACTAATTATAAATTTATTTACTTCAGTATAATATATAGCCTAGATGTTCGTGTTAGGAGGTACATATACAGGTAACGGTTGACTTCGAAGAAATTATAGGCAGCTGCACTCAACCGTAATGTTTTATCACTTGGCAATGGTACTAACAATTGTGTTGACTTTTTACACAGGTTTGTCAAAATGAATTTGTGCAGAGGTGATGATCTGTACAAATCTGTGTGGAAGGTGAACCGGCGAAATGACAGGAAGTTGCAGAGAAAGGAGGGTAAATGGTATATTAAGATAAGAAAAGCTGACAACAGGATATCTACTTTGCAGCCTTTACTGTCAAATTTATTAACAGAACATGTGTGAAGGAAAGTGGTTGCAGATTTTAATGAGTCTGTTGGGCACACGCCGTTAACCGGATTTACAACAACGTTTTTTTCCCATCGATGGGTCCACATTTCCCGCAGTCGATTTAGTTCAAGGTACATGCACTTATATTTTTCACCGGCTACAGTGATAATGAATCATATATGATGACGGGAAGATGAATTTTTCTCTATGATCTGACCTGATGGCAGAAAGTTCCGGAAAAAGCGAAAGAACTGATATCAGCGGTGACATAACCCAAACTGTAACAATAATGAGTAATTCACATTGATATTATTGTTAAATAACTAGGGGATAAATATAAAAGTAGCGTATGGAGGAATAGTTAGTGAATAGTAACCAAAGATGACCGACCAGCACGAATGAAGCGACCTAAATTATGCAAGATATTTTCAGGGTTTAAACAAGGGCATATGTGTAGTGCACATTGTACCTTTGAACTTTTGTTTAAACTGACTCACCCACGGTGATCCACGTTTTACCTTTTGACTTGTGAGTCTTCCTTACGTTCATAGGTTCGCTCTCTTGTTGTGCTCTCCTTCTGCACACTCTCCGAGCCTACCTCCAGCAACGTCTGCAGATAAGTTGTACGACTTCTTTATTTATTGAATTTTATATTTCGTCGAATAAAATATAATTCTCCCAGGTACTCTTGTCACATCAAGTCTTTTTACAACGATACAGTTCGTCAGTATTTGCGCGTCCAGTAGTGTACTGCTAAGCTTAGTAGGTCGCCAAAACGGTGAAGAAGTTTGTAAGGGTGTTTAGAGTATAGGTCCACTCTAAGCCGTAGTAGAACTCTTACAAGTGGTGAGCCCGTTTTCACCGTTTTCCGCTATAGTAGTTTAACGTGTTAACGATTCTTTTTACGTACCGTTTATTTTGTTATTTTTTTTCCTTTCACGCACGGTTATAAAGATTCGATTTGTTTTCTTTGTACTTATATTGGTTTTTTTATCACCTTGTTAATATTGTGCCCTGTGTGCAAGATGGCTGACAACAGTTCTGCGTCAGAGATGGCTATAACGCTGCAACTCCCCGCCTTCTGGACACATCGTCCAGCTGCATGGTTTAATCATATAGAGGCTCAGTTTGCCATTAGACACATACACTCACAAGAGACCAAAGTAAACCACGTGATTGTGAGCCTACCCGAAAGTGTCATAGACGAGGTGGCTGACGTTCTCGCAGATCCGTCTCCGGATCGGTACGAGCGGCTCAAGCAGGCGTTAATTCAACGAGTCGCACTTACTGACCAACAGAAAGTGCAGGAACTTTTCCGCGATGTTCAGTTAGGTGACCGCAAGCCCTCACAAATGTTGAGGCAGATGAAGCAGCTAGTGGCGGACTTTAAAATTGACGAGGTTTTTCTCAAACAACTTTGGCTTCAAAGATTACCTCAGGCAGTCCAGGGTATCTTAGCACCGATCTACAAGTACCCCTTACAGGAGATAGCCGAGGCAGCTGATAGAGCCGTAGAGGCCATCAATCCCAAAATTGGCATTTCCGCAACAGTAACTGCTGCTCCCGCTCAGACTAAAGATTCGTCTGATGGGGGGTCATCAAGCTTTGACGCGGTGGCCCATATTGCCAAGCTATACGAGGAGATCTGTAGTATCCGACAGGAGATGAACTCCAGGAGTCGTGGACGCAGTCCCTCAAGTTCGCGCAGTAGCAGACCCTTGCCACGTGCTAGCAGCAAGCGCCGACAGTCCCGAAGTAACCAGCCTGGAGTGTGCTGGTATCATCGACGTTACGGAGCAAAAGCCCAAAAGTGCACTCGCCCGTGCACCTTCGATGTTCAACAGTCGGGAAACTAGCAAGCCAGCACGTACTGGCGACTAACGTCGCTGGCGAACCACTCTCATGTCGCCTCTTCTATGTTACCGACCGTAACACTGGGATACGCTTCCTAATTGATACCGGAGCAGAGGTCAGTGTAATCCCACCCACAGTAGAGGAGCGCAGGCGGCCAATGTCTCTTCAACTACGAGCCGCAAACGGTTCGCCAATTGCTACGTTCGGCAGGCGCTTTATAGATCTTAACATCGGTTTGCGTCGTTCACTTCGTTGGGTCTTCCTGGTGGCAGACGTTACCACAGGTATAATTGGCATGGATCTATTGCAGCACTACCAATTACTGGTAGATACAGGTAATCATAAGTTAAAAGATCCTGTCACAAACCTCTCCGTCAGCGGTATCGTCACACAAGGCCCAGCCCTCAGCCCGGTATATGCCACACCCACTAGCACTGGTCCTTATTCGCATATACTGCAGTCTTTTTCAGATTTGTTCAAACCTAGCAGCGGCCTGCCATGTGCGACTTCCAACGTCAAACACCATATTGTCACTACTGGCCCGCCAGTTTTCGCAAAGCCGAGGCGACTATCCCCAGAAAAACTAAAGGTTGTCAAAGCGGAGTTTGAGCATATGCTGGAAATGGGGATTATTAGGCCATCCAGCAGCCCGTGGTCCTCACCGTTGCACCTGGTACCTAAGAATAACGGTTTAGATTGGCGTCCTTGTGGCGACTACCGCAGACTAAACGCACAAACTGTTCCCGATCGCTACCCTGTCCCGCACATACACGATTTAACCGCCTCACTCAAGGGAGCTCGAGTATTCAGCAAACTGGACCTTACACGGGCTTACTACCAGATTCCCGTCGACCCCGAAGATATACCTAAGACTGCTGTGATTACACCGTTTGGCCTGTTCGAGTTTCTTCGAATGCCTTTTGGCTTACGGAACGCTGCACAAACCTTCCAGCGTTTTATACATGACGTTTTGCGCGGGCTTGATTTCGCCTTCGCCTATCTGGACGATATCTTGGTAGCTAGTCCAGATGAAGCCACTCATCAACTTCATTTGCAGACAGTTTTCCAAAGACTTGTGACACACTCCCTCACACTCAACTTGCCGAAGTGTCAGATTGGAGCCACTTCCCTGAAATTTTTGGGACATAGGATAGACAAAGATGGAATTTATCCGTTACCTGACCGGGTAGAAGCTATTCAAAACTTCCCTCTACCCACTTCTCCCAAGGCACTACGCACTTTTCTCGGGATGGTTAGTTACTACCGTCGCTTTATCCCACAGTGTGCTCATATCGTGACCCCCTTGACTGACATGCTTAAAGGGAAATGCAAGTCTTTGGTGTTCACTAAGGAAGCCTCGACAGCTTTTGCAGCTATCAAGAAAGCTATTGCTGACGCCACAATGTTGGTCCATCTAGATGTTCAACTTCCAATCAGCATCTCCGTAGATGCCTCTAATACTGCGATCGGAGCCGTCCTTCAACAGCGTATGGCTAATGTATGGCTACCGATTGCTTTCTTTTCACGTAAACTTACCGCATGCGAATCTCGATACAGCACATTCGGTAGGGAACTTCTCGCTGTCTACGCTGCTGTCAAGCATTTTCGTCACTTCGTGGAAGGCCGGCAATTTACGGTATTTACCGACCATAAGCCATTGACGTACGCCCTCCACACTACTTCAGACCGGTATTCACCGCGAGAATCACGCCATTTAGACTATATTTCCCAGTTCACTTCTGATATCCAGCACGTTTCTGGATCGGATAACGCGGTAGCAGACGCTTTGTCTCGCGTATGTGCTACGTCCGTACCACCAACCATCGATCTTCATAAAATGGCCGAACTCCAACTGAACGATTTGAACTTAGAACACCTGTCAAATAAAACCTCACTGAAAATAGAACGCGTCCCCTTGCTAAACAGTGAGGCAACTATACTTTGCGATATGTCAACTGGTACTCCTCGACCGATTGTTCCCACGTCTTTACGCCGAACTGTGTTTGAGTCACTCCACAACCTCTCCCATCCTGGCATACGAGCAACGGACAAGTTGATTTCTGCGAGATTTGCGTGGCCCGGTATGAACCGTGATGTGCGTCAATGGACACGTGCTTGTGTGCAATGCCAACGTGCTAAAGTCACCAAGCATAACATCACGCCGTTGGGGACGTTTGCGACCCCAGACGCTCGGTTCCATCATATCCACCTGGATATAGTAGGGCCTCTGCCCCCGTCTAACGGCTGCTCGTATTTACTCACATGTGTGGATCGTTTCACACGTTGGCCGGAAGCCATTCCGATACCTGATGTAACGGCTCAAACCGTCTGTCGTGCCTTCATGGATGGCTGGGTTGCCCATTTTGGATGTCCCGCAACTGTCACTACCGACCGCGGACAACAGTTTGAATCCACAAGCTTCAAAGAATTGTTAGAGATGCTGGGATGCAAACGCATTCGCACAACCGCGTATCATCCCGCGGCAAATGGCCTAGTAGAACGTTTCCACCGTCAACTCAAAGCTGCGTTGATGGCAGTGGACAACAGTAAGTGGACAGATTCGCTACCACTGGTCCTGCTTAGCATCCGGGCTACGCTTAAGGGGGATCTGCAGTGCTCGCCAGCTGAATTGGTGTACGGTACCACCATGCGTTTACCAGGCGAGCTAATCGCTCCCGAAACTTTCGAGCCAAATTTCCCGGATACCACCCGTTACGCTCAGCAACTTAAAAGTTTTATGCAGCGACTCCGACCAGTTTCCACACGCACTCAGAACCGAAAGGTTCAGGTTGATCGGCGACTTGATGACTGTACACACGTTTTCGTGCGTCACGACGCCATACGAAAGCCATTACAACCACCGTATGACGGGCCTTTTAAGGTCCTTAGTCGTAAAGATAAATTTTTCGTTATTGACCGATGCGGCCGCCCAGACACTGTCAGCATAGACAGACTTAAAGCGGCATACACTGAAGAACCTTCACCCTCCCCATCGGCTCAATCAAATAGCCCCACTGAACCTAGTCCTTGTCCAGACTCAACTACTTCACCTCCGGTGGTGAATGATGATTCTCCTACCGTCACCAGTAAGACCCCTGTCACACGTGCTGGTCGACGTGTTCACTGGCCCAAGAGGTTCGTAGAATTCTTTCACTGAACTAATCCATAGGTAAGGCTACTAGTGATTTTTTATTCCTTGTCACAATTTCTTATTCAATTCTGCTATATTTAATCTATTTGGTCCCGCTTCTGGGAGTAGTCGTTTTAACCCTCACTAATCCTTTTAATCTTTATCTCTCGTTACAGAGGACCAGCAGCAGTTTGTTTTTACCCCTAATTTTTCATATCAATCTACTCGCTAGATCAGTTGGCGTCTCATGTCATCTTGTAACCCACACCAAAAGAGGAATTATGAATAGTATATTACCTTTCCAAAAAAAAATTTAATTATTATGTAAAAAAAAAAATTTTATAAAATATATTTAAAAAAAAAGTAAAAAAAATGTAAAATAATAATAAATAAACAAAAAAAATTATTTTTAAATAAAAAAAAGATTATAAAAAAAAAAAAAAAAAAAACTTCCACTGTATAGTTAAATGTACAGATATACATATTTTTTTTGCGCATAAATGCTTCACTTCTATGCTGTACATAGTAATTCGCTCAATTTATTTTCACAGCCTGTACTATATTCCTTCGGGTTTATGCCCTCCCGCAATTCATTTATTTTGTGAACCGTACTTATAAACATTATGCATCATCTTAGTTATGCACTTAGCAACATGAACAAAGTAATTTTGGTAATGATAACTACTCATAGCTATGGGTTATGTACTAACTTCTCTGTAATTTTATAAGTTCTCACAGGGTAGAAACTTCCTTTGTTTTATCTCATTCTAACGTACTACTTCCAAGTTGCACCACTTTTCCTCGCATTGATTTCGCACAAGCTTTTGTAGTACCTTTACACCGATTTTGAAATCTTAACCTTTCTTTCCCATTTTCTTCTGTTTTTTTTACCCTGCTCCTTATCATACGCTGGTATAATGATTGCCTTTAACATGACTGCTAGGTTCTGTTGAAGCGGAGGAAGGGAGCATTGGTCTAATATGAAAGTTAGACATAATGAATCACCTTCTTGCTACGACAGCCTCGGCGCCAGAGGTTTACCATCAAACCTCCACATAAGTAAGCTTGTAATAGTGCGGAATTAAAAAAAAAAGAATGAATCGATACAATAAAAAAATAAATAAAAAAAAGATTAATAAAAATATGAAAGACAAAAAAAAGAAAAATAAAAAAAAAACATCAGACCGCAGAAGCTTACAACCACACAAGGCACCAGCGCCATTTCTTATCATATTCCGTCTTACTTCACTAATCATGTACATACCACTTCCAACTTATCTTAATTTTTTTCTCTTTTCTTTTGCTTTCTTTCCTTTCGGTGAAATTTCTTTTTTTTACTATTGCTATTTTCAAACCTTCTCATTCACCCATTGCTACTGTGCCAAGCCATCCTACTGTTGTATATCGAAGCTTGCTGGTTTCCCACCAACCTTCTAGGGGGGGATAACCTGTAGTGCACATTGTACCTTTGAACTTTTGTTTAAACTGACTCACCCACGGTGATCCACGTTTTACCTTTTGACTTGTGAGTCTTCCTTACGTTCATAGGTTCGCTCTCTTGTTGTGCTCTCCTTCTGCACACTCTCCGAGCCTACCTCCAGCAACGTCTGCAGATAAGTTGTACGACTTCTTTATTTATTGAATTTTATATTTCGTCGAATAAAATATAATTCTCCCAGGTACTCTTGTCACATCAAGTCTTTTTACAACGATACAGTTCGTCAGTATTTGCGCGTCCAGTAGTGTACTGCTAAGCTTAGTAGGTCGCCAAAACGGTGAAGAAGTTTGTAAGGGTGTTTAGAGTATAGGTCCACTCTAAGCCGTAGTAGAACTCTTACATATGTATCAGAATAATGAAATTCAGGGGCTTCACAAGGAACCATTTGTAATTGTGAATATGGTTGTTTTGAAGTAAGCCGTGCATTCCGGTTCATCATGGGAGTTTTACATTAAAACTGTATTCTCTGAAAGATTTATCAATCTTCTCTCTACATATCAACTCAGAGCGGTCCTTTGTAAAAAGTGAGGAACTCATTGTATAAGTGTAAACTTAGAAAATACCTAGGTAAGTTACTGACTAACTGTTTTAACATACTTTTGAAACTGCCTATTTTAGGCCTAAGAAAGAAGTCTTTCATCGACGTCTGGCTGTAATAATGTGGCAGCCAAAGTAAACATTTTTATCTGATAGTTGGAATCATTTGAACCATCATGTGGCTTTGAGATGGGAAACGGCAGTAATCATTTCTCCATAAACAAAAGAAAGGATTTTGTAGTGTGCTCCAACTCAATTGTGTTTACCTTCAGTAAACCAGAAAATTGTCTATAGTCTTAAGCACAACAACAGCTAAGTCATCCAAAACACGAAGTGTACTTCGGTATCATTACTGGTAAGTTCGGGTGCTTACTTAGCTAATCCTCAGTGGCGTCATGACGACCAGACGTGACTCCATTGTCATGTGGCGGTAAATAATTCCCTAAAATTATCGACCATAGGAATAGATTATGTCTAAGAGAAGAATTACATCGTGACCATAAGAATCATCAGTGAACATTAGATGATGACCCTTAGAGTTTAAGTCGACTTGTTTAGCTGAAGGCTTCCGTCAAGCATCCTCGCCATTTGGTACTCCGTCGTGTCTCTGTCGTGCTTAGCTAGCTTAGCTTCCGCCTCAATCCGCGATTTGGTTCCGAAATATATCACGTAATTTGGACAATCAATTGTGGCGTTTTGCTTTGCCTTTGGTACACGAGAAACAAATAAAATAGAAGTTGTTGGTATAAGATCTTGCTTTAATATACTCCGTGTTGTTCGCGAACGTCTATACCGTCAGCCTTTAAAGTCTCAGTTGGTGTTGTTATTTGACCTAGTGCCTTCAGCATAACCATTTGACTTAAACTGTGAAGACAGCACCTAACGCTTTGAGAAGGTGGAGCTGTAGGCTAATAATTTTAGGGAATCATTGCTACAACGTTATCAAGTCTTTTTACATGCAAAGCTATGACACAAACCTAAAAGCAACTAAACGCCGAAGTCGGAAGGAAGTGGAGGTTAACCAAAGCAGTAATAGTCACTTACGTCCATGCAGACTTATTCAAGGTGTGAGTGCATGAGAAGACAGAGTATGTGATCAGAGAATTTCATCAAATCAATTGAAGATAAGGCGCTTCAACTTCAATTATCAATCTGTTTATTTTTCAGCGCTAGGCGATTCCCCAGAATTAATAATAATATTAAAAGCTTTATTCCAAACGGTATTTGTGGTACAGGTATGGAATTTTCAGCGTGCATTACAATATATTGCATCTAATTACCTCATAAATTTTATAAGATTGTTGAAATCAAATTATTATCCACAGTATCCATCACTGGACATTGGATGCTGACCCCCACTGTTTAAGTCGATTTGTTTAGCTGAAGGCTCATGGTCAAGCATCCATGACATTCGGCACGCCGTTGTTTACGTTCGTTATTACGTGCACGATCCCTAACTAGCTAAGCAATCATCCTCGCACTACGAACCGAGTCCTAAAACACACTTCATATTCGGAAGTTCGATTTTGGTGCTCTGCTTTGCCTTTGGTATACGCGGAAAGAATACTATGGAAGTTGTGAGTATTAGATCTTGAGCTAGTATACATCGAACTACTCGTGGGCGTCAACACCTCCAGTCTTTAAACTGGTGAGACCTACCGCGAACTTCATCTTTGGTAAATACACAGACAAATCCGGTGAGTTCGTTCAATTTTATATTTGTTCTTGTACTGTTTTTGAGGAATATATTTCCCCATGAGTGACCATACACCTAAGGTTACCCGTATCCGACCAACTAGCGTCATTGTTCACCTCGTGCCATTTTGTCCAGATAATGTAGAAGCATGGTTTCAGGTAGCCGAGTCTGATTTCAGTGAACATGGGTTAACTGATCAACGTTCACAGTTCCTTACAGTTGTCCACGCTCTACAGCGGGAATTAAGCAAGCGTGTTTCTGCGCAAATATCTAGCCCAGGGGTAGGCGACTCATATGAGATTCTTAAGGCAGACCTCCTGAAGAAAACTGTCTTAGGGATTGGCAGCGTCTTGATGAATTATTTCGTAGTGTCGAGTAAGGTTATCGATCGGCTGTGGAGATGCCAACAATAATGCGGGAAGTTATTGGTCAACGTCAGTTCGCTGAGGGACTCTTTAGAGAGCAGTTCTTATCCAAATTGCCACGGTTAGTACAGGCTGTGCTTGTGACACTCTAAGGTGTTATTATAGACGACTTAGCCACTTCTGCCGATAAAATTCTAGAAAAAACATCACGGCCAGCCACGGAAATGTGCTGGATTTCAAAATAGTCCTCGAGTACAGACAGTGCCGTTAAGCAACTACTTAGATCAGACAGTTCCTGTGTTTCCTACCATCGACCAAATACCCCTCAACGGCGAAGTTCACGTGGTCGGTCAAAGTCCAAACCACGTTGACTTAAGAATCCTGACTGGTGTTGGTATCACAATACCTATGGTCAGCAAGCAAAATGTTGCCGAAGGCCCTGTAATTTTGGTAATGACTTTAAAACTATGTGAAATTATCCCACTGGTGGTAGTAGCCGCCTACTGTACATCCGCAATGTAGTCAACAAAACTCGGTACTTGGTCGACACAGGCATCGAAGTCCGCGCTCGTCCCGCTTCAGTGGATTTTCCCCCTTGCTGATGTCAATATGTCTATCACTGGCACTGACCTGCTTAATCATCATGATCTACTCGTAGATGTTCGCCGCAAACGACCGATGGACAGTACCGTTAGACCGTCTATTAAAGACATCACCCACATAGGTCACAGCGTGTCACTGGTCAAAAAGAAGGCGATAGTGGACCCAACTTTTCGGCTGATTGTTGACAAGTACTGGGAACTTAATTGTTCATCTGACGATCTGCCGCGCATAACCAGCGATGTTAAGCGACACATCGTGACCTCAGAGCAACCCATGTCATGAAAAGCACGACAATTTCCTCCTGATCACCCTAGGCATCATTCGGCCATCGAATAGCCCATGGGCATTCCCACTCAATGTGGTACCAAAAAGATAGCAACGATTGATGACCCACTGGTGACTACCGTTGAGTTAAAGCCAAAACAAATGGTTGCTATCTATTGACTCACATGCATCACTTGACGGCAACATTATCTGGTGCAACTATTTTTTCGAGAATAGACTTGGTTAAAGCGTATAACTAAATCCCGATGGCACCAGAAAGTATTCCGAAAACGGCTATCATAACTCCTTTCGAACATTTTGAATTTCTGCGTATGCCATTCGGTCTCCGGAATTCAGCACAAACATTCCAGCGCTTCGTTGGCGAGGTATTTAACGGTCTTGACTTTGTATACGCATGCTTAGATGACTGCTTCGTCACGAGTCCAAACTAGGAAACTCACCTCAGACACTTGGACTTGGCGTTCGAAAGATTACACCAACATATTGTAACCACTAATATCTAGAGCTGTCGGATAGGCGTTGAATCATATAACACTCCCAGCCACACCATAGGCTGCAGGTGTATTCGCCCACTGGCTAGTAAAGCTGAGGCGATACTAAACTTCGCGGAGCCACAGACGGTGAAAAGTTTTCGCACTTTTAACGGCTTGGTTAATTATTACCGACGCTTCGTTCCTAACTGTGCTTGCCTGATTCATCCACTAACTGACCTTCGATGGAATAACTAGTCCACAGAACTTGACGGGTCCGCTAAAGATGCTTTCATTTAAGTTGAAAAGGTGTCGTGGATGCCACCGTTCTTATGTATCAGGATCCAGCTGAACCGTTAGGTATCTTAGTGATGCATCCGATAGTGAAGTCAGAACAGTTCTTCTCCAACTTGTCAACGGGGAATGGCAACCATTCGTCTTTTTCTCTAGGCTTCTACAAGCAAGTACAGTATATTCAACAGAAAGCCTCTGACCATGCACTGTGCTATACACCTCTTGGGACATTCAGTGGAGGGTCGTCAATTCATAATTTTTCTGACCATAAACCTCTGACGAACTCTCTGAACTCAACCTTAGAAAAGTATTCATTTAGAGAATCACGACAACTGGATTTCACGGTTTACATCGGGTAATGGCCACATATCCGGAGTGAACAACACTGTGGCAGACGCCTTGTCGGTCATTTGTTCCTTCACCCAAATAGACGACATAGACCTTGTGAAACTGGCTCGTCTTCAAAAAGAAGGTACTGAACTTCAACATGAGTTGTCGAAAACAACTCTGCAATTAGCCGAGAAACCCTTACGTACAGGAAGAGTTACTATTGTGTGTGCCTTTTCTTGAGTATTCTTCGCCCATCGTCCCTAAAAGATATCACCTTAACGTCTTCAGTGCGTAGCATAGAACTACCAGTGAACTTCAACACCGACGGACTTTCAAATCTACCTTGACTAAAAGTACACTGTGGACGATTGCAATTTCAGTGGACAGGAGCTTGGCGGCTACTTTGTGGCGTAACCTGTATATCGTCGCTAACTAATAATTCTGTGGTCAGCCGGAAGTGCTGTGTTCCCATTTCACGAGCCGGGGCGGTTTTAAGAACAGACTGGACACCAAGGTAGGTGTGCCAGACCAAAGGGTGACGAAGTAGTGTGGTGAAGGCTCAGAGTCTAGCTGGGTAGATTGCCACACAGCAGTCACGGGCATAATTTCTATTTGAGGCTTGCCGATGGAGAGCACAAGTCTGTGCTAGGAGCCTCACTAACTGGTTTCCTGAAATAATCTACAGAAATCTAATTAGGCAAACGATGCCACGACGGCGAGAATACTTCGTTACTAAGGGTTTTCAGGCAGTAAAGGTTCGAAGTTTGATGACCCCTTAACCCCTTTGGGTGGAACCCGGAAGCACTAAAGTCAACTAACAGTTTCTTTACAAATGCTCGTGGTCTGCTGAATAAATGGCAAGAACTGAGTAATATGACTGACTCTGGACGGGCCATTTCGTGACATTTAAGGAGTCAGGACTTACATTCGAAATGATTTACAGTAAGTGTAGCCCCCGAAACTCCACAGTGCCTTGCGGATAACCTTTTTACGGAGAAGGTAGGTTCATGCATGTCCAATTGTGAGGGCCTTATAGTGGGTGATTTCAACGACCTATTAGTTGAATGGATGAACCTCACAACGCTTTCCCCAAACAGTCTTCTCCGCCACTAGTTGATAGAATTTCCCACTTCATTATCTCCTGTTTAGAAAATTGAGAAACTTACGCCCTGTAAGTCTTAGCACTCCTCTATCTCGGACATTGTTTTCAACCACAGTGAGGAGATGAACTTCGTGTAACATAACACCATGCTCAGCTTCAAGTTCACAGCTGATGCAGACCCTGAACCAGGGGTTCAGCCTGAACTAACATGTGAGAAGCTGACATGTCATCATTTCTGTGGTGTTATCAGAGGCCTGTGATATAAATCCGAAACCCTATCCAGAAGCTAATTAGAACCACCTTTAGCAAATTTATGTTTGAGTAAATAACCCCTTCTTTGCATGATATATCTCACAATGTCAAAAAAGTGCCCGTTATGGGTAAATTGGGAGATTCATTGATTACTCAGAAGTAGGCGCACGTTTTGGAATGTGTTTAACACGCTTAGAACCTCAGAGTCTAGAAAACCGTTCACCGTCACTAAGAACAAAGCTATTACAGGAATTTGTTAGTCATATATTAATTTAGAAATGCAATAGGCCTGAAACGTGTGCGTCGGTGGCGCAGCGGTTAGGACGCTCGCCAACCATGCACATGGTCCTGGGTTCGATTCCCGGCCGACGTACTCCCTTCACCTCGCTAAGCCAGAAGTAATGCTGGTAAAGAGGAAAGGTTGGGCATGAGGCTAGCAACCTCATCCTATAAAATTAAACACTGCTACAGAAACTCTAAGCCACTTACTTGAGGCCCTATGTTCCAACGGGAATGTGAAGGGGAAAAAAGTCTGAAACGCGATAACAACCCAAGAAAATACTCTAGTAAACAAACTTTTGGAGTGAGATAACCAGCGGAGTCATAATCTTAGTAACAACGACGTAATTGAAGAATATCCAGTAAAAGAGGAGGCGATTGCAGACTGCTCCCTCAGAGTCTGTACACATTTTAGACTGCTAGCCCCTCTTAAAATCAGCTCTGACGTTGCCGGCGAAAAAATGGGATGGATTCTGTCAAAATTCACAGAAACATTTTATTCCAGTCCAAGGCATGAAGAAGCCATCATCTGTACCTGGGGCTATTCACGGAGTTGTTACCACAAATAAACATCCGAATCGCTACGATCTTTATACTATCTTTCTCAAATAGGGTCACCGTGCATTTGGTGACAATCCATAGTGACCCACATCCATAAGGGAGGATCAAGCAGCTGTCAGACTGCTATTCCCGTTGGTTTTACTGGAAGGGACAACCAAGAAAGCAGTCGTAGAATATGTGGAAGACCACAAACTCTTATACAGCTGACAGCACAGTTTCCGTGGAAACCTCTTGTGCCTGACAAACATTCATATTGTGAGGGGAAACTGGACCAAGTGCTACATAGCACTTTACTAGGCCCCCAATTGTTTATCCCTTAATGCAATGGTGAGTTACCTGGGCTTACCAACTTTTGTGTGGCTCTGTACTTAGGTGACCTAAAATTTTGGAGGGAACCTAGAGATATCAACGCAATGCTTGCCTGGCTCGATTTTGAGAAACTCTTACGTAGGTCTAAAGAATGGCTGCTCCTAATAAACGTAGCGAAGTAAGCATTTGACATCCAAGATTCAACTCATTCAATTTAATGGGATTACCACTTCCATCATTCCCAACGCACAAAGACCTTAGTGTAACAGTTAGTCATGACCTGAAGTCTTCGGCGAGCTGTTGCTTCGTAGCAGCTAGAAGTCTTAGATTCGCGTGGTAGATACACAGAATGTTTACTAGAATTATTAGAGGTGTTCTCCACTTTTTGCGCACCTTACTGAGGCAGCCAGGCTTTTTCTTAAGGGGAATTCGCATATTATGAAGCGGCTTAAAACGAGGAACATGCGTATAATTCTTTGTGATTTATCATATGAGCAAGGACTTAAGAGTATGAATATCTTCTAATCATATAGCAAGCAGACAGAAGATTCCATTGCAATGTTCAAATGTCTACGAAGTAACAAAAGACTTAATATGTCCAGGGAATGTGGCAGGAAGGTTCAGGAGTCAAGGAGGAACCATATCGCTTTGTGAAACTGGTTCTGCCACCAAGTCATCAGCTCTAGGGGCCAAATTCCAGTATAAGTGGTGTGTGTGCACTCGATTAATTCGCTAAAGAAAGTATAAACCAAGAGAATATACTTATCAGAAACTGATTAGCATACATTTGAGTCCTCCATCCTTAACCGGAAGCTGTAAATTTTTAGTCTGGATCTTCTGAATAAAAAACTTAGTATAGAAGCAGCGTGATAACCTCAGATGATTAATTCCCAGTGATGTCAATACTATGCGACAGTATACACATCTGAAATTTTGCCAGACAAAAGTTTTCTACACAGTGTATAGGGTTTGGGGTAGTTAAATTATCCTTAGCCATAACAACGTCAAATAGTAATGAGTTAATTAAGATGTTACGTCTTTTAAAGGAAACAGGATCCTATTGACGAAGGAGAATGCAGGAACGGCAAAGCAATCAACAGAAACCATGAAAGTAAGCTTAAAGTGGTCAAATTTAATGTCTATGCAACCTAAAGTTACCGAGGGGTGACTTAATTTACTTTCTTGTTTTGTTGTATCAAGCGCTTAGGTTACTTGAGCTGGAACGTTTTGGCAACATTTCAAATTGCGAATATGTTACTGTTGATTTTATGCTTCGTAATCAGTACTGCTGTAACACATTGGTGTGATTGTCTAGTATTCACTGCGATTCCATCAAGTATTGCTTTATCTGGATCATATCTTAAATTATCTTGTTCTTCCAAGAACCAAATATTTCCCATAATATGGAGTCATGATGGGAAAGATATAGCGGAAAACTGCCATTTCTACATTGAAAATCACCGCTACATATGCAACAGACTCAATGATGTGTATGAGATTTATATACCATCAGTCAAATATGAAGACAGAGGAAACTGGTCCTGTGCTCATGGACCGAAAACCCAGAAGTCGATATACATTGATGTCTTGGGTAAGATCTCGAATTCCGTATGTTTTATGTATCTTTCATGAACATGAATCATTTCTTTTATGCACAATGTTCGCCTTGAAGTTTTTTCAGTAGTTTAAATTTGCCATTTTACTTTTATAGTATTTTTAGTCAAGTTTCAGATATCATAATATATAACTTGAAGAAAAGAACCATAAAGATTGTTGCATTCTTTTCATATTAGGTACCTCTAGTTATCTAGCCCTCTTTTTCGAATGAGCCGGTTGAAAGCTCAGAGACGTTTGCTTCGTCAGTTTGGTGTTAGGAGTTAATTATTTAGTGAGAGAACGAATACTCTGTAATGTTATTGTTCACCCTTTCCCTTCAAACAAAGCTGTTGTGTCCTCCAAGTTATTTCAACTTAGTAGGGGTAAAAAGAGGTATATGGAATCTTCAGCCACATTCAAGAATTCTTAAAAACGTGATTATTTACTTCTCATATTTACCCACGTTCCAGGCAGAGGCTGGGTGCTTGAATGAAGTTTTCTTTGTTTAAACCAAAGTGTTAAAAGTCGCTGGCTGCAACTGGGTTACAATGTGCTATAATTTTTAGGTTGTGGCTAACTATGGAACCCAGATTAATGTATGTCTGAACTGCAGAAAAAGATGTTTTCTCTATATAACATGTGCCAGTACTTGTTTGCCCATCGCTTATGGCTGTGCGTTTCGTTATGTTGATGGAGAGAATCTACTTTTTAAAACGTCTTCAGAGGATATTTAGATTTGTCTGTAGTGTGAGTCTGTTGCCATCCTACCTGAACTTTTTTCATAGTGCCAATCAAATAGCACGAGAAACCATGAGAAAATTAGCAAACCTACGTAATCCATTGACAAACAGAAGAAATAAGACAAGGCAGATTATGCTGTCTTGAGTTACACCAGTTTATAATGTCCTACGGGAGGAGAGATTGCGGTTGATTCTTACTGTCTTTCTCCTCTTGACATACAGATTCTTAATCTGAGATATTTGACTGGATTCCATTCCAGAAAGTTCTGGCTCCAAAAGCAAATGCTTAAGTTGATGATGTAAAGAGCATACATTCCATACAACCTAGCAGGAAAAATCAACTAGAAGATGGTTTATCTGAATTTTGAGATGTAATAATAGAAAAACTATCACGGCCGTAAAACAGGTACATTTCTAGTTAGGAAAGCACAGTTCAAAGTTTGTGCGTGTGGCTGATATTTGCAACTTAAAAGTTTCGTAACTAGAACGAAGTGCTTTATATCTTTTCGGTAGTAGAATAGGAAGCATTTTCCGGTTTATGTTTTTCATTACATCCTGTCCTTGTCTTATCCAGCCTTTGCACAGTACAGGTGATTCTTGACTGTGAAGTTTGACGTCTCAGACATGAAGTCTCACAAAAGCTGTAAAAAGTAAAAATATTCACAATCGCGTGTACTTTAGTTTGTTTCGAATTCAAGTTACCGTTTATGCAAGAGTTATCTGAAATTTTAAAGAATTCTTATCACTAATTTATTACTTTTAGCGTCTATTGCCACTAGATGAATTGTTTTTCTTAGCTTTTTGTAAGGCAGAGTTTCCAAATGTCTTACATGTTCCACCAAGACTTCCCATAGAAGTAGCCTCATTTGATTACTAAATAATCAGTATAACCTGCAGACATAAAGGTCAGGTAATTTGTTGTGCCTTCATATATTTCCTGATGTTAAACACTTCACTGACTTTCACTATAAGTATTTGTGAGCAGTTCTGTCTTTTTCATTCACGTTCCCAGTGGAACGTAGGGCTCCAAGCTTATTTTAATTTTATAAGATGGAATTGCTAGCCTCATGCCCAACCTTGCCTCTTTACCATCTTTATTTCTAGCTTAGCGAGGAAAATGAGTGCGTCGGCCGTGGATCAAACCCCGGACCACATGCGTGATAGGCGAACGTAATGACCGCACGAGAAGCCCTTTAGCCAGCTAAAAAGACACCGAAGGACAGACTAAAATAGAGATATGTTACTGAAGCCTCACTCAGAATCCAAGGGATAAATAATAGTGTCACAATGGAAATAGTGCCATTAATTCAATTTTCTATGACTAGCCTCACGTCACATTTTTCTTTAGGGTTTAGTGAAATTTAGCTTAGTCCTATGCTGAATCTTTCACTTCAAGATTTGTATTCCACTGATCCTAGAATTATGGTTTTTGCTTTCATGAATCCTATATCAGGTCTCAGCAGAATTAACAGTTAACAAAAGTTTACTTCATCAATTTCATGAGCAGATATTTGCAAAGAATTTTCTTTACTATCAGAAATAATTAGGGGGGGGGTTCTGAATACAATTTGAGGCAGAAGAGCCTATTGTTACTTATGTTGAAAAATTGTCTGCATTTTTTATAATTGAGCAACCATACCACTAAATTTGTTTTCAGTAAATGCACAGGTAGTTACTGAATACATGAAACTAGTCAACACAATATTCTGAACTTCTTGATTTTAATAATGTCTGTCGAATAATTCTACAGCCCGGAGAAAAAGCTGACTTCAGTATACAGTTCACTGTAATTCATACTGAATAGTTTAAAACTAGCTTAGGTATAAGGCTACGAGTTAATTTGAATAAAACTTTGAACTTGATCAGGATAATATGATATCATTTTATTTGACTGGTACTTTTCAGTTGTGTACAATCTAAAACAGTTTCAGTATCAACATACAAAATACTTAGATACTTTAATTAATCATTTAAAAGACGCCTACCATTAATACTACTTAATTAGATACGCAAAGAGTTGGGGGAAAAGAAGTACAAGTGCAATTTGGCTTTTAGGTATATTTTAGAGTTAGGAATGGAAGTTGGCCACTAAAAAATAAGTAGCACATGTTTCATAAGTTCTGGTGAATTAAAGTGATTTTTTTCCTTCACGTTCCCAGTAGAACATAGGGCTTCAAGTTCTTGTAGCAATATATATTTTACAGGATGGGGTTGCTAGCCTCATGCCCAACCTTTCCTCTTTACCAGCATTATTTCTGGCTTGGCGAGGTAAAGGAGTGCGTCTGTGGCCGGGGATCGAACCCCGGACCATGTGCATGGTCGGCGAGCATGCTAACCGCTATGCCACCGACGCATTAAAGTGATTAAAAGAATATTTCTTTTGTCTTCATCTGTAATCTTCACCTGAATATTTGATCTCTACCGAGTACAGAAGTATGAAATGACATTGTCAAAATTAAATTAAGTAACGAAGCTGAGTTGAAAATCAAAATGTCGACATTCTCACTATTGTAGAGAAAGATTAACAACCATTTCTTTTCATATGCTCGATTCTGGTTTTAAGCATTTAGTCGCTACTGGTTTGCTGTTACATAATAAACTGGAACCAACCTGTTCAAGTTTACTCAATATCATCATTCCTTAGTTTATAGAATAAGTGTACAGTATGCATTTGTAATTTACAGACGGCTCTTATAATCATCAGAAAAACGTAAATTGCAATACAAAATATTGAAGTTCATTAACAACAATAATGAGGATGAAAATTGACGTACACATCTTTTGATTGTCAATATTATTAAAAATTTACCTTGTTAGCAAATAATCTGATCAGAGCTAAAGAAATAATACATTCAACATTTTATGTGTAAAATTATGTTTAAATAAATCCACAGGTTTGTAAATTTTATTTAGGAAAGATTTTATCATAACTGAATTTTTATTTTCTCTTGAACTACTTTCAATTATTATGGACAGTCAAGAATATTCGTTTGTAGTACAATAAGGTTATTCACTCATGAGAACAGAAATATTTTGATCATAATTGTTATTCGTAAATTGACCCAATCCATTACAAAATTGTTTTATCAGAAGTTAATATGTTCAGCATAAAACTCACTAAAGTTTTCAAGAGTTGTTTTGTAGGGATTTGATTTGTTTCAAGTTTGATCACAGATTGATTTTGGCTAGAGAACTACTGAGAACCAGCTCAGAGTACTGGATAACTGTTTCGTCCCAGTTCAGAACTTTTCAACAGCACGCACCCACTGGGGCTCGAACCCACCACCTCCCGGCTTCATGGCAAATTCATAGACCATTCAGCTACTGGGACCCTGTCAACTGGCCCACGAATTTCAAATTCTACTAATTCGTGGATTTAATTTGATTTGATTTGATTACAGCTTGATTCCACACCGTATATTTGCTACAAGTGTGGAATTTTCAGCATGGATATCGGTGGCCGAAATTTCGCAGGCCGACCATAGATATCAGGTGTGCATCGGTAGGGGATCGAACCTTTGACAATTTGCATGGTCGGTGAGAGTTCTAACCACTGTGATCGCCGCTTACTGCCATCGGTGAGTGTTTGTTCTCACACTAAACCTGACTGAACCCACAGGTCTCTAGCTGATATTAGACTGAAACCAAATTTGAGGCCCACCGAAGTACTTAAGTGTTAAAAATTATACCCTTATTAGAAGGACAGCCCTGAGAAGTAAACAAACGAACAAATATTCATCCTTTTATACAGTAGTGTCCCTTCTGAGATGAATTCCTTCAAGGTTGCAGATACGCCTTGCTGACGAGTGCCAACTAGCACGAAACCTAGGTCCAAGGCTTCTTGTTGATTGCCTCCAACCATCTAATATCACCAAATCGTCGTGCACCGTTATGGCGAGCCACCTAGAATGGTGGCCACATTACAACCTAAGTGATAGAATTCAGTCTGCACCAAAGAAAGGACTAGACACATCACACTAGTTACTAGTGTCCACTCAAAATATTATAGGTTTGTATTGTATTATTGTTTCGTATTCATACAATCTAAGTGTTTTTAAAATAAATTTGTAGACATCTGACCTGTATAGCGTTATTTCCATCAGTGAGATCGTGATTTTAGAAAGTCAGGCTTAGTATTCATTTTTAAATGATTACCATTTAGTAAGGTGCTCATGAGAATTTCTTTCTAGAAATGACAATTTCGAGAGGATTGCTTAAAATGCATTTATCCATTCAATCTAAAATAATTTTTAAAAAGTGAAGTACCATCTCATAAGCACAAAAGGTGAAGACAAAATATTGTCTTAACATGGCTCTGAGATAAGACAGACAATGTCTCAAGAGAACCTCAATTTTCCAAGGTGTTACAGGATGTTATGAACTCTCTTTTTGTAGTCCTTACATCCCGAGTAAGATAGAGGACTTCATACCAAGAAGTTTCAGTCAAGGTGGTGTTATTTTTACGGGGTATGATTGCTAGCCTCATGCCTAACCTATCGTCTTTTCTTGAATTACTAACAGCTGGTGAACTAGCAGAGGTGTGGAAGTGTATTATCTTGGAAAAGAACCCGGACTTATTCGTGTGGCTAGCCAACATTCTACCACTGAACTTCTGACTCAGATATTATAGGCAGCTTATTATTAGTAAGTATGAAAATCTAGATTGAGAAGTCTTGATTGAATCTCTGACAATTTGAATACTTAATTTTATCATGTCGAACTGATGCCATCAGATAACATTGTATAGACATGAACATTTCCTTGCCTATTTATTTTCACAAAATATCTAAAGTTATAAATATATTTTATTCCTCTCAAACATTTGTTTTACAAATACTGGTTATTGTCTTTATGTTTTATTTTGTTTTCCAAGTAAGAATGATAAATTGAAACATTTTAATTTCATTTGTCATAATCTTTATTTGTCTGATTTGGAGTTTAACTCCCGGCCGATACACTCCTAAACTTCTCCTAGCCGGTAGTTAACCCCTGGAAGGAGGTAACGCTGGGTTTGTGGCTATTAAATCTACTCTGTAAAAACAACACAAACTCTACTGAAACCTCAAAGCTTAAAGAGTTTTTATCCCTGTATGCTTCACTAGGAACGAAAAAGGAATGATGTAAAGTTTAGCTATTCCTCCTTCTTCAGTTATTGAAAGTCTGACTAGGTAAATTTTCGTATTACTAGGTTTAAATAAATTTTTACTTTCAATTTTCTAAAAAAATTAACATTTTCATATCTCCAGTTGCTTTTATCGAAAATTTAGCCTTGATTTGAAAGTATCCATAGGTGATAACTTTTTTGTCAGAAATGAAAAGTACTCTTTTCTTCTGTATAGGCTGAAAACTATTCATCTGTCTCTCTCTCTCTCTATATATATATATGCTTAAAATGTTAATAAGAATATTCGATTTTTTCACTTATTGCTTTTGGCTTATCTAATAGTAAGTAACTGATGAGAACACTTAATGATCAATAATGAAATAGTACTTTAAGATCAAGCCTTATTCAACTATGACTGCATTGTGAAGAAATAACACTGAAAAATAAAGAACAAAATCATCATGGGAAAAATAGCTGGTAACTTCAATGTACCCAGTGTGCGTAACCACCGCTCATCCACCATATGAATGAGTGACACTTCACTGACCGTTCAACATTATCACATTGTCCACCTTTGGTGATTGCAATGAAGTAATAACCTAGTTAGCGACTGGTTATCATAGCTCAACTGACAGAGGTCTCTGCTTCGAATCCTCCTATGACTCAGACTGCATTTTATCACTCTCAATCGATAAAAATGAAACAGATATCAAGTAGCCATAACATCTAAACCTTATTAACCTGTTACTTTTTTATATAAAGTGAGTCCTAGTCCTTCAAACAAAGCAGAATTCCTGAATGCCATAAAGCCACCGAGAACCAAGAAGGCATCAGGACTAGATGGAATTCCTCCGGGAGCACTGAAAATGGATCTAGAGATCTCAGTGGGTGTCCTGGCGTCGCCATTACAGAGAGTCTGGAGATAAGGAAAGGTAACTACTGGTTAGAAGAAAGGCTATTCTATCAAACCACCAAAGAAGGATAACTTAATCTATTGCAAAACCAAGCACAAAATCATGCCCCTTTCCACTTTAGACTAAACATAAAGTTGCGTCATCCTAGAGAGCCTGTCTGTCTGTTTTCGATATAGAACTTTGCACATATGTACTGCAGTTCAAGTCGCCACACTCCATGTAGCACACAAACCAAGAGAAGCAAGTAGAAGAAAAGGACAATAGAGACAGTAAACAGAGGTGTGAGACACAGGAATAGTAATAACGAAGAACAAAACAGTTTCATTGGAAATCATAAGTCACAAGGAGTGGATGGTTTCATTATTCTAGAGAGAATAAAAGATGCACTGGATGTAGAACTCCGCTGGCTGGAACAAGCTGGATTCATAAGACGCTAATAGTATCCAGACCAAACTGCTGTTGAAGTCTTACGTTCCACTCGTAACCTAAAGGGATAATAATATTAACAATACAGTGAATAAAGAATTACACTGTTCTATTCTAATTTTCTAATCGGATCAATGTAATTGACCATTAAGCAAACAGAAAAAAACAACAATACACTTTACATATATAAGTATATTGAAAAAAATATTTTTTAAACAGAAGAATTAATAAGTAACTCTTTCTCTAAACATATTATAATATTGTCAACTGTTTTTGTTATTATTACTATTAGTGTTAATATTACTATGTTGGCTGAAATCACTGACTAGACAGATGTCATTATAAGTGGATATTATTACTGCTAGTCATATCCAGTCAACAATATTTCCTCTTCGATTTATTACAATATGGCGTCAAGCCATGAAAGTTTAATTAAATTTTGGACATTTATAAATAAGAACTAATTATATATAAAATAAATCCATTATTTGAAGGTAAATGTTCTTATGAATATTGAAGATATTTGTTTTTTCCCCAAGTTAAGTACCATTTCAAAAGACTGATTGATAGTGAGCGAAAAATGCTCTTTTCAATAACTTCTTCATCAGGTCCTGTATATATATACATGCATAATAATCAAATAATTATTGTTATCAACAACACTAATGTTTCAAATAACATGGAATCAATAATATCAATAGATTACACTTCAGTAGCATGTGTAAATGATAATATGAACAAATATAACTGCTCTTATGAAGCCAGTCATATTGGCCGTTGCTCTAGGAACTTAGTTTTTTGTTTTCCGGAACACCTAGGAGTGTGGCTAAATAAAAGTGTAGTTAGAACTATCAACAGTTGGATATTAGACAACCTTGTCCAAAGCTGACATTACAAAAATCTTTTTCTATCACCTATATTGGGCAGCCAATAAGTTGTAAATGGCTTATTGCTTATTATTATTATTCCCTTGCGTTCCTAGTAGAACACACGGCTTCAGCAAGACATTTCCAATCTCTTCTATTTTCTGCTCTCCTCTTTATCTGGGCCCAAGATTGTCCGTTTATCTCTCATCTCCTCCTCACCACACAATCTCCTCCATGTCACCGTCGCAATGATGACCCACTCATCGCTTCCCACTGGGATTCAACTCGAGCGATAGCCTGTACTGATTGTGATATCATTCGACGGCCTCCTCAGCGTGTGCCCCATCCATATTTATTCCCTGCATATTTGTTGAGCAGTCGGCTCTTGGTTGGTTTATTGTCAGAATTTCTTATTGCTTATTCTTTCTGGCCGGCCGTTCGATCTTCGGTATGGAGCCAGCGAAGTGGGGAGCTATTGACAAAAGTCTACAACCTGTTGGAAATGTTTTCCGTGAAGCGCGATGCAAGTGTTTGACTCATATAGAAGAAATGACTGAATGTTAATAAATAGAATACGTTTGATTTCTGATTACTTATATTCACAAAAACGCCATTAAAGAGATAGTTTTAACTGAAATAATACACTAAAACTACCTAGTATTTTATTATTTAAATGGTGATGCTTATTCATGTAAAGGGTGATGACTGAAGGTAAAATGAAAATCTGAGTCATGACAGGATTTGAACCAAAGGCCTTGGAATTATTAGTCCACAAATCTGTCAAGTAAACTATCAGGCACAACTGATAACCAGATCATCATTTAACTGGATCGATCACCCATTAAGGAGCTAGTAGAGTGCTGAATCAGCCACCTGCCATTCTCTTAATTCATTAAGACTGAAAGTGACGAGAAAAGATCTACCTGACCAGTTAGTGTGGTAATAAATGAACGTCAACGTGTCATAAATTCATATAACAGTTGGACTTAGTTTGCAACTATTGTACTGGAATAATGATTTAGTTAGCAGTTGTGTCTCGTAATACTTTCGACAGAGAGTCGGAGTAGTAATTCAGGAACCCTGTGGTTCAAATCCTGTAATGCCAAGATTTTCATTTCACCTTTAATATTGACCATTATATCAGTGTCATTTTACCAGCTAAAGGTTGTTTCGGGGTATTTACTGCGTAAATTAAAGTCTTACCCACAACAAAAGAATAAAGTGGTGTTATTTGGCTGGTGATAGCTAGCTGTAGAATCCAGAGTCAAAATTTCACTTTACATATGGGACTGGTCATATGGATGAACTTGCATTCTCAGTAAACGTTAAAGTTGGTGCTAAGACTTGAATCAAGCACTCATCGTCCCAAACGCCATATCCTTAAGCACTACGCCAATGAATAAAAGATTAAAATTGGTTTTTTGAGGGAAAGACTTGTTTTATACTACTGCGGAGATGCTTTTTTTGTTAATAAAAACAAGGTACTATGGCTTTCATTGAATGTTCTCAAAAGTTAGTAAAAAAGGGATACAGATACAGACATTCATAATTTAGTTCATATGGAAAGAAACTTTGAAAATCTTGTTCAAACTATCCGGCTTTATGAAACTCATAGTTCATGTTATTATCATGTTGATTTATTTATTATTAATTATATCCTTATACATTTATTCGTTTTGTTTGTATTTTTTATACGATAAGTTATGATTTAATGTTAGAGTTAAAATAAGTGTCTTAATAAATACACATGAGCTTATTGTCTTCTTTTCTCAGTCGCTTTTATTTTCATTCTCTGAGTTCCCAGTGGAACATACGGCTTCAAGCTTCCAGCTTTTTAGTTTCAGTAGCGATGGTGTCGTTTTTATGAGGTGGAGAGGGGTGGGTTACTAGCCTTTCCCCCAGCCTACCCACCTTTTCTGAGGTTACTGTCGCCTAGTAAACTAGGAGAGGCTTAGAAGTGTATCGACTGGGAATCGAACCCAGACCTCCCACGTAGGTGGCGATCATTCACTTTCACAGGAGAAATTAAATTAGTCGTTTCTTCGCGTTTAATAAATTTATTTTAATCATCTATTCTTTTTTTTGTAATTCGTTTGTGTTATTTCATTCGACCACAGATAGTGATGTCTTCTTTTGATTTTCATCACAGTGCTACCTTGTTACTTTGTTGGAAACCATCATACAGTTTAGACCACTTGACTGTCGACTTTTAAGTGTTTAACCACACATTTGGAGAAATACATTTTATCGTTATTTTCTAAGAGAATTTCTGTTCTCTCTGAGGTATACAGTACTACTGACTAGCTAAACTTTCTCACTGCACAGCTGATATTTTTGAATCAAATAAACTGTCATCGAATCGCTGGTACCACGGTAGTATCCCTGAAGTAGCTTTTAGTCATACAATAGATTATTTCGTAATAATATTGATTTAACATCTTTAGGTATATAATTCTGACTAAATTGTTTTACTTCAGGAAACACCCTTAATTATATGCAGTAGTTTATTCGTCTAGGTTGGTTGCGATGAAAACTCTTCTGGCTTGTGAGCTCCATTCTACATTTGGTTGTTATGAAAACTATACTTAATTTCTTCAGTAATCTTATATTGAAAGTAAAATACAAAGCAACGAACCAAGCCAGAACTTATTACCCATAGAGAAGTGGCGAAAGATTGAACATAAGCTGAGGAGAGATTCAAGTAACATCACTCCCCAAGCAGGTCCGAAAAAAATACAACGAGTTGGACTTCTGGGAGTGGCGCAGAGGAGATCATGTGAGGAGGGAATGACAGCCAATGGGCGATTGTGTTGCCAGCTAAAAACGACTACAAAGAACAGAGTGAAATGGTGATGTACTGCTGAAGCCTTATCTTCCACTTGAAACTCAAGGGAATGATAGCAATATATAAATGGTGAAGTGGATTAGGAAATCCAAAAAGTGAGTTTGCAGGTTTGAATGCCACCCTAATTCCTGCTTTATTCAGAATCCTACGTAGGGTTTCAGATTTCCCCTCCTTATGTGGTATAACAGTAGATGATTTATATTCTCTCTTATTTATGTTATCATTACTAGTTCCACAATTATTTTTATTTTGCTTCTAGCCTTTTCTGATCTTCCTAATGAATTTTATAGAATAGTTATTTGATACCAACGCTTCTTCAATCTGCTTTATTTCATCATTTAGGTCTTCTTTTGTGCTACTTGGTGCTACAATTAACTAAGCCTGCCTTAACAGTTAATATCTATTAAAATGCGTTGGTTTTCTATAAACACTAGTGTGTAGTTTACCTTCTTCTATTCGTTTTATTTTACAATCTAAGATCATGGCTAATTCTCCTTTTTCATTGTCCGATTCAAATGTGAATTTTATTCCCTCTACTAGTGAGTTTATGTATGTCATCACTGTTACTCCAATGAAGCTATTAGATATACTAGTTATACCTATTTTATAAGTAGTAGATACCTTGGTAGCATTGTTGTCAGCTTTAAGGTCTAAACAAGTCTTCCAATTTCTGAATTATTTATACCTATCATCATTAAGAAAAATAAACAACACTTTCCATCTTCAAGGCGAATAAAGCAAGATAGAAAGACAGAAAGCCTAAATGAATCATTTGTTTATTATTAAATCATCTGTATTGTTTTTAGTATAGTTTACTTTATTTATTTATTGTTGTTTAAGTTTTCAATCATTTTTTTTAATGCAGAAGAATTATTTAAAAGTCATTCATTGCATTTATAAATTGTTGCATTATATACCAGTAAAAATCCATTACTAAAAGGTTTTGTTTATTGAAAATTTTATTATATTAAAACAAGAATTTACAAGGAAAGTTTCAATAGTGTCTTTATAAGGAAAAAAATCAATACAGACTTTGATCATTTTAGAATCTAAGATCAAATAGTTCAGCGAAGAGTCTCTTTTCGGCGGATTCATTTACTTAGTTGTATGACCACAATTATGGGCGTCGGTGGCATAGCGGTTAGGACGCTCGCCGACCATGCATATGGCCCGGGGTTCGATCCCCGGCCACAGACGCACTCCTTTACCTCACTAAGCCAGAAATAAAAAGCTGGCAAAGAGGAAAAGGTTGGGCATGAGGCTAGCAACCCCATCCTGTAAAAATAAAGACTGCTTCAGAAACTTCAATCTAGAAGCTAGAAGCCCAATGTTCCACTGGGAACGTGAAGGAATAAAAATAATCACAATTATATGTAATTATTTTGCGTATGTGTGTATATACATTAGGTTTATCAGATAAGAATAGAAATTAATTAGTGTTATTGTTTACGTCATCAAAATGTTTCGAAAAAATGTGATGAATAATAAAATTGTAATTCGGATGAGGGGGGGTGGCATGAAGATAAATAGGTACTGACAGAAGAAGACATCACTCTTTTGAGGAAGACACTACTCGGGAATGGATATCTATCAGGCCTTGTAGATAAACACATGAAACCGAAAATCAACAAAGAACAACCCATCTCTGTGCTGAAGAAGATGCTATTATACATGAATATGGTGTTCAGAGGCGCCCTTCTGGTCAACATCCTGAAGAGGGAAATGTCTAACGTCCTGAAAAAAACATTCTTTTCTGCTACATTACGATTTGTATTCTCATGCCGCCCGTTGTTTTTCAACAACTCTAAGAATAATCTATCTAAAAATAATCTTGCTCATGTGGAGCGAGATACATAGGTCATTCAATGCGTGTTTTATCTAAAAGAACCAAAGTACATTACCCCTCTTGGCTACGAAAAGGTAACAGAGGTTCAATAAAGAGTGCTATAATTGAACATATAGTCAGCACTGGTCATTGAAAATGTAAGGAGAACTTATTCAAGTCATCTACAAAGACAAAAGAAGCCTCGCGAAAATGGTAAACTTCCGTATACTTAACATCATCAAGGATTTAGCGATTTGAATGGAAAACCCTGATTTATGTGAACAGAAGAAACTTCTCCATTTCCTACTTCTACTTTGGGTATAATTCCAAGTTCTACCACTTTGTTACTAATACTATTTTTGACATTTCAGTTACACCTTTTTTTAAGTAACCCTTCATTTACTCTTTCCATCTATTACATAATTTATTGTGGACACTTGTCTCCATGCTTTTTCATTGACATCCAATTTTCTGGGTGTCTTTCATATTGTGCAACCCTAGTGAATACCCACTAATCTTCACCACCCCAGTTACAATTTTATTGGTCATCAAGTCTCTAAACCATTTTTATGACGTAAACAATAACCCTAACTAATTTTTATTCTTGTTTGACAAACCTAATGCATACACACAAACACTCACAAAATATTTACATATAATTGCGACTGTACAGCTGAGTGAGTGAATTCACAGAAAAGAGACTCTTCGCTGAACTGTTTGTTCTTATGTTCATGTATGGATGCGTATTTTTGGTGAATTTAAAATTAGCAAGAACACTTTGAAATCTGTTGCGTGTTGGCATTACCACTTTTATTGTTTACGGATATATCTACGCCTGATCTGTTTATTGAAAATTTTAAATCCTTTGTTGGTTGGAGGCAATCGGCCACAGGAAGCCTTCGACCTAGGTTTCGTGCTAGTTGGCACTCACTAGTCAGCAAAGTGTACCTGCAACCTTGAAGGAACTCATGTCCCTTCTGAGATTCGAACCCGCGTCACCCAGTGCTGAAGTCAGAGACGTTACCACTGAGCTATTCAAGCTCGCCACTGATCCCATGCAAGACTGCAGTCTGCAGTGAAGATAGGATTGGACACATTACACTAGTTACTGACTAGTGTGCAATCAAAAATATCCAATACAGTCCCATAGGAGGTCAATCGTGAGCCTGAATAGCTCAGTGGTAACGTCTCTGACTTCAGCACTGGGTGACGCGGGTTCGAATCTCAGAAGGGACATGAGTTCCTTTAAGGTTGCAGGTACACTTTGCTGACTAGTGAGTGCCAACTAGCACGAAACCTAGGTCGAAGGCTTCCTGTGGCCGATCGCCTCCAACCATCTAATATCATCAAATCAATGTGCACCGTGATGGCAAGTTACCTGGAATGGTGGCCACATTACAACCTAAGTGATAGAATTCAGTCTGTAGTGAAGATAGGACTAAACACATTACACTAGTTACTGACTAGTGCGCAATCAAAAATATTTTAAAGCCTTTACATCTCACTGCAGGGATGCGTAAATTATCGGAGCTTATCTTACATCTCATGCCTCTTCCTACGTAACAGCACCTGAAAGTTCATGACGATGATCATTCCAAACTAGAGTGATAATAATCAGTCAACACCATAAAAAAACAAGACACATGTCACTAGTTACTCCCTATCATTTTATCCATTATAGCCTTAAAGGAGACTCATCTCATCCTGGAAAACTTAGTGATGACTTTCTTGTCTGTGACATTGAGCGATACAAGCAGAAATTCCCAAGGGGATGTTATTTCAGGTAAGGTTGAAGATACGCATTGCTAACAAGTACCGTTTAAGCAAGAAAGCTAATCTAGAGCGTCGCCCTGACAGTTTCCAACCACATAACATAAACTATAAGGATAACAAACACAACTTAATTCTTCCTTTTGAGGATAAACATTCTCTAACTGCTACATGAAGAGTGAGAATTACTAACCCCATCACTTTGAAGTATAAACATTTCCATATGATTCCTTCGATATTGTCAATAAATCTTATTTCAGGATTCCATCATGAGCTGACATTATCTGACAAATCTTATTTCAGTAAGATTTCAAATCTATTATTAATAGTGATTAAATAATCCTCATATTTTTTAAAAATACTTCTCTACTCCTAGTGAAAGCAGATGTCTATCCACCGAAACTACTAACCCTCCCAACAAACGCGGACGCATCACCTCATCAAAAGCCGTCTGTTGTCGAAACAGTCGATTCAAGCGGATTACATGAGAAGGCTGTAATTGGATATATATCTGGAATGGGAACATTTAATAAGCCTATTGATTTAACAAATAAAAGAATTTATGCTGAAAATGGAATTTTTATTGAATGTACAACATCTTGTGCATCATCAGTTAAAGGGATTCACTGGAGAGCACAGAATTCAGTAAGTTCTTTATCGACCTTTTTTTCTATTTACTTTAATCGAATTCATGATGAGATTATCCGAAGTAGCGGCGAAGTTAAACTATCATAGCCCAAATCACAGTAACCCTGGCAACCAATCAGATTTCATATGTGAAAAAAGTCGCGTAATCGTATAAATGTATTTAGAACATTACAAACATGATATTACACCCGATATTTGTTTCTTATGTACTGTAAAAATGTCTCCCAGTAACTCCAAGGACACTCTAGAGACAAATTACATCATATACGATACATATACAAATCCAGGAGATTGGTTACAGGATTTGATCATGAGCTAACATCGGTTAGAGAACCATTGGAAAGCCACCTGGAAATACTGGACGGCTGTTTCGTCTTAGTTTGGGACTCTTCTAAAGTGCGCATCCATCTCTAGGGTTCGAACCTAGGACCTTCTGGTTACAAGGCGAACTCGTAGACCACTGAGCCACTGAGACTCGACCCAATGGCCTGTCCATGAATTCCAACTTCTGCCAATCCCCACATAACGCGGCCAATATGAAATCCTGTAACCAATCAATCAATTCCTCACAAATCAATACTCGAACATCAATGAGATGCTAACTGGCGATTCAGTAAGTAGTTACCTGAGTTCTAGTGGGGGTTCGTGACGAGTAGGGTGCAGCAGGTTGGGTGTGAGGAAAAAGACTCTCCAAAAAAATTGGCTGGTGGTGGCACTATATGGTGAATTGATAGAAGTTGGAATTCATAGACAGGCCATTGGATAGGGTCCCAGTGGCTGACTGGTCTGCGAGCTCTCCTTGTAGCCAGAAAATCCTGGGTTCGAGCCCTGCTGATGAAGAGTCCCAAAACTAGGCTGACGAAACGGCTGTCCAGTACTCCCTGCAGGTTTTCCAATGGTTCTCTAACCGATGTCAGCTCATGATGAAATCCTGTAACCAATCAATCAAATCCCTACAAACCAATACTTGAAAATCCTGGTGACTGTAGATCTTGGTACTTTGGGATCCATTGATATTCCTGACTCTATTCTTTGACCTTCCTACAACTCCACATGACACCACGGAAATCACTAACCAAATCCATAAAGGCAGGCATGATTTGATATGGTATGACCTTTCTTAGAGTTCCCTAGATCTGATTGGTTCTTGAAGGTCAACTTTTGATAGATCTTGACTTTGGCTATGATAGCTTAACTTCACCTTCAGTTCACAAATTGTCATTGATGTGATGGGTGAAATGAAAATCTTGGTGGCGTCAGGGCTCAGAACAGAGGCTTCAAGGATACTAGTTTCACGATATGAGACTCAGCTGCTGACTTTCACCTGTGGTGATGAATACAGTTGAAACGATGATCTGGTTAGCAGTTGGATATCGTAGCCCAAGTGGTAGAGCTGCTGAGTAAGACAGGTTAATTTATTTATGCACTGAAAATATTTTTTTGTTAGAATAAATATAAGTACAAGGAACTCCTAAAAGGTTATAGACATTATTAACAACTATTATCGATAGTAGTAATATCTCAACAAAAAGTGAATAAACTTTGCCTTCCTGTCGTTTTCTTTATAAATTTGAATAACACAGTGAGTACACCATGTGAATATGTTGTCTTAAGTCAGACCTGAAATTTGGAGTTGCCTACACTTTATGTTATGCACAGAGAGATTTCAAGATATTTATTAGGTTGACAGTGACTAGAAGTGGAATTCTGAATGTACGTTTCGTCTTGTTTGAAACTCTTCATACGTACCCGCATCTCCAGTGATTGATGAAATCTCCATTAGGACTCGAATCCTGCACCCAGAATACTTCAAAAACCAAGGATTTACCCACTACCACCTCTTGTGCAACGGGTATCAGTTATTACTGTTTCGCTTAATTTGCACTTCCCGCTTACTGATAATGTTGGACAGTAATACTAAGTCTCTGCTGACATGCCAGCAGCATTCAAGATATTTAACTTATACTTTTTATCTTTAACAATTTTTGATTGTTAATGAAAATATGGCTTTAGTATGGCAATGAGGTATGAAGCTGAATTCGCCATCTACTATGACTTACAGGGTGATCAGTGCCTAAACGAATATTGAGTATAAGGAATAAAGCAATTAGAAGGTAACCTCATTCCCGAGAGACTGGTTATTGGCAAAATCTTGATCTATAACAGAAAGTTACATTAGATATTTGTTATTTTGCACCATTCGTGGAGCTGGAAAATTACTGACCTCTTCATCTCTGACTACTACTCAAAAGCTATGTGAAATGTCAACTGAACATGAAAAATATGACAGTTTACAGGCATACTAACGCACATGTTACTGCTATTTTTGAACAGTTGAATTACTGATGAGAAAAAGGAGAGTCTTCAAGTGTTGATTTGTAGGATTTCATTACAAACCGACATTGGTTAGAGAAGTGTTGAAAGTCAGGGAGTAGTGGATAGCTGTTTTCTCCTGGCTTGGGACTCTTTATCTGTATACATCCAGGACCGTATCAGAGTCTCAAAGTAGAAAGGAACAGCTATCCCATAATCCCGTGTTTTTTAACAGTTCCTAAACCGTTGTTGTTTCGTTATTGAATTGAATTTTTGATTTTCCCGTCGATTGATTGGACCGAAATGCTCGGTCTCAGGTTGACATGTCGGCTTCTTGTGCAGATGCTTCGACGATGTCCGGGCATTTAGTTAGTATACAATTTGTGGATGGTGGCTAGCAGTGGAATCCAGGATGCGCATTTCGTCCTAATTGGGACTCGTCAGCTGGATGTACCTGCATTTCTCAGTGAGTGATGATGTATACTAACTAAATGCCCGGACATCGTCGAAGCATCTGCACAAGAAGCCGACATGTCAACCTGAGACCGAGCACTTCGGTCCAATCAATCGACGGGAAAATCAAAAATTTAATTCAATAATTAATATGACCCGTTGCACAAGAGGTGGCTCTCGTGGCCCAAGTGGTCTAGTGGATAACGCTTTGGCGTTTGAAACCATGGGTGCTGGGTTCGAGCCTCGGTGGGAACATCATCACTCACTGAGAAATGCAGGTACATCCAGCTGACGAGTCCCAAATAGGACGAAATGCGCGTTATCCTGGATTCCACTGCTAGCCACCATCCACCAATCGTTGTTTCGTATTGAAATATAACTTGATAAAAGCGAAGGGAGGAGGGAAGAGGAAGTTTCTCGCCCAGTCTAAGGATATTTAGGAGTGAGGATACTATTGTACTTCACAGCCTCAGTCGATACTTTAGCATTGATCAGAGGTGGTCTATAACAACTCATGCATATATTACATGAAGAATATTTAATTAGTTTATGTGTAAATGAAAAATATTAAGAAATTTCTTTACCAGAAGTATTTCTTTCACAACCACCCACAATAGCTATTTTAAATGTTTGATTATGACATTATCACCTATAAACAAACTTAGAAGAAACCTGAAAATGAATAAAAAGAGAAAGTAATTTTTACTCTTAATTAAGCTAATTATCCTAGTGAAATGATGAAGTTTAACAAATTTTCCTTATACAAATCCCGCTACAAACACATCACTTAAGCAAGAGATGACTACCTCTATATTTAGAGGTGATGGTATGTTGTCATACAATATGGACAAAAAAGCTTTTTTTTTTAAGGAAATATCACGTGTCATAGCTTTGCATCAGAATTTTTACATAAGTTTATATTGAGTTAGATATTTACAACAATTTGGAGTAGATGTATCTATTCCATTTAATAGTTTATCACTTGCCTTATTATTTTCATCTAAGTTATTTCTACTATTGATACCTGGTACTTTGAAAATATCATTAACCTTAAAACCTCCACTCATTGGTATAAAAGTATCCCAGTAATTCTGTTGCACCAGTGAACTACTGGTAGTGTAGAAAAGTTAGATTCATATTTGTAAAACCATCATCATTGTAGTCGTTCAGTAAACAGAATCTGTTATAATAGACACTTAAGAAGAATTAGCTGGTCAGGTAAGGTAAGGTAACTTACACACAGTTATTATTATGAGGGCAGGATTTGGTCACGAAGAAGGATTAGAACCAACACTGTGTTGGATAGAGGATTTCAGTCCTCAAGATTTTAGGTGAACCTCTCGCAGTGAATGTGCAATACCATAATCGATTGAATACATTATTCAGTTTAGTGCGAAAGACATTTTTTATAAGCAACACTCAAAACCATTGGTGTTATTTTGAAGACAGATGGAAGTTGAAAATTGTGGGCTATTGAATTCAAATCAAGTGGATGAATGGTAAACTAGTAAATCACCCTAAAGCTCAGCTAGTCGTGGATCAATTCTTTGCACGGTTATGGGTTTCTTAGGGCTAAAGAATGTTAAATTAAGACGACACTTATTCATTGGTAGTTGGTTTTCAGTGATCTGTTATCTAAAGTTATTTCAAGACAAAGTCTCCTTATCAAGTATTGGTTTTGTAGGGATTTTGTTTGATTACATGGAGGATTTCATCATGAGCTGATATCAGCTAGAGAACCATTGAAAGCCAGCTAGGAGTACTGGACAGCTGTTTCATCCTAGTTTAGGATTCTTCATCGGCACACACCCACCGGGGTTCGAACTCAGGACCTTCTCGTTACAAGGCGAGCTGGTATACCATTGAGGCACTGGGACCCGATCAAATGGTTTTTAAATTCTAACTTCTTCTAGTTCACGACATAACGAGACCATTTCGTAGAACCCCATATTCACTAGCGACTAGCCTTATTCAGGCGGATAACCTGGGGTTCTAGAGAGAAGCCGTGACCACTAGGGTAGAGCAGGTTGGAGATGAGGCAGTAACTCATCGAAGAAGACATTACAAAATGGTCTCGTTATGTCGTGAATTGTTAGAAGTTAGAATTCAAGGACCATTGGATCGGGTCTCAGTGCCTTAATGGTATACGAGCTCGCCTTGTAACCAGAAGGTCCCGAGTTCGAACCCCATGGTGTGGGTGCGTACTGATGAAGAGTCCCAAAATAAGACGAAACGGTTGCCCAGTGGTCCCAGGTTTTACAGTGGTTCTCTAGCTGATGTCAGCTCATGATGAAATCCTCCATGCAAAGTCTCCTTATCACTTCAACTAAATCCCTACAAACGTAACTTTTGATAATGGCTATGTTAAATCTGTAAAAATATACGCTAGGCTGACAAAGAATCATTGTTTCACTTTTTAGTTTCTTGACAATTTGTTAAGAATTGTGCCAGTTTTAGAGCAATAAATTTCCGTAGAATGAATATATTCCTAGACAAATAAACCAGGTCAGAATTCAATCCTTTAGATAATTTAATAATTAGCGACTTGATGATCGATTGCGAAATTCATATTTGCAGCTATTGCAAACCTCGAAACTGATCGGAGTCCCCATTTCAACCTATAAACAAGCTTTTAAATGCCGATTTGCAGGAATTAGACTGATTCTGAGTTACATCACAAGCTGATATCAGTTAGGTAACCAGCGAAAACCACAAAGTACTGGACAGCTGCTTCGTCCTAGTTTGTGGCTGTTTGGTGGTACGCAGTCACAACCTAACTGGAGATCGAATGAAGACGTTTATTTATCCAGCACGTGTTATTGTGCACGTTTTTTTCTCATATAAGATAATGTAAGTCATTGGCCCATGATTGTGGAACAGTTTCTTACCTGATTATCATGCCTATTCAACACGAGGTATTGAAACTATTTGTGTATTATACGAGTTATACATGTACAAATGTACGTATATATAAACAAGTATGTGAAACAAAATCAATTATAGTTTCACTATTATGCATAAATCTTTATCAACAATACGTCTAATGAAAGTAATTTATAATCTAACCGACAGGAGATAGTAATATATATATATATATATATATATATATATATATATATATATATAAAGGAACTCTGTTAAAAATGGTGAAACAGTTATGTAATTAAATGTGATATTATGAAGCCGACGGTACATTCATTGGCTGCACAAAAGAATGCATACATACACTAGATATGAGATATAACGCCCTATTAATAATAATATTATTACAGTTAGTGATATTATCTCTCATTTTGTGTTAATAAATAATTTATGTAAGTACAGATGATAAAGGGAAGATTTTATCTTCATATAGCATTACTTTCTGTATTTCCAACTTCACAATCCTTTTTAGCATTGACGAATATTATCGTCAAACAGTTAAGGTGCAGTTGATATTTTGTAATTGTGAAAAGGAAACATTTCTGGAATGAATCCATTTTAGACATATACTGATTAAGAATAATACTGATTACCAGTATATACAATCAGTAATTTCATTTAATTTAGGCTGCACGTAAAACTTTTCTGGATGTTCAAGTGTTGGTTTGCAGGGAGCTGATTTAATAGGTTATAGGATTTCATCGCAAGCTGACATCAATTTGAGAACCCCTGGAAGACCTGGGAGTACTGGACAGCTGTTTCGTCCAAGCCTGAGACTCTCCATCCACCGGGGTTCGAACCTAGGACCTTCTGGTGACAAGGTGAGCTCGTAGACCCGATCCAGTGGCCAGCTCATCAATTCCAACTTCTTCCAATTCACGACACAGCGCAACCGCCAGCCAATGTCAGCGGCTAGTATCTGTTCTCATCCTCGACCTGCTGCACCCCACTGCTCACGACTTCTCACTAGAACCCAGCTAACTACCTACCCGAATAGAGCCAGTCACTGATGAGCATCATATTGATATTCAGTTGTTGCTTTGCAGGGAGTTGGAATTCATGGGCTCGCCACTGGATCAGGTCCCGGTGGCTTAGGGGTCTACGAGCTCGCCTTGTCACCGGAAGGTCCTAGATTCGAACCCCGATCGGTATGTACTAGTGAAGAGTCTCAAACTTGGACGAAACAGCTGTGCAGTACTCCCAGGTTTTCCGGTGGTTATCTAACTGGTGTCAGCTCATGATGAAATCCTGTAACCTTTTCCGGATGTGTTTGCGTTTTCTGAGCTGGGTGGTTTAATTGCAAAGATTTCATTATCCTTCTAGGCAACATCTTCAGCTCAAACTTTAATATGAAGGGAACTTATTCGTATGCTCCATGAGTCATATATTTGTATTTTCTAACATCCATTTTTGTGATTCGTTGCTAATTTGCATCTTTACTGATGGTTTTTATTGACTTGGATTTAGAATATTTTGCTGACAAATTTGATCTATAATAATAATAATAATAATAATGTATCTGCTGATATCTGACTCATCTAAATACCAGGCTTCCGGGAGTTCTCTGACACTTTTAGTATTTCCACTGTTTAAAATTTATAGATTTTCCCAGTCATAATGGTGTCTGTGATTGTCTATACGCGTTGATATGAAAGAATAAATGTTGTGTATTTTGACTAGTTTATGCTCTCGAATGCAGAGTCGAAGGGGATGCCCATTTTTGACCGATATAATGCCTATCAAAAATTCTACAATTTATTTTTTAGATGATATATATATATATTATAAAACTCATAAAGTACATGAGTTGATTCATCTTACTTGCTTCATTCAAGTTTAATAACAATTTTTTTTTAGAAAAATAAGTAATTTTGCTGCCAGATTATTCAGTGTAAAATGCTGTCTAGGTACTTTATAATTCTAGATAAACCCTCTTGACTTACCAATGATTTATCTTTTTATTTTATCAATACAAAGTGAATATTGCCAAAAAACGTGATTTTCACTTATAGTTGTTTCACTTTTCTATGTGCATACACATTTATGTATGTGTGTATGTTATACAAATAATAAAAGTTATTCATGTTAGCAACACTGTGGTATTTTTGAAAATTCAAGTTGAAACACATTTCTTTTTTTTTGGATTGTAAAAGAGAATATTGAGAATTTCACTTGTTTCTTTGTACTGCATTTATGCTTTTTAGAGAAGGAATTATCTTCTGTGTAAATATATATATATATATACTTGCCGGCGAAAACCAACGGACTAGTTGAAGTGGAAGGCGGTGAAGACAGGACTCCAGATGAACATAGAGAAGACGAAGGTGATGAGGATAACCAACCAGCAACAACCAGTACCAATCACCATCAACGGGAGAGATTTGACAAAGGTCACTCCCTTCACCTGTCTGGGTAGGAAGCATCGTTTCAACCATAGGCCAGCAAGAATCGGAAAGAGGAGATATGCTTTCATCAAACTAACACCGGTTAGGAAATTTTCTGTATTCCTCAGCATAAGGAACAAAATTCGGATTTTCATCACCACTGTGAAGTCAGTCAATGCTTCTATATGGGTCACAGACTTGGCATGTCATGAAAATCGTTTTCAACAGGTTGCAGACTTTTATCAACAGTTGCCCGCTTCGCTGGCTCCATAATCAAGATCAAATGGTCAGCCGGTTGGTCAGAAAGAATAAGCAACAAGAAACCCTGCAGTGGAACAAACCAACTAAGAGCATATTGCTCAGCAAATATGTAGGAGGAAATGGGGATGGATCGCGCAAACTCTGAGGGGACCGTCGAATGACATCACGCGAAATGCAAGCCATTGCTCGAGTGGAATTCGAGTGGGGAGCGACGATTGGGTCGCTGGTGTGAGGTTGATATGGGGGAGGTAGTGTGGCGAGGAGGAGATGAGAGATTATGGACAACCTTGGACCCACCTGAAGAGAATGGCAGAAAATGGAAAGGACTGGAGATGTGTTATTGAAGCCATGTGGTCCACTTGGAAACCAAAGGAATAATTGTATATAATACTACATATAATTCTGTTGTCATTATTGTTCCCTTTGGCTCCTAGTGGAACTTAACGCTTCGGAAGCATATCTCCATTTCTTCCTGTTTTGTGCAGTCTTTTTTGAGATAAATCCATATTTGCCTATAAATGCTCTACTATCTCCTTCTTGTCACGCTAGGACACCCAATTGGTCATTTCCTATTCGGGTTCCAGTCGAGGGCCAGGCGTTTGACTGTCTTAGAGTATATTCAATCCATATTCATTTCTTTCTGCATATTTGTTGGGTAATGGGTTATTGATTGATTTGTTGTCAGATTTCTTTGCTTTTTGCCTATACTTTCTGGCCATTCGATCCTCAGAATCAAGAAAAGACAGCCTATAACAAGCTGCTGGAAATGCTTCTCGTCACGTTGCAAGTTTCTGAAGCGTATTGAGACAGTGATTGACTTGGAATTATGTTAAAAATCCAGATCTTGTTTTTTATGCAGGCTACTGTAGATTTCCACATGGATTTCGGAGTAATTAACTCCTGTCTTGCTCTACCGACCCTGACTTTGACATCTTTATCCGTGCCTTTTTGTAGTTGAAGTAATTCTGTTTAATTAGGTAAGGGAGGTAACACTTTCTTTAGATTTCTCCCGTTGATTGTGACCAGTACTCATCATTACCTCATCTTCTCTGTACATGAAGATAATTTGAAAATGCATTGTAGTACATTAGTCTTATGAAATAAATCTTTCATTTTTGAAATACTATGTAGTCATTTTAAGAGTTAGTAATCATGAAGATAATAAAACTTGCAATTAATGGACTTATTGTAGAACGAATCAAATATCTTGACTTGACAACTATAGTAGTCACTGTCAAATAATGTCATTATAAAAAGAGTTAGCTTCTCCATCTCTGGAGCAACACTAATCGCATCCATCTGAGCTATATATCTTTTCTGTCAATTTTTTTTCATCATAGAACTAAACCATGGCACTATGAAACTGAGATTTATCGAGAATATTCCCAGTTGAAAAATGTTCGGATATTTTATGTTTTTTGTAGGGATTTTAGTTAATTTCCAAGAAGATTTTGTCACGAACTGATACCAGTTAGAGAATAATCGAAAATCAAGAGAAATTGGGTTGTTATTTCGTCCTGTTTTGGTACTCATCAGCAGTGCCCATACATAACCATATTAGGGATGGAACTCAAGACCTTCTAGTTATCTCGGTGAATGGTCAGCAGACTGACCTTGTAACTTAAAGGTTACTCGCTCGATCTCGGGTGTGGTCTTGGGTCCCTACTACTGTTGGCTCTCAAATTAGAACGGGACAGCTAGCTGTCCGATACGTCCTAGTTTTCACTAATTCATGGTGAAATCTACACTGAGAAATAAAACAACGAAAATCTTGGTTATAAGGGGTTTTAATTGTTTTGACTAAGAATAAGGATTTTTCGCAATTTCACTTTTTGTGTCTTAAATCATCACGTTCCTCATGGAGATATTTAAACATTTAATTATCTGCACTGAAACACATCAATAAACGTCTCAACGATTAGAATGAGTCTCATATATTCCATTCTTTTCATTTTTTCCACATATTGTTCAATTAGTACAGTAGAATAAAAGCATCACAAGAGTAACAACAAAAACAACAACACCAGTCATGCATATCATGTGATTATAATAATTCTTTATGACATTTTTAACAGGTATGTATATAGACAATGTCTTCATCTGAGAGTTTGTATGTGTATATACATTTATTTTAAAATATATCTAAGTTGAACAAAATAGGTGAAACAATTCTCTGTATAACGGTCAATAACAATAAATCATCTGATCTTTGTGTGAATACTGGATAGATTTATAAAGGAATTTTGAGCTAGTAAACCATGTCTGAGTTTATTGTGTAATATATACATGTATATATGCGCATAATTTGAAATGGAAAATATTCTCTGAGTTGTAAAGATTTAAGAAGTAATAAAACCTTTCATTTAACCCTCATACTACTAAGAAGTAATATGCGAAGTTATGTAATTGATAAAAGTTAAACATCACAATAAAGAAGGAAATCAACTTGTTTTAACATTGACAGTAAGTCTGTCGGGGACTTAATAACGAGCTCAGTAAAGGAATGAATATTAGAATAAGAATCCAAGTCAATGTAATGATAGTGTAACAGTATATTATAAAAAAATACAGTTTACGAGTTAGATAAATTAATGGTTACTTGGTGATACAGTTAAATTTTCTATAGTTGGTTTATAAGGATTAGTTTTGTTTTCTTACGAGTTAATCACGGATTGATATCAGTTAGAGAACTATTGAAAACCAGGGAGTACGGGACAGCTGTTTCATTCTAGTTTGGAAATCATCGGCAGTATGCAACCACCACTAGGGTTTGAACCCCAGGATGGAGTTTCATGAAGTTCTAGTGAGAAGTCGTGACCATTGAGGTCCATCCAGTCAAGTATGAGGACGGATGTCGCACCGATTACGCTGGTTGATGGTAACGCTAAATCATAAGTTGGCAGAAGTTAGAATTCATGGGTTGGCCACTGAATCGGGTCCTAGAAGTTGAATGTTATATGAGCTTGCTTTGTAACCAGAAGGTCCTGGGTTCGAACATAGGTGGGTGCTTACTGCCGATGATCCCTTAACTATGGTGAAACAACTGTCCAGTACTCCCTGGTTTTCAATGATACAAATTAATAATATAATCCACATAAGTGTTCACTGCTGAAGTCATGTGTACTAGTAGAAGCTATGCACCGGTTGTAGAATAGTCTTAGTATGAGGATGAGTGGTTCCTGCAAAATCTACAGGATGCAACACCGTTAGTAGTGAAGCAGGTAGATAGTATGAACCAATGAGAAAGCGAAGCGTCGAGCAGTACATTGTATTTTAGACTGCACTCAGGAGTTATGTATGTTTTTCTATAAATCGTTTTAAACAAAGGTTATGTACAATGTTTCCATTTTTAACTTTTAACAAAAAAAACTGTACAGTTATATTGTTTCGGACTCCACAAGTCACATAAATTTATTAAAAAGTACTACTAGTAGTAATAATAACCAGAAAGTCTGCATCAATGGATCATGTTTATACAATACTTTTGAGCTCTTTTTCTACATGACTTACCATCTTCAAATGACATTAATTTTGCTAAATATGCTGACGATCTGATTGTATCTTTGCCTGTCAAGTGTCAATGTGACTGCTCTAAACTAAATGGCTTTTTATCAGAAATCAGCCAATGGTTCAAGGAAAACGGTCTTATCTTAAATCCCTCTAAATGTCAGACAGTCAATTTCAGCTTTAGTCATAAATCTGACCTAAACAAACTGGTTAGCACTCACGAGATGTGCAACATAGATGGCACTGAAATAGAGACCAAGTCGGAAATCAAATATCTTGGCATCATTCTATCTGTTGATCTTTCCTGGCCGTCTCATATCTTGATGATTTCTAAGAAAATATTCCGTCTTACCTTCTACATCAAGAAGTTAAGACATTCTGGAATAACCCAACCCTTACTCTTACTATTCGTTAACTCTCTGATCCTGCCTATTATTCTCTATTGTTCCCCTTTGTTTTTCGAGGACTACTGAAGAAAGACTATACTTTATTACGCAGGATGTTAAAGGTTGTCAGCAGGGTAAGCAGTGTGCCACTTAAGCAGCTTGTTAATATTCTGGTTGACAGGTACATGGACTCGTGTGAAAAATGGGCAAAATCCGTTTTATCTAACTCACACCACCACCCTCTTCATTCACAACTCTCCCCTTGCATCTCATCAGGCACAACCAGAAGTCTATATAGATAACTATATGCTGGTACAAGCAAGTACAAAAACTCAACCATACCCTGTTTGGCTCGTGTTCTGTGTGATAAAGAAAGCATTAGGCGTGATACCTATAACTTCTTAAATAGCCAGTAGAACAACTGGATCTTTTCTATCCAACTCATATCATGTATAGGTACAACGTTTTCTTTTTTTCCTTTCCTTTTCTCTCTATCTTTTTTGTTTTTGTTATGTGCTGTTTTGTTTCTCTGTTCCTTACAAACTATACTTAAAATATTCTTCTTCGTTCTTTCGCACTTTGTATATCTCGACTTTTCTGTTGCCGCTTACGCTAGTCAATATGATCGTATCTACTTTTCTAACACCTTCAAGCATTCTGTTCACTTTTGGCTTTGCTACCGATATGCTAATATGTTGTTGTCAAAACTACCTGAAACTACCCATAATCTATGTCGAATTTTATTTATTGTTAATGTACAAACTGGATGCAATACTCTAGTGAAATGCTGAGAATTCCATTCTGTATTACAAGTATTGTTTTGGAATAAAGCAAATTATTATTATTATTACAAAAACAGTAAATAGATGAATCTGTGACTCACTAGGATCTCAATTACCGTACACTGTATCACAGGTTCGATCTTTATCCTAACTAATGGATTTTCAAGCAGTCAGATAATATCATTAGGCTTGAGAAAATAGGTGTGGCTCATTGTGAATTGCTTGGAAATGCAAGTGAATAACGATTCCATTTTTAAAGATGATATATCTAAATGAAAACAAAACGCGTAGTTCAGTGAAGCGCCTCTTTCCAACTAATTCATTCACTTACTTATTTTTGTATGTGTGTATGCATTAGGTTTGTCCGATAAGAATTTTAAAAAATGTTAGAATTATTGTTGTCAAGACATATCAAGAATGTGACGAGTAATTCAATTACCAAGACTGGTATGCAAGGAATAGACTTATTTTTCGAGTTTGACCAAGGAGTGATATCAATTAGAGAACTACTGAAAAACCAGGAATTACTGATCAGTTGTCTCATCCTAGTTTGGAAATCATCAGTAGTACTCACCCACCGCCAGGGTTCGAACCCAGGACCTCCCGGCTACAAGGCAAGCTCATATACCTTTCAACCACTGAGAACCGACTCAGTGGTCCATTAAATTGTAACTAAGGGGTGAAGATTGTTAGGAGGGTAGTGGTGATGTGTTATGAAAAAAAAACAGTTGCTACAGCTGCGTCGGTGGCACAGTGGTGAGGACTCTCGCCGACCACGCATATGGTCCGAGGTTCAAGCCCCCGCCGACGCACACCTGATATCTATGGTGGGCCTGCAAAATTTGGGCTACCGATATCACATGCTGAAGATTCCATGCTTGTATCAAAAATATAGTGTGGAATTAAAATGTAATCAAAATAAATGAAAATAGAATAAATAAATTATCACATAAAAGAAGCTGAATAAGTGCAATGCAGTTACGTAATAAAATGGATGGTTTATTGAACGAGTTGTGATTAGAATGCACATAGGAACAAAGAAAAATATGGAATTACTTAAGGGTCCTAAAAATTACAAATATTATAAGGAGTTAGCAAAAAGACAAGCACACAAACGTCAAATCAGTCGAAGTCAACAGGGGTGTTACCGTGATAGTGGAAGTGGTTGGATTATTTTCTTTTGTACGCATAACACTGTTTTTTCTAACTGACTGGCTAAAGCTTCAGCAGTTATTCTTATTGGACAAACATAAGCTATACAAAAATGCAAAAATTAGTATATGTAATCATGGCTGTACAGATAAGTGAATGAATTCGCCGCCGAAAAGAGACCCTACGATGAACTACGTGTTTTTTCATTAATGTCTGGATGGGGATTATTCATGAATATATCTAAATGTTTTACATAATATCTTTGTATTCTAACTGATTAAAAAGACCCATTAAAATTTTTCAAAAGAATGAATACTGAACAAAGAGTACTCTTTTAGATAACTTCATCATCAGGCTCTACAGTTATATATACATTATAATGAATGAATGAATTAGTGTTATGAACAACATTAATGTTGTTTAAATAACATCGAATCATTAATATTGATAGATTACAGCTAAATAGCGTCAGCATAAAATAAGTTGAATGTCAGAAAAATTAGGAAAGATATTATTACAAATTCATGTGTTTATAGTCTTTACTGAAGGTCAAGGCAGTAGTAGGGGCTGGACTTGCTTCTTTTGAACACAGAACACTGGTTGTTTGAAGCGAATTGCAACAGCCTCTGCTGTTTGAAGCATGCGGTGCTTCGATGATTTTAGCAATTTATTAGGCACCAGGCCACACTGGCTTTGTGGCCGGTTTGCACCAGATAGCCCAATATCGAACTGATGACGGTTTTCACTACACCTTTACTTAGCTATACTGGGAGATGTTGTCGAGCACGAAGAATCAAGTTCCTAGAGCAACGGTCAATGTAATTCGCTCCACAAGTGCAGTTGAATAGGTAGATACAATTTGAAGTGGCCAGCTAGTCTACGTACTTCATCTTTCAGTCGAGGTAGCACCATCGGTCGTGTAGAGAATAATACGTGTAGTTTGCCAGCATTAAAAGTTCTTTGAACTGATTTTCTTAATTTATTCGTAATTATCTCACTTGGTATATCGCCCTTGAATTGTAGTCGTATATAAAGTGGCTTCTTGTTTACAGATAGTGAGTAGTCCTTTTCCGCTTTCTTTGTCATGTGTTTCTTGGTAGATTTTTCGGGATAGCTATTTTCGATCAAATTATCATATACAATTCTTAATTCATCTTCAATTACTTCTTCTGAGTATATAGCTCTAACTCTGTGGCTGAGGGTCTTCAGTAAATTTCTTTTGCACTTGATAGGAACGAAGATGTGAAGATGCGTATATTGTCCTGTCTAAGTACTTTTCCAATACAAATTTCTTTTTATGGTGCTATCTGGTTTTCTTGTAAGTAGGACATCCAGGAAGGCAATTCTGTCTTGGGATTCTTCTTCGCATGTGAATTTCATAGCCGAATGTACTTCGCTGAATTCAGTAATTATTGTACTCCTATCAGAGCCATTATCACAAAGGATGAAAGTGTCATCCATATATTGGCAATAAAATGAGAGCTTACTGATAAGGTTATTCAAAGGTCCATTTTCCAGCTTACTTAAAAATAAATTAGGTAGAATGGGACCCAATGATGAGCCCATAGCCACCCCATCCACTAGCCTGTAAAGCGTGCCGTCAAATTTGAAGTTTACATTCATGGTGCATCTTAATAACAATTCTTTTAGGGTTTCAGTACGGATGCCAATGTTTATCGACTGCTTATCTACTTGTTCACATATGTAGTTAACTGTTTCTATTAGAGGCACATTTGTGAATAAAGATGTTATGTCTAGAGATATCATGGTTTTGTCCTTGATATTAATATCTTTGATTTTGTCTACGAATTCAAATACATCTTTGACGCTATATTTCACTATTTTATCATGCAAAGGTTTGAGAATATTTACTAACCATCTAGCTAGAACAAGGTAGGGCGGATTTTGCATATCAAGTATTGGTCTTAACGGTAGGGGGCGGGGGGGGGGGGCGGGTTTGTATTCTACTTTCAAAATGATGATATTCTTTTAATTCTCGTGATTATTCTTCCTTCTTTTTCTGTTTTTCTTTTCATTTTACAGACATGGAGTCACAGTCTGCATGTAGAACAAGATATTATTACTGATAATGATATTGTTTTCCATGAAATACACAGGATACCGCAGAAATTAGATCATGATAAATCGAATTGTCAAAATGGCTTAAAATCGGTTAAAAGTCGTATACAAATTAAGTGTGATACAACTACAACAAGAAGTGGAGTACATAAACGAACAAATAATCTATTATCTCATTCGCTGATTGGTTTGAATAAAATCACTTGTTTTCCATATTATGAAAAGCCTATGGAATATAAATTATCTAAAATTAATCATTTAAATGAAGAGATGAATGTTTATCAGTATAATCATAATAAAAATAATTGGCCTGATGTGAATAGTCAAACAGTCTGTTTTGTTGATGATGGGAATGGGTATTTACAAGCTGCTGCTTGTATTTATGTAATATGTCCAGGTAAGTAAGTATACTATATATGTTATTAGACTACTATTTTTATTATTACTATGCAACATTTATATTTATTAACACTTTGAAACTGAGATGAAATTGTCTCCAGTAGACATATTTTGAGATGTGTCGGTTATCAATTGTACTTAGCTCAGCTTTTATTTGACCCTGAATACTTAAGAAAACACTTAACATTAGCTTTCTTTAGATTTCTTACTGATTTTATATTTGTCGATGGTGAATAGCGGTGGAATACAGGAGGCACATTTCATTCTGTTTGCTACTAGTCAGCTGGATGTACCTGAATTCCCAGTGAATGATGTTGTCCCTAGTGAGGCTCGAACCCAACACTCATCGTTTCAAATATCAAAGCGAATCCTGGATTCCACTGCTTTACAGCAACCAAAAAAAATTAAATCATCATTTTAATCTTCAGTCATTGTTGAAGTCCGCGTCCTAGATTCCTACATGTTAACAGAGATCAAACATTTCAGCCTAATATAGGTCGATCAACGAGGAAATCAAACTAACTCAAACATTAACTCTTGCTATTATACTGTTTGATGTAAGAAACCCTAAACATCTAAGCTTTATTCTCTCTATATTGTTCATGATTCTCTGAGGTGAAAGTCTCATGGTTTCAGTAGGATAAACATCGTAAACAAGTATTTTGGTGGTCTGTTTTTCCCTTCCTTACGTTTCAAATGGTAAAGAAGGCTTATTGCTTGAGGTCTTGAAGTTTCAGTAGCTGTGGTGTTGTTATAGTGAGATGAGGTTTTCAGCGTCTCTCCCAGCCTTCCCTCTTTTCTCGGTTTACTTCTGGTTAATTGGAGTTTAGGAGTGCTCTGGCTAGGAACCGAACTCGGATCACGTGGGGCGTGGTTGGCAAGCACTGTACTCATGAATAGCCGACGCCCAGTGTCTTGTAGAGAAATTTTCTTCTAATCGATATCCAAAAACATGTAGGCATGCATTATTCTGTAGAGATTTGCTTGATTTCAAGTTGGGCAACAAAATGACTTCAGTTAGAGGAACAAAGAAAATCAAGGGATACTGGGTAGTTGTTTCGTCCTATTCTGGAACTCCTCAGCCTACTGTGGGATCATGGGTGAATACTGAAGAAGAGTCTCAAGCTATGGCGAAATATCTGTCCAGTACTCACTCATTTTCAGTGGTTTTCTAAATGACATAATTTCCTGCTCTAAGTGAAATAAACATGCTGATAACGGTAAGATTTCCATCAGTACAAATAATTCCCTTATCTATATTTACTAAAAATTAAAAAATCTAAGTTACACGGACACAATTTGTTTCAAATTAATTTCAAAGACGAACTAATAAGATAATTCGATAGTTAGAATATTTAAATTCTAGATCTCTTATTTACTGAATCAGAATACACTGATCTGACGTAATCCGCACACAATGCATAAACACAACTATTATTATCACTTCAATAAATCTTAAATTAGTAATTCTATATTTAGTAAATTTCCCTCGTCTAGGTGTGTTGTGTATGTTTATATATGTGGCGTAATTTGAAAGTCTGATTAGTCTGTCATAAATAGTTAATCAATTATTCTTGTATAAATAACGAATTCACATATGTTGACATTATTTTATAAAAGTGAATGCATAAATTTAATTTCGGTTTGAAATAATGAAGAGGATGTTTTTGTGGCGAATAAAGTGAGAATAAGACCAACTTGTATGAGTTAAATTTCATTACTCAGTTGGTTAATTGTCATTACTATTAATCCTTCGGGTTCCATTTCACCCGGTTGTCTGAAGTACTTTTTAGATGGCTTCAAGTCTGTCCATAATCTTTCCTTCCTCTTCATATGATCACCTCCATGTCACACTCAAACGCCCAACTGTTTGTTTCTCAGCCGGGTTGCATTCTGGGGCTTGGCACGTAGTGTCACTCAACGGTCCCCTCAGCATGTGTTCAATACATTTCCTTATACATATTTGTCGGTTCATTTCTAGAGTTTCATTGTTGTTAATCCTTACCGACCGGCCATCTGGTCTTCAGTATCCAGAGATGGCAGCTCCTGATGAAAGTCTGTACCCTGTTGGAAATGCTTTTCATGACTCACTAAATCTCTCAATCGTATAAAAGAATTGACTGACTTGACATTGTTGTTGAAAATTCGAATCTTTTTCCATTTACTGAATGCAGTGTATTTCCGCACTGATTCAGAGTAATGAAAGCCTGCCTTTCTTTTCTGATGCTGATTGGCTTTGACATTGTCATCGGTGCCTTGTGTAGTTGAGACGATGCTGCCTAATTAAGTGGAGGTGACTTTCTCTAGACTTCTCCTATTGTCGGTGATTGATGGCTGTTGTTGGTTGGTTATTTCCATCACCTCTATCTTCTCTACATTCATCTGAATTCCATTCTTCTCTGTTTCTTCATACATTTTGTTGGTTTTGGCATGTAAATTTTCTGGTTTGTGTGATATCAGACCCAAATCGTTCGCAAAGTCCAGGTCTTCTAGAGTCTTCTTGTGTGTTCAGTATATTCCAGTCTCCCCTCCCCCACAGTCTGTCGTATGACCGAGTCCATCACAATCAGAAATGTCATCAGTGATGGTAGGCAATCTTATCTTACTTCTGTATTCACTTCAGACGCCTGGCTGAGTTTTCCTCTGGGAATTATTTAGCATAACTAAGGCTGATTAAGATTTGGGACACTCTGTAGTGCTGCGTCAATCTCGAAATCACTTCTTGGTCAACTTTGTAGAAGGCCTTTTTGAAGCTGATGAAGCTGGGGTAGAGATTTAACATAATAATAGTCGGTTGATAATTGGGTGTCCATTGTATCGAATACTGTTTGCACTACAAGTTTTCATTTCACCTTTTATTAGTTTTTTCACACACGAATCCTCCTAATGAATTTGAACAAGACAATAACAACTCATGCAGCTGGATAAAACAGATTCATTTTATTTCATCAGTATCTTTTTAGTTGCATGCAACCTTAAGAAAACCTTCATCCTCAATCGTTTAAGTCACCGGATGACCTGGTGAATGTCTAAAGTCATCCTTGTTCTCCAGCCAGTTCCCAAAATCTCCTTGCACGTGTAAATGACTTCCTATCAAAAATCTTCGACGTATCACCAAGATTTGTATTAAGCCTACAAAACTACTCCCAGAAAAATTAAGGGCTGAAAAATTTGTCAGTGATTTAAGCATTGTATGCCGAATAAAATTTGTCGACTGTATACACAATCTTTAACTTAAAACATGCATAAATTTTTATGAGACCCTATCGAAGACAATAATTAAATAGCAGTTATATGTAGGTCTTCCCAGATATCCTAGCCAGAGCGTCTACAACCTATTAAAAATAAACATGAGCTGAAAAAAAATGTGAAGCACTCTTTTGTTAAATAAGACTTATCACTAATCAAGTTGTATGCACTTGAGAATACACTAACGAAATAAAGTGGATCCGTTCTATCCTGCTCCATGTGTTGTTAAATTATTAGACTGAAATGACGAACATTTCTATAACCTGACTGGATAGTTTTCAGTGTTCTTGTTTTCGATAACCTAAGCTATCTGACTGCAAAGCTTTGATTGTCCTTCTTACGTGTGAAGTTAGCTGTAAGAAGTTTGTGTTGAAACATAAAGGCTAAATTAAATAAATTTAAATGTTTTATTCATGTAGGCTTTATTAACTGTAATTTTACATGAAAGTTCTCAGTAAACTCCCGTCAGTAACTAATTTTAGCAATAATCTAGATGCATATGACCCATATAGTCATGTGTCAGTGGCTCAATGGTACAATGCTCATTAGCCACGCATCTCGTAGAAGATCGAATCTCGACCAAGCCACTCCTACACCCCACCTAGTTTACTAAGGGACATTAAGTCTAGAAAAACAGGGAGTTAATGACTGTGGCTAGCAACCTCACCCCGCAAAAACAGCAAGACCACTGCTAAAACTTAATATAATTATCTTATGATGGATATATGAAGTGCGACGGTGTCACAGCGGTAGAATGCTTGCCAAACACGCATGTGATCCAGGGTTCGATTCCTGGCTGACTCACTCCTTTACCTCACTAAGCCATTAATAAGACTGGTAAAGTGGGAAGGTTGGGCATGAGGCTAGCAATCCCATCTTGCAAAAATAAACACCACTGCTACCGAAACTTCAAGTCTCTAGCTTGAAGCCCTATTTTCCTCTGGGAATGTGAAGGAATAGAAAAATTGATATATATATATATATATATATATATTAAAATTTCATCAAGAGACATATACTCCCAAGCCAACCTACCAAAACAAAAGCCACCAAGGAAAACACAAAGAAAATCGCCTTACCATATATAAAGGATATCTCAGAAATCACTACAAGACTCTTCAAACCTTTAGGAATTGACGTCGTACACAAACCAACAAAGTCGCTGCACTCAATTCTATGTCAACCAAAAGACTCAACAGCGAAAGAAGACAAAACCAACATCATCTACAAAATAAACTGTAACAACCGCGAAAAACACTACATTGGCCAAAGTGGACGTCCCCTTCGTCTTCGTATCCACGAGCATAAGCTAGCCGTTAAAAGACATGATATACACTCCCTCATTTCACTACACACAGACAACCACGGACATCAATTCGACTGGGACAACGTTCAAATATTAGACAAAGGAAATAACAAGAATGCTAGAGAATTTTTAGAAGCCTGGCATTCCAGTGAATCATCAGTCAATAGACACATCGAGATAGACAAAATTTATCAACCAATAAGAAAGAAACTTCACACACAAAGGGTCAAAGTTCAAGTCACAGAAACAATCAGTTCCAATACAAGTAACCTACCAGGTGTGAAAACACACATATACAACCAATCACGTCCAAGGTCACCAGGAGGAATGATTAATAAACTCGTGGAGAAACCTAAAAGCTCACTTCAAATTGAAGTATGCGCTGAAGATGTCACCCAGTAGGGCGATGAAAGCTTCGCAAACTAACCATCCAGCTCAGAGAACAAAACCACATCAAAAAATTTCTGTCTTCAAGTCTTTCTATCCCGCTATGAATTAAATAGTTATCCAACTTACTGCTTTGTTTATTTAGAGGGCATCTGAATATAATACCCTAATTTTTGACTTGTAATGCTTGTGTAGAGTCTGGGACTACCTTCAGTCGAAATATATACATATATAATGTTACCGTTAAGTTTGATTCTATGACAGTTAAACTAGCTGTCTTAATCATTTTCGATTCATGTTTAGAAACTATCACAGTAGTTACTTAGTTAATTAAAGAGCATTTTACAACCATCCGCGCAAACGAGCCAAATTCGGATCCATAACTTAACTCTAAACGTAATCCTTCTTTAATCTAATCCAAGAAAAAACTAATCTTTCCCTATTCCAGCTAACAGAAGCATTGGGTGCACTACAAAAACATCGGGCTAAGAAAGTATCAAAAAATGTTGGGGGCATATATGGATGCAAAACTTATTCACCCGAAGTGCCTGCAGTGCAGCCGAAGTCAGTGCTGACTGGGAACTTAAACTTAAACTAACTTCGTATCCTGTTTAATATTCTTACATTTCTTTCAACACTTTTTTCACGAATGTAGAGTTATTTACCCAGATTGACTGAGCGTTCCAAGATTATTGGTGAGCTCTTTCGTCAGGGTATCTACTCCCTATCATCACTCAAAAATTAGATAATATATGAGGGAACACTTATTTTCAATATATTATATAATGATAAATCTTCAGTAGAACAAATTTCAGTGGTTATTGAGTGTTCTTCAATCTTTAAGAAAGATCATACTTTATGTAATAATAAAGGATAAGACGATTTAGGATTATGACGTTCTATTGAAATGCTCACTCGATCAGCCAATTATATACTAGTGTGAACTCTCCATACACTGATACATGACTGTTCAGTGGACACCTTTCCGGGTGGAATTTACCGCCTATACTCTTATCATTATAGTCATTCAAATTGAAAGCATCTGATTCTTTTGAATAATGCGTTATTATTGAGAGGTTTATCAGCCGAATGTACTTTATATATAATCGCAGTCCCAAATTCCTTATGCTGCATGTTTATTTAACACCTTCATCAGGAAGCATATTATTTCTTGATTGATAAACTACAAGTGATACTGAATTTCAGACTGGTTTTTTTTCTATGGATTTAGATTATTTTAATGTTGGTTTTGGCATTGACAGACATCAATTAGATAATCGCTGAAAAATTAGGCAGCATTGGACAGCCTTTCTGTCCCATTTTAAGACTGTCTGACACTCGTCACCTATCGCTACGACCAAAACCGATTCACTATGGTCTGAACTCAGGAAGCCGTTCTTTGCATCCTACTGTATGGCTGACAAAAACTTCCTTGAGACACGTTCAATCACAAAACACTACGAAGATAGAAAAAAGACGATTGTTTGTGTTTGGAATCTATGTGTGGTTGTATTTAGCAGTAATAACATCAAACACTCAAAACTGCCTGAACAGAGCCGTTATGCAGCTGACACAAAAGATAGATTTCTAAGATCAAAACAAGTACTGAAAAAATAAAATTGGTTAACCAAAATTCAACTGTAGGAAGAACCTTAGAATTAGGTAGAATATTCCCAACGCGGTGGGATCCAAAATGCTATCCACAAGAATCACACACCAACACTTCCCGCAGACAATGCAAGGTCAAAATGACTCTGGTTCACTGAAAAAAAAATCACACCTTAAAACAGCGCATTATCAGTCTACAGACAACTATAAACAGAAGCATTAAAATTAGAGGTTAAACAAGTATAGAGACAAATAATAAGGTCCAAATCAACATGTGGTATGCAAATATCAGGATAGTGATATACAGTCTAGGAGAAAAAAGGCTAATAACTATAAAGTTACTTGAAACATCCAAATAAGTGTAAGTATTGTGATTAGACCATTCAGGGGATATTTTCCAGACAGTTTCTCCGTTACACCTATGATCTTACCAGAAATCTAACCTAGGACCTCAAGGTTAAGAGACCAGATCACTAACCATTCATTCACTGGATCAGAATTCAATGTCTCATAAATTCTAATTTCTATCATTTCTTAGATATAGCGTTATTTCCAACCAATATCATCAACTTCAGTCTGACATGGTGCACCTCACTAGTCACGCCTTCTCATGATAACTTCAAGATATCCATTCATTAGCCACCAATGTGCTGGAGGTTTCCATTCCTATTTATGAGTTTCGTAGAGATTCACGTGAATTGCAGCGCTGATATTTTTCACGGTAGCGTTATATCACAGGTTGACAGAAGTTAGAATCCACGTGCCGTCAGATCCCGAAACTTGGCAGAATGTTTAACAAATTGGTCTCTCAATATGAAGGTCACGAGATCGAATCCTGGGGGGGGATCGTGGGTGCACACCTGTGAGGAGTCCCAGACTACAGCGGGACAGATGACCTATGCTCTACAAAACAAACACTTATTTCACGGCAATATTAAATATGATTCTACTTGGTAACTTTATGAACAAATCATCTGCATAGGGGTAGTTAGTCTGCTTATAATACTGAAAAATAAAAATTGATTTACTTATCTTATGAAGTAGTAGTTTATTTTAAAGTCTCTGTAAATAGTTATTAAGATGTGAATGAATGTAGATCACTGTAAGGAATAGCAACAATAGTGTCATACAATCTTGTTTTTTATTTTATTTAACAATACTGTGAGTCCTGAAAACACATTTAACCTTATTAACAACGTAAAAGACAGAGAATTAATTAAGCGATAATAAAAGACAAGCAAATATATTAATCATATATTGTATATTCAGTGTATTCATACTGAATCGATTCATACTTATTATTCAGAGTCCAAAAGAATATTAAAACCACAAAAACTTGTATATGCATGTTGTAAAATTAGAAAACATGTTTAAACAAGTGTATAAATAACACAGAAGTAAGGCAGGTTTCTATCTGGCTTTTTGAATAAGTGTGTGTGCATATGTGCATGAACTTGATTCACACCTGTTTACATAGTAACACACACTAACACACACACATACACACACGCATATGTGTGTATGCAGAAGAAAATACCATCAGTAATAATACTTAAAACTATTATTATCTACTAAAATATATTTGTACTGTCAAAATAGCTCAATCAGATGAATCAAGAAGTAAATAAGATAATATTAATATCATTTTGCTGGTTAGAAGCATCACCTCTGCCCTACCCCCACCTCTAATCCCCCCTTCGACCATCATAACAACAACAGCACCAACAACAACGATAACATAAATATTAGCTTCAGTACTATAAAAAAAGAAAAGAAGAAACATATTTATTCAATTTTGATGTTAACAGCATAATGCGTTTTTTTTTGGAGAGAATCAAGTTAGTCAGTTACAAGAAGGCTGTTTTAGTGATTTCTTTTAATATGAACAAAGTCAGTAGATTACTCAGTTTTGAGTAGAGAAATTAGCAGACTCAGCTGATGATGATGATGTCAACTGTGTCATTTAAATAGTTAGAGGACAGTATTCTTCTTCTGCTTATTATTGTTGTTATTATTATTAAGATTATTACTTAAATAACATTTGTCTTTCGATTACTGCTTCATCAAATGACCACTATGGTTATTACTCATTTACTCTGTTCACGTAGATTTGTCTATTCTGTTTATTGCATATATGATTAGATATAAATTTGTAGAATAAAGTGAAGATAACAAGAGTTCACCAGCGGTGCTAGTACTGTGATTCCTGTATTGGTATATACAATATTCACTAGATTGTATATAGTGCAGTTGTGTACTTCTAAGCAATATAATAGTTGAAATACACCAATCAAAGTAGGCGGATGAGAAACCGTCAATAATCTAAGTTTTATGTTTACTGATAAGCATCAGTGAGGTATTTACTAACAAATTATTCTTCAAGTTTCAGTTGTTATTTTGCAAACAGACCCCGAAGTTAGTCTATTCCCTGTGTAACGACAGAAGATAAGGGCCAGGCAACAGATCATTTATCGAGAAAATCAAGAGATATTTATAGATTTTTATGTACACTATTATTATTAGCGTTATTGTTAGCAGAGAAGCAGTCTTCTGATTAGTTGTTTTCTCGCCGAAGGTTATTCTGAACTGCTTGTGACCGTTTCTCAGAAAGTTAAGCCAAATAACTGCGAGTGCTATTTGCACACGTTAAGTCTGCTATGATTGGTTGGTGGGATCCCCAGGGTTAAGCTTTGTTATTGTTTTTTCTCATGACTCCAATTCGGGACGTAAGATTGACTTAAATTTTTGTCTACAAGTTTGGCTTGCAGACAGTTCTCACCACACTCGCTTTAAAATACTGTCGAAGATTATATGAATGAATGGCTGATGCTCGTTCGTCTCGGTACTTGACTTTCAAATACTGAGCCAAATGTTTGAATCCAGCTACACCGACTGAGGTTTAGAAAGACAAGTAGTGTCACTAGCCCCCACATACAACAGGTCTAACGCATTATCAGTCACATAGAATTGCAAGAGCTTCTTAAATAAGACGATGGTGATGATGTATAGATTGACACTGAAACTTTTACTGACGAAAGTTCATTTTTCTGAAAAGTAATCAAACCAAAAGAACATGCTGAGGAAGTTCACACTGAAACAGAAGAAAAGAAAACAATGGAGAAACAACTTACTATAGAATAAGAGTAAAATTTAACCTCGCTACTGTAAAGTATAAATCAAATCAGAATGATTTATTTGGGCTTAAGTGATGCAAAGAATACGAAGAAATAAAATCTAATTAGTTTCTTCATACCACAAGAGGTGGACAGTGAGCCCATATAGGTCAGTGGTAATGTAGTATTCGATTGCAGTACTAGTTGACGCGGATTACAGTATCATAGGGAACATGAGTTCCTTCACTGCTGAAGATACATCCTGCTCACAAGTGCCAACGATTGCGATACCTAGGGTTAGGGCTTCTTTCTCAACATTTCCAATTACCTAATATGAATTCAGGGCGCACCAAGATGGCGAGTCTCCTAGCTTAATGATAATATTACAAAATTAACTGGGATTAACACCAGTGCTTAGGCACACTTCATGATGAGTTGATCAGTTATTCCATAAATGATCTTAAGACTTTCATAAAATCTCCACAGTAAACCAACTGTTATCTCCTAGTCAATACATACAACAACACTCTTAAACTCCGTTAGATGAAAATCATGTCGAATGACCCATCTACTTAACTCAACAAAGGTGCATAAATATGATTAGAATGTTTCACCTTTCAAATTATAGAATAAAACAGTGAACGGTGGGAGAACAGAAGTCTCAGAGTTGGTGTAAAACATCTATCTAAATAGAGATTTTTATAGTTCTTGATATGAAAGTTATTCAACCATTAATAAGTTGGGTTTTAGCGAATCATCTTCACTGAAATATTGTCGAAACCATTTAAAATTTTTTTATCTGATGACGATAATGAAGGCAGATTTGTATATTCACATCAATAATTTCTTCTGTACTAAATAAATCTTCTAGGATGATAATTATTTAGACTTCAACATACTTTGAGTAATTTCAACTAGTTGATGTGTACAATAAACAATGTCAGATTGATTGATCACTAGGAAGTTCCTGATGTTACGTATCTACCCAGAGATTTGCCTCACTCGCTTGAATACTCGGCCTATTGGCGGTAGGTTTCAGGTTCGAATACTGATGAGCCTACTTCAGTCTGATCAACTAGATAGTGTCACCAGCTCACACAAACTGAGTGTTTCTAGGCCTTGTAGCTAAAAAATCTATTATTGATAATTGAGTCCGAACATGTATCTAGTGCTTACCGTTAATTTGAACCGGATTATCCCAGTTTACTTTGTAGTATCGTCACCGCGCAGTTTGAAATGATGTTAGATGGTTGGAAGTAATCAGTAGCAGGCCCTGGGCCTTGGTTTCGTGCTTGTTGATTCATATATTTAGAGCACCTAAGTCCTACAATTTTTCTTATTTGTTCGTTACTACTTTTGATTAGTAAGTAGCATGTTAGTGTTTGCATACTTTCCTGTTTCTAACTGATCACGATTGCATTTTATGTAGCATTTGATTCTCGTTTCAGTCTTTGATTATATACTTTCTCGGTCGGTTCCCTTTGACTATAACAAAGCATACGCTGTAGCAGTGTTCATCGTGTACTTGGGTGGTTTGACACTTGTTACACCCATGCTATTCATTTGGTTAATACAGCAATATTAGCTGCGCTTTTTTAGTGAGATAAACACCTATGTATTTATTTAACCGAATTTGAATTTCTCGCTGGTTGATTTATATCGGATCTGTCAGCTCCTAGTATGGATGACTCGATGATGTCTAAGGACCAACACTATATAATTTGGTTGATGTTGGATAGCATTTCTCTCTACTCCGAACTCATCAACCGCATCTGCCAGCATTGACAGTGGGTGATGATGTTCATACTGGAACGATGGTTTCTTGATTCAGTCTGGACCCTACCAATCACTGGGAACGCGTAAACATACGTCTAACAATTCCCAAGTAGGAAGAAATGCTCATTCTAGATTCCATTCCTAGTTATCATCAACCAGATGAAAACGCCTAGGTTCTTAAGGATTATAGATTTGTATCTTCATTAGTCTTTAACGCTACTTTTAAGCATTTCACCGGGAATACTTTATTTTCGTGCTTTTAGTATCTTACTCATCAGTCAGGCGTTTGGTTTTAGATTTCCATAAAGGCTATTTAGGAGTGTGTATTGAAATTTTGTGAAATAAATCCATGGTAATCATGCTTTCAAAAAGATATTCCAACATCTTAATCTGTAGGGAACTTATACACATGCAGGAAAACATAGGGTCTTACCGTTAGGAAAATCTAGGGTCCTTGTTTTAATATCAGGGACAGTAATTTCTTTAAAAACTCAGTTGTATTAAAAAAGTGTCTTAACTTCTTCAGAAAATTTAGCAAGTGATTTATTTTGTGTTTACTGACTGAGTGATTGATATGAATAGTTGAATAGCACTCATCTAAACTAATAGTGAGGATCTAGTAGGAAGTCGAGACCAGTGGGGTGCGGAAGGTTGGGTATGAGGACAAATACTTGCCGAAGACATTGGCTAGCGGTCGCGCTATATCGTGAATTGGCAGAAGTTAGAATTCATGGTCCATTGAACCGGATCCTAAAGGATGAATGGTACGCGAGCATGCCTTGTAACTAGAAGGTCCATGGTTCGAGTCCAGGCGGTGGGTGCGTACTGATGGAGAGTCCCAAACTAGGACAAGCTGCTGTCCAGTAATTTCAGGTTTTCCAATGGTTCTCTAACCGACGTCAGCTTATGATGAAATCCTGTCACCAATCAAACCTGTCACCCTACAAACCAATACTTAAGCTGATAATGACTGCCAGCCAGACGAAGTCTGAGGTCGTGCTTTTGTTGTAACTCAGCTAAGGTAGCCTGATACGTTCAAACCACTGAAGTTCTGGGTGAACTGGTAATACATCAAAGCAAATTAATTCAAGATTTGTGACTTCCACAATTGGAGCTGCTAGATGGATGTGATCTAGAGAACAGCCATCCATTTCGCTCGTACCAGTCAATTACTAGTATATATAATCATACAGTAACGCTTGTTTTCTTGATTGCCATTTATGGTATCAAACAGATCACATATTATGATCTGAAGAATTTCAGTTTCTCAGATAAAGTGTGATGAAATTTTACCTTGAACTCTGCAGATTGGAAATAGGGAATAAAATTGCAAACTATGAATTTCATTATTTATTTCCTATGGAATATTTTTATCCCTTCCTTCGTAAATAATAAACTTCGCACTATATTTTCTAAAAGATACTTGAACTACATCGCTTAATGCCAGTAGTAGTTTAGGGTTATTTTTAATTTTATCAGCGGAGAAATCGAAACAAGTGATTCAGAGGGAGACTCTTTTCAACAAATTTATTAATAAGCTGTACAATCGTTATATATATATATATATATATATATATATATATATATATGGATAGCTAGTGACTTGCTTCAGGACGGAGTTTCCTGGAGTTCTAGTAAGAATTAGTAACCAGTGAGGTTTGGGAGTGAGGATGGATTTCTCACCGATGGCAGTAGTTGGTAGATGCGCTAAAATCACGAATTGCTAGAAGTTAGAATTCATGGGCCTTTGAACCGGGTCCCAGTGTCTTGTAACCGGAAGGTCCTGGGCTCGAACCCCAGTGAGCTCGTACTGCCGACGACTCCCAAACTGAGATGAAACGGATGTCCAGTGCTCCTTGGTTTCCAGTGATTCTCGAACTGATTTCAATCCGTGGTTAAATTCGAAAAATAAGATTTATCGGCAGTATCGAAGTAGTAGTACTGTAGTGTTTATACTTTAAAGAGATGGGTTATTAATCTCACTCTTTATGTAACAGTTAAAGAATGTCTATTCATAAAAGGAATCTAGTTATATTTTGTTAAATAATGTTGTATAACAAGCTAAGTGAGTGATCACCATCGTGCATTTTCAGTTGCTGATGAAGAGTCCCAAACTACGGTGAAACAGCTGTCCAGTATTCCCTGGTTTTCAATAGTTCTCGATCTGATATCAATCCGTGGCCAAACTCGAAAAGCAAATCGTATATATATATATATATATATATACGATTATGCAGCTTGATAATAAATTCTTTGAAAACGGTCTCTTCTCTCAAACACTTGTTTTGATTTTCTATATGTCCCAAATGAAAATTTTCCACGAATAACGTAGAAATTGGATGGGGGATTTCATCATGAGCTGATATCGTTGGGAGAACCATGATGAAATCCTCCATCCAGTCAGACAAAATCCCTACAAAACCAATACTTGAAAATTAGCGTAGGAATGTCAATCCGAATATAAATCCTGATAATAGTCGTACTTACTTTATCTACTAAATAAGTAGGCAGTCATTAAATTCGAAATATTGTCTAGTTCATAGCTGGGACAAATGAAGCCACAATCGGAGCTCTGGGAATAACTTTACCTTTAAAAAAAATAAAGAATCATTCACTTAAAAACCAGCCGACACAAACACACTGGATCACTACAGGAAGCACACAAAGTTTGAAAGTAAAGCATAGTGTATTATTATAACAAGAAGAAGTATAGATATTAAGTGGACAGATTAAAAGTACAGACTTTCGGTTTAATGATTTATGTTCAATTCCTACACTTTCACACGACTTTTATCTATAGAATAAGAGAATATACATATTAGTTTCACAAGTGTTACAGCTGTCATGGTTGAAAATACTTTAACTAACAAGATTTCCATGTAAATATTTAAGGTTAATGATACCAAAAATTGTTCAGTAACCTTTTTATTTTAACTTTTTTTTTCTTCTACAGGTCAACCAGTTGCATGGTTCACATTCGGAGAGAAGATAGCACTGGCAACATCAGTTGCATTATTTATTGTTTTAAGTTCACTATTTTGTTATGTAACACGTCAACGTCGAAGAGCTAAACGGAAAGCAGATATGTCACCTGGACAACAGCATGAAATTGAACTTATGTTATAACCAGTCTGATCGATCACTTTTTAATAATTGTTTTAATTAATCTGTGCCTTTTAACTTTGTATAAAAAATTTCTTTTGTTTTTACTTTTATTATTATTTATTATTTATATAAATATTAATAATTATAATAATAATGATGTTGATAGTGATGACGTGTAATAGACTTCAGTTTTAGGCATCATTTAATTGATGAATATTTTGTGATTATTTTCTATTTTTTTCGTCTAATATCTTCTTATAGGCCTAAATTACTACTGTACAGCTTTGTGTTATTTGTATAGAGAATTTGTATTCCGTTTTTACAACAACATCAACAACAACAACAACCACGACGTTAACGACACCACCAACAACAAAATGTTGTTTACTTTAGTTTAACTGTGTACCTGTTTTTTAAAAACATCTTATCTATTGTGTATCGACAGCTATTGCTTTCATTCACCTGTGTACATTTATAAATTTTCGTATATTTAAAAAAAAGATAAGTTATACAGCCTTAGCTGATAATATGGTAAATTAACTAAAATAAAATATGTGCATAAAAGACAGCGTTATATATTTGAATAAACCGAGAACAACAGTTTTTGCAGAATATGACATCAAACATAGTCACACGAAATCGAAGACTTACAAGCGGAAACCGACAAACTGGTCGAAGAAGCAGGTAGTGAAGACAGGACTCCAGGTGAACATAGACAAGACGGAGGTTATGAAAATAACCAACCAACAACAGCAACAACATCCAACGTCAATCACCATCAACGGGAGGGATTTGAAAGAGGTTACTTCATTCACTTATCTAGCATTGAGCATTGTCTCAACTACAGGCAGTCGGAACGGACGAGGATGTCAAATCGAGCGACAATCGAGAAGGCAAGAAACACATTTATCAGCCTGAAATCGGTCTGGAAATCTTCGTCACTCAGCCTGCATCAACAACAAAATTCGCTTGGATTTTCAATACAAACGTCAAGTCAGTCAGTTCTTCTATACGGATCAGAAACTTGGCGGGCGGTTCACAATGAATATTTCCAACAGCCTGTTACAGACGCTACCTTTATGAACCAACAACTGTCTTCGCTGGATCTATACTGAAGATCAGATGGCTAGCCGGGCCGGAAAGAATCACCAACAATAAACTATGGGAACACACAAACAAAACAAGAACCAATCGCCAACCAACAAATATGCAGGAGAAAGTGGAGATCGATTGGACACTCACTCACTGAGGAGACAGCTTGGTGACATCGCGCGCGCGTCAGGCCATTGCTGTAGTGGAACCAGGCCGAAAGGGAAGCGGCGAGTGGGATGTCAGTGCATGGGTGACATGGAGGAGATCGTGTGAAGAGGAGTTGAAACAGTATGGACTAACATGGATACAGGTGAAAAGTACAGCAGAAGGAAGACAGAAGTGGCAAGTGGAGACGTGCAGTTGAAGCCCTATGTTCCACTACGAACCCAAGGGATCAATAGTAATAATAAATAAAGATCATACACAATTGAAACTTTCGACATAACGTAACCAGCTGAAAGAGAGGTGAAAATATCCATTTACCAGGCAGGGCAAAGAAAGACTGATAACTGCTTCTTTCTGAACGCATAAATCAGGTTTCAGGCGCTTGGTGGAGATGGCTTCAAGAAACTTGAGGAGACTTGAACTCTTTTGCCTATTGATAATTTTGAACTATCTTGCGACGTCCACCTTATGACCCACGTCAAGGAAACGCCTGGCGATGGCAGTGTTTAAAGCATTTATTCCATTTAGACATAAGCTTTTTGGTGCATTTTCAGAAAATCGTAGATATCGCATTCTTTCTGTTCTTTTAATGTAACCGCTCTAGCAGATACATGTAAATTTGTATATACAGTTGGAGTTAACATGAGAAGGATATCTGTCGATTTGAAAAAGAACACAGAATATACTGTCATACGTATAATATGTACTACCTAAGAGCTTTTTGATGATGGATACAACTTGACAGTTTTTAATGCTGACTAGAATTAATTAATCTCGTTGACTTAGAATATGCAGATGATATAGTCCTTCTAGACGAGGACGCTAACAAAATGCAGACACGGTCTTCTGAACACCTTGAGCTACAATCTACGAATGTTTGGCATGCGATTCGCTCCCGCTAAATGTAAGATGATGGTACAGGACTGGACCACACTGACTCCTAGTTTAGAAATAGGGAGTGAGGCGGTAGAGCACGTTGACCGCTACACTTATTTGGGAAGTTGTATCAGCCAGTGTCAATGGGTTGATCGCTGACAAAATCGTTTCTCATACGCCAGTTTACGCCGTCTCTGGTGTAGACGTGATATTCAACTATCGACCAAAGGGCGGGTGTACTGCTCATCAGTCCGCTCCGTCCCCCTTTATGGCTGTGAGACCTGGCCACTCAGAGTGGAAGATATGAAAAGACTAGCTGTCTTTGACCATAGATGCCTGCGTTCTATCTCCCGTTTGAAGTGGTATAATAAGGTGAGCAATATTGAGGTTAGGTTCCGAGTTCTAGGTAAGGAGGGGAAATCAATCGACGAGGTCGTGAAGTTACATAGACTGAGATGGTTAGGACATGTGTTACGCATGCATGCCTAGTCATCGCCTTCCTCGACGGGCAATGTTAGCTGATTGATATAGGGTCAGGTTGTAAAAGAGCTAGCGGTGGTCAAACCAAAACATGGCATTACTCAATGAAATCTACGACAGTTAGCTTAAGTCATTTACGTAGGAAGGTGTAGACTTCCGGGTTGGGGTCCTCGAGACTGTAAAAACCAATGGTTGGAAACAACTGGTGATATGGCTCAAAATCGTTCTCAATGGCTGGCGAAGATGCATCCACTCCTTGTGACTTATGATTTCCAATGAAACTACATTATTCTTCGTTATTACTATTCCTTTGTCTCACAGCTCTGTTTACTGTCTCTATTATGCATTTCTTGTACTTTCTTCTCTTGCTTTGTGTGCTACATGGAGTGTGGCGAGTTGAACTGCCGCATATCGGTGCAAAGTTCTATGTCGAAAACAGACAGACAGACTAGAATTAATTAGCTAAATATAAATTTGGCCATTCTCTAGTAATCTACATTAACAAAAGGTCAGCACATAATATTACTATTCATAACTCTCATGTCAACAAAGGAGACCATTGAGCGACATCACTCGGTAGGCCTGCGGATGACACGTCCGAAAGTGACATGGAGAGGATTGTCTGAGGAGGAACCTAAATCTCATAGGCAGTCTTGGAGCCAGATAAAAGAAGACTGAGGAGAATAGGATGAAGTAGGGGATGTTCTGCTTAAGCTCTCCCAATATTTCAGTCGGAACCTGAGGGAATCATAATAAAAGTGTCGTCACATCATTCCTGAAAACTGACGCTAAATGGTGATTATGATTCATTTCTTGAAAATATATATTTCATGAATGTATCGCTTGAAGGTGACTCCTGGTAAACACCAAGTCTATATGAGTATATAAAAGTTAAGCGTTTAGCAAATTTTAGTATCTATGACGACAAAAAAAAGAGCGCCTCTGGGAGATTTCCGACGAACATCACTTCAATGTTATGCGGTTGAAGGTAGTCGACAGGAAACCCTGCTTATTGGCATTCATCAGTATGGTGCACCTCCAAAGTTGGACAAAGTGGTGCCCACTCTGAAATTCGAAACCACATCACCCAGTGTTGAAGTCAGTCAGTGACGTCCCGAGATTACTTTCAGTCGTCTAATATTAGTTCAGAAATGCCTCTTAGATTGGTGACGATAATGCGAATCGACTGATAGAATTCAGTTAGCCTCATTCAAAGACTAGACTCGTTTCACCGGTAGCTCCCCAACGACCAATATACATGTATGTATATGTCATTTTCCTTAACCAAATCAATATTTATCATCGATTTGTCTGCATTACTACAAAAAGATATAACTTAGAGTGAATAAAGATAAAGAAATAAATACAAATGAAATAAATCGACGTTTTATAAGGAATTCTTACCAGTTTTGACCTTTAAATATAATATTTTCATAATGTGGACATAAATTATACACTTGAAACTTATGAAATCCATTGATTTAAGTGTAAACATGAATTATATTACCTGAAAAGTTCATTTTATTTTCACAAGAGCTTTTGCAAAAAACGTTAAAACGATGAACCTACGGAGATTGAAAAAATACAGTCAGACGTGCCTAAATACAAAAAGCGTAAGAGAACTAGAACTAAAGTAACTGAAACAAGCAATCATACAGAAGTAAAGATGTCTGTCCTTCGGTAACAAGCTGAATTTAGGTAAGGCAAATTGCGTGTGCATCAAGACAAGATCTAAAATACAAGACAGATATTCATTAGTCTGACATCAATATGGAAATTTAATGCACTCAGCATTGGGAAAAGGGTCTGGATCTTCCGCATTAATCTCAAGTCAGCCAGTGTTTTACAGTCTTCAGTGTCATTAATAGAATTTCCAGTAGATTAATTCAGAACTTCATCAACATTTACCTTCTCTGATTCGAGGCTAAAAACCGAACGTTAGTCCATAAATGATAAGCTACAAGGTACTCTGGCAGACAGAGAACCAGTCAGCCAAGAACCTACCTCTCAACATTTATGCAGAGGGAAATCGAAGTAGACTGGACATACTTTAATAAGACTGCTGAGTGACATCACAAGCGAGGCACAACTTTCATTGGAGCTCGAATGGGAGATGAACAGTTGCGTTTGGGTCCAAATGTGAAATGGGGACGATCGTATGAGGAAGAAATGAAATCTTATCGGTCATCGTGGAGTTAGCTATAAGAGATTTCAGAGAACAGGATGAAACGGAGATGTACTGCGAAACTCTTTTTTCCACTCGGAACCCAAGGGTATTATAAAAACGGCATATTGTGGAAGTATACGCAATATAAAGTGTATGTACCACCTTTTATGCACGCATTATAATCTAATAATCACAATAATAGTCAACCTCTTTCATGGTTTGTCCAAGAGAAACATATCACTTGTGGCTCACTTTGTCAAAAAACAATAGACAATTGCATTTGCTGTACCAAGTAACAGTTCTAATCTGAATGTAATGCAACCACCTAACTAATGTGTCCCGTCTTTGTAAAACTGTTACTTTTAAAGGTTGAGTATGAAGAGACAAATATACTGTCATTTCTGTCTTCTCGTAAAATTTTACGGATGAATTTGTGTACTTGTAAATAGTATATTTTATCAATGATAATTTGTCTCTCCACGAAGCTTTATTTGTCTTTTGAAGGCGTTGAGTATGCTGTCCAGAAAGACAGCGAAAGCTTCTCAGTTAACACTATCCAGCCAATACAACGCAAGAATACTCAAATACATCAAATGACGTTACAACTGTGCCCTACCATTAAAGGAATTAGCCCTAGTTTCAATGAATATCACCAATCTGCATTAACCTCGTGATCGTATTTAAAGAATTGTATCATAGTATTTGTGACTCTTAAGTCCGTTTCACGAAAATATATCAGAGGTGATATGAAATAGTATTGAATTCCTTACAAAGAGGGTTCCGAAATGTTAACAGGGATTCATTTATTAAAGCATTTATTAAGTAGTTTATAACGATTGCTCATAAGATGAAATTGGATACTATTTCACAAGTGTGATCTATTTTAGTACTGATAAGCAGATGATCAGTAGGTGTCACATGCCATTTTTATTTTTAAAAATATCATTCATATGATACTCGAGTCAAGTGGATTACAGAATGTATAATACACTGGGATTGATTGAATTTCAGAACAGTTAAATAATTCAGATGAAAACAGAATGATATGTAGCCATCTAATATCATTATCAATAAAGTTATGGTCATCATATTAAATACTTCCTGAATTCTGTTGCATGGCATACACTAATAAACTTCAACTTAAACATTTGAATGTTTCGAGTAAACAAGTCTTCAATAAGGAAGGATGAGAAAAGTTAGTTAGCCAGAATAGAAATTTGTTAACTAATCAAAGTAGAAAGTATTTAAGTGTTGGTTTGTAGGGATTTGATTGACTGGTTACAGGATTTCATCATGAGCTGACATTGGTTAGAGAACCACTAGAAAACCTGGGAGTACTGGACAGATGTTTCGTCCTAGTTTGGAAATCATCGGCAGTACGCACCCACTGGGATTCGAACCCAGGACCTCCCGGTTACAAGGCGAACTCGTATACCATTAAGCCACTGGGGTCCGACCCAATGGCCCATGTTCTGGGTTCGAACCCCAGTGGGTGCGTGCTGATGAAGAGTCCCAAAATAGGACGAAATAGCTGTCTAGAAAGTATTTATTCAGCTAGAAAACAAAGGCTTAAAATTAGCACCTTTGCCATCAACTTCTAATATTCAAATAGTGAAAGTGATCAAACAAACTTGAGTAAAATTGATATCAGTGGCAGAGAAATGCCAGCTCTAAGGGACGCAAGTTTTTCACTGATAAGGCCTAGACTTGTTTCTTATGTAATTGGGGATTTTTTGTATATGGTGAAATAATGTCAGCCTGGTTAAATCGTTGGGCTACAAGAATTCCCATCCATCAAAGTGCTTGAGCTCTTCTGTAGTTCTTACTATTTTAACTGTGCAGTTATATCAAATGATCACCACATGAACTCGTGTCCATATTTAATTAGCTTTCAACGAAACGCCGTACGATTCAAAGAGGAAATGAAGAAAAAATTATAGAATTGGCTCTTTCTTCATATGTAACAACATCACGTCACTTGATACACTTCAGATTATTACTTTACATGCTAATCCGGTATGAAGCGGAAATATTTTTGGAACTAAATACTCTGAAAGTTTCTGTACTATGTTCACGTATTGTCTTCTTCTTATTATTATTAAGATTCGGATTGAATTACTTTCGATTTCGGTTGTGTGAAATTTCAGTGGTGTGCTAGTTATCATCATTACTGGATCTGCACTCGATAACAGAGAAATGTGGTAAATTTGGAGCTGATATTCTCGGCGAACTGAAGGTAAGATACTACAAAAGTAGTCAGTTGCAGTACATAGCCACACATCCACTAAAATATTCAGTTAGTCTTACCTTGAATAAAGTGATACACCATAAACGCCGAAATAAGTGCATTTCGCTTAACATCTTCATAAAGTACTGAGGCACTAATATCGGCGATTAGCTTGACAGTGAAATGTCCACCAACGAAGAACACGGCGTGGCGAGGATTTCAGTCCATAAATCTGCAGTGTAAATTTTATCACGATTCGACAGCATTTGGAGAATAATTGAAATCCATGGAGTGTTAGATGGCCATTTCGTCTCAGTCAGTGACTCTTCAATGGTGTACAGCAACGACTGTCAAGTTAAACGGATGCACATCGATAAAACTGGTTGGCAGTGGCAATACACCAAAACCTGAAAAAAGTTATATTGCAACCTGATGGCCCTGAGTTCCATCTATGATGGAGGCAGATTGGTGTTTACTGCTGAAGAACCCAAAAACTAGGACGAAGCAAGTATCTGGTAACCACTGATTATCACTGTTTTTGCAAATGATATCGGTTCATGACGAAATCTACGCCGTAATTAATCAAAATCTTCACGAAGCCAAAGAATCTGAGATATACTTTTACTATTAACAGAAGAAAAATGGGTTAGGTTGTACTGCTTATGCACTTGTCTGATCTTTGAAGTCCTTTACACTCAAAAATACAAAATTGAGTTCAAAGGTTCAGTGGGATGAATATAACAATCAGTACAAGTTTTATATTATTAAGAGTGAATTTAAACTAAATTCAATCTGATTAGGAGGTGATATAAACTTATTCTATATATGTCGCGAATCGAAATGAAATGAGAAAGGAATAAATTTTAAAACATACTTTATTTTCAAGTATTGGTTTGTAGGGATTTAGTTTGATTAGTTGGAGGATTTCATCATGAGCTGACATCACTTAGAGAATCACTAGAAAACCTGGGAGTACTAAACAGCTGTTCCGTCCCACCATGGGACTCCTCACATTACGCACCCACCCCCACGGTTCGAACCCAGCACCTTCCCGCTACAAGACTAATGAGCTCGTAGACCATTAAGCCACTGGAGCCCGATTCAATGACCAGCCCATGAATCCTAACTTCTGCCGATTCATGACGTGACGCGACCACTTCACAGTGTCGTTGGCGAGTATTTGTCCTCACACCCGACCTGCTGTACCCTACTGGTCACGGCTACCCAGAAGAACCCTAGGTCACTGCCTGAATAGGGCCAGTCGCTAGTGAGCATAAGATGAATTTTTAAGTATTGGTTCGGGTTCGAGTCCCGATTCGAACCCCGGTGGGTGCGTACTGATGAAGAGTCCCAAACTAGGACGAAATAGCAGTCCAGTACTCCCAGGTTTTCCAATGGTTCTCTAACTGATGTCAGTTCATGATGAAGGCCTCCAACCAATCCTATTTTCTTTTATTTCATCATCAGTTTGTGTTCAACTGGCATTACAACTTAAGCTATACAGTCTGAATTTCAAATAGATCTGAGGTTCAGCTAGAATTCCATACAATCTGTTCCCCTGATAATTTTGAGTAAGGAAAGAACGAAAATGCTTGCATGATAATACGAGCTCGTTTGATTTTGTGGATTAATGTCCATTGTATGCAACCTAATCAATCTATAACAAAAAGTCTCGACATACTTTCATCACGGTGATGTCGAGTTATTCATAGAAAGTAGGAGTAATATAATTCCAAAATCATGTAAGTAGACGAATTGTTCAGTGTTAAAAAAAGCTAACTATTTGTAGTATAATTAGACAAGAAGAGAGGAGCTGAGTTCGCACCCGGGATGGAAGCAAGGATGGGCTGGAAACAAAATACTAAATCGAAAAACAAAACAAAAATTTATACGTAATATGATGGAAATTTCGAGAGGGTAAGAATGAAGAGTGGAAGTAAAATTATGACATAGACAAACAGTTAAATAAATTTGGGTAGTTAATGGTGAGTTCAGCTGAGTAAGTTAATCCCACTTTCATCGTGTTTACAGAGGTTGGGTTGAGATCTTTTGATGGTAATGGTCTCTAAAAAACGAAATAACCAAGTTTTTTCCTTGAATATTGATTACTTTGAAAGCTTGACCTTTTGTAACTTATATTTTGATGTCTTTTAGGTTGTATGAAGTTGAAGAGAATCAGTGAGATAAAACGAGATCATATTTTTGTGCAAATATGTTCGTTATTTCTTTGTTCAAACCGGGTTTTTTCACTAACTTTGAATAACTTTAATTGATTATTGAGTGGTTAATAAACAAAATATAACAAAATAATATTTTCAAGAATAGCTTGTCTTCCATATCTTCGCAAATAAGAACCTAAAACTTTTCTCCTTTCTTTTCTTCTGTTCTTGTGCAGTTAGGTGTATTGGTCATTCAACCCGTATCCTGTCTGAAAGAGTTGAAGAATACTATCCCGTGTAGTTGCAAAATGGTAGTAGTGGCTCTGTAAGGAGCGTGATAATTGGATACTATATCACTGCAGGTCATTCTATCACAACAAACTTTCCCTTCAAAGTGGTCTACAAAGTGAAGAATAACCTATCACAAGCAATACGCTTTCGTCTCATTTTCATTGCTGAAGCTTTAACCATTCAGTCAGAGAGACCGGAGCTCTGCATGCAAAAGAGAATTGTTCAACTGCTTTTATTATCATAGTAACAAACAAGTTGATCCCCGATGACTTGGTTTTTTTTATGCTTGTTTCCCTATCTCCTTATAACTCTTATATTTCTTTAAAACTCTTACATAACCTCTTATTTTCCTTCGTTTCTATGTACAACCTGATTACAACTCAATTGTTAGATTATTTATCTTATTACATAACTATAATCTAGTTATTCAGCTGCTCTTGTGCATTGATTAATATTGACAAATATGACCAACCGACGGGAACAAGCTGGATTCAGAAAAGGCAAATCATGTTCTGACCAAATTGCAACTCTACGCATCATCGTCACAGAACAGAGCATGGAATGGCAATCAAACCTCTACCTCAAATTTATACACTTTGAGAAGGCCTTCAACAGACAGCGTTGACCGCGAAGTAATTTGGAAACTACTCGAGTACTATGGCGTACCCCAAATATTCATCAACCTTATTCAACAGCTAGCTGTACGACAACGGCACATGTCAAGTGATCCACAACGGAAAACTCAGCGAGGCGTTCGGTGTAAACACAGGAGTCAGACAAGGGTGCTGGCTTATTATCACCAATGATATTCCAAATTGTGGTGGACTGACTAGATTATGCGTCAGACAGTCAGTGGGAAACGAGAAACGGGACAGGGATATCCTGGACCGACGTGAAGAGCCTAGAAGACCTGGATTTCGTGTGTGGATGATTTATGTTTGATGTCACGCACACGAAATCGGAGACTTGCAAACGAAAGCCGACCGACAAACTGGTTGGAGAAGCAGGTAGTGAAGACAGGACTCCAGGTGAACAAAGACAAGACGGAGGTTATGAAAATGACCAATCGGCCAACAACAACAACAGCAGCGATATACAGCGCCAATCACCATCAACGGGATGGATTGGAAAGGGCTAACTTCATTCACTTATCTAGAGAGCAATGTCTCAACTACACGCAGTCGGAACGGACGAGGATGTCAAATCGAGCAAGAATCAGGAAGGCGAGAAACGCATTCATCAGCCTGAAACCAATCTGGAAATCTTCGTCACTCAACTCAGTATCAACAACAAAATTTGGTCGGATTTTCAATACAAACGTCAAGTAAGTCAATTCTTCTATACGGATCAGACAGAAACTTGACGGGTGGGTCACAAAGAATATTTCCAACAGCCTGTTGCAGACGCTACCTTTATGAACCAACAACTGTCTTCGCTGGATCTATACTGAAGATCAGATGGCTAGCCGGGCCGGAAAGAATCACCAACAAGAAACTATGGGAACGAACAAACAAAACAAGAAGCAATCGCCAAACAACAAATATGCAGGAGAAAGTGGAAATGGATCGGACACTCGCTGAGGAGACCGCTTGGTGACATCGCGCGCGCGTCAGGCCATTGCTCTAGTGGAACCAGGCCGAAAGGAAGGGAAGCGGCGAGTGGGACGTCAGTGCAAGGGTGACATGGAGGAGATCGTGTGAAGAGGAGTTGAAAGAGTATGGACTAACATGGATTCAGGTGAAAAGTACAGCAGAAGGAAGACAGAAGTGGCAAGTGGAGACGAACCCAAGAGAACAATAATAATAATGATTGTGACAACTCATCACTTTTGTTATTGCCTTTTTTCACGAAAAAAATGTATATAAATGCGACTATACAGCTGAAGAGGAAAATGAATTCACCGAAGACAGCCTCTTTGCCGAACTACTTGTTCCGTTTTCGGTAATGTCCAGGGGGAGATTGTCTATGAAACAAAGGTTTTCACTGGTTTTTATGTAGATTTTCTAACTTTTATAATGTAATGCAATTAATTAGATTAGTGAAGGTAGTTTCAGAAGATTGATTGACTTAAATATTAACAGAGAATAATCATAACTTGATCGCGAACTAACTTCATTCGGAGAATCGCTGAAAACCGGATTTTTCTGGCAGAATGCCTCATTCTAGTTTTCAGACCCTTCAACAGCAGATACCCACCACCTCATAGAGGATTAAACCCAGAACCTTCAGATTACGAGACTAACTCTCTCACCACTCAGCCACTTGGACGGAATTCAGTGGCCTTCCCATGAATTCTATCTTCTATCAGTTTGTGATATACAGTGCGACTATCAGCCAACATCATCGGCGATTGTTTGTCCTCACACCCAACTTAGTGAAACACACTGGTCATGACTCCTCACTTAGAGAACTCACCAGGTGCCATACACTCATTAACACAGAGTCACACAATAGGGTGGGTAAAGAATATTGATCTAAATGCTTGCAATATGGTTCCAGATACTTTTAGTAGGCATGATACAACACCAGTATCGAAGATATAGAAAATCTTACTACTAATAAATTCAAAGGATAAGAAATAATGGAGCTATACTAGCGATATCTGAAAGTGATCTGGATCGACTCATATGAATATGAGCAAAGTCAGCTGCATGCTTTTACTTCACTTACAGATGTTTTCATAATTGTTAACAGTTTCAAAACAATCAAATTTTAATCCTTCAAACTCTGTTCTAAGAGACGCTTTTGAAAGATACTGGACATGTGTATATGATCCTTAAAGAAATTAAACTAATATTTGTCTTCACTTGTCCGTCCATATGAAAAGAAATTATAAATTTACAGAAACTGTATTATTACTATTCCCTTGGGTTCCAAGTGGAGCATAGGGCTTTCAAAACACATCTCCACTCTTTTCCATTTTCTTCTTTGCTCTTCATCTGGGTCCATGATTGTCCATAATCTCTCATATCATCCTCACACGACCTCCTCCATTTTGCCCTCCCATGTACGACCCACTCTTGGCTTCCCATTGGGATTCCACTCGAGCGATGGCCTGCATTGCGCACAGTGTCATTCGACGGCCTCCTCAGCGTGTGCATAATCCATCTCCATTTTCTCCTACATATTTTTTTGAGCGATCGGCTCTTGCTTGGTTTGTTCATCTCCAGAGTTTCTTGTTGCTGATTCTTTCTGGCCGGCTGGCTATTGGATCTTCAGTGTGGAGCCAGTGAAGGCATCTGTTGTTAAAAGTCTGCAACAGGCTGTTGTGAACGCTTTCCATGATGCGCCATCTTTCTGACCCATGCAGAAGAACTGACTTGACATTGACGTTGAAAATCCGAATCTCATTGTTTATGCTGAGTGCAGATTTCCAAACTTATTTCGGACTGATGAAGGTGTATCTTTCTTTTCCGATGCTGTCTGGCTCTGACATCTTCATCTGTGCTGTCGCCTGTGCTTGGAACGATACTTTTTAGCCAGATAAGTGAAGAAAGTAACTTCTTTCAAGTTTCTCCCGTTGATGGTGACTGTTGTTGCTACCGTTGGTTAGTTATCTTCATCACCTCCATCTTTTGTACGTTCATCTGAAGTCCTGTCTTCATCGCCTGCTTCTTCGGCCAGCTTATGGGTTTTCACCCGTAATTCATCTAGTTTGTGTGACATTAAACATGAATCATCCACACGTGAAATCCAGATCTTCTAGAGTCATCTTATCGATCCAACGTATTCCTGTCTTCTCAGTCCCTGTGCGCTGTCTGATGCACATCATCAGGGATAATAGGCAAGCAGTCTTGTTCTACTCATGTATTCACTTCAAAGGCTTGGTTGAGTTTTCCGTTTTGGATCACCTGACTGACAAGTGCCCCTTCATATAGCTGTTGAATGAGGTTGATAAAGACCTGGTCACTGAACACCATACTTTTGGAGTATTTTTCAAATTACTTCTCAGTCAATACTCTCTGTTGTAGACCTTTTAGAGGTCGATGAAGTCGAGGTAGATATTTGACTACCATTCTAGGCTTTGTTCGATAATGATGTGTAGAGTTGTAGTTTGATATACTTATGATTCGTTTTTCCTGAATCCAGCTTGTTCCTGGCTGGTGGAGTTCTGCATCCAGTGCGTCCTTTATTCTCCATAGGATGGCGTGACTTTGAATTTGAAGTGATCAGCCCACTGTTTTACTTGTTTCTCCTTCTTGTTAAGTAGGTTCCATTGAACATCTTTCATTGGTTTCATCATTCGGTTTGTTCTCTTCCCGGATAGAGGCTTAGTTATCCAGCTTAATGTTCTCAGGTCTCTTTTACCTGTGGCCTGCCTGTTCTGCTTCAGTTTACAGCCAGCGTCTTTGTCTTTTTTCCTTCCTAGCACTCTTCTTCACTTCTTTATTCAGTGAGATGTACATTGAACTTAGCTTCTCCTTCTGTTGTCCATCTTTGAATTGAGTAGTCATCTTCTCTTTCACCATCCTCCTCTCCTCTCTTCTATTAGCTTTCAGATAGGAGTCTGTTGAGAGCCATTCCTTATTTTGTCTCTTCCTTCTCTCTAGAACAGTTATACATGTTTCCTTGAACATAACCTTCAAAGAGTCCCAATGTTCATTCACACAGATATCCCCTGCGATGCCAAGTATTGTCTCTGACTGTGCTCTGATGACCACAGTGAAGGTATCCCTTGCAGTTTTGTCCAAATCATTGAAAGCGCAGAAGTCCGCAAAGAGTTCTCTCTTGAAATTCATTTCTTCGAGCAAGAGCCTCTAGATCCAAGACGAGTTTTCTTCCTTTATTATCTGCTCCCAATCTGGCTGGCATTCATATCGCCCATAAGGATTTTGATGTCACCATTTGAGTGTTATCCATTATTGTTTATAGTGGTCTGTAAACATCTTCCTTCATTTTTTGTTTCGAGTTGTTTGTAGCGCTGTGCTTAACACTACATGATAATTGTAACCTTCTTTCCTTCCTTCTGAGTTGAATCTTACTGTCATAATGCTGAGGAATGAAAATTGGTTCCCACTTCACTAGGGCTTTAGCTGATATTGGTGACGTCATGGTAGCCATTCAGTGCTCGTGGTTGTCGCCTGGGTGACCAGAGTAAATTACTGACTCACCAACTGACAATTTGGTTAGTCCACGTCTATTCCATTTGCTCTCACAGATCCTGAGCACTTCTATACCATATCTTCTGATTTCTCTGGCTACATGGGAAGCCTTTCCAGCTTCGTACATTGTACGAACATTCCACATCCCCATTCTTAATTTTGCTGTCACTGGAAGAAGACACATCGGCTGGTTATCTTCCCGCCAGAGTCATTTTGCCTCTCCTTTTGCAAAGAATAAGATTGTTATTTGAATTTTCTGTATTTTGTTTTTTGTGCGGTGAAGCTTCTTTAACAGTCCGATTGATTTTCGGAGTAGGGTCGCTAGCCCCAGGCCCAACTTTCCCTCTTCTCTAGGGCTTGGAACAGGTCAGAAAACTAGCGAACGAATAAACTAGGGGAGTTTTGAAGTCTCATTAGTGGTGGCATTGTTTTTACAGGATGGGGTCACTGGCCTCGCAACCAGCCTACCCTTTCTACCGAGCTAACTACCAGCCAGGGAAGGTTAAGAAGTACGTTGTCAGGAGATCGAACCCAGGCCGTATGCGTGATTGCCTAGCATCTTACCGTAGAACCACCGATGCACATTGAAACTGTTGGGCTATTGTCACTTCGTTCGTTATCAAATCATTTTCCTCTCATGAATTTGTATAATTCTTTGATAAGTGAACAGCTTTGAAGTACTGTATGGTTTGCAGCAATCTTTCTAGGTCTTTTGGATTGGATTTTAGACCCTACTGTCAACTTTTTCCACCTGACTTTTTATATTTGCTTCTTCACAGACTACTCCCACTGATGTATTTTCCTGAAGCTGTCCAAATGAGTCAGACATCGAAGCTGTTATTGTTTCGACAGGAATTTTATAAGCGAAGTGATGTAAACTGTATTCCCTCATCGATGAAATGGCCCAAAAAGATAAAATACTGCTCTCCCTCTTTGAAATAATCATAAATCTCCAATATGAACGGTATTTCCGTCACGGCTGCAATTCAAAGATTTGTTAATTATCACTAGAAAATGCCTTTTTTTGGAAGGGACTAGCGACTGCAGTATGTTCTCACTGGTAACTGAACAAGTTTTTGCAAATCTGAACCAGCCTTCAGCCATCGTTTCTGTTTGTCAACAGAATTCTAGAGAAAAAGATAGCCCTTTTGTTCAATAGAGTTGATCTAGTGCTCGACTCCAGACAGACAGACATTTAGTAAATGCCGACCACTGAGGGGGAGTTCCATCTTTGTTAGAAGTGACTAACTACAAAGAATAAAGCTGAGATAGTGTTAGGCGTCATATGGTCAAAATAACTAACTTCTCTAAAACCTTCATATAATAAGAATCTGGAACAGACAGTGTTCATTAAAATTTTTTTTTTCACTTCCTGTTTGATAGAAACAGCAACAGTGAACTTATCCTCCAGTTACTCAGAATGCATCAAAAATGCAACAAAATTATGAGATACTCTTACACTATTTTGAAACTGTGAAGAAGCAGAATACTATCTCCTTCGTTAGACCGGAATTCATTTTCTTTTTGACGCAAAACTTGAAAGGAAAAGCTTGTTATCAATGAACAGAGAAAGACTTTAAGACAAATTCGGTATGAATATCAGAGCAAACCTAACAGCACTAGTCGTACTCTTTATCAATCGAAAGTGAACAGGTATCGATCAGTGGTCGCAAATTCATACGTACATGGCAGAACAGCCACATCGGGAGGACAGACGGATGCTTATCTATTCATTTTTCTTAACATATCCTAGAAGGTCTAAGTTTCAAAGGTTCTCTGTCCATTACCAGCAAAATCAGCCAACATATAGTCGAATCAGGACAGAAAGTAGATACTCCAGCTGCATTCACGGTTATCAACAAGCAAAAAGAAATCAACTTTTCTCCAATATGTTGTATCTATCGCTATCAGGCAACTGGAACTCAACCTGCGTATACAGTAAGAAATAGTGACTAATTCCAGTTTACTGTGGTAACAATTATTCAGCCTGTAGCAAAATTCTTCTTTTCTACTACAGTTTTCATTATTATTATTGTTATTGTTATTACTTTCTGATGCACCAATCTTAATTAGCTTAAATGATTTCAAACCACTTCTAAATGTTTTCTTGTATATCACTACTCAATATTTCTTCCTGTGTGTGACTTGTTAATTAGTGTTTTGTTCTTAAGCCAGTCCCTATAACTTCTTCAGTCTTCTCCTGAAGCTATGATAAATAACCACTCTCTTTTGTATTATTTTAACTAAGTATGCTACCATACTTCACTCATTCTTCTCCTTAGACTGAAATTATTACGCTTAACTTCTGCTGATTTGAAGAAAAAAGGAGAGTTCTCATTTCATTGATACTGTGTATATTTAGACTATCTACAGATGGGGAGAAATCTAGAAATGAAATATGCACATTTTATACTGCAAATCTTATTCTTCTTGTCTTGGTGAAAACGATCTATGGAACAAGTTGTATGAATTAAAAAGAAAAACAGTTTACTGAGGCGACTGTTGTTATGATCAAAGGATGTAGGTTACAGTTATTATTGGCCAACCCGTTACTTTTATAATCTTAAGTCCATAAGAAAGAGGAGAAATTTTTGTATAATATAATCAATATATATATATATATATATATATATATATATATTTACAAGCATGATCTCTGTAAGTATAGACTCAATATTGCCTTTATATCTAAAATTACAGATAAACAATAATGTTGCTTATATTTCTTTCAACCCAAAATGCAAGTAGTTTATAATTAGTTAACATTAGTGCTGATAACTGTCGGTCAGAATACACCCTACTGATAAGTTGATAGGAACCGACAATTTGATCATAAACAGACATCAACTAAAGAACAAACGGAAATCACAAATCCCCGGTTAGATGCTTAATCTCAAGTTAGAATTCTTCGGAACGAAGCATGGAAAAACTCTCTGTGTAATCCACTGACTTCGTGTTCAAATGCTAGTAAATGCTAGTAAATATGTACTGCTAAATAGTTTCATGCAAAAACCAAATGTTTATCCAGTACTACTTGGTTTCCATGGTTTCTCTGTTTCATATTGATCAGTGATGAAATCTGTCTTTAAATCAGTAATGTCTCTTGAATGTCTAGAACCTTCTGTGAGAGCTTTTAATAGATTTTTCCATGAGATACAGTTGAAATCAAGAAAGAAACGTCTCAAATTTCAGAGTTATGTTAATAATCTCTGAATATTTTCGGCAGTCTGTAATTGCTTTAAAGATCTTGAAAGGAAAGTTAGATTTTTTCAGTATTCCAGTAGATCGTAGGAAATATGAGCACTTTGTGGCAAATCATGCTTTCAAACTACTGTTACACTAAACTAAGTAGACTGTTATACCACGACACAAACCTATTCATTTAGTGAATCCAAACTATTCTTAATATCAGAAAAGCTTCCATGGAAATGATGACTGAGTTAATTTCTACTGAAAATAATTGATCACTGGCTGAGCATAGGTCATTAGGCTCTCTTGAAGTTTCATTAGCACTGATATTGTTCTTTTATAAGGTGAGGTAGCTACCCTCACTCTATATCTCCCCTCCTTTCGGGACTGACTAGTGGTTAGTAAACTGAGTAAGGTTTAGGCATAGGTTGGCGGGGAATCGCATCATGACCTCGTAAGTGACAGGGAAGCATTCTACCATTGGACCATCGATGTAAAACTCAAGATATTACAATTCTCTTATGAAACAACACTAATTCCCTTGTCTGTGCATCGGTAGCACAGCAGGAGAATGCTCACCAACCGTGCATGTGGTTTGGGGTTCGATTCCCGGCCACCGACACACTCCTTTACCTCGATAACCCAGTAATAAGACTGGTAAAGAGAGAAGGTTGGACGTGAGGCTAGCAACCCCATCCCGTAAAAATGAATAAACACCACCACTACTGGAACTTTAAGCCTCTAGGTTGAAGTCCTGTGTTCCACTGCGAGCGTAAAGGAATAAAAATATTCCCCTTATCTAACGACTATTCAGATTCTGTTTAAAGAGAATAAAGTTATTTGGTTCCTGACTTTAAAACTGATAATTTTATAAAGTCCAGGTTGTCTTTATTCACGTATACAATAAAAATACAAAGATATGCGTAAGTATATACATTTATATAAATGATATGATAAAAATTATGAAGAATTTAAAATAAATAACATGAATAAATGCATAATCTCCCTGATTGAGTGTAAAAGATAATCAATAAATTGTAAAAAAAAAGACAAAAACAAAAAAGAACAACCAAAAATAAAGGAAAAGACAACTTAATAATTATGAAATTAATAATTTAATATACATGCGCTTCTTGTCTAGTTGGATAGATAGACAGATAGATAGAAAGAGGCATAAGAAAGACAGCTGTTGGTCAGCTAACTAGTTAGTTAGTGAGTTAGTTGAACAGACTTTCATTGAAAACTCTCCATAATATCGATTAACAAATAATTTTAGAAAACAAAACAAAACAAAACGAATTGTAAATTTGATATCATCGTAATAATGTTCACTGGAAAAGGTATTCATTGTAAAAGGTTTATTGATCTATGATCAGCATTTGTCCAATGTATATATGTATAAAACTGGATAGTTTGAATATCTCATCTTGAATTGTACTCAATAAAAATATAATATTTTAAGCATAAAAAAAGGTAGCCTTAAACAGATTCTTTATATTCTCCTGTATACTTTTTCTTTAAATGACGCTTTAAATTATCATCATCGTCTTCATCATCACGTGAATAACCATCTTCATCTGTATCGGGTGTATCAATCGGTGCATCAGACGACAAGACAAGATGAGATGGTGGTGCAGTGGCTGATGACTCAATTGGTAGTGGTAGTGGCGGTGGATATTTCCTCTCTTTACAATCTCCTTTATCTTTAAAGCCAATAATACCACGTTTCAAGTGTAAATGTGGTATAAGTCTACGATTACGTTTACGTGTTAAATCACGATAAAAATATTTTTCACAAAATGTATGCCACAATTGACATATAATCTCTGAACATATTAATTCACCAGCATTAATAGCAATCATACGTAGCAGAAAAACACCATCATTACGTAAAAAACATTGTGTAAATTTGTCAATCATATATTTATCTTTTTTAGTGACTTGTTCACCAAGTTTTAAATATTTTTTAATAAAATGTGTCCGTGATTTTTCATAACTCATACGTGTAAACCATGTTGGTATACTGATAGCTGTAATTGTTGCCGCTAATACAATCCAAAACCATAGAAACATATAAATACGTTCATTTAACATATTCACTGGTAATACACATTGAGCTGTAGCATAATTATTTGATCCAATATGCTTCAGTGGGACTAGACAAAAACCAACACGTGGAAATATCATAGTCACTTCCCAGTCTAAACCGGCTAAAATATTTTTTGATATAGCAATACCGAATAGTGTATAATTGTCTGTTTTTAAACCAAGAAATGATTGCATCATAAATATTTGTCCGATAGCATTTAATAAATAAAGAAATTTTATAAATAAATATGTACCAAATAATCGTGTTCCTAAACGTTTACTAACTAGAAATAAATATCCCCATTTACACATACGACGTCGAACACTAGGCCATAATCCACTACGGTATTCACGTTGCTGTAGGTAAAGAAGAAGAGAAAAGAAGAAAGAGGAAGGAAATTTACATACGACTATACATGCAAAAATTTCATATGATAAATATTATTGGGAGCGGATTTCTAGTGAAATACAAATTAACATCATCATTCAGATGACAGGTTTTCAAAGTGTTGGAAATTATGCAATGTTTTCCTGGCAAACACATTATAAAGTATCTATTTGAACACATAAGGTAACATCTATTGAATTGTATCATAGATAAAGGTGAATAAAATGGAGATAAACACTTGATTTAAATGATTTTATGAAGGTAAAAGTCATTCAGACTTAGAGTATTGAAACATCCTCTTCATTAGTACATATGGTAACATCTTTGGACAAATATAACGATAGAAAATGTAAGGTTTATGAATTGCCCATTATACACTGCATTTTATCATAATAAGTAATGTTTCTGTCGGCGTTAGTCTTGTTCCGTTTATTAGTAACTATAAAACTATGAATTTAATAATTATGATTTCTCAAAAGAATGGATAGTGAACAAAGAGTGCTCTTTTCGATAACCCCTTCTTCATCAGGCTCTACAGTTATATACACATTATAGTGAATGAATGAATTAGTGTTATGAACAACATTAATGTTATTTAAATAACATCGAATCATTAATACTGATAGATTGCAGCTAAATAGCATCAGCATAAAATAAGTTGAATGTCAGAAAAATTAGGAAAGATATTATTATAAATTCATGTGTTTATAGTCTTTACTGAAGGTCAAGGCAGTAGTAGGGGCTGGACTTGCTTCTTTTGAACACAGAACACTGGTTGTTTGAAGCGAATTGCAACAGCCTCTGCTGTTTGGAGCATGCGGTGCTTCTATGATTTTGGCAATTTATTAGGCACTCGGTAGATTATAGAAAAGGATTCTTCCACGTTGGCTTTGTGGCCGGCCGGTTTGCACCAGATGGTCCAATATCGAACTGTTAATGGTTTTAACTACACCTTTACTTAACCATAGTGGGAGATGTTCTGGAGCACAAAATCACAATGATTTGCTTATTTTAATGAACAATTCCTTACACTTAAGAGTATTCAGTATTCCCTTATCATGAACTAAAAGTCACTCTGAAGGAAGAATATTCTAACGAGTGAATTCTCTTCAGGTTTTTCCAGATATAAAATATAATTGTGATCATGACACTAACAGCCAGTAATGCTGTGGATACATTTTTATGTGAAAAAAAACAGACTAGTGATATGGTGATATAATAAATAGTACTTGTGTGGAAAATGTGTTGGGTTGAATTTATTATTTACTTTATTCCTTTACTTTCCCAGTGGAACGTAGGGCTTCAAGCAAGTGCTCTGAGATCTCACTAGCAGAGGTGTTTTTACGGGGTTGGGTTACTAGCCTCACACCCAACCTTCCCTCTTTCTCAGGTTTACAACCGGCTAGGGGAGGTAAACGAGTGCACCGACCGGGAATCGAACTCTGGACCACGCATATTGTCGGCCAGCATTATACCGCTGAACCACCGATGTTGGGTTAAATGCAATTACAAAATATTGTAAAATGCGAGACGATGGTAGATTCGTATAACTGCGGAAGCAAACTTGACAAGTAAGATTAAATTAGTTAGTGGTGTTTGAATAGTGGCTATTACTGTAAGAACCAGGGGAGAATCTATTGAAAAACAACATTTTTTCATTAGTACCGACTTTTGATTTCTTGACCTGTTAAAATTAACCAGTCTACCTGAAGTATTACACTGTCGCACATTTGAAAATATACTCATTGTTTAGATAGCAGGTTTCAAATTAAAATTGGAACAATGTTTAGTCAATTAATAAATTATTGAGTGAATGTATTATTAAATAATAGCTTGTTACAATGGGCTTAGTAGGTCGATACTTCACTACCTCATTTTACTTTGATTTGTCGTATTATTGTATCAATTAAGTACGCTTATGTTGTTGGTGTTATTTATTGCTTTTTCTGTAACTCTGTAATAATTAGAACGTAACTAAATTCCTAAAAATACCAAATCATGGATGCAGAATGATAGGAAGGAGCTGAAGCTAACTTAAATAGGCCAAAACATCTGTATCAGACTTAAACTAGTTTGAATGAATTAAACCATTGGGTTAAGGCAGAATATTTTCAATTTTCAAACTAGAAGCTTGACCTTGTGCAGCCAATATAATTGGTTATTTGTTAGCACTACGTCCTTGAGATACATAACATTTGTTTATTGTGTAGATTTATATGATAAAATCGAATTATTCTCACCAACCAGTTCACCTTGTATCTCTCTTCTTGTGAATTCTGGTAGCCAGAGGTAATCAGTGATCGGTATGAGAATCAAACCCATAAATCTGCAGTGTTGTTCCATCACCACCGATGTAGCACAAAGACTGTCATCAGAGTTGGTATCGTTAGTCTCTAACTCAAAGAGTATAATCCCTTTAGACAACTCATACAGCTATCTACTCACTACAAAAATGAGAATAGCTAACAGATGAAACTTTCTATTAAAGGGGACTGAAAGTAGTAGTTTTCGAAGTGAAGACAAATGAATTACTCCCGTTGAAAAACCAGTTAACAAAAATGAATCTCTAAGTTCAGAAATGTTTACTTGGCAAGAGTAAAACAGTGTTACAAGTAATTTAAGCAAACAATATCAAATATCTGAAATGAACAAATGAGTTGTACAATCGAACCAGTTAGAATCAGACAGGCAGACGAAATGAAACACTGTGTGAATACACATAAAAGATTTATCATCTAAATTTTTGAAAAAAGGAACCAATTTTTGTGAAATTAGTCTCACTGGTTAGCTACTTATGATGAGCTTTGACTTAACGCAGGTATAAGTAAAATCTGAGACATCGACTTTTATTTTTCAATAACTCTTCTTCACACCTGACAGACAATAGCATATTTCCAACGAAATACATTGTTCTCAAATGAAAATTTGTGGGGATTTGATTGGTTTCACGTCCGATCATGAAATGACTTCATTTAGAGCATCAATAAAAATCAGGGAGTACTGAACAGTTATTTCGTCCTATTTTTGAACTCTTTAGTGGTACGCAGCCATTACCCAACTCATCAGGCATCGAAAGCAGGACCTTCTGATAATGAGGCGAGCTCGTTGACTGTTTGGATGGTAACTACTAGTACATGAATCCTAACTTCCTTCAGTTAGCAGTTTTTATTAGCAGCTGGGCTAATCAAATCCTTATAAACTAACCATTGAAAAGAAATCTAATGGTCATCAGTGACTGACGACAGGACGAAGTTGCCTGGAATTCTAGTGTGAAGTCGTAACCACTGGGGTCCACCGGTAATGGTTTGATGACACTGACTCGCTGATGGCACTGGCAATCTCAATCAATCAATGTCACAGGGTGAAGGGAGAGATTGATAACAGAAGCTTTGTTTATCGAATCAACTGCAAATACATGTAATAGAAATGATTCATCACCTGTCCCTGATATCTGGAGAATTCTACTACCCCTACGACATATAGGAGAAGACAAAGAAAACTATAAAACTTAAGTTTCGAAGTCGTATGGTTATAATTGATATGATTATGAACAGTAAATTTTTCTCGAAGCGTCATCCAGTAAATAATACTGTTTCACTGTGTGATATATCTAATAAACAAACTAATATGGAATTATTTACTACCACAGTGCCCAAGTTTTACACATATAGAAATAAGCTAGTTCTTAGTTATTCCGTTTGGAACAAGTATTTACACCAGAGCTACAAGTGACCCAGTATGTTAGACCTCTAATAGTAAGTAATTAGACTTGATAATTTGGAATACTTCAACTATTGTTATTGTTATTATTGTTAATGAATACGCACCCCTTAAGAACACCTATAAGCGAGAGCAGTGTAGTATACTTAATGACGTCAGACCTAACCACTATACAGTATTTGGAGACAGGAGTGGCAGTGTGGTTTACTGGAGCTAGTCTCTCCTCTTTTACTGCTGGTTCAAAAGGCATAATAAACAGGAATGCCATAGGGAATACTGTCATTCGCTGCAATGAATCACTTATTCCACTCTTGTGCACCACTAGACAAATGAACTTAGAAAGGTAATTTTGACAAACTGCTCATAAATGAGCTCAGCCTTCCAACTGTACTAAAATGCAAATAAATAAATGATAATAAGTTTTTAATTTGCCACATGGAATCACCATGGTTGCATCTTTCGGAAAACAGTAAAATACAGGATAACTGCTGATGACTCGTGGGTTGTAATTCCTAGCCCTTCAAGTTTACTGCCTAATTTAATTCCAGAAAAAAGTGTCACCTGAGGTAATGATCAGGTATAGTTAAATCGCAGCTGTCGTATATTTTAACGCTTCATGTAGGCTATTTTTGATATAAAAAATCCCTGTACAAAACCGATCCACGCGTGGACTATTATTAATAACCAACCAAAATGCAGCTTTCACATGCCAACGTCAAGTGAGACATTTAGCATTGTGTTTATTGTTAAGTGATACAATATGGTTAGTGGTGTAGAGATTAAGTATAGAGTGTTAGATAGGAAGGGAAAGTCAAACAATGAAATTGTCAAGCTACGTCGACTGAGGTGGCTAAAATACCTGTTACGCATGCGGGACTACTGACTCCCTCGTCGAGCAATCTTAGCTGACAGAAGGTTTAGGTAGTAGTCAAATTAAAACCTGGCATCAGTCCATGGAGTCTATGACCTTTGATTTGAAGCAGCCACCCAGAAGGGTGTGGACCGTCTGGTTGGCGTCCGCGAGATGCTAAGAGTGAATGGCTTGAAACTGTTAGTGATGCAGTTGAAAATCCATCTTAGTGACACAAATACATTCACTCTTTGTAGTCTACAAGATCCATTAAGTTCCCATGTCTCTTCATGTACTCATTCCTTCTCCCGTACATTTCCACTCTTTTGAATTTTTTCTCTATCTTTTTGTGCTGAATGGAGTGTGGGACCTCCAATTGCTGAACTTCTGTGCAAAATTCTACGTTGAAACTTAGTCAATCAGTCAGCTAATTCATTGCAGTTTAACCAGTTATTAATGATCCGAATAAATCTAGCAGAAATGACTGTTTCGCAAAAAAATTGAAATATGACCAGAGAATTACAAAGTTTGAATAGTAGCGAATAGCATACATACTTGAGAAATTAAAGCAGTTTTAAATGCAAGTACTTACTACACGAAGTTGTTTTAGGCGGAACTCACTGTTTAACCAACGGAACCTCAGATACACTTCAGTTTTTTCCAAGATATGGATACCGTTTTGACGGAGTATCAAAGGGGGAATGAGTGTGATCATAAGAATTCTACATAACAGACCTAATCCATTTTTATTTTATTTACATCACTAGACGCTTTTCCATTTCTGTACGTAAGTGAGCATTTTGTATCAATAAGTCCAGTACATCGACTTTCAGTTATACTGGAACGTTATTTGTCACACGCCAGTAACCATTTGGAGCTCTTGCTTAACTTTCTACATTTTAGAAACTAAGAGTGCAAACTACTTTGGAGTCAACCTATACGGTTCTGTTTCTATTATAGACCTATTTTTAGATGTTGCGTGCTGACAGTGCTCTCCAAAGTATGTCTTAATAAACATACAGTTCATACTATTTTTCCATATTATATAAGTTTATTTGAAATCACGCATATTGATAATGTGTGTTATATCAAATAAGCTTGCATCTTATTCCTTTGAGTCCCGAGTGAAAAGCACCGTGTCAAACTTGAGATGTGAAGTCTCAGTAGAGGCGGTGTTGTTTTTGCGGGGTTGGGTTGCTAGCCTCATTTCCAGGTTTCCCTCCTTACCTGACTTACTACCAGCCAAATGAGACTTCGGAGTGTATCGGCTGGAGAATGGACTCGAAACACGTGAATGGTTGGTGACAGTTCTACCACTGAACCACTGCATGTAAAATTGCCCAACATGAAGTTAATGCTTTGGTGGTCCAGTGATAGAATACTCGCCAACCACAAACAAGGTAAACGGTTCGATCCCCGGCTGACACACTCCTAAAGCTCAATCAACTGATAGCAAGTCAGGTAAAGAAGGAGGCTTGAGTTTGAGACTATCAACCCAACCATGTTAAAGCAACACCACTGCTACTGAAACTTCAAAGCTTGAATCCCTGTGTTCTACTCGGAAAGCTAAGGAATAAAAAAGATGAAATTATAGTCTATCACAGTGCCCAAATCCTACTCCGGATTGTGATCACTACTCACATGCAATCCAAATGTTGAAGAAACACACCTTCACATTTTTAGAATATTTAAGGAAACGAATGAAACATTTTTAATCCGTTAAACGTGTCTACAACAACCACACTATTGTAAATTTTGAGTGAATATGATCCAAAACGAAACGCCTGAATGCCTATAAGGTGGCTTAAAATTAAAACTGAACTATCTCCATTGTAGAGAATCGAAAGGAGACTATATTATCAGGGTCAAGTACTCTCATAATTTGTTAACATGAATAAATCTCTGTTTTTATTACACACGTAAGAAAGAATACAACGAAATGATCCGCATTCATTCACTCACTATACGACACAACAGATACCAAACATGCAGATGATCTCAATTCTTCAATGCTAACACTTCTTTTGTTTTCTCATTCTCTTTGAATGACGCATGCAGATCGTCTATGAAGTGCACGTACATGCAGATGAAATGAAGTCATACAGAAAGAAAAGAAACATCAAAAGTATTTTTCAATCATAATCTTTTTTTTTACTCATGTACACAAATAACTGTTTCTCTCTCTCTCTCTCAATAATGACTAGATTAATACTACTGATTACAGTAATAAGTAACATAAAATGCAAACATTATCAAAAATCTCTTTCGCAATAAAGAAAAGTTGACAATCGCTGCCTTTTCTTTAAAAAAAAAGGGAAAGACAACTGAACAGTAGAAAAATAGTCAGAAAAGTGAATACACTCTGATATATCTTTGGTTTACATGCATCAAAAGTCACCGATAGTTCATTTTGAAAAAAACAACCACCTAACAATAATAATAATGGTAATAATAAACCTAATGCAAAACATCGGGGTATACACCGACTAAACACGAGAACGTTTTTGAGGTGAATTCATCATTTCAATACTTTCTTGTAGATTCTCTCGTGCATTACTACCATATACTGAAGATCGCGTTTTTAGCGCATTCATTGGATAACTATTTCCAGTTGGTACAACTGACGGTGGATCATTTGATCGTCTTCTTGTCCATTCAGCTTCTGAAATATTCAATGGAATATTACTTCTAAGCATATTATTATTATTATGATTAGTTCGTTGACTAGGCTGTTGAGAAGTTTCCAGTTGTGGTCGAACAACATCAACATCAACAACATTAGCACGATAATTCAACCACATTTGATTGATAATTTCTGAGGTGATCAATTCACCAGTATTTGATACTAACATACGTAACAGGAATACTCCATCATGTCGTAAAAATTTTCGTGCAAATTTTTCAGCATACTGGATATCATTCGGCGTTAAATTATTTGACAGTTTAATATATTTTATAATAAATTGACTTCCATGATTTTGACAGGCAAACTGTATACACCAACGCAATAGACTACCAGCATTCAATAGACACACTAGTAAAATCCACCACCAAAGAAATATGTAGATTTTTTCATTCAACATATTTGTTGGTAGAACACACTGAGCTGTAGCTATATTTACTTGTATTCCAAAATTTTTTACCGGTGCATAACAATAGGCGACTCGTGGAAAGACTAATGTCGACTGCCAATCAAGTCCATGAAGTATGTTATAGAGAATTACTATACCAAAGAAACTGTTATTCGCATCTGTAAATCCAAGAAAGTTTTGCATTAAGACTAGTTGAATAATTGAATTGCCTAGATAACACAGTTTGATAAGTAAATACATTAAGGATAGATAAATTCCAGTATAACGAATACACTTGAGTGTATTAACGACATTGTAATAATGAATTTTACCACCAGAGTTACCGTCGATATCATCGTCGATACCATCACCGGTGAATTGTATAACATCGCTGTGATAATTATTACTGTCGTCTCCTCTATCTCTATGACTGGCAGGTTTCTGTCCATTGGCTGTTGGCACGTTATTTACAATATGTTTATGATGTGAATAATACGACGATTTAGAAATAAGTCGTTTCTTCTGTTGCTACATTCATTCTCGCCCAGTGAAAAAAGAATGAATGACAGGAGAAAACAGTTTCCCACAACATAAAACGGAGCGCCAATGAATACCAGCATCCAGGATGCAAGGAATGAATAAACATCATTCAGAAGTACGGGGGGAGGGTATTTCATGCAAAAGGAAAGGTATATTCATGTATGTATGTACATGTTAGTTAGATCAGAGCATGCATAGAAGATGAGTAAGTGTTTGTGTGTATTTGTGTTTGTATGCATGTGTATACGTGTGTAATTATTTATTTATTTATTTACAGGACGGATAGGAAGATAGAACACGAGCATAGGCATAAAAAGAGAGAGAGAAACTAACAACGTGAAAAACAGCCGATATTTTATACACAACATAAAAACTGATTACATACATAATGCGAATTAATAAAAATACAATCATCGTTACACAAATATAAACCATAGAACATATACACAATCTATTCACGGAACATGCAAAATGTACACGTAAAATCAACAATACAACACATAAATATGTTGGCTAACAGACCCATCTAAAAAAGCATGCATATTGCCTAGTAGACACAATAAAAATGCAGTGGAGGGAGGGACTTTTAAAAAAATGAATATAAACAACTAGGGAGAACAATACTGTCATCTAAAGAATTAATCAAATCCTTCCTTTTTAGTGGTTCCTTGGAGAAATTGGACAGTTTTAATAAAAACTGGATAATGAACGAATATCTCAGGACTGGAAAACTAGAAATACCTGAATACTAGACAGATGATTTTGCCTTGTTTGAGAATTCAGAACTAAAATACAATGACTATTCAGTGATTTCTTGTTTATAAAGACATCATAATTCATATGAAATCGAAGCAGGAGGGGATTGAGTGAAACTATCTTCAAATCAAAACGACGACTTACTAAAATTATTCTCACTACTCAATATTATTTTGATATATATATATATTGAGAAATATGAGATATTGGTTAATAATGCTTTGAAACTAAAGCACAATTTCCTAGGCATTTAAACCTGTGTTAAAAAGTACCTGGAAACTAGAGAAAGTTTTATATCACCATCTTATATTGGATCATTTCAGGGTGTAAAAATGCATGACCTAGGGTATCTTAATTAACTAGTACAAGTTTTTTGTTTATGTATGTTATCAACCATGTGTGATGCCAATGCACGTTAGAAAAGTGGTTTAGTAAAATGAGGGAATGTTAATCGACAGCTGAATTTATCAATAAATTAATTGAAAACCATTTTAAGATTTCATCATGCACTGAAATCAGTTAGAGGACCAGTGGAAAACTAGCTTGGAGTACTGGAGAGCTGTTTCATCCTAGTTTGGGACTCCATGTGTACACACCCACTAGGGTTTGAACTCAGGACCTTCTGGTTACGAGGCGAACTCGTAGATCATTAAGCCACTGGGACTCGATCCAGTGACCAGACCATGGATTTCAACTCCTGCTAATTCACGATATTGTGCTACCACTAGCGTGACCAATGGGGTACAACAGGTCGGGTGTGAGGACAAATACTTTCCAGCAGTGACATTTGCAAGTGGTTGCTCCATATCATGAATAAGCAGGGGTTAGAATTCATTGAACATTGGATTGGGTCCCAGTGGCTTAATGGTCTACGAGATCGCCTTGTAACCAGAAGGTCTTGGGTTCGAACCTCAGTGGATGTGTGCTGATGAAGAGTCTCAGACTAGGATCAGACAGTTGTCCAGTACTCCCAGGTTTCCCAGTGGTCCTCTAACAGATGTCAATTCATAATGAAATCCTCAAACCAATCAAATCCCTGCAAACCAACACTTGAAAATCATATTGTTATGTGTCTAATCGTCGAAATTAACATAACAGAACTATTGCATAATGATGAATAAGAATAAAGCAGATTATTACTTTTGCATAAGGTCATTGTGATTCACACGTATGAGGATATTAAGTGAACTCGGATAAGAAAGTTTGCTTACTCCAGAACTTTGATAAGTCGTATCGGGAAAATTTTACAAAAAGCGTTAGATACAATTTAATTCCATGTGAAATCGCCTTACTTGGGTACTTAAACTAACAAAGAAATAAATGTGTACTTTAAGGTATTTTTTAATTCCTTGCCTTTCAGGTGAAACATAGACCTTCAAGGAGTTTAAAGTTTCAATAAAAGTGGATTTGTTTCTACAGGGCCCCAGCCCCACAATTAACCTTCCTTCTTTTTGCTATTTACTATTGACTGACTAACTAGGTAACCATAGAAGTTTGTCAGCTTGTAATCGATCCTAGATCATGCACGTGGTTGGCAAGCATTCTGTCAATGAGCTACCGACGCACACGCTTACATGACATACTACTCTTCAAAAAGTGTAAAGTTATCTTTCCTTTCATCAACCCAATTAATACGGCAGTATAGAGGTATACTAAATTATATATATATATATATATATATATATATATATATATATATATATATATATATATACCATTAGTTCATGCTTTTTCAATAATAATTTGGATTTTTTTAAAATATGCATGATTGCTAATTCCAATATAATAAAGTGAAAATAGATCATGTAAACTATCCCACCAATTCTTAAATAACAACTTTTAAGCTGTCTACACAATTTTTAAGGGAAATCCCACTTGTATTTAGAAATATTAGTCATATATATTCAGTTTAGTGTATCAGTAGAACCGAAGAAAATACTTTTACTGCTTACAGCTTTGTTTGTTATTTATGTATCCTTTGCCTACACAAATTTCATTCGTACTTAACCTAAAATATAAGAAATGAATTGTATGCAGAAGAGGAAAATTTCATTGTATCGGTGAACTTGTATTTTTACTATATAGACCCTTTTCTGTTGAATTCATGGTAAATTATAATGCATACCGTATATATGTAGAGAGTTTTTAGCTGTTTTCTGACTTTCTTAATTTCAGTCAGTAAGTTATTACTATTTGAAGGTTAATCATATATCGGGTGTTAATATAATGAAGAGAATAATAATAATTGAATTTAGGAAATGAATCAAACCATAGCCTGAAGGTTAAGTTAGCAGTTAAACTTCATAGGTTAGTTGGTAAAATATGCAAACAGATGGTTCAAACCAACAGCCTCTGAATTACTAATCCGGAATAGTACTAATTCATCTATGAGAAGTAACTACTAACCAGGTTACCGTTTCTCTGCAGTCACCACCCATGATATCAACAGCAGTCTACTAACTGAATAGGGCTATTCCAGATAGTTTCGACATCAATTAATTATCTTCTCTTCTCCTTCTTATTCAGTATGATTAGGATTGATGTGAGAAGATTTGATTGGGCAGTTGGACTGATGATAAATGGATGGTTACATGGCTACTGCTTTTAAAAGTCACGGTAAAATGATGACCTGGTTAGCAATGGGGTTTGTAGATCAGCTGATAGAGTGATGGACTACTAATTGGGAGGCTGCTGGTTCGAACCATACCACCCACGACCCAAATTTTCATTTCATCTTCTTCTTCTGTCGTCAACCATTGTACCAATAAGAGTCTACCAAATCATGACTATCTCAATCTCATCATATGCCCATAGTGACCTCAGTTATCACTTCCCGAACATTAAAGGTAGACGAGCCTTTCAACTGTTACAGTTACAGTAAAACTCAAATATGTACAAGTCAAATGAGTTAATCCATTTCTTTAAAAAAGTAATCTTCACCTCTTATGATACAATTCGTAATGAAAATATTTTTCTAAAGCAGTGAAAGACGGATGTAATCAACTCTGTGTTATTCACTCAATTCACATTACCAGTTTACCTGATACATATGCAATATTAATACACTACTGTAATTAATTTGAGTAGTCTATATAAAAGTGCAAAAAATCACATTATCGGTATAGGAACTATGTTGAGCCCTAAAGCATCAAACAGCCAGTACATGGTAAAAGAACAAATATTCACAGTTGGATACTGAATAAGTAAGACAGGATCCCAAAGGATTTTCAACGAATTATAAGGGTACTCATTAAGCAAATCAGATGAAGGTAATTCAAAGCAGGAATAAATGAGTAACACATGGCATACACCGTGGAAATTAATAACCTTTCTACGCATGTAGATAGATCAACAAACAACCATATACGAAAAAGCATCATACCACGTTGACACATTCGAGGGCATTGCACAAACAACTTGTAAGCAGAAAGTGAATGATACTGTAATGGACAAAAATGATTATGATAGGCTTAGGAATAATGACACGAAGATTAGCGTTAATATTTAAAAAATTTCAGAGATGATGGATGACAAATAAATACATCTGCACCATTCTGATTGGTTGTGGTACACATAATCAGCAACCTTTAATTACTAATTCTTAATATCATGAAGAACTCAGCTAGGTGTCTCACATTTTTCTAAAGTTAAACGTTTCAGAGACTCATGCTTAATTTTATCCTGAGTAGACTTAACTCTACTTCAGATAAGACTCAAGGATAATTTCTAAACATTTCATACTTCCAATGTTTAGAATAAAGTTGTTAATCATGCATTTTTATTTTGTTACGTCATCTGCTATGGTTTCAACCGCAGCATTAAACTGCTGGACTGACTATTATTTAGTTAGACGACTCCCAAAGCAATGTAATTGCTTCACTATGTTAGAATAAAGTGTTCACTAAACTCCGAATATCTTGCAAGTAGATATCCAAAGGCCAGTCAGTCTAACAAAGTCCCTCCCATACGAGCACAAATAATCATTTATTTTGAAACGTCAGTCCTACGATAAATCTTCAACGAAAAATTGATTACCTTTAAAAATGGAACTTAGCGTCACTTATGTAAAGTGACAGAACTAAAGAAGACCTGATTTGTGCCGGCTGACAACCTCAATTAGAAAATAACTGTGGGTCATGTTTAAGACAGAAACACTGAAGATAGAAAAAGATGACTAGCAAACAGTGAAACGTCAGTAAAAGCAGTATGACAGAGGCAGTTATGAGGACTGAGACAATTTTGACACATGATAATATATCAAGAAATGACGATTTAAATGCAATTTCAAACAGTGAAAAAAATGTTTATTCATCTGTAATGAACAAGCTACATAAAATGTGGACATTTTGACTACACCAATATAGTTACAGTTTTCAAATTGTTTATCCCTCACCCAGTTATAGTGTTTATTTTTCTGAAATCTGACAACTCTGAAGAAATTCAAACTTTAGTAGTGAGGAAAGCTAAATCCTAGAAGAAATAAATATTTGAGATTTCATCAACTAATTTCACTTTTTGTAGACAGTAAAAGCTTGAAAATTTAAACCACAAATAGTAAGCAGCAGGCTTTATATAATTGAGTCTGTAATTTTTCCATCGCCTGGTAGATACTCAGTATGATGTCTCTATACGTCAGATAACCGCAGGTATTCCTGTTATATATTACTTTGAATTGTGTGTGTTTTCTGGATGTCGTCAGAGGCATCAGGCGAAATGACTGAAAACCATGGAAGCAAAACAGATGATCCTAATTGCAATGACACATTTCTACATCGAGTTTGGCCTTGTGTCTTTTGTCTCACAACGCTGTATGACAATCGATCGTCCCATCATCCTTTAATTTGCTTTTGTTCTATCTTCTGTCTGTTGTGCAAATATAAAATATGACTTCTCTGGACCACTCACTATACAGTAATGCCAGACCCTAGTTTTTATCATGTCTGCTAGTAAGCAAGACGTGTAAGCTTAATAAAATTGATAACAACACGTGTAGTCGAAACTCTTCATGTTCGCCTTCTCCTTTAAACTTTGAATTGCTTGTACGTACATTTCAGAGATACTTGCTTCAGATTCTGATGACATTCATGAAAACAAAATGTCAATGGAAAGTAGCAAACGGTTACCATCTACAATGAGCACCGATGATTTAAACCTTGGAATGAAGATGATAAGTTCACTAGATGACGTTTATTTATCAAATGATTCAGTAAGCGTAACAAAAAGATGAGGAAACTGCATTCCAAGTTTATAGTCATGTTGATGCTTGAAACTTACTGTAATTTTATTTATACTCTGATCAGTTTTATTGAATATAAACTAAAAATAAAATAGGCGTTTTGATTGATAATAATGTGTCAATAGTGATAAAAATATGAATGGTTCTTCAGTGACCTTTATATAAGTCTCTTTTTGATGGTCGCCTAACCCCTTGAAAACTGTAAGCAGCAAATAACTGGAGATCTGTTACAAATGTCAGTTATGTGCAGGATAACGAAGGCTTCGTTTTACAAGGCCCTTCTAGGCAGGAATTTTCTATTGTCTCTGTCTTCTTTCCTAATCTGATATCTACATGTAATGTCGTAGAAGTATTCTGGAACACTTAGAAGAAAATAACCACTCTATAAGTTTTCAGAGAATCTTCTAACCCTAGAAGAACTGGATCGTATTATTGTTATTATCACTATTAGAAGGAAAGGCAAGCTGCCTATAGGATAGTCTCACTCAGTGGGTTACACGTTGGAATCATTCATATAAGTAGAAGAGAGCTTTTGGAACAAGTGCTACCCAAACACACAGGGGTTTGTACTTCAGAGGAATCATAGACATAAACATTGATCAAAAATGTTGGTCTTATTTTCAGTGCGCTCATATGAGACTTGACATTCACCTCTATATATCAACACTATGTAAAGAAAATTATCGTGATGACTGTGTGATACACAAAGTATCTGAGAAGAGTTTGGTGCAAACTATCTTGTTATGGATAAGCTGTAAAATAAGAGAGAAAACACTGTTTTCTTCACCGATTATTCATCATAAGGTAAAGACTGATGTACAACTGAAGAGAACACTAATGGAGATCGACCGGCCAAGCTTATAAAGTGATGTAACCCTTTAGTGTGATGTGTTTTGCGTCCACCATTTTTCCTCCTTCCTGAAAACACTCCAGTTCTTCAGAAGTGAACACAATGATTTTATTTTTGCTAAGGTGTTTGTTAAATATTAGGTCACCGGAGGAAACGAACCTCACCATTCTGTCTCCAGATACATATCTTATTTTCAAAGTACGCTACACGCGTAACTGCCTTCTTTCATGAAGATAAACAATGAGAACATGAAATCGTACTTACAGACGAATTATTCAAATGCTTCAAAACAGTACAACGAATTGTCATAAGGAGGGGAATTAAAACCGTAGACCATGGGTCTGAATTCCATTGTGTCGAACTTTTAAAGCGAAAGCTTTATAACTAGTCAGTCTTCACATTGTTGCAGAATCCTGACAAGTTATGTCATTTTGAAGATAGTCTAAACATCAAAAATAACGAATTGACAAGAGGTCAAAGGACACTAGGATCAAAGATTGCGTGACTATGATGACATTTTTAGAAGGTGCACGAACTTTCTGTTTTTGTAGACAAATTGGTATATAATAGTTAAGAACAAAAAGACTGGAAAATACGACTCTATGAAACACAAATATGTTTCCTTCACAAAAATGCCATAACAATCAGACTGATTGATAACTGATTGGAAGAACACTAATTTCACGATTGATATTGGCATAAAAAAGGATAAAGGTAAGGTAAAACAAAGCTCACCTGGAATAATAGTTGTTCTAATGTCTTTGCTAAATGCTGTACCATTTTAGTTCTTTGTTCTTCATTAGCGTGTACTGCTTGATTAGCGCTAAGCACTAAGTGTTGTACATCTGTTCCAACTCTATTGTAGCATATCATTTGCCAAATTAATCGAGGTAGATAAAACATAATACACTGTAGACCAAGTACAAATGGCACCCATTGATAATAAACTGTGCAAATAAGTAAACATCAAAAAGAAAATAGAACAAGTTAATTTCTCCTATATAAACTAATTGAGTAATGAACAAATAACAATAACGATTAACAACAAGACTAAGGAGTGTTACTAGAAAGCATAAGAAAATTCATCCTACCATACATAAAAAATATCTCTGAAATAACAGCTAGAATATTAAAACCTTTTGAAATAGATATAGCACACAAGCCAGTCAAATCACTTAATTCGATATTGTGCAAATCCAAAGATCCAAAAGAAAAGGGAGATAAAATAAGTACCATTTACAAAATAAATTGTATGAACTGTAACAGGCATTACATCGGCCAAAGTGGATGTCCCTTTCGAATTAGAATCCAAGAGCACAAATCAGCTGTGAAAAGACATGTCTGTCTGTCTATCTGTTTTCGACATAGAAATTTGCACCGATGTGCACCAGTTCAAGTTGCCACACTCTCTCCTTGGAGCACACAAAGCAAGAGAAGAAAGTAGAGGAAATGCATAATAGAGACAGTAAACAGAGGTGTGAGACAAAGGAATAGTAATAACGAAGAATAATATAGTTTTATTGGAAATCATAAGTCACAAGGAGTGGATGCATCTTCTCCAGCCATTTAGAACGATTTTGAGCCATGTCACCAATTGTTTCCGACCATTGGTTTTTACCGTCCCGAGGACCCCAACCAGTCAGGAAGTCTACACCTTCCTACTTGGCTTAAACTAACTGTTGTGGATTTCATTGACTGATGCCTTCATGTTTTGGTTTGACCGCCGCTATCTCTTTTCCAGCCTGACTCTATATCAGCTAACATTGCCCGTCGAGGAAGGTGATGACTAGGCATGCATGCGTAACACATGTCCTAATCATCTCAGTCTATGTAACTTCACAGCCTCGTCGATTGATTTCCCCTCCTTACCTAGAACTCGACGCCTAACCTCAATATTGCTCACCTTATTATACCACTTCACACGGGAAATAGAGCGCAGGCACCTATGATCAAAGACAGCTAATCTTTTCATGTCTTCCACTCTCAATGGCCAGGTCTCACAGCCATAAAGGGGGACGGAGCGGACTGATGAGCAGTACACCCGCCCTTTGGTCGATAGTTGGATATCACGTCTACGCCAGACACGGCGTAAACTGGCACATGTGAAACTAACCCTCTGTATCCGTGCTGAGATTTTGTCAGAGATCAACCCGTTGGCGTTGGCTGATGGCACTTCCCAAATAAGTGAAGCGGTCAACGTGCTCTACCACTTCACTTCCTCTGGCTTGAAAAGACATGATATATACTCTTTCGTATCAATGCAAATAGATAATTATGGACATCAGTTTGATTGGGATAATGTGGAAATCTTAGACACAGGAAACACTAGAAATGTCAGGGAATTCCTAGAAGCCTGGTACTTAAACGAATATACAATTAACAAACATGTTGATATCGACCAAATATACCAACTAATAAAAAATAAATTATGTGACCAGAAATTTTAAACTCCAAGTCAGTAGAAAATGATCAATTCATGTGTAAAGATGGTTACTGGGAGACGCAATTCTATCACTCATGGTAAATTTAAATCAGTTCACTTTATGCTAGAAATTGCGCTGAAGATGTTGTCCAGAAGGGGGACGACGAAAGCTCCGCAACCAAACCAACCAGCTCTGAGAACAATACTAATTACAATTCACGACCTCCAGGATTCAAAAAGTTTGGTACTAAGATAAGTAACTAGTTAAGTGGTATGGTAGATTGTAGTCTACCGTGAACGATAAAAGATTAGGAGATAAATTACGTGACTACCAGTGAGGAGTGTTTAATATGTAAATCTGTTGATACAAACAAATACAATACTCAGTCTGGCACATTTGTGAGTATTATGAGTTACATTTCATTACTAAACGGTATATAGTACTACCTTCTTATTGTAGAGCTACAGTAGGTGAAACATCCTGAACTCGCCATCCCATCGAGTGATATGTAGAAGCCTATTTGAAGAATAAGCCTAAAAAGTAATAATGAACATGTGTGGCCTTAATTACCAGTTCAGATGAGATTCTGTGAGGAGATCTGAATACAACAGTAAGCATTAAAGGATAAAACAGTTTTTTGATATTTTCACTCGAATACACTAATATTAGAGCTGTAACACTTTGGTTCCGGCTTTCAAACAGTGGGTAATACATTCGAACTCCACTCCACCTATTCTGGTTTGGTCAGCCAGTTAGTATTACTAGTCCTTACACAATTGGTGCGGCTCATTGAGAACTGTGTGGAATTACAAATGATTGTTGAGTCACTTCGCAATACACAAATAACAGCTTAAAACTATAATAAAATTTACGATGAGTCTAGTAAATAACGTACTAAGTTATTATTTATTGTTGTTGTTAAATAGCTGTTAAACGTGTTCAACAATGTCAAGGTCATTTTCCGCTCCTTATCGATCGCCCCGCTAATATTCATTCACACAAATCATGTGAATTAATGAATATTTCTTAAAAATGTACTTCTAAAACTATTTTTTTAAAGCATTGATTATAAGTGAACTGAATGTGCCAGACAAACGTAGATTTAAGATCTTCAGTTTGTGCATGTATTATTCAATAGTACACAAAGGTCATATAAATAATAAACAATATGCTGTCCGCTAAAATGCATGTCTCATGATGATTTAAAAACCCAGTCAGTAGGTAATATACAATGCGAATGACACAGGTGGTAAAGGAAAGATTGGAGTAATTTTCCAATGATTTGCAATGGACTAGACTAGGTGAAACCAGAGAATAGAGGACAGGTTTTTCGTCGTAGTTAAGAGCTCCTCCACTGCATATACCAATGAACCCATCAGGGGTGAACCTAACACATTTAGGTAACGATGTGAACCAGCTGACATGTGGGACGGGATCTAATATTCGATGAATTTTAACATCTGTCAGTTCGCAACTTATCATTTATCTCATCAGTTTGTTTTCGGTCTATTTTAATGCAAATGAATCTGATTTTTCATGAAACTTCATACATTTATTCCTCTTAATGAATTTGAATAATGCAAGAACAACAGTGGTTTGTGCAGAATAATATGTTACTATCATTTATTTTGTTGGTTTCTCATCATCTGCTTACAGTCTGAATAAATTATTAAATTTATGTACAGAAGATTTTTGTAAAAAATTTGCAAATTTTACATGATGTCAATTGATAGGAGGTTGTGGACTTAGTGAACAGTGCTCAGAAAATTACGCTTATATGGTTTTTACACAGACAGTTCAAGTGTAAACAGAGTAGATGTATGCATACAATGGCAAAGGAGTTACGTAATAGAGATGAGAGGTGCGCAAGATGATGAGTGACTAATAAATTGGGTAATAATGTACTGAGTTCAACTCAAATCATAGAAACAAGAGACAAGCGAAATTACACTATATCAGAAGGGTGAGTTTAAAGCCGAAGATTGCGCAAGCAAATGAAAGAGAGAATAAAGACACCCAGTTACCAGGGTAAGGAAAGACTGATAACTGCTCGTTTCTAAACACATAAATTGGGTTTCAAGCGTTTGATAGAAATTACTTTGGCAAAACTTGAGGAGAATCGAGCCCCTTTGTTTATTGATAATTTTACAGGATTTTGCGATTCCCACCTCATGACCCATGTCAAGGAGATGCCTAGTAATGACACTATTATAAGAGTTTGATCCCTTGAGACGTAGGCTTTTTGGTTCATGTTCAGAAAATCGAGAATCGAAGATGCCCGCCTGGATTACTAGCTCGCTAGTTTTCTAGCCGGTCCTAAGCCTGGATAAAGAGGGAGGGTTGGGGCGTGGTGCTACCAACTCCACCCCCAAAACTCAACCAAACCGCTACAGAAACTTCAATGCACCAATATAATAAAAATTGTAATAATTCAGAAAATCGAAGGTGTGCCCCTTTTTCTGTTCTCCCAATGTAACTGCTCCCGCTGATACATGTAAATTTGTATACACAGTTGGAGTTAACATGAGAAGGGTGGGTATCTGTCAACTTTTGACTGCACCAAAGAGCATGCTGTCCGATGGCTAGGGACGTACTCAGTCTTTTGTTGAGGATCGCTGCTGATTTTTTTGGTTAATGGACACTCACAATTGGTCTCAAAAGTAGTAGTAGGAAGTACAGGTTAAGGAATATGTGTGAAGGCATACATCATGATGAGAAACCACTGTAAAACCTGTCAAAAACAATCATTTTATAGGATGAATTTCAGAACCACCTTGTTACAAGTGACCTTTGGCATTCAAGCTAGTTAACATAAGTCTAGTTAGATTTTCTATATCTCAAATAATGATAGCACTGCCTAGTTCTTTAAGTTGTCGTTTGATGATTCTGAAAACTAGTGACCATAGCTAGTGAATAAGAGATTTATAAATCTAAATTATCATCGAAGATTACTGTTATTACATTTTTTTCAGAGAAAACCCACTCAAATTTCAAAACAGGAATGATGCTGATTCTAAATAGAAAACATAAAGCAAGAATAATCTGTGCAATCACGGAACATTGTAGTAACGCTAAGTGTTTGCGGTATGCTAGTGAGCATTGAGTAGTGAGTGAAGATAGAAATATCCAAACTCAAATGTCCGTGTGTATCATCGTTGAACTAAATCACACTTAAGAAAATAGAGCACTGCTCCCAATACAGAAACACAAAAGGTTACTGGGGTATGGTAAGGACAACATAACTAAACATGACATACACACGCGTGTTAAATTGGAAAATAAAATGTATATACTATCAATAACGAGCATGACACTTATACTTTGAAAAACACAATTTAAGTGTGCTCAGTATGTTTTCAAATAATGCCTTTTGAAGGCTTTCTTTACGTTCACGATCTTGATTTTCTTAAGTTTTTTGATCTAGATAAATTAATTGTGAAGCCTTCTGTACCAATCTAGACAGCACCGTTATAGACAGTAAAGGCTTGTTTAGTGTGATAAATGTTAACAAGCATACATCTCGTCCGAAGTGCTTCATCTACTGGTTATTTGAAAAAAATACGCTGCTTAGTCAACATACAAACCAGACGTGTTATCCAGTTAGACTAATCGTATCAGATATGTTCCCGGGCTATTCAAATACATTGGAATAATTGTGTTTATTTACTAGACCAATCATAACCATGTCTTCTGAATAACCTGACAATATGCGTGATAAATTTAAACGAAAATCACTTGACGGATTCTTCGCTATAGTTCGGGACTCTTCAACAGTACGCGCCCACCGCCAGGGTTCGAACCCAGATTACGAGGCGAACTGGCAGACCGTTTAGTCACTGAGACCCGATCTAACGGTTCATGAAATCTACTGCCTGCCAATGTCATAGGCGAGTAACATTTCTCGTCTGACTTGGTTAGAATTCATGGATCATTGGGTCGGGCTCCAGTGGCTGAATTTTCTACGAGCTAGCCTTGTAATCGAAAGGTCCAGGGTTAGAACCCTGGTGGGTGTGTACTGTCTAAAAGTCCCAAACTAGGACGAAACAGTTGTGGAGTAACACCTACTGTTCCAACGGTCCTCTAATTGATGTCAGCAAGCCAGCACCTAAAAGTTACTTGATTTTGGTATCTTACTGATAGTGATAAGGTCGTACAATGAACACAACCTAAGCACAGTATGAAATGACACAGTAACTCCAACTCGAGTTGCTTCCAAGTGCTTCATTCAATAATTTTGATCAAATGGTTGTTTGTGTAGATCTAATGACAAGCAAATGTCGAACAGTGTGGCAGTAAAAATGAAGGACAAAAGCTGATGAAGACTACTCAGTGTAGCTACCACTTACTTATGAGGTTCACGGTCATTTATTCAACCCACAAGTTTTTTTACACAACTAAAAGAGCTACAAGTTCACCAGAAGTACCGATTGTTTTTAACCCATCGAAGTTTATGCGCAAAGGAATAGCCAATTTTAACCGAATATCTTTGAGAACGAAACCGCTGTCTAGGTACCTTTGTTTCTATTGCTAACCTACCTACTTAGAAAACAACAGTACAGACCGATTTGCGTCAGGCTTTTGGCAAACAGTAGTCTAAAATCGTTCTCTCCATCAAAATATAGAAATTAAAGTCACACAAATAATATGTGTTCAAAAGTCTTCAGTTGTGGGATGAAACTTAACGAAATGGACGGATACTTTTGGTATTTTGTCGTTGTATTTCATGACACAAGACTATCAAACCATTTAATTTTTTCAAGTATTGATTTGTGGGGATTTTTGTTTGATTGGTTGGACGATTTCTTCATGAGCTGACATCAGTTAGAAGACCAGTGAAAAACCTGGGAGTATTGGGCAGATGTTTCGTCCTAGTTTGGGACTCCTCACAGTACGCACCCACCGGGGTTCGGACCAAGGACCTTATGGTTATTGATATCAGATCATGATGAAATCCTCCAACCAATCACACACAATCCCTACAAACCAATAGATGAAAATTGATCTGATGCTCACTAGTGACTGGCCATATTCAGGCAGTTAACTGGGGTTGTAGTGGGTACAGAAGATTGTGAAGTGAGGACAGTTACTCATAGAAGACATTGTGAAGTGGTAAACGCCATATCGTGAATTGGCGGAAGTTAAAATTTATGGGCCATTGGATCCGGTCCCAGTGACTTAATAGTCTACTAGCTCGCCTTGTAACCAGAAGGTCCTGGGTTGAAACGCCGGTTTAGTTTTTCCTAATAACTTGACAAATACTAGATATTATAATTCTCCTTTTGATACAAAAGGATGAATGAAAATACAGCTAATTCTTTGTGGATAATCGGACTGTTTGGCATAAAAATCAAAATCACAATCAAATTCATTTTCACTACTAAATAATAGCTGTTATGGGCAAAGAGAAAATGATTCACAATTGCAAACAGTTACATGAAATTAAAATACTTGATGGGATGTCTCCTCAGCATGCATAGAAAACTTTAATTTATGGCCACAATGAGAGAGGAACTGAGTCTCAAAAGCGTCTGCGAATGAATACAATATATGCATTATCTTTTGTACACCGATATCGCTTTTTAGCTTAACGAAAAGAGAATTCACAGGAATGAAGCAAAATGCAACAAAACTCGTTTAAAAGTCGACAAGTAAATTAATCGTGCTATGTTGCTACGTCCATATATCCTACCCTATAGGTGCTACCACAGAAATAATGAGAGGATGAAACATTCATATTACTGACATAATATACTGGTAAGCACTACCACCCCCCCTTCAAATAGTGTATTTTACCAACCCATCAGAATGTGTTATTTCGCAGCTGATATTCTGTTTTCATTTGCTCACGTAAATCGGGTAAATGAGATGGTTATTAAAGCAAACACTGTAGACAGTAAAACAGTATACAAAGCATGCCTATAGTAATAAAAACCACAATGGGAAATAGGAATGAGAACAGCTGAACTATAAGTTGCTAGCATAAAACGCACTTTCACTTTAAGCCCCTGGATAATCTAACCTTTATACAATGCTTAATGATGTTTTGAAAAAAGTTTAGGACAATATGAATACACTATTTACGACCAGTATATATAAACAGCTTATTACTGTAAAAATAGTGAATGAAAAAGAGATGAAACTGTAGAACTCACGTAGTTTGTGTTTCTCTAATTCTTCCCAGCCTTCATCTGTTTCTGGTACTTTTCCTGAATATGTTATAGGGATTGTACCCTGGACCCAACAGTAGTTTTCTACATAATCCAATAGATTTTTCCCGCCTAAATCTGTTGCCATATAACATGAAATTGGCTTCATCATATATTGTTTCACGGTAACAATTGTAGCACACAGCATTAAAATCATAACTGTTATGATGAAATTAAATTTGTCCGCAAAATCCTCAACACCAACATAAGTGGCAACCTGAAACTTGGAGAGGTAATCAATAAACTCTGAGCCGATCATGTCGACTGTGATGCAGTGATGACACCCATTAGAATGATGTGAACAGTACTAACAATCAGCTTTCATGAATTATATAAGCCATTGGGTGAAAGGATTAGGGAAGTGATTAGTCACTGATTGGTCAACTAAAAAAGGTCAATATTTGAATTATGTTTTCATTGGTCCAAACTCAAGCGTGGGTGGCCAGCATTTTCTTATTAGCGTGATGGCTTTGATATTAATGGACGGGAAGTCATGGTTTTGTAAATATCGTGTGTGTATTGGTCATTTACACGTGAATCATAAGATGATAGGTTCTTGCATAACTGTCACCAAACAAAATCTTAGATTAGTGATAGAAAGTGAAATGTAACTTCCCACTAGTGTTTATTCCGAAAGGATGTGTCTGGTTTTTTCTACTGTTTTCATTAGATTCCTTTAAATATAAAGGACAAAGCTGCATCAATATTTTATAACATCCCAAGCGGAAGATAATTTCACTAGTTAAATTATAGTGGTAAAAATGTTGTGCCTTGAAATGTGGATGTCATGATAGTTTTTTTCCTTCCGGAAATTGGGTATTTTCAGGTGAAGTTTATAACACCAGCCTAGAAGCAATCTCCAGTGTCAGTTTACGAGGGAATGAATTTAGCACACTTTTAATAACTATTTGCATGGTCGGTATTCATCGTTAGCTGAATGGTGTACCAGTGAGATTATACATTTTTCAGTCCATTGTGTTCCGAGTGGAACATAGGGTTTCTAGTCTGAGCTTTGAGTTTTCAGTAGCAGTGGTGTCGTAAGTCTTCCTCCTTATCAGACTTATTACACATCAAGCCAGGTTTAGGAGTGCATTGTCAGAGAATCGGACTCAGACCATTGGCGTGTTCGACGAGCATTCAACTACTGAATCACCAAAACACTAAGATATTACGTTGATTGCTCTCATACTACTCTCATTTGAGAGTTGAGTATATTTTTACTTGACTAATTTTAAAGTGTTGTTTTTTAAGCTGAGTTGGTTTATCTTGTCCCTCACACTCTATTGATTTTGCTGTTTGGAGCTAACATTGTATTCGATTTCTGCATAGCATTTTGCTTCATCAGTGCGTCGGTGGCGCAGCGGTTAGGACGCTTGCCGACCATGCACATGGTCCGGGGTTCGATCCCCGGCCGACTCACACCTTTACCTCGCTAAGCCAGAAATAGTGCTGGTAACGGGGAAAGGTTGGGCATGAGACTAGCAACCCCACCCTGTAAAAATAAACACTGCTACAGAAACTTCAAGTCACTAGCTTGAGGCCCTATGTTCCACTGGGAATGTGAAGGAAAAATTATTATTATTATGCTTCATCTGTCTTTATCATTTCACTGAGTTTTTCTTTTAGGATGATCAATTTGAGAGCTTCTTTGTGTTGTTTAAGCACACTGTCGTATATTATCGCCGTCCGGTGAAGTTCTGTAGTTTTGAGAAGCCTCCATGCACTGTATCGAATTCTTCTGTTTCGTTTGAATAAAGAGTGATGTTTGCAGCTCACCGGTTAATTGTCCACTTCATCAATTTATGGACAATGTCTAGATGTATATGCATTTTTTAGCTACTTGTTCTACTTAGTGTCAGGTCTTTATGATCACAACTTTGACGGAAATGATTCTAAAATCTTAAAACACTCTAACTCAGTCTCCAAGAAAAATTTTGGGAATGAAATTGTGGTCTTAAAAAGAGAGAAATAGAACCATGTTTATAATTAATGCATATATTTAGTGGCTAATGGTGGATTCCAGGGTTGCACGCCAATACAGACACTAATGTTTGCTAGGATCCATTAAATATTTGGTTGAAGAGTCATTTTGTTGTTTTAGATCCTACCGAATATTTCATGAGGTTCTCACTACAAACGAATTTTCAAAAAGTCACTGATAATCATCAGTTCAGCAAAAGAAAAGAAAATTTTAAAAAGTCACTATTATTTGGCTAATGTAGCCACATTCTTCTATAGATGTTAACTAAAATTTAGCTGTGCGACTAGAATATAAAAATAGCAGTGAAACATTTTGTCTTGAAAATGACTGTGTTAGTGTTGATGTCAACCATAGTAACCATTTTATCGATGGAGGATTTTGTGTATAAATGAAACAATCCTAGAACACTTAGGTAATTTATTGATGTGAAGAAGACAGTTTGCAGACATGGCTTTCATTTTGTCTTTTAGACATAGAATCTGCAAGAAACTCAGTGGATGGTAGCATGCTTCTCATGGACTGGGCATCAAATCCCATATTATGTGAAGGCTAGTAATACCCCCAACTTGCTTACGCTGATTTAGGTGAAGGGGGACCCATACGCGGGACCCACTGGTAGGTATGCTAGTGCTTAAGCCTGCGAATCACATCTCTATAATTGCTTCCTGATGTCTAAATTCTCCTAATGTCAAATCTGATTTAAAATTTACTGATGTAATTTCAAATACACAAGGTGTTTTTTCCTCAAATTATACTCAGTAGACAACAGTCCTTGGGTTGGAAACTTTGTTAGAAAAGAAATGGGTATAATAGCTGTATTTTTTCAATTTATTTTTTTATATTGATTACAGGTTGATTCCACACTGGATTTTTGGTACAAGTATGGAATTTTCAGCATGTCATATCGGTAGCCCAAATTTTGCAGGCCGACCATAGATATCAGGTATGCGTCAGCGGGGGCTCGAACCTCGGACCATATGCATGGTTGACGAGAGTCCTAACCGCTATGTCTTCAATAACTCTTTTGTCATTAATACCGCAGCACTTTATAATGTACACCAGATGTACTGAAATCATTGGTGACACTATCTGAGGTCACTTTAAGTTGACAATTTAATATCTATTTAATAAACTGTTTAGTGAAAACTCTAGTCTAATCTGAGTAGAATACCACAACTAATGACCATTAGTAGCTATGCCAATAATCATAAATCTTTCCCTTTAGGCTGAATGGATTACTGACTGTATATTGGCTGAGTGATACAGCTGAGAACCAATAAATATAACTCCTAGGAATATATATATATATATGAAACTAATAGAGTTAAGCGGGGAGAAAATAAATTTAGGTCAAGTTAAAAGGACATACTGAAAGTCGAAATAACAATGAAGACCACTAAACTAGTTAACAGAGGTAACAGAACATCTACCCTGGCTGGTATCAAAACAAAGTTTACCAAGGGAGGTTTAGTGTGATGACGAATTGTTTTTGAATGCATAAACGTGGTTTAAACTTCCTAATTGCTAGCTAGAGATTCCACAAACTTTAGGATACGCCCCAAATAAGTTTCATAGATAGGTTTAAAAGACGTGTTAACATCAATTTTACCTCCTGTCTCTATAATATATTTCGCAATAGAGGAGCTAGGTCTCCTGTTCTCATCATTAATGGTTTCTGGGGATTCTATTTGTTTCTGAAACCATTTAGGAATATGCACTGTGGCCCTTACTTGCAGAGATCGATGAGTCTTTCCCATGTAAGTGTGTCCACATGTACATTCAAATTGGTAAATACAGTGGGATATGACATCATTTTTCGCATGTTCAAAGGACTTAGATAAATATATTGGCTTCACATTCATATTATGATCCTAGCTGCATAAAAAGTCTATTTAACAGCAGCGTTCAATCTTTGTCTGATTGTCAAGCTGCTATGATCACCCATATAGGGTAGCTTGATATATACGTGTTTCTTAAAGGTGAGTTGGAGACTGGGTCTTGGTGTTCTGACTATTTTATATCTCCTAATGAACTTGATTGAATAACTTGGTAAATATATTAAGAATAATGTTTGTTATTTTATTTTTAAATAATACCACAATTTTTTATCAATGAGGTACCAAAAAATATTTTTTTTTCCTTCATTTATCTTTTTAACTTTTTTTGTATTCACTCCACTCTGGGAGTGTTTCTAAACTAATAAAACAAAAAAAGAGTCTTTGAAATTTCTAGTAGTTCACTATTTATTTTTTTTTGAGTGACGTCTTTACAAAACTGACGAAATTTCATGTAGCAATTTATTGATATTTCAGATAAAATAAGTGATGCAATGGCATGAAGAGCAAGTAGTCCTTGTAACTTTTGTTTAACGTTTTCCATATATGACTTTGTAAGACGATAAAGGTTAGAGATATTTGGTTGTAAATTGCTGAATTTCAAAGCTTTATAAAATTATCTCGGAAATTGTTCGAAATGTGTTCCGCAAATACATTATACGATTCAGACAAATTACGTCTTCTTACTGCTGTGTCTAAATTCACGAAGGGAACTAATTGTTTTCAGCAAGTGTAAGTACTAATCCCATTGTAACTTATATCAACTCGATTGCATAATTTCAATGCTTGATCTTCAATATCTTTTATTTAAATATTCACTGGTTTAGACGCTTACCTGTTCGAATGCTTAGAACTTCGACAATATTACATTTATACAATGAAGATTAAATTAAATAGAGGGCAGAGTTGCATATAATTTCTTAATCCAATAACTCACATGATTCAATACTCAATTGGATATCTACAGTGACTTATTTCATATTCACGCATTATTTTTCTCTGAGTATGACTCACGTATAAAAGTTCAACATTATGGTCATATGATGAATAATATAGATAGTAATTTCGATACAGTGAATATCGCTCAACTAGGCCTCAGTTGTTATTATATCCCTTCGAATAATGGTAAATGAAAAGTATCGATCTGTAAAATGACCTCAACTAGAAGTCATATTCTTATCAAGGTCAAATTATCAGCTGTTCATTAAAAAAGTTCGCTCAATAAATTTAAATCAGGCATTCAAAAAATAAACGTTGTGAGATGGTATCATTTCGTAGTTTGTCTACATTTGTGTTACGACTGGCATGGTTACCAATGTTAATACTATTACTGCTAATAATAATGTACTCGGCAATTAATCAGCTTTGGTTAGATTACTTTTAAATTTATGAATAATCGCTATCAGGCGTTAATGAAGAAACAAAACTATTAGTTCGGGCAAGAGGCTCTTTTTAGTGAATTCATTTTCTTCACCTGTAGAATAGCAGTTATATACAATTTCTTTTTACAAGTGAGGATAAGAACAACAGTGATAAGTTGTCATAATCATAGTTGTTTATATTAATCAATACTTAGGAGCAGTTGAATAGAGATTTTAAATTTACGTTATAAGATAATTCACTGAACGAATGAATTGTAATCAGGACATACACAGAAACAATAATTGAACACCATGATACTGGTCATTCTATTTTGTCAAACTCCTCTTTCCAAGTAGCCTACAAAATGAAGGGCAACTAGCCAAAGAGGATATGCTTTCATCTCATTTGCACTGCTAAAGCTCTAGTGAATCAGACAAAGAAACCTGAGCTCTGCCTAAATACGTAAAATTATTCGATCACTTTTATTTTTATTTTTATATTTTTGATTACAGCTTGATTCCACACTGGATTTTTGGTACAAGTATCGAATTTTTAGCATGTCATATCGGTAGCCCAAATTTTGCAGGCCGACCATAGATATCAGGTGTGCGTCAGCGGGGGCTCGAACCTCGGACCATATGCATGGTTGGCGAGAGTCCTAACCACTGTGCCACCGACGCTATCAAGATAAGCATGTTGTTTCTCTACCATCTTTATTTTTGTCTGTTATGCAACTGGGTATAACTCCTGTATTTCTTTCATTCTCCTTCGTTTCTACGTGCAACTCACTTGGTAAATTATTTGTCTTATTTCATAACTTTAGCGCCCTTACTCGACTCCTCTTATATATTGACCAATGTAAACAATTATGATTATGACAACTCATTAATCTTGCTACTATCCTCACTTGTAAAAAATTGTATATAACTGGGATTGTACAGGTGAAGAAAGTGAATTCTCCGGAAATAGCCTCTTCATCGAACTATTTTTTTTATGGTTACTTAATCTATCGTTACTGTAGTGAGTAGTGGCCCTGCAGTGAAGATAAATCATTTTTACTCATATAGTTACACGAAGAAATAAGTAAGTAATCTTTTTTTGCCTTAAATTTTCGATCATTTTGCAATAGAGCAATGATTTTGCGATGATAAGACTGGTTGACCTTAAATATATACGGATGACCTTGACCGAAGGAAGCTAGAATAGAAGCATCAAACGATTTAGATAAAATGTTTAATTTGTTAGAGATTCATTCCTTCTTTTGTCGAAGTGGATTCAAGGATATCAGGAAAGTATGATCGATAACTCTTCTTATAAGGAAGGATATTTTAAGATTTTCAAATAGGTTCAATAATGTTAGTAGACATCAGACACAAATATCTGACATAAATGACGGATTTCAGTCTTATGACTGCAATTAACTGGAATTAACTTGTTAACAGTTATTGCTTTCTTGTAACTGATTGTCTAGAGTTTAAATAGATAAAGTATTGGTTTAACACTAAGAAAATTAAACTTTATCATTGTATACATTCGAAATTGTGGTCAGATCTAGAGAATAAGCGTGAATAGACTTCAACAATAATGCAAAAAGATGAAGACGGAGTTTTTGGTAGGATTAAGTTTCAGCATTTAAGGAAAGTGAGATTTAAGAAAATGGCTACTAAACTGATGATAAATAAAAAAAGCATCACGGGATAAAAATTATACGATGTGTTGATGGGTAGACTTGTCTGTCTGGTTGTTATGTAAACAAACCACTTATAATGACAACCAGACAGATACCAAGAGGACGTCAATAGGACAAAAAGGAAAGTATATGAAAATTTTCATTCCACGTTTAATAAAATTCCTTCATCACTTCAATATGTGCGTCGGTGGCATAGCGGTTAGGACGCTCGTCGATCATGCACATGACGCGGGGTTCGATGCCCGGCCGACTCACTCCTTTACCTAGCTAAGCCAGAAGTAATTCTGGTAAAGAGGAAAGGTTGGGTATGAGACTAGCAACCCCATCCTGTAAAAAATAAACACTAATACAGAAACTTCAAGCCAATAGTTTGCAGGCCTATGTTCCACTGGAGAACGTGAAAGGAAAAAACCACTTCAATATCAATCCGAATATCTAAGCCTTTCTTTGATTATTTCATTAAGGAAGTAATATAATCGTAAAAAACTACTCCAGGGGTTTGGGTGTGATCCCCAGCCAAATGCAACCCTTAACCTCGTTTGCTTGGTAATAAGTCCAATAAAGAGGAAAGATTTGACGTGAGATTTGGCAACCCCTCCTCGTAAAAACAACAACAACATTATCGTTACTGGAAATTTAGAGCTCGGTCTTAAAGCTCGATGTTCCACTTGGAATGCAAAAGAATGAGACGGGAAAACAGTTGTTTTAAAGAAATTACGACTGATTCCATGTCACACAGTATGTATGTGCATGTATGTGAGTGAGGTATTCCAAACTAAGAAGTACATTTTTCTAGTATATACTAAGGCGTAATTAATTCTATGATGTTTCTATCCTGTATTCAATAAATACTACAGTGTTAAGTCGGAGGAGGTTAGAGGCATACGATATATACTTCTAAACCCTTCTGTTATCGAATGTTGACCATTTCATAAAGCTTTGTTCACTTCATTCAGTATTCTGTACTTAACTTCCTGATTATACTTTTAAGGATTCTATCACATACAGGCGGTAGATTGATATATATATATATATATATATATATATATATATATGTATATAAGCGTTTTATTTTGCTTCCACTTAGCATAATTAAGTTACTATTAATTATGATAAATATATTAAATAAAATGAATTCCACTGGTACTGTAAACACTTTTATTGACGAAAGCTTTCATAATTGGTTTTCATAAATGATAGTTGTAATGACTAAAACCCAAAATATTTCTGTTTGAACGCAGGAAACTAATCAATGGATTATTTTGTATAGCTTGCTAGACTTCTGCAAGTGATGCGCAATCAAAAGTTTTGTATTCCCACAATATGAAAACAAGACTGATCTATGGTGCTACTTAACATTTATAACCCATATTAAAGGTACAGAATTACCTCAACCTCGTCACTCGGCACTATATAGTCCAAAATTTTCTCACGAACAAAATAAGTAATGTAAAACGAAATTAATCAGTCGGACATCTGACCTGAAATAAATAGAATCCCTAAAATAACAAATTCTTAAAAATTAATCTAACATAGTTGTTAACTACCTGAAGATGGCTGGGAATATTCCTAACAATATGGGATCGAAACTCTGTAAGAATAAAAAAGAAAAATACACTTTCCCCACACACAGTGGAAGGTCAAGCATTTAAAGTAAGGCGTGTGCTTGAATTCATTCGAGCATAACCGTAATGATAAGATAACAGGTTGTTATGAACACCATCACACAATGGCAAAGAGAAACATTAGTTAAAGACAAAGTAATCCACAACGGGAAACTTACGGAATCCTTCGAAGTGAGGACGGGAGTGAGGCAAGGCTGTCTACTGTCACCAATGATCTTCCTGATTGCAGTAGATTGGATAATGAGACAGACAACGGGCAATGAGGAAACAGGAATAAAATGGACTCACACGAAAAACTTGGAGGATCTGGACTTCGCCAATGATATATGTCTGATTTCCCACAAACTGGAAGATATGCAAGTGAAGAGCAACAAGTTGGCAGAAGAAGCATCAAGAGAAGATAACACTTCCTTCAGGTGAACATAGATAAGACAGAGGTGATGAAGATTCCTGGCCAACACCAACAGCAACAACAACAACAGACAACAATCAGCCAGCATAAATGGGAGGAACCTGAAAGAAACAACCTCTTCACCTACCGACCTGAGAAGCATCGTTTCAACTGCAGGCGGAACTGACGAGGATATCAAAGCGTGAATCGGAAAAGCAAGACAAGCTTTCATTACTCCCAATTCTGTGTGGAGGTCAACAGCCCCACTCAGCATGAAAATGAAAATAAGATCTGGATTTTCAACTCCAATGTGAACTAAGTACTACTCTATGGATCAGAAACTTGGAGCATCACGAAGGGCACTTCAAACAAACTACAGATATATATCAACAGCTGTCGTCGCTCAGTACTCAAGATAAGATGGCCGGCAAGAAAGGATCAGCAACAGGGATCTCTGGCAATCAGCGAACCAACCAGGAACCGACTGTGAAACAAATAGGCAGGAAGAAATGGAGATGGATAGACTGGCCATACGCTGAGGAAACCATCAAGTGACATCACTGGACAAGCCATTGCTCGAGTGGAACCCGAAAGGGAAGCGGCGAGTTGGTCGTCAGTGCAAGCGTGACTTGGAAGAGATCATGTGAAGAGGAGATGAAAGCATGTGGGCAGACTTGGAGCGGAGTGAAAAAGTTGGCAGAAAACCGAACGCAATGGAGATGTGGGACTGAAGCCCTATGTTCCTCTAGGAATTAAAGGATATAATAATAATATTATTTTTTATTTTTTTTATTTTTTATTTACAGCTTGATTCTGCACTGGATTTTTGGTACAAGTATGGAATTGTCAGCATGGATATCGGTAGCCCGAATTTTGCAGGCCGACCATAGATATCAGATGTGCGTCGGTGCGGGCTCGAACCCCGGACCATGTGCATGGTCGGCGAGAGTCCTAACCACTGTGCCACCGACGCCACCGACAAAGAGAATAATAAGGGTTTAGTAGAAAGATGTAAAAATGCTGAAACAATGATATACAGGTTAGAGAGAAAGGGAATTAATTACAGAAGCAGTTGTAATATTCAAATAATTATCAGTGTTGTAAATAGATTGTTCATACAGAGATTTTCACACCAGTTATTCTGCTGTAGTGTTTATTTTACAAAATGCGTTTAAGCTTCAGCAGTCATTGTTATTTGTGGAGTTCATCCACAAGCTAGTGGACATCATAAAATTGATTTCGACTTCATTCTTCTGAATACAGTCAATAAAGAAAAAAACTGAAATGATCAATAAAACTACGAGTGATCAGTTAAGTGACCTCCGCCAACCCTAAGTTGCTGTCTATCCACTAGTGGCCGGAATCAACAGTGAAATGTATCCATATGGGTATATCTTGTCTGTGTATATCTTGCTTAAACTGAGAGTTTCTTATCTAATGGCCAATACCAGCTAAAGTTTTTCATCCAGTGGTTGGATTTATTCTAAAGGAGTCAGCAGTCGCCACACCGCCTCCCTGAAGACTGTTTTCTCCATGATTTATCACCTTTTTGGTGGGTAAAACAATGAAGTTCACTTTAGTACTGATAGTAGTGTCATCATCATAGTTTTGAAACAACGGATAAGATTTGGATGTTTTCGGTATTTTTGTACCATTTGAACTAGATGACTTAACCTTCCCTTAGCTTCCTAGACAGCATCTTCAGCGCTAACTTAGAAATAAATTGAGCGTATGGAATTCTGCCAGAACATAACAACCATCTTTCATGATTATGTTGTATGTGATTAGGTGCTTTCAAAGATTTACTTATTTTTGGGTTCGGTTATTTTGGTAACAGTCTGTTCATTGACTTAATACTTAACCTTTTGACTACAGTGGTGCGAAAATACTTCAGAAATACTTAATAAATAATGTTACACAGAATTATACTATGTATGTCTAGTTTCATTGTTGGATAATTAGATTAATTGTTGTGACACTTATGTGGCTCTGTCTTAACTGAAATCTGCATAATTTTATAACTGATCAACTGGAAGTTTTGTGGAGTGGTGGCTGATTGCGTAGTAGTTATCATAACAGGTGGAAATTAGCCTTAAAGATACTGGAAACTAGACGTCAGTGGACAGTTATTTCATCTTAGCCTGGATCACTGTGTGATGCATTCTGACGATCCAAGATAGAGTTGAGTCTTTAATCATCAAGTTTCATATGGAGTTAATTAGGATCTAATCACTTTGTTAGAATTCACTGATCCAAACTTTTCCGTCTTTTGCTAGCTTCCAACTGACCAATTGACGCTACATGGGGGGCATTTGGAAAACTGAAAGCATTCATCGAATGTTATGCCCTAGTTCGGCATTCTTCAGGAGTATGCACCCGTGACTTCGAGGAGTAAAAAGCTAAACAACCAAATCCAAGAACTCGATGTTACCAGTTAGTAATGTAGCATGACCAGGATTGAACATTTAGGTTGAGAATTTAAAATAACGCAAAAAGTTTTATAATAAATATTTATTCAACTGATATTAACACGGATTATTGACACTCTGTGTAGAATTCAACAACATTTGGATAGCACGGTCTTCTTTGTTCCATCTGTGGTCCCATGTAATGCCTTCAGGAAGTTAACAGTGAGTAAAATATTCAGCAGTGTGTGATGAATTTTGTATAAATGAATTGGTAATTTATGTCAGGGTAACCAAAATGCGCAGTAATATATATATATATATATATATATATATATATATATATATATATATATATATATATATAAGACTACATAAGCGACGTATTGGTTGACAGTATGCTACATGTTGCTGAGTTATTCAAATACATTAGACTAATTATATCCAAATACTGTTTCACTCATAATCGTATTTCTTTTGAATGAATAAGCGACATAACTAAAGTCGTCAGCCCGAAAAATTCTGTATCATCCAACTTTAATCAATCAATCAATCAGTTCACAAAGGCCTCATTCAAGTGAGTTATGGTGTATATCACAAGATTAGTCATCGTGTTATTTAACCATTAACGGTTAAAATGAATATTGATGCTGTTTAAAAAAATTGGGATAGTCATTCAGAAAAGTGTCAACTTTAGTGACAACCCACGTGATGATGACTATTCGTCAGCTATATCAGAGAGCGGAAGAAAGTCAGTCAAGTATGCTTCATATGTTAATTTAGGAGATATAACTATTCAATAGCTGTGGTCATTTTGACGAAATATTGTCGGTCTTTTGATGAATTCTACTTAATGAAATCTGAATTTTCTGTTTTCTGCGAAGAAATAACATTTTAAGATCAAATGACTAACAGAAATGTACTTTCCAAAGGAAAGCTTAATTATGGTATGGTTGTAGCCAGTTGAGGAGGATCCTTAAAATAACAAAGGATGATTTCATATTGTCCTCGTACTTTTATCGTTCAGGTTGATTAACAATTAATATACACTTATGTCCTTGTCCAGCAATATTAGATGACAAAGGCTTAGGTTGGAAAAGAGTCACAGCTGGTCAACAACAAAAAAAGTGTAACCAGCCCACGAAGTCTCTAAACGTTGGACTGTCCCGTTAGGGTGCTTTGTGTGCCATATGGAGAGTGGCAACATGAACTGCTGCACCCCTGTTCAAAGTTCTGTGTTGAAACTTATCCAGTCATAATAAAACAAAAGTCAAAACAAATCGTCTACGTAGAAAGGGAGACTTACTATAACTTCTTACTGAACACATAAATCCGAGTTGAGGGGTTTGTTAGCGATAACTTCTACTCACTTAAGTAGACCTGAACCCCGCTTCACGTTTATTGCTATGAAGGAGTTCGAAACATCCCCCTTCCGTTCCGTGTCAGTCAAATGACGTGTTAATTCACTGTCTAAACAGGCAAGCTGAAGGCTCTTGAAGGTCAAAGATACTACCTGTATCAAACTGTTGAAGTGTAACTTATATGTTTCAAAATAAACCGTAGTAAGTTCCTTCGCATCGGAGTGACTTGGTTCTTGACTTTTAACTTAATTAACTTAATACTTAAATAACAGGAATTCACCACTTTGTCAATTTGAAATACCTGTAGGTGTCCAGCATCTTGTCAGGGTGACTAAACAGAACTACTTTAACTGAAATTCGAGTACAGTCTAACATACAATGGTCTCGATTTGTTTTGTAGAACCACGTAACACGTAATTCATGTACCAGGTTATGAGCCACACTTAATATGTGAGCGTTGATGATACTATTCAACCACCCAGGCTGATACAGGCAGGAAAGGATTCAAACCGAAGACCCAATGGCTGAAGGTCAAGTGCATACGCCAGTGAGTCTTATCTCCCTGGGGGTAGTTCTAATTAGTCATTAGTCTACTAAACACAAGTATTAAACCATTCTTACATTAAAAAAACGTTGCCTTTCCTTGAATAGTTAAGTCAAGTTAAGTACAATGAAGTTTCATTTCATTGGAAATCGAATCTGTAATTGCATGCTGGCGGAGGTATTCTGACACTTGATATTTCAGTAGTCAGGAGAGTTATTCTTTTTGTAATTTGATCATGACCTGCAGCATGCTGGGGAATGAGGTAATTTAAACTAGTGATCGGTTAATCTGTGCAAATCAAATCTAAAGGAGTCTGACGACAGAATACCAAGGTCTGAAAAAAAATAGTGTTCATAATATTATAGTTAGCTTTCTCAGTATACTTACTTGGTGATCTATATTGATTTGTAAAATGTGTTGATTAATGCAGCAATGATAATTAACTATTATCCTTTCTGTTGCACTGTTACTTGCATTTACTCAACTTTATGTGTTAACTTACTCAGGTACCTAGTGTTTACTGCGAATTTTAGTATATAGAATATACTAGTGAAAAAGACTAAAGTAGGATATCGTCATTACTTCTTTGGATGTTACCAACCACTTCTGATCTGCAGGAAAAGGATAATGTATTAGTAAACTGCAGTTGTAGTTTTCAAGCTTGTAACATACTATGAAAGGAACTGCTCACCGAAAGAATCAAAAGTACTGTCTAAGGCCTATGTGTTGGAAGAACAAATGGTATGTTCTAAAAATATTCATTATCAAAACAAGATACGTCATTCGTGTTGGAATCGCTTACCACCTGTGGGATATTGGACATCTGAGATCCTTCATACTAATCCATAAGCATGTGAAAAGAGACTCTTCGTTGAACTACTCGTCTTCTGTCTATTCATGTGGACTCTGCCTTATAACGGTTCACCAAGGTGCATTTAAGATTAGTCACTTCTTAATTTTTCACTACCACAACAAATTTTGATTCTAGTTACGCATTATTGTCAGTCCATTGCATTGCTTTATTTTATGATCTAATGGTGATTTAAACTCATCATTTTCCTGTATATTCGCATTGATTGATTTTATTTTCATGTTCAGAAAATGGATCTACTATTATTATTTTTTGATTATCGCTAGATTCCACACCGTATTTTTGGTACACGTATGGAATTTTCAGCACGTGATATCGGTAGCCCAAATTTTGTAGGCCAACCACTGATATCACTTGTCTATCGGCAGGGGGTCAAACCCCTGACCATGTGCAAGGCTGACAAGAATCCTAACCGCGGTCCTACCGACGCACACTCTACTTTATGTTTCGGGAATGATTATCCAAATACCCTATGGGTAAGGAAATTCCCAATGAACTGTCCAGCATCACTTATTCTTTTTATTTCTATGAGTGCGATTAAGCGACAGGTCACTATATTTCCCAATGGACTTGTTAATCGTAGGTCCATATATTGTTATGTGCAGTTGTAAAACGTTTCTAAGTTGTAAATAGTTAAAGGATATGAAGTGATTTTATTTTAAGCTGTTGGTTTTAAGAACTTTGATTGTCCCAAGTTGTGTTTCATTACTAACTGATATGCGTTAGAGAATCATTGTAAATTAAGAAGTACTGATCAGCTGGTTTGCTTAAGTCTAGGAATCTTCATTAATCAGCTCCTCCACTAATGGTGGAACTCAGGAGCTTCAGTTTACGAGGCTAGCATGTCATCATTTAGCTAATGAGATATATATTCTATCGATTCATGATTGCAGCGCCACCTCCAGGTAGTGTTGTCGTCGAGTATCTCTCGTCCCAATCTATGCGTTGGCCTCCAGCGGTGATGAATTGTCACTAAACCTCCAGGCACTCCATCTCATAGTTAGTTACTCATAAGCAGTGAAAATGTAATTCAAAATCGCTTCAAATTATCTTGCTTAAATATCTGTTCATCAATCTTAAAATGGGATAAATTTCACTCATACTAATGATTTATTTTCTTTATTTTAGGCGTCTACTGTGTTTATTTAGTAACATTAGGATATATATTTTTTTTGCTAAAAACATATATTATGCTAATTATCATTCTGTACAATTTTATGTCATGACGATTAAAAATGGAAAAGATAGTTGGATAGACACAAGAAATCTGTACTAATTATACACACCAGTAAGAAGTAGAATTACTAAAGAGGGGTTGTGAGACTTACGTTGTCTTCCAATAAATCACTCTGTGAAAATAATATATTTCACGTGTAATGAAAAAATCAGTAGTTAAACTTGAATCGCTTTAATTCATCATGGTGACCGGTTTCCTATGTGTTGTAAAGCCCTTCCTGCATGTGTGAGGGTAATTAAAGTATAGTCTGAGCATCTCTATTCTAAAGACATCTAGCTGGTTATTTCTTTGGTATGTGTTCAGTTACACTACCTATATCCTTAAGTTAAAATCAGTGGTAGATGTCATAACAGTGGTGTCCTTAGTTAATGCAATTGCCTTTCAGACCATTTGTCTATGGCTCCGTTCACTTATTACTATCATTTCCTTTTGCGTATAAGTATTATTTCATACATAAGCTAAATCGAATAATATCAAACATTAGGGATATTTTGTTGAATAATTCTAACCTGAAAAATATGTCTTATCTTAAAGAAAATCTGGTATCCATGTATCGACTGACCTTTCACTGGATCATTCATTCTACCTATTTGTATCAGCCATTTGGTAGGCGAGTTAACTGATTTCAGTCAAGGCAAAAATTTAGAATCTAATCTGCATCGCTATTAGTTTTATCTATTCATGTAAATACTATGACTGAAACAATAGGCAGATGGAAGACCAGACAGCTGCAATACTAGGACATTGTCAAACAGCTATATGTATTTGAACAAAGAAAAAAGAAACATTGGCGAAGAATAATTTGGATCCATTTCATTTCGTTGGTTCTCATCACCTGCGTACAACCTGAATACTTTTAATAAATTAAAAATAAAGTGTACAATTTTAACAAACCTCTGTCCATTCATTAGCAAGCATATTGTCAAAACTTCATAGTAAAATAAGGTGTTGAGATTTACAGAGTGTCTAAAGTGTTACAACATACATACACCTGATTGACACAGGACATCGAGTAGATGTGCTGGAATCATTCAAAATAATTAACAGACAAAATACCTCAAGTTGTCTCAGGTTTGCTGAAGCTATAGCAATAAAACGATTGAGGCCTGACTTGTGTGTCCAAAAACAATCCGTTGTTGAATTTCGATTACCCTGGTGACTCACTTCTTAGTGACTCTTTATTTTCTAATTTTGTTAACTTATCTTTTTCACTTCAGCCCCCACTCCCCCTTGTTTTTCGCTTGACTCTCCTAAGAGACAATTTTTCTTGGTCTTCTGAGTTCTGCTACCTACATTACATCATCACCTTCTCATCTGACCTCATGTGCACCGAAATTCTAAAATTTTGATCTTCTCTTATCTAATTGCGTAACTATTACTAATTGTCTTTTGTTACCACCCCAGCAACCCAACCCTTAGTTAATTTTTTTCAAGAAACTTCTCTCCAACAAGATATATGTATATACATGTATGTGGTAACACTTTAGACACTCTGTAAATCTCAACGCCTTACTTTACTATGAGGCTCTGACAGTATGGTTGCTAATGAATGGACAAAGGATTGTTAAAATTGTACACTTTATTTTTAATTTATTAAAAGTATTCAGGTTGTACACAGGTGATGAGAACCAAGGAAATGAAATGGATCCAGATTATTCTTCGCCAATGTTTCTTCTTTCTTTCTTCAAATTTATAAAATGTGATCATGGTATGAAAAGCAATTTGTATGATTTCTTTCTAGGTATTTGTACATCTCTTCACATACTCGCCAGCCACACACATCGCCCGGAGCACGATCTCTGGCTGATGTACATCTAAACCTCTCGTAGTCAGCAGTTAGCCTGGCAGAGAGGAAAGGTTACGAGTGAAGCTAGCAGCCTCACCCCGCTGCTACTGTAACTTCAATGTTTAGGCCTGGAGACCTATGTTCCACATAGAACCCAAAGCAATAAAAAATATATATCCCATCGTATTTATCAAAATACTCATTATAGGAGTAAAGTAGATGCACATTTTGCTGAACGTATGACTATCTAGTATATTCATTAACTAACACCGTAAATTATTTTCAATGCAGCTTTGATTTCTTCAGTATTTGAAATACATTGAGAGTATGATGATAGGTATAGCATAGCTGAATATGAAGATTTCAATTCACTCTTGTTTATACCGAACAATTCCATACTTTGAAGCATTCTGGTACAAAAATGAGTAGTTGTGCTGAATAGAAATCATCGGTGACAATAACTGATGATATTCAACAGACTGCTGTTCGACTTCTAAATTGGTTAAACATCTTATCAACATGTTGGACACTTTTAATCCCATTCAACAACAAGAACAACTGTAGTCGAAGATAAAATTCCAGAAAAGTTATTTATGATATTTTTTTTTTTATTAAATATCATTCATCTCAAGATAACTTTACATGAAGGATTTTTGAAGTCACTGAAAATCTTCACTTTTTTTTCAGGTAACTAACTTACTAGATCTACTGATCCATTGTGGCCACTATATCACTTCGTATATAATCATTCACTCCTCCATATTTTGAGGCTATGATCTGCACGAGAGACAAAAACAAAACTTGAAATCAGCCAAGCATGATTAAGCCTTAAGTAATTAAAAATAAAAAGTAAAATATACAATTCCGCAAACATGGACTGATTTGAACTATTTGTCATGCTTTTAGAATAAGCTGTCGATAAACATTGGTATTATAATTATGTTTCAATCCAGTTAATTATATGCAAAGTGTACAGTCTATGGTTTTATATGGAAATCCAGATGATTCAAACCTGATTACGCGATCTGCTTCGTAGCATAAGTAGTCTCGAGATAGCAAGTGTAATTATTGTATAATTCATATTGCCGTGTGCATCGGTGGCACAGCGGTAGAATGCCTGCCAACCACGCATGGGGCTCGGTGTTCGATTCCCCGCCGACACACTCATTTACGTCAATGAGCCAGTAATAAGGCTGGTAAAGAGGGAACGTTGTGCATGAAGCTAGCAACCCTATTCTGTAAAAACAAACGCCAATGCTACCGAAGCTTCAAAGCTCTAGCTTGAAGCCCTGTGTTCCACTGGGAACGTGAAGGAATAAAAAAAACTCATATTACCGATTGAAATGATCAGTTAACAATCATCTACACCGACCAATAATGTCTGATAGCTTCATATAGTTGATTCAAGTACAATACAGTAGGTTATGATTGAATGTGAAGTGAAAATCAGAGTCATAGTAGGCTTCATACCAATGGCCTCGGATATATCTGTCCAGAGATCTTTTAGTTGAGCCGTGATACCCAACTGTTAATCTGACAGCTAAATCACCAATCATCACAGTTACTGCCTAGCTGTCATATGAAGGAGTGATACGTAAATGTCCGTTTAACATGACATTATCTGCCTAGCTAGAGGCCTTCCCTTGTAAAACCTAATCATAATAAATTAGAAGGACAGGACTAGTAAGACACTAAGACTATTTGGAACCACCATCGGTGTGAATGCAATTAAACGATGACCTAGTTAGCAGTTGGGTCTCATAGTTCAACCCATGGAGCTTGACTTTAATATTTCTCAAGCCACCGATATGAATTCTACCCTGACACAGATTTCTATTCCTTATTCATTCATCAAACATCACATCACTATTAGCCTGCCAAGGTAAAGCAGACTCGTCATCAATAAATACACTTGTTTGGTTTCATCTGTTTGAGAACTCATACATCTGGATTAATTTAACTCACATAACCAAAGAATCGTGAACTATTTGAATTATGAATAGCTACTTCAGCACACTAGTTGCACATATAATCCAAAAATGTATAGGAACTGACATATTCCTAGCGTTGAGTTCTGACTCTAGCTGATGCGGAACCAAAATTGTTCCCCACTTTTTGTATAGTTTAAGTCACGTTAATTAAAACCAACTGTAAATCCAGTGATGAGAACTCTCGTAAAGTGCTATGAGACTAAAATACACTTTCTTTTGGCTTGGTTTAACGATTCCTCACTAGAACGACAGTAGCGTTTTATTTGTATGGAAATTCTAACTCTTCATACCTGCATAGTTTATTTGCGCACTAAGGAATTTTATCTCTGATTGATTTCAACGGCTGACAAGACTGATTTTGAAAGTCTTCCTGGAGATTACACCTATCAAATATTCCATTGATATTACTGTTTTACTATGATACCACTATGGGTTTTCTTTTGACTTCACATTCATTCCAGTTATAATAAGGAAATCATAAGGATTAAATCTTAAAATAAATTCATTTCAGTAGTTTTAAGTGTTATCAACAATTCCTATAGTCATATAAATGCTTATATATCTAGATTAACAATTATGGGTAGGCATCTTGGATCCCAAGAAAATACGATATCATGAACACAGTAAGGTTGATGAACTTTCAGGTGATAGGGATATTAGCTACTAAAACAGTGATTATGATAAACAAAGTGATTAGAAAGAAATAAAATGTACAAAAGTGTTATCGATCAAATCGCTGTAAACCAACATTTGAAAATTAGTCAAATGTCCATTAATGGTTGGTGAGAATTCGTGAACAGTGGAGTCCATCAAGATGAATATGAGGACAGATAATCTCCGACGAAATTGGCTGGTGGTTTTGATATATAACCAGAGCTGTCAGGGGTTAGGATTCAAGGGCCATTGGATCCCGTCGCAGTGCCTGAAGGTCGTGAGTTCAGTTCATGGTGAGATGATGGATGTGTACTACTGAAGAATCCAAAACTAGGATGAAATAGATGTTTTCGATGGTTCTCTAACCGAAGTAATTTCGTGGTCAAAGCTGAAACCAATCAAGTCCCTGGAAAATAAGACTTAAGTAATGATAGTGTATGACAACTTACCTAATACAGCGTTCATGTGAGCTAAGATAACTCAACGGGAATGACTGATGCCTAATGATTTGTTGGTTACCACTGGCTGTTGTGATAAATATGTTCCATGAAGCTGGAGGATTTAATTGATTAGTCGCCTGAGAACTATTTTTTATCGAACTAAACTTATGCGAGCATTATATGTTTCCATTTTCAGAATATCTGAATGTCCTGGGTATCCAAGGGAAACTTCACCTGGAACTCTGTAATTTATAACTGATGGACTTTAGACAGGTGGGTTTTTAAGGTTAATGTAAATTTCATGGATTAATAAACACTAATTTCTAGTCAATGGTAACCAAACATTCCTTATTCAACAGATTTTATAACTGCACAGTGAGAGATAATTAGGTTTACAGCTTATCCCAGCAACAGCGTTTATGATAGCGGCGTAGTCCGTTGCTGTATTCACGGAATGACATAAAGAATATATTCTTTATATATTTGACAAAAAATTGTGAACTGAAAAAAGTTTTTATGATGTATTTACTTGGACGGCGTCAGAGTTCTTGCTAGTTTGTAGCAGTAAAAATTGACCGACCGTCACAGCTAGGCGGTAAGTTTCAAAGTTAAACATGCTTTTGTGCTAGTATACGTCGGCTGTTGCATGACAGATACTTCGTATTTATTCGTATCTCAGTAGCATCCGTTCATGCCAAGGTATTTAGGGGCATGTTATTACCTAATCACTCGAAATAATTCTCTATCGTTGCCTAAAATCCTTTTTTTCACTGAATGATGTGTTAAGAACCATCCCGTTTCTTATTTACTATCTGAGAACAAACGATTTTTAGACTATAAAGAAATATGACCTTAAATGAGATTGATTTTCATTGGTACATTAGTTGAAATTGTTTATTATTGTTTTGTTTACTATGATTTCACTGGCTTGACAACTTTGTTCTAGCTTGCATGTTCTTTGTTCTACGTGTAAGATGGACAGATCGATTGGAATTAGTTTTTTTTTTATCTATTTAAAATATGTTTACAAAAATAACAAATTTATATGCTAGGACTGATGAAAATGAACTCATTTTTAAAGCTGTTCACGTGACCAACTGATATTGTTTCCTGAATTATTAAACGTTTCGTCTCTTTTTCAGAATCTTTGACCGTACCAATGCACAAACATAAGCCCAGGATTGTCAAGTAACATGATGATAATGTAAAGATTCATTCAACGCGCTAATGCCTAGTACTGTTCTGTTAACATTTGATTTGGATTGGTGATGGGGCTGGGAACTTTGTAGGCATATCCAACCAAGGTGGCTAACAAACAGTGTGGAGCATTCAAATGAAAAGCACACGTGGGAGTCGCTGGTCAGACAAGTGGTGGAGGAGTTCGACTACTCAGTAGACAGACAGTAGGCACTCCAGAAGTTTTGTACTTCAAAGCTCGAACCAGTGTTATCACTTAAACTGGCAAGCGTACTTTATCATTTCTCATTAAATGCAACTTCATCCATCAATGCACTACTCTGACGTTATTATTTTTAAAAATCATTGTCAGTAGCACACATCATACTGACAATGAAAACCTTGCAACGCAAGAATTTTTTTAAGGTAAAATGATGCGTCAGTGGCATAGCGGTTAGGACGCTCGCCGACCATGCACATGGTCCGGGTTTCCATCCCTGGCCGACGCACTCCTTTACCTCGCTAAGCCAGAAATAATGCTGGCAAAGCAGGAAGGTTTGGCATGAAGCTAGCAACTCCATCCTGTAAAATCAACACTGCTACAGAAACTTCAAGCCACAAGCTTGAGGCCCTATGTCTCACTGGGGAACGTGAAGGAAAAAAAGGTAAAATGGAACAAGGTATTAATTAATTTGTTGCACAATCTATATATGAGAGGTGACTGACTTCTGATTCATAAAAAGTGATGCATTAAGATTTTATATTTCACTAGGTGTTTGTAGTTTAATTTTAGTTAAGAAGTTGGTATTAAAAGATGATTTATTGTGTGTCAATCTCTCGGTGTCATTACACCTCGCATTATAACAAGAACTTTTATGTTGTTTTTTTAAATGGCCAGAATTATTTATAAACAATAAATATGCATAAGTCAATCAATAAAAAATCTGTAAAAAAAACTGGATTATCTCAGTGAATACATTACTGATAGTGTTTACCTGAGATACAAGTAAATAAGCTGTCACTCTTCGTGTACATTGGACAAGATACGCATTTCAAAATAGATCCCTCTTACGAATGAACATCATTTGGAAAACTACAGAAAATTAACAGGCGATGAGCAACCTTCTTAAACCACTGACTTACTCAAGCTTATATCCACTGAAATACGCCTTATTCACTATCTAGTTACATCTTTATATCGCCATCTGTACAGACGTCTATTTACAAATAGGTTTCAACTTACTGGGGAAGAGTTTTCGGAGGAAACAGGCAGAAAAAACATTTCAGGTTATTAGACCATGGTTTGAAAAAGATAGCATAGCTGCAAATTACATTTTATTGATTATTAGCTTATTTGAGAATTCTAAACAGGAAGGAAGTACTTTTAGATACCACATGATGATGTAAAGTGTATTAAGGTATTTTTCAGAATAAAGCTATTATTATTTCGAAAAAATGTGTTTCACTTTAGATTTGAAACTCCTTTGCAACAGGCAGACGTAACGCTATTCGGAATTCGGGATATCAGTGTAGACTTCGTTACGAACTCGTATCAATTACAGAATCGTTGAAAACCAAAGTGACCTGGGCGGTTATTCTAGTCTGAGACTATCAGTTAGCGATATATATATATATATATATATATATAGCAGATTTGCAAAAGTTGCGAATCGTCGGTTACTGCTGTTGCATGATAAGGTGTCTGTTTCAGACATAGTTGAATTCGACCCCTTACGCATTTATGGAGATATGGGATCAAAGGTTTCAAAAACTAGAGCTCAGAATCTGTTTTCAGCTGAATTCCTGTTCCCAGTCAAGTAGTTAGCAACATTAAATATTCTGGTTGCATATTTCTTTGAAGTGGGTTGATAGTTTTCGAAGACAACATTTACTTGGATTATTCAAGTTCAAATAATATGAATGACTTATTTGGAGAGAATCAGCTCCAATCATTATATATCTTCATCACTTTAACGCCATATTATAGGAGAGGGGTGATAACGTTACTTAACACCTCAAGTATATAAATAACTGCCATTATTTGCAAGAAAGCCTAATGTTTCTCTTAAAAGACATTGTATGCGTTACTACATATGATTGATATCGTCAATATTAGCCCACTTAAACTAAGTAGATTTTCTAGAATTGTTATAATTTGAGTGTAATTAGGTTAGGCTTTCTTTTGAAACAAAAGATTTCTACAGCTTATGCAGTTACAATGTCCAATAAGTACTATATTCCTGGGTTTGATGAGATAAACCACAATTTGTGGAGAATATTTGAGTTTTGGAATAGTTTATCATTCTAACATTCCTTACAATTTCGAATGTCCTATCTACTTACATTACACCTAGTCTATATCACATATTGTTTTCTCAGTAATACCTGGCCAACTAGATAGAATATATTCATGTATTCATATTCAAAAAAACCAGTTTTAATCTTTCTAGAGTACAAAGGTGAAGAACTGTATATAAGAACCGAAAACGGAATTAAAAGTGCATTGAAAAGAACATTTCCCGCCTCTAGAATCATTCCACTTTACAACACAGTATGGTCGCTAACCAAGTCAACAGTAGATAAGTATCCTACTCATGTCAACTGCAAGTGCATCAACCAATTCACCTGCACTTCCTGCAGCAAGTAAATAGGAAGGTGTGAGAGGACAGTGTCTGCTAGATTCTCGGAGTATATCCCTAAAAGTCGCTGTTTGAAAGACAGCAAAGTATTCTTAGGCGCAGTCGCCAGACACCTAACAGACACGAGACATACAGTGGAAATTAGTCAGGCTTTCAAAATAATCAATCATAAAGAAAAGCGTGGTTACTTTGGCTAGCCGAAGCCATTAGCATCAAAAGACTTCGACTCAGCCTATGCATCATCTCTCATTACCCTGGTAACCATAACTGTGATGTTCGTATGTTTTTGGGACTTACTGTACTGCATAACATTCCACTCAATCTTGATTTTGATTCACTTGGTCGAACTCACTATTAAGCTCTCAAATCAAATCAATTGAATTATTTTATCTGTTTTATAATTTTACTTCACTATTCATCCCACCCTCCTGAATTCTCCACAATAATATGTATGAATTACCTATGTTGTTCTAACACGTAACTTGTTTTATAATCCAGAGAAATCTGAATTTCACCCCTTTGTCTAATTACTGTATAAATAGTTGCTCTCTTAGAACTAAATAGTTATCTACTTACATCATCTTTCTATCTGTAACTTGAAAACACTGTAAGAAAAAGTATCTTCAGAAATTTTGTAACTTATAATTGATTTATTTAGGATGTACGCACCTGAAGAGAATCAACAAAATAAAAGAGCTCGTATTATCCTGCAAATATGTTTGTTCTTTCTTTATTCAAATTGATAATGGTAACCGGCTGTATGAAATATTCATTTTCGCTATTTATCGATTTTGAAATCTCATACAATGATTCCACTTTATAAATTTGAAGAAAGAAAAAAGAAACATTGGCGAAGAATAATCTGGATCCATTTTACTTCGTTGGCTCCCATCACCTGCGTACAACCTGAATACTTTTAATAAATTAAAAATAAAGTGTACAATTATAACAATCCTTTGTCCATTCATTAGCAAACATACGGTCAGAGCCTCATAGTAAAATAAGGCGTTGAGATTTACAGGGTGTCTAAAGTGTTACCACATACATGTATATACATATATATATATATATATCTTGTTGGAGAGAAGTTTCTTGAAGAAAATTAACTAAGGGTTGGGTTGCTGGGGTGGTAACAAAAGACAATTAGTAATAGTTACGTAATTAGATAAGAGAAGATCAAAATTTCACAATTTCGGTGCACATGAGGTCAGATGAGAAGGTGATGATGTAATATAGGTAGCAGAACTCAGAAGACCAAGAAAAATTGTCTCTTAGGAGAGTCAAGCGAAAAACAAGGGGGAGGGGTGGGGGATGGAGTGAAAAGATAAGTTAACAAAATTAGAAAATAAAGAGTTAGTAAGAAGTGAGTCAACAGGGTGATTGAAGTCCAACAACGGATTGTTTTTGGACACACAAGTCAGGCTTCAATCGTTTTATTGCTATAGCTTCAGCAAACCTGAGACAACTTGAGGTGCTTTGTCTGTTAATTATTTTAATGATTCCAGCACATCCACTCGGTGTCCTGTGTCCATCAGGTGTATGTATGTCGTGACTTTTTAGACACCCTGTAAATCTCAACGCCTTATTTTACTATGACGCTGTGACAGTATGTTTGCTAATGAATGGACAAAGGATTGTTATAATTGTACACTTTATTTTTAATTTATTAAAAGTATTCAGGTTGTACGCAGGTGATGGGAGCCAACGAAGTAAAATGGATCCAGATTATTCTTCGCCAATGTTTCTTTTTTCTTTGTTCAGATTTTAAAATTTTCAAAAGAACCCTCAAAGTACTCAAAATAACCTCATATTATTCAGCTACAGTTATTAGCGTTTTGTTTAGTCTAGCCACCTTCCTCCTAATAGGAACGTTAGTTGACTAATCTTCATACAAAATGCATACACGAATAATCTTATGATAAAATCTATGTTTATCGGTTTCGTACAGTGCTCGGTTGAATTCAGTTCACAATACAGTTAATTAATCGTATAATCCTGTTGACTGACTGAACTTCAACGTGGAACTTCGCAACGAAGTACAACAGTCCAAGTTGTCACATCCCATATGACACTCAAATACAGAGGAAAGTAAAAAATTCAGAAGAAATGTACCGATGAAAGAATGGTAGCATGGAAAAACATGAGGGTGCAATCGGTCTAGAAGTAGATGAGAAGTCTGTGTACTGAGAACAATTTTGAGCCATATCACTAAGTGTCTGAAACCATTGGTTCTTAGCGTCTCGAGGAGTCAAAACAGACAGTCTGCACCTTTTGAAGTGGCTGGCTCAGGCCAACTGTTAAACACTTGATGGATTAATTACAAGTTTTGATGTGAAATCCCTAAATATTTTCCAGCCTAATTCTGTAAGATCTATTATTCCTTGAAGGAGAAGGGAATGGCTAAGCATGGAAAGTACGTATCCTAGCCGTCTCAATCAACGTCGCATATCTTTACCATTCTTACTTAATCTACCATATCCCACTTTTGTACTGATAAGAAGTTTGTCAGGTTATAGTTACTCAGTTTTGACCAAAGTTGTACGTTTGGATTTTCATTTATTGATGTTCTTTTTACTGCAGAGTACCCATTACGGAAATCACCTTGCACTGACATTCAATAAATTGCAAAAATGTTGATCAATGCATGAAATTTAGGAGGGTAACGTCAATGGATTTTCAAGGTTACTTTTACAAAAATCTTATGACATTTCACATTGACTTTAGACCACTTTTGTTTTGAAAAAAGTGAAGTATTTAAGAAATTATATCATTTGCTAATGGCGTACCAACCAACGGCTGCACCAAAGGCTTACATAATACCAATTAGCAAAATTTAGTTATATCTTTCTAATGTAGGTGTAGACTCCCTATACAGCTGAGTATAGTTTAAGAAACAATGAAGTGAAATTTACTTTGAATAATATCGTTATCATCAGGATTACTACAGCTATTAATGCACACTGCATACTGAATGTTTGTCGACTGAGACTGATACCTATTTATATTGTTTTAAAAGTTCTAATTCTCTGTTACTACGCAACTGAATAACATTTGATTCAGAGTGGATTTCAAATTGTAACACTTCCCATTGCAAATGATACATTTCTATAGTTGTCTGTAGTTTAATTTGTTTTTGTCGACAAATTTTATAGAGTTAATCAATAACTTCGTGGGTAAATTTTCTGATAAATTTCCTGTTTTTGTTTTCACATGGGTAGCATTAGATATACAGAGTATAAAATGAAATTCTACGCAATATACTTTTTACATTCGAAAATAAACTCAGAATAAATAAAAAAAATATCATTGAAAAGGTGAACTAAAGCGTGAAACTATGGAGTAGATTAAATCTAGCCATTCTGAATTATAGGATACCTACACAATAGCCGAATGTAAAAGCGGTTTCCATGAGACATGAGAGTTCTTGACTTGTTTCATGAGCTTAAATGGTCTTGGTCAGATTTCTAGCTAACAGTTTGCGCTATCCTCAGGGTTACTATATAAAATGATAGGGTTGAAAATAAAATACTCTGTGTGTTACATAAATTGAATTTGGTGTGTAACAAGTTAAGTTGAACTTAGTGAAAATGATGCCTCACTAGGTCGATAAGTAGTGAAATTTCGTGGTGAATACCCATGACAAGTTAGTAGGCCGAACTAAATTATTTAGTGATTTGGTAATACGGCTTGGACCAAATATGAATTGCATTAGTGTATATGCGCTTAATCTTTATATTTAAACATTTGTAAAAGTCCCTATGTAGAAGGGTAAATAAGTATGTTTAATGTTTGTGAAAAATTTATTGTTTTAGGCAGTAATATTTAAATAAATTTAGATGCATAGATTTTGTGACGAAATAAAATTGGTCAGACGAATGTCGCTAACCCAGTATCACTGAACAGTTGTTTCATCCTAGTTCAAAACTCTACATTAGTGAACACACAAGGCTGTATTGCAGAGTCGTTTACCTAGTGGTCACAACCAAAGTCGTGCGTTGTTTTGGTGAACATCTTTTAAGATTATATGATTAGAATATTTATAATTTTCGTGTCAAATTCCATAGTGTTACAACCGTTCGCATATTCATGTATCAATTTGTCTAAATAGTCGTCTAAAGGACGAACAGTCAAGTTTTTCGATAATTTAGATTAAGAATCCCTACATAAATATGATGGATTTCAAACGACTCTAATCGCAAAATTTGCATAATTTCAAGTTAACGTGGAATCAGAATACCTTAGTATCCTTTTTTTCCTTCACTTTCTCCAGTGGAACATAGGGCTCCAAGCTAGTGGCTTAAAGTTTCTGTAGCAGTGTTTATTTCACAGGATGGGGTTGCTAGCCTCAAGCCCAAACTTCCCCTCGTTACCAATCTTATTACTGGCTTAGCGAGGTAAAGGAATGCGTCGGCCAGGGATCGAAACCCAGACCATGTGCATAGTCGGCGAGCGTCCTAACCGCTATGCCACCGACGCACACCTTAGTATCCATCTATGCTTAAAAATACATTATGAGTATATATTTGGCTTTTACTTATTTGTCTGCTTTCCAGGTGAAACATACGGCTTCAAGCTTCAGCTCGGAAGTCTCAGTGGCGGTGGTGTTTTTTATTGAGTAGGGTTACTAGCCTCACGCCCAACCTTCTATCTTTACTGTGCCTACTAATGGCTAGGAGGAGTTTCTGTGTGCTTTAGTGAGGAATCTAGCCCGGGTCATGTGCAGGGCTGACAAACATTATATCACCCAAAAACCAGTGGTCACTGGAAACCTGTGCGGTTTTAATTTCGGACTCTTGTTAGGTGCTCACTCGTGACCCCACCAGAGACGGAAGTCTGGACCTTCAGGTTATGAGGCGAGCCCGCTGACCATCCAGCCATTAGGTTATTAATTTGCTTAAGTAGTCTATTCTCGGTTGAAATACTTTCAGCTTCATTAGAAAACCAACAGACTTCCTAGCATAGATAATGAAACAAATACTCTTGTCATTGTGAATGTCCTTAATTCTCTATCACGCGAACAACTCCACAATTACTCCTATTGCTTCTGTTTTCCGCTTCATTTTGATAATACCCTTCTTTAAAATAACGTTAAATAATTATCTTGTTTCTGCTAAATCTTGTTTAACAAAAAGTGCCTGGATAATAAAAAAGCAAATTTATTGAAAATTGTATCTATAACCAAAATATTAGCTAATTACTCATTGGTCTCATGATAATATGACTTTAGTGGATTCCCTGTTTTTTTAGATGCAGCACGCAATCATAAAATAGGTACATGTGATATTACTTTGTTCCAGATGTAGATATAAATAGACTACTGAGTAATATCCTTTCAGTTAGCCGCTATCCATAAAGTAGAAAGTAATCTGAAGTAAGGCAGAAATAAGATTTTAAAGAAGTAATGTAATCCAAAGTCGTAAACAATGTAAGAGAGAAATAAAAGGTGAGGCAGTGATAAAATATTTTATTGTGGCTAACATGTAGATTAGATACACGTTCATATAATTTCCTATAGTTATTTGCAAAGTATATTAGCCGGTCATTATCTACGATCATTAACAGTTGTCTCACAGACCTCCAGCAGTTTTTCTCTTCCAGTCAGAACTGTATGACTTCACGCTATGTCAGAAGATATAACCTTCCTATTAACTCAAGTGCATTTAACAAATACTTTCTGAAATATTTCCACTAAGGCAGCATATTTGAAATCATGTATATGTTTGAAAATGATGCTTTTCAAGAGTTGGTTTGCAGGAACATAATAGATTTCAGGATTAATCACGATCTGACTTCAATTCAAGAATCACTGAAAACGAGAGAGTACAGGATGACTGTTTCGTCCATATTTGGTGATTGGAAGAAGACAACTGGATTCCGTTTCAACGATTTGAATGATCAAAAAGGTCACCTAGTAACCTGAAGGTCCTGGGTGTGATCCTCGATGGGTGGAATAATGGCTGAGTACTGCTGAAGAGTTCCGAAATAGGAAGATATTGTTGTCTAGTACTCCCTCGTGGTTCTCCAGACGATCTCATTCCGTGATTAACCTTGAAAACCGAAGATTGTTTGATATCCTGCAAACTCTGCTGCACAAAGTTAGTACTGAGAATGTTACTAAGCCTAACAATGAAATGTCAAAAGTCAAGTTTCACATGTGGAATAACACTACGAAATCCCCATCTTTATCCGGGGTTACAAATCTTTTCTATTATTTAAAAGTCTATCTACCGCTAGCACCGCTTGCAAAACAAATATTATGATGAACAGAATGGTTATTTTAAATTCCTTAATGTCTTTTGATAATCTGACTATTCGTTTTCTATTTTACTTCATTCTATGAATCAGCAGAGAAACGTTGTTGCCGAGAGTCCTAAGTCAAATCTGACCTTAACTTATAATGAATTAACGTAAAACTCTAATTTATTGAACTAGAGAAACTACTTACAAACAGTATGTTATGAGATCTGTTTACTTGTATTTGGATATCCAAGCATAACTGGAGCAAGTGATTCACTGTGATACGATCTTTTACGTAATGTCTGGGTTTGATGCTTCTAAATATATCGCTAACTACAGACAAATCAATATCGTGTCACTGTTTTCGAAATTCTATCAACCGAACATCCAGATATGAAATTCATTACTACAGTTTACTTGAATTAATGTTAGATAATTAAGTTTGTGAAAGAGAAAGGATGAAAGTTTTCATACAACTAATTGACTTCATAAGTAATAGGAAAAAAGGAATTATTGATTATTTCCCATGTAATCAATTTTTTCTTGATGGTTTCGTTTAACATAACTAAAAAAAGAATAAAAGTTTGTGGAAAAGCATCACTACAGATTGAATTGCTATAAAATATAAAAATGAGAATACATCTCAGGTAAGTTTTTTTTTCTGAACAGAACTGCGCAATTTGTCTCTTCATCAAATCTCGAAATTAATAAATCCTAATGGTTCGCTGGAAGATATAGTTCAATAAAAGGAGCTGTAAAACACTGATCCAATACTTTATCGATGGTTGGATAAAATTGTTCCTAATCACAGTGCAATTACAATTACATCAGTGCTTAGGTCGTACGGTAGGGTTAATGGAGCATCGTGCTGGTAATTCATAGGCAATTGACTGAAATCCTACTACAATTCAGGTTTCGTTAAGACTTCAATCTTCCATGCCCCCTTTAGAATAACGATTACAGTAATTTCATTACACTCCATGACAGGTTGGAGAAAATCTCTGCACAAAACACTGAACACCATATATAACCTGCATATTTATCTGGTAAATTCTGAATATTTTAGAACCTAATTTTAGTCTCAGTGTAAATTTCGTCATGAACCAACACTGGTTAGCGAAACCAGAAAGCACAGCACAACTGTTCCATCCTAGTTTAGAATTCTTCAGTGGTGCCCACCTATGACCCTACCAGGGATCGAATTCGGGACCTTCCAGTTATGATACCAAGCTTGCTGACCATTGAGCTAGGTGGGTGGGAATTCAAAGATCCATTAATTCTGGCTTCTATTAATTTGTGAAATACCATTTCCGTCATGCGTGCGCATTGATGAAGAGTCCCAAACTGACAGAAAACAGCTGTCCATTGATTCCTGGTCTTCAATGGTGCTCTAATTGATGTCTGTTTTTGACGAAATCTACAGTGAAATTAAACTAAACCTACATTAAAACCCATAATCTAAATAATACTCGTCGTCTAATTTTAGTTTTATTCTCAGTTATTTCGTTAAATACGCAATAATAATTCTCATCTGAGGTCTTAGGTAAGTTTATTTTTAATAACAACATATACACTGAGTGGACTTTTTTCTAGTTTCTGTATAGACAAATGCTCAGCCTTCAATAAAGCCCTTCAGGACATGTTTTGAAAGGAGAATAAAGGGAGTATTAAAATAACGAAAAGACCAAAGAAGCTCAACTGAAAGAATTCGTCCAACATTCTTATTCTACTTGAAATTTCTACTGCTGTAGGGGGAATTATCTCTAAATGTCATAATATAGTGCTAAATATCCCCTAATAGATAAAGTACTTCAATGCAAACTTTCGAGTGAAAAGTTGAACTTCTTCAGTACAGTTTTTTTTTTAAAAATAATTTTCATAACATATTGGAAATGAGCAAATTTCATTATCCTGTTTTGTGAAACAAATACTTTTACCTTAAAAGAGTCATATTCTAATATATAGGTATTGCCAATTATTTCTCACATTTTATTTCATTGAATTAACTAAAAGCATATTAGATAAATGTAATATAATTAACTTAAAAGCTGTTGCCTTCCCTTTAAATTAATTAAAATAAATAAGTTACAAAGTTAACTGAATTGTATTTACATAGAAATGAACACTGCTCTATTAGGATTCACTAAACTTGAATAATTTTCACGGAAAGTCATGTTATGTAATAATTTCCTGAATGAATCCAATATTTAACAGTGCGGTATTACACAACCTCGTTTTTTATCAACTGCTTATATGACTCGGGGTTTTATTAAAAGTGACTATTGATGATTTATTGATTATTTTCGTCTCATAATGTACATATGAGGTGTTAATGACTCATAGGTCATTTTGAGCAAAGAGGTCATATCAGTTCCAGACCAGATAAGTTAATTTGACATATCACATAGTCATACAGTATTTGTAACTGGATTATGTTTCAGGCACATCTTATCTTCAGACCCATCATATCAAGGTAGTTACAATGATTTCTAAATTATAAGAAATACCCATGTGATGTAAACTGAAAAGACAGGTCACATAAAAATGTATTCTCTATGTAACTATCCTTCAAATATGTAAAGTTAAATAGTAATCTAAGAGGTCATCGCAAAATTAGTAAGGGTCAAATGTCAATGTTAGTTGCTAACAAAACACTTGAAATTATACATCAAAAAGAAAAAAAACTGTTAGATTGCGAAACTGGGTCAAGCAGGTCTTACGTAATCTAAAAACAATAAGTAGTGATTAGTGTCCAGAAGTGATTGCTATTAAAACTGTAAATGTCTGGAAAAAGCGAATATTGTTCATAAGTGTTAGAGATTCAAAATACGTCTGAAGTACATTTTAAAATTGAGTTTTAAGAGGGGGAAAATAGAAAAAACAAACGAAGATCGATTATATGTCAAATTATTGCACAAGTTAGGAAAAAGGTTTAAGACAGGGTCAGTAAAGGGGATTAGAGCAAGCCTAATTAGACAATATTTTTATCGGGGAGGTTGAATTCATTCCAGAACTTTGGGAAATTTATTTGTGAAGAGAAGGATATGAAAAATACCATTGTGCAAATATTAATGTGTTAAAAAGAGAGGCCTATCAGACGGTCTCTTTACAGGAGTCTGACTCGAATAGGATCGTATTTTAGTTCCTAGTATTTATCATTATTATTTTATTCCTTTGCGGTCCCAGTGGAACGTAGGGCTTGAAGCTAGAGATTTGAAGTTTTGGTAGCAGTGGTTTCATTTTCATCAGGTAGGATTGCTAGTCTCACGCCCAACCTTCCCTCTTTGCCAGGCTTACTACCAGTTTAGCGAGGTTTGAGAGTGCGTTGGTGGCCGGGGATCGAGCCCCGGACCATCTAAGTGCCTCCGACCCATAGTTCCTAGTATGCCTAGAGTGATATAAATTCACTCACTAATTAGGTTCAATTAAAAAGGTAAAAGAAACAAAAAAAGAAAAAGAAACAGGGTCTTGATAGAAAGGTTTATTTCACATTAATATATAGAGGCTAGTTCCTAATTACTATAATACAACAAAACTTATCAGAATTTTTAAAAAGAAAATACATATTGAAATGAAATTTGAATCATTGATAAATGAATGTACCATTTCCTATTAAGTTTATCAAAATACAGCTATATTTACCGATGTTGATTTGTAGAGACTTGGTTGATCTCAAGTTAGATCATGAACTGAGATCAAGTAGGGGACTACTGAGAACCAAGGAGTACTGAACATCCTAGTTTGCGACTATCCAACAGTAATCAAATTCAACAGCTCCAGGTTACATGGTGGGCCTGTTAACCATTCATTCACTGTAAAGGAGTGCAGTGGCCTGTGAATTCCAAATTCTGCTGATTTCAGAGATATACCGTGACTACCAGTCAATATCATCGGCGAGTAATCAGCCTTACATCCTGCTTGGTGTTCTCTATCGGTCATGACTTCTCGCTGGAATGATAGACGTCTTCGTCCTATATTCAGTCACTTGTGAGCGTTGGATTAATTTTCCAGTGCTGGTTAACAGGGATTCTGTCGATACAAATTTAAATCACACCTATATGTCGATCCATATACATTAGTAATATAGGTCTGTATAGGTAACTAACCCAGTAATGAAAAATACTTTGTTAGCTAAAAAAACAAATGATTCCTATTAACTTCACACTGTAGACATCCATTTTCATATATAATAAAATTATATTGGAAGAATTATGTCAAGACTGTTCTCACACTAAGATGGATTTATGGTTCAAGACAAATAAATAAATCTTTAGAAACCTTTATGACCAGTAAATTTAAATACCTAACATGTATCCGGAGTTGATTTGAACATCTATTTAACTTACTTTGTTAATATTAGTTTTAATGCTGATAGCAAAATCAAAATGGTTTAGTTTTATTTTATTTTCTTATTATTATTTTTACTGCTTTTCATGTTAAATTTTTTTTGTAAATTTTATGGCCTTTTTTAATTTTTGATAGATTAACCATGTGTAATAAGGATGTCAGTTGTTTAAATTAACCTTTATTAAACAAGGCTTCTTACTATATTCGATGATTTTCCTGATTGCGGTTGGCTAGATAATACGACAGACAGTGAGCAACGAGAAGGCAGGCATAAGATAGACCGACACAAGGAAACTTGGAGGGGCTGGACTTCGCTAATGATATATGTCTGATTTCCCACAGACTGGAAGTTATACAAGTGAAAAGCAACAAGTTGGCAGAAGAAGCATCAAAGACAGGATTTCAGGTGAACATAGAGAAAATAGAAGTGATGAAGATTTCTGGCCAACAGCAACAACAATAACAACCACAGACAACAATCAGCCAGCATAAATGGGAGAAATCTGAAAGAAGCAACCTCCTTTACCTACCTACCTGGGAAGCACCGTTTCAACTACAGGCGGATGGAACTGATGAGGATATCATCAAAGCGAGGATCGGGAAAGCAGGGCAAACTTTCATTACTCTCAAGTCTGTGTGGAGGTCAACAGCGCTCAGCATCAAAAATAAGATCCGGATTTTCAACTCCAATGTAAAGTCAGTACTACTCTATGGAACACAAACTTGGAGCATCACGAAGGGCTCTTCAAACAAACTAAAGACCCACATCAACACTTGTCTTCGCTCACTACTCAAGATCAGATGGCCAGAAAAACCCAGCAGTGGTGGTAGGTCTCTAGGAGCGAACCGACCCAGCAAGAAACAATTATGCAACAAATATGCAGGAAGAATTGGAGGTGAATTGGCTATAATTTGAGAAAACAAATCATCAAGTGACATCACACTCCATGCGATTGCTCGAGTGGAACCCGAATGGAAAGCGGAGAGTTGGTCATCAGTGCTAGGGTGACATGGAGGAGGACATGTGAAGAGGGAATGAAGGCATGTGGGCAGACGTACAGTCAGGTGAAAACGTTAGCGGTGGACCGAACGCAATGGAGACGTGTGGCTGAAGCTCTGTGTTCCTCTAGGAACTAAAGGAGACAATAATAATATAATAAGGTAGTTAAACTCATCATAAGTATAAAACATTCTTGGTTATTTCACTTTACTCACCAATTTACTCACACAGACAACTACTTATCTGTAACTAAAATGTAAGTGTGAATTTTGAATATTCTATTAGTCGTATAACGTTAGTTTGTTTAAAAAGTATGTCAGTGTATGCTTTTTCAACCAGCAGAGGTTAGTCGATAGAGAAAACTTGACATATCTGAGAATCATGAGGAACCTGTGACCACTTAGGTTGATCAAATCAGATAGTGTTGGACTATATCGTAATGTCAGAATCCAGAATTTGATTAGTAATGTGTTCATGATGAGATTAAGGCATTCTATGCTTCACCCCTTTATAGGATTACAGTTGTACACTGCTGAGTAGTACCACACTGGTAGTACCACCAGAATGCGCATCCTGGATTCCACTGCTAGCCACCATCCACCAATTAGAACTCGTTTTATTTCAAGTATTCTTGTCAACTACATGCTTCTGACTCTCATATTAAATTTACTATGGATCATAAAATCGGTTCAACTTCCTGGATCTCAGCATAAGAAGAAGGGATGACTGCACCATTGAAAAATCAGTGCATAGGAAAGAAACATGGACTGGCTTTTACTGAATGATTCCACTTTACAACATGATATGCCCCTTATTTCGGTCAACAGTAGATAACTGTCCTGTTCATGTCAACTCCAACTGCATTTATTAATTCACTCGCACTTGTGGTAGCTTGGGAAGGAATGAGAGAAGGGGTCCAATAGATTTTTTGAGTATATCCTTTAGTCTTTGTATGAAGGGTTGCAATATGTTCTCAAGTGAAGTTACCACACATCTGATTTATACAAGACAGACAGGTGAAACTAGTCAGGCTTTCATAGTAATCAATACATAGAGAAAGCCTTGGTTGCTTCACTTCGCGGAAGCCATTGTTATCACAAGATTCCAGTCCAGCCTGTATGTACAGAAAGAGAGTGTGATTAACCTCTCACTACTCTAGTCACTGAAATGGTTTTGTTCGTCTGTTGTTTGTATTTGATTCTGTTACGTTACACTTTACCTAATTGCGATTTCCAGTTATTGAGTTGAACTCACTATTAACTTTCCAAATTTACTTAGCTGTTTGTCACTGCCATAATTTTATTTATACTTTTCACTCCCACCTTTTCGAACTTTCCATCATATTATATATGAAATTCATTCTACTTTTTGACTTTGTATTCTGTCTCTACTCCATCCTCAGTTCTTTGCAAAATCTGAACTCTACTTCTCCCTTCATGTCTGATTATAACTATAACTAGTTAATCTTTTTAACACTGAATAACTTGCTTACTAACATCATTTCACAATTATGTAGCTTATATTTTTTTATGAGTAACTCGATATCACTGTGAGGAAAGTATTTTCAAATATTTTGTCATTTACATTTTGCTACTGTTTAGGTTGCATTCAGTTGAAAAGAATCCCAGAGATAAAATAAGCTCTAACTCATCCTACAAACATATTCGTTCTTTCTTTGTTCGGATGTGAATGAGTTTCACACTTGGAAATTTCATTCAATTTTAGAAACACGAAATGGGGAATCAGTCTCAACTTATGAATAAGCAAGTTATTTTCTATAATATCATGTACAAACGAAATGGAGGTGTCAAACGAAAGTGGTTCCACAGAAAGGTGAATAGCTTTTTTGACTAATTTTTATAATTTAGTGGAATTTATCACAATTAAAATTTCATAGTATACTTATAACTGACTGGTCAATCGAAATTTCACGTGTGTTACAAACGTTATCCATAGTCTTCATAAAAATGATATGTAGTCTAAGATTGTGTTATGCTGTAATTTATTAAGTGCAAGTGAATTCAGTACTTTAATGAAGGAATAACTGACGATATACTTAATTAATATTAAGTAGTACTGTACACTGAGCTAGCATTGATAGTAAATAATTCTTTCCAGAACATCAGTCTAATCAAAGTTATTGTCTTTCAGTTTACTTCTTTGCTGACATTTTCCACTATTCACTTTTAAAAAAAGGTTCCTTTCTATCTCGAGTGGAACATAAACCTTCAGGCTTTTTAAAGTTTCAGTAGGGGTGGTGTTGTTTTTACGGCATGGAGTTACTAGCCTCCTGACCAACCTTCCCTATTTTCCTAGCCTGCTAGGTAAGGTTCAGGAATACGCTAGCCATAATCAAACACGAACCATGTGATAGAACGGCGAAAAATTCTGTCATACACAAACCAGGAAGTACTGAACAGTTGTCTTGTCCTAGTTTAGGCTCTTTCAGAGATACTCACCCACACAAACCCACCAAAAATCGAACATAGAACCTTCCTGTCCAATTTGGTGGGATTTACGCCATGAATCAGTCCACGTTGTTAAATAATAAGGTTTAGAAACGTACTGATTATTCACTCTCCGATTAGTAAATCAGCTGTGGAGAGTTTACCAAGAGTACTGAAATACTATATGTTCAAGTTGCAGTTCGTACCAAGGTTTGAAAAACAGTCGACATAAGGATAGAATCTACTATCAATTGCCCGTTTATTATTTAATAACATATCTGCAGTGAAAACTGCTGAATGATAGACAATGCATTAGATGTTTATATAAATTTATGATATCATACTAAAGTGCTGGTTTGTGAAGACTGGGAGCATATTTCTAAACGAACCCACGTAAATCAGAGAGGTACAGGGTACTGAACAGCTGTTTCGTCCCAGTTTAAGACTCTTCAACAGTCCTCCCCCGGGGGCTAATTTTCTTTCGCTTCCCGTGGAAATCTACCTTAGAAATATTCATCTGTCTGTTAATCTCAGCAACGCAATATAACAAAAAAATTCAATAAACTTACTCTCAGTTGTCTAATTTGTCTTGCTTGTTTCTTGATGGTTTCTTCTAAATCATTTTGATATTGTCGTATAGCTAAGTGTTCTTTGGACATAAAATAAGGTGTGATAATATTCTATAGGGAAAAAAAGATGAGACAAAATGTCATTTGCACAGATTCTGTTCCTTCTTTCTTGAAAAAACAAAACCGTTGCTTCATATTTATAGCCTGATTGCATAAGACATATCCCTAAATCATTTAGATATGTAACAGCATTAATTGACTGGAATTTAGACCCACTTGCTATTTGAATAGCCTGACAGTATTCTGTATACTGTTAGCCATCATATAATCATACTAAAGTTCGGAAATACAATTTTCTCATGAATACTATTATGATTGAATACAGTTACAGAGAAAGAGACAGAAAAAGTCAGTCCACACGCTTCAGTCCACAAGGCCTTTAATGACTATATGTCACATGTAATCGATAGATTTCAATCGGTTTATTTAACATTGGGTGGGGGGGGGTAAATTGATTATCATTTGTTAACCTATTCACGTAAACGATCCAATTCAACAGAGATTATTCCCATAATCTGATTCCAATGACTTCATTGATGTAAGTTCGAATCTTGGAAAGAATACGACTTTCTACAAGACTGTCATTACTTCTTGCTCATAGACTGGTGTTATTGCCTAATTCAAAGGTGTGTTAGTTAGTATAGTACGATTTAACCTATTGACGATATTATGAACTTGATTGATGAGGTAGGCTTCGCTCAACACACAGAATACTCACTTTTTTGTTATTGTATTCCTTTACGTTCGCAGTGGAACATAGGGCTTCAAGCTAGAGGTTTGAAGTTTCGGTAGCTGCGGTTTTTATTTCTACAGGATGGGGTTGATAGCCTCATGCTTAACCTTCCGTCTTTACCAGTCTTATTACTGGTGAGGTAAAGGAGTACGTCGGTGGCCGGGGATCGAACTCCGAACCACCTGTGTTGTTGATGAGCACTCTACTGCTGTGCCACCGACGCATCAAAGTACTTAACATCCAGTGACATATTCGTAGGTAGTAAATTGTCACACTGATCTATTTTCAGCATGAACAGTTCTCTAGTAGATAAACAGAAAATAGTAGACGTTTTCCAAATTCACAATACTTACGTATTGGAATTCATTTGAATGTGTTTAGTGGGAATACATGAAAGATAATCAATATTCTATCAAGATGTGGTCTTTAAAATATTTATTGGTAAAAAAATAAATGGTATGACTATATGGTTATTGCTGCGAAAACAGAAGTTGAACAGTTTTTAGGGGTGAGAAAAATATGCAACGATGACAGACGTGTTAGAAGAACAAAACTGATTTAAAAAAATGACTGATTTTTTCACCTTCTATACATTTTTGTTCATTTTTTGTCACATGAATTTATGTATTTTATACTGTTCTAGACTATGAATGAACTTTGTAAACACCTTACAGGACTGGGTTGATTATAATCGAGAGACTAGACTTTGGTTTTGGATTTGTCAGGAGATTGTTATTATTTCCATGGGTTTCAAATGGAACATATAGCTCCAGTAGCATATCTTCCTTTCACTCTGTTCTCTGCAGACATGTTTGGATGGCTTCAAGATTACACATAGGCTTTCTTTTATTCCACAGACACGATCTCCTCCATGTCAGTCACGGAAAATCATACCCAACTTGTCGTTTGCCATTCGGGTTTCATTCGACAGTGTCTAGTGTGTGACGTCGATCAACGGTCTCCTCAGCGTATATCCAACGCACTTTAATTTCATTCGGCATACTTATTGGACAATAAGTCCTTGGTTGATGTGTTATCAGAGTTCCTTATTGCTCACCCTTTCTGATCGGGCGAAAGCAGCTGTTGATGAGATTCTGCAGTAGACTATTGAAAATGCTTTTTGGCGAGTCGCGCACCAAGTCTCTGAACCACACATAATCACTAGCTTGACATTAGTTTTGAAAGTCTGGACCTTGTTCCTTATACTGAGTGCAGTAGATTTCCATCCTGATTTCAGATTAATGAAGACCTGTCGTGCTTTATTGATTCTAGGACGATAGAGCAGGTAAGTGAATGGGACAGTTTCCTTTAGATTTCTCCTATTCATGGTAATTGGTACTTGTCTTAGTAGGTTAGATATTTACATCATTTCCGTCTTCTGTATTTTCACTTCGAGTCCTGTCTTTTCTGCTTCTCATCTAACTTGTTGGTCCAAACCCGTAGGTTTTCGAGAGTGTGGGGCATAAGAGATAGATCATTTGCGCAGTTTAGGTCTTCTAGACTTTTCTTTTCCGTCTAATGTTTTTCTGTCTTCTCGCTCCCCACAGTCTGTTGCATGGTCCAGTTCACTACATTCAGGAATGTCATCGATGACGGCAGATAGCCGCGTCTTACTTCTATCTTCTCTTCAAACTCCTCATTGAGTTTTCCGTTGTGAACTGCTCCATGTCTCTCATCGTCACATAGCTGTTGAATAAGGTTTATAAAGATTTGCGGCACTAAGTAATCTTGAAGCAGTTACCTGGTGGTCGACGTTGCTGCCGAAGTCGTTTTCAAAGTCGATAAAACGGAAATAGAGGATTTACTGCCATTATATACAGTATTCTATGATGATGCGTAACATTTCAAATTTGTTAGGAGACACATTAGTAAAACGTGTCTGAATGGTCAAGAGAACTGACACCTTATCTAACACGGATCTTATAACACACTTTGGTGCAAGATAATTTTATAGATCTTCAGTCTTTAATAAGGTTTATAGAATGCCCCAGTAAAGTATCTTCCCTTTCATAATATATTCACAAATTACAACCTGTATATGATTTTATTGTAATCTTTCCCCATTTAACTATAGATTTAGACCAAAATATTCCTCGCCTTGTAACCGGAAGGTTCTGGGTTCGAATCCCGGTGGGTGTGTACTACTGAAGAGTCCTAAACTAGGACGAAACAACTGTCCAGTACTCCCAGGTTTTCCAATGGTTCTCTAACTGATGTCAGCTCATGATGAAATCCTGAAACCAATCAAATCCCTACAAACCAACACTTGAAAATTATTCCCCATAAAAAGTTATTTGAATCATTTTGAAAATATATTCAAATATGATGCAAGTTCGGGTACTTCGTGCTTTATTTCACACACCTCAGTTGTTGATCATTCTGGAATATATATATATATATGTATATATATATATATGTATATATATATACAACTTCTCTATCTTTCAGTCATCTTTACATCTTCCGCTTTTGTTATCTGAATAGCGGAAACAAAAAGTTAACTCGATTACAAACTTTGTGTAATTTAAAGAGTAAAACTATAGTTGTTGAAATGCAAAGAACTGTGCGATCTGATGACCATTCTAGCGCTTATACTTGCTTTCAGTATTAAATGCCATACTATTGTTAAGATTGCTTGCTATACAAGATTATATTCAGTTATATATAAAATGTATAACTAATCATGCCTCAGTATTATGAATACGTACTTCTTTTCCAATTAAAGGTGGGTGAAAGGTAAGCTTAGGATATTATTATTATTATTATTATCATTCCCTTGAGTTCTGAATGGAGCATAGGGCTTCCACAACACGTCTCCACTCCCTTCTATTTTATGCTGTCGTCTTCATCCGGGTCGACGATTACTCATAGCCTCCCATCTCCTCCTCATACAATCTTCTCCATGTCACCCTCCCACCAACTCGTCGCTTCCCTTCTGGATTCCACTAGAGGGCCTGACACGCGATGTCATTCGACGGCCTCCTCAACGCATCCCCGAGCCGTTTCCATTTTCTCCTGCATATTTGTTGAGAGAACGGTTCTTGGTTGGTTTGTTCTCAACCAGAGTTTCTTGCTACTAATTCTTTCTGGCTAATCGATATTCAGTATGGAGCCAGCGTAGGCGCCTGTTGAAAAAAGTCTACAGTGGCCTGTTGGAAATCCTTTTCGTGGCACGCTGGCCAAGTTTCTGACTCGCATAGAATAACTGACTGACTGGCTTCATATTTGTGTTGAAAATTCGAATCATGCTCTTTATTCTGGCTGAGTGCAGAAGATTTCCAAACCGATTTCAGACTGATGAAGTTGTATCTTGCCTTTCCGATTCTGACTGGCCTTGACATTTTCATCCGCTCTGCCTGTAGTTGAAACGATGTTTCCCAGATAAGTGAAGGAAGTGACCTCTGTTAAATTTCTCCCGTTGATAGTGACGGTTGCCGAATATGATAGAAAGCTTTTATATAGCCGTCTGAATCACAGAAACCTAGAGAGTATTTTTTGTATGGCTAGGATTTCGGATAGTATTCGGCAATATAGGTAAGACATCTGACCATATAGTTCTCCTGTTGCCGTTAGAGTTGAGATGCCCAGAACACACTTTCCATATTTCAAGCTGATTCACACCTTTGATGTGAAGGCTGTTGGTACTATGCAAAGAAATCTGGACTAGACAGTCCTTAGCTGATACCAAAAGGGCTAAAACCAAAGAACCCTATCTCCACACCGAAATATACAGGATAATGACCAAACTAGGAATGAGGCGTATTTATACTATTGCGCTTAAACAGGCCTAGCAATGTACGTTACACCATCAGCTTGGTTGTCTGAATGACATTGTGAAAAACTTTTTAAAAAAAACTTCAACTTGATGGTTAAAAATAACCCAGTAACTTCCTATGGAACAAACCTTCTAAAACTGCCATATTTTTGTAGAATTTTTATTTACCTTGTCTGGAGATATTACGGGTACTGATTTTTCTGGTACTGCTTGTTTATTTTGATTTTGTTGATCAGGTTGTGGATATTCTTTAGAATTTGGCTTATTTTCATTGATGCTTTTTGGATTAGTAACAACAGTTGTATTGTTGCTTTTTATATTTCCGTTAGTGTTCATAGTTTTATTATCATTATTAATTGTACTAACATGAGTATTATTACCGTTAGTATTATTGTTAGTATTGTTTATATTCTTGAAATTGTTCACTTTTTGTTGAGCACTTTGATACTTTTCATTTAATTGATTATTTTCTTCTGCTAAACTCTTTATTTTAGCATCTCTCGATTGAATTTCATTGCGTAAAACTTCATTTTCATTGATAAGCTTTTGATTTTGTCTTGATAAGTTATCAAATGTTGTCTTGAGAGAGAAAATAAAACAATATTGGGGATCAGACCATTCGAGATAGCTATAGATTGAAAAACTCAGGTCTAAACAGAGAAGGTATATTGACTGTAGTTGAAACGAAAGCCTTATATTTAACAAGAATTTCACACAGAAGCCTTCACATCACCTACTCAGTGCTCTAGCAAGACTAAACTAAATTCTAACGGCTCTGCATGGACATTATGTTAATAGGAGGTAGGGGACACTAGGTATTCAGTTACGTCCTCTTTTCCACCGTTCTAATTATATTAGGAGGAGAATAAGATGTGCAGTTGTGTTTCAGACTATGAAAGACAACCTGAACAACAGGTGGGTTCCAAAAGTCATTTGGTACAGAGGTCATGATGTGTGGCTCAAATGCTGCTTCTATCCAGGTTTACCTATTAACTTCGATGACAAACGGATTAAACAAACAAACAAACAAAATGTCATCTTGAAAAGTGCTCAAGCATCATGAATACTTAAAATATAGTGGATAATAACTAAATACGTATAAGTGAGCATAGATACTAAGACGGCGTCAAAAACACACGTTATCTAAACGCTAAAATGGCAGTGAGTAAAATGCAAAAGGCAATCTTTGTTTACTGATTGTAAATTTAAACGAAAGTTTATAAAAATATTAATCTTAAGAGATAATTTTCAATCTTTTCATTGTGCACTTTATCCAGTCTTTTATTCGTCATATATGTTCACATAACAACATTTAGACAAAATCATATAATTTACAAAATACCCTGGAATGACTGTGAGGTCAACTACATAGGTCAAACTAGTAGGTCAGGTGGTAGCCAGATTGTCGGAACATAAGAATTTAGCTAAGGTTAGAATAGTTAACCCCATGAAGATAAGTAATTTAGGAAAAAGCTCAGTAATTGCACTGCATGAACTAACACATAACCACACAATAGGGTGGGAGAGGGTTAAAATTCTAAAAAGTAATCTAGATAGGTGGAGAGAGAGGTTGATTACTGAATCATGCCTGGTTCATCGAGTCTACACCCAACATAACACATGCAATAGGAGTGACTCATCACTCATACCTGAAATATGGAAAATACTACTACCAATTAAATCAAGCGATGGAAAATAATGGAATTATATAAAGGAAGTTAGAAAGTTGTGTGAGTACTTTGATATGATTATGAGTAATAAATTGTGCTCGAAACGTCATCAGTAAATATTACTGTATAACAACACTGTGAGAATTTATCTAAATAAAATTTTACCCTCAATGGAATTATACTCTACCATATTGCACAAGTTCTATTCTTATATCAAAAGCAAACTCTTTTAGAGCAAAACCATAAATACATTTTCGTGTAAATCACTGAAAAATGCATTTCAGTAATGATTTTATACTGTATTTTTAATGAGATGTAGTGACTGGTGGCATCCATCACACAAGGTGTGAAGTGAAGACTAATCGGTGGTGTTATACCGTAAACTGATGGAATTAGATTTGGATTCCACTCGGTCAGAGGTTTGGCCTCGAAACCTGAAGGTATTGTATTCAGCCTCTGGTGTAGTTACGGGTATATGCCATTGAAGAGTCTTAAGCTAGGACGAAACAGACGTCTAGGACTCTTTGGATTTCAGTTAGTATCATACTGATGCTTGTTTGTGATGAAATCTACACAAAATCTCTACAAAAACCAATATCTGAAAAAAATGTATAGTTGTCATTTTTTTAAGGGTTGATTCTGTCATTATGAGTTGTTTAGAAATCCTAGTTTATTTTAATACCGATTCTCTGACGAACCAACATCAGTTGGATAATGACTGAAAACTCAGGAACATTGGGCAGTTACTTTATCCTAGCCTGAGACTTCTCAGCAACGCTGAGTAATTACCTCAGCTGGAATTGAATTCCATTGCTCGCGTCGGTGTACCCTGCCGAAGAGTTCTAAATGAGAATGGAACAGCTATCACGTACTGCTTTCATTTTCAATGATTACCTCCCTAACTAATACTAGTTCATGACAAAATCTACATTTTTTCTGATTCAAATAAAACTTACTTGTAATTCAAGTAGATTTTTCTGATAATTTTCAAAAGTTTTTTCTAATTTTTCATATTTTTCTTTTTCTTGATTTATGATAAATTGCGTATGACGTTGTATACCGGCAAATTTAATCACAATGATCTGATAAAAAATTAAAAAAAAGAAGTAAGGCAAAGAAATGCCTAAGATATTGATTTTACTCCATTGAAGGTAACGGCTGTTTAAGTGAAATGTGGAGCAATGTTATAGCCTATTCCTAAAACATATCAGCCTGAATAAGCGCCGCTAGGATACAAGTAGAAATAAAGTATTTTTAGTGTGATAGCCCATGTATACAAGCATAAAATTATAAGGAATCAATCAATAGAACTATGAAACCTCCTGTCTATATACGACTATGAAGCAACGTTCACTGGCGCTGACTAGCCAGAACTCTGAAGCCGTTCAAATAAATACCTCATAATAGTTTTCCGAATTCACAATTGAATGTCAAGTATCTTAGAGATATATTGCTTATGTAATCACGTGAACATAGCAGAGAACCATCCTGCCATAAATAGCATCGTCCTCAGGATGACCTATAAACCCATTGGAAAACGTGTGGAGTTACTATTTGAAATTTAAGTGATAAAATTGGTATAAATATTTCGGTAAAGATAAATAACATGATGCTATTACTAAGCTATTCGATAAAACACTTAAATGAAGCCATTATAGAAATGCGATGAAATAGTCCGAGTACGATTAGAAAGTCAAGGTGAGAATGTTTCTGAATGTTATACTGTGCAAGCCAGGTCTCCTGGGCATTCGTAACAACCCCGGTCTGTATACCTATAAACTTATTGATACTGGGATTGAGGGGAAGTGCTCAAATTATGGTTAAAATTTGAATAGCCTAACCAAGTGTCAAATATCTTCAAAGCATTACGAATTACTGTGTGTGTGATTTGTGTGTTAATAAGTATTACGCCTTAATATGAAGATTATATTTCATTCAGAAGTTATTAAATAGAATGATTCTTATACCGAAATAAATAAGACTTATGAGGGCACATGCAAAACCTCATTATGGAATGAATATTACAAAAACGACAAAAGATGAATTCCAAATTAGGGATGTTTTTCTTCATTTTCCGATAGTCATTCGGTTTCCGTGAGAGATATAACTCTCCTCCCGTGTTCTTTCTACATCAGCCTTTTCATTTTCATTTCATTCAATGCATTTCCGAAAACTCCAATCTCTACAATACTTATATCTATTAATAGGAAGCATACACCACAATATTTGTGTTAAATGTTGGTCTGTAAGAGTTCTATTTAAAAATAAATGGCTTGTTAACAGTAAACCATTAATTGTTACGAATATTATCACTTATCAGTGCTTCAGCAGCATATCACCGATTCATTGTGTTCTCTGCAGTCTTCCTTAGATGACTTCAAGATTTGTGAGTACGCCTACATTTCCTCCATAAACCATTTCCTCTATGTCACTATCATACCTATCCCCAGTTCATCATCGTACATTCACGTTCCACTTGAGGACCTGGCATGAGATGTCAGTCAAAGGTCTCCTCATCGTGCGTTCAGTCAATCTCCACTTCCTCTCAAACATTTGTCAGGTAATAAGTTCATGGTTGGCTTTTCGCCATAGTCCCTCTGGCCGACTATCTGGTCTTCAGTATAGAGCCAAGGAGGCAGATGTTGATGAAATTCTTCAGACTAGTGAAAATGTTTATAGTGACGCATTTACCAAGTCTCAGAAGCCTATGTAAGCCCTGGGTAACTGGACATTAGTGATGGAAAATCATATTTTGCTATTTATACTAAGCGCAGAAGATTTTCGCATTGCTTTCAGTTATGAACGTTTGTCTTGCTTTCTTGATTCCATCCTGTCTGGCTTTGACATCATCATCTGTGCCGCCTGTCGTTGAAACGACGCTGTCCAACTAGTTAAGTGAAAGAAGTAACTTCCTTTAGTCAAATACCAATGAGGAATATATCGGTCAATGAAGTGTTTCTGTGTGTATTAGGGAAACGAAGTTTGACATTTACTATGTATAGATAAAATCACAATAGTCGTGTCTGAAAACCTGACGTTAACACGAACAGTATCTGACTTATAGACCACATGAATAACTGCATCCATCACAGCCACAATATAAAATATATGACTTTTTAAAAATTTGGCGTGAGAAAGTATGTTCTCTTCTAAGATTTTTTCTCCAATCGCACTGGTGACATTTTAAAGTTGGACAGCAATGGAACAACTTGAAAGGCCACGCCACTGACACTACACACCTTCTTATTAATGACGCCGACAGTGCAATACTAAGCTAGTAATCAGTTATATATCACCACTGTTAATCTTTTTCTTCGACTAAATAGTGTCCTCTTAAAGATTGTAATAGGTAGGTATATTTTCGTTCTTCTTGAATGGCTTTACATGTCACTCAAGTATTCGCCATTACGTTATCCCATAGCTTCTGAAGTCAACCTACTGTTTAAGACCAATTCTGTTAACATAAAGTGTACTATCAGAAATGCCATGTGAACCATATTATTACTATTAATAAATGTCATTGTGATGCTACCTGACAAAGCTTAAGATGACTTCATTTTGAAAAAACTGAATAGTGTTCAGGTAAGTCAAGCCTATGAAATATGAAGGCGAAGTTCATGTGTACACATTCTGTGAGGAAACATCCAACCATAATTTATTAAATAAATTACACATGGGAGGTTTCTATGAATTCATTGTAGTTATATGCCAACTAGAAGACTTTTTACCATTCTCAGTCGATAGACCAAAATGACTTAATATACTATTAGAACCACATGTTTGAATCCTACCACAACTTAGTTATCCATTTCAACTATATTCATCAAAGGTTACTACAACCACAGGAATATTATTTAGTTTATTCAACAGAAGGAATATCAAATGTTCCCAGTCGTTTCATTAGTGAATATAAAAGATAAGAGGAAAGAGTAACCTTTTATTATCCAATAAGGTCTTTGAATAAAAACCAATGTTATCTACTTTGACGGAATATAATTTTAATTCGTGCTTCATGCTTAACGCACCGAAATATTACAGTGAAATGTTTTCTAACTACCTTGAATATCTTTTGTGTGAAACATAATGCGCTTCAGTGTCAACCTTCAATGAATGTTATTCAAAGAAATAAGAAGTGAAATGAACGCAGAAAATCATGGATTACGGATATTTTGTAAGTCTCAGAAAGAATAAAATAAACCCATCTGATTTTCTATCACTCTTCATTAAACTTATTGGTGATACAGTACTGGCTACTCATCAAATAGAAAGTATGTAACGCAGATGTTTATTGTGTCTACTTTATGGCTTACAGAGGTGTTTTTGACCATATATATCTTGGAAGGATTGCTAAAGTGTGGTGCAGCTTAAAAGACAGTCAGCATCAGCAAAAAATTCGGATTTTCAATACAAACGTCAAGTCAGTTAATTCTTCTATACGGATCAGAAACTTAGCGGGCGGGTCACAAAGAATATTTCCAACAGCCTGTTGCAGACGCTACCTTTATCAACCAACAACTGTCTTCGCTGGATCTATACTGAAGATCAGATGGCCAGGCCGGAAAGAATCATTAACAAGAAACTATGGCTGAGAACAAACAAAACAAGAACCAATCGCCCAACAAGTATGCAGGAGAAAGTGGAAATGGATGGATCGGACACTCTCTGAGAAGGCCGCCACTGTATGACATCGCGCGCGCGTCAGGCCATTGCTCGAGTGGAACCAGGCCGAAAGGGAAGAGGCGAGTGGGACGTCAGTGCAAGAATGACATGGAGGAGATCATGTGAAGAGGAGTTGAAAGAGTATGGACTAACATGGATGCAGGTGAAAAGTACAGCAGAAGGAAGACAGAAGTGGCAAGTGGAGACGTGCAGTTAAAGCCCTATGTTCCACTAGGAACCCAAGAGAATAATAATGTAGCACAATAATTGACTCGAAAATCAATGCTTTAACAATCTTCTTACATTTATTCCCCTTTATGAATTTGAAGAAAGCAGGAAGAACAGTTTGTGCAGAGTTAAATGGTGCTATCATTTATTTCGTTGGATTCTCATCAACTGCCTACAACCTGAAGACATTAGTCAGTTAGTGTACAGAAATGTTTTTAACATACTTACGGAGAGAGTTATTTTTTAACCAAAATTCAGTGTATGCGTTCAATGGCAATAATGATTATCACTATATCCCAAAGAATAATAATTATACAGGAAGGAATTTTTAGCATTACGTAATCAAGTCAAAGGGAGGATGAAAAATATCCAGTTACCAGGGCAAGGAAAGACTGATAACCACTTCTTCCTGAACGCATAAATCGGGTTTCAGACGCTTGATGGAGACTGCCTCGGCAAACTTGAAGTAAATTGAATTATTGCCAATATTCATACTTATTTAAACATTTCAACTGATTTTGTAATCAATACCCTTTCCTACCCACTTATATATCATTGATCTAACACCTGCATATCTCCTTTTGACTTAATTTTTTATTACTTTTTCTTTGATCCAAATGATCCCTATTTTTAGTAATATCTGGGAAGATTTTGTGCATTGTGAAGTAGATCACTCAATTATAATACTGTTCCACTGAAAACCTGAAATATAATTCTGGATACAAAGTAAATGAGAGCAAAGCAAGAACAACAAATGTTCTAGGACAAAGTGAGCTCATCTTTTATTACTTCAAGGATTCTTGTCAACTAGCTACAGCCTATACAATCGAAAAAAATATAAATTACATAAATGATTTGAACATACTTTTTACACGATGATAAGGAGAAATCGGTAGAAACTAAGAATAATATGAGTCCCGAATGATGTAATTTGTTAAACAATTGGGAGTGAATAGGATTGACTATTTACGGAATAATTATATGTATATGCTTCAACAAATCTTTTGTCGGTAGAAACAAATTTCAGCTTCTATGTAACTGCGAAAAGGAGGTGAGGCGTATCATATTTTCATGAAAGAATAGAGTTTTCTAAACAAATCAGAAGATGACATAGTCAAATCTGTATACTTTGTTTTTATCACCAAGGCAGAGCAAGACTCAGAAGTCTTTCTCTCTCTCTCTGCCTACATAGATTTGGTTTTAATCGTTCGGTGGCGATTGCCTCAGTAAAACGTAGCAAGCTAGGTTTCTTTTGCCTTTTGGTTATTCTGAACACATTTAGATTGTCTACAGCATAGCCAGTGTACAATAGGTGGCGTTCAGTCGCACTATTCAATCCTGCAAGTCCTTTAGTCTCAGATTCTTTAGTATGTGTTCAAAACTGTGAACTATAACCTTTCTCTCTGTTGATCACATACATGTGAACTGATAGACAAAGTTGGAGATAACATAAGGTGGGAGTTTTCCGACATATACATATAATTATAAATTGTGTGAATTGATAACAATTTTATAAGTTGTTGTGATCACGGGCAGTTATTTTGTTCGAAATACTAGTTGTGTTCTCCTAGCTAGTTGATTTAATTCCGAAGCTTTCATCGTCCATCTAGATAGCTGATGACCAATTAACCTATTTTTAATCCTTCTCTTTGTTGTTATTGTTTTACGAATGTCTGTTTGAATGAAATCAAGGCTACGCTGTGAATTGTATGTTTGACTTTGGACCGTCTGTGGAAAACGTTTTTGTTTCTGTTTAATTCTCTCAGACAACGTATTGATCCCACCACGATGGAAATAATCTGAGCGATTCTTTGTACTCATTTTGTACCGGAGAAATGAGTTACTAATGTCAAATAGTAGCATAGTTTCTATCAATCTCATTTATCTTTTGATACTGTTGGAATATAATGAGCGGGTATTCGTCAAGCTATACAGAAGAACGCATTAATTGATTTACTGCATCCAGGTCATTATAGAGGTAAGGAGAGCTAGCACTTCGATGAAGTAACAAATCTTTACCAACTGAGATATCCAGAATATATCTTCCAAGTTTTAAATAAACACCTTCTCCAGAAGATTAGTACTAGATAATACAGGATTTGTTGAGTAAGAACTAAGTGTGATGAAGTTGAAACATGTCAGCTTCTACGGAAATGTCGGCCTCTCACACATAGTTCTAGGAATATTACAAATCACTACTTGGAGACTTTTCATAAGGTGAATCAAGATAGCACACCTATTCACCACCCACTAATCTTTGTTAAACCATTAATTGTGTCTCCATCGCAATGATGCTTATGCATTTTAGTGTTATATTGTATTTTTTCTCATATTCTCCTTTTCTAGCTTTCTAAAGTGATATGAACTGAATGCATACACTTCCATGTGAGTTCCTAGATTATCCTGTCTGTTTATGCAATACAAGTATTCTGTTCCTTCACGTTCCCAGTGGAAGCTACAGCTTTGAATTTTCGGCAACAGTGATGTTTACTTTTATGGGATGGGGTTGATAGCCTCATGCCTGAGCCTCCCTCTTTACCACTATTATTACTGACTTAACGATATAAAGGAGTGCACCGACTGGGGATCGAACCCCAAACCACATGCGTCATTGGCAAGGATTCTACCGCTGTGCCACCGACGCAACGCAATACAGTAACATAATCTTATATACTGAATATCGTCTTTGGCAAATTTTATTAAAAATCATTAAATACAATTAGTACATAATTTTGATTTATATTCACTCGTGGTTATTATACTTTATTCAAGTTTGATAGTGAACTGACTTCAGTTAGAGGACCATTGAAAACGAGGGATTACTGGACAGATGTTTTGCCTGGAGCTCGACCTCTGGTGAGGTCATAGGTGCGCACTGATGAAGAGTTTCAAACACATACAAAACTATTTCCCAGTGATCTTCAGTTTTAAATGGTTCTATAAATAAAGTCATTTCATGTTCCAACCTGAAATCAATCAAAGTTCTACAGATCCACTCATTTTGCTCTATATGTAAGTGAATCACTTAGAACAAGTGAAATAAAAGATATAGACTAACAGATGTTTAAATATTAAACTGATACCTGCTATATTTAGTGACCATAACTGAACACCTGTTACAAGTATTTCGAATAATTCTATTTCAACATAAGTGTATAGGCAATGAGGTTTTTTTTTGCGTCAAGTGCACTATGGACTGAAATTCAGAGTAATCAACCAAATTTTAGACTACCGAATAATCATCTTTCAAATTGTGTAGCTAATTTTTACCTGCTAGTTACCATTAGAAACCAAAGACTAAGGAGTTAAAATACTAATGCGTTAATTGTTATTATTTCTCTTTAAGGGATAATATGTTTGTCAAATAATTTTACAAAAAGCGATGTTATGTATCACAATTTTCTATAGGTTCGACAAACAAAAAAATTCCTTCAAATTTATAATAATTTCTCACATTTACCGATTAGATGATCTAAAATAGTCCTGTTTAGACCGATTCAGCTTAGATTGGCAGCGTGCGTGAGTGAGGAGTGCCTAAATCTGCAGTAAGGATAAAAGTTATCCCGAAGTGTTTTCTCGATTGATATAGGAAACGCTACAATAGATATTTCAGCTGTGCAAAAAAGTTAGTGTAACACCTGTGAAACAGCCAAATGTAACGTGTGATGTGATTACTGCATTCCTCTAGGTACGTTAAACAAAATCAACTACTCATCTAAATCAATCAGTAGTACATAGATATATGCAAATTTGCTTGCTTTCTTGATTAAAATTTATAGTAACAAGCAGATCACATTTTGTGATCGGAGTAACTTGGTTTCCAAAGGAAATTATGGCGAAATTTAACCACTCGAACTGTGTGAATTGCAATTTGCTAACCAATTTGCAAATTGCATTCTGAACGGTCAGTTCACATTCAGTGGGCCCTATTTTTAGAAAGCAAGATGCTGTGGCTATGGGTTCACCCTCAGGCCAGTAACTTGCAGATATTTTCATGGCAAGTTTGGAAAATGGTCAGTTGAAACCGACAATTGACAACTCTTCTCTGTACAAAAGGTACGTCGATGACACTTTTGTCGTCTGTGATAAAAAATGTGACCTGAATAATGTCCTCCAAGTTTTTATTAGCTTCCACACAGCTATCAGATTTACAACTGAGGCAGAAACCGCAGAGACAATCTTATTTTTGGACGTCCGACTAACAAGGAAGACTGATAGGACCCTAAAGAGATCAATATATATATATATATACATATATATCAAAAGCCTATTTGGAACGGCCAGCCGACAAACTTTTATAGTTGGGTACCCATCAATCGCAAGCGAAACATGATAATATCTCTCGTGACTAGACTCCGCAGAATATGCAACCCCGAATAAGTAGAAGGGGAGATCACCCTTTTGAGGAAGATACTACTTGAGAATGGCTATCATCATGTTTTATAGATAAACACATAAAGCTAAAAATCAACAAACCATCTCTGTTCTGAAGAAGATGCTGTACGTGAAGGTGGTGTTCAGAGGCTACCTTCTGTTTGACATCTTAAAGAGAAGAATATCTAAAGCCCTAAAAAGAACATTTCCTGTTGTTACATTACGTTTGGTATTCTTATGTCCCCCATAGTTTTCCAACAACTCTAAGTATAAACTATCTTATTCGACCACTTCTATGTGTATCTACCAATTTACTTGCTCATGTGGAGCAAGATATATAGGTCATTCGATGCACACTTCATCTAGAAGAGTCAAAGAACATTATCCTGCTGGGCTACGAAAATGTAACAGTGGGTCTATAAGGAGTGCTATAATTGAAAATTCATTCAGCAATGATCACTCAGTATGTAAGAAGAATTCATTCAAGTCATCTACAAAGTCAAAAACAAGCCTCCCGAAAACGGTAAACTTCCGTATACTTTGCATCATCGAGGATTTAGTGATTTGGATGGAAAACCCTGATTTATGCACACAAAAGAAACCTCTCCGTCCCCTCTTTCTAGCTTGTGTATAATTTCAGGTTCTACTACTTTGTGAATAATGTTTTGTTTTTTTGTCTTCTGAATTTTTGTATGGCATCTTCGTAACATCTTCTTAAAAAAACCTTTATTTACTCTTTCTACCTATGACATAATTTATTTTTGGGACACGTATCTCCATTAACATCCTATTTCATGTCGCGCAACCCTTGTCAATACTTACCACTCTTCTTCCCCCCCCCCCCTAGTTAAAATTTTTATAATTCATTGCATTTTAGAAACATTTCGGTGACGTAAACAGTAACCCTAACTAATTTTATTTTTGTTTGACAATCCTAATGTACACACACAAAAAATAATTTTATATAAGTTTTGATTTATGCGTATAAATGCAGCTTTCAGAATAAAGTTGTCATTATTGTTATTATAAGACGTTTATAAATGAAGCTAAGGCAAAACCTAGAGTAGCAAGAAAATGCAAGGGTGTTTCATCAGATTCCAATCCTGTTACCCAACATTTTTAAGATGTCTGACTGAACTCTTGTCATTACTTCAGCAGTATACATAACTTTATCAGAAATGCTAGTATAGTGTACATTTTTAGAGAATATAGGTGATTGTTTATACTTAAGTTTCGAAAAATAAAATAAAATGACATAATAGTTTAACAGAATTAACATTATAATTGGTGTGTATAAATACACCTGTAGTACGAATGAAAACAATATAACATAAGACGACATTTGGGAAGGCGATCCCTACCCTCCAGGAAAGATGTGGCCACCACCAAAGAGTGATTGATACATTGGGACGTTTTTCATTAGGCGGTGTTTATTGACTTTATGTGTGAAGTTTCAGAAATCAAATAATACATAAGTTGATGAACATTGTGTTGTCTGTAGAAGAAGAAAGCATGATAAATACTCGTGACGACTGTAGTGAAATGATGACTTCATTAGTAGGCAGGTCTCCTAGTGTGATGTGTACTAATGACAAGAGTCTGTAAAGTAATATACTGGTGACCTCTTCTGCAGCAGTCTTGGATATCAGAACGACAGAATGAGTTGCAAAGACAAGAAATCAAAATTATTGTGAAACAATACAGAAAGCATAAAATGAAGAAAAAAGAAGCCGAATAATAATAATAACTTCCGTAAATTGAAGCTTCACAGTGTGTACTTTTTTGACATCTCTGTGAATCATTTTGCCAAATAAACAGTTCTGCTGCCAAATACCACAGTATTAAAACGTAACGCTGATTCAGAGGAGGCTGGTTTAAATCCTGTTGCAGCCTAGATCCCCTTTCCCCTGCTTAAATCACTAGGCTGTCTAAATTTCTGTCCACTGTAATGCATAAGCTCTTCTCCATTTCTCATTGTTTCGATCATCTAACGATGTTTTGGGATCGCTACATGAACCCATGAAAACATGAAAGAAAACATGAACCTGCACACAGTTTTAGTTTGCTGTAATGGACAGTACTTCTGAGCAGAAATGAGGGAAAAATATAGATGAGGTTTGGTTTTTGCTTTAGAAGGAACAATACATTGTGCTTTTTATGCATTTGATTCTCCCCTTGCTGAACGAAGCTTGTAAATGTTCTCGAACCTATTGACGAACCTGTCTAATCGTACGGACCTTATCCCTAATGGGTTTTTTCTTTCGCATTGCTTATTACTACAATTATTATTATCCGTTATAATTTATACCCTTCATTCAAACACTCATTATATATATATATATATATATCACACAACGCCACAGTAATATTCTTTGGATAGCATTCTGACTACAGCTTACTGTTCGTAATATAATTACAAAACGCCGAAACTAGGCTTTCAAGGTTTTAGCTTTTCTTTAGGGTTTGTTGTAAGATTAAGAGAATTCTTTATATATCCAAGATGAAATGCTATTTGTATTGTATTTGTTTAATGCCTTGCAGTAGTATTTGATATGATTCTAAAATAATAAACTGTGTTCAAAATGTTAATCGGAAAATGCTGTTGTTTCACTAAATGAATTGTATAATGAATAAACCAATATACAGGTACATACGTCCACACTGCCCAAGTCTAACATACATCAATTATATTTGATTTATACTAACACTTCTTATTAGAGAGAGTATCAACGCAATTTTTAGATACAAAATACTGGTAGTAAATACCAAACTAATGATGAAAGCTGATTAAAAGATGAAACCTTTTAGCTTTCCAGGTGTTTTCAACTAACTATAAACTTAAGCAATGAAAACTTACATTTTCTGCTCTGATACTTGAATACATGTGATAATCTGGCCATCTGCTTATATCACTTAGCTACCTAGATTTCCATGGAGTATAATGCATGTAATCTTCATTTCTTTTCGTTTTAATCATCTAATTATGTTTTTGGATTGATATATGAACTCACATACATTTTTAGTTTATTATAATTCAGAGAACTTCTCAACAGAAGTGAAGAGAATATCGCAGAGATTTGGATATTGCTTTGCAAAAAGTGTACTAACGAATATCATTATACCTGAGGATCCTGTATAAACAGTAGATACTTTGAAATTTGAATACGCTAAAAATTCTGTACTGCATGTTAACATACTGTCTAGGATAAAGCTGTAGTTACTATTACTGTTATCACATTCACATTAATCAGCCAACTCAAGGCTATCTTAGATAGCCTCACGACCAGTTTCAAAATAACTTATATAAACAAAAAAATGGGATGCCAACGGGATCACCAATATCCACAATAGTAGCAGACGTATTTATGGACAGTTGGGAACATAAAGCTTTTAGAGCGTTCAATCCCATTCCTAGTTTAAGGTGGAGATATGTAGATGATACATTCACTGTGAACATATCTCTTAGCTATTCACACATACAAAATCAGTAGTAGATGGAATCCTACTCACTTCTTAGTTAGAAAATGAACAAGGTCAGTCGGTCCTGCTGAAGTGTAAAATAAAACGAAAACATGATGGTAGGTTAGATACTAGCATTTATAGGAAACCAACACACTCCAATAAATACTTAGACTTTGATTCATCCCATCCAAAATCGGTTAAGATACTATTTTTTTAGATTTCTATATAATCGGGCCAGGAACCTAACTAATAAGTCAGGAGATTTAAATGAGATAAAATCAAACAAATAAAGAAAACATTACAAGCAAATAACCACCTATCAGGATTTACAGAGTAATATATGAAAACCCATAGAAAAAAATAGGAGTAGTAATGAAAATTCTGAAAACAACACCAACAATACGGAATTCAAAGCCTCTATAGTATCGCCACATAAAAAAAAGAAACATCAGAGGCTGGAATCAAGGTGGCATTTAAATCAACCGACTCTCTCAGAGACGAACGTTGTCAGCATTTGAGGATCCGATAGATCCAACTAAGAAAAACAATGTAATTTACTAAACATCATATAATGACTGTGAGGTCCATAAGTCATACTCGTAGATTGGGGTCAGATAGATTATTGGAACATAAAAATTTAGCTAGACCTTGAATAATTAACCATGATTAGCTAAATAACCGAGGAAAAGCTGAGCCTTGCATTACATTCACTTGCATGTAATCACAAAATAGGGTGGGACAGGGTGAGAGTAGTAAAAAGCGACAAAGTTAGGTGGAGAGATATAGAAGTTAATCACTGAAGCTTTGTTTATCGATTCAACATCGCACACATCCGATTGGAATAACGCAACGCCTACACCGGAGATATGAGAAGTGCCAACAAACAACAGAGGGAGGAAGGAGAGAGGGAAGCATATACATATATATATATATATAATAAGACTTCAACGCGCAGTTCATTATGAAAAGATCCATATGAAAGGAAGCAAGTCTAGGCATACATTAAGAAAAAAGATGATATCACTAATAATAAGTCTGGATAGTACAAATGGAAAATTCCATAGTACTGAAAGAATATTTGGATGAAGGGTATAAATTATAATGAATAATAATAATATTTGTAATAATAAGCAAAAAAAGAGAAAACCAAGAGAGATAAGGGGAAGAGGCACTCTTGGTTAGAAGAGACTTTAATCTAGGTTTGACCACAGTAGGAACGGCGTCTGAATGCGTTCTTTTGGATACAAAGTTCTGGTTTAGTCTATCGTATTACTGTAGTTTCAGGAAAATGGCTGGTACAGCTACTTCAACCATTTCATGACTGTTAGTGAAGTATAGCGTCAAGCTAACCTTACAATTTATTGATAAAATTAAAAACTCGAACGCAACTGGCAAATATATAGCATCACTTGATGTTTCATTTTTATTTACTAATGTGTCTCTGGTGGAAACCACCGACTATATCTGCGAGCAGATTATCGACATAACTGAACACCTAATATTGTTTCATCAACCGAGAGCTTAGTCCTACTTTTTAGTGGAGGATCAGAGTGTCATTTCATACCTAACAGCCTCCAGAGCTGTATTAATGGGAATATTTGTGTACAAATTGGTTATTTCAAAACTAATCATTCCTTCATCTTTTGCTAACTGCTGTCCGCTACTGATAAACAGACATAAGTAGCAAATAGTGTAACGTTTTAGGAAAAAACTATTTCTAAGCAGAATGAAAAGCCACTGTTAAAGAAACATGAGAAGGTTAAAATTTATAGCAGAACTCGACAAATGAAGGATAATAAAAGACGAAGCATTCATAATACAGAATCCATGATATTATATAGAATCAGTGGGATCAAGCATGGTTTATCATTTTATTAACGTCGATGGTAATTTGCTTGTACTAAGTATTCGTATCACCCTCACCACAATATTTTTATTTGTAGACAATAATATTTCTAGCACTATTATTATTATCAAAATATTTAATTTTTTGTCTGATTTTTATGTTTTTCCTACTCAAATAGAGTTTCTATTAGGAATTAATATTGATTAGTTACATTTTCCCTTATTGGTTAGTATCGACAAAGTGAAAGTTGTTTTCAGTCTGTCCATCATTATTTTCTCGTTCTACTTACTGCATACTTATTCTCTTACAAGCAGTCAATCAATTTATTAAAACTGTCTGTTTTCTTTCGGAGTGGGAATTTATTTATTTGTAGTAGCGGAACAAGATTATGCTTATTCTGCTTCTTAATTTATCACTAAGGTGATGATTTTTTCAAGTAAATAAACTTTCACTTACTTCAGAAGCTAGTTGTACTAATAAATAAGCCAAAGTCATAATAGAACTAAACTACTAAAAATTATTAGAGTAGTAATTCATATATGATATAATTCATTTGATTTTAAATCAATATCTGTGATTGCACAGAGTCAATTTATCATGAATGCGTTCACTTTATATTAGATTCTGTATAGTTAAAGATTTCTGAAAATAATTTCATATGCACTATATTCTCCATCTGTAGTATGACTACTCAATACATAGTAGCTAATGTTGTTTTTCTAGGCGCTATCTGTCCACTTTACCGTTCACTTTGAATAAACATTGGGTGGTTCAGACAAACAACAGAAGATATGATAGAGAAGATTTGTAGCTCAGGTGGATGATTTTGATGTGGTTGTGTTCTCTGAGTTGGATAGTTAATTTGCGAACCTTTTATCACCCTACTGGGTGATGTCTTCGGCGCATACTTCAATTTGGACGTCTCCTTCGTCTTCGTATCCACGAACATAAGCTAGCCGTCAAAAGACATGATATCCACTCCCTCATATCACTACATACAGACAACCATGGACATCAATTCGACTGGAACAACGTTCAAATATTAGACAGAGGAAACAACAAGAATACCAGAGAATTTTTAGAAGCCAGCCTGGTATTCCAGTGAATCATCAATCAATAGAAACATCGAGATAGACAAAATTTATCAACCGATAAGAAAGAAACCTCGTATACAAAGGGGCAAAGTTCAAGTTAAAGAAACAATCAATTCAAATACAAGTAACCTAGAAGGTGTGAAAACACACAAAAACAACCAATCACGTCCAAAGTCACCAGGAGAGATGATTAATAAACTCTTGGAGAAATCTAAAAGCTCACTTCAGCGAATTGATGTATGCGCTAAAGATGTCACCTAGTATGGTGATAAAAGCTTCGCAAATTCACTATCCATCTCAGAGAACATAACCACATCAAAACAATAGAAGACTGAATCTAGATTTCGTGACTATTAGCGCTTGTCAGTAAGTTATACCTGGAACCTCGAAGGGACTGATATCTTCTCAGACCCACGAACATGCGTCACCCAGTGTTGTAGGCAGACACGTTATCACTGAGTCACTTGAACTTGGAGCCAGAAGACAGCAAATCTACGTTCAAGTCTTCCTGCTCTTCGCCCTCAACATATTTCCAATTTGAAATGGTATATTCATAAAATTCTTACCAAATAAAATATTGTCATATAGTCAACCAACTAATCTCAGTGAGGTTACTATAATAGACTGAAACTGTGTGGAAAAATAACGGAATACTGAAAAATTACTATTTTTGGTTTAAACAGCCTAGTCGGTTCACTTGGAATCAAGCGAAAAGTATTATATCTCAGCCACTGAAACCGAATTCAGTTATTGAGATCTCGTAGAATCTGGCAATTTATGATGAAGATAAACTATGAATTGGTGCCACTTAAAGGAGAATGTCGTCGCCTCTTAATTGTTTAGCAACAGTTAAACTATTTAAGATAAAGTCTTATTATCCCACAACTTAAAACAGTTAGCAAAAGAATACAGGAGTTGAAACAGAAGCCTGAGTCGTACTCAAGTTTGAACTAGACAACCTAATGAATATTGCTGACTTAGACTGTTGGCTTATCTAAGAGTAACTGAGAAATAAATTATTTAGCCTTCGTCACTGAAAATTTTTCCTATCATAAAAACGTAGGGATATGTAATTACCTTTGATTATATCATATGCAATAACTAAAACCATGAGTCTAGTCCATTGGTTGTAGAATAGTCAATTCTATCAGTCAAGTTTGAAGTGTGGCCACAATGCTAAGTGGCTTGCCATCACCGTGAACTCTGAATTGTTGTTATTAGACGGTTGAAAGCAATCAGTGCGAAATATCGAACACAGTCTTACAGAAGATCAATCGTGGGCCCGAATATTTCAGTGGTAACGCCCCTTACGAGAGCAATGGGTGACATAGGTTCAAATCACAGGAGGGATATGAGCTCCTTCAGGGTTGTAGATACTTTTTGCTTACGAGGGCCGATATGCACAAAACATGGGGCCAAAGTCTGCTGCTGACTGCATCCAACTACTTAACAATAATGTCTAACTGTTTATTTATCATCTTCAAGCTTATTATTCCAGTCTAAGTTGTAAATCCGGTTATATTTATACTAAAGTATATAGAGAAACCGCCCAATGAAATGATATGCGTTGGACTATCTCAGATTATGTGAGTTTGGCAGACTGGTACCGGGGTGCGTTGAAGTGAAAGGTGGACCTGCTTGGAGAAGAAAGAATTGGGAATATTTATTATCACACTAAATATATGATATAAGTCGATAGAAATTGAGAAAAAATGATATTTGATGGGATTTTTTCGGGAAGAAAGGTCATGGTAATTATTTCATCCTATCGATGCATTTTAAACAGAATACTTAAGTGAAAGTGAGATAAAATGACGACTTTGAAACTTACTTGAAGTAATTGACTGTAATCCTTTAGGATTTGAATTGAATCTCTAAGGCGCTAAAATAGTAAATGCATTACCAACAATGATGAGAGTTATTTTGAAGTGCAGTAGGTATATACTTTGTGAGAACTAATAAGATATATATTCTCTCACATTAAAATGTTAAAGTATATGAATTCAAAATTTTAACTAATTTTTTAAAATTAATTTTACTCTTTCACGTTCCCTCTTTACTGGCTTAGCGGGGTAAAAAAGTGCATCGGCCATGGATCAAACCTCAAACCACCTGTGTTGTTGGCGAAAATTCTACTGTTATACCACTGACACACTACGTACGAATTCAGAACTGTGACTTTATTCATCTATAGATGATAATATTAAGAAGTAAACATCAATGACTATCCTTCATTTGATTTTAATCATGTAGTCCAACTAAAGCGTTGTTATTCTGAATGAACTGCTTCCTTTCTTTTATTTTTTTGATACTAAGATTTTTATGGTCTAAATTAGTATCTCACTCTAAACAAAATACCCGCTATACTGCTATTCAGGTAGTGTTACCTAGAGATTGTGAAAATATTTTCCGGCATATCTAGCCACCGCCCAACAAGTCAAGATAGTACAACTTTTGATTTGGAAATAAATACTTCATTATGTCTAGGTTAAAGGAGTGAAATGCGATAGACACCCTTAGTATAGTATACTTTACCAGTAAATTCAAAACGTACACCCAATACTTATCGCTGAAATGATACAAAATCCATCCACTTACTTTTATTCCTCTATAAATTTTAAACATTACTTTAGGAATTAAGAATTAACTATCTACAGGTATTGGTTTTTGTAGGGATTTTGTTTGATTGATTGGAGGATTTCATCATGAGCTGACATCAGTTAGAGATTCATTGGAAAACCAGCTGGGAGTATTGGGCAATGATTTCTGTTGTCCTAGTTTGGGACTCTTCATCAGAAAGCAGTCACCATAGGGGTTCGAACCCAGAACCTTATGGCTACAAGGTCAGCGAGCTCATAGAAAATTAGGCCAGTGAGGCCCTATCCAATGGCTATACCATGAATTCCTACTTCTGCCGATTCATGACATAGTGCAACCCTTTTCGTAATGCCTTCTTCGATGAGCTACTGCCTCACCTTCGGTCTGCTGTGCCCTACTGGTCACGGCTTCCCACTGGAATCTCAGGTAACTACCAGAGCTGTGAGAATCGGATCAATTTTCAAGTATTGTTTTTTGTAGAGATTTTTGGTTGATTGGATGTCAGCTCGTGATGAAATCCTCCATCCGATTAACTATTTACCTTATATTATTTACTTTGTATGATGTTATATACCACTGGGTGATTAGTATGGGTAGTTGTAGGTAGTCAGGATTCCAGTGGTATGAACTTATTCGGCTCCGTGAGCTGGGTCAAACCAGGTACATTGCCGACACACCCAGTCTCAGACAGGCGAAACGGCAGTCCAGTGTTGAGATCACTTTGATCTGAATAGTTATACTACTGGTTTATTTGAATATTATCCACCTACTCATTTAAACTAATCAGTAGTATGTGGCTTGATGCATTTATGCTTGTTCTCTTGATTGCCATATGTGGGTGGTATCATAATGTGAATAATTTCGGTTTACTTAGGAAACTGCAACGAAATTTCACTTTAAACTGTGTAACTCGGAAATTGTGAATTAGATTTGCATGATGTTGTTTTTTCCTGAGAAACTTTAATAAATGTTCATTTACTTTTTGACTAGTTTAATCTCCCATTTCATTATGATGACATGAAACTGAATAACACCGACTATTATAGAAGCTCACTGTATTAGTTTCTACACTTTCTTCAGGTACTTCATCATTCTTTTCGAATGAAACTAAAGCGATAAATTTTCAGAGCATAAATGTCACATTTTACAGTACATATTTTGCTATATATGTAGTTTCCTTTAATTCCTAGAGGAACATAGGACTTCAGCCACACATCTCTATTTCATTCGGTTCTCCACCAACGTTTTCACTTGGCTCCGCGTCTGCTCACATGCTTTCATTTCCTCCTCGCATGTCCCCCTCCAAGTCACCTCGCCGCTTCCCATTCGGGTTCCACTCGAGCCATGGCCTCGCTGGTTTGTTTTCCCAGAGTATGGTCAATCCACCTCCATTTCTTACTGCTATTTGTCGCACAATTGGTTCTTGCTGGGTTGGTTCGCTCCCAGAAATCCCTGTTGCTGCCAGTCATCTGATCTTCAGTACTGAGCAAAGACAGCTGTTTGTCTGAGGTGCTCTTCATGACGCACCAAGTCCTTGGTCCGCATATTAAGTAGCACTGACTTCACATTGCAGTTGAAAATCCGGATCTTATTTCTCATGCTGAGGAGTGCTGTTGACCTCCACACAGACTTGATATTAATGAAAGTTTGCCTTGCTTTCCCAATCCTCGCTTTGATATTCTCATCAGTTCCGTCCTCCAGTAGTTGAAATGATGTTTACCAGGTAAGTAGGTAAAGGAGGTTGCTTCTTTCAGGTTTCTCCCATTTATGCTGACTGACTGTTGTCTGTTGTTGTTGTTGCTGTTGGTGTTGGCCAGGAATCTTCATCACCTCTGTTTTCTGTGTGTGCACCTGAAGGAAGTCCTACCTTCTCTGGATGCTTCTTCTGTCAACTTGTTGCTTTTCACTTGGATATCTTCCAGTTTGTGGGAAATCAGGCATTTATTATCGGAGAAATCTAAATCCTCCAAGTTTTTGTGAGGGTTCATTTTATGCCTGTTTCCTCGTTACTCGCTAACTGTCTTTCGCATTATGCAGTCTACCGCACTCAGGAAAATGACTGGAGATAGTAGGCAACCAGCTTGTCTTACTCCTTTCTTCACTTCGAAGGATTCCGTGAGTTTCCCGTTGTGGATTACTTGGCATGCAGCATTGTCGTACAACTGTTGGATGAGATGTATAATTGTCGATGGCACCCCATAGTAGCGAAGTAGTTGCCAAATCACCCCTCGGTCGACGCTGTCGAAGGCCTTATCAAAGTCAATGAAGTTGAGATAGAGAGATGACTGCCATTCCAACCTCTGTTCAATGATGATCCCAAGTGTTACGATTTGATCGACTCATGACTTGTTCCTCCTGAATCCAGCCAGTTCCGGTCAAAAGTTTTCATCCAGGGTGTGTTTGATTCTCTTCAGAATGATTCGGCTTAGTATTTTGCTTGTGGTAGACAGGAGCATAAAGCCGCGCCACTTCTTGCAGTGACATAAGTCCCCTTTCTTTGGCAGTTTGAATAAGTAGCCTTTCTTCCAGTCCGCGGGTACCTTGTCCTCTTTCTCAACCTTCTTTAGTAGTAGTGTCATCAAGTTCGATGATGTCTCTGAGTTCATTTTCAATGCTTCTGCTTATATTACAGCTGAGCTTTTTTTCACAATTCCTTATTTTAGTAGGGTCAACTAATCACAATTTCAAGTGACACTGGCTTACTACTGTGATTAATGAATCTGACCTCACAGTTTTATTTATTATTACTGTTCATTTGGGTTCCTAGTGGAACATAGGGCTTCAGCCGAACGTCTCCACTTGCCACTTCTGTCTTCCTTCTGCTGTACTTTTCACCTCCATCCAGGTTAGTCCACACTGTTTCAACTCCTCTTCACACAATCTCCTCCATGTCACCCTTGAACTGACGACCCACTCGCCGCTTCCCATTCGGCCTGGTTCCACTAGAGCAATGGCCTGACGTGCGCGCGATGTCACCCAGCGGCCTCCTCAGGGAGCGAGTGTCCAATCGATCTCCACTTTCTCCTGCATATTTGTTGGTTGGTGATCGGTTCTTGTTTTGTTTGTGTGTTCCCATAGTTTATTGTTGGTGATTCTTTCCGGACCGGCCATCTGATCTTCAGTATAAGAGAGCGAAGACAGTTATTGATGAAGGTCTGCAACAGGCTGTTGGAAATATTCTTTGTGACCCGCCCGCCAAGTTTCTGATCCGTATAGAAGAACTGACTGACTTGATGTTTGTATTCAAGATCCGACCGAATTTTGCTGTTGATGCTGAGTGACGAGGATTTCCAGATTGATTTCAGGTTGATGAGTGTGTTTCTCACCTTCCCGATTCTCGCTCTATTTGACATCCTCGTCCGTTCTGATTGCCTGCAGTTGAGACAATGCTCCCTAGATAAGTGAATGAAGTAACCTCTCTCAAATCCCTCCCGTTGATGGTGATTGGCGGTGGATGTTGCTGCTGTTGTTGTTCGTTGGTTATTTTCATAACCTCCGTCTTGCCAGGTTATCAAAATAACCAACGAACAACAACAGCAGCAACATCCACCGCCAATCGCCATCAACGCGAGGGATTTGAAAGAGGTTACTTCATTCACTTATCTAGGGAGCATTGTCTCAACTGCAGGCAATCAGAACGGACGAGGATGTCAAATAGAGCGAGAATCGGGAAGGTGAGAAACACACTCATCAACCTGAAATCAATCTGGAAATCTTCGTCACTCAACTCAGCATCAACAACAAAATTCGGCCGGATCTTGAATACAAATATCAAGTCAGTCAGTTCTTCTATACGGATCAGAAACTTGGCGGGTATACTATATTAGATAAACTAAACTGTTTTGTTTAGTGAGCTACATAGGATCCTTTAACCGGCATAATTTGGTTTTTAGCAGGCTTGTGGGTTTGAATACCACTTTTATTCCTGCATTGTTAAGAATCCTACGTCAGATTCCAGAGATGTTCTGTTTGTATACCAGCACTACTGATTTTCCTTATTCTTGGCATGTCGTCTTTATATTGATATATGTCATTCATGCTACCCTTATTGTTGTCACTATTTTTAAGACTTTCTACATTCATCTTGATTAATTGATTAGGGTAATTATTAGACGTCAAAGCCTATTTCGTAAGTCTAACATTTTACTATAGATAATTTTTCAGTACTAATTATCTGTTCTACGTGTAATCCTATTTTCATTGACATGAGGTGGTAAGAATTGAAATTTAACTATCAGTTTGGAAGTGTGAGTTTTCTGTAAACACTTATGTTTGACTTCCCATCTTGTCTGTCGTTTTAACTTTACAAATCATAAATAAATTGAATTGCATCGACTATTGAGTGGATGTACTCGAAAAAATCTATTTATATCCCTAGGTTTTAACACCGCAAGTGTTTCATCCACATATGTGGACCATGTTCAGGTGGTGCTAAGTTTTCCCACCCACCGACAAGCACACCTTGCACAAACGGGATGTCGGTGTTAGAAATGTAATCTAGTAAATAATACTGTTTCACTGTATGATATATCCAATGAACAAATTAATATACAATTTTGTTACACTGATTGCTATCTACGAAAAAGCTGATTGCCCTTGGGTTTTTCCACTAGTTCTATTCGTTTTCGTCTTCCATCGCTTTCGTAAATTTTCTTATCTACTTTTGTCACTCCACCAGTTCTCCGGTGTTGTGCTGCACGGCAGTTCAAAAATGCCTGCAATTTTTTATGAATTATACCCTAATATGTTTAGTAAAAATAAAATAAGACACAAGACGACTTAAAAACACTAAATACAATGTTGTTACCAATAAACTTGATCTAATATACTTAAAGTGATACAGGCCTAATGCGCCGACCATTACAACAATAATACCACTAGCATGCGAACATCATATAAGAACGACTGTCGACAGATAGCTTTTACTGTCTTATTAGCGACAGTGCTGAATGGATACATATTAAATGACGTCGATGAATACTAAATTCACTGGTATTTTCCAAGATTTAACAAGGAATGATAGTCCAAACGTGAGAAAACGTAGAGAAAAACAAAAAGGCAAGTAATGGCGTCGAAAAGGAGAGAAAAAGCCATTTAAATTTACAACGAGGTTATGGTAAAAAATAAAGGCACCTAACACAAAAATTACAGAAGCATACGACACTTTGTTTGTTAGGCAGAGGACATCAAATTTTCCTTATTGCTTCACCAACGGACCTTATAAAGGGAACTCCTGAAAATCAAGGCGTACTGAACAGTCGTTTCATCCTAGTTAGAGACTGTTCAACGACTTCAGTTTACCAGACGAGAATTTTGATCATTCAGTAATCGACTTAGTGTTAAAAATTCCATAAATTTTAACTTCTGACATCTCGTCAACCAAGTCCCTTGATGAGCATTCAATTCACGCCAGACATAATGGCCCCCACTGGTCACTACATCTCATTGGAACCCAAGGACATATACCTTGTAGCCTTTAATGAACAAAAGAATGACAGTGAGATACTTTGGGTTTGCACGGATTCTGACTGATGTTGTGTAATCTTTATTTTTCTATAGTTTGGTTTGTAAAGGTTAGTTATGTTTTTACGAGTTGATCACGGATTGATATCAGTTAGAAAACCATTGAAAACCAGGGAGTACTGAACAGCTGCTGTTTCATCCTAGTTTCGGAATCATCGGCAGTACGCACCCACTGCCAGGGTTCAAACTAAGGGCCTTCCGGTTACAAGGCGAGCTCGTATACCATTCAGCCAATGGGACCCGATTCAATGGCTCATGAATTCTAACTTCTATCAATTCGTGATTTAACACGACCCCAACCACTGTCGTTGGTGGGACATCCATCCTCACACGTGACATCTAATTCAACCTCACTGCTCACAACTTCTCACTAGAACTCAGGAAACTCCATCCTGCAGCAAGTCATTAGCGAGCATCAGATTATTTTTCTATAGTTTGGTTTGTAAAGGTTAGTCATGTTTTCACGAGTTGATCACTGATTCGTTAGTTGGTGTTTTAAAGTTTCCTTCTTCATTACTACATCACTGTCAATAACATCAAATATTTTATCCTATTGCATAATTCTTGAAAAATAAAATACTAAGTCATACATTCATCTAAGGCATAAACATGAAAGACAGAATCATGATGAAGCAACATATTTCATAAGACGTATACACGTTTTTACTACAAATTAAACTAATTACAAAATCGATTTTTGCTTTTGTTTTCTGACCTGGAAATGATTGACATCTTGTGCTTGATTTTTCACTTGATCAACTGTCCTTTTTAGTTTTTCATTATATACAAAAAAATGATCAAAGTCTTTCTAAATAAAAAGAAAATAAAAAGCACAGAACATAACAAAGAGAACAAAGAGAAGAAGAACACGGTAAATATTTATTAATTTAGACATTTAATGCAATCGATTTACAAATTCAGTCAACTCCCTTCATACCGAAGTCTGTGCTGAAGATATCGTCCGAAAAGACAAAGACAGCTCCGCAGTTAAAACACCTGGCTGAGAGAAGACTACCATATCCATTTAGAATTAGATCAGCTTATTGATGGTACATTATGGAATGGTTTCAAAGGCGCAGCCAACGCTAAGTCTTTTGGCTTCCTTAGCTAATCACGGGCTCAATAAACATGCAGGAGATTTATATCCATGATTAATCAGTACAACAAATAACCTTAGCTTTACCAAAGCCTTTGAAACCATGTCGTACTTGATGGCTTATTTGAATACTAACATAGTGAAGAAGAAATCAACTCAGAAAAAACAAACGCTAAACATACTATTTTTTATTGTCTTGGTAGGGCTTAGCGACAGGATATAGGATATGCACTTAATCCGGTAAATCATTTAGTGACAGTGCTTCATGATGACTCCAGTCAAGTACTGACCATCTCGAACCCAAAAGTGTTATTTACTAGGCTAGTGAAGTAATAAAGTAAATGCCTGCCATTGTATTACTAGTTCGTATGTGTTATGTGGGGAAGAACACTAATATTTCGGTTCGATAGCGTCCCCATTTCTTGGCACTAATCATTATGTTGCAACATGGGTTCGAAAAGGGGAGGCAGTAAGTAACCCATCTGAAGACTGAATACCAATTCCTATTCCCCAAGATTCCTGGCCCCCGGAGCCAAGGTAAATAAAGACAGGAGACAGAGTGGTCAGAACTGGTGAAAACAATCTCAATTTTATCACACAAAGTACATGATATACGAATGTCAACAATCTCGAAAAAGTTAAGTAGGTAAATAACTAATTAGGTGGGTGGCATAAGTTCAAAATTCAGGGTTGTTCAATTATATTTCAACGAATATTCAACTTTGACCTGACATCTTAATTTTTCAGGCTGGTTTTATCCAGTCTATGCCTCTTTCAACTGGTTTTGAGATTAGGCAAAAACAGGAGTATATAAAAGTTTGTTTAAGTTCCGATTAATGATTTTACTGGATTGAAAACATCAGTTTCCTTTCAAATATGAATTCCCCTATCAACTATTGCCCAACAAACTACATGCAAATAGAATTGAGGCAAACACCCAGGTATGTAATTAAGACTATTAAGTCTATGTGCCAAATGTTGACTGATTATTTTGACTGAGTAGAATCAATAACCAAATTAATATTTCATGAACAGTCCCTATCTAGGCATTAATGGAAAGAATAAAACAAGTGATTCAGCGAACAGGCTCTTTAAAGAGAATTCATTTTTTCTAGCTGTACAGTCTCATTTATCTACGATTTTTCACAAAAGTGGATAGTCACAAAAGTGATGAGTTGTTATAACCATAGTATTGTTAATATTAATCAAGGCATAAGCGGATTTGAATAAATGTATAGGAGCTACGAAATAAGATGACTAATTTAATGAATGAGTTGTGATCAGGATGCACATAGAAGCGAAGGTAAATATGGAATTATTTAAGAGTTCTAAAAAAATATAAGAGTTATAAGGAGCTAGAAAAACAAACGAAAATCAAGTTATTAAAATATCAACGAGATTGTCTCCATGGTAATACAAGTAGTTGAATAATTATCCTTTGTATGCATTCCTCCGGTCTCTCTGACTGAACCACTAAAGATTCAGCAACCCGAAGAACACTAAGGCGTATTGCCTTTGACAAATTGTTCTTCACTTTGTAGACTATTGTGAAGGGGAAGTTTATTCTGACAGAATTACCTGCGTTGATGTGGTTTTCAAGTATCGCACACCTTATGGGGCCGCTACTGCCTTTCTGCAACCATGCAGAATAGTGTTCTTAATTCCTTTTAGGCAGGATACAAGTCGAACGACCAATATACCTGTCTCCACAGGAACAAGTGGACTGACATATACACATAGAAGTGGTTTGACGTGAAATCTTGTCCTTAGGGCTTCTGAAGACCAATGAACGATTGAAGAACTCTACTCTTGTATTTTTTTCGAAATCTTGCATACTATCCCATCTTCCTTCGTTTCTATATACATCCCGATTACACTTCATCCATTGAATTACTCGTCTTATTACGTAACCCTAACACCCTTGTTAATCTCCTCTTACGTACTGATTAATGTTAACAACTATGATTATCACAATTCATCACTTTTGTTACTATCATTTTTCATGGAAAGATTGTACGTAAATGCGACTGTACAACTAAAAAAAATGAAAAGAATCTCCTTTCTGAACTACTTGTTTCATTCTTTACTTACGCATATCTCAAGCTATGGCAATTCGAGAGAACGATCATAGTAAAGTATAATTATATTTTAATAGTTTACACACAATGATAAGTTTTGTTATTGGTAATATTTCGAGCAAAATTACTGCCCGTTTTCACACCACTGTTGGAATTGTTTTATTTATAACGAAATATTACCAAAAACAAAACTTATCATTGTATGTAAACTATTGAAATATAATTATACTTTATTTGATCTAATCCTCAATGCTCAAACTTTTTACTGATATTAACAATCATAGTCTTTTCACACAAAATATTTATTTCTTAACAGGTTTTTGGACGGTTTTCTTTCAAAATGAAAAATCGTCTGAATAACTTCTTTTTCACTTTATTATTGCTAATTAAAGGTGATGTCTAAAAGTATTCGTAGTTGCTTGAAAGAGAATAAAATAAAGAGTAATGCAGCTGATAGAGTCATAATTCGTAAATAAGAAATCTCATGATCCTACTGAGCACTGGACCCAAGAACTTCAGGTTACCAAGTGAGGTCATTGACCATTCAGCTAACGGACTTGTACTTATGAATGAGAAACGCGCAAATTATTAGATCAAAGCATTCATTAAATGAAACAGTCAAACATGTAGGGAAAATAACTTGTTTAATATAGGCGTTAGTATTGAATCCTCTTACTTTACACGCTTCACATTGTTTGATTTCTGCTTCCATCTATTAGAAATAAGAAATACAAATAATTAATTGTATGATATAACTTAATATGCACTCAGAATACCAGCTTTCTTGGTTAAAGCCTCTTAATGGTTATTTATTGCGGAAGTATTTAAACTGACGTGTTAGCCGAATATTTTAAATAAGTGTCACATAGTAACAGTATTTCCGATAGGGTATGTCGAGTCCATTTCTATTTCCGCCTGCATATTTGTTGGGTAGTAAGTTCTTGATTAGTTTGATACCAGAGCTCTTTATGACTTATTCTTTCCCCCTGCCAGTATGCAAAGAGTGCAGGTGTTAGTAAAAATCCAAACTAACCTGTTGGAGATGCTTTTCCTGACGTAGCGCCGTCTCTGAACCATGTAGAGATACTGAATCACCTGACATTAGAGGTAAAAATTTTAATCATTCTCCTAACGCTAAGCGTACATAGCTCATAGCATTTATTAGATTTTAATAGTATCTTTCCCACTAATCTGTTTAGTAATACTCAAAATGAATGACTCTGAGTCAAATATCAAAAGAAACATGGGAATCGTAAAGCTGTATCTGCACCTCGCTGATCAATACCGTCGGAAAAGAAATCCTAACTGGTGTTAGTCAATAGGCCCATTGATTTCAAGCATTGAAAACTTTACAAAAACGTGTAACAGGGTGTCAGAACCACGTTTAGATCCCTAACAAAAATCTATGAAAAGAGTGCTACACAACTAGTGATAGAAGCGGTACAGAATCAGAGTGTGTTGGCTTTTTGCCAACAATTTAACCCTTATTACCACTGATTTATTCATACAAGAGATTTGTAGCCTTCTGTTTTAAATAAATAATGATTCGTTTTGGGATACAGTTGTGTACTACTGGAAAAATGTCAATAACAAAACAAAACTTGAACATTAGACTATTTTTCCTCAAGTTTTATCAGTTATACACAACTTTGCATAGTTCCTACATACAACTTTAACTGGCAGTGGTGTCAATCTAGTACACTCAACATGAGCATCAAGATCCTAATTTCCAATACTAATACCGAGTTAATACATCTTTATGTCTCAGGCACCACTAAAAGCGTTTCAAACAGGCTACGGAAGACTTCCATTAACAGCTGTCTCTTTCGTTCAGTCCTGAAGATTAGATGGTCAGAGTGAAAAAATTATGAAGGACTCTGACAACAAACTAATCAAGTACTTGTTGTTCAGCAAATACGCAGAAGCAAATAGAGATGGGTCACACATACGCTGAGGAGACCGTTGCGTGTGATCACCCAATGGGCTGTCCAGTGGGATGGTAAAGCATAAGTCCGATTTTCCGATGTGACATGGAACAAATACTGTGTATTATTATTCTATTAATATTGTCTTAGGTTCCGAGTGAAATATAGTGCTGCAGCATTACACCTCGATTTCATCCTGTTCTCTAAAGTCCTCCTTAGCTGACTCCATGATTGTCCATAAACTCTTATCTCCTATATACCCGACCTCTTCTATGTCGTCTTCGGGCACACAACTCATTGTCCCTCACTCAAGTTCCATTCGATTTTAAATTAGTGTTGAAAATCCGAGTCTTGTTCTTTATGATGATTGCAGCAGATTTCCACATTGGTTTTAGAAGAGGAGACCGTGTGAGAAGAAGGAGAAATCTTGCAGGGAATCATGGAGTTGCTCAAAAGAATTGTGGAGAACATAATGAAATAGTGATGTGCTGCCTTTTGTTCCACTCGGAACCCAGGGGAATAATAATATTATTATTATGATGGCCAATATTCGTAGTCTCTGAGTGAAATGGAGTTCAGTAGCATTTTTTAACTACTGAAAATATTGAATCAAACGTCATGTAGTCACTTTATTTGTATGGATCGATCAATATTAGTTAGAAAAAGACCTACTGAAAACTACAGACTATTGAACAGCTGTTTTTTTAACAACACTGGTAAGAAGTTAGGAAGTTAGCACATTTCTAGATTTAATTTAAGTCTTGTCAACCCTAAGTTCTAATTTATCATTTTAGTTGGTATTTCGCCATAAAACATTCTTTTAAAATGTAGACAGTGCTCTGCTCAGAACATTTTGCGTAAACGTTGGCTGATATTAATCTTTCGTGTTAAATGTGATGATCAATCAAACAGTCAAAATAAACTATACAATGGATGCTTTCCATTATGTAATATATGTTTAAAAATAATGTTAAACAAAATTTTTTACGCATATCTTTCCAGATTGATCATAAGTTGACTTTAGTTAATGAACCATTGAGAGATAAGGAGGGCTGGATAGCTGTTTCGTTCTAGTGGGAATTCGTGACCAACGGAGTCAACAAATTTCATACATTTATTCCCCTTAATGAATTTGAACAATGCAAGAACTACAGTTTTAGCAGAATAAAATGGTACCATCTTTTATTTTGTTGCCTTCTCGTCAGCTGCTTACATGGCAAAGACATTATTAAATATACCTACAACAACAATTTTAACAAACTTGCACAGAGTTCAGTTTAAACAAAAATCAATCGATCAGTATACTCATACACTAAAAATATATACATATATAAATATGCAATATTAACCACTATTCCGAACAATAATAATCAAACACAATGGAAACTTTTAGCATTTCACATTCGGAGGAAAGAGAGGTGAAATTATCCAGTTACCAGGGCAAAGAAAGGCTGATAACCGCTTCTTTCTGGACGCATAAATCAGGTTTCATGCGCTTGATGGAAATGGCTTCAGCAAACGTAAGGAGAATTGAGCTATTTTGCTTATTGATAATTTTGAACGACTTTTCAACGTCCACCTCATGACCCGTGTCGAGAAGATGCCTGGTGATGGCACTATTTAAAGCATTTGTTCCCTTTAGACGTAAGCTTTTTGGTACATGTTCAGAAAATCGTAGATATGCCCTTCTTTCTGTCCTTCCAATGTAACTGCTCCCGCAGATACATGTAAATTTGTATACACAGTTGGAGGTAACATGAGAAGGATATCTATCGATTTTCGATTGCACCAAAGAGTAAGTTGTTCGATAGACGGGAACGAGCTTAGCTGCAGGATACGCTATGGCTAGTGATGTACTCAGCCTTCTGTTGATAATCGCTGCAATACTTTCACCTTTGTAATCAACAAAGTTGTTTTCCAGGACAAATGTTCGCTGCTGGCACTGTCTGGAGGTCGAGCTATGCATCGCAAAATGATGGAAGTTAGAAATGATGAGCTAATGGACTCCGTCTAAGCAGGTGAATGGTCTATGGACTCGTCTTGTAGCTTGAAACGCCTGGATTTGATCCCTGTAGGGGTTCCAATTAAACATAGTTTCCAGTTGTTCTTTAACCCATGTCATGACGTGATCCAGCTTGAAATGTATCAAATCCCTGACAAACAACTTTTAAGCACATATAATTATAGTGAATGAATGAATTAGTGTTATGAAGGACATTAATGTTTAAATAATATAGAATCAATAATAATATCAATGGATTACAGTTCAATAGTATCAATACAACAATAAAATGAATGTAAGAAAAATTAAGAAAGATAATATTACAAATTCATGCGTGAATTTATAGTCTCTACGGAAGGCCATGGCAGTAATAGGGGCTGAACTTGCTTCTTTTAAACACAGAGCAATGGTTGTTTGAGGCGAAATGCAATAGCCTCTGCTGTTTGGAGCATCCCGTGCTTCGATGATTTTGGCAATTTATTAGGCACTCGGTAGATGATAGATAAGGATTCTTCATTTCTGGGTGGCTTTGTGGTCGGTTTGCACCAGATGGTTCAATATCGAACTGTTGTTAATGGTTTTAACTACGGACTGCGCTTGTGGAGCGAGTTCTGTTGACCGCTGCCCTAGAAACTTGATTTTTCGTGCTCGAGAACACCTCTAAGCACGGCTAAGTAAAGGTGTAGTTAAGACCACTACCAGCAGTTCGATATTGAACCATCTGGTGCAAACCGACCACAAAGCCACCCAGAATTGAAGGATCCTTATCTATCATCTACCGAGTGCCTAATAAATTGCCAAAATCATCGAAGCACGGGATGCTCCAAACAGCAGAGGCTATTGCATTTCGCCTCAAACAACCATTGCTCTGTGTTTAAAAGAAGCAAGTTCAGCCCCTATTACTGCCATGGCCTTCCGTAGAGACTATAAATTCACGCATGAATTTGTAATATTATCTTTCCTAATTTTTCTTACATTCATTTTATTGTTGTATTGATACTATTGAACTGTAATCCATTGATATTATTATTGATTCTATATTATTTAAACATTAATGTCCTTCATAACACTAATTCATTCATTCACTATAATGTATATATAACTGTGGACCTTGTTGATGAAGTTATCGAAAAGAGTACTATTTGTCTAGTATCCATTCCTTTGAAAATTTTAATGGGCATTCTTAATCAATTTTAAGCATATCTTTCTTTTTGTACGTGATCGTGAAGTCAGCCATCTTTGAAGAATATTACATTGTTTATTTCTCAAATCCAGCAGAAACATGTTCAATTTAAAAACTTTGGTTGTCTTAAACAATTTCGATTTAAAAGAGAAACATCTACGCCTGGTAAGTTAAACCTAAATGATTCAAACACTTCTAGGACTCCAATTTTCATGTCATCTTCAGTTTTCACTCATTACATAAAAAGTAGTCTGCAAATTCAACGTTATGACAGGTACTCTCGCCAGTGGTCAACAAAATCCTCCTTCTCTTCGAATTCAGCATCACTAAGATTGGCTGGAGAAAATGTAATACGGCAGTTAGTATTGTGATAAACGGAGAGTTACGTGCCGTTCAATCACACGATACCTAAGCATCACATAACTAATTCCTGTAACCCAGGCGGTAAGTTTCTAGGCTATTTAGTGATTCAGAGGCTGCTTGTTACTTACTTAAATTTCACTCCTTTTCCCGTTACATTATGAGTAGTAAATGCAGGTGAAATAATTTTATAATGTAGGGGACAATCAATCATTGAATTAATTGTAAAGTGTAATTTAAGGGATGAACCACGAGAATAATATGAAAAACTTACAATATCACTTAGATTTGTAATAAAATTTAGAAATTTATCTTCTGTTTGTAATAGGGATTCAGCTTCTTTATTTTTTATTTCAACTTCATGTGATAATTGAACTGTTTTATCCAGTTTCTGTGGTATTGCATAGAAATAAAAGAAAACATAAATAGGCCAAATTAAAAATTACATTTCTTTAGAAATTTAATTCTTTTCCTCTACTGTCCACCTTATTTGACATTGTAAGAGTGGGGATTTTCAGATTCATAAGTTTAAAACGTCAACTTTGCAAACGTACCCTAAAGCACTCTCCAGGCTGGCTAGATAGAGGAGGGAAGAAAAACACTAATAATTCTGTTCTCAGACACTTCGTCATCTCCGAACATCAGACATCCCCTCATGACTACTCTGCTATATTACATAGGGGGTCTTCAATATAGCATGACAGGACTTCGGACGCGCCAAGAAGTAAAACCTGCCCTCTGCATTCAAAAGCACTACACACATTCACTCGCCTTACGTCGGCTAAGGTAATGTTCTTACTATGGTTTTGTTTCCTTTTATTGTCAAAGTTTTACTATTATTGCTATTACTTTACAATCACTATTGTTGTTTATTAACAATATTGCATTTGTAATAAACATTATATATGAACATTTTACCATCTTTTCTTTAGTTTTCGTCCACTTTGTACATTTACCCTGATTAGTCATTTCTCGCACTTACTGCACTGTAACGACAGAAGACAATAGAGAGGCAACCTATCATTTATTGAGAAAAATCAACAGATATTTATAGATTTTTATGTAGATTATTGTAAGTGGAGAAGCAACGTCTTCTGATTAGTTGTTTTCTTGTTGAAGGTTATTCTCTTCTGCTTGTATCCGTTCCTTAGAAAGCTAAGTCATGTATCTGTGAATCGTACTTGCACACGTTAAGTCTGCTGTAATTGGTTGATGAGACCCCCGAGGTTAAGCTTTGTTATTGTTTTTTCCCATGACCCCGAGACATGAACCTGCTACTATACGGATCAAAGACTTGGTGTGTCATAAAGAGAATCTCAAGAAAACTTCAGACCTTCATTAACAGTTGTCTTCGCTCAATACTCAAGATCAGATGGCCGGCCAGAAAAGATCAGCAACAGGGATCTCTGGCAATCAGCGAACCAACACAGCAGGAACCGATTGTGAAACAAATAGGCAGGAAGAAATGGAGATGGATTGGCCGGTCATACTCTGAAAAGACAAACCATCAAGTGACATCACTAGACAAGCCATCGCTCGAGTAGAACCCGACTGAGTGGGAAGCGGCGAGTTGGTCGTAAGTGCAAGGGTGACTTGAAGGAGGTCATGTGAAGAGGAGATGAAAGCATGTGAGCAGACTTGGAGCGGAGTGAAAAAGTTGGCAGAAAACCGAAGGCAATGTAGACGCGCAGCTTAAACCCTATGTTTCTCTAGGAATTAAAGGATATAATAATAATAATACTGACCCCGATTTGGAATTTAACACTGACTTAAACTGCTGTCTACAATTTTTGGCTTGCAGCTAGCTCTCATCACAACATCATTTCAACTTCTGCCTTGTGTTTGTGATCTCGATTTAATCATCACCTTCTAGCTTACACCACATATTATGTAAAACATTTTCTAGAACAAAGTGACTAGTGTCTGACTGTTTTTATTAATTTTATGTTAAATATAAGTACGCTAAAAAGTCATTGAAAAGGATTCGTCAAAAAGAAAATTTCTCTGTGTATATCTCCCTTATATGACTCATTGTGGGAATTTTCCATTCGAATTGGGGTTCAAACTAGAGATAAATATCGACCTAATGAAACATGGTTAAGAATACGTTTCGCTTCAATTCTCATCGGAATATATCTTGAAATCAACATCTTTGCAATTCATGAAATAATAACTGAATATTACTTAATTATTATCATTAGTATCCAACTTCGTTGAGGAAAGCTGCTTATTAAACACTGAACTCTGATCGCAAGCAAGCGCCTATTTTAAAATAGCCTTTGTGTTTGTTAGAAATTTTATACGAAGGATAATTTGAAGATTTAGAAAGTCGATAAGAAGACGTAATTTGTCTGAATCGTGTAATGTATTTACGCGACACATTTCAAACAATCTGATCACACACGGGCTTGTCGTAGGAATATATATGAAATTAATAAAGAGTCAAGAGGTGGAAAAATAAATTTAGGTCAAGTTAAAAGGACATACTGAAGGTCGAAATAACAATGAAGACCACTAAACTAGTTAACAGAGGTAACAGTGCATCTACCCTGGCTGGTATCAAAACAAAGTTTACCAAGGAAGGTTTAGTGTGATGATGAAGGAACGCATAGAGGTGGTTTAAACTTCCTAATTACTAGGGCTTCCACAAACTTTAGGATACGCCCCAAACACGTTCTATAGATAAGTTCAAAAGACTTGTAAACATCAATTTTATCTCTTGTCTCTGTAATATATTTCGCAATAGAGGAGCTAGATCGTCTGTTCTCACCATTAATGGCTTCTGGGGATTTTATTTGCTTCTGAAGCCATTGAGAATATGCGCCGAAACCCTTACTTACAGAGATTGATAAGTTCTTCCCATGTATGCCTGTCCATATGTACATTCAAATTGGTAAATACAGTGGGATGTGACATCATTTTTCTCATGTTTAAGGGTTTAGATGGATATATCGATTTCACATTCACATTATCATCCTAGCCACATAAAAAGTCTTTTTAACCGCAGTGTTTAGTCTTTGTCTGGTTGTCAAGCTGCTATGATCACCCGTATATGGTGTAACAACAGAAGACAAGGGCCAGGCAACAGATCGTTTTATTATGAAAATCAACACGTATTTATACATCTTTCAACTACATTATTATAGACAAGCGCAGTCATCTGATTGGTTGTTTAGGTAGACAAACGCAGGCTTCTGATTGGTTGTTTCGGGATTCTTGACAAATAGAGTTCTCTCTGCGAATCACATTTTGCCACGTTAACTTTGCTGTGATTGGTTGTTGACTCAGGCTTGTTCATATTTTCTCACGGCCCATATTAGTGACCTAGACCTTAACGTAGATTAGTGCCAACCAATCGGCTAGCAGCCTGCTCTCACCACACTCGTCCCCCCGTCAAATACGTGCGACTGAAGTCGGCTTGATCTACTTGGTGCAGGCGTCATCGTTGGCTTGTCTCGCTGTATCCATTTCTGGAGCTCGCTGACGTTCACGCGCCTCTCATTGTTCGCCATTGCGACTGTGTCTGCGTAACCCCATCTCGAAGTGACCATATATGGTCCTTCCCACTTTGGAAACTGTTTGCCTGACCCTGTCGAACATTCGTCCATACTTCGGCTCACACTTTCATATGCTGCTTTCACCCGACCTCCCAGCAGCGTCCCAAGTAGCAGCTCCATCGCTGACAGATCTTGAACGCCACTCAACTGCGCAGAAGCCTTGAAGTCCTGCCCGAAGATCCATATGTCTCCATCAAAAACTGCAGGGTATAGGCTTTTCATTTGTCGGTAGGCAGCGACACCAAATGTAACAACAGAAGACAAGGGCCAGGCAACAGATCGTTTTATTATGAAAATCAACACGTATTTATACATCTTTCAACTACATTATTATAGACAAGCGCAGTCATCTGATTGGTTGTTTAGGTAGACAAACGCAGGCTTCTGATTGGTTGTTTCGGGATTCCTTGACAAATAGAGTTCTCTCTGCGAATCACATTTTGCCACGTTAACTTTGCTGTGATTGGTTGTTGACTCAGGCTTGTTCATATTTTCTCACGGCCCATATTAGTGACCTAGACCTTAACGTAGATTAGTGCCAACCAATCGGCTAGCAGCCTGCTCTCACCACAATGGTAGCTCGATATATACATCTTTCATAGCGGTGAGTTGGAGACTGGATCTTGGTGTTCTGACTACTTTATATCTCCTAATGAACTTGTCTGGATAAAAATTATCAACCAGAGTTTGTATCAACTTTTTTCTTCCTCACCGAGGTTGCCTTCAGTGCATATTCGTTGGATTCGACTGAAGAGGCACCTTAATAATAAATTACACGATTCACAAAAATTACGTCTTCTTATTGCTTTGTCTAAATTCATAAAGGGAACTAATTTTTTTGAATTTAGAAAATGCCATTTTCTGTCTCAGATTTATACCTATATGAAGAAGTAAGGAGATCAATGACTATGTCGACAAAGTGTTTGCAACAAACCTAACTCATTTCTAAGCCTTTATATGCATGTTCAAAAGACTTACTTTGGATTTTTCTTCACTTAAAAAAGTCGAAGTTACATAAACTATCTCTAAATGTGTTTCCAGATGATGAGTAAATGGTGGAATTAAAGCTGATTAACATGTTACAGATGGAATAACTTTTGATTACTAATTCAGAATTTCCACATTAAGTGAATAACTAATAACTTACTCACTCAGTGTCAATTTGTGTAGACAATACTCACAATTAGATGTCCATGATCACTCCTAATTACCACACAAAACACATATTGCCAGATTTGACCTTGGGACACTTCTATTGGTCAGTAATTATTGACTGATTCCCTTTTTTGATCTAACCTTATCATGTTAACATATGACGATGGTATGATAATGCTAAAGGACTCACAACGGAAGGCTCAATGAGGCCCTGCTAGTAAAGAGGGGACCGAAACGAGACCACCTAATAATACTCAAGGTGTCCCTGAATGTGGTGGGCTGGATCACGTAACAGACGTTTGAGAGCGAAAAGACGGGCATACATAGGACTGACAAATGACTTTATAAGATTTGAACTTTGCGAACCATCTATTTCGAGTCTCACGAACTTGAAGATCTACAGTCGAAACCCAACAAGTCGGCAGAATAGACAGCAAAGATAGGATTCCACGTGAACGTGGAGAAGATAGAGGTAATGAAGGTACCCTACTGGCGAACAACAACAAGCACCAATCACCATCAACGAAAGAAATCTAAGAGAAGCCATCTCTTTCATCTACTTACCTGGGGGCATCGTTTCAACTACAAGCAGCGGCACTGATGAAGATGTAGGATCGGGAAAGGAAAACAGGCGTCTATTAATCTGAAATCAGTGTAGAGGTCTTCTGCATTTAGTACAAGAACAGTGATCCTAATTTTCAAAAGTAATGTTAAGTTATTGCTTCTGTATGGTTCAGTGACTTGGCGCCAGCGTCACGCAAAGCTTTTTTGACAGGCTACTGTAGAGTCTCGGCAGCCTCTGCCCTTGCTCGACATTGAAGATTAGATGAACAGAAATCATAAACGGCTAGAAGCTCTGGTAATGAACCAACCAAGAACCTATGGCTGGTTCAAGATATATGCTCCAGAAAATGGAGACTTATTGGATTTAAGCTGAGTAGACTGCTCGATGATATCCCGCACCATATAAGAATATACGAGTTGGGTGTGAGAATGAGGGTAATACGGAGGATATCATATGAGGAGGAGATTAAACCTTATGAGCAATTTTGTAGCCATCTAAAAAGACTGCAAAGAAGACAGTGAAATGAAGATCTTCTGCTGTAGCCATATGGTCTTCTCGAAAGCCAGAGGAATAATAACAGTAATGTTAAAAGATAAAAAACTGCCAGATCTCTAAAGACATAAGATAAACTTACCTGTTGAATTTGTTTGATTTCGACTTCTTTTTGACTAAATAAAATATCCATTTTTTGACGTATTTCATTTAAATGTTGATGAAAATAACGTAGAATCACTTCACGTTCATTGATAAGATTTTTGTCTAATTTTTCAATTTCTTTTTCATAAGCATTTTTTAATGCACTAGACAAACGGATAAGCATAAAGTTGAGAAGAATTGATTCAAACTAAGGTGAACACTGTTACAAATTGATATCAATAAAAGAATTATTGAAAGTCAGGTTATAATGGTGATAACTTGTCTATATAAATTTGGAATTCGCTAGCAATGCAAGCATACCACTTCCATTTTTTGATACAAGGGAAAACATGATTTTAAACGAAGTCACAATCACAATGGAGGAATATATATAAGGTGAAAATAATATATAAAGAATAAATACATATATATTTAAACCATTATATAATAGGATATAGAAAAAACAAGGAAAGAGAAAACACACACAAAATATATATGTGGATACATATCAACCACTCCCCAACAAAATTAATCTCAGAGAAGTCATTACCATTCATGTGTGGTTTCCATCTAATGTCATTGAGAATGGATAATAATTGAAATACCCAGGCCACAGCCATCTAGTCTAGTGTTTAAATGGTAATACTATCTCTGTGACTCCTAACAGCTATAGTATATTTAATGCACCATAAGTATTCACTGTTAGGTATTCAAAAAATTACAAAAGACCTAGTGTTGAACCCTTATTAATACTCACTGTTACACTTTTGGCGACATCTGTTTATGATGTAACTTGCCTTAAAATGAGTAAACAGATAATGCTTTTACATTCGTTTGCGTCACGAGTGGAATATACGGCCTCAAGCTCTAAGCTAAGTGAGGTTTAGGAATTCGTAGACTGCGAGTTGAACACGAATCACTTGCTTGATTGGAGAGCACTCTATTACAGAACTTTGACCCACATGAAAAACACGACATCAACTTGCCTTAAAATCAATAAATATACATTAATTACCAATGTTTTATCAATTTGTAGATAAGAACACTGAATCACTTATATATTTTTTATATAAGACAATAAATACTGTCCTAAATTTCAAGAAGACAATTCTTCAGGGCATTCATTTAGCCTGGTTGTTTGAATTGAGGTGGGAATGGGAGAGATTATGAAAGCTCTCAAGGTCACAGTAATCAACTTTAAAGAAAACCGAGTGTACTATTTTCACTGTACATATTTACAAACTTAAAATTTTCACCCGGAAATTGATCATAATAGATCATGGAAACTGTTGTATTTTACATATTTCATGAGGATGACAACCGTAGCCATGCTGGATTTCAATCATCCTTTCACAGAAGTGAAGTTTACGTTTCTATCCACACAAAAGCTGACTTCTGGTTTGGATTTTGACAAAACTCAAGTTTCATTCTTGTTATGAACCTTATATTTTCTAAAACTATGTATGCATACATATATACACAGCGTGTGAGTGTAAAAAGGTTTCTTGCTGACAGACGCACATACATAATACTAATAAATCTTCCGAATTGGACATTGTATTTTGATACAGTAAAACATATGTTCACCAGTGTTATGAAATAACATTTCTTAGAATTAAAGTAAAAGACAAAAAAAGGTTTTTCTAAAAAAAATTGTACTTCATTTTGAAAGAGTTGAATCTTACCAGTCATGTCTTGCACTAATGCCTTTTGTTGATAAATGCTACAGCAAATAATAACGTATGTATGCATATTTCAAACTGTCTGCAACTGTAGAATGAATAGCCTCGAATTTTTAAAAATGCTTTAACTTTACAATTCAGATCTTGCTTTCATTTTACTTTGATAAAGATGATCATAGGAATACGTTGTTTGAATACTGTAGGAATTTCAATGTTGGTATGGTCACGAACTAGCATTAATTAAAGATCGTTGAAAACTACAGAGCAATGGACAGCTGTTTCGTTTTAGTGTGGCAATCTTCATCAGTACGTACCCACGACCTCATCTATAATCGAACCAGGGACAATCAAAATACAAGACCAGGCTCGTTGGCTATTCGCCCACTTGAGCGGGGACTGAACGAATCATAAGATTCTAAAACCTGTCAATGCGCGTTATAGAGCTGCGATCAAGCAATGCTTTCAATGAGCGTCCACTTCGCCTTAGCATGGTGGACCTCACTGACCATAACCTCTCAGTACGGCTTCAAGACATCCATCCAGTAGCCACTGATGGGCTGGAGATTGGTAAAATTTAATTACGGGTATTTTAAAAAAATTAGATGAATTAATTTTCTCTTGTTTGTAATTTTTTTCAGACATTCAATACACAATGTAACATATCAGTGAGTTGCTGAATTTTTTCACATATGACAAAATTCCATCAACAAACTTGAATGAAATTTGGTGATATTACTCTAGATTACTCCCATAAATCGATATTTATTACTAAAGTATTGTTTTGTAGAAATTTGATTGACTGTTCACAGGATTTCATCATGAACTGAGATCGGTTAGAAAACCATTGGAAATTAGGACTCTTCATCAGTAGGCACCCAGCGCTCACTAGCGACTGCCGTATACAGGTGGGTAGTTACTTGAAGTCCTAGTGGGAAGTAGTAACCATTAGAGCACAGAAGGTCGGGCGTGAGGACAAATACTCGCCGAAGACATTGTCTAGTGGTCGCCATATGCCATGGATTGGCAGAACTTGGAATTCATGAACTGGCCATTGCAACGCGTCCCAGTTGCTTAATGGTCTACCAGCTCGCTAGCCTTGTAACCAGAAGGTCCTGAGTTGGAGCCTCAGTGAGCACTTACTGCTGCAAAGTCCCAAACTAGGCTGACGAAACAGCTGTGCAGTAATACCAGGTTTTCCAATAGTTCTTTAACCGTTGTCAGCTTATGATGGAACCCTGTAACCGATATTTTTTATCAGTCAATTGAAAGAAGGAAACGTTCAAATATTTTTAATTATAAAAATCCCTTTTTCTTACAAAATAATGCAGTAGAAATATTATCATTACAACTTACTCTGTTAAACGTAATTCCATATTCATTGAACGAATACCTGCTAGTACACTTGGTTCATCATAAGTATGCATCTCTAAGGCTTCATGTAATGCTTTTGTTAAATGATCAAGATTTATTATACCATGTTTAGAAAAACCTAAATACTGTAAATGAGAATTTTGTTGTTGTTGTTGTTTTTGGTAACATAAAAAAAGGAAATAAAAATATGAATGTTGTACTTATAAGGATTTAAATGATTTTTTTGGTAGATTAATTTACGCACAAATCAAACATCATTTAAAAATCTGTTTTCAACCAAGCTGTTACTACTCAGCGTCGGTGGTACAGTGGTTAGGACTCTCGCCGACCATGCACATGGTCCGGGGTTCGAGCCCACGCCGACGCACACCTGATATCTATGGTCGGCCTGTGAAACTTGGGCTACCGATAACCACGCTGAGAATTCCATACTTGTACCAAAAATACAGTGTGGAATCAAGCTGTAATCAAAAATAAAAAATAAATAAAAAATTCTAACTATGTTAAAACATTTTATCACTGGAAGTTTCAAAATTGATTTAGTCCATTTTTAGTGCATTTCAAAATATTACTCAAACTATATTTAATCTTAGTTAATTGATGGATGGTGACTAGCAGTGGGTTCCAGGATGCGCATTTTGTCCTATTTGGGACTCGTCAACTGGATGTACCCACTGGGTTCGAGCCTCGGTGGGAACATTATCACTTACTGCGGAATGCAGACACATCCAGATGACGGGGTCCAAATAGGATGAAATGCGCATCCTGGATTCCACTGCTAGTCGCCATTTACCAATTAACTTCGAATTACATTCCCAGACATCGTCGAAGCATCTGGTCAAGAAGCCGACATATCAGCCTGAGACCAAGCACTTCGGTCCAATCAATCGACGGGAAAATCTAAAATTGAATTAAACATATTCATTCTTGATTTCTAAATTCCTCCTCCTTATTTATATGTTAAAAACTTTATTGGTTGAATGCAGAATACTGAGGTTAGACGTTGAGTGGGAAGTAAGGAGGAGAAATCAATAGATGAGGTTGCGAAGTTGCACCGACTGAGATGGTTAGGAAATGTGTCATGCATGCATGCCTAGCCATCGCCTTCCTTAACAATGAGCAATGTTAGCTGACTGATATATGATCGATCAGGTTGGAAAAGAGGTAGTGGTGGTCAAACCATAACATGGCTTTATCAGTCAATGAAATTCACAACAGTTATTTTCAGCCGGCCACATGGGGAAGTGGGGACTTCCTCACTGGTAAGGGTCCTAGCAGGGGTAAAACCCAATGACAGCTGGAGACATTTGGTGATATGGCTCAAAATCCTCGTCCTCAATGGCTGGCGCAGATGCATTCACTCTTTGTGATTTATCAGATCCAATAAAATTCTATTTTTCTTTCATATTACTATTCTTTTTGCCTCATATCTCCGTTTGTTATCTGTGTTTTGAATCTCTCTTAACTATCTTTTCTGGCTTTGTGTGATACATGGAGTATGGTAACTCAAACTGCTGTACATCTGTGCAAAGTTCTACGTTGAAACCAGTCAGCCAGACTCGTTACCTACGTGGAAAGTCCGCTTTTCGTTCTCCATTCGACGTACTTCAACTTCTCCTAATTTACTTGACGGTAGTAAGCACAAGAGAAAAAGGAAGCTTGGATGTGAGGTTAACGACTCCAGCAACATGAAACAAGGACGTCACTAACGAAACTTCAAAGCTTGATGCCTTGTGTTTCACTCAGAGAGTAAACGAATAGAACAAAAAATCAACTTCATCCACCAATTTGTTCTCATTATCAAGTTTTAAAAGATTCTATGTACTTGGTAAGCTATCAAATTGCCTTTTTACTTGAAATTCTTGTATTGGCATAAATAAAACACACGAACTTGCATACACTTCTTCCCATATACATAACTCTCAGACTACTACACGCAAGCTTATCAGATTATCAGAAAAATTCAACCGCTTTCACGTGTAGTAAAATTCATCCAAATCTAAACGCTAATCAATAACAATGGTAGATTTTATCAGAAAGAAAACAAAACCACCTGTAGAAAATAATTCAAAAATTGTGTAGATTTTATTATTTTATAGATATTTTGCTATGCATTAAAATTCTTTGGCCCAGACATCATTTGATTTTCTAGGTCATTTATATTAAACTACAATTCACCCTATAAACAATGTTTTGACTTTAGAATCAAAAGTTAGATTAACTAAAAATGCATTGATTCTTTCCTGTGGACTTATACGTGTATGTTTCCCCATTAAAAAAATATTTTCTATCACATTTGTGTTGAAATATATTCAAACTTCGGGTTTTGAAGGGATTTTGATCTATCTCAATGTAGATTTTGTCACGAAAAGAAATCATCAAGAGAATCATCGGACCGTGCAGCATTGGATAAGTGTTTCTTCCTAGTTTGGGAATTTTCAGTGACCTCGTCAGTAATCGAACTCAGGGTTTTCAGGTTACAATGTGTGCTTATTGACCATTAATCTTCTGGGTGGGGTTCTGCAACTCGTGAATTCCAACTTTTGTTTATTAATGATATAAATTCACCGTCAGCCAATGCCATCGATGGGCATCTGAATAACGTCGGACATGGCAGAGCAGAGCACTGTACAGCTGAGTTATATTCTCTATGGGGTCACAAGTGACCTCTACTGAACTTAGTACTTAGCAGATGATGTACATTCACAATAACATTAATTCTCCCTTACTTATTGACTAGACAGAATTATGCTTTCATATACAGAGTTTTAAAGTGATAAATAACTCACAATCAAACCTACTGGTTCCATTTTCGGCCACAAGTAATGTTATGTTTGCTTACGCCAAGACAAAGTGGTGATTTATAATTATTTTACTAGTTACTTCTAGTTCATGACCCTGAAGACTTGGAGCATAAAAGAGCAATCCTTTAAGGGATTTCCAAAATTAAGAATTCTTTGAGTAGTACTTATTATGCGAGGTAGTCTTTATTTATCTCATGTGATAATGATTATTTGATCCATCGGTAATATTAGATATCTACTTGAAAATCCCCATTGAGTCATATAAAAGAAAAGGCATTCAGAGAAGAGATACTCTTTTCGGCGATATCATTCTCAGGATGTATAATGGCATACATACAGTAAACTGTCTTAGAAACCAAAGAAATTTTCCAAAGATGTGTAATTAGAACTGTAAATTCATATGAACTGTGCCGAACGAAACATTGGAATTAATCATTTCAATTTCGCTGAGATTTTACAAGTATAATTTTATAGAATTGTAAATTTTACATAACAAAACACTCAACGCAGAAAGCAGTAATCGGGTAGAAACTAGAATAAAATTAAATAAGTAGGTTGATTGACGCAATATAACTGACGCTGCTGAGTGTAATTCGACTAAAATTTGAACAAGAGTCAAGTTAACTATACTGGGAATAAGGGGTAGAGATTTAATCGGGGTTGGGGGAAGAAAATAATACAATTAAGAAACAAAAACCAAAAATTAAGTATTTGGTGTTAAGATACGTCAGGTCCATTGTAGATTTAATGACTGAACAAACTTCTTTTGCATGCAGAGTTCAGGTTTTAAGATGTGCATTGCCATTGCTTCTGCGGTTTGAAGAAGTTTGATTAGTACTCTTTTAGCAAGATTCTCACGTATTATGTAGATAACATTGAAGATGTTTCGTAGGTTGCTTGGTGTCCTGATCCGATCAGATGTTCCAGAATATAGCTTCGGGGGGACCTTTTTCCCCCTTTATAAAACTATGAGGGTAAGTGTTCGATGATACGTTTGGATAGCAAACGCTGGGTATGGCCGACATACCTAGCTCCATACGAGCAGGTGAATTGGTAAATGCACTTTTATGAGGTTAACAGTGGTAGCTTATACTTCACGTTCATGCGAATCATTGATTTCGTAGAGAAGATTGGTCAAAATTCAGCCACGAAGGTTTTCTTCAGTAAGCGGGATAGACAGTTTTTCAGTATTTCTGCTGATGAATCTCCGTTGAATTGTAGATTCAAGTAGAAACGCTTTTTGGGAGCAGAAAGTGTTGGCGGTTTAAGCTGTCTAGGTTTCGTGGATTCCGTGATGAAAAGTTAGATATTATGCTACGTGATATTACTCACTAACGTTAACATACTACTGTAACAGTTATGAAAAAACTACCAAAAATCAAAACGAAGAGAATACGTTTGAGGTCTAGAGCCATTGCTAACGTCATTGAAATTTTCTGTTATATTAGTCTGTCAAAGACATCAGCATGAACGGCTGACTCACCAATCAGCTTGTTTGTTGAATCATTTCAATGAGATGGACTAATGATACATTTATTTTACAGTTTTAATTTATTAGCTTCGTTAATATCTGCTTAATATTAGTGATAAGATTGATTCATTAATACATTTAGCCTCTCATTAACTCGCTTTATTTGATTTTGCTGTAAGAAAGCTTTTTCGTCTTCCAGTGTCTTTCTTCTAGTTATACTTCAAATACCATTCAAGGTCGTCCTTGAATTTAAGACTAGAACTTAGTCAATACATCAATATGCGATTCTGTATTGAATATGTTAAACAATTAATTTTTTCTAGTCATATTGAATGTAACGTCAAAACTATTACTTTCTCATTCCTTTGAGCTATGAGTGGAACATATGGATTCAGGCTTGGATTTTTAATGTTTCAGTAACAGTGTTGTTATTACGGTTGTAGAGTTGCTAGTCTCATGCCCAACTTTCCCTATTTTCCTGGCTTACTACCGGCTAGTAAATTGTGTGAGGTTTAAGAGTTCGTGGACTGAAGAACAAAAGCTTGACCATGAAGGTGATTGTTGAGCATTTTACACCACACAATTATGAAACTTGGTTTTCATTGTTCTTGTTCCCATCCAAGGAATAGCGCAATTTTTTCAGATGTCCTTTTTCAAGTACTGGTTTTTGTAAGGATGTTATTTGATTAGTTGAAGGATTTCATGATGAGCTGACATCAGTTAAAGAACTATTGGAAAACCTGGGAGGATAAGATTTCTTTAACCAGTGTTGAATGATTTCCATTCCACGCACATTTTGCGGTGATTTGTTAAGTAAAAGATTCTACTACCGATCACTCTGTGAACCCTGATAAATTAAAACATAAGATTTATACTTAGTCCAATCCCATTGTATAGTTTTGCTTGTGCATGTGGTAGTACTACAGCTGGACTTTCCTCTAGATTTCTTATTTTAGAAAAACTGTATTAGTCTGGGTCTGGAGAAATTTTTGCGCTTTAATAGTCTTATTAACTTCACCCTTTTGAGACAGGAGACAACTCAAGAATAAGTAGACGATTTCGCCGTTTATCGAAATACAATATAGTAGTAAAGTACTTAGAACACATTTCAATATTCCCGCCCATCATTTTGTTTAAACCAATTACTTGTCCAGTAGAACAGTGTTCCGTACCCAAACTTTTAAATTCAAATACAATTCTAAATAAAGCTATTATGATAACTATCATCATCAAAAGGACATGAGATTTGTAACTACTGACAACTAACAATGTAATAGATACAAAATCTGACATTTAATACTTACTGAAAGTAGATCTTCAACATCTGGAACACCAAGTTTATTCCAACAATTTTCAATAGTTTCAGCATCAGCGAAACTGTAAAGAGATGTGAAAATTAAATGAGATATTCAGATATTAATTACTATTAGTCGTAGATATCAGAATATAATCTGATCTGGAGGAAGTAGGATTTTCCTGATATTGCTAACAAGCGTTGAACTAATTCTGTTCTATGTATCATTAGACAGCTCAATAAATAGAAATTGCGAGTTCTATTCATTTTTGGAAATGAATATCATAAGTAGTTTGAAGTCATGCAGTTACTATGGATTTCATGGTGTTTCACTTTTTGACTATTTTATGGAGTATTACGTAGTCTTAGAAGTAAAAGAAAGCTCTTGCCAACTACTTAACATTCCAACATTTACTTAATATATTATCAAGTTGTCGGAAAAGTTACTTTCGTACCTTGAAATGTTGATAAACATGATCGTTTATGCAGATTTCAGTCTCGTCATTTTTATTTCTGTGTTAAGTTCTGAGAATAGCCTACATTAAACAACAGATACTAATATCTAAGAAATATGTGCAGTTTATAACAGAGTCTGTCTGTCTGGATTCAACATAGAACTTGGCACCGAAGTGCACCAGTTCGAGTTGCCACGTTCCAATTGGCACACAAGGTAGACAAGAAGATGAGTGAAGAGAATCAATAGAGTTAGACAAATATAAGAGTGAAACAGAATGGGTAATTGTAGAAAGGAATATGAAAGATTACAGAGACTGAATACATCTGCGCCATTGACAACGATTTTGAGCCATGTCACCTACTGTCTCCAGCCATTGATTCCTAGAGTCCCGAGGGCCCCAACCCGGGAGTCTGCATCTCCCTACCTGACTCAGTTTAACTGTCAAGGATTTCATGGAGAGGCTGGCAGCGAAGATAAACAAGGTCATGGAGATAACCAACCAACAGAAACAGCAATAACAACCTGCACCAATCCCGATCAATAGGAGAAACTTGAAACAGGTTACATCCTCCACTTATCTAGACATCCAGCATCATTTCAACCACAGCCAGCGGAACGGATGAAGATGTGAAAACCAGCCAGAAAGGCAAGGTAAGCCTTCATCAACCTGAAACCAGTTTGGAAGTTTTCTGCACTATCTCAGCCAGCATAAAGAACAAGAATCGGATTTTCAACACAAATGTGAAGTCAGTCAATTTTTCTATATGTGTGGGGAACCTGGTGCACACGTCACGGAAAGCATTTCCAACAAGCTACTTCACACTTTTATAAACAGCTGCCACCCTTTCTGGCTCTAAATTGAAGATCAAGTAGCCGGCTGGCCAGAAAGAATTAGTAACAAGAAACTCTGCAGTGGAACAAACCAACCAAGAGCTGATTGCTCAACAAATATGTAGGGGAAATGGAGATGGATAGGGCATACGATGGAGAGGCCGTCAAATTACATCGCGCCAGTTCATCGCTCGAGTGGAAATGGAATGGAAAACCACAAGTGAGTCGTCTCTTCGAGGGCAACATGGAGTAGATAGTGTGAGGAATACAATAAATATAATTATAATAACAAAAATTATTTATTCATTGTACAGTAATTTTCAAATGGGTATTGTAGACATAACTGTTATGTACTCGTCGCCATATTATTGTTATGTGCTGGTCGAGAATGTAATAGTCCTGACGCAAGAAGGCGGAAATCAGAAGACCACTAAGGTTTGCGATGATACTTCTATTTTCCAAACACAAGGAGAATGCAAAAGTGGTATCACACCAAAGTGTCACACAAGATTGTGAGAGCGAAATATATATGAATGTCCAGACAAGTGTGTGAACAATCATTAGACAGTCTTAACATGAATGGCTAATTATAATGGAGTGTCGATCCAAATATGCATAGCAAAATATAGCAGACATGTCAACAACCACCATATATGGATATATGTCACCAAGCAACGGACTGTCAACAAACACTCATATTATATATAATATAAGGGGAATATACATTGTTAAGGAGACAGGTTCATCAAAGTGAAATGGTCACAGATTAAGCGAGCAAACAGAAAGAGAGATCACCATACACACACATATATATATGTGGATACATATCAATAACCTAATCTGAAATTTGACAAAATGAATCATAGTAAAAATGACAAGAGTAAAGCCTTAATACTAATCAGATATTAAGAATTAAAATTTACGAACTATTCAATATACATTATCCGGAGGACACTGTACAATTAACTGATTGGGTTATGTCCGTTCCCTTATGCTGTGGTTCTACAGTTAATATACTTTGGGAGATAGTATGCCTACCGATTGAAGCATATGACAGTGAATTTTAATAAACTGTCTTATTGTTTATTATAATGTTATTTAAATGAAATGTTTTTATTACTTCGATGAAGATTAAACTTTCGTTAAACTCACGCTACTTATCAGTAGTTAAGAATGAAACCGAGAAACAGATTTCTTATGTTGATTAAAATGCAGTGAATAATTCTATGATTTATTTTTAGAACATGATCTCAAGTGTAATTAACCATTTTACAGTCTTGACTATGCTCCAATATCATTGGGTTGAAGATTTGTAGAAGGACTGAATAATAACCATCGACTTAAATTTATGGTCACCTATCAATAATGCATAGATTGCTCCTTCTGGAAGATAACTATCATTATGTTATTTGCCTCCCAGTACACAACAAACACCATCTATCTTGTTCAGGGTAAACTGATCATCTTAGCATACGTCTGACTGATGTCAGCATGGGGATTCTTAGCATCAATGAACGAAAACTCAATGGCACTAAAGTTTCTACAGAAACAAAGCCAGCATCAATATAGACTACAGTCATTGATATTGCAACGGAGTTACTCAATGGTGAACATCCTGTGGCACTGTATTACTCTTATCGATTTGCGACTGATAAATAATCACTGTTATATTATTCAGACTGATAGCTGTAGTGTAAAATGGTGGAAGGAATTTTGCCAACATTAAGTACTAAGCAACAAGATACTGATTTCTACCAGCTGAAATATTAATTTATCTGACACAATATCTGATGCTAGTTCCAGACTCTTAGGGAGTAATAATTCTTTCAACTATACTGATATGTCATTTCAGTAATTGTTAAAAAGCAGGAATCTTGCATGCATAGGCGTAGACCAAAGAATGAGATCAATAAAATATTAGTATTTGTAATAATAGTAGCAGTAATGATTTTAGTAATTATCATATCATTATTTTTATTATTATTAGTTGTAAAAAGAATACACGACTGCCTCCTTAGACTGGACTGCTCCTCTTTCGATGTAATAAGTAAAGTCATGCAACTGGAATTATGCATTGGAAACAAATCCTTTCAGAAACTAAGTCTTTCTTTATCGTGTCATAATAGACACAAAACATAAATTAATCATTATTGTTATTTCAGATAGTAACATCGCAATAACTACATTATTTCAATGTCATCTACATAGTTGTGTAACACAGTCGAATATATATATGTATAACTTACCCAGAATGTTTTAGATCTATTGCTGAGAAAAGTGTTGGTCTGCATGGATCCGGTTTTTGAGTTGGATCATATTTTTGATAATCTTTCTGATCGATAACAGATCTTTTTGCTCCTTTATCTGAGGTAATTATTAAATTTGGTGAATTGGATTGTTGATTTATCTACAGAAGAAAATAAAGTTGAGGTGTAATTAGTGATTAATTTTGCTACTTAGTTTTCTATGAAATCCAGCCAGTTGATTGCGAAGACATTTACTCGCTGATGAAATTAGTACCGATGATGGAGCTGTATCGCAAGACGTCTAGAGTTAAGGATTTTGAGTCATTCGCTGAATATTAAGTTCCTTGGCCTAAAACCCTTAGTTTTTGGATTTTAAGCTCTATAGTGTTGTGAGTGTTCCTTTTCTAATCCTTCTAGACTAGGACGGAACATTCTTCTAATTGTTATTATTCCTAGTGGAACATAGGGCTTCAACTGCACGTCTCCACTTGCTTCGGTCTTCTGCTGTACTTTTCACCGCCATCCATGTTAGTCCATACTCTTTCAACTCCTCTTCAAATGGTCTCCCCCACTCGCCGCTTCCCTATTGGGTTCGACTCGAGCAATGGCCTGACGCGCGATGTCACCCAGTGGTCTTCTCAGCGAGTGTCCGATCCATCTCCACTTTCTCCTGCATATTTGTTGGTTGGTGATTGCTTCTTGTTTTGTTTGTGTGTTCCCATAGTTTATTGTTGGTGATTCCTTCCGGCCCGGCCATCTGATCTTCAGTATAGAGAGAGCGAAGACAGTTGTTGTTTGATAAAGGTCTGCAACAGGCTGTTGGAAATATTCTTTGTGACCCGCCCGCCAAGTTTCTGATCCGTACAGAAGAACTGACTGACTTGACGCTTGTATTGAAAATCCGACTGAATTTTGTTGTTGATGCTGAGTGACGAAGATATTTATATTTATATATAATGATTCTCTAGGTAATATTTACCCTCGGCGAAGTTCGCCCTGAAATTTATTGCTTTCCCTTACATCGGGATGTACTACAAATAGATACATAGATAGCTGAAAACACAGGAGTAGCTGGAACTAGGGCGTAACTACTCAAATAATCATATTTTTTTGACAGCATAAAGAAGAAATCATTGAAATGAGAAATATATACTCAAAACGATAAGAACAAGATCGAAGGAGAAGAACGAAGAATGAACGGTGGATATCCGTAATACTGATGAAAAATGAATGTATTCGCGTTACTATGATCAATTTACAGCCACATTACTAATATATGCATTCAGTATAAGGCCTGAGATGTCGGCTGTCAGCGCCTTCTCAACAGTTGTCGTCAGCTCATTTTGCTTCTGTGAACTGAATACTGAATGACAAAACATGCCACAGATAACTATTAAATATAAAAGTATAACAAGACACTAACTAAAAAATCTCTAGTAATAATTTCAGCGGATTAACTTCGTTCAGTAGTGGTGGGGTGAGAGCAGGCTGCTAGCCGATTAGTTGACATTAATCTACGTCAATGTCTAGGTCACTAATATTGGCCGTGAGAAAATATGAACAAGGCTGTTTCAACAATCAATCACAGCAAACTTAAACGTGGGCAAATATGATTCGCAGATAGATGACTCCACTTTCCGACACACTCGAAAACAACCAGTCAGAAGACTGCGTTTGTCTACTTGACTAGGCTATAATAATGTTTGTGAAATTTATATAAATACGTGTTGATTTCCGTAATAAAACGATCTGTTGCCAGACCTTGTCTTCTGTTGTTACATTTGGTGTCGCTGCCTCCAAAAAATGAAGATCCCGTGGCCAGCTGCGTTTGAAGAAGGAGACATACGGAGCTTCTTACGCGACTTCGAAGCCGTCGCTGAGCTGGTGGGTGTCAAGGAGCAGGCGGCGAAGGCAGTAGCAAGTCTGAAAAAGAGGTGAGGTTGAGCAGGAGGTTAGTAACTCCACTTCATGAAAACAACACCACGCGACTACTAAAACTTCAAGGCTTCAAGCTTATGGTCCTATGTTCCACTCGAAACACAAAGGAGTAGAAAGAAACTTGAGTGATTATTTATCTTTTATGCAACAAAACACATAAATTCCAGGCATTGTCTTATTTGCACTAGTTATCTATAAAGACTTTGAGTAACTTTTTAAAATAAATTATTATGAGAAACATAATGGGTGCGTACTGCCGATGATTCTCAAACTAGGATGAAACAGCAGCTTTCCAGTACTCCCTGGTTTTCAATGGTTCTCTGACTGATATCAATCTGTGACCAACTCTTAAAAACATAACTAATCCTTACAAACCAAACTATAGAAAATAGAGAGAGAAAACGAAAGGAACCATGTGATAATATGAAAAGAACAACTTCTAGAATTATTCCTTTAGTGTAGTGATAACTTGTGTATGACGGAATGAGATTAACGTGTGTCCAAGTTTCACTTTCTTGCACTGAACATAGTACATTTACTTATTTAGTTTACTGAATTCGAAAAAGGAGCCAACGGTATTCACTAATGTTTGGGCAATAAATAAAATAAGACAAATACACCAGACTATTCGATACTTTTGGAAGGAATCTACCTCCAAAATTAACACTTTCTTAGCAGTGAAATGTTATTGCACAGTCAATACAATTTACAATAAGCTGACTTATCAATATACTTTGCCATATCTTGAAGATATAAATTTAGGCGTATTTTAGATCATCACCTTACACTATATTCAGTTATACTTTAGCTGAGTTGTGTACCATGAAAGAGACGGTTGCCATTAGATCACATTGTATCCTCTAAAATGCCTCCTTAAAGGAAACTAAAAAATCGATAGGGGAAATATATAAATTATCATTCAGTTAAAACAAGTGTTCAGTTGTTCATATTGTGACTTATTCGCATAATTCTACGAATATAATCAGAATGATACCTTTGTATTAGTATTATTACAACCTTGGGTTCCAAGTTTAACGTAGGGCTTCAATGGCGCTTCTTCATTATACTCAGTTGTCTGAATTCTTTTTTAGCTAGCTCAGTGACTGTCCGCAAGTTTTCATTTTCTTCTCATATCATCTTCACTATGTCAACCTTCAACGCCCAACGTGTCGTTTCCCATTTTGATTCCATAAATTATAATATATTCCCTCCTGATTAATTGTTTCTAATGCAATAACAAATAGTTATTAAAACTGAATTAATAAACGCATGTAGTAACTTACATTTAGTTGGTTAGAAGTTGACGGTATATCTGTAGACCGTGTAATCACACCACTTCGTCCCAGCCTGACTTGTGTACCAGGTTGTGGTATATTTGACGGGATCAGAGTATTGCTAGTAGCTTGATAATCATTTAAAGAGTAATAGAAATAAACAATGATTTTAATTCTAATTCCAATTACTCTTTACTAGAGTTGAGTAAAATGCTGTGGGGGAGCGATTTCACGAATATGTAATATGAAAAAATTACATTATTTCAGTGCTGGTGTCTGATTTTTAAACAGCATTCTCCTCTTCTGTTTCTAGATTAATTTGTGCTTTCAAATGTTGGTTTTGTAGGGATTTTTTTGTTTGATTTCATCATGAGCTGATGTCAGCTAGAAAACTATTGGAAAACCTCCAAAGAGTATTGAACAGCTGTTTCGTCCTATATTTCGACTCTTCATCAGTGCTCACTCACCGGGGTTTGAACCCAGGACCTTCTGGTTACAAGGCGATCCCGTAGACCACCACAATGGCCAGACCGTGAATTCCAACTTCTGCCAATTTATGACATGGCGCGACCACTTCGCAATGTAAGTGCCTCACCATTAACCTGCTGCACCCTAGTAGTTGCGTCCTACTGGCTTAGTGGTCTACGGGATCGCCTTGTAACCAGAAGGTGCTGGGTTCGAACCCTGGTGAGTGAGTACTGATGAAGAGTCGCAAACTAGGAAGAAACAGCTGTTCAGTACTCCTTGGAGGCTTTCCAATGGCTCTCTAGCTAACGGCAGCTTATGATGAAATCCCCCAACTCATTTGAATTTCCTGTTATTCACTTATATTGGACAGAAAGTTCTGGTCTCTTGATACGCTGGTCGCTAGTACGGGCACTTCGAAGATGTCTGAGGGTTAACACGTTGTTATTTCTGGTTGATGATGACTAGCAATGGAATTCGGGGTGAGAATTTCACCTTATTTGGGATTTGTCATCTGGATATACCTGCCTTCTCAGTGAGAGATGATGTTCCCACGGAGATTCGAACGAAGTATTCATCGTTTCATACCCCAAAAACAAACATGTCTTCACAGGTGAGTTTGACCGCCAAAACTGTTTGAAGAACACATTAATGTACGGTAGTTTTACTTAAAACTGGGAGTTATGCTCTAGAGAACAATATCGTTTGGACACAAAATAGCAACCAAGACTGGTAAAATACTAAATCTTGAAGAAATTTTACTATTTGCAAATAATATTAGACATCTCCTACTAAGGAAACTTAGTTCTTCACCGTTTATCTCTAATGGTAATCTTCTATTGCACATTCCATCTACAGTGACGCTTCTAGTAACGTATTAATTATCACTACTTCTCCAGGTGGCCTTTCATATGTATTTTTTGAAAGTTTTTTATTCCGTTACGTTCCCAGTGGAACATAGGGCTTCAAGCTAGAGCTTCGAAGTTTCGGTAACAGTGGTAATCATTTTTTACAGGATGGAATTGCTAGCCTCATGCTCAACCTTCCCTCTTTACCAGCCTTATTACTGGCTTAGTGATGTAAAGGATTGTGTCGGCCGGGGATCGAACTCCAGACCAAATGGGACGTGGGTGGCGAGCGTGCTACCGCCGTGCCACCGACGCTTTTATATATTACTCACATCTGTATTTATAAGTAACATACACCACAACACTATTTAGTCATATTAACAGCAATCGAAGTAAAAGAGGAAAATCAGTCTACTATTGTACTAAACTGCTACAACTTAAAACTAAAACGTAAACTCTACAACGTAAAAAATCCAATTATTTCAAATTTTATTCAATGTTGAGGGAATATTTAGATTTATTTTTCAGTAATGTGATTAGTGCGAGAGTGGAGAAGACAGGTGATGATGATACATAACTGATAACAACAAGTATGTGCGTCGGTGGCACAGTGGTTAGGACTCTCACCGACCATGCACATGGTCCGGGGTTCGAGCCCACGCCGACGCACACCTTGATATCTATGGTCGGCCTGCAAAATTTGGGCTACCGATATCCATGCTGAAAATTCCATACTTGTACCAAAAATACAGTGTGGAATCAAGCTGTAATCAAAAATAAAAAATAAATAAGTATCAATCACCATCAACGAGAGAAATCTAGAGGAATTCACCACGTTCACTCAACTTGTGAACATCGTTTAAACTACAGGCAGTACAGAGGAGGATGTCAAAGTCAGCCAAGCAAGATCGAAAAAACAAGACTGACCTTCATGAGTATGAAATCAGCATGGAAATCTATTGTACCTAGCACAAAGAACAAGATCTGAATTTTGCGACACCAATTTCAAATCAGTCAGTGCCTATGTACGTTTCAGAGACTTAGCGCGTCTAGAAAAGTATTTCCAGCAGGCAAAGAGTTTTATCAACAGTTGCTGTGGCTGCATACTAAAGATCAGATGACCAAAAAGGGTAATCAATTCGGAACTGTGGCAACAAACCAACCGAGAAGCTATGGCCCAACAGGTATGCGAAAGGAAATGGAGATAGATTGAACAAACACTGAGAAGACCGCTGAGTGTCATCACACGGCAAACCCTCGTGTGGGACACCAATGGAAAACGACAAGTTAGCTTAGTAGTTCGAGTCCAACACGGAAATGAAAGCTAATGGTCAATCGTAAAGCCAGCTGAAAAAAGACTAAAAATAATGGAATGAAATGAATATGAGCTGTTGAAGTCCAATGTTCCACCTGGAACCCAAGGCAATAAATAATAATCTAAAAATATAGATACTTACTAACAGTTGGTGTGGTAGTTTGACCAACAATTTTCTTTTTATCATTTTCATCTGTCTTGACTTTAATTTCATCTTGTTTCCCAACAATAATATCTGGCTTATTTTGCGTATCAGAAAGATTTTTAATTACTGGCTGTAAATTCTGACTTGAGATTTTATCAGTACTAGGCACATCTTGAGTCTTATTGGTAATTATTGGTGGTTGTGACGTTGAACTACTCGTTTTCACTTGATTATCGATTAAATTCTGTTTACTTTGAGCTTCTACTGCTGCTGCCGCTGTTGTGACTGCAGGTTGATTAGTAGTTGGTGTAGGCTGTATTTTATTTAATTCATCATTTTGTTTATTTATGATTCCAGGAGATTTAAGATCATTTTCTTTTTTATTTGTATCACTTTCTACTTTTATTTCTTTTGATTGAACTGTTGTTGAAGGTGATTCAATGTCTTTTGAGTTTATTTTATCTGCTGGAAATGTTAAAAAGTTGATCAGTGCAGAAGTTGCACTCTTGTCATCAACTTTATCACTTGTACCTTGTTTAGCTCTGTCAATTAGACGTAATGAATTGACTTGATTTTCATTGGATGATACTACTGGTTGTGGTGGTAATTCCTTTTTTACTTCAATTGGTGGATTTATTTTATCTACTGGTTTAGCTGTTGGTTTGTTGTCTACTTTCTCTTTCTTCTCATCAGTTTTAGGAATGATTTCAATCTTTTTATCGATCTTTTCTTCAGATTTTGTTGGCTCTTTATTAACTTTCGATTTATTTTCATTATTTGTTATTGTATCTTTAATAGGTGTAGATGATTTAATTTCCTTTTCATTTGATTTTTTGTTTTTGGTGGCTTCATCAGATGTTGATGGTTTTACAGGAACTGGTGAATTCCGACCAGATTTATCTTTTTTATCACGCGATTTACCAAGATCCTTAATAAAAATGAAAACAATTAGGAAAGTATCAAGTGAAATGAAGTGTATTCATTTCGGTTAACTAGTCACTATCATTATCTAAAGGGACGAAAGGGTACTGAGTCATTGATTCCATAAAATTGGTGATTCGCTCAGTGTCAAACTTTATTATGTACTAATTGGTATTCAGTGGGCATGAGCAGTAAAACCAGAGTTCCTGTCCATCTACACTTACCTGTAAATTGTTTAAAGGTTAGGATATTTATAACATCAATACATAAATTCTGTTTTTCTTGTAATAACATTTATCTAGGAAAGTATGTTTCATTAACTACAGAAAAGTCCAAAAAAAATGGCATCCAACAGATGTTAGTCACATTGTAGATATTTTTTTTATTTCCTTCACGTTCCCCAGTGGAACATAGGGCTTCAAGCTAGTGGCTTGAAGTTTCTGTAGCAGTGGTGATTATTTTCACAGGATGGGGTTGCTAGCCTCATGCCCAACCTTTCCTTTTTACCAGTCTTAATACTGGTTTAGCGAGGTAAAGGAGTGCGTCCTGTGGCCGGGGATCGAACCCCGGACCATGTGCATGGTCGGCGAGCGTCTTAATCGCTGTAGATATCAATTCTACACATTCTGTCAATCATTGGTAATGAGATCTTGTCTTGTACAATCAGCATCATAAAATCTAAATCCTATGTGCGTCAATAAACGTTGGTTATTTACTTTACAAAACAGTTCATGAAATGTATAGAAATGTAGAAATTATGAAACTAGTAGGCAATTTAAACCCTTCCCAATGAGGTTATGATTACGATACGATGACAACATCGCACGCTTGCTGAGTAATATTTTAGTTGCCCACTAGTCTTAATATTTCGACACCCCTTTGAAATTTACACATTCCATAACATACATCAATCAGTAAGTTCGACACTGGTAATTATTCGGTTATTTTTTAATTGATGAAATAAAGTCTACAGTGTTTATCAAATCTATGTTAATGTCTTTAACTATGTTCCCACTAGGTAGTAATATAATGAAATCAATTTCCCTCTGAAATAATACCCATAGATGCGGTGTCATACGGTTTGCTTAGATTATTCTACATGATTTCGTATTCTAAATGCAAACAGTACAGTGAGATAACCGATTTCTGGTTTTTACAATTAACAGTGAGTCACTAAATTCATAATATATTCATTTATGAATGAAACGGAAGTTGAATACTTGCGTCAGTGATTCACTAGTAAAATCCTCTCCAGCTACGCAGGAGGTCTGAGTTCAATTCTCAGCTGACACGCATGGAAGCCCTGCCTAATACACTAGCCAGCAGTAAATCCAAAGAAGAAGAAGAAGGAAGGTTGAGTGTGAAGCTAGTAAGTAACCCCCCCCCTCAAATCAACACCGCTAATGTGGCTGTAAAAACCTTTAATCCCTATGTTCCGGTTGGAATTCCAGGAACGAAACAAAAATCGGAATGCAAACGGTTACTTCCTTTTACCATTGACGTGATGGATTACCAGTTGAAATATCGTCATTAATTTATTTCACTTTAGATCATTTTAGTAAATCAGCAGTAGTATAGTTTAACATTCGGTTTCAAAGTTAAATTCTGAGATATAAGGCGACCATTCATGATTGACATGTCAGTACATGTGCATAACTTGAACACTATGGCAGCATACAATTCCATATTTATTTGTTGATTAGATATATTGCATGGAGGATTTCATCATGAGCTGACATCAGTTAAAGAACCACTGGAAAACCTGCAAGGAGTACTGAACATCTGTTTCGTCCTAGTTTGGGACTCTTCATCAGTACGCACCCACCGGGATTCGAACCCAGGACCTTCTGGTTACAAGGCGAGCTCGTAGACAGCTCATGATTAAGTCCTCCATGCAATCAAACAAAATCCCTACAAAACCAATACTTGAAGATTAGATATATGTCATACAGTAAAAAAGTATCATTTACTGAATGTTGTTTCAGACACAGTCTGTTGTTCATAATCATATCAGTTATAACTACACCTTCCTAAAAATCGCTTTTTTTTATAATTCTCATCCTCCTCTCACGTTTGTCGTAAGAGTAGGAGGATTCTTCAAATTTTCGAGTGAGTTGTTGAATCATTTCTATTGCACAAATTCTTAGTTGATTCGATAAATATAACCTCATTTATTAATCTCTTCCTACACTCTGTTCTATTGGATTTTAAAACTCACATTTGTCCCGTCGTGTTGTATGGTTTTGTGTAATTGTAACTGAGTTTCTTTCTACGTTTTTTTAACTGACACTATTTTACTTTTTAATACATCAAATAAATAAGTTTTACCACGAATAACATGATAGAAGACATTTGTTCTCGATTGGTTCACTTCATGTCTCCCTAAGATATGCATTGAATCATCAAGTTATCACACGTTTCATTCCCAAGCAAAAATATAGGCAATAACGACTATTTTGAAGTTATTTTGGTGGGGGAGGCTATCAGTAGAATCTAGGCCACGAATTTCGTCCCATTCGGGACCCATCATGAGGATGTAGTGGCAGTCCAATGAGTAATGGTTCTCCTATTTGCGACTTAAACTTATCACCCATCGCTTCAAATGGTGAAGAGTTACCTACTAGGTTAGTTAACCATAAGAGTTATGATTTATGCAGCATATATGATTAAAAATTATTCAGTCATACCTGTAATTTCCCAAGGGAATTTCTAGAGTGAACTAATCAGCCTCATGTCAGCATGTAGACTGTCTGAGCGGATACTTTAGTAACATCAGTGATTAGTAACTTGAAGTTCCTTGTTTGGTTGACCAATTCATTTCAGAAATATCAACAGGAAATTTTTTCCTTCAATTTCCCCAGTGGAACACAGGGCTTCAAACCAGTGGCTTGAAGTTTCTGTAGCAGTGTTCAATTTTGCTAGCCTCCTCTCAAACCCTTCCTCTTTACCAGAATTATTTCTAGCTTAGCGAGGTAAAGGAGTGCGTCCTGTGGCCGGGGATTGAACCCCGGACCATGTGCATGGTAGGCAAGCATCCTAACCTCTACTCCACCGACGCACAACAGGAAATTACAAGTATGTGATAAATATTGAATGAATATTCCATTATTATGACATATTCATTCTACTTACCTCGAAAAAATTTTTGAAAGAACTCATTAATTAGAAAATGTGTAGTTAAAAGTCATTGGTCTGTAAACTCCATAAAATTTAATGTATTTCCCAGGTTTGTTTTTTCTCCCTTCAGTGAATGTATATATTAGTGCTTAAAAGCTTGCTGTTATATACTTATTTAAAACTTGTAATTACAACCCACCAATTGTAAAGGAAATATTTCTAGGGAAATTCTTCAATCAATATATTAGTAAGCAGGTAAGATTAGTTGAAAACGATTTCTTATTCATATATATATTATATATATGACTTCAATGATTTATGGATTTATTAAGCAGTGTAATGTTTAAATAACGAATTGAATGACATGGCCATATTCCTTACTACCGGTTAGAAGAAATAATTCAATATAACTGGTTAAATAAAGCCATCTGATTAATTTCAATTAGCGTAGAAAGCAGAGAATGCAGGAGAGATTTTGTCATGAAATGAACTTTACCTAAAGAGAACCTTTGAAAATGAAAGGGCACTATATAGCATTTTCGTCTTATCTTTTAAGCTTTCAGTATTAGTCACACATGAAACTATGCGGAATCAATGAGGTCAATCAACTCGAATGTAGAATGGTTGTTGTTCATTGATGACAAGAAACAGTGATCAGATTTTACAAATAGAGGGCAAAATTCGAGAAAAATTGACCATTGGATGGTGGTGGTTTGATAGGATAGTGCGTACCTGGCCCTTCTTAGGAAAGATATCATCTTATGTAACCGCTTGGTTCAAAGTTTCTTTCTATTAAATCAAGAAATTTATCAGCCAGGAGTCTTCTAAACACCTTGAGCTGCAATCTGCGAATGTTTGGCATGCGATTCGCTCCCGCCAAATGCAAGATGATGTTACAGGACTGGACTACATCGACGCCTAGTTTAAAAATAGGAAGTGAAGTGGTAGAACACGTTGACCGCTTCACTTATTTGGGAAGTACCATCAGCCCCAACGGGCTGATCTCTGACGAAATCTCAGCACGAATACAGGGGGCTCGTTTCGCATTTGTTAGTTTACGCCGTCACTGGCGTAGACGTGATATCCGGGTATCGACCAAAAGGCGGGTGTACTGCTCATCAGTCCGCTCCGTCCTCCTTTATGGCCAGCTGTGAGACCTGGCCACTGAGAGTGGAAGACATGAAAAGACTAGCTGTCTTTGATCATAGGTGCCTGCGCTCTATTTCCTGTGTAAAGTGGCATAATAAGGTGAGCAGCATTGAGGTTAGGCGTCGAGTTCTAGGTAAACAGGGGAAATCAATCGACGAAGTCGTGAAGTTACAAAGACTGAGATGGTTAGGACACGTGTTACGTATGCCAAGCCATCGCCTCCCTCGACGAGCAATGTTAACGGATATAGGCTCAGGCTGGAAAAAAGCTAGCAGAGGTCAAACAAAAACTTGGCACCAGTCAATGAAATCCACAACAGTTGGTCTAAGCCACGTAGGAAGGTGTAGACCTCCTGGTCGGAGTCCTCGGGACGGTAAAAATCTATGGTTGGAAACAATTGGTGACATGGCTCAAAATCGTTCTCAGTGGCTAGCGCAGATGCATCCACTCCTTGTGACTTATGATCTCCAATGAAACTCTTTTGTTCTTCGTTATTACTCCTCCTTTGTCTCACACCTCTGCTCACTGTCTCTATTATGCTTTTCTTGTACTTTCTTCTCTTGCTTTGTGTGCTGCACGGAGTGTGGCGACTTGAACTTCCGCACATTTGTGCAAAGTTCTATGTCGAAAATAGACAGACAGACAGAGACATCAGCCAGGAGTAATAGAGCTTCAAACAGGAAGAAAAACCTTAATTCTATTTTATGTCGTACAAATCTCGTGTTTTCATAGAAAACAATGGAGAATATTTGGTTAATACCAATCAACAATTGTCTTCCTGGTCACAGGATTTCATCATGAGCTGACATTGGTTAGAGAACCATTGGAAAACCTGGGAGTACTGGACGGATGTTTCTCCCTAGTTTGGGACTCTTCATCATTATGGATAAATATCAAGCACTTTAAGTTATTGAATAAAATGAAAGATAACGCTTTGGCGTTTGAAACTATGGGCACTGGGTTCGAGCCTCGGCGGGAACATCATCACTCACTGAGAAATGCAGGTACATCCAGCTGACGAGTCCCAAATAGGACGAAATGCGCATCCTGGATTCCACTGCTAGCCACCATCCACCAATTGTATACTAATAAGGATCCTTGAGAATAACCTGGTCTTTCTACCACTATCATCCTGTGTCTCCATAATTTATCCGATACACTCTCAGTACTATAAAGTTACCAAGTACCTGATGAACATATTTGATCCTATGAGGAATCAGCTCTAAGATTAGATAATAAAACGTTCCGAGATATTAATGGTGTGCAAACACATGGTATCTTGTTGAGCTTATTGCCACTAGGCTAAAAAATAGTAGCTATCTGCTCAAAGGTGGAACAAATAAACCTCTCTTCTATCAGACTGAATGAAATCTGACGTCCTATTTTCACGACATCAAATTTAAAGGATGATCTAATAATTACATACAATTATCCAGCCAACTGGAGAAAGACTAAGTAGGACTGGTGACCGACCAGCTTCCAAAGCTAGATACTATTATGCAAGAAGAATTTCAACTTTCTATTTCAAAAATGCAGAAGAAAAGGGATAGTGACACTGCTATACTGGAGTTATTTGAGAAGTAAAGTTAGAAAAATAATTCAAAATTTAGGCTTAATGATCAAAATATAAAGAAACCTCAAAGTTGACTTGGCTGTAAACATGCTGTGCTTCTTACTTGTGGGAAAACAAGTATATTCAATCACTCTGTAGACTCTAAACACTCAGCTCCTTTTGCAAGTTAAGTAATACTTCATAAAGTCCTACCTAAACGTCCAGAGGCACTGCCGTTCACAAAGCTGCAAACTCAGAAAAATAAAGGAAAAATCATTTCCTCTACAAGACCATTCTTTACTTACTTTGCTATTTTCACTTTGCATTTGTCCGGTCCACGGTTTTCCCTTCATCATTTTGGTTATCTACTCGAATGCATACCGGCAAAAACTAACAAACTGGTTGAAGAAGCCGTCAGAGAAGACAGGACTCCAGGTGAACATACAGAAGATGGAGGTGATGAAGACAACCAACCAACCAACAGCAGCAACAACAACGAGCACCATCATTGGGTGAAATTTGAAAGTGGCCACTTCCTTCACTTATCTAGGCAGCCAGCATCGTTTCAACCACAGACGGGTGGCGCGGATAAAGATGTCAAAGCTGGTCAGAATCGGAAAGGCAAGAAACGCCTTCACCAACCTGAAACCAATTTGGAAATCTGCACTCCGCAGTGTAAATAACGAGATTCGGATTTTCAACACAAATGTAAAGTCAGTCAGTCAGAATCTTGCACTGCATATCACGAAAAGCATTTCTAACACGCTACTTCAGACTTTTATCAAAAGCCGCCAACTTCACCGACTCCATATTGAAGATTAAATGGCCGTCTAGCCAGAAAGAATTAGCAACAAGAAACTCTGGCTGGGAATAAACCAACCAATAGTCTATTGCTCAACAAATATGTAGGAGGAAATTGTGGTGGATTGGGCACACACTGAGGAGACCATCGAATGACATCACGCGTCAGGCCATCGCTCGAGTGGAAAACGACGAGTGGGTCATCAGTGCGAGGGTGGCATGGAGGAGATAGTGTGGCTGAATGGGACAGTAGAAGATAGGACAAATTGGAGATGTGTTACGGGATTTCATCATAAGCTGACATTGGTTAGAGAATCATGATGAAATCCCGTAACCAATCAACCGAATCCCTACAAACCAATACTTGAATATTTGAAATTGGAGATGTTGTTGAAGCCGTATATTTTTTTTTATTTTTGATTACAGCTTGATTCCACACTGTATTTTTGGTACAAGTATGGAATTTTCAGCATGGATATCGGTAGCCCAAATTTTGCATGCCGACCACAGATATCAGGTGTGCGTCAGCAGGGGTTCGAACTTCGGACCATGTGCTTGGTCGGCGAGAGTCCTAACCACTGTGCCACTAGGAACCCAAGGGAATAATAAATAATACATAATAATCCTTTTGCAAATTACGAGTTAAAAGGTTGTTTTCTCACTCTCAAAGGAAATTAATCTCTTCTTTTAGCCACTTTTTGCAGTTGAAGGATGAAAATCAATCTACTCTCATTATTGTTTCTTCTAGAAAATACACCTGGTTTCTAATCTGTTTAAGACACTGCTATTTGTGTGAAAGAACTACTAAATAAAAATAAATAGGTAACTGATAAACTTCATGAATTAATTCAGTGATAAACATTTGTTTTACGGGTTGATCACGGATTGATATCAGTTAGAGAACCATTGAAAACCAGGGAGTACTGGACAGCTGCTGTTTCATCCTAGTTTGGGAATCATAGGCATCATTTGATTTTCAGTCTGGAGCCAGCGAAGGTGGTGGCTGTTGATAAAAGTCTGAAGTAGCCTGTTGGAAATCCTTCTCGTTACACGCAGTGCATGTTTCTGACCCACATAGAAAGATCGACTTAACATTTGTGTTGAAAATGCGAATCTCCTTCCTTATGCAAGAGGATTAAATAAATCATGATCCTGAACTACCAAGTATATATTCTCACTGTTCAGTCTTTTACTTCAAGGAGAAGAGATGAAGATGCCAAACAGTCTAAATGGAAACGTTTTGTCAAAGTGGGATGAATAATGTGTAAACTTTCATAAATAATAAAGGAACTAACATCTCGTCACTAGATTGGGCAAACATTGAAGTTTTATTTACACCGCTTATAAAACGTTGACAGACAAATCTGATGTTTTGGAGGACGTTAGCATCCATTTTATTCGATTGTTGTTGACTAACAGTGGAACAAAATATGCGAGTTTTTCCCTCTTTAAGACCCACCAGTCAGGTATATTTACTTTCTAATGAATGATGGTGTTCCTACGGAAACTCGTAACCAGCACCCATCGTCTCAAGCGAGAAAGAACCACCCCGACTGTGTTACTGAGTCATGTAAACCACCCCTATATTTCAATAGGTCCCAGTTGTTTCCTGACGAATTTCCCGCTGTTTCATTTTACCGGACTGAAATGCTCAGTCTGTGTATAACTTATAAGGCCTTAGTACTGACGATTCCATGATGCCTTAGAGCTGAGCAAGACGTGTGTTGCATCAGAATATTTCAGTAAATGACTAGCAGTTGGTTATTATAACTATTGTTACTTTTGATAGCGTTATTAGAAGACGGAGACTGTCTGAAAAATGTGATGTATTAGCGCTATACATTTCGAACAATCTGATCACACATTTACTTGTCAAGTCAATATATATAGAAAGGTTAAATTAAACAAAGTGAGAGAAAACGGAATTAAGAATAATTAACACAAACGTTTGGTAATCCAATCAAATAAGGATTACCAAGGTAGGTTAAGAGTAATGACAAACTGTTTTTGAATACACAAGGGGGGCTTAAGTCTATGAATAGCTATAGCCTCAGCGTATTTCAATAAACGCCCTTGACCGTTTTTATAGATGACCTTAAAGGCTGAGTTAACATCAATCTTATGGTTCATCTCGATTAGATGTTTAGCTATAGACGAATTTGGTAGTCTGCCACCTGCATCTATTAGCTTGTCACAATTCATCTGTTTTTCTAACCATTTTGGGATATGCTCTCCCACCCTCACGTGCAAAGCGCGATTACTCCTCCCTATGTATGTATGTCCACACACACACGAAAATTGGTAAATTGTATGGGATGTGATATAATCACTTGTGCACTTTTGGGGTTTACAGTGAAGCATATTTTTGGCTTTTTCCACAATTACAAGCTGGGCAGCATAGTAGGTCCTACGGATGATTGAATTCAACCTTTGTCTCACAATCCTACTGTTTATTTCCCCGTTATATGGTAATTTGATAAAAACCTTTTTCTTAGGGACGGTATGGATTGTAGGTTTAGAGGCTAGTTGACTTCTACACCTGTTTAAAAATTTCAAAGGATATCCGTTTTCAACAAGAGTATCCATTAATATTTCGTTTTCTCTGTCCATAACATCAGCCGTGCAAATACGCTGAATCCTCTTGAATAGGCACTTCACCAAGCCCCTCTTATACTGTAATGGACAGAAGCTGTGAAAATTAAGGTATTGCCCTGTCCAAGTGGGCTTTCTGTAGATAGACCGTCTTATTGAGCCATCATCTCTTCGACTCAGAAGTATGTCTAAAAATGCTAGCTGGTTGCGACTTTCTTCCTCACATGTAAGACTAATATGATTTTGTACAGAGTTAAGTCTGTCTAATAGGCGACTCGCATCTTCATGATCGTCACATATCAAAATGATATCATCTACATATCTCCTATAAAAGGGCAATTTTGAAATTAAATCAAGGGATAAGTTTTCAACATAAGACATATACACGTCCGCTAACAAAGGTCCTAATGGACTCCCCATAGCAACGCCATCCACTTGTCGAAAATGTTCGCCTTCAAACGTGAAATGGACGTTGTCAGTACATAATAATAATAAATCTTTCAAATAAGTTAAAGGGAAAGGGAATGAAAAACAACTAGAAGAAATATAGTCACAAAGAATATCAACAGTCTTAATCAATGGTACATTAGTAAACAAAGAATTAACATCAAATGAATACATTTTCCTATCTTTTATGTTCATATCTACAAGACAGTCAACAAGTTCAAATGTATCTTTCAAAGTAAACTTACATAATTCATTCCGTACTGGGCTTAAAATATCAGCTAACCATTTTGCTAGTTTATGTGTAGGAGAGTTACACATTGAAAGAATTGGACGTAATGGATTGTCAACCTTATGAATTTTAGGTAGTCCATAGAGGTTTGGAAAATCAGATCCCATGGGTTTCAAGGACAATCCCTTTAATTCCCTTTAACTTATTTGAAAGATTTATTATTATTATGTACTGACAACGTCCATTTCACGTTTGAAGGCGAACATTTTCGACAAGTGGATGGCGTTGCTATGGGGAGTCCATTAGGACCTTTGTTAGCGGACGTGTATATGTCTTATGTTGAAAACTTATCCCTTGATTTAATTTCAAAATTGCCCTTTTATAGGAGATATGTAGATGATATCATTTTGATATGTGACGATCATGAAGATGCGAGTCGCCTATTAGACAGACTTAACTCTGTACAAAATCATATCAGTCTTACATGTGAGGAAGAAAGTCGCAACCAGCTATCATTTTTAGACATACTTCTGAGTCGAAGAGATGATGGCTCAATAAGACGGTCTATCTACAGAAAGCCCACTTGGACAGGGCAATACCTTAATTTTCACAGCTTCTGTCCATTACAGTATAAGAGGGGCTTGGTGAAGTGCCTATTCAAGAGGATTCAGCGTATTTGCACGGCTGATGTTATGGACAGAGAAAACGAAATATTAATGGATACTCTTGTTAAAAACGGATATCCTTTGAAATTTTTAAACAGGTGTAGAAGTCAACTAGCCTCTAAACCTACAATCCATACCGTCCCTAAGAAAAAGGTTTTTATCAAATTACCATATAACGGGGAAATAAACAGTAGGATTGTGAGACAAAGGTTGAATTCAATCATCCGTAGGACCTACTATGCTGCCCAGCTTGTAATTGTGGAAAAAGCCAAAAATATGCTTCACTGTAAACCCCAAAAGTGCACAAGTGATTATATCACATCCCATACAATTTACCAATTTTCGTGTGTGTGTGGACATACATACATAGGGAGGAGTAATCGCGCTTTGCACGTGAGGGTGGGAGAGCATATCCCAAAATGGTTAGAAAAACAGATGAATTGTGACAAGCTAATAGATGCAGGTGGCAGACTACCAAATTCGTCTATAGCTAAACATCTAATCGAGATGAACCATAAGATTGATGTTAACTCAGCCTTTAAGGTCATCTATAAAAACGGTCAAGGGCGTTTATTGAAATACGCAGAGGCTATAGCTATTCATAGACTTAAGCCCCCCTTGTGTATTCAAAAACAGTTTGTCATTACTCTTAACCTACCTTGGTAATCCTTATTTGATTGGATTACCAAACGTTTGTGTTAATTATTCTTAATTCCGTTTTCTCTCACTTTGTTTAATTTAACCTTTCTATATATATTGACTTGACAAGTAAATGTGTGATCAGATTGTTCGAAATGTATAGCGCTAATACATCACATTTTTCAGACAGTCTCCGTCTTCTAATAACGCTATCAAAATTTATAAAAGGGACTAATTGTTTTAAACTATTGTTACTACTAAATACTTTTAGGGGACAATTAACCATGACGTCGTTTTCATGCAGTAAAGTTATGCTGCACTAAAAATACATTTCAAACACGTTATCGATTATCTTTTATTCACTTTATGAAGTTATGTAACCATACAACTCTTCGAAAATCGATTCTCTCCCACAGGTATACCAAGTATCTGGAAGACTCATATATGTTAGCTTCGATAACTGATTATTACAAATTCAAACAAATACTGATCAAATTAAGGAGAGTGGGGTATCATTAAAGCACAGTCCACTGGTTAAATGATAAGAATTTATGAATCTACTATCTTTTGATTACAAATACAGCAATTAAGTTATATAGAGACCTCTGTGTAAGTTCACAAACTCTATATTGCATATACAAATTATCACCAACTAAACAATGAACATTCAGCTTATCGAAACTTTGCAGATAGAATTACAATAAGGTGTTGACTATAAAGCACCTATGCATTTATCTTATCCTTGATTTTTTTTTAGTTTTTTAGTTCGATCAAGAAAGAGTACTTCGCTTAGCTTTCACACAAGACAGGCATATCTTAAAACTTTGTAAGTTAACCAGAACCCGTCTACCGAGTTCGCCTTTATGAGTCTAAAACTATGAATATAAATGAACAACGTAACACGAGATAACATTAGGTCGAGAACTATTGAGAACCAGGAAGAACTGGATAGCCGTTTCGTCCTAATTTACAACTTTTCATCCGTGGTCTCCCATGACTTCACCATGGATTAAACTGGGGAACTTGAGGTTACGAGGCCAGGTTCGTTGGCTATTCAGCCATATGTACTGGAGTCCGATCACCCGTGGATTCTAACCCCTGTTAATTTATGATATAGCGCAACCCTTAGCGAATACCTTCCACAAGCATCCACTTTACCTTGGCATGATGGATCCTGCTTCTCATTAAAACGTCAGAACAGAGTTCTATTTCGAAATAATAAAGTTATAATTCACAGGTCAATGAACTCGAGTCCAAGTGCCTGAATTATCGACAACCTTGGCTTCACAACCTAAAGGTCTCAGGTTGACCTCTGGGGGCATAGTGCGAGGGAACTGCCGAAGAGACTCAAACTAGGACGAAATAGTTTTCCAGTGCAATCCAATTCTCGATAATTCTCTAACTAACGTAAGCATGTGACGAAATCTACAACCAAATTAATCGTAATCCCTACAAAACCCCATTAATTATTAATATCCGCTGGAAAAACAAAAAATGATTACAAAAAGTAGTATATATTAAGAAAGACAATAAAAGCATTCTTTATACACTTTATCGATTAAAAAAGTAGGTTGAACTATATACATATACATTGTTAAGAAACAGATGATAACAGTCCTGATTGTAATAAGGCTTTTGTACTTATTTCTGGTTCAACAGTATAACCATTTAAAAGGTAACCATTTGTACATGACATATTAATCTCTGGATGCGTTCTATCAGGTAGCACTTGAATACGACGAAACCAAGTATCAGTTAAACGAAGATGTGTTATACCTCCACGTTGTTTTAATGCGTTATACAAATCAACAAGAGGCTAAAGGAGAAAGAGAGTGAGAGGAGAAGGAAAGTAAAGCAATAAGTTGCGTATTACTGAACAACAGATGATGTACAAATTAAATAAAACACTGAAATGTATATACTTAGACAGCTATTATTGAAGAAGAAAGCCATTATATCATCAAACCCAAAAACTCACTTAGAAACAAATTATGTGATGGTCTATAGGGGATCTCAAAGGATCCCATTCCAACAAATCTCTTAGACGGTCAGACAAAAGCGGTGGTCATCCACAAAGAAAAAGACAGAATTTTAATGTCAGTGCACCCAGTGAGTTGCCTAGAAAGGTCGGATATCATCATTGGGTGCACAGCGTGAATATGTGGTCAATGCGTCCACATAAAGACATGAGTGATAGTTTATTTATTTATTTAAACGCAGAAAAAAACTTGGTACAATATGGTACCAAGAAAGATGCGCCACACAATAATAATAAAACAACATAGATCAAAAAAAGGAAGGAAAAGAAAAAATATATATAAGTAGAGAACGGATAAAGAACTTCATCTGGAAGGAAAACAGTCATGCTTAAGAAGTTTAAACAGTATTCGTTAACTACCATCAGGAAGGGAAGAAAGAAGGAAATTACAACACGTTCGCCATTGATTACGATTCGTGGCCATATCCGATAGCGTTTCGAGCCATCGATTTGAGCTATCTCGTGGACCCCAACCAGGGAGTCGTGACACACCAACCGATGCCGATCTAGCAAAAAATCCTTCATCTAACGACGCCACGTCATGGACTGATCACCCCTCCGCCTTTTTCATCCCGTCCCAGGGTTGGCTAGCGAACAGAGACCTGTACGGAAGCGTCTGGGATGACATTCGCAGCACATGTTCAAGCCACCGGAGCCGGTGTTTCCAGATGACGACACTCAACGAATGGTGATCTCCACTGTGTTCAAACACACGCCGCCGAACCTCAAAATTACTCACGCGATGATGCCATCGGACATCAAGGCTGATGTCGTGACGGCGCCAGAGGTGGCTCAAGTTGGTGTATGCCGCCCTAGCCTTCATTATACGGTTAAAAATCTCATCTGTCACCCCTCCGCCAGCACTCACACAACTACCCAGATACACAAACTTATCAACAACTTCAAGCGGTTCATCCGCAAGGGTGAGTGCAGGTACAGGCTCCTGCCAATCTTGTAACAATACTTTGCACTTAGACGGGGCAAAGCACATACCATACTTACAGACACTGATCGCCAACTGATTAAGTCACAGTACTCCCACAGAGATTCGAACTCAGCACTAATCGTTTGAAAATATCTTTACAGGAATAATAAACTCAGCTAATAATAGTAGACATTTAGAAAGAAACATCGGTTACACATAAAAAGGGATTAACTTACCTGAATATATTGTGAATAAACTACAAAAGGTCGTCCAATAGGCAAAAATTGAAGTAAGGTTAAAGTTAAATCAACAGGATGAAATCGAGTAATAATGATAAGAGAATCTGGTACAGGACGATCATTACCAAAAATATGATTAAACGAAGAAATGTACTGTGGATTATTGGTATTAACTTGTGTTATTACTGTTTCTTGATCTGTTGATGAAAACAAAGTAATACAGCGAATAACTTAACATGAAATGGGAAATGAAACAACGAAATTAATCAAGAGTGAAGGAAATAATAGTTACATGGAGGATTTCATCATGAGCTGACATCAGTTAGAGAACCACTGGAAAACCTGGGAGTACTGGACAGGTATTTTGTCCTAGTTTGGCCCTATTCAGGCAGTAACCTGGGGTTCTATTAGGAAGCCGTGACCAGTAGGGTACAGCAGGTTGAAGATGAGGCAGTAACTCATCGAAGAAGACATTGCGAAGTGGTCGCGCTATGTCGTGAATTGGCAGAAGTTAGAATTCATGGGCCATCGGATCGGGTCCCAGTGGCTCAATGGTATACGAGCTCTCCTTGTAGCCAGAAGGTCCTGGATTCGAACCCCGGTGGGTGCGTACTGCTGAAGAGTCCCAGACTAGGACGAAACAGCTGCCCAGTACTCCTTGCAGGTTTTCCAGTGGTTCTCTAACTGATGTCAGCTCATGATTAAATCCTCCATGCAATCAAACAAAAATCCCTACAAAACCAATACTTGAAAATAATAGTTAATTTTGTTTTACGGCAATTAGCATACAGGCTTAAAATGAGCTCTTTGTTGTACTTGAAAGTTATCACTTCGATGTCAGTTTTAGCATTCTTCATTGAAACTTGAGTCTGATACTCTTCGTTCATACTTAGATTAAATTATAAGAAATACTTATAAAAACTAAATTGTATAATTCGATTGTACTGAGAAGGTGTTTCTATGCGTAAGTCCACAACTTCTCAAACGCATTATTTGAAATTTACAGAACACAAGATTGATGTTAACCATGCTTTCAGGGTCATTTACCGCATACCTAAGAATCTCAATTTTGCCTTAAGAGTTCCACTACTAAATATTAATTACCATATTAACAAGTCTAATTTGTGCATCCAAAAAGAAGTTAGTTCAAACATTATTATTACCTTGGCCATCTAGGTTTGAATGATCCTGAATTTTTGTGGAATTTTCCTAATTTTAGTTGATATTCCATTTGCTACTATATCTTTATTATCATTGTAATTTGAGCATCTTTAATGTATTGTAATTCCATTGTGATCTTACTTTACTGATATGTATCCACATATATATTTATGTGTGTGTGTATGTTGGTCTCTCTTTCTGTTTGCTCGCTTAGTCCGTGACCATTTCACTTGTATGAACCTGTCTCCTTTAACAATGTATATTCCCCTTATATTATATATAATATGAGTGTTTGTTGACAGTCCGTTGCTTGGTGACATATATCCATATATGGTGGTTGTTGACATGTCTGCTATATTTCGCTATGTATATATGGATCAATACTTCATTATAATTAGCCATTCATGTTAAGACTGTCTAATGATTGTCACACACTTTGTCTGGAACATTTCATATATATATTTCGCTCTCACAATTTGTGTGACTTACTACACTTACTTACTTTGGTGTGATACCACTTTTGCATTTCTCCTTGTGTTGGAAAATAGAAGTATCATCGCAAACCTAGTGGTCTTCTGATTTTCGCCTTCTTGCGTCAGGACTATTAAATTCTCGACCAGTCCATAACAGTAATTTGTCGACGAGTACATAACATTTACAAATCGATATTATTTAAAAAACAATAATGTTAGTGACTACTATTCTAGAATATTCTGTGTATATAAACATGTGTATATAATTGTAGAGCCAGAAGAGGAAATTATGGAAAAGGATATTCTTTGCTCGATTATTTTGTGTTTTATAGATGCCTGAATGAACATTTTTGCTATTCTCTATTAATTTTAATGATTTAATCATGTTTACTTGGAGACGTATATGCAGAATAATTGTTTGCATAAACGTTAAAATGTCATTGTAAACGCCTGATAAGTTGTGGGGATGTAAAGTAGTAATGAATTGATTTCAGTGGGTTAGTCTTAAGTCAGTGATTTGAAATGGAAAAACTAGGTCCAAAGTTTGATCAGTGGTTGATATCAGTTAGGGAACCATTGAGAGCCAGGGAGTACTGGACAACTGATATTAATCCATGATCAAACCAGAAACCGATCAAATCGTAAAAAACAAACACTTGAAAATTAATCTGATATTCACTAGTGACTGAATATAGAACAGAGTCGCCTGGAGTTTTTGTGGAGTCAACAAGGTTGGGCGTGGGGACAAATTCTCGCCAGTGACATTGGCTGACGGGCAGTAGCGCTATATATAATGAGTCAGTTGAGATTAGAACACATATGTAAATGGATTCTATTCCTGCCACTGAATCGTACACAAGCTCGCCTTGTAACCTGAGGGTCTTAGGTTCAATCCACGGTGGGGTCCTGGGTGAGTCCTGCTAAAGAGTTCAGGACTCTCTAGTTCTTAATGATTCTGTCTCTTAATCTGTGATCAAACTTGAAATCAATCAAATCCGAAAAAACAAACAATTGAAAGCTAGGCTTAATTTTTACTTAAAAGTTGATTTTAAAAAATGCATATTTGGCATACAATTCGCTTTAATGAAATGCAAGATAATATTTCACGCCAAGCAAATTACCACATCGTGTCAACCTGAAGAGAACAAAAGATGCACTAGATGCACTAGAACTCCGACCAGAACAAGCTGGATTCAGGAAAAGCAAATCATGTGTGGATCAAATAACAGCTCTACGAATCATCATCGAGCAGAGGCGTTGAGAGTGGTAGTCAAAACTCTAACTCAACTTCATCGGCTTTCAAGAGACCTTCCACAGAGTTGATTGCGAAGTATTTTGAGAACCGCTTCATCACTATGGGGTGCAGTGCCTCAAATATTTATTAATCTCATTCGACAGCTATATGAGAAGGACACATGTCAGGTGATCCACAACATAAAACTCAGCTACGCCTTTGAAGTTAATACAGGAGTAAGATAAGGTTGTCTACTATCACGGATGATATTTTCAACTGTGGTGAACTGGATTATGCAGTACAGCGTACGCGGGGAACGAGAAGACAGGAATACATCGGACCAACAAGAAGACTCTAAAAGACCTGGATTTCGCGGATGATTTATATCGGGCAGGAATCGAACCCAAACCGTGTGCATCATTGGCTAGTATTTTCTACGACTGAACCACTGACACACAATAAGCCAGTACAATCATTCATGGTTTTATACTACAATCAGAAAGAAGAAAACAAAGACAAACGTAATTAATTACCTGTAATTTTTTCTTTTTCTTCAGAAACTACATCATCGTCAACTTTAGGAATCTAAAATAGAAAAATATGAAAACGAAATAATGCAAAGATATTACACACACACACACACACACACACTCATGCAACTGGAATGAATCTATTTGTCAAGGGTTATTGTGGGATAGAAAATGTGCGAGGCAATTCCATGAGGGTATAATTTTTTTTAATTACAGCTTGATTCCACACCGTATTTTCGGTACAAGTGTGGAATCATACTTGAATTCAAATTTCAATAGCCTACATGGATAGCCATATTCACTAGTGTTTGAGATATATTATTACAACCAAAAGCAAAATACATAATCAAGGCATAAAGTAGTGATAAGAAAGGACTTTCATGGAGAAATAATTTTTAAAAAATATTTTCAGGAGAATTTTGGAATACACGCCGTAATGCATCAGTAACTACAACGACTTATGTCTATCAAGAATATCGGATTTCCGAACACTATCCTGCATGGTTGGGTAAGGGACAAACAAAATCCACGCATAGTTCCATTCAATATCGTTTCGTGGATACAGGACACAGTATTCTGTTTGTCTGTTTTCGACATAGAACTTTGCACCGATGTGCGGCAGTTCAAGTCGCCACACTTCATGTAGCACACAAAGCAGGAAAAGTAGAACAAATGCGTAATAGAGACAGTAAACAGAGATGTGAGACAAAGGAATAGTAACAACGAAAAACAATATAGTTTCATTGGAAATCATAAGTCACAAGGAGTGGATACATCTGCACTAGCCATTGAGAACGATTTTGAGCTATGTCACCAATTGTTTCCAACCATTGGTTTTTACCGTCCCGAGGACCCCAACCAGGAAGTCTACACCTTCCTACGTGGCTTAGACTAACTGTTGTAGATTTCATTGACTGGTACCATGTTTTTGTTTGACCTCCGCTAGCTCTTTTCTAGCCTGACCCTATATCAGCTAACATTGCCTGTAGGTCGAGGAAGGCGATGACTGGGCATACGTAACACATGTCTTAACCATCTCAGTCGATGTAATTTCAGAGCTTCGTCGATTAATTTCTCCTCCTTACCTAGCACTCGACCGAGGCCTTACCTCAATATTGCTCACCTTATTATACCACTTTACACGGGAAATAGAACGCAGGCACCTATGATCAAAGACAGCTAGTCTTTTCATGTCTTTCACTCTCAGTGGCCAGGTCTCACAGCTGGCCATAAAGGAGGACGGAGCGGACTGATGAGCAGTACACCCGCCTTTTGGTCGATACCCGGATATCACGTCTACGCCAGAGACGGCGTAAACTGGCAAATGCGAAACGAGCCCCCTTTATTCGTGCTGAGATTTCGTCAGAGATCAACCGTTGGCACTGGCTGATGGTACTTCCCAAATAAGTGAAGCGGTCAACGTGCTCTACCACTTCACTTCCTATTTTTAAACTAGGCGTCGATGTAGTCCAGTCCTGTAACATCATCTTGCATTTGGCGGGAGCGAATCGCATGCCAAACATTCGCAGATTGCAGCTCAAGGTGTTTAGAAGACTCTGCATTTTGTCAGCGTCCTCGCCTAGAAGGACTATATCGTCTGCATAGCCTAAGTCAACGAGATTATTCCCTGGTAGCAAGTCAATCCCTGAGTCGCTGAAGTGAGTCAGGGTTAAGTCCATTAGTACATCTATGATGAAGTTGAATAGAAAAGGGGATAATGGGCATCCTTGACGGACACCACTAGTCGTCACCATTTCAGATGACAACTCGCGGTAAGCTCTCACCAGTATTGATGCTAACAAGGCTTTCAAAGTCATCTGCCGCATACTGAATAGTCTTAACTTTACCTTAAGGGTTCATCTACTACATATTGCATAGGCTGTTGGGATCTACATTAAGAAACTTAACTTATGTATCCAAAAGAAGTTGGTTCACACACTGTCCTTATCTTCGCCATCAAGGTTTTAACGATCCCAAATTTTTTGTGGAAATTTCCTTTAATTTCATTGATATTTTGCTTGCTATTACATTTTTATGCTTATTATAATTTACTCATCTTTCTTCGACTTACTTAACAAGTAGATAGTAATTGAAAACATCAATATTGAAATAATGGAGATTTGTAGCTCGGATGGATGATATTGAATTAGTTGTGTTCTCTGAGGAGCTGATTGATTTAATTGAGAAGCTTTCGTCGTCCTTTAAGTCAACATCTTCAGCGCAGGTTTTAATATAAAATGAACTTATCTGAATTCTCCATGAATAATGTAAGTGTATCTCCAGGCGACCACTGTCTTGACTGGTTGTTAATGTACACCTCCATTGATCATTCCATTGACTTGAAATTCGAACTTTCTTTTCATGTGATATACTTTTTATTAGCTGATAAATTTCGTCTATAATAATGTGTTTGTTAATTGCTAATTCACACTTGAGTGTACCAGGATTCTAGAAATTCCCCGGTAGTATTTTTGGTATCCATAAATATCCACATGCATTGATATGGAAGAATATATATCATGTCTTTTTTACAGCTAATTTGTCTTCTTGGATTCGGATTCCAAGGGGACGCCTTACTTAGACAGTTGAAATGTTTATTGCAGTTCATACAGTTTATTTTGTAAATGGTATTAATTTTATCTACTTTTTCTATTGGATCTTTTGGTTGGCACAATATCGAATGAAATGATTGAATTGGCGGCTTGTGGGATTTATCTATTTCAAAGTCTAAATATTCTTGCATATCAATGCATGTGGATATTTATGGACACTAATTTGATTAGGATAATATAGAAATTTTAAACAGAGGAAACACCAAAAATACTATCTGGGAATTTCTAGAATCCTGGTACACTCAAACGTGAATTAGCAATTAACAAACACGTTATTAAAGACTAAATATATCAGCCAATAAAAAGTAGAGCACACGACAAGAAAATCCGAATTACAAGTCCATAAAAATGATCAATACAGAAGTAAATACACATCAGTTACGACAGTAGTTGCCAGGACGTACAATTATATCATTCAAGGAGAATTCAAATGAGTTCATTCAATACTAAAACCTACACTAAAGATGTCAAGAAGGACGATAAAAACTCAAATTTCTCCTAAATATATACAAATCCTATGCTGGTACACACTAGTATCCAACTTAACACACAGTATGATCCGAAATAACGGTATACACACAATCGGTCATAAGAATAATTAAGAAGACAGTTGCAGCGAAGAAAATTTCATTTTCGTCGAAGTCATCATCTAGACTATACAATCGTGTATTTGTTCCAAAAGGATGGGGAAGGTCCCGACATATTTCCAGTAATAGGTCAAACTATCAAAAAACTACAATTAGGAATTAAAATGCCATAATAAACAGGGGGACGGATAAAACAAACAAAGTAGCATCATAATAGCTAAGAAGATTGACATTGTGCAATTAGGGGTTAGAAATGTAGAAATAACAAAGTAGACAGGATAGTTGGATAAAAAAACTAATGTGATGAATAATTGTTTATGCAATCAGGGATTAAATATGTAGAAATAATAAAACGACAAAATAAACACGAAGTTCGGATATGAAAATATGGTAGTGTAAACAGGGATTAAAAAAACTTAAAAAATAATATGAATAAACAGGAAGTTTAGATAAGAAAGGCGATGGGATGGTCATTACCAAGAAATTACCTGTTTATGATAGCCATGGCAGGGACAGGGGTTGGACGTATTTCTTTTGGATACAAAGCGTGGGTTTGAGCTTTTGGATAGCTAGCGCCTCGGCTATGCCCAGATGTCTTGATTTCACTCCCTTTGATAGGTTTGATTGAATCTTGTATATTACTTTGAAGGATTTTTGGAAAGGCGCTGAATGTCCTGAATTGACCAGATATTCTGTCACTGAACTGTTTACACGCTTTTGGTCTCCTTTACTACCAGCTGGTAGTGTTCACGAGCCGTTTTTCAAGTCGGAGCATGGTAGGCCCGATGTACTCAGCGCCACAAGAGCAAGTAAACTGGTATATGCATGTTGAGGTGGCCCAATGCGACAGCTTGTCTTTCGCGTTCTGGCTGAACAGTTTCTTGCAGGAAAACGTCAGTCGTAGGCTCACGGCGAAGTATGTTTTCCTCAGCGATTTGGAGAAGCGTTTACGAAGGATTTCTGCTTCAATATCACCTTTGAATTCTAGATTAAGCAGAAGTATTGGACTTGTTCGGAAGTCTTCTTAGATTTGAGATTCTTGTCTATGAACTTGGGCGGAAAACCGTTTTCCATCAGGGTTTTTCGGAGATTACGCAGTTCTTCTTCAACCACTTCCTCGCTGCATATCTTCCGAATCCTCGAGGAAAGAGCGTATATCAGGTTCCTCTTTCTGCTTAAGGGCACGAAGCTTTGAAAGTTGATGAATTGTCCATTCCATGTAGGCTTTTTGTATATGAACCTTTTCAGAGAGTTGTTGGCGTTTCTTGTCAGATGGACGTCGAGGAAGTGGAACATTCCGTCGGATTCAGTCTCAAGTGTAAAGTCGATGTTTGGGTGGGCGTTATTGAAGATTTGAAGTAGGTTTTTTAAATCACAATTCCCATCACAAATAATGAAAGTATCATCGATGTATCTCTTGTAGAGATGGAGGTCGTTGATAGTTGGTGATAAGGCGTTGTTTTCTAAGCTAGCCATAAAGCAGTCGGTTAGGAGGGGTCCTAAGGGAGAACCCATTGCTACTCCATCTACTTGCCTGTATATTTCCTTGTTGAAACTAAAGTATACGTTGAAGGTGCATCGAAGTAACAGTTCTTTCAGGTAATGGATCGGTATACCGACATCGATGCTATTGGATTGAATGTAGTCACAAAGGAAACATACGGTTTCTGTCAATGGAACGTTGGTGAAGAGAGAGACGAAATCAAAGGAGACCATTTTCTTTTCTGCTACATTGACATTCTTAATTGAATCAACAAAGTCGAATGTGTCACGGAGGTTGTGTCTTGACAGCTTCTCTTTCACCGGCCCGAGAATCTCCACCAGCCATTTCGCGATTGTATGATATGGGGAATCTATCATATCTAGTATTGGGTGGAGTGGGACGTTTTGTTTGTGCACCTTAGGTAAGCCGTACATGCGCAGCGTTGTAGGACCAGATGGGCACAGTTGTTCGTATAGTTTTGAACTGATAATGGATCCGTCTTTCATTTTCTTCAATATCTTTGTTGGCCGTCTGTTCGGTGGGATCTTTCTGTGGAGACTGTTTCTGAAACTTTTTATCATCAGGTATTATCACCGAGAGTTTGCTTAGGTAGTCTGATTTGTTTATCAAGACGATTCCGGAGCCTTTATCTGGTCGTGTGATGATCAAGTTTTCATTGTCCTTCAGTTCTTTCAGCTGCTTTCGATGTTCTTTGGAAAGTACGTTACGAAGGCTGGGTTTTTTGTTGATGTAATCGAGGCAGCAATTTAAAACGGTTGATTTGAAAAGGTCTGCATTCTCATATGAGATTGGGACCAGATCTTTCGTCTGGTCGATTAAATTCTCGAATTGGACTTTCGTGTTCAGTTCATTCACTTTTGACGTTGCATCACAAAACTTAGGTCCAAGTGCTAAAATTTGCATTTGAATTGGAGATAGTGGAACATCAGAATAATTGTACACGTATTTTTCTGGACAAGTAGGAAAGACGGTTTCTTTTGTAACGGACTTTAGGCTTTGGTTTAGTTTCATTATAACATCATCTGTTCTTTTCTTTGTAACCGTATTGAAGTAGTTTTCGAATGATGTTCTCTCGTCTTCAGATAACTCATAGAGAACGTGGGAGCTTTTTGAGATATTCTGCTCTAGCTCAGGTAGTCTTGATCGCACTGCATCGATGTCATTCAGAGTGTGTCGTTTCAGTGTACGTGAGTTAGGGGATATGTGATTTCGTCTGAGATGCTTCCAAAATACTTTGGGATATTCATGTTTCTCGAGACAATTCTTCAAGAAGAAAATCTTTGCGTTTGCCTCAGCAAGCTGAACGGACAAACATGGAAACTTGTTCAGTCCCTTTACCGTGGATGTATATTTCGTGATTTCAAGAGAAGCAAGAACCGTTCGACGAGAGAGGGACTGAACAAGTTTCCATGTTTGTCCGTTCAGCTTGCTGAGGCAAACGCAAAGATTTTCTTCTTGAAGAATTGTCTCGAGAAACATGAATATCCCAAAGTATTTTGGAAGCATCTCAGACGAAATCACATATCCCCTAACTCACGTACACTGAAACGACACACTCTGAATGACATCGATGCAGTGCGATCAAGACTACCTGAGCTAGAGCAGAATATCTCAAAAAGCTCCCACGTTCTCTATGAGTTATCTGAAGACGAGAGAACATCATTCGAAAACTACTTCAATACGGTTACAAAGAAAAGAACAGATGATGTTATAATGAAACTAAACCAAAGCCTAAAGTCCGTTACAAAAGAAACCGTCTTTCCTACTTGTCCAGAAAAATACGTGTACAATTATTCTGATGTTCCACTATCTCCAATTCAAATGCAAATTTTAGCACTTGGACCTAAGTTTTGTGATGCAACGTCAAAAGTGAATGAACTGAACACGAAAGTCCAATTCAAGAATTTAATCGACCAGACGAAAGATCTGGTCCCAATCTCATATGAGAATGCAGACCTTTTCAAATCAACCGTTTTAAATTGCTGCCTCGATTACATCAACAAAAAACCCAGCCTTCGTAACGTACTTTCCAAAGAACATCGAAAGCAGCTGAAAGAACTGAAGGACAATGAAAACTTGATCATCACACGACCAGATAAAGGCTCCGGAATCGTCTTGATAAACAAATCAGACTACCTAAGCAAACTCTCGGTGATAATACCTGATGATAAAAAGTTTCAGAAACAGTCTCCACAGAAAGATCCCACCGAACAGACGGCCAACAAAGATATTGAAGAAAATGAAAGACGAATCCATTATCAGTTCAAAACTATGCGAACAACTGCGCCCATCTGGTCCTACAACGCTGCGCATGTACGGCTTACCTAAGGTGCACAAACAAAACGTCCCACTCCACCCAATACTAGATATGATAGATTCCCCATATCATACAATCGCGAAATGGCTGGTGGAGATTCTCGGGCCAGTGAAAGAGAAGCTGTCAAGACACAACCTCCGTGACACATTCGACTTTGTTGATTCAATCAAGAATGTCAATGTAGCAGAAAAGAAAATGGTCTCCTTTGATTTCGTCTCTCTCTTCACCAACGTTCCATTGACAGAAACCGTATGTTTCCTTTGTGACTACATTCAATCCAATAGCATCGATGTCGGTATACCGATCCATTACCTGAAAGAACTGTTACTACGATGCACCTTCAACGTATACTTTAGTTTCAACAAGGAAATATACAGGCAAGTAGATGGAGTAGCAATGGGTTCTCCCTTAGGACCCCTCCTAGCCGACTGCTTTATGGCTAGCTTAGAAAACAACCCCTTATCACCAACTATCAACGACCTCCATCTCTACAAGAGATACATCGATGATACTTTCATTATTTGTGATGAGAATTGTGATTTAAAAAACCTACTTCAAATCTTCAATAACGCCCACCCAAACATCGACTTTACACTTGAGACTGAATCCGATGGAATGTTCCACTTCCTCGACGTCCATCTGACAAGAAACACCAACAACTCTCTGAAAAGGTCCATATACAAAAAGCCTACATGGAATGGACAATTCATCAACTTTCAAAGCTTCGTGCCCCTAAGCAGAAAGAGGAACCTGATATACGCTCTTTCCTCGAGGATTCGGAAGATATGCAGCGAGGAAGTGGTTGAAGAAGAACTGCGTAATCTCCGAAAAACCCTGATGGAAAACGGTTTCCCGCCCAGGTTCATAGACAAGAATCTCAAATCTAAGAAGACTTCCGAACAAGTCCAATACTTCTGCTTAATCTAGAATTCAAAGGTGATATTGAAGCAGAAATCCTTCGTAAACGCCTCTCCAAATCGCTGAGGAAAACATACTTCGCCGCGAGCCTACGACTGACGTTTTCCTGCAAGAAACTGTTCAGCCAGAACGCGAAAGACAAGCTGTCGCATTGGGCCACCTCAACGTGCATATACCAGTTTACTTGCTCTTGTGGAGCTGAGTACATCGGCCGTACCATGCTCCGACTTGAAAAACGGCTCGTGAACACTACCCAGTCTGGTTAGTAAAGGAGACCAAAAGCGTGTAAACAGTTCAGTGACAGAACATCTGGTCAATTCAGGACATTCAGCGCCTTTCGAAAAATCCTTCAAAGTAATATACAAGATTCAATCAAACCTATCAAAGGGAGTGAAATCAAGACATCTGGGCATAGCCGAGGCGCTAGCTATCCAAAAGCTCAAACCCACGCTTTGTATCCAAAAGAAATACGTCCAACCCCTGTCCCTGCCATGGCCATCATAAACAGGTAATTTCTTAGTAATGACCATCCCATCGCCTTTCTTATCTAAACTTCCTGTTTATTCATGTTATTTCTTAAGTTTTTTTAATCCCTGTTTACACTACCATATTTTCATATCCGAACTTCGTGTTTATTTTGTCATTTTACTATTTTTCTACATATTTAATCCCTGATTGCATAAACAATTATTCATCACATTAGTTTTTTTATCCAACCATCCTGTCTATTTTGTTATTTCTACATTTCTAACCCCTAATTGCACAATGTCAATCTTCTTAGCTATTATGATGCTACTTTGTTTGTTTTATCCGTCCCCCTGTTTATTATGGCATTCTAATTCCTAATTGTAATTTTTATTAATGTGATCCTAATTAGGTTAAGACGTTGATAGAACGAAATGTTTCCAAGTAATTTGAAAGGCGATAAATGGATATCAGTGTAGAGCTCCGTTAAAAACCAACACCAGTTAGGGATCATTGGAAGACAGAGAGTACTGAACAGGTGTTTCGCGCTTGTTTGGGACTCGTCATCAATGTACACCTATCACCCCAACAGGGAGCGGACTCAGGTTACGAGACCAAGTGCGTTGATTATTCACCCACTCTGGTAGGAATTCAATTACCCACTAAATTCTAACTTCTTTCACTTCGTGATATAGCGCTGCCCCCAAAGAATGACTACCATGAACAACTACTTCACCTTGACATGGTGAACCCCACTCGCCACGACCCCCAGCATAGTGTAAGAAAGTCAATTTCCTATCCTTACAACCTTCCTGGCTTGGTAGGACCTGCAGAAACATTGGTTCCAACCAGTGCAACTTGCTGGGTCATCACGATGTGCAAACCCGACCACCACATCAAGGTAGCAGCTATCGATCGGGATTTGCGACGAAATCTGCACTGTAATTATTCAAGTCCCCACGAAAATCCATGATATATATATGTATACATAATAGACTATCTGAAGCTGAAGAGAAGCCTCTGAGTAAAATGCGCACATTCTATACTTCAAGCCTTGTTCTTTTTGCTTTTAAGATGAAAATGATCAAGGGAACAGGTTGCGTAAGAAAGTTAAACTTTTAAGGTACTTCATGACATGAAATGAAACAGTGCAAAGAGCTTACTTTAGCCAAGATTTCAGAATCGTCATCAGTTTCTGCAATCTGATTATTTTTATCTTCAAAAGCTTTATGCAGTAAAATCGGCATTACATCCAATAGACGAACAGGATAAACCTAAAAAAATGTGAATTTTTACACAAGGATCGAAGAAACTATAATGATAAACAAATCAATGATAAGCACATTTTTTATCACAATGTTGTTACTGACATTTTTGAAATTAACTCTGCATAAATTGTAACTTAGTACTCATTGTCTTCGCAAGTTAAAAACAATCCGGTCTTATGAAGATTTATTAATACTTATCTTTTTACTAACTACACAGTTGCACAAAATATTTACCAAATCGAATAAATACTGACATCATTAAGATTTCATGAAAGACAAGAATACATATTGTCACATTTGTATCACACAAGCAAACAACGAATTGAGAGTATATATAAAATATGGGGCTCTCAAGTTGCTGCTCAGAAGGTGAGTGGCGCTCAGAAAAGACTTGTATGTTTATGGAAGTGTGTGTGGGGGGGGTGATTATTACTTCTCGGCTGACCACACCGTTGCTATTCATCAGTCCTGGAACTTGAATCTTTACAGTTTAGCCATAGGTTCGCATGTTAGTCTAGTATTTTCACCAAGCAGTTGATTAATCCTGTTAATCACTGTAAAAAAGGTGTAGTTCGCGGCTAGTTGGTTACTTATTCGCGATAAGGTAGTAAATTAGCTAGGAAACTATACTAACTTGTTCATTTATTTTAGTGGCCTACTTGAATTCCTGGGCCTTCTGAACTTCTTTTCTATACACAATGCATAAAATTCTCTCTTTCTTATTGTCCTATTCACTGTTCATTTATATTTGTCGGTCGCAAGATGTACTCATGTACATTTCTCATTGGCTTTCACCCTATTATTATTATTCCCTTGCATTCCGAGTGGAACATAGGGCTTCAACCACACATCTCCACTTTGTTCTGTTTTCTGTCATCCTTTTCAGCTGGGTCCAAGATTGAACAAACTCTCACATCTCTTTCTCACATGATCTCTTCCATGTCACCCTCGCACTGACGACCAACTCGTTGCTTCCCATTAGGATTCCACTAGAGCAATGGCCTGTGTGCGATGTCATTCGGCAGCCTCCTCAATGTATGCCCGATCCATCTCCACTTTATCTTACATATTTGTTGAGCAATCGGCTCTCGCCTATTGGTTTGTTTCCTCCCATAGTTTCTTGCTGCTTATTCTTTCTGGCCATTTGATCTTCAGTATGGAGCCAGCGAAGGCAACTGTCGATAAAAGTCTACAGTGGCCTGCTGAAAATTCTTCTCGTGACACGCCCGCCAAGTTTCTGACCTGTATTTCACCCTATTGTTATCCATGTATTTCTCTGAGATGAAGGAAAAATGTCATAAGGAATTGGTATGTACCTCAGGTCGAACATCATCGGATCATGCAATAAATATCAATTACTACTTCACTTAAAGATCCTACACGAAGAGAAAATATTATGCCTTCAGTTATGCTGAGAATTCTGCATCTTGTGTAAACATTTTGTCCAGAATAAAGATATTATTATATTAATATTATTAACTGCCGCATATATGTGCAAAGTTCTATGTCGAAAACAGACAGACATACAACGTTATGAAAGCATCCTTTTTTGCAATACATGGGAGCGTTTTCATCCTTTTTATCACGAATTTATATGCAATTGTTTCGATAACAATTCGAATACTTGAAAGACTATTTTTAACAGCCATCAGTCAGTAGTAAAAATGACCACAAAGTTAATGTGATTGTTTTATTTGGGCTAAAGTGACTTTTGTCTTCAATCTGAAATCTACAATACAACTTATGCTATAATCTCATGATATATGATTGATTATACATTGTAACAATACATAATGTATTTTATATTCACTTTGCCAAAGTAAAGAGCAAAACACAAAACATACTTTTTGCTTATATATGCCTTCTGGTAGAGGCATAGCTTCTAATTTTGGAGGTATCGAACCATGATAAAATTGAATCACAGATCCTTCAGCTTGGTCTATACCAATACGCTCAAGTACAGCTCTGGTGATAAGTCCAGCACAAGTTTCACAAACAAGAACAGTTGAACCAGCATGAATATTAGCATAAGATAAGATACGACAGACAGTTTCAAAACGCAATCCGCTAAAATAAAAGAGATAAAAAGTAATAAAACAACAGTGTCTATATTGTCCTTCTTTGAACTTGTTATTTACACCTCTCTCGCTATAAATGACAAGGTATGATCGAGGTTGGTTAAACTTCAATCTTCCCCATTAGAAACATTCTTATGTGGCCTTGAGTTCACAGACTCTGCCTCTCTTAGGATCAGACACCAAGTCAAAGGCTCAGGGAGTGCCTCCTTAAGGCAACCTCCTGCTTCAGTTTGGGCATCTGGGAAGTATCTCAGCTTTCGCACAAATCATGAAGGGACAATCAGCAGAAAACTCCACTCGCAAGCACACTATCACAAATTACTTAATTAATCATCTATTCAACAGTTTGAACCAATATTACTTTCATCCCCATATATAAACCATTGTTTATATATATATATATATATATATATATATATATATATATGACCGTGCGTCTTACATAGCCTCTCCTGAGGAAGTCCTTCTCACTGCCTTCACGTGGCGGAGGTGTTTATTTCACCGAAGTGAGAGGGCAAAAGCGGATGCCCGGCGCTCTTCACCGGGTTGACTGTCCATTGGATGACAGTCTAGGGGAGATGGCTAAACCCTGATTCCAAACCTTCAACGACTGGCGTATGAAGCTCACCGGAGCTCACCGGCAGACGTATGGACAAAGGGCTTATTGGATGCCCTGGATGTCTGGCCGTATTCAAAAAGGCGTATGAACCGGACTCCGGTCACCGGCTTCCAATGGATAGTGGACTCCCTACTCCACTCCTACTGCCTTGTAGGTCACACTTGGTTGTGTAAAGGCTAAAGCTGTACTCTCAAACAAAAGGCCAAGCGATTCTGGGGACATCACTCGTACCCAATTCCCATGAAACTTCATCAACTCTCTTACAAACATTCGAGATGTTCATGAAGCCGGTTCATTCTCCCGTAGGAGATAGCCGAAGTAAAGTAAGTTTTTATATCTGTCATCTTCAGCGTATTTCCAGCATCTTAGCTTGAGTCAGTAGTCATTAGTTTGAAATTTCAGTCTGTTTTTACCGTTTCGAGTTGCCAGTTAGTTATCTCCAGAAATCCAGCGTCCATTGTAGTACCTGAAAAAGGCTATTCTGCCATCGTGTGTCACTTTCACGCTTACCACCTGCAACGTTCGCAAACTGGTGCAAATCGGGTATAGGGTATGTCTACAATGCACTCTGGGAAGCCTTACTGTTGCATCTCTGAGACCAACATACAATAATTTCTCCATCTCCAAGCCTAAAATACTGTTTCACGTACACTTATCTGCGGACCCTGTGGTATCGAACTCTGATTCAGCTGGTGTTGCTGTCACACTAAGCGTCAGAGTTGAAGACGCATTACCCAACTGGATCCTCAATAAAATTTGTTTGTGTACTGTTGTCAAGCTAGAAGTCTATATTAGAATAAAAAGTGGTCCGCCAGTGAAGTGTTGTATTTTCACTATTTCTGCTGACAAGCCGATAAGCTGCAGTCCGGATACAATTTAGGATGAGTTCTACCATCAACTAAGTGAGCTTTTTAAGCGTGTGGGTGTAATAGATACCGTTGTTGTAGGCGGGACTTGAATGCACGAGTTAGGTGTCTAGGCAAAGATGAGAGTTTTCGAGGTGGTCAATGGGAACCAGATGGTGGCAGACAAAATAATGGAGACTGTCTGTTGTAGATTTGCACAGATCACAGCCTACTTTATAGCTAAGACCAACTTCCGTTTGGAAAATTTAGGTAGGCATATTTTGGAAACTAGGTTTGTGTAAAATCATTATCAAATGCACCATGCCTTTAATGGTGATAAATTGTTGAGAAAAAATACGAATTTGAAATTTATGAACTTACAGACACTTTTCTGGACGCAAACTACCGTACGTCTCGAAGATTATACGAGTATTAGGTTTTTCAATTGAGAATAAACTCAAGTGTTTAGTTTTCTTTTTCTTGAGATATTTTTGCTGAGAGAATGAAGTTTTCTGCTCGAAAGTCGTACTGCCTTCTACTATTTGTTCTAAAATGTCCTGCAAAATATTTTTTATAAATATACCCTACTTGTCCAGGTAAACCATTAAGACGCAACTGTTCTATATGTGAACCACTTAACTTTTGATTACCTTGAGAACACTTGATATTTCTATTATCTTTTGATTCATTTTTGTTTTCCTCAGCTATTGAAGAGGAGTCTTCTAAATTCGCCTATAATGGATTAAGTTTCTGAATATTCACAACAAACAGTTATTAACGACTTGTATGCAATAGGTTGGACTTCATCGCCTGAAACTAGAAATATAGAACCATAAGGCAAGCCAATTGCATTCTTTAGAGAGAAATTTTTTCCATCGAACGTCACTTTCCTAAAACAATAAGTTAACTTTCAAATATTCCTTACTTTTCTGTGGAGATTTTAATAAACTGGTAACAGTTTTCTTTACGTAGCAAAACATGTGCTCCATCAGAAATGAACATTTTTAAGCCGGAAACTGAACTGATAATCTTTCTATAAACAAGTGATGTGTCTAGAAGTGAAAACGAATAATAAAATTAGGAATGGAAAATAGTTTTTATTTTTTGAAAGCTAATGCAGCATTTCCGATCTAAAACTACGTATGGAGGCAGAATCTTATAGTTTGTAAAAGCACCACTGGAATTTTGCAGCAGTGAAAGAAATGGTTTGTTGTTCGTAACAATGGTAATCAACATAGTTTGCCAATGATACCCAAAACTAGCTACACACATAGTGATGGACATAACTCTGATCAACTTCAACCATGGAACGGTTTCCCTGAATTAAAGTACACATAGCTCTTTTAGTTTGTAGCTGGCAAAATATAATCATCAAAGCACCCCGAGAAAAATTTTGAGCAGTTTCCCCCTTTTAAGTGTTACTTGATGCCATAGGACTGCTGAAGCACCTACTACTAGTTTAATCATACAGAGTGAAATGGTTGAATGTGCTGGCTTCATTTGTTTACACTCTCGTCAGTCTTAATGATTTGATTTAATTTTTTCGGTTTTTGATTACAGCTTGATTCCACACCGTATTTTTGGTACAAGTATGGAATTTTCAGCATGGATATCGGTAGCCCAAATTTTGCAGGCCGACCATAGATATCAGGTGTGTGTCGGCGTGGGCTCGAACCCCGGACCATGTGCATGGTCGGCGAGAGTCCTAACCACTGTGCCACCGACAACGAATGAATAGATTACTGACGAATTCTCAGAACGGATACAGAAAGATGAGGTGGTATTTACCTAACCGAGTCATTTTTAGCGTAGGTCTCATAATCGGCTGCACAATAAACGATGCGTACTGAGCGGCCGTTTGTTTAGTCCTTCTTAATGGTACATACGTCTGCTGAAGACAAAAAGTATGAAAAAATTAGGTCTGCAATTGTCACTGTTCAACAACCGCTCATGTTACACGGAGTAACATGTCAAGTAACAGTGATGTTTATGCAGCGTCCAGTAAGGACAAAACATTGCTCTGTGCTTTTGAGGTGGCTGGATTGTGTTAAGCATATCGAGCCGCTAACTCGTTTGATAAGTAATGTGAGCCACATTAGGATTAGGGAAAAAGTCGAGGTAGACCAAAACATGACACCGATGCATAGTCATTAAACGTTGATCAGGGTGACTCAGAGAGAGCTGCATGTTAAGAACAAATGGTTGGAGATTTTTTATGACGGCTCGAAATTTCACCATGAAATAAATGAATTCATTTTTTACATTCTTTTTGTTCCTAAAATATTCATTAACTTCCTTTTGATCATGCTCTTTCAATTATTGTTACCCATTACAATTGCGTCCGATTCTGCTACTTTAGCATGTCTTTTCGAAGTGCCGTAACCGAAACTCATACACCTTTGAGCAGTCCAGTGCTACGTCAGACGAGAATTATCAACTTAAGCTTTTTACAATACAGTATTTTTTGGTCGCTCAACATACTAGGAAACTGACTACAAACCAAACATCTTACTTCGCCCTACAAAATTAGGCACTACCATAAGATCTTTATGCCTTAATATATTCTAGTACACGAAATTTTCAAGAGGAAATCATCCAATATATTGGACACACGTCATGTACAATATATAGCCTAGGAATTCAACAAACAGGGGGAAATTGAAGAATACAGGTGATCACCAAGAGTGATACTGAAGAAACCTACATAACTAAACATGCACTATAAGTGTGAACTTTGTTAGGGTTAAAATACGTACGATTTGGTGGTTAAACAAGGTTTAACTTAGAGCTAAGGGTTATATAAATGTTGGACACAGATCAGGACCCTGGTAATTTGAACGTATAGACCACTTTTCGGGTACGAGAAGTAGATTTACGGAAGTTAAATATGAATAGATAACTTAGAAGAGTACAGTTTCATAGCAGGTCGACAAACTTTACATAAATAAATAAGTGCATGAATAATTTTATACAAATCTCAAGTAAGTACATTCAAAATACAGATTACATAAGCCACATGGAGAAATACCCACCTTGAGGCGTGAAAGTCGAATTATACACGACCTTGAACTTTTCAAGGTCGAAATAAAGTAGAAGAAATAAAGTAGACCGATTGAGGCACGTATTTTCTCTTCTGCAACTCAGGTATTGATAAAAAAATTCTGTGTATGTATCCTACGATAAGGGCTTCAAAGGAATGTTTAATTTCACTTACTCAGCGGCTCATTTTCTACTTCACCAAAATTAAGAAATTTCGTCTTCAGTGAAATCTTCTCGTGCGATTAATTGGTAAGACAGTATGTATACATTCAGCTTATCAACATATAAATAAGCCCCTGTATGTCACTGACTCGCGCGATAATTTACAGCTCCTGCATGCTCCAGTTGTCATTTTATGTGGATTAATTCGATATTATTCTGGTTCCTGGCCGCATATGGACTGAAAATTATTTATTCTTGTAGCAATACTTTTTTGTGTGTTTCACCACAAACTTACTGCTGTGTTTACCAGGAAGTTCTTGTTTTCCTAAAATAGCTTTTAATAACTTAGCGACATAGCCTTTACCCAAATATGCGCCGCCCACTGGTTGACCATAACAATCAGCATGAAACGGAACAAAGTCTGTTTTGTACCCCAACTTTGTTGGTGAATGGTTTACAGTCTAACATTTATAAGAACCTGTTCTGATATCTTGTACCATTATCGAAAAATTTAAACATTAGAAAGACTATTGATTTATGACATATCATGACGGTAATATATAACAAAATAGATCGTGCCAGTAAAAATGGCATTCATCTCGTCCGAACGCCCGTCTAAAGGAATAACAAATTATTTTCATATGTAAACAAAATTTGCAAATTTATTGATAGGCTACAGTAAAACCGCTTTCAGCCAAAAACTCATATACTGTCAATGTCCAGCTCTCACTACGCTGGACTTCACGCTATCACTGGAAGACTTTCAGAGACACCTTGTATTAGGCAACGCGAAAATACCAGAACACAGATTGGCGACTCGGGAATCCTTTATTCTTACGCCAATGTGTAACCAACAATAAGGCTATTACACACAAGGTCTAAGAAAAAATGTTATAACAATAAATCACGATAATACCTCTGATAGTTTTTTATCTTCCACTGAACAGAGAAACATGAGACGATGACTGCTGGCTTGATGGCTCCCGCAAAAAATATGGAGGAGTTGGGTCTGAGGAAGCAACCGTGATTTGATCGTTCAATCTTCAACTTCTTTGACACCAGGTATGAATGGACTTTTGGCGAAACCCAATAAATTCCATGCTCTGGTGATATCTAGCACATCGGATTTTATTTCCACAGTCAACTCTCCTAGTTTATAAAACCCTTTTCCTAATACTGCAAGCGTTCCTGTGGCATACTGAGCGAAATACGCAATCACTCGTCTTTTGAGCAGAGGTCTGGTTAACATAGTTTTCCGAGACATTAGTACCGGAAAACCCAACAGTTTGAGGTCTTTTTCACGTTTTTCTTATCGGGCCTTTCTAAACAGACCTTCTCTTCTCCTAATTCTATCTTCCAAGGGCTAGTCTGTCCTAATTCTCATCTTTTTGTCCTTGATCTTGAATGCGTTAATGAGAATAATACTTTTCTCCATCTCGTTCCCCAGTACTATCTTCAGCAAACGTGGGAATCTTTTCACTGCATCGGTGATTCGTTTATGGATTCTGCTGACTTTCCTTATATGAATTCCATTTGTTTTTTCCGAAAGTATTTCACGGATGATGGAACTAACTATCTTGAGTTCATCAGTATGTCGGCAGCTGGATCTACTTTCTACGATTCCTCCAAGTTCCAAATAATTATACTGTAATTTGAGTCCGAAATTTTAACATTCTTATTATAGTTTACGGTCGTTGAGACCTCACCACTAAGCACAGTGCTTTTCTCTTTCCTATAATTCTTGAGCTTCCTATTTTTCGTCACTGGCCAGGTGGAATTAGTTGATTCCACTTTGCTCTCGCAGCAGTTGGAAGCCAAGCGTTCACCATAGTCGCAACGCTCCACCGCTGTGGTATCACCCCAAGGTCTTACAAAGTCGATACTGTTTGCCCTATTATATTTTCCGGTATTGTTTTATGCTGTTGCAGGCTTCCAGACACACTTTTCCTCTGTTGCGTCTTTCGGAGCTTGGGGATGTGGTTCTGTCCCATTCTTATGAATCAGGCCAGAATCCTCGCTTGTTACATCAGTACTAGATGCTGCCTTTTTCCACTCATCTGAGGTTTTTGTTAACTTCTTGGACATGAGAAGTCCTACGGCTTCTTGGATGAGAATGTCCAACGGGTTAGTACAAAATTTGCACACCCACAGAGATGATGGCTTGCTGCATCTCCTATAGGCTGATGATGATAAGCCAGTGCAAACTTTGTGGAACCATAGGTTGCACTTATCACACTGCATCCTATCATCCCCCGGAAAGAGGAAGTCCGGTGGTACGCAGTTATTTCTCAAACTCATGTCAGTATAAGCTGTTTATATATACCTAAATACAGACATACAAATCCACACAGAAGATCACAAAAGAGCACAAAAGTAACACCACTTCAGCTAATTAAACCAGTTAAAGTAAACTAAAAAGCTTCTGATGCGATCTACGTAACAAAAGTAGAAGTTACTTCACAACGTAAAAATGCCACTCTCTTTTTCGAAGAGCGCCTGTTGCTTCAGGAATTATCTGAGATTATGAAGGATATGGAAGATACATTTATTACTCATATTTTTTAACCATTTATCAATAAATAGCTTATCTAGAGAGACTTAGTGATATTCAAACCAAAATGGTTAAGCATTTGTAGTTGCTGGATGCTATTATCCGTGAAGAGACAGCTGATCAAAATAAACAGCACATCAAGCTTCCTATTAAAATAATAGGAATACTGCAAATTGTTGATAAGAAATTTCGTAAGATGAAATACTTCGAACAAATAGAAGGAAGTGCTACTTCAGCGTTCGTAATAACTATCTTTTAGATGTGTGGACCATCTTTCAAAGCTCAGAATGACACTACAATATGAAGTCGTCATTTGCTTAGTGCTATACTTGACAAGAACCACAGAATAATGCTTTCGTGATCACAGAATATGAAAGAAGGGTTAACCGTCGTCAGAAAAGGTTGGCGAATACAAAGTTTTTAACTTTTATTTTATTCTCCAGCAGTAATGGGTTCAACAATGTACTTCATTCATGTACTTGCAGAAGTCCAGTAGCGTCAGTCAACCTAGTCAAAGCAATTTAACACCAACAAAGTAACTGAGATAAACAATCCTGTACATCTATTTGCTCCTCATCATTCTCTATCAAATATACCTCACATCCTGCTTAACATAATGTTCTATAATGACGGGATGTGGGCTTGACTTATTAATGGAACCTGAGAAGGTAGTCGGAAGCATAACTCAATATAAGTGTCAAGGAACTTATCCCTAAGTTCCTATTGTTACGAAGACGCTCCGATTCGATAAATACTATGTACTTTCTTCGACTTTGACTCCGATTGTACTCACTTTCAGAAAGTCCTTAGATGCATTCTCAATTTTTCCCCAGCAGTAGTAATGTATTCTTAGCATTATATCACGAAAAACTTCAATTCCATCTGTGGTGCTTCCATTCGCACCGACTGCCTGTGATTAACTTACAAAAAGGGCTTCGTTAATTGGTATACCAATGGGTATATCCATTATTCTCAAGAAACACAGTGCCAATGGAGTTGAAGATTGAACGATCAATTCTTGGTTGTTTGCTCAAAATCAACTTCCCCAATTTTCGCGGAGGCATCAATACGACAGTCATCGTCTCATCGGTCGCTGTTCAGAAAGAAGAGTAAAATATCGTCAGAAGTAATATAACGATTTATTATTGTAATATTTGTTTACAGACCTTAGTTCGCTTATTCCTTTTATATGTTGGTGTAACAATACAGAAATATCAAACGGCAGATCGGTGTTTTGGTTTTTGCGTCCGTTATAACTAAGCGTTTCTGAAATTTTCTAAGAACAGCGTGGGCCCGAGCGTAGCGAGAGCTGAGCATTAACGGTTTATGAGACGTGACTGACAGTTTCTGACGATAGAAACAGATCTGGCGGATTCAGACAGTTGGTGAAAGTTTGAATAGTCGCCGTTCATTTTTCCTGGTGCCGGTCAAGTCCTCTTTGAACAAGCAATATCTGGAACGTTTTTGGAATTGGGTCAAGTTCAACAATGCCTGGGTCAAAGAAGGGACAGAGTGTCTTGGATGCAAACAGGAAAGTAAGTCATGGTGACTTGTCTGTTAATTGTAACGATGTGTCTGATGTTAAGCATGACATGGTTGATGTTACTGTTTCGCCGTTCAGGGATAATAGGAACATCAAACTCCCTAAATTTGAACCACGGTGTTTTGATGGAAACCCGGCTGATTATTTACAATTTGTAAAGGAGTTTGAGATCATGCTGAGCAGTTTTTTATTAAGTGATGAATTGAAGTTAATGTATTTGATGAGATATTGCACTGGAGATGCTGCAAGAGCTATACAGTGTTGTAAGTTTATGAAGCCAAAAGAGGGCTACGATGAGGCTATGAGCATATTACGTCAAAGGTTTGGAAGACCTTCGATGATTGCAGGGAAATTATTCGAGGCTGTTAAGGGTAATGGTGGTCAATTACAGGATGACTCCCAGGCACTCACTGAGTTTTTAGATAATTTGCTAATTTACAAGAATGGAATGATTTCGATGAATCGCGTGAGTGACCTCAACTCGAGTTTTATACTAGAAGTAATAGCAAGACGTCTACCTACTCGACTGCAAAGGAAGTGGGTGAAGATAAGCTCCCGTATGGAGGATGAGGGTATCGAGCCAAAGTTTGATGATATCCTGAAACTGGTAAATACTAGTGTCAATCAATCTATGAGCAAGTTTTCCAGTTTGTTAGATCTCACCCCTAGAATAGAGCAGTCTGAGAGCAAAATGCAATCATTGATGACGAGTAGGCCTCAGAGAGGTGGATATCGAGAAGGCTCCATGATGTCTAGTAATGCATATAGACCTAGTGAGTGTAACAGGTTTCGTAGTACATCCTCAACAGATAAGTTACAAGATGCAAGACAAACACGGTTGTGTTTTACACGTTTGCAAGAGGTGCATACAGAAGTGAACTGTGAACCGGTGAGCAAGTTCAGTGATAAGCTAAATGTAAACTCCAGGTCTGACTCCGAATTGTGTGACGATAACGGTGTTGTGAAGAAGTCTGTAGTTGCAACTGGTAAGCCGTTGTTGAATAGAGTGTCACAGAATAGAGTTACTGCTTCAGAGTGGAGTTCTGACTCCAAAAGTTTACAAAGTATAACTAGTCAGAGTGAAGATATAAAACCTTTAATGATTTGTGAGGAGGAACCAAAATTGTCTACTTCTGTTATTAAAGAGTTTGAAAATGATGAACTTGACGGTAAAGTGAATATTTGTGATAATGATCATGATTGTGCAGATTTGTCTTTGGTTGATCATGATGAGATGATAGATATGCCTACTACTGCTAAGTTAAATAAAGGTTCTGTACAACTACAACGTGAAGTAGAATTGAACGCAGATGCAGTTCCAGAAGGTGTGCATACTTGTGAGACAGTCAGTGTAATTGATCAGCGTGTAGCCCACCTATCATCAGATGATAGTGCTAAACCCGAACTAGTAGTGAAAGACAGCAGTGGTGGTAATCTTGCAGTTGGACAACTATCTGAAAGCCGAAAAAGAACAGCTTCTGATCCACCGCTAAGTTCATCACCTTGTGTCACTCAGTCATCGTTGGTGCTGTCATCCACAATGAAACAGACACCCATCAACTCAAGTATCTTGTGCAATGACTATGGTAGTATCAGTTCGTTTGAAAGGACGAATATCAATGGTCAGTTTAGTGAGGATAAGCCAAGTGTAAAGGAGAGAGTAATTGTTAAATTGACTTGCACGAATAAAGGCATTTCTAGTTTCAAGTTACTATTTGAATGTTATTATCTTTGGTGTAAATTACTCTGTTTCTACGCTTGGTTGATGAGATATGTCGTGTGTTTGTTCGTCATCTATATTCTACGATACAATGACATGGGCGTGTTGCCGTTCAGATTTGAGGATATAGCTGATAGAAGGAAGTTAGCAAATGAACTCTGCGACGATTTTCCAACCTAGAGCGTCAACCTGAGAAGGGTTGTAGGCGTACTGCTGTAAGTCCTACAATTCTTCAAAGGGTAGCGCATCAATGAGCAGTCCAATGTGCTTGGTGTGTGATTTTGTACATATGTTCATATTGTATATACTGAATTGATATCATCTTTCATCTAGCTGTTGGTAATTCTGTTTGTGTCCGGACGACTTCCACTTGGATCATCAACCTGAGAAGGAATGTAGGCGTACTGCTGTAAGTCCTACAGTTCTTCAAGGGTAGTTTGTCGTGTCAGAATCCACAACATTTGATGTGTTGATTGTACATATGTTTGTGTTAAATAATTGTGTGAGTTCCAATTGATGTAATTGTTGGTTAATCTTGTTTGTGTCCGGACATTCCACAACTTACAATCGTCAACCTGTGAAGGTTTGTAGGCGTACTGGTGTAAGTCCTGCAATTCTTCAAAGGAATTCCACCAAGACATGATCGGCGAGGTTGTTTGTACAATTTGTATATACGTGTGGTGTGTCATATCAATTGGTGTTTTTGGATTCATTGTGTTTACTTGTTGTTTTCGTATCTTGTTGTTATTGCGTAATTTTGTTAAAATTTTCGTCGTGATTACTTCTGAAGTTGTGTCCACTCTTCTACATCCGTGAATGAATTGATTGATGTTAAAGACAGCAGATGGGTCGTATACGCCGGGGAGGCTAGGCTATTGCTGAGAATGAAATGCACACGGAGATAATTGTTAGCTGCGGTCCGACACGCCGGGGAGAAAGAGTGTAAACGACTGAGGCTCGCATGCGTCACCGCTACTAGAACTGAGGCAGAATGAGTGACAAGCGATTTCAGTGATAATTGAAGTGAATAGAAAAGAGGATGCTTGAAGAGTATCATGAGGTGCTGCTATGGTCACGTTGCATTCTGCAAGAGTCATTCTAGTAAGTGGCGATTGTGTTGCAAGATGTCAAGAGGAGGTCTCTGTCTGGAGGCGCAGGTCGTCAGCGATGTGTGAGATTGTGCTGTGGGTATGCTTGTGGTGTGTTGGCTTTTCTGTTTGTTTTCCATTTCAGCTCTGTCCGTGTGACCCAGGTTCTCGCAATGGCATCCAAGTCAACGTGCATTGATCGTGAAGGAAAAAAGGGTTGGATCCCTTTTTTGCCGGGGAGTGTCAATGGAGTTGAAGATTGAACGATCAATTCTTGGTTGTTTGCTCAAAATCAACTTCCCCAATTTTCGCGGAGGCATCAATACGACAGTCATCGTCTCATCGGTCGCTGTTCAGAAAGAAGAGTAAAATATCGTCAGAAGTAATATAACGATTTATTATTGTAATATTTGTTTACAGACCTTAGTTCGCTTATTCCTTTTATATGTTGGTGTAACAATACAGAAATATCAAACGGCAGATCGGTGTTTTGGATTTTGCGTCCGTTATAACTAAGCGTTTCTGAAATTTTCTAAGAACAGCGTGGGCCCGAGCGTAGCGAGAGCTTAGCATTAACGGTTTATGAGACGTGATTGACACACAGAATATTACAATACGTGAATGAGAAATGTCAACGGAGGAAATATTGTAAGTATATTCACAGCTCAAAAAATATGTAGGGATCCATGGGATCTCAGCTGCTGATTACCACCAAAGCGGTCAGCCCGTCTTAATAGAGTATACGACGAAAAAAGCCTTGTAGCTATACAAAAAACGGCAAAATACCCTTAGAATAATCAAATATTACATTTATATTCATCACAGTTATTTGGGAACCATGCATAACAAAACTATACAAAACCATAGATGATAGTACCTACTGTAATCCCAATCAAGCAATGATCCGAAACGGAGAACATTGGCACTGTTTGCAAGAAAGCGTCCAACTACGCGAATCGCGACGATAATGTCAGGTCAGCCGAATATTGCAGGTATAACTTGTCGTATTCCAGGATGTGAAAGGTTGTGCAGACATCTGTCAATGTAGTTGAAGATTATTGATCAATCCATGGTTATTTGCTCAAATCCAACTTCACTATATTTTCGCGGAGACATCGATACACCTGTCAATGGAGTTGAAGATTGAATGATCAATTCTTGGTTGTTTGCTGAAAATCAACTTCCCCAATTTTCGCGGAGACATCGATACACCTGTCATCGTCTCATCGGTCGCTGTCCAGAAAGAAGTGAGCGATAGACCATCAGAAGTAATCTTGTGATTTATTATTGTAATATTTGTTCACAGACCTTAGTAGAAATATTTTTTATATGTTGGTGTAACAATACAGAAATATCAAACGGCAGATCGGTGTTTTGGATTTTGCGTCCGTTATAACTAAGCGTTTCTGAAATTTTCTAAGAACACCGTGGGCCCGAGCGTAGCGAGAGCTTAGAATTAACGGTTTACGAGACGTGACTGACAGTTTCTGACGACAGAAACAGACCTTGGAGGAATCAGACCGTTGGTGAAAGTTTGAATAGTCGCCGTCCATTTTTCCTGGTGCCGGTCAAGTCCTCTTTGAACAAGCAGTATCTGGAACGTTTTTGGAATTGGGTCAAGTTCAACAATGCCTGGGTCAAAGAAGGGACAGAGTGTCTGGGATGCAAACAGGAAAGTAAGTCATTGTGACTTGTCTGTTAATTGTAACGATGTGTCTGATGTTAAGCATGACATGGTTGATGTTACCGTTTCGCCGTTCAGGGATAATAGGAACATCAAACTCCCTAGATTTGAACCACGGTGTTTCGATGGAAACCCGGCTGATTATTTACAATTTGTAAAGGAGTTTGAGATCATGCTGAGCAGTTTTTTATTAAGTGATGAAATGAAGTTAATGTATTTGATGAGATATTGCACTGGAGATGCCGCAAGAGCTATACAGTGTTGTAAGTTTATGAAGCCAAAAGAGGGCTACGATGAGGCTATGAGCATATTACGTCAAAGGTTTGGAAGACCTTCGATGATTGCAGGGAAATTATTCGAGGCTGTTAAGGGTAATGGTGGTCAATTACAGGATGACTCCCAGGCACTCACTGAGTTTTTAGATAATTTGCTAATTTACAAGAATGGAATGATTTCGATGAATCGCGTGAGTGACCTCAACTCGAGTTTTATAATAGAAGTAATAGCAAGACGTCTACCTACTCGACTGCAAAGGAAGTGGGTGAAGATAAGCTCCCGTATGGAGGATGAGGGTATCGAGCCAAAGTTTGATGATATCCTGAAACTGGTAGATACTAGTGTCAATCAATCTATGAGCAAGTTTTCCAGTTTGTTAGATCTCACCCCTAGAATAGAGCAGTTTGAGAGCAAAATGCAATCATTGATGACGAGTGGGCCTCAGAGAGGTGGATATCGAGAAGGCTCCATGATGTCTAGTAATGCATATAGACCTAGTGAGTGTAACAGGTTTCGTAGTACATCCTCAACAGATAAGTTACAAGATGCAAGACAAACACGGTTGTGTTTTACACGTTTGCAAGAGGTGCATACAGAAGTGAACTGTGAACCGGTGAGCAAGTTCAGTGATAAGCTAAATGTAAACTCCAGGTCTGACTCCGAATTGTGTGACGATAACGGTGTTGTGAAGAAGTCTGTAGTTGCAACTGGTAAGCCGTTGTTGAATAGAGTGTCACAGAATAGAGTTGCTGCTTCAGAGTGGAGTTCTGACTCCAAAAGTTTACAAAGTATAACTAGTCAGAGTGAAGATATAAAACCTTTAATGATTTGTGAGGAGGAACCAAAATTGTCTACTTCTGTTATTAAAGAGTTTGAAAATGATGAACTTGACGGTAAAGTGAATATTTGTGATAATGATCATGATTGTGCCGATTTGTCTTTGGTTGATCATGATGAGATGATAGATATGCCTACTACTGCTAAGTTAAATAAAGGTTCTGTACAACTACAACGTGAAGTAGAATTGAACGCAGATGCAGTTCCAGAAGGTGTGCATACTTGTGAGACAGTCAGTGTAATTGATCAGCGTGTAGCCCACCTATCATCAGATGATAGTGCTAAACCCGAACTAGTAGTGAAAGACAGCAGTGGTGGTAATCTTGCAGTTAGACAACTATCTGAAAGCCGAAAAAGAACAGCTTCTGATCCACCGCTAACTTCATCACCTGGTGTCACTCAGTCATCGTTGGTGCTGTCATCCACAATGAAACAGACACCCATCAACTCAAGTATCTTGTGCAATGACTATGGTAGTATCAGTTCGTTTGAAAGGACGAATATCAATGGTCAGTTTAGTGAGGATAAGCCAAGTGTAAAGGAGAGAGTAATTGTTAAATTGACTTGCACGAATAAAGGCATTTCTAGTTTCAAGTTACTATTTGAATGTTATTATCTTTGGTGTAAATTACTCTGTTTCTACGCTTGGTTGACCAGATATGCCGTGTGTTTGTTCGTCATCTATATTCTACGATACAATGACATGGGCGTGTTGCCGTTCAGATTTGAGGAAATAGCTGATAGAAGGAAGTTAGCAAATGAACTCTGCGACGATTTTCCAACCTAGAGCGTCAACCTGAGAAGGGTTGTAGGCGTACTGCTGTAAGTCCTACAATTCTTCAAAGGGTAGCGCATCAATGAGCAGTCCAATGTGCTTGGTGTATGATTTTATACATATGTTCATATTGTATATACTGAATTGATATCATCTGTCATCTAGCTGTTGGTAATTCTGTTTGTGTCCGGACGACTTCCACTTGGATCATCAACCTGAGAAGGAATGTAGGCGTACTGCTGTAAGTCCTACAGTTCTTCAAGGGTAGTTTGCCGTGCCAGAATACTTAACATTTGATGTGTTGATTGTACATATGTTTGTGTTAAATAATTGTGTGAGTTCCAATTGATGTAATTGTTGGTTAATCTTGTTTGTGTCCGGACATTCCACAACTTACAATCGTCAACCTGTGAAGGTTTGTAGGCGTACTGGTGTAAGTCCTGCGATTCTTCAAAGGAATTCCACCAAGACATGATCGGCGAGGTTGTTTGTACAATTTGTATATACGTGTGGTGTGTCATATCAATTGGTGTTTTTTGGATTCATTGTGTTTACTTGTTGTTTTCGTATCTTGTTGTTATTGCGTAATTTTGTTAAAATTTTCGTCGTGATTACTTCCAATGTTGTGTCCACTCTTCTACATCCGTGAATGAATTGATTGATGTTAAAGACAGCAGATGGGTCGTATACGCCGGGGAGGCTAGGCTATTGCTGAGAATGAAATGCACACGGAGATAATTGTTAGCTGCGGTCCGACACGCCGGGGAGAAAGAGTGTAAACGACTGAGGCTCGCATGCGTCACCGCTACTAGAACTGAGGCAGAATGAGTGACAAGCGATTTCAGTGATAATTGAAAGTGAATAGAAAAGAGGATGCTTGAAGAGTATCATGAAGTGCTGCTATGGTCACGTTGCATTCTGCAAGAGTCATTCTAGTAAGTGGCGATTGTGTTGCAAGATGTCAAGAGGAGGTCTCTGTCTGGAGGCGCAGGTCGTCAGCGATGTGTGAGATTGTGCTGTGGGTATGCTTGTGGTGTGTTGGCTTTTCTGTTTGTTTTCCATTTCAGCTCTGTCCGTGTGACCCAGGTTCTCGCAATGGCATCCAAGTCAACGTGCATTGATCGTGAAGGAAAAAAGGGTTGGATCCCTTTTTTGCCGGGGAGTGTCAATGGAGTTGAAGATTGAACGATCAATTCTTGGTTGTTTGCTCAAAATCAACTTCCCCGATTTTCGCGGAGACATCGATACACCTGTCATCGTCTCATCGGTTCCTGTCCAGAAAGAAATCAGCACTAAACCATCAGAAGTAATCTTGTGATTTATTATTGTAATATTTGTTCACAGACCTTATTAGAAATATTTTTTATATGTTGGTGTTACAATAAAGAATTCCAAAGCAGCTAATCGGTGTTTTGGTTTTTGCGTCCGTTATTACTAAGCGTTTCTGAAAAATTTCAAGTAACAGCGTGAGCCCGAGCGCAGCAAGAGCTGGACATTAAAGGTTTACGAGACGTGACTGACAACAGAAATCATCGTCTCATCGGTCGCTGTTCAGAAAGAGGTTAGGCCAAAACTGTCAGAAACTGTCAGCCACGTCTCGTAAACCGTCAATGCCCAGCTCTTGCTGCGCTCGGGCTCACGCTGTTCCTTGAAGTTTTTCAGAAACGCTTAGTAATAACGGACGCAAAAACCAAAACACCGATTGGCTGCTTTGGAATCCTTTATTGTAACACCAACATATAAAAAATATTTCTACTAAGGTCTGTGAACAAATATTACAATAATAAATCACAAGATTACTTCTGATGGTCTATCGCTCACTTCTTTCTGGACAGCGACCGATGAGACGATGACAGGTGTATCGATGTCTCCGCGAAAATATAGTGAATTTGGATTTGAGCAAACAACCATGAATTGATCAACATTCTTCAACTTCATTGACAACACCCAAATACTACATGGCTCAAAGACCAAAGAACAGAGGGTCTTTGGTGCCTGAAGGCATGCTGCAAGGAATGCTATCCTCACAAATGGGGAGAAGCACACGCTATATCTTTCGGGAAGTGTCATGATGAAGTTTGTTTATAAGCGAATTTGATAACTGGAATTCTACCATTTTTCGCTAGTCACTGATCTGCGGAATTGTCAGGGTACAAATTTGCAACAGTGCATCTGCTACCGGCTTATTTGCATCAGAAACACGTTGGGTGTCTGATGTGAATTTTGAAATGTAGTCTCAGGGACTTAACTTAAGTGTAGAGTATTTATCCGTAGCAGTCTGCATGACACAATTCAAATACCTTTGGTCATTAAAAACACTGAACTGATAACCTCCAACAAAGTGATGAAATTTTTTCGGAAATGGTTAATGGCAAGGTGTTCGCGAACAAAAGTAGCGTATCGCAATCTGCATGCAGACAGATTTCTGGAAGGAAAACTAGAGGTGTCTAGGTATTACTCATGAGCAGTAGTAAGGTAGCTGCTATAGCCGTGTTAGATGTATCAACCGAAATGCTGAAGCTTAATATACAGATACGCTAGCATGATGGTGTCTGCCAGAGCCATCTTGATTTACCTAAATGCTTCCAATTCGTCAGGGGTAAACATAAACTTTGAACACTTACCTTTCAGAAGATTAGTCAGTGCCGTCATAATATGGGCACACTGTAGGATAAAGCGATGTCAGGAGCTTACCATGCTGAGAAATATGCGCAGCGATTTCGGGGATGTTTTCACTGGGAGGTTTTGAATTGCTCGCACTTCTTCAGGTGAGGGATGAATATCATGTTTACCGATAAAATGTCCTAGGAATGTCAAGTAACGAACGCCAATCTGGCATTCGGCTAGATTGATTGTTACTGAGAATTATGAGAGTTGACGAAAAACTTCTTGTAGATGAGTCTCTCCATGTGAACTAGCCATTAGAAAATCGTCCAGGTAGACATAAACAAAGTTGGATCTACGCAAGACACCCTAAATTAAACGACTAAATGTCTGTGCAGCGTTGCGTAGACCGAAAGGCATGAGAAGAAAGTCAAAAAGTCTGAAAGGTTTTGCGGGTGCTGTCTTCAGGAAATCATCAGGGTTTACAGGGATCCGTTGATAAGCGAGTGTTAAACCAGGCCTGATGAATACAGTTTGGTCTTTCGAAGATGGTATCAAGTCGTATATGTGTTGGACCGGGTGACGATCTGGGACTGCTTGAGAGTTGGGCCTTTGGTTATAATCCCAAGGCCTCCAATCCATGGAACCGTTCTTAGGCCCCGAATGCAGAGGTGGAGACTGTGGTCTGTTTGATGGTCTGATTATTCCCATCTCGAGCATAGGTTTAAACCCAGCCTTAACGGCTTGGAGCTTCTGTGAAGACAATCATCATTCTTTGGCGAAAAGAGGTGGCCAGCAGCCGTGATGTAGTGAGGAACACCTGAAATCATTCACTCAGACGCAATGGCTAGTTTTCAAAATGTAGGGAAAAGATTGGAGTATGGTAGTATATGAACTTAAAGTGTAAGGAATTGAATACACTGGACTGGTTAGTAAAAGCCACTTTTGTGCTTAAAGCCGCTTTCAGACGATTCTAAAGGTCTGGGGACGGTTCATGAAGAATATCTGAAACGTCCTCGATAGTGTTTTCGAGGGGAGTGACAATTAAAATTTGGCCTTAGTTTCGAGGGAGTGAATACACCGCATAGCGACCTGGGCTTTAACATGTGAGAAACATGAAAGTGGTTGGTTCGTCCAAAACGTGGTGAGTTGCAATGTGACTTCCATTCACTCAGGGTAATGGTTATCAACCATGGTTTAATAAGATGTATGTCAATGGAGTTGAAGATTGAACGATCAATTCTAGGTTGTTTGCTCAAAATCAACTTCCCCGATTTTCGCGGAGGCATCAATACGACAGTCATCGTCTCATCGGTCGCTGTTCAGAAAGAAGAGTGAAACATCGTCAGAAGTAATATAACGATTTATTATTGTAATATTTGTTTACAGACCTTAGTTCGCTTATTCCTTTTATATGTTGTTGTAACAATAAACAAATCTAAAGCGGCAGATCAGTGTTTTGGTTTTTGCGTCCGTTATAACTAAGCGTTTCTGAGAAATCTTCGAAGAACAGCGTGGGCCCGAGCGTAGCGAGAGCTGGGCATTAACGGTTTATGAGACGTGATTGACAGTTTCTGACGATAGAAACAGATCTGGCGGATTGAAACAGTTGGTGAAAGTTTGGATAGTCGCCGTTCATTTTTCCTGGTGCCGGTCAAGTCCTCTTTGAACAAGCAATATCTGGAACGTTTTTGGAATTGGGTCAAGTTCAACAATGCCTGGGTCAAAGAAGGGACAGAGTGTCTTGGATGCAAACAGGAAAGTAAGTCATGGTGACTTGTCTGTTAATTGTAACGATGTGTCTGATGTTAAGCATGACATGGTTGATGTTACTGTTTCGCCGTTCAGGGATAATAGGAACATCAAACTCCCTAAATTTGAACCACGGTGTTTTGATGGAAACCCGGCCGATTATTTACAATTTGTAAAGGAGTTTGAGATCATGTTGAGCAGTTTTTTATTAAGTGATGAATTGAAGTTAATGTATTTGATGAGATATTGCACTGGAGATGCTGCAAGAGCTATACAGTGTTGTAAGTTTATGAAGCCAAAAGAGGGCTACGATGAGGCTATGAGCATATTACGTCAAAGGTTTGGAAGACCTTCGATGATTGCAGGGAAATTATTCGAGGCTGTTAAGGGTAATGGTGGTCAATTACAGGATGACTCCCAGGCACTCACTGAGTTTTTAGATAATTTGCTAATTTACAAGAATGGAATGATTTCGATGAATCGCGTGAGTGACCTCAACTCGAGTTTTATACTAGAAGTAATAGCAAGACGTCTACCTACTCGACTGCAAAGGAAGTGGGTGAAGATAAGCTCCCGTATGGAGGATGAGGGTATCGAGCCAAAGTTTGATGATATCCTGAAACTGGTAAATACTAGTGTCAATCAATCTATGAGCAAGTTTTCCAGTCTGTTAGATCTCACCCCTAGAATAGAGCAGTCTGAGAGCAAAATGCAATCATTGATGACGAGTAGGCCTCAGAGAGGTGGATATCGAGAAGGCTCCATGATGTCTAGTAATGCATATAGACCTAGTGAGTGTAACAGGTTTCGTAGTACATCCTCAACAGATAAGTTACAAGATGCAAGACAAACACGGTTGTGTTTTACACGTTTGCAAGAGGTGCATACAGAAGTGAACTGTGAACCAGTGAGCAAGTTCAGTGATAAGCTAAATGTAAACTCCAGGTCTGACTCCGAATTGTGTGACGATAACGGTGTTGTGAAGAAGTCTGTAGTTGCAACTGGTAAGCCGTTGTTGAATAGAGTGTCACAGAATAGAGTTACTGCTTCAGAGTGGAGTTCTGACTCCAAAAGTTTACAAAGTATAACTAGTCAGAGTGAAGATATAAAACCTTTAATGATTTGTGAGGAGGAACCAAAATTGTCTACTTCTGTTATTAAAGAGTTTGAAAATGATGAACTTGACGGTAAAGTGAATATTCGTGATAATGATCATGATAGTGCAGATTTGTCTTTGGTTGATCATGATGAGATGAGGGATATGCCTACTACTGCTAAGTTAAATAAAGGTTCTGTACAACTTGAACGTGAAGTAGAAATAAATGCAGATGCAGTTGCAGAAGGCATGCATACTTGTGAGACAGTCAGTGTAATTGATCAGCATGTAGCCCACCTATCATCAGATGATAGTGCTAAACCCGAACTAGTAGTGAAAGACAGCAGTGGTGGTAATCTTGCAGTTGGACAACTATCTGAAAGCCGAAAAAGAACAGCTTCTGATCCACCGCTAAGTTCATCACCTTGTGTCACTCAGTCATCGTTGGTGTTTTCATCCACAATGAAACAGATGCCCATCAACTCAAGTATCTTCTGCAATGACTATGATAGTATTGGTGCGTTTGAAAAGACGAAAGATATTGCTCAGTTTAGTGAGAATAAGCCAAGTGTAAAGGAGAGAGTAATTGTTAAATTGACTTGCATGAATAAAGGCATTTCTAGTTTCAAGTTACTATTTGAATGTTATTATCTTTGGTGTAAATTACTCTGTTTCTACGCTTGGTTGATGAGATATGTCGTGTGTTTGTTCGTCATCTATATTCTACGATACAATGACATGGGCGTGTTGCCGTTCAGATTTGAGGATATAGCTGATAGAAGGAAGTTAGCAAATGAACTCTGCGACGATTTTCCAACCTAGAGCGTCAACCTGAGAAGGGTTGTAGGCGTACTGCTGTAAGTCCTACAATTCTTCAAAGGGTAGCGCATCAATGAGCAGTCCAATGTGCTTGGTGTGTGATTTTGTACATATGTTCATATTGTATATACTGAATTGATATCATCTTTCATCTAGCTGTTGGTAATTCTGTTTGTGTCCGGACGACTTCCACTTGGATCATCAACCTGAGAAGGAATGTAGGCGTACTGCTGTAAGTCCTACAGTTCTTCAAGGGTAGTTTGTCGTGCCAGAATCCACAACATTTGATGTGTTGATTGTACATATGTTTGTGTTAAATAATTGTGTGAGTTCCAATTGATGTAATTGTTGGTTAATCTTGTTTGTGTCCGGACATTCCACAACTTACAATCGTCAACCTGTGAAGGGTTGTAGGCGTACTGGTGTAAGTCCTGCAATTCTTCAAAGGAATTCCACCAAGACATGATCGGCGAGGTTGTTTGTACAATTTGTATATACGTGTGGTGTGTCATATCAATTGGTGTTTTTGGATTCATTGTGTTTACTTGTTGTTTTCGTATCTTGTTGTTATTGCGTAATTTTGTTAAAATTTTCGTCGTGATTACTTCTGAAGTTGTGTCCAGTCTTCTACATCCGTGAATGAATTGATTGATGTTAAAGACAGCAGATGGGTCGTATACGCCGGGGAGGCTAGGCTATTGCTGAGAATGAAATGCACACGGAGATAATTGTTAGCTGCGGTCCGACACGCCGGGGAGAAAGAGTGTAAACGACTGAGGCTCGCATGCGTCACCGCTACTAGAACTGAGGCAGAATGAGTGACAAGCGATTTCAGTGATAATTGAAAGTGAATAGAAAAGAGGATGCTTGAAGAGTATCATGAGGTGCTGCTATGGTCACGTTGCATTCTGCAAGAGTCATTCTAGTAAGTGGCGATTGTGTTGCAAGATGTCAAGAGGAGGTCTCTGTCTGGAGGCGCAGGTCGTCAGCGATGTGTGAGATTGTGCTGTGGGTATGCTTGTGGTGTGTTGGCTTTTCTGTTTGTTTTCCATTTCAGCTCTGTCCGTGTGACCCAGGTTCTCGCAATGGCATCCAAGTCAACGTGCATTGATCGTGAAGGAAAAAAGGGTTGGATCCCTTTTTTGCCGGGGAGTGTCAATGGAGTTGAAGATTGAACGATCAATTCTTGGTTGTTTGCTCAAAATCAACTTCCCCGATTTTCGCGGAGGCATCAATACGACAGTCATCGTCTCATCGGTCGCTGTTCAGAAAGAAGAGTAAAATATCGTCAGAAGTAATATAACGATTTATTATTGTAATATTTGTTTACAGACCTTAGTTCGCTTATTCCTTTTATATGTTGGTGTAACAATACAGAAATATCAAACGGCAGATCGGTGTTTTGGATTTTGCGTCCGTTATAACTAAGCGTTTCTGAGAAATCTTCGAAGAACAGCGTGGGCCCGAGCGTAGCGAGAACTGGGCATTAACGGTTTATGAGACGTGATTGACAATGTATGATACGGAACAGTAAGAAATATATCACGGTCATGAAAAACACAAAACCTCATGGAAAAAATCACAATAACCTCCTATGCAAAAGTGAAAAACAAAGCGATGAGAAAAAGGAAACTACGGGCACATTGGGCTTAAAATGTGGCAAAGAATGAGACTCAGGTTCACTAGTTGTACGGTAGGGATGGTGTAACGGCAAAAGACTAAGGCTAAGTGTGGTGATTGACAAATTCTGTCTCTGTATTGTTTAAATACTTGCTGTTGCTTGTTAATATATTTCTTATATGAATTGAATAATAATTCCGCCAAATACGAATTCCTGAATTCATCCATCTTTGTGTTTTGGCTGAATTCTTGTAATTTGGTCACCTTGAAATACTAATACTACTATTACAAAAATTACAACACCAAGCGACAGACGTTTAGAGGTTGACGTAATTATCTTACACTGCAACTTCTAATTTATTCTCGCGTACCAAAAACAAAGCAAAAGCCAATATTTGGTCGTCCAAACTTCGTGATATATTTCGGGACCAAAACAAGCCGTCAGACGAACGCTTAGCTAGCTAGTGATCGTGCACGTGACACAACGGGGTACCAAATGACGGGGATGCTTGAGCGGAAGCCTTCAGTTAAACAAGTCGACATAAACAGTGGTGGTCGGCATCCAATGGTGAGTGATTGCTGTGGTCAATCATTTTGGGGAATTATTTACCGCTACAGCTGATTCCCCCCGTAGTGGGGTGGTGAGGACCCTAAGACAGAACCAGCCGGAAGTAAAAAACTCGATGGTTCCCTTTCGGGTGAAAAAAATCTTCCTAGCGGCTTGATGGTATGCCTACTGGTTTGTCTGCCTATGCTAATAGGCTGTTTGTACATAGCTTCTTTGAAGTTGTTCGTTGGATCCCGTGCTTCGCTTGTTTCCTGTCTAGTGCCCGTCGCACCTGGAAAAGAAAACAAGAACACTAAGAACCATGTCGAGGAAAATGTACCAAATCAGCTTTTTTTGTTTTAAAAAATTTATGTGCATTTACTATACAGTAAAATAATGCTAAGTTCAGAACATTGAAAAAATACATCTAATTAAAATTTTTTTCGTGCCTGTTACATGTACTGTTGAAAAAAATTTAGTTGTGTTTAGTGATACTGCATAAAAAAATGATACGTCTAAAACAATAATTAGTGCTACAAACGGATGAGTTGGGTGAATCACACGACTTCGTTATGTCAAATAAGTGTGAAGATATTCTGGAAACCTTACGGTGCATCCAGAACGGGTTTTCTTAGGAGGCTTGACAGAAGATTCGGCAGCTGTCGCTGCGCTAATAACTTCATCGAGGTCTAAAAGATCTTCGGTTACTTGTGGATTATGGGGTACGCTCAGCTCTATGCTAATAGGATTACCCTCCAAGTAAGCCGGTTTCAGACGGTCAATGCTGACGGTGTCCTCGCGGCCGTTTTTTTCAAGACAAAGAATTTATCCGAACGTTTAATTACTCTATAAGATCCTTCGTATGGAGGTTCCAGAGGTCTGCGCACAGAGTCGCGACGAACAAATACATGTGAAGAAGTTTTTAAACACGGGTGAACAAAAACCTCAATAGACTGTGGACGAAGGGGAGCAGGTTTAACTGAACGCATTGCGTTTGTAAGCCTGCTGACGTATGGAGCGTGATCTACCACTAGTGGGAAGCTCGAGGGAGAAACAAATCCACCAGGCAGTCGCAGTGTCGTGCCATATATTGGCTCGGCGCTAGTACAACAAGCATCGGTTTTCAAGGCGTTTCGTATCCCTAGGAGAACTAACGGAAGGGATTCAGTCCAATGGGTGTTGTTTGCAGCTGACAGACCAGCTTTCAGCTGTCTGTGTAGACGTTCTACCATACCATTAGCTTGAGGATGGTAGGCTGTTGTTCGAAAACGCATGCAACCTATGATTTTAGTCAGGGCGAGGAATAAGCCACTTTCGAATTGCCGCCCGCGATCAGTTTTTATGGAAGGTGGGCATCCAAATTTAGCGATCCATCTTTCTACAAGGATGCGTGCGACCGCTTCAGCAGATACGTCCTTGATGGGTACTGCTTCCGGCCATCGTGTAAAGCGATCGATGCAAGTTAAAATATAGGTACATCCATGGGATTCAGGAAGGGGTCCAACCAAATCTATATGGACGTGCTCAAAACGAGCGTCAGGGAGAAGAAGGGTGCCAAGTGGGCTTTTTGGTGTGTCTTATCACCTTGCACTTTTGACAAGCTAAGCACGTGTGTGCCCATTCCCTTACCTCTTTATTAATGCCAGGCCAACAAAACCGACTAGTTACGAGCTTGATAGTAGTTCGAATACCTGGGTGAGATAAGCCATGCAACGTATTGAAGACGTTATGGCGATAACTTTTAGGCACGATGGGGCGAGGAGTAGGTCAGAGGTTTGTGATCAGTAAAAATTATGAATTCACGACCCTCTACTGAATGTCGAAAATGACGTATAGCACAGTACATAGCCAGAAGTTCTCTGCCGAATGTGCTGTACTTCGTTTCAGCTAATTGAAGGCGCCTGGAGAAAAAGGCGAGTGGTTGCCACTCTTTGTTAACTAGCTGTTGTAGAACTGCGCCGATTGCGGTGCTTGATGCATCAACCGAGATACTTAACGGTGCCGTTGGATCCTGATACATCAGAAGTGTGGCATTCACAATAGCTTTTTAACCTGGGTAAAAGCACTTCGAGCAGACGCGTCAAGTTCTATGGACTTGTTATTCCTTCGAAGAAGGTCTGTCAATCGCTGAATCAGAGAGGCATAGTTGGGAATAAACCGTCGATAATAACCTACCAAGCCACTAAAAGTGCGGAGACTTTTCACCGTCTGTGACTCTGGAAAGTTCAGTATAGCCTCGACCTTAGTAGCCAGTGGGCGAATGCCCTTGCAGTCAATAGTGTGACCCAGGAAGTCGAGTGAGTCAACACCGATTTGACATTTTTGAATATTAATGGTAACACCATGTTGGCGTAACCTTTCAAATGCCAAGTCCAAATGTCTAAGGTGAGTTTCCTTGTCTGGACTGGCAATGAGGTAGTCGTCTAAGTATGCGTATACAAAGTCGAGACCGCGAAATACTTCGTCAATAAAGCGTTGGAATGTTTGGGCTGCATTCCGGAGACCGAATGGGATACTTAGAAATTCAAAAAGTTCAAAAGGCGTAATAATAGCCGTTTTCGGGATATCTTCTGTTGCCACCGGGATTTGGTTATACGCTTTAACCAAGTCGATTTTGGAGAATATAGTCGCGCCTGATAAGGTTGCCGTCAAGTCGTGTATATGAGGCAACGGGTAGCAATCAGGGGTTGTTTTGTCATTCACTCGCCGGTAATCACCGGTGGGTCACCAATCATCGCTATCTTTTTTCGGAACCATATGAAGTGGGGATGTCCATGGGCTATTCGAAGGTCGAATGATGCCAAGGGTAAGCATATGGTCAGATTCATACCTGGCGATTCTCAATTTGTCAGGAGCTAGTCGTCATGCTTTAGATGTCACAGGTTGTCCTGTGGCAATGATGTGGTGCATAACATTGCTGGTTATGCACGGTAGGTCGTTCGACGGGCAATTAAGTTCCGGATATTTGTCAACCATAGGTTGAAAAGTTGGATCAAGGATTGCCTTTATCTTAACGGTTGACAAACTGGGGCCTATGTAGGTAATGCCTTTGATAGACAGACTAGTAGTATTGTCAATCAGTCGTTTTCGGCGGACGTCTACGAGTAAATCATGATGATTAAGTAGGTCTGTGCCAATAATGGGCATTGTAACGTCAGCGAGAAGGAAAATCCACCGAATAGGTTTGCGTAAACCTACGTTCAGATAGACGTATTTCCTACCAAAGGTTGCGTTTGCAGCCTGTAAGTTGAAGGTAGGTTGCTTCTGTCGATCTGCTGCTGTAGCAGGAAGGACGCTGACTTCGGCGCCTGTGTCGACTAAGTATCGAGTCTGGCTTATCACATCATGGATGTAAAGCAGGCGGCTAGTGCCACCGGCGACGGTTGCCGCTAACGCGTGCCGGCGGGATAGTTTCCCACAGACTTTGAGACATTGCCGAGGTTACAAGGCTTACGGCAACACTTCGCTTCTTGACCATAGGTGTTGTGGTACCAGCACCAGTCAGGGTTTTTCAGAGAACGTGGTTTGGACTTAGATCGACCACGTGAGTTCCTGCGTTGAGGAGATTTAGGACGACGGTCGGAGGGGTTAGAATGCATGTTTGATCTACACATCTGCTGGATGGAGTTGCATAACTCTATCATTGCAGGATCCTTGCTCGAAGTCTGCTTAGTCATCGAGCATATATCGGGAGCTGACCGTTTAGTTATTTCTAGAATCCTATCTGCAGTAATAGCTAAGTCATCTATTACAACACCCTGAAGTGTCACAAGTACAGTCTGTACAGATAAGAAGAGTTCTCTAAATAGTCCTTCGTCGAACTGACTTTGGCCAATATCTTCTCTCACTTTTGTCAGCATGCCCACGGCTGACTGATCTAACTCGATGTTACGAAATAATTCGTCCAGACGTTATCGGTCCGTGAGAACGTTTCTCCTGAGGAGGGATGCTTTCAGTAACTCGTACGAGTTACTTACCTCGGGACTGAACATCTGTGGTGTGACGTACTTGCTGAATTCCCGCGGTAGGGCGTGAATAACTGCAAGTAACTGTGAACGGTGATCGGTTATCCCATGCTCACAAAAATCTGCTTCAGCTAGCAGAAACCACGTTTCAGCATTATCTGGCCAGTATGGTACAAGCTGAATGGTTTTAGGAGTTGAGCGGATACGAATGAACTTGGGACTAAGATCACTCATGACGAAAATTATGTCGAATAATATATGGTACAAGAACAAATACAAAATGGAACGAGCTCACCGGAGTTATCTGCGGATTTATCGTGGATGAAGTTCGCGGTTGGGCTCACTAGTTTAGAGGTTGACGTAATTATCTTACACAGCAACTTCTAATTTATTCTCGCGTACCAAAAACAAAGCAAAAGCCAATATTTGGTCGTCCAAACTTCGTGATATATTTCGGGACCAAAACAAGCCATCAGACGAACGCTTAGCTAGCTAGTGACCGTGCACGTGACACAACGGGGTACCAAATGACGGGGATGCTTGAGCGGAAGCCTTCAGTTAAACAAGTCGACATAAACAGTGGTGGTCGGCATCCAATGGTGAGTGATTGCTGTGGTCAATCATTTTGGGGAATTATTTACCGCTACAGACTGTTTATTGAGAAAATCAAGTGACATTTATAGATTTTTATATGCATTAATATCAGTGGAGAAGAAGCGTCATCTGATTGGTTGTTTTCTTGCTGAAGGTTTTTCTGCATTGCTTGTGACTGTTTCTCAGAAAATTAAGCTATATATCTGCGAATCATATCTCCACACGTTAAGTCCTCTGTAAATGGTGGGTGATTTTCTCAAGATTAAGCTTTGTTATCTTTTTCCCCATGTTTAACTAATATTTTTAACAAATTTTTAAAACGATACTCTACAAGATAACTGACATTTTTTTCGAATACATAAATAAAATATATATACTAAACTGACATTAGATGCTCTTTTTTAGAGGAAAAATATGTCAGAGATGATTAAGGAAATTCTTTCCACTTACAAAGGATATATTTTTTTATTCCTTCACGTTTCAAGTGGAACATAGTGCTTCAAGCTAAAGACTTGAAGTTTCGGTACCAGTGGTGTTTATTTCATTTACGGGGTGGGGTTGCTAGCCTCATGCCCAACCTTCTCTCTTTACCAGTCTTATTACTGGCTTAGCGAGGTAAAGGAGTACTCCGGCTGGGGATCGAACCCCGGGCCACATGCAGGGTTGACGAGCATTCTACCGCTGCGCTACCGACGCTCACAGACAATATTGGGAAAGATTATATATATATATATATGTATATATATATATATATTCGAATTACCAAAAGAAAGCAAGAAGTTTGAACTGAATTAAGCTGTAAACGAAACCGAATTCCTCACTTCCAAGCATTTATTTGCAAGGATTCGATTGATCTCAAGTCAGATAATGAAATGAGTTCATCTAGACTACCTTTGAAAACCAACCAGTACTCAATTATTGCTTTGCCATAGTTGGAAAGTCTTAATCAGTACGTACTCATGACCCTACTGAGGGACTGAACTCAACACCTGCAAGTTACTAGGCAAGCTGATTGACTATTCAGCTACAATCCGTAGTCTAGTACACATGAATTCTAACGTCTGTCAATCTCAATGTATAGCTCCACCATCAGCCTGTATCATAGGTGATTATTTGTCCTCACAACCTACGTGGTGGACCTCGATGGTCACGGCTTCTCTCCAGAACTGCAGGCAACTTCATCCTGTAGTCAACCACTAATGAGCACCAGACTGATAGAAGTTAGGATTGATAGGCTATTGGATTCCGTCGCAGTGGCTGAAAAGTATACAAGTTCGCCTTGTAATCTGAATGTCCTGTGTTTGACCCATCACGGGGTCATAGGTGCGAACCGCTAAAAATCCCCAAAAAGGGCAGAACAGCTGTTAATACCCCTTGGTTTTCAGTAGTTTCCTAGCTGATTTCAGCTAGTGATCAAACTTGAAAAGTCAACTTATTTTATATTTAATATTTTGAGTGATTTAAACAATGTAAGGTATAAAAATAAGATGAAATATTTTAATATTTTAACATTTTTCTTATCCCATTCGTAAAATGAAGATGTTTGTATTTAGAAAACATAATATCACACCTGAAAAAATTTTCTGAGAACAAGAAAGTAAATTAATTTTGTATCAATGGGACATTTTAAATTATCTAAAAAGAATATACTTACAATTCTTATTGAATACAAATTGATCATATAATTTGAAAAATATTAAATGTTAAAAACTAAACTGTATGACGAATAGATAAAGTTTGAAAGATATTAGTCAGTGGACTCTATTTAAGAAAGTCAATTGTAATTTACTCACCTAAAGTTCTGGTGACACTGATATCAATAGGAAATGAGATATTTGTTATCTCGGTGGGAACATCATCACTCACTGCGGAATGCAGGTACATCCAGTGACCTGTCCCAAATAGGACGAAATGCCCATCCTGGATTCCACTGCTAGTCACCATCCAAATGAAGTAGTTTAAACTACTGAATAATACCAGATAAGGATAAAAATGAATTTGATTAATTATTTGTTTCGAGTGTTATCGTAGCGAATATCAGGCCATACTGATAGATATTTGTTGTAATTATTTGTACTAGTACTATAAGTATTTCGAGACGACCGAATTACAAGAATCCAAACAAAACACAGAGAGGGATGAATTCAGGAATTTGTATTTGGCGGAATTATTATTCAATTCATATAAGAAATATATTAGCAAGCAACAGTAAGTACTTAAACAATACAGAGATAGAAATTGTCAATCACCACATCCGCCACACGTCAAATATCTCCTTGCGTATTTACAATGATGTCTCGGTTTGTTTGCAAGTAGCTGCGACCTTCTAACTGATTCTGTGATATTATTTTCATCAGTATCTTCTGGACTTATTTCTGTATTATCTACAAAATCAGGATTAGTAGCGGAATCACTAAAATTATAATTTATTGTCACTTTGTCCAGGTGTCCGTTATGAACTGAGTGATCTTTGATGTCTAATATCTTCACCATTCGATTTCCTATTTTTTTGTAGTATGATTCCAACAGAAGGTCTGTAGTCATTCCCTCTGTAATAATGTACATTAGAAGTCGTGGACATCAGATGCTTTTTGAGAATTCGAGATTTGAAAAGTTTTGCAGGACTTTCACGGGTATTTGTATGCTCTGCATTCAACAGACGCAATCTATGCATGTGCAGCAATTCCTCCATTTTAATCAGTTGCTCTCTCATCTCAGTCAGCTGTTGACGAATGGACAACCAGCCAGCTTCCATTTCACTCACTTTTTTTCCGTGTTTTCGACAGTTCGCATTGTAACTCGGTTACCTCATTTTCGAAAACATGTGATACAGTTGACGCTTGAGTTGCTGAACTTGTAGTGAAGGTTTTCATTGGATGAGATTGAGTATTTTGAAAAGTTGAAAGACACATTGACTCCATTTTACTAGACAGATTGGGAGGATTATAAGAATTCTGAGCAATATAAGTATTTGAACTTCTGCGAACAGTCTTGATGTGTCCACATTTGTGACACTTAGCACCCCGAAAACGGCAAGTGCTTCGTAGATGTAACTTTCCACAGGAAAAACACGATTTAATGTTTTTGATCTCTCGCTGCATTCTATTACATGTGGACGACAGTTTGGATTGCTTTCCATGAACACTTGTATTTTCGACTTTTGACAGCATGACATCAGATACTGACGTAGTGGGAGCAGAGTATTCACTGTTGACATCTTCATATGTAATACATAAATCTTTAGCAGTTTGAAAGGTACAGGAAGGAATCAGAATTAACTCTTTCTCTAACTTAGGAATATTGATTTCAGCAATTAGACGATCACACAGTTGAGTATGCAGCTGATCTCCAAAGTTGCACTTTGAAGCTTGTGTCTGAAGTTGGAGAATGAAGTCTCTAATCTTTTGGTTGGGAGCACGAACCAATTTGTTGAATTGAGCCCTCTCTCGTGTCTCAAAAGTAGTTATATGGAAGTGATCTATCAGAAGTTCGCGGAGCTTACCATATGGCACAGAAACTGGTTTATCTGGAAACGACAGAGTCTTCACTAGGCTATACGCATCTAGCCTAATAGCAGTAATGAAATGTGCTGAAATTTTGTCATCCCGAACATTCTTTGAAATGCACCACGCATCGAAGCATTCAAGATAATCAGTGATTTCCAGCAATGAACCATTTATAGGAAACTTTCCAAGGTTATTTAGTTCCATCGCGATGCCAAAATGTTGTAATTTTTATGTAATAGTAGTATTAGTATTTCAAGGTGACCGAATTACAAGAATTCAGCCAAAACACAGAGAGGGATGAATTCAGGAATTTGTATTTGGCGGAATTATTATTCAATTCATATAAGAAATATATTAACAAGCAACAGCAAGTATTTAAACAATACAGAGATAGAAATTGTCAATCACCTCAATAATTTACAATATTTAGTGAATTTTGAGAATTATGTATATATATATATAATGTATTTTTTGTTCAATAAAGTTTGCATCGTTCGCATTGTCACAGGCCAATCTTCTGATTTTATCCATGGGCCTAGATCAGTGGGAGAACTGTCGTATTCGATATTGGGTAGAAGTGTCTCTAGAAAACACTTATTTAGGCAGCTTGAATGATTTTGAACTCATTTCCAGTTGGTTTTAACTAGACATATGCTTGAGACCGATGTGTGACTATCAATCCTGCTAGACCTGATCGCTAGTCACACTACCTGCTGACTCTTTAGCCTGGTTCACCTAACCTGGTGGCCAGGCTTCTCTTAACACAGTCTCAACTAGCAGAAACAGAATGCAGCATTTACAGCTGCCGAAAAATGTATTTATTGTCGATGGTTTGAAGAGAGCGTACAGGTAGAGAATCACACCACAACGAAACTGCTGAGCTCTTGTCCCTTGAAAATTACATTTTCCACAATATGTTTCACTCTGCATAGACAGACAGACTGGTCGTTGACGGTGAAACGGCTGATGTTCAATTGACTTGGCGAACTTCTTTGATCCCCTACATGTCTACTGAATTTCTGTAGCGAATCCAACCTCGGTATTATTACTCTGAGTTATAAACTGTATTAATTGCTTTTCCCTCAGATAAGAAACGTTTATTCCTGATGGTGTGTGTGTGTCTGTGGGATGGGGATTTTCTTTTATTTTGTAACGCACTTATCTTACGAAAGTCGAAAAACAACAAACTACCCAAATCAAAACACTGCCAACTTGCCTGAGACAATTTTACACTAAAGGACTATCGCATATATGCATGTCAGATCTATTAGTGTCAACATACACTTAAGAACTTATCCTTAATAAAAAGAGACATTGTGTTATACTATTCATGTAGTACCACGAATTATGTAATCAACAATACAAACGTGGTCACCTAGTTGGTAAACATTAGCTGCCAATATTTTGTTATTTGTCTAGAAGTGAACTACAGCCGTTACATTTCACAATGTTAAAATGACTGAAAGATTATGTGACATTAAAGCTGATAATCAAGTGTTGGTTTACAGGGATTTGATTGGTTTTAGGATTTCACTGTTAAGTAACATTGGCTAGAGGACCATTGGAAAACCACCAAGAAGTACTGAACAGCTGTTTTGTGTCAAGACCAATAGGGTACAGCAGGCCGGATGTGAGGAAAAATACTCGCTAGCGATGATATTTGCTAGTGGTCGCGCCATATCGTGAACTGGCAGAAGTTGGAATTCATGGACTGGTCATTGGATCGGGTACCAGGGGCTGAAGGGTCTACGAAATCGCCTTGTAACCAGAAGGTCCTGGGTTCGAACCCCGCAGTGTGAGTGCGTACTTATGAAGACTCCCAAAGTAGAACAAAACAGCTGTACAGTACTTCCAGCTGGTTTTCCAATGGTCCTCTAACCGATATCAGTTCAGGAGGAAATCTTGAAGACTGATAATATTACATTTGCGAAATTCACACACCTTAGACTTTCGTATACAGGTACATGTTTTCCCAAGAGTTTTAGTTGTATATTTTTGCATCTGTTCACTGGAGATGAACTGCTGCACGCATAATTATCTGATATTTTCTTTAAAAGATTGTTTTTAGGAGAAATAGGCAGTTACGAATCAATGTTCCAGTAGTAACGTATTTCTGTTCAAAGAACTTACTATTGTGGGCTAGACCTCAAATAAACACACGGTTGTGTGTGCGTAGTCCTCTAGACTACTAGATGAGAAATTAACAGCTGTCTATTGCCTTTGCATTCAATGACTTTCCCGTTGATTGCAATAGAGGAAAATTAATTCAAATAACAGAGTTTATTATTTGAATCCCAAAAGTATTGAGTGAATGAAATAAATTTTATATTTTGATCAATGTTCTCTACTTGTTCATATTTCTATGTATTTGACGATGGAAATCAAGTGAAAATTTGTAAAATAAATTGTAGTTAATGTTTAAAATATTGTTATATTTGACTCAGAAAGTGATCCACCTAGTATTAACACTTAAGTACTTAATACGAAGTATATATTCCCTTGTGCGTGGGTGGCACAGTGCTTAGGACTCTCACCGACCATGCACATGGTCCGGGGTTCTATCCCCTCCAGAGCCACACCTGATATCTATGGTCGGCCTGCGAAATTTGGGCTACCGATATCACATGCTGAAAATTCCATACTTGTACCGAAAATACGGTGTGGCATCAAGCTGTAATCAAAAATAAAATAAATACACTTTTGATCGTGAGATAATATCAGTTAAAAACCATTAGAAAACCAAACAGTACTGGGCAGATAGTTCATCCTGGTTTGGGACTCTTTAACTGTCCATAACTGCTGGGACTCCTAAGTAGCTTAATGATCTACAAGCTTGCCTTGTAACCATAAGGTCCTGATTTCAAACCCTGACGGTTGTATACTACTCAAGAGTCCTAAATTAGGACAAAAAAACTGTCCAGTACCCCTTCGTTTTCCAATGGTTCTCTAACTGATATCAGCTCATGACCAAACCTGTAACCAATCAGATCCCTGTAGCACCAACATTTCATAACACATTCCTTTTTAAATGATTGCCTTAAGTTGTTCTGCTTCAATCTAAACGATATATTCCAATTAATCTATTAAGTTGACTATCAGAGGTTTAATGTTTCATATATAGCAGTCTTCAAAGACTTTGAAACATGAATTTTTGATAGATACAATGACGAACAGTTTGTTGACATTTTGGAACATTAAGCGGCACAGCACACCAACTACTTTTAGGCGTTTAATAATGAATAAGGCATAGTACGACCTATAGTAAAACTTCAAGCACACTGTAACGGTAAAAGACAAGAGACTTTGTAACGGGATGTTCATTTGGGATTTGGTATCTCTATATAGAGAAATTATGCACACCTTATCTACAAATCACCATTTACGCAGATATTCCATGCTGTGCTACTTCTGCCTATCGTATTGTGTTTATTTGTCTCCTTTTCGTGTCTCTCATGTTTTGCAGCAGTGCTGAATCATTTCCTCTCTTTGACATCAAGTCTATCTCTTCGCTATTTGTTATTTTATGCAGACGAACGTCTTTTTATGTACTACTGATAAATGTTATCAGTAGCACTTGCCACAGTATTACTCATACACATTGTTTTTTGGCTTATCCTGATCCCAGATAGGTAGAATAAGTAATTCCACAGGACAAAATAATATAAATGGTTTTGTTTCATGGCTCCATTGCACCCAACTACCTGCTACCATTTCCAACTGGCTTCAAGATTGTCCACAAGCTTCCGTTTCCTCCGCACACGACCTCGTACATGTTACACGCGGACGCAAAACTCGTCGCTTCCCATTTGGCTGCGACTGGTATGTAATGAAGGTCTTCTCAGTGTATATCAAATTCACCTCCACTTTTTTCTACTTACTTGCAGGGCAGTAGTTTTTTCCATTCTAGATAATTTTTATTTGATATAACACACCAGTGAAGTAAGAATAACTGAGTGATCTTTCAAATAAAAAAATTGTTTATTATGGAAGAATATTTCTACCGCAGTGGTCAAAGTCTATTCTCATATATTTTTTTTCCTTCACGTTCTCCAGTGGAACATAGGGCTTCAAGCTAGTGGCTTAAAGTCTCTGTAGCAGCGTTTATTTTACAGGATGGGGTTGCTAGCCTCATGTCCAACCTTCTCTTTACCAGGATTATTTCTGGCTTAGTGAGGTAAAGGAGTGTGTCGGCCTGGAATCGAACCCCGGACGATGTGCATGTTTGGCGAGCGTCCTAAGCGCTATGCCACCGATGCACCTATTCTTATATTAAGTCCAGATTATTCACCGCCTGATTCGGTCTGGATGACTGGTAGTTTATGATGAGGATTTTTCTTCATAACTAACTATTTAACTTCAGTTTATATCTTCAGCCCTATTTCGCACTGAAGCAGTGAACTGATAAAGGTGACCCGTATGGGTGTGAAATGTGTGGTGGACCTTTTCACTCTATTAGCTTAGTTACCCAAATTCAAGTAGAAAATAAAATACCAAATGAGTTTAGTTACGGGAAGAATGTATTAAAGTTTGATTACTTGAGTTTACAAAGGTCCACAGTCCACAATAAACGTAATAGACTCCAGGTGCTGCGGAAAGACTGCTCCAGTAGTAATTCTCCAATGTTAACGTTGCCGGAGGTCGACCAAAGTACGTAGGAAGAAACTACGGTGCTCCTGCAAAAATCAGAGATAGAAAGCAGGTGATTAGGATTGATCGACGGCAGTTGAGATGGTGGAGAAGACGGAGAGTCGAAGGCACAACTATATATTTATTCAAAACCCGAGGTAAAGTCAAAGTACAGAGTTTATGGTTAAAACAAAGTGGTGTACAATATGTTCATTATTTACATAGTAGTAAAATTTGGATAAGTTTCTTTTTGAGGACTCCACAGGGCTCCCCCTCTTAGAGGTCCGGAGGACCATCAGTACTGCCCTCGTGGACGATTACATGAATATAAGCAACATAAATAAGGGATAATGTCAACAATATGGATAACAAAAAATAACAACAACAATAAGGATACAAAGTTAGATCAGGATGTATGGAATGCATCCGTGTCGTATAAAGTTTAGCACATACAAGCACATACAGGAATTTAAAAAAAATCAAAACTTGTTATAATTTTAAATAAAAAATTTATGTACATAATAAACCATGACATGTTTGTTAACATTTGTGAAATTCATATATAAATAGATATATACATATACTTGGTGAATGCGTGTGCTTGCAGTACAGTTAACGAACAGCAAACAATAATACTAATAAATATTTATGGTTATAATGAAATGAATGTCGATAACAATAGTAATGAGAAGAATGTCTAAATGAGGTTAACGTTTATGTCAGTCAATGAAATGAACATAGCGGGCAGGTTTACAGATCTGCCGCCCACTGCGTGTCTGTACAGGGGGAAGAGTGAAGAGCGGGAGAGTTGGAGTTGCATTGACTTGCTGATTGTTTATTGGTGTCGGCGTTGCTAGTGTTTCATGTTCGCTGTCGGTGTACGCTGGTTTAAGACGGTCGATAGAAACAGTCTCCGGTTTACCATGTTTGTTCAGCGTGAAGTATTTTTCGGTGCGTTTAAGTACTAGAAAAGGACCTTCATATGGATGTTGTAGACCTTTTCTAATGGCATCGACGCGAACAAATACAAATTTGCTAGTGAGTAGATTCTTATTTACTTGAGCTTTCTGAAGTGATTGGCGAGGGGCTACTGGTCTAAGCTGAAGCATATGCTGGGTAAGGCGGTTGGTGAAGTCGGAGATATTTACTTCAGTTGAATCATTAGACGGAACTAACTGACCAGGCAATGTGAGGGTAGTACCATACACAAGTTGAGCTGGTGTACATCCCAAATCTTCTTTTACAGTTGATCGGATACTGAGAAGAACTAATGGTAGGTGTTCACTCCACTTAGATGAGTCAGCTTGTGCCATAAGCGAGCTTTTCAGTTGTCGATGGAAACGTTCCACCAGACCATTCGCTGCAGGATGATAAGCTGTAGTGGAGATATGGTTCACTCCAAGGAGTCTCGTAAACTCTCGAAACAGAGTTGATTGAAATTGAGCTCCTCGGTCTGTTGTAATAGTTGTGGGTACTCCATAGTTTGACACCCAGCGATCTAAGAAAACCAAAGCGATATTTTCTGCAGATATATCGTTGAGTGGACAAGCAATAGCCCATCGGGTAAATCGATCAATCGCAGTAAGTATATGAGTAAATCCTCTGGATGGCGGTAATGGTCCAACAATATCTATATGAACGTGTTGAAATCGTTTATCGGTAAATTGAACTGTTTTGGAGGTGTGACGGTGTGATGATGTACCTTGGATCTTTGACATTGCAAGCATTGGCGGGCCCATTTCCGAATATCGGAGTTCATCTTGGGCCAAACAAAACGCTCGCTGATCAACTTGACTGTAGCACGCACTCCAGGATGAGACAATGAATGTAGATGTTCAAACAAAGGTTTTCGACAACTTAGTGGAACAAAAGGTCTATGAACGCCCGTTGAAACGTCGCAGACGATAGTTGTATCAGACAGGGGAATAGGTACATCCTGCAACTGTAGGGAGGAGTTTCGTCTACAAGTATGGAGTTCGGCGTCATTTTTCTGCAGCTTGGCAATATTGTCTAAGCTAATATCTATCGAAGATAGGTGATTAACGTCACATCGAGACAAAGAATCGGCTACGATATTAGAATCTCCTTTGATGAACTGGATGTCTGTTGAGAATTGTGAGATGTAATCCAGTTGTCTGGCTTCTCTCGGAGAGTGTCTGTCCAACGAAGTGGTGAAAGCATAACAAAGAGGCTTATGGTCGGTTAAGATAGTAAAATGTCGACCTTGTAGTAAGAAGCTGAAATGTTTCACTGCTAGGTAGATGGCTAACAGTTCTCTGCCAAAGGTACTGTAACGAGTTTGCGCAGGTTCCAACTTCTTGGAGAAGAAAGCAAGTGGAGTGGTGTCATTATTGAACTTTTGTTGTAAAACTGCTCCCACTGCTACCTGCGATGCATCTGTACATAAAATGAGTGAAGCTTCTGGGTTGATGTGAGATAACATTACAACGTTGGATAAGGCATCTTTTGCATTATTAAATGCTGCTTTTGCTTCTTCAGACCACTGAAATTTCTTCGAATTGCATCTAAGTAGGTCGGTCAGTGGCTGAACTATGGAGGCACATGATGGAATAAAACGTCGGTAGAAGTTGAACATCCCGAGAAAACGTCTAAGTTTCTTTAAGGAATCAGGTTCGGGAAAGTTCTTAATAGTTTCTATCTTATCTTCGGTAGGTCTGATGCCTTCGGCAGTTATTCGATGTCCTAAGAATTCAATGGAAGGGGAACCAAAAATACATTTCTTTGGATTGATAACAACTCCAAATTGTTCAAACCTTTGAAATAACAGGCTTAAGTGTTGCATATGTTCTTCCATCGATGAGCTGGCAATTAAGACATCGTCGATATATACAAAGACGAAATCAAGACCTTGGGTAACTTGGTCCATAAAACGCTGAAATGTTTGAGCAGCATTCTTTAGTCCGAAAGGCATTCTCAAGAATTCGAATAATCCAAAAGGCGTGATAATTGCTGTTTTTGCAATGTCTTCTGGAGCGACTGGTATTTGATGATATGCCCTGACCAAGTCAACTTTAGTAAAAATGGTCTTTCCATGTAAGGTCAAGGAGAAGTCGTGGAGATGAGGTATAGGATAACGATCTGGGACCGTAGCGTTATTCAAAGCGCGATAATCTCCACATGGTCGCCAGTCATGATTAGTTTTAGGTACCATGTGCAGAGGTGAAGACCATGGGCTGTTAGATGGTCGTATGATACCTAGCTGCATCATATGTTCAAATTCCGACTTAGCTGCTGCTAGTTTATCGGGTGGTAACCGTCGTGGACGTGCCTTCACAGGTTGTCCTGTTGTGATGATCTTATGCGTAACTGTATGAGATATATCTTCGACGTTGTATGATGGTTTAAGGATTTTAGGAAATCGTTGCAATAAAGCAGAGAACATTTCACTCTCCGGCTTTTCTATACAGATGCTATGAACAGAGTAGTCACATGTAATACCGTGGATCTTGAGTTGGGTGCAATTGTCAACCAGTTTTTTCTTGCTGATATCAACTAACAGATTGAAGTGACTTAGGAAGTCTGCACCTAGTATAGCGTGACGTACGTCAGCTACTATGAAGATCCATGTGAAACGTCGGCGTAGTCCTAAGTTTAAAATCATTGACTGTTCGCCATACGTCTGTATGTTGGTTTGGTTGGCAGCACGGAGTGAAAGTTTTCCAGGTATTTTGGCTGATCGCCTGGATAGTGAGGGGGGAATAACACTGACCTCGGCGCCTGTATCTACCAGGAATAATGTGCCGGTAGTCAAATCCCTCACATAGAAAAGGCGACTGGGGTGATTGCCATTAACAGCCGTCGCCATTACTGTCTGGCTGGGGAGTTTCCCTGAGATGAGTTACTACTGTTGTACATACACGGTCGAATACACTTCAGGGCATTATGCCCATACCTCCTATGATACCAACAAATGTTACGGCTTTGAGACGGTGTTCTAGAACGTCGTCTAGATCTTGATCGCCGTTGCTTGGATACCGTATGTGACTGGTTCCTTTGTGCTCGAAGCTCGGACACTTCCAGTCGTAAATCTTGCATTTGAGATGTTAACTGGGAAAGTAACCAAAACATTGGTGCGTCCTTCATAGATGTGGAAGGGCTTGGTGGTACTGCCTCGGTAGACACGCTATTTATGCCATTATTTGATAACACATCCATGATATCGTCTGCCATTTTAGCTAATTCTTCAAGGTCTGTCGTCCTAGAAGATATTGTTAGGATTTGTTGAACATTTTGTGGTAAACGTTGTAAGAACATCTGACGTAGAATTAACTCATCTACTTTGTGTGACCCAATCAACTGGCGCATATGTCTAAGTAGTTGAGATGGCTTTTTTGTACCTAGATCACACGAAGTAAGTAGTTGTTGTATGCGTTTCTCATCGGAGAGAGTGGTCCGCTGGATGAGTGCAGCTTTTAGTTTGTCATATTGAGAGTCTGTAGGTTTGCTGTCTATGACATCGATAACCTCTCGTAGTACTTCCGTGGGAATTGCTGCTAATACGCAACCATACATGGCGATCTGCGACGTAATACCTCGAGCTGCAAACAACTGTTCAATGATTGTGAACCAGACACGTGGTTCAGCCAGATCAAATTGAGGAAGTCTTAAATCCGGCAAGGCGTTAACAGCAGAGTTCTGTGTCTCTTCGCCTTTATTACCTTCTTCAGCAACAGTGGTACGTTTAGGTGGAGCCATTGTCATATAATATATAAGTATAGAGATATACAAAATAGAAAAACTTGTGGTAACAAAAATTAAAGCAGTGCGAGTTTATAAGGACAAAATAGCAACAAAAATGTTCAAAACGAGGTAACTATCGAAACAAAAAGGTTCGAAAACGGGTTAACCATAAAAAAAGGTTCGAAACGGGCTCACCAATTATTGTGGTGGACCTTTTCACTCTATTAGCTTAGTTACCCAAATTCAAGTAGAAAATAAAATACCAAATGAGTTTAGTTACGGGAAGAATGTATTAAAGTTTGATTACTTGAGTTTACAAAGGTCCACAGTCCACAATAAACGTAATAGACTCCAGGTGCTGCGGAAAGACTGCTCCAGTAGTAATTCTCCAATGTTAACGTTGCCGGAGGTCGACCAAAGTACGTAGGAAGAAACTACGGTGCTCCTGCAAAAATCAGAGATAGAAAGCAGGTGATTAGGATTGATCGACGGCAGTTGAGATGGTGGAGAAGACGGAGAGTCGAAGGCACAACTATATATTTATTCAAAACCCGAGGTAAAGTTCAAAGTACAGAGTTTATGGTTAAAACAAAGTAGTGTACAATATGTTCATTATTTACATAGTAGTAAAATTTGGATAAGTTTCTTTTTGAGGACTCCACAAATGTCTACCACTTCGGAAAACAACCAATTCTCAACACTTAGACTTTGAGATATAAATGAGTTTCATCAATATTAAAAGTGACCTTCATCAGTTCATAGTATTAAACTGTTATTTTGTAAATTGTGTACAAACTAATTAAATGTGGCAAACAGTTTCCGGATAATATATGTATATACAAATGTATGCATATATATGTATATATATATATACATGGTATAATAAACCGTGGTTTCAATATGCAACATAACGGACAATAAACACCTGGTTTATGTTAGAAGGAAGATGAAATTTTATTTCAATACCTTTGCAAATTATGATCATTAAAATGTCTCCACTTAATACCTCTCCACAATACAAATATATATGTATATATTCCTTTCTTGTTTTTTGTAGTAGATTATAACTAAGAATAAACCGTATCTTCTTACAGATATGTTTAAATGATCCACTGAAATTTATTTATTCTAATAATTGGACACATTCAGTCAAATATATATGTGTACAGAAACGCAAAACATATTTTGTATAGTTTACTATACTTCAGGGAATCAATATCAGTTACTAACGTCCACATATCACAATTTAGAATGAAATATTTTTTTCACTTACTTCGCGCCAAATACTCCGTTAAAACAAACAATAAATAGTGAATATTCAACGTCCCAATATTTCTATAAAGTTAACTTTCAAGAAGAGGAACATAGGAATGGTAATAAGCTTTACAAGGCATTATATACACTGTATTTTGATACAAATTATCTATTAATTTCTGCATATTACCATTTCGTTGTAATTTCTGATGGTCATATCTCATTTTATTGTCTTACTAGTACATACACGAAAATGCCTACAGTGTGTTACGTAATATCGTGAAATGTATTTTTTGCTTTGTAAACATGATGCAGTTATACAAATTTTTTTGTGCTTCGGTGGCATAGTGGTTAGGACTCTCGCCGACCACGCACATGGCCCGAGGTTCGACCCCCTGCCGACGCACACCCAATATCTATGGTCGGCCTGCAAAATTTGGGCTACCGATATCCATGCTGAAAATTCCATACTTGTACCAAAAATAGAGTGTGGAATCAAGCTGTAATAGAAAAATAAAATAAAAAGTAAAATTTTTTAAAATTATCCAGTCCTACCTTAGTTTAGAATGTGACAAATATAATTCGGAACCTCACTACACATTGATTACATGGAATTGATTGTTCATTCGGTTCCATCCGAGTGGCTGATTAGTATACGAGTTAGCCTTGTGACATGAAGTTTATCAGTCCGATCTCTGGTGAGGTCTTGAATGTGGGCTGTTGAAGAATCCCAAAGGAGGAATAAAAACGGCTGTCCAGTACTCCCAGGTTTTAAATGGCTCTTTGACTGTAGTCATTTCATGAGCAAAACTGAAATCAGGCAAGTCTCTACAAACCAACACTTCAAAATGCAATAAATTAATTATGTAAATACGGTAGGACGTTAGTTATACGGACGAAAGATATAAATCATGCATCTATAGTAGAACTTTCGCCAACCATAAACATGATACAGAGTTCGACTACCGGTCGACGCATGCCTAGATGTTGTCTAGAAGATAGCAAATGCTACAAAGAGGAGATGCTGGGTATAAGGCTAGCAACTCTACACTGTAAAAACAAGAAAAAAGCACTACCACCAATGAAGCCTCAACAATTGAAGCAGTAATTCCTACTCAGAACTCAAAGGAATCAGAAAAGCGTAAAAACTATCTCGACTTTTAAAAATTTAATTCAAATCAGGAACTTGCTATTAGTGAAACATTTGTCCACAAGTATATGATTAAGTAACTGGACCAGATATGTGTTTCCAACTTACTGTTGTTTCTTGAAAAAGAAGAAAGAGATTATATCAAAAATAGAGGAAAACAAAATGAGATAACGTTCTATATTTAGAAAATAAAAATCACCACAGTTCTAGATACAAAAACTATCTCGATGTACAAATAAAAACAGTTGATAAAATTTTACACTTTTGCGTTGGTAAAGTTGACACAAAGTGGTTATAAGTTTGATCCCTGTCCTGATTTGTAGTCATTGCTTCCCAATTTAAAATTCAGTCTACTTAAAAGTTCCATTAAATCAAGTAACTCGACTAATAATTTTTCAAGTATTGGTTTTTGTAGGGATTTTGTTTGATTGGCTGGAGGATTTCATCATAAGCTGACATGAATTAGAGAACCATTGGAAAACCTGAGAGTACTGGACAGTTGTTTTGTCAGCCCAGCTTGGAAATCTCCAGCAGTACGCACCCACTGCAAGAGTTCGGATCCAGGAACTTCTGGCTACAGGGCGACCCCGTAGACTATTAAGCCATTGGTATCCCATCAAATGGCCCATTAATTCTAACTTCTGCCAATACGTGACATAGCGCGACAACTTTGCAATATCTTCTTCGATGAGTTACTGTCTCACATTCAACCTGCCGCACCATACTGGTCAGGACTTCCCACTAGAATCCAGGGTCCTAATGGCTTAATAGTCTTCGAGATCGTCTTATGACCAGAAGGTCCTGGGTTCGAACCCCGCTGGGTACGTACTGATGAACAGCTCCAAACTAGGACGAAACAGCCATCCAGTACTCCCTGCAGGTTTTACATTGGTTCTCTAACTGATGTCAACTCATGAGAAAATCCTTCAACTAATAATTTTTCAACTAAAGGCGGTGCAGATGAGAATCTCAAAGTTAGACAGAATCAGAGTAGCAAGACAGACCCTTGTCAGTATGAAATCAGTGTGATAATCTACTGCTCTCTGAATATGAAACGGGATACGGAATTTTAGCACTAATATCAAGTTAGTCAGTGCTTCGAAATGGTTCAGAGACTTGACAAGCATGTCCCAAAAATCATTTCTAGTAGGTTGCATACTTTCACTGACAGTTGCTTTGCCTGACTCAATACTGAAAATCAGATGGCTTGCCGGAAAGTGTAGACAACAACTAACTCTGACAGGCAGCGAAACAGTCATGAATCTATCACACAATAAATATACCCAGGAAAATAGAGATAGATTGAATTTATACCGAGGGAACCATTGGGTGACTTCACGCCCCAAACATACTGTAAAGTAGAACCCCAATAGGGTGACTTAGAGGAAGAAACAAAAGGTTATGGGCAATCGTGGTGGCGGTAAACAAAGACAGAAGGGAAGAGAGTGAAATGGCGATGTGTTGGTAAAGTCCCATGTTTCACTTGGAATCTAATGTGAATAGTAATAATAATATGCCCAGACAAAAATAAAGTATGCTGTCAAAGTCACTAAGTGAAAGTGGTAACTTCCCCTAGATTTCTCCCATTCATGATAAGTGCTTGTCATTGGCGGTCAGATATCTTCATCACCATCTTATCAATGTTCACCTGAAGTTCCGTTTTCTCCTCCTCTGTCAACTTCTTGGTTTTTGATTGTAAATGTTAAAGTTTGTGCAGCATGAGCCATGAGTCACCTGCAAAGTCAAAATCCTCTGAAGTCTTCTTGTCAGCCCTATGTATGCCTGTCTTCTCGCTCTCCACGGTCTTTGATGTAGTCGACCATCAGTGGCACTAAAAGTCTCACGTCACTCTTACCTTCACTTCAAATGTTTCACTTATTTTTTTGTCGTGAATACTTTGGGATGTGGCATCATCATACAGCTACTGAATGACTACATATATAGTTAGCTAGAATTTTTAGCAACTGTCAAGAATCCATTAGTGCCAAACTCTCTACGCAGTACAGTTTACATCATCTGAAGACATCACTTGTTAATTCTTATTTAGGAACTAAATTATATACATGGTATTAGTAAATGAGAAAAAAGTCTTGTATTTCTTATTAGCATTTTCATAAAGTTTATGTATGCGATTATACATTTCATTGCTTACACATATACATGATTATGCAATGATTATTCCTACATATACTGTTTACGCATTTTGTTTGTTGATTGCCATTAAATCCACTAGGAAATATTAATTTGCATTTATTCGCGATACTGGATACAAGATCGAGAAGATGTGGGTTCAAACCACTATCTAGTACAAGGAACTTTCAAGGTGAAGCTAAAAGCCTCGAAGATAGCTGGGGATAGGCCACAATGCAAGTTCAACACTCAGAAACTGTAGGACACAACCACAAAAGACACTTTCACTGCAACTGTCTGAGCAAAGCAGGAAACACTACGTGACATCACTGAAGAATGATGCGTGGAAGACCACTGGAACTCTTTGAAGGTGATTTTCGACGAAACGTGTTCAACGGTTTTAGGAAGAAAGAAGAGACAAGACAAGGAATGGCTCTCAAAGGACACTTGGAAGCTAATAGAGGAGAGAAGAATGGCGAAAGAGAAAATGATTCAATGCAAAGATGGGCAGGAGAAAGAGATGCCGAGTTTAACTTACACAGCACTGGACAAAGAAGTGAAGAAGAGTGCTAGGAAGGACAAAAGACAATTCTACGACAATCTGGCCACTGAAGCTGAGAAGGCAGCGGGCAAAAAGGACCTGAGAACACTATATCAGATAACCGTGTCGCTATCCAGTAAGAGATCAACACAAGTGAAACCTATAAAAGACTGCCAAGGAAACCCAATCACCAAGGAAGAAAAACAGATTAAACAATGGGTGGACCACTTCAAAGGACTCTTGAACCGACCATCACCTGCAACCCGTCCAGAAATACAAACAACAGCACGTACACAACTGCAAGTCCACAAGAATTCTCCAACGAAAACCGAAGTCTTGAATGCAATCAAGCTTCTGAAAACTGGAAAAGCAGCTTGAGCAGATGGAATACCCTCTGAAGCACTAAAAGCGGACCCAGAGACTACAGCAGATATGCTGACTCCATTATTGCAAAAGGTCTGGAAGGAGGGAAAGGTGCCTACTGACTGGAGGAAAGGTTACTTCGTGAAACTGCCAAAGAAGGCCGACTTAGGCCTCACTCTGCAAGAACTGGCGAGGAATCATGCTCCTAGTAAAATCCTGAGTCGCATCATCCTGGAGAGATTAAAGGACGCACTGGAGACAGAACTCCGACCAGAACAAGCTGGATTCAGGAAAGGCAAATCATGTACTGACCAAATTGCAACTCTACGCATCATCATCACAGAACAAAGCATGGAGTGGCGATCAAACCTCTACCTCAACTTCATAGACTTTGAAAAGGCCTTCAACAGCGTTGATCGTGAAGTAATTTGGAAATTACTCGAGTACTATGGCGTACAATGCCCCAAACATTCATCAACCTTATTCAACAGCTGTACGACAACGGCACGTGTCAAGTGATCCGCACGACGGAAAACTCAGCGAGGCGTTCGGAGTAAACACAGGAGTCAGACAACGGTGCTTATTATCTATCACAATGATATTCCTAATTGGAGTGGACTGACTGGATTATGCATCAGACGGTGGGGGACGAGAAGACAGAGATATCCTGTCTGGACCGACGTGAAGAAGCTAGAAGACCTGGATTTCGCGTGTGGATGATTTATGTTTGATGTCACACAAAGTCGGAGACTTACAAGCAAAAGCCAACAAGCTGGTCGAAGAAGCAGCCGGCGAAGACAGGACTCCAGGTGAACAAAGACAAGACGGAAGTTATGAAAATAACCAGCCAACAACAACATTTTTGCAACATCCAGCGCCAATCACCATCAATGGGAGGAATTTGAAAGAGATTACTTCATTCACTTATATAGGGAACATTGTCTCAAATACAGGAACGTCGGAACGGACGAGGATGTCAGATCGAGCGAGAATCGGGAAGGCGAGAAACACATTCATCAACCTGAAACCAATCTGGAAGTCTTCGTCACTCAGCCAGCATCAACAACAAAATTAGGTTGGATTTTCAATACAAACGTCAAGTCAGTCAGTTCTTCTATACGGATCAGAAACTTGGCGGGCGGGTCACATAGAATATTTCCAACAGGTTGCAGGCATTTATCAACAACTGTCTTCGCTCTATACTGAAGATCAGCCGGCCGGGCCGGAAAGAATCACCAACAAGAAACTATGGGAACAAACAAAAAAAGAACCAATCGCCGCCCAACAAATATGCAGGAGAAAGTGGAGATGGATTGGACACTCGTTGAGGAGGCCACTAGGTGACATTGCGCGCCAGGCCCTCGAATGGAACCTAAAAGGGAAGTGGCGAGTGGGACGTCAGTGCCATGGTGACATGGAGGAGATCATGTGAAGAGGAGTTGAAAGAGTATGGACTAACATGGATGCAGGTGAAAAGTACAGCAGAAGACAGAAGCAAGTGGAGACGTGCAGTTGAAGCCCTATGTTCCACTAGGAACCCAAGAGATCAATAATAATAATACATTTATTTGTTTATATGTATACAATATCAACTCAATTTTACAAGTTAACATTACATTTTCAGGTGAAAAAAAAATATCAATTCACTTAGAGAACCTTTGGAAGGCATGGACTACTGGACATCTCTCTCGTCCTAGTTTGGTTCTTCAACAGTACACACAAACATACACACACACACAACCCCAACAGGGGTTAAATCTTGGTAAGCCAGTGAGATATAATCCAAGAGCTGATGAATTCTAACTTCATTCAATTTGTGATAAATAACCCGACAGCTAACGGACGTCACAGGTGTGTACTTCTCCTCACCCTCCTACCCCACTGGTCAAGACCTTTTGCTAGAACTCCAGGAAAATTCATCCTACAGTCAGTCACTACTCAGTATTATATTAATTTTCAACACTCGACAGTGCATTCATGCGCTTATTACACAATTCTTACTACCACACCACCGTGACAAAGCACAGTCATTTTGCATACTGAAAATGAGAATTGTTCCCCAATAAGTAGATATAACCATTTCATTTAATTGTATGATTGATACAACATTTATTGCATTTCTTTTCATCTGTCTCTTCTAACCTTGAAATACTTTCCAAAGAGCAGATCACTTCACACATATGGTGTTTTATAAACCTACAAAAGGGATAGACACACTTGTTCAACTAAATTATATTTGGAGATTAATCTGTAGATGGGGGAGGCGGTGAGAATGAATAAAAACAAAGATTATAAACAAGTTGTCTTAGTGATTTGTAATTCAGAATAATAATAATAATAATAAGAGCGATAATAGTGAACTGTAAATTGTATTATTTTTATTATTATTACTATTACCATCAAAGATATGTACTTTATTGACACATTATTTCATTATGTCCGTGATCTAGATAAAAATTATGCAGAATTTATCAAACATTACTTTTGGTGTGATTTCCATTTTCTCTGTGATTTTTATTTGATAAAATTTAATAGATTTCAGAGTAAGATTTACATATCTTGAATAACGAAACTGATTAAAAGTGGTTGAAATAAGATATGCTGAAATTGTTTTTATCGTTACAAAAGCTTCTAAATTATTGATATTAATATAACAAAACAAACACTACTTGGTAATTTGTAAGTAAAAGTAGTTTCTTTTTAAAATTCTTTGAGTTTTGAGTGAAATATATGACTTCGGTGATTTTGAATTTTCATAAACGATGGTGCTGTTTCCACTTACTGGATCAGGTTGCTAGCCTCACACTCACTCATTGCTCTTTTCGGGGTGTACTACTTATTATAACGAAAAGCAACAAGTTGGCAGAAAAAGCATCAAAGATAAAAGTACAGGGGAACATAGAGAAAACAGAGGTGATGAAGATTCCTGGCCAACACCAACAGCAACAACAGACAACAATCAGCCGGCATAAATGGGAGGAACCTGAAAGAAACAACCTCCTTTACCTACCAACATGGGAAGCATCGTTTCAACTACAGGCGAACGGAACTGACGAGGATATCAAAGCCAGAATCGGAAAAGCAAGACAAGCTTTCATTACTCTCAAGTCTGTGTGGAGTTCAACAGCACTCAGCATGAAAATCAGAATAAGATCCGGATTTTCAACTCCAATGTGAAGTCAGTCAGTGCTACTATACGGATCAGAGACTTGGCGCGTCATAAAGAGCATCTCAAACAAAATTCAGACCTTCATTAACAGTTGTCTTCGTTCAGCCAGCCAGAAAATATCAGCAACAGGGATCTCTGGCAATGAGCGAACCAACACAGCAGGAACCGATTGTTAAACAAATAGGCAGGAAGAAATGGAGATGGATTGGCTGGTCATACTCTGAGGAAACAAACCATCAAGTGACATCACTAGACAAGCCACTGCTCGAGTGGAACCCTACCGAAACGGAAGCGTCGAGTTGGTCGTCAGTGGAAGAGTGACTTTGAGGAGGTTATGTGAAGAGGATATGAAAGCATGTGGGCAGACTTAGAGCGGGGTGAAAAAGCTGGCAGAGAACCGAACGCAATGCAGACGCACAGCTGAAGCCCTATGTTCCTCTGGGAATTAAAGGAAATAATAATAATACTTATTATAATTATTCTCTTGGGTTCTGAGTAGAACATAGGGCTTCAACTACACATCACAGCTTTCATCTATTTTCTACTCTCCTCTTCATCTTTGTCCACGATTGACCAAAATCTCTCATCTCCTCCTTGCCACATGATCTTCTCCATGTCACCCTCGCACTGACAACTTACTAGTCGCTTCTCATTGAGATTTCACTCAAGCGATGGCCTGTATTGCGCGCAATTTCTTTCGACGGTTTCCTCAATGTATGCCTGATCCATCTCCAGTTTCTCCTATATATTTGTTGAACGATCGACTCTTGGTTAGTTTGTTCCCATAGTTTCTTGTTGCTAATTCTTTCTGACCACCTGAGAAAGTTTACTACTATTGTGTAGTAAATTAGGAGAGGTTCTGAAGTGTATTGGTAGGGAATCAAACCCGGGCCACATTTTTGGCTAGAGAACATTCTATCACAGAACCAGTGACACAATAAAAGTAGTGTAATTCTTTAAATAGTTGATTAATTTTCAGATCAAATTTACTTAAATATTAAATTGAGATCAGTAGGCAACAAAATAAATAATATTCCCTATGTATGTATGCATAAATTTATGCACCATCATGTCGTCATTCAGCAATTTATTCAGTGACCATTTTAACGAACTTCCTAATTCCCTACAATCCACATATAGAGCTTTGTTGTACACTTTGTCGGTATACTTTATCCATCCCCACAAGCAGCTCGTTAGCTCTTCCAATCGAAAGTAATTTGAAACTGGTTACAGATATAAATGTAGTACAACACTTCATTTGAAGAATTACTGAGTATCTGATACATATAAGTAACGGTTTCTATCAGAAGTCACTATCAATAACTAATTGAATGATGGGTTTTTAACTTGTTGGGTGTTGGTTAGGTCGTAAATAAGGTTCTGAAAATTCGGACGAAACAACTTTTCAATGCTACTTGACTGACTGGTTTCAACGTAGAACTTTGCACAAACGTGCAGCAGTTCGAGTTGCCACACTTTCTCATTGTAGTACACAAAGCAAGAGAGGAAAGTAAAGAGGGATTCAAAGGAGAGATAATAAAGAGAAACATGAGGCAAAAAGAATAGTAATATGGAAGAATAATAGAATTTTATTGGATATGATAAATCACAAAGAGTGAATGCATCTCCGCCAGCCGTTCAGAACGAGGATTTTGAGCCATATCACCAGTTGTCTCCAGCCTTCATTGGTTTTTACCATCCCTGGGATCCCAACGAGACTGCAATCTACACGTTTCTATGTGGCTGGCCTAAACTAACTGTTATGGATTATATTCACTGATGAAACTATGTTTCGGTTTGACCGCCGCTTGCTCTTTTGAAACCTAATCCTATGCCAGTCAGCTAACATTGCACACTACCGAGGAAGATGATGGATAGGCATATGTAACACATGTCCTAACCATCTCAATCGATGTAGTTTCATAACCTGGTTGATTGATTCCCCCTCCTTACCTAGCACTCGACTAACGCCTCACCTCAATATTGCTCGCCTTATTATATCACTTAACACGGAAGATAGAACGCAGATACCTATAACCAAAGACACCTGGTCTTTTCATATCTTCCACTTTCAGTGGCCATGTCTCACAGCCATAAAGGAGGACAGAGCGGATTGCTGAGCGGTATACACGCCCTTTGGTCAACAGCCAGCTGGATACCATGTCTACGCCAGGGATGGCATAATGCTACTTAGTTTTAAATGTCTCCAAACGACAATCACTTTGTCTTTTAAAAAGCGTCGTAAGTGAAATAATCTTGATCCGGAGAACGTATTATTTGAGTGATAAAAGATTTCCTTATTCCATTCTGAAAAATTATACACTTATTCGCTTACTTAGTACTGTTCAAATCGTGTGTAAATTATATACTTAACGATTAAGAGACACTGAAAGCAAATGAGTGCAATAAAGATTGAATATCATAGAACCAAAAGCTGAAAGCATTCTTCAACTCTGTTTGTAATCTATTTATTGATTTCGAATCTTAATTGTCAAATAATATAAAAGACAACATATGTATGCATTAGGAATGCTGAAAGATCTATATAATAATATTCAAAGTATATATAAGTGAAGTTCACTTATATCAACGACGCCAATACAATATAGCATTTCATATGATAACATTGCAGTTACGCAATCAGTGCACGCATACACTATATATATATATATATATATATATATATATATATATATATATATATATATATATATATAGAGAGAGAGAGAGAGAGAGAGAGAGACTATATGAGTGAGTATGAATAAAAATAGACATACCGATGTCAAAACTCTCTATTCTATTATCTAGAGAATTGATCATCATAATGTCAGTTATGTGAAAGAGAACTCAAAATAATCACTGGACTAGGATAAGAGAGTTTTATTCTGCTTTTGATTATTTCGTGAATTAATGCTAGTCAGGATGTCATACGTCTATTCTGTACGATCAGTTTCATACATAACTGTGCAAATGATCTATGTGAAGATAAACTTTGAATCTTTTGCGGCCCATTTGAATTCCTGGGGGTACCTGGGATTCTATTCCACATAATACACCTAGTCTCTTGTTCGTTTCTTATTGTTTTAATCATTCGGTTATGTATTTTGATCGGCAAAATGTAATCAAGTACTTTACAAATTGGCTTTCAAACTACTACTGTGCATATCTCAAGTGATGTGAAGAAAACATATCATAAGAGACTGATTTGTGCTTCAATTCGAACGGCGTACTATGAATTACTATTTTATCTGAATATCTTCGATGAAAGGATAATATTATACAGTGAGAAAGGTTACGAATTCTGTGCAGTGAGTAAACATTTTGTTCAGAATATGAATGGAGATCAACAAGGAAAGTATTCAGAACAAACGAGTGCTTGATAAGTATTTTTTCGTGTAAGAGATAGAATGCTGGATCTACAGTTGTTGGGTTATTTGGTAAACAAACTTTCATTCAGTCATAGGCACATCAATGAAGATTTGCTAACTAGTATCAACCGAGTGTTTAGTTCTCTCTGGCTTTTGTTTGTTCTCTGAATTACTTGACTTCACGAAATCATTCAACATATGAGTTTACTTGAACACTAGCTATAACTTGGTAGAGACTTAATTTAATGTAGTATGAGATATTTTCTTTGATAGAAAGCCATTATTGCTCATCTGTTTTGCAATTTTTTGCATTTGTCCTTGACCGACTTCACTGAACCAAAGTGCTCTGCCTCTATGAACAGGTTGGCTCTTAGTGAAGACGCATTGATGATGTCTTAAGGTTCACTTGATGTTATTTGATTAACGATGGATAGCAGCTGAAACCAAATTTATCAGTCATCAGCTGGATGAAACAGGATCTGAGTGGGTCGGGGGATTGATAAGTGCGATTCGCAGAGGAAGCATCACCATTCACTCTGATGCAAGAACATTTGGCCGACACTTACTGACTAGGGTAAAACATGCTTCCTTTTCATGATGTACATGAAAAAATTTGTACATCAGTATCGATTTATTCAGATTACAAAAAGATTATTTCAGCCTTTAGATAGAAAAAAATATAACCCTTTTAAAAATTTTTTGAGATAATCTGTGAATGGGTGAATTTCACAGTTTTAAAGTAATACAAATTAATTAGCAAGAAAGTTGTAAATATTTGAAATACCATCTTAAGAAAGGTTTCGTCTGAATATTTATAATTCTAAACATCACTATAGTACGTCGACATTTCAATGATAGAATTCTCGCCAGCTACTCAACTGGTCCAGGAACAATTCCTATCCAGTGAACTCCTAAACCTCGCCTAATTTACTAGTCGATAGTAGTAGACGCGAAAAAGAAGAAAGCTTAGACATGAGACTAGCAACTCCACTCCGTAGAAACAACAGTAGTGCAACTGCAATTGCAAAGCCTGAGGCTTCAAACTTTACTCACAACATAAAGGAATGGAAAAAATCATCAGTATAATTTCATTGTAGCTCAAGTGGTCTACTGGATGACGTTCGTGCTTCGGTGGTATAGTGGTTAGGACGCTCGCCGACCATGCACACAGTCCGGGGTTCGATCCCCGGACACCGGCACACTCCTTTACCTCGCTTAGCCAGAAATAATGCTGGTAGAGAGGAAAGGTTGGGCATGAGGCTAGCAACCACATCCTGTAAAATAAACACTGCTATAGAAACTTCAAGCCACTAGCTTGAAGCCCTATGTTCCATTGAGGAACAGGAAGGAAAAAAAGTACAATTTCATTATCCAAACAGTGTTTGGACATACACATTGGGTCACAGGAGTTATTAAAAAGACAGTTGCAGCGAAGAAGTGTTTGTATAGCTGCATCTTTTCTTACTTTAATATGTAAAACTTTACGCTACACTATAAATTGATTTATTATTAAGGAATATGCATTACTTTGATACACTTACTTCTGTTTCTGTCAATATTAAGTTAGTAGTCAGTATAATAAAGCGATTTAAGCCTACTATCAAGATTCATCAACAGATTTTAGATTTCAGTATTATTGTGGGTGTTTCTTTAAAAAAAATCTGTTTACAATTATTATGATTAGTTTTACTGAGGAAATCTTTGAAAGTGGCCGGAAATTCTTAAGAATATTCTCCACAGTTAAACAGTATGCTAGATTAAAGAAAATACACGTGTAAATTACAGATTGTTGAATATTATAATGTCAACGGTAAACTCTTCTGTCAGAAATAATCTAAAAAGTTAATACTACTGTACATTCAAACAATGTCTTTGAAATGTTTTACACTTAATCTTTTCTTTTTTTTAAAAAAAAGATGAGTAAGATGGGATTGGAACATTATTATTATTATGACAACCTCAACTTGTCAGAGAATGCACTTGGCGAAAGTAGTTAAAATCTGGGGTTAAATGGGCGATTTTGATTTAGGTGAGATGTGAATGAAATGTGGGTAAAATGCAGTATGAAAAGTGCACATTCTTTATGTTTCCCCAACATCGTCACTCACTATTTTCCTTTGTTTCTATGTTCTCAAGGAATTAACCACCCTTTGATATAAAAATAAAAAAATTGTGCACTGTGGTAGAGTATAATTCCATTATGGGTAAAATTTGTTTTGATAAAATCTCAGTGTTATGCAATAATGTTCACTAATGACGTTGCGAGCACAGTTTATTGCTCATAATCAAATCAAAGTACTCACACAACTTTCTAACTTCATTTATATAATTCCACTATTTCTCATTTCTTGATTTGATTGGTAGTAGTATTTTGCATTTCTCTCTCCACCTACCTAGATTACTTTTTGGAATTTTAATCCTCTCTCACCCTATTGTTTGGTTGTGTGTTAATGCATGTAGTGCAATTGCTGAGCTTTTTTCTAAATTACTTATCTTCTCGGGGTCAACCATTCTTACCTTAGCTAAACTCGTCATATAGGTCTTTTTTTGTACTACTTAGTGCTACTGCTCGGTTTGTTAGACACTCAACTAAGCCTGCCTTAACAGTTAACGGATGAGACGAATTAAAGTCTAAATATCTATTAGAATGCATTGGTTTTTCATAAACACTAATGTGCAGTTTACCTTCTTCTATTCGTCTTATTTTACAATCTAACATAGCTAATACTCCTTGTTCATTTTCCAATTCAAATGTGAATTTTATTCCCTCAACTTGTGAGTTTATATGTGTTAAGAAGCTAGAGATATGTTCTATTTTTAACACTGTGAAAGTGTCATCCACATATCTCCATCATATTTCTGGAGTAGGATTAAATGTATTAAGAGCTATATTTTCCCAACTGTCCGTAAACATATCTACTACTATAGGGGATATCGGTGATCCCACTACTACACCTTCTGATTATCTATATATTTTGCTTTGGAATTTAACGACAGTAGATGTGAGGCAAAACTGAATTCCTAAAATAATTTCTTCAATAGACAGCTTTGTCCTACGAGTGAGTTCAGGATCCGCAGTTAGTTCTTTTTTAACTACTTCTAAGGCCATATTGACTGGTATATTAGTATAAAGACTAGTTATATCAAAACTAACCATTTTTTCATCATTCTCTAGTTGAATGTCATCTAGTTTATTTTCCATCTCATATGAATTATTTAGTCTAGAGTTTGAACGATTTCTAATAATATTAGAGCTAAGTGTTTTGATAACTCATAATTAGGGGTATTTCTGAAAGCTACTATTGGTCGTATGGCGTAACCTGGTTTATGTATTTTAATAGTACCATATATTTTACTAGCATTATTAGTTTTAGACATCAAATTAAACTATTTAGACTCACCCAGTGACAACTTCATTCTGCTTATTAATTCCGCTGTAGATTTCTTAACCTTATTCATTATTGTATCTACAGGCTTCTTAGTTTCCTCATATGGACCCGTCTCAATATGTTCAGTGACTTTCTTGACAAAGTCACATTTATCCAAAACTCCTGTAGAGTTTCCTTTGTCACCCTTTGCGATGACGATATTTTTATCCTGTTTTAGACTAATTAGAGCTAGTCTTTCCGATGTTCTTAAGTTTGATTTTGCTTTCTTTTGATTTTTCAGGGTAATTCACATTGTGCTCGAACCTCTTCTGCTGCCGTCTTATCTATTTAACCAACTTTTGAAAACTTTCACACGTTTTATGCAATTTTTCCCACATTACCCACATTACTTCAAGAAACAGTTCACTTTTACCCATCTTACCCACCTTTCGAACGGTATGCTACTCACACTTTTCTCTGCTTCAGCCATCCATGTTCAAGGATAAATTCTCCCAATGAACACTTCTACTTGACAACAGTCAAGCATTTTTCTTCCAGTTATTATGTTTTTAAATCAGCAAAGTAATAATACACAATACAAAAATTTCAATTTCACAATACACTTCAAATGATAAAATTGGTTGAAGTTAATTTACAGATATAATTTTCACATCCTTATTCGATGTTATTTGGTTGATGGTGTCTGGCAGAGGAATCAGGGACTGTTTAGTACTGTTTAGCTGGATAGGTAGTGTAACAGGTGAGTGGAAGTGATCCTACTGTGACTGTGGGTGTTTCAACACCTCTACTTCACATCTTGTTGAAGCGTAACTGTTATATACGCCTAACTTTGCTGAATCCTAAAATAACTGTATTTTGTAGTAACCTAGATTTTGTATTCCCACTCTTTTTGAAGGCAGAACTATCATCGGCTGTTATACTTTTAACCTATCAATCAATTTAGTGCTTATCAAGATGATTTAAAACCTACATTTACAAAATCTCTGTGAAGTGTTTTGACTGTTAACTGAGATATAATTTAATTGGTGGATGGTGACTAGCAGTGGAATCCAGGATAAAGCGTATTTCGTCCTATTTGGGACTTATCATCTGAATGCACCTGCATTTCTCAGTGAGTGATGATGTTCCCACTGAGGCTTGAACCTACTGCCCATAGTTTCAAACGCCAGCCAAAGCGTTATCCACAAGACCACTTGGGCCACGAGAGCCACCTCTTGTGCAACGGGGCATAATAATTTTAATTGAATTTTAGATTTTCCCGTCGATTGATTGGACTGAAGTGCTCGGTCTCAGGTTGACATGATGAGTCCCAAATAGGACGAAATGCGCATCCTGGATTCCACTGCTAGTCACCATCCACCAATTAAATTATAATCAAATGTCCAGACATCGTCGAAGCATCTGCACAAGAAGCAGACACATCAACCTGAGACCCAGCACTTCGGTCCAATCAATCTACGGGAAAATCTAAAATTCAATTAAAAGTTAGCTGAAATAGTTAAAGCTCTCTTATCAACGATCTGTCCTCTATCTTCTTTACCCTTTCTGTGGTATTTTTATTGCTGTCGAGATTGACGTCGTGATTAACGATTAAAGTATTTTTCGTTTACATATTAGGTTCTACTGGTTTGTATTATTGGTCATAGTAGTAATATTAGTCAAAATGCATTATGCATCAGTTTGTCATTTAAATGATTCTGTGAAAAAAGCATCAAATAAACAAGATACTTCCCAAGAGAAGACAAGGGCCAGGCAACAGATCCTTAATCAAAGAAATCAACACGTATTTATGTATTTTCATGTACATGTTATAAATTATTGTTAGCAGAAAAACACAGTCTTCTGATTGGTTGTTTCTCACAGAAAGTTAACCTTGCATCTCCTTGTGGCTGTTTCTTGAACGTCAGATCATCTCTATGTTAACTGTATCCGCCTACGCAAAACCTTTGTTCTCGTTTTCTCACGACCAATATTGGGGACATAAACAATGACAATTTTGGCTAACAGCCAGCTCTCACCACAATACTACATCCTATTTCTCTCTAAATCACTTATCTTAAATAAGAAAGCCAATCAAAATCGAATTTATACTGCTGATAAAGTTATTTTAAACAATGCTTATCGTTTGAAGTTGTTTATTTCGAAAAGTTATGACAGTGGTCATTATTACTTCCAACGAAATTTTAAACTTTCTTTAACCCAGTTAGCAACTGAAACCTAAAAGTACTTTAAATCCCCACATTGAATTTTATTCAAATTTCAATCAGTTTTTCTGTCCATTTAAAAGTATGTGTTCCTCATCAATGAAATATTGTTTATCCATCCATCCAATGTCTCACAAGTTTGAAGATTTACTTGCTAATGCCAGCAAGTTGTCAGGAGAAGCAGCGAAGACAACGCTTTAAGAGAACATAGAGAAGACAGAAGTGACACAGATACCTGACCGCAAAAAGAAATCCCTAGTCACCTTCAAAAGGATAAATTTAAGCGAATTTGTATCTTCTGCCAACCTTAACTGAGCAGCACCCTTTCTACTTCAGACAAAGCAAGTTGCGCCTTCAATAATGTGAAATCAACGAGGAAACATACAGTATAAAATATGATCCGTATATTCTCTATTGTCACATCAGTGTTTCTATATAGTTTGGAGACTTCGTGTGTCACCAAAATCATTTCCAACAGATTTCCGTAGTAGATACCTTCGCTGCACGGTGAAGAGCAGATGGATTATTAGAAAGAATTGGCTCTAAGTACCTCTGGCAACGAACCAACCGGAGATAAATCACCTAACAAATATGCGGAAGGAAATGGTGATGGATTGGTCACATACTGAAGAAACCGTTGATTAATATCAAGCGCTAAGCTCTAGAGTGGAAACTGGATGGGAAGTGACTAGTTGGGCTTGGGTTTAAGAATGACATGAAAGAGGTCATGAGAGGAGGAAAGGGAAGCTTCAGGGCAATCGTTGGGTGAGCTAAAAATGACTACACAAATAGAGGGAAATAGTGGTGTGCTGCTCAAGTCCTATCTCTCACTGGAAATTTAACGTAATAATAGAAATAGTAACAGTCCTTCAGAATAATAATGCTTTTGACTGAATTGATTTATGTGACACTGAATGTACTATCAACTGTTGAATTATTTCCCCCAATGCTTTCTCCACAAACACAATAAAAATACTAGTCATACTCTAAGAAAATGTACTTCTCAAATTTTTAAACATAATGGCTATTAGACAGTATGAAACGGAAAACTTTCGCTAACTTACTTCAGTGAATCGAAATTAAACAGAATAGAATACACTACTCCGTCCTATTGGCGAGACAGTGTGGTGATGGTATTACAATAATGATACAAATCTCAACATTCAGGTAACACAAAGTTAAATAAACTATATTTGAATATCGTTCTTGTTACTTCCAGGTGTCTAATAGTAAACATAAGAAATTGCACCTTCAGGTAAACCGTCATCTCTCGGTGTTTCGCTATGGCTCGTACAAAGCAGACTGCTCGCAAATCTACTGGTGGAAAGGGCCTAAGAAATCAGCTTCCCATAAAAGCGCACCAGCTACTGGTGGCGTTAAGAAACCACATAGATACAGGCCAGAAACTGTTGCCTTTCGTGACATCCATCGTCACAGGAGAGCCCTGAATTGTTGATCCACGAATTGCCTTTCCAACGTCTCGTCCATGAGGTCGTCCATGACTTCAAGACTGACTTACGTTTACAAAGCTCAGCAGTGTATGCTCTGCAAGAAGCCAGTGAAGCCTACTTGGTTGGTCTTTTCGAAGACACCAACTTGTGTGCCATCCATGACAAGCACGTTACCATCATGTCCAAGGACATCCAATTGGCCCATTGCATTCATGGGGAGCGTGCTCAGAGTGTTATTGTGATTGCAATATACAGTCACAGGCCAGCCTTTGCCTTTTGATATTTGCGTTGCTCAGGGAATCGGAAGGCACGACGGGCAAATAGGCATATTAGGCAGGCGCAGACGAAACAAAGTGACTACGGTTTTCATTCAGTTCAGTACCAGTTATAACAGCTAGATTTAAGCAGTTTGCGATTTCATGAGATTACTATTTTAGTATTCATATCAATCCACTTATTATGTTGTATTGGAATTTAATTTATTGAATAAACTATTGTAACAAGAGAAGACAAGGGCCAGGAAACAGATAATTTAGTAAGGAAATCAATACGTATTTATATATTTTCATGTACATTATTATAAATTATTTAAGCAAAGAAACACAGTCTTCTGATTGGTTGTTTCTCACTGAAAGTTAATCTTTCATCGCTTTATGGCTGTTTCTTGAATGTCAGATCATCTATATGTTAATTGTATCCGCCTATGCAAAGTCTGCTGTGGTTGGTTTTTGAATCAGCCTTTGTTCATATTTTCTCACGACCAATATTTGGTCGTTTTTGACGTAAATTGATGTCTGCCAATTTGGCTAGCAGCCTGCTGTCACCACACTATTAGTTAAAAAGGTAATACTGGATATCAAAAGGACAATGCAGTTTATTTGCTAGCTCAGTTCGCAAGTACTTAGTAAACTCAGACCACTCAACTCCACTTCCGTCGCCTTTTAAAATTATCTACAAGGTAAGACCGAATGGTATAAGGGGTGATAGCTATTCTCCAATATGACTCCAAACCCCCTGTGCAGAAGAGGTTTGTTGAGTCTCTAAATGTATCATGGTCTTGAACTGTTTCCTACTCGTTCGCTTCTCATTTCGGCAAGTGATTCACTATTATCACTCTTACATATTTTTTTTATACACTTCACTAAGTTTTCCTCATCTTCTTCAAACTAGTCAGTTGAACACTCAACTGTTTTGCTCCTCATAGAAAAACCTTATCAAATTTTAAACCCTTACTTCTGTTGTGCTGCTGGCTACTACGTAATTTTTTATCATTATCAGCCACTTCCAAGTAACTGTATCAATTATGTGCCTCCCCCTCCTACTCAATAACAAACTCATTTATGTCTCTGATAAGTATAAGTACGATTGTGTAACCTCTGAAGATGACGTCGCGGATAAATAAAATCTTGTCCACTGAATTATCTTTTATTTCCTTCATGTTGTATAGTATACCAAACTTCTAGTAACTTCAAATCTCAATTCTTTTGACATCGTACATCGACGAAATATCCATTGGTTAGTATGAAGTCTAACCATAGGAGAAAAATATGATGAATACGAACTGATTTTGCGATAATATCAAGTGATCTAAGAGTGCATGACCCTACATACTACTTACTGATTAACATGAGTATGCAGATACCATTCACACAAAATAGTAGTCCTTACTAACTAGATCGAATGTTCTAAACAGTGGCCACTTTCATCACCGGTGTACTCAGTTCCATTCATCTCACACAGGTAAATCGGCTTAAAACACCTGAATTCTGGATAACTACTTGACCATAAACAAGCGAACCATCCATCCATTGTTAAGATCGTTTCCATCTGGCTAGCAAGCAATACTAGTTATTTTCAAACATTGGTTTTGTAGGGATTTTGTTTGATTGTATGGAGGATTTCATCATGAGCCGACATAAGTTAGAGAACCACTGGAAAATCTGGGAGTACTTGACAGCTGTTTTGTCCTGGTTTGGGACTCGCCTTGTTACCAGAAGGTCCTGGGTTCGAACCCCAGTGGGTGCGTACTGATGAAGAGTTCCAAACTAGGACGAAACAGCTGTCAATTAATCCCAAGCTTTCTAGTGGTTCTCTAAATGATGTCAGCTCACGATGAAATCCTCCATATAATACTAGTTAATTTGAGTGGTATTCGACTACTCACATCAATCTGTCAGTAATATACATCTTCATGCTTGTTTTCTTGACTGACATTTATGGCACCAAGCAGATGCTATACACCGTGATCAGAATGATTTCGGCTGCCAGATGAAATTGTGGTGAAATTTCACACTAAAACTTTGTAAATTGTAAATCGAGGAATTGTTTTGCAAATTGTGAATTTGACCCAGCATAAAAGTGATTAAAAAACTACGTTCTAGTTAACTTTTATCACATAACAAACTTTCTTGGCATTCAGTTCTATTTTGTTACTGAATAAGTGAACTCATAGTAAACAATGACTGACATTGACGTTAACTACACAATATGCCTAGTTAGTTAGTTAGTCTAAGGATATGTGTTATTTCCTTTTATTCCATTTTTATGTGATATACAACCTTGAATATCTTGTCATTTCAGTTTTTCAACATGTCAAGTCATGAAGTTCTGTTTCCTGTATACCCTTAATCATAGTCAAACATATGCTGACACTTTGAATGGAGACTTAGTACTTAGAGATACAACTTTATGAAAAATGTCACCAAGATGTAACAGAATTTATTGAATCTTGAAGAAAAATAATTAAAGTGCTTTCTGTGTTAAGGGAGGGTTCGTTAAGTCCTTGTGAAAAACGCATTTTAAATATCCAATAGTGAATTGTTAAAAAAAAAGATTGAGCTATGGCATATTTTAGGGAATTCCAACAAAAAATAAATATCCCTCTTATGCCTGCCTAACTAGAAGATGAACTGATACACACTGTTAAGAGAAGATATTTATGACCAAACTGCGTGATCAATGGTCAATAAAATATTCAATGCTACACCACACCATAAAGTATATTTCTCATTTTAAAACAATATTCCTGGAGAAAATAAAACTGATTGAAACACTTTTTGGTTAACACTCATTGGTTAATTTTATTGACTCTAGGTTCGTATTTGAGTGAAGAATCCATCACTTAGTAAGATGTTGATATATCCAGCTGACGAGTCCCAAATGTTGCACTGCATAATGGGCAACCTGATTAAGATAATATACTAGTATAGGTACTTTTAGATTTCATTGAGTTGAGAATCATAAAACAAAGCCTGCGTTTATGTAATATAAAACAATCATCACACTTGCATTGATAATATTGTTTTGTGGAAGAATGAGATTGCACCTTGATCAGATTCTGTCTTAACTTCTAATTACTTTATCTAAAGTGCTTCTGCTATGAAATGTTCTTTGTAATTTTGAGAAACTCCTGAATAACTCTAAAGGTTGTTGATTTAATCTTGTGGCATGATACCGCAACGATGTAAATTTTTGGTCAAAGATTTCTTAGTCTTATAAAGTTCATATGAAAATTCTTGGTGATTGGATAGAAACTATGCTGTCTTCATTCCTTCTAATCATGAACTGTTGGGGAGTTTGCCCAGTGTACATTGTAATACAGACTGAGGACTCTACTTTGTGGTCTAGATTTTTGGAATAATTTTCGGGCAACCTCCTTGATTCTTCTTTATTGTGTGAGTAAAACGTTTTGATGAATGTTTATGTAGTGTTGGCTTATAAGGATTTGATTAGTTACAGGTTCAATCACAAGCTGACATCATTTAAGAAACCAATGGAAAATGAAAGAGTACTTCACAGCTGTTTCATCTTAGTTTGGGACTCTTCAGTGGTACTCACCATCTGGGGGTCCAACCCATGACCTTCCAGCTACAAGGTGAACTCACACACTGGAAATCGATCCAATGGCCCGTGAATTCCAACTTCTTCCACATCGCAATATAAGTAGGGAAACTGACAGCCAATGTCATAGGAAAGTAGTCGTTCTCTCACCTGACTTGGTGGACCCCTCTGGTTACAACTTCTCACAAGAACTCTAGGTAACTTCCTGTATAGAGCTTGCCGATAGTAAGAATCAGATTAATTATCAACCGTCGGAATTCGTAGGTCATCAGATCGGGTCCCGGTGGCTGAATGGTCCACAGGCTCTCCTTGTGACCGAAGGTCGCGCGTTAGACTCCCAGTGGGTATGTACAGCTGAAGAATATTTATGTCTCAAGAGTTTCGGTTATATCCGATATTTCCTCATTTTTTTCTTTTGTAACAAGTGTTGATTTTTAGGACAATGAAAACAACTACCATCTTTACATTTATGTGATTTAAAATTTAAGCAGTTGTTCCAGACTGTTACCTTATGGAAACAGACCCATCAAAATATCTATTTTTTGTTATGTTCCTACGAAGAGCAGCTAATGTATTCACCTTGTGCTAACAGCTATCTGCTGGTTCAGTCAATCAATCCCTCAAATAATAATGATCATTCTGACGTTAAAACAGTGAAACATGACTTCAGGGAAAGTGCTGATGGATTAAGCAACTGATATACCCGTGACGAATGATTCAGAATATATATATATAAACTGCAGCCTGCTTTAAAAAGTAGAATACCAATAAATCAAAGAAATTAGTCGTTAGGATGAGAAAAGAATACAAGTCAAGCATTAGCAATTTGAATTTCATGCGATAAAAGTGGATGCGTAATTCAGACCTTTTAGCTGCATCTAATGACTCTTCATAACTTATCTAGAGCCGTTCACTATTTTCGGCTTTCGTTCATAAGGTGACTACAAGTTATGCGATTGTTTACCTGAAGTTAAACGCCATGTTAATTGGCATTTCGGTGGCACAGTTGTTAGGACTCTCGCCGACCATGAACATGGTCAGGGGTTCGAGCCCACGCCGACGCACACCTGATATCAATGGTCGGCCTGCAAAATTTGGGCTACCGATATCCACGCTGAAAATTCCATACTTGTACCAAAAATACAGTGTGTAATCAAGCTGTAATAGAAAAAAATTAGGAAAAATAATTCATCCTAAACTTCTGTCACTTGAGATGTTCAAGATATTTGTTACACATGCAAAAACAGTGCCTTCTCCTTCGAGGAACAATAATTCCTGAAGTCTGAGAAATGTAAAGAGGTTGAGAGCGTCTGATTGGGGTTCTTTGGTTAGAGAAAACTATTAACATGGAACAAATGCTGGTATTCTCTGGTTATTACCTCCAAAACGCCGACAGTCTCCAATGATATTCACTCCAAAGCGACTAGTAACGTTCAAAATTGCAGGGAGAGATGACTAGTGAACTCAAATTGAATTATGTGCTGAAGATTACCTTTGCACTATAGAAGATTCACAAGTAAGTCATCCGGCTCAGAGAACACAACTACATCAAAAACATTCATGTTTTATTTAATATCGTACCATTCCCTTATTTGTCCCCTTCTCTTCCGCCAACTCTTTCGGAATAAGTGGTCTTCATCTGATACAAATTTCAGCGGGGTTCTACATAACAACTTACCATCAGGTCAATAAATTTAGACGAGTGAATACTAAAAAGATATACCAAGGTTCTTCTCGTTATCTATCTGTCTTCAAATTAAGCTAAAAACAGAGAACATCTTGCGATTTTGTAAACATATCTGTAAAAGATTTTGGCCAAATTTAAACATTTTCAACTCGGTCTTTTAAATCTCATAACAGATGTTGCTGTCTGTAGTTGTAACGTTATCAGTCGACTCTGTTTTATTCTTTGTAGACTTTTCTTATTATTAACTTTTAAAGTGTTTCTTAGATATATTTTAAAAAAAAGTTTCTTAAAAACATATGGTACTACTAAAAATTCTAAAATCTGATTTATTTATGAGTGAAGTTTTTTAGTTTTTTCTTTATTTTCTTAGTGGATGAACTTTCTGTGGCGCTTTTTAGAATTATGTTGCTAGATAAATGCAAGTTTTCGTCTGATTCTTATTTGACTACTTGTTTTGGTCTTTAGGTATTTTAATGCTTAAGATCAGATTAATTTAACAAATAAATTGGCTCTTTCCGGAGTAGAATTCATTCATAATTCATTATCTGATTTCCTCAGGCATACATTTCAGGTCATATGTTGTTAGTTGGTTCCCTGACTGCCACATTTCCTCGATGCTTATCTTTTCAGACTGATCATCTTATCTCTAATATTAAGACAGAAAAGGCATCTATCGATAAAAAGCATGCAACATGTTATTGGGAATGTTATGGTGGTGTGTACACCAAGTCTCTGAACCATGTACAAACAATGACTGACCTGACATTGGTTCTGAAAATCTAGTTTTTGTTCCATGAGCTGAATGAGTAAAGGCAGATCTTCACTATGATCTCAGAGTGATGAATGGCTATATTCATTTCCTGTTCTTGACCATTTTTGATATCTTCATCCATGCAGCCACCTGCTGTAACGACAGGAACCCAAGTATTTCGATCTAAACTCAGGGAGTCAAACAATTCCATCTTATTCTGTATAGTTCGCCCAATTCCCATGAGTCCAAATTTATATCACAAGAATATCAAAACAAACTTTGGTATAAGAGAATAAGTTGTACTATTCAGCAATAATTGACTGTATCGAAGACACAGAACTGTCTCGACAACACCGTCCAGCAGCTATATAGTCCCAGACATCTCAAGCATAAAATACATACTGAACAAAACAGATAACTGACCAAGTAATCTTAAATTGCCTGTAAATGAATGAGAATATTGCCAACAAGGTGGAGTCAAAACTGTGTCTTCAAGGGTGAAATAGAAGAAAGTTCATGGTCAAGATGTCAAGCCACCGTGCAAACTTGAATTCACCCCAAAAGTATAGCTGTAGAACAAAAAATCCCTCAACAGGAAAAAGAAGCATTAAAAGATGGACCAACCAAAAACAAAGACAGATAAAAGGACTAAATCAAAGGGAGATACGCAATGGTTAAAACTATGATAGACAGATTAGAGGAGAAGGATATTTATAACAAAATTAGTTGAAATATGCAAATAAGTACCAGTATTGTTTTGATTATAGCTTGACTACACACGGTATTTTTGGTACAAGTATGGAATTTTCAGCATGTGATATCAGTAGCCCAGTTTCGCAGGCCGACCATTGATATCGGGTGTGCATCGGCATAGGATCAATCCCCGGGCCATATGCATGGTTCGCGAGAGTCCTAACTGCTGTGCCACGGATGCACAATAAATTGTTCAAGGAAAGGGTTACAGATAGATCATTTTCCGACATCTGAAGATGAAATGATGCTGCTTATCCAGGTAAGTGAAGGAGATAACCTCCTATAGATTCCTTTTGTCGTTGATGATTGATGTTTGTTGTGTTTGGTTCAGAATCTTTATAACTTCTTTTTTCTCTGTGTTCACTTGAAGCCAGATCTTTGCTGGTTCTTAGGCCAGCTAGTTGGTTTTCGCTTGTAAATCTTCGAGTTTATGTGACATTATACACAAATTGTCAACGAAATCTAGGTCTTTTAGATTCTTTCTGTTACTTCAACGTTTGTCCTAATTCTTATATCACTGAGAAACTCTATATGGAAGAACGCTGATAAGATATATGCAAGCAGGATATATTAAATATTTGGGCGGTAATCATTTTTGGAACAGTTATAATATCTATGCTTTCGTTAGAAATAAGATTACAATCATCCGATTCCCGTATCTACCCATTATATTTTGAGTTTTAGATGGTGTTGTTTATGGGTGACTGAAATAACATTTCGATTTAAGATATATTATTCAGTTGAATCCTTTTTACAATCTGTAAGTAAAAATGGTTTAAATAACATTAGTATCCTAAACTAATGTAGTCATATTTTCAATACTGTTTCGCAAAGTAAAAATTCAGTTCGCCTGATGAGTAACTTATCAATCAGACATGTGGTTGAAATATAAATGTGGCGTGTGCTACTGACAAGATTTATCAGTACTATCTGAAGAGACGTTCATCGGCATAAAAACACCAAATAGCCAAGAGATAGATATGACGTCAGAGAAAGGTAATGATTCAGCTTTGCGGCAAAACACTGGAGACACGAAAAAGAGACAAATAAACACAATACGAAAGGCAGAAATAGCACAACTTGGAATATCTGTGCAAATAACAATTTTCGGATAAGGTTACATAATTTCGCTGTATAGAGAGATACCAAATTTAAAATAAATATTCCTTTATCAAGTCTCTCGTCTTTTATCATTCATTACACAACGACCTGTGAATTCTAACTTCAGTCATTTCTAAATACAGTGCCTCTGCCGCCCAATATAGTCGGTGATTATTTGTCCTCACACGCAAAGTGATAGACCTCACTGGTCACAACTTATTATTAGAACTTCAGGATTTGAATCAAACGACTCAATAAAAGTGTGTTTACCTACCGATGAAGAAGTCTAAAATGGCATATGGCTGCCTACCAGCTACCAATGCTAATCAAACAACATTTTAACATAAGCATAACACATTCTTTAATGGTGTTATATTTAACGGTTTATTTTTCAAATGGAACATATGTCCTCAAGTTTTAGAGACTCTATGATGATGGTACTTGTTCGTTTTAATGTTGCTGTTGTTAACCATGGGCTCAACCTCCCCTCTTTCTCGGTCTAATTGTCATCCAGTTAACCGTGGGGAATTTAAGAATGCATTGGCCAGCAGTCAAGTCCGGACCACTTGTGTGGCTAGTGAATATTCTGCTGTTGAACTACCAAGGTATCAAACTTAACCGTAACGTTTCCTATTTTAATGTATGATACGATTATCTGAAAGAACTTTTATTTAATAGGTTAGTCTAATACTTATAAACGATAACCAAGGTTTAAATTAAAGGCATAAATTACAACAGGATCCGAAACAAAGAATTCAAGTCAAAGAAAGGAAATTTTTGAGTTGATGAAATACCTATTCTGTTTTTTTTCTTACCAAGATTAACCTTGTTTTTGCGATATTCCTTTTGATCTTTTCTTCTTGTGAAATATGTTCTTTTTCCGTTACACATGACTAACTAATTTCATACTCTATAGAAACACACTTGCCCACTTTCTTACTCTTTGTCATTGTATTATGTATGAAATATAAATTAATTTTGTTGTTTTTTCTTAAAAGTTAACTATCTGTGTAACACTGATGTGTTAAATTTCTATAAACCTTTGTTTCCTCTTAATTGTAGAGATTTTAAATTACAACAGATAAACTGATATCAGATAGCATGTTGCTAAGACATTCACACGCATAATATAGGATTATAAGTGAGCTAAAATTTGAAGATTTTAATTGGAATGTATTTGAATAGTGTAACAGTATGCCTTATATCATTATTTCCAACAGAAAAATGAAAAAACTCTCATCAACATTTGCCTTCACTCCATACTGAAGATCAAATAGCCCAACAAGTATAAAAAACAAGGAAGTCTGAAACCAAATTAACTAACAACCAACTACCCCAACAGATATACAGAAGGAAATAGAGTTCGATTGGATATACGCTGACGAAAACGTTGAGTTACATCACGCAACAAACTCTCGACAGAAGTCCAAATGAAAAACAACGATTTTGGTTTAAGTGTAAGGATGATATGGAGGAGATCTTGTGTGGAGTAAATGAAAGTTTTTAGACTATCGTGGTACCAGTTAAAAAAGACAGGTAAGAATAGAGGGAAATAGCGATATGCCGCTGAAGCCTTATAATCCATTCGGAACCCAGGGGAATAATAATAAATGCTGAATACAGTTACAGAAAAAGTTATTATTTTACATTTTAATATCACACAATAAATCATTATACTATTTGAAATGAAATCGCTCTTCTAACTATCAAAATTAGTCTCTCACTGTATTTAGTAAAATTATTTGTTGAGTTGAGAAAATACAAGTTAAAAAAGTTTTATTTAACAGGAATAAGTAGATAGCTTAGCTAGTAAGGCTCCTGACTATTTGTTCTGGGACCATCGGTTTGGGCTCTGCCTCTGCTCAGACTTTCATTCCACTTACCATCATCACCCATTACATTAATATTAGTCTGCTCACTCAAAGCTATTGTGTATATTTTCAATACCATTTAAGCCTAATTTTAGTTCTGCTTTAATAAAAGGAAAAAGGAGTATCCTCTTTATAAGTACCTAGAAAGAATAATTATATTAGGCTGAATGAACAGAAGACTGATGGGGATAATGTAATTCCTTTCTGATTGGTTAATCATCACCAACCTAGTTTGTTTCACTTTCAGTCCTTGAATGCATTCTGATTTGTTTACTTTTAACCTATAAAATAAAGATTCTAACTTTCATTTGCTAATTTCTGTTTCAGTTAAGAAGCTTGTTTCTTCATAAAGATTATAAAAGGCGATGAGAATAACACGGGAGTCGACAATTAAAAGGTGCTCGGATGGAAACGTTGAAGCCTGGACAATAATAAAATCACCATATCATGCGTAGCCTGGGTATATTTTGAAAAAATAGAGTATTTCAAGTATTGTTACCATAATTAAGTGTAAAACATTTTCTTATAAAGTGTAATGTCATATTTTTTCCATGCATGACTATGAGTTTTCCCTGTTTCGTAGTTCACTGACTGAAGATGACAGAAGACAGAACCTGTCTGTTTCAGAAGTATTAGATAGTCATACAATAAGATTATTTATTTATTCGAATTTTCTCTGGTTAGTGATGGCTAGCAGTGAAATCCAAGATACCCATTTCATCCTAATTGGAACTCATCAACTGCATACATCTGTATCCTCAGTAAGTGATGGTGTCCCCACGGAGACTGAATTTCAAACACCGAAACAATCCGGAATTAGGCCATTTTAATGTTTAGACATCATCACAGCATCCGTGGTAGGCGTCAACGTGTCAACAGAGACTGAGGATTTCACTTAAGTTAGAATGAGTCACCAGGATCCACGCAATAGTTTAAACGAATAATGATCAATTTGAAACTAATGTTTATGTTTGTTTTCCGTATGTATTTAGTAAAAATATGTGCCGAACTAAGAGTTATTTAACCATTCATATTTATTTATTGATAACAATATTATTACTGTTTTTGAATTCTCTAAATGTTTTGGTATTTTTTCGGAATATTAAACTGAAGAGCGGAATTTTTGATGTTGTACCAAGTATAAGGATAATATTTCATTATTGTTGTCGCTTTGATAATGATAAATCATTAGTATTGATGATATTATGAAGCTAGGCGTCAAATTTTATTTGTTCATTGAATAACTTGTGGTATTATTTAATTTTCTAGAAACTTGAACCTGTTATTCGGATAAATCTGCATGAATTGCTAAGGTCAATGAGGTGAACTCCTAAAGATAATGGTAATTCGAGATACTTGTATATGATTACTTATTTTACGGACTGCACTCAATACTGACAGAGTATAACAATCGTTACGCCATATACAACTTTCCTTAAGCTCCCTTAGTTCGAGTAGAGTGCCTTGACTAGTATTATATAACTTCTTGGTACTCCCTTTATGGTCAGACATTACCATAACACGTCTGGATTGGTGAAGTCAAATACCATCTTCCGTGTTGAACGCTGGTAAAAGTATGCCTATATCCCAGAATCTCTCTGAGGGTGAAGATATGATCAACAAACCTTCTATTTTTTTCCCTTCACGTTCCCAGTGGAACATAGGGCTCCAATCTAAAAGCTTGAATTTTCTGAAGCAGTGATAGTTTTTTTTTACAGGATGGGGTTGCTAGCCTCATGCCCATCCTTTCCTCTTTACCAGTCTCACTACTGGCTTAGCGAGGTAAGGGAGTAGGTCGGCCGGGGATCTAACCCTGGACCATGTGCGTGGCCGAAGAGCGTGCTAACCGCTGTGCCACCGACGCACTCATCGTTCTATAGAGCAACCATTACGTTAAAATGTTATTTATACAAACTCTTCGTAACTTACTACTTACTGGAATTTTTCTTTACCATGTTTCCGTTTGTTTCCGTGCCATATCTATTTATCGATAATTTTGCTCATTCGTCTCACTTGAACCTGTGTCTGTGGCTAGTCTCTTCACATGGCTTTCTCTGAAGACATTGGGCTGCATGCTACTTATGCACTTCAGAAGCACTAATTTCAGTCGTAGAGGCAATAATAGTAGCAGAACTGACTGAAATAAAATTAGCGCTTAGAACGCATGCATACTATATCCGAAACATTTTACGATTACAACCTAGTTGTATAAACCAGATTTATATTCATTCAATAAGCTTGAGAATTTTTATCTCCTTTCAACTGTCTCTTTTTCAGCAGGTGAATGAAATTAAAAATGCAGGTGTTCTGTATACACTCCGATACCAGTAAAGAATTATATGAGGTACTAAAGGAATGTTAGAAAAATATGAAATATTCACAGACTGAATATTCATTGATGAAGAAATTTTTGGGGAGAGTTGAAATGACAAGTTCCATGTTGAATTTAATTTAATTGTAGAGATCTGACGTTTAGTGGGAAGTAAAACAAAACGGAGAAATGAGCTACTTAAAACAGACTTTCAGCTATTATTGGTTCATTTTATATTGCTCAATAATTTCATACATATGTGTTTATAAATTATTGCATGCATCTTAACACTGACAAATACGTAAATAAGTCGAAGCATTCTTCATGGGAATAAATATAATACATGTTTCCGAGACAGACCACCAATTCACTCTAGTTAGAAAACGACTGAAAGCAATGGAGTACTTACAGCTCTCTCGTCCTATTTCAGATCTCTTCCGTAGTATGCACTCATGGCATCGTTAGGGGTTGAGCTCAAGAACTTTAAGGTACGAGGTAAGCCCACTGACCATTCAGTCACTCAGACAGATTTTAGAGGGGCATATGAATTCTAATCTAATCGCGAATAGCCTACTGGTTCACTAGGATTCTAGCCCGTCCTAAGCCCATTAAGAGACAGGAGGTCAGGCGAGAGGCCTAGTGAACTCACCTGAGAAAATTAGTCTAGTCGTTACAGAAAATTCAATGCACAATTAAAATATTAAAGATATAAAAAACAAACTTATTCATCGCTGGAATCTGACAGACGAAATAACCCAGGTTGGTAAAAAAATTCTACAAGCCAATCAGCCTATGTGTCTTTCTTCGATGAAAGCAAAAATACGGCTATGAACGTGGAATGCTCTCACGATGGATGGAGCTGGCAGCGCCGCCCAGTTTGCTAAAGAAATAAGACTGTATGTGTGGCGGCCTGCTTGAATCATGGAATACCTGAATTTTTGTCTCCAACACAGTGCATCTTATTTTCTATGTACTCACGCATGTTTTTAATTAGCTTTCAACCTACTGTCTCACATTTCCGAGGAACCAAAGAAAAGAACCATAGAGGATTATTTTAATTTTTAAGCCAAAACAGCATTGCGCCACATGATTTACTAGAGATGGATGTTTTACTGGAAAATATTGGACTATGTGTTATGTACTCGTCGCTAAATTATTATTATGTACTGGTCGCGAAACTAATAGTCCTGACGCAAGAAGGCGGAAATCAGAAGACCACTAGGTTTGCGATGATACTTCTATTTCCAACACAAGGAGAATGCAAAAGTGGTATCACTTCAAAGTGGTAAGTAAGTCACAAGATTGTGAGAACGAAATATATATATGAATGTTCAGACAAGGGTGTGAACAATCATTAGACAGTCTTAACATGAATGGCTAATTATAATAAAGTATCGATCCATATGTACATAGCAAAATATAGCAGACATGTCAACAACCACCATATATGGATATATGTCACCAAGCAACGGACTGTCAACAAACACTCATATTATATATAATATAAGGGGAATATACATTGTTAAAGGAGACAGGTTCATACAAGTGAAATGGTCACAGACTAAGCGAGCAAACAGAAAGAGAGACCAACATACACACACACATAAATATATATATGTGGATACATATCACTATGGTAAGACATTATGCAGTAAACTACGCCGAAAATAGTGTAAACTTACTGTGGAGAATAGAGCTATTATTGTTGCCGTCAACAAGCACCAACTACTATCCACGGAGGAAATCTTAGAAAAGTCACTTCCTTGGACACCATCGGTTCAACTACAGCCACATGACACAGATGAGGATGTCAAAGCCAGTATTGGTAAGGCAAGATCGGTTTGGAAATCTTCTACACTCCGCTGCATAAACAACAAAACTTTGGTTTTCAATACCAATTCTAAGTCAGTCAGTCCTTCTACATGGGTCAGAAACTTGTCACACGCATCACGAAAAAGGTTTTTTCTTAGGCTACTGCAGACTTAAATCAAGAGCTTCCCACTTCACTGCCTCCATACTGAAGATCAAATTGTCAGAAAGAATTATCAACAAGAAAATCTGGAAACGAGTCAACCAAGTACCAACTGCTCAACAAATATTCCGAAGAAAATGGAGATGGATCGGACACATGCTGAAGAGGCCATCGAATAGCACTTCACTTCAAGCCAGCACTTGAGTGGAATCTGAACGCGAAACGACGAGTTGGGTACGATTGTTCGCGTAACATGGAGGAATTCTTATAAGAAATAGATCGGGTCTTATGCGCAGTCGTGAGATCAGTTGAAGAAGACCAAATAAAACAGGACAAAATGGAAACGTGATGTTGAAGCCCTATTTTCCTCTTGGAACACAAGGGAATGATGACAAACAATAAAATGAATTCTAATGTATGTTGATTCATGAAATATAGCGCAACTGCTAATCGATGTTATCGGTGAATGCTTTAACTTGCAGCCAACTTGGTAAAATCCTCTGGTCAAGACTTCCTAAAAGAGCTCCGGCAAATTTATCTTACTGTTAGTCATTAGTAAGCACTAGACTAATTTTCAAGTGTTGGTTTAAAAGGCTTTGATTGATTTCAAGTAAAACTATAAACTGACTTCACTTAGAGAACTACCAAAAATCAGGGAGTACTGACAGCTTTCTCACTGTAGTAGGCACTGATGACCCCTCTGGTCAGTCAGTCATCTCACTTTAAAATGCCATATATGTGTTCATATTCCTTCTTCAATTCTACTATATTTACCTAACACTACATCAGACATTAACTACGCATTTCGTTTTTCAGTATATATATGAAGCAGTCAGACGTAAACACAAAGACCGTAGACAATTAATACGGAAATATAACATTTTCACCTTAACAGACACTCTGACTAATAGTTATTTTACCTAATCAACAAAGTATGACAATATTTAATAATAATTGCTTTACTCTAAACACTGATTTCATACAGAATGGAATTTTTATCATTTTCATATCAAAATGAATAACCACAAAATCTGAATTTTGTGTTGACTCATTTCAATATAGTCACTTTGATTTATATATGTATGCTCCATTACTCATTGCCGCTTATTAGGGTATTTCAGTTTCTTTCAGTTGGGAACAAAAAAGCGATATGTTGAAATGATTCCAACAGTATATGATTGAAAGAAATACAACCTGATTGATTAATATAGAGGAGAAATATGGATAAATATATGCCGAATGGAAGAGAGTCATTCGGTGGCCCAAATTTTGATGTTAAATATTTTATCAACTAACAACAATTACCTGTATTCGTCAATTTCTACTGTCTTTTTTATTTTGATCTATAGGAAACTTAGATATATCGTAATTTAGAGGGAGTAACGGTAACTATATATATATATATATATATATATATATATATATATATATATATATATATATATATATATATATATATATATATATATTCAATCGATCAGTGGTAATAGGGCGACTAGTCCTATTCAGGTTGGTAGCTACCGGGGTCTCCAGAGGGACTTCGTGACCAGTAGGGTGCAGCAGGTCGGGTGTGAGGACAAATGCTCGCCGAAGACGTTGGCTAATGGTCGCGCTGTCATACCTAAGCAGAAGTTAGAATTCATGAGCTACTGCATGGGGTCTCAGTGGCTTAATGGTCGATGAGCTTGCCTTGTAACTAGAAGGTCCTGAGTCCGAACCCTGGTGGTGGATGCGTACTGCTAGAGAGTCTCAAAGTAGGCTGACGAAATAGTTGTTCAGTACTCCCAGTTAGTTTTCTGATGGTTCTCTAACCAATGTCAGCTCATGATGAAATCCTGTAACCGATCAATCAAAGTCTCTACTAATCACTACTTGAAAGTGATTTCTCTGAGTCTTTGCATTGAATTCAAGGAGTTCTAGTCTCCCTGTAGGTAACACCTCCTTCAAAGTTGCAGACATGTGGCGTGTACTACTGACAAAAAATTGTAAGTAGTAGTAAGCAACGGAATGAATTATCAGGAGGAGAAATTAATATCGTTGGGAAAGAATATAGAAAAAATGAAATGGAGCCACAAGAATCAGAATATGACTAACTTGTGTGAACTGACATTTCAATGTAAAGCTTTTTATACTTTGACATCACTGTACATCATTTTGTCAAGTAAACAGTTCCTCAAACAAATACCACAATGTTCTGGCTTAATATATATACCGTACTAGTGAGTGTAAATAAGCACGAAACCTAGACCAAGAACGATCCTGTCGGTTCTCCCGAACTTTTTATTATTATTGTTCCCTTGGGTTCCTAGTGGAATATAGGGCTTCAACTGCACGTCTCCACTTACTTGTCTTGCTTCTGCTGTACTTTTCACCTGCATCCATGTTAGTCCATACTGTTTCAACTCCTCTTCACATCACACGATCTCCTCCATGTCATCCTTGCACTGACGTCCCACTCGCCGCTTCCCTTTCGGACTGGCTCCACTCGAGCAATGGCCTGGCGCGCGCGCGATGTCACCCAACGGCCTCCTCAACGAGTGTCCGGTCCATCTCCACTTTCTCCCGCATATTTGTTGGATGATTAGTTCTAGTTTTGTTTGTTCCCATAGCTTCTTGTTGGTGATTCTTTCCGCCCCGGCCATCTGATCTTCAGTATAGATCCAGCGAAGACAGTTGTTGGTTGATAAAGTTCTGCAACAGGCTGTTGGAAATATTCTTTGTGACCCGCTCGCCAAGTTTCTGATCCGTATAGAAGAACTGATTGACTTGACGTTTGTATTGAAAATCCGACCGAATTTTGTTGTTGATGCTGGCTGAGTGACGAAGATTTCCAGATTGGTTGTTTCAGGTTGATGAATGTGTTTCTCGCCTGCCTTCCCGATTCTCGCTCTATTTGACATCCTCGTCCGTTCTGACTTCCTGTAGTTGACACAATGCTCCCTAGATAAGTGAGTGGAGTAACCTCTTTCAAATCCCTCCCGTTGATGGTGATTGGCGCTGGATGTTGCTGCTGTTGTTGTTGGTTGGTTATTTTCATAACCTCCGTCTTATCTATGTTTACCTGGAGTCCTGTCTTTGCCGGCTGCTTCTTCAACCATTTTGTCGGCTTTCGCTTGCAAGTCTTCGATTTTGTGTGACATCAAACATAAATCATCGCCGCGCGAAATCCAGGTCTTCTAGGTTCTTCGCGTCGGTCCAGGCTATTTCTGTCTTCTCGTTTCCCACTGTCTGACGCATAATCAAGTCAGTCCAGCACAATTAGGAATATCATTGGTGATAGATAAGCCAGCACCCTTGTCTGACTCCTGTGTTTACTCCAAACGCCTCGCTGAGTTTTCCGCTGTGGATCACTTGACATGTGCCGTTGTCGTACAGCTACCTAACACCAATTCACAATATAATCCTCCCCCAGTGTGTCACCTACTTTGGTGCCCATATTGTAAACTTTATTGATAGAATTTATTCAGTACCAGCATCAGGAACAAACCAGATGACGTTGGCTACATATTAGTGACCAACCAAATTATGTTCGAATTGAATAAAAATAATAATAACCAAGTAAGTGAAACCCCTATATGTTTTGACAAAACAACAAACTGTCCATGGATAATGAAAATGTTTGTCTCAGATCAAAATGATTTGTTCTTAAGTTTCAAAAGCCATTCAATAAACCGGCTGAGAGGAAAAGTTTCACATCAATGTGAATAGCTGACACACACACACAAGCAGATAAACTAAAAAATTTAAGTTTACAGTAAAATACCAATAATAAATTCCCTGTGATAGACTTTATATTCAGGAAAATTTATTCAACTACTGCAATACTAAGTGTATAAAAAAAAGAAAGACGTACTTCTCTGAAGAAAACGAAAAAACAAACATGCTGGAGCTAACTGCATTTAAAAGATCTCTACTATCACTCACATCAGACGTTATGTAGAAGCTGTTCATTTTAACCAATCATTTATCGCGCGTAAAGGTGTCTTCAAAGAAAGCCAAAAACATTAATCGATTGAAATGTGAACTACAATTATCTCAGTATGCTGTAATCCTTGAAAATAAAAAAATACTTAAATTCGAAAACAATTTATTAATTATAACACTAAAAATAATTGTTACAATAATAATAATAATAATAGAATATTGTGATGATTCATTAATTGGTAAGTTATTCTACATATATATGTATTTTGCACATATTTTCCTTCTTTTTACCAGTTTTACATGTGTTTTTGTTCATGGAGTTGAAAATGTACATAAGGAGAACCAGTTTTAAAGTAAACTACAGTTTGTTTCTCATTGATTAAGCAAAGTTAATATCAATTGTAATGATTGTTTTTACCGTTATTACTTTTATAATAAATGTTTTACATTCTTTTTTTAACCTATTTTCATGTGTTTTACTTTAGTGAGAATTTCGTTAATCACTTTTTGAATGATTAAACGTGTTTATAGCAAAAATGAATTAATTGGCGGGAATTCAATTTGTCTGCAGATTAGTCACTAAGACAGCAAAAAGTAATGGAAAGAAGTTTCGTCCCAGTTTGGGACTCCTCAACAATTAATATTTATGACTTCACGGAGGACTGAACCCGAGATCTTCAGGTAACAAGCGAAGCTTGTTAACCATTCAACCTGAAACCCGCTAGACACCTAGCGGGGTTTTGGGCACGTACTGCTTAGGATCCCAAAACTGTAACAAAGCAGCTTTCCAGTAATCTCCTGATTAACGTCTGTTTGTGATCAGTCTTGAGACCAGTCAGATTCCAGCAAACCAACACTTGAGAAATGGATCGATTAAAATGTAGCGTATTATTCTATTCCACGAACTAATTTATTATTATTATTTTTAATAAAAATAATAATTACTCTATTTCTCTGACTCAAAATTCGTAATGATATGATCATGTCACAAGTGTTACTACTTAAGATTTGTAAGTAGCATATTGTGTTACGTTGCCTAAAAAAAGACTAGTCAAAATGCATAACATTCGGATTTAATATGAAATGGAGGATTTCATCATGAGCTGAAATCAGTTATAAAACCATTGGAAAATCTGGGAGTACTGGACAGCTGATGCTCATTAATTACTGGCCCTATTCAGGCAGTTCTAGTGGGACGTCGTGACCAGTAGGGCATAGCATTTCGAATGTGAGGAGAGTTACTCATCGAAGAAGACAATGCGAAGTGGTCGCGCTATGTCGTGAATCAGCAGAAGTTAGAATTCATGGACCAGTCATTGGATCGGGTCCCAGTGGCTGAATGGTCTACGAGATCACCTTGTAACTAGAAGGTCCTGGGTTCAAACCCTGGCGGTGGATGCGTACTGATGAGGTGTCCCAAACTAGGACGAAACAACTGTCCAGTACTCCTAGATTTTCCAAACTGATGTCAGCTCATGATAAAATCCTAAATCCAATAAATCAAAATCCCTACAAACCAATACTTGGAAATTAATATAAAAAATACAAAGGTGCAGAGAAAGAAGAGTAAGAATGTTTCCTGTTGTTAAGAGCTGCAATGTAAGGGGTTGTTTGACCACTGAAATCGCCACCTATAATTGTAACGGTAAAACACGGTAGCACTGGTTACAGGTATTGTTTATTTGGCGGAATGACGCATAGTTATGAAAAAATGCTAGAACGTTACATCGAAATTTCCATTTACACACGTTCTTCGTGCTGTGCTTCCTTTGTCTTCCTTTTCATACTTTCTAAATTTTCTTACAAGGATCTTTCACTTCTCGTTTTTTGCAATTTAATCCATTACTCTGCTAATCAATATTCTTGTGGAAGATATGACACACGCACACAGTATACTACCTACAAAATCTTATCAAAAGTACACACCCAATAATATTTTCAAATAAACCATTCAGTTCCGGTGAATTCTGTAGTCTTAATTACAAATATATGATTATCTGTTCTATGGACAAAATATTCCTTATCAGTTATCACGTAAAAATGTAACCGGTATATTGACGATTAAAGATTTCCACGGGAAAATTTAGAGCAACTAGTAAAAATAATTCTGCCAATAACGTCCATGAAAACAGAGAAATTTGTCAGGATAACGATAATGACAACACCATAATTACACAATCAATTGTTTAAATAGACGTAGTGGAAAAAGGATTAGAAAACAAAGATTAAGATTACGTGATGATTGATGTTCACGAAAGCAGACAAACTAACTTTCAAAGGAGATAAAATACAACTAAAGAAGGGTTGATAAAAAATGGTAAGAAAAGACACATATTTCGTCCCACTTGGGGCTCATCATCTGAACGAACTTGCTCCTCAATGAACAGATGTGTCCCAACTGAGTCTTGGACCCAGTATTCATTGTTTAAAACACCAAAACATTATCCACTAGGCACCTGGGCCATGAGACACACGTACTGCACGACAGATATCAGGTAATAATTGTTTAAGTTAATCTGAATTTCCTGTTGACTGTTCATTTTGGAGTGAAATGCATCCAGCCGACGAGTATGAAAAAGGAGGAAATGAGTATCTTGCATTCTACAGCCACTTACCATCAATCAAAATAACAAGAGTGTTTTGCGTTTTAGTAAGTACAAATGTAACTACTTAACACAAATTGTCTTTCTTTTCCTCCGGAATATATATATTTGTATTTTTATAATGTTGAAGGGATATCTGCGTCAGTGGTTGAATGGTGAAATACCCGCCAAACACGAATGTGATCCGAGGTTCAGTCATCGACCAAGAAACTCCTACACCTTACTCAGCCGATAGTAAACCCAATAAAGAGGTAAAGTTGAGCGTGCAGCTAGCACTTCCACCCCATAAAAAATAAACACTGCCGCAAGTGAAACTTCAAGGCTCTAGGCTCGAAGCCTCATGTTCTATTCGGAACGCATAGGAGCGAAATAAATAGTAGTAAGTTAAGGGACACCTAGGAGAAGTTTGCAGAATTAATTACGCATATGTTCATGTTAAACTGAGCATATTTCATTCACATTAAAAATCAAAGTGAGCACAAATCAACAAATTATTTATTACTCAGATATGATCTAATCAGTTAATAATACGTAATAAAACAGGCAATATCGAATTGTTGTGTGATATATTCTGCTTTTTAACAAATCGCCTAACAGTTATGTATATGTCCAAACCAAGTTCACTTTTACCAGTTTGAAAAAAATTTGAGTTACTGAGAAATATAACTTCTAGTATGATACAAGAGCAAACGTTGATAGCACTCATCACTTAGAAGAAACCATCAACATTCATGACAAAATACACCTCCATTCATTTTTTTTCAACGGTCGGCGTTGTCATTATTAGCCCACCGGTGAATAGATCGTATATGGTTGATTTGAATCCTTAACAGTAGAATGATTTCACTTTTAGGTGTAGGTCTTATCTCCTAAATGAATATCGATTAGCAAGTGATATTTTTAATGTTCATTCCTTGGGTTTCTAGTGGAATACAAGTTTTCAGCATATCTTCATTTCACTCTGCTCTCTGCCATCACCTCCGTCTGGCTCCACGACCAAATATAAACTTTCACTTCTCCCTAACATAATTTCATCCATGCCACCCTCACACTCACGACCAACTAGTTGCTTCCCACTATCGAACAACTTGACCTCCTGATGTGTGACGTCACTCGGCGGTTTCCCCAATGACGTATGTGCTAAGCCTCTGAAGTATATAAAAGTATTGATTGACTTGATATTGCTGGAAATTCGAATGTCGTTTGTGGTACTGAGTGCTGTAGATCTCTATACTGACTTCAGATCGATGGACGCCTGTTTTACTTTGCCAATCCTGATTGATTTTCACACCCTCATCCATACCAACTGTAGTTAGCAAGTATTCCATCCATTTTGTTTTTCATATTTAGAAATAAACTTATTTACATTAATAAGAGTAAGAAAACTTTTGAAAATTATTTACTCTTACTGGTGATTTCCATTTGATACATCTGAATCGAACTGAACAGCCTTATTTTTAGTATGTGAGCTCCTTGAATTGGAGCATAGGTAATATCTGGATCAATAACTTAGGGATTACTTGTTTGTTGGTGACTGACACTGCATTACATGATCCAGTGTCAAAGCGTCGTCCACTAGCACTAAATAAACCTTATTACAAGACAAAGTGGATACATCAGTAATATTATTTAAACTGAAATAAAATGACATTCCCTTTTTGGTGTTAAATATCTTTTCTTTTTAATTATGCTCTATTTTTTATACTTACAAATGCTTTTAAATCGTTTTGTTATAAATCCGTTTCTCTTTTCTCAGTTAGCTATCTCACACACATAATCCTTTATGTATGGAAACGCTTTACACTTACTACATTTTATATCATTAAGTTTATCCTCTTATATTTTAAGTTTAATAGTGATTCGCTTTTAATTCTAAAATCACTAATTAAGAACTACTATTTTCCCCAAAAAAATACTTGTTAATTAAATGAAATAAAATAGGAAATAAGTAAATTTCATCAATAATCTGTTAATATACTTGCTGATTGACTGCCCGAGTTTCAACACAGAACTTTGTGCGGGAATAAAGCAGTTCGGGGTGCCTCACCAAGAGTAGCACACATAGGTGGAAAAAAGAAAGAAAGAAAAAATATTCAAAGGAGATGTAATGAGTAGAAATTTGAAAGAGAAGGAATAATTACAAGATAAAACATTACGAATGAATGGCTCTGAAGCATTACAAAGAGGAAATACATCTGCGCCAATGAGAATGATTTTTAGTCAGAATTCTCAAGCTACTGGATCTTAGCCGCTTGAGGATACCAATAGTACACTTCACAACCTCTTACATGTCTGGCTTAAACCCACTTTTAAATACTTCATAGACCGGTATTAGGTTTTGATTTGACCACATTCAACTCGTTTCCAATCCAATCATATGTCAGCCGACATTGGTCGTAGACGAAAGCTGTGTTTCGATATGCGCAACACGTATCCAATCCATCCCAATCAGCATAGCTTCAAAACCTCATCGGTTAACTTACTGTCCTACGCCTAATTGTAACCATCAAATTTATTCGGTTATGGTCTGATGGCAAGGGACTGGTTTCTACGTTCTACTGTAAAGCGACAAAACTTTTTTGAGAGACGTGCTATCAAGAAATGTTCCAAAGTCAGAGAAAAGACAATTATTCTTCAATATATTAGCGGTTCTATTAAACAATAATAACATCAAAACTCAAATTTACCTCAAAACTGTCGTGAGGCAGCTACGCAGGCAAAATATGTTTCTAAATACAAAACAAGCACTATAAGATAAAATTTGTTCACCAAAGTTCAACTGTGAAATGTACCTTACAATAGAGGAATATATTTCCAGCGATGTGGGATCAAAAGCTCTATCCACAAGAATCATATACCGATTCTTTTCGGGCTAGAATAACCTCTGTCTACTCAAACAAACTCATATCGTCAAACAACATAGTCTGTGTAAACATGATCACAAAGAGGAGTATTACAACCAAAGATTAAACAAGGACAAGGACAAATAATAACAGAAGTTAACCGGTGGATGGTGACTAGCAGTGGAATCCAAGGCGCGCAATTCGTCTTATTCGGACTCCTCATCTGGATGCACCTGCATTCCGCAGTAAGTGATGACGGTCCCACCGAGGCGCGAACCCAGTGTCCATAGTTTCAAACACCAGCCAAAGCGTTATCCACTAGACCACTTGAGCCACGAGAGCCACCTCTTTTTTGATTAAAGCTTAATTACACACCGCATTTTCGGTACCAGTATAGAATTTTCAGCACGTGATATCGGTAGTCTCATTTTGCAGGCCAACTACTGATATCGGGTATGCGTCAGCAGGGGATCAAACCCCAACCATGTGCATGATCGGCGAGAGTCCTAACCGCTATGTCACCAACGCACAAAGCCGCCGTCCGATGGGGGCTCAAACTCCCGACCCTCAGATTAAAAGTCTGATGCTCTACCAACTGAGCTAACCGGGTAGATCCAGATGGCGAGTCCCAAATAGGACGAAACGCGCATCCTGGATTCTACTGCTAGTAACCATCCACCAGTTAACTTCTATTATTATTTGCCCTTGTCCTTGCCTAGACATCGTCGAAGCATCTGCACAAGAGGCCGACATGTCAACCTGAGACCTACCACTTCAGTTCAATTAATCCACGGGAAAATCTGGAATTGAAGTAAACAAATAATAACATTTAAAAATCAACATGTGATATGCAAATTTTAAATTAATGATACACAGTCTACGATGAAAACGTATAACAAGTGCAAAGTTAGTTGCGATGTCGAAATAAATAAATAGGTCGTCCAGGAGGGATTTTATAAACAATTTATCCTTTATACTAACCACAGTATTACTCACCATGTTATGCCATTTAACATGGGAAATAAAACTGCAAACATCAGTGGTCGAATACGGACATCATTTTCATATCTTCCAGTCTCAGTGAGCATGCTCCACCGACACGGAGGTTGAGCTAATTGTGTTTTAGTTATTTCACAGATATCGAACCCGGGATACTCACTGTGAAACTCAACGACTTATGAATTCCAATTCTAATCACTTTCAAACATTATTCCCTTGTTTCTCTGTTTTGCAGACAAACAGTATATATTCAGATTTATCACAGGCTGTCAAAAATGTTCAAATCAAGAAAGCAACATAAAATAACTAAAGATAGAGAATTAAGTTTAACTGAATGCGTAAATGTTCTATATAAGCAATACAGCAAAATAATAACCGAAATATTAAAAGAACAAATACCAATTACAGGCTAAGTAAGTATTTATGATCAAATCAATTAGCTGAGTGATCGAATCGGCGAAAGTAGTGATAAAAACGAAAATCAACTAGAGATTAGATGGAAACATCGCCTTTTTTATACGCAATTACTTCAATAAACTATTCTCAGACAAAAATATCTCTTAGCCTCCCTTTTTTACATTGACGTATAACAAAATATAGTTTAATTCCCTATAGAATTTCACGGTGAAACCGGGAATAGTGGATAACCTTTTTTCAACCAAGGTCTTTTTTACCTTCTCTTATCTTCGATTTTCATGGTGAAACATCCATTCCTTCTACTTACATATCTCTTCCTTCTTTTTACGGATTATGGGAAGAAGTATTTTTATACTCCCACGAGAATTCAAAACAGTTATTAAACTCTTGAGTCTGACGAATGAATATCGGTCAAGATAATATTTACGAGAAAAAAACTATTGATAAATACCTACTAAACCTTCCATAAAAACTGAGGAAGTATTTCACAGGGTGAAAAAAAAGAAGTAAGACTTAATTTTCATATCACACATTGGATATGACAAACTAAGTAACTTTAAAATGTGTTCCTTTCAACCTTTAGGATGATTCTAAACGCTTTTGAGCATTCTGTAGGCATCTCATTATTCCCTTTTTATTAGTTTATACCTTTGACTTTCGAGTGGAACATAGAGCTTCATGTGTGAGCTTGGGAGTTCCAGTAGCTGTGATTTTATTTTAACAGAAAAGGGTTGCTAGCCGTACACCCTACCTTCCCTCTTTACCGGGATTACTACCGGATAAACGAGATGTAGGAGTAAATCGGCTAGCACTTATCCACCACCAACTCACTTAAAAACCACAGAGCACTCAACGACTATTTTATCCCAGACTAGGATTCTTCATCAGTACACCTCACTGCGGTAATAAACTGATGTCAGTAAGGGAACGCTGATAAATATCAAGTACCGGCTAGCCGTTCGGCCCCTAGTTTGTAAGCCAATGAAATTACGCCCAATTTACTAGTTCGCTAGGGTTCTAGCCTGCCTTAAGCAACCCTGTCCGAGAAAATCAATCCACTTGCTATAAAAATTCAATGCACAAGTAAAATATTAAAGATATCAAAAACAAACTTATATTGCGCTTGAATCGGAGAGAAGAAATGACCCACAATACTGAAAGAATTCGAGAAGCTAGTCAGTCGATGTGTCCTCTGTCGATGAAAGAGAAAATAAGAATGGAGATTTGAAGTGTTCGCACAGTGAACGAGACTGGGAAGGCTGGCTGGGTCGCTAAAGAATTGACAGAATATGGCATAAAAATCTTAGGAATCAGAGGGAGCAGGTGGAATAGATATGGACTATCCGAACTGTTAACTGCAGAGTCAATAAAGCACTCCACTCTGGTCACTCAGACGACAACCAAGAACACGCCGAGGGATTGATTATCATGATGTTGCCAACAATTCTTAGACTTCTACGCATTCATTCATTTGACGATTGAACGTAGCGTGTACAAACGCAAGGAAACACAAATGAGACCTGTATTTCATCTCATGGACACACATCAAATACCAGATAGACGCCATCTCAATGTTGCCCAAGAAATTTGAGACACAGTCTGCTGAACACAAAGTTGAGAAGGGGTACAAATGTGGGCTCAGACCATTCTCTAGCTCAAAAAATATTCAACGTCAAGTTGAAAGCTTCCGGGGAAGTGGAGATAGACCAATATTCGAGTGAAACATTCAGAAACTTAAGGACAAAACTTCAGCGAACATTTTCAATTCAGCCATCAAGGCAAAGTCGGAGACGTGACATGGCATCACTGAGGAAATCTGTGTGAAAAAACACTGGAACTCCCTGAAGCTGATGTTCAGCGAAAAGTGTACAGCCGTTATAGGAAGAAAGAAGAGATACACCACGGGATGGCTCTCAACGGATACTTGGAAGCTAATAGAAGATAGGAGAATGGCGAAAGAGAAGATGACTCAGGGCAAAGATAGGCGACAAAAGGACAAGGAGAGTTCAATATACGCTGCACTGAATAAAGAAGTGATTAACAGTGCCAGAAGAAACAAAAGACAATTCTACAACTCACTGGATGACAACTGAAGCAGAATAGGCATTATATTTATTTTATTTTTGATTATTATTTTTGATTACAGCTTGATTCTACACCGTATATTTGGTACAAGTAGGGAATTTTCAGCATGGATATCGGTAGTCCAACTTATGCAGGCCGACCATAGATATCAGGTGTGCGTTGGCAGGGGATAGAACCTTGGACCATGTGCATGGTCGGCGAGCGTCTTAACCACTGTGCCACCGACGCACAACCAAGTCAATCACTATCCCGGAAGAGATCAACACGGGTGAAACCAATGTAAGATAGTGAGGGAAACTTAATTTCTGAAGAGGAGAGGCAAAAGAAGCAGTGGGCTGATCACTTCGAAGGACTCTTGAATCGATTATCACCTACAAATCGTCCAGAAATATCACCTTCAGTAGCAGCAGGCACATGACTGCCAGTGGACATTGATCCTCCAACAAAACCAGAAATCTTTAATGCAATCAAGAGACTGAAGTCTAGCCGGTGAGTCAGAAGGACTAGTTGGAATTCCCGCAGAAGCCTTGTATACGGAGATGAAGATAGCAGCAGATATGCTCACGCCACCACTGCAAGACGTCTTGAAGGAAGCAAACCTGCCTACTGATTAGAAGAATGTCTACCTTATCAAACTACTAAAGAAGGGCGACCTACGTCTGTGTAAGAACTGGTACAGAATTATCAACAAGAAAATCTGCGAACAAATTAACCAAGGTCCTATTGCTTGACAAGTATTCCGAAGAAAATAGAAATGGATAGGACACACACTGACAGAGGAGACCATCGGGTGACACTACGCACCAGGTCATCTATAGAGTGAAACACGAATAGAAAACGACGAGAGAGGCGGCCGACAATGACATACAGGATATAATAGGGGGAGACGGGAGCTTATGACAGTCGTGTGATCAGTTAAAGAGGACAGAAGAGAACTGAAGAAAGCTGAGGTGTGATTTTGAAACCCTTTTTTCTACTCACAACGCAAGGGAACAATCATATAACAATACAGTCTTATAATTTTACGAAATCAAGAATGTTAGACGCCATGTAGCTTTTCAACATTCTCTACAGTTATTAAACCATACAGCCATGATACTAGAAATAAAAGTTGGTTACTCGGTTTGAATAAAACACTTTGAGTCAAGCATTCATGATATCTTATTCAAGACAATGAAATCTATGTTTTGCTCTTCATGAAGAATAACTACAGCCAGTTATAAAATACCAACTGATATGATTGGACACTAACGTGTGACAAGCTTTGACTACACTCAGAATCCTTGAAATTGAATACTTTTAGACGTCATACTAGACAGCCTAGTTTGGACTGATTACTCGTTGAAAGTAGTTAGTTTCATGAGCATTGTCGCAAGTGTTTCCAGCAATCAAGTTTATTACTGCGTTATCAAGCTGGAAGATTCATAAGATAGTGACCGATTGATTTCAAATGCCTTGATGATATTTATGAGAATTCTAAGTGATCTATGTTTAGTGCACACTAGTACTCAATAAAAGATATATCTATAACCTGAAAGGAATTAGTTTTATTGTTCCATACAATATCAGTATCTATTACTATCAGTTTAGCTAAGAATTCCTGGAAAGACTGACAACCAGTTATTGTACTCAGAAGATTTTAGAAAGTCACATAATTAGTATCACCATAACCAACAAGACAAAACCAATGAAATATTCCTTCCTAAATAGACCTGAAAATAACCAACTTCAACGTATATATATAAATGTACTATGACAATTTTTCATTTTGAGACTTATGTTCTCAAAGGATCATACGACTATAAATGGTGTTACCTAACAGATTACTGTCTAAGTATTCACACAACTATATATCCATATATTAGTTTGCATCGATTTCGCCGGATATTCCCTCAAAACTTGTAAATAAATATAATTCAAGACAGTTCATTTGGACTATTCATATCGTGTATTAAATTCGCATTGTCTGTGAGTGATTAATGTTAAGTTTGCATGCCTCAGTGTGTAACTGAATATCATTCAACAAGTCTGTGCAAATTTATTGATGCACAGCAAAAAAAGATGCCAAAAGAGATAAGCACGTAAATAAACTTAATTCGAAGCTTATGCATAATTTCGGACTTATCGGTATCATCGAGCGTATATTATAAATTGAAACAATTACCCAATTAATATAACATTTAAAAACTGTTAAAATATTTATCAGAAGTTAAAAATTCATTAATTATTCCTTTGATAAATGACCCTTGGTTGTCATTACATTTATTGTAACGGTAGAAGACACGAGACTTGATAAAGGAATGTTTATTTGGAAATCTGTATCTATAAATAGCGAAATGAAATACACCTTATCTTCACATCACCATCTGCGCAGATCTTCCGTGATGTGCTACTTCTCGCTTTCCTTCATATTGTGTTTCTCTGTCTTCTTTTCGTGTCTCCCATGTTCTGTCGCAACGCTGAATCATTTGCTGTCTTTGACGTCAATTCTTTCTCTCTGCTGTTCGATATTGTTACGTTGATGAACATCTCTTTAGACACTACTTATAAGTCTTATCAGTAGCACACGCCACACTACTTTTACTGTTAAACAATTAAAATTTTATGACTATTCAAGTGTTGGTTTGCAAGCATTTGGTTGATTGGTTACAGGATTTCATCATGAACTGACATTGTAACCAGAAGGTCCTGGGTTCGAACCCCGGTGGGTGCGTACTGCTGAAGAGTCCCGAACTAGGAAGAAACAGCTATCCATTACTCCCAGGTTTCCCAGTGGTTCTCTAACCAATGTCAGATCATGATGAAATCTTATAACCAATCAATCAAATCCCTACAAACCAATACTTGAATATCAATGAGATGCTCACTGGCGACTGGCCCTATTCAGGTAGATAGTTACCTGGGGTTCTAGTGAGAAGTCGTGACCAGTAGGGTGCAGCTGGTCGGTTGTGAGGACAAATACTCACCGAAGACATTGGCTAGCGGTTGCGCTATATCATGAATTGGCAGAAGTTAGAATTCATGGGCTGGCTGTTGGATCGGGTCCCAGTGGCTTAATGGTATGCGAGCTCGCCTTGTAACGAGAAGGTCTCGGGTTCGAACCCTAGAGGTGAGTGCGTACTGAGGAAGAGTCCCAAACTGGAACGAAACAACTGTCCAGTACTCCCTGAAGATTTTCCAATGGTTATCTAGCCGATGTCAGCTCATAATGAAATCCTGTAACTAAAATTTTATGAATTTGTTAAATGATAATTCATTGCTCACCCTTCCTATCTGGCAATTTAAGGCAAGTACGCATCCTACAAAAAGTATTTGAACTGTATTTTGTTTTACTAATGATATTTAATGGACAAAGTTATAATGGTATAAACTGTCCGATTAGTAATTCCAAAGAAATATTCACTTTGACAGAGAGGTAAGAAAATGTAATTTATCTGAAACATGTCATTTACCTCCTTGACACAGTGTGGCATTTATGGCCCCCCCACACACACACACACGTACTTGTTTTACATATTTGCGGTAAAGGTAACAGTATAAAATGGTTAAAATGTTTAGGAGTCACGATCGTAGGAAAGAGGGAGGAAAATAAAGTAACAAAAAAGGAGGTTGAAAACATTATTAAGTCAAATAAACTTTGGTTCAAAAATCGGATAACCTAGGCATGTCTAAATTAATAATAATATGCTTTTGTGATAGATAATGATGTTCACCTATCTCCAGAGTTGATTGAATCAGGTGACTTTGTCTTTTCTTGCAGCACTGACCTGTAGATATCAGGGGGTCCTTCCTATGCATATGTAGCCCCAAATACGTGTAAATCGCAAAGCATTGTGGGATGTGACACTTTGGCTGGGATACTGTGAGGGTTAACAGGACAACATTCACTTCGTTCTTCTCCATGAAAATCTGTTTAGCTGAATAATAGTAAGTCCTAGTGACTGCCACTTTGAATCTTTGTTTAGTGATCTGAATTGGTGGACGGTGAAAATACATAAACATTCTGTTTTGGAAGTTTATTCGATTGGTGGAACCCTTTCTCTGACACTTCTATAGCGTCTGATCAATTTTTAAAGAACAGTCAGTATCTAATAATATTTCAGTGAGATTATACATTTCTTCCTGAGCTTTGTTGAGAAAGTGTGAATTCTTCTTTGAAGGGGAAATTTCCTTCTTGTATTACTCACTTTGATTTATTCTTTGAAGTGAAGCCTTAAATGAAACCAGATACCACATGTTGGCTGACACATACTTCTACTTCCATACACTTATCCAAACAAATTCAGTAGTATAACATACGAATAGCCTTAGTCTTTTGTAAATAATGCAGACAACAACTGGCGATAAACCCATAAACCAAGCATAAATGCATCACGCTATATACTACTGACCGGCTGATTGATATGAGTAGTAGGATACAATCAATGGTGCTTACTGGCTAGAAAAATCTATGTGATCTCAACAATGGATGGCCGTCTCAGTAGTTTGGAACCGAGCTCATCAGCATTGTACGTGGATTGATTCAGCCCAGAGAAGTAAATGAGCACAAACTACCCAAATATTGGCTGGCTGCTGCTGAGTTCAAGCCCAAACGAGAGAACATTAGTCCATTGGTTAGATCAGTTTGATGCAGCTAGGCACTACGAACTCCTGGATGATGTGAGTAGTATCCGACTACTCATACTGATCAATCCATCAGTTAGTATTATATAAAAGATTTCCAGTTCTTAAATTATTCGTTTTCTAATTTCGATATAAAAGTCATTATGCTTTAATAATAACAATAATAATACTAATAATTATAGCTGATTTATTTAAAAACAATCTAGTAATCCACATCGTACAGTTTAATGTAAGCACAAATCTCATCTACCTGACTGATTTGCTTCAAAAAGTGAACATTTATAATTAACTCATGTGTTGTATTAGCTTTGCTTAATTCATTGGATGATCTTTATGCGTAAAAATATACAAATTTACATAATTGGGATACAGAATGGGATAGAAATAATTCCCTTCAGTTATTTATTATTTAAAATGTTGACAGTTCATTATACATGCTAATTAGATCCTATATATGTACATGTATTACACGTATTGCCCTAGAACTAGGATAAAATATTGAGAATGTGATATAATAGGGGATATATATATATGTCATATAAGAGTATAAAAAATACATTGATAATGTATGTACAAGTGAAATTTCATTGAGTTCATTGGTCATAAAAAAGGAATATTGGTAAATTACGAAATTTTCTTTCTGGAAGAAAATTAGATTGGACACACAAAAACACTGCTGACTTGGTAAAACGGTTGTTTCTTCAGTTCGATACATTGTACAAGTAAATTTAGTATTCTTAATCAGAAAGTAATGATTTCGAACAAATGATTTTGTGGTGACATTCACCAATGGTCACATTATTTAAGTTTGAAGGTCAAACGCGGACTAATTATAGTTTTTCAGAAAACTATCTACCAACAACTCGAATTCAGAGCCGACATTATGAAGGTAGTATTATTACTAATCTTTTGAGTTCAGTCTGTTCTCTTCGGTCGTTTTTGGCTGTCTCCACGATCACCTACAAGTTTTCAATCTCGAATGCAAAACTCGTCGTACCCCATTTGGGTTCCACTCGAGGTCCTAGCGCGTGATGTCACTTAGTGGTCTTCTCAAAGTATGTCCGTTGCATTTCCTTCTGCATGTTTGCTAGACTTTTGTTGGAGAACTATTGTTTGCTGGCAGTTCTGTGGCTATTGGTGAACCACTAACTATCATAAAATGTTTAAAAATGTTTCTTTCGGAAAACTTCCAACACTGGAAAACTTTATTCAACCATGTAAAGTCAGCTTATCCTAGGTGTAGAAAACAAATATAGATCAACTGATACTGTCACATTTTTATGTATTTATTAGTCTAACTCATTCTGTGTCCCTGGTTAGACAGGTGGAACAATCATGTAGATCCACTGCAAAATATATTAGCAAAGTCAGTTAAGTTTGACTAAAATAAAAATAAAACAATAGTATGAGACATCCTATTTCTACGTTTAGTATTTACTGAAAAAACAGCTCTTTATAAAACAAGACAGAAACCAGCACGAGTCATCCTAAATGACCAAACCTGTGTATTCACAGGAAATCCATGTGATCCCTCTTTCTACTTCAGCATTCAAAGTAAGTTAACTTGTCTGTTACCTCATTTTTCAATAAAGAAATAAGACAAATTGCAGTTTTACTGATGAATAAGGTGGAATTTCATACGCACTGAAGGAAATACACACATACTGACTATTCCACCACTTTCCCATTTCAAAGGAATATCGACTATACTAGCAAGAAATAGCTTGTGACCTCTTATACATGTAATCAAAATACAAATGGACTTCGAATCTCCTTCACTAAAAGGAACCAGCTGTGAATCCTTCTAATGTATTGTAGACTCAATAAATTCATTATTGGCAGTAAACGGATAAAACTTGTAGTAAAATTTCTCATTAGATGAAACTAATTCTAGTGAAAAGTCGGTAATGAGTACAATTGCATTTTACAAAACAAATTGGAAGATTCATGTGAATTCAGATAACCTTTCTGCATCCAGTCGTTCTATATCTATGACGCTTAGCACTTCATAAATGAAAAATACTTCGTAGGTGAATTCTTGAACATAGAAAACTCAATTAGTTATTGTTACTTTCTTTTCAAACTAGCATTATATGTAGATGACATTTTAGAATTATTATTAATATCATCATCACGAACTATAGACGTGGTGACGGCTGTCGACATCCTCATTTATGGTGCATATATCTTCAGCAATCTGTAGTGTGCATGAAGGCATTTGAACTCACTGTTTTCACCGTTTTGGAATATGATTACCGGCAATGAAACTGCATTGTAGTTGGTTCTGAAGCTGATCTTCGACGTTATATTATGAATCTTTTATCTGTGGAGAATGAAATGTTGAGTATTTTGACTAAAAATAAGTGTGAGTTCTTCAAACACAACCCATTATATTGTCACAAAAGAGGTGACACAAAAGTTATTAAGAGCTGATTTGTAAAAATATGAGTGATTTGAGAATTGATCAGGATTTGACATCAGCTACAGAATCGTCAGAGTCTTAGTAATAATTCGTGATCTGTGAGGTCACCAGCTAGGGTATAAAAACCAATACCCTCTGATGACATTGTCTGACAGTGACGCTATGTATCAGAAATTCACAGGGGTTAGAATTCATAGGCAGTAAGATTCTGCCTCACTGAGTGAAAGATCAATAGGCTTGTCTTGTAATCTGAAGGTCTTGGGTTCGACACCTACCAAACCGACACCTACACTTTCAAACGCCAAAGTGTGATCCGCTAGACCACTAGACCTCGGTGAGAACTGGGGGGAATAACGTACACCCAGTGGCGAGTTGCAAATATGACGAAATGAGCGTCCTTGATTCCACTGCTAGTCACCATCAACCAATTGACTTCATAACAGTATTTCTGACTGAATCTAAAAAACCAATCGATGTGTTCTTCTATTTATCTTTCCATACTCCTGCAGGTCACTCACAGTCAAAGATTATATCCCAAAAACATAAAAAACTTTTCAGCTTGATAGGATGTGTGGTACTATTCAAAATAATAACTTGTATCGAAAATACAAAACAACCTCAACTATACCATCCGGCAGCTATTCCATCCAAAAATTTCTCAGGCACGAAATTCGTACTGTTCAATAAATTTGACTGAGTAAAAATAATTTCGAAATAAGTGGGAATCAATAAGTATATTCTCATTGAGGTGGGATCAAAACTATGTCTGTGAGAATCGAACAGAACAAAACACATTTCGCACAGTCAGTCCAAGGTCAAGCAGTCACCCTGCAGCGTAGCCTTGACTTCAATAAAACAGAATTACATCACATAACAGCAAAGAAAAGCGTTAAAATTAGAGATCAACTAGAAATAAGGGAAGACAATACGAATTAAGTCAAAAGAAGATATGCAAGTGTTAGAACAACAATATACGGATTAGAGGAATCGGGTAACAATTTAAAAATTAATCGGATTATTCAAATAAGTGGGAATTTTGTGAATAGATTTTTCATGGAGAGATTTCCAGATTAACTATTTTGCTAAGTTCGATGGCCTGCTTAAAACCAGGCAACCGAAAACTTCCATTTCGCTATTGCATATATTTTATCTCGTTCAGTTTGTTTTAATCGATTAAGATTTGACCTCTAACTGTATTATCTACTCTTGTGTGTATTTAAAATGTTTACAAACTCCTGATTCGCAAGTTCCTACCAAACTTAAGAAAACCCCTGACTGTGGTTGGCGAAGTGTTTCAATACATGAGATAACTGTTCTTTAGTGAAGTCCTTTGGTCTCAAAATGTACTTCTAAACATCTTACAATTGGCTTTCAACTGGATATCGTGGATTTCTTGAAAAAGACAACGCAGATATATCACATAATGGAATGGTTTGTGCTTCAGCTCAGAGGCCATTGTGTCACAGGATACACTGTCAATTAATATTTTACTTGAAGACACGTTCACGAAGGGGAAAATATCATGCAATAAATTGCTCTGCAATGAGGATGTTGGCGTTCAGTTATGAGTCGAAAACCAATGGTTTGTGAATATTTCCCCTCACTCCTAGTGTTCTCAGTGGAATGAAGGACTTCATACCTTTCAGCCTTCAGTAGCGGTGGTGTTGTTTTGTTTTTTACGCAGTGGGGTTGCTGCACTCATACCTAACGCCCCCCTCTTTTTCAGGCCTGCTATCGATTAGGCAAGGTTAACGAGCGTGCCCGTCGGGAAACCAACTGGGGTCACATGTGAGGTTGGCGAGCATTATGACACTAAATCACACCAGCGCCACCAAAGTATTGTGAACTTTGGCAGATGTTAATTAACACTTTAATACCACTGTGATCTGAAGCACTTAATGAATATCCATCGTCATACCTAAATGAAGGTAAAATTCGCCACTACATAGAAAAGATTCGTATTCAAGTGTTTTCTGCTGGGATTTGATTGGTTTCATGGTTTTATTATGAATTGACATCGGTTAGAGGACCATTGAAGACCATCTAGAAGTGTTGGATAGCTGTTTCGTTCTTCTTTGGGACTCTTCATTTGTACGCACTCACACTGCGAGGTTAGAGCCCAGAACCTTTTGGTTGCAAGGCGAGCTCGTAGACCATTAGGCCAGTGGGACTCGATCCAGTGGACCATAAATTTCAACTTCTGCACATTCATGATATGGCACGACCACTAGCGAATGTGGTTTTCCCATATTTCTCTAACCAATGTCATCTCATGATGAAATCTTGAAACTAATCAAATCCCCGCAAAACAACAAATGAATATTTCGATTTTCGCTTAAAAATGTTGTGACGTTTACGGAATAGTAGTTAAAAGCTAGTAGACGATTCTTCTTCTCTGGAATACCTCTGTAACTATTATTTTGCCAGTACATTAGTCGCGGGCTTGTTACCAGAGAACTGATCTGTTTCTACGACTTAGTTGAAATCCGTCAGTCAATATGTGTGATATCGTCAATGAGTTAAGCAACATAATAATAGTATTCATTGTGTTTAACGGAAACTGGGTATTAGACACGAGGAGTGGGTCTGCTGCCTCCTGACTCCTTATATCTCGTGGTAGCATATGCAGAGAATATATATCAGATGACAGGGGTGCTATATTGTGAGTCATCCGAGCCCGATACCAAATAGCACTGTCATCCAAACAGATGACGTTCATATACTTTCTTTTTGTGTCTCTAATTTTATCATGGCTATAAAATACCTCTATATCTCCTTCAGTATTACGAAAGATTATAGACATGAGTGATAAGACATGATTGTGTTTAGAGTACTAAGTGTCACTCAAGCTGATAGGCGAAAACAAAGCTGCCAACGATTACTGTTCAGCTATTTTGCTGTCTTTTAGTTGATAGTAACCAGCAGTAGAATCACGGATGTCCTTTATGGGAATTACTGAATGGATATGTCCGCATCCTCGATGAATGGTGTCCCCAATGAGATTCCAACTCACCACCCATTTCTTCAAATACTGCAATGCCGTCCTCTAGACCACTTGTGCAACGGGTGAAAGTTATTTTTTGTTTTTGGGTTAATTCACATTTCCCGTTGATTGATTATGTTGAACTGAGAGAGAGGAGCTGATGGGTCCCAAATAGGACGAAATGGACACGCCTAATTCCATTGTTAACCACCGTCAATCGAAATAACATCACATCAATCTCCGGACATCGTTGAAGTCTTCTTACCGGGATCCAACATAGTAACAAAGACCGGTCATCTCTATTCAACGCAATACACGGGAAATGTGAGTGGACCTAAAGATAAAGGGTTCACCATTTATATGTTGAGATATCGATCACGATTTATTTGACTATTGAAACTGTCTTGCAGTTTAACGTAGTATTTTTTTTCAAAAAACCATGGTGAGACCGGAAACTATATTAATTTATTATGTGAATAGTAAATAATGAATATTCACATGTTTATGGATAACAAATTTTTAAATTTATTTTACACTAAATGACCTTGAAAATCTGGCCTCACAATTGGCCGAAATCCCAACGACAAAATGGCCCAATAATATGCAAAGCTGAGATATAGATGGCCACATTATTTGTATGATTCATTTTGTATTTAATTTCCTATGCTAAATTGTTAACTCTCTTGTGTGTTGAGGAAATATTTTTACATATTAATTAATTAATTTATCCTAATATCATATAAATAGATGCATTTATGAATTACCAAAATAAATCTTGTTATCAGTACATATTTATCAGTTGATAAGTAAAATAAAAACAGATTAACATATGATTAAATAAGTGAACTCAGTCGACAATTCAATTTTATATTGAACATGATTATAAATTACACATTGAACATTGATAAATTCTGTTATCTCATAGTCTTGACACTTTGTGTCTTTAACATTATTCAACCAATTATTAGTGAACAAGGTAAGCATAGTTAATGATAAAATACCTATTTTTTCCTAATTGTTTAAATATATCATTGTGCATATTGAAACAAAAGCTGTTTCATAACCTTCAATGTCATCGATGTATCTTATTTACGTGTTGATTTAAACAATTTCAAGTGTTCAATTGCAAAGGCATTTAAGAATGTATTCTTCTAATATTGTTAAAGGTTATAAAACAACCTCTATTCTTCAGTGCTTTATATTTTGCGAATATTCAAGTTGTCATGTAGTCGTAATTTAAATTGAGGGACTTAGATTCTGAAATATCCTGTCTGCCATGAAGCAGACACCTCTAATTCTACTGGTTAGCTGACAAATCAATCTTGATTTACTGATTATAGTTTGTGCTGCGTAGGTACGCTCAAAAAATAGTCACCATTTTTGATAGTATCCATATGTGCACTTATAAACTAGAGGCCAGTGAACAAACAAGTGAACGAATTAGTAAGTTTCTATATTGTCAAATAAATGCTGGTGTAATGGAACACACGCTAGTATTTTTAGTAACAGAGGTGTTTATTCAGCGAAATACACCAACCTTAAACTGAAGTCTCATTGGTATCCTGCTTCTTTTGTTTTCCTTTCATACTTTCTTTATTGTTTCACAAGAATATTTCGTTCCTTTTCTTGAAAACGCATTATACCACTTCGCTATTCAATGCTGTTGCAAAAGACATCACAGACAACATGTGATACTTACAAAACTTTGTCAATAGCACACGGCAAACTGGTAGATAGGGAAACTAAAACTAGCATAAGTTTAAATTTTACAAATCACACAGTGTTGTACAGTAATATTAACTGATGACCACGATTCGAGCACAATTTATTGCTGCTCATAATCATATGAAGTCACTCACACAGCTTTCTTGCTTCATTTATGTACATGAGTGAAATCGATTAGACATTTGAATAAAATCAATATAAGATTATGTACATTCAGAAATAATAATATGAGTGTTATTGATCAAATACAGTCGGATGGGAAATAAGATGTTTTTGTGGTAAATAAAATTAACTTGTTAGAATGTTATGTGAATTGAATACATTTTAACATTATCTATTATTCTCTGATTTGAGTGGTAATAATATCTTCAATATCTCCGGTATTCGCATTGAGTCACTTCTGTTGCATGTATTGGGTGTAGACTCGATGAACAAGGATTCAGTAATCAACCTCTGTCTCCACCTATCTACATTACTTTTTAGAATTTTAACCCTCTCCAACCCTATTGTGTGGTTGTGTGTTTATGCATGCAGTGCAATTGCTGAGATTCTTTCCAAATTACTTATCATCGTGGGATCAGTCATTCTAACCTTAGCTAAATTCTTATATTCTGATAATCTCACTACACCTGATCTACTAGTTTGACCTGTAGAAGATACTATTACCATTCAAATGACATCTTATTTCCCATCCGACTGTATTTGATCAATAACACTCATATTATTATTTCTGAATGTACATAATCTTATATTGATTTTATTCAAATGTCTAATCGATTTCACTCATGTACATAAATGAAGCAAGAAAGCTGTGTGAGTGACTTCATATGATTATGAGCAGCAATAAATTGTGCTCAAAACGTGGTCATCAGTTAATATTACTGTACAACACTGTGTGATTTATCAAAAGAAAATCTCATCCATAAGAATACTAATAATACTAATCCGTATTTTAGATAATGACGTGTAAAACCACAGCAGATTCTTGATGAATAAAAAAGACTAATTCCATCCAATTTTAATTTGCTAGTGAAGTCGTAAAATGAATTTGTCTGTTATCTGCCAAAAACTGGGTGCCCATTTTACCAGAATTTATAAGAATACTACAGAAATCGATCATACAACTTTATTTGTTTAGACAATTAATGTGTCGCATATCTAGTTCTAGTAACAATAATTGCAGTTATAATAAAAGCGTAAATCTATGAATTGGGTGATCTGAATTTCATACCGTAGGTATAATGTTATCTTTATCTCTCTACACGTATAAGTATTTTTAAAAGTTTATAAAATACCGGTACTAATAAAATAAAATATCAGTTATTCACCGTCTTATTAAACAACTGGAAAATTACTGGGTAAAGATGAACCGAGACTGCTCTATTTATTAAGGATTTCAGTTATGTAATGTGTATTAAGGTAACGAATGACAAAAGTTCCATCGCTGGCGTAACAGAGTAATTGCTCTGAGAATCCCTCTATCAAAGGTCTGTCTACAATATTCGTACCCTTTGGATACATCTCAACTGATTTTGTAATTATTGCCCTTTTCTCCGGACCTGTTCCTCATCGTTCTAATATTGACATATCTTCTTTCTAATTAATCTGTATTATTCGTCTTTGCTTTTCCATGATCCTTATATTTAATGCTTCTTTGTTGCTGTTGTCTGATGTGTTGTTTTACTACTGCAATTTCACTTGATTGAAGTCAAGGCTACGCTGCAGAGTGACTGCTTGACCTTGGACTGACTGTGCGAAATGTGTGAGTTCTGTTTGATTCTCTGAGACAGAGTTTCGATCTCGCCTCGTTGAGAATATACTTGTTGTTTCTCAAATAATTTAGGATTAAGATGAGTCAATTAACTTTGTTATACGAGTTGATCACGGATTGATATCAGTTAGAGAAGCACTGAAAACCAGGGAATACTGGACAGCTGCTGTTTCATCCTAGTTTGGGAATCATCAGAAGTACGCACCCACTGGGATTCGAACTCAGGGCCTCCCGGTTACAAGGCAAGCTCGTATACCATTCAGCCACTGGGACCCGATTCAATGGCTTGTGAATTCTAACTTCTAGCAATTCGTTACATAATACATTATTTGTAACTGATAAACGTTTGGTCCATAAAGCTGCCTGACGGCATTATTGAGATTATTTCATATTTTTATACTAGTTATTCCTGTTCGATAGTATCATAGACTTTATGACATCGAAATGCGTTTTTCGAAACTGTTGAGTTTAGTGTTTTGACTTTGTGTAACTCCTGGAAGTTCGGTTATCTGTGCGGAAGGACACATCAGTTGATTTCCTGTATTCAAACTTACACGTTTCGCTTTTGGTCACTAAAAATTATCCCCTAATTATCCATTTTTCAATTTATATTATTGATTGAAAGTCACACCTGATATCTGTACCACATGATGTAACTTTTGTGGATCAGTAACCTAGTGGATAACGTTATGATGTATTCAAAAAAATGGGTGTTGAGTTATAGTTTCGGTTTCAACACGATTACTGTCTGAGCTTTATGTACATCCATCTAACGCGTCTCAAACAGGACGAAATGCGCGTCTTGAATATTACTGCTAGATACGATCCCCCAAATAAAGGGTTATTGTTCATAGTCATACGCAGTTTGATTGAAATTATTTACAAGTGAGTGGAGTAAAATTAAATGTTGTACTAAAAAAGAATACTTTGAGACAAACAGTTCAATTTTTCTGGATAACATGGGGATTATTTTCGGTATGTGGGTAAAAATTATTGGCAGTAAAGAGCATAAGTAATATAATAATAATATATAAGTAGGATGACGAAAATAACATAGAATTCAAATCCTCTATATTACTACCGTACAAAGAATGAACGTCAGAAACCTTGCGTAAAATTCTCAATGACGTTGTAATTAGGGTGACATTTAAACTAAACAGCTACCTCAGAGATAAACTTTGTCGGCTTAAGGACTCTCCTGATAGGCTCAATTAAGAAAGGAATATAATTTATCAAATACCATGTAATGACTATGGGGTTAATTACATTGATCAAACTAGTAGATCTGGGTCAACCAGATTATTGGAACATAAAAATTTAGCTAGAATGATTAATCCTGCTAAGTTAAATAATCTCGAAAAAGGCTCAGATATTGCATTGCATTCACTTTCATGTAATCACAATAACAGGGTGGCTTGAGGCGGGAGTATTAAAAAGTAATGTAGTTAGATTGAGAGAGAGAGAGAAGTAAATTATTGATGCTTTGTTTAACGATTTAACATCTCACACGTGAGGCCGGAATGGCACAATGCTTATACCGGAGATATGGAAAGTGGCGTCGGTGGCACAGTGGTTAGGACTCTCGCCGACTATGCACATGGTCCAAGGTTCGATCCCCTGCCGACGCAAACCTGATATCTATGGTCGGCCTGCAAAATTTGGGCTACCGATATCCATGCTGAAAATATTCCATAGTTGTACCAAAAATACAGAGTGGAATCAAGCTGTCATAAAAAAGAGCGGGTGCCTGCTGATGAGGAGTCCCAAACCAGGACAAAACAGCTGTGCAGTAGTCCCTGGTTTTCCAATGGTGCTTCAAGTGATGTCAGTTCATGATGAAACCCTCTAACCAATCAAACAATAATCCCTGCAAAAACCAATACTTGAAAAATATATAAGACAAACTGTGAAATCGTGTTACTAGACTGATATGATTATGAGCAGCGATAATTTATGCTCAAAACGTCAACCACTTGTTAATACTGTATCGCTGTGTGATATTGAAAACAAACTTATCTAATATGGAATTACATTCTACCACAGTGACCAGGTTCTATACTTACATTAATATAGCTTCTCATTGTAAGATACTATTTCTCTACTTTATTTTATTGTCGCTTTTTATTATCTACATTCCCGTATACTCCTCACTATTTTTATGCTGTATTGCTTCACTTTATTACACACTTCAGCAGTAATCATTTCATCTCTCAGTAAAACATGATGCCTGGAGTTGTTCAACTAACTATCTTGATAGTTAATTTAAAGGATTCATCGTTTCTATACATATTTTACTAAATGTCTGTAAAGTGGATATATTCTTTTCTTATGAATATTAGTATATTAACGTTCTCTGAGCTGTAAATGGTTTAATTGCCAGGCTTTTATTACTTTTCTAGACAATATTATAAGAAAGTGAGAGAAAGAGACAGCAGACAACTAAAACAGTATTGCTTATCTAAGCCTAAAATCTTCCCCATCATTTCTAATTTTTATGGATACTTATAATTTTACGACACTGTTCATTTCACTTCTTCTAGGCATTTCCCTATCCGTATGATTGCTAATTTTCAAGTGTGAATGTACTTCGAGGACTTGGCTTTTATTTAAACACAAAAATTCATTCCTTCCACGTTTCATGTAAAGCATAGGCCTTCAACCTCCGAAATTTCAGTAATGTTGTTATTTTTATGGTGTGTGGTTTCTAGCCTCGTGATCAACCTAAACCACCCTTCCAGGCCTGCTACCAGCTATTAACCTAGGCTACATTTATGGATGTGTCATCGGACAGTTGAACCCGGACTATATCTGTGATTGGTGAGCATTCTACCACTGAATCGTCGCCTTATAACACAAAGGTGCTAAATGGAATTTTCAAAATGACAGTAAATTTTATTTGTCTTTATCTCAGATAGCTTCAAATATGTACTTTATCTCTAGAACTGTTAAGAGATTCAGTCTAAAGGTTTACTTAGATAATTTGAAAGGTATTCATTGGTGCACACCATATTCAAAAGTATGGACAAAACTTATTTAATTCATTGGCTACTATTTGTGATATGCATGACCTACCTTTTATGTTTCTTTCGAGGGATACCCTACCGTGAATTCAGCTGTACCCAGCGATAATTGTTATACTGAGCATCAATTGAATGTCAGTGATTACAGTTTAAAACGTGAGTTTAGTGAATAGGTAGATAATCAGGGGAGTTAACTGTCAAGAAAACCTTGATATAAGTTTTGATCCATAGTTGTAGCTCATTAGCAATGGCTGATCGTAGCTGTGAGGAAATTCAAGTCCTCTCTGAAATCCAAACTTGTGCTACTCAGCGCCAAATTTAGAAATTTTACTACTTAGATAATTAGGGAATATATATATATTAATATCACTCTGCTGCCAGCTTGTAATCGTATGTATTTATCTGAAAACCTTCACGAATCGGTTCAGATATTATATAACGCTAAGATCAAAAAAAGAGACAAATTTGGACGTAAACAGCTAAGTCTAAGGCTGTTTTGTTGAAAACTAATATTGAAACACGAAGTACTGGTCACACAAAAATACAGTGATCACATCACATCAGACTCATCAATATATCTGTATATACATAAAACATGAATACCCTATTAACTGACCTCACTGATCTTTTCTACGTAATAACACCAAAACTGCATGGTCTTCTGTTCCAAGTTCTGTCATTGTCCTTTGTACAACATTATTTACCTGTGCAAAGTGCTGAAGTATTTGATTAAAGCTGAAATTCTCTTCACCACTCTGATTTATATGTGTGCGACAGTGGTTGAGCTGCAGAACGATCGCCAACCACGCATGTGGTCCACGGTTCGATCCCCCACCGATGAACTCACAAACCTCGCTAAGCCGGTAGTAAGGCTGGTAAAGAGAGAAGGTTGAGTCTGAGGTTAGCAACCCAACCCTACAAAAATGAAACCTCTTGCTACCGAATGTTTAGAGGTCTAGTTTGAAGTATCGTGTTCCACTAGGAACTCAAAGGAATAGAAAATTTTAAAAATCATCCCACTACAGAATTACAAGAACCATTTCCTCGCAGACATGCATGAAATACTATTCGACTAATGGTGATAATATCTTTTTGTTTATTTTCTTTTTGAACTGTCATAAATTCCAGTATACCGAGTAATACCGATCAAGTTGTCGATCGAATTCCAAAATAAACAAAATAAAATCGCAAGTAGACGCATAACTATACACAACTTCTTTTCCCAAATCCGGAGACAGCTTAGTTTTTATCTATTAGCAGGAAAATGAAATGCAAAATTAGAAAAAGCGTTTCTCACTTTGTTTAAATGTTTTCTTAAAATATCTGATATTTTAATAGTTTTTAAAACCGTTTAACTTGGCATTATTATGATTTTCGTCTACTACCGACTCACTTGATATTTACTGTACCACCTGAAATATATCGACTAATACAGCCGATAGGTATAGGTGTGGAAAATGCATTCACAACTGATCATATTTGTGCACACTTGCTATGCATGTTACATTAGTATACCTTTCTTGGATAGAAAACAAACTGAACAAGCGAGAAGCGAGTACATTTCAAGTCAAATTAAATAACTCTTTGTCATATAATAAAGCCATCTCATTGAGACTTCAGCCCTCGGAGAATACTGCATAAGTTTTAATTTACAAATACTATAGTTTCCCTCTTTTCGTCCTGAAATTGTTATTAAAATCAGTTATGTTAAATTCTGGTGTAGATTTCGTTAGGATCTAATATCATTTGCAAAAATCACTGAAAATTAGAGTGAACTGGGAAGCTATTTCACACTAGTTTGGGAACTTTCAGCAAAAAGGGCACCAAAGAATCCATAGGAGATCAAACACAGGACTTTCAAGTTACCTGATCAGGTAATCAAGTTTCCAATCAGCTCCTAAATGGTCAGCGAGACGACTTGGTAACCTAAGAGTTTATAGTTTGACTCCTGATAGGGTTATGCGCGTACACTGCTGAAGAGCCCTAAGCGGCCGTCTATTTCTTACTGGTTTTCAATCACTGCCTAATCCAACCGACTACAAAACGCATAATCTGAATTATGTTAAAGTTAAAATGAAATGTTTTCGTACTATTTTGTTGTGTCTGTTATCGACGTCATCCATTTAAATTAATAACGTTTTTTGTAAAAACACTGTCCAATGTTTATTTAAAATTAATTCATCAAATTCATTTGTCAATAATATTTAATTAAAACATAATTTGTTAACTAAACAATTTTTACAAACAAAATGAATATCACAGGTAAAACAAAATATAAGAAGAGAGAAAATTTCGGTTACTAGTCAGTGAATAGTGTAGTGTGTTTAGCCCGATCATCGGTGCTGACTGAATTCTATCAGCCGAGCTTGCAATGTGGTCACTATGCTAAGTGGTTCGCTATCACGGTACACTGTAAATTGTTGGTATTAGATGAGTGCCAACTAGAACTGAAACCTAGGTCCAAGGCTTCCTGCTGATTGCCTCCAACCATCTAATACCAACAAGAGGAAATTTATTCTGAAAATTATAAAATCATGCTAATTTCAACGTCTTTTGTTTTATTTAACATAAATAGTCAGATTAAAATGGAGAAGACATTCACTGGATAAATATCGTGACAATAAACAGACAGATACATATCAAAAGATTGACTACTGAATAAAGAATATTCTTGCAGATAACTTCTTCATCAAATTCTAGAGTTATATACCCATAATAATGAAAAAATTGGGGTTATTAACAACATTAATGTTGAAATAACATTGAATCATTAATATTAATGGATGACAATTCAATGGCACCTTTTAGCGTGGTAATGTGCATTAACATAACTATACACGGAATATCAGACAAAGAGGATAGATAATAAGACAAAATCATGAATTTATAGGCCCTCCAGAAGGCAAGAGCAATACTAGTAGTTGGACCTGTTTCTTCTACACATAGGTGAACTGCAATAGCCTCTGCTGTTCGGAGTCTTTGGTACCTGGATGCTTTTGGCAATTTATTTAGTACCCAATAAATGATGGAGAAGGATGGCCAGCTTTGACCAGGTGGTCTCATCTGGAGCTGTTCGTGTTTTCCATTAAATCCCTATTTAGCCACACTGGTAGCTGTTCCTGAGCACGTGAAATCAAGTTCTTAGAGCAACGGTTAATATAACTAGCTTCACAAGCGCAGTTGAATCGGTAGATACAATTAGAAGTGGCTAATCTAGGTGGTTCATATTTCAGTTGAGGAATCGCAACCGGTCGTGTAGAAACACATGACTTGTAGTTTACCAGCGTTAAAAGTTCTTTGAGAAGATTTTCTTAACTTCTTAGTAATTATTTCACTCGACACGTCACCATTGAAATGCAGTCTTATATATAAAGGTTTCTTATTTACAGATAGAGAATAGTCCTTTTCTACTTTGCTGGTCATGTGTTTCATGATGATCTTTTCTGGAAAGCTATTTTAAACTAAGGTGTCATTTATTATCCTGAGTTCATCTTCAGTTACCTCTTCTGAGCATATAGCTCTGACTCTGTAGATGAGTGTCCTTATTAAATTCATTTTGTACTGGGGAGGAACAAAGCTATGCCTAATGTGTATATTGTCTTGTCCGTGTGCTTTTCATATGCAAATTTCTCTTCATACTACCATCTGGTTTGTTTGTAAGGAGGACATCTAGGAAGGCAATAAATCCTGTTTTGAGATTCCTCTTCGCACCTGAATTTCATAACAGAATGCATTGCATTGAACTGAGTTATTATTGTGTTCCTATCTGAATCATTATCACAAGGAATAAAAGTTTCATCCATATACTGGCAATAAAATGAGAATTTCCTGAGAAGGTTGTTCAAAGGACCATTTTCTAGTTTGCTTGGAAAGAAATCTGCCAACATGGGACCCGATGGGAGCCCATTGCCACCCTGTCCACTTGTCTGTAAAGTGTAAATACACGTCATCCATTCAAATAACGACTGTACACTGCCCGTGATTCTGACAGTGAAATGATTAACTTGTTCAGAGATAGACATTGTAGCTCAGCTGACAACGCTGACATCTGAAGGCTGATAGTTTGAATCTCATCATAATACAAACTTTTACTACACCTTTAGTCATAATAAAGTTTTATTTCAGATAATTTATTAACACGGTGCAGAAATTCGCAGAGTATTTAGTTGCGAAACCATTTCCTTTTGGTATAGGATCTACAATTAAAACAATAATACGCAGTATATTATGTAATGCAGTGTTGTTTCTCATAGCTAAAGATGCAATTCTCTACAATGTTTTTCCTTCAGTTCCTTCCAGAACTGCAGAGGATTTTGTTGAAAGCTGATATGAAATGTGCGCGACGTCATACAGTGATTAAACAGTATAACTGCATGCCTAAAACAATAAGAAATGCAGAAGAGTTTAAGCACCATTAAAATGGATGGTGATTTTGTCAGCTCAGTGATTTAAGCACTCCTGTCACGCATATTATATGATAACATTATCAAAATTGGGAAAATTAGAAATCGTATTTTCAGATTTAAACCTTTTTCTAATTATATATATATATATAAAGGTCAAGATAAAGTAGATGCTCATCAAAGGTATTGGATGGTGGCAGTACTATATCACAAATAGACACAAGTTAGAATTCACGGATCACTGGATTCCGGTCCAAGTGGTTGAGTGTTCAGTGGCTTTTGCCTCCTAGTCAGTAGGTCTCCGGTTCAATCCTTTGTGTGTTGGTAAGTGTGAACTACTAAAGTCCAGGAGTAGAAGAAGACAGCTATAAGGTGCTCACTAGTTTTCAATGATTATCTAACAAAGTCTGCATTGATATTTTCAAATGCTTGACATTCAAAATACTACGTATTTTTAAGCTAGTGTGTATATAAATTGATTTTGAACACTTTTTGCATACTTTTTTATTTGAAAAAGGTATCATTCTTATTATATCCCTCAGTAATACTGTAAATATTATAACAAAAGCGAATGTAGCCATCGAATCATTTATCAATCTATTTATTGTTTAGATTGAACAATACTTAGTAACTAGCGTACTGTGTATAGTACTATCTTTGGTGCAGACTGAATCAGTCAAGTGTGCAATGTGGTCACCATTCTAGGTGGCTTGCCATCATGATGCACTGTAAGTTGTTAATATTAGATGATTGGAGGTAGTCGGCGAGAAGCCTAGGACCTTGGTTTCGTGCTACTTGGCACTCGTCACTGAGGCGTATCTGAACCAAACAAAGGACTAGACATATAACACTAATGACTAACTAGTGTCCAGTCAAAGTATCCAATACAGTCCTACAGGAGGTCAGTCGAGAGCCTGAATAGCTTAGTGGTAACGTCTCTGACTGCAGCACTGGGTGATGCAGGTTAGAATCTCAACAGAGAAATGAGTTCCTTCAAGGTTTCAGATACACTTTGCTGACTAGTGAGTGCCAACTAGCACGAAACCCAGGTCCAAAGCCTCCTGCTGACTGCCTCCAACCATCTAATATAAACTACTGACTGTTTGTTTATAATTAGTAGTGCACTTTCATTTAGCAATATAGCTAGTGAAAGGTAATGTCACTGTAAATTTTGTAACAAACCAGCATCAGCTTAACAATCATGAAAAACCATCAAGCATTGAACAGCAGTTTCATTTTAGTTTAGGACGTTTCATTAATGCTCACCGACAGCCCTACCAAGGATTGAACCCTGGTCCTTTAGCATGCTAAGGGAGAAACTGGGTTGGGATCCAGTTATCTATGAATTCTAACTTCTGTTAATCTGCTTCAATATAAAGCCACCTCTAACCAAGCCTCTGATAAACATCCACTTCATACCCGAAATGTTGGACTCAAATGTCTAGGACTGCTTACTAGAACTTCTTGGTGATATCTATATTAAAATTAGTCAAAAGTTCTTCAGAAATGTACAAAGAAACCAGTTAATCAACTCATACTATCTTAAAAAATATAATTACGTTTTATTTTCTAATAAGAATAAGTGTATGACGTAATAAATCAGTATTTCACATATACCATAGAACGGTACAGAAAAGTCGATGTAACTAATGATTTTATAGATCCACTTTCATAGTTTTTTTTCTGAAATTATTCCTTAAGGTATCTTTCCATTGGTAATCTATTGACAGGGCTAATTTATCATTATTATCACTTATCAGATCTAATTCCATAATCAGGTATATAAGTTGGATCTTTTTCACTCATTTGTGTTCCAAGTAGAGCACCGCTTCAAGTTCTAAAGTTTCAAAAGCGTTTTTTGCTGTTGTTATTGTTTTTTTCGCTGAGTCGGTTTGCAAGCCTCACACACAACCCTCTCTTTCTCCAGGCTGACAAACTTCTAGTAAATTGAGTTAGGTTTTGGACTGCACCAGCCAGGAATCAAACACCATACCTTGTGCGTGGTCGACAAGCATTATACCGCAGGACCATCAAAGCACATACAAGTTCGCTACGAGTGTCAATTAGCAAATACCATTTTAAGAAAAAAACACTAATCTTGCATGATTCAAATATTCTCAGAGAAATAAATCTACAGTCTCTCTAGACTTTCAGATTTTGTCTTTAAGCTCAGAAAATACAAAAGCACTGGCAAATACTTATACAACAACAGCACAACAGAATTGACTGAATAATATTATAATTATACATTTAGGCAATTATCATACTATTGGAAACAATCTAAAGAGTAATGTCGAAATTCCTGTTAATTGGATACAATTAAAGATATATATAAACATATGAATAGTGGGAATGTAAACTTTTGAAAGGACAGTATACTCAGACGTACATCTTAAAGCAACTTTAAATAACATGAGGGGGGGGGGGGGTCGGGGAAACGTTTCTTGAGTTTAACTAATTTAGTTTTTTGAACTCTAGTAAGCAACCATGATCAAACTGATTTCAACTATCTTGGTAAAGGAAACAAACTTAAGGCAACGCACTATTAGGTTAGCAACACTCTTATTTTAAATTTTTCAATAATACATGAAGGTTTGATAGTTACAGTATAAACGGGAGAATTGATTTTAAGTCTGTTCACCATCGGTCTATCAGTTTCCATACCAACAAGAAGCTGAAGTATTTATTGGGAAATAATTTATGTTGCCAGATGTGAAACGACTGTTTTTAAATTTTATTTTGATGAAGAGAGTTTTGTTTTCCTTATTTACATGATTAGATCTTTGAGCGTATTACAATCCCACAAGAGTGATGAGTCACGGTGTGTGTGTGTGAGGTGACATATCTGATTGTAGGAAAGGATGACCTACAAAGGATAGATGTTATTTCCTTGAAGATTGCAAATATTCCTCGTTGATGAGCATAGATAATCACGAAATCTAGATTTAAGGTTTTCTTTCAACTACCTAACAACAAAGTAATACTTTCCTTCTATGATTCTTTGAACTGCGACTTTGTACCTTAATACTGTTTAAATTAGCTGTATTTTAATCTGACCAATAAACATGTGAAAGATACAAGTTTAGGCAAGAAAGTCACTATGAGTTTTGGGCCACAATATTCTCAAACTGTACTAGAGGAAATACCATGAAACAATTAGTGTCATATGTATTTAAAAACATTCATGCTCAGTTGACAAGTCAAGACGTAATAGTTTGAACAAATCGTTCTTCAGAGTCAAATTATTACCCAAATAAAAACATCCAGTATGTTCTGGAAAAATATAATTACTCATTCATTCATAGCTTATTTACTGTCTAAGTTAATTTCCAGTTCCCGTCGATTGATTACGTGAGCCCGAAATGCTTGGCCTCCGATGATACAGCAGCTCCCAGTACCAACAATTCTACGATGTTTGAAGACAACAATGTAATCGACTTGATTGACGGTGACTAGCAGTGGAAACCATGATGTTCATCTCGTCTTATTTGGGAGTTGTTGGTTGGGTGTGTATGGACCTCAGTGGGTGATGGTTTTCCGACTCTCGTTGTTGATTGAAACGATGGGTAAAGGGTTGAAGTATCACTGAGAACACCACCACTTACTGGAAAGCAGATATATCCACTTGCAAATTAGTCAGTTACTCTAAGATTGCTGGTTTCAGTATTTGTTTTAACGATCAATTTCTTTTTTAAGACATCATCGAAGCGTCTGTACTAGCAGCTGTCAGGTCGGCGGAGGCAGAGTATTTCCGTTCAATACAAACCAGTCAATAGGAAATTCAGAAATAATAATTTTAACGAATAACAACGGATACATGCTCACGGAAAGTTGCTCACCTGACCCAGTAGCCTAGTTGATACTGTTTTTGACATATGAACAGACAGATGTTGAGTTTGACTCTCAGTGGGAACATCATCACTCAAAGGATGGCAGGTTCACCCGTCTAAAGAGTCCCAAATAATACGAAAGACACGTCCTGCATTCCACTACTGAAGATTTATATTTCTTCATGAACTGATATCAGCTGAACAGCTTCTGAGAATTAGACAGCTCAGGAGATCACTTTCATCCTAGTTTGTGTATATTCAGCCTTTTAAAACCTATAGTCTTATCAGAGTTAGAATTTGGGATCTTCATTTCGCCAGCTGAGTATGTTGGCTGGTCATTCACTAGGTCAGAATTCATTGGTACATATGTTCCCTAAGTGTATGTCTAATCCATCTATATTTCCTTCTGAACATATGTTGGGTAATGGGTTGTTTGCTAGCTAACTGCCGAGAGTCTTTTGCCGCTTATTCTTTCTAACCTGCTACTTGATCCTCAGTATTGAACAAAGGTAGTTGTCGATGGAAGTTTACACCTTGGTGAAAATGCTTTCAGTGAAATACCCTCCAAGTCTCTGAACCACTAAATGATTTGACATCAGTGTTAAAAATGCAGATCTTACTTTTGTTGTACTGATTGAGGGGCATAGATCCTTACGGTGATTTTACAGTAAAATAAACGCATGTATTGTTTTCTTTATAGGATTCTAATTGGCTTTTGATTTCTGTACACTAAATACTAAGCGGTTAATTAATTCTATGTTGTTCATTAAAAGTAAGACAGAAAAATTCAATATTCGTAAAAAAGTGCTTTTTCCACAATAAACATTTCAAGTTGATTTCAATTATCTGTTTGAAAAAATTAATTTCTGTTGTATTATGTAATACTATTTATAAAAAAGGAGAATATGATGATGTTAATAATAGTTGACAATTGTCAAGTAAAATTTTATACAATATGTCAGATTGTTGGATAAAACTATTCGTTACGTTATTTTACCAAAATAGACAATTTTATAGTGTAATCTGACCAAAAATTTTATTTAACTAAATAAAAAAATGTCCAGTTAAATGAAAGTTTTAAAGTTTAGTTAATTGTTTATATGTGAAACGTTATGGATTACTGGTTTGATCGAATTGTGGTGATTGCTGCTATTTTTTCTTGGTGTACAAACCACTTGAACAGATAAATCCACATCCTGTATAGCCAATTAAACCGAACAGGTTAGTTTAGATCAAATATATGGGTCATATTAGTAGAACGGGGTCAGTCAGACTTGACAAACATAAAATCCTAACAAAATTTAGATTAGTTGACCCAAATAAGATAAGAAATCTGGAGAATAGTTCAGCTATAGCATTCACTATATGCAATTACTAACAATCATACAGTAGGACGGGAAAAGACGACAGTTTTAAAGTATAACGTAACAGGGTGGAGGTAGAGATTGATGGTAACAGAAGATTTATTTATCGAATCAACTGCATATAGGTGTTTTTTGTCGTTTATTTTATTCCTTTACGTTCCCAGTGGAACATAAGGCTTCAAGTTAGAGCTCTGAAGTTTTGGTAGAACTGGTATTTATTTTTATAGGGGCTGTTAACCGCATGCTCAATCTCCACTCTTTATCGGACGGATTACCAGTCAAGCAAGGTTTAGAAGTGCGTCATCTGGGGATCAAACCCCCGACCACACGCGTGGTTGGCGAGCACTCTATCGCTGAGCCACTGACACTCAGCAAATACTTATAATAGGAATGATTCAACGCCTGTCTCAGACATCTGGAAAATTCTACTACCCTCACGATAAATAAGAAAGAATAAATCAAACTATGAAACGAAAGTTGCGAAGTTGTGTGATTATAACAATAAATTGTTATCGAGACGTCATCCAGAAAATAATGCCGTTTCACTGTGTGATATGTCTAATAAACAAATTAATATGAACTTACTACCACAGTGCTTAAACTTTACACATATACATGAACACTGTCTTAAGACTCAACTGGATGATGTACTCTAGGACTAATCAGCTAAACAATTAATACCCCCTAAAGAGTGCTAGTGTGGAGATAAAAATTCATCTTTTATTGCTTTGTGCAACTTTAGGAACTGACTCTAAGTGGACTTTTTCAAAACCTCTACTTCTTTTAAAAATAAGGGACTTTTGGTGGACACCGTGAAGAAAACATATGATAAGAAAACATATGATATCTAGCTACGTGAATTCTTAGTTTAGAGTTATCAACCATCAATCTCTAAAAGCTGGTGGCGATTCGGTTATACGTTTCACCTAATATAAAGCTGCATTTTTGCTTCTTCTTTTATCCCCTCACGCCCACTGAGCAAAACATAATGCTTGAAGCTGTAGACTCTGAAGTTCTAGCAGCTGCGGTTCTATTTGCACAGAGTTGAGTTATCAGCTTAGCGTTTCTACTGTTATCCTGATGTACTTTCGTCCAGTAAACTTGGCGACGTTTAGGAGTGCGTCGGCTGGGAATCGAACGCAGACCGCCTATATGGCAGTTGAACATTCCACCAGTGAACCATTGACACAGTCTGAAGGAGTAAATTCGAGTACGATCGACTATTAACGCCATTAGAACTTGATTTATAACAAGCTGTTGTTTTAGTCAATTTCTGATTACTTTAATGTTCAATTCTCCAGAAAGGACGGATCTAAAATGTTCTTATTAGTAACGAGTATCAATAGGAATATCTTTCAAAGTTTGTTTTAGGAATTATATCACTCGAAGCAGATAAAGTTGTGACTGGAAACAGTTACCTCTGTGTGATACTAGAAAGCCGTAATGAAATTCTCTAGAAAAGTGAATAATCACAGACAGACTAAGCAGATAACTGTTTCTTTCCGTTTACTTGTAAAAAATGAACACACCTATTACTCAATCCTTTTTAAAAAAATTTACTTACTATTATACCAGGAATACAAAGTATCAGCTTACAACTTGTTTTTCTTCTCAGTGTCCTAATTTTAATATTGCTTATCAACATCTATATAAAAAACTGAGATTAAGCTTAACTGTTACTGTCTTATAAGAAAGAATGAAAGCCAATACTGTGCATTCAGTGATTCACACATGTCCTGATTCAGTGGACATATTGGAAGTGATTAATTTTACCACTTACAGTTTGGTTGTTTCAATGCAGTACAATTGTTTTGTTTTTATTTATTTCAAAATATAGATAGAAGAAATACACACATGTATGTAAAAATTCAAGATAAAATCCCTTTGAAGAGAAGGACTAAGATTATATAGAAACTATTCTGTTTTAGTTATACACATGTAGACTACGAGGAATTTCGTCATGTATCTCTAGTTTTTGCTTAACATTTGCCTGACATTAGGTCATTTCTCTGTATTTGAACACTCGTGTCGTCTTTTGTGTTTTCCATTCTTAATGAAGGCTACATTTTGCATCTTTAGCATCGCCGACAACTGTTTTGACTGTTGATCAGTGGTTTTTTCGTTCTTGCTATTTGTCTTCAGGTGGTGATGTTGCTTAAAGTCGGATCACGCACTGAAATCTGTTACATCCTAGTTTGAAAGTCTCTCGCAGTACTCAGTCATCAACCAATCGACGGTCGAACCTAGGAACTTCAACTTAGGAGGTGAGCAACAGCTATTTGAGCAAAAGGAGAAAAAATATAGTCACATAAACTCATCTAATACGGAAACTGATGAGAAAGTAAATTCAGTCTAAACATATGATATATTCTGGTTATAGTTCTAATTAGACAAAACTTCTGTAGTAAACAAATGGGACGTGGTTCAGTGGCAGTGATATTGGCCAACCATGTACCTGGAGTGGGTTCAATTCATAGCCGAAGAACTCCTAAAAATCTCCTAGTTTATCAGAAGATAGTAAGCTTGGAAAAGCAGGAGGGCAGTGTGTGAAACTTGCAACCTCAATTTGTAAAAACAAAACAATATCAACTTCAATGAAACTTCAGACAGCTGAGACCTTGTGTTAGACTAAGAACCCAAATGAATGAAAAAATTAGAGAGACATCTTACAATTTCACGAGGTTTTTTTATGCAGGAAGTAGTACAAATTATTTCATACTTAAATACAACCTTGGATAGAACAAACATTTAAGAAGTGCCTTTTGTTTCTACAACGTATCCTTATAATACAGCCAGTTTTCAGTGCAGGAACTGCTATGATTTTTTTAGTATTAAAGAATAAGGAGGAGAATCATATTCAAGATTCTAGCTCCTTCGTTTTTTTGTGAATTTGTGGTTAAAAATTACCCATATACACCTGTATTAATAACTCTATCCAAATACTGATCCATTTATAATTTTACAAATTTTAAACAGTATCTGCCACTATGCCAGATATCTACAGCCTATATGTTTTTTGGACTTACTAGGAAGCCTATGCAATAAAAAGTCATAATACATTTTTATTGTTATAAGAATGAATATTGCACAAATCCGTTCTTGTTAAAGTTTTATATATATATATATATATATATATATATATATATATATGGGATCAACGATACAATACACTACTAACAGACATATTTAGGTAATGAAGCCACATATGACTATATTTTGAGAGGTCCGTTTCGTAACCAATCAAATCCCTGTAAACCAACACTTGAAAATTAATCTAATTCCCACTAGTGACTGACTACAGGACGAGGTCACCTGGAGTCCTAGCGAGAAGGCATGATCAACGGGGGCTACCAAATCGGATATTAGGACGACTACTCGCCGATGACATTGTCTGGCGGACAATGGCGCTATATATCATGAATGGACACAAGATAGAATCTATGGGCCACTGAAATCAATCCCGGTGACTGAAAGGTTAATGGACTCACCCGTTAATCTGCAATTATGCAAGCGTACTGTTTTAACTCCCAACTGAGACGGAACAGTTGCCACATACTCGCTGGTTTTCAGTGGTTGTCTAACTGATATCAGCTCGTGACATAACTTGAAATAATGTATATAATTTACCGCGTCACTATCTGCAAGTACTCACTTAGAAAAAACAACAAATATATTTATTCGCTCAATTTGTTTTATTTTATGTTAAAATGAAATTTATTGCTTAAAATAAATTCTTTTCGGTGGATAGTGACTAGCACTGGAATACAGGATGCTGATTTCGTCCTATTTGAAACTCGTTATTTGGATGTACTTGTAACCTTCAGTAAATGATAATGTTGCCACTTAACCTCAAAGATAACACACATCCTTTGAAAGTACCAAAGAGTCTTCTACTGGTCCACTTGGACTAAGACAGCCACCACCTTGGCTGTGATGGGTATCAGTTGTTACTTGTTTAAATTCGTTTCGAGCCTCTCGTTAATTAGTTGTATTGTACTTAAATGTTTGCTATCTGTTGACATGTCGAATCCTAGTACAGACGCTTTGACGAGGATTAACATCATGTTATTTGTTTACAGGATTTCATCACGAGCTGACATCGGTTGGAAAGCAATCGGAAAACCTGCAGGAAGTACTGGACAGCTGTTTTGTCAGCCTAGTTTGGGATTCTTCAAAAGCACGCATCCACATTGTAGGGTTCGAACCCAGAAGCTTCTACTTACAAGGCGAGTTCGTAAAATAATAAGCCACTAAGACCCAATCCAAAGGTCCATGAATTCTAACTTCTGCCAATTAGGCTGGGTGTGTGGAAAAATACTAGCCAGTAACATTGCGAAGTGGTCGCGCTATATCGTGAATTAGCAGGAGTTGGAATTCATGGACTGTTATATTGGGTCATAACGGCTGAATCGTCTACGAGCTCACTTTGTTAATGAGAGGTCCTGGGGTCGGAACCTGACGGATGAATACTGCTGGAGAGTCCCAAATTGGGACGGAATGGCAGTCCAGTACTTCCAGGTTTTCCTATGGTTCTCAAACCAATGTCAGCTCATAATGATTTCATGTAACCAATCAGTGAAATTTCTATAAACCAATACTTAAATCATGTTATCTGTTGGATGGTAACTACCAGTGGATGTGTCATGGTATAGTTTATAAATTGACCGTCGTTAGATGATAAAAATGTAATCTCTTTAATATATATCAGGTATATGATCAAGGGGCATAATTAAATAATTACAACAATAAGAAATGAATAAAATCTTTGAAGGATCATGCTGGAATTAAATTCAGGCAGTCCGCCAAAATTAGAAAAACTATGAAAAAAAGATCATACTTAGAACAAATAATTAGATCATGAAGAAACCGATATGCCCTTATAAAATAGAGGTAATCTGAAGGTGATTGTAGGATACAGTTAGGAGTTTGGTAACTGGAGTTCTAATAAATGAAATAAAGCCACTCAATATCTACCATTGATGACAACAGTAAAGTGGAAAAAAAGGCCACCTTCAAGATAAGTGGAGAAAAGAAGGGAAGAATTCCCTATAGCTAATTTTATGATGATGCTTGTTTTTTAGAGTAACAGTGAATAATTTTATTCCGTACTATCACCACTATATGAGACGAAATTTAAAATAATATTTGACTGCTTCATTAGAACACCTATGTCGTAAGACTTAAAGCCAAGCAGCCGAGTTTAATCACGAACTGACTTGACTTAGAGAACCCCTGAGAACCAGGAATTGCTAGATCACTCTTTTGTTTTTGTTCGGGACTCCAGCGTCGATGACTTCATCGGGGACCAAACCCACGAACTCAGGTGATAAGGTGAACCTGTCGGCTACTCAGCTACTGGGACAGGATTCAACGGCTAACCCGTGAATCCCAGCTTCTGCCGATTCACCATCTACAGCAGGACAGTCAGTTAGTACGTGTCCCTAAGTCCAACCTGGTGAAATCCACTGGCCATGACTTCTAACCTTACCTTCGTCTTGTAGTCAGTCACTAGCGACCACTAGACTTATTTTCAAGTTTTGATTCCCAGGAACTTGGACGGTTTAGAACCCTAGTTGAGTCGTGCATGCATACTGACAAAGAGTACTAAATGAAGACGAAATGGCAGTCCAGCATCCCATAGTTTTCAATGTTCCTCTAACTGGGATCATTTCGCGATAATACTTGAAACCATTCAAATCCCTACAAACCAACACTTGAAAACCTTTTTTAGTCGTCGATCTTTGTTAACTAGAAACCTGTCAGAAACTACAGTACACTAGAAAATTGTTTATTTCAGGTTTCTTTCTTAATTGGCAGTGCTCACTTACATTTTTATTGTGAACTGTATCTTAGATGCTTATATTTCCTAAAGTGATTACTGCTTTTAGTTTATGATTTCTAAATGTAATAACCGACAGCTGTCAACTCGTGATACCTCTGAACTGTCAACTAGTGTGTTAATTGACATTTATTTTTAATGTCATTATTTTTTTAATATTATTGATATGAGTAAATATAAACTGGAGTAACCTTAACATTCTTATTCAGAATCATATGATAAAATGTCTTGCGATAAACGAATAGGTAATATTAAATCCGTTGTGTTCTCTGAGCTGGCTATTTCGGTTGCAAAGCTTTCCCTATTTTCTAAGCAACATTTTCACCGGTAACTTCGAAATGAATTATAATTGAAGTCAAATTAAAAGTACATTGATGTAATCCACAACTGATGAAATCATTTGCCCAGTCACAACTAGGGGTGATAAAACGTGACTGAAAAGCTGATATAATAACTGATAATTGATGAGAAACAAGGTGGTTAAGTGTCCATTCAACAAGTGTGTAGAAGGCAAGAAAAGGAGCCTAGTAAAATGCACAAAAGGAACAAGCCAAAGTGACAACAGACAACTGCCCACTGAAAATAGCAGCAGAAAAATAGGAAAGATTTCATTATGAACTGACATCGGTCACAGGACCATTGGGAAACCTCAGAGTACTGGACAGCTGTTTGCCAGCCTAGTTTGGGACTCTTCATGAGTACTCACCAAGTGGGATTCGAACCCAGGAACTTCTGGTTACAAGGCGAACTCGTAGACAATTAGACCACTACTCCTGGCTAGTTTTTAATGGTTCTCTAACCGATGTCAGCTCATGATGAAATCCTGAAACCCATCAAATCCCTGCAAACCAACACTTAAATGGGAAAGAATTTAAGCGAAACTTTCTATTTATCTGTGTTGAATTTAAAGGTAATACCAGGGTCAATATTCTGAAGAACTGCTTATCCGGATCGCTAAGAAAAGCACTTTTTCTGCCAAGCTGCGGATCAACTTCTATAGTTGACAAATAATCAAAAGATTTATGAAGGACGAAAAACCGCCTCGCTAGTGACTTGTTACAGGATGGAGTTTCCTGGGGTTTCAGTGAGAAGTCGTGAGTACTGAGGTCAATCCAGTCAAGTGTGATGGATGTTCCACTGATGACATTGTTTGCTGGTCGCGCCAAATCACGAATTGGTAGAAGTTAGAATTCTTGGGCTGGCCTCTGGATCGGGTCCCAGTTTCTGAACGGTATACTAGCTTTTCTTGTAACAGGAAGGTCTTGGGTTCGAACCCCAGTGAGTGCACACTGCAGATGATTCCCAAACTAGGATGAAACAGCTGTCCAGTACTCCGTGGTTTTCAATGGTGCTTCTAACTGATATCAATCCCTGGTCAAACTCGTTAAAACAAATCTAATCGTTACAAACCACTCTCGAAAATGAATATCTGTGTCTTGGTCAATTGGACATTGAACCCCGGGAAATTTAACTGCTTACTTCATTCCAAATTATCATTTGAGTAACAACTGTTAAAAAATGAGTGTATAAACATTTTAGTCTGTATGTGTGAACTTTGTGAAAAGTACATTTGTTTTTTTTGGTTTTTTTGTCGAAGAAATAATAAGCTACATTTTTCAATCAATTTAACAATTCTAGACAGATTTCATTTTCTTTTCATTTCATTACTTTAAACTACACATCTAATTATCTGTTAGGTAACTTGTTTTACTACACTTCTTTCAAATAATTCATTCTACAATGTCAATTTAAAAAGCTCGTGTTTTAAAAAAAAAGTGTAAACAACCCGGTAAATATTTGAATTTTTAAACTGATTTTTATAATGGAATGAAATATGGAATAATTGTCATTTAAGAATACCGATGTGTGCAATTTAACTAACATGTTATGCCTTCTTTCAGCTGACAGTGACTTCCACTAGAATGCTTGGACTCATATGTCGTCCTGTTTAAGACTCCTCAGTTGGATTCGGCTTCTGGTCAACACGAACCAAACTCACATCATGTTAATCTGCAGATATCGTCTTAGCGTATATACTAGGAGCCGATGTGTCAGCAGAGATCAAGAATTTCGGTACAACACATAATCAGTCTACGGGAAATTCAAATTAACTTAAGCAATGTTAAGTTTTCCTTTATTTACGAGAAGTCAAAGTAAAATTATCGCATTTATCTGTATGTAACGAACAAATCATTGAATTTAGATCAATGATCTGATTAGTAAACAGAAAACAAACACTTAACCCTTCAGTGACTAGAAGTAACTGATAGAACTACATAAAAAACAACATTTCATGTTTGTTTCTGTCTCGTTAACATAAAAACAAACAACTGTAATAATTATTTCACGTTAACTGATATTTTTCTAGACTCGTATCATTCACCTTAATCTAATTCTCAAGTTGATTCCTGGTTGGTTTCAACCCTTTAACAGTTAATAGTGAACTTTAGACTTAACTATTGTGGATAATTAATTGTTTTTTTCATAAGTTTTTTAACAGTTTAAACAAATATTTATCGAGGATAAAATTTTGAACGGTGATTTTTTATTAAATTCAGCCAAGTGTTGATGTTTGTATACGGTGTTAGTCATAATAGTCTTTATATGATATAGACTTAAATTTAGATCATAAGCTTTTGTAGAGATTTGGATTAATTTTAATGTAGATTTTGTCACGAACCAGCAGCAGCGGTTAGACATCAATGAAAACCAAGGGACTCTTTAGATGTGCACACCCACGAACAAGCTAGTTGGCTATTCAGCCATTGAGTTAGAATTCAGTGACCTGGGAATTCCAACTTCAGTCAGTTCGTGATATAATGCTACCACTGACCAATACTCTTGATGAGCAGACACTTCACCTTGACATGGTAGACCAACCCCTTCCCACTTTAGGGTTATTTAATTCCAACCCAAATGGTCTTGGCCTCGTAATTTGTAGACTCTTGGTTCGATCTCCCGTAGGGTTGTGCGAGTCAACTAGTTGTATAATATAACCTGAATCTCCAATATATTACATGACATCTCCATTCATTTATGCCATACCGTCGAATTTATTGATTATCACTTTTTCTACCGTTAGCTGAACCTTTCATTTGTTTGTCATAACTTTTCGAAGTGATATAACAAAAAATTCCTATTCACTTTGCTACCAGTCGTGATGGAAACCCACCAAACATTGTTACACATATATAAGTGATAAGTAAGAAGACAGAAAAGTATATTGTGTTTGCTCATATGTACTATAGCGTGTTTCCGGAGAGATTTCAATAGGGCAAGTAGTTGAAGTCAGTCAACAGGAACCTGTCAACTCAGACTTCATGATTATTATTAACACTTGTCAAGAAGTAGCACCTGTGTAACGACAGAAGACAAGGGCCAGGCAACAGATCCTTTATTGAGAAAATTAACAGATATTTATAGATTTTTATGTACATTATTATTAGTTATTTTTAGCAGAGAGGTAACGTCTTCTGACTGATTGTTTCCCTGTTAAAGATTATTCTGTACTGCTTATGACCGTTTCTTAGAAAGTTAAGCCTTACATCTGCTAACTGTATCCGCCCACGCAAAGTCTGCTGTGATTGGTTGTTAAATTAGTCTTTGTTCTTCTATTTTTCTCATGACCAAGATTTGGGACGTATACATTGACGTAAATTGTTGTCTACCAATTTTGGCTAGCAGACAGTTCTCATCACACCTGTACTAAAACACGGATGATACAATTAGACATGTCACCATATGGCTATTCATGCCCATGATTGACTTGTATGACTGCAGTGGACACACCGTGTGATCATATTAGAGTAATTATTGTTATATATCTAGTCCTTTGTGTTGTTTCTAACCGAATTTAGTCAGCTATGCGTATGTACATGGGATAACAGTTGGTTTAAAATATAAGCCAATGAGAATAGGCAATTTATTGGTTGTTATCTTCTCTCATAGTGTTCACACCAATACATCAAATGTTACATAAGTGAAAGTAAAACGAACCACTCGAGTATTCACCAACAACAACATTCAAGTGTAAGTGCATTAAAAACAAAGGCACTACCTACCCTCTTGTTTTAAGTTTATTATACATGTAGAGCACATTTAGGTATAGATTAAACGGAAATTAAATTTTTATTTGAAACAACTTATTTTATGCTTATCAGTGCGTTAACCATAAATGAAAAACAACCGGGAGATCACATCAACTAGTAAATTATTTAAAAGTACACTCAGATTAATGTAAATAAACAGGTACAGTTTAACAACACTTAAAATATGAGGTGTTTTCCAATTTTCGAACATAATAACCAATTGTTTTAGTCCAACTCATTAAAGAGAATAATGAAAATTGTTTATGATAATTAAGATTGATGTTGGCACTATCTGGGGATAGTTTCAGGTTGACAGACTACCATTCACGTAATGGGTGATAACTGGAGTGAAAAGAAAATATGGATCGTAATGGCATCTGAACCTGCAGGCTCCAGGGCTCCAGCTCTTGCTAACTGGATCACCTGCCTTCAGGGATCATGAAAAATGCTGAAATGTCATGTAAATGAATGACATTTGATTGTCTAATTATCAGTACACTAGCCGCCAAGTTAGATGCTATCTTATCGATTCTGATCTTAATGAAGTTGAAGCGTGAAGAGGAGTAGGTTACCGATTGGTGATGATTTTAATTTGGATAGCACTTTTAATGATCTGACAAAAAAGATTATCTGGTTAACAACTAGGTATTGTAGCTTAGTTGGTAGAATGCTGGGTTAAGAAATCAAAGTTCATGAGGTCGAATCCTGCAATGACCGAGGTTTTCATGATAATTAAATGATAACTTCAGTGTTCGTTGTAATAGTTAAAATAACACACACTTTATATTAATTTACAAAAAACAAATACACGTCATATCTCTCTTAGTTGGCTTTATGGGTGTTCTACTGAAAAACATTTGTGAGTAGTATATTGAGTGTGATGTCTTCTGCAAGAATGTTGAGTAGCAGACTAATGAATTAGGTGGGGAAGTGGACAAATCAAAACTCTTTCGGATTTTTACCAGTTCGCTCATCTTCATAGGTCAGTCTGCATCCATTAACACCAGCTGGTCAGCGATTACTTTAGGGACACGCTCAATTATTGGGTGAGTTGGCAGCCATGCCTTAGAATCTTTGTCTAAACTTGGTAACGCATAATGCTACATGTTGCCGCCCAAACCAGTGTATTCCCATCAGCATCAAGCCATAAGCTTCTAAATTTCTGAAACGCCTTCTGTCTTTCTGTCGGGTTGTCGGACTCTAAAATAAGTCATTCAACGACTTTTTCCCACCACGTCTTTGTGCCAGCTCATGAAGACGTTCGTTGGCGGCTTTCACCCTACATCCAAACAATGTACCCAACATCAGTATTTCCTTGTAGTATCTTGAGCCCCTAGCAAATCAGCAACGGCTTCGGACGCAGTACAATTTGGTGACAGAAGTGTTTACTTGTCAAAATGATGTACTGTGATAGTAAATACAGAAAGCTTTCGTCGAAGTTTACATTCTCACATGTTTTTTGTAATGTGATCTTCTGTCTTCCCATCACGCTTCCTATATTATTCTACAAGAATCTTTTATTTCTTCTCTTCACAACTTCACTATGCAAATATTCTTGCAGAAAATATCATACACAATATACTAGTTACAAATTTTTGTCAGTGGCACACGCCAAAACTTAGTTCTTTCATTTAAGTGATATTTTTAGTGTAAATATATATAACGGGTAAAATATAAACAGCTAAAAAATGCGAGAGTGGAAATTCATTTTTGACTGAAAGCGGTTTTTTCCTCTCTTCTAATCAAGCATTAACGTACTAATAACTTCAGTATCAAACGTTATTGAAAACAAACTTCCATCACAGTCTACATTAATGTTGTCTCATTTACCCCTGTAATCTATATGTACATTCGACAGATAGATTTTAGTCAACATCTAAGATTGGACCACTAATAATGATTGATTCGTCTACGCAAGTCAGTCCTACAAGAGGTTGCTTATCACTAGGATAAAACTTGGTAACAGAGGGATACAGATGAAGCATTTTCATGGATAAATGCGGAGATCAGATGGAACACCCACCTTAGTAATATAAAGGCTTGGCGACCACAAACGTCAATCAGTTTCTCTTGTTTATCAGATATAAGTAATTTAAAAACTGGATAACCACCTCGCTTGTTTGGGATAGAGTTCATCATCAGTGGATCAGGTTACATTCAACTCAAAGAGCCCTGATGGTTTAAATCATTTTAAGCCCACCTCCCCAAGTGAGCAAAATGACGCTACATAAAATTAATTTTGTTGATAAATAATCTCCAATTATCCGTATCCATCAGTAGACTATACTGTCTTACTATGTTGCTCGCTTTCTTGATAACGAATCATATTTCAAATATTTCATGTAAAACCAATTTTCTGCAGGAAGTGTGTTAACACGGAATCTACCAATTCATTCAGGCTAATAAAAAGAAATTTTTAACATGTGATTTTTCCTAAAACCATTCTGTTTCTGACATACATCACTGAAACTGTTGCAGTAAGTACTTCCCTTTTTTTATGATTTTACAAAAAACCTATAAAAAGCTTCTCTTCACATGTTTTAAATTAAACTGATAATTTTATTTGTGTAGAGTTTATTAGTCGCTACCTTGTTTGGTTAAGAGTGGAACAACGAAGGAGTATAAAGGCATATTCACTAAATACTTTAGCATGAAAACAGGTTGTTTTATTTTCTACTAAGTGTCAGTGTTATCCTTTTAGACAATTCTCTTAATCCCTGCACTCCTAGTGAAACATATAGCTTGAAGCTTTGAAGCTTTGGTAGCATCGGTGCAGTTTCTGCGCCGTGGGATTGCTAGTCCCATCATCAATCTTCCATCTTTTCCGTGCTTTCTATTGACTAACTGAGATTTAAATGTGTGTCAGCGGGGAATTGAACCCAAATCTCCTAGGTGGCTGCCTAGATTTCTACTAATGGACCACCAGCGCGCTATCCATCTGAAAGTTCATTCTACAGTTTATAGGTAGCATAGATGTTTGTACTAGGAGCACCTTTTATGTGCCCTAAGAAGTATCCACCACACTACACTTTCAAAATATCAAAATAAGTGTTTGAGAAGCATAATCAGGTGAAGCACTGATGTAATAACCTAATATGATATAAGTCGAAATACAGTGACAGGCAATTTAGATATAATTTATCTATATTTACATATCTTTCATTCAAATAAGTTTTGAACAAAGTTTTCAAGTATTGGTTTTTTTGTAGGGATTTTTGTTTGATTGGTTGGAGGATTTCATCATGAGCTCACCTTGTAATCAGAAGGTCCTGGGTCTGAACCCGGGTGCTGGATATGTACTGATGAAGGGTCCCAAACTAGGACGAGACGGCTGTCCAGTACTCCCAGGTTTTGAACGAATAGTTCAGTAATAGATCTGGTCAACTTAAGACCTGGTTAACAATTGGCTAGCACGCATTGTTTATTCACTTACCTAGGATTGTTTAAGTCAGTTCGGTCATAAAAAAGTTAAGCATAAAAGGGATAAAAATATTGCTGAGTAAAGTACATCTCGGTTTTAAAACTGGACTACTAAGGTGGGTTCAAATTATAACAAATCATTCTCGAACACATAAAATAGGTTCAGGCCTTAGTGTAGCTAATGCTTCAACAAATTTAAGCATATGACTGAAATCAATTTTATGTATAATAAGCTATTGAAATAAAAATTTATGACACCTCTATGATGCGCTTTGCGGTAGATGATGTTGGACCTCTATTTCAGGGTGAAATGAATCAGACAGTCTTATTTGTTATTGCAAACATCTAACCCTGACCTGCAGAGACGAATGGATCCTCTCTATGTATGTGTGGGGACATATACATGTAAATTGGTAAACACAATGGGATATGACACGATTGTGTGGATGCTGTCAGGGTTTACAGGACAATATAAATTCAGTTTAGCTGCACAATAAATTCTGTTGAGTAATGCTATGAGTCTTCGTTTAGCGCTCAGAATTTGGCGATCGCTTGATACATAAACATCCTTTGTGGAAGCTGACTGGATGTGACTCAAACTTATTTCCCGCATGGGACAAATTTTATAACCCTTTTATATATTGTGATTTGCTGTATATGACTCTGAGCATCTAAATCAAGGGTCAAATGAATAAGGTGATCTTATTTATTCTAGCAGCCACTTAGGAGTATATTCTGGAGGGATAACCTTCTTGGCAAGAACCATCCAAGCATTGAACGCTAATTCAACGTATACCATGATAACACTTCATCTAGCTTGATGGTCACATTGAAAAACTGACTGATAAAATTCACTCAGAACCAATACCACCAAGGAATGTACAAGTGACATTGACTACTCCATAATGGGGTGACCAATCAATATAAACTACATCAAAGATTAAATCTCTGTTATCACCCGCTATATTTACATAAAACCACTACTCCTAATCTCTTCATTAAATCTAAAATATTACTTATAAACTTAGTAATATTATAAATATTCAAAATTATTAATATATTAAAAATATATTTTTAAGTAAAAGTACAATGAATTTTGTTTTGACTTCCTTTTTCCTGTATTTACGGTTACATGATGCCAATTATCATTGCTGCTGTTATAATGTTGCCCTGATAAAGGTAAATAAAGGTAGAATTATTATTGTTATTATTATATGCCTTAATAAAGAGTAAATCATGCTCAAACGGTAATTTAATGTACGTAGATATCCTTTAAACATACTTCCTGAATACATGCATAACTAATCATGTTTTTGTTGTTGTTAAAAACATATATTTCCCTAAATAATGTCGACTCATGACTAAACCTATTTAAATATCAGTCAATTTTCCATGTACCCAAAACACGAAAAAAGATTCATTTCTCATAAGTGCCTGACTAGGAGATGGGCTTTTTAGAGTTCCATTAAGGATCCGTGACCAGTGAGTTCCGTGATATCAGCGATAAAAGCAGATGCTTGAAGATAGCATTTGAAGAGTGGAACGTTATATTACGAATAGGCAGAGTCAAGCGAGCGCCTTGTAGCCTGAAGGTTGTAGGTTCGACTCTTGGTAGGTCATAAATCAATACTTTTATTAAGCCCAAAACTAAGATGATGCAGCCGTCCTATACTACGAGGGTTTCAGAAGTTCTATAACTGAAGTCAGTTCCCTACGAAATTTTTCTTATATCACTTGGAATCACTGGCAGCATAACACTCTGTGAGCGGATATATTTGTTCAATAGGTATTGAAAATATCACTCATCAATACAAACCAAAAAATGAAATTATGTCTAAAGTTGCGGTGTATTTAAACACGCGGAACCATGCATTATAACAAGTCGTCCATCATAAAACTATCTCAAATCCATGATTTTGTATTATAAATTAACGAACTTTAGCGAAAAAAAACTATATTTTTAAATAAAATATTTGCGATTTAACAGATATAATTGAATTTGATATTTTACCCCCATTCGATTGATTGGACCGAAGTGCTTGGTCCCAGGTTGACATGTCGTCTTCTTGTGCAGTTGCTTCGACGATGTATGGACACTTAGCTAGAATTTAATTGGTGGGTGGTGACTAGCAGTGGAATCCAGAGTGCACATTTCGTCCTACTTGGGACTCGTCTTCTGGATGTACCTGCATCCCACGATGAGTGATGATGTTCCCACCGAGGCTCGAACCCAGTGCCTATGATTTCAAACGCCAAAGTGTTATCCACAAGAAGCCGACATGTCAACCTGAGACTGAGCACTTTGGTCCAGTAAATTGACAGGAAAAACTGAAATTCAATTAAATAATTAATATGACCCGTTGCACAAGAGGTGGCTCTCGTCTCCCAAGTGGTCTAGTGGATAACGCTTTGGCTTTTGGATCTATGAGCATTGGGTTAGAGCTTTGGATGGAATATCATCACTCACTGGGAAATGCAGGTACATCCAGAAGACGAATCCTAAACTGGACGATATGCGCGTTATGCTTGATTCCACTGCTAGTCACCATCCACCACTTAAATTTTAACGGAAAGTTCAAATGATTCATATTTGTCAATTGTTCAACTGTCTCTGATTTAAATTTTCACGTAATTTGATTACTCGCCGACATTTTAATTTATTCGATATATGGTCCACTCGATTCAGCGAATTACAACCAAGAAGCAAAAAAATAAGAATCATTCCTATCTGAATAGTATATTTACTGTAAGACATAATACAACACAACAGACTACACTGACATCTGGGTTAAACTGATAAACCTCATAATTTCTTACAATAAGAAAAATAGGGATTTTCTAACTTCCTATTCTATCTACAATAATCTAAATCCTAATGAAAATAGGGTTTGTGTGCATCTGTGCTATTTACTACCCTTTTTGGATTGCTTCATCGAAAGCCACTAGCCTAAAATTTAGTTCATTTCTACACACACACACACACAAATAACCTACCTACACGGTTGTTGTCACGTTATAATTTCACCATTCTTAATTTCCACCGGCCAACACTTAATTAGGCTAACATTCATCTTCTGGAGAAGTCAGTCATCGTGAGAGACAAATATCTTTGCTGGCTTAATCAGTGAAATTTCATAGCCTCAAAGTTTTCCCTTGTTACCTTACATCTGACTTTAGGATATCTCATTTTTTAATTTAATCTCACGTGAATACTGTCACAAAAATACAAATACCAGTAGCTTATTTCTTCTTTTTCTTTGCTTTCACAGTCATTAGGTGAAATAGAAAAAAATGTCTGCAAAGTACACACTCTTATTTTGCTAATGAACCGGATATTTTTCCGGTATTACAAATTAATCATGTTTTTCAAAATTATAAACCAGTCTGATTTACCCGCCTACTGTCAATCAGTTAACAATTAAGTATTATAAACAATTGAACACCAAACTTATCTCCTGCATAATAATATAAAATTTAGGAAGCGCATTATGTCTTTTATACAGTCAGTAAAAAGAATTTCGGATAACTGTGGTTGTTAATTATCTTAAAAAATATAATTGCACAACTAATTGCTTATTACCCTACGAAGGTTTCTGGATTCTTTAATCAGTAGTCTCTTTTTTTAATTACTCTTTAACATATAATCAAACGGAAATAACTGACCACGGAGGTTAAAGTTATCAACTAGTGAATGAATCCTATGTTGCGTTAAACTGCCTTAATACCATGATAGAATAATTTTATTTGATAGATAATACATACTACATTGGATAACTGTAGTAATTCCAGAGCTAATACATGCAAGTATGCCTTGACTCTCAGGCTATCTGTGGCATTCACTGGAATAAAACCAAAAGGAAGCGATTTCAGCCGCCTCTTTTTTATTCTGTGATGACTTTGAATAATTTCAATGATCACAATTGGAAGTTCCTGTTGTATCAGTCTGCTAGTAGGTTACCCGTCTACTAAGATAATAGTAGGTATTGGAGAATCACGGTTTGATTCCGGAGAGGAAGTCTGAGAATTGACTACCACATGCAAGAACAGAGAGAAAGTGACGGAAGATACGTATACTCGACTCCGTTAACTCACTGTAATTCAAAAAGGTACACTTTAAACCCTTTTGACAAGAACCAGCTGGAGCGCAAGCCCGGAGCTAGCAGCCGATGTAACTTCAACACCAAAAAGGGTATAAATCACTCATACACCACCAAAAGTATAGATAAATATATATATATTGAATTCCTTGTACTAAAACCACACACTGTGGATGGCATTTGTTTATGATTATTAGAACTTGAATAAAATATGCATTTACAATAAATTCGAATTCACTGTTTGGAAAATTTATAAAGTTCAGATATTTTAATAAACACCTTCATAAACAGCATCAAGCAGTGTTACTCTATACAAAATCAGATAAAAATAATCATTGACTACTTTATTTCAATTTAATGCATAAAATGCTGTATTATTCTGACACACAGAATATATAAGCTAGAAGTTTCAAAGGTTATGTGTGTATTTCACTGTAGATTTGGTCACGAAACAGTATCAACTGGAGAATCATTGAAACCACAGAATAGTGGACAGCTGTTTCGTCCCACTTTAGGACCCTTCAGTAGTGCATATGAATTCACTTTAAGGAATTTGTTCAAAATACAATCGACGTTTTATTTGATTGACAGTAATCATGGTGTTTAGACGACACTGAAACTACTGAAGGCAAAACAAAGCATAAAACACCACTCTTATTGCACAAATCAGACGCAGGTATGATGAACAAAGATTAATTTGTCAGTTTTTCCTTCCTTTTCACTATATTACCATTTTAGAGCTGTGGTTGTGTCACACTCTGGCGTATAATCGAATCTTAATGCATACACTGACCTAAAAATCTTATTCCTAATTCCAAGATTTATTATTATACACTTTCGTTCTGATACTTCATTACTCACAAACCAACCGAATCTTAGAGTGCTCCAAGTTTGAACACCAACTGAATTCAGATACAGAGCCATATAAAAACCACAGAGTATTGGACAGTCCCCTCGTCCTAGTTTGGGAGTCCTCATCAGTACATACCTATCACTCTACAGAGGATCGAACCGTCGACTTTTGGGTTATAAGGAGCGTCTGTTGAACATTCAGCCACTCAGACTGATTGTTATTTCAAATATTCTCATCCAACTATTGGTAACCGATTGGTCCTAAGTAAACTGTATATACTTCCAAAAGTTATCAAGTCAGTGAATATTATGGTTATGAATCTTATTGAAAACACAATTCAGATAAGTTTTATTCTTCTATGCACAATCATGATACTAAGTCAATATTAAACGAGCAGATAATTGATGGGTAATCCAACTATCTATTCGTATTCTTAACTTCTTATTGATATTTCTGAACCGCATTGAGTAGTCTCATTTTAGCATATTAGCTTCATGAACGGATGCCTCGATATCACCATGATTGCTAACTTCAAGGCTAACCGTCAGATAAGTAAATTCGAGTATGTAGTCATGGTGATACAGAAGTTCTCCGCTCAAGAAGCTCATTTGTCAAAATAAGTCTGATGGATTCACTTCAAATATATTAACGGGAGATCACAAGTATGAATAAATAATTCCAAATAATATTCGCCGCACAAGATGGGGCTCACATGATTCAGCAAGTAGCCTTGTGGGTGGGCTGGAGTCCCCAGGGTGTTAAGAAAGCCACCATTTCACTCAGGATGAAAGCACATCCAGCTGACGGATCCCAAATAGGAGGAAACGTGCATCCTAGCTTCCACAACCAGTCATCATCATCAGATAAAAAACATCATCCTTATTTCCACTAAAAAATCAAACAAACGTTTCCTTACCTTTGTCCCTCCAAGTTTTAACTTCACTTCACTACAGTCTTATTTATTCAGACAAATTATTATTTCATATTTTTTGTTATTATCAATGTAGGTAACACAAAATTTTGGATTTATTTGTTCACGTAACCCAAAAAAATTAAAATAATTAAAAGCCAATAAATGGTTTAATATTTAGTTCATTCTGTTCCGATTATTGGAATAGTATAACTGGGTAATTTCTAGTAAGTCGTATCAGTTGTAGTAGCATTACCAATACATGTGTGTCACACTGGCGGCCTGCTTAAATTATTGGGCTACCGAAATTACTTTCCTCCAAAATGCTTAGTTTCATCTGGATTTATCATTGTTTTAGTCGTTCAGTGATAGCAAATGACCTATACATAAACTTGCGCGATGATTTAACTTGCTTCCAAGTAAACCATGTACAATTCTTAAACGAAATGAAGATATACTTCAGATTATTACTTTACATGTGAATACTGTGTGAAGAAAAAAGTACTTTGGAAATGAATACGCTGAAAATGTTTGTACCGTATACTCGCATACTGTCTTAAATAAAGCTTTACCATTACTATTACATAGTCAGTACAAAATTTATTATTACTATTATAAATACATAAAGTTAGTAATTATGTCAAAATATTACATGGTAAAAGAGCTCTGAATAACTTGTGGTTGATGCATTATAAAATAGATACAGAAGTGTCTATGCATATACACTGAGACACATGCGAGTGCTTGAACGTATACACATTACTGACAAAGGCAAAGGGTAGACTACCTTTTTGAGAAAATAAACAAACACCAAACAAAGTAGTAGTGAAAATCCTAGTTAATCAAAGCAACTAAATGAGACAGTTATCTGGAGTTCAAGTTATTTCATTGAAATATGGATGAAATTCATACAAAGAAGTCATGACCAGTTAAGTTTATCCATAGGGCTTTGAGAAAGGCAACTTGCCAATGAAACTGGTTGATAGGGACGCTCTATCGCCGACTGACAGAAATTAAAACCCAGATTCTAACCCGGTGTTTAAATAGTAATGTGTATCTCTCATTGCCAGTAGATCGTAACTTCGATATATAGTAGGGTTTATGGAGAGTTCCATACTGAGACGAAACATCTGTTTAGTGCTTCTTAGTTTTTAGTGATTCACTAACAGATCAAATCCAACTTGAATTGAGAATGGTAATTAACTTGGAGATACATTTTGGATCAGTTTGTCGTAACTATAAAAATGGTACCTGGTTTTGTAAAAATTTACAAATACCTTAAGAGTGAAATAAAAGCTTATGTATTACATGGTCTATAATTGCTCATAATGGAGCAAGAGATCCTTATTTCGTCCCAAGTGGAACTCTTCATTTGGATGTGTTTGTATCTAAGTCAGAAATGCTGTTATCGATATGACTGGAAAGCAGGATGATCAAATCTATCTCCTGGGTAACAGATATCATTTTATGTTTTATATATTAATACGTGTTATTTCCTGTTGATTCTTCTGAATTAAACCGCCTTATATATTCTGCTGCGACAGGCATCTAGATACTAGCTTCTCTTCAAGTTACTTGTTTTACAGTGGATAGCAGGGATATACTGGGATCTGTGTTTCGTCATGCTAGTGACTCTTCATTGAGTAAATTCCGTTCACAAATAGCAGCTGGAGATTTCAAAAATAAATAAACAAAATCAACAGTCTACATATTCCAAGACCCCCTGAAAAACTTCATCATGACAAGATGGAAAGTTATAATCACACTGATGATAATTTCAAACGTTATTAGACACTTGTCCAACAGTTATTTTTCTTACTGACATAAATAAAAACATATATGGTTCATCTAACGAGTAGGAAAGTACGTGAAGCTTGCTTGCCATTAAGTTTAAAGCTGGATATTTTTTACACGTTTTCACTTACTTTCTAACTTTTATTATAGGTAAAATAACTGTTAATCTCGATAAAAATTACTGTGTTATGCGAGTTGTGTGAGTCGGACTATTCAGTGCTTGAATACTCTCCACGCACACATGTGGTCCAGGATTCAACTACCGCCAACACATGGTGAATTCTCGCCTAGTCTACTAGCTAGTAGTAAGCTTGGGAAATAGTGTAGATTAAGGTGTAAGGCTAGCACCTCTACCCCTTGAAAAAACAACACCACTTCTGAAATTTCGGAACCTAAAGAAATAGAAAAAAAAAGTTTATATTGTTTGTGCTCTCATGATTTAATTATTTTCTGAGATTAAACATCTTGATGTTAATTTAGATGTTACTACTAGTTGAAAAAGAAGTTATTACAAGTTGTTACTATCAACTAGAAAGCAAGGAAAGTTGACATATTTCTCCATAGGATTAATCTGTACTAAAGAGTCATAAAAGTATTCATTGATATTTTTGGTAATTAAACTTTGATTAGTTTTCTAATTTCAAGCAACATTCCAAATTCGCATGGCTGTTTAAAATATTTTCAGTCAGATTAATTATTATTATAGGCTGAAAGTGAAATTATGATTTAGGATTGAAACAATTAGTTGATGGGTTATTAACTTGGAATTGGCCCCAGTACAATACGAGACTCAGGTATTAACCATATTGACATCATCATCATCAATATAAATGCCCTGTTAATAATTTCACTCATTACTATGCAACCTATTTTTTTCATTCCTGCATGTTTCCAGTGGAACATGGGGCTTCAAGCCAGAGGCTTGAAGTTTCGGTGGCAGTGGTGTTTATTATATTTACGGAATGGGGTTGACAGTTCCATACCCGACTTTTTCTCTTTACTAGTCTTATTACTAGCTTAGCGAGGCAAAGGACTGCGTCATCCAGGGATCGAACCCCAGACCAGATGTATGGTTGGTGATCATTCTACCGCTGCGCCATCGATGCCCTGTGCGACTCATAGAGGAAATCAGATTCAGTATTGTACCACCTGCTGTAAACTCAACAGTGCATCAAACGTACTGTTTTGAGAATAAAGCTATGAGTATGATTATTATTACGTTATCATTTGATTGAAATAAGCGAGAATTAAACTCGACTATTGGATGAATGAGTCAGATGTAATTATCCGTTTAGTATCAACACATTACCTGCTTAGCTAGGTATACACCTTGATGAATACAGTGAAGTTATAATCTGGCGAACAAAGGGTTCTCATATCTTAATAAGAAGATTGCTGAGGAAGTATTTTAGAGTCTATTTCTGTAAGTCGTTAACTTATATTAATTCGTTATCGAACTAAGAATTTCACCTTCAATCAAAGGCATTCAGATCTAAGGTTATCTCTTTCGACGGTTCTCCTCGAAGTTTATCAGAATGAAAGACTGAGTTCTGGAAACAATTTGAAAAACTCATTAATTGTTTTCAAGTATTAATAAGTGTTTGTCGAATAATTTATTTTAATTTTTGGTTTGTGCGTAAAATTTTACGAATAATATTTCACAGCCAATGAATTAACACAGTTTAAGATTTACTCATGTAAGAATTAACTTTAGTGAATAAAAGCTGTTATTCTGCTATATACTATCATAGTATTGAGAATTTTAAATAACTTTAAGGCATTTTGCATTACTAAACTGTTAAACGCACAAACGTAATCAGATTGTTCAAGTGTTGGTTTGCAGGGATTTGATTGGTTTCAGGATTTCGTCATGAGCTGACATCGGTAAGACGACCCTTGGAAAACCTGGAAGTACTGGACGACTGCCCGGTCCTAGTTTACGACTCTTCAGCAGTACAATTCAGCCAACGGGATTCGAAACCTGGTCCTTCTGGTTACAAGGTGAGCTTGTAGAGCATGAAGATACTGGGACCTGACTCAACAGCCAACCCATGAATTCCAACTTCTATCAATTCACGATATGGCGCGACCACTAGCGAATGTCATAACTGGCTAGTATTTCTCCTCACATTCGACCTGCTGTACTTGTACTGATGAAAGGTTCTAAACTAGGACTAAACAGCTGTACAGTATTCCTATAACGACAGCAGACAAGGGCCAAGCAACAGATCGTTTTTTGAGAAAATCAACAGATATTTATAGATTTTTGTGTACATCATCTTTGTTACCAGAGAATCAACATATTCTAATTGGTTGTCTTCTTGCTGAAGGTTATTCCATCATCTCTTTATGGCCGTTTCTTAGACAATCAGGCCATATATCTGTGAATCGTATTTAACACGCTAAGTCTGATGTGATTAGTTGGCGAGTTCCTCAAGTTTAAACTTTGTTACTGTTTTTTCCTCATGACCCCGATTCGGGACGAAACATTGACGTAAATAAGTGTCAACAGTTTTTGGCCTGCAGCTAGCTCTCATCACACTCCTGGGTTTTCCGATTGTCCTCTAACCGATGTCACTTCATGATGAAATCCTGTAATCAGATTATGTTTATAGGTATATGGATTAATTTCAGTGTAGGTCTCGTCACGAACCAGCATCCTCCGGAGAATCACCGGAAACCAAGGAACAATGGACAGACGTTTTTTCCAAGTTTGAGACTCTTGAGCAGTAAACACTCACGAACTTAGCTCATTAGTAGTTACTGGATGGTTGTCTTGAAGTTCTAATGAAAAGTCCTAGCTAGCTGAGTCCACTATGTCAGAGTAAAATTGGTACTCATCGATGGCATTGGTTGACAGTAGCTTTATATCACAAATGAACAGAAGTTACATTTTACTAATCATTGAATTACAACTCAGTGACTTAATGATCAATGAACTGGTTTCGTAACCTAAAGCTCCTGCGTTCGATTTATGGGGTGGAGTAATATGTGATGAATTATTTTTACACCTGATATTAGTATGAAACGTATGAATAAATTGAATTCTACGCTTAACTTGAACATTACACTTATTAAGGAGATGATAAGATCTCTAAACGTGTTTCTTATCGATTAATTTCATTGATAAAAAATCATAACACTACAACTCAAATTACTACTGAATACTTTTATTATCATTATTTTATTCCTTTATATTTCCTAGTGGAAAGCATGGATTCCAGCTTGAGCCTTGCAGTTTCAGTAGCATTGGCTTTATTTTTGCATAGTAAGATTGCTAGTCTGACAGCCAACCTTCCCCCTTTTGCTGGACCTTCTGCTGACTTGGCAAAGTTTAGGAGTGCGTTGGCCAAGAGTCGAACGCTGGACTACATGCGTGGTTTGTAAGCATCCTATTGCTACACCACTAACGCGGCTACTAAATAAGTATTACTATAATAATAATTATTATGCACTCTTATATTGTTTTCACTTTCTATTCATATTTTCTATTTGTTTATTATTCAGATGTGAATTGGGATATAACCTATTTATTAAACCGTCGTTATGATATAGCTCGTGCAGATGAAGATTTCCCTATAAAAATTCAACCACCATCAGGAGATTTATTATACAGTATACCAGCATTACGTTTATTTCCACAATCAAAACTACCAAATGATACATTCTTTATTCATTTAATATTTAAACCAAATAAAACAGCTATTCAACATGGTTTATATCTATTCAGTATACGTGATCCAGATAATATTTTACGGCTTGGGTTGAAAATTGCTGAAGTAAGTGAAATTGTACTGTCATTCTGTGAACTTTTTATAATTATAATTATTGTTACTGTTATACACAAACATATGTAGATGAATTATTGAATTGAATTTTAGATTTTCCCCCGTTCGATTGATTGGACCGAAGTGCTCGGTCTCAGGTTGTATGTCGGCTTCTTGTACAGATGCTTAGACGATGTCTGGACACTTAATTAGAATTTAATTGGTGGATGGTGACTAGCAGTGAAATCTAGGATGCGCATTTCGTCCTATTTGGGACTTGTCAGCTGGATATACCTGAGGCCGAGCACTTAGGTCCGATCAATCCACCAGAAAATCTAAAATTCAATTAAATAATCAATATGACCCGTTGCACAAGAGGTGGCTCTCGTCTCCCAAGTGGTCTAGTGGATAACGCTTTGGCTGGTGTTTGAAACTATGGGAATCAGGTTCGACCCTCAGTAGGAACATCATCACTCACTAGGGAATGCTCGTACATCCAGATGACGAGTCCCAAATAGAACGAAATGCGCATCCTGGATTCCACTGATAGTCACCATCCACCAATTAAAAATGTACATGAATTCCATAAAATCTAAATATGTCGAAGCGCTCGATCTCTGTTGAACTATTAACTCCTTAGCCCACATAAGGGAAGGAGCAACCAGCTGACGGACCTGATGTAGGACGAAGCACGCATTCTAGATTCTATGATTAACCATTATCAACTAAATAGTAATTCACCTGCGCTGATTAGTATGTAAATGAATGTAAACCCGGAATAGCATGAACAGTCAAACAGTACATAAAAAGTATTCAGTTGAAATAGTTCACAGTCATAAAAAGTTGTGTATTTTTTCTACACACAAGCTACTAAACTGAATTACTGAGTTTTAATATAGAGCTCTGATAAACAATGTGCAGCGGTTCAAGTTATCACATTTCATATGTCACATAATGGTAGAGAAATAGAAAAAAATTCAAAATGTACGGTAGAAAAAATAATCACATTGGAAATAATGAGGATTAAATTGATCCTAGGGACTACAAAGTGTGGTTACATCTGCACTACAGAAACGATTTTAAGCCATATCACTAAACGTTTCAAGCCATGGGCTCTTAGCATCTCAAGGAAACCAACTAGACAGTCTACACCTCCCAACTTCCAAAGACTTCATGGACTGATGTCATGTTTTGAATTGACCACCCTAAATTCTTTTCCAATCTAATCCTATCTCAGCTAACATTACTCGACTTGAAAAGTGATGGCTCGGAAAGCGTAACTCATGCCCTAACCATATCTTTGATTATTCAGTAGTGGTCGAGTAAGACTTCATTATTCGGTTGAACTCAGGCCAGTTGTGGTGAGAGCTGGCTGTGAGTCAAAATTGGTAGATAGTAATTGACGTCAATGTTTATGTCCTCAATATTTATCGTGAGAAAAATGAAAAGAAAGGCTTTGCGTAGGCGGATACACTTAACATATAGATGATCTGACATTCAAGAAACAGCCACAAAGAAATGCAAGGTTAACCTTCTGTGAGAAACAACCAATCAGAGGACTGTTTTTTTTCTGCTAACAATAATCTATAATATGTACATGAAATCTATAAATATGTGTTGATTTCCTTAATAAACGATCCGTTGCCTGACTCTTGCCTTCTGTCGTTACACAGTGAACACATTGTGATTCCGACACTGGTCATGAATTCAAATATCAGTGTTGTACAGCTATTTTTCTCCAATTCATAGTATAAGGTGAACAACAGTAAATAATTGTTTATACACCTGATCAGCGCCACTGGTTATTTAATTAAGAGCATTAAAAAGATTTAATTAGAAACAGTTTATTTATGACTACAGAAATGTTAATCAAGTTAAAAGTTCTTTTATAATATTGACAGATGAGGTAAAAGAAAAAACGTACACTGTGTACATTCCAACAACAATAACTACACAAAATAAGTTATACGTTATATTTATATTTCATTCATATTTCATTCAATGCACTTTTATTATAATTAATTTATCATTATTATTATTACTCCATTTAATTAATAACAGAAAATAAATATTTATTAACAGATATTTAGAATATCTTTTGTGCTTAAATAAATAATTATTTTTATTTGCCTCTTCGGTTCAGAGTGGAGCCTCAAAAGCACATCACCATTTCACTCTGTCCTTCGCAATCTCTTCCGAATGGCTCCGTGACTGATCATAAACTGTCACCTCTCCACACAATCTCCTCAATATCATCCTCAGCCCACACCCAACCTATCATTTCCCAATCGGGTTCGACTTAAAATCCTGGAGCATGATACCACTCAACAATCTCCTCCTCAGTGTGTTTTCAGAGTATCTTCCTTTCCTCCTGCGCATTTATTGAGCAATTGGCTCTTAGTTAGATCGTTGCTAGGGTTACTTGTTACTGATCCTCTTCAACCACCTATCTGATCTTCAGCATAGAGCAAAGGCTGTTATTGATACAAGTCTTCACTAGCCTGTTGGTAAAACTTCTCACGATGAATCAGGTCGTTGAACCACATACAAAAACTGACTTGAGAATAGTGTTTAAAATCCGAATCTTCTGCTTTATGTCAAGTGCAGTAGATTTCCACGCTGACTTCAGAGTAATGAAAGTTTATCTTGATTCTGTGATCCTGGTCAGCTTTGACGCTCTCATCTGTACTGCCTGTAGTTGAAATCATGTTGGCTACGTAGATGTTTCACTCGAAGGTCTGCCTAGAGCGTAATATGACTCAACTTTCTCCTCAATGTATGTCCAACTAATGCCCATTTCCTTCCGAGTGTTTGTTGGGTTACAGGTTCTTGCCTGGTATGCTGCTTGCTATTTATTAGTTTTTGATCAGCCATCTGATGATAACATAACGTTTTATACATGATGTTTTATTAATGAATCCATGTATAACATTGTATTTAACATTCAGCTTTTCTGGACTAAGTACTACTTCTTATAACATTTTTGTTATTGCTGGAATAATATTTGTAGGTTTAAAGAGATTTGATTGTGTTTGCACAGTGATTTTTGTCACGAATCAATACGAAGTTTATTCTGTTTCATAAAGCAACCTACCCTGAACTCTCATTTAAGTAGATAATTTATAGAAATAGTAAGATTCAGCTCTAGCATGAAGTAAGCAAATATTAATATATGCTGAGAATTCGCTTCTTTCTTTAACCTTGATAGCAGTTTGAGCTTAAATACTGCACGTGAATATGAATCACTGTAATACATTCCTCTTGTTATATTTATTATTTAGTTACGACTAGTGGCAGTAATCTTTCCATTAAACGACAGATCGAAATACCAACACATCTATGCCAAGAATACATCTACACCATACTGAATCACTATGGCGTGTGTTATGTGACAGTTCTATTTTTGTATTTCTTTCACATATCCGAGTGGAACACAGGTCTATAGGCTTTAAACTTTGAATTTTCAGTAGCAGAGATGTTGTTTTCATGAAGTGAGGGTACCAGTCTTGCACTCAGCTTTCAATTATTTTTCTCTAGCCTACTACCAATCAGTAAACCATAGGAGATTCAGGACTGCCTGTCGACCATTCTACTATTGACCCATTGATGCACCCTATATTTAATCATAAAACCAAAGTGAATTATCTTGTACAAGAATATTTTATAACTTACCTGTGTGACCACATATTACTTCTCGTTAGTAGTTTTACAACTAAACAACGACACTTATTATTATCCAACGACCAACACTGATCATTACAACAAAATATTAATTATGATCTTAATATCTTACAACATAATTAATACGAGTAAAGACTCCTAAGTGGACATTGTTTCACAGTGTTAGCACGTGTAACTTGTTAATGATTACTAATCAACAAGGTGCTTAACTGAAGTAGAGATGTTAACATCGAATAGTCCATTTAATTCTTCAGGTAGTTTATGAACACAACATTTATTACACAACACTTTTACAAGTGTCAGTAATGCTGACACCCATTTTAAATATCTACCAGCTGTGAAAGTATAGTTATCTGATAATTCAGTGATGACATCATGAAGACAACGAACGTCTCGTGTTGCTAATTGCTTTATTTTTATCACAGGTGTAATGAATAGTTTACATTACTCAATGAATTAGTTTGTTGGAATTCTAGTTGACAAGTAAAAGAGGTAAACAGCGCTAAATGGTAGAATGCTTGCCAGACACTTGAAAAAATTTCCAGATTCGATTCCCGGCCTATGCACTCCTAAACTTCACTTGACCAACAGTAAGCCGGTAAAAGAGAAGAGGTTTAGCATGAGGTTAGCAAACCCACCCAGTGAAAACGACAGCAACATCGCTACTGAAACTTGAAACCTCGAAACCTGAAGCTTCATGTTTCACTCGGAATGCAAAGGAATGAAAAAAAAGAAAAACAGCTTTTGAATACTATTTCAATAACCAATTATAGTACTGTACTTATTATATTTATCAGCTTTTCATTATATTCTGTACACCAAAAACACTTTACTTTCACCTAATACCGTTTTACCAAGGGAACTGAGGGAAGGCACAAGTAAGAATTCACAAGTTATATCAGATTCCAACCCAGTGACTGAAACATAAAGTGTTCATCTGCAGAGATTTTATTGGTTACGGGATTGATCAGGAACTGATATCATTTAGAGAACAGTTAGGAAGTCAGGGAATACTGGACAGCTGTTTCGTCCTAATTCGGAACTCTTCACAGTAAGCACCCACACAGGACTTTAGCTGGTGATTGCGCCAAATATCGCAGCTTTGCAGAAGTTGGAATTCATAGACCACTGGATTGGGTCCCAGTGACTGAATGGTCTGTGAGCCCGCCTTGTAATCAAAAGGTCCCGAGTTCAAATCCTAGTGAATGCGTGCTTCTGAAGACAGGACAGCTATACAGTACTCCACTGCTTTCCAACGGTTCTCTAAGTGATGACAATTCGTAATTAGTCCAGTAGCGAGTGGCCAAATGGTCAAAAGTCTTGCATCGTTAACTGAAGATTCTGGGTTGGATTACTGCTGCAGTCTTGGAGTCTCACTGCTGAGGTATAACAAAAATGAAAGGTAACAGCTGCCCAGTTTTCAATGATTCTGCAAATGACATTTATTCGTAATTAAATCCACACTGGATAAAAGCAGTTTTAAAGTAATTTGGAAGTGTTTATACTTTCATTTGAATTATTTTAATGGGGAAAAAGGTTATAATCTTTTTTTGATCATTTTTTATTCTCATGTTTTTATGCTTTTTCAATTAAATGATTAAATTTTCTCCTTTTTTTTCCTCAAAAATATAATACATAAACAAAGGTTTTACTTAAGTTCAGTATGATTGGCTGCAAAACTATTTTCCCGAAGTAATTGATATCAGCACTACAGCACATATTAACTGTTCATGTATAGACTGATGCATATATGCAATAAGCAGATGATTATGAAACACATGCTACACATTTCTTGATTTCCATTTTTAATACTTGTCATTTATCCTGATTTGTTTATTAGAAATACCTTAAGAAGAAAAATGTAGTTAAATTCTCATGAACATGTACAATAGTCAACAAATTATGAAATGAGAGGCGAAAAAAACAACAGGTGGAGTAGATTAATTCGACAACAGACGAAAAGAAAAGAAAATCCTACCAGATCACCTCTAACTTTAAGTGATTCCTCCTATGTATTATGAAATAGTCAAACACATTGTTTATATACACCTGTTTATATCATTAAGATTACATCAACATTTTATCTGGAAACGAAACCCGTTACAGAGCCATTGAAAGTCAGAGTGTCCCAGACAGTTGTATCATTCTAGTCCAGAGGTAGTCAGCCATGCCCCTCCTTGGAGTTGAACCTACATCCTATGATTTAGGAGGTGAACACATTGCTGTTTAGCCACTAAATTGGAATCCAGTTATCCAGGTTTAATATTTCTTTAAACTACTGCTCAATAAGAAACCGCTTAGAACGTTATGGTCGTCTGTCTACTACCGACAGATGATTTCCCACACTGCTACTTAACTACAAACGCACTCCAAGATGCTTGAGAAAGAGTATATATATAAATATAAATATATATATACTCAATCAATTTATATATATATATTGATTGGTCTCCAGGATTTGAACGATTACATGCGTCTGTTCCTTGATGTTGATACAAACTCATTTCTATCAGTCAGGTTTGCACTGTGTCACGAGATGGCAAGCCACCGAGCTTGGTGACCACATTGCAGACGTGACTGATAGAATTCAGTCTTCATCAACAACAATGACTGTATGCATAAAACCTGTTACTTCCTGATGACCAATCAGTGGATCCATAACAGTCTTATAAAGAGTCAGCCGTGAAACAAAATAGCTCAGTAGTGGCGTCTCTGACTGTAGCACTGAGTGGCGTTGTTTTAAAAAAGATGAAGTTGATAAATAGACTAGATATTGGTCCCAATTCAACATTATTTTTTTGACTGCCATAAATTTTGTTAAACTAAGCTACTACATACCTTAAACTGACTTGAAATCTAGCTTGATTTTTTGACATAAAAATTCAGATCTGTTAAAGACTGTAGGAGAAAATGACAGTTCCTGTGAGATTATACATATCTGAGTTAGATAACTAGAAGTGTTATAATTATTGATCTTCAATTAAAGACAAGATCATAAGGCGTATTTGACCACTGAATTGATGATTTTATCTCTGTTGATTGTTACAAACAATTTTCAATCAAATGTGAAGTTGATCGTATCCTGTGGACTGCTAGGTTATTCATATATACTGAGACAATTTAATTGATGGATGGTGACTAGCAGTGGAATCCAGGATAAAGCGAATCTCTTCCAATTTTGACTCGTCATCTGGATGTACCTGCATCCCACGGTGAGTGATGATGTTCCCACCGAAGCTCGAACCCAGTGTCCCATCAATCGATGGGAAAATCTAAAATTCAAAAATACTGAGACAATGTTTGAATTTTTGTTACTTTTCATTATTTAAGTTAGATGGTTTAACTGTGAAGCTTTCACTGCCTTTCTAGACAACAACTTCAGTGCTTATTGAAAATGATGCGATCTTTGGCAATTCGTCATGAGTGGAAGTCCCTCTTTCCGAAAGACACTAACTGTCGCTGATCGTCTTATTAGCTTTTCTTACCATTATTTTCAAGTAAATGAGTGGTGATTAAGTCTTTGGACTAACATTGAACTTTTTGTTATATCAGTATGTATATCAAATCCAGACTGATCTCAGTGTCAGATTTGTAGAAATTTTATTGTATACTTAGTGTGCTTTCGTGTGTCTATAGTTGTCCACATGCATTAACATGAAGGAATTTATGTCATGTCTTGGGGTTTATAGTTTGTGTTAATGAGTGTGTACACCACACCGACAAGGCCATATGTATTTGAATGATCTCTCAAGATGCCAGTTACTATTAATCTTATTCACTTAATTTTATCTAGTCGTTAAACACAAAAATGAAATTATCTTTAGTTTTTCTAGGCAATCTGAACAACTAACTTGGTAGAATAAAACAAACGTTTCTTGAGCATCAAATCCAATAACAATGTTAACATGAAGTTTTCCATTTTTTGACTGACACACATAATTCTGTATGTAAGTAATATTACGCCAGTACAACTTAATTGTAGTATGTTTGTCATTCATTTGGTTACCTTTTTAATAGAAATATCAACTACGTAAAATGCATTGCCTGGAAACACGAGAACCAAGGGGATAATAGCAAAATATTGACAGTTGTGATCTAATCTCAAGCAAATATATAGGTTTAAATAATACGTACTTGTTTATCTGTAGTAAAATAACCCATATGGGACATTATTTTGCTAGTCAGCATCCTAACATACAATACTTTTTCAAATTACTTAAGAAATTTCCTTATTCAGTCAAGAATCCTAGGGAAAAGGTTTCTTGAAGCGTTCAATAAACATTATTTAAATAAGGTTTTCTATCTGAATACATACACACTGTTAATAGGCACTTATCTCGGCGAATAGGCCAGCAGATAGTAAATTACTACAGTTACCTCGTCCTTAATGCGTTCATTTCATCATCAAACGGAGTACAGAATGGTAGTCAAACGTCTACTTCGACTTAATCACTTTTGAAAATGCCTTCAACAGCGTTGATCGTGAAGTAATGTGGAAATAAATCCAACATTACACAGTGTCCCAAACCTTTACTAACCTCATTCAACAGCTACACGATAAGGCCGCATGTCAAATGATCCACAACAGAAAATTCAGCGAAGCCATTGCAGTGAAGACAGAAGTAAAACAAGGCTACCTTCTTTCACCGATGATATTCCCGGTTGTGATGGACTGGATCATGCAACAGACCATAGGGAGCGAGAAGACGGAAGTATATTGAACCGACAAGAAAACTCTAAAAGGTTTGAACTTCACTCGAAGACTTACAGGTGAAAACCAACAAGCTGGCAGAAAAGAAGGGCAGTAAAGATAGGACTTCAAGTGAACATAGAGAAGATGAAGGTGATAAAGATAACCAACAACAACAACAACAAGAACCGCCAATCAGCATTGACTGGAGAAGTTTGAAAGAGGTCACTTCCTTCACTTACTCAACAAGTATACCGAAAAAAATGGAGATTGATCGGACACACCCTGAGGAGACCGTCGAATGACATCATGTACCAGGCCATCAATTGAGTGGGACCTGAATGGGAAACGACGAGCTTGGCATCTGAGGGTGACATGAAAGAGATCATGTAAGGAAGAGATGAAAGCTAAAAAGAACTGTAGAGGACAGGATAAAATGGGGATGTGTTGTTGAAGCTCTGTGTTCCACTCAGATACTAGGGGAATAATAATAGTGCGATCATAGGGATCGATCAATAAAGTCCTAAGTTCAATCTAGATTTCATGCTTTCTGTCACCCGGAATAAACAAATCCCAACTCCCCCCCCCCTATCGGCTTAGAGACTGAAATCCACGAGATTCTGTAATTTTTTAATTCATGAAAAATTCCAACTATAACATATAAAAAATCAAAACAAGTGATTCAGCGAAGAGACTCTTTTCAACGAATTTATTATCAAGCTGTACAATTGTATATATATATATATGGTTTTTAAGAAATTATATCCAGTGTGGGAACTGAATCATAAGTGTGAATGCATAAAATAATAATAATAGTAGTATGAAATGTAAATGAAACTAAAATGTTTGTGATTATAATCATAGTTAAATTTCAAGTGGGAAAACAGTTAATGTCATATATAGAATAATTAATAGGATGTTTAGAACTTGGGATTAGTAGGCAAATCGGATAAATTAAAAACGTTACTTAACATTGTGTAAAATTTAATAACATAGAATTTAACGTTGCAAAATAGAATTGATTTAGAATGACAAGTGAAATAATACCGGGGACAGTTCAAAGTGAGAATAGTATTAGTAACAATTGATGTAATAATGGAAGAACATACAAACTGAATAGACAAAATGGAAAAATCGGCAGAGCCAATATATGATTGCAGATTACCATACTTTAGCATAAAGGGATTAAGACTACGAAAGTTGGACGGGTTGAACGAACTTTTTTGCATACAGAAATCTGGCTTTTCTGTTTCGATAACGAAAGCTTCAGCAGTATAAATGAGTCGGATACGTAGTGATTTGGGTAAATTACTTTTCTCCTTGTAGATTACTTCAAAGGCGGAGACTATAGAGATAGGGTGATCACTATCGACTAGATGTTGAATGATCGCGCTTCTCATTGCTCCACTTCCACCTCTTCGTAACTATGCAGGATAGTGTTCTTGCACCCTCTTGAACAAAACTCGAGTCAAACGACCGATATACCTAGTTCCACACAAGCAGGTGAATCGATAAACGCACATAGAATTAATCAAAAGCGGGAACTTGTCCTTCAGGTTATTGAACAGTAATGGTCGATTGGTAAATGCTATTCTCAAAGATGCAGCAGGGAATGTTCTTTTCAGGGACTGTGAGATCCTTCTTTTCATCATACATCGGGAGCTAAGTCCCCTTTGAATTCCAAGCTCATGTAGATTAATTTCTTGAGTAAGGATGATAAGTCACATTTCATAGGATTTGACTACATATTTTTGTCTATAAAACATGGTGGAAATCCATTTTCCATTAGGATTTTCCTTAAAAGATTTAATTCATCCTCAACAGCATCAGGGCGACATATGCGCTGAATGCGATAATTAAATTCGTTGAAAATAGTCTCTTCGCTGAATCACTTGTTTTTACTTTCTATTCTACATTTTATCTCTACCTGCAACAAATAAATAATATTCTGGTGAAAGTATATACAAACGATCTACGTCTTTAGTCAGTGACTAACACAGACTCTTTATGCTTAACCTGAAAGGAATATCAGTGATTTGTCACCAGAGTAATAGCCTGACAAATATGAATTTCATGTTTTAACTAAATACACTATGTAAGACGATACCTTCTTCTTTAATTACAAAAGTCTCGAAGTACAAAGAATGATAAATTTATGTGTCATCATTAGTGACTGAATAAACTTGATCTGATTCCTAAAAATCATAAATCTGATAATTAGAACAACATGAAAACTATTTTTCATACATTTACAAATAGATTAGGCATTATGTATGTACTAAAAGAGACTGTGAAAAGGAATTTAATCGCATCATAATATCTTTAAAATTTCTACTTTGTCATCACATCAACCTACACACTAAGATTACATCCCATAAACAATGGGAGAGAAAAAGGTAAAATATGTGATATAAAAGTTACATCATTTTAGTTAACTGAATCGACTTAGTCAATAATTTTGAAAATGTTAGTCCATTTGTGTGACAAACCACTTGAAATCTAAATTTAGACTCGTATACATTCATATATACATTCTCGTGTAGATTCCTACGCAAACACACTTATACACAGAAACCACAAATAGATATATTATTCCATATAAGTTCTATTGTATCATTTTTTACTTCACTATACAGTTGTCAAGTTTGCCATCATCTTCCTCCGCTTACTCGATGTGTTTCTTCTCCCTCCCTCTCTATCTGTCTCTCTCTCTCAGTGACGTTGAAAACAACTGCTCTTTTCAATGGGAAAAAAATTTGCTAGAAATTATCTCTCAAAAGAATGTGTAGACACATCAAAAAGTTAAAATGAATAACTTTCAATCTACAGAGTTTTCATGCATTTGAAATTTACAACTTCCAAAGTATGTAGACAAGGGAGAAAAGAAAGGCCTTCCATTATAGTAGTAATAGTAGTGCACAGGAAAATGGAACTTATGATTTATTGTAAAGTAGTCAAAGACAAGGAAAAGTTCCCATCATATGTACATACGCATACACACACACTTAGTACGTCCTGGACAATCTTCGAGAAGTATTGCGTAATCGATAACTGAAAATATTTACATCTATGATGTCATAAACCATTTACAACTGTCCTCCTTAAGCTCTATATATAGTGACAATGGGGATTATATGTTTAGGCTGTCAAATGACTTTGTCTTTGTAAAATAACGCCCAAAATTGTCGGCCATTATTGAAATGTACTAAGTTATATTTATATTCTTGTGAAAATATGTATTTTATTTCCGCTGTGTGATTACTGTAACCATACCAGTCTGTCTGATTTCTCACCAACTAATTAGTTAGTCATGGACGCATAACAGTGTAAAATCACTCATACAGTAGTTATGCTAGCGACTTTTCTAAATGTGTAAAATATAAGAATCACTTCGGAATTGGAGTAATAAAGAATACTTTAGGGTTTATTCCCTTGTGAAGGGTGTAGTGGTAAATAAATCCATAAAATCACTAGACTGTAGCTTCACTGGCATTTGATATTGCACTCTGACCTTTATTGTTTAAGTGGACTGGTTAGCGACAGTGTACTTGATTATTTACCCTCAGCAATTGACGCGCTTTCGTATAACTTTTAGTTGTGTATACATGAGAGATATGTGGCTAGGTAAACATACATCTTGATTCGACAACACATAAATTTACACACATCGTTTTGCCTAATAGTGTAAAGAATAACATTTAAGAGCTTGAAACGATGGGCTCTGGGTTCGAGTCTCAGTGATAACACCATCATTCACTGGGATGCAGGAACACCCAGGCGATAAGCTCTAAATAAGACGAAACGGACGTCTTGGATACTACTGGTTACTACCGTTAGATGGAAAACATAAAAAGTTGTCAAAATAATTTAGGTTAGAGAAGACCGCTATATCTGTAAATTAGTTCACCACATTGTCATTTCTCTCGGTGCTATGCAGGTTCCTTTAGCTAGCTCCACGATTGCCCATAAGCCTTCATTTCCTCTCTACACGATCCCTTACACATCACTCGCACAACCATGCCTAACTCATCGCTTTCCATTCGGGTTTTATTCATGGATCCGACTGGCGAGTGACATCACTCAATGGTATCCTCAGCATATGTCGAATCTACCTTCATTGACTTCTGCATACTTTTTGAGAAGTCAGTTCTTGGATGGTTGGTAGCCTGGGTTTTTTTTGCTTATTATTTCTGACTCACCCCCTGATCTTCAGTATCGAGCAAGAGAACGCGTCTATTGGTGGAAGCCTGAAGCAGGCTGTTGAAAATGCTTTACGTGATATGTGTGCCACCTCCGAAGTATATGAAATCACTTAGTAGCAATGAAAATTCGAATCTTGTTCCTTATGCTGAGTGCAGTAGATTTCCGCATTGATTTCAGACTTATGAAAGTCTGTATTGAGTTTCCCATTCTGGCTTTGATACCCTCATCTGTGCCATCTGTAGTTGAAATCCCACTGCCTAAAAAGAGGCGAATTCTTTTAGATTTCTTTCGTTAAACTGTTAGGAAATGAAATAATTTCTGGTACCCTGACACAGCTTCTTGCTCAAACAAATAAATTTGAATAAGGCTATACGACAAATAGAAACTAACTAATAATTTATTTCAGATTGAACATTGAACAAAAATGTAACTCAGAAGTATGACGGTAACTAAATCCGCTAATTCATACCCGGTTTAAAGCAATTCCTCTCTTCTCTTTTTATTTGTCATGTTTTCGCGTTAGTCTAAAATCAAAATATGAAAAGGTTATTGAGTATTAAACTAAATTAAATTCGACCATTTTATCATTTTGTTAATTATTAGAAGTGAATTAGATGTAAGCGAAACCGGAAGTAAAATCGATTTTCAGTGACATGTGAAAAAAAGCCCACAACTGAATAATTACAGTTTTTATAAACGCATTATTGTAAAACTGCTAAGTAAAATACGTAACATTGTTATACGTATCGAACTGGACTTTAATTACATATAACGAATAAGTTCAGTAACCTATTGAACATACATGCAACTCTAAGTCTACATTCTTTCACGGAATCTATACGTAGATAATTTTTCTTGTGATATAGCAATTTACAAATGGATAATACATTTATCATCTTACTATCCCAAAATTGCCTTCTAACCAATTAAGAATGTTCATTAAAGCTCATTTTTATTCCAAAACTATTAAATAGCTGTTTCATTTCCATTCAGCATTCCTCAGCAGTTCGCTTTAATGACACTACAAAGGACCAACCTCAGGAAATTCAGGTTATAAGACGAGCTCGTTGACCATTTAGCCACTGGGTAAGAGTCCGATGATCCTTTTTTCGTAGCTTCTGTCAAATCGCAATATGAAACAAAAACACCAGACGACTGGTTTTACATCAATCAAACTCGAAATTTAGTTTAATGCTCACTGGTGACTGACCACAGGATGAAGCTTCCTGAAGTTCTAGTGGAAAGCTGCAACCAGCGAAGTCCATCAAATTGGGTGTGATGACATATACTCACTGGTGAAATTAGCTGGTGGTTGCGACACACATCGCGAATCGGCAGAAGTTAGAATCCCTAAGTCATTGGATACCGTCCCAGTGGCTAAACAGTCAACGAGCTCGTTATTCAGTCTAAAGGCCACAGGGGGATACGGATGAAGAGCCCCAAACAAGGACGAAGTAGGTATCTAATACTTCCTTGTTTTCAGTGATACTCAAACTGAATTCATTTCAGCAATGAAACTTATCATGGTCTCATATAAACTGCTTGAGTTTCAGTAGTATGAAAAATGACTTAATTATTTCTGACTAGGTGTGATAATTAAAATGTTCAAAGTTTTCCGCAACAACGAAACAAAAATGTCTAATCATGGTATTAAAAGAACTTTATGTTTGATATCGTCTCCATCACTGTCTCTCTGTCTATTTCAATCTTGAATAAATCACACATGAAACAAAGTCAACTTCTGAGATTACTTCGAATTTATGACTAAATATTTTTTTTACTAAGTCCGGAATACCTAAACTGATCGAGTTGACATTTCAATTTATCATATTCAGCAGTAAGTGACTGGATAAAAGTCACCTGACGTTATTACACATCATTATGACGAATTCAATGGAAGTTTGTATCCTGACAATCATGATATATTTGCCACTTTATCAAGGAATGTTGTAACTGAAAATGTCACAGTTCAACTATTCTGTGACCGCCACTGCTAATTCTTACCACATATTCCAATAACACAACTTTGAAACAAACTTTCAATAGGCGAAGATAACAAAGTGTTAATAATGCATACAATAGATGCTACTGATAAAGGTGGTTGCAAGTAGTGTATAAGTGGTCACAACAACAGACAGTCAAATGGTGAATGATCTTCACAACCAAATATATTTGGAGCAGATTAATCAGTAATATTATAAAAGGCAATAAACTAAAGCATAGGAAAGTAAGTGATTATATAGCTATAAGAAAAGCATGAGTAATCTTTACACAAAATAGATTTAATAGGGGATTATTTATTAATCGCCAGCATTGGAATCAAAACACGAGTTCATTCCTACCTGCAACTTGTTGAATGAATTTATCCACATCTCAGTAAATGACTTTTCCTTCCACTGAGAGTTTCAAAACTCGAAGATTTCCCCGGTAAGCTTCTGAGCCATGAGAAACACTTTTCGTGCAACGGATATTTTGTCTTCATTCTTTACTTTTTGAGTAGAATATAAGGCTTGAAGCTCGAATCTCTTCGTCAGAACGATTGGTGTTGCTTTTACTGAGCGCGCACGACTAATTTTTCTTCTTTTCTAAGCTTACTCTCGGCTAGTAAACTATGCCAGGACTCGGAATGCATCGACAAAAAATTGAACCTGGACTTCCTGGCGGGAATTTTCTCACTGAATCAATATTATTAGTTCTTCATATTTATGGTTTCCCGCTGACAAATTTAAACCTTTCGCTCATTATATCATTTCATAAAGCTAAACTTTGCTTCCTTTTTAATGAAGTGTTGGTAATTTATGTGTACACTGTTTGCATGAAATGATAATGATAAAAAATTCTACCACAATTACTTTAGAAAGACCGAAATGTTCAGATGCCAGTATTCAATTTACGTGGCACCGAAAATGAAAGTCAGGAAAGCTGAGAAAACAGATTGATGGTGAACATGAGTGATTTCCGATTACTCAAATTAATTATTAACATATGGCATTATGCTATTTCGCATGACTGAATATTTTATTCTTACTTTATCCATATATCCAGAAAAACAGGGATAAGCTTACTATGAAAACGTCAAAAACACAGACGATAAACTGTTCTTAATGTAGGAAGTTGCGTGAAGTATTATCAGCTGTGAAAGAGGTACATTTATCTCCACATTACTTAATTCTAAGATAGTAGCAGTTTATTTCCAAATTATATTCCAATGTGTCGTCCAAGTGGAAGAGTATAATTCCATCAAGTAAAGCGACACAACACTATGATTCTTTTTATTTGATGAGAAAGGCCAGATGATAGTTGACAAAAATTTCGCTTTCTGTAGTTTCGTGTTCAGTAGTTTCAAAGGGAACCTCATAATACCTCTGAGATTGTGATATTAAATTCGCTTTCAGACATTTTATGTAACCATCTAAGAAACTGAAGAATAATTTGATCCATTTCATGATGCTAAAATAAAATTAGAATATCCCATGATTTACATTGTTCTAAGAGATTGATTACTCTTCAAGTTTAAGATTTCTAAGATATGCCAAACCGAATATCACAAAATTACAAAGTAAAACTACAGACAGTACTTTACCTCGGAAATTGGAAGACCAGATAGCGATGAAACTTACAGAATGCCCAAATATAAAATTATCTTTCTATAAATCTATATCATTATACCTCCTAAACGTATCATTGGACATTTAATATCTTGGCTTTTAAAAATGAATAGGAAAGCCTTATCGCCGCTTTTTACAGGGTAGGGTTGCTAGGCTTACGCCCAACCTCTCCTCTTTGCTGGACATATTGTAGTCTAAGCGACGTTAAGGAGTACGTAGGCTGCAATTCGAACCCGGACCCCATTCGTGGTTGGAGAACATTTTACAGTTAAACCACCGACACACGTCAACCCTTTTGATATCTGGTCAATGTAAGTAATTAAAATACATCTTCATGATTAATTCTAAAGACTTATTATGACCCGTCTTTTTTGCCTTCATTGTCTAAGTTATTTAAATCAGTTAACTACTACTCTTTTTCGTTCAATCTCAAGCCTTTTATTTTCATTACCTTATGTGAATGCTATCGTCATTATCAGCATCTGCCCACCAAGTAAATCTGTTATTTTATTGTCGATTTATATACAGTTAGTCAAAAAAACGATTCCACTATTTTAATTTATACATGTTTTTACGAGTTGATCACGGATTAGTATCAGTTAGAGAAGCATTGAAAACCAGCCGCTGTTTCATCTTAGTTTGGGAACCATCGGCAGTACGCACCCACTGGGATTCGAACCCAGGACCTGTGCAACCATTCTCTTCATTAAGATATCTTATTATATTTTTTTTACAAATAGAGATAACGACATAAGTAACATGGAATTTGTAGCGCGTTTTAATGACCCAACACTACCAACATAAAAATTGGTAATCTGATGTCATTTTTGAAACATGAATACTAGTGTACAACTAACTAAATATATAAATATACATATATCCTTTTTAATTCATCTTATTTCTTTTTAAATGTCTTAGCGAGGGTTTTAAATAATGGTAACATATAAAACAGAATAAGCAACACAACACATACTGCTGTTTAATATGAATAGGTGGGAAGTAATCAAATCAACTCCTAAGTAGTGCTCGTGATTTAGATCAAGGTTACCTGAGCACTGGAAAGCTTTTTCGTTGGTTTGAAGGTAGGATGAGATCTTGGATTGACTCTATTCAAATAGCGGAGTAAGTCCCGCCAAGTGTAAGAGGATGCTACAGGACTGGACTTCATTGACTCCTAGCTTAGAAATAAGAAGTGAAGTGGTATAGCACGTTGATCACTTCACTTATTTGGAAAGTTTCATGAGCCGGTGCCAGCGGTTTGATTGCTGACGAAATCTCAACACGGATACAGGAGGCTTGTTTCGCGCTGGCCAGTTTACGCCATTTCTGGCTTAAACGTGATATCTGGCTATCGACCAAAGGGCGTATGTACTGCTTAGCATTTCGCTCCGTCCTCTTTTATGGCTGTGGGCGAGACATTACTATTGAAAGTGGAAGACATGAGAAAGCGAGCTGTCTTTGATCATAAGTGCGTGCGTTTTATCTCCCGTGTGAAGTGGTATTATCGAGTGAGAAATATTAAGGTCAGGTATCGGCCGAGTGATAGGTAAAAAACATAAATTAATAGACGAGGTTGTGAAATTTCATCAACTGAGATGATTAGGACATGTGTTACATATGCCCAACTGATCGCCTTCCTAGACAATGGGCAATGTTAGCTGACATAGGATCAGGTTGGAAAAGAGCTGGTGGTGGTCAAACCAAAACATGTCTTCATCAGTCAATGAAATCCACAACAGTTGTTTTAAGTCATGTAGGAAGGTGCAGACTTGCTGGTTGGGGTCCTCAGAACGGTAAAAACCAATGGCTGGAGACAATTGGTGATGTGGCTCGAAATTGTTTTCAATGGATCCCGCAGATGCATTCACTCCTTATGACTGATTATATCCAGTAAAACTATATTGTACTTCCATATCATTATTCTTTTTGCCTCATGTTTCTGTTTACTACCTCTGTTTTGAATCCCTTTTTACTTTCTTCTCTTGCTCTGAGTGTAGTAACTCGATCTGCTGCACATTCGTGCAAAGTTCTACGTTGAAACCAGTCAGTCAGTCAGTGGAGTCAATTCACGCGACCATAATTCTTGCTGAATACTTTGATTGTGTGCGTCGGTGTTTTAATGGTAGAACCCTGGCTAACCGACCATATTGTTTGAGTTTGATACCTGGACGACGCACTTCTAAACCTCACTTAATTTAAAAAACCGATAGGAAGCCTAGAAACCCGTTAAGCGTGGGTGTGTGAGGCTTACAACTCCACCTCGTAAAAACAATACCACCACAACTGAAACGTTAAATACATTTTGAAGTTCTATGTTTCATTTGAGACGCGAAGAAATGAAAACAAAAAACAACTTTTATTCGATAATATAATAACTACTGAAAAGATTTAAACAGTTTACAAGTACCGGTTCATTCAACACAAGTTTCTAAGAAATAATATTCAACTTTTTAGTTTCACATTAAAGCCTTATGAGTTTTAGTTGTGTTTTATGGAGATTAATGGTAAGAAATGTAGTACTAATAGAAGACTGAATATTCACATTCATTATTAAAGCTCAATGCGATGTGTTTAAAATCGGTAAAAATATAAGTGTATTCGTGAGTTGGATGGTTTAATTGCGAAGCTTTCATAGTCTTTTTGTGGACAGCATCTTTAATGTGAACTTCAAGATGCGAGGAGCTTTTAGAATTCTCTATAACTTGGTTAGCCTTCTTTCCTTGTGAGTTTGGATGAGACTGGTACTCAAATGAATCTTTAATCATAATTACTTGGAGTTATAAATAGAAGGTATAAGAAACATAATTCCGGAATTTGATGTAGGTAGACAGATTATTCAGTGTGACAAAAAAACTAATTATATATAGTGGAATTAGATAAGAGGGTTTAGAGTTCAAACGCAGATTGGTTCGAGGCATATTATAGGGTCAAGGTCAGAGAACAGAGTGAATTTACACATGTGGTGGAGAGTTTAAGAGGGTGGGGGTAAATAGTGAAGTAAGTAACAAAAAACAAAAATAAATAGATAAAATAGGATTAGGGTTACCAGGGTAGTGAAAGATTAGTCACACTATCTTTCTGTGTACAGAGGTCTGGTCGAAGTCTCTTGATAGCGATGGCTTCTGCGAAACGAAGTAGCCATGGGTTTCTTTGCGTATTGATTATTTTGAAGGCATGGCTGATTTCTACTGTGTGTCCTGTGCAATCGCCAGACATTTAATTGACACAGGACACACAGTAGAAATCAGCCATGCCTTCAAAATAATCAATACGCAAAGAAACCCATGGCTACTTCGTTTCGCAGAAGCCATCGCTATCAAGAGACTTCGACCAGACCTCTGTACACAGAAAGATAGTGTGACTAATCTTTCACTACCCTGGTAACCCTAATCCTATTTTATCTATTTATTTTTGTTTTTTGTTACTTACTTCACTATTTACCCCCACCCTCTTAAACTCTCCACCACATGTGTAAATTCACTCTGTTCTCTGACCTTGACCCTATAATATGCCTCGAACCAATCTGCGTTTGAACTCTAAACCCTCTTATCTAATTCCACTATATATAATTAGTTTTTTTGTCACACTGAATAATCTGTCTACCTACATCAAATTCCGGAATTATGTTTCTTATACCTTCTATTTATAACTCCAAGTAATTATGAAAAAGTATGTTCCAAAACTTTTTTGAATCTTTAATCAACAGACACACCGGCATAGATCAGATTTATCGAACAATAAAAAAGAAGTCATATGGACAAAATGCCAATAGCAATACAAGTGGAGGGGAGAATGAGAAAATCTCTAGAAACAACTAATTAAGTTCAAGCTCACCAGGAGAGATACCTAATGAATTGTTGGAGAATTCTAAAAGCTTCCTTCACCTTGAAGATGCCGCCCACAAAATGACAATGAAAGCTTCTTAATTAAAGCATCCAGCTTCGAGAACACACTTCCACCAATATCCCCCCCCTGAACTTAATACCGCCTGCATAATTTCTATTGGTAATAATGTATTACGGTAAGAAGATATGCTTGATAATGTATAGAGGGTTTAACGCTATACTAACAATTATTCAATTCATTTAATCAACGAACAGTTCGGCTTCTGTTTAGAAACGATACAAACATCCCAATCTCTCTCTCTCTTCCTGTCCCTCAAACTCAATATCCTGACAGATACAATCTTCATGAGTCCTACTTGTTACCACAAATTTATCCTACAATTTGCAAAGACCATCAACCATTGTGCCTTAGGAATATTTCTTTCTTAGTTGTCTCCATTAATTTGCTCCCCTTCATGATTGCATCACTCGAGAGAATTTCTTGAACAGCAGTACGTCCATCTGCTAAAGAACCATAAATGCCTTTTCAGAAGAAGAAACCGCTTTATATACTACTATCTATTGTTATAAGTAGCGCAATAAGTGGAACAAACTATATAACTACTAAAAGAAAATATTCTCTTCTGAAATCAAGTGAATACGTGTTCTATACATGTCTAGAAATGTTTCCAAAAATTCAACTCTCATTATTATTCATCATGAAAAGAAGTAATAAACACTCTATTAATATTATTATTATATACAAATATAAATGTACAAACACATACCATACCTTCTACCTATAAAAGATGAATCATATTTGTTTATGTAAAATTCTTTCTACATTACTGAACATTCCATCATACTAACCATCTTATTCATTTGTTTTTCTCGTTTATAACTTTTCCCTTTTTGAATGATCTCTCACTGATTTTTTGTTTTACTCTGTTTTTGCTGTTTTTCTTGTGCTTCCTATAGTATACCACATATCAAGTCATTTTCACGTATAATCCGCTATCGTTTGAGGGTAATGCAAAAGAAGTGGAATTCTCTATACCATGGAATGATGATTATTGGCATTTGGGAATATTAATTAAACCGGACAAAGTAAGCTTTACTCTCCCTATATATATATATGTTATTTCAATCATGTTTATTTGTAGAATTCAGTTTTGCTTCAATCATTATTGTTTACTATGATAAACTGCATCAATGTAAACGTCTATTGTATTGTTTGTTTGTTTGTTTTATCAAAGTCAGCGGTAAATAAAAAACAACAAGATCAACATTTTCAGAAGATACATCGTCTTATACATCTTAAAGGTTTCTACAGAAAAAGGTGGTGTACAGGCTGTCGAAATTCCGACTGTAAAGTATATGAATTAGGAATAATTTGGTTTCGCCTTTCTATAGAGTTCTAAATGTGTTATAAAAGAAATTTAATTCAATAATAAGTAGTGTAAATAAGCAAACAATTAAGTCAACAGTCAATATTGTAAAGGCGATAAAAACATAACTAACCCTTACAAACAAAACTATAGAATATTAATCTGATGCTCGCTAGTGACTTGCTGCAGGTTGGAGTTTCCTGAAGTTCTAGTGAGGAGTTGTGACCAGTGAGTTCCAATTAGATGTCACGTGTGTGAATGGATGTCCCACCAACGACAATGGTTGGGGTCGCGCTAAATCACGAATTGGTAGAAGTTAGAATTCATGCACTGGCCATTGAATCGGGTCACAGTGGCTGAATGGTATACGAGCTTGCCTTGTAACCAGAAGGTCTTGGGTTCGAATCGCACTGTGGTGGGTGCGTACTGCCGATGATTCCCAAACTAGGATGAAACAGCAGCTGTCCAGTACTCCCTGGTTTTCAAGGGTTCTCGAACTGTTATCAATCCGTGATCAACTCGTAGAAACATAATTGTTGATAGTCAGACTATCTGATACAGCCTCAGGTCTCCAGGCTGATGATGACTGAAGATGATGATGCTGATGATGGAAGCCTTGTAACTAAATCATCATTCCACTGCAATGGCTAAAGTTCTCGTAACTTGACTGTTTTAGCATCAGACTACTAGTTCGAAACTTCTCAGGAACGAAATTTTTATTTCACCAGTAGTCCTTAACAATAACATAAAACATAATTATATTTGATCTTATTTCTTTAGCGATTCTTCTATTGCTGCATCACACCGTTAGCTTGTTTCAAGGTACAAATTCACTAGGAAGGGAAATACTTGTGGGATATTGCTACGGTGGAGTTTTACGGAAAGCAGAAAAACTTTTATATATAACGTAACAAAATAGAAATGACCATTGTCATTCCCATGGGTTCAGCAGTACATCATCAATTCAGTCTCTTCTTTCCAGTCTCCTTCAGATGGCTGTATTACCGTTCATAAGCTTTCGTTTCCTCCTAACACGATCTCTTCCACGTCTCCCTCGAATGGCCAATTCATCGTTTCTTGTTTAAGTTCCACTCAATGGATATGGCACGTGATATTACTCAATGGTCTACATGGCGTATGTCCACGAAACCGTTGTAATTTTCCAGTCTTTCTGTCCTAAACTCCGTTTTCTGCGTACAATATTTCTGAGTGACTAACAGTTCTCTTACAATTCAGGTTTTCTACACAGAAACCACAACTTCCAGAGAATTATCAATTCTATTTACGAAATCGATTCAAAAAAGTGAAATGTGTAAACAGTTTATCACGGTTATGAATTTCAGAATCGATTTCTTTGTGATTAGAGTAACATCGCTACGGTTCTCTAGAGCTGACATCTGAAAGAAGATGAAATATAAATATATCATTAATTTGATCTATTCCACTCTGGACGCATCTTTTAAGTTTGTCCAAGACTTTTAGCCGATTGCCTGCAACCATTTAAGATTAAAATAAAACTTTATTTTTTGTTTTAATTATTAGCTCTGTTATTTGACATTCTATTTATAATAATAAATAATGAGAAAGCCAAAGAAAGAGAGAGGAAAACAGTCAGAAGGAAATCATTCCATAAATTAAGAGAGAAATACCAATCTTCGTTACCTTATGTACAGTTATAAATCACTAAAGTTCCCTTCATGTAATGTGGAGCAAATAATCAATTCAAACACAAACAACGCATGCTTATACACAAGCCATCTTTGTTCACGGTTAACTCATAAATAAGTCAGTTTAGTTATGATTCTTTTTATTGATACAACACCACAGAACATCACCTTTCACCTTAGACTAATGATGAGATATATCTGAGGGTATATAGTGATTTAAGTGATTGCTTTAAAAACAGTTCTTTTTAAAGCCAAAATTAATAATATATATGCATTAAACAATCCAATCCAAACACGTTAACATAAATAATGTTTAAATCACTTGGGAAACTGTTAAACTGTACAATAAATTACACAAGTTTATGAGTTCTATCACCGAGTTAACGGTATACAGTATCTTCATTGGATTATAAGACTTTTGATTCGACTAAAGAAATACTGACTGAGAGAAAAAAGAATATTCTTTTTGATGACCTAACCGGGTTCTACAGTTAGGTGTATTAGATGGTTGGAGGCAGTTGGTAGGGAGCCTTGGATCTAGACTTCACTAGTCAGCAAGACGTATCTGCAGTCTTGAAGGGACTCATGGCTCTTCTCAGATTCAAACCCAAGTCACCCAGTGCTGTAGTTAGAGACGTTACCACTGAGGATTTATTTGGGCTGGCGATTGACCTCCTGTAAGAGGTGCTTTCTTTGGTGAAGACTGAATTCCATCAGTCAAGTTTGCAATCGAATACCAACACTTCACAGTGCATCGCGATGGCGAGCTATCGAGAATGGTGGCCACATTGCAAACTTGACTGATAAAATTCAGTCTGCACCAAAGATAGACAGATTACACTGTTTAATAACTACTATCCAATCAATAAAGCAGGTGTCCATGAAAATTAAAGGATTATTATTATTAACAACAACAGAGTTTTAAATAACATTGAACTATTAATACCAAGAGATTACACTTCAGATGCATATGTAAGTCATAATATGCACAAATATAACATTGAACTGGATATCAGAAAAATTGCGAGATAATGCAGAATTTATGAGTTCACAGGTTCTATAGGGGACCAAGGTATCAAAAGTAACTAGACCTGTTTCTCTAGCACACGAAGCTCCGGTTGATTTGAACGAATCACAATGGCCCCTACTGCTTGAAGTGTTCGGTATCTACAGGCCCTCGATAATTTATCCGATAACCTGCAGATGACAGAAAAATTTCTTTAAAGATGGCTTTTTTAGAAGGTTGTGTTGATGTATTTTACTACGCCTTAATTTATCCACACTGGCAGGTATTCCTAGGTAGGAAAAACTAAGTTTCTACAGCAAAGGTCAGTATAATTTGCTCCACAGCAGCAGTTGAATTGACAGATACAGAAAGAGGAGGGTAGTCTGGACACTTCTTTAATTTAAGGTATATGAGCTGCAGCTTACCAGCATTAAAAGTTCTTAACTTGTTGGTTATTAATTCACTTGATACATCACATATAACTGCAGAGGATGATAGAGAAATTATCGGAAAGAATATTTATTCATCGCTAATCAGTAATTTAAAGAAATACTGATGAGTATATAAAGGGAATCATTAAGGTGTGACATTCTTATGAGCAGTAAACTGTTCTCGAAACTTCACTGTATCACCAATGTGCGTTATGTCAACTAAATTTGTCCAGTATGTTATCAAATTATTATCAACTGATAGTATTATCTATACATATACATATCCGTATATCATTTTATTACTTCAGTTGTTTAAATAAAACAATTTTTGAGTACAAAACAAAGAATTCTTTCCATCCTTTATTCATTTTCTTACTTTTGTATTTATCGTGCTACAAATTTAGATTGATTTCTATACATCATGTGAAGAGACACAAAGAGTTGCTTATCACTTTTATCCAATTCAAGGTTTACTTGGAGAACCATTATTTCGTAAAGGTGCAACATTTTATGCATTAAATAGTGGTTTATCAAATGCATCAGAATATTTTGAGGTAAACTATTCAATTTTTTTCAGTTCACCTTTTTTTCTCAATTAAAATGAATTAGAAGTACTTTATATGCTCAAATCAGATATTCCTTTTTTTTTATTAAGCACTGATTATCTCTGGTTGCATTTTTAAAAATTATAACATTTCGCTTATTAGATAATGCAATGACATCCGTTAGAGAACCATTGATACCTGAAGGATACTACATAGAGTGTTTCGTCCAAGTTTGGAACTCCTCATCAGCAAGGTCACACTGATGGCATCATGTGTACATATAGTTTCGTTATTCAGTTGGCGACCTAATGAAAAACTAACTTGGAATTCTGGCACAACATAGATTCAGTGAATTATAGATCTGGAGGGTTTCGGCCTTTTGTATAACTTTAGAGGCATAAGTACATCATTCCACGTGCGTTCAAGAACCTATTCAAATGATTCTTCTGCGATTTCTGTTTAATTCTTCTCGTGCTTGAAATTCTGGAATTTAAACTCATCTATGGGGATTTTCAGAATATGATTAATACAATCTTGAAAATTATGGTTTCGTTAGCAAAATATTTTGATTCTTAGTCAAATTATTAGGCTGGATAAAATCTTCCTTACTGAGGCAGCTGTAGATGTTTCGGCTTTGATTTTATGAATTGATGTGTACAGTTATGCGAAGCTAATTTAAAATTAACTAAGTCTTCCATTGAAGTTGCCGTAAAATCTTTTATTCAGCTGATCAAATCTGCATATATGAACTCATTTATGCTATGTTTGCGCATTTGTGATTGTAAGATTCCCTCTATCACATCTACTTCTGAGAACCATAATAACATGATCTTCAAGATGTACTTGTGCTTCTGGTGAAAGTTCATGCAAGATATATGGTCTCCTTTTCAACTAAATAATCCGGGAAGGGATGGAATCGGTACTGATCAGAATACGACGTTTAAGAGTTTTTGTGACTCTGATAAACTCAATGACCGCTTATTATATTTGGTGACTGACTAGGGGTTTTCTTCAATACATGAATCTTGCCTCTTGCTAATGCAATTTTAATAGAGTAACGTTGTAGGCTCCTTGTTACTTTTAATGTAATTAACAATTTCCATTGAGACATAAAACAATCATTTCATCGAAGAGAAATGTCTTTGTAACAATGTTCACAAATGTGGATTACCACTTCATTTACATTTCATATATGGCAGGTTTGCCTGTTCACTTTATCCCCGAGTGGATAACAAAGCTGCTCAAATCATTAAGAAGGCAAGCATGCAGTTTTTTTCGTTGTATAGTATATTGGAATAAATTAACTGCATTAACAACATGTCAGCAGGAAAAGCATGTTGTTTACTAATGTTCTTCTCCCGGCTCTACAATTATATATTTGTTTATATACACAAAATATTCAAGATTCATAGTTAATAACAATATTAGTGTTTTTTAAATAATATCGATTTATAAAGTATGATCAATGCAATTACAGTTCACTAAAGATACTTAAATAATAATAATAATAATAAAGATATAATAGCGAATAGAATATCAACTAAAATTAGAGAAATTCCACAAAAATTCAGGATAATTCAAACCTGGGTGGCCAAGGTAATGATAATGTCTGAACTAACTTCTTTTGGATGCATAAATTAGGCTTGTTAATGTGGATCCCCACAGCCTCAGCAATATTTAGTAGTCGAACTCTTAAGGCAAAATTGAGATTCGTAGGTATGCGGTAAATGACCCTGAAAGCATGGTTAACGTCAATCTTGTGTTCTGTCTCCACAAGATGAGACAGAATAGCGCTACGTATGGATTTTGTATGACCTTTGCTTAACCAGCGATGCAGGGTGATGTTCGGGAATTCGACGAGAAACACTCCTAATTGTGCGGCCTATGTAACTGGCTCCACAGGAGCAGTTAAATTGGTAGATACACATGGAAGAGGCGAAATTAGGCAGTTTGTCTTTAGCTTCTGCGTTTGGGAGTAAAAGATAAACTGCCTAATTTCGCCTCTTCCATGTGTATCTACCAATTTAACTGCTCCTGTGGAGCCAGTTACATAGGCCGCACAATTAGGAGTGTTTCTCGTCGAATTCCCGAACATCACCCTGCATCGCTGGTTAAGCAAAGGTCATACAAAATCCATACGTAGCGCTATTCTGTCTCATCTTGTGGAGACAGAACACAAGATTGACGTTAACCATGCTTTCAGGGTCATTTACCGCATACCTACGAATCTCAATTTTGCCTTAAGAGTTCGACTACTAAATATTGCTGAGGCTGTGGGGATCCACATTAACAAGCCTAATTTATGCATCCAAAAGAAGTTAGTTCAGACATTATCATTACCTTGGCCACCCAGGTTTGAATTATCCTGAATTTTTGTGGAATTTCTCTAATTTTAGTTGATATTCTATTCGCTATTATATCTTTATTATTATTATTATTATTTAAGTATCTTTAGTGAACTGTAATTGCATTGATCATACTTTATAAATCGATATTATTTAAAAAACACTAATATTGTTATTAACTATGAATCTTGAATATTTTGTGTATATAAACATATATATAATTGTAGAGCCGGAAGAGGAATTTATCGAAAAGAATATTCTTTGCTCAAATATTTTGTGTTTTACAAATGTCTGAATGAATATTTTTACTAATATTCCGTCAGAATTATTAAAAAAATAAAGAATGCTGAATAGTTTATTTATCGAATTTCAGTTACTACTGTGTTAGCCTGCACATGAAGTTCCATAGCCAGTATTAATTCACGATGACAGAATATATTAAAATTAACGCTGAACCATTCGCAACTGATGATTTGTTGTTTTTATAAGGGTTTGATTGATTTCATGAAGGAAAGGTGCAAATTAAAGAACCGCTATTAACAAGGGAGTATTGAAGATTTCCTCTGTTTTAGTTTTGTCTTCAGCAAACTAGCACGTAATTTGATAGACCTAGGACCAACCCCTTGTAAGTTTTATTTCATCATGAATACTTATAACTGAGACTGTAAATATGGCGGAACATATGTATCGTGAACAACCATTTACTATAATCAATGAATGACACATACTAATGAATAATCTTCGAAGTAAACTTATTAAGAACACGGACACATGCACAGAATAAGTAAGTAATAGTTTGCTAAAGTAAGTTTAAAGTTGGATCAATTTGGATCACTATAACAACAAAAATTCAAACTTCAGAAAAACAAGAGTAAAATTTGTGAAACATACAACACTTAGGTAAAAAGTTGGTGTAAAGGAAGAGGCGGAAATTTATCCTAAGTGTAATTATCGTAGTCATGTATATCCTCGATTACTTCATCCCTTTGCCCGCCGAGTGGAACGTACAGCTTCAGGGTGTATGCTTTGAAGTTTCACTAGCATTGGTACTATTTTTGCAGAGCCTCACGCCTAAACTTCCATTTTCTCTCAGCCCACTGCCAGCGAGTAAACTAAGTGAGGTTTAGGAAGACGAGGCTGGTCCACGTCAGTAGCTGGCAAGTACTGTGTCCTTGAACCAACAGCATGTATATATCCTCATACTAACCAACACTCATGAGTATGTGGCAACTGATGAAGTCACTTGGTACTTATACACAACTTACATACAAGATATCTTCATACTACAACTTTGTTGACTCCATCCAATTTAAAAAAAATCCCTGATACTGATTCAAACATGTTGAGTTTGATGATTATTTGTATAATTTCAACTTGGAAAAGTTTATGACTATAGTGTTTGAATTCGTAATTGTAAGTAAAGCTTTCTAAAATCTCCATTTTTCGAAGGTATCATATAAATCTCTCCAAATTGCTTATGTATTCAATAAAATGTATTTTAACTTACTGTCTTTTTTTCTACACTGCATACTAAAATTCTCACTGCACAGTGTATAATTAATTTCCAGTATTAACCTATTTAATTGTATTTATCTTATAGGGATTTCTGAAAGCATTTAGTTTCCATTCAGACGAAAATGCTGTTAAATATATGTGTACTAAAGCAGAGGTAAGTCTTTACTACTATTTCCATTAATGTTATTATTTAACCTCAGTAACGTAACGTCACTGGGGGAAAAACACTTTTTTTATTCAATTTTATAAATTATCAATATAGGAAATCAAAAATATGATTAATTCACAAATGACTAACCATAAATTAATTCATTCATACTTGTGATTTCCCACTGCATAAATGATGGCTGTCATGGAATGTAGGCCTATTAGATGGCACTTTGGTATTTTGCGCAGAAGATGCTGGGTTTGAGTCCCAATTGCGGTAGTACCAGTCAATGGAGAACATGTACATCCAGTTGGTGGGCCTAATATAGGACGAAACGCGCGTTTCAGACAAATTTTTTCCAAACGATATCAAACCATAATTCATACCAAAATTTTCACTTAATATTCTTTAGCACTCAATAACGATCAACTTATTGGTATACATACCATAGATCAAATTCTAGTCCTGGGTACAAAATTCAAATACTTCCATCACAAAACTGCAAAAGTTGATAACATAGAATCGGGTCTAAAAAATAGAGAATGAGATCTTGTAACCACAAACTATCCAATAATAAATTAAATTTACAGCTGAATGGGAGTAAATTCAACCAGTCACATCATTTTGAGCGTTAAGTCATTCGAACGAAAGTAATGAATGATATTATAACAAGCAGTTCAGTTGCTCAAAAGTAACAAAATAAATATAATTACCACCAATTTTAATATTGTAAAATGTATTTACAAAAAAGATCGTAGTATTACAAATTTGCTATTTTTATCACACTAAGTTGAAATAGTTAAAATAAATAACATATTAAGTAATACTGAGGTTAGGCATGGAATGTTAGGTAAGTAGGCCAAGTCAACAAAGGAGGTTGTTCAGCTACACAAATTGAGATGGTTAGGATGCGTGTTACGCATACTGAGTCACGGCCTCAGTAGTCGAACAATGTTAGCTGACATAAGATTAGGTTGAAAAACAATTAGGTGTTGTCAAATTAAAACCTTAAACTAATCTATCAGGTCTGTAGCTGTTGGTTCGAACCACATAGGGCTATATAGACTGTCTAGTTGGGGTCCCTGGGATGTTAAGAACTAATGCCTTGAGACTTTAAGTGATATAACCCGAAACCGTTCTCCGTGTCACAGATACATTCTCTTTCTCTATTCTGTCTGACCCATTAAGTCGTCATGTTTTTCCATGTAATTATTCTTCCTGTTCCTTCGAAATTCAATTGTTGCACTACTACACGAAATTCTACGTTGAAACTCAGTCAGTCATAACTGAATAAAGTACGGTTGCTTCAGCGAAGTCTGAAGATTAACATGACGCTATTTGGTAGGTGGTAACTAGTAATACAATCCAGGATGCGCACTTCTCCCCATTCGAGACCGTTCAGTCGGAGTCTCAGTGGAAATACCATCACTCACTGGAGACTGCAAATACATCAGCTGACCAGTCCTGAATAGGAAAAAAAATGCGCATCCTGAATTCCACTGCTATTCACCATCCATCAAATGAAACTAATTATTTCCGACTACGCTTTCGATTATTGGTAAATATTATGTCTTTTCTGTGTGCTACTGACAGCAAACAAGACCCACCAGTCTCCTAACACATTGTTTTTACATATTCTGAAATGATTTACTGTATTAGATAAGTTTATTTACTTATTTGTTTTAGAATTATGAAGGTAGTGGCGAAGCAGATCGTTTTAAATATGATCCAGAATTTGGAAATGTTTTAATTGTAAGTATTAAGATTAGTAAGATGAATTTTTCAGAATTAATTATTTTAAAAAATATATACATAAATGTATCTGCTTGTTTGTATTTGAACATATAACTATGATTGCCTCGATTGGATGAGGATAAAAGTGATCGCAAGATGTTTTCGCGGATAAAGTACTAAACCCAACAATATATATTCCGGCTGTGTATAAAGATAGATAAAACACCTTTGAACAAGGCCAAACATATGATAACAGAATTCCTTTAAGCACGTTATGCAAAGTCACATAAGGTCAACTACTTGGGGAAATTCAAATTTTAATCGACCGCCTCCGAGAACGAAAGAGGGGGGGGGGTAAATTTAATCTGGTGATAACTTACATACCTGTCCGCTTCCGTCATTAAGTAACCAGAAAATGGCAACAACCTCTGTTTTATTACGAACACTGAGTTTATTAATGAAGTGAGAGATGAGTGTTAAGTTGGAAAGGAAATTTGGGTTGTGTAAGTATTCGATCGAACCAGTGGCCTTCAAGTTAGTTGTTCATCACTCCATCTATCATCTGAGCTAGGAGACCGATCTGTAACCCATATTATCATTTCAATGAAATTACCATGGATAGCGCCCACCCATCATATAGACGAATGACACATAATTGTCCCCTTATCATCATGCTAGCTTCCCAGCTAAGTATTCCTTTAATCCTAGTCATACTGGATTAGTAGAAAGGCTGGTTGTTAACTGATAGTGAAGCTATCTGAGATAGTCTTGAATTGGAGAAATTCTAATGATAAAGCGGCTGCTGATTCAATGGTGAAGTTGAAATCTGAGTCTTGGCAAAACTGGAACTAACAGCCTCTGAGATTACCAACTGCCCACATAATAAATCCATACTAGTCTACCAGTTCGAGACCATTATAAATAATGTCACCATCAATTGATTATATTCTTTTAAATAAAACAGTAGAATAAGTTACGTCAATTGTACAACATTTACTCATTATTTAAGGCTCAAAGATAAATGTGAAAAAGACACCGATAATTGAACTACCTAACAAAGATAAAAAGAGGTGATGAAGATTCCTGACCAACACCAACAGCAACAACAGCAGACAACAATCAACATAAATGGGAGGAACCTGAAAGAAACAACCTCTTTCACCTACCTAACTAGGAAGCATCGTTTCAACTACAGGATTCGGAACTGACGAGGATATCAAAGACAGAATCAGAAAAGCAAGACAAGCTTTCATTACCCTTAAGTCTGTGTGGAGGTCAACAGCACTCAGAATCAAAAATAACATCCGGATTTTCAACTCCAATGTAAAGTCAGATCTACTTACTATACGGATCAGAGACTTGGTCAGCACGTCATAAAGAACACCTCAAACAAACTACAGACCTTCAGTTGTCTTCACTCAATACTCAAGATCAGATGGCCCGCCAGAAAAGATCAGCAATGGTGAGGGATCTCTAGCAATGAGCGAATCAACACAGCAGGAACCGATTGTGAAACAAATAGGCGGGAAGAAATGGAGATGGATTGGCCATACGCTGTGGAAACCATCAAGTGACATCACTAGACAAGCTATCGCTGGAGTGGAACCCGAAAGGTAAGCGGCGAGTTGGTCGTCAGTGCAAGGGTGACTTGGAGAAGGTCATGCGAGGAGGAGATGAAAGCATGTGGGCACACTTGGAGCGGGGTGAAAAAGTTGTCAGAAAACAAAAGTCAATGGAGACGCGCGGCTGAAGCCCTATGTTCCTCTAGGAATTAAAGGATATAATAAATATAATAATAATAACGACAATAATTTAGTTCATTTACAATATTATCGTTTATTCACAATTTTAATTTCCACATTTTGAGTTTATTGGTATTTGGAAGCTTTTCCAGATATATTTTGTCATAGACCAAGAATAGTGACCACCTCAGATACGCACTACCTCCTAAGTTCATACACGAAGCCATAATCGGTTAGAACCAGATTCTGAGACACATGAACGGTTACTTACTGATAACAATAGATTATCATTGAGAAATCCTGGCTAGAGGGGTCGACCGACATGAACGTGAGGACGGATGCTCACCGTTGACATTAGCTGGTGGTCACGGTATATATGGCTAATTGATAGAAGTTAAAACTGGTGAGCCATTGAATTTCATCCCAGTGCCTAAATGGTCAACGAGCTCGCTCTTAACTTGATGACCTTGTTTTCGATCATTGGTGGAGTGATGGATGCATGCTAATGAAGAGTCTCAAACAAAGACGCAACAGTTGCTCATTATCTCCTGAATTTCAGCAACTCTCTAATTGAAGTCAGTTTATGATCAAACTTGAGATTAGTAGGAGTTGAAAATTATGAATTAACTAAATCCAACTCAGTGGTTGAACGGTGACATACTCATCTAGGACTTTAATAACTACTGGGCTCCACCCTCATAATGGCACCGCAGGAGGATACAGAGTATTCATCACAAACAAGAAATAAGAAAGGGTTTACTCTTCCCCTAGTTGTCAGTGTTTCTTCTAATTGGCTTTGACTAGTGACGAAATTAATCTTGATATTTATTATAAACTAGATGACCATATTCACTACAAAAGTAATAAAAAGTTGTCAAAGTGAATAAATAAACAAAATTGTAAATAAAAATAAAATATTAAATTACCACTGACTGTCAGTAAAAACTTTTAGAATGTTTACGTCGATAATTTAAAAATAACACAACTAAATCCTTCCTAATTAAGATTTATTTACTTGTTTATTTCCAGAATGTATTTATTTTAAAAACGTATAATAAATACCTTAATTTATGGAGAAAGTAGGCTGATGGTATGAGGCATGTTGCTAGGGCTGTTCAAATGTATTCGAATAAATGTTTCTGAATTCTAGTTCACTTAGAATTCCTTGTGTATAGATATAGCTTAGTAACATACCTCATAATGTCAGCCGAGAAAGTGTGGTTACTTTCGCTAGGAAAACTGCATAAATAAAGAGGCATAACCCAGTCTTTTAAAAAATTTTAAAGTTAGTTCTTCAGTGGTAGTACGTTCTCCAGTCACAATGGAGGTCCAGGTTCTATTGTCGGCTGATACATACAGAAAACTCGTCTAGATTACTAGTCAATAGTAAGTCAGGGAAATAAGGGATGTTGGGCATGGAACTACTGATCCTGCCTTATGTTCCAACAGAAACGCAAAGAGATGAGAAAAAGAAATATTTCAAGTCAGTTGTATATTTCAGTTTCTTTATAGAATCATAAACGTCTATAATAAAAAGTATATAATCAACTAAGATTTAATTGAATTTTAGATTTTCCCATCGATTGATTGGACCAAAGTGCTTGGTCTCAGGTCAGCATGTCGGCTTCTTGTGGATAACACTTTGGCGTTGGAAACTATAAGCACTGGGTTTGAGCCTCGGTGGGAACATCACTACTCACTGGGAAATGCACGTACATCCAAATGACGAGTCACAAATAGGACGAAATTTGCAACCTGGATTCCACCGCTAGTCAACATCCACCAATTAAATCAACTAAGATAATTCACTTTTAACAAAAAAAATATGTATAATGGTAAACGCCGGGAGATGGAATGAAAGTATACGTCACTGCAGGATTCAAAGTAGCGGCCTGTCACACTACCAACTAGGTTGTGAAACTCGAATGCTTACCAGGCCTTTGCTGTTTCACTATCGTCCTACTAATCCTATCGCAAAGTAGATTTTCATTGCACCTTCAATCATCATATAGTACACCAATAACAGTAGTCTACTGATTCAAGGCTGTTGGAGATCCATTTTTCACCTAGGATACTAAGCATAACAAAGACATGTAACAACAGAAGACAAGGGCTGGCAACAGATCGTTTTTATTACGGAAATCAGCACGTATTTATATATATTTCATGTACATTATTAAAGCTTATTCAAGCGGACAAACAGAGTCTTCTGATTGGTTGTTTCGGGTTTTCCGAAAAGTTAGGCCATCTATCTTATTTGCCCACGTTAAGTCTGCTGTGATTGGTTATTGAATCAGCCTTGTTCATATTTTCTCACGGCCAATATTAGTGACTAGACATTGACGTAGATTAGTGTCTACCAATTGGCTAGCCGCCTGCTCTCACCACAGACATAGCATCGACTTGCACCCACATCCGCACACACACACACACACACATTGCTCAGAATCAGTAACACTAATAAAACTCTTTATTCAAGAAAAAGAGATTAGAAGTAAAGTCAATCTAGTGTAAGTTATCATCATATAATATTGCCTGTTTAATATGTAAATTTGCAGCAGTACATTATTAATTAGTTGACACTGATAAACAAAAATTATTTTTTATTCTTTTAGACTAGTTCAATACAAGATGATGAAGAGGTGAGTTATCATTCTTTCTGAATACAAATGCACATAATAATACTCTAAAATTACATAACTTGACTAGATGACGAAGGCGAACACTGAGTATAAATCTATTTGAGCTATTTTTACCTATCCGCACTTATTACTAACGTGTCTGTATAATCTAATCTAAAAAGAAACTAATCCTTCTTTAAAAGCGTTTTGTATTTCATACCATAGAGTATACTAGTTATCAATTTTTATTACAGAAGCATTCAAAAACACGACAAACTCACTATATGAAAATGAGTTAATGTCATTGAACATTTATCAGATGGTACTGAATACCATAGTAATGTAATGTTAACATAAAGATGAAACTAATGTCAATTGGTTGTTTTGTTGAATTTATTGTTTTAGTTTCCCCCAAAGGTAGGGTGGCTAGTACCATTTTCACAGGAGGCATCTCTCATGGTCCACAGTCATAGGGGGTCATACTTTAGCATTTGAAACAGCGGAAGCTGGATCTGAGTCCCGGTGGGAATACGATCACCCATATCCAATGACAAGTTCTAAACAGAACGAAGGGCAACTCTTGGATTTTACTGCTAGGCACCAACATCAATGTTAACAAACTAATATGGAGTTACCTACTACCACAGTGCCCAAGTTTTACACATGTATATATATTTCGTCAATAAAATACACTTGAGTTCAGTATTATTCACATATTTCTTCGTTGGGATATATATATTTTTTTCATTTCTTTACGTTCTCAGTGGAACATACGGCTTCAAGCTAGTGGCTTGTAGTTTCTGTAGCATTGTTTATTTTTACAGGATTAGGTTGTTAGCCTCATGCCCAACCTTTTCTCTTTACCAGTTTTATTACTGGCTTAGTGAGGTAAAGGAGTGTGTCGGCTGGGGATCGAACCCCGAACCACATAAGGCGTGGTTGGCGAGCATTCTACCACCGTGCCACCGACGCAGTTGGGATATATACTCTGAGATAAGCAACACTATTTCAAATTAGAGTAATATTCATACACATTCACTTTTTTAAACCATTACTGTTCATTATGTAGGTGATTTAAACAAGCTTACTGCTAGTTAATTGTATTCATCAGTTAAGAATATATCTGAGACAAAATCTTATTTCCCATGAATTCTACACCAAAACTCTACTGAAATTCTCCTATCGAATGACTCAGTGAACATCAAAAGTGACAACAAAATGCAACTTATTTGAAGATGGCAATCAGTAGAACTGAAGGTATGCTTTCCATCCAACTAGGATGTGACTGCATAGTAATTATCGAATGGAAACAAATAATAGCTGTATAAAGCAGTTAGTTTCCTTTATGAATTTCAGTAAAACAAATAAAAAGAAGTAGCTCATCTGACAGTGTCGGTGGTTCAGTGGTGAAACGCTTTCCAACCACGCTTGTGGTCCGGGTTTCGTGATCCCCGGCCGACACACTCCTAGGCCTCGTGAAGTCGGTAGTAAGGCCAGTAAAGAGGGGAGGTTGGGCATGAGGCTAATGACTCCATCCCATAAAAATAAACACTGCTGCTACCGCAACTTCAAAGTTCTAGCCTGAAGCCCTATGTTCCACTCGGAACGTACACACATATCTTACATATATATTTCGGTGAAAATTAACACAGTATAAAAGGTCAAAACTGAATCAATATGAGTTGAAATGTTAAGGGCCAAAATCATGGATAAAAGAAAAAGAGAAAAAAATATTATTGTTGTAAACAATCCTTGATTTTAGGGAACTGTATGATTCAAAATTATGCAACATTTCGTTTTATAATATCTTGCACAAGTTAACTGACAGAATATCTTATAAGGTAACAAAATGAAAATGTTACTCACCAACTACAAGCATCCCCATACAGCTAGTTGGTAGTGACACCTATCTATTGTGTAAGGGCTAGTAATACTACCTGACTGCTCAAAATCGGTAGGTGAAAAGAGGGGTTCAAATCCACGGCACAATGCTTGGAAGCCGAGCGTCTACATCAAAGATCCTCAGGTTTACAGCTAAACAAGTATAAAAATGAAAAACAAAGAGACTAAATAAATAAGAAATATTTAAACTTACTACATCATTGTAAAAACTGGTTGTGTAACCTCTAACCTAATAGAAAGCGATAAATGGATGAAAAATGTGTAAAAGATTTCAATTCATAAATTATTAGTGTAACGACAGAAGACAAAGGACAGACAACAGATCCTTTATTGAGAAAATCAATAGATATTTATAGTTTTATATACATTATTATTCGTTATTGTTAGCAGAGAAGCAACATCTTCTGATTGGTTGTTTACTTACTGGAGGTTATTCTGTATTGCTTGTGACCGTTTCTCAGAAAGTTACGTCATATATCTGCGAATCGTATTTGGACACGTTGAGTCCACTGTGACTGGTTGATCAGTTCCTCAAGGTTAAGCTTTGTTATTGTTTTTTCTCATGACCCCGATTCGGGATGTAACATTGACGTAAACTGCTGTCTACAATTTTTGGCTTGCAGCTAGCGCTCACCACAACAGATCCTTAACTTCTTTTATTGAGATGATCTGAACATAACAATATCAGTTATTCAAAGTTCAAGGTGGCTTGACATCCTGTTTCCAGCAGTAAATGAAAAATGTCCAGGCCACAACAGATGGTATATATATATATATATATATATATATATATATATATATATATATATATATATATATATATATATATATGATACAAAAGTGGGCGACAAAACTAAAAGTAGAGAAGTTCACCAATGCTAATAAGCTTGATCTCAAACAAGTAGAACAATCACTCTGTCTGTATTTAGACTACTTCAATTTAATAAGAGATAACTACTCGTATGTACCCGTATTATGTCATCTTTCATTCCCTGCGTTCTCAGTGGAACATAAGGCTTCAAGCCTTAAAGCTTTAAAGTTTCAATAGTGATGGTGTTGTTTCATGAGAGGGGTTGCTAGCCTGACGGCCGACCTACCCTTGCTATTCGGCCTTGATACCGGCTAATTAAGGTTCAGAGATGTTAGCTGAGATTCGAACTTGGGCCTCCCGTGACTTAAGCAACTTGTATCGTATCATTTGAGACAATGACCAAAAGTATGAATCCAGCCAGAATTCATTAATCAAGACAAAATAGAATCATGAATAACCTTGACCTAGTTTGTTTCTGTTTTAATTCTGCTAGATACATTATTTTCTCATAACTTCAAATAATAGCTACTCACAACTGTTACTTAAACGTCTTCAGACCACTATTCATCTAAAATTCTGTGATATTAAACCAAAGCTTAAGAGAACATGCAATATGAAAACTATTGCGCCCATAAGACTTTTCATAAATTCCAGCATATTTACCTTCTTTCGTTCCATCTGGAACGTATTTCTCATGATCAACTAAGATCAATCAACACAATAAGTGAAGATAGGACTAGACACATTACACTAGTTACTGACTAGTGTGCAATCAAAAATATCCAATACTGTCCTACAGGAAGTCATTCGCGAGCCTGAATAGCTCAGTGGTAACGTCTCAGACTGCAGCACTGGGTAACGCGGGTTCGAATCTCAGAAGGGACATGTGTTCCTTCAAGGTTGCGGATACGTCTTCCTGGCTAATGAGTACCAACTAGCACGAAACCTAGGTCTAGGCAAGGCTTCCTGCCGATCGCCTTCATCCATCTAATACCAACAATTCACAGTGCACTGTAATGGCCAGCCACCTAGCATGGTGGCCACATTGCAGGCTTGACTGATAGAATTCAGTCTGCAGCGAAGATAGGACTAGACACACTACACTAGTTACTGACTAGTGTGCAACCAACAATAAGCGTTCGCCTAATTCCTTAGTCGAAAACTAAAAGATACCTGTGTAAAACTTGGACACTGTGGCAGTATTTAATTCCAGTATAAATTTGTTTATCACATGTAAAAATACACAGTGAAACGGTATTTATTATCCAATGTTCATGATCATAACATTTGTGACAATTGATATGATTAAAAAAGTGATCAATAAAAAGCTTAATTACAAGATGTATTTCGTCAATAACTGAAATTAAATGGAAGAACTATTAGAAACTAATGTACATTATATAATTATTCCGTCCATATTTTGAGGCTTTTCAGTAGGTCAAATAGATGACCGTAACGGGAATTATCTTTGTAACATACCTCATCAATAAACCGAGTAATATTTGTGCTGATATATATCATTGAACCTCAAAATGAAAATATTGTCCATCTGAATATAAACCGATATTTTGTGAACACTATACTGTACAATCTAAAATAAGGACCAAACAGTCCCATAGTATCATCTGCTTTTAGATGAACGCCCCACCCACCCAGAGAAATGTCAATGTTTAACGATCTTCTGGTTTCGGGTTTGATGGCAACTTTAAAGGAAGTCTGATAATATTAGATGGTAGAAGTCTATAGGCAGGAAGCCCTAGACCTAGGTTTCATGCTAGTTGGCACTTGTCAACCTTAAAGGAACTTATGTCCCCTCTAGGATTCGGACCAGTGTCATTCAGTGGTGAAGTCAAAGACGTTACCATTCAGCTGTTCGGGTCAGTGTTTAACGATATTTACTTTCAAATCAGTGAAATCTTCAGAAACGCAACACTCAAAAAAATAAAATAAGCACATAACTATATACTACTAATTGATTGAGATGAGTAGTTGTATATAACTCATGTCAATCATTAGTGCTTCCCGGCCAAATCAAGGTGATCTACACACTCGACGGCCGTCTCATTCGTTTCGGGTTCAGTTCATCAGAGTTGTACTCGGTTTTATTCAGCTCAGAGAGCTGAGTCATTCCAAACTACCGGATTTCTGGCAAGCTACTTGAGTTAACTGGTCGTATCATAACTCAAATTCATAATTTGCAAATATGAATTCACAATTTGCACCTCCTTGAACTGTGTAAATTGCAAAATGTGAATTAATTTGTAAATTATGGATTTGAGAAACACGCATTTAATAGCCAGCGCTAATAAAAAATGTCTATCTTTAAGCTCGAATCACTTACCTATGAACATCATATACATTTCTATAAAAAATGTTAAACCATTAGTAAGTCAATAGTCTTTATTGAGGTACGATTATTCTTTTCTTTCGAAGACAGCATTATTCAATGAGGTGAGAAAAGTAGCTAAACGCTTATTTAAATACAGACACAAATAATCATAATTGTTTACTGAAATGACAACTTATTACCCGAATAGAATTTGAATATTTATGAATAATTTAGTAAATTCCAAATTACTTTTGACCTTAACTAGTCATAAATAGCTTTTAATGAATCCTATGACCGTAATGTCATAAATCTTACTATACTTTCCTTAATGTAATTCTTAGGTTTACCCTTAAGCAGATGTGAAGTTATACAGTAAACGAACGTGAACAAATTAAATCACCAATTCCAATCACACACACCCACACAAGATCTGAGACACTACACGTCACTGTTAACTCCTATGTAACTTATGTGATCTGAAGCGTTATGTACAAATAGACTTATGGTTATTTAATTAGCAAATTATTTGAACAAGATAACTTCGAAACCACTTTATTATGAAGTATTGTTAAAATAAAGTATGGTTTCGAAGCCAGTGACAACGACAAGTTTGTTTGCTACGTTAGCCAATCATGTGTTAAATACACAACACATAGCATCCGTGATTCGCTAAGACAGCGGACAACCTTGAAATCAAAAATTACCTTTGAACTATGCATGCTTTTGAAAAAGATAAAGATTGTGACAGAATTCGAACGAATCACTAATGTGTTACAAGGTCACACATATTCAAGTAGATAAATTATTCTAAAGTATTTTAAAATTATTCTCAGACTGAGATAGAATAAAGACATCAGGTAATTATAATGACACATAGAAGCACAAATCTCAGGGGAAAGTTAAGATGTATGTATTGCACACCTCTGTGAAAGTCTTGACAGAACAACCAGCAGACAGACTGATGCACAGTGTACTTGGAAAAAAAATTATTCATGTTAGCATTAATAGGCAGACTTATTTTGGGGGAAAATCGGTTGAGATGCAGGTAATTTATAAAACTATATATATATATATATATAAACCTGGGAATACTGGACAGCTGTTTCGTTCTAGTTTGGGACTCTTCATACGTATGAACCCACCAAGATTCGAATCCAGGACCTTCTGGTTACAAGGCGAGCTCGTATCTCATTAAGCCACTGGGACCTGATCCAATGGCCCATAAATTCTAACTTCTGCCAATTCACGACATAGCGCGACCCCTAGCCAATGTGTTCCGCGAGTATTTGTCCTCACACTCGACCTGCTGCATCCTACTGGTCATGACTTCTCACTAGAGCCCCAGGTAACTACCTACCTGAATAAGGCAGCCCATGATGAAATCCTGTACCCAAACAAATCCCTACATACCAACACTTGAAAGCATATATTACTTTTAGCTGTAAAACTGCTGGATGTAATTTAGACCAATAAAAACAATCTGTCTAAGAGTGTGTATCGTCAGCTCATATTACTTAGGTTGCCTAAAACAAATAAAAACTTTAAATCAATCATAATAGAGATAAAATATTAGCCTATAGATTAAAACTAGAATATCCAAGTGTTCATTTGCAGGACTTCATCATGAGCTTACATCACTTAGAGAAACACTTGGGAACCTGGGATTACTGCACAGCCATTTCGTCCTAGTTTGCGACTCCTCATCAGTACGGACCTACCACCAGGGTTTGAACCCAGGACCTTTTGGTTACAAGGTGAGCTCGTAGACCATTCAGCCACGGGGACTTAATCAAATGGCCTATAAATTCCAACTTTTGCCAATTCACGAAATACCGAGACCACCAGCTAACGTCATTGGCGAGGATTAGTTCACACACGCAACCTGCTGAATTTGCAGAAGTTGGAATTCACGGACTGTCAGATCTTGTCCCAATGACTGAATAGTTTGCGAGCTTTCCTCGTAAATGGAAGGTCCTTGTTTCGAACCCCGGTGAAAGCGTACTGCCGAAGAGTCTTAAACAAGGACGAAACAGCTGTCCAGTACTCCCAGCTGGTTTTCAAATGGTTCTCTAATCAATGTCATCTCATAATGAAATCCTGTAACTAACTGAAACTAAAATAATTGAACAAATGAACACTAACACACGGTAAATTCCAAACTGTTTAAATAAAGTCATAGGTGGTTGACGGTGAACAAATTTTACTAGGAATAATAATAATACAATAAGGAAATATAAAAAAGAAAATGAACCCAACACATTAACTCACAAGACCAATCAAATCTGAGTGAAATCTATGACTAGGGATTATATCCTTATTTCATACTTTTGCTAAATACTTCATGTTTTAGGCTTATACTACAGAAGACAACACACTACAAGGTAAAGAAATCAATGAAATATATACAACAGAAGCAGAATATCATACAACTGTAACAGAAACAACCTTGAAACCAAAATCTGTAACGAGACCAAACTATCAACACCGATATATTATGAAAGAACCGGGTACAGAAGGATTAATTGATATAGAAGACTTGGAGAACAACGACATTATAACGGGAGCGATAAAAATAACGAATGAACTCGCAATCCTGCCAAATGGAACCATAATTGCAACAAGACCAGAGAATGTAAATCAAAAATATATAATCGGCGAAAATCTAACCGAAACAGGAGAAAAATTAGTATTCAACACATTCACAGGAAAACAAGAAGAAAATGCATATGTCGACGACGAAGGTATTATATATCTGGGAGACAACACAATGCATGTGTTAATCAACAAAAACAAAGACAGATATATAATAGCTCAAAATCCCCTACACAAAACACAAACAGTCCTCGACAGATGGGAAGGAAAGATCGTACCAGGGGCAAAAATCCAAACAAACGGATTGATAGAGCTACCTGATGGAAAAATAGTAGCATCTACAAAAAAAAACGCTACCAAATATCTGGTAGTAGCCGATGACGACGGTGAGACCCTTCGAGTGTACGACCACTTCTCAGGAGAGCAGATAGAAGATGCTCAAGTAGACTCCAACGGTCTGATACTATTCAGCGATGGCCGTATGGCTATTGAGCCTTCGTCTAAACTCGACAGATACGTGATAATTCAGGATCCAAACAGTGATGAGAAATTAGTTTTCGATAGACGAACAGGTGGTCACATCAGGGAGGCTGTGTATAGTGAAGACGGACTGATCCACTTCCCAGATGGCAGGCGTGTTGCACCAGGTTCAAATGACAACAGCTCACAATACCTAATACATTTCGACTCAGCGAAAAATGAACACCTGGTGTTCGATAGGCATACCGGTGAACTGATCGAAGGAGCCACTGTGGATTCTCAGGGTTTGATAATCCTACCTGACGGAAAACTGCACCTAGATCAAGAGAGAGTTAAGCACAGGTACATCGTCTTTAACGATACAGCTGAAAATACAACCGTCTTGGTAGATACCAAAACTGGTCAAAAGATTATTGGAGCAACTATGTTAGATAACGGTCTAGCCAAGCTTCCTGATGGGAAGCTCGTTGCACCCAGCTCAAATGAAAGTGCAAATTACATGGTCGTTGAAGCTACTGAGGACGGACAAGAGCCAATGATATTTGATCGCAGGTCAGGAGATCAAGTCAAAGATGCTTATCTGGACAAGGATGGTGTAATACATTTACCAGATGGAAGCCTAGCCATTACACCCTCGAAGACTGAAGGCCGTTATCTAGTAGCACAGGACAAGCTGACAGGAGACCCTGTCATATTCGACCGTCGTGCTGGCACAGAACTCATGAATGCCACCCTCCACCACAATGGCATGATCAAATTGGAATCCGGACAACTAGTTGCTCCTTCATCTCAAGACGGCTCCAAATACATGGTAGTCGCCGATGACGACGGTGAGACCCTTCGAGTGTACGACCACTTCTCAGGAGAGCAGATAGAAGATGCTCAAGTAGACTCCAACGGTCTGATACTATTCAGCGATGGCCGTATGGCTATTGAGCCTTCGTCTAAACTCGACAGATACGTGATAATTCAGGATCCAAACAGTGATGAGAAATTAGTTTTCGATAGACGAACAGGTGGTCACATCAGGGAGGCTGTGTATAGTGAAGACGGACTGATCCACTTCCCAGATGGCAGGCGTGTTGCACCAGGTTCAAATGACAACAGTTCACAATACCTAATACATTTCGACTCAGCGAAAAATGAACACCTGGTGTTCGATAGGCATACCGGTGAACTGATCGAAGGAGCCACTGTGGATTCTCAGGGTTTGATAATCCTACCTGACGGAAAACTGCACCTAGATCAAGAGAGAGTTAAGCACAGGTACATCGTCTTTAACGATACAGCTGAAAATACAACCGTCTTGGTAGATACCAAAACTGGTCAAAAGATTATTGGAGCAACTATGTTAGATAACGGTCTAGCCAAGCTTCCTGATGGGAAGCTCGTTGCACCCAGCTCAAATGAAAGTGCAAATTACATGGTCGTTGAAGCTACTGAGGACGGACAAGAGCCAATGATATTTGATCGCAGGTCAGGAGATCAAGTCAAAGATGCTTATCTGGACAAGGATGGTGTAATACATTTACCAGATGGAAGCCTAGCCATTACACCCTCGAAGACTGAAGGCCGTTATCTAGTAGCACAGGACAAGCTGACAGGAGACCCTGTCATATTCGACCGTCGTGCTGGCACAGAACTCATGAATGCCACCCTCCACCACAATGGCATGATCAAATTGGAATCCGGACAACTAGTTGCTCCTTCATCTCAAGACGGCTCCAAATACATGGTAGTCGCCGATGACGACGGTGAGACCCTTCGAGTGTACGACCACTTCTCAGGAGAGCAGATAGAAGATGCTCAAGTAGACTCCAACGGTCTGATACTATTCAGCGATGGCCGTATGGCTATTGAGCCTTCGTCTAAACTCGACAGATACGTGATAATTCAGGATCCAAACAGTGATGAGAAATTAGTTTTCGATAGACGAACAGGTGGTCACATCAGGGAGGCTGTGTATAGTGAAGACGGACTGATCCACTTCCCAGATGGCAGGCGTGTTGCACCAGGTTCAAATGACAACAGTTCACAATACCTAATACATTTCGACTCAGCGAAAAATGAACACCTGGTGTTCGATAGGCATACCGGTGAACTGATCGAAGGAGCCACTGTGGATTCTCAGGGTTTGATAATCCTACCTGACGGAAAACTGCACCTAGATCAAGAGAGAGTTAAGCACAGGTACATCGTCTTTAACGATACAGCTGAAAATACAACCGTCTTGGTAGATACCAAAACTGGTCAAAAGATTATTGGAGCAACTATGTTAGATAACGGTCTAGCCAAGCTTCCTGATGGGAAGCTCGTTGCACCCAGCTCAAATGAAAGTGCAAATTACATGGTCGTTGAAGCTACTGAGGACGGACAAGAGCCAATGATATTTGATCGCAGGTCAGGAGATCAAGTCAAAGATGCTTATCTGGACAAGGATGGTGTAATACATTTACCAGATGGAAGCCTAGCCATTACACCCTCGAAGACTGAAGGCCGTTATCTAGTAGCACAGGACAAGCTGACAGGAGACCCTGTCATATTCGACCGTCGTGCTGGCACAGAACTCATGAATGCCACCCTCCACCACAATGGCATGATCAAATTGGAATCCGGACAACTAGTTGCTCCTTCATCTCAAGACGGCTCCAAATACATGGTAGTCGCCGATGACGACGGTGAGACCCTTCGAGTGTACGACCACTTCTCAGGAGAGCAGATAGAAGATGCTCAAGTAGACTCCAACGGTCTGATACTATTCAGCGATGGCCGTATGGCTATTGAGCCTTCGTCTAAACTCGACAGATACGTGATAATTCAGGATCCAAACAGTGATGAGAAATTAGTTTTCGATAGACGAACAGGTGGTCACATCAGGGAGGCTGTGTATAGTGAAGACGGACTGATCCACTTCCCAGATGGCAGGCGTGTTGCACCAGGTTCAAATGACAACAGCTCACAATACCTAATACATTTCGACTCAGCGAAAAATGAACACCTGGTGTTCGATAGGCATACCGGTGAACTGATCGAAGGAGCCACTGTGGATTCTCAGGGTTTGATAATCCTACCTGACGGAAAACTGCACCTAGATCAAGAGAGAGTTAAGCACAGGTACATCGTCTTTAACGATACAGCTGAAAATACAACCGTCTTGGTAGATACCAAAACTGGTCAAAAGATTATTGGAGCAACTATGTTAGATAACGGTCTAGCCAAGCTTCCTGATGGGAAGCTCGTTGCACCCAGCTCAAATGAAAGTGCAAATTACATGGTCGTTGAAGCTACTGAGGACGGACAAGAGCCAATGATATTTGATCGCAGGTCAGGAGATCAAGTCAAAGATGCTTATCTGGACAAGGATGGTGTAATACATTTACCAGATGGAAGCCTAGCCATTACACCCTCGAAGACTGAAGGCCGTTATCTAGTAGCACAGGACAAGCTGACAGGAGACCCTGTCATATTCGACCGTCGTGCTGGCACAGAACTCATGAATGCCACCCTCCACCACAATGGCATGATCAAATTGGAATCCGGACAACTAGTTGCTCCTTCATCTCAAGACGGCTCCAAATACATGGTAGTCGCCGATGACGACGGTGAGACCCTTCGAGTGTACGACCACTTCTCAGGAGAGCAGATAGAAGATGCTCAAGTAGACTCCAACGGTCTGATACTATTCAGCGATGGCCGTATGGCTATTGAGCCTTCGTCTAAACTCGACAGATACGTGATAATTCAGGATCCAAACAGTGATGAGAAATTAGTTTTCGATAGACGAACAGGTGGTCACATCAGGGAGGCTGTGTATAGTGAAGACGGACTGATCCACTTCCCAGATGGCAGGCGTGTTGCACCAGGTTCAAATGACAACAGTTCACAATACCTAATACATTTCGACTCAGCGAAAAATAAACACCTGGTGTTCGATAGGCATACCGGTGAACTGATCGAAGGAGCCACTGTGGATTCTCAGGGTTTGATAATCCTACCTGACGGAAAACTGCACCTAGATCAAGAGAGAGTTAAGCACAGGTACATCGTCTTTAACGATACAGCTGAAAATACAACCGTCTTGGTAGATACCAAAACTGGTCAAAAGATTATTGGAGCAACTATGTTAGATAACGGTCTAGCCAAGCTTCCTGATGGGAAGCTCGTTGCACCCAGCTCAAATGAAAGTGCAAATTACATGGTCGTTGAAGCTACTGAGGACGGACAAGAGCCAATGATATTTGATCGCAGGTCAGGAGATCAAGTCAAAGATGCTTATCTGGACAAGGATGGTGTAATACATTTACCAGATGGAAGCCTAGCCATTACACCCTCGAAGACTGAAGGCCGTTATCTAGTAGCACAGGACAAGCTGACAGGAGACCCTGTCATATTCGACCGTCGTGCTGGCACAGAACTCATGAATGCCACCCTCCACCACAATGGCATGATCAAATTGGAATCCGGACAACTAGTTGCTCCTTCATCTCAAGACGGCTCCAAATACATGGTAGTCGCCGATGACGACGGTGAGACCCTTCGAGTGTACGACCACTTCTCAGGAGAGCAGATAGAAGATGCTCAAGTAGACTCCAACGGTCTGATACTATTCAGCGATGGCCGTATGGCTATTGAGCCTTCGTCTAAACTCGACAGATACGTGATAATTCAGGATCCAAACAGTGATGAGAAATTAGTTTTCGATAGACGAACAGGTGGTCACATCAGGGAGGCTGTGTATAGTGAAGACGGACTGATCCACTTCCCAGATGGCAGGCGTGTTGCACCAGGTTCAAATGACAACAGTTCACAATACCTAATACATTTCGACTCAGCGAAAAATGAACACCTGGTGTTCGATAGGCATACCGGTGAACTGATCGAAGGAGCCACTGTGGATGATCACGGTTTGATCCATTTCTCCGATGGTGATTTGTTTCTTCCACCGGATATTGTTTATCCGCGATTTATTTACATGCCCACGCATTCCGACAATAAATCCGTTGTTTTGGATTCTCTGACTGGTGAGTTTCTGGATGGTTCTTTATTGGGCGGTTCCTTGTTTCGATTGTTCACGGGAGATATAATAGGTATTGGAAATCGAACAGGTGGTCGTTTCGTTGTATATAATGGTGAAGGAAATGATGTGCCTCAAATTTATGATACGCTCTCCGGTCAATCAGTTCCTGGGGCTTTCCTTCGCTCAGATGGTTGGATTGAGTTTCCTGATGGTTTCCTTTTCCCAGTGTTTTCTTCTATTGCTGACGGTCAACGGTATTTTATTTATCATAATGTATCATCAATGCAAGACTTTGTTTATGATGCTGTATCAGGTGAACCTGTGCTTAATTCATTTATCAATGAAGACGGCTTAATTCATTTAACGAATGGAACAATTATTCAGCCAATCGCTTATAATCATACAACTTCAACAACTGAAGAATTCTCTGAACCTGATTATTCATCAACACTACGTGAACGAAAAAATGCTACATTATATCAAATTATTACAATAAACTCTACTTCTGAAACGGTTAGTTTAGTAGTCCTATATGACAAGAATGTTATGCTGCTTGAAATTTTAATACTTTGCACACATTCAGCACCAATCTTTATAGCTAAGCCTGTTCATCTGCAATAAAAGATAAATTATGCTTTAACATCATCTATCTTATGGATAATGTCACTTTTCACCGTATTTCGCATAATTACTGAATTGTTTGTGTTATTTTTTTCATTCGTTACATCATTCATCTTTTCTTTATTGTTTTTTTCCATTTACATTGAAGTAAATTTTTTTGGTTCATTTTACAAAATGTACAAAGGGTTGCAAATGAGTAGGCAATTTTTGTATGCTCCGGTATACAGCCTACAGTATTGTTATGCGACATTTGATGCTTTTTATCAATTTTTACCTTATTTTAACATTGAATGTGTATTATGAAACACTTGATAAGATTAGTTTCTAGTTAGTCGACGCACATCTACTCATGTCTTTGCCTAATTACTGGACAATTTGTAAAAAAGGTACTCTAGAGTATGCTCTAGGTCCAATTCCATTTATCCATTGATCTATTTAAAGATGATTAGAAGACAGTGGTTTTACACCAAGTGTTTATTTCAGTCTTCTACTGATTCATTACCCACCTGTGATGCTATTCTCAAGGGGGGATAACATCACTACCTTCATTTATATCATCAATAGAGTTTGTTAGTCATACACATATATATATGGTACATACATTATTATTTATTACCTGCTCTGGGTTATGTACACTACTACTACTACAGTTATTATTTTGCACGATGCTTGCTGATAAATTACCTTTCACAGTTTCTTTGTTGCACATTTGAAATATGTTCACATTATCTTGTGTTTTAAAAGGCTATACCTGTAATCATGTAAACTAAAACTGGAGCATTTATATACGCTTATTTCATACAAATCAAACGTTTTTATTCAAAAAAAAACAAAAGTGAGAAATAAAACTTATTTTGTTAGAAAAGGCACTAAAAATTATTTCCCTTTATGTTCTTTGTAGAAACCTGAGGAAATGGATTTAACTTCTCCAGGTAAGTTTTAAATGATAATAATAATGACAAGGATAATAATAATAATAAATTCAGTGACCCCGACTGGTCTTTATGCTACACTCGACTATGACCTTTACTTATCTGTATGAGAGTTGGTGGTACTATTCCTTTACCGAGGTTGAAGTAGGTGGAGTGGTATTCGAACCCAAGAAACAGGCTGAATGGTTACAGGATTTCATCATGAACTGACATTGGTTAGAGAACCATTGCAAAACCTGTTTCATCCTAGTTCGGGGCTCTTGATCAGTGCTTACCCACTGGGGTTCGAACCAGGGACTTCCCAGTTACAAGGCGAGCTAGCTCATAGACCATTAAGTCACTGCAACCCTGAAGAGTCCCAAACTAGGCTGACGAAACAGCTGTCCAGTACTCCCAGTTTTTCCAATGTTCATGATGAAATCCTGTAACCAATCAATCAAATCCCTACAAACCAGTACTTAAAACAGGCTGAATGTTTAGTTTTACTTCTGTTACCTTTATAATTATTATCAGTCAAGATAATTCAGCTTTTAATAGTGATACTGCGTTAATGGTTAATGGTAATGACTTGAATATGAATTTAAATCACTATTTAATTGAAAGAAAAAATTAAAAGTATACATTGTTGGTTCACTGGTAGAATGCTCGCTAACTACCTGTACATGGTCTGAGTTTGATTCCTGATCGATACACTTGTAAACCTAAATTAGCTGGCATTGAATCCAACAAAGAGAGTAAACAAAATAATTAATCATATTCATAGGGGTAACTGGTCACTTGATTAGTTGAAACAGTTTGCAGTTAGGCGTCTAAGATATTCAACCAGAGAATCGTTAAGAAACTAGACGTCATAGATATATATTTCGTCCTATTTTGGAATGTTTAAGTAACATGTACTTAAAAATACATGGTGAATCTAGTCCAAAACAGACGAGCTTCAAGGTCTGTAAGCTAATGTTAAATCATGAATTGTCCTAAAAACTACGAGGAGACATTTACTGAACGCTACTAGGTTTCCAATAACTTTTGAATGTAGTTTATAGATGAGATCTACCTTAGGACTAATTTCATAAATCCACATGATTCATACAACTGCTTAAAACTGTAACATAAACAGTAATAGTTCACTGCTACTCTTATTTGACCAACAATAATCTTAACCTCACGATTTTACATTTTATTACTGATTGTGACAGAAGTTAAAAGTATGTATCCTTCTAAACTGCTGCATCACCTTCTCAACAGAATTTTAGCCGACACTGACTAGATTTATATTTGCAAAGCTAAATTTAACTAAACCTCGCCAGTTATTGTATTGTTACATACCAGATACAACAAGTGTTGTCCACGCTCTTCAATAAAACGAGTATTCTCAAGTGTACATAAAAGGAATATCTCCGTACTCAAAACTGTTCATATTGTCAAAATAACATGTACAATAACACTTACCTTATAAGATTAGAATTTCGAAGAATTGACCAGTTGCAAGCTAATTCTTGATTTAAATTCAATCTGCATGTTAAACTATACCCTGTTTTCTGTCAGTTAACCTAATACAAAAGAATAAAATATTTAAGCGGAGAGAAGAAAATAAGAAAAAAAAGGATTCAAATAGATCTTAAAAGTAAACTTTTTAGTTCTGCCCCTAACAGATGAAATATTGTCAGATCCTAAATTTTGATTACACAATAGTTCATATTGCCAAGCGTACATAGGCCTTACGTATACCCCTAGAAGATGTATACAAATTCTCTGTTTAACAAATGGTAACAATTAAACAAATAAAAGACAAAGATGATTATTTTATTCCTTTACGTTCTGAGCGGAACGTAAGGCTTCAGACTAGAGGCTTGAAGTTTCGGTAGCCATGGTATTTATTTTTAGGGGATAGGGTTGCGAGACTCATGCCCAACCTTCCCCCTTTACAAGTCTTATTACTGGCTTTGCAAGGTAAAGGACTGTGCTGGCCGGAGATCAAACCCCGAACCACCTGTGTGGTTGGCGAGCATTCTACCGCTGTGCCACTGATGCCCACAAGACATCCAATACATATAAGCGAACATGTTAAAGTAGAGTGTATGTCACTGGAGGCGAGGTGGAGGGGGCAATGAGATGTAAGTCAAAATGTTCCTATCAAGCTACAACTATTGGAACCGTGTCTAGTGACCGCATTCCAATGCAGATAAAAAACAATTTTTCAGTATTCTTATGTCAACTACCAGCAAGAAATTAGTAGAATCTCCACAAATTATTTTAATCTGTAAACTGTTACACAATGACTAGTAACCAGATCTGTACATTTTTTTCAAAGGATGCCACTTGTCCTCTCACTGTGACATCTACATAGCCTAAATCTTTGACCATTAGTGTAAAAATAGTAAAGAAATCAATGAGATAGTTCATTGCCTATCCATTATCCTTTTATAAAACTTCACTTATATAACTATCATGTCAAAACAATTGGAAAAAAAGAAACAACGAGAGAGACGTATGTTGTGATAAATTAGATTTCCAGTAACTGAACAAGGGTAAATTCACGGAGCCATGTACTACTGACTGTCTGATATGAGTAGTTGAATACAACTCACATTGACTAGTAGTGCTTGCCTGCCAGCTAGATAGAAGTGATTTAAACATCAGATGGCCGCTTTATTCATTTGTGACTGAGCTCATAAGAGATGTACTAGGTTTAGCTCAGCTCACAGAGGTGATATTCGAGAGAGAGAGAGAAAGTTGCGAATGCTTGATTCATTTCAAGGGTATTGTTTTTAGTAGGCCGGAAAAGACAGTAGTTACAAATAAATTCGACCGGAACAGGCTGGATTCAGGAGAAACAAATCATGTGTTGATCAAATCGCCACTCTACGAATCATCATTGAACAAAGCTTGGAATGGCAGTCACCTCTCCACCTCACTCAACTTCATCGACTTTGAAAAGGCCTTCGACAGCCCAGCGTCGATCGAGAGGTGATTTGGAAACTACTCCGCTACTACGGGGTCCCATCGACAATTATATATCTCATCCAACAGTTATACAACAACGCTACATGCAAGGTAATCCACAACGGGAAACTTACGGAAGCCTTCGAAGTGAGGACGGGAGTGAGACAAGGCTGTCTACCATCGCCAATGATCTTCCTGATTGCAGTAGATTGGATAATGCGACAGACAGCGGGCAGCGAGGAATCAGGCATAAAATGGACTAACACAAAAAACTTGAAGGATCTGGACTTTGCCCTTGATGATATATGTCTGATTTCCCACAAACTGGAAGATATGCAAGTGAAAAGCAACAAGTTGGCAGAAGAAGCATCCAGACAAAATAGGCCATCGGGTGAACATAGATAAAACAGAGGTGATGAAGATTCATGGCCAACACCAACAGCAACAACAGACAACAATCAGCATAAATGGGAGGAACCTGAAAAAAACAACCTCCTTTACCTAACTACCTGGGAAGCATCGTTTCAACTACAGGCGGAACTGACGAGGATATCAAAGCCAGAATCGGAAAAGCGAGACAAGCTTTCATTACTGTTAAGTCTGTGTGGAGGTCAACACCACTCAGAATCAAAAATAAGATCCGGACTTTCAACTCCAATGTGAAGTCAGTGCTACTCACTATACGGATCAGAGACTTGGTGAGTCATAAAGAGCATCTCAAACAAACTTCAGACCTTCATTAACAGTTGTCTTCGCTCAATACTAATCAAGATCAGATGGCCGGTCAGAAAAGATCAGCGACAGGGATCTATGGCAATGAGAGAACCAACCAGGAACCGATTGTGAAACAAATCTGCAGGGAGAAATGGAGATGGATTGGCCATACGCTGTGGAAACCATCAAGTGACATCTCACTAGACAAGCAATTGCTCGAGTGGAACCTGAAAGGGAAGCGGCGAGTTGGTCGTCAGTGCAAGGGTGACTTGGAGAAGGTCATGTGAGGAGGAGATGAAAGCATGTGGGCAGACTTGGAGCGGAGTTAAAAAGTTGGCAGAAAACCGAAGGCAATGGAGACACGTGGCTGAACCCCTATGTTCCTCTAGGAATTAAAAGATATAATAATAATTATAATAATAATAAATGGTTGAACAGAATTTAGCAAACTTAGAAATAATAAATTCATGTGAAATACCTACCACTCACTCTTTTTGTTTGAATCGCCACTTTGCTTCCGAATCGCCCATCTGTCACAGTAATTCTAAAAGCTAAACCAAAACTTACATATTTATATAAAAAAGTTATGCATTCATTTCTCCTTAAATATCCTGATGACAATATTAAATGAATTCATATTTAATTCATAACTAAGTCTTTTTTTGTTTGTTTTTTCTCAAATATTACTTTGCGTAGATAAAAATGAACAAGTAAGTCAATCAATTTCTGATCAAAATGAATTATTATCATTTATCGATTATAAATTTGATAAGATGAAAATAAACTCTTGAAACAACGAAACATTTTAATGAAATTTTAAAAACAATTTCCTCAGGAATCGACATCCTTTTAACAACCACTGAAATCTAAAGAGTACTGGATACCTGTCTCGACCTTTTTCGGGACTCTTCAGCAATGCGTACTCACTTGCTGAGTGGCAACGTGGTGTACTCGTGATCTAAGGATCTTGAGTCGATCCCTGACAAAGTCACGTGGGCACACTGTTGAAGAAGCCAAAACTAAGACGAAATAATTGCTCAGTATACTCTATAGTCTTCAATAGTTCTCTAACTTATGTCGGTACTTGATTAAATCTACCGTGAAATCAGTCAAATCTCTGCAGCTTAACAATTAAAAATAAGTTCCTAACCATATATTTTTCTTTTTTTCTCTTTTTACCTCTTTCAGGTAGTCAATGCTAGTTCATGTGCATGTATCGAAGATTTATTTCGACGGGTAATTTACAAGAAATGTGGTTTCATTTTTCTTTCATTTTGCGAACCTAAATTTTATGATATCATTATTATCGTTTTCTTTGTTTCCAAGTGAAACATAGGGCTTCCACAGCACAACTTCACTTTGTCCTATCTTCTAAGGTCCTCTTTTGCTGGCCCCACAAATAACCAAGGTCTCCTTACTCCTCCACGTACGATCTTCTCCATGTCACTGTCAAGCGCCTCACTTGTCTTTTACCATTCCGGTCCCACTCGAGGACCTGGAGCGTGACGTTGAATAATATTTCACGTATAGCCTAACGATTAAAAGATATCCTTTGACGTTGACTAACTTGATACTAATGCGTAAATGAATTGTATTCCAAGATGACGTAGAACTATAGATCATTGATTTAGGCACTCGACTACCCACCATTGAGTTACGGGTATAAATCTCACTGTTATTACCGAAATTTAGACAACCAAGTAGTATCACAGAGACCTCACTCAACAAGTTTGATTTTTTGTCAAATATATATATAAATGCAAATGATTGTTGAATAGTGTTTAATTTATTTTAATATATAAAGGAACTATTTCAACCTAATTACTTTTATCCAAACATACAAGTAACTAGCCAGATGGCATCCATTACTCAAAAGGCTGTAAATATTTCAGGGTATATAATAAGAAGTTTTCAAACTTAAAATGATATAAATGTTTGGTACTCAGCAGCTTTGAATTGTAACTTAATGTCAATTTGTAGAGAAAGCCTCCACCTCTTTAACTAAATCTATGTCAAATATTAATTTGATTCATATTAATACCAACAGTATACGCCGTAGTAAATCGCTTTATAGTTGAGTCCAACTTTTACTGCTACTCTCTGATCATTCCCAAGGAACTAGCTGGTAGTTTTAACACTTTGAGGGAGACTGTGTGACATTAAAGGATTTTAGAAGAACACAAATCAATTCTCCCAGCCAAAAATATTTCAAATAGGATAGTTACTAATAAAGGTGACTCTAAACTATAGCAGCCCAAAACGAAACTACCTCTAGCAACCAATCAGATTCGTGAGAAATAGAAGCGCGCAGTTTGAAATAAACGTCTATATACAGGTAATTCAATGTTTAAAAAATGTTTACATAGGATAAAATTCTTGTATATGTTCCAAAAAAACCTCCTAGTTCCTTACATGAATCCTCATAGTCAGGTTAAATCAATCAAGATCATCAATTCGTTCAATAAGTAGTTTCGTTTTGGGCTGCTATGGTTTAGAGTCACCTTAATTAAAGTATTATCTAAGAAAATGAAAAAGATTAACCTCAGTTTTGGTATATCACTTACAGAAATTTATAAACAAAACTGTACTACATTAGTATTCTAATTTTAGCTTTCCCATATTTTATGAAAAAGTGTTAGTAGTTAGCAAAAAGGGCAAACATAAATGAATAACGGCACCATCAACAATTTGGAAAAAAGGACTTTCACTAGTCAATCATAAATGTCCACTAGATAGAATAATACCAGTAAAATATTCGTTAAACGTTTTTGTATGAACAATGTAGGCTATCCCAATCTCTCACCTTGTCACCAGTGGAAAAGTCTAACCTGTTTCTGTACATTTATTTACGGCAATGACCTTATATTCTATTATAAACATGGTAACTGTACGTAGCTGAGAGAATAAATTCATGTGAAACTGCATGCTCAGTACCTGGACTTCATTCATAGCTAATATTCTAACTGTATAATCTTTCGATTGGTTTGTGAGAAGTTGATTAACTTCCGGGCAGTCTTCATTACGAACCAACACGAAGAAGACAACCATTTAATACTGCTGGACAGATGTTCCATCCTTCTATTGATCTCTTCAATAATGAGTAAACACTAATTTAGGTGGAAGACACGTCAAGACTGTTGATCCTTATGATGGGTAGGCTACCATCCAACTAGTCGTTTAGAGTTCAATGAGCAAAGTTCTTTAGCCTTGAACGTACAAGGTTCCTTTGAAAACTGTTCTTAAGTGGCAATTCACTAATTTAAAAGGCTTTCACCAAGCTTCAAGTACGAACAACTACAACTTTAATAATACAGGATGGAATTCTCAGCATTTTACTACAGTATTGCATTCAGTTAGTACATTATCAATAAATAAAATTCTACATAGATTAAGGAAATCTTAGTTCACTATGACAACATATTGATATGTCGGTAGCCGAGGCAAAAATTGAACAGTGTTTGAAGGTGTTAGAAAAGTAGGTGCTAGCATATTCACTGGCGTAAGCAGAAGAAAGAAACAAAGGAGCACGTAACAGAGAAAGAAAAAGAGAGAGAAAAAAGGAAAAGAAAGAAAGAAAACGTTGTACGTATAAAAGATATGAATTGGAAAGATGAGATCCATTTGTTCTACTGACTATTTAATAAGTTAAAGGTTTCATGCCTAATGCTTTCTTTATCGCACAGAAAACGAGCTAAGTAGGGTATGGTTGAGTATTTGTACTTACTAGTGCGAGCATATAGTTTTCTGTATAGGCTTCTGGTCTGCTTACCTGATGAGATACAAGGGGAGAGTTGTGAATGAAGAGGGTGTTGTGAGTTAGATAAAATGGATTTAGCCCATGAGTCCAAGTGCCTGTCAACCAGAATATTAACAAGCTGGTTAAGTGGCATATTGCTTACCCTGCTGACAACCTTTAACATCCTGCGTAATAAGGTATAGTCTTTCTTCAATAGTCCAGGAAAGACTAAGTGGCGACAATAGAGAATAATAGGCAGAATACGGGAGTTAACGAATTGTAGAAGTAAGGGTTGGGTTATACCAGAATGTCTTAACTTATTGATGTAGAAGGTAAGACGGAATATTTCCTTAGAAATCATCAAGATATGAGACGATCAGGAAAGATCAGAAGATAGAATGACGCCAAGGTATTTAATTTCTGACTTGGTTTCTATTTCAGTGCCATCTATGTTGCACACCTCGTGAGTGCTAACCAGTTTGTTTAGGTCATATTTATGCCTAAAGGTGAAACTGACTGTTTGGCATTTGGAAGAGTTTAAGGTGAGACCGATTTCCTTGGAACATTGGCCGACTTCTGATAAAAAGCGTTTAGTTTAGAGCAGTCACTTTGACATTTGACAGGCAAAGATACAGTCAGGTCGTCAGCATATTTGAAGATGGTAAGTCATGTAGAAAGAAAGAAAAGAGAAGTGGGGAGAGTACAGCACCTTGGGGGACACCAGCTTCAGTGAGCACAGCAGACGAGGATTTACCTTTGTATACTCAGTTTGTGTCATAAAGAGCTTATTTAGCAAGAGACATCTAGGTACAGAGTCGAAAGCAGAAGTGAAGTCGAGAAACGTGCAGCGGACGTATTTGGCACCTTTATCTAATGATGAGACAATACTGTTGCGCTTGATGGCTGCAGCGTCTGAAGTGCTCCTATCCTGTCTATAGGCAAATTGTTTGGGGTCTTCAAAGCTTTTAAAGGAGTGTTCGAATTTAAGAAGTACTAGTTTTTCCATAAGCTTTAGAAACGGGAAGTGATGGCAATGGGTCTGAACTTTACGTTCTTGCTATTTCCAGGCTTAGGGACAGGGTCTATTTTAATGTCTTGCCATAGATACAAGTAAGTGAAATAAATACCTTGGATAATTAAATCTCTAATAACATACTTTATAATACTTTAATTAGTATGAAATTATAACATTCTTTTAACATAAACAGCATAGATTAGTAAATTATAATGTTTGCTTTTTCTCTTTCCAGGGTCTTCTGAGATTGAAAGGAGAAAAGGTGAGTGTAGTCCCTTTTATATTTCACAAAATAACCACCCAATCAATAAACTTACTTAAAGATTTGCACAGGTTAGCATTCAGACAAGTGGGAATCGCATCAGTTATTTCCAATCGACTGTGTCTGATTTTGTCCAGTATACGACAACAGGCGTCTCACATGTTATCTCTAGATATTGATACAGACACATAAATTGTAATAAATACGAATCGTTCACAGTATCCTTCAGAACTTGTGACATCTAGTGTTCTACATTTAACGCATATAACCAATGTCTACATGACTTAAATGTCACTCACCTAAGACTGAACAGTAGTACCATGTCAAACATACAGCCGAAGGTCATCTTACAATCACGTGATTTTTCATCTTTCGACTGACTCATAAAGAATAAGCCAATAAGAAAAAAGCAAATTAATAGGACATAGACATTTCAAGCAAAAACATCCTCCAGTAAAATAAATTATCCTCTGGCTATCAAACCGGGCTTCCTACGTGAAAACTTAAATCAGGTGCTGCTTGAGGATGTTACTGAACTATTCAAATATATTTTGGATGACTGTATTGATGTTACATTTCAAGCTGTATGACTAATTAGTTATACTGTTTCGGAGATGATATGTAGTGATTAAGTAATTCACTCTAACAAGTATACACTAATCACCTACGTGAACCTGAAATGTAGGATACCTTATAATACAGACTTAGTGCATTTTCCTCCTATGTTATTTTCCATCTTTCTAGTTAAAAAAAAAAGTGCCAGGGGTCTATGAATCTAAGTCTTAGTGTTCTTGTTTACCCATCAGCAGCAAAATTTGACAAAAACAGGGAACTCAAGTAATCTTGTCTGTGAATCTTCGGAACTATGTTTTCTTTTTCAATGATTCGAAAAACCTTATGCTAAGTGTCTGAGGCGTATTGTAAAGATAAACGGGAGAAAGGAAATAACGCAGATTCTGACCTGCTCAGATAATCAAACACCAATTTCTGACAAATAAATAAAAACTGCGTATAATCTACATCTTTCAGCTAGCTTTCCATACACGTAGTCTTCCGACATTATTCAAATACAAAGGTGATGTACGTTAATCAGCACTACTCTTAACCATTTTACATAAATATATATCCTATGTTTAGCACCTATATCCCTTATCCTACCATAACGAGAGAAGATAACAGAATTAGTAACGGTCCTTTATTATGGAAAAACATACCCTTACATTCTTAGTCACAATATGGATGGAATACATCAGAGAGGAGAATAAGTAGTTCCCATTGGTTGGTAACTCCCCAAGGTTAAACAGACTGTCCAATGAGTTTATTTCATGCTCACAACGTAAGGTAAGTGCAGATTCAGGGAATAAACACTTTTACGCCTGCAGCCATTGACTTAAAGTGTTGGTTTCATTTTTTGCCGCTACTTGTTAATCTGCATTACGCCAAATTACTACATTACTTTTCGTTTGCTAACTATTCTTATCAAGCTAACGAATTTAGTTCTTTAGGCGTAAACATTAGTCAGTAAACCAAATGACAGTGTAAATCAATAATAAATGGAGGAGTCAATCCATTGAACTGAGTTTCGCACATGTTTGTGCTCATAAGCATAAAGTGTCTAAAACTTTGAGAGAAGTCATAATACCTGTGTTACTCATTGCTGAAGACATAAACCCTAATACTAAACTATCCACAATACATTCTCATCAAAGTTGAATATGTTGTGTGGTGATTATTTTCAGTTAGCACAAAATTTAGTTCCGGAATTTGCTGACTATTCACTTCAACTAAATGACGTCTAACCGTTTATTGTTTTTAGAGTAACCTTAACTGTTTAATTATTTTGACCTCCTTCTTAAAAGGTTTTTTTCCTAATTTATTCATTTTTAGGGAGATCGTGGTGATGTAGGACCTATGGTATGTTGAATAATTCTTATGAATATTGCATAGCATACTAGTTATCAAAATAACTATTTAAGATATGTAATTAATTGGTGGAAATCTACTTTTTATCTGAAACCTAAGTCCTTTATCTAAATACCTTTGTTAGTAGTATATATATATATACATGTGTAATCTGTTTGTAAAGAACCTGCTTGTAGAGATATAGCAGGACGTTTTTAATGTTCATCTGCTTTACAATTTGTTTCACTTTCAGCAACCAGGTTGCATCAGAAATCCCTACATGCCAAGTTGAATTAAAATCCAACTTTTAGAATTATTAAATTGTTACGATTTTAGAAATTAGCAACTCTCTAAGTGTGAATTCTCTTACATAAGCAAATAAACACCTTTTTACATTACAGCTAAACACTGGAAAGCAAATAGACTCAAAAAGATTTGATCTACCGATCCATATACCGCTTCATCCTCTTTCTCAACAGTCTGTTCAGAAGGTCTTTCTTCGACTGAAATCTGACAAGAAAAGTGAAAATAAGAGAATAAGTGTTGTAGTAGTATTAATTGTAGTATGTATCGAAATAATCCTCTTAACTAACCGCTATTGAAACGAAAATTATTCTAAACGGGGGGCAATGAATAACAATTTTTTCCAGTTTTGGATTTTCGGACGAAGTACACACATAATCCTCGGCATGTAGAGAACTTCATCTGTACATCGACACACTAGAATCCAACGGATCTCTTCTTTAACCTTGTGCCATTTTGGAGTATGATCCAATGATACCCCAGCTTTCCTCTACTTATTTGTGAATAGCAATAAAAACTTGTGATAACTAAATCAACAGAACCGTTTTCTAAAAATCACTTTTAAAGAATGAAGTATGTGTGTTTACCGACAAGTGAATTTTAAACATTTCCAGTGAAAAAGCAAATAAACATTCAAACTTAAACTGCACCGGAAAGAGCAAGACTGTTGAGAGGATTAATGATTAAACATGCCGCTATATACACCAGTATGAATCAGTTAGTCTTACTAGTCTGTGAAAGTAAATGCCACTTGATAGTTATATCTAGGCAGCAGACTTAAGAGGTAAACACATGAAATTTTGTTTTCATGATTTTATGCCATTATGTGTGGCCCCTTGCATCAGAAATGCTTCGTTTCTATGTGTATCCTGGTGGAGCTTATTCAAAATGGTTTATTATGGGAGCATACTTTATCATCGCTCAATGACTGCAGACCTAATGCTTTTATTGGAATAAAATATAATGAATATTAAAGAATCACTAAACCCTACATATGATTTCAGAATTTGTAAATGATATTATTCATCTATACATAAGGTGTGATTTATTCGCAGCTGTTTGTAGCTTTTTTAGTTCTTCTTAGAGTTTTAATTTCCCAATGTGTTTTTTTCACTCCTTTGTGTTCCAAGTGGAACATAGGGCTTCAAGTTTAGAGTTACAAGTTCTAATTGTCGCAGGGTTGCTAACCTCTTGACCAACCACCCCCCTTTACCAGACTTACTACCTGTCTAACCGAGGTTTAGGAATACTTGAATCACTGGGCTACTGAAATCGCTAAATTTAGTCTGGATTTGATTAGATGGAGGATTTCATCATGAGCTGACATCAATTAGAGGATCACTGGAAAACCAGGGAGTACTGGACAGCTGTTTCGTCCGAGTTTGGAACTCTTCAGAAGCACCAACCCACTGCCAGGGTTCGAACCCAGGACCTTCTGGTTACAAGGCGAGCCCGTAGACCATTTAGCCACTGCGGCCAAATCCAATGACTCATGAATTCTAACCTCTGTCAATTCACGACATAGCGTGACCATTTCGCAATGTCTTCTTCGATGAGTTACTGCCTTATCTTCAACCTGCTGTATCCTACTGATTATTAATCTGATGCTTACTAGCTACTGGTCCTATTCAGGTAGTTAACCTAGGGTTCTAGAGGGAGGCTGTGACCAGTAGAGTACAGCAGGTCGAAGATGAGGTCAGTTTCTCATCAAAGAAGACATTGAGAAGTGGTTACGCAATATCATGAATTGGCAGAATTTAGAATTCATGGGCCATTGGATCGGGTCCCAGTGGCTCAGTGGTCTACGAACTCGCCTTGTGACTAGAAGGCCTTGGGTTCGAATCCTGGCAGTGGATGCGTACTGATGAAGAGTCCCAAACTAGAACGAAACAGCTTTCCAGTACTCCCAGCTGGTTTCCCAGTGGTTCTCTAACTGATGTCACCTCATGACGAAATCCTCCATCCAATCAAACAAAATCCCTCCAAAACCAATACTTGAAAATTCATCTGGATTTGTCATTGTTTTAATCGTCCAGTTACTTTAAGTGACCTACACATGAGCTTGTGCACTGATTTAATTTGCTTCCAAGTAAACGCTGTGTAATTCTTCAACGAAATAAAGATATCCTTTAGATTATTACTTTACATGTAAATCCTGTAGGAAGAAAAAAGTATTTTGGAAATAATTACGCTGAAACGTTTTGTACCATATATTCACATATTGTCTGAATTAAAGCCTTATTATTATTGTCAGCCAGGAATGGAACGCGGAGCTGCCGTAAAGTCCCTGTTCGTTTCTATACCATCGCACAGAATTTGATGTGCGAATGGATGTAATTCAACAAAATCCTGCACAGCAATAATAATGATAATACTGTATAGTTTTTGGACATTGACATTTAAATATTTCAATCACATATGTAAGAAAATTAATGGCTGAAACTTAGAAATGTACAATTTCACAATACACGAAAAGTGTAACGGTACCATTTGAATTAATGGTGAAAAAAAAACAAAAGAACAAAAACAAAAATATGGTAAATAAATAAGAGTAAACAACACTGAAGAAAATTACTTTAGATTCTTTAATAACTTTATTGAAGCAATAATGAAAATTAATTTCATACACAAAAAACCTACTGAAAATGTCAAGGATTTAGCTAACTGTCAAGGTAATCAAAACATGCTGTAGGTAATACAAATTTCATCAAAGCTTCGGTATATCAGTTGTCAATTACAACATTAGAGAACAAACAAATTAATATGAGGCTCAGGGATTGATTACAGGTTTCAGAATTTCATTACAAAATTGGCGTCAGTTATACAACCATTCGGAAACCTGGAAGTGATGGACAGTTGTTTCGTCCTAGCTTGAAACTCTTTACCAGTATACACGCACTGAAGTCCGAATTCAGGACCTTCCGGTTACAAGGCGGCGATCTCATATAGTTTTCAGAAGTCACAACCAGCGGGGTCGACCAAGTCAGAAAAGGTATAATCTACCTGCCTATGACATCGACTGTTGGTTGCTCTATACGTATCGTGGATTGGCAGAAGTTGGAATTCATGAGCCATTGGGTCGGGTCCCAGTGGCTGAATGGTCTACGAGCTCGGCTTGTAACCAGAAAGTCAAGGGTTTGAACCTCAGTGGGTGCGTACTGATGAAGAGTCCCAAACTAGGACGAAACAACTGTCCAGTACTTCCAGGTTTTCCAGTGGCTCTCTAATTGATGTCAACTCGGGATCAAACCTATTCATGGGAAATCATCAAATTAATGACCAATAATTCGAATTGAATAGATATATTACTACTCAATAAAATGGCTATAAATTATGACTGAAAGCAAATGCTAGTAAATACTTCTGAATATATTTTACAGTCCAAGTTATGAATGCTCTAATAGTTTTGTTGAACTTGAACATGAAAAGAGGCTTGAAATCTGTTGGCGCATTTTTCAACGACCACAGCTTTCCGTTGTGTAATTTCAATCCTGTAAAATCTTCAAAATAGTGTAACACACTACTGGTATAGAAATAGAATTTTGGCACTGTGGTGGAGAGTTTAATTCCATTATAAAAAACACACAGTGATAGACTATTTTTCTAAAATAATGATGCTTCGAGTACGCCGTTGGTTCGGCGGTAGCATGCTTGACAACCGCACATATGATCCGGCCTCAACTGCCAACTGATGCGCTCCGAAACCTTAACTTGCCGGTAGTAAGTCCAGGATAGAGAAAGGGTTTTGTATAAGGCTGACAACCTCGCCCCCTAAAAGGAAACATCACAGCTACCGGAACTTAAAAGCTGAAACGTGATGTCTTATGTTTCACTTGAGATGCAAAGGAATGAAGAAAATGACGTTTTGAGCACAATTCACAATTTTTCGTATATGCAGGACTAATGTTGCATCATTACGACTCCAAGTGTCTGGTGGTGATTCAATGAATGAAAATTCTGGGGAGAAAACACGAAAGACAGAATATGTCAAGCAAGTTACCAAGTTGTGTGAATACGCTGGTATGATTATTTTTACGAATTGATCACGGGCTGATATCAGTTAGAGAACCATTAAAAACCAGGGAGTACTGGAAAACCCACCACCATGGTTCGAACCCAGGACCTTCCGTTTACAAGGCGAGCTCGTATACCATTCAGCCACTGGGACTCGATTCAATGGCTCATGAAGATATGATTATTAGCAATAAATTTTACATCAAACGTCATCATTAAATAAATAATGTACTACTGTGTGGGTTTTTATCAAACAAACTGATTCTATGATAGAATTATTCATTATTGCAATAGAATCATGATCGTTCAGTAGAAAGAGAAGAAACACTTAATGCAATCAAAGGATTTCCATGATGATAAAGATGTCCAGATGGACTCTGAAGTACTAAATAAAACTAATGAGAGAGATACACTGACTTTGATTTCAGCTGCTCATGTCATCAAAGGATTTGTTATTATTAATTCTTTTCAAAGACAGTTTTTATATTTTCATACTTAAAAGTCAGCTGCCTGAGTGAGTAATTATCTTTGAAGTTATTATGTCATTTTGAAGCACAACATAATATCCCTACGGGGGGAGGGAGGGATAAAATTAATCATAAGGTGTTTTCGCTGATAGTTAGTTAGTCAAACGGCCCAACAGATATTCATTCCAGTTGTATACAAAAAATTGATAAAACACCTTTGAAATATCTAAACTTAACTAAATTTCTTTAAACACTGAATAAATAATCATATAAGACCACGTTACTACCTGGGAAAGCTCAAAATCGTAATTGACCACCTTTGTTCCGTTTTATCAAGCAGAAGGAAATCTAAGAGAGGTATATTTGTTTTGGCGATTATTTGTATGCTCAGCCATCCCTTCTACAGTTGATTGTAGTACAGGTGAAATCTGATAGTGGGTTATTTTATATAGAGGGTTAATAAACTACAATCGCAAGAATTCATCAGAACAAGAAAGAATAAGCTTAAATGTTAATAGGAGGAAAAACGGACATTTTATTATGTCTATATTCAGGAAGAAAACCCACTCCAATAATTATTTAGACTTCGGATTATCAAACCCCATCAGCGCAAAGGTATCAGTTGTTTCAAGTCTTCTTAGACGAGCACACTCTCTGATAACAGATAAGCAAGAAAAAGAAGAAATATCATTCATTACTCAAACTCTCAAGCAAAACAACTACCCAAGGAACTTCATCAACAAAATCAACACTGACATTAAGTATGGCCGAAAACGCATTCCGAAAACATGGATCTCAACAGTTGTCATTCCATACAGAGCAGAGACGTCAGACGATATCACAAGAGTATTCAATAAGCTCGACATCAGAGTTTTCTTCAAAGCATCAGACACACTGAGAAACAACCTTGTCCATATAAAAGACAAAATCCCTAAAGATTCTCCATCTAATTGTGTCTATAAAATAAAATGCTTGGAATGTGATGCGATATACATCGGACAAACATCTCAAGAAATCAGAATAAATGAACACCGTAGAGCATCTGTTCGACCACCGAGAAATCCAGTTGAACTAGAAAAGCTTGAGAATCATCAGCCATCGGTCTACACGCTATAGAATCAGGCCACAAAATTGATTTTAACAATATTGAAATAATCCAGAAAAACTTCAGAAATCACAAAGAACGTCTAATATCAGAAGCAGTTCATATCAAGTGGAATCCAAATTGTCTGAATAGGAATGATGGACTAAAACAGAATTTGACCTAGTTACAGCACCTCCCTCTCCTCCCCCATGAAGTGACAAAATCAACACGAATGTGATAAGCAATTTCACTATGTAAACACACACTGCTTTTATAATTGTACACACTGATCAAATCCAACAATCTACACTTGGTTTTGTTATCTTTACCAATTGACCAATTCGACAACGAAAAATGAGCCCATACTGACGAACGATGATCAATTTAGTAAACTTTGTTTTGATACCATAGTAGATGTACAATTACCTTTGGTTTTTGGTTTAGTGATCTTCATTGTTATTTTGACTTTCAATATGTCCTTTTAACTTGACCTAAGTCTATTTTCTCACCTCCTAACTCTCTGTTTTAATAAATATGCTGAGATTTTGTAAATTCTGGTTTAATAATACTTTGAGAGAGCTATTAGCATTAAATAGCGAAACATCAGTAAAAACAATATCGTTTTGTCTTTCATTCATTGGGAAATATAAAAACCTTTATTGTAATTTAAATGCTTTTCTGTTAAATTTCAACGTTACAGAAAGAAACCTGATGACAGGAAAAGAACAAAGGAATTATTTCTCTAAGAAATTATCTTTAAATTATTACCCATGTTATGTTTACTGGCAATCTTTGATCTTGTTAATTCAAAACAATATCATTTCAGTATTCACCATCATTTTCTGTATATGTATATATTCATTCCTTTGCTTTCCGAATGAAACATTGGGCCTCAAGACTGAGCTTGACAATTTCAATAGCTGTGGTGTTTCTTTTGCGAAGGGGAGTTGCCAGCCTCACACTTAACCTTCCTTTTTTTACCGGTCTTACTACTGACTAATCGATTTCACATTGCGTCGGCCGGAATCGAACTCTCAACCACACAAGTTGTTGGCCAGTATTCTACTCAGAATCAATAAGCTGTTGCATCATACATTGGAATCCAAAATATAAAAAATATTGAGTACTGGTCAGTTAAACTGAATGATGAAATTGTTTTGGTTAATTGTTTTCCGGAGTAATAATTACTGAAATAAACTTCCAGCAAAGTAAAACAGCAAAATGACAGTTGGTCATATGGAAAAAAAGCATACTTCATATAACTAATTAATTGTCATGAACGTAGAGAATAATGAACTCTATAGCATGCGTCTAGTGGTAAAAAGTCTGTCAAGATTGACGTAAATATCAGTAAGCTATCGGTGGTGAAATAGTAGAATGCCTACCATCCACCCACGTGGTCAGAGTTTGATCCTCGGCCAATGTGCTTCTAAACCTCACCTAGTTTACTAGCCGATAATACCGGTGGGAGAGAGGGAGGCCTAGGTATAAGGTTAGCAATCCCACTCCGTAGAACCACTTTCACAGCTACTGAAGCCTAATATTTCACTCAGAACTTTGTTGATTTAAATAAACTTTGAATGTGAACATGTTAGGTGACAAGTTGAAGGTTTTTTTCCTAACATTTTAAACAATTGTAAATATATGCAAATATGTTCTATTGTAGTTTTCCTTTTTTTGTTTTTACCTTAATACAGGGACCCCAAGGACCTCCGGGTACCTGCCCTGCAACTTGCGCATCTGAGGCGCCTTCTGCTTTGCAAGTAATTAGAAAAAAACTATTCAAAATTTTTATGTTACATCAATAGATAAGATTTATTTCCAATTACGGAGACTCAATTTATATCTCATCACCTGGTATAGTCCTATCTAATAGACTATGCGCGAATGACTATTGTAATCGGTAATGTTAAGATTAAAGGTGACAACTTTTGTGGTGCAATCGTACTGGTCAATAAAATTGCATCAGCTAAGGTGGTTGAGACATTATCAAATCACCATTTCCGTGAATGGAGTTTATTATATAAAATAAGATAGAAACAGGTAATGAAGTCTTACGCTTTTGGTCGGAATTCTGAGAAGAAGCATAGATTACCTACCTGGGTACTATACATAACATCTAAAAATCGTTTAGTGACATCGATTACAAATTAATTACCATGACTCTCTTGAATTCTTTCTGTGTCAATGAAATTTTCAGTACTTCTTGCTAAGCACTTTTATTAGTTGTTTTTCCCCATTTATACATTTTTTCATATATCACTCTGTTAATTTGCCTTTTTTCCTATACTTTTAAGAAACTGGGTAAGTTTGACTGATAAATTTACGTCCAGGGCTTACCCCTGATATGTATATTATTTAAGATTGTCAACATCTCTGAGATCTGATTGAGACTGCGCTGTTCAGATATCTTTTTGCCATGTCCCTTAAGTTTAGACCTAGTGGGTCAGTAGCTAAAGCCTAGACCAGTGGGATACAGCAGACTGACTTTGAGGACAAATACTCGCCGACGACATTCTCTGGTGATCACACCAAATCACGAATTGGTAGAAGTTGGAATTCAAGGACCACTGGATCGAGTCCCAGTGTTTTAATGGTCTACGAGCTCCCCTTGTAACCAGAAAGTCCTGGGTTCGTACCTCAGTGGGTGGGTGCTTCTGAAGAGTCTTAAACTGGGCTGACAAAACAGCTGTCTAGTACTTTCAGGTCTTCCAACGGTCCTTTAACCAATGTTAGTTCATGATGAAATCCTGAAGCCAATCGAAGCCCTGAAAATCAACACTTTTAAGAATTTCTGTTTGCTTTAGATCATCAGTTAACACTGGTGTGTAAATAGAAATCTAATGACTTTTTTTAAATATCATTTGTAAATTTCTTTTTTTTCGTACTTAATTTATAGGGACCAAAAGGTGAGACTGGCCCTCCTGGCGTTTGTACAATTGAACAGTGTAAAGAAGCTGCATTACCTGGACCACAAGGACCCCAGGAGAAAAAGTAACTTCATAAATTATGTGTAATATTTTCATAATTCTATGAAAATTTCTATGAAACTCCTTTACCTGCCTGGGAAGCATCATTTCTATCACGGGCGGACGTAACTAATGAGGATATCAAAGCGCGGATCCGGAAAGCAAGGCGAGATTCCATCACTCTCAACTCTGTGTGGAGATCAACAGCACTCCTCAGCATCAAAAATAAGATCCGGATTTTCAACTCCAATGTGAAGTCATTGCTACTTACTGTACAGTTCACAGACTTGGCGCCACGTCACGAGGGGCACTTCGAACAAACTACAGACCTTCATCAACAGCTGTCTTCGCTCAATACTCAAGATCAGATGGCCGGCCAGAAAAGAACAGCAATAGTGATGAATCTCTGGGAGCGAACGAACCAACCCGGCAGGGACCAATTGTGCAAGAAATATCCAGGATGAAATGAAACTGGATTCTCCATACTCTGAGAAAACCATCGAGTGAGTGACATCGCACGCCAATTCATCGCTCGAACGGGACCCAAATGGGAAGTGACGAGTTGGTCATCAGTGCGAGGGTGACATGGAGGAGGTCATATGAAGAGGAGATGAAAGCATGTAGGCAGACTTGGAGCCAGGTGAAAACGTTGGTGGAGAACCAAAAGCAATGAAGGCGTGCAGCTGAAGCCTTATGTTTCTCTAGGAATTAAACGAAACAGAAATAATATTATTATAATAATAAGAATGATTAAATCACTAGTTTCTATGACCATGTTTTGCCAGTCTGTGACAGTAAATTTTGATTGATTATCATTTCTAGATGACAGGCTTCAAAATTAAACATATAAAATTGTGTCTCCATTAATTTCCTACTAGTATTTGAGGCCTACCGTATCAGAAAGTCTTTGTGATTTCTTGTATCCTAGTGGTGTTTATTCAGACTAGTGTGTGTATTTTGAGGGTATGCTTTGAATACCATTCAGACCATTGTATAAGTAAAATGAAAATTGCCATTTATATCAATGGCTAGAATTTTAATAGATTTATTCTCTAGTATGGTGTTTAAAGTACAGATGCTGCACTGATGTCCTAATTAGTCAATGCCAACCCCGAATGATACTTGTAATAAAACAGTGTTCTAAAATTAGCTCGTTTAACAAGGAGATAAAACAAATTGTTAGGACAGGAGGAAACATATTATGAGCCAGTGTTTTCAGCGTGATCTATATAAATCAAACATTTGACCCTATTGTGGATTAAAGATCACGTCATTGGCTCTTTATTGGTCTGCCCTAACCGGTTTCAATAGCTTTTTATCCCTCTAACGAGTGATTGGTTGGTCATGAGAAATAATTACATAATTAACTGTAATATCTAGTTGTATTGCTTTTTCACTGAAGATGCAGATCATTACCTCCTCACTTAGACTTTGGTATTTTCTCACTGTGGAAATAACACTTAAGTGATAGGTCGTATATAGTCGAGCTTTGAAGTAACAGTAGGATAAATCAGGATCTAGAATAGTATTATCTGCGTCATAACAGTATGACAAGGTCACTTAAACTAGAAAACTATTAATAAAGTCTGTAATCACACAGCAACTCATATAATGCGATTCTGATGTTTCACATAGTTTTAGAATGACCCTTCTCACTATAGTAGTCGAATAAAATGAAACTTTTAAACTCACGTTGAGTATTAGTTGCCTCAACAATTTATAAATGAACCTGTTTTCGTTCATATACACGGATAATAGATAATAATATAAGAACTCATTAATGAGCACTGAACTGCCTGTCTTGTGTGTTTCATTTCAACCTGGTTTTCTGCATAAAACAAACATCAGTTACAAAAGTACTGAAAATAATCTTGTGGCGAGCGCTACTGATAAGATTTATCAGTAGTATATAATGAGACATTCACCAACATAAAAAAACAAATGACAGGGAGATAGATTTGATGTCAGAGAAGGTAAATGATACATGGGAAACGTGAAAGGAACACAAAGAAAGACAATATGAAGGAAGGCTAGAAGTAGGACAACACGGAAGATTTGTGCAAATGGAGCATTTAAGAGAGACTATGCATAATTTCAATATATAAGGATATCAATTCCCAAATAAACATTCTTTGTACTAAGTCTTTCGTCTTCTACCGTTTCAGTATGCTATCAAACAACATTTTTATCCGAGGTCAACCGCAGCAACACTAGTGTATCTAACGTGTATGTTGTATTTACACAAGTTAGTATGAAACTATCGCCTGATGTTCTCTAACTTTTAACAATCTCTGATATACGACAATTCAATCTCATAGCTAAATTTACTGTTTAAGGCCCAAACTTAAACTAAAGAATAACCTTGCCTTGACTGTCGATGATTTGCCTTCTTAAAATCAATCTGTTCTCTACAAACTTTTCACTTCTACAAAACAATCAAAGACTAGTGTTTATTTAATAAACTGCTAAAAAAGAGACATTTTAGTTAGTATAACCTTCACAACCAGATAATTACAATGAGTGATTGTTCAAAATAATTCTTAATTTTTCACATAATTTGTTATTGTTCACTGAATAACACTTGCAAGGTTAATACCTAAAAATGTATTGCAGCTTCTTTCAAGCCATTCGAACCAGTTATGTATGAAATGACGTCTATTACAAGAAAGAAATAATAACTGATGTTTCTCATAGTGTTGTATTCTCTTGACTGGGTAGTTTAACTTTTAACCTTCTATTATCTTTCTAGACAACATTTTCAGGGGTAACATCGAAATGATGAAGTCATTAAGTCGTCTATTTCAGCTAATACAACAACACCTGAAACAGAAGAGAATAAATGAATTATTTTTCCTTTTTTACAATGCATCATCATTTTTATCATTTTTTTCATATTTTAACTTATAGGGTGATAAAGGTGATCCAGGTGTAGTTGATCTTACTGACGATAAATCACTTTCTGTGGTGAAACAAGCCATCCAAGATTTTATATTACAACCAGTAAGTAATAAATTACATATTGTTTCCAGTGTGTATTATTATTTTGTTAATTATTTCAAATAAATAAACTTGGGCGATTGGAAGCAGTTGGTAGGAAGCCTTGAGCCTAGACACACGTCAGCAAGGCGTATCTGCAAACATGAGAGGAACTCACGTCACCTGTGTAATTTGAACCCGTGTCATCCAGTGCAGCAGCCAGAGACAGTAAAACTGAGCTATTTGGGCCCACAGTTGACCTCCTGTAGGGCTGTAACGGATACACTGATTGACCGCTAGGGTATAACCAATATCATTTATCGAATATCCCTTCAGGATGAGTCGTGATGGCAAGCCACCTGGCTTGATGACGACTACACTAAGGACATGACAGACTAGAATTCAATCTACACCTACATCAAAGACTAGAGGAATGTCATTGGTTGTTCTCTAGTGGCCAATCAATGTAAATAACCTTGGGGTTGGAATTCAGAGGCTGGTCTTTCAAACCCTGCTACAGACAATATTTTCATTTTACTTTCAATCACCACACATCACATAAATATCAGTCTATCAATCCAAGTCTGTATTTTTTTTGAATTTGATGGCGATTTATAAGAACAAACCATGTAAACAAGAATTTATTAGATGAATGGTGACTGACTGACACTCACCTCCTAATGCTCCAAGATATTCAAGTGTTGGTTTGTAGGGATTTGATTGGTTTCAGGATTTCATCATGAGCTGACAGTAGTTAGAGAACCATTGGAAAACCTGGGAGTACTGGACAGCTGTTTCGTCCTAGTTTGGGAAGTCGTGACCAGTAGGGTGCAGCTGGTCGGGTGTGAGGACAAATACTCGCCGAAGACATTGGCTAGCGGTCGCGCTATGTCGTGAATTGGCAGAAGTTAGAATTCAAGGACCATTGGATTGGGTCCCAGTAGCTTAATGGTATACGAACTCGCCTTGTAACCGGAAGGTCCTGGCTTCGAATCCCGGTGGGTGCGTACTGGTGAAGAGTCCCAAACTAGGACGAAACAGCTGTCCAGTGCTCCAAGGTATGTTTGAAAAGTGCACACTTTGATCTTTAATTTTTATCTGTTAAATCAAGTCAGAGTTTCAAACTCACCAAATTTAATTTAAGTTTCATGTGTAAATTCGTTATATTGAAAAGTTACTTTGACATGAACTCAAAAGCGTTATCAAAGCGTTCATAGTAAGAGGCATTACATCAAAAAAGATAACCCATTTCTTTCCATTGAAAGTCACTAGGAAATTCAAGGATTTAACAAATAATAGCTAATGCTCATTATGCAAGGGATGGCTCTCTTAACTTAGTAGCCTAAAGGATTTGCACAATCTGGGGAACAAAACGATTGGGTGCTGTGTTCGATTCTTAATGAGACCAGCACCACTCACTGTGATGTGGGTACATTCAGCTAGTGAGTCCTGAATGGGAAGAAACGTGTATTCTGGATCCCACTGCTAACCGTCACTTTTCAAAGATCGAAAATACCCATTCATAGAGAAATCTTATGAAGTCATCTTCGAAGGCTGCACAATCTTATTTATACTCACTATAAAGGTATAATGGTCTACTTTTGAGCAATAGGGAGTGAGACATAATTCTTGAAGTTACTTGTGAATAGTTTATAAATATGGGGGAACAATTACGTAATGATCATCAACAAAATGTAGGTAAGTTCGAAATTCAACAAGTTGTTATTAATTCACTAATAAACTAATAGTGTCCCAGTAAAAAGTGTGAGGAAGGTAAAATGTATCAAAGGGATATTTAAGGAATGATAATAACTGGTTACTTACTAAATATAACAGAAAAATAAGTAGAAAAAAGTTGAAGATAGCAGTAGAATACGAAACTAAACAACCTTTTCCTGTTTGGTGTTCCGCTGACTGATCGCTAACGCCTCGTTCGTGAAAGAGTATTGAAAAATGAACATCCCCTGTTCCGTTTCACCTTTCTACATAAATAGTTTTAAAATGGGACTCCGAGGGAGCTGTAAGACATGAATTCACCAGACATTCGTCCGGGAATTCAGATAATGACTAACTTACAAAGACTCAACTTTTGTTTGGTAGTTTCTACTATATTTTTGTTATATTCCTAATGTCTATTCTTCTTTCTATCGTTTTCTTTTTTTGCTGTTCTCTATTTTGTAGGAGATTCAAAAACAATTTCGTGGACCAAAAGGTGATCCAGGTGAATGTTCATGCTTAAGTGATGCAGCAGATAATAATACACCAATGAAAAAATATTCATCAAATAATAAACATGATTATAATAATAATGGCAATGGGAACGGGAATGGCAATAATAATATTAATGCTGAAATTGCGGGTTATGGAGTAAGCGATACTTTTATTTCTGTAAATTTCTTTTTTAATTTGAATTAACTTAAATTTAATAGGGGTGAAGATCATATAACTTGTGATGTAAACAAGAGTTATTCAATACTTTTTTGAATAGCTTTCACAAGTAAGAGGTAAATAGTGTCTTTTGAACTTTTCGGTAATATAGTTAGGGCAGTTTTCTCCTGTAGTTTTTATGCATCTATAGGCGGAACCGACGATGTCAAAATCAAGATCACAAAGGCAAGATATGCCTTCATCAACCTGAAACCAGTCTGGAAATCTTCCACAATGAACGTAAGGGACAGAATTCGCATTTTCAACACCAATGTCAAGTCGATTCCTTTATACGGGTCAGAAACCTTCACTGAGCTTGAGTCACGAAAAGGATTTCCAACAGACCATTACAGACGTTTACCAATTGCTGACTTCGCTGGCTCCATGGTGAAGATCAAATGGCCACCCGGACGGCCAAAAAGAATTAGCAACAAGAAACTCTGCAGTGGGACAAGCCAACCAAGAGCCGATCGCTCAACAAATATGTAGGAGATAGTGGTGATGTATTGGGAATACATTGAGGAGGCCGCCGAGTGACGTTGCGCGCGTCAGGTCATTACTTGAGTGGAATCCAAATGAGAAGCGACGAGTGGTTCGTTTCAGGTTGGGGGTGACATGGAGGAGATTGTGTGAGAAAGAGATGAAAGAGTTTGGTCTGAAGAGGACGGCTTAAAACACAACAAAGTGGAAATGTGTTGCTGAAGCCCTATGTTCCACTAAGAACTCAAGGGAATAATAATAATTCCGATTTGTAATTTTAATCCTAAATAGCTACAAAAATCAGTAAAACAAACAACAATACGGAAAGGATAGAAGTCAGAAATTCGTATTCAGCTGAGTTGTTTCTGTTATGTACACACACTAAATAAAAACAAACATTACTGAACATTTAAAAAACACAATAATGAGAATGGTCAATCATCACAACAACTTTATTACATCATCGTTAATTTCCTTGTAATTATCACAAATTCAGTCAGTTTCTAATGTGTAAAGCCTTATTATATCTTGATATGATTTCGTTTCGCCCTACAACTCACCAACTGATGTAAGTACATATCCAGCTAACTAGTTCGTGAACCAACAGTTCAGTAGTGGAATACTGTCCAGTCATTCAGATGGTCGACATACTTGCAAACCCTGCCTAGCCTATAGTAGACCCGGAAAAGAGGATAGGTCATAAGCCGGCTACCAACCAACTGCCGTAAGTACAGCATCACCGATGCTGAAAATTCAAAAGCTTGAAGCGCTGTACTCCATTCAGAATGCAAGAAAAACGAAAGAAAAACTTAACACAAGATGAAAAATAGAAAGAGCTCAGTCTGTTGGTCCTATGATTGAACATAGTGATTATAGTATAATAATAATAATAATAATACCATAATGTGCCCATTTTGTACTGACAAGTACAAAATCTAATGAAACCCACACTTTCAGTTAACATCAAGTATAAATTACTTTAAGACAGGTATTTATAGAGCCATATTAATTAATGTATATCAACAATTGGCTATCTAAGAATAATTAAGGAAAAGTAGGCTGTCTCTCTTACACGCGCAAATTTCACCTCTCTTGCAATTAGTAAAGTGTCTACTGGCGTTAAATAGTCTGTAGCAATCACCAGGGTGTCATAGATGTGTGTTTCATGCTAAGTGGCTTTGTCATGGAGATGTGAATGGTGGACACTGACTACAACATTGAATGGGACTTGTTGAAATCACACAACAGACATCAATCCCTTCGATAGGTACCAAAAAGTACGAAGTCTAGCATCACGGTCTTCTCCCGATTATCTGCAGCCTTTGAACATCATTTTAAAGTGGAGCGTTATGACAAGTCATCTAGTCTGGTGATAATATTACACATCTGACTGATGGAATCCTGACAGTACCGGGGCTACTGTCTGAACAATTAACAATGGTCACATCCTAGAGAAGTAGTACGCATAGATACACGCGCCATTATTTTTTAATAAACATTTGCCAATAATTATAATATCTGAAAATAACTTTATTTTTTGATAAGTATTGCATGAATTACTATTCATATATCTAAATAGAATTATTTTTGTTTGACATTACTATAATTTAGTTAGTTAAATTCAATGTCAAATGTCAAAAATTAATTTTACTATTCATTCACCCTGTCTTATCCATTCAAATAAATATGTGAGGTGTTTCAAGTTATTTAAAACTGTGAAGATAGAAACTACATCGACGAATATTATACATACATATACATAGATTGATTGTTTGTACATACAAAGATTCATACATATAAGTATGAATTTGATGTGATTATTTGTAATGGTACCAATCAGTAATTCAAAAATCTAGTCGTTCTATAATATTCATTTTACACGCCTAAAACTATTTGACGGTTAAGTTCAAAATGTGACAAGAATCACTCATTAGATAATATTAATAATAAACATATAGTACTTACTTAGATTGTAGGTTTCGGTAGGGATTTCGATTAATTTCAATGTAAGTTTTGTTACGAATCAATATCAGTTAGAGATCAGTGTAAAACCAAGGGTCACTGGGCAGCTGTTTCGTCCTAGTCTGGGACTGTTTAGCAGTATACACCCGCGACCCTATATAGTATGGAACCCGGTACCTTCAGGTAAAGAGATCGTTCAGCCACTTGGGCAGGAATTCAATAGCCCCTGGATTCTAACAGTTAGTCCGTAACATAACGCCACCCTCAATCAATGCCCTCAGTGAGCATCCACTTCACCTTAACATTGTTAACCTCATTGTTCACGACTTCTCACTGCAGCTTCAGGTTATCCACACAGTATCCATCAATAAGCTGGATATTGATTGTTAGATTATGATGTTTTTGAAGGCATATGAACTGACTTCAATGTAGTAGGAAATAACTGTCCAGTGTTTCCTGGTTTTCAAGGATCTCTAATTGCCGTTGGCTAATATAAACGGAATTTTATTAAAATACAATTTTTTAGTAATCAAATAAAACAGAGAATGGTATTGAAATAACATCCAAAGTTGGATTGGTGGAGATCTGATTGGTTTTCAGGAACTGATATTATTCAGTGAACTATTGGAAACTAGAGAGCATTGATTGCATATTTCATGCTGGTCTGAAGGTCTTCATTAGTGTGCACATATACATCTACTGCGTATTGGGTTATGAGGCGAGCAAATTAACATTCTGCAAATTTGATGGAATGCATTTCGTGATTTACAACTCCATTGGCTCATAACAATATCTTTTCAACAGTCTTTATCAAATGAGGTATAAATAAAAGTTTATTCTCTAATGAACTTCTATCTAAAGCAATTAGTCAGTAATAAATAATTCTATTGAGGAGTCGTTACTAGTAGGTTCCTCCAAGTTGAGCGTAAGGAGAAATACTCGTTCACAGCAATTGCTGGTTGTGGAGCTATATATATATCGCGAACTGGAAGAGATTAGAATTCATAGGCTATTGCATTCCGTCCCAATAGCTGAATGGTCAATGAGTCCCCTAGTAACCTGGTGGTCTTGAGTTAGGTCTCTAGAGGTGTGGTCACGGACGCGTCCTTGATTTCATTGGCTGTCTAGCTGACATCTTTCATAATATCAACCAATGTTAACTAACACTTGAAAACAATTATTTCCTATTATTATCGTGTGCGTCGGTGATCTGGTGATAGAATATTGCCAGTAACGCAGGTGGTCCAGATTTGATTCCTAACGGATGCACTTTTAAACTTCTCCGAGTTCACTAACCATTAGTAAAAGCGGAAAGAGAGGGAAGGTTTGGTGTGAGGCCAGCAACTTTAGCTCATGAAATAATATTACTGCTACTGGGACTTCAAAGCTTAAAACTTGAAGTCCTGTGTTCCACTCGGAATGAAATGAATGAAGAAAAAGTCATCATGATATTCGGAAGTACGTTATACCTTATCTGTGCACTGGAGTTGAACTTCTGAAAGCTATCCAGTTGATAAGCGACATGCCCAACAAAATAATCAGTATGTCGTCTTAACAACATCATATATAAAGTGATTAGTCGCCTATAGTCTCTGTTTTGGCTGATTGATTACCCATAAAGAAGAAAACTGTATAATATCAGGGTAACGCTCATAAATTTAAAGAATAACTTAATTAATTAACCAAATAACGGCGGAGAACTTTAGGAGACCGTAAGTAGGAGAATCTTCTTGATTCAAACTGAATAATTCTTAAGAAACTTATTTCGCTATTTGAGTTTTGAATTCAAACCACCTGTTACTGAAATAAAAGCTGGTGTTACAGTGTATTTCAAGCAAAGTATCGACTGATTTCAGTTACTCAAAACTGAACAGTATGCACGGGAATATTCCTTTTCCGAACTTAGTGGTTTTACTATATGCTTCATCAGCAGACATCAGTAATCAGTGGAAATGCTTGTCATTTAGTAATAAATTTGGCATAACTAATAGTTGTGCACAACTTTATTTTTGAAACACCAAATGATGTGTTTCTCACACTTCTGGTGAATCTTTGTGAAGAAAAGAGTCGCTAGTACCCTATGAATTTTCAGATACTGTAGCTGACCAGTATAATATGAGTATTTCCTCAGACTATGAGTAATATTTAACTTATTAATTGTCTACTCACCCGAGGTGGTCAGAGAAAAGTAATTCAGACTACAACCTATAGAGTTTTAATCTATTTTCTGAGTGGATATCCCTTATATTCTTATAATGATTTTAAATAAATATCAAGAATCTTGCCTTCATAAAAATAGATTCAAATAGTCTTCTTAAATCATTATTCACTTAGTTTCTTAGTACAACACACGGCTTCAACAGCATATGTCGACTTCACTATGTTCTCCGTAGTTATTTTAGCTGGCTCCATGGTTGTTCAAAAGCTTTCATTTCCCCGTCATACGATATACTCTGTGTCAACTTCGGACTGCCAACTAGACATTTCCCATTCAGGTTCCACTAGAGAAGCTGGTGTTTGATGTCACTCAGCTTATTTTCATCCAACTCTCATTTCCGATTAATTAGTCACTTCCAAGAGTTCCTTGTTGTTAACGCTTCCTGGCTACCTAATCTTTTGTATACAATGAAGGTAGCTACTGATGAAAGTCTGTAGCATGTTGGAAGTTTTCTTATAAATTGGCTCAATTTGAAATCTAGTAACTGTTATAGTTAGGCTAGAACACCATATTGGTAGTCTCTACTGTCAGACTGACATATCAGATTTCAACGGAAGCAAAAGTGTAGGTCTAATTGAGAGAGAAAATATTCCTCACTGATAACTTTTAACAAACACATGACCTACATCTCAACTTCTGCATTAACTACCAGTTACCTCTGAACGCGAATTATATGCATGCTTATTTAGTAATTTATTCCTTCTTGTATACTTCCCTCCATAAGGGTAAATACAAAACCTTTAATCAGGATGGATAATTAAACTATGTATGTCAAATTACTTTAGTAAAAACTTATCACCATACATATACAACAATTAGTTATATGTTTACTTAAATGTAATAAAAGTAATATGTTCTCTTATACTTATTGCCACATACTGCAATAGTAGAAGACGAAAGACTTGGTAAAGGAATGACTATTTGGAATTTAGCATCTTTATATAGTCAAATTATGTGTACCTTATCTTCAAATCACCGTTTGCACAGATCTTCTGTGTTGTGCTACTTCTCGCCTTCCTTCATACTGTGTTTCTTCTTGTTCCTTCCATGTCTCTCATGTTTCTCCGTAATGTTGAATCATTTCCTCTCTCTGAAGTCAAATAGACCTTCCTGCTATTTGATGTGTTTCATGTCAACGAACATCTCTTTACATACTACTGATGTAACAACAGAAGACAAGGGCGAAGCAACAGATCATTTTATTATGAAAATCAACACGTATTTATACATATTTCAGACAACATTATTATAGACAAGCGCAGTCATCTGATTGGTTGTTTAGGTAGACAAACGCAGGCTTCTGATTGGTTGTTTCGGGATTCCTTGACAAACAGAGTTCTCTATCTGCGAATCATATTTTGCCACGTTAACTTCGCTGTGATTGGTTGTTGACTCAGCCTTGTTCACGGCCCATATTAGTGACCTAGACCTTAACGTAGATTAGTGCCAACCAATCGGCTAGCAGCCTGCTCTCACCACACTCGTCCCCCCGTCAAATACGTGCGACTGAAGTCGGCTTGATCTACTTGGTGCAGGCGTCATCGTTGGCTTGTCTCGCTGTATCCATTTCTGGAGCTCGCTGACGTTCACGCGCCTCTCATTGTTCGCCATTGCGACTGTGTCTGCGTAACCCCATCTCGAAGTGACCATATATGGTCCTTCCCACTTTGGAAACTGTTTGCCTGACCCTGTCGAACATTCGTCCATACTTCGGCCCACACCTTCATATGCTGCTTTCGCCCGACCTCCCAGCAGCGTCTCAAGTAGCAGCTCCATCGCTGACAGATTTTGAACGCCACTCAACTGCGCAGAAGCCTTGAAGTCCTGCCGGAAGATCCATATGTCTCCATCAAAAACTGCAGGGTATAGGCTTTTCATTTGTCGGTAGGCAGCGACACCAAATGTAACAACAGAAGACAAGGGCGAAGCAACAGATCATTTTATTATGAAAATCAACACGTATTTATACATATTTCAGACAACATTATTATAGACAAGCGCAGTCATCTGATTGGTTGTTTAGGTAGACAAACGCAGGCTTCTGATTGGTTGTTTCGGGATTCCTTGACAAACAGAGTTCTCTATCTGCGAATCATATTTTGCCACGTTAACTTCGCTGTGATTGGTTGTTGACTCAGCCTTGTTCACGGCCCATATTAGTGACCTAGACCTTAACGTAGATTAGTGCCAACCAATCGGCTAGCAGCCTGCTCTCACCACACTGATAAATCTTATCAGTAGCTCATGCCACAATACTACTGATTGATTAATATGAATATCTGGATACTACCTACAGTAATCAGTAGTGCCTGCTTTCTTGATCGCCACTTAAGATCCTACATTATGATTTCAGTAACTTCGGTTTCTAAGGGATACAGGGGTGAAATTTCACCTTGAAGTGTGTAATTTGCAAATTGTGAAGTTGATTTTCCTTATACTTAATTCACGGTTTTTCTTATTGAGTCATTTATTTACTCATTTATATATCTAATCCATTTTATAACAAAAAAACAGGCAATGGTATTAGATACTGAAATGGATTTGAGTAAAGTATCCCATGCTTTTCCTATTGGTACTATGGTTTATATTAAAGAAGCGGATACATTTTATTTAAAGACAATTGAACAAACCAATACATGGCGTATAATAAGTTTGGTAAGTTCCCTTATTTGTTTTCCTTTTATTTCACTATTTTTTTTAAATATTGAAGGCTGAAATTTAATTATACCTCAGAATGACGCCTACCTCCTTGCTATTCACAGGTGAGGATATATTCTTCCCACAGCTATTATTAATATTAATTTTTTTTTGGTTACAGCTTGATTCCACACTGTATTTTTTGGTACAGGTATGGAATTTTCAGCATGTGATATCGATAGCCCAAATTTTGCAGGCCAACCACAGATATCGAGTGTGCGTCGGCGAGGGATCAAACTCCGGACCATGTGCATGGTCGGCGAGAGTCCTAACCACTGTGCCACCGACGCACACAATAATATTGCTACAGTACAACTCAATATAATATTCATTTGTCTAGTTTGGTGTGGTTGAAGATGACGGAATTCAGTGACTCGTCGAGGCTTGGTCTCCTTCGCTTGGGTTTGAATCTCATCCCCGTAGCTAAAATGTTATATTTACTGAATTTTCATACAAATAAAGCCAACGTTAACAAACCCTTGATAATTTTCTTGTTAAAGAATTTAGTACATTCTATAGAGGTTGTTGCAGTTGGAATTTCCACTGAAGTGTCCGAGTTGAATAAGATGTCAGTAGTAATGAAACTGAAAAGATTAAGGTAGGCTAACTGAATACCGATGATCAGTACCCGAACCTCCAGTTCACTGAGCTATATAAATATCAGAAGACAAAGTCTGCTCTTTGACTGTAAGTACGACTGAATTCGACTATTTTTCTAGGCCTACAATAAAATAGCTTATTCTGATTGGCTGTTTGGGACACGGAATTGTCCAATTAAAATAGTCTCTCCGTGACCTAAATCTAATTGGAAATACAATTAGTATCCTACCAACTTAAAACGTTGATTTGAATTTTATGAAGTTTCTCTCAAACAAAGCAAATTAGACTTTTGATACCTCAGTTACAGGCAGCACTGTGAACTGTTTCAATGAATATTATTTTCGATGCATTTTAGTTTTCGCACTTTAGACGGGAAACAGGAGTGACGATGCTGAACACATCTAAATACTTCCATTTGAACTAAGTCTACTAAAATACAAACTAAAAAAAGTATTTCTTATGCAACAGGCTACATATAATAGTATTAGGTGATGAAAAGGCAGTTTTATATGTTTCACCTAGAGACCTGCTGTCTAGATATAATTGTGAAGCAAAATTTGCTTCCACAGACAAGTAAAGAGTTTGAAGCCGCCAAAACAAATGCCTCATAACACTTTTTTTATTTCAAAATTCATTGTCAGATATCTAAAAAAATATATATCAATTACGTGAACATAGCTACCGAATTATGCCACTACACTAAACGTAGTTACTAGGATAAGCTATAAACTCATTCATAAACAATAAAATGACTAGTTTGAAAATTTTGTTAGCGCCTGTTGTTGACGGGTTAAACTGTCATTTTTCAATGGTTCCTGTCCATTGCCTTCAACCATTTGACATCATTTCAAATTGCACCAAAATGGCAATTCACCTAGCTTGGCGAAAATATTACAATCTTGGCTGATAGTATTTAGTCGGCACCGATACTATAAACGACGAGACAAATGACATTGGTTATTGGCTAGTTATCAAGCCATATAAATATGATTGAACTGAATTATACAAAGGCAATTACCTGCTTATTAAAGCCTGTTCCACGGGTACACGACCTGCCTTCACACATCTCTCTACTAATTAGGTCATTTCAATGGCATATGCAAAAGTGTATCCTTAACTAGCGATCCACTAAAGTTATAAATGTCACAAAGATTTAGCAATATCCAATAAATATAATTACATAAGTTGTATAGCTGTAGTATATTTCTCAGTTATAATTCATTCAATAATTTCACTAGTGTAACGTAATTATGAAAGATATTTCAGTGGTAGATAATGGAAATTTCAACTATATTCCACTTTTTTTTCAATACAAGAAGAATTTTATTCTACCCTACAGTATACTACATTTCAATGATTGTGTTAAGGGTATGTTTACAGAAATACTTTTTTTCATTGTACAAAAAGTAGTTAGTGTGAAACTAACCCATCGGTAATGAAGAAGGTCAAAGACATATATATACATATATATTCTAATAAATCTATTAATTTGATCCAGATTATGGAATTGTATACACCTTACTGAAGATTGATTTGATTACATATCTACACAGTTAAATCAGAAAACCATGTCAATTTTTCAGATTATCAATACATTTGTTGACTAAGCGATCAGTATATGCGTATATTACTTACTTATACAAGTTGTCATAACAATAGTTCGGTCAAAGTTGGATAAGCACCGCATGATGAAGGTTCATGAGAGCTGTTTAGGATAATGCTCAACAACCAGAACAGATAAAAATCTCCCTGTACACCTAATATAAGTGCTTCCACAAAAAGAAGTAAATTAGTATTTACATTATGATGTGGTGAGCATGGATGGTTTTGTGGTAAGAGCTGGCTGTTAGTCAAAATTAATGGACAGTAACTAACGTCAATGTTTATGTCCCCAATATTGGTCGTGAAGAAAATGAGAACAAAGGCTTTGCGTAGGTGGATACAGTTAACATATAGATGATCCGACATTCAAGAAACAGCCAAAAAGAAATGCAAGGTTAACTTTCTGTGAGGAACAACCAATCAGAAGACTGTGTCTTTCTGCTTACAATAATCTATCATAATGTACATAAAAATCTATAAATATCTATTAATTTCCTAAATAAAGGATCTGTTTCCTGGCCCTTGTCTTCTGTTGCTACAGTTTGTCTTTTGAACTTCGAGATCATAAAAGGTTCATTTTACTGTCTTCTGTAAACAATCTTTAAACAGTTGAATTATAATAAAGATAACTTCATCTTAGATACAGTCTTCTAAATTAATTTCAGCTTTTTGTTTCCTTTGGGATGCTTGTTTATAAACCTTTCCCTCAAGAATTTCTCTTCTTACCCACAATCTGCTAATTGAACAGATCCGTCTTGATAATTTGCATTTGACTAGGACAAAGATATTAAACTGTAGGAACTCTTCCCTCTATGTTAACTTCCGGTATATAAATTTCTCATTTGAAGCATCAGCCAGTTTAAGCAAATTAACAACTAAGAAATGGATAGTTTCATTATCTCTATGTTGTGTTATAAATTTTCCCTAACATTTTCTTGGCTTCCTTCCTTTTTACTTCATATACAGTGGACATGTCATCCATTTGTAGTAAGCATCTTTGCTTATGCTGTCCTTTAAGGAGGTACACGCAGAGCTGACTTAAAACATGTTTACATATAAAGGTCATAGCCGGTTTCCTATTACAAAACCATCTATTTGATAATGCAGTTCATTAGTGGGCGAAGTTAAAGTATCATAGCTATAGTCAAAGTTTTTCACATGTTGACCTTCAAGAACCAATCAGTCACAGGGAGTGCTATGAAATATCATTCCAAATCAAATCACGCCTGCCATTTTGCACTTGGAGAGGATAGATCTAGTATTCTACTTATTTCCTAGGTACTTTTTCTGCAAATGTATACTGTTAGATAGGGCTATGGGTTTTAAGATTAAGGTTTTGGGTCTAGGGTTAAAGTCAAAGTTTGGAGTATGGTTAGAGTTAGGAGTAGGTTGAAGAATAGTGTCAGAAATATCAATGGATCTCAAAGTACCATAACCGACAGTCACCTGGATGACTGGGTATATCGTGCATGGTACAATTTCTCTATAGACCGTTTGTGTATTGACTGGGAGACATTCTTATAACACATAGGCTACAACCATACAATGTAGCATCGAGTCTGAAATATTTTTTAGTGTATATTTCAATGATTATGTGACTTTTTTGCATCTGAGTTTTGATTGGTTGTTCAAGATCACTATGGTTTTGGCTGTGATAGTTTAACTTGGCCCATTACTTAATACGAACTAGTTTATGCAATCGCAACTGCATTTGCTTATAAAATCTTAGTTGCCATTTACTAAAATCCGGACATCATTTTGGAGCTTCTCGATAGCACTGCAAACCTGACTGGTAGAATTCAGTGAACAGCACGGAATAAACAGCATAACACTGTTCGACCTTTAGTGTATCTTCTCTTGAAGAGAGATGTTGATGGACGGACAAGTAACTCAGATGTAACATGTTTCACTCCAAAACTATATGAAGCGTGTTTGTATCTTCATCTCCTTCGTGAAATTTTATAAGCTAGAAGATAGTGCACAAAATGAATGGAAAGAGAACTATAAAAACTTGTAAGTTGATCAACCTACAGTTATTATTTAGTTTTAGTATCCTACAAGAATGAATTACATGATCAAAAGGTAAGAGATAAAATGAACCTCTACCTTATACTCCAAACTAATATGATGACAGAAAAATAAGTAACACTTAACTGCTTCAGCGGTAAATTAGCAATAATAAAAATGAAGAAAGGAGTTCATTTCTTAACTGGCGGCATAAATACATCTAGTTCTGTAAATTATTTATGATTTCTTAATGGAAGTGACATTAGTTGGAGAATCGCCGGAAAGTGAGGAGCACTAGAAAGCTGATTCTTTCCAGTGTAGTATGCACCAGCGATCCCACATGGGATCGAACCCAGAACTTTCAAATTACAGATGAATCCTTTGATTACTCTGCCACCGAACTAGAATCCAACTAATGGTGAATTCTTACTTCCTGTCAATTAACAATACAGTGCTATTACCAACCAACGCTACTGATGGTCATCCGTTTCACACTCAACACAGTACCCTTTTGGTTACCAAAAATTATCTAAGAGATGTCAACTTACGACAAAATCTACATTCAGGGGAAATAATTTATTAAGTAACCCGTGATTATGCGATTCACTACAGAACAATGTTTATTAATACCGTTTGAATTCTCATCGTCAGCATATGGATACCTTTATCTGTCAGTCTGACTCTTTAACCTCAATTTGAGAATATTGTCTTAAATGCACTGTTTATTTGTTCTCTACAAGAAAGGTTTGTCTGCTTGAGAAATACTTACTTTTCCTTTCATAAAATTTATAAAATGTACACTATGTACTTTTAAAATGATTGTCTATCCTCAAGTATTGATTTATAGGGGGTTTTCGTTTGATTGGTTTAAGGATTTCATCATGAGCTGACATCAGTTAGACAACCATTGGAAAACCTACCAGGAGTACTGTCCCAGTTTGGGACTCTTCATTGGTACGCCCCTACACTTTGCGGTTTGAACCCGAGACGTGGTTACCAGGCGAGCTCATAAACCATTAAGCCAGTGGAACCCGATCCAATGGTTCATGAATTCTAACTTCTACCACTTCACGACATAGCGCTGCCACTAGCGAGAATAATTGGTGAGTATTTGTCCTCACACCCTTTGTGCTGTACCCTACAGGTCATGACTTCTCACTAGAACCCAGGTAGCTACCCACATGAATAGGGCAAGTCACTTAACTGTCTACGAGCTCGCCTTGTAACCAGAAGGTTTTGGATTCAAGCCCCGCAGTATGAGTGCGTACTGTGAAGAGTTCGAAATTAGGAAGAAACAGATTATCTATCCCCTAAGTCTTCTAGTGTATTCAGAAGACTAAAAGTTCATCTTTTGATCTATTCCTAATTATTTAAAAATGTAAGTCACTCCATTTAAGCAGAGTACAGTTATTTTTTTTAAATGTTATGTGATAAATCTAATGCGTCGTTTTATTTTTAATCCTTCTCTTTTATTTATAGCATTCGAAAGCAGATGCAATTAGTTTACCTATCCCAAAATCTGTAAGTGATATTAATTAACTAATTAATGATTTAATCATTCTTGCTGACTATGACGATAGTTTTACAACTGCAATTACTATTGTTCTTATTTTTCGTTTTAAGATAGTTTTATCATCAACAGGCGTAAATGTGACACATACTGGCAATCTCCATGACTAACCAGTCAGTAATTATCCTTGGCTAATAACAAAAATGTTGATGTAGATATCAGGCGGCGCTTTTACTTGTTTAGGGACAAACTTACCTTTCGTGTACTTAGACTGTTTCACCTGAGATGGCTGAATCAAATAGAGATACTACCGGTTGGTGAAAGTAATTCCCAACTACTTATATCAACCAGTAGTGTATTGCAGATACTATTAAACATCATTTTTTAGAGTCAATGTTCAACTTGTTCATTTCAGTTCTCATTCTCTAACAGTAGCAAGAAAGAAGAGAGATGGAAAGCTTCAGTGTAATGAAAGCGTTTGATCAATTGTAACATTTTTGAAAACCATCCGTTTATTTAACCTTCAGTGTGTGAGACAGGCTTGAAAAACATTATCTTCTCAATGAATATTCAGTATTCATGATTGTTGTATTCAAAGGACGCTGTTAGCAGGGAGTGAATTACTATACAAGAAACTTTTCATTGAACAGGCGTGCATTGACTGCTATAATGATCAAAACTTTAATTGACAAGTACCGTCAAAAATCAATACACCAAAGTTTTATAAATATTCTTCGACTTCATAGAAATATGTGTTATCTGAATATTCATGAAGAATTCCCATTGTAACATATAGAAAATCGAAACATGTGTATCAGTAAAAAGACTGTTTTCAACGAATTTATTATCAAACTATACGATCGTGCGTCGGTGTCACAGTGGTTAGGACGCTCACAGACCATGGTCCGGAGTTCGATTCCCGACCGACGCACTTCTCTACCTCGCTAAGCCAGAAATAATCCTGGTAAAGCGGAAAGGTTGGACATGAGGCTAGCAACCCCATTCTGTAAAATTGAACACTGCTACAGAAACTTCAAGCCACCAGCTTGAGGCCGTAAGTTCAACAGGGAACGTGAAGGAAAAATTATTAAATTATTATTATACGATGGTATATATAGGGTTTTTAAGAAGTTATATCCGGTGAGGGAATTGAATCATAGGTGCGAATGCATAAAATAATGGTATGAAATACAATTAAAATATTTGTGATTATAATCATAGTTAATTGTCAAGTGGCAAAACAATTATTGTCATATATAGAATAATTCATAGGATGTATAAAAATTTGTATACCCTTCTTTTATTACGTCATTTGTCACTATTACTATTCTCACTTTGAACTGACCCTGGTATTATTTCACTTGTTCCATTTATCATTCTAAATCGATTCTGTTTTACAACGTTAAATTCTATGTTATCAAATTTCACACAGTGTTACGTAACGTTTTTATCTTATTCGATTTGCCTACTAATCCTATAATAGCACATCCTTTTTCAAGTTCTATCCCTCCTATGAATTATTCTATGTATGACATTAATTTGTTTTGCCACTTGACACTTAACTATGATTATAATCACAAACATTTTAATTGTATTTCATACTACTATTATTATTTAATGCATTCACACCTATGATTCAATTCCCTCACCAGATATAACTTCTTAAAAACCATATGTACGATTGTACAGCTTGATGATAAATTCGTTGAAAAGAGTCTGTTCACTGAATCACTTGTTTTGATTATCTAAATATATATGCAGCTGAACACTCACATTACATTTCATTTGATGATGATAAGCAGTGAGACTTATAAGCTGGATACACCTACCTACACCCCAGTGAAACTCAAACCTTTCACCCATCATATCAGACACCAGAATACGTCTCAATGGGAACAGAAGTGCATCCAGTTGACAAGTCCCAAATAAGATGAAATATACATCCTAGACTTCATCAGTGTTAGTCATCATCAACCAAAATAACATCATTTTAATCTCCAGATGTCAGTGAAGGCGCCCTACCCAAAACCTACTTGTCAAAAGCGAATGAATCTCACGGTTCAACATAATTAATCAATGGAAAATGCTAAGCAACTTAAACAGTAAACACTGAAATTGTCTTTCTTTTGCATCGTACCACATTTCAACATGCTAAAATCTACTCTCTGGGTACTACACTATCCTGGTTTTATTATGAATTCAGTCTATCTAATCCTGTAAACAAAACTGTTAGTTGAAAGCACTGAAAGTCAAAAACAGATTCTGCGAGTTTTTTATAAAAATCGCTTCCAAACGTTCTTTTTTGAAAAAAAAATACAAATTTTACATTGTCCACGATCTTTACAAAGTAAAGTAAATTTGTTAACAAACGTAAATACCAATATCTCGAAAGATAGATACTTATTTTGCTTGTCAAATGTCTGTGCAAAAGTAAAAAAAAATTTTCTAATATCTTTTTTTCGGCTGAAAAACACGTCATTTAGTCAATTTTACAAAATCACTACAACTATGTCCAAATTCTAGTCGGAACAACATATATCTCGGTCCCTACTGTACGTGATAACTGCTTGTCAAGGTTAACCATACTCGATGGTGGTGACAGATACGTCATTGGTTAGAATTTCACCAATTATAATAAATGCCAATACTCTCTCTCTCTCTCTTCGATTACTAGTTGACCAATCAAAAAAGACTTGAACATTCTACCACATAGTAGGTTGATGAATAACCACGTGACTCTTAAATTTGTTAAGACAAAAATTTTAAAATTGACAAAGGATTAATGACGATAAAAGCAGACTGTACGATGTAAACCGAGTGTCTTTACGTCAACTGACTAGAATGTAAATGTTACAACCTTGAAGAATAAAGACGCCAGTAGCTATTTACACTTCTAGATTTTCCCCTTTTCCATATCTCTCATCTTTTCCACTCCCTTGTGTTCCGAGGCATTCAAGATCGGACTTTGAAGTTTCAGCAGTAGTTGTGTTGCTTTTATGGGACGGGATTGCAAACCTCATGTCCAGAATTTCCCCTTTCCCGGTTCATTTACTACTAGCTAGTGGACTAGGTAAGTTTTAAGGGTGCACCCCTGGGGAATCGAACCTTGGCCACTTGCGAACCTAGTAAGCACTCTACCACTGAATGACTGGCGCACATATCTCTCAATATGAATTGTAAAATGCTTTAGATATTAGTAAAAAGATATTTCCATTATCCCATTAAAGCCAGCTCTGCAATTGAATACACTCATGTTTCTCATTGAGGTGTTAACAACACGAATCATGCTACAGTTCATATGTGAATCCTGACTAAGACGAACTGCCTATTTTCGGTTAGTCACTAATAAAATGGATAAAATCCAAATATTATGGCAATCTGACCTTACATTTCTCTATTGCAAGTCAATAAAACCAGGTGAAGATTGTTGAACTTTAGCATAAATGAGATTAGTGGCACTGTGTGACGGTACGCTATCACCTATAATCTAAATGAGTATCTCTTAAGAAATTCTAGAACTTACGATAAAACCGTTATCACCAAAATGTATCTCCTATTCGTCTCTGCCTACTTAATAGGATACAACAGAAGCGGTCAGCTACAGTCTGAATTTCCTAAAGTAGTTGATCTTATGTGGTTTTGTATTACGTTACTAACACTTATTATACTACGCGCGAAAACATCTTGCGATCACTTTTCTTCTCACTAGATAAAATCTGTCAGCAAGTTTAAATTTATGTACATCGAAACTTTTGAATGGTCATGTTTTAGATTAACAGTATGATTTGCTTCTTTTTTATCTGTTTCCTTATAGACACCAGCTCCTGTATACGAACCACAATACTATCCAGTTTTAAAAGGGAAGAAAGTAAGTCCTACATGTCATTCTTGTGAAATCATTAAAATTTTACTCAATTCATGGAAATCAAGGAGTGAAATTAAATTCCCATTGCTATTATGAATAAGATATAAATAAAATCAAACTGTAATTTACCAGCAAATAATCCATATTCCACTTTCAATTGTATATTTTATATGATTTTGAAAAAATGTAAAGGAAGGGCATGATAGTATTTGCTCATGTACATCGATTTGTGCTTCTCTTATCTTCCTTCCATGCTCATAGTTCCTCTGACAAGAATCTTTCATTTCTTCTCTTCGCCACATATTCCATCACTCTGTTATTAAATATCCTTACAGGAGACCTCACACACACACACACACACACACAATATACGTACCACTTACAAAATCATGTCGTAACACACGCCACACTCGCCCTCCGTTGAAAATTCTCGAACGGAGCCACTTCGACCTTATTGCTGCCATGCGCTCTGACTGTATCTTGATGAAAACGTTTTTATCTCACTGTATGCATCTCCAGAGTCAACCTGGCTACATAAAGCTGACTTAACCTGAAAGCTCCAGTTTCTGTCTCTGGTGGGATCATAGGTGTGCACTGCCGAAGAATTACACACTAGAACGAAGCATCTGTCCAGTGCTTCTTGTTCTTTATTGATTCTCTAACTGACTTCGTTTGGTGACGGAATCTAGAACAAAATTAATCCAACTACCTTTAAAAAACCCAGAATCCTAAAAACCTAATTATTATTTTGAAATTAACTTTATGGTAATATTCAAATAGTGATCGCCCTGTTGTTTTTAAACTTTAAACAGTCCAGTTTCTTCCGTCTATATTATTCTGGCTTAGTCTTCTTTCCCATTAGAATTTCATTGAATGTAACATTTAGTTACCTATACTCAATTACAAATGTATAAACCTCAAAACCCAGAAAATTTGTGAATAAACTGCTCTATAAAACCATGCTACTCACAAGTAGCTCATAAAAAGGATAAACATTTATGGAAATAAGGCTAGTGATATATCTATCGCAGTTAGAAGATTCTTGCTATTGACGATACTAGTGTTTTTCAAATAACATCGAATCAATAAAATCTATCGATCACAGTTCAAAAAAAGCCCTGTATGAGATAACACAAAACTGAATGTCTGATACATCAAGAAAAAGAATACAGCAAGCCAGATTAGAAATAGTGGCTGAACCTGTTTGGCTTTTCTTGCACAAAGTTCCGGTTATCCCAACTGCATACTTATGTTCTGAACTGTTGTCGAAAACAATTATTGTTTAACTACTATAGAAACACAACTGTAGAACCTGATGAATAAGTTATCGGAAAGAATATTCTTTGTGTGCGTCGATGGCACAGTGGTTAGGACTCTCGCCGACCATGCACATGGTCCGAGGTTCGATCTCCTGCCGACGAACACCCGATATCTATGGTCGGCCTGCAAAATTTGGGCTACCGATATCACATGCTGAAGATTCCATACTTGTACCAAAAATGCAGTGTGGAATCAAGCAGCAATCAAAAACAAAAAAGTCTGTTCATATTTGTAATTGTCATCTTTTAACAGTTGAAATAAGTTCAGTCATATACCTGCCTAGATGATAATAAGTTTCTGTATCCCTTCTCTCTGACATAGTACTTTCTTTACTATCGGTCAGTTACTTCGGTTTCTTTTGTCCAGTGAATAAAATGAATTTCGAAAATACTCAAATTCTGCCATGCTTAATATTCCATTGGTTCAAAAATAATGTACAATGCATGTAATCCTTTTGAATAAATTTGTAAATGTGCTGATTAGAGAAAAACATCCATCTCTCTTTCTTTAATCAACCTGAAACCAGTTTGAAAATCTTCTGCATTCAGCATAAACAACAAGATTCTGATTGTCAACACCAATATCAAGTCGATCCTTCTATACAGGTCAGAAACTTGGCGTATCACGACAAAGATTTCCAACAGGCTGCTTCAGACTTATATCAACATCTGTCCCTTTCGCTGTCTCCATACTGAAGATAAAATGATTAGAAAGAATCAGCAACAAGAAACTCTGGCTGGGAACAAAATAACCAAGAACTTGTCGTTCACCAAATATGTGGGATAAAATGGAGATGAATTGGGCATACATTGAGGAAACCATTGAATGACATTGCTCGCCAGGCCGTGGCTCGAGTGGAATCCAAATATGTAGCGACGAGTGGGTCATTGGTGTGGGGTAACATGGATTAGATTATGTGGGGAGGAGGAGATGAGAGATTATGGACAATCGTGCACTCAGTTGAAGAAGACAGCAGCAAACGGAATAAAGTGGAGATGTGTTGTTGAAGCCCTATATTCCACTCGGGACGCAAGGGAATAATAATAATAATAATAAGGGAACTGAGTATTTTTTTGTTGTGGCTGCGCGACAAAGCACCATAAATGGGTGGTGGTAAAGTTTACCCCTAAATACATCAGTTTGAATGTACTATTCTTGCTGGTCTGTGGCAGTGAATGCTGCTTCATAATCATATCTAGGCATCAAGATTCAGATTTAGGCATATAAAATGGCATCTTCATGATTTTGTGATAGTAAACGTGATCTTGTTTATCAAAAATGCTTCGTTTTTACTTGTACCCTAGTGGTGCTGATTTAAACTGGTGTATTTTGGGTAGCATACTTTATTATCACTCCCACAAATTAATACTTTATTCCAGTTTTATGTGAGATTAAATCTATCCTCTTAGTGTTTTGCCTTCCTAATGCTTATATTTGCGACTGACAGTAAGATACCTTACCGATTATAATTAAGTTTTGAAGTTACCTCTTCATTTTAGTTATAACTGGAACTTTAACAAGCCAATCGCTATCTTCTGTTAAACAACCAACAATATTGGTGAATATCATCACCGCCATTTTTACAGACACAAATTAGTAAACGAAATATATCCATCAAAACATAGAAATAAGAACAAACAGTCCCTAAAAAGTTTCTCCGTTGAACTGTTTATTCATGTTTCCAAGAAAGTAGTAAATGCAGAAGAGTAACAAACGTTAATTTATAATCTTTTAAAGTTCATATGGGCAAAATAAAAAACACAAGATTCAATGAAATGACTCTTTTCAACGATTTGATTTACTATACATATGTAAGAGCAGTTATATACATTTAAACTACAGCGCTAATAAAACCAATTCTTGTAATACAGCCATGTTTTAAAATTTTGAAATTGATTTTAATTTAAAGTCTACGGATGATTATATTGCACTCACGGATGATTTATGTCTAATGTCGCAAAAACTCAAAGATGTACAGGTGTAATCAACAAGTTGACAGAAGGAGCAGTGAAAGCAGAACTTCAAATGAAAATAGAGAAGACAGAAGTGATGAAGACATCCAACCAACAGCAACATGTGCCGGTCACTATCAACGGGGAAAAATCTGAAGGGATTTGCCCTATGTAGCATCATTTTAACTAAGACGGTACAAATGAAGATGTCAAAAGTAGGAGTGGCAAAGCAAGACAAACCTTTGTTTCTCCAAATTCAGTGTGGAAATCTACTGCACCCAGTAGAAGAAACAAGATCCTAGTTCTAAATACAAATTTAAAGTCGGTGATTCTATATGGTCACGTAAAACGTCTCCAACAGACTCCAAACTTTCATCAACAGATGCCTCCAACAACTCGATACTGAAGATCACGTGAGGCCTGTTGGAAAGAATAACCAAGAAGGAACTCTAATAGGTGATGAAACAACCAAGAACATATGGTCCAACAAACAAACAGAAGGAAATGGAAATGGATAGGACATACGCTGAGAAGACTGTTGACTGACATCCCACACCAGGACCTCTAGTGAAACCGGATTAGGAAACAATGGGGTGGGCATCCCAGGGTAAAATGAATGCGAACACATGAGGGAGGAAATGGAAACTGTATTAGGAATTGTGGAGTCATCTGAGAAAGACTGTAAAGAATAGAGTGAAGTGGCAATGTTCTTCTGAATGAATATGTTCCACTAGGAACCCTAGGGAATAATAATAATCCATAGTACACCTGAGTGCGATTCAGTGCCAGTAGGATACGAGACTAAGCATATTCGATGAAATAAGCTGCATATACTAAGACGAAGTCATGAGAATGAAATATATGCGTTTAACTTTGAAACCTACTGCCTACTCTTATTCGTCATTATAGCTTAGATATGAATGAGTATCAAGTAACACTGACTGTCATACAGACTTTCATAAACTGTAACACAGTTCAAATAAATACCTCAAAACATTTCTTTACAATACGCAGTTTGATGTCAAAATATCTAAACAGAAAATACACACATTTACAGTTCCAACCAACCGTTTTTGTTTGTGTCAGAGGGAGACAAAGGTGCTTGACTGTAGATATATAGTTACCAATCTATATAGCTTATCACCTAAATATGGAAATAATGTAATCAGTTATTAATCAAACTATGCAATATGTATTTACTCATCTTCCTTAATGTGTGTTATTTCTCTTGTCAAATAGCTTTATCTTATTGCACAAAATGAACCATTACGTGGTGATTTAAAGCTTGGTGATCGAATGACTGGTGCACATGCTGGATCAATATTTGCCTGTCAACGTGCAGCAAATCTTAAAGGCTTAGGAAGAGCATTCTATCCATTATTAAGTACAGATATGTTCAATATGGATTATGTTGTACCACCAACGTATAGATATGGTATTCCACTAGTCAACTTATATGTAAGTTCATTTTAAATATATATATATATATATATATATATATATATATATATATATTATTTTTGATTTACAGCTTGATTCCACACTGTATTTTTGGTACAAGTATGGAATTTTCAGCATGGATATCGGTAGCCCAAATTTTGCAGGCCGACCATAGATATCAGGTGTGCGCCGGCGTGGGCTCGAACTCCGGACCATGTGCATGATCGGCGAGAGTCCTAACCACTGTGCCACCGACGCACACATATATATATATATGTATGGATATAGAAGCTTGCGCAAAATTCGTCACTACCACTTACCACATACACAAAAAATAGAATAGAAATATCAAATATAGAATAACATCACAACAGACAAATATAAGTGTGAAAGTGATATGTTGGTGATGATAGAGTAATACTGATGAATTGTAGGCTGGGTACTAAAATTGATCATCGATTATTTCTGACCCCCAGAACCCATGAAAGTGAAGACAGAAGAAAAATTCATCTATGATAGTGAGAACATTTTAATTGATTATACAAAAATGGAACATATGCAAATAGGTTTTCTAGTTGCATTGCCTTGGCCCAATGGTTTGATTTTTCCAGGCTGGTTCAAGCCGGTTTAAGCCTGTTTTACTTAATTGTACCTGCTTCCTATCAGAGAGAAAAGGTTATCATCAAATAAAAGTCAGTGGAGATGTTTAGATAATAACTTTAAGGACTACTTTTGGTGCGAAACTGTAGTCAGTGGCATTCAAGAAGTTGGGTAAGCCAACGGTTACTCAGCTAATGTATGCAAATCATTATATGTTGTAGGTTCGTGAGATGGTATACTCCTGTCAATACCTAAGAATTCTAGATTTCATAAATCACTAATTCTTAAGTATCTACAGCTAAAATTTATTATATTTGCATGAAATACTTTTCTGTCGTTTTTCAGTTTTCACTGCGTCCTTGACTGATGACGATTACTAATTAAATCTACACCGAAATTAATTGAATTCCTGTTGAGTTTTTTCTTTCATTACCGATTAATACAACAGAACTGATTATTATCTACTGCATTGAGTGTTGTCTGCGCGGATATTACGATATTACCTATAGTGATATGATAATAACTAGGACGAAACAGCTTTCTGCTACTCTCTGACTTTTATTAGCTCTCTAAATGAAGTCAGTGTGCAATCAAATCCCTCCAAACCAACGCTTGAAAATTAATCTAATGCCCAGTACTAACCAACTACAGGATGAAATTACCTGAAGTTCTAGTGAAAATTCGTAATCATCGGGGTTCATCAAGTTGGGTATAGGGGCAGTCACCTTGGTTGGTGGGTGTTTGTGCTATGTATCGCATATTGGCAGGAGTTAGAATTCATAGGCCACTGGATTTCGTCCCATTGGCTGAATAGTCGGTGAGCTGCCTTCGTAACCTAAAGGTTGTGGTTAACAAGTGCGTCCTGATGAAGGGTGTCAAACCAGGGCGAAACAACTGCCCAGTAACCCGAGGTTTTCCAGTGGTTCTCTAACTGAAGTCATTTCGTGATCAGACGTGAAGACAATTATATTCACTCAGATATATGTGTACATATTGGTGTAGTTGTGTTTTTTTGAGCTGGATAGTTTCGTTGAGAAGTTTTCGTAGTCTTATTAGACAACATCCACAGATCAAACTTCAATTTGTTTGCTGATTATTTATATCCCTACTTATAATTGACTGTTTTGAAGGTGTTTTATTGATTTTTCATATCACTAGAATATCTGTTGTGTTGTTCACCTATACTATGTCCGAACACATTATAAGATTATTTTTATCCTCACGGATATGAAATGATAATGTCGTATGTATTTTCTGATAATCTAAGATAGTCAACAAACGAATAGGTACATTTAACAGTTAGAATTTTCCGAAAATTATTAACTAAAATACTCTAAGGTTTATTTATTGTCTTATTACACAATAGGACCTGTTTCTGAAATCATATCCGTTACCAACAGTGAAGCCATAGCAAAAAATGAAAAAAAAAACAAGATGGCCTTACTAAAGAGCTTTTGCATAGAGACTAACTAGTTCAAAATGATTATCAGTATGTAGGGCGTCGGTGGCATAGCGGTTAGGACGCTCGCCGACCATGCACATGGTCCGGGCTTCGATCCCCGACTGATGCACTCCTTTACCTCGCTAAGCCAGAGATAACGCTGATAAAGAGGAAAGGTTGGGCATGAGGCTAGCAACCCCATCCTGTAAAATAAACACTGCTACAGAAACCTCAAGCCACTAGCTTGAAGCCCTATGTTGCACTGGGAATGTGAAGGAAAAAAATGTAGATGAACTGAAACTTCTGATGTGGTTTTGTTCTCTGGGCTGGGTAGTTTAATTGCGAAGCTTCCACTGTCTTTCTAGACTACATCTTCAGCTCATACTTCAACATGAAGAAAAACTCACAACGTAGCCAATGGAGTAATGGTCTACTTTAAATAAGTCTGTGTTGAAGATACTGTCATATCGCCTGGTAACCTTGAAAATATGACTGATAAACTCGTGGAGAATTCTAAAAGTTTACTTCAAATTAAGGCTTGCAGAGATTTGACTGATTACAGGATTTCATCAAGAGCTGACATGAGTTACAGAACCATTAAAAAACCTTGAAGTACTGGACAGCTGTTTCGTCCTAGTTTCGGATTGATAATGTTGTCTAGTAAGAAAATGAAAGCTTCTCAAGTGAACTATCCAGCTCAGAGAACACAACTACACCCAAGTCATCCACCTGGACTAAAAATCTTCTCCAGTATATCTGTACATCTAGACAATCAGTGACTCCTACCACCACCACCGCCCATAAAGTGTGTGTTTTGAATGCTTTGACACTGGTGCCGCATTAGTAAAAACTGGCTAACAGAAATATTAATCAATTCAATGTACTATATACAAGTGTATTTCTTCTTTCTTTATGCACAGGGTGAAGTATTGTTTGATGATTTCATGAGTCTTATTGAAGGACGATCGAGGCCTCAAGCAAAATTATTAAACTTTGATGGAGTTGATATCACAGACGATGTTATGTAAGTGACATTTTTATCACTATATATATATATATGACTTCAGCTCATTGTGTCATATATATAGCATTTATTTAAAAACTAAAGTTAAACACAGCTGACATAACTGACTGGTAGTCAACAGAGCTGTTAAGTGTTGATGGAAAATAATCATTAGAGAATGGAATGGAATGCAGTCACTAATCTTAATAAAGTGATACTACTTCTCATTGCAATGAACTTTTATTCTAAAGTTACATATTTAGTTAGGTTCATCTCACTCTGAATTTCGTATTGACTGATACTCATCAGAAAGGTGTATCTAATTCTTCATGTTGTATCTAAGATTAGAACTTAAATCATGAGCTGCTCGTGTAGAAAATGACTTACTATTGAGATGAATGATAAATTCGGGTATCTGTTATTTTTCGAAACTTACCAAGATAGTGTGAAGTATATACATATATATATATATATATCTTATATAAATTCTCCAGCACCGTTGTCATTTATATTTTGACTTCAGTAATGCCAGCGTCTGGTACCTATTTCATCAGGGACAATAATAACAAATAAGTTCCCAGTCACATACACACTTTAAGTTTCCTAAAAGGTAAATATTGGTTTCACCGAAAATATCCCAGTTAGCATAAATGGGAGAAATCTGAAAGAAGAAACCTCCTTCACCTACCTACCTACCTACCTACCTACCTGGGAAGCATCGTTTCAATTACAGGCGGACGGAACTGATGAGGATATCAAAGCCAGAATCGGAAAAGAAAGGCAAGCTTTCATTACTATCAAGTCTGTGTGGAGGTCAACAGAACTCAACATCAAAAATAAGATCAGGATTTTCAACTCCAATATGAAGTCACTGCTACTCACTATACGGATCACAGACTTGGCGCCGCGTCACGAAGGGCACTTCGAACAAACTACAGACCTTCATCAACAGTTGTCTTCGCTCAATACTAGTCAAGATCAGATGTTCGACCAGAAAAGATCAGCAACAGGGATGGACCTCTGGCAATGAATGGACCAACCCAGCAGGAACCAATTGTGCAAGAAATATGCGGGAAGAAATGGAGGTGGATTGTCCATACTCCGATAGAGAAGCATCGAGTGAGTGACATCACACGCCAGGTCATCGCTCGAGTGAAACACGAATGGGAAGTGGCGAGTTGGTCATCAGTGTGAGGATGACATGGAGGAGGTCGTGTGACGAGGAGATAAAAGCATGTGGACAGACGTGTAGTCAGGGGGAAACGTTGGTGGAGGACCGAACTCAATGGAGACGTGTGTCTGAAGCCCTATATTCCTCTAGGAACTAAAGGAGATAACGATAATATTTAATCCAAGTTTATAGAGATGTTAAGACACAGTTTCATCACATTAACACTTACTCACTCAAACACTGTTTACTTTATGTATGGTTTACTAATATAATTCTTCATCTCGAATTAGAAAGAAGAATTCAACAGCCTACAGCATAATATTAACGTGTGTTTTAGGTTCCTATATTATTAAACTAAATTTACTCTGAAAGCAATAAAAGCTGGTGCTTAATCGCTAATACTAGAATAATAACTATCATAATTTAAAATTATTACTATTATTATTGTATCCTTTAGTTCCTAGAGGAACATAGGGCTTCAGCTGCGCACCTCCATTGACTTCGGTTTTCTGACAACTTTTTACCCTGCTCCAGGTCTGTCCACATGCTTTCATCTCCTCCTCGCATGACCTCCTCCAAGTCACCCTCACACTGACGACCAACTCGCCGCTTCCCTTTCGGGTTCCACTCGAGCGATGGCTTGTCTAGTGATGTCACTTGATGGTTTCCTCAGCGTATGGCCAATCCATCTCCATTTCTTTCTGCCTATTTGTTTCACAATTGGTTCCTGATTGGTTCGCTCCCAGAGATCCCTGTTGCTGATCTTTTCTGGCCATCTGATCTTGAGTATTGAGCGGAGACAGTTGTTAATTTAAAATAAATACTCTTAATAAAGTGAAAAAAACTGTAATAATTATACAGTATATCCTATCTAGTAACAAGGATACACTATTGAACATCTGTCAACTTGAACCACACTTCAAAATATTAACATTTGGTTTAGTTGTGTTATCCAATTTAATTTCTAAACGTAGAACATATCGTTAAGGTAACATATAGTTAAGTTAACCGAATATCAAATGAAATATATATTGAATATGGAATTAAAATACTGCCTGAGATAACGTTTACCATGGTCAAGTTTTAGTAGGAACACCATCATCCATTGAGAAATCTGATTGGTGGGTCCTAATGTAAAATGCAACACAAGATGTGGATTCCACTGTTAGAGACCACCTATTACATAACATTCCCTAATTAATTTGAATATATTGTGATACTACAAGATAACGGTCACGTTATTCTTCGACTTCTTTTTTTTTTACTAAACTACAACATTTTTCAATTTAGTCTTTGGGCTATTTGTCATTATAGGTAAATTACGGGTAGACAGGTACAGAACAATTATATGTTACTTATGAAGGATCAGTGTCTTTTACTGGTATGTATGCGTGTGTGTGTGTGTGTGCAGGCGCGCATATCTTTACAATCTGAAATAATTACAGACTAACGTCATAGATAATGTTGGAATACAAATGTACTATTTATTGTCATAACTAGATAATGAATTAGCCTTAACATCCTTCAGAATAGCTGTTTGTATGATTCTAAAAAGTGAAGAAATAATAACAACAGAATTAAAAGATAACCTGATAAACAGTTTACAAATTTGTGTCAGTGGTTTGGGAGTAGAGTGCCCGCCAGTTGCGCAAATGGTCCATGTTCGATCCCTTGCCGATGCACTCTTAAACCCCGCTTAGTCGGTAGTACGCCTGGTAAAAAAAGGTAGGTTGATTGTGTGGCTAGCAACTCCAGTCTGTGGGAAAAAACACTACAGCTCCTAAAAATCCAAAACTCAAACCTTGAAGCCCTATGTCCCACTCGAAATGCAAAGCGATGACAGAGATGGAGAGATTTTACAAATTAGTTTCTGTCATGTATGCATGCTAACAAAGAATTCAATAGGATTGAGCGCTATTGACTAAATCATGTGGCCTAATGGAAAACATTTTGATGTTTAAAACTATGGGCATTGGGTTCAAGTCCTAGTGTGAACAAATTCGCTTACTTGTATGAAGAAATAGCCAACTGAAAAGCTAATGGATAGAGTGAAATGCACACCCTACATGTCAACCAGTACTAGCTACCATCTATTAACACAGATAATTTGACCTTATGTACAGATGACAACCTTCCAAAGTAATATTCACTAAGATACTCAACCATCCTTTTTAAATTTGATTTACCAATGTGTCATATGTGCGTGTGAATGATAAGATTTATAAAAAAGAAAAAGTATTAACAAATCTCCATTCATCATATTTATGACTATTGTTAATTAGTGTCTGACTGATAATTGACCTGTCATTTTATCTCTATCGTTTAAATAAACTTTCTTAGATTAAATGAACTAATTTAATTTAGGCGCATAAATAATTATTTTAAATTAAATGATAATTTAAAACAAAAAGAGAGAGAGAGGGTGAAAAAGAAATTTCATAGAGAAACTATCACTGATTTGTTGCTAAGTCATTTTACAGTTTATTTTGTAACTTTGTGTAGGGTTTCTTTCGGCATATTTTACACTATATGGTTCTACTTGAACTGTCAGTCAATGAATGTATCATAAAATGTTTAATTTAACATGAAAAAGGAATGAAAAATATTCAAAAAAGCAGACAAAAGGTATCAAGTTAGATTTCATCACGAATCAGTATCAGTTAAAGGACGATTAAAAGTCTAGGCAGTACTGGACAGCTGATTCCCCTTAGCTTGAGATTCTTCAGCAGTAATCTCACCTCTAGGGATCGAACTTCAGGATCTTCAGTCTACGAGATGAGCCCGTTCATCATTCAGACACTTTGATTGGATAGACTGACCCATCAGTCGTAACTTCTGTCAATTTGTGGTACAAAGCGTGACCGCCAATCAATATCTTCGGCGACTATTTGTTCACACACCCAACTTAGTGGGCGCTACTAGTCGTGATCATGATAATTATTTTCAAATCTGTAAAAGTGTTAGATATGCCAACCAAAATCATTAGACGAACTCTTGCTGTTCTTATTCTTCATTCATTTACCAAGTATTGGTTTCTAGGGATTTTTGTTTGATTGGTTAAAGGATTTCATCATGAGCTGAAATGTGTTAGAGAACCATTGGAAAACCATCTGGGAGTACTGGACAGCTGTTTCATCCTAGTATGGGACTCTTTACAGTAGGGATCCACCGCCACGTTTCGAACCCAGGACCTCCAGGTTACTAGGTGGGCTTTTAGACCATTAAGCAATTGGGATCTGATCCAATGGCCAGCCCATGAATTCCTACTTCTGTCAATTCACGACATAGCACGACCACTTCGTAATGTCTTCTTCGATGAGTTACTGCCTCACCTTCAACCTGCTGTACCCTATTGGTCACGGCTTCCCACCAGAACCCCAAGTAACTGCCTGAATAGGGTCAGTCACTAGTATTCCCAGGTTTTCCAATAGTTCTCTAACCTACATCAGCTCATGACGAAATCCTGGAACCAATCTTCATATATTTATCAAAATATCTGTTACCTTTATCGAATGATCCACTTGATAATACAGAATTATTTGATACAAAATAACTGTGATCGAAACTAACTCAGTGGAAGCAATTGGCAGAAAAGCTTGAACCTAAGTTTTATGCTTGATTGCAATCATGACTAAGGCATTTCTCTAAACTTAAAGGAACTGACGACCCATTTGGAGATCCAAACCCACCATATCCAGTGCTGAAGTCAGAGATAATACCACTGAGTTATTTCGGATGATGACTAACCTCTAGTCGGACTATAATGAAGAAACTGATTTGTCACTAGTGTATGATCACTGCTGCATCCATGTAACCAGTCGAACTTTAATCGAGTTATCATGAAGTTATCGTTGACTGACTTAAGTGAACTAAGAGGAGATATGAGACAGTGAATGATTACGTCACAAAAGCATAACATAGGAACGTATTTCGTCAAATCTGTAATGATTATAAAAGTATCAGTTTATACAATGCATGAGTTATACAGCAGTAATTAAATAACTATTAATTATCGCTTTCGTTCTACATGAAATAAAGAAGAATAACTACGAATGTTAATTCAGGCCGAAATGTTGTAGGCGGAACTTTTGAATTCTTGAGGGAACTTACTAATAAAGCTAAATTAGATATACACACATCCCTAGTTGACCCACTCTAAGTTAACTTGAATAACTAAAGATGTTAAATTACATTGGCTCTTTCAATAACCGTACAATAAAATAAAAACCTAATGTACAACAACTAAATTTATGTAAGAGTAGAATTTACGAACTATTGTAGAATGTTTAATATTAGGCAAGTTTATTTTTATATCAGAGTGACACATTGTGACGTGTACTACTGATAAACCCTATCAGTGGTATATAAAAAGACGTTCATTGTCATAAAAATATCAAATAGTGGAGAGATTGATTCGACGTTAATGAGAGGAAATGAACTAGTATTGCGGTAAAACATTCGAAACACGAAAAGAAGACAAAGACACACAATACGAAGAGTAGAAGTAGAACAACACGGAAGTTCTGTGCAAATGACGATTTGTAGATAATGTATACATAATTTCGCTGTGTAGAGATATCAAATTCCAAATAAACATTGAGTTACTAATCTTCTTGTCTTCTAACATTACAACAGCACTGTTAACTGGGTGACGTTTCGAACACAATTCACTTCTCATAATCATAGTAGTGTATTCTCATGACTTCCTAATTCGCTTTATATAGCCTTTCTCAATGGGATTTTCTGTATATATGCGGTAGATATTGCATCATTGTGATTGCAAGTACTTGGTATTTATTCAGGGCATATAAGCGAACAATATTCTTGTTTTCAATTAGATCTTCTTCAGGCTTTACTCTAATTTACATAGACTTATATATATAAAATTTTAACCAATGACGGTGATTTAGTGGATCAAATAATAATAGTAATCATAATAATAATAATAATCATAATAATGTGGTAAATGTTTTCAACGAAGTTAATAGCGATGATTATAATAATAACAAAATATTGTTAATAAGGCTTATATAGGTGATAAGAATAACAAAGTTAGTATATGCATATATGTAGACAATTCAATAAATAAATAAATTAGGTCAAATCAAATGGAACGATAATCAGAGTTTAAATAAATATCATAAAAGTACGAAGGAGAGGGAATTTAATGGGGACGTGGCTAGTGAAGTCTTACATCAGAGATTATCGAGAGCGATAAAACGGACTTATACTTCCGCCACCCTCTGTTTGTCATGTGAAAGATAAGTTACCTAGTTGTGCCACTTCCATGTGTACCTATAAATTTAGTTGCTCCTGTGGAGAGAGCTATATAGGCCGAACAACTAGACAGCTTAACAAACGCATTAATGAGCATCTTCCTTCATGGTTCGGAAAAGGTCAAATAAAATCCATACGAAGTTCTATTTTGTATATATCCAAACCAAGTTCACTTTTAACGGTTTGAGAAAATTTGGGCATTGGGTATATGAAGTTCTATTTTGGCTCATTTGATTGATAGTGGTCACCAAAAGGACAAAAATAGTGCTTTCAAAGTTATTTATCGCATTCCATCAAGTCTTTCGGACGGAATCAGAACCCGTCTTTTACACATAGCCGAAGCTATGGGAATTCGAGAGAACAATCCTAGTCTTTGTAAACAAATGAAATTTGTTCTACCTTTGTCTCTCCCTTGGCCTAGGTGAATTCTATTCAAAACCCTCCCACCCTTTCTTATCATCCCTCTGCTTCGTACTTTTATGATATTTCTATAGTTTTTGGTTTGTAAGGATTAGTTATGTTTTACGAGTTGATCACGGATTGATATCAGTTATGATATTTATTTAAACTCTGATTATCGTTCCATTTGATTTGACCTAATTTATTTATTTATTGAATTGTCTACATATATGCATATACTAACTTTGTTATTCTTATCACCTATATAAGCCTTATTAACAATATTTTGTTATTATTATAATCATCGTTATTAACTTCGTTCAAAACATTTACCACATTATTATGATTATTATTATTATGATTACTATTATAGTTTGATCCACTAAATCACGGCATTGGTTAAAATTTTATATATATAAGTCTATGTAAATTAGAGTAAAGCCTGAAGAAGATCTAGCTGAAAACAATATTGTTCGCTGATATGTCTTGTTCTAATATTATAAATGGGAATACTTAACGATTTATTCAGGGAACAAAGACTCCGTGATTCACCTATTTCTTCACCTAACTATATTATAGTACTTCTACCCTGTCTTACTCTGTTGTGTGATTACATGCTAGTGAATGCATTACAATGGCTCATTTTGTTTTCTAGATTATTTAACTTAACACAGTCAGTCATTCCAGCTGTAGGTAAATTTCTATGTTCCTATGGCCTAAGCGACCTCGATGTACTAGTTTGAGCTATGTAACTAAAATCACAGATATTACATTGTATTTAGTTAATGATATTATTCTACCTAATTGCACCTATCGAGTCCTTAATCCGACAAAGTTTGTCTCTGAATGAATTAGTTGGTTTAAATGCCATTCTAATTCCAGCTTTATTAAGAACCTCACTTAGGGCTTCTGATGTTCCATCTTTATATGATAGGGCTATTAAGACTTCGAATACCTTATTATTGATATTGTTCCCATTATTTACATTACTACTCTAATGGATTCTTATGGATCTGCATACATTTCTGAATAAAATCTTTTGGTTAGTGTTTTACCTATTCGTTTGATCGCATTATTTAAACCTTCTGGCCTACTACTTAGGCTGCTGGCTAGATTTTTTAACCATTTAACTAAACCTACCTACTGTAAGGTCACCAGGATCATAATTTTTCATACTATTATTATCATTGCTATCATTTTGTGATATCATATCTTTATTAAACATTTCTCCACCCAGTTTATTTCATCTCATTGTTACCCTTAATTTTTGTCAACCTTTATGATTTTATACTAAATCTACATATTATTACAATTTACAATTTAGCCTCTTTATTTTATCATTAGACATTATCTGTCAGCGGTCACATTCAATATCCCCTTTGTTAATGTGTGGTTGTATGTATTTTGTATTCTGTATTCTGCTAACTATAAAACAACACTCACTATATCACCCACTTGTTCATTCACACTTCATCACATTTTTTCTGACTGACTATACACCCTATACACATTTGATTGACTATGCTAATTAATGGACTATCTTCTCAACTTACACATGCACTCCAATACAGTTTCTGATATTATTTTCATTTGCCTTTATTGGCTGGCTATATGTACTCTATTATTCATGGGTTTATAACTGTACAGCCTGAAGAAGAAGTTATTGAAACCACAATTGTTTGCTCAAAATCTTGTGTTTAAACCTATCTCTGCCGATTTTGGGTGGGATAAATCTTTACCCATCAAATTAAAACACCATACATGTGCAATCGAGACAACCCGATACCTATACCAGATGCATGGAAAACTGCAACAAAAAACACAGTGGGAGTGGAAGTACATGAAGTACAAACTACAAAGTCATATAAATGTGTGATGACAGCTATCTGCAAGACTAAATTGTAGACTACAATTGGCGTCAATGTTTACGTCCCGAATCGAAATCAGGAGAAAAAACAAGAACAAAGCTTAACTTTGTAAGCAAGTCACAACCAGTACAGAATAACCTTCAGCAAGAAAACAACCAATCAGAAGACGTTGCTTCTCTGCTAACAATAACGAATAATAATGTAGATAAAAATTTATAAATACCTCTTGGTTTTCTCAACAAACTATCTGTTGCCTTGCCCTTGTCTTCTGTCATTACAAATGCATTGATATGATTGGAAACAATGAACTTCACTCGAAATGTCACCCAATTATTAAGACTGTATCAATCAGTGTATGCTAATAAAGTCATCTAATCTGAAAGCTACTTAATTTAGGTTTGTTAGTAGTGCGTGCATTGACAACATTTAATTTTTTTAAAATATATTTTATTCATTTTGTAGAGCACCTTGTTTATGGATTGGTCAAAAACCGATTTATTTAAATGGTGATTACGAGTATGCAGCACAATCAAAATGTCGTAATTGGCAATCAACATATCCTGGTGAAAATGGTTTAGCTGTTTCACTACCGATTGTTGATAATGCACCAGGATTATTTTCTAAACAAAATTTCAAGTTAATGTCTTGTTCAAAATTCTGTCGAATGTTGTGCATACAAATTACACCATCAGATAGTTAGAAAAATGACTGTCTTAAGGAGTATTTAAAGGAAAAAACTAATGCACTGGATTTATCTACGCACGCCTACGCACACACACACACACACACACACAAATATATATCTGCACACATAAATACAAACATGTGGGTGTCTATACTTACTTGTACACCTTTACAAATTAATAAATAGTCTAGTCACTGAATCAACTGTACGTTTGTCTACTTTATCAGTAAACCACACACACACACAACAAAATGTGAAAAACGATGAAATTATGTAAACTTTCCCATTTTTTTTCTCAATACATGAGAATTAATGTATTTTTATTGATTGCTTCCCTAACGATGCGTACTTCTGGATCTTTTGAAAAATCTGTCCACTCGATGAAAGTCTTTAAACTTTTGAAAGAAGATTTGCTTGTCTTGACTCTATTCCATCCGTCCAAGAGTGTGTGTGTAAATATATATGTATCCTTCTGTGTGAGAGTACGCAACGGAACAATTTTGAACGTTGCGCATAGGTTAAGCCTACAAAAAATCTAATACTAATAATCATTTTTATTTTATTAGCTTACATGTTCCATCTCTTGAATCTCTGATGCTGAAATCTTCCCTCACCCAGCTCGACTTCCGCCATAGTGTGTGTGTCAACCCCGTATGCATGAATCACTATTTTTCCAATAAATTTAATATTATCTGCTGACAGTATGTGCGTTTGTGTGTGTGTGTGTGTGTGTGTGTGTAGGTGTGTGGTACTGGGTAAAAACTCGAAGTAGCGTTGGGTGTTTAATAGACTCGTTGCTACTTCATTTTCCTCATCGTTTTATTTGTTTGCTAATATTAATGTTATTATTATTATTATTATTATTATTATTATTATTATTATTATTATTATTATTAACAGAGCCTAGTGGATGGCTATGATATTATAATTACTATAACTAATAATAATACATTTAAATATATTTTATACGATACACAATTGACTTATTTGATTGATTCTTAAAGTAACTGGATATATACATATCATTCTTGTGCATTCTGAGTGGGACATATCGCCTCAAGCTTGTTGACGTTTCAGGAGCAATGATGTTTTAGGGGGCAGGGCGGCTGGACTCATGTCCACCCTCTCCCCACTTTCCAGGCTTACTCCCGGCTATTTAATCCAACTTTGGATTTTACTGCCGATTGACTGGACCGAAATGCTCGGTCTCAGGTTGACATGTCAGGTTCTTGTGCAGATGCTTCGACGATATCTAGGCATGTAATTAGAAGTTAATTGGTGGATGGTGACTAGCAGTGGAATCCAGGATAACGCGAATTTCATCCTAATATGACCTGTTGCACAAAAGGTGACTCCCGCGGCTCAAGTGGTCTAATGGATAACACTTTGGCGTTTGAAACTATAATCACTGGGTTCGAGCCTCAGTGGGAACATCGTTACTCTCTGAGGACTGCAGGCACATCCAGCTGACGACCCCCAAATAGGATGAAATGCACGTTGTCCTGGATTCCACTGCTAGTCACCATCCACCAATTTACTTCCGGCTAGCAAAACAGTCAAAGTTTTGGGAGTGCGTCTGCCGGGAGTAGAGTCCTAACCATGCACTTGGTTGGTAAGTATTCTGCTATTGAACTACTGACGCTACTGCAAGTGACGCAATCAACTGCTATGTATACTTATTAGGTGTTCTACTCAAAAAATGGTCATTTTTGATTACCCGTTTAATTCATCTGACTGATTTCGGAAGGTGAAGCTGAAGTGATAAACAAATAATTGCTTTTCGGCAACAATTATTAATAGTGAATGAATCTAACGCTATTTAAAGAGTTTTTAAATTAGATTACAAAGGGAACAATGACCAATGAGAGCTCAAGATGAAATTCAAAGCAAGACATTAGTCATAGCAACCTGTACTGCGAGGAAGACATCAGTCAACTGAATCCAGTAAAATAGCCAATAAAAGAAAATTATAATTAGAAATTATATTTCAATGTGATGTTACTACTAAACCCGACTTGTTGTGGTCTGAACGCAGGAAACCGACCTCTGTGTTCTACTGTATAGCTGACAATACTTCCTTGAGACATATACAGTCGCGAAACGCTCCAAAGGCAGAAAAAAGACGTTTATTCTTCGATAAATGTGTGGTTCTGTTACATAATAATAACGTCAGAAATTCAAAATCAATTTAACAGTGCTGTTAGGCAGCTATACAGTCCAGTCTAAGTACAAAACATGTACTTAAAACTAAGCCGAATACTCCCAGAAGGGCAGGACCAAAAACTCTGTCCACAATAGTCATACACTAACGCTTCTTGTAGACAGTTCAAGATCAGAACGAACTTGGTTCACTCAGACAAAATCACATTGTACAGCATATTATCAACCACAAAGAGATGCATTAAAATCAGAGATTAAGTAACCACAAAGACAACTGTCAGGACAATCACAAACAGTCTTGGAAATAAGTGAACAGTAATTACAAATAAGTATAAATATTGTGATGAGATCATCCAAGAGGGACTTCCCAAACAATTTTTCCCCTACATCTAGAGTTCATAAGTTTAGGATGCAACTGACTTGTACTGTCAGCTAACTACCTAGCTACAATTATCAACATCAAATTTAAAGGCCCTCTGAATGTGGAAAAGAAGAAAAGAAGACCTGATTATTAAGGAAGAGGTTTTACTGTCGAAACATCAGACAGACTGACGAAGAATAACACTGAATATGTATATTTGCATTACGACGTCTAATAAATAGATAATTTACGGATTTAAACAGTTAATGGAAAACAAATGAATGACTTTAAAAAAATCAGGAAAAATAAAATGTATAGACATATGTGGAAAAAAAGTACTCAACAGCATCCTAATACAAAGAGATATTAAATTACTATCCAGACACACCCTGGATGAAAAACTTCGACCGGAACAGGCTGTATTCAGGAGGGACAAGACATACATCGATCAAATCACAACACTGCATATCATCATTGAAGAAAGCTTGGAATGGTAGTCAGTTCTCTACCTCAACTTCATTGACTTTGAAAAGGCCTTCGACAGCGTCAATCGAGAGGTGATTTGGCAACTACTTCGCTACTACGGGGTGCCGTAAACAATTATACATATCATCCAACAGTTGTACGACAATGTTGCATTCCAATTAATCCACAATGAGAAACTCACGCAGTACTTCGAAGTGAAGACGGGAGTAAGACAAGGATAGCTGGCTGCCTACTATCTCCAATAATTTTGCTGATTGCGGTAGACTGGATAATGCGACAGACAGCGGGCAATGAGGAGACAGGCATAGGATGGACCCACACAAAAAACTTCGAGGGTCTGGATTTCACCAATGATATATGCCTGATTTCCCACAAACTGGAAGATGTGCAAGTGAAAAGTAACAAATTGACAGAAGAAGCATCCAGAGAAGATAGGCCTTCAGGTGAACATAGAGAAAATAGAGGTGATGAAGATTCCCAGCCACCGACAACAGAAACAACAACAGACAACAATCAGTATAAGTGGGAGAAATCTAAAAGAAGCAACCTCCTTCACCTACCTACCTACCTGCTCAGCAGAGCTTCAACTACAGGTAGACTGAACTGATGAGGATATCAAAGCGAGGATCGGGAAAGCAAGTCTGTGTAGAGATCAATAACACTCCTCAGCATGAAAAATAATATCCGGATTTTCAACTCCAATGTGAATTCAATGCTACTATATGGATCAGAGACTTGGCGAGTCATAAAGAGCATCTCAAACAAACTACAGACCTTCATTAATAGTTGTCTTCCCTCAGTACTAATCAAGATCAGATGTTCGACCAGAAAAGATCAGCAACAGGGACCTCTGAGAATGAATGCACCAACCCAGTGGGAACCAATTGTGCAAGAAATATGCAGGAAGAAATGGAGGTGGATCAGCCATACTCTGAAAAAACCCTCAAGTGATTGACATTACACGCCAGTTCATCGCTCGAGTGGAACCTGAATGGGAAGCGGTGAGTTGGTCGTCAGTGCGAGGGTGACGTGGAGGAGGTCAAGCGAAGAGGAGATTAAAGCATGTGGGCAGACGTAAAGTCAGGTGGAAACGTTGGTGGAGAATCGAACGCAATGGAGACGTGTGTCTGAAGTCCTATGCTGCTCTAGGAACTAAAGGAAACAATAATAATAACAAATTGGCATCTGCTTAACAGCAGTAAAACTCATCAGCCCATAACCTTTTGTTTTACAAAATAAACTCTCTATCAACACTTTCTGTTCCACTAAACCATAAAAATATCAGAAGAAAAAGGCTGCCATGTTATTGTAAAGACAACAACTTAATGGTATGGTGGTTACTCCACAATCAAAAATAGAAATATATTTAGTTTGTATCACTGACAAAATTGTAAATACTTTCTGTTATATTTACTAAACTATGATCTTTCACACTGATATCTCTTCATGAAATTGTCATTATACATTAAATTTTTAAATATTCCCATTTTTAATAGTAGAACAAGACATATAAGCGAACAATATTGTTGTTTTCAATTAGATCTTCTTCAGGCTTTACTCTAATTTACATAGATTTATAAATAAAAAATTTTAACCAATGACGGTGATTTTGTGGATCAAATAATAATAATGTGGTATATTTTCTATAGTTTTGGTTCGTAAGGAGTAGTTATGTTTTACGAGTTGATCACGGATTGATATCAGTTAGAGAACCATTGAAAACCAGGGAGTACTGGACAGCTGCTGTTTCATCCTAGTTTGGGAATCATCGGCAGTATGCACCCACTGGGATTCGAACCCAGGACCTTCCGGTCCCAGTGGCTGAATGGTATACGAGCTTGCCTTGAAACCGGAAGGTCCTGGGTTCGAATCCCAGTGGGTGCGTACTGCCGATGATTCCCAAACTAGGATGAAACAGCAGCTGTCCAGTACTCCCTGGTTTTCAATGGTTCTCTAACTGATATCAATCCGTGATCAACTCGTAAAAAATGTGGTATATGTTTTGAACGTAGTTAACAACAATGATTTTAATGATAACAAAATACTGATAATAAGGTTTATGCGGGTGGCGATAAGAATTACAAAGGTAGTAATATATGTATATGTAGACAATTCCATAAATAAATTAGGTCAAATCTTAAAAGTTACGTAATACTAAAGGTGAAGTGGACAGATAATCAGAGTTTAAATAAATATCATAAAAGTACGAAGGAGAAGGATGATAAGAAAGGGTGGGAGGGTTTTGAATAGAATTCACCTAGGCCAAGGGAGAGACAAAGGTAAAACAGACTTCTTCTGTATACAAAGACTAGGATTGTTCTCTCGAATTCCCATAGCTTCGGCTATGCGTAAAAGACGGATTCCAATTCCGTTCGAAAAGCTCGATGGAATGTGATAGATAACTTTGAAGGCACTACTTCTATCCACTTGTTGACCGTTATCAGTCAAATGAATCAAAATAGAAATTCTTATAGATTTTATTTGGCCTTTTCCATTAATGCGTTTGTTAAGCTGTCTAGTTGTTCACCCTATATAGCTCTCTCCACAGGAGCAACTAAATTTATGGATTCACATAGATATGGCACAACTAGGCAGCTTGTCTTTTACTTGAGCAATCATAATTGGTCGGCTGGAAAGTGACAAACAGAGAAGTCCGTTTTATCGCTCTCGATAATCTCAGATGTAAAACTTCGCTAGCCACAACCCCATTAAATAGCAATTTCATGAACAGTTGTTTCTTTTCAACTGTTGTCAGTTTCTCTTTATTGCACTTGATGTTCACGTGTCTCCTTACAAATCTACTAGGATAACCCATTTGGACAAGTGTATTTTGGATGCATCCCAACTCATTTTGTAGGGAGTCATCTGTACAGATACGTGTTGCTCTGTTCGTGAGGCATCTGACCAAATTGACTTTGTATCGGATTGGTACAAAACTGAGGAAATGTGTATATTGTCCTACAGATATAGGTTTTCTATAAACATCTCTCTTGAGTGAACCATCCTCTTTTTTTCACCATTTACCATTTTAAACGGTGATTATTTGAATTATGCAAAGTTCTACTACGTGAATCTCTTTTACCATTTGTCTTTCAATGAAAGCTCAAAAGAGCTTGAAGATATCTAGAAGATTAATAATTGATCAAACACAAGAGTAAAACATCTGAGAATCAACAAGAACACTCCCAACAAAGGTAGTCCAAAACACAGTCTACAAGGATTAAAGAGAACAAAACATATTTCCCGTAGTCAGTTCAAGGGCAAGCAATCATTCCACTACCTAACGTTGAATTCACTCACAGAAAATCGTGGTCGTAAAACAACACATCATTATCAGTGCTACCAAATGACAGCAAAGAGAATCACTAAGAACATGCATTAGACAAAAGCAGATGTATAAACGTTAGAATGATGACATACAAGTGAGGTGAAAGGGATAATAATTACCTAATTAGTTGAAAAATATTCAAAAAAAGTATCAACATTGTAGACAAATTAATCCTGAATGGATTTTCAAACCAATTGTTCTGCTACAACATCTCCAGTAATTTATGAGTTGATCAGGGATGATATCAGTTAGAGAACCATTGAAAACCAGCACTGGATTACTGGACAGTTTTGGAATCATCATCAGTACGCACCCACCAACGGGGTCAAACCCAGGACCTTCGGGTCACAAGGCAAGCTCATATACCATTCTGCTATTGGGACCCGATTCACTGGCCAGTCCATGAATTCTAACTTCTACCAATTCCCACAAACTAGGATGAAACAGCTGTACAGTACTTTATGCTGGCTTTCCATGTTTTTCTAACTAATATCAATCCGTGATCAACTCGTAAAAACAAAACTAACCCTTAAAAACCATATATATATATATAGAATATTCTAGAGTAGTCGTCGATTACAATATTGGTGTTTTTAAATACTATTGATTTGTTAAGTAATATCAATGGGATTACAATTCACTAAAGATGCATAAATTATAATAAGCATAAAAATATAATAGCAAACAAAATACTAGCTAAAATTAAGGAAATTTCTACAACAAATTGAGGATCACTAGCACCTTGATGGCCAAGGTAAAGAGAGTGTCTGAACCAGCTTCTTTTGGATACATAAGTTAGGTTTCTTAATGTGGATCCCAACAGCCTAAGCAATATTGTAGTAGACAAACTCTTAAGGTGAAGTTAGGATTTGTTGGTATGCGGTAGATGACTTTGAAACCCTTTTTAACATCAGTCTTGTGTTCTTCACCCACAAGATGAGATAGAAGAGCTCTATGAATGAATTTTGCTTGTCCTCTACTTGACCACACAGAGTGGTCATGAATGGATTTTCAAACCAGTTGTTCTGCTACAACATCTCCAGTAATAACTTCACTTGTAGTAAGAAGCTAGAGCTAAAAACTTCACCAATCCCGTGGTGATATGCCTCGAATGGAATACCAAGACTTGATGAGCACAGACTACCAACAGCATTTGAAGTATTCAACATAAATTCATTCAAGGTCGAACAGTGGCGTCGTTTTTACTCTTCAGTATATTCATAGGAATTTTCCATCATAGGATTTGTTATTCATTGTTCATTCCTCGTGTTTCGACTACCTCAACAGCAGATTTTCCTGTTATCACTTCCAACTAGATTTAAAATAAACACCACGTGATATTGTAGCATATACTAGTGACAAGGTTTTGTAAGTAGTATATTCTGTGCGATGTCTTCTGCAAGACTATTAAATGGCAGACTAACACATTAGATTGCAAAGAGTAGTAATAAAAGATCCATATGAAGAAAAAAAGTATCGAAAGCATGAAAAGAAGATAAGAGAAGCATAATAGGAAGAAATGTACAACCAGAGATTTCAATGTAAAGCTTCTGTATTTCGTCATAAGTGTACATCATTTTGACAATTAAAAGTTCTAATAATAAATACTACTATGTTATATCGTTACAGTAAAAATAACAGATTAAAGTAGGTAGGAAAAAAGACAGTAAAGAAAAGCAGTTTCAAAATGGATTTTTTAAGATATAGGAATTTAAAATTTGTGTCACAGCACAAATTATATGTTCAAGAAGTGGTCCTTATATCTTATAGAAAATAAACATGTTCAGAATGTTTCCCTGTTTGTAGGGATTTTGATTAGTCTCCATGTAGATTGTGTCACAATGTTCTAAGGCTCTAATGTGAAAAGGTGGCGGATGTGGTCAAGTGTGTCGATGACATAGGCAGTAGCGCCATGTCGTGAGCTGACAGAAGTCTTTGAATTCCATACCGGTGACTGTATGCTTAACAGAATCGTGTTGTAACGTGAAAGTCTTAGCTTTGATCCCTAGGAACTACTGGATGAAATAGGTGTTCATTGCCTCTTGATTTTCAATGATTCTTTAACTTATACCGGTCCTTGATGAAATTTAGATTTAAATCAGTGTGTATTTAAACATTCGTAACAATTAAGCTTCAACCGAATGTATTAAAAGTTAATTAGTGGATGGTGATCAGCAGTGGAATCCAGGATGCACATTTCGTCCTATTTGGAACTCGTCATCTGGATGTATCTGCATTCCTCAGTCAGTCAGTGATGGTGTTCCCTCCAAGGCTCGAACCCACTGCCCGTAGTTTCAAAAACCAAAGCATTATTCACTAGACCACGAGAGCCACCTCTTGTGCAACGGGTCAAATTAATTATTTAACTGAATTTTAGATTTTCCCGTCGATTGATTGGACCGAAGTGCTCGGTCGAGCCTCGGTGGGAACATCATCACTCACCGTGGAATTCAGGTACACCCAGCTGACGAGTCCCAAATACGACGAAATGCGCGTTATCCTGGATTCCACTGCTAGTCACCATCCACCAACTAAATTCTAATTAAACACTCAGACATCGCCGAAGCATCTTCACAAGAAGCCAACATGTCAACCTGAGACCGAGCACTTCGGTGTAATTAATCGATGGCAAAATCTAAAAGTAAATTAAATGTATTAAAAACCTGATACTTTATTTAGTCTAGTGTCAGCTAATTACTAATAATAAACAGAGACCGTCGAATGGCTTTGGATGATAAGGATCAACTGATAGAAAGCTCTAAACTTAAATTTCATATTGCCTTCTACAGCACTCATCAGTAAAGCGTATTTTGTCAGAAATTAAATGCAAACAATGCAGGATGACACATACTACTGATTATTATGGGCAGTTGGATACCTCTAAGATCAACCAGCATTGCTTTCTCTCCAGGACGAAGGGATCTAAACACCGGATGGCCAAGTTGCTTGTCTAAAGCCAGGCTGGTCATTCGCGTAATCAGTTTGACTTGGCTCAGGGAGCCAAATAAGTTCAAAACATTGGAATTCTATCTAGGTAACTGAGTAAACTAGTAATCCACTGAATCGAATTCCCAACTGCCAGATCAACTTACGATTTGCGAATTACACAATTCACGGTGAAATTTCCCTACAGATTCTTTTGGGAACCGAAATGAAGGAAACAGACGTCTAGTGTCTACATTACTTCGATCTGGATAGCAAGCGCTACTAGTTGGTGTAAGTGGTATACGACTACTCATATCAACCAGTCAGTAGTATATGGGATTCATGCACCAGTGCTTGCTGTCTTGGTTGTGTGGTATTCATGGTAGAAAGCAGATCACATATCCTGATCTAAATAATGTTGGTTTCCAAAGGGAAGTGTGTTGAAATTTTACCTCGAACTGGTTAATTTTCAAGTAGGGAATTTAATTTTAGATAGAGACTGTTTTATTTCGGGTGAGGATACAATAATAAAGTGAAGTAATTCACTGTTGGCTAATGGTCAAAGACACTTTCTTATTCATAATTTTATAATGCAAATAATTTTGTGCTGAGTCACTGAAAGGTATTTATTACCTGTAATAATAATTTTTTTTTAAAAACCATGTCAACGACAAAATCTTATCTCATAAATAAAAAGGAAGCAAAACAACGGGATAATACGAAGAACATGCATTTTATTCACCTCATGCGAACCTCCTCACCACATCTTTATCTTGATTTTTGACTTACACACCTGTGTGGTAGATTTCTGTAAGCAGACAGAAAGAAAATGGAGTGTTGACAATTTTTAAGGAGAATTAACTCATTTTCATGTAAACTGTTCAAATTTATTCTTTGTTTTAATGATTTAGTTGAATAAATCATCAAATGAATCCTTTGACTTCTTTTTGAAATGTATACTGTAAGTGCATAAGATGTAGACGACATTAGACGGTGGAGGAGTAGGCGTTAAGTAAACAACTGAATACAGACTATTCAAATACATTACAATGTACCACCTATGCAATTAGTGCTACACTTTTAATCTTGAGTGGCTTAGCAGTTTGCCTTATGCTGTCATTCATTCTGAAGCTGTTAAAAGTTCGTGAGTTCAATGTTCCAATAGATTCATGCGTGTTTTAATTCAGATTCAATTCTAAACAGCGATCAAAAAAAAACGTACACAATGCCTTGGTTGATTGAATACCTGAGGTTAAACTTTGATGGTCACGTTTTGTGGCTATAAAGTAGAACAGAGTGACCTACACTGTACCACAGCAGACGTTTAGTGAACCTTCACTTATCTTAACTACTTTGTATGCCACACAAATTCGAGAATGTCAGACCAACCTTACGTCTATGTTGAACTGTATAGTTTGCTAACAGTAGATGGAATCATATTTTACCTAGCGACCAATATCAGTTTTACTGCAGTTAAATATGTGGCTTTCTCCCAGAAAAATCAAAATTCAATCATTTAGTACTGAAATGAGGAACTCTCTGTACCAAAATTAATGAAATGTGTTACAAAACTTGGAAATGATGCGTGCTAAATTATCAGATTTTTTGAATTCGTACACATTTCTCCTCATTTCAGTTTAGATTTCGTCTAGAACCCACACCATACTCTATGGATCATTCAGTTTCATCCCAGCATACGAAAGTTCAACGATCTGGCCTTGTAACTTGAGAATCCTGGCTCCTGTCTATCAACGAGTCGTTGATACATACCTCTACAGTGTCAGGAACTGGGAAGAAACAGTTTTCCACTACTTCTTGGTTTTCAGTGGTTCTCCGACTGAAATCTGCTCTGATTTCTTACAATTGACCATTACCACACTGTACCTGCAGTGCTTAACTTAATCGCTTAACGTTAAACATGCCTTCCTTTATATTGCTCATTTCAGTTATACAATACACCTTCACTGATTCAATCCTTCAAACTAGGACAAAACAGCTGTCCAGTACTCCCTGCATGTTTACCAGTGGTTCTCTAACCGATTTCAGCTCATGATGAAATCCTCCAACGAATCAAGCAAAAATCCCTTCAAACCAATACTTGAATATCAATGAGATGCTCATTAGCGACTGGCCCTATTCAGACAGTTTAACCTAGGGTTCTAGTGGGAAGCCATGACCAGTAGGGTAAACCGGGTCGAAGGTGAGGCAGTAACTCATCGAAGAAGAGAATGAGAAGTGGTCGCGCTATGTCGTGAATTGGCAGAAGTTAGAATTCATGGACTGGACATTGGGTCTAATGGCTTAATGGTCTACAAGCCCACCTAGTAACCAGGAAGTCCTGGGTTCGAACCATGGTGGGAGACGCACACTGATGAAGAGTCTCAAACTGGAACAAAAAAGCTATCGAGCACTCCCAGTTGGTTTTCTAATGGTTCTCTAACTGATGTCAGCTCATGATGAAATCCTAGAACAAATCAATCCTTTTTTGTTCTATTTTCAAATTATTATTAGTATCTTATCATCCAAATACCGAAATGCCTTTCTTGAACCAAGTTTCATAATGTAATAGTATTCATTCTGACATGCAATTCAGTATGTTCTGCTACTGAGTGACACTGATATTTGACCTATATTGACACTATCCATGACCTTTCAATAACACCATTTAGCTGCAGTAGCTTTGATTAAATGTTGCAAAATGCGTACTCTTTTCTGATTTATGACTTTATCAATTCTAAACATATTTATTACTGTCCATTAAGTCATTCTCTCCTACTCATTTTTTTCTGTTTTATTCATATCTGTCTGTTGTGGTAACATTAAGTCTCTGTTTTCATCTTTGGCATGATTTTTCGGCGTTTCACATCTTAAAATGTAAATGTGTAAAGTTCTACGTAGACTGATCAGTTAGTTAGCGAATTCAAAGTGCATACAATTGTATATGCTCATATTTAAGTCAGTCCTTGTGCCATTACATGAGAAATAAGATACACAAGTAGCTTGATATTGCATACAACTCTTTGTTTATTGCTGCTACTGTGGTGAGTGCTACTTGTAATTAGATATAAGTAGTAGATCAGTAAACGAGTTCAGAAGAGCAATAATATGTTTAGGACACTGAAAAAAAAAGCAGTCGAAGAAAAAACTGTGAGAAGAACGTTCGAAACACTTAGCAGAGTCCAACAAGCTATGGAATATAGTGATATTCGACGAATTTGCAAATGAGGTGCAAATAAAGCATTGGAGATCTGGTATACCCAATTTATCTACCTACAATTAGTTCGTCCTATTTAACATTCTCTGAAGCATTATCGGTCTTTTCTTCCTTACACTACTACCAATGTAATAGAAGCATTTATTACATAACGAACTTTGTCAGCATTATAAAACAAACAAGAATTATTTTAGCTTAAACAAACTAGACACTTGGAGTTAGTTTTCACTTATTTTTCAGTCGTCTAAATTATCTTCGACTATGGGGATTTGATGAAAGTCAGTTGAATTGGTAGGCTGTTACATACTGGTTAACGAACGTCCATCCGAAGTTGGATTATGTAGACACCATAGGATTAAAATTCACGTCGAGGGAATATGAATATTTCCACCACTAGTAGTGATGGCTTTCTGTGTAATTCTAGTAGAGTAATGCTGAAACGACAGAGCGCGACCACTTCGCAATGTCTTCTTCGATGAGTTACTGCCTCATCTTCGACCTGTTGTACCCCACTGGTCACGGCTTCCCACTAGAACCCCAGGTTAACTGCCTGAATAGGGCCAGTCGCTAGTGAGCATCAGATTAATTTTCAAGTGTTGGTTTAGTAGGGATTTGGTTTGATTGTATGGAGGATTTAATCACGAGCTGACATCAGTTAGAGAACCACTGGAAAACCTGGGAGTACTGGACAGCCGTTTCGTTCTAGTTTGGGACTCCTCAGCAGTACGCACCCACCGGGATTCGAACCCAGGACCTTCTGGTTACAAGGCGAGCTCGTAGACCATTGAGCCACTGGGACCCGATCCAATGGTCCTTGAATTCTAACTTCTGCCAGTTCACGACATAGCGCGACCACTTCGCAATGTCTTCTTCGATGAGTTACGACCTGCTGTACCCCACTGGTCCCAGGTTTTCCAGTGGTTCTCTAACTGATGTCAGCTCGTGATTAAATCCTCCATACAATCAAACCAAATCCCTACAAAACCAACACTTGAAAATAATGCTGAAACCTCTCAGAATACGTCAAAAACAGCTGCTGGTAGAGCTTATCCTCATGTCCTTGCTACATGATCTCAGTTGGTAATCAAATTATTGACAAATTAAGGAATTATATATATTTTGGTGATTATGCCTTAAAGGTAAGATCACTTCAGCTTCGTAACTAATTATTGTAACCAGCCGAGTATTATGATAAAAGTGGTAATTGATCACGAATTGGCATCATTTAGAGAACTACAGGAAAATCAGGGGGTACTGGATAGCTTTTCGTGCTATCTTGGGACTCTCTATCAGAACACAACCACTGAAGTTTGAACTCAAGGCAAACTTGCAGAGCTTTCAGCCTTTGGGACCTGACCCAACTTCCTATGAATTCTAACTTCGGCCAATTTGTGACACATATAGCATAACCACCAGTCACTTTCTCAAACTAGAACGAAACAGATGTCCAGTACTTTCTCCTTTATAAATGGTTCTTTAACGGATATCAGCTCGAGAGGAAAGCTGAAAGCAGTCAAATCCCTACAAATCAACACTTAAAAAAGCGCCATCCCCCCCCCCTTTTTTTATACCTATACTACATTTATAACTCCTTCTTTTTTTTCTAATTTCTACGAAGTGTTGGTTAAATGTTGTTCAGCAGATTGACATCATTAATACAGATATCACTGCATAGAAGTGTGACTACTACTTATCACCGTGACGATCATAATTTGTTCTGTGTTTAGGTATATAGTATTTTGCTAAATTCTGATGATCAGATTCCATCGGAGATAAGTTATGAACTTGCATTAGCAATGGAAATAGTAACCATGTAACTGTTGTGAATACAGTTCTGTGAGGCTTACTTTTTCTAGTTAACAACATTATGATTAAAATGAACTTAAGCTCAAACACCATAAATGTCATGCCATAAATTTGCATATTTCAAAGTTTTTGATTGGTCGTTTCTTTTGAGCCAATCAAAATCCTTGCACATAGATTAACTTACTTAACCACAAAGTCAATGGTATGAATAGAAAGCTACTTAAAATAACTCGATGCTGAGAAAACCCAAGATAATGTTAGTGATGAGTGGAGATGAAATGGAAAAATCTAGATCGCCATAAAATTTGGCCTAGCCGCCTTCGAAGATACTAGTCCGGTGCTCCATTAGCTGAGTTACGAGATTCAACCTGACACCAATCCATTATTCCACTAAAGTCACCCTGAATGATACCCAGCTGTCATGTTAATGAATGAATGAATGATATGTTACTGTTCATTTGTCACCGTACTACCTACCCTACTGCCTCTTCTAAGTTTAATCCTTATTATTACTATTTATTTTATTCTTTTGCGCTCCATGTGGAACATTGGGCTTCAACCTCGAACTCTGAAGTTTCACTAGCAGTGGTTTCTTTTTCACGGAGTAGGGACGCCAACCTGACGCCCAGCCTCTCCTCTTTATTGGTCTCACTACCAAGTAGCCGAGGTTTAAGATTTCATCTCAGAGAATTGAACCCAAGACCACGTGCATGATTGGCTTGTGTCCTATCACTCAGCCATCTATGATTAATCTTAATTGTAACGAATTAGAATATGTCCAGCAAGTTTCTAATTAGCGGTGAATTTACTCACCTACAATTGGATGAATCATCACCCTACCAATCTGATCATCAACCAGTTAGATCAGAAAACACCTACAGTAGCTTAAAATAATGTTGAATAACTGCCAGTTTTTGATATCAACCGCCTATTTTGCTTTAAAAAATTCTTTTAATCGACAGAAAAATTTCATCTTGATATGCAAGTTTATATATGTATACTTTTATGCAAGGGGAAAGGAAAGTAGAAGTTTTGTACTCAAAGGTTTTAAAAACTGTTCCACAAAACTAACAATTCTATACACTGCCTTTGTGACAATACGTGTGTGTGTGTGTGTGTAATGCGCTGTAGAAGTGGAGTTTTAGTAATAATAATAATAAGTATATAATACTAAAAGATAAATTACACGGTAATCTAACATGAGTATTTTTACAAATATATGGTTGTTGTATTTCTGTATAAGAGTTGAAGTGTCACCTCCACAAGTGACTAATAAAACATATTCACCATTCACTGTTATTTTCTGTACAAATCACTCTAATTTGTGCTGTTAAATAAAATTACATGGGTGCAATATTTAAAAGAAATAGCATGACACTTCAGTTGAAAACAGGGCTGGTTGCTCAACTTCTTCGCAGATTCGACTAACTGACATCCTGGATGATATGAACTGCCACTCCAGATTCTTATTAGATTACCTTGTGTACACTGTTAAGTTCTTCGACTATTTCACTTTTCCATGATGTTTTAGAATTTGTATAAACTGTTGTATTTAACTGACTCATATTTTGTATACCATTTGATGATGAACATAATAACATTGATCCATTGAATTGATTTTTAATTAAATCATTTAAATTTCTAGTAAATCGATAGACATATCGTTTCCCAGAGACTTTTTCAATAATTTTTTTATCATAATAATATCTTAATCCACGACTTAACTTTTCGTAGTTCATTTTTGGTTTATTTTTTCTAGCTCCCCATCTCTGAGCAACTTGGTTTGGTTCTTTTAATTTAAATTCGTTGTTATAACCAGTCCATGAGATAAAGTTATACGCTTCTGGATCGTGTAATTCTTCTAATAAAAATTGCCATAGCTGTATATGTCCATTATGATTATGCATTGGATAGGTGAATGTTTTGTGACAGATGCTTTCAGTTGACTTTTCTTGATATGAATTAAAAATTGAGTGAACTTTTCTATTTACATCACTGTTATCAGTAAGAGTGTTAGGGGTATTGGTAGTAGATGTACTACTGACATTGGTAGTAATATTAGTAGTAGTATTCATGGGATTCCCTTGACTTTCATTCATTTGAACAATGGGAATATTCATGGTTTGTGAATATATATGAGATAAATCTGCATTTATCGAATTACTGCTTACTTCGTTCAATTTATTTTCATCTAGAATAAAGGAATAAAAAAGCATTATTCTTCTGAAATATTCGTGTTTATTGATCTAACTACTCATAAGTAGTAAACCATATATAAGTAAAGATTTCAGCATTTACGGTGAGTGATTTAATGCTCCATGAAAGTTAGTAATTTTGTATGAATATATTTACCACTATATATATATATATATATATATATATATATATATATATATATATATACATATATAATGGTTGTATGAGAGGATGGATGCAGTGTTCTAGTTAGAACACTATCTCTTACTTGAGAGGCAGGTACGTCTAACTGACGAATCCCAAACAGGCCGAAATGTACATCGTGAATTCAACTACTAGTCCCCATTGAAGCAAAACAGTACTAGATTGGTTTTTAGAGCTATCTAGTGCCTTTTAACGGTTAGTGTTAATGAAAAAACAATCCACTATTCACAACTGGAGAATTCATGTAATCGAAAAGCTTCACACAAAAGCATTTTAAAGTTAGTTAACGCTTTTGGTGTTGTTGATTTCCCTGAACTGAATGATTTAATTGAAAAGGTTTCTTTTTCCTTTTGGGTAATAAATTCAATTTTAAACTCAAAATAGATCAATACTGATGGGCAGGCTGTTAAGTGAGGATGTTGTGGCAACTATAAAGGTGCTACTTTAGTGAAAATTGTGCCAATTAGACATCGTTTAATACCAAATGAGTTAAACACATTTGCTCCTGCAAATTCTAGAATGTTTATTTTTGTTAATCACCGCCGAACACTTTCAAAATACCTGTTCGTAATAATGCTTTAACTTGTATTGTCTGCTGGTGGAGAGTCATAGAGTAAAAATTCAGACTCAGTCATCAAAGCAACCTATAAATTAAGTAATTTTCCGGAAATAAAATGACATTAGCTACATTTTGGCGTGTTAAGAGACGTTCATCGGTATAAAAATATCAAATAGCGGAGAGATAGACTTGATGTCAAAGAGATCAAATGTTTCAGCGTTGCGGTAAAACATGGGAGACATGAAAAGAAGGCAAAGGAAGAGACTATGAAGGGCAGAAGTGGTACAACATGAAAGATCTGTACAAGTAACCATTTCACTGTGAGTATATCAAATTTTAAGTGAACATTCCTTTTCTATAGTTTAGTTTGTTAGGGTTAGTTGTTTTTACGAGTTGATCACGGATTGATATCAGTTATAGAGCCATTGAAAACCAGGGTGTATTGGACAGCTGCTGTTTCATCCTAGTTTGGGAATCATTGAGAGTACGCACCCACTGGGATTCCGGTTACAAGGCAAGCTCGTATACCATTCAGCCATTGGGACCCTATTCAGTGACCATTGCATGAATTCTAACTTCTACCAATTCGTGATTTAGTGCGTCCCCAATCACTGATATCAATCTGTGATCAACTCGTAAAAACATAGCTAACCCTTACAAACCAAACTAGAGAAAACTAATCTGATGCTCGCTTGTGACTTGCTGCAGGATGGAGTTTCCTGTAGTCAGTTCTAGTGAGAAATCTTGACCAGTGAGGTACATCCAGATGTCACGTACGAGGATAGATGTCCCACCGACGACGCTGGTTGGGGTCGCGCTAAATCACGAATCGGTAGAAATTAGAATTCATGCAGTAGCCATTGAATAGGGTCCCAGTGGCTGAATGGTATACGAGCTTGCTTTGTGACCGGAAGGTCCTGGGTTCGAACCACCATGGTAGGTGTGTACTGCCGATGATTCCCAAACTCGGATGAAACAGCTGTCCAGTACTCCAGTGCTAGTTTTCAATGGTTCTCTAACTGATATCTATCCGTGATCAACTCATAAGAACATTCCTTTACCAAGTCTCCTGTCTTTTCGCATTACAACCAATATTACTTCCGAAAACGATCTTTTTTCTACCTGATTAGACAATTTACCTACAAAAACGATCTGTCGAGTATGCAGTTCATTGCACTGAATTTCCCGTTTGATTGGTTTTATTGAACAGAATTATTCAATATCTATTTATACGTTGACTAATAGTACAGGCGCTTCTACAAAGACTACTTATCATGTGATTCAAAGCCATGTATAATAAAAGGAAACATTTCAATAACTTACTTGGATAATTACACGACATTGTTTGTTGTTGTTGTTGTTGTTGTTGATATTCCTGTTGACTGAAACATGGTAATAAATGACAATATGCACCACTATTTACAAGATATTGATTATCTGTTGACTGATTCTGATAGTCCAAGGTATGATTGACGTAGTCATCATCATCATCATGAAATATCTGTGAATTACTCGTTGGTATATTACAACAAGGATACACTCCAGTTGGGGATGAACGCGTTATCACCGGATTAGTATTATTCATATATGGATATATAGTTTTGTTTTTAATATTTAACAGTCTGTTGGATATTAATGTTGTTTCTGCTGATATGTCAGTTCTAGGTGTTGACACTTTTGATGGAGTAACATATAGAGGATCACTTTCGTTGATCATTTCTAATTTACACTGAATCTAAAAGAAAGAAAACAAGGTTTATTACAAGTTCGGTTGATTTTGATATAGTTGTTTTTTGATGTGATTAGATGGTTGCAGATTACGCCTTACTGACTGACTGGTGAGTGCCAACTAGCACGAAGCCTAGATCCTAGGCTTCCTCCCGATTGCCGCCAACCATTTAATATCATCAAATCAATGTGCATCGTGATGGCGAGATACCTAGAATGGTGGCTACATTGAAAACCTGACTGATAGAATTCAGTCTGCATCAAACAGAGGACTAAACACATCACACTAATTACTCACTAATGTCCAATCAAAGTTGTTATTTTTGTTGCAAATCGACTTATCGGTTAGAGAAATCATGGGATGGCACTGCTGAAAATACCCTGACTGAGACGAAACAATAGTCAAATACTTTCTTTTTTAGTTCTTAGTACTCCTCTAGCTGTTTCAACTTCGTAAAGAAAACCGTATTGAGAAAAGAAATTAGTAAATCATTATTGTGAAAGAAAGCAGAAAAAGTATGATTCCAAAACCAACAGAACTACTGACTACACGTTGTATGAATTTCACGTTTCCAACAATCTACAATCTCTATTCCTTACTCTTGACTAGGTAGGATTTTGTTCTCTATGTATGAATAATAATATCAATTTATTATATTGTGAGATGTCATGATACCTAATTAGACTGTCCATATGACTTCTGGGTTATTACTCACTTTAGGTTTGTTGGAAGGATCATTAAAATTCGGAGTTGAACAGTCTGGGCCTTAGAATGCATATCACGTGTATAATTTTTTAGCTAACCAAATAACCAGTAATAACAACACATTTGGACATATTCTCTTAGTTTCATTATTTACCATACTTTTTGATGGATGTTTTTATGGTTGTCTTTTACAGTTAGTATTATTATCCCCTTGGATTCCCAGTGCAACGTAAGGCTTCAGCAGAACATCTTTAGTTCGTTCAGTCTCATTTAGCTGGCTGAGCGATTGCCTATAAATTCTTCAATACCCACTGGGGTTCCACTCTACTGGCTAGCATGCGATTTCACTCAGAGATCTCACAGTATGTCTAATCCATCTCTACTGCCTTCTGAATATTTCTTGGACGATAGTTTGTTGTTTCATTCACTGCCTGCTGTAGTTTCTTGTTACTTATCCTTTACGGACGGTCATCTGATCTTCAGCATTGACAAAAGCAGGCATCTGCCGGTAAATGCCTGCAATACCCTGTTGGAAATGCTATTCATTACAACCACGAAGTTGTTTGGTTGTTTTTTTGTTTAAGAACTGACCTATCTTATGCCGAGCTGTGAGCCAAATTCATTGTGTCAGGTCTGATGACACTCTTCAGTTGCTTAGTATCAAGTAAGTAGAGCAAGATTCGAGCCCCGGTATATATAATCCTTGAATATCGAGTGTTTAAACCACCTGGCCCTATTTCCACAACTAGCGATTGGTAATGAGTAGCTTTGAAATTTAAGACATGAGTTTCATCCTATTTGTAAACCTGAATGTCCGAGAATCCCACTAATTGTTTGTGCTCTCATTAGGACTTTCCAAGCAGTAGCCCACAGTTTATTAGCTTCTGTAATAGGTACATATGAACCCTGCAAATTTACCTTTTGTAAGTCAGTAAAATCTTAACTTGCACTTCATTACCAAGTAATTTACCTAAGAACATTCCACATCAGTAATTAGCACTGTAATTCAACCCTGTATGCGTGGATGCATGTTTATTTAGTGGAATAGTGGAATAGTTGAAATTATTTCAAGTCAAATTTTTATATGAACTAAAAAAAATAAATGAAGAGAATCGGGAGACATGAACAGGTTGAAGGTAAAGATACCTTCACATTAACCTTATCTAAAATGAACAGCTAACTTCTGTAAAGACTTTCTGAAATTAACATTATCTGTATACAATACCAATTTCATTAACGGTGAAAGCAAACATATTTAAATTTAGATATAAACAGTATAATTCAATTTACTTGGTTTTCTGAATTGAAAGGAGTTACAATCGGTATGCCATCATTTCTGTTGTATTTCATTTGTTCTCTTAAATCATCATTACATCTTTGTTGAAATATTGAAGAATTTCCATGGTTGTCACAATATGCAGGCCTTTCACTTACATGCTGAATAGGATTTTGTTTACATGTTGTAAATACTGGCGAAACAAACACAGGATTGACACCATTTTCTAAAATACCTGAAATGAATAGAAATCAATAATAGATGAAAATATTTTCAAAATAAGCAATAAACTACTTACAATTAGTAATAAGTAGGCAAATTGGGAACAAATAATTTTCCAGTCGTTGCTTCCACCTAACTGATTCCCAGTAAATTTCACTGAATTTTATTGTTTATCTGTGTACACCCTGAGGATAATTTGAAGAGTCACAGCGTTTACAGAGTTCTTATAAGTCCTCATATCAGTGTGAACAGTGTCGATGGTAGAAGGCCTACTAGCAACTGAAGTCGTCCGAAATCTATTCCTGACCGGTGAACACTTAACCCTAACACTATTCAATAGTCGATACGAAGCCTTGGAAAGAGGTAAGGTTTGGTATGAGGCTGGAAAACCAACCCTGTAGAAAAAAATCCACCTATACTGAAATTTCAAAGCATAAAGCTTGAAGCTTTATGCTCCACTAAGGACTCAAGGAATGAAAAGAATACAAATAGACGATAATATCTATAAGCAATGTTCCATGGGATACGCTTCCACAAAGATTATTCGTATATATATATGTATATATATATATATATATATATATATATATATATATATATATATATATATATATATGCCTTACTACCTATAGTATTAAGTAGTTAGATTTCTGAATAATTCTGTAATTTTACACGAATCGTAACTGTTCTAATGGCAGAAGCCGGGGAATTGGTAACGGAGTTATCTGTTCGCAGCTCGATATACAAATATAAGCAGAATGATGTCTACCATCTGGTGGAATCACAGTTTATATTTATCTTCGATGTTGTGCTGCTTTGGTGGCAGTATTGTTCTTCTTCGTCTGCCTGTCATGTTTTCCAATTTGTTTCTCAAGCATTGTTCATTAAATCCATCCTGTGGCTATTTAATATTCATGCTGATACCATACATACTTATATCTTCATCTATATACTACTTACAAATCTTTTCAGTAGCACACACCCCGACGTGTTAACATATCCCTGTTGGGATAAAGTAGTTGTATGAGGAATACTGATCTGCATGTATCTACTGTGTTATTAATGTTAACTGACATCCTGTTATCCTCCTAGATGACATAATTTCTACTTGAAGTTCAATTGATATTGTTCAACATTCTTGATTTAAGTTTACCTTATTTGTCTAGGAGATCGATTATACAGTTTAAAATATTTTGGAATGACGCAAATTTGCATTGTGACATGTTCATTAGTGTTTAAAATGAAGTTTATCTTAACGTCAATATATATATATATATATATATATATTCATCTGTATTTTTTGACATACTATGTCTATTAAAATTTCAAATCTACACGATAATAATAGTCAATTTCATAATACTTTCAATCATACCTTTTCGGATTCATCATTCACAATCAATAAACTAACTGATTTCATACCAAAATTCGTATTACCATCTATTGAAGTCAGTAACTGTTCACTACAAATTAGAGATGACTTTGGAGTGGATGCATATAAAGCCGATTTAGAAACTATCACAAGCTGTGAGGAATCTGGTAACATTTCAGTAATAAAGTAGAATTCGATAACCCACATACTTTATCTTCTCTTTACCGATTCACTCACTCTTTATATTGCGTGAATTTAGTTAATTCTACTGATTAGGAATTTAGAAGTGAGTTCTCATCGAAGACCATGGGGTTCTGAACAGCTATGTCATCGTAGTTTAGAAAAAGTAGTAGTGTGATGAGAGCTAGCTGTTAGTCAAAATTGGTGGACAGTAATTTACATCAATGTTTATTTCCCCAATATTAGTTGTGAGAGAAATGAGAGCAAAGGTTTTGCGTAGGCGGATACAGTTAACATATAGATGATCTGACATTCAAGAAACAGCCACAAAGAAATGCAAGGTTAACTTTCCGTGAGAAACAACCAATCAGAGGACTGTGTTTTTCTGCTAACAATAATCTATAATATGTACATGAAAATCTATAAATATGTGTTGATTTCCATCATAAACAATCTGTAGCCTGGCCCTTGCTTAAATCATTGGGCTACCGAAAATACTTTCCTCCAAAATGCTTAATTTCATCTGGATTTATCATTGTTTTAATCGTCCAGTTATATCAAATGACCTATACATAAACTTTCGCGATGATTTAATTTGCTCCCAAGTAAACGCTTTAAAATTCTTCAATGAAATGAAGATATACTTCAGATTATTACTTTACATGTGAATCCTGTGTGAAGAAAAAAGTACTTTGGAACTGAATACGCTCAAAAAATGTTTGTACCGTATATTCGCATACTGTCTTAAATAAAGCTTTACCATTATTATTATTATTAATATTATTATTATTAGGGTGCAGCCGGTCGGCTGTGAGGACAAATACTCGCCAGCGATGACATTCGCTAGTGGTCGCGCCATATCGTCAATTGGCAGAAGTTGGAATTTATGGGTTGGCCATTGGATCGGGTCCCAGTGGCTTAATGGTTGTAACCGGAAGGTCCTGGGTTCGAATCCCGGTGGGTGCGTGCTGCTGAAGAGTCCCAAACTGAGCTGACGAAACAGCTGTCCAGTACTCCTTGTAGGTTTTCCAATGGTTCTCTAACCAATGTCAGCTCATGATGAAATCCTGAAACCAACCGAATCCTTACAAACCAACACTTAAATATTATTATTATTATTATTATATGAACAATTAGATTAATATGTTCATCATGTAGCGATCTTCGGCATATGACTTATTAGTAAGAAGTTACCAGTTAAACTTATCACATTTATTGGCGTGTGTGTATGTGTGTGTGAGCGTGACTACAGCATATGTTCTGTGTGTTAAAGATAAAAGGAATAAACAATATGAGGACAAAATGGTTAAATTTCTCTCGTTAATTATCTTACACTCACACACACACACGCGCGCACACACACACACGCACACACACACACTTACATATTAGCTAAACAGAACAACTTCGTTTTCTTAAACTTTTATTAACTATATTTGTATTTTGAAAAAAAAAATTAATGGTGAAATAGTTTCTAAGGTTTATTGTCGATTATAATTACTTCATTAATTGTTTAAATCTATTATGTGTTTCAAATATTGCGGTATTTTCTACATTCATGCGTATTTTTAAAACATTTTAACATCACAATTGAATAAACTTACTGAAAGGCATTTATTTATCTATGATAACGACTTAGTGATTCCCTGCGTAATTTATAAACAATATAAAGTTTATATAAGCGGTGAAGAAAAGTGATATAACACTCCTGTTAAGTATCCTCATTGATAAATATGCAAACTTGAAATATATTCAGTAAAAAATGATATGCTTAGTTGGTTACTCCTTTGGTTTTCATTCCATGAGTTCTAAGGACTTGAAGCGCTGACGTTTCAGTAGCGCTAATGTTGTTTATTTACGCCCAACCTTCCGAGAATCGAACCTGGCCATTTGTTGTGGCTAAGGAGTATTCTGCCATTGGACCATTGGCTCAACCACACTGACTAGTGAACAAAGAAAGTTTCTTAAGTTAATTTTCATTTCTTGTTGATTGATCAGGTTGGACTGAAATGGTAGGTTGCTGTTAACATCTTGGCTCCTATTATGGACACTACAGCGATGTCTGAAGATTAATATGATGTTATTTCACAACATTTAATTTGTTTTAAATTAATTTTCATCTTGGACCTGTTTCATAAGAACACCATCACTCAATGGCGACACAAGTACTTTTAGTTGAAGAGTCTCAATCTGGACGAAATGCTCATTCTAGATTCCAGTGGTAGTCACTATCAACCAAAACAGCAAAAAAGAGTCTTTCCGGTAATCGCTTCTTCACAATCTACAGAATAATTGTAATTCAAATTTGCCCATGGATTGATATCATTTCGAGAACCGCTGCAAAACCAGGGAGTACTGGACAGCTGTTTCATCCTAGTTTGGGAATCATCGGCTGTACGCACCCACCAACGGGGTCGAACGCAGAACCTTCCAGTTACAAGCCACTGGGACCCAATTCAATGGCTCATGAATTCTAAATTCTACCAGTTCGTGATTTTTACCGCGACCACCACCCAATGTCATCGCTGGGAAATCCATCCCTACTCCCTACTGGATACACCTTGTAATTGTAACTTGTAGGTATCTGTTGATTCAGCTTTTATTCGCCATGATACACCTCAATAAAGGGTATCTTCTATCCTACGGAAACTTGACGTTGAAACTTGTATTTAAGAATTTTGAAGGCAATGAACTTTACTATTAATTAGTCGATCCCCCTGTACACAAAAATATTTTATATGAATTATTCACTAAATGATAACCAGTGGACCTGAACTCTCCCAAGAATATTTTGACATTCAGCGTAGTAATTATGTAGTAGACATGATCAGTTGATTTCGATTTTTTTTAAACACACACCAAACTTGAAATCTGCATTGCTCAGTTTCCAGTGACAGGCACTTATCTAAGAAGAACTGTTCCAACCACGGGTCAGCAGGACGGATGAAGATGTAAAAGCCATATTCGGAAAGACAAGATACACCTTCACCCATCTAAAGTCGGTTTTGAAATCTTCTTCACTAAACCAGCATATAGAATAAGATTTGGATTTTCAACACAAATGTGCAGTCAGTCAGGCACTGCTTCTATACAGATCAGAAGCTTGGTGAACACCTCACGAAAAATCTTTCCAACAGGCTACGACAGAGTTTTATCAGCAACTGCCTTCGATGTCTCCATACTGAAGATCAAATGGCAGGTCAGAAAGAATTAGCAACACGAAACTCTGAATGGGACTAAACCAGTCAAGAGGTGATTGCTCAACAAATGTGTAGGAGAAAATGGAGATGGGTAGGGTATGCATTGTGGAGGTCATCGAATGACATCGCGCGCAGTGCAGGCCAACGATCAAGTGGAATCTCAATGGGAAGCGACGACTGAGTCGTCACTTCAAGGGTGACATGGAAGAGATCATGCGAAGAAGAGATGAGAGATTATGAGCGATTGTCAATTCAGCTGAAGAGGATGGTAGAAAATAGAACAAAGTGGAGATATGTTGTTGGAGCCTTTTTGAACCCAAGGAAATAATAATGATATAATAAGTGACAGGCGGGATCATAGTAAGATAATGATTATCAAAGACTTTTAAATACCCACTGAAAACCAAGCAGTACTGGACAGCAGCTACTCTGTCTTTCTTCGGAACTCATAACTTCATTGAGGATCAAACATAGAACCTTCAGGTCACGAAGCCACTCCGTTAATCACTTAGTCACTGAGATGGAATCCATTAACCCATCAATTCTGACTTCATCCAATTTATGATATATATAACACGACTACCAGTCAATATCATCCACGAGTACTTATCTTCAAATCCAAATTGGGCACCTCATTGGTCACTAATTTCCACTAGAACTCCAAGCAACATCACTTTACAGTTAGTCACAGATGAGCATTCGACTATTTTGTTGTTGTTGTTGTTTTTGTAGAAATTCGATTAATTTCACTTTAGATAATCTGGAACCTTCAAATTAACAAGCAAGCTAGGTGGAGTCTCTAGGTTCAATCTTCGATAGGGTCAAATGTGCGTGTATTACTGAAGAGCCCCAGTGTGGGACGAAACAACTGGCCAGTACTTCCCGCTCTTAAACATTTTTTTGTTACTGAAGTCATTTTGTAATCTAACTTGAAATAACTTACTGTTTAATGAGTCAACTATGTCCATTGGCAGATTATTTGCATTTATTTCAGTCACTAAAGTTGAGCGTGTGTACAATTACTCATTTATGACACCCCTATGTAGTAAAATAACAGAAATTAGAAACTACACAATATCTAACAGTGAATATGAAATGCTACAATAAATAATTACTTGATTTATTAATCATATTACACACATCATCGATGAATGAACTTGGATGAAAAAATTAGTAATTAAAGTCTTTATCGATTAGTAAATTTGAACTAGGATAAGGAATTACTGAATCTTTAATGGTATGATGTGATAGTCGATCAATAAACGTATTCATGCACACATTTTTCGTTATTTGTTGTTGTTGTTGTAAATTCACACAATATTGAAACCTTTTTGAAAAAAAATCTGTTATGCTTAATTTTAAGGTAATTATCACCTTTCGATGGATGATACAAAATGAACAATTATTTTAGAAACTTGTGGCAGGTAAATATAATACCAAACATTTTCACTAGTATTACGTAATAGGCACGCAACATATCTGAACAGATCTGAATTTATATCATAATTACTGTGTGCAAATTTGACTAAAATGAGTAATTAACAGGGGATTAAATTTAATGTTTTTGAAAATGAAACTGCACAAATCACATTAGTAGATGACTTTTTTGGAGTGTAGATCCACTGGCTCTGTCAGGATGATTGGGGCAGGAAGGGAGTGAGTGGAGAAAAAGGGTAGTGAGTAGTATGGTTACTCATGATGTGGTGTGTTTTTTTAAGCTGTATGATAACGGCATTTGTTAGAACAATTTCAGGAATAGGGGATTAAAATAAGGGAACCACAAAAATTCATTGTCAGTGTGTAAGGTAACACTGAACAACACTAATTGCATAATGTATGGTTTAAAATCTCAGTCATAATAATTGGTTTGATATATAATCTTTCGATGATATCACCAGTTATACTTTACATTAAGTCAGATTAATTATAAAAAGTTAATGTACATGAGAAGAAATATCAGTATGATTACCTATAGGGAGTCATTTCAGTCAAAATAGTATTCATCTGTGTTCATCTGTATTTGTGTGCGTGTAGGCTCATAAAACTGCAATACATACCTTTTTACCACACCTGTGCCTATTTGATAATTGACAGACTCTTCACTTGCACATAACCATTCACCCTATGATGTCATTTTACGAACAACATTTGAGTTAATCAGCAAAAATAAGGCACAATGAGATCCGTAAACACTGACAGCCCAAATGAATGCTTGCATTAAGCTCCTAGAACTTTGTATTTGACTTCATGAACATGTGTTATATCTATGCACTAGATTTAAAAGTTGTCTGTACGTTATTAAAACGGTATTGACTTTAGATGGTTGGAGGCAGTCGACAGAAAGTCCAGAACCTAGATTTCATGTTTAGTGACACTTGTCAGCAAGGCGTGTCCAAAAACATCTGAGATACTCATTTCTAAACTATTTAGGCTAATCAATAATCTCCTGTATATCTGTGGTGAGTTCATTGATTATTCAGTGAACATCAGCACGTCAACGATTCAATGTTAGAATGGTTGTCAGCCAATGCACTCCTAAACCTTTCCCTATTTACTACTGGGGCGGCGGGGGGGGTGAGGGCGTGGGGTAGTAAGCCAGTGAAAGAAGGAGGATTGAACGTGATAACACTATCGCTACTGAAAATCTACCAAAGTTACATCATCGCTCATCAAAATAAGCCGTGCAACTTTATTTGTACCTACAAAACAAAAATTCAGATTTCCCATCATGTTTCCGCAGCCTTTTAAAGAATCAATCCCTTTCCTTTTTATTTCAAAGTGCTGCTCGTTAAAATTATTCATGGAAGTATGAAGAAGCAAGGAAAACTTTAAAAAATGTCTTCAATACTCCTCTTGGCATTCATAAGGATCATACATCAATGAATAAGATTCGCAATTTGCAATTTACACAGTTCGAAGAGGGGAAGTTTCATCACAGTTTCCTTTGAAAAGCAAAATTATTCACATCAAAATATTTGATCTGCTTCATAACATAAATTGTAATTAAGAAAGTAAGCCTAAAATGAAATACTACTGATTCATTGGGATGAGTAGTTGGATACGACTAACATCTGGGTATCGGTGGCACAGCGGTTAGAACGCTCACCGACCTATCACATAGTCTGGGGTTCGATCTCCGGCCCGACGCACACCCAGTATCAGTGCTCGGCCTGCTAAATTTGGGCTACCGGTAATCACATGCTGAAAATTCCAGAGTTGTACCAAAAATACTGTGTGCAGTCAAGCTATAATAATAACCTGTAGTATTTTGATTGGATACTAGTAACTAGTGTGACGTATCTAGTCCTTTCTTTGGTGCAGGAGGTCAATCGCAAGCCCGTATAGCTCAGTGGTAACGTCTCTGACTGCAGCACTGGGTGACGCGGGTTCGAATCTCAAAGGGGACACAAGTTCTTTCAAAGTTGCATATACACCTTGCTGACTGGTGAGTGCCAACACTAGCACGAAACTTAGGTCCAAGGCTTCCTGTGGCCGATTGCCTCCAACTATCTAATAACCTATAGTGCTTGCCAATGGACCAGCTCACAGTAATGTAAACATCAGATGGATGCTTGACTTATTTGGGGCTGAGCTGAACAACGGTGTACCCAATTTCTGGCTAGTATCAGTGATGACCTCGGCCCCAACTGAGTGAAACACCATTCCATAACCTCAAAGTGATCAGAGGATTTAATTATCAAATCAAAATCAAAAAGTATTATTTCCGACTTCTAAGATCAATCACAACCGCCTTTTTTAATGTTTATCAAAATAACAATAATAATTATAACAGTTATTTACTTACCTGTAGAGTTATTTGTTATCGTCACATTGTTATACAAACTTTGTTGATGTTGTCCTTGTGTTTGTTGATTACTAGAAAGTAGGTGTGCTGTATTGTACTCATTGATACTATCAGGTAACCAATTATTATTATTATTATTATTGCTATTATTATTAATAGTAGTAGTGGTAGTATTATTTGAAAATTCATTATTCCATGTATTTTGTTCAATTTTCAATGTGATATTATTTATTATATTGTATGCATTAATATTGAACATTGATTCATTTGTTTTATTGAATATTTCACTATTTATAGGAAGTGATTTCAATTTATTGATAGATGGCGTTGATAGTGATATCGATTGTGGTTGTTGTTGTTGCAGTGATGGGGGGAGAGGAATGTGTGGCATTACTGTTGAGATGATGTCTGTTGTTGTTGATGTTGTTGTTGTTGGCGACAGTGCTATTGTCTTTGTTGTTGTAGAAACTTTACACTTTTTTAATTCATTCACTTTTTTCACTCGATTTGATTGAATAGATCGTTTAATCTTTTTAGATGTTTGCGGCAGTATTTTCTTTAATTTTATCGATATATTATTATTATTATTTTCATAATAATCTTTCATTTGATCATAATCGATAATAGATTCAAAATATGATCTGTTTAAATTTGAATTTTGAAAAATAAACAAACAAGGAATTTAACAGAAGGCTATTAGTTTCAGTTTCACATATTTTAAAAGTAAAAAATTGAATTGATTTTTAAGTCACGAATTGATATAAGTTATAGAAGCCTTGGAACACTGAACAGCGCTGTTTCTTGCTAGTTTGAAACTGTTTGGTATAGGGTATCGAACTCAGGACCTTCTGGTCACAAAAAAGCCCAGTGTGTGTGTGTGCACTGAGACGGAAATTTTTCGGCTTCTGAAAGTTTCCTAGAGACTCCCTAACTAAGATGTAATAACTATTCAATTCCCCTTGATAACTTAGATAACCCTCATAATGATTCCATTTCACATAATATGCAGGCAGCTAATATTGTTGGGCTTTGTACTCACCACCTCTGACTTGGTAAACTCCATCGGTCACAACTTCTTGCTAGAACTCAAAGCAGCTGAATCCTGAAGTCAGTGCCTAATTAAGCATTACACTGCACACTTACTGATCAACTCTTTTCTGACATTAACCTGTAATGTACTTGCACAACTTTGAGATGACATATACTTCCTTATACATCTTTACATGTGTCCTTCAGTAGTTAGTCAGAAATGATTCTTGTATGTCTAAGTTAATGAAAAATGACATGAGTTATGGTGTGGCATGTGCTACTGATGAGAATTTGTCAGTAGTATGTATAGACGATTCAATTTGCATGAATCTATAAATAGCAAAGCAACGGATTAAGAGGAGAAATGAAGATAACTAACTGTGAGACAACATAGAAAGCATAAAATGACGACAAAAGAAACTGAATATATGAATAACTTATGAAAGCTTAAATTTAAATTAAATGTTTGTTTATTTCGCCGGTTAGTTTGTTTACATCATTTTGCCAAATAATAATTCTGCAATCAAATACCACTATGCTCTACGGTTAGATCGGTATCTGATCTTATGGGATGAAAGAGTCCTAGTTCTTTGAATTAGATGACAAACAGTGATGCAACCTAGCCTCTGCATTATTCATCTGTTCATAGCTGATGCGTGACGCATCAGGACGATTTAGCTCCCCAACTGGCATTTTTATCTTATTTAACCAATATGATATGGTTACTTTGATTGGACACTAGTGACTAACTAGTGTAATGTGTCCAGTGCTTTGGTTGGTACAGATTGAATTCTCTATCAGTCAAGTTTGCAATATGGCCACCATGCCACTAGGCGGCTTGCCATCACCATTTACTTTGAATTGCTGATATATTTGATGATTGGGGGGGGGCACTGACAGGAAGCCTAGGATCTAAAGTTTTGTGCTAGTTGACACTCGTCAGCAAGGCGTATCTGCACCTAAGAACTGACTAGATACATTACACTAATTACCGATTAGTGTCCAATGTCTAAGTATCCAATGCAGTCCTACAAGTGGTCAGTTGCCAGCCCGAACAGCTTAGTGGTACCGTCTTTGACTGCAGCACTGGGCGACTGGGGTTCGAATCTCAGGAGGGACATGAGTTTCTTCAAGGTTGCAGATACGCCTTCCCGCCGATTGCTTCCAACCATCTAATATAAACTAGTATAATTTCCTGATTGGAATTTATGCTGTACAATTTATAATTAACCTCGCCAAGTTCACTAGCCTATCCTAAACTCGGAAAAAGAGATATGGTTAACGTGGGGCTAGAGACCAGAATTTCAGCACTAATGTCACTTCAGGTCTTCTATATGATTCAGACACGGTGCGCACGTCACCAAAAGCATCTCCAACAGTTTACTGCCAACTTTTATCAACAGTTGTCTTCCCTCGACACTGAATATTAGATGTCCAGAAGCGGTTATCAACAAGGAAACATCCAAGAAACTATAACCCAACAGATATGCATAAGAGAATTAAGATGGAGTGAGCATACTCTGAGAAGACAGCTGAGTGAAATCACAGGCCAGATCTTCGAGTGGAACCTGAATGGGAAACGACGAATTGGGTGTCCGAAGACAACATGGCGGAGACTGAGTGAAAAGGAAATAAAAATTTATGAGCTATGGTTGAGCTATCTGAAAAAGACAGTGGGGAACAGAGTGATAAAGCGGTTTCCTGCTGAAGCCCTTCAGCCGGAGTCCAAGGCAATAATAATACATAATTAGATATTTATAAACAGAGACCTGTATAAACCTATGTAAATTAATGACTGGGAAGATATACAAAGTTCTATGATGATAAGATTCTTAAAGAAGTAGAGATTACAAGGAGTTCATATAGCATCATAACATCATTCACTTATGATCCATCTTCATAGAAGAGATAATTACAGTTCCTTTTTTATTCCTTTACGTTCCCAGTGGAACATAGGGCTTCAAGTTAGAGGCTTGAAGTTTCGGTAGCAGCGATGATCATTTTTACAGGATGGGGTTGCTAAACTCATGCCCAACCTTCCCTCTTTACCAATCTTATTACTGGGTAAGTGAGGTGAAGGAGTGCGTGGGCAGGGGATCGGACTCCCGGACCATTTGCGTGGTCAGCGAGCGCTCTACCCCTCTGCCACCGACGCACATAGTTTCATTGTGTTACACATTTCAGTAACGCACTCAGTTCACGCTCGTTGAAGAGTACAACTACTAGAAAAGTATCTCTCTTAATTATCACTAATGATCATAATATTTAAAAAATCTGTTATGTAACTTACCTATTAAGATTTTCACACACAACTGATTGTTTCATCCCTATTTTCATTTCAGCTATTTCCTGTATCGGCTCATCATTTGAACAACATGGATTCGCTGATAATTCTGTTTGTAATTTTGAACATACTGAACATTCTGATGAGGATGACGGGGATTTATTTGATGGTAGAGAAAGACACGACATTGATGATAATGACGAATAAACTGGCGATAAATTTGAATCATTCTGTCCTGCTGTTGTCAATATTCCTTGATTTATTATCTTTAGTCTATGCACATTTTGGTATTTATCACGTTGATAGCTGTGATAATAATTATTATTATTATCGCCATTATTATTTTGAGCTGACCAGTTATAATTATATGCTTGACTGATATTCTCATGATGTTGATTAACTTGACTAGGATGATCATACTGATGTTGGCAAGGATGAGATGGATATTGAGAATTATGGTGATGGTAATAGGGGTTGTGTTGTTGGTCAATATTATTGTAGCTTTCTACTAAATGATTATTACCTGAGTTAGAATAAAAATCTTTCTCTTGCAGCTCTGTAGACTGGAAATCACACAGAGATGAAGAAGCTTCAGAATAATCTGTTAAAATAGAGTGGGTAAAAAAAAAGAAACGGATGTAAGCTGAAGTTTTTGAACAGAATGTATACGGATATGTGATTGTTTAAAGAAAAGGACAGTGCGTGAAAAGTGAGAAGAATCGGCCAATGTCATCGGTGGCGATTTATCCCCCCCCTCCACTGGTAACAACTCCTCACTAAAAGTCCGGGCAACTTCATCCTGTAACTAGTCTCTAGTGAATAATAGGTTAATTTTCAAGAACCAGTTTGTAGAGATCCGATTTGTATCAAGTCTGATTACGGACTGGTATCATTTAGAGAACCTTCCAGTCAGGAGTGAGGATAAACACTAATTAACGATGACATTGGCTGATATCAGTCACGATAAAATCACTAATTGGTAGAGGTTAGAACTCACGGGCCATTTAATTGGGTCCCAGTGTCTGGATGATCTCCAAACTTTCCTTGTAGCTGGAATGTCCTGGGTTCGAACCCCGGTGAATGCGTACAGCCAATGAGTCCCAAAGTAGGAAGAAACAGCTGTCCGTTATATATACATATAATGCCATTACGTCAACGTAGCAGTAAACTATGACGTTACCATTAGCATCGTTGTCAGTCAGGATGACCGATAAACTAGTAGATAATTAACAGTTAAAGCAAATTCACCTCCCTTTCAATTTTGCCTACTTGAATGTGTTGAATAGAAGAGGTCAATTACAACCTAAATTTTCTCAGATAGTGGTTGTTTGTCTTATGTGGTTGCGTATTACATGCTTAAAGGAATACTGTAGTCACATCAGATATTACGTTTGGATGTTTTAAATGGGTTTTTTTATCGATTTCATTTAAACAGTTGTAGCGTTTTGGTATATTACGGGTGATACACCTAGAGACTACTTTTATCCTCACCCATATTAACAGTCTAAAGGTGAAAATTCAGTCATACGGATTTTATCAGGAAACATTTGAATTATCTTAATTTATAAAACACAAAATATTTGAGCAAAGAATATTCTTTTCGATAAATTCCTCTTCGGTCTCTACAATTATATACATGTTTATATACACAAAATATTCAAGATTAATGGTTAATAACAATATTAGTGTTTTTTAAATAATATCGATTTATAAAGTATGATCAATGCAATTACAGTTCATTAAAGATACTTAAATTATAATAATAATAATAATAATATAATAGCGAATAGAATATCAACTAAAATTAGAGAAATTCCACAAAAATTCAGGATAATTGAAACCTGGATGGCCAAGGTAAGGATAATGTCTGAACTAACTTCTTTTGGATGCATAAATTAGGCTTGTTAATGTGGATCCCCACAGCCTCAGCAATATTTAGTAGTCGAACTCTTACGGCAAAATTGAGATTCGTAGGTATGCGGTAAATGACCCTGAAAGCATGGTTAATGTCAATCTTGTGTTCTGTCTCCACAAGATGAGACAGAATAGCGCTACGTATGGATTTTGTATGACCTTTGCTTAACCAGCGACGCAGGGTGATGTTCGGAAATTCGACGATATTATTTAAAAAACACTAATATTGTTATTAACTACTAATCTAGAATATTCTGTGTTGGTTTGTTGTAGGGATTTTGTTTGATTGCATGGAGGATTTGATCATGAACTGACATCAGTTAGAGAACCACTGGAAAACCTGGGAGTACTGGACAGCTGTTTCGTCCTAGTTTGGGACTCCTCAGCAGTACGCACCCACCGGGATTCGAATCCAGGACCTTCTGGTTACAAGGCGAGCTCGTAGACCATTGAGCCACTGGGACCCGATCCAATGGTCCTTGAATATTCTGTGTATTTAAACATATAAATGATTGTAGAGCCCGAAAAGGAATTTATCGAAAAGAGTATTCTTTGCTCGATTATTTTGTGTTTCATCTTAATTTAACGAACAAGGAATTCTACCCAATAATTATCCTCAAACTTATGTCATTTTTTAACGGTAGAAGACAAGAGGATTGGTAACGGAATGTTTATCTTGGAATTTGAAATCTCCATATACTCAAATTATGTACACCGTATATTCAGTGCACCACTTACACAAATCTTGCATGTTGTACCTACTTCTGCTCTTCTTTTCGTGTCTCCCATGTTTCTCCTCAACGATGAATCATTTGCTCTCTTTTTGATGTCAAACCTATCTCTCCGCTATTTGATATTTTTTATCCTGGTAAATATCTCTTTAATATACTACTGATAAATTTTATCAGTAGCACGCACACACACACCGCAATTTCACCTTCATTCGTGTCTGTATCAAAGAATACCCCTGAAATCACATGACTGCTAACAAATTTCGACTATAACTTTAATGATATTTGATGATAATAAAAAGTCTTCATATATAAAATGGTGCGTAGTATGAATCGTTGTACTAGTTAGCCGTTTGGTCACAGAGATGCCACTTATCATTATATTGATTTTTAATTTTAAAATCTTATTAATCCATATATATATATATATATATATATATATATATATATATGTAAGCACGTGAACTTAAATGCATGTATACCATGCATTCACATAAACATTACCAACACTAATGAGCTGAATTCAAATTTTGAAAACGTATTTAACGTGATGATATTCTATTTGTTTATACAAAGATAAATGATGTGAAATGGACAAATTAACCGTATTTTTCGATTAGTTTGGTGACTTGTGTTTTTCTGGTACTACAGTAACTTGTTGATACTGTCTATCTCTCTCTGCCTCAAACATACACACACACACACACACACACACTCCTTAGACAATGAATAATGCTGACAATGACAGTTAATCCAGCCATGATGATGACGATGCTTAATTGAGACCAAAAATAAAGGACGAAATAATGAATGCGCTAAAACAAGGCGATGGTGGTGTTGGGGGTGGGCGGGGGTGATGGTGATGGGAACTGTTGTTTTAGACAAGAGGAATAGAAAAATTAATAGAAGATGAACCAATCTTTGTTTTGCTTTTTTTTTTCCAGGTGTCTTTTCATCATGAATTTCTACTAATGATCTGATCTGAAAATGTATTCCTTTACGGAACTCGGTGTACAAGTGGCTCATTAAATTGATTATAATAATAATAGTAATAAATATGCACGTGCATATTTATCGCTGTAATTTGTAGAATAAATGAGAAGGCATAATTTATAAACTGTTGACTTTGTTTCTCCTAGTCAATTCTAATTTGTCCAGTTAGTTAGTTTTTTTTGTTGTCATCTTCTTTATTGTTATTTTAGAGAATCAATGTGAATATAAATAGGAATACGAAATGAATACTGAATACTTATTGTCCTTTCATCACCCCCTCCCCATTTCTCCGTGTTCCTCTCTCTCTCTCTGTATTAAGCATATACATCTCCCCTCCCCCCTTGGTTGTCCTTTCCGTCTTACAAATTCGGAAATACTTAATCAGTGTTTTATTCGTTTTGTTTTTTTTTTCTCCTACGAACATTATTTATTCCAAGCTTCTTAGTTTGTCATCAGGGATCAGTAATCTCTCATATAAATCTTCAACTATATATGTTAATATTGAAAATATAATGAATAGCAAATTAGTATGCTTGATGTATGTACTACACGTACACACATGTAAGTAAAGTATATACTGTGTACACTACAGAATACATAAGTACATCAAAAAAACATAAAAAACTAAAAAACTATGAGAATAGGAACAGCTGAAACATCAAAAAAGTAAAATCGAAATGCTTTAGAGGACACGTAGAAGAAATGTTCTCTCTCTTCATCACAACCCCCTGCAACCCCCCAACACACGCACACACATACACCTCCACCCTCCTCTCTGACTACTTCTTATTCGTATTCTTATTCTTATTATTCGTCTTCGAAATTGACATGTGATCAGATAAATGATCTTTGCTTTTATTTTTTTTCTTACTGAATACAAGGAACGATTAGTCGACAATAATCAGTAAAACTACACAAGATGGACTATTAGTAAAAGAGTAAATAAACAAATCATTCAGGCGACAGTTTGTTAATTAGAATGGACAACTATCCAAACATTTAGTACGTTGATTCTTAGTAGTACAACAAGTAATAGTAATAGCAATAATTATAACAATAATAATAATTGTGATATTATTAGCAGTAGTATTAGTAGTAGAACTTTATTCCTGAGAAATTTCATGTTTTGTTTATTTATTCAAAAAATTAATAATAATAGTCAGTGTGTCGTGTCACTAACGCTAAAGTCAGCACTTCCGCGTACCCTACCAGGTTCCTGTACATATTCACTAAGAAACAATACTCTAAAGCCTCTTTAATATGTATAAATTAGAAAGTTGGAGGTAATCGGCCACAGGCAGCCTTGGACCTAGGACTCGTGCTAGTTGGCACACATCATTAGTCAGCAGTCTTGAAGGAGCTTGACTGATAGAATTCAGTCTACACTAAAGATAGGATTAGACACATTACACTAGTTACTGACTAGTGTTCAGTCAAAAATAGCTAAGTATAAATATATATTATACCGTGATTAGTAACCGTTTCACATTTCATTCGTTTGCATAACATCGCTTAAACTTTGAAATTTCGTTAGTGAGGTAGGGATGCCAGTTCCACGCCCAACCACCCCGTCTTTACTGGGCTTGCTAGCGGCTAGTTGAGGTTCAGGAATGCAGCGGTAACTCTGTAATTATCATTATTATTATACTTACAGGTTCTTACTAAGGTGGAAATTCTACCGGACAAGTTTACAATGTTGTTACCAGGTTAGAGGAGTCGCTATTGCTGTTCACCTTGATATGATGTTGATTTCATTCAAGAGAATCAAAATTAGTCTCACCAAGTGTTCTTTTCAGAAAAGATGTTACCGTTGAGCTGTTTTGTCCATGATTGTTATCCTACAGTACTGGAATGATATATTGGCTGAGTACTAGGATATACCTAATGTCATGTTGCTTAGTTCGTAGTGCTCATTGCATTCATATGAGCATGCAGTTATGGGGATTATCATCTCTAACCCATTTTATATACAGTGACTTTTCTGTGTTCTCAACTATTGAATAAAAGACTCGAGTCAATAGTTCGATGGTAGAATACTCGTCAACCGTGTAAGCGAAGCGGGTGGAATTCATGGCTGACACACTCTTAATCATCGTCTAGTTTACTGGCTGATAGTGAAATCGGAAGAGGGGAAATGGATGAGCCTGAAGCCAGCAACTCCATCCAGTAAAAATAACAATACTGCTACTGAAACTTCTAAGCTTGAAGCCCTATTTTCGATTTGGAACGTGAAGGAATGAAGAAGAATGGGATATACAGGAGTCCTGTTCAACTCTGACAGTGATTGTTTTTATAAAGTCAACTGAATCGGACGTGTTATTAAGTTGGCTAACCGGATGGAGAATAAATCATCTACTCATATTTGGAAATATCGACTGTTTCTTGTTCAATCTACACACCATAATACATTGAGAGAACAGAAAGAAGGGTACATCTCCGAGATCCTGAACATTTACCAAAAAGTCTACGTCTCAAGGGAGCAAACGCTTGCAGTAGTACCACTACCAGACATCTCCTTGATACGGATCATGATGTGGAAATTTCGAAATCCTTTAGAATTATCAATCAACAAAAAACCTCAGTTCTCCTCAGGTTTGCCGAAGCAATTCCAATCAGACTCCTGAAACCCAACTCATGTGTCCAGAAAGAAGCAGCTATAAGTCATTCCTTGCCCGATAACTGGATGTCTTCACTGTGTCTCCCATCCGATCACGTAATCTTTGGGTCTAACCTCACCACCCCCCTTGATATAGTGTAATGATGCTTGTCTCTTGTTTCTGTGATGTGAGTTGAACTCAGTACATTATTACTCAATTTATAAGTTACTCATCAGCTTACGCATTTCTCGTCTTTATTACGTAACTCCTTTACCATTGTATGCATGCATTTACTTCGTTTAAACTTGAACTCCTCATGTAAAAACTATATTAAGCGTAATTTTCTGAGCACTGTTCACTACGTCCAGAACCTCCTGACAACTGACATCATGTAGAATTTGCAAGTATGTGAAAACTTTTCTGTACATAAGCTTAACAATAATTTATTTAGGCTGTAAGCCAGCTGGTGAGAAGCCAACGAGATAAATGATGTTACCAGATTATTCTGAGAGAACCACTGTTGGTCTTGCTTTGTTCAAATACAATATAATCCTTTTTTCAATTCTACACTGTAAATAGTGAGAGTAAGAATGATGCAGAACTTCTGCAAAATGTATCATCTAATCAGTTTTTCCTTTTGAATTAGCTTGATACCTTTCAAGTGACGTTTTGATGCCTCAACCACTTGAATACTGTATATAGTTTACAACTTTTGTCGGTCATTCACACAGATCACTATAGAATCATCCACAGAGACTGCATTTATTTATATTATTCTGCACTTTATGAATTTATGAAACTCCTAGTTTACGATGTATTAGTTGAAATGTTAAAAGTACCTACCTACTCTGGGATATCTACCTTTTGCGTAGTTTCGTTCCACAGAGAATTGTGTATCGATGCAGATTACGGCAAAAAAATACCGCTTACTTTTAAATGGCTCTATATCACAAATTGATTATTTTTCTCATAGAACCTACTCTTAGTATATTTCAAACAATGATTACTGCATCAGTTAACTAGTGATCTACAGGCCACGGGGCAGAATCCTACAATGACTTAAATTTTCATGACATCTTTAATTATCCTCTACCTTAGTTTACCAATCAGAGGTTATTGCAGATTGTCTCAATCCCCCTCCCCCACTGTGTATTATATATCACCTTCTCATAGAGTTATCTGAAATACTTTTTCTTCCTCTCTCTTATATTCTAACCTAATTTGAAGAGTTAATAATTAATATTCAGATTATGGGTTTGTCTGGATTTGAATTAATTCCAGTGTGAATCTCGTCAGTGGTCAACACCAATTAGAGAATCATTGAAAGCAGAGGAGTATTGAAGAGCTGTTTGGTCATTTTTTGGGACTCTTCAGCATTTCTGACCCTCTATCCAGAAAAGGAAGGAACCCAAGATCTTCAGGTTACGAGGCCAAGCTCGTTGAGGTACTTGAGTTGGAATTCATTGACCCGCGAATTCTAACTTCTGTCAGTTCGTGACATATGGATGGATACCTTAAATCAATCCCTTTGATGAGTATCCACTTCACCTTGATCTCCAAATGATATTCCTTCGTGGAGAAACCTACATTGGAATTAATTAAAGAAGGTCTATGGAATTGTGAAATGATTGTTTCATATCATTAATTGAGTTTTTTTTTTACTATTAATAATGGGTGCTTAGCATATTTAGCAATATTGTCAGTCAGTTATTTGCTTTCATAATAATACCCAGGCATATTTGACCAAGACTATGGAGAATGAATAATGTTCAGAATAAGTCATTCATAAAACACCTTTATCTAGAATGAAATGAATGAAGTTATAATGATTTTACCACTTTTTATCGCTTTTTCCTTTTGAATATAACAAATGCTTTTAGTCAACTAGTTTCATGGTGATTAGCAGTAGAATACACGACAAGCGTTTCGTCTTGTCTGTAACTCATCAACTGGATGTACCCGCTTCTCAGTGATTGATGGTGTATTCACTGAGACTTGAACCTGAAGACCACCGCTTTTCAACTCTGCTACTAGTTACCACTAAACAAGTAATGCCAAGTTAACAATCATAGTTATTAGATGGTTGGAGGCAATCGGTAGGAAGCCTAGGAACTAATAAGTTTCGTGCTTGTTAGCACTCGTCAACAAACTGTATCTCAAATCTTGAAAAAACTCACGTCCCTTCTGAGATTCTAGCCCAAATCACCCAGTACCGCAGTCAGAGACGTAAAGAAGACTAAAGTTCAGAGTGTACCGTAATGGCGAGCCACCTAGTACGGTGGCACACAATAAACATGACTGACAGAATTCGGATGCACCAAAATGAAGAACTAAGCGCATGGATGTCATTTAAAGAATCACTGAAAAACAGATAGTATTATGCAGCTGTTTCATCCCTATTTAAGACTCTTCTGTACTACGCTCCCTTGACCTCCCCCACCGAAGATCAAGTCCATAACCTTCAAGTTATGAGGCAAGCCCAGTGGTCATTCTAGTATTATGAGTCATTAGATTCCTTACCGGTGGTTGAATGGTTAATGGGCTCATCTCATGATCTGAAGGTCCTGGATTCAATCTTCCATGGGTGGGCGGTCCATTCGTCCGAAAAGTACTGAAAGTTCCCAGAGTAGGACAACACAACTGTCCAATACACCCTGGTTTCCAGTATTTCTCTAAACGATATCAGTCCATAATCAAAATTGATCATGATGATGTCTGAAAAATCAACCTGTTAAATTTATTTCCAAAATCAAAAGGTTAACAGTTAATTGAAATGAATATTTTAATAATTATAATTTAAATAACTCATAAATTAGAAATACTTTGTCATTAATGAAAAAAACGATCTACTTTTTTTCTACTTAGAACACAGCAACTAATTCATTACAAAGTATGTAGATATTATTCCATAAAGTGAATCCTATCACATATCATATCCTACATAATTAACTCTTCCTAATGCTTTGATTTAAAATCATTAATATATTTCGTGTAAATAAATGCTCTGTGACGATAAATTAGTTGCTATGCCCTACCGCGACTACTACTGCAACTTAAAAGGTTGAAAAGAATTTAGATTTTTTGACCTTGTCATGCATAATAGGGTGAGCAAATAGATACTGTATACATATGTATGTGTATTAATTTACTCTCTCTGTATACATATAATCACCCTTAGATAAGTTAAATAATTCAAATGTATATGTATAGGTAGGTGGGGTGGGTGGAGATGTTCATTATCCAGTGATTTGATTGGTTAAAATGCTTTTATTCGATAACTTTAAAAAATATCAATATTTACATTTGTATTAAGTGTTCAATAGTAAGATTATTACTATTAATACTATTTAGTATATACTAGCCTATTTAACACAAAAATAAACAATAGGTTATGACAAATATCTTCGCGTTTACTTATTATCATGTGCAGCAAGTATATGGAATATGTGCTTTGACCATACTGTATGTGCATAAGTGTATGTAAATGTGAGTGTGTGACATGCATACAAATATACACTTACATGCGAATTGTTAGTTGAAACTGAATATGTCGATCACTTTTAAGCCTAAGAGATTTAACTTTTCAGGGAATAAGATTTAAGAGTTTTTAGAATGTACACATGAAGAAACACTCGTGAAAACATTTATGCACGCATACATGCACACAAACATACATACAAATAAACAAACAATTCTTGATTTCATCAGTTATTAATAGTATAGCAAAGTTTGGTCATTTCGTTGCAGCAAAATATGTAAACATAGCTGGATATGTGTTGACAAGCATAAATATATGCGTTCAGTAGTAGAATTAGATGTTTATGTTATCATTAGGAGGCGCACACCTGTCTAAATCAGGTGTCATAGTAACAATTAAGAGATTATTTTTACCGAATGAGACTGAAAAGAACTATTAGGGTTTATTATTATTTTCAATAATAGTTCCTTTTTACATTGAAAACTAGATATACTGAAGCGAAGAATAATAGATTAGTTAAAAAATAAACCAGTGAAATTTGAAAATAAATTAGCGAAAATCAATAACACAATGTCATTTCATTCGTGTTAATCGATTTAATCATAGGTATTTAAACGTTTTTGTTGTGTTTAGTTGGATGCCTTGAAATTATATGATAATCGGCTGGATGCCGTACACCTACGTTTAGTGGACACTGGCAGATGTGGAGCAAGGAGTATCTACAAGCTCGAAGGAAGTGATGTTTCATCGCCACATACAGGTATTTGAATCCATGTTAACCAATCCTAGAGTTGAACAGATTACAGCGCAGTTTTTAGGGACGAGACTAATCTCGTGTACGGCATCCAACTTATTACTTCCAACTTCCTCCTAGCAACTAACAGCGAACTGCGATAGTGATTGCATCGGTTAAACCCGTAGTTATCAGTCAACATAGACTCGTGCATCCTTTTTCATTCTTAGACGTTTCCAATCGAACATAGGCCCTCAAACTACAGGCTTGAAGTTTCGCTAGCAGTGGTGTTTATTTTTACAGGATGGAGTTACTAGCCTCACGCCCAACCTTTCCTCTTTACCAGTCTTATTACCGATTTAGCAAGGTTTAGGAGTACGTTGGTGGCCAGGGATCGGACCGAGGACCACATGAGGCGTGGCTGGCAAGCATTCTACTGCTGTGCCACCGACGCACCATTAATCCTTAGTTGTTTGATTATTTATAGATTTAATTCAAGGGGTTACTCAGTGAATATAAATCAAACTTTGATAACACTAGACTCTTTTATCTTGTAGAAGTTTCTACCCACTAACATAAAAAAGGCCACACAGGGAACTGCTGATGGTACGCTTTGTTGATAAGTGCTAGCAAGCGCGAAACTTGGATTATTGTCACTCAAATGGCTAAGGATGTAACACCAATTAAAACTGTTAAACCAATTGACCAACACTAAGCATTATATAGTTGTATATGTTTTCATCTAGTGATCTGGCAATCAAATCCTGAGTAGCTAAGCGGTACACTGTACTAACCTCAGTGTTGACATCAACAAGTTCCAACCATCGAAGGGAATATGGATTAAGTTATTTCCCTGTTGGTGAGTTCCAGTATAAACACAAACTAACAAACGGTTATTACCAATGAAGAAATTTGTACCACTTCAAAACACAGTTGAGATTAACTCATATTGATGTACACACACACACACACACACAAATAACAGTAGGAAAGAAAACATTATCGAAAGCTTTACTATATAAGGACGCAATAGTTTGTAAATAATCAATAATTATTTAGATTATAGAGTTTTCGTCAGTAGTCAGTAAAAACAAGGGAACATTAGAAAGTTGTTATACCCAAGTATGGAACTCTTTTATCCCTGTGGAAAGTATCAACTTTAGAGCAGATTTTGGTAAGGTCAAGGTTGTATACTTCTAAAGGGTCCTAAACTGAAGATGAAAGCAATATCCAGTCCTTTGTGGTTTTCAGTAGGTTCTCAACTGATATTATTCAGTGACAAAATTACTGAAATAACTCTGTGATCAGAAGACAGCTGATTGAAAACAAACTTATTAATATAACGGTGGAATTCGGGCACTGTGGTAGAATATGTAAGTCCATAATAGATAATTTTATTTGATGCATAACACAGTGATTGACATAGCGGTAATAACTGGATTATTACGGTTCGATTGTATGTTTTGTCAAATAAACTTATTGAATATGGAAACAAACGTCTCATTCCGTAGGATCCTACTTTGATGAATGAATGAATGTCAGTCAAGTGGAATTAGTATTCACTTACTATGAGGATATAAAGATAGGCTTAGTTTTTAATTCAATATTACCGCTAATATTACCAGTGACATTAGTACAAATGCCATTTTTATTGTGGTCAGTAAACATACCTATCCAAACGTGAATTGTATATTTTTTGATTGAGAAAATTAACGAATAGTAGTAATAATGAAATTTCAGTTTATTCTGTACAATAACAATGATATATATATATAAAATGAAATGGTCTCCTACTACAATATGCGAAGAGGACAAGACAGTAGTAGCCTACTGACGAGCATCGAGCTCGAAATAAACAGTTATTTAGTGTACTGGGCAGCTGTTTCGACCAAACTCGGGACTCATTAATAGTAGGCACTTCCTGGGGATGAAGCTGACCGAAGTTCTAGTGAGAAGCTGCGACCACTGGGGTTCATCCGGTCAGGAATGAGGATGAATACGCATAAACCATGACATTGGGTTGTGGTCACGCTAAAAAAAATCACGAATTTGGTAGAAGTTGAAATTCATGAACCGGCGACTGTATCGGGTCAGTATCAGTTGCTGAATAATCTACAAACTTTCCTTGTAATTTGAGAGTACTGGGTTTGAACCCTAGTGGATGCGTACTTCCGATGTATCTCGAACTAGGATGAAACAGCCGTCCATCTAGTACTCCCTGATTTTCAATGATTATCTAATTGATATCACTCCGCTGAAACTTTATTCACAGACATACTATAATTTTGTGCCTGAAACACTTCTAAAATGCTTTTCCTACAGTTTGAGTAGTAACTAGCATAGAAAAAGACTGATAAATATGATGCTGGCAGCCATCAGGTTATTGATATAGCGGTTTGCCGATTTGGCTTATGAGTTTTGGTTACTAATGAATTTGGTTGATTCATATTCTTTCACTTGATAATATAATTTTGATTAGCACTAGTTTGCTTGTATAAAAGTTTAGCATTTTAAGTGTATTATGATGGTTTAAATTGACCGGTACACTCCAATCAAGATAACGGACTGATATTAGGTTGGCGAACCTTTTAAAACCAAGGAATAATGAACCGCTGTTTTTAACTCATTTTAGGACTTTTCGGCAGTACGCATACATGCCCCCACTACCAGGGATCTAACCTAAGACCTTCAGGTTATTAGGCAAGTCGTTGACCATTTAGCTATTGGAGTGCAATCCAGTGATCTATGCATGCTAACTTTTGTCGGTTCGTGATTTATAGCCCCATTGCCTGCTGGCCAGTCTCACTGAACTTTGTTGGTTATGAATTCTCATAAGGGATTTACACAATTTCACCCTGAAGTCACTAACTTATGGGTATTGAATTAGTTTTCAAGTGTTAGTTTGAGGGGATTTGATTAGTTTCAACAGGATTGCCTAATAATCTGGAGGTCCTGGATTCGATCTGTGATGGGGTCATGGATGATTACTGCCCAGATGCCTTAACCTAGTACTTAACACCTGTCTACAGTTTTAGAATTAATCGATTGCCGTAATTTGTAGAATGAAATTTCACCTGATCGTTTCGGGAACTGAAATCGTTCAGATCACAATATATGATCTACTTGGTACCGTAAAGGGGAAATCAAGGAAGCCAGCAATCATGTATGGCAGTATGTACCACTGACTGATTGATACGAGTAGTTGGATGTCATTCAAATCAACCGGTAGTAATTGTTAGTCAGATCAAAGTGACCTAAATACCGGATGTTTGTTTCACCCGTTTGGGATAGAGCTCATCAGCAGTTTATCATCCAGTTTGACTCAGCTCAGACAGCCAAATCAATTCAAATCACTGGCTACTAAAACTATAGACCACTGGACAACTGTTTCCTCCTAGATACACAGTCTTCTACAATGCAGACTCACAATATCACCAGAGATGGAAACTGAGACCTTCGGACTAGAAGCAAAACACTGGATTGGAATTAAGCGGTCCATGAACCACTTATATTCTTGTGTGGATCATAAAGTACACTAGTAAAGTGTGTTATTATTCAATGAAACTGTAAATTCATTAAAGTTGAAAATATTGAACTGTTTGACTCTAATTTCAGTGAGTGAATGATATCTTACCTTAGAGAATTATGAATGCTCACTGTTCTGATAATTTTTTTAGTATATGTCTATTGGGGTAAGAATAAAACTGCTAACTCATGTGAACGACCAATAAAATGACGTTAAACAAAAAGTATCATCCTTATCTTGTATTTCAACCCTGTTTGGATAATAAGTTTTAAGGAAAGACCCATTATTCAACATTTTGTAATACCTTTGAACACTTTACCGCACAGATGAGTAGAGGAGTTACACACGATTATCGTCATCCAATCCTGCGTCGGTGGCACAGTGGTTAGGACTTTCGCCAACCATGCACATGATCTGAGGTTCGATCCCCTGCCGATGCACACATCTATGGTCGGCCTGAAAAATTTAGGCTACCGATATCCATGCTGAAAATTCCATACTTGTATCAAAAATACAGTGTGGAATCAAGCTGTAATCAACAACAATTAATTACATTGACAACACTATTAATCATTCTCCTGATTTAATTGACCTGTTGGATGATGGCACGTTACCAACTACCTAGAGGGTGATATTAAAAACAAACAGGATTCGAGCGATTAACGGTTCACGAAATAACATGTCATTCAGTCATGTCGATGAATTCGTTTACACTAAGAACTCTACGACGAACCGATAGGCATTCTTAGGACACATAGCCTTGTACTCATCGTTTCAATCTCCAAAGCAGTATACACTATGAAACGTCTAGTCGAGGCAACATTTCAACAAAGACCAAACATTTCAGTCCAACATAATCAATCAACGGGAAAGGCAAATCAACCTAAGGATAAATTTCATAAAAGTATTTACTGACGTGTCACTTCGTTAGTCAGTTATGATGAAAATCGTATGAACATACATGAATGAATGAATCAGTCAATCAGTCAATTAAAAGGTGATCTGATTATCAACTTACTTGAATTGTTTTTCTCTGTAAATACATCGCATTGATTAAAGTAATGATTATTCATATTAATCGATTTATTATTATCATCATCAATGTAGCGTTGATAGAAATGTTTATTATCCATATTACATTTATATTCGTTACTACTATTATCATTATCATTATAACTACTAGTAGTGACATCGTCAGCGGTGGTGGTCGCTGTAGTAGTGGTCATTGTCAATGTCCTGGCGGCAGCAGTAGGAATAGGAATAGCAGTAGTAGAAGTAGTTATACCATTATTCATTAGTATATCCCATTGCGTAGATTGACGACTATTCAAAAACGAATCATGAGTGCTTCCTTCACTTTTTACTACCTCATTCTGATTACTGTTATTACCATTATTACCAGTAGGGATATCATGAAAGTGTGCAACTGACATGGTTTTATTTGAAATGATAGATTTAGTTGATGAATTTGAGGTAGTACAATGATTTGGTAAGATAGTGGATGATAATATAAAATTTGATGGATTCATTGAATTTGTATCACTGTTGATATTACTAATAGTGTTAGATGTGTCAGGAATATGTAAAAATGGTACTGGAACTTTAGTATCTATAGGACTGTTATTCTTATTATCACTATTAATAGTCTGGGGATAAATTGTATTCATTTCAAGATCATTTTGTTGTATTGCATTTGGATAAATTGAGCTGTTGTATTCATAGGGTTGTGTATAATACAAGCGTTCAACAGACGGCTGATTGTTGCAGTGATAAGCGTTCTCATGCCAACTTTGGATCCACATATTTTGATGTAAAGGGAATAGAATATCACTGATTTTTTAAAAAGAAAAGTTGGGGGGGGTGGTTGTAGAAATACAGTTTAATCAATAAATAATCTTGGTAACTGTCATTGCTAAAAAAAGAAATCAAAAGAATTACTACCAGTTGTTTACAATGGATATAAGATATTAAGTTTCACAGTGATTTGAACAGAATTGTTATGTAAACAAGAAAATAATCATTAATTCAAAATTCCTAGCCTTTATGGTGGAGCGTATGTAACCCTGGAGATGTACAAGTCTTGCAATGTAGTTCAAGTATGCTCATGTTAAAAAAAACTCCCAACATTATTAGTGCATAATATATTGATTGATTAGCGTATGAACATACCCAATTTCGAAATGGAAAGATTTAATTTTAACAACAAACATCCATACTAGAATATAAACTTCGCAAAAATTCACCAATTACGGCTTTAATTTTGATTGGTTAATATTGTTTATTTTATTGGCCAATCACAATGCTTGATTTATATATTCTTCTTTGATTGCTCTACACCCCGTTATATTTCGGCGAATCTGATTTGTTGGCTTAAAAAACCTGCAATTGGAAGGAAATAAAAGAAATTCGAAGCGAAAATGTATTTCGATTCATGCCAGTAAAAAGTTTAAGCATTGTGGAATAGATCAAATAAAGTATAATTATGTTTCAATGGTTTATGCACAATGACAAGTTTTTGTTATTGTTGGTAATATTTCGAGCAAATTGCTGCTCTTGTCCACACCAACTGTTAGAACTGTTTTGTGATTCCTCTTAAATAAAAATTTATACTTAATGTCACTTTAAAACATTATGCGACACTAGAAAATTTGAATGAATAATTATAACCGTCCATTGAGACTTTTATTCAAGTGGATGGTGGGTTTATCAGGGATTTTAAAAACCAGAGATTTCTTGAGTAGGTCATGACAATAATCTTTTACTTTCCACAAATGGAACATTTCGACTCAATGAAACCGGCTGATGAGTTTTATGTGCAATGAAACATTCATAGACTATTCCGGTGCACAAACCCTTAACAAACAAGTAGAAAAATATTCGGAATAACAACACGGGATGTGGTATTTTTTATTCCTTTACTTTCCCAGTGGAACATAGGGCTTCAATCTACAGGCTTGAAGTTTCCGTAACAGTGGTGCTTACTTTTACGGGGTGGGTTGCTAGCCTCATGCCCAACCTCCCCTCTTTACCCGTCTTATTACTGGATTAGTGAGGTAAAGGGTGTGTTGGTGGCTGGGAATCGAACCTTAGACCACATGAGGCGTGGTTGGCGAGCATTCGACCACTGTTCCACAGACGGGGTGTAGTATGGATCCAGTTATTCATCGCATATTTTGCTGAGAATAAAACTGATAACCTCGGTTCAGTTAAGCCGATCTAATAGTGATCGAAGTTGAAATGGATAGCGATCTTTACATCATTGATCTGGCACTGTATAGACTTAGATACAAGATTTGAAGTATTGATTAGGCCCCAACATTATTCTGTTACTGAAGATTCTCTTCAGCTACGAGTCATACTTAGCGACACATTTTTCATTACAAGTGATAATATATATTTGCTTAATTTGCACATATCTGCTTACTAGCTATGCCATCAACGTCTCTTTGTGCAATTCATACTGACTTCATGCTCAAGCAAGGCTGTCTACTATCGCCAATGATCTTCCTGATTGCAGTAGATTGGATAATGCGACAGACAACGGGTAATAAGGAAATAGGCATAAAATGGACTCAGACAAAAACTTGGAGGATCTGGACTTCGCTGATGATATATGTCTGATTTCCCACAAACTGGAAGATATGCAAGTGAAAAGCAACAAGTTGGCAGAAGAAGCATCCAAACAAGATAGGCCATCGGGTGAACATAGATAAAACAGGGGTGATGAAGATTCCTGGCCAACACCAACAGCAACAATAATAACAGACGACAGTCAGCATAAATGGGAGGAACCTGAAAGAAACAGCCTCCTCTACCTACCTACCTGGGAAGCATCGTTTCAACTACAGGCGGAACTGACGAGGATATCAAAGCCAGAATCGGAAAAGCAAGACAAGCTTTCATTACTGTTAAGTTTGTGTGGAGGTCAACAGCACTCAGAATCAAAAATAACATCCGGATTTTCAACTCCAGTGTGAGTCAGTCAGTGCTACTATACAGATGGATCAGAGACTTGGTGCTTCATAAAGAGCACCTCAAACAAACTTCAGACCTTCATTAACAGTTGTCTTCACTCAATACTCAAGATCAGATGGCCAGAAAAGACCATCAATAGGGACCTCTGGGAGCGAACCAACACAGCAGGAACCGATTGTGAAACAAATAGGCAGGAAGAAATGGAGATGGATTGGCCATACTCTGAGGAAACCATCAAGTGAGTGACATCACTACACAAGCCACTGCTCGAGTGGAATCCGAAAGGGAAGCGACGAGTTGGTCGTCAGTGCAAGGGTGACTTGGAGGAGGTCATGTGAAGAGGAGATGAAAGCATGTGGGCAGACTTGGAGCGGGTGAAAACGTTGGCAGAAAACCGAAGGCAATGGAGATGCGCGGCTGAAGCTCTATGTTCCGCTAGGAATTAAAGGATATAATAATAATTATTATTGTGCTCAAGCTCCCCCGCCTCTTTAGCATGATTATTATCACTATTCCCAAGGGTTCCGAGTGGAATATAGGGCTTCAATAACACATCTCCAATTTGTTCTATTTTCTGCTGTAATCTTCAGCCGGGTACACGATTGACCATAACCTCTCATCTCCTCCTTGCCACACAATCTCCTCCATGTCACCCACGCACCAGTGTCCCAATCGTCTTTTCCTATTGAGATTTCACTCGAGAGATGGCCTGCATTCAGCGCGATGTCACTTGACGGCATCCCCAGCATATCCCCAGTCCATCTCCAGTTTTTCTACATATTTATTGAGCGATCGGCTCTTGGTTTATTTTTCCACTGCAAGAGTTTCTTGTTGCTAATTCTTTTTGGTAGGCCATTAGATCCTCAGTATGGAGTCAGCAAAGGCAGCTGTTGATATAAGTCTGAAGTAGCATGTTGTAAAAACACTTTCCGTGACTGATAAATGTAGAAAAACTGACCGACTTCACATTTGTGTTGAAAATTCAAACCTTGTTCTTTATGTTGAGTCAGAACAGAAGATTTCCAGACTGATTTCAGATTGATGAAGACGTATCTTGCCTTTCCAATTCTGGCTGGCTGGCTGGCTGGCTTTGATATCTTCGTCTGTGCTGTGAGCATGTGGCTGAAACGATGCTTCTCAGATAAGTGAAGGAGGTAACCTCCTTTAAGTCTCTCCCGTTGATGGTGATTGGCGCTGGTTGTTGTCGGTTGGCTCATTATCTTCATGACCTCTGTCTTCTGTATGTTCTCCGGGAATCCTATCTTCACTACCAGCCTCTTCAGCCAGTCTATTGGTTTTTGCCTGCCTACAGGTCTTCAAGTTTTTGTGACATTAAGCATGAATCATTTGCGAAATCCAGATTTTCTAGAGTCTTCTTATTGGTCATTTCAGCGTGTTGCCATCTTCTGACTCCTCTCGCACAGCCTGACGTATAATCTAGTCCACCACAATTAGGAATATCACTGGTGATAATCGGCATGCAGCCTTGTCTAACTCCTGTATTCACTTCGAACGCCTCGTTGAGTGATTTTTCCGTCGAGGATCACCCGATACTTGGCACTGTCATACAGCCAACTGTTGAATGAGCACTGCACGTGGTAGTGTTGAGGTGGTTTCAAATCATTTATCAGTCAACGCTGTCGAAGGCTTTTTCGAAGTCGATGAAATTGCGGTAGAGGTTGACTGCCCGATGTGTAGACCTAATTTCCTACTTATCACTTTTATATGTCTGTTTGTCCTTCTCTCACCCCACATTCATTTATCACGAATTTTCTCTCACGCTACTTATGACCTTTGAAATCCTGCTGGTTATTCACTGTCTTAATTTATCGACGATACTAGTGTTTCTCAAGGTCATTACGCGACTGCTGTTAACCTTTTTTGACTGATGCTAGAGACAGTAAAAGCTGTCTTGTCAACGTCCAGTCTTTTCTTCTGTCTTTGCTGCCCGGTGGTGTTACTGCTGTTGTCGTTATTGGCGTGCGATTAGGACAGAAAAGCCAACGCATTAAGTTACTATTCGCTCATAGTCTGCTAGGTCGTAGTTCCAGTCATAACACTGCCATTCTATTCTTTGTTCTGTAATGACGATGTGTAGAGCTACAATTTGATCAGCACATGATTTGTCTTTCCTAAATTAAGTTTGTTCCAGGCTGTCACACTTCTGCATCCAGTGCATCTTTCAGTCTCTCCAGGATGAAGTGACTTAGTATTTTACTTGGTGTGGACAAGAGCATTATTCCATGCCAGTCAGTTCTCGCAGGGGCCTAAATCGTCCTTCATTGGTAGCTTGACAGGGTAGTCTTTCATCCAATCGGTAGGTACCTTTCCTTCCTTCCCAAACTTTTTGCAATAATGGCGTCAGCCCTCTATAGCATAAACTGTAAAAATACAGTACCAGAGTTATCTTTAGGAAGGTATATTAGGCAGAAATTGAGGAAAGTAAGCTTAAATACAAACTCTACTCCGACGCACTACACTAAACGACATTATGCAACGGTGTAGTTGGTTTTCAACGCATTTGACATCAGACTGCTTTAGCATGAATATAAATTTTCATTCAGAAATGATAATCTCATCAAAATATACCAGAGATATACTAACACTGTGTACAGTTGAACAGTGCCATAGACTTACTATTTAAAGTAATTAGATGTTTTGTCGAGTGTAATGTTAATATGATGAAGTACTTAAGTAATTAGCCACTACCACGTATTACGTAATGATATTGGATGGTTGTAGGCAATCAGCCACAGGAAGCCTTGAACCTAGGTTTCGTGCTAGTTGGCACTCACTCACCAGTCGGCAAGGCGTATCTGCAACCTTGAAGGAACTCATATCCCTTCTGAGATTCGAACCAGCATCATCCAGTGCTGCAGTCAGAGACGTTACCACTGAGCTATTCAGACTCACGATCGACCTCCTGTGGGACTGTAGTGGATATTTTGATTTGACACTAGTAACTAGTGTGATGCGTCTAGTCCTCTCATTGGTGCAGACTGAATTCTATCAGTCAGGTTGTAATGTGGCCACCGTTCTAGATAGCTCGCCATCACGGTGCACACTGATTTGGTGATATTAGATGGTTAGAGGTATTACGTAATACCAAGTTAAATTAAAAGTTTTTATTAGAATATGCATTCTAGAAGGTTATACATCAGCGGAGACAAGTTATTCCGGTCCAATAAGAGTAAATAAGGGTTTTATCACTCATTACATATTTTTTAGGTAATATATATATATATATATATATATATATATATGATGTATTAAGAGGTAATGACCAAGTAACCGTATGTCATTTTGAGCATATATCTGTTGGCACTCCTCAACATGGCATATTAACCACCTTAAAGAAACTCATATTTCTTGGATCTTTATCTCTTACTTCAAAGGTCAAGGTGGTATCTTGGATTAATACGATTACCGAACAAGTAGCACCCAATCATAATGACTTTCCAGTCGTTGAAAAATTTCCATCTTTCCATTTCGTATGGATTTCGATTATTTTAAGCGTAGATTCCACTGCGAAACGAAAGGCATGGAAGAGTGAATACCTATTTCGGCCCAGTTTGCAATCCTCTAGCGGCGTATGCCCACAAATCCATCAGATTTCCTGGAATTTTCAAGTTGTCAGACGATCACATTAACTATTCAGCCAGGAGCTCATAAATTCTAGTTTCTGTCTATTCTCTTATGTGCGTTCACTACCAATCAGTGTCATCTATGGGCATTCACCTCACATCTGACATCGTGGATCTCGTAGGTCAATACTTTTTATCAAAACTTCAAGACACCTGTTCTGTGACCAATAAAATAAGGAAAAGATTAATACTTGACTTAAGGTTTTGAAAGGACTGTGATTAATTTCAGTGTAATCTGAAAATCCTACATCCCGACGCCGGTAAGGTCATGGGTAAGCACTGCTGAGGAGCCACGAACTAAGCAGAAACAGCTGTCCAGCGGTTATTAGTTCTCAGTGATTATTTAAGTAATGTCGATTTATGGCAAAACCTACAATAAGAAAAATGCTCACTAAAATGTTATTTCATTCATTTTGATAATGTTAATCAAGTTATATTGTGGCGAGTGCTACTCATAAGATTTATCAGTAGTATATATACAAATATTTTTCATTTTTTTAATATTACAGCTTGATTCCACACTGTATTTTTGGTACAGGTATGGATATATTGATATTGGTAGCCCAAATTTTGCAGGCCGACCATAGATATCGGGTGCGCACCGGCAGGGGATCGAACCTCAGACCATGTGCATGGTTGGTGAGAGTCCTAACCACTGTGCCACCGATGCACTTACGCGCCTATGAAGAGTCCCAAGCTAGGACGAAACAGCTGTCCAGTACTCCTTGTAGGTTTTCCAATGGTTCTCTAACCAATGTCAGCTCATGATGAAATCCTGTAACCAATGGACAAATGTCGAGTGATAAAACTGTTGGAAGAGGTAGAGGAAGAGACAGTGAAACTCAGTGAAGCGGTGCTAAGAAGCATGTTCCACGAGTAGTGTTTGTAGATCTGGAGTTAACTATTATAAATGAATTGCAAACTGGTGCTTATCATCAACTAGTCCATCTTGAACAACTGACAATTGGCAAGGAAGATACTGCCAACAACTATGCTCCGGGTCACTATACGACTGGGAGAAAAAAAAATAGTAGGCTTGCTTTTAGATAGCACTTGTCAATTAGCTGGCAAATGCACAGGGTTACAAGGTTTTCTGAATTTCTATTCATCTGGTAGGGGCATTAATCCGGATTTACATCTCTGTCTCTACTGATTGGGCGTTTGAGTGCCGATTATGGCAAAAAGTTGAAGTCAGAATTTAGTGTGTACCCGGTACCTCATATCTCCCTATAACTTCATCTAGACGAATTACACAACTCTACAGCACTTAGACTACGCACTTATGGTGGGTAATGAAACGATCTATAATATCAACTGACGTGACTTTGGTAATCGAAAGTTTTACGTAGGCAAACCTCAACAGGTTCACTGGTGAAGTTGTCATGGCGTGTATCATGGCATTTCTACATCTTAGTGGTGCACTAAATGCACTAATTTCTATTTTTTGTGATAAGCTATGAGTAATTCTCTTTCTTCGAACATTTTATTGCGAATCGTCATCACAAGCCATGGAAATAACCAACCAACAACAACAACGGCAGCAGCAGCAATATCCTGCGCCAATCACCATCAACGGGAGGGATTTGAAAGAGGTTACTTCATTCACTCACTCATATAGGGAGCATTGTCTCAACTACAGGCAGTCGAGACGGACGAGGATGTCAAATCGAGCGAGAATCGGGAAGGCGAGAAACACATTCACTCATCAACCTGAAACTAATCTGGAAATCTTCGTCACTCAGCCAGAATCAACAACAAAATTCGGTCGGATTTTCAATACAAACGTCAAGTCAGTTAGTTCTTCTATACGGATCAGAAACTTGGCGGGCGGGTCACAAAGAATATTTCCGACAGCCTGTTGCATGCAGACCTTTATCAACAACTGTCTTCGCTGGCTCTATACTGAAGATGAGATGGCCGGGTCGGAAAGAATCACCAACAAGAAACTATGGCTGGAAACAAACAAAACAAGAACCAATCGCCAACCAACAAATGTGCAGGAGAAAGTGGAGATGGATTGGACACTCGTGGCTGAGGAGGCCGGTTGGTGACATCGCGTGCGCGCCAGGCCATTGCTGGAGTGGAACCAGGCCGAAAGGGAAGCGGCGGTGAGTGGTTCGTCAGTGGGAGGGTAACATGGAGGAGATCATGTGAAGAGGAGTTGAAGCAGTATGGACTAACATGGATGGAGGTGAAAAGTATAGCAGAAGGAAGACAGAAGCAAGTGAAGACGTGCAGTTGAAGCCCTATGTTCCACTAGGAACCCAAGGGAACAATAATAATAATAATCACCAGCCACAAAATAATTGACTGAATGGTAGTTTACTCACTAACAGAGGTGGCTATCACACCCTCTGTCCTAAGTATGACCTTGAGTATGTTTTACGAAATAATTTTTGAAATAGGATAAAACGATAGTTTGATATCGATTCATGAGGAAAACCTTTTTAAAAATGAACCTTTGGGTGAGATGATATGCACTAACGAGCAACGATAATATGATAATAGTATTGTAAGCATATATTATCCCCCAAACCCAGATGTACTTATCTGACGTATACTAGTAAGCCAAAATAGAACAGTAATTAGATTGTCCAAAATACAGAAATATATATCAGAATCGGTACTGCTGAACAGTGATACAGCTTAACTACATGTGTGCGAAAGTAACATGACAGCGTGACAAATAACTTGGTTGCTTGACCGCATAATTTCAGTTAAACGGGTTGATTTCAACATTGAAGGTTAAACCTTCACGTTGAACGATGATGAAGCAGTAGGCTAATAACCCTATATAATTGTTTATTACTGCGAATCACTTTCTTGGAAAGCTCATGCCAATCACATATTATGGAAGGAGGAAAAGTAATCCGAATCCTTAAC